>OX421402.1:15000000-20000000 GCA_949126875.1 Lochmaea capreae | reverse complement strand
CGAAAAGTTGACGTTTCTTGAGGGGAGTTACTTTACGCTCGCCGAGCGTTAAAAATTGCAAAAAGCTCGTTGCCCATAACAACCAATACTACAAACACAATTGTATTGACAGTGACAGTGGGAATCATGGAGCAACCAGGCTAGGGAGTGTTTTTGTGTTCTGAAAATCTTTTACAACCTAATAAATCGCAGTTTTGTTGAGTTTTTAATGTTTTAAATAATTAATTAGTGTGATTGCGATGTTACCGTATTATTTTTTTTGGTGTTTTTGTGCTTAATTGTTATGAATATTTTGCATATACTGGCCAGATGGCCCAGCTAGTTGGGGCCTTTCTAATTGTAGAATAAAAAGAAGTATATAACCAAACACAACCATATCGGAGCAAAATTCAAATAACCCAACAGGATCGGGGATTATAACTAAACACTGTACGAATTGCAACTTAAATTTCAACATTACAAACAATTCTAATTAAATTAAGTTTTCGAAAAAGAATTATTTGTCATATTTACTTTGTGTAAAAATAAAAACTTAAGATTTCTTTTTTTATTTATTCCTTTAATCAAATAACCGTCACTACACACATTTAATTTGAAAGCATTTGATATGAAGGATAGATATAAGGAGTACAATCGTCTGAAGAGACACCAACTAGGCCAGTTACTGATCCAGGGACTGTTTAAAAAAGTGAGTATAAAGTATTTGACAGGTACTTGCAATAAGAGGTATAAATTTATCAATAATTATTTATAATATATATTCAAGTGATTGTGGAAAAAATGTTATATGTATTGCGAGCTAAAAATGAAATTATTCCTCACTTTTCGCTCTTAATACATAAATAACTATTTCGTCTCTTTCCGGAAAACCAATCATATGAATACCAAAATTAGTGCAGAAAGTATTGTTAGCAGCCGCAGCGTTTCACGTACATTTTGTAATCAAACGTCAGTGTATGTCAACGTTTTTGTTATAGTTTCTTATTTTTTGGTTTATTCGGTAAGCGGAAAACAGTTGTGTGTCACACATTCAGGAAACCCTATAGCACCCCTTAACTATCAACTACGCTCGCTCAAGCATCTAAAAATCTCTTGCTGCTAAAGCTCATTTTCTGCCCTTGTGACACAATATACTATAGTTACATTTATAGACTGTGAGACTTAAGATGAAGATGAAAGTATTGGTAGAATAATTGTAGTTCGAAAGTATTCAATGATTTAAATAAATATTGTTCTCGGTTTTTAACACGAATGATTGTATTTATTATGTATGCCGTATTCTAAAACACAGATTGTAATTAAAAATTATGGTTGGATATCTTGTCTACTAAGGATTTCCCGTTTTTCAATTATTATGATTAAAAACGCGATTTTAATACCATAAATAGAATTTCCGAAAATGTTCAGTTAATTGTCTACAATCCGAAAAAAGTTTATAAGACCACACAATGATTTTTCTTAATTTTTTCATGGGAAATAAAACTACAATATATTTTTAAATTCTGGTAGCGTTCCAGCTTTAAGAAAACATAAATTTCTTAAAAACTGTTTGTGCCTACCTCACATTTTAAAAAAATAGTAGACAATTGATTATAATTTTGAAGTTTGGGACTTTAAAAAATGGTTGTCAAATTTTTAAGGTCCTTACAAATTATATTTTTGATAAAGATGATTGTGAATAAAAATGTTTTAGTAACATTTTGATACTAGGGGTGAGATTTAGCGAATTTAGGAACGGTATTCGGGAAGAGATGTTCATTTACCTCACAAATCGGACAAGTTCAGATAAAAACTCTTCAGTTGTTTTTTATCCCATTCGATGTGCAATTATTTCATAAACTCTAATTATCATACCGCTGTTTGAACTTATCCTCTGTTCGTAAAATATTGAATAATGTACAAGGTAAACGGTATGTGAGTGATGACATAATTGATAATTTTTTTTTGATTGCAAACCATCTATATTTTTTGGATTTTACATTTCCAGGTTGAATCTTCAAAATTTTTGTAACCGAACATGCGTATGGGATATTACTTAGCTGAAATAAATTTACTCCATACTTTATGAACACAGTGTCTACAAATCTAATTTATGATTTTAAGTTGAATATGACAACAAAAATTGTTTGGCCAAATCTATCTTTCTTCCCCAGTGGTGAATGTTGATGTTTACAATACATGAAATATGTTATTTTTCAGCTTTCACAGGCCGGTCCAAGACTTTTCTAACGACACATTTACGTAAATATTCTGTATCAACTTTCACTTTCACACACTAAGGAATTATTCACCACTAGGTAAGTATTTAAATTAAAAAGTTATATTGTGAATTTATGTTATTCCACCTAAAAGGTTTATTTTATTTTCAAAATATTTGTCCTGTGTTATTTTATTATACCACACTTAAATATCACAAATCTCTCAGAGCTTCTATACCACTCTTCAAGTTTTTGAGTATGCTCGGGTCCATCCGCTCCAGAGTTACGCCTTTGAATAACGTTACCTCAATTTCCAAGTAGATATTCATGAAAATGTGCAAACGCAAAATGATCGGGGATGAATTTTATGGTTCTTTCCTCCACGGTTCAAGGAGTTTATTCTCTTCTGCATTATTACTTGTTTCAAAAGAGATATTATAATTTCTGGGGATGGATGTTGAAAGTTTTCCGACGTAATTTCAGAATTTATCGGAGGATTTTGTTCACATTAATCTCTAGTTACTTTTTAGGCTATAATTCTCGAACAAAACAATTCCAAAGTACTATGATTTAATGCAAAAAACACAACCCAACGCGCACCAAAAAAATATTTTAAAAACATTTTTATAGGTACAGTAAAACCTCTATGTAACAGACAGAAACACGATGTCCGGAATGCTGCAATTACCTCAATAGCGGACCTTCTATATAACGGACGCGGACACACAAATTAGTTATTATTACCTCCATGCACGCACACGTTTCCAAATTTCAACGAAAATTTCTCACTACTACTTTTTAACCAATAAGATGCCTTAATTTTGACTGGTTGAAAAAAAGCAACTAATAAAATTTCCGGAACTTTTTCGAGGCGCCACGAATTTTATGTGGACATTTTTTAACAGTTGAAAAGGTAAGCATATGATGTACAACCAGAGCTGCCCAAGTACATTTACCCGTATTTTCTTTATGGATAAAAAAACTACTCGTGACTTTTACTCATAAGTATTTTCAATTACATTACATACGAGTTAGTTTAAATGTATTCGTGAAACACTACTAGTAGAATACGAGTAGTCGCATTTTCTCTTTGCCGGTAAAAAGCAAGCATCCGTTTGATATGCACCGCGGTAACATCGCGCGGCGCCCTCAATGAAATGTTTTGCCGCTCTGTGGTGCGCTTTGACTCTTTTGTTGTTTGTAGAAATTCAGAATAAATATGCATATTCTTTTATATTATCAGATACAACAGTACAAAAATGGAAAGTGGAAATGTTGAAATTATGTCTGCATGATCCGTGTATTCCACCGATTCAGGGAGTGACTTCATTTTTAAGGAAATTGATGCCCACGGTAGTAGTTCTTACAGTGAGAGTGATGTAACACCAGTAAATAATACATCTACAGGAAAACGCAAGCAAAATATTTCCAAAAATTTTACTGAAACTCCCGAAAAACCCGACGATGAAATTCTACTAAATATCCGAAAAAGGGTTTCAAAAAATGCCCTTCTGGACGGGAACAGACATTATTTTCTGTTTTGACTCGATTAATTTTTGAGCCCCCTTCCCCCTATTTGGTATGAAATTAATTTTTTTACAGTATTCGTACTTTTACGATTACTACTCATAACCGTAAACTGAATCTATAAAATTACTTACGAGTAAAATACTTACAAATACCATTTTCAAGTACTTGTACTCGTAGGTTGTAGGAACATATTTTTTTTACTCGTGCCCAGCTTTGTCTACAACCATTAAATTATGTAGATATACCTGTGAATAATGCATAATTCCTTGTCTAATCACTAGTTGATTTTCTTTACCAAATCGCGACATTTCGCTATAAACTTATTAAACTCAGTATAGAGACGTTTTAAACTAGTAATTATTAAGATTTGTGACAGAACCGGTTAAACAAAAATGACAAATCAACATATCAAAAACAACAGTACCCTATCCAACTTGACAAGCAGTGAAATTAATTTAAAATGTCAGGCTGGATTAATAATTGTTTTCCAAATTATGGTGTGAAATTTTCTCACCGAATAAATACCACGCAAGCTTAAATTTTATTTCGGGCACGAATATTTTGAGGAAATTATAAATTTTCCAAATAATCGTGCCCTCAAGAAAATTTCCGGAAATAATTTAAGCTCTTTTAATATAAGTGAAAATTGAGGATTTGTAATCTACCTACGTGTACGATTATTTTATAAAGCATCACTTACAAAAACATTTTCTCCAAATGACAACTGTGCTGAAGGAATAGCTGCTGAAGACCGATTGACAATTTTATTTTGTAATAATATTGCTGGTGCAAAAGAAAACCTTAGGTGATAGTTGGAGCAAAAATCCGAGATGTTTTAAAGCAGAACATATCAATAAGTTAATTTTGGAGTGGACGTATAGTACAAAAGCTTGGATGAACAAAAACATAATGAGTTCGTGGCTACATGAGTTTGAAAAGAAAACAAAGGAGAAATATACTGTTGTTATAAGATAATGCAAGTATTCATCCTAACAATAAAATCCTTAAAAATATAAAACTGATTACAGACAGCTTATAGATCAGGGAGTTGAAAATTCTGAAATTTGACATCGAATATGTTTAGTCAAAAGATTACTTATGCTTATGGAATCCGAGACATCTCTGGAGAAAATCAAAAAAAGACATAACAGTGGCAGCTGGAAGGAAAGTTACGGCAAAAACAATAGTAAACTGCTTTTAAAAGCTGGATTTGAAAAAGCTGGAGACACGACTGACGATGCACAAGTAGAATTTGAAAATAATTTGACCGACCTAACCACTAACAAGTTTGGATTTCAACGGATACTTTTCCATAGATAACGCACTAACCACTGAAAATTCCGATTTTCCCATTTCTTAATGTGCCAAGGACTTCGTGGTAAACAGTGAAGAAAAATCTGATTTTGAAGGAAAAAATAACGAACAGCTAAAGCTCCTGAAATGTCCAGCCTTAGTGAAGCATGTGATAATTTAAGAGATCTAAAAAAATTCTTTTTTGTTAATTACAATGTGAACGCTCACACAAAAAAATCAGACGGCAGCCATGGAAGTGATTCTCAACCTCACGCCACTACATATTGTGGTGGAAAGTGTTGCAGAAAGAAAGAGATACAGACTAAGTAGAGAGGAAATAAAAAAACCACCTCCCCACTTCTTAGAAATCAGAAAATCTGGGACATGCCACAAGATGGTATGATGAAAAGGTATAACTTTTTAAAGAAATTCGTAACGGAATTAAGCAACAAGAAGGAATCGGATCCAAATACCATTACCAGACTTGGAAAAAATGCCATTCAATGAGACACAGACGGCTCAAAAGCAATAGAAGGAACTGGGATAGGAGTGCACGGGCCAGGAACCAAACACTCTGAAAGCTTGGGAAAAACCTTAAGTATTTTTCAAGCGGAAATTCACGCAATAAGAAGGTGTGCCCAGTTCAGTATTGACAGAGCATATAGAAGGCAAAAGATTATCTTAATGTCGAATAGTCAAGCAGCCATCAAAGCACTGAGCTCTTGTGTAATCAGTTCCAAAATGGTGTGAGAATGCCTAGGCATACTCAATAAATTAGGAGAGAAGGTTACTTACTGTGGATTCCAGGACACACTGGAATAGGAGGAAATGAAATAGCAGATGAACTAGCAAAGAGGGGGATTGAAAGACCTTTCTGGGGGCCGGAACCCTTTTGCGGTATCAGCCCCAATGTAATATTGGCAGAAATTGGCAAAGCCGAAGAAAAGAGAAGATCTGATCATTGGAAATATCTAGTAGGGCTTAGACAAACAAAGATTCAGATGAGTGGCTACAACCCGTTGAGATCAAATGAATACATAAGTCAAAGTAAAACTGCACTAAAAGTTTGAACAGGAATCCTAACGGGGCATTGTCACCTGAATGGGCATTTTAAAAAGCTCAAAATAGTGGAGGAAGAAGATTGTAGATTATGTGACATGGAAGAAGTGTATGCATTTAAAAATTCACTTATTTATTGTTGTCATTTAAACTAAATAACAATTCAAAAAAAGGATTCATTTCCATGCTTTATTTAGTCAATTGTGATGTATTTACAACAACATGCAATTGGTAATAGAATCGAAAACTTATATATATACAGTAGAAACGGTGGAACTTTACCATCACGTGACTGTTACTATACGTATATACGTATACCTATATACGTATAGTAACGTATAGTACGTATTGTAACGTATATACGTATACGTATATTCGTATAGTAATGTATAGTACGTATAGTAACGTATACACGTATGTGTATATACGTATGGTAACAGTCACGTGATGGTAAAGCTCCACTGTTTCTACTGTATATATGTACTTTCAAGCACTTCCAAAGAGGATTTTAACATGCTGGAATTTTTCCATGAGCTGTTTTAATTTGTAGAACCTAAAATCAATAAACGAGTATTAATCATCGACAATATAAATGAAATGTATGCTTACCTCCTTTTCTTTGATTTTCTTCTATACATAATAATATAAATATAAGATAATATAAATGTAAATAACTAGTTTGTTATGATATTGCAAATGTCAGTGGTTGGAAGGGACATGTACAAACAAATTGTAGGTTAGTAGTAATGTCAAATGTTGGCGATCACCAGTCGAGTAGTACTTTGTCAACTAGATGAGTTCTATGATGCAGTCGCTGGAATGTCCATCGATAAAAGGCTGATTGGTGAAATGGGTTATTTTTGTTTTCTTTCTATTTTTCTCTTTACGGTTGGGAGTATTTATGAAATGTCATTTGTTAAGTTTTTCTTTGATTTGACTTCCTTTTATATGAGCCATGGAGAATGAAACGTTAAGTTTAATATTGTGGGTTTTGCTGATAGGCTTAATTGCCTTGACGGTTTTGTTGTCCCCTTCATTTTATGAGGGTAGGATCTGTTTAGAATTTTAGTTCAATTGTCAATGCTCATTTCCAATAGGGATCACCTCTACGGCCAGGAGAAGGTCAAAGTGGTCGAGCTGGTCGACGTGCTCGACAACGCCATTTTGTGAAGCCATCATAAGACACTTTTGATATTTTTATGGGGTCCAGGATGGTCCCAGGATCCAGGAGACAAAGGGTGCTTTGAAATGAGAAGGAGATAGAGATTCCTGTCTTCTCCCGCAATTAGCTCCTAAAATGATTTGAGGTGTATCACGCATAGTGAAACCACGTGGTCTTCCAAATGAGAATTTAATTTTTGTTTCACTCTACTTTCAATACCATATCCTACACCACTGCTACTAGCATATTGAGATTGGTTGCCAGAATAGTGCCACTCTAGAGTATATACAGGTTTAATTTCTATGATTTTTTTTATGTGAACTTTCAGTTCTTATATTTAAGCTTATATATATATTTTTTTTATTAGTTGAAATTAATATTTCGTATCTATTGCTGAAGGAGTTGAGCATAGATACATTTTTTTTATTATTAATTTTTTTTACTTAATATTCAACCAATCTTAATTTTTTATAACAGGTTATGTTACCTCTTCATGTGAACATATTATAGCTATAATAATGTGGGGTGAATTCTAAGAGTTTAGAATTTAAATATATATTTTAATCAAATACCTAATTTGTAGTAACATAAGTATTTAAACATTGACAGATTTTGTAACGAGTTATTTTTTCTTGGCACCGATTTAATGTTTTTTTTTCTTCTTAGCACATATTACTATTTTATTTTACCTTTTGGTTTTAGATAACTCGTTACTTACTTTCCGATTCCCTTTAGTTACCGAATCATATATTTTTTTTTATATTATAACCGTTATATTGTAGCTTAAGTATTTTTAGTATTAGTCCGGAGGTACGCAAATTTATATTCAATCATAAAATCTAGTCGTTTCCAAAGTTAACATTTTTCAATTGAAAAGGACGTTCGGTATATATACCATTTAATTTAATTTAATTAATTCCGAAAGACGTCCGGTATATGACAAACTTTTTTGTAGTTTCTAAATAAAATTTTACTAATGAGAATATAAAAGGAGAGAAGAGTTTAATTCTCAGGTCAGCTCTCAGGTTCTCAATCCGTGGCTCTCAGCTTGCACTGATTTTACTTAAAATAATTTTGATACCGCTTTTCGTTTTCCGTCCGATATTTAGTAGTGTTCCGATCCGGCCCCCGGAGTTAGTAGTTAACAGACATTAATTTTTTTTAACGTGTGAAAGTGTATTCCGACACCGAAGCCGTTTGAAACAAGGTAAAGATATTGTAAGAATCACCGTTTCTCCGAAATTTTCGTACCTCCGTAAACTAGTAATAAATTCGATATTTATTTTACTTACCTGACCGATTGATTTTTTTTGTATTTTACTTTGTTCATTTTTTTTAAATAACCGGCACTATTTAATTAGTGTGATTTTGTTTTGGGGTAAACTATTTTCATGATAGTATAATTAATGATAAAGAAGTTAAATTTTTTTTATGTATCCCAGATTTTAAATGTAACTTGCTATTGAGTTGAAGCTCGTTTCCGTTTTTTTTTGTTGAAGAAAAGTTGATTTGTTCTAAGATTGGGTTTTTCTTTACATTGCTAAATAGGTGATTGATAGTGAATATTCGCCGGCTCTCCATTGAGGGTACAATTTTACGTGTTTTATTTACAGGATTTTTATATTCAGTTGATAGGTACTATTGTGATATTTCAATTTTATTCCCGAGTTTTATTCTTACTCTGTGTGTCAATAAGTAGAATCATTGGAACCGTATTGCAATTAATTTATTTTATTAATCTTGAAATAGTAGTATACCGTTGTAAATTATAAATCCAAAGGTATATTCGAACTTGGAGGTGGCTCAGTTACGCTTGTTCGTTTACCCGGCAGATTTATAACTTTGTTCCCTTTACTCCGTAATCAATATACAATTTTTGTGTCATTTTCCGGATTTTATTTAAATCCAAAGGGATATTCGAACTTGGAGGTGGCTCAGTTACGCTTGTTCGTTTACCCGGCAGATTTATAACTTTATTCCCTTTACTCAGTAACCGATATACAAATTTTTGTGTCATTTTCCAGATTTCATTTAGATCCAAAGGGATATTCGAACTTGGATGTGGCTCAGTTACGCTTGTTCGTTTACCCGGCCGATTTATAACTTTGTTCCCTTTACTCCGTAATCAATATACAATTTTTGTGTCATTTTCCGGATTTTATTTAAATCCAAAGGGATATTCGAACTTGGATGTGGCTCAGTTACGCTTGTTCGTTTACCCGGCAGATTTATAACTTTGTTCCCTTTACTCTGTAATCAATATACAATTTTTGTGTCATTTTCCGGATTTCATTTAAATCCAAAGGGATATTCGAACTTGGATGTGGCTCAGTTACGCTTGTTCGTTTACCCGGCAGATTTATAACTTTGTTCCCTTTACTCCGTAATCAATATACAATTTTTGTGTAATTTTCCGGATTTCATTTAAATCCAAAGGGATATTCGAACTTGGATGTGGCTCAGTTACGCTTGTTCGTTTACCCGGCCGATTTATAACTTTGTTCCCTTTACTCCGTAATCAATATACAATTTTTGTGTCATTTTCCGGATTTTATTTAAATCCAAAGGGATATTCGAACTTGGATGTGGCTCAGTTACGCTTGTTCGTTTACCCGGCCGATTTATAACTTTGTTCCCTTTACTCCGTAATCAATATACAATTTTTGTGTCATTTTCCGGATTTTATTTAAATCCAAAGGGATATTCGAACTTGGATGTGGCTCAGTTACGCTTGTTCGTTTACCCGGCCGATTTATAACTTTGTTCCCTTTACTCCGTAATCAATATACAATTTTTGTGTCATTTTCCGGATTTTATTTAAATCCAAAGGGATATTCGAACTTGGATGTGGCTCAGTTACGCTTGTTCGTTTACCCGGCAGATTCACTCCGTATTAGTAACCTGATTGGCTCAGACTGTTAAGCCCGCCCTCTCTTCTCCCCGTTAGTTTGTCAGGCCCTATAGATTTATAACGACAATAGACCACAGAGTATTAATATTATAGCAAAGGAAATATATTTGTTTATTCCGTCAGTAAATCATTAGTTGAAACTAAACCGATATTTGATTCATCCGAGTTGTAAATTTGAGATTGGTTGGTTAAAGTAAATTCAACCAGACCCCTGGAATTCGCCGTAACCTTCATCTGAGGCTATCCGGAACTCTTGACGCTAAGAGTCAAGGGGCCGTGGAGCAAACCACGTTAAAAATCTGGCGCCCGAGCATTTCGTTGTAAGATTTTATGTCAAGGGTGTCCATAGTGACGTGTTAGTGTGGCAGAAGACCACGGAAAGGAAGTAAACGCGTTACAAAAATGGCGCCCGAGCAGGGACCCGATTGTTGAAGAATCAGTGACCGTTAGATTCCGTTTAAGATTTTTTTTTGCGTATTGTTGATTAGAGCAGGGACCCGTTTGTTAATTAAACAGTGACCGTTTGATTCCGTTTTAGATTTTGTTCTTTATTGTTGCTTTGAGCAGGGACCCGATTGTTGAAAAAAACAGTGACCGTTAGATTCCGTTTAAGATTGTTTTTTTGGGTATTGTTGATGAGAGCAGGGACCTGACTGCCGATAAGCAGGAACCGCTTTATTCCGTTTTATTATTAGTACAAGGACCTGACTGTTGATTAGTAGGAACCGTTTAATTCCGTTTTCGTTTTACCGTAGAGAGCTGATTGTTGAATTACACAGTTTTATTTAAAGTCCGTATTGTTGAGTTGTAGGTTTGTTTTTTTCTTATTGACTATTGTTGCTCGACCGATATATATATATATATATATATATATATATTTTGACCTGTTGATATTTTTTTTTTTGAAATTTTTTTTTGAAATGGACTGTTTTGCCAGTCTTAGAATTTTGTTCTTTGTCATTTTAAAAGTTATCTTTCGGCTTGAGTTAAAAAGCTTGTCAGAAGAGACTGCTGTGTCTAGGACCAAGGGGGCAAATGTCAAGAAGAAACTCAGAAGATGTTGACTTATCTGTTTTGGCTGATAAAGAAGAAACTGAAACATTAGAATCCGATACCGTAACCGTTCCGATCACTTTGGCCAACCCTCCGCTGAATGTACATGACTGGAAGGTATGTTTTGGCAACCGTGGAGACCCAGTCGCATTTATCGAGAGAATTGAAGAAATCTGTAGCGCAGAGAATGTTCAAAAAGATTATTTGCTTCCGGTGCTACCTGAATTACTATCCGGTGAACCCGCTCTATGGTACCGGAATAATCGAAGCAGATTTACCAGCTGGACCGATTTTAAAACCGATTTCCGAATTTTCTTTTATCCCGTAAATTACGAAGACAACTTAGAAGCCGAGATAGGCCGTCGTCTACAAAGGAGAAATGAGTCTGTCGCAACTTACATTACCGAACTCCAAACCCTGATGCGACGACATGGAAGGCTTACTCCCGAACAACAGTTAGCCAGACTGTACCGTAACCTATTGCCCGAATACCGTTTGCAAATCCGAAAAAGGGACTTTAAGAATTTCTCCACATTTTGTCAAGTGGTGAGGGAATATGAGCTCCTCAGGAAGGAACTCCAGAATGTACCCAACCACAGTGGACCAACCCGTCCGCAGCCGATAGATACAGAAAGATCTAGACGGTACCACCACTCGACACTTGGTCCATCCAGAGAGCCCTCCGCCGGTCCCAGCCAACCGTCACCTACCGATACTCCGCCACCGACATCCGATACTCCTCGCCGTTCCCCGCCAGATACTACACAACATTCGTCTGGATCATCTTCCCGTCCACCCACCTGTTTCCGCTGTGGTGAGACTGGACATTACCGAAACAACTGTCAAAATTCCCGTAAGATCTTCTGCTCCCGTTGTCAAAAGGAAGGAGTCTTTTCCAGAGACTGTTCCTGCAGGAGGCTAAACCGAAGCTGTCCCGAGGAGAGGCCGACACAGCTTCTGCAAATCTTTGCCTCTCATACCGAACCGCCAGCAGAAATAAACGACCCCCGACCGCACATAGACGTTGAAATTGGAAATCAGAAATTCCAAGCATTGTTAGATACAGGAGCAGCAAAATCATATATTGGTGATCAAGTAGCTAGGACATTTTCCCAAAAGAAGCAAACTACCGCCCGTCAAACAACGAAGGCCCGTTTAGCCAATGGAAATTTAGTCTCCATCACCGATATTTATGAGCTGACATGGAAGATCAATGACGTCAATATGGAGGGTTCGTTAGAGCATTTCCCCGGATTGATAACCGATATTGTTTTAGGACATGATGTATTACAAAAGTATGATTTCCGTCTGGACTTAGGAACCGGAAAGATATACATAAAGGATAAATTAGTGAGGCGTTCACAATTAGCCAGTCCTGTTGGAATATTGGAGGCCGTGAACCCGCCTAGGAAAGAAATCGAGGCCGATGTACCGATAATATGTAAGGAAGATACCCATCATCGTCTTACTGAAGACTGCCGTTCTGAAAATCAGTCTGTTTCCGAAGTCTCTGCGTCTTCCCTGGAGTTAGGGGTCGACAAGGAGCAACCTGTTTCCGAAGTCTCTGCGTCCTCCCTGGAGTTAGGGGTCGACAAGGAGCAAATTGTTTCCGAAGTCTCTGAGTCTTCCCTGGAGTTAGGGGTTGACAAAGAGCAGTTCGTTCTCGAAGTCTCTGCGTCTTCCCTGGAATTAGGGGTTGACAAAGAGCAGTCCGTTCTCGAAGTCTCTGCGTCTTCCCTGGAGTTAGGCGTTGACAAAGAGCAGTCCATTCTTGAAGTCTCTGCGTCCTCCCTGGAGTTAGGGGTCGACAAGGAGCAAATTGTTTCCGAAGTCTCTGTGTCCTCCCTGGAGTTAGGGGTCGGCAAGGAGCAATCCGTTGTTGAAATTTCTGAATTTTCCCCGATGTTGTTAGGGGTTTATGAAGAAAAATCTTGTGTTGAGGTCTCTGAGTCTTCCCTGGAGTTAGGGGTCGACAAGGAGCAACCTGTTTCCGAAGTCTCTGCGTCTTCCCTGGGGTTAGGGGTTGACAAGGAGCAAACCGTTATTGTAACATCTGCGTTCTCCCTGGAAGATTTAGGGGATGACGAGAAGTATGATTATATAGGTTGTCCGTTGGATAGTATAGTTCCGTTCACAGAAAGAAACCTATCAAAAGAACAAACAGACAGATTAAACGTCTTCCTAGACCAAGAGTTACAGAAATTTGAATCCTTGCGAGGCCCGACGTCACTAGTTGAGCATGAAATCCGTTTGCTGCAACCCCGTCCGATCAAACAAAGATACCGACCCCAGAATCCGAAAATGCAGGAAATTTGCAATGCTGAAATAGATGCCATGTTGGCAGAGGGAGTGATCGAACCTTCTACAAGTCCGTGGAGCTCTCCAATAGTCATTGTGAAGAAGAAAGATGGGAAAAACCGTTTTTGTATCGATTTCCGAAAAGTTAACGAGGTAACAATGAAGGATGCTTATCCTCTTCCGTTTATTAATGCTATTCTAGATAAACTGCGAAAAGCCAAGTATATTTCCAGTTTGGATTTGAAAAGTGGATATTGGCAGGTTCCGTTAACGCCCGAAAGTAAACCTATTACCGCATTCACCGCACCGGGACGTGGATTGTTTCAATTCACGGTTCTTCCGTTTGGTTTACATTCCGCACCTGCTACATTCCAGAGACTGGTCGATAGATTAATAGGCCCAGATCTAGATCCTTACGCTTTTGCGTATCTGGATGACATCATCGTTCTGGGAGAAACATTTGATCAACATCTGGAAAACCTGTCCGAAGTGTTCCGCCCTTTACGAGGGGCACAGCTGAAACTTAATCCGGAGAAATGTCATTTCTGTCTACCGTACATGAAATACTTAGGACATGTAATTACTGGAGATGGAATCCGTACCGATCCCGAGAAGGTAGAAAGTATTGTGAAATTTTCAGCACCAAGAAATATCCGAGAACTGAGAAGATTTTTGGGAGTTGCCTCCTGGTATAGGAGATTTGTGCCATCGTTTTCAGAAAAGGTGGCTCCGTTGACAAAATTGCTCCGTAAGTCTCAGCGATGGAAGTGGACTGAGGAACAAGAAACCGCTTTCGCTTTGATTAAAACCTGTCTGTCAGAAGCACCCGTTCTAAGTTGTCCTGATTTTACCGTACCGTTCACTCTGCAGACCGATGCCTCCGAATATGGTTTGGGAATAGCCCTTACCCAACAGACAGATGGCCACGAGCACGTGGTAGCGTATGCAAGTCGAACCCTGAGTCCTACCGAGAAAAACTACTCCGTCACCGAGAAAGAGTGTCTTGCCATTGTCTGGGGGATTGAAAAGATGCGTCCTTATTTAGAGGGCTACCATTTCACGGTTGTTACCGATCATCAATCTCTTAGATGGCTACATTCCATATCTAGTCCGTCAGGACGTTTAGCAAGGTGGAGTATTTTTCTGCAACAGTACGATTTCGAAATACAATACCGTAAGGGTGCTCTAAATCGTGTAGCCGATGCCTTGTCTAGAAATCCGCTACCAATGACCGCCGAGACCGATCCACCGTCGGCACTTTGTCTAACCGATGTAACCGCTGAATGTTCGTGGTACCGAACCAAGAAGGAGGAGGTCCTTAAGGACCCAGAGAAGTTTCCAGACTACTGCATCAAAGAAGACCGTCTATACCGTCATTTCTGGGACATAAATGATTTCCGAGAACCAGAAATGTCTGATCCTTGGAAACTTTGCATTGCAAAACCCGACCGAACCCGAGTCCTGCATGAAAACCATGATGCTCCAAACGCCGGACACCTAGGGATTGCTAAAACCATCACCCGAATTGCGAAACTGTACTATTGGCCAGGAATGTTTAGGGACATCACCAAGTACGTAAGGAGATGTCTACAATGTCAACGGTACAAACCGTCGCAACAAAAACTCCCAGGAAAGATGCAGCCATCAGCAAACCGGCAACCATGGCAAACCGTTAGTTCCGATATCATTGGACCGCTACCCAGAAGTAAGAAAGGGAACTGTTACATTATTATGTTCCAAGACCGATTCACTAAATGGGTACAATGTAAACCGTTAAGGAATGCTACTGCCAGTAGCATAAGTACCGCTTTTTATGAAGAAGTATTGACGATATTTGGATGCCCCCGCACCGTACTGACCGACAATGGGACTCAGTATGACAGTAAGCTTTTCAAGGACATGCTGAGTGGATTAGGAATCCGACACCGCTTTACGCCGCCGTATACACCCCAAGCGAATCCAGTAGAACGAGCCAACCGCACCCTGAAGACAATGATTGCACAATATTGCGGAACAGATCACCGAGACTGGGACATGAGGTTGCCGGACTTGAAGTTCGCAATGAATAACTCAAGACACGACTCGACTGGTTTTTCACCTGCCTTCCTAAATTTTGGCAGAGATCCCGAGATTCCGAACTCCTACCGAAATCAAGTTGAAAATTACACCGTGCAAAGTCCGAAAGATGACACCGAATTGACCGACACCACCGAAGAAGATCCGAAGCCGCATCTCTTGCGAATAGGGAAACTGCAGGAGTGTTTCGATCTAGTCCGACTGAACCTGTCCAGGGCATTTACCAGTCAAAGTCGCAACTATAATCTGCGCCGTCGAGACTGGAAATGCACCATTGGAGACCAAGTTATGAAAAAGGAGCATACGCTATCCTCGGCCGTTGATCACGTCGCCGCGAAACTCGCTCCTAAATATTCCGGGCCGTACGAAGTTGTACGTGTCATTTCGCCGGTGGTATATGACTTGCGAGACAAAAAAGGGAAACGGTATAACCGCGTTCATGTGAAAGATTTGAAACCCGCCCATGAGTAAATCCGTTTGTTTTTTTATCCGTAGAATGGGCGACCGAGACCTACCACCGCTGTTATCTTCCCCAATGGAACATAGGGCGTTCATCACCCTGACGGAGGACCTTTGCTGGAGGTGTGGAGCCTCCGGTCACCGCCGAGAAAGCTGTACCCGTTTGTACATCCTATTCTGCTCCCGCTGTGGACGAGTGGGACGGATGTCCCGAGAATGCCCGTGCGACCAGCCACCTTCCCGTACCCGATCGATGGCCGTCCAGGTCCATCTGGTCGACAATTCCAAACCGCCACGCCAGAAGCAAGACGCCGCCGTCCAGTGCCGCCTAGACCCCGAACGATCCCGGACCGCTCAGGAAGTAGCCAGACGCTGTTCCAGGACATACCGACACCAGTCGTCCCGAGGAAGAGGACCTCATCTTCCCAACTGCTCATTCCGACACCGACATTTCAGGCGGTGAGACCGCTGGATCGAAAGTTATTTTTTTGTTGGTTTGTAACCACTTTTTGTAAAAAAACCACATGGTGGGTTGAAAAAAAAATGTAATGACCGAAAGTTGAACTTTCGTTCATTCATTTTTTTTTACCGAAGAAAAGGGGGTGTGTAACGAGTTATTTTTTCTTGGCACCGATTTAATGTTTTTTTTTCTTCTTAGCACATATTACTATTTTATTTTACCTTTTGGTTTTAGATAACTCGTTACTTACTTTCCGATTCCCTTTAGTTACCGAATCATATATTTTTTTTTATATTATAACCGTTATATTGTAGCTTAAGTATTTTTAGTATTAGTCCGGAGGTACGCAAATTTATATTCAATCATAAAATCTAGTCGTTTCCAAAGTTAACATTTTTCAATTGAAAAGGACGTTCGGTATATATACCATTTAATTTAATTTAATTAATTCCGAAAGACGTCCGGTATATGACAAACTTTTTTGTAGTTTCTAAATAAAATTTTACTAATGAGAATATAAAAGGAGAGAAGAGTTTAATTCTCAGGTCAGCTCTCAGGTTCTCAATCCGTGGCTCTCAGCTTGCACTGATTTTACTTAAAATAATTTTGATACCGCTTTTCGTTTTCCGTCCGATATTTAGTAGTGTTCCGATCCGGCCCCCGGAGTTAGTAGTTAACAGACATTAATTTTTTCTAACGTGTGAAAGTGTATTCCGACACCGAAGCCGTTTGAAACAAGGTAAAGATATTGTAAGAATCACCGTTTCTCCGAAATTTTCGTACCTCCGTAAACTAGTAATAAATTCGATATTTATTTTACTTACCTGACCGATTGATTTTTTTTGTATTTTACTTTGTTCATTTTTTTTAAATAACCGGCACTATTTAATTAGTGTGATTTTGTTTTGGGGTAAACTATTTTCATGATAGTATAATTAATGATAAAGAAGTTAAATTTTTTTTATGTATCCCGGATTTTAAATGTAACTTGCTATTGAGTTGAAGCTCGTTTCCGTTTTTTTTTTGTTGAATAAAAGTTGATTTGTTCTAAGATTGGGTTTTTCTTTACATTGCTAAATAGGTGATTGATAGTGAATATTCGCCGGCTCTCCATTGAGGGTACAATTTTACGTGTTTTATTTACAGGATTTTTATATTCAGTTGATAGGTACTATTGTGATATTTCAATTTTATTCCCGAGTTTTATTCTTACTCTGTGTGTCAATAAGTAGAATCATTGGAACCGTATTGCAATTAATTTATTTTATTAATCTTGAAATAGTAGTATACCGTTGTAAATTATAAATCCAAAGGGATATTCGAACTTGGAGGTGGCTCAGTTACGCTTGTTCGTTTACCCGGCAGATTTATAACTTTATTCCCTTTACTCAGTAACCGATATACAAATTTTTGTGTCATTTTCCAGATTTCATTTAAATCCAAAGGGATATTCGAACTTGGATGTGGCTCAGTTACGCTTGTTCGTTTACCCGGCCGATTTATAACTTTGTTCCCTTTACTCCGTAATCAATATACAATTTTTGTGTCATTTTCCGGATTTTATTTAAATCCAAAGGGATATTCGAACTTGGAGGTGGCTCAGTTACGCTTGTTCGTTTACCCGGCAGATTTATAACTTTATTCCCTTTACTCAGTAACCGATATACAAATTTTTGTGTCATTTTCCAGATTTCATTTAGATCCAAAGGGATATTCGAACTTGGATGTGGCTCAGTTACGCTTGTTCGTTTACCCGGCCGATTTATAACTTTGTTCCCTTTACTCCGTAATCAATATACAATTTTTGTGTCATTTTCCGGATTTTATTTAAATCCAAAGGGATATTCGAACTTGGATGTGGCTCAGTTACGCTTGTTCGTTTACCCGGCAGATTTATAACTTTGTTCCCTTTACTCTGTAATCAATATACAATTTTTGTGTCATTTTCCGGATTTCATTTAAATCCAAAGGGATATTCGAACTTGGATGTGGCTCAGTTACGCTTGTTCGTTTACCCGGCAGATTTATAACTTTGTTCCCTTTACTCCGTAATCAATATACAATTTTTGTGTCATTTTCCGGATTTCATTTAAATCCAAAGGGATATTCGAACTTGGATGTGGCTCAGTTACGCTTGTTCGTTTACCCGGCCGATTTATAACTTTGTTCCCTTTACTCCGTAATCAATATACAATTTTTGTGTCATTTTCCGGATTTTATTTAAATCCAAAGGGATATTCGAACTTGGATGTGGCTCAGTTACGCTTGTTCGTTTACCCGGCCGATTTATAACTTTGTTCCCTTTACTCCGTAATCAATATACAATTTTTGTGTCATTTTCCGGATTTTATTTAAATCCAAAGGGATATTCGAACTTGGATGTGGCTCAGTTACGCTTGTTCGTTTACCCGGCAGATTCACTCCGTATTAGTAACCTGATTGGCTCAGACTGTTAAGCCCGCCCTCTCTTCTCCCCGTTAGTTTGTCAGGCCCTATAGATTTATAACGACAATAGACCACAGAGTATTAATATTATAGCAAAGGAAATATATTTGTTTATTCCGTCAGTAAATCATTAGTTGAAACTAAACCGATATTTGATTCATCCGAGTTGTAAATTTGAGATTGGTTGATTAAAGTAAATTCAACCAGACCCCTGGAATTCGCCGTAACCTCCATCTGAGGCTATCCGGAACTCTTGACGCTAAGAGTCAAGGGGCCGTGGAGCAAACCACGTTAAAAATCTGGCGCCCGAGCATTTCGTTGTAAGATTTTATGTCAAGGGTGTCCATAGTGACGTGTTAGTGTGGCAGAAGACCACGGAAAGGAAGTAAACGCGTTACAATTTGATCTGAGTTCAAATGTTCAACTATCTATTTTTTTTTATGAAAATCTGTAATTTACATTTCATGCCAAGTGGTGGGTGATCTATAACCATTTTTTTATTTTCTTTAATAAATGTATTGGAAACCGACTAACTTGTGTTAATTCTCCAAGGTCGACACTTTTAATATAATTCTTTTAGTAGTAATCTTTTGACATTACTTCATTTTTCTTTATTTTTTATGAGGTAAATAACTTCACAGTCTAAATAAAGTGGCGCTCACGGGTAGACTATCTTTTTATTCAATGTTTTTTCAATCATCTAAAATTATATGGGTAAGCAACAGTTCCTACGACTTATGTTCACCGATGAAGAGCTGCCGTTCGCTTTTATGTAACAAACTATCCTTGCTAAATAACATCAGTAATTATTTTCCAAAAAAAAAATGTTACAGAAGAAACCTCCAATTATTGGATAGAAGAGGAACATTTACCTAAGCTGAAGCCTGCAGATATCCTAAAATTCATCCGGGAAATAGGACTAAACGAGCTACTAATCCCTGAAACGTTCCTCAGGAACTAAGTAGAAGTGGAGGGCACAATAGATCTTGTAGCTTCCATGCTTTTCATGCCACATTCAGCCCAGTCCTGAATAATGTATAGTGGCTAATTAACTAAGCGCAACAATAGTCAGAGCTTTTATATATCCATCAACTGCATTGATTATGGATATATTTTGATCACATGTAAATTTGTCGTTGCAGTAGTGGAAGCCAACGCCTAATGATAATAAAATGTCCGTTCATCAGGTTCGTTCATGCAGATTTGCTTTGTTTTGAATTCAAAATTATTATTTTTGTTCGACAAACGTCGTTTGGTAACAAAATTGTATTTATCAGAGATACAATATTATTAGATGATGAGTTTCTAACTTCCTGTCCAGTGATGGTTCACTGGAAATTGTTTTATTTTGCATAATTAATAAACTTGAAAAACTATATCTAGTGTTCATCCCACCGTCTTGAAGTGAAATTACTAGTAGAGTCAGTAGGTATTTGACTTGATAGTCTCTGTTCTGGTTATTCCATTTCTTGTCATGCCAGTAAAGTTGTTCATGTCTAATATTATCGATAATTGCGTAATTTGCTGTTATTAATGCAGATATTTCTGTTTATATCAAATTATTGAGCAGATCCATTGATTTCAAAATGTTTATATTGAAATAATAATAAGTCAGAATGGTAATTTATTTATCTGGATCAATTTAAAAAATATTTTCCAGAAATCTCTAGTATTGGTTTTCGTAGTCTAGAAAAAATGTTAAATGAAGTATTCGACAAATATAATTGCTAAATTTCCCATAAACTGTTATTTCAGAATAACGATGGATATTTTGTGTGAAGTTTCTGTACATCGATATGCATCATTGAATGACAATGGACACTTAAGGCAGCACATACACGTGAAAGAGTTACATTTTAATCCATTGAGAGTTCCGCTAACACGACTTTATTGTTTTATTTCGATTTGGTTTTTTCTTTATTTTGTGAACGAGTTTTTATTTTTTTGCAGTTTTTTTCTGTATTCTAACTAAATTTTGGATTTTGAAGCGTTAACACATGAAGAAGATGATTATTATATGGGGTGAGGCCTTAGTTTTACACATTCTTCATGATGAAGAGAACTTGGACCAAAGTAAACTCAGCTCATGAAAAAAATAAACAAGTGAGTGAGCACGTGAAGTAAATCGTTTTTCCACAATTATATAATATCGCACACATTATTTTTACATATTTATCTGTATAAAATTATAAATTCTTCACACCCGTGAAGAATGGAAAATAATTCACTCTCGTTAGCCAATCACATTCTATGATTATCAGAAATTCACGCTAAAATGAACAAATCAAATCGTCCGTTTTTAAACGTCAAATACAATATCTAACTAGGTAAAACGCTTCTGACAGCGCGTCGTTTGAAACGTCAAAATAGTTAATTAATCATAATTTTACGTATATATATAATATATAGAGAATAAAATGGACAACAGTAGCGATAGTAAAGATTTAATATGTTTAATTACGCATATTTTTGTTATCTCTATGTATATAATGCCTAGGCATTCTATACAATGCCGGATTATACAGATTGCCTATAACATATATATATATATATACATTCACGGCGTGAAGTGGCATCCGCCCATGTTAAAATCGCGGCAGCTGTGGCGTCCGCGGCACTATGGCATCCGATATACGGACGTCACAGTGCATCGAGCTCAAACATATCGCAAATGGTTCAGTGAATGCTTGGGAATCTATTGCTGATGAAATCAGCACGACGTCACTTTGGTCGTTTTTTGTATAAACCTATACACCAAGGTTCACAGGTTCTCCGTACGCGGCGTTATAGTAGCGCACTTATATATTTATTATACATATGACGTACACTGTGACATCCTTCAGTATACATATCGAAGAACGGTATCGTTTGGCATCCGTATATGCATTTTTCTTGCACAGTGGCATCCTGGCAGTGTTGCCGACTTCACTTCTGTTTATCGAAAGCTTTTAATATTGAAAGTAATGTTTTTTTTCATTTTTGTAGTTTCAATTTTCTGATACCATTGTTGACAGTGCCCAGGATGTTAGTTATTAAATGAAAAATTATATTTCCATTCTACAATTAACTCAAAATAAAACACTAGCGATATGAAGTAGAACTACTACTCAATGTGAATGTTAATTTTCGAATGGGTATATTTTTCTACTTCACTATACCTGAGTTCAACTTTTTTCTGTAAAACATAAAGCAATCAGATTACTAAGTGGGTTGTTGTGGCTGACCTAAAATATTGAATTTATACAAATTTCGGAGACTGTCTCTCAGGCACATATATCAATTATTACTAGAAAAAATGTCTTCAATAAAAGTTGTAGAGAGTAATGAAAGCTATGTACACAATATAGTTTATTTTCCCAACGCCATAGCGGTTTGATGTTGGGAAAAACTCTAGTCTGTTCATTACTACACCGCCGGTTCCAAACAGTGCAGTGCAAAAATGAAAACTATGTTCTAATATACAGGGTGTCCGATAAATGCAAACTTGAACATGTGCAAATGTTTCTACTGTTGTGATGTCTGTATACAGGGTGTCCCAGAACAACATATAATTAGTCATACAGTGTGAACTAGAGCTCAAAATAGGACGATTGATATCAACTTACCTTTATACTAAGATGCACCATGGAGCCGTGTGAGGCTGTTTAATGACTTTTTCATTCTCTTGAATAATTCAAAACCCATGAAAGATTAGGCTCTGAATTTTCAAGAAAAACTTTGAAAATGAGTTTCAAAAAGAAAAGTGTGAACATGAAAATTTTCAACAAAGTCTTGAATTCACAAGAATTGCTAGACTTAGGTGTAACGCTAATAAAGATCATATTAAAAGAATGAGGGATCTGAAGAGGTAATTAATGATTTATTTCATGATCTGAAGAGGTAATTGACGAAGTTGATGTCCACTTTCAGTATAACCTGATGGATCACCATCTTGAAAATAGTTCGCTGAGTAGTCAGGAATCCATCATGACTCTGTACAATTTTTCATATCAGTATCATCATTATAGCTCTTCTCTATTATGCGTTTTAGATAGAACATTAGACAGAATAGACAAAAAAAAAATATTTAATGAAACATAAAAATCTTCATACAAAAAATAAATAAACATATTTTCTGTTTATATATAGTTTGTTCACGGAATTAATAGCCAGCCCGCTATTTTCTTATTAAATGAGCGGTCGATTTGAAATTTGGGTGATCTGTTTGGGTACATGGGATAAACATTACATGTATTTAAACAGCCCTCTGTTTCTGGTTCAAGCAGAAGCTTAACGAAGTTCGTTAGTACAAAAGGCACTCCATAAATCCATGTATCAAGTTTTCAAGTATCTAAATATTGAGGAATAATTAGGGTATTTCATTTGAAAAAAAAAACGAACTTCATTGAATTTACCTTTGAACCGTAAATCATAGTCAGATGTTTGAATACCTGAAATCTCTATCCCAACTACTCATACAGTTCACCCAAATTTCACATGAATTTCTAACAACTGTCAATATCCCTATTACTAGAATATGTGTTTCATTCTCGTCTCCCAAAAGAAAAATTAATACGTATTTAAAATTACTGGAAGTCATTTTGAACGCGATCTATACACAATATACACGTCGCACAGATTCTGAAAGAAATTCAAATATACCTACTATTAATCTATCAAGGTCCCAGTGTTGCCAAATAATAGGAAGCCACAGTGTGCTTAATCTCGATGCATTGGGGTTGCTCTATATACATACTGTGTATATCGGGGGATGCCACAGCGCTACAAATCTATACGGATGCCACTTTAACCGCTATCGCGATATATATATATATATATATATATATATATATATATATATATATATACAATATAAGCTAAAAAGCGAGAAACGCATGTGATCGTTGCTGATAAATTAGGACACAAACGGGTAAATACTATTGAGGTAAGCAGCAATAAGAAAAACTTTACTCTTTAAATTTCCAAGCTTTCGTAAATCTTTATTTACATCTTCAGGGAACTACAAAGTGAGAAAAAACATAATTTATTAAACAGTTCCGCTACAACAATTTTATAACTTACGTTAATCGAGATTGATTCCTAGATCTTAACATCGGGAGAAGTAATAAGCAGTTAATATTTAAAAGAAAGGAACAAGTCCAGTAAGAATTACAAACACAAGTCAATAGTCACCTATTAAAATATTATAAAATAAAATAAAAGTTAAAATGCGAGAATCACACAAACACGTGGATTTAAACTCGTTTAACAATTTTATGGAAATAGGTTAAGGACAAGTTCTTCTGTTCTATGAAGTAGAAAAGAAGAATTATTAATGACATTAACCAATATAATAGAGATAAGAAAGTTAAATATGAGGGAAGTATAATAATATGATGAAAAATTATGAAGAATCAGTTGAATTGTTAATAAATTGTTTATGCAAATTATGTTTGTCCAGAGTTAATAGGAGAGAGTAAAGGTTGCTTAAATTTTGAATGTCAGTTTTCTTATTTATATGGTCATCCTCCTGAAAAATGTAAGCCATTTCTAAAAATAATCTTTTATTATAATTCTTTTCTCTCGATAGAATTTTAATTCCTTCAAAGTCTATTTTATGATCTAGAGAGGAAGCATGATTAAAGAGTATCTTGATACTCTTAATTCTCTTGACCCAAGTTGACAATATTTCTTTTCCCGTTAATAATACTGTCAAATATCTAGGAATGGTCTCAGATAAAAAACTTAATTGGACTGCTCACATCGAACAAACTCTAGTAAAATGCAGCAAAGGTGTAAACTTCTTGAAATCCTTGATGAAAACCTGGTGGGGGGCTCATCCCCAAACAGCTTTAACTTTCTATCGAGCATACATTAGATCTATTATAGATTATGGAAGTTTTTTATATGGATCAGCCGCGATGACCACTCTCCAAAAATTGGATATTATACAAACCAAAACATTAAGAATATGTCTGGGAGCAATGAAGTCTACTCCTAACGAAACACTAAGAGCCGAAGCAATAGAACCACCTTTGGAATTCAGACGACAATTTTGGCTGCAAAAAGGTCACCACTGCTCAACAAACTATCATCCTTAAATCATCAGGACTTGACCATGCATTACTGGCAACATAAAAACTCCCCACCATTATGTGAAGGACTGAGAAACACTTCTGACTATAATGCAGCTACCACAGATTTAATTTTTTTCAACCTCTTTGTCAAAATAGACGTCATTGTACCCTCGTACTCAGAAAATCACCTTCTTAATAACGCAATCATCAGCCAGAGTTCAAATATGCATAATCATTTTACCTTCATCTATACAGATGCGTCAAAAAACCAAGATGAAACTGGAAGTGCATATCTAGTACCACATGTGACTGCAGCCAAATACAAACTAAACAAATCGACCTTTATTTATACCGCAGAAGCTTTTGCTATTCTGAAGGCGCTTGAGTATATTCAAGATAACAATATTTCTAAAAGCATGATATTCTCCGATTCACTTTCAGTCTCCACCAGTTTAAAATATTATACAGAAACCAATTCAAATTTCCAAAATCAATACATCATGAATATTAAAAAGAGTATACATTACTTACAGCAAAATGGAGTAATAATTAAATTATTTTGGGTTAAAGCGCACTCAGGGATAGTTAATAACGAACTGGCTGACAAATTAGCAAAATATAGTTTATTGGATGGCATCAATACAGAAGTTTCTATAACGTTGGATGAACGTGTGACCGTTTTAAAAAAAAAAGCATGAAAAGCAAATGGATACATCATTGGGAAGAATATTGTCTCGTTAATCCCACCAGGTACACCCTCTTAGAACCTTGGTATGAACATTACAACTACCCTAGAAAAAGTGTAACAATAATCAGTAGATTAAAATTTGGCCACGCTTGTTATCCTGCTCACCTTTTTAAAATAAAATTCTTTGATAACGATCTCTGCCCAACATGTCAAGAAATCGGCGACCTAGACCATATTTTCTTCAATTGCAAGAAATACGATAAAGAATCCAGGGAACTTACAAATGAATTAACCATTTTAAAAACAAACCAACCTTACAATTTAATGCATCTATTATCCTTGCACAAAAAGAGTATCTTCGATTGTCTATTAGCCTTTGTTAGGGATGCAAAAATCTGTATATAGGTAATTGTAGTAGTATTGTTGTAACCTTTGTGTCTTTCCTTATGTTAATTTTTCACCCAATCAATCCGAGGTCCAGCTTGTATTGTGTATACTGAATGCCCTGATAGACCCCTGGGCGAGAAGTGTGTAACCTTTGTCTGTAATCTTTGAGGAATGGATATAGGGGACAGTATTCACTTAATTAAACTTTCTCAGATTGCTGGACAAATAACCAAATTTAGTTTCTGGCTGCAAGGGCTACGGCTCAAATGCCAAAAAAAAAAAAAACCTATATTTATGTTATCTCTATTATTTCTAATAATGTTAAAATTTAAAAATGTAAAGGTTTCTATTGAAAATATGAGTTACCTATATTCATGTTATTTACATCTTCTAAGAAAAATGTAGCCTATAGCTCATAGTGGTAGAGAGACTTGACTCTTACACGGGCGATCGAGGTTCGATTCCCAATGGAAGAATTTTATTTTTTGTGCATAGTCGTGGAGAATGTATAGTCTTTTACTTGTGGAGAATGGCTATTATTTATTCGGATGATTCCAAAACTCACTCGCTGCGCTCGCTCGTTTTGGAAACTTCATCCGCGTGAATAATAGCCATCATTCTACACTCGTTGAAGAATATACTTTTATATTCGAGTGTTTCGAGTGCCTCTAGCTCGGCTCAATAAAACCCACGTTTACGATATACGTAGAAATACGCAAGTTTACGCTAAACGTATCTAAATACGTCCGAGCAGTACTAACTACGCAAGCGTTCTTGTCAAATGCTGTGTTTGTGTTTAAATATTAATCATCAGGATGGTGGTATATTGATTATCCTTTTTTATTTATTCCCCAAAATAAAAAAATCTGGATGATTAGTAATATTAATTATTAATACTTTCAAATGGATATCTGAAATGAGTACATGATGTGGATATTTAAAAACTCTTATATTTTTCTCATAACAGTGAACTACGAAATGTAAGTTTCCGTCAGTTTTAAGTACCGATGTGCTTTACACTTTCAACACATTCCCGTGTTCTTCAAAAGTATTTCTAAAATAAAATTCGTATACTTGTTTAAATTTGGGAATAATGAAAATGTTGATGAAGTTTCAAATTTAGACAAACTTTTGTTCAACCACCCTTTTATGAAGTCATAATATCATGTGCTAACTGCAAATCTAGTATAATTTGCTGTAAGTATGAAAGAAAAACAGTCAAAGTAATATTTCGTCCAATCAGTCACTATTTTCCTCACGATATTCGCATGTATTTTTCTCGCAGAATACAAAACTTTTAACAATATTATTTTATAGATTACATGGAATATCTCGTATGTTATATTGTAATGGAAGTTCAGGATATCGATAATTATTCGGCAACTATTATATAATTGAAACTCCAGAGACCGAATTGGTTACAAGTTTATTTTCAATTCAAAGAGAATAGAATGAATGCAATTAACATAATAATAATGTCATGAAAGCAATTCATATATTTTAATAGACAAAACAATAAGTATATTCTGCAAGCTAGTTAGAATCAGCGATTTCTATATAATTTGAAATTACTAATACAGTTGGTTCAACTGTTGCGTAAAAACTACTATTGAACTCTAGTGTAAACAAAAGACGTTACACCTTCCCCCTTTGAGGAGAATGACCTTCACTATGGCCACTTGTGAAGGGCATTGTCCTAAGAAGCTATTCATCACGAATAAACAAATGACAGAGCACTAGAAAACTTGATTCTTATAAATTCCTTAGCATAACAACAAACTTGCAGAGTAAGTGAATTCCAATAAACGCAAAAATATGGTTAAAAATATTCAACTAGTGAACCATGATTAAATGTAATATTTTGCTGACAATAGATATGTACAAATTGACTGAAATGGAATTAAAATTAATTATACAGTATAAGCTAAAAATACATAATTTTTCAGGAGCTCCCTTATAACGTAAGAAAAATGGTAAATAACAAAACTATACAATTATTGTTTATTTAGGCGTATTTTTGTAATCGATTTTTGTGTACAGTCACTTCTTTATCCTTAAAGTTACTAATAATGCAATTTGGGCCATTTGTGGAAATTACCGTAAAGGGACCATTATAGAGTTTTTCGAATTTACTCCTGTTTTCATTTGTCAGAGTAACAAGATCACCATGTTGTAGTATTAACTCATCGGTACCGACATCATATTTAACTTTACGCTCCCTTTTGGTTTTTTCTAGATGCTCTTTAGCCCTTTTATGAGCCACTTGTAGTCTGTAGCGTACCTCCTGATCATAAGCGTCCAAATTATACAGAGGATCAATGCTAGAACCCATTAGAGTTCCGGGAATATTTACATTCCTCCCAAAGACTAATTCGAAGGGTGTGTAATTATGGTAGCTACTTGGGGTTGTGTTATAACAAAACGCATAGTAAGCTGTCCAAGTATCCCAATCGGTTAGTGATTCATTAATATACATGCGAACATATTCGTTAAAAACCCTATGATTACGCTCACACCCCCCTATAGTTTGACTATGATAGGCAGTTGAAATACTATGTTTTATTGAAAGTAGTTTTGAGATGTTAGAAATTAATTCGTTTTTGTATTCTAGTCCCATATCGGTTCTAATTTCCTTCATGGGACCGTAAATTAAAATAAAATGTCCAACGATTGCTTTCGCCACAGTTACTGCTTCTTTGTTCAGTATTGGTATTATTACAATGTATTTTGTTAATTCACACTGTATAGTTACAGCGTAACTGTAGCCGCGATTCGATTTTTGAAAAGGCCCGATGGTATCTATGCATACAATATCGAAAGCTTGTTGAGGGGTTGGGGTAATAATCATTGGTTCGCGATGTTTAATTTTTGCTTTGTTTATTTTGCATTTATGGCATTTCCTTACGTAATTAGCTACATCACGTGACATGTTACGCCATCTGTAGGCCGACTTCAATTTTTTAAGTAGCCTTTTTTGACCACAATGTCCTCCTAAGAGGGGATTATCGTGATATTTGGTCATAAGTTCATTTTTCTCTTTTTTCTCTGTTATCAACCTAGGTGATTCGCATAAATAAATAGTAACTCTTTTACATAACTCATTTCCTTTACTCTTGAATTCTTTTATAGTGCACTTTTTAAAAATTATATCGCTAGTGTATAGCTTTAATTTAATAAGATTACCATTGCCAGCTATTTTGTCTAACCGAGACAATATTTGACCTAAGTCAATATTGCCATTTACAACTGGTAATACTTCTTGCGCGCTTATTTTCTTTTTGAACCATACACTCATCCTTAGATGTGTAGGTTTCATTTCAAATACCAATTTAGGTAATTTTTGAACATCTGTTCCGTTGAGAGCTTCAAATACTCTACAATTTGGATTTACTTTATCTTTTAATACTTCATCTCTATGACGTGACTGTTTTTTAGACATTGACCTTGTTACTGCAAGAATTTGACAATTTGTGTTTTGAATATCTTTTAGGTCGTTAATACTTATTCTTGACAATGCGTCTGCAACATTGTCAGAACCTTTTATATATTCTATATCAAAATTATACTCTTCCAGATCTAGTCTTACCCTAGTTAATTTGGAAGAAGGATCTTTCATAGAAAATAAATATTGAAGAGGTTTGTGATCGCTTTTTACCAAAAATTTTTGAGATCCGTATAAATAACATTTAAAATATTTTATTGCCCAATGTATAGCTAATAATTCCTTCAATATTATCGGTTTATTTAATTCGCTTTTAGTGAATGTACGGGAAGCGTACGCCACTGGAAGTTCAACACCGTCGAAGTTTTGACACAAAACACCACTACAAGCAAAATTGGATGCGTCTGTAATTAAAACGAATTGCTTAGAGAAATCTGGGTATTGAAGTATTTGTGGGCTGGTCAAAGCGTTTTTTAAGGTATTAAAAGATTTTCCGCATTCTGATGTCCACACGAATTCGGTGTTTTTCCTTGTTAATTTATTTAGTGGTTGGGTTATAGCTGCAAAATTGGGAATAAAACGGCGGTAATAATTACAAAATGCTACAAATCTTTTTACTTCGTCAGCGTTAATAGGTACTGGATATTTATTTATAGTATCATATTTGCTATCGTCGGGTAGAACCCCTTTATCTGTGATCTTATGACCCAAATATGTGACTTCCCTTTTAAAAAATTTACATTTTTCGGGATTAAGTTTTAGATTAAATTTCCTACATGTTTCAAATACGCTTTTCAGATTTCTGAGATGGTGTTTTTCGGAACATCCAATGACTATAAGGTCATCCATATACAAAAATGCCCTTTCGGGTGTAATACCAGCGAAAGCTAAGGACATCATTCTCGCGAAGCTGTTTGGGCTGACGTTTAGTCCAAAGGGTAGTCTTTTAAAACGGTAAGATCCGGAGTCCGCGGTAAACGATGTAATGTCGCGCGAATCTTCATCTAGGGGTATCTGATGGAATCCTGATATTAGGTCGACAACTGAGAACCACTTGGACCTGCCAAGCTGATCGAGAACCTCATCGATCCGGGCTATCGGGAATTTGTCCGGAACTAGTTTCTTGTTTATTTGACGAAAATCGATAACTAACCGCCAAGATTTTTGCCCGTCCACTGATCGTCGCGGTACTAAAAGAACTGGGCTGTTATATTCAGAAAAGGAAGGTTCAATTATATCATTTTCCAGCATCTTTCGAACTTGCGTATTTATTTCTTGTTTTTGTGAATATGGTATACGATAATTTTTTACATAACTTGGGGTGCAATCTTTTACCTTTAATTTTTGTTTGTAAAAATTATTTGCAGTAATTTTGTCTGTCTTCAAGGCGAATACGTCTGAGAAATCTTTGCAAAGATCAAGTACATCCTTTTTTACAAATTCTGGTATGTTTTGATCCAAAGATTTTACTAAAGATTCGTTTCTATTTTCGGATTGGGATTTTATATCATAGATATCAAACTGATTGAGATCTGTTGTCTCAATATTTGGATTTCTTATGACTACACTTTCGAATGTTGTGTTCAGAATCCGCACATAAGGATTATCTTTTGATATTATACTTCTAGCTAAAAATACACCTGGCTGTAACTCTTGATTGTTTACCAAAGAGTCATTTTTTACACTTTTGAGGTGGTTAATTTTCCGAATTACTTCGCACCTCGGTGGAACAGTTAAAGTATTTTCTTCAGGGCTGTTAAGTATTGGAATTGTTATGTAACCTGAGGCGACCATAATTGACATGGTCCAGAATGAATAGTTTAACGTACATTTATATTTAGATATGAAATCTCTACCCAAGATAGCATCGGCTGGTATAGGAATATCGTCGTTTACGACATGAAATGAATGATTTAGTGTAAAATTATCTATTGCAATATCCGTCCGGGTTAATCCTAGAGAAGAAGTAAGGCCGCTGGTTATTCCTTTAATTCTTATGGGATTCAATGAATTTATTTTTTGATTTGGTATGATTTTACCTTTTTTGAAAATTGATATATCAGCGCCTGTATCGACTATAAATGTACATTCCGAACATGCCATTTTAGTGTAAAGGATCACAAAATTCGAAAGTGATAGGTCAAGGTTAAATATTTTAGCATTTATATTTCCCCCAACTGCTGTTGGGGGTCGGGAAAGTTTCCCGACTCCTGATTAGTACCACATATTCTTACACGCTGATGATTATTTCCGCCTCTAAAATAGTTCCCTCTAAATCTATTGCCCCTACTGAAATTTGCGGAACCGCGACTGTATGTGTGTGGGTCTCGCTGATTAACAAAATTATTTCTATTATTATAGTTATTATAATTGTTGTAGTGCCGTTTACCCCTAAAACCGTTATTAAGATTCCTAGTTGATCTAAAATTTAAGACATTAGCCTCCGAACCTTGTGAGTTTGAGTTTATAAATTTGGTAATAACTTCTTGTACATTAGTGAAGGTGCCTGCTTCCACTATCCACCTAGTTTTTTCCGAACTAGCGTTTTTGCTTAAGGCTTTGACAGTTGTTTCTGTGCTGTATTTTTCCGCAACTTGAGCAGGTACTCCTTCGCTAATATACGATCTTTTTAATTTTTCTGCCAAACGCTCGATTTCCGTGGCATAACTTACAGTATCCCGAGAAATTTGTTTAAAGTTTAACATTTTAGTAGCAAGCGAACTAGAACTTTCGCCTCTAATTCCATTTTTAAGCGCTGTTATGATATCGTCAATATTATTTTCGGCTGTTATTAAAACACGAGCTTTACCTATTAGACGAGTCTTAATAAAAGCAACGGCGTTACCCATATGATCCCCGGTGTTACATTTTAGCAATTCTAACGAGTCTAAAAAAGATGGAAATTTCTCTATGGAACCATCGAATTCGTTGGGAATTATCTTCCCCGCTAAATTAAAAAATTCAATAGCGCTAACCGGCATGGTTTCTGAGTTATCGTCGTCTTCGCTATCTTCCTCGAGTAGACGAGGGTCGATTCGCTGAATGCAGGAAGTAGGTATTTTGTACCTAACACTAAGAGCCTGAAATGCCCTTAATACTGGGTCCCTAATCTTTTGAAACAATTGATTTGCCGCGAATTTTTGCTCAGTGTCTAAGGTTTCCCAAGAAAAAGCCAAAGTTCGCGTAAAATTGTTGAATAAAACGGTTAAGCTATCTCTTATCTCATCTCTAATGGCAGCAGTTTTCGGTACGTTCCTTTTAATGGCTCTCTTAGCTTGTCTTTTAATATCATCTCTGATTAATTCTAATTGAACAATAGTTTGGTCCCACATCAATTTTTAATAAGGATAAATAAGTAACGTACGAGGTTAAAAATAAAAAAAAATCGAATACATAAAAATATGCCTTACCAGAAATTATCAATATCACTCAAACCGACGTTACACTTCCGACAACAGTACCTCACTTATACCACGGTCCGGTCACTAAACTACAGCTACACCATACTTGTTCGGGAACGCACCATTCCTTTTCTTAAATTCCTTTTTATTCTTCTTGTGTGGCAATTGTAAATTTTGAATGACAATTTAATAATCAGAACGGCGACAATTATGTAAAGTAACACTTTAATATCTCCTGTCACTTGTATCTGTTTCTCTTTCACTATGAAATTTGAGTTTACAACTCCATTTTCCGCAACTTCTTGATCCGTAGACTGCTTTTGGCCCATAATTCGAAAACTTATGCTTGATGCTTAACAATTTATACAATTGTTTTCGGCAGGATCGCCATGTAATGGAAGTTCAGGATATCGATAATTATTCGGCAACTATTATATAATTGAAACTCCAGAGACCGAATTGGTTACAAGTTTATTTTCAATTCAAAGAGAATAGAATGAATGCAATTAACATAATAATAATGTCATGAAAGCAATTCATATATTTTAATAGACAAAACAATAAGTATATTCTGCAAGCTAGTTAGAATCAGCGATTTCTATATAATTTGAAATTACTAATACAGTTGGTTCAACTGTTGCGTAAAAACTACTATTGAACTCTAGTGTAAACAAAAGACGTTACAATATATTATTTACATCTAATGCAGTCCAGTTTGTAATATTCCTTTAGTAGCCAGATACTGAATGAAAACATAACTATGTTCTATTAGTTATTTAACTCCCTCAAGGTAGAGTTGTGTTCACAAGTGGGTATATCAGCGGTCTCAAAAGGAGTTGTAAAACAAGTTCATATAACCCACTCGCGCATACGCCAATTAATTGTATTAACAAATATCAATGACCCTTGGTTAATGAAACAGACATACGATGCTCACAGTGATAAAGATTCAAGGATGAAATTTTTCAAAAAATAATGATGTGTTGTTTTCTGTTACAAAGATTATATACTTGAGAACAAAAGGGGGATGTGTGTGTGTACCAAACAGGGACTGATCTGTTTCTGTAGAAAAAAAATAGTGGTTTTCAAAGACTCAAATACTATGATTATTATCAATACTAAACATAATAAACTGATTAAAATTGCTGTTGTCTGTATATACAGTGCTTTTCAGATAAAAGTATCCACCTTTAATAACTTTTGTAATACTGGTATTTAGAAAAAATCCAAAAACACGTCAATTTATGTTGGAAGGGGCAAGCATTATGGCTTATTTAAACTTACTGGAAAAGCCACCCCCTCACCCCTAGCAGCATCCCCTTTATTTTTTTGAATTACTTTTCATATTTTTTATGTAAAATTTGGATACTCCTCTTTGAGCTGATTTCAAAAATGTATAATACTTGTAGGTTAAAGTGGTTAGTTTATGAGATAAACTATTTTTCTTTTAAGAGCACAAATTTTACTTATTATTTACTTTCACCTTATTTGCCTGTACTAAAATGGGTTGTACAACAGTTCAAACTCTTTAATCTTTTTAACTGTGCTATTTATTATGAAGTTACAATAAGTGTTCAAAATGAGTACCATTCACTTCCATACAATGGTATAATCTATTTTGAAATGCCTCTCTGACATTGCTTAATACGGCTGGATTTAATTGTCGACATTCATTTTTTTTCTATCCTCTCTCGTAAATCATCCAGAGATTCTGGTTGGGTAGCATAAACTTTTCTTCTACCCTTCTACCTATCCAACGAGCGGGGAATGTTTCGTTTAAAAATTGTCGGACAGGCATAGCATAGTGTGGGGGAGCTCCGTCTTGTTGAAATACCAGTAAATCTTCGGAAAGGTTATCATCATTTTCTATTATTGTTGTAATACGTGGGTCAACCTCTTCCCTAAGAAACTCAAGATATGATTCACCATTTAAATTTCCGTTGATGAAGAAAGGTCCGACAATGTGGTCACCTAGGATACCACACCAAACGTTTAACTTTTGGGGATGTTGTGTATGGAATTCACGCATAATATGTGGATCACTTTCAGCCCAATATCTACAATTATGCCTACTTACTAAGCCATTTAATGAAAATGAGCATTCATCAGAAAAGCAAATATTGTTTAACAATTGTGGATTGTTATTGATAATTTGCGTCATTGATTCGCAAAACTCTAGACGACGATCAAAATCATCTTCATTCAACTCCTGCACCAACTTAACTTTGTATGGGTGGTACTTGAATTAATGTAGAACTCGGAAAACTGTAGAAGATGAAACACCGATCGCTCTACTTATTGTTGACAACGATTGGGGTTGTTGAGCCTCTAAGCTGACTTGCCCTAAAATTGCCACTTGGATTGCTTCGTTATTTACGAGTCCCCCTCGCTTATGCACTTTATTGCAAACAGACCCTGTTGTGGTAAATTTCTCCATCATTTGAATTACATACTTATGAGTTGCATGTCTTCCGTCATGTAATTCGTTAAATATTCTAGCAGCAGCTCTTGCACAATTATTATTTTGGTAGTATAAACCTACAATCTCAATTCTTTCTTGCAAAGAGTAAACCATTTCAGAGAAACAAAATAAATAATGTGTCAAATTACACTATCAATAGTGACTAAAAATTCTAGTTGACAATGTCAAACTTTAAAAAAAAGTAGAGTTTTTTGTTGTTTGGATTTTTTAAGTAGAATAAATAGCACAGTTAAAAAGATTAACGAGTTTGAACTGTTGTACAACCCATTTTAGTACAGGCAAATAAGGTGAAAGTAAATAATAAGTAAAATTTGTGCTCTTAAAAGAAAAATTGTTTATCTCATAAACTAACCACTTTAACCTACAAGTATTATACATTTTTGAAATCAGCTCAAAGAGGAGTATCCAAATTTTACATAAAAAATATGAAAAGTAATTTAAAAAAATAAAGGGGATGCTGCTAGGGGTGAGGGGGTGGCTTTTCCAGTAAGTTTAAATAAGCCATAATGCTTGCCCCTTCCAACATAAATTGACGTGTTTTTGGATTTTTTCTAAATACCAGTATTACAAAAGTTATTAAAGGTGGATACTTTTATCTGAAAAGCACTGTATATATATATATATGGATTGCGTAAAGTTTTGCTTAAAGGATTGAAATGTAGGCGGGGAGTTGAAACATCAATTTCTGAGAAAGGGTGACTATAGCAGCCCCAAGGACTCTGGCGTCCCTAGAAGCAACTGTGTATATGCATTGGTAACTATAATAACTGTCAAGTATTTCCAGCAGCTTGGACTTAATGATAGTTGAATTTGTACTGTATTTGTTAAAGTTTGTGAGATAAGTGATCAGTGTAGGAGGTTTAAGAAGTCAAGGTTCAAAAGCACCTATTACACATGCAGATATACTTGAGATTTGAAAATGCTCTAAATATATGTTTACTCTTACATAATAGTATATTACCTAACAAGAGTTCTAAGGAACCCGTAACCCATAAATTTCACGAGTGCGTAATGAGATTACAACTCGTGTAACGTACTATACTTTTTCTACGCCCATCTATTTTCTTCTGAGTGCTCATAATTTCATCTTTTTCATTACTAACAGTCATATTCATAGGTAAAGTTGAGAAAATGTTCGGATACTATAATTTGTTACCAAAATTGACAACAAAAGTGAGATGACGTTTTTTCCCGTATCAAGAAACATCGAATTATTTTTTTTAAAGTGTAAAATGTGTTGCCGACATGTAAGGGCATCACTGTTTTAATCTAAAATGTATTTCACTAATGCTAAGAGCTTTTATGTTTTTCAATTGATTGAAAGTATGTAAATAAACCAAATAAAGTATTACGTGAATGAAAATTTGATTGCAATTTGATTCAACAAAGAAATCTATACGCACATGTATGTTATGAGATTTTCATTACGTGCATGTTATTGTTAAATGTCACTTACAAGGAATGTTGTCAGTGCGATATTTGACGTTTACGGACATGGGCGTAGAAAAAATGGTTTTGTCTAGGTCTTTCAGAAAACAAAGTCAAAACTCTGTTCGTGTTAGATAATTCATATGCAGGATTCAACTGATTAGCATAGGTTGTCACTGAATAATCAATGCTTAGGACCTTACGTATTAGTTTTAGCTCAGGTTCTCCAAGTTACCACTGAAAAGATTTTGGAGGAGTTGTTTTGAATGCCTCAGTTATAATTCGAAATGCGGTATTTTGTATTATTTCTAGCTGATTAATTCTGGATGTCCTCGAGTAGTCATATACTATAGGTTAGGTTAGTTTTATGGTGAGTGGGTCTATAAGGCCCTCCACTGCGACTCGCAAGAGTCTATTGTGGGTCATACGTATTCAGATTTCACCAAACAAATTCAGCTTCTTAACACAGCCGATTAGTTTATTTGCTGAATGATATTTCAGGTCCGAGGGCGAGAGAGAATCCCTGCCAAACATCAGATACATGATTCGAGCCGCGGCGGGGCAGGCACAAATTATATGCTCTGCTGTTTCATCATCTTCCAAGCAAAGACGGCAGGTCGGATCTTCCGACAGTCCAAGTTTTAGCATATGATGATTCAGATGACAGTGGCCTGCTAAAAGGCCTGATAGACACCGTAGGTCATGCCTGCTATAGTATATAACATTGGTTTGGAGACATTCTTCGAAGGATGTATGGAAGCCTTTGAATGAACCAATCCTGGTAAATTATGCCAGAAGTCTAAAGCTCTTCTTGTCGTCCAGGTATTCAGTGTTTGTTTGGCAAAACTTATTGCGATGCCAATTGTAGGTTCTGGTCCGATAGAAACACGTGCGGCACCCTCCCTTGCAAGAGAGTCTGCCTTCTCGTTTCCTTCCATGCCAGAATGGCCAGGAATCCAGACCAGCAATACTTAATTGAGTTCTCCTATTGAGGAGAGTCTTTTTTGGCAGCCTAAAACCAATTTCGACGTTACACGGTGAGAGCTAAGTACTTTCAAAGCCGCTTGGCTGTCCGAGAAAATTTGTATTGTTCTATGTATGAGATTGGCCTGCTCCAATCTCTCCACACATGAGATAATGGAGTAAATTTTCGCCTGAAATACGGTTGCATAGGATCCTAGAGAGGTTGAAATTTCTGTTCTAGGTCTGCGCCCGTATACACCTGCACCAGAGCCTGAGGGTGTTTTTGAACCGTCTGTGTACCAACAGCTGTCTGCTCTTAATAGTTGATCCTTACGGAAGACCCATTCATCTCTATTTGGAATTAGGACGGTATAAGGCAGATCGTACATAAGCATTAGAATTGGTCCGTCTACTTCCTAGATTTTGTTGGCTGGCATTTTCATAATAATAATTCTCCTGTGACATTCTAGAACTAGAATGTTTTATGTTCTTCTCAGTTCAATTTTAAATCTAAGTACATCCCTAGAAATTTAGTGCAATCTTTAACGTTGAGTAGATTCCTTGTATTGTTGTTGTAGTTTGAAAATTTTTAGTCGTTTTGGAAAAAAGTACACGGTGTGTTTTTAGGGGACTGGATGTGAATCCTGCGTTGTTACTCCAGCTTTCGAGATCATCTAAAAAATTTTGACTGAAAGTTTTCATAGATCGTAGTCTTTTTCCTTATGGCTTTTTAAATTCTTCTCAGGTAACATGAGTGGGTTAGATCAAAGCCATTTGAAGTTCTCATCATTAAAATATGGAACCCGGAAGCTATCAACCAGATTGTTATTGTTTAGCAAGTACTACTATGGAAACTCCCTCATCAAAAGCATACCAACGCTTTAGTCTGCGTATTGAAAGTATGTAATATAACCGAGAACTTTCTAAATGATTAGATGTAGAAAGCTCTTAATTTCACACCATTTTTCATATTCATTATTGAGAAATAAGGGAACCTAATTCTTTTCAACTTCAGTTTCTGGTCCAAATATTCATCCAATAAATTAATTCTCTAAAATATTCAGTTGAAATTGGAATAGGTATGCAGGATATTTTTTATTCAATAGATAATAAATACTAAATTTGGCGGTTTGAAAAATATTCTGAATGAAATGGAAATTGGGATATAATTAAGTGTTTTGTTCGATTCATATATAAATATATAATTAATAACAGTTCCCGATAACGAAAACGAATGAATCATCGATAATATAGGAGAATTAATCAATTATTGATGTCTCCACCAAAATATACACACGTGCGTCCACCAAAATAAGGAATATGCGTACATTTTAATAAATTGGAAAATACTATCGATACGCTATCAGTATAAAATAATTCCAAAGAATACAATATATACGAAGCAGTGAGCTGAGTGCTTGTGGATCATGCACAGAAAAGGTTCTCTGCATAATACAAATATCGACTCAGAAGCCACCAAACAGCAGGAAATTTATATAACAAGGTAGCTAAACTACTGTAGACAGCTTATATTATGAAGTCTCTAGACTAGAGCCTTACGCTAATTAATGTGAAGAAGAATGTCACAGGATGGATCTAGAAAATAGGATAAGAGGAATAATAACTCATAAAGAACACAAACGTCTAGACATGATATGTATCCAAGGCAAGACAAACGAACATTTTTAACAAACCTCCGATTTGTGTACACTGAGAAAATTCCCAGCAAAGCGTTTTTTTTTGGATAAGACAAATAGAATTTTCACTGTGGTAATAAAACTGATTAACTGAGTCAGTAAAATCAACTTTTCTATTATCTCCGTATAGAAACTATAAGATAAGATTAAAAATTCAAAACATTCTTTCCTATACCAGGAATTTTCAATTTTATTAAACATTACTTCACTACCGTAGACATATACCTTTCCGTTATAAATAAGCTCTTTGCTATCACTGTTAAAAAATATATATCATTTTTTTTTCACAAAAATAGCATTTCTATTTGATAAAACAGTTAAGAAAACCCCTGGTCTAGTAGATATTTATTTGCAATTTGAATGTCCGTTATTTACAACGGTCGTCGTTTGACCAATCATGGATCGGCAATTTGTAAAGGAGTGCGATAACTGGATGTGCCTCGTTAGTTCCGGCATTATAATAGCCATTTTCATGTCATCATTGGTGGGTGAAGTTACACTTTCACGTTTTAGTTTTCACATGTGCTATATGGAATTTAAAAAGCTTTTGTCAACTTAGTTATAATTGAAATTTTCACTGAAGCTTCCAATTGATCCCGTAGGGGTTTGTTGACACATGCGTGTGCAGGGTGCAGGTTAGTGGGTAGCTATTTGATAGCCAAGCCATATTATAAAACGTTGTGATGTACCAAAAAATACATAGAATACATAAGTTATTTGGTTTAAAGTTGGGCATTTTCTATATATTCTTATGTATTTATTATTGTTATTAGATGTGCCATTTTGAACAAAATACCTATCTATAGTGTATTTGCAATTCTGGTCTGGCATATTGTGGACTATTAAATAACCACTCATTAATGTTACATCCAGTATTATACGGCAAAATATCCAGTCAAAAAAAATTCCTGGAAAGACATACTTCTGTAGCATCATAAATATTATCAAATGCGAGAAAAAAATTGCATGCATTGGGAATATAATGTTTCATCGTTTAATAAAGATTTTTCTAAGACAGAAAATAAGCTTCTCTATAGAACTGATGAATATAGCCGCGATAGCAAACAACTGAGTAGCATCTAAAAAATATTTATTCTAAATTAGTATTTTAGCTTCCAGTAGAAGAATAAAGTATAGACCAAAACCCGACTTCATTACTTTAAAATAATCATCATCTGAAACAGCTGGCTTAGATTCCTAGGAGAACCAAATCACTTTTTGATATCAGTAAGGAATTTTACCATTTCTACAATAATACTCTGCCACTTTCGTATAACTTATATTTTGGTTTAGTAAAGGTACTTTATAAAAATACTTTACTACTACACTAAAGAGATTTTATTAAAGCAGTATTTACTGCCACAGCACATATCTCTCTTAGCGCCTATTTTAATAGATTTTTTGGCTGGAATACCGAAAAAACTTGCTGTGAGGATGAAATTTTTTTCTCGGTGTACCTTCTGCCAAATGAAAATAGTATATTGTTGAACGAGTGACGAAAGATGCATTTTTTTAAGCGAGAGAACAAATGCTTTGGACGAGTTTAGCACTATACTTTCTCTATGACCTCATAACAAAATTTAAATAATGCAAAAAATCTTCATTGAATTTAACAAAACAAATCTATTAAATCTAAATTATTTTTGTTTTCAATATTAATCAATTACAATATGTAGCAATTATTCAAAATTATAGGGGATTCACAGTCCAAATGTTTATGTGATGTAGACGATGCCACATTGGTTTTATTAACAGATTGCATACCAGCTGGAGATGCGACGCAATTGTACCTTGACGTAGCTGTTGTTGTATTTTGTACAGAATGTAAAATCTTGGTCTGTGTGTGATTTTTATTGCTACATGATTCGTTCACATATCCCTTCGCAACGTTACTAGACTTCCACTCTCCGTGGTGTTTTAGTTAAATAAGGTCACCTCCTGTAACCTTTAGTAGCGTAACGGAAGCTCTGCGAAAGCTGTGTCCTGTATATTCTTACGGAAAAGGCATATTTAAATACTGAGCTATTTCCATAGGAAATTTACTGAATTTGTGGATTCCGACAATGTGTCTTGAACACTTTCCATTCTGATAGTTAATAAAGAATCTTAAGATAATTTGATCCATAGGTATTTAGTGGACGGAGGTTCATGTATTTTTCAGAAATTTCATAAAAAATTCAATTGATATGAAACGAACGTAATACCTTTGCCTTTGTGTTAGGTATTTCATATTTCAATGGGAAGACCATTTTCACAATCTTTGATATTATTTACTGTCAAATCTTTCAATTCGTGGCAGCGACAAGCGACAAAAGTTCCAAAAATTAAAACGTCCTCAAATCATTTCCACTATAAAGTATTTGTTGAAACAATACATGATTACCTTACCTTAGTCAGCAAATATTTTGAATCGTCTGCATTTGTTAAAAACATTCTTTATTTCATGTGCAGAGAAAGTTCTAGACTTCTTACACTCAAAACCGCTGGATTTCCGTTTCAAAAGAGAACGTAACTTGGGTTATCAATATCATTATTTAATGATAATATTGTTCTTAATACCAAGTATATAGACCATAGACTAGATGCCTTTAAAGATTCTGACAACTTTGCAAAATATGCAAGCATCTCAGTTTCCGATAACGAATGTACCAAGTACATATCAGCTCATCATTCCATGAATTTACTTCAAATTTGTGTATACCTTTTTTTTATTTTTCGGGTAACAAGTCCGTAAAGGTCTGCTCCACTTGATTTTTTATCTATGGTAGAGTATTTTGAACATCCAAGTCACTTTCTGAATCAGAATACATAGCGAAATCACGATAAACACAAACTGAGGTGATTCAATACTGACACAGATACAGTGACAGCAGGTAACTAGATATTAGTGAAATAATTATTGTTTTTATGGACGAAAGTTAACGTTATGGGATTTTTTATGATTCGTGACGAAGATCAAATTTTCGTCACTGCATACAGCAGCGAAAAAAATCTTTATATAAAGGGTCATAGAATAAAAAATATCTTTGGGGCCAATATTTGTTCGAAAGATTCTACGTAATTTTCAACGATTTTTAAAATGCTACTTTTAGTGCTACTAGGATTGGAATCATCCAGTTAAAGTATAGTAGTGCGAACTAAAAGAGTGAAATTTACCATCCCCAATTTTATTATTATTAATTATTATCATTACTTTATTAAGTGCCTTTATTAGTCTGTAAAAAATACAAGAGGCGAAGTCTAGCTTAACCTCATGTTCACACAAAAAAAACAAATTACACAAAGTATTAAACAAAGAGAAAAATTGCAAAAGGTTTAAAAAAGAAGAATGTCTACGAAAACGTACATCACATGCAATTGAATTTGTGTTACAAACAACAAAAAAATATTCTAAACATACCTCAGAATTACTATTGCTGCAGCAACATTTTTTTATAATTTTGTTTCCATTGACTGAGAGATTTGGTTTTTAGATTCATAGAAATGCTATTAAAAATTGAAACTGCATTGTAGGTGGGTGACCGTTGAAATATTGATAACCTTTATTAAGGTAGCATGAGACTATACAGATATCTCAGAGACATATTGTGAACATCACCATTCACCACGAAATACTAATTTGGTTCTAAAATACCTATATATAGGATTTGAAGTAAAAACTATTTGGTATGCCACAGCGGCGTGGTGATATTTATACAAGTTACTTATATGTTTAACTACTCAAGTTGTTTTATTTTACTTGATACTCGATCATATTTTCTTATACCAAAGACATATCGACAACAATGATTTTGGATCCTTTGTAATCTGAATTTAGTAACTTAGTATTAAACGGAAAGTAGCTACTGATGATCTGGCACTCGAAAGAGTATAATGTAGGGATACTATCTTTTATATAAATTTATGATCTCAAATTGTAATAAATGCTCTATTTCAAACTTACTTACATCACCAGTGGGCATCTAAAACTAAAAGAATTAGTTCCTCAGACTCCAATATAAATAAATAGTACACTATTGTGTAAGGCCGCACTTTCCCTTTACTTCCATTAACATTACCTGATGGAAGCTTCTTTCTCTTGAGTTTTCTTATCTGGTTGGTGATGTGGAGGAGCTGGTAATCGCTTCATCAACAGTATCTATCACCAAGTCTCGATGAAGGCTACTATTTCCGCAGTACCAAAGCGCATTGATAGTGCTTCTTGTACTCTATTTTGAAAGCGTTGTATAACATGTATGCTGCTCTACCTGGTACAATCCCAAATCTGTATACCGTGTGTTAATTTTGATAGAAATATCTGTTGTTACAAATTGATTCATTATTATTATTGTATATTTATTATATATTCATTATATAGGTACCTATTTAAGTTGTCAACAATTTTTGAAATCTGGACACCTACTACATACCTATTTTTTCTCGTATTTTCGCTTATAAAATAGATAATTAGATGCAGTTTTCGCTATTCTTTTTTAATTCAATCCCCTTTCAAGTTGTTGCTTGAAAATATAGCATCGCACTCGATTATTCCCAAAAAAAGTAGAAAACAAAACAATTGCTCAATCACCGCCACCTAGCGACCGTTAAGACCACTTGAATAAAACGATAATATAATATTTCATGAGGCATTGAATTCCTTCTCAAGGGATAATAGGTTTGTCAAAACCCATAAAGCGGAACAAAAGTTAAAACAGTTTTATTGAGTCAGCTTTCTCACCCACCCCTATCAGTTAACATTCTGGCTTTTTCGATGATAGAGATAGGTAGTTGTTGAAAATAAGTTCATCTACTATTCCTTAATTTTATGGACTACTAAAAACTCATGATGAAACTCTAAGTTTGCGTCCAATCATTTTATTTATAGAAGCTCCGAATGGAAAAATTGTACAGTTTATTATTGATAAACGAATCTCATCTTGATACAATACCAAATGTACCTAACACAATACCTAACTCTTACTTTGTTAAAGATTCTTTCGATTCTCCACAATTCATTCAAAATTATCAGTTACCAGACTATGTGATTATTAGTTTAGACGAAGTGTCACTTTTCACGAACACGCCCATTAATCTAGTGAAATGTAGTATCAGAGAGCATTGGGTTTCTATTTAACGTTGTGAGTTATACAGATTTTTAAAATTAGTTGATTTTATTGATGATACTACTTCCTTTTTTGCGTTTAACAAAGAATATCACCAACAAATTATTGGAACACCACTGGGTAGTTTAGTTTCTCCCATTTTAGCACAATATATCATGGATTATTTGATTACTGATTGTGTCAGAAAGTTACCTTCTGACTTTCCTTTTTTTAAAACATATGTACCTAGATAATATTATTACAGCGATCCCAGTTGATGGAGTTGGAGTGATTCTCAATATTTTCAACAGTTGCGATCAGCACCTACAATTCACAGTAGAAAAATAAGCCAATAGAAGTGGTCCGTTCCTAGACACTAAATTGATTAGAACTAATGAAAACAATAAAATCTTGGACAGGTACGTAAAACCCACTAGATCTTATTAAAAAAACTGTTAATCCAATCAATTCCTAAGAAGATTGAATTATAGCACAGTAAATAATCAGGTAGTAAACGGTACTTTAGTTGATACAATTGATCATTACCATGCAAAAGGTAGTTTTTGGATATATTCCTTACATAAAAACTTTATTTGGAAAGATCATTAGAAATTTCAGACATAGCTAATGTAAAAATTGCACAAACAACACCGAAACCGTTACAGTTTTTTTCACTAAACAGAAACAACCAAATGAGTGATTAATGGAAACAGGCGTAGCCTATAGTATCAAAGATTGTGCTAAAAAATATGACGTCTCAAAATATAAAAATCACGATGTGCCAACACAAAACTGATGCAACATTAAATAAACGGAAATGTGCTTTAGTAGAACATGTTATAGATGAATTATATCACATTGATTTTAATAACTTTATTAAATATTTAAAAGAGTACACTTTGGTATTTATTGCCACATACCCAATAAAAATAATGCTTATTATAAAGTTGGCAAATAATTAATCTCAAATTACGTCATATATATAATTTTTATTCGATTATTTTTTCTTGGGTATATGGTTATATGATAAAAATTAATCAAAAAACTTTTTGACGTTTCGCTCTGGGTTGAGAGCTTTTTCAAAATATTTATTTAAAAAGTGTCATTATGAAGTAATATTTACAATTGTTACTATAGAATTTGGTGATTTAGTTTGAACATTTGGAAGATGAGAAGTTAAATTAAAATGACATAAGTAGATACTTACCTTAGAATTAAATTTACGATATTTGAATAATAGATTAAAAATGTGTAGTTATTGATTGCAATTGGCTGTTTTATTGAATTATGATTGTACTCAAGTTTTTGATATTTTGTTTATCGTTCACTGTATTTTTTTCGTTTTTTATATGTATCATCTCTTTAATTGTTAGTTTCTGATAATTAGAGTCTTGTGTTAGTATTTTCGTGTTTTTGAAATCAAATTCATGTATTTCAGTCGTTTCGTGTTTATGTAGGGCTGTAGAAGCATTCTTTGTATATTTGTGACCGTTGAGACGATTTTCTAGATGTTGAGTTGTCAGACCTACTTATATATTTTTTTGGACCGTTTAAACATGGTATAGAATATATAACATTAGATTGTTTATTGGTTTTAGTTGGACTTTTAAGTTTAGTAAATAATGGTAATAAAGTATTTTGAGCTTCATGACACACGTTAATGTTATATATATTTTAGTTTTTCTGAGAGTCCGTTTGTATATGGCATTGCTATGTATCTAAATTAGTTTGTGTGTGGTTATTTTGAGTGTTATTGTAGAATTTGGAGGTGCGTTGTTTGAAAATTCGTTCTATATTGGTTATTGGATAGTTGTTATTTTCCAAGTCTTTATACTATGTTCACAACAACTCTCTTATTGCTCAACCAAAAAAACTGTCACTTGAATTTTGACATTCAGACACTCTACATCAAAACAGTTCCTTTAAAAAGTACCTACATACAAAAAATATGTTTTTGGATTCAAATAGTAAGTTAAGTTTTATCAATTATTAACTCACTTTACACGTAAGTTTTTAAAAATTTATTAGAAAAGAAAAAATGAAAATGTTTATCTGTCATAATGACAATATTAGAAAAGAAAAAATGAAAATGTTTATCTGTCATAATGACAATATTTCACATGAACTTTTAAAAAATTCAAATACCAATTTTTGCATTTAACTATATTTACCAACTTATACCAATGTTAATATCCTCAATTTACTGTTACTTGATAATGGAAATAAAAGATTCCGAAAGCTTGTAAAATTAGTAAGAAGAGTTCACTTTTATAAACTTGCCGTTTCCCCAATATTTCTATATATATATATATATTCCCCAATATTTCTATATATATATATATATATGTAATTTGAGATTAATTATTTGCCCACTTTATAATTAGGATTATGTTTATTAGGTATGGGGCAATAAATACCAAAGTGTACTCTTTTAAATATTTATTTTCCGAGCTTTCGAACACTATGTATTCATTTTCAAAGAATTATTAAACGAGATTAGTGGTAAAGTTGTAAAGTAAAAAATATAGGTAGGTATATGTAATAAATCATTCAAAATATCTTCCAAAAAATTAAACAAACTTCATGGAATTTTTGTGGGGATGTGGCAATAAATACCAAAGTGTACTCTTTTAAATATTTATTTTCCGAGCTTTCGAACACTATGTATTCATTTTCAAGGAATTATTGAACGAGATTAGTGGTAAAGTTGTAAAGTAAAAAATATAGGTATATGTAATAAATCATTCAAAATATCTTCCAAAAAATTAAACAAACTTCATGGAATTTTTGTGGAGATGTTGCAATAATACCAAAGTGTACTCTTTTAAGAATTTATTTCCGAGCTTTCGAACATCTACGTGTTCATTTTCAAGGACTGTGTGCAACTATACACATAAGAATGTTCTTCCAATTTATTTATTGAACTATTTTAACAATATTCTAATGTGAAACATTTTAGAAACGTACATAAAAGAAAAAATCTTGACATTGATTTCTTGACAATGACAGTCGCAAACTTGGATTCTTTCGGCTGTCGTACTAGGTAAGAACTGATGCAGAAGGCAGTCTAGTTACTGAATTATTACTAATTGTAACATACCGGCCCCCTTGACAGCCAAAAGGCTTCAATTAAAAAATCACTGGTTGCAATTAGGAAGGACGCATAATTTTGTAGCTGGTCTCTTAAATAATGAAGATCCATGTCTTATAGTGGCCGTTCGAATTATACCATCAACTCCTGGATGTACATTTTCAACAATACCCATTTTCCATTTAAGCGGAGGCAGATCATCTTCCTTAATGATAACTACAGTACCAGGCTTCAAAAGGCTAGTATAGTTTTGCTTCCACTTGTGGCGTTGCTGGAGCTCCGAAATAAATTCCTTAGACCACCTTTTCCAAAAGCTTTGGGTGATTTTTTGAAGTCGCTGGAACTTGGATAGACGGTTTTCTTGGATTTCAGCATAATCGTGATCAGGAAGAGATGTAAAGGTCTCTCCAATAAGAAAGTGCGCTGGGGTAATAGGTTGAGGGTCATTTGGATCGTTGGAAGAAGGAAATAGAGGTCGGGAGTTAAGACATGCTTCGATTTGATTTAAAATGGTTAAAAACTCTTCATAAGAAAAAGGTGAACGATTTAAAACTCTCTTAAGGTGAAATTTGGTGGACTTAACACCAGCCTCCCAAATTCCGCCGAAATGTGGAGCACGTGGTGGAATAAAATGCCATTTAACATTATTTTGGCTTGAATACGTTTGAATTTGATCTTTATTTTTAATGAGAAAATTGTCAATATCGTTTTTAGCACCTACAAAATTGGTACCGTGATCGCTATATATGTTAGCACTCAAACCTCGCCTAGAAAAGAACCTACGAAGTGAGGCAATGAACGCATTTGTAGTAAGATCGCTTACTAATTCTAAGTGTATGGCTCGAGTTGACAGGCATACAAAAAGGCATACATAAGACTTAATGACTTTATAATTTCGAGTTTGCCGATCCTTTAATAGAAACGGTCCACAAAAGTCAACTCCCACATTAAAAAATGGTCGATGAGGAGTTACACGGTATTCTTTTAACTGACCCATGAGATATGGAGTGGAAGTGGCATCGAAGCGATAACAATGCACACATTTTTTAACAGTTTGTTTTACTAAATTTCTACCAGAAGTAGGCCAAAACCTTTCACGTATCGAGGCCAACAAGAGTTGGGGTCCAGCATGCAAAAGTCGTAAATGTTCGTATGATGCCATGAGCTTGGAAAAATTATGCTTTCCAGGTAAGATTGCTGGATGCCTTTTATGGAAATCGAATTGGGAATGTTTTAATCTACCTCCGACCCTAATTATGCCATCTTTGCTTAAGTAGGGATTTAGGCTCAATAATTTACTTTTTTGACTTATAGGTTTAGATTTAGATAAGTCATGATATTCTTGAGGAAATTCCTCTTTTTGAACGAATTGAATAAGCTTATTAAGTGATGATTGAAGTTCCTCGATATCAAGAGGACCCGTTTTTCTTAATTTTTTAGAAATACGACAATTTTGAATAAAACGGAAACAGAAAGCTGTAACCCGTTGCAATTTGCTAAAAGAAGAGAACCTGTCAAATAGATTAACAAAATTGTCGTTGATTAAGGCATTAAAGGATATTTGTTTTTCTGCACGCCTTTCAGGTATCTCAGATTGGCCAAAACCAGATGAAAAATTATCATTGAGGTTCACTGGCCATTTCTCTGGAGAATCTGAAAGCCAGTTAGGTCCTTTCCACCAAAGTTGATTATTAATTAAGTTATTAGGACTTAAGCCGCGTGAAAGAAGATCAGCGGGGTTCTCGTGAGTATTGATATAATACCATTGATTTGAATCAGTTAATGCTTGAATTTGAGTTACTCTATTAGAGACGAAAATCTTCCACTGTTGTGGACTGGATTTAATCCATGATAGAACTATTTTTGAATCAGACCAATAGAAATAATCATCTATAGGCAAATCCAGGCAGCCTCTAACGTTTTCAACAAGTTCAGCAAGAAGTAGCGCGGCACATAGCTCAAGACGTGGAATGGTTACCGTTTTTAATGGAGCGACTCTAGTCTTAGAGCATAATAAAAAAGAATGACTTGAACCAAAAGTATCTATGGATTTTAAATAAATACAAGCACCATAAGCCATTTCGCTTGCATCTGAGAAAGCATGTAGTTGTATAGAACTAAAACTTAAAGGTAAAACATGTCTGGGAATATTTAACTTGTTTAAGTCTTGAAGTTGACTTTGGAACTTTAACCAAGTATTGTGAAGTTCTAATGGAATCGACTCATCCCAGTTTAATTTATATTGCCATAACTTTTGAATAATTGCCTTGGCAATAACAATGACTGGTTGAAGCAATCCAAGCGGATCGAATATTTGAGAAACGCAGGATAAAATTTTTCTTTTAGTTGTGTGTTTGTCATTGATAGTTTTTATTGAATATCTAAAAAGATCACCTTCAGAATCCCACAGTAATCCTAAAGTTTTATTTTCTGCGCTTTCACCGAAATGTAGTATAGTATCTGAGCCTTTAAATGAATCAGATAGTACTTCGGGATTATTTGATTTAAACTTTCTAAGAGGAAACCCGGCAGAATTAAGAATATCAGAAATTTTTTTCTTTATAATTTTAACCTCACTTATAGACGAACCTCCTGTACATAGATCATCTACGTAGAAGTCTTTAGAAATTATTCTACTGATTTCAGGTTCAGTATTTTCATATAGGATGGCTAATTCCTTAAGACACCTAGTCGATAAGAATGCAGCAGGTGATGTCCCATAAGTAACGGTATTCAACTGATAAGTTTTAATTTGTGAATCGGAATTAGGTCTCCAGAGAATAAGTTGCAAGCAACGTTGATCGTTGTTTACCAATATCTGACGATACATTTTAGCGATATCTCCAGTCAAAATAATATTATGCTTTCTGGCACGTAAAACAATTGAGAATAGATCATCTTGGACGGTGGGTCCAACTCTTAAAATATTGTTCAAGGACAATCCAGTTGTGGTAACCGCAGAGCCATTAAAAACGACTCTCAATTTGGTGGTTGAACTGTTGTCTTTAAATACGCAGTGATGGGGTAAATAGAAACAAGTCTTATCTGCCAGATCAACAGAATTTATTTCAGTCATATGACCAAGAGTTTCATATTCATTTAAAAATTCTGTATATTGTGATTTAAGTTCCGGTCTTTTAGCAAGCCTTTTCTCAAGATTAAGCAAACACTTAATGGCAGTTTGCTTGGAATCGCCTAGAGCGGACACAGGGTGTTTAAGCGGAAGATCGACAATAAAGCGACCTTCAGGGTTCCTTTTTGTAGTGTTAGTAAATAATTCTTCACAAAATGCATCATCAGGAGTGCATGATTTTGGAACACCAACTTCTTCAATCTCCCAAAATTTCGAAATCTTATCCTCAAGAGATTGATCAAGAGTGCTGAGGTTACATGAGACAAGAAGGTTCTCTGAATGTGTAGGATTTTGTGGATTGTGTGGAAATAGAGCACCCGATATGACCCATCCAAACTGGGTTTTTTGTAGTGTGGGTAACTGCCTTCCTAATTTTATTTGTCCAATCATAATGAGATCCCAGAATTTGCTAGCCCCGACTAAGATGTCGATGGGTCCTGGCTCATTGAATGTGGGATCAGCAAGTATAAGGTTAGGAGGAATTTTCAAGCAAGATGTATCAACATGTACATATGGAATTTTATTAGTAATTTTGGGTAAAACCAGACATTTTAGATTCGTTTTAAAAGGTACTTGTCGAGCTTGAACGATAGCAACAACTTGTTTTAAAGCTTTGGTGCTTTTTTGACCAATGCCAGTAATAGAACAGTTAATTGGGGTAGATTTTAAATTAAGTTTTTCACACAAGTTTTCAGTAATAAAGTTTGATTCACTGCCGCTATCGAGTAAAATGCGACAAGTATGTATATTCCCTTGACTGTCTGATATTTCAACCAAAGCGGTTGATAATAATACACTACCAGAAGAGAAATTGCTTGAAATAAAGGAGACTTCATGATTCTGTAAAGTTTCAGAATTTTCATTTGAATTGGCAACATTAGAATTGGTTTTTATGTTTTCCTCAACTTGTGTTTTATTATTTTTGTTGTTATTTGAGAAGCTGAAATGTAATAGAGTATTGTGTCGACGCTCGCATTTACGACAAGGTGATGAGCGACACTGATCTGTGGTGTGATTATTCCTTAAACAATTTAGACAGAGCTTTAATTTTTTGACTTCTGATAGCCTAGAGTTTGCACTTAAATCAACAAAGGATTTACAATTATAGATTGTGTGTTCTTTGTGACAATAATTGCAAGTCGGAGTATGACTTGTAAATAAACCTCTTACGTTTGTTTTGGATTTGTTATTTTGTGGATTTAATGTTTCAAGAATTCGGCATTTTTTTTGTAGAAAGCTTTCAAATATTTCTCGTGTAACGTTGTCATGCTTCGCATACTCACACTCCCATTCACGTCTGGTCGTAGAATCTAATTTAGTAGAAAACATATGGATAATCAAACTATCCCAGGAATCTACTGGTTGACCCAAGACTTGTAAAGCACGTAAATGACGTGTCATGCAGTCCAAAATATTACGTAATTCAATATGACACTCTCTTGTCGCGGGTTTAAGATCAAATAATGCTTTAATATGGTTTTTCTTTAGCATTGGTTTGTTTTCATAGCGTTCAACAAGTAGATTCCAAGCAATATTATAATTGTCAGCCGAACTTTCAAGAGATCTTAATAAATCAGCAGCTTGACCTTTCAGTGACAATCGCAAATAGTGAAACTTATTTATATTAGGTATAGATGTGTCATTGTGAATAAGCGACTCAAATGTATCTTTAAAGAAAAGCCACTGTTCGTAATTTCCATCAAAGGAAGGCAAAGTGATAGGAGGAAGCTTTATATTAGGTTGCGATTGCAAAATACACCTTTCTGATGAAACTTCGTTCGCGATTTGTACGTTATTTAGCGTGCGATGGCTCTCTAATAACAAATGTGCTTGTGAAACAACACTAAAATAGCTATCTTCAAACTTCGTACGTTCTTCTTCCTGCGAGTTTTCATCAGATGACATATCTAGAATTTCGATATTGGACTGTATTTCATAAAAATGTTCAAGAATAGGCTCAATTTTAGCCAAACGTAGTTCAATCTGATTAAAGTCAATGGTTTCAGAACACTTTTCTTTGTCAATATATGTTTGAAATTTTGTTAATTGTGATTTAAATGTTTTGCGTGAATTTTTTAACTTTTTTAGCTCAAGATCTTCCGTAGACATATTCAATTATAAGCCAAAACAAAGTTTCAAATGTAATACAAATTCAAATAATCAAATATTACATATGAATAAGACTGTTCAATTTGTGAACATGTATAAAAAATCAAGCCGAAGCAAGGATAGGTTTTCTATGGCAAGAACAAGGAGGAATGGGGATACGGAGGAATTAAAGAGCGCACTGACTAAATGGAACGCACTGACCTGCTTGGTTGAAGTCGGTGAATTCGCCTGGAATATTGTTGGTTTTGCTAGTCTTCTTTGTAACGGTTAGCCTGGATACAAAGATAAGCTGCTTGTATTCTGTATTCAATGTATATCCGGCTCGATCTAGGACCATAAATTATGTGCAACTATACACATAAGAATGTTCTTCCAATTTATTTATTGAACTATTTTAACAATATTCTAATGTGAAACATTTTAGAAACGTACATAAAAGAAAAAATCTTGACATTGATTTCTTGACAATGACAGTCGCAAACTTGGATTCTTTCGGCTGTCGTACTAGGTAAGAACTGATGCAGAAGGCAGTCTAGTTACTGAATTATTACAAATTGTAACAGACTGAAAAATGTATAAAATGAAATAAATTATATAGCAGATAAAATAATACTTACATATATCTAAGTGAGATTAATGGTAAATGGTAAAATGTTGTAAAAAATGTTATAAATCTAACATTGGTATATAAATATAAATAAAAACTCAAAAAACAATATAATATATAATTTGAAATAGATTTGATTGACGTATGAATCCAATTCAATTGTTTAGAAATTCTCTATAGTAATTCGTTTTTTCCAATTTTTCAAATTCTGTTTTTCTAAATCCAAAAGATATGCATATATTATACTTAGATTATTTAGATCAGTTTTTTTGTTTATTCATCGATCTTCTTGAGCTATATAAGCTGTCTCTAAAAAGATCCGTTTTTTATAATTTTTCTCTGTTGATAAAATTTTGGCATGTTCGTAATTCATTATATGGCCTTCAGTAAATACGTGTTCAGCAAGTGCACATTTTTCTGGGTGAAGTTTGCTGTCACTATTATGAGATGTTATTCTATTAGCAGTAGACCTTTTTGACTGACCGATGTACTTTTTATTACAATTTTTACAAGAATTTCATAAATTATGTTAGGTAATTTATTATAAGGTGTTTTATCTTTGATTTTACTAAAGAGCGAATGGATTCTAAGATGTTGTTTATTTGCAATTTTTATATTATGTTTTTGTTTTGTGTTGATCATGCCCTCTTCTTCCATTACATTTTTCCATATGTTTATATTTCCTTGTAATCTCTTTCCACTTCCTGCAATCAGTACTACATCGTCTGCAAAGTCCCCTTCAGCTATTTATACTCTTTCTAGATTTCTATAACCTACAAACATTCACAAATATATAGAACATTACAAAAATGTCCAATAGGATAATGAAGGTGATTGTCCTTTTGATTAATGTTTTGAGTTTGTAAATAGCAAATAGTGATAGATTTGTTGTTTTCCGACAAGACAAACATTATTTTCATAGTAACTAAATTTTACAAATAACCAAGAACAGCTTAGTGGGGATACAAATGATTTCCATCCAGCCCGGCCATAATGTGCCATTACAATTGTTCGTATTCTTTTTTTAAATCTTTTCTTTCTTATATTACAACAATAAATCAGACATGAGTGGAAATCCTTCGAATTACTACGGGATTTTCCTTGTTTTCATCACAATAATAAAATGCTGTAATGGATTGTTAGTTTGGGAATACCTGACGTGAGAGGTTTTGGAGTGTTCCTTGACTACTGATTTATCTCGTCATCTCATTAATAAAATCACACATTGTAAGTGGCGGCTGTCAACAATATAATGGTCATATCACTGTTAATATTCACAATCTTCCTGTTATTTATGGATGGACATTTTCCTTGCATCATCCTTTGAATTTGCACCAAAAATAACAATTTTACATATAGGTAATAGACAAATAATTTGGTTGCAATGAGCGCTGAAAAATTAATTTCAAAGACTTTCAGTCGAAATACCATAAGATGGAATCGTATTTTAAGAAACAACATGTCGGTTTTTACAATTATTGATTGAATTAGAACCTCACTCCTAGATAAAATAGATTTATAATTTAGTTATCATAATGAATCCATAGCATCAACTTCAAAAATTATTTTGAAAATGAATTGTTTTCTTGTATTTTTGTGTTTTAGTTTAGAATCTCACTTACAAGGAAGTTTAATTATATTAAAATGTTTGACCTATTTTCCTTTATTGGAATATTTTAGCCTTGAAAATAAAAGCAAAGTTTTCCGAAAGCTTGGTAATGTATAAAAGAGTTCGCTCTAATAGGAAATAATAAACTCGTATATATCAAATGTTCGGAAAGACTTCCGCGGTCGGAAGAGTGACTTCTAGGTGGTTTTTTTTCTGAACGCGGCTTATGCGGAAAACCTAGTGGTCATATATATACCTATATATTTAAAAATTGAGCCAATTACTTCTTATCTCTGGCCATTGTTTTTGCCTGTGACCATGTTTTTCCTTTTTCATGTAGTATGCTTACCATAACACCATTTCACGTTTGTTTTGGTCTTCTTTTTGTCGTTCTTCTATATATTTTTGCTTATACCATACTTTTTTAACTGGTCTTGTGTCGTCCATTCTTTGTGAATGTCCCCGCTAAATTATCTCTTTTCAATAAATTTAATTGTTGATTCTATGTCAAGGTATTCCCCTAGTTTGGTATTTCTAAAGAGTCAAAGCGCTGCGTGCGTTCTCGCCAAAAAAGGTTTAATGTACTGAAATACGCTGTAGAATTTGTATTTTTGTCTTAATTGATTGAAACATGATGGGTATTAGCTCAATACATATAATTGTATAAACAGGAATAGAAATCATTTTAATATTAGGTTTAAATTTGAAAAATAAGTGATTTTTTCTTCAAAGACATTTTTCTCCCTTATTATTTGAGATAACAGGATCAAAATTCCAGGGTTTCAATGAACCACTACAGCGAAGAGACGATGCATATTATTTTTTGAAAAAAAAGTTTTATGCTGTGAATTGGTTAATAAATTTTGTTAATTTTTTATCAATCCAGTTATAAAAAATATGCATCTTCTCCGAAACTGTTCACTAGTAATATGTTTCAATATTTGAAATAAATATGTTATTTAATTAAAGAGAAAAATGCCATTGAAGATGCAAGTAAATTTGAATTAAAAAGGTGCTGCCAAAACCGACCTCTTACGAAGTACAGTCTATTGCAATACGCGGACGGACTGTATTTACAGAATAGATTTGTTCCAGGACGCGATGAAACTAATTCGTAATTGTACTGCGTATGCGCCGTGGTAATTTAGTGTTCCAGCGCCTATTTTTGAGAACTAGTAGTTACACTGGACGACAAATTCGACGTTCCAGCAATTTATAAACATACAGTAGAGCTGTTCTAGAACAGTTCGATTAGTTCTTGATTTTGAGCAGGTATTTCCAATTCTCTCTTATTTCACGCTAGTTTTGTTTTGAGGTTAATTTTATGCTAAATCAAAATCAGTACAATTACAACAAAGTTTTATACGAACGCATACGATCTTCTGAATACTCTGGTAATTATATGTATATATAAGGTATGGGAGGAAGTTCTTCTTTCACTTTTGTATGTTTACTTCAAATATAATCAATTACTTATAAAAATGTTCAGTACTTTCTTGATGTTAGAGTTTGTGTTTATTTTTCCTTATAATTTCTTTAGCATGTCTGATATTTCAATATCAGGCAGAAGCTTTAGTGAAATGTCATCTGACGATAATGAGCAGCTTTTGAATCTATTGATTCTCATTAATTGCGTTCCAGCACCAACAAATTCCAAACTAGTTCGACTTATTATTTGAATTGTCATGCGCAGTGAATCAGATTTATTTCTGTGTTGGAACTATCCTACAAGTCATTGTAGGAACAAACCTAATAACTAGAGTTCATTACAATATTGCCCGGAATAGTTAACCAGTTGAAAAATTAACAAGTTTTTGGATATGCATCACACAGTACACAAGGGAACAATTAGCTTGCGCGCCTTCATTGGCATCTTTTTAAACGAAAATAATATCTGACCTAATATTAAACAAAGCCTCTTTTCGAATAGTGTGCACCTAGTGTTATTGTTTTGTGGATATTTTAAAAAAAGTTTTGGCAGTAAAGGATATTTATTGTTCAAGACTTTTCTTAATACCTATATCATTAATTCGATACAACCAATAGATGAGTAAAAAAGTTTTATTAATGACATTTTATGAAAAGTTTATAATTCAGTTTAAATGAAAACTAGGTGGTGCCATAGCCATACAAAAATATTTTACTCCTTTGATTTTTGAATTTTTAAACATCATCCTACTTGGAACCTTATTTTTGGGAAATATTTCGGAAGGGGACCTACTGGGTATTATTCACAACACTTTGAATTTATCACTATTATGGGATTGCCGCCGATGACATCAAAATTATATTCAGGCCAAAGTTGTTTTTAACAAAACCTGGATAAATCAACTAAAATTAGCAGTCAAAGAAGAGAAAAACTTGCAATTGAAAAAGACAATGTTAACGAAAATTACATTCCTTCAGTATAAGTTGCGGATGGTTAAAAATGTGTTACAAGGCAAACTATACTCCTTCGTCCGGAGTTACTGTTATTATTGGTGAAGCAACAAAAAAACTATCCTTTCTGGGCGTTGAAAATAAATTTTGTTCAATCAACAAATGAAGAAATTGGAAAACTTATCGAGATGGAATTTCTTTTTGGAGGGTGTACCGGTTATTCTTGGAATATAATTAGAAAACAATATTCTGAAATTTATTGTGGCATTGGAAAAATCGACTGAATCCTGGACCAAACAAGATAACTTTTTTTTAGCAGAAATGGAACGATTTGAAAAGAAACTACTGATAACTGCAAATCATATTTCCGGTGACCACAGTTCTTTGTAGAAAAAACCACATTTGTGGGAAGTCTAAAAGTTAGAGGTATTGTCGTTAAAAAGAATAGACATAGCATGGACTTGATGAAAAATCGAAAATATCCAGACCAAATGAAGACTATGGAGTTGTAGAAGATGCGCGTACTAGGAGACAAAAAATGGAAACCGTATTGAAAAACAGTTATAACAAAATGGAATCACTGAGTTATGGGGGCCAACTGTTTCTACCTTTGGCCAAATTTATGGGAGAAAAACGGCGAGTCCGTGTGCATTGGCCAGAAGATTATAAAATGACTTTTCATACGTATTTAAAATACTAAATACGGAGTCTATTATGAAAGATTTGTTATTTTACGGTATCGACCTCAATAAATTACAGTTAAAGCATTTTTTAATTCGTAACATTTGCAAAAAATAATAAAACACTCAATTTAATAGTAGCATGTGAGTTCTGATTTTATTTTTTCACATAAACCAACAGAAATGATCGGTGTACTTCTTTAAATGGAGTTAAGTTAGGTACCTTTTTCTATTTTAAATTGTTTTAGAGTATAATTCAGGTGAATCGTTGTATGTATCTAGGATATCATATTTTCTACTTTCAAATTTTATCTTAATCGACTTCTAAATCACAAGTCAATAAATTAGAATTAGGTTTTTAGATCAATACTATTCTGATTTAACTTGACAGGTTATCACAATAATATCTACAATTATTTTGTACGATAAACAATTTAATAATAAATAAGTCACTTTAGCCTCCATAGGTACTATTCACGGAAATAGCAACACTTACATACAACTTTCAAGATAGAAAAATATCAATATCACATCATGAAAAAGCAAATAAATGTTATCACGTACTCATATATACCCTTTGAAATAAGTTGTTTATTTCAGTAATTCAGACTTATGAGCGGAGTTCTATATATACATCTAGCGATATGTACTAATACATGTTGCATTCTATATTGTATTGTATAGTAATTCAAACAAGATTAGTTGAAGGTAATTTCGGCAATGAATTAAATATTACAGATGACTAATTGCTGTACAAAAATTCGCACTTTAAACTTGGGTTTTACTCAGAGTGTACCGATTGACTCGCACCTTGTTTAACGCTTGGATTTTGATCAGAGTCTATCCTCATCCAAATTTCCAAGCTCTACAATTCTTCGCGGGTAAATGTGAGCGCATTGACTGTTAATTTGTATTTCTTTGTGATTCCTTTAACTCATCCAAGATTCACATTTAACATTGTTTTCTTGGAAATTTATTTTTTATTTATAAATGTTAAATTCATCGTGTAGTAAAGCTGCATCGTTTTTTGTACTCTTTTGTAAATTTCGACTTCCTGCATTCCAATTTTCTCTATTTCTACTCCCAAGTATTTATATCTTCTCGCTTGCTCAATTTTTATTCCGTCTAATTGTCTGTTCAACTGTTTTTGTTTCGGTCCTATAACCATAAGTTTAGCTTTACTTTGATTGACTGCGATTCTAAATTGTTTAGATACCGTGTTCCATATTTCCATATTCTTTCCCTGCCATAATTATTAAATTATCTGAAAAAGCTGCTTCTGATATATCCACTCTTCTTAAATGTCTGTCACCTTCATAAGTTCGATAAATCTACTGTGACAAATATTAAATTGAACATTTATTCGAAATATAGTTCAGATCGAAGTGAACTAGTTGTTTCATTCCATCGAGAAAATCACATATTCTTTATAAGAACATTTCACCATAAATTCCACCGCTACTCTCACAACTGTGATCCTATATAAATGAATTGCATGCCTAACAGTCAATTTATACTGATATTTTTAAATGACTTATTTTTTGTGCCCATAACTTTTCCCATAATTAGATTATCCTCTAGTCTAGATGGTCTAGATACTTATATTATAATGTTATGCAAATTCATTAAATATTAAGTTAATTGCATTATATGCACCTGTCAGTTGCATAAAACCTGATTTTTTTGAATGTTATGAATAAATGGTAACGATTTAGAAATAACACAGAGTCGTACTCAAATACCATTCCACGATTCACTAAGCCTAAAAAATTACAAAAAAAACAGTTTAGGTACTCTGAATTTTGTAAGCAGTAGGTACTCGTCACTGCACGTTATAGTAAATGTAGACGTTTTGTTAATCAATTTAACTGTTTCATATACGCAGAAGAAAAACAGATACGAGCAGGCGAGTCAAAAGTGGTCTTGATCAGGCAAATCCAAAAAGAACAGAGAAAGAAAGACACCATAAGGAACGCCAGTTACCTGAATGAAGACAGAGAAGTGGAACGGTTGACATACACGCCAAAAAAAGGAGAAAAAACGAAGGATCGTTATCCAAGAACTGACAATCAGCTAGGACATCAACGAACCATGAGAGGAAGGTGTCTCGATCGGCAAAATTAGTCACTGAAGGTGCGGAGAAAGAAAATCACTGCCCATCTACATTGAGAAGCTAAAGGTAGAAGAAAAAATTGGGATAAGAGAGATTTAGAACCTCCCACACGTCAGAATAACAGCGAAAAAAAAATGGATGCACACAGTGCTACAACTGCCAGAGATAGTACCACGGACCACACTGTTCAAATGAGTGCCCAGGATTGATACACAAACCAGTTATCTGCGCGAACTGTTAAGAAGAACATCCACTGAACTACAAAGGATGCAAACAACAGGACGACAAGAAAAACGCCGAACCAACCTGAAACGACACTAGGAGTCAGCGACATCCATGCGACAACCAAGAAAACAGCAACGATGACAACCACTCCGACGAAGCAGCATATTCTCCACTAGGTGACAAGACTGTTAGCTCAGTTATCAGGTGGGGAACTGAAGAGAGATGAGGAGCCACCTATGCGAATAGCTGGGAATATAAAAAGATGAGTCGGAATTTCAACTGGCGTAACCTTTAACAAGTAAAACCACTTTATCAGGCAGCGCAAAACACAGACCAAAAAGACAGCTGAAGATGAAACCGACGTGGTTACTCAACGAAAAGGAAGACCACTAGGACTTGAGCAAGTCAAAAATGCCGGGGATGAGCTCGACGCCCTCATCGGATAAGAAGAGGGGGGGCGTGGTCGGTTCCGGGTTTTCTCTCTCCTAGAGGGGTGCATCCTCGAAGGAACGGGCTTAGTACAAGTTAGATCTGTCTACAGAAGATAAAAAGATAGGTAATACGTTATATACGAGATTATTAGACAAAATATTGTGTTTAGAAAAATCATAATTACGCAAATCAGAAATTCTGTCGAGAATATTTTGTATACCAACACAAATGAATTATTATTATTGAAAGGATTTTTTTCTTCAATAAAAAAAACCATTAACTTGGAACATTTTGCGCTGCAAATCACAAACATTACTCTATATAGAGCGGGAGCTGAATTTTCTAGTGTCCGCATTCATGTTTTTGGTTTGAATGTCTGAATGTACTTTATTTTATCTACAATGAAGTGTTACCTGCATAATGTGGTTTTGCCACGGTGGAGCATCTCTAGGGAATCTAAGGCAATGTCAAAACAATTAGAAGTTGCGGTGGAAAGCTCTACGTTACTTCATCAGTTATTTGCTATAGGGTTATTCACTACTTCAAACGACAAACGTTTATAATCTGCCATACAGAAGCTGAGGAAGTGTAGTTTGGATAAAATTTGGAAAACTTAATGAATGCGTCTCTGGACGTTAAGTAGAAAGTTGATTGAATATGTCCCTGTAATCAAGCCCATTTTTTTAGGAAATTACGAGTAATCAATAGCAAAAGCAAACATACCAATCCTCAACATTCTTCAGGTAAAACAAATCCTAAGCAAAGGAAGTCAAAAAAACAAACATTCACCGAAATATCACCAAACACCAGCAACCAATAAGTGACATTTCTTCTTTAACCTGGTTATCAAAAAATTCTAATCAATATAACTTATCTTATATCAATAAAAATGATAGGGTCGCTTGGTTAAATGTTGTAAAAACGTTTTTAGTTCTCTGGGTCATGAGTTTGTTTAAAATGTATCTACACCTTTTTCTAAAACAGAACAGTTTCAAGTTTCGATTGTACATGGAGCTTACCATGAAGTTGGTGGTTTTGTAGAAACTTATGTCGCAGAAGATACGTTACTTCGGATTTTGAAATTATATCTTTCACCTTCAATAACACAAACAATTATCTTTGGAAAGGATTTCTTGAAGACATTCAATATTAAAATTTCTAAATTTGCTATCAATTTAAAAGCTTCATTTTTAAATGTCATCAATACAGTAAAGTATGTCACAACTATTTCTAATGATGAAAAAATTAAACATGACGCTCTTATCGAAAAATTTAAACAGATTAGCCCTAAGGATAAAATTGGTAGGACACATAATATTATATCGACAAAAAATTGTAATAAGTGATTTTTTTGTGGAGTCTATTTATTCCACATACAATAACATTGTAGATAGTACTGCAGTCATATATGCATATATATGGGCTATTCAATGAACTAGGATGGAAATCATTTGCCGGAATTGGTTTTTCACTCTTCTTTCATTCAATTTGTGACTGGGAAGTTGTTATTTAAGATTTAACGTGTTCTGCTACGGAAATAATTAATAGCTACGTTTATTGAATGTGAGTTGGTGAATATTGAGAAGACCGTATTCCAAATAGATCTGTATTTGTGAATGAGAATTGTTAACATTTTGTAATTTATTTAGACAATTTCACTGAAAAATGTGGCTTACAAAGTCTTGTATATGTGATTAAATCCAGCTTACCTAATCCAATATTTATAATATTCAAGTTTCCAGCTACCACTTTCATTTTTCAATTTTCTATTTAATTTAAAAATATTATTTCGTAAATCAATGGTCTTTCAGAGGATTTTTTAATTTAAACCATATGGTTGATTTAATTGACCTCCGTCAAAATGCTACCATACTCTTGTAAGTATTATTCAGGTTAGTGACAAACTGATAATGATAAAAGATCAAAGGAATGGTAAACCCAATAAAGTTCAATAAATTTACTCGCTAGAGTTTCCTTGTTTTCTGCAAATCCAATATTGATTTACGTCTATACTTTATTAGAGCATGGCATGATACTTTTTTAATTAACACAGATCTAGATCATGCATGATTAAATGTTACGTTGGATTTATTGTAATTTCATTTGTAGAATCTATTACATCCTTCAAAATGAAAAAAAAATGATTCGAATTTATCGGAATAGAATATTTTAAAGTAGTTGAGCTCCTAATGATCTCGAATAGCAAATACTAATTTTTGGCACTTTGACTAAGACAAACAATTTTTTATTGTATCCTCAATTTTCTTCCACGTACGGACAGTATTTTCCATTTGATAAACCATTGGTGTTTCTAGATTTATAAAGCTCACACAATAATTATTTGACTTATTTATCCAGATGTTGTTTGAAATTTCATAATAGTTACCAACCTTAAGTAAGGTAAACCAATAGAATCATACTTAAGATCCGTTGAATTTAAATGGACAAATTTAGTAAGTCACTGACCTTTTGATTTTCCTTCGTAGTAACTTCCAATGAAGCACTTCTTCTGTCAGCTGCCATCCATTAGTAGATTACTGTGAAATTTTGAGAAAACTTTAATGTTTACTTTGTGTTTCACAGCCAATGAAAGCGGACAACCTGAGTTTGAATGAAAATGGAAAGAAGTTAATCTCGATCAAAATCTCTTACCAGTTCCATGGTCTTCTTTGGTTAGGTTAGGTGCACCTTCCCTCGAAGAAGGTCACTGTCTTTATTGTTACTTGGAATCTGGAGTGTTGTGATGAATCAATATTCTGATTACGATAACAAAGCGGCGCAAAAATTTGTTTGTATTGTGACTGAGCATCGCCAAACACTTCTGAGAAGTGGTTGCACGGTTGCGCTTATGATCGACTGTAAGCAATCGAGACACCCTACGCGAAAAGATCTTTTTTTGACCGCTAGTTCTGAAAGTAGCTCTTTCTGTATTTATTTACGTATCGAAAGTTACGATTTGTAAGTTCTATGTGCTGAAAGTGATAGTTCCGTACTACAATATACTTTCTGGACACTCTGGAGTAGACAGCTTTAATAACTTTCTAGATGTAACTGTACCCACGTCAATGTTGACAGTTCTATTGACCCAACATTATTAATTTCCTTCTTCATCCGGTGCAATAAAAATTAATAATTGCCCTGGAGGTACAATTAATATTGGATACTTTCTGCAAATAAATAAAATCTATTAATATTACAAATACGTAGCTTACATTCATAAGTAATATTCAATACATTTTTTATTAATTCTGTATTAATTAATTATTTTCTCGGATGACTTTTATTTTAGTATATTTATTTAAATCGCTGCCAAAAAAATTTTGTGTACGCCGCGGCTGAAATACTACTTTGTTGGACTCGTCTGTTGCTCGCCTCGCTTCGCTCGTCTCGTAATTTTCAGACTCGTCCAACAAAGTAGCACTTTCAGTCCTTGGCATACAAATAACTATTTCATGTCGGTTAAGGAACCTATATACATCAGGTATTATTTTGTGAAGTTGCGGGGCTTTAAATTCCATCTTAATTGACATTTGTTGATTATGTATTTTTTTATCAAGTGTTTATGGTTTTTGCTCGAATCTTCATCTATCAATGGTACCGCGGGATGGGTAGGTAACTTTTTGGCAGTTTCATCAGTATCTCCTCATTTCCTTCAATATCCGTGTGAGATGGGAACACTGAGTAAGTCGGTGATTATCAAAGTATTATCATCTATGGTCAGAGACATCTCTAGTGAGTGGAGAGCAGCTAGACTTTCACCTGTGAAAGAACTGGAGATTGCTGGTGGACTCAGTCCGTTGTAAACAGCTACTGCTCCATTTTGGAAGCATCTGTATATAGTATAGTATTGGCTGAAAGTTTTTGTACGAGTTTATTATCTCTAGAAAGCAGGTTTAGATTAATTTGAAATTACTGGAGTGTTTGGTTAGTGTTTTTAGGTAAGTATTGTATATTTTGATGTGAAATTTAAACAATAAATGTTTACAGCGTGGTTAATCGGAAATTATAAATGTCGTAAATTTTCAGTCTCATTTCATCGTGTCAAACTATTTTTCATACATTGCTAACATTTAACTTAATCTTGATGATAAACGTTCTGAAATTATATCATGGTATCCATCAGGACCGACAATGATGGACATGTATCTTCCAGTTACTCTGAAGAATTCACACACACGTTTCGGATTACTGTTCTGACAGGTCAAAGATGGCTTTTGATCAGATACATCTCTCAACTTGATTCTCAGCCACATTAATAAAATGTTATTTATAATATTTTAATTCACATCTACTGATTCCTATCTTCTAATTTAAAATCATTCTCATTTATTTTAAATATGTATTTTCGGAAGTTTGAAGGGGCGCCTAAAATGTTCACTAACATAATACAAGGGAGGTATTCCATACAATTTATATTTCAATGTTTTCGGTTAACGTCATTATTGCCTTAGTATTTCTTCGTTTTGTATCCCATATAAGAGAAGAACTTTTCCCAACCTATTTGCGATTATTAAGTTGAATTCCACGCATGTGTGGATTCTCGCAATGTTTTCATTAATTTTTATATTTCAACTTTTTAATAATTTCATTATGTGACTGTAGCTAGTGCTGGTAATGATATTTGTACTTATTTCTTTTTAAACTTAATCTCTTAACACTTAACCTAATTATAAGGATAAGTTATAAAATTGTTGTAGCGGGCTGTTTTATAAATTATCTCTTTTTCTCACTTTGTAGTTCCCTGAAGATGTGAATAAATATTTCCAAATGCTTGGAAATGTAAAAGAGTATGCTTTTCCTTTTTTGCTACTTACCTCAATAGTAGTTGTCTGTTTGTATATATACAGGGTGATTCATAACTATTGGGAAACAGGCTAAGGGTAGATTTTTTGGACCAAAATATGGCGATAGGACCAAATATACCTCAATAAAATATTGCTGTGGAAAAAGATAAAGGGCGTTAAAGTTGAATTTTTTTTTTCGTTTTTTGCTAATAATTTCACTGTACTGTTCATTTATCGATTGTTATCAAAATCGGCACAGAGGCATAATTTTATACAGGCAGTATTATTTTATGTATTATTTGACATTTTGTTACAGAGGGAGCCTCGTGAAGGATTTCTGATAATGAAATTAACTGGTAACTTTTTTTGATGGAACTGTTTAGTGATTTTTATTAGAAAATATGACATAAACATAATTTCTACGTAATATTGGTACTCTTGTTCAAACACGATGTTCTCATTCGTTTTCGAGAAAAACGCAATTGAACAGTTCAGAGTATCGGAAGGGGATTTCAAATATTACTTCATTCATGAAAAGTGTGCTTTGGACTGTCAGATAATTGTCAGACATTTCTTGTCAGTGAATATCTTTTGCTGCGAGTTTAAAGTCAATTGTTGCATTTTTTCAAGCTATCGTATACTTTCTCGATTGAAATGCCTTGTCACAATTATTTTACGAATGAAGAAATACGGGATATGATTTGTGTATACGCACAAGAACATTTTTGCGGGCGCTCTGCAGCCAGAAGGTATGAATTGTTATATCCAGGCAGAAGGCACCTAATCAAGAAGATGAAATTTTGGTTCGAATAGATGAAAATCCTACAGTGAGTTCACGTCACTTGTCATCAGCAACAGGAGTTCTAAAAAAAGAAAAGTTCCACCCTTATCACTTCACTCCTGTTCAAAATTTGCTTCCAAGAGATCTCCCACGACGGTTATAGTTCTGCCAACGTATTCTCAACAAGCATAATGATGACCGAAATTTTATTAAGAATATTATGTTCACCGATAAAGCGACTTTTACCAGACGAGGGGTATTTAATTAGCAAAACAGCCATTATTGGGAAGAAAAAAATCCGCGTGCTCTGAAAAAAAGACATTTCCAGCATGAGTTTTTAAATTGAATATTTGGTGTGGCATTATAGGCTACCAACTACTAGGGCCATATGTTCTGCCTCCAAATTTAAATGGAGATTATTATTTATTTTTTTTGCAAAATACTTTCAGTGATATTTTGGATAATCCGTCACTAGCTGTAAGAAATAAAATGTGGTTTATGCAGGATGGAGCTCCACCTCATTTCCCTTTAGTTGTTAGAAATCATCTAGATGACATATTTCATCAACGATAAATTGGCAGAGGAAGTGATTTTGAATGGGCACCAAGAAGGCCTGAGTATAACCCGCTTGATTTTTATGTTTGGGGACATAATATGAAGTCCTTAGTTTATGCCAATGAAATTAACTCGAGAGACGAACTCTGGAGGAAAATACAAAATGCGGCTAACTTTATAAGGGGACAGAATATGTTCTTTGAAGTTCGAAAGTAATTTATTAAAAGAATTAGAAAAGGCATAGAAGTCGGAGGAGGCCACGTAGAACATTTAATTTGAGTTTGCTCTTTTTATGTCACATTGTTTTTAATTATGCTTTATCGTCGAAATAGAAGCCGTAAGATACAAGTTTTCTTTTTTTTGTTACTTGAAATACCCTTCCGATGCTCTGAATTGTTCAATTGCGTTTTTCTCGAAAACGAATGAGAATATCGTGTTTGAACGAGAGTACCAATATTACGTAGAAATTATGATTCTGTCATATTTTCTAATAAAAATCACTAAAAAGTTCCGTCAAAAAAAAGTTACCAGTCAATTTCATCATCAGAAATCCTTCACGAGGCTTCCCCTGTAACAAAATGTCAAATAATTCATAAAATAATATTGCCTGTATAAAATTATGCCTTTGTGCCGATTTTGATAACAATCGATAAATAAACAGTACAGTGAAATTATTAGCAAAAAACTAAAAAAATTCAACTTTAACGCCTCTTATCTTTTTTACAGCAATCTTTTATTGAGGTATATTTGGTCGCCATAGTTTGGTCCAAACAATCTACCCTTAGCCTATGTCCCAATAGTTATTAATCACCCTGTATATACTAGTGAATCCACAGACGTTGTACTGTTTGTCTCATCATAATATACAAAGTTTGATTAAAAAATATCACATTGGTAGGTACTTATTTCGGGTGGAAAAATCAGATAGTATTGTTAATTTTTTGATAGAAGGAATATATTTTTGGAAAATTTGACTTTCCTGAATTTTCTTACAATTTTTTGGTCAAACTAATTTTTTGATTAGTATCAAAAAAAAAACTCCTAGGTATGCTAAATGCTATCAAAATCGGCACATCCGTTCAGGAGTTAATCAGTATAAACCCGATTACAACGCCACCAACCGGGACCAATTATAAATGTAAACTTGAGATTGAACACCATACATAAAAATTTATCGTACAACAATTAATATTTTCGATTACCATGTTGCAATCTCATTGCTCAGCTGTGGTTGAAAAGAAAAAATATTAAAATCGCAATTAAAAAATAGACGTTGGTGGAAATGGAAATAAAAAATTTACCAAGAAAATTAAAATCAGAAATTAAAATATTGAAATCGCTATTTTAAAATAGAAGTTGGTGGTAGAAGGGTGAAAATTTAGGGTTGTGTAGATTTTCCAATACCAGATCATAAAAAAATTTAAATAAAAAATTATATCCATGGAATAAAATGAAAATTTGGGGGTTATCACTTGGGGTACGAGAGAGTTTACGACCGATTCTCAGACGTACCAAATGTACAAAAAATATTTATAATAATCGCCGTTTCGAAGGAGTTTGGCAACAAACACTATGACACAAGAATTTGTACATTTTTAACGAATTACAAATATTATATTTGGGTAATTAATGTAGTAAAAGCTATGCTAATCAATGATTCCAGTTTATTTCGTATACTTTGATGTTCCTAATTAAATACTAGAACGTACCGTGCATAGCAAACAATATTGTTTTTTGAAACAGCGTACATTTTTATTAGCCCCCGTACCAAACACTATAAATCAACAAGATATGAAGGTAGTAATTCGCGCTATATACGAAGCAGGTGTATTTCAACGACTAGTTTTCGGCATGTCTTTATCAGAGCTACATGAAAGTGCCGACGACGAGTGAACCTGCTATTTATTGTGCAGGAACCGATCCTTTGACAACTCGCGGACTAAGTATGGTCGTGTGTAGACACGACAAATCAGATCGCTCACAGACCAAGTCGGCGGTCTTGGTATATCAGATCTGGTCGGTCGACACCACAGATAACATACTTAGTCGACATCGTCGGCCGACTAGATCGTTAAGTCTATGGGCAGCTATTGTCTATGTACAACAGTGGTACGGTGACCTTGCGCCTTTCACTTTACCACTACTCCGAGGCTGGCTGTAATGCGACATGTGAGATGGACGAAAACATTTTAGGTAAATTAATAAAAGTTTCACTTTAAAAACAAGAACTGAAGAGAAATCAACAATATATACAGTAAAAACCAATTAAAACCAACAAAGCAGTCTTATGCAATATTTCATTCCAAGCAAATAATGACTTGTTCTAAATTGTAGCTGCAAACAAATGAGAAGATAAATTGCTGGAATATAGCACTAAGTGACAAGAAATAAGTCCACTGGATCGGGACGTATTTTCGTTATTACAGACCTCAAAACAACAAAATGAGTTGTTCAACCTCAATTAAAACCGTAAAAATATAGGTAAAGTATGATACTCTATGTATACAGCGTGTCCATGAAATACATTTATCATTAGCTGATTAAACAGAAATATGGAAAATTCCCGGAACAGGTAATTTAAACCGAGTTTAATTTTCTAAGAAAAAAACGATATTCTATAAAACATGGTGAATAAGGTTAGAGAGATGACGTCAACACAAGTTTTTTTAAATGAAACATCCCTCTTTTTCTATTTAAAATTTCTCTTGATTTGTCGATTCTAAAAATGCATCACAAGTTGATTGAAATTGGTACCGGGTAACGAAAACGGAAAAATTGTTTATTTCAACATTCAATGCAGGCTGTTTCACGACGAGCTTACACTGTCTATACGTATATTGGAGACTACTCACACGATTTCTATATGTATATTGGCATAAATGACGAACAGGTTATGACGAATATATGGAAAATATTCGACATACATGTCACTTCCGGTTATACCGAAAGTGAACGACCACTTTGTTATTTTTAATGTAACACCCTGTATATTATTAACTTATCGGATCTTTCTACAAATTTCAATATCATTTTGTGCCCTATATCCAGAATTTATACTTATGGAGATATTAATTTTTTTAATAAAAAATTGACAACACCAAATCAAAAAATCAATACACCTCGACGGGTTGATTAGTAGGACGATCAAGGTAATTGGTGACATTTCGAAAATTTATTTTATTATATACAGGGTTGCTACGAAAGTGAGAAAAGTTCTAGTTCAAAAATGTTAAATATCTTAATTTTCTTAAACAATCATATTTTTATTTTTTCACTTATTTCTAACGCCGGAAATTCTATAAATAAATAAAATAAGGGTCAGTTTATGTAGACTTTCACATACCCAATTTTAAACGTCTTTGAGATATTATTACGTATTCAAAAATATTGATTATTTCAGCGTTATTATTGCGTAGACGTAGGCCGTGTTATTTTTTTTAACTCGATTGACCCCAACTCAGCCGTCACGATTGTTTTCAGGCAAATGTTAAGAAAGTGAATAATAATGATGATGATAAAATTGAAACCATTGTTAGCTATCCACCTCTCTTCAAACGTATCATCTAAAAATTTTGTTTTTAATTTCAATATGTCAAGATATCTTTAACCAAAATAGCTAATTTTTGGAAAATAAAAAATTTTATGGTATGTTACCACAATTCCGGACCGTTTAAGTTTCCATCATAAAAGTGGAGAGCCGGAACACATCAAACTCCCATTGCTTTTAAAAACCACGTACTCTTGTTGAGTGTTGATTTATTTCGCTATAGGTAGTAAGGCGAATTGCAGCTATTAAACATTCCGTTTTTCGTAAATTTTGATAATCGCATAATGTAATACTCTTCAAATATTCATTATCTTTTTGGCAGTTTACCAACACAAAATATGCAAATTCTATTCTTCTCTCATAGGTAGTCTGTTTGCTTTAACCTTTGAACTGGGATGAAATAGTAGGAATAGAGCTTATGTTTTTTCTAATTCGTTGAATGGATACCATTGGTACACCCAAATCTCTCGCACCACAACGCTTCGGGGATAAGCAGCATGGTATCCAAGAACATTGATTTCATGATCACTAGTATCTACAACAGGCTTCACTATCTAAATTTTTGCTTGACAACAACCAAATTGTATTTTTATTTTAAAGTTTCGGTAGCGTTCCAGATACCGTTATCAAGATTAATTAGGTTTTTTTATTAATTCTGGTTCCTATCTGACACAACGAAAAAATTTGACAACTAGAGAATAAATAATTTTTTGTAGTTTAAGACTGCGTCAAATTTTTTAAGCAGATTCACGTGTCAGAGCTCATACAGTACACATCTACCTGTCGTTAATTATTATTAATTTAAAACGAGTTTGTTTTTATCATCCTCAAAATGTGATAAGAAGAGTTCCAGCCACTGTTTACTAATTTGGTGAATATAAATATATTTACTTATTTATGTGAGAAATAAATAGGCCAGTCATCAAGAAAAAGACTTATATCTGAGATTCTATTTACTTTAACTCTACTTTTTATTTTTTTTTTATTTTAACTTATTGTTTGTGATCTTGGTATCCAGGATCACAACAATATGTCAAACCCAACTTCAGAAAAACAAATCAACATGAACACCCCAACCACCACTTCAAACAGTAAATCCTATGCCGCAGCCATCTCAACAAAACTGCCCCCTCCGCCAGTTCCATCTCGAGACCAAGCCATCGTTTTTCCTTCTATCCCTAATACTGTCTTATTTGACTATATCAAAGCTATTGGTAGCATTGTTTCTCCCAAAAACGTGCACTTTGCTTCCAGAATTTCCCACGGCCGCATCTGTATTTACTTATCCTCTTCCACACTAGTAGACAGCCTTCTAAAAACTAACCAAAATGTTACAGTCAATTCCAATGTCATCCCTATTCGGCGACTTATCTTTCCCACCAAGAGAATACTAAATTCTAACGTCAGCCCTTCCATTCCCAATACACTAATTGAAAAAGCACTTCATGACCTCGGACTAATACTTATATCTCCAGTATCTTACGTCAAATGCGGCTCACCCGATGATGAATACGCCCATGTTTTGAGTTTCCGTCGAGTAACACATGTATTACCCAACAGTGATGATTTTTCTTTACAAACATCGATTGTTATCAATCATGAAAATACATCACACAGAATATTCATTTCAACTGATAAATTAGAATGCTTTCTTTGCAAACAGGCTGGACACACCGCGGAGTCCTGCCCCAACCCCCAAAACTCCCCCTCTTCCCTCGAGCATCCCTCCAATCCATATGATCTCACCATGTATGTATGTATTTTGGGGTAACATTCACTGATACCTGAAAGATCTATTGTGCCCCCTTACTTCTACTTAGTTTCTGAGTAGAGTCTTAGATACTAGTAGATCCTTTAGTCCTATTTCCCGGAGGAATTTTAGGATATCTGCAGGCCTCAACTTGGGTATCTGTCCCTCTTCTATCTAGTAGTCTCCCAGGTACTGTGCCCTAGGATTCTGAAATACTGTGCAGTTCGCAAGTATGTGGATGGAGGTCTCTTCTTCCATTCCACAAAATCTACAATCTTCTTCCTCCACTATTATGAGCTTTTTAAGGTGCCCATTCAGGCGACAATGTCCCGTTAGGATTCCTGTTAAAACTCTTAGTGCAGTTTTGCTTTGACTTATGCATTCATTTGATCTCAACAGGTTGTAGTCACCCAGAAGAATCTTTGATTGCCTAAGCCCTACTAGATCTTTCCAATTGTCAGATCTTCTCTTTTCTTCGGCTTTACCTATTTCTTCCAATATTACATTGGAGCTGATTCCGCAAAAGGGTTCCGGCCCCCAAAAGTGTATTTCAGTCCCCCTCTTCGCTAGTTCATCTGATATTTCGTTTCCTTCTTGTTCTCGCCTAGTTCATTAAGTTTGCCTAGGCATTCCCACACCATTTTGGAACTGATTACACAAGAACTCAGCGCTTTAATGGCTGCTTGACTATCAGACATTATGATAATCCTTTGCCTTCTATATCCTTTGTCAATATTGAACTGGGCACACTTTCTTATTGCGTGAATTTCCGCTTGAAAGATACTTGGGGTTTTTCCCAAGCTTTCAGAGTGTTTGGTTCCTGGCCCGACCACTCCTATCCCAGTTCCTTCTATTGCTTTTGAGCCGTCTGTGTACCATTGAATGGCATTCTTTCCAAGTCTGGTAATGGTATTTGGATCCCATTCCTTCTTGTTGCTTAGTTCCGTAACAAATTTCTCACCATCTTGTGGCATGTCCCAGGTTGTCCGATTTAAGAAGTGGAGAGGTGGTTTTTTTTTAATCATTCCCTCTCTATTTAGTCTGTATCTTGTTCTTTCTGCAACACTCTCCACCACCATATGTAATGGTGTGAGGTTTAGAATCACTTCTATTGCTGCCGTTGGGCATGTACTCATTGCTCCTGTTACGCATATACAGGCTAGACTTTGAATTTTGGAGAGGTTTTCTCTCGTCGTCAAGAGGCTAGTTCTACTACTCCACGCAATGGCTCCATAAGTGATGATTGGTCTCACTATGGCAGTGTACATCCAGCTCAGGATTTTCGGGTTACAACCCCAGTTTCTCCCTGCCAGATTCCTGCACACCATTAGAGCCATTTCTGCTTTGTATGTAATCTCCTTCTCGTGTTTGTTCCACAGGAGTTTGCTGTCTAGAGTCAAACCTAGATACTTGACTTCTTGTCTCCATTTAACGTCGTTCCCATGAAGTTCAATGGTTTTGAGGTTGAGTTTTCTTCTCTTAGTGAAGGCTATCAAGATGGTTTTGGTGGGGTTGATGCTGAGTCCCACTTGCCTACACCAGCTATTTGTATAGTTCAGACCCTTTTGTAAGATGTCACAAAGGGTGTTTTCAAATTTTCCCCTGGCTGTTATAACAATATCATCGGCATATCCTTGGCAGGATATTCCGAGGTCTGTCAAACCACACAGGAGTTCGTCAACCGTCAGACTCTACATTAATGGGGATGCTACTCCTCCCTGTGGGCATCCTCTGGTTGTGCAGATGGAGACAATGTCCTTGCTCGTTCTCGTCTCTGCTACTCTAGTGGTGAGCAGTTCCGACATACATTTGGATTTTGTGCTGTCTACACCTCTTCTATTTAATGCTCTCTTGACAGCTTCATGTGGAGTGTTGTCAAAAGCTCCTTCTATGTCCAAAAATGCTCATACTACAGTTTCTTGGTTGTCTAAGGCACCTCGGATATCCTCCGTCAGTTGTACCAGTGCAGTCTCCGTAGATCTGCCTGCCCGGTAAGCGTGCTGATACGGGTGGAGAGGTAGTCTCTTTAGGATTTCCGTTCTAATATAGTTGTCAATAGCTTTTTCCATCGTTTTAAGCACAAACGATGTTAGGCTAATTGGTCTGAAGGATTTGGGGTTTGTTGTGTCCCTTTTTCCAGCTTTTGGGATGAAGGTTACTATTGCCCTTCTCCATGCTTCTGGTAAATAACCCAGTTCCAAACTACTTCGACTAATTCTAACCAAATGTGGAAGAATTTCGTCTTGTCCTTTCTGGAGCAATGCTGGGAAAATCCCATCTGCTCCAGGTGCTTTGAAAGGTGAAAAGGTGTTCATAGCCCATTTCAATCTATCGTTACTATAAATGTGCTTGGCCATTGTAGTACTTTCTCTCGAAGGCCTGTTATGACCTTCGACGTCCTTAGTGAAGCTGATAAATTTACCCCCGACACCGATGCACTACTTAATGACTTGACCATAATTTATACAAATGTGAATGACCGATCTTTGAAGAATCGCCTCACGCGACTTCAAAATAAACTTAAATTAAAAAATCTATCACACTCTCAACAGACGACGGAACTACCTCCGATACTTCCCTTTTATCTCAATAAAAATCCCACTAACTTATTTTTTAACCAGTAACATTCTCTGTATTGCAATGGAATGGGATTTTACCCTCGCCTTGAAAGAATACAAAAACTGATCTACCTCTACAACCCCGACGTTTTATGTCTTCAGGAAACAAATCTTAAAATTGACCATTAGTCCAATCTAAATAACTTTGAAGGTTACCATTATATTCGCACAAATTGCACTAGAGCCAGCGGAGGATTTATTTATTTATATCTAGGGACATATTCTCATCCCATCTCCACTTAAACACAAACCTTGAAGCAATAGCAGCTACCTTCTGGAATCCCAAAAAAATTACCATTTGCAGCTTATACATTCCCCCCGATCATCCTCTTACCGAAGAAGAACTAACTGATTCAATATTCCAACTCCCCAAACCATATATTCTACCCGGTGACTTTAATGCCCACAACTCCATGTGGGGTTCCTCGCGAACATTTGGTAAAGGGAAAGTTGTAGAAAATGTTTTAAATATTACAGATACACGTCTTCTAAACACTGGCTTAAACACACACTTCAACATTTCATCAGGTACATTTTCTAATATTGACCTCAGTCTTTGTGACCCAAAATCCGATCCTTCTCTTTCTTGGCAAGTACTTGATGACCTCCATGGTAGCAACCACTTTCCCATCATTATTTCGAATAATGCCAACAAGGAATCTGTGAACCGAAGCTTCTGGAATATAAAAAACGCAAACTGGTCGGAGTTTACTTATCTCTCCCAAAACTATTTATCTTCCCTAGACATCACAGATAATATAAGTGACTCTGTAAATAAGCTGACCGAATGTATTCTCTCTGCAGCTGATATTCATATTGGTGAAACAGTTATCTCCTGTACCCACAAATCTGTTCCCTGGTGGAATCCAGATTGTGAAAATGCCATCCGACAATCCAAGCTTGCTCTCAATAAGTTTCGAAGAAATAAAACCCAAGAAAACCTCATCGAACTAAAAAAACTCAGAGCAAAAGCTAAATACATTACCAAGCAAAGCAAAAAATCTTTCTGGCAAAATGATGTCTCCTCTATTTCAATTAACACAAGTTTGGAAAAAAATAAAACAGGTACAAGGCTACAAGTCTAATCTCAAGATTCCCAGTCTCATATTATCTCCGATAACCAAATAATTGCAGACACTCTGGCACAAAGTTTTGAAGACAAATCTAACAGAAGCAACCCCTTCACTATCTCTTCTAACCCACTTCAACAATCGCCCTCTGCCCTTCCAATTGATGAAAATGACGTTACTGATGTCAATGCTCCCTTTACTCTTAATGAACTGAAATCGTCTTTATCTTCTTGTAAAAATTCATCTGCTGGTCCCGATGACGTCCCATATATATTTTTAAAAAAACTCTCAAATCCTTCTCTCCTCAAACTCCTCGAAATATTTAACCTTATCTGGAATACTCATCAATTTCCTGAATCGTGGCGCAAAGCTACTATCATACCAATTAAAAAACCTGCTCAACCCTCCACAGAGGTGAAATCTTTTCGCCCCATTTCTCTCACATGTACTTCCTGCAAACTTCTGGAAAAAATGATCAATAAAAGACTTCTATGGTTCCTAGAAAAGTACAAAATTATACCCAGTTCCCAATCTGGATTCCGACGTCACCGATCTACTCGTGATAACCTTGTCTTATTGCAAACCCAGATCTCCTCAGCATTAAATAATCAACAGGATCTCGTAGCAACTATCTTTGATATCGAAGGTGCTTTTGATACAATTTCCAGAAATGCAATAATGAATAAATTATTACAATATAATCTAGATGGCAACATTTTTTTTTCATACAAAACTTCTTAACTGCAAGATCGTTTAGAGTCTCCGCAAATGGCAAACTTTCCCAGCCTCGCTCCCAAAATGATGGTGTCCCTCAGGGATCTGTATTGACTCCCACCCTATTCATCCTTACAATAAACGACTTATGCGCGAACTTCCCTACTCCCATCAAATATGTTCAATACACTGATGATTTAATTGTCTACTGCCAGTTTCCACCATCTGCATACTTATACAAAACGCAGTGAATATGCTGCAAGATAGAGCCAACAGCCTACATCTCTCCTTATCTCCAAGTAAATCGAAGGTCATAAAGTTCAGCAGAAGATCCCCAGCCAGTACACCGCTAATCTTCTTTTATAATTCCCCGTAACCTGTTGTGAATCATTGCAAAATTCTCGTAATGATCTTCGACTCTCGCCTTAATTGGAAACTTCATATCAACACACTCAAGGCATGTGTCTTAAAAGACTTAATATCATCAAAGCTCTCTGTCACTATCACTGGGGATCCGACGAAAACACTTTACTAAGAGTTTACAGAGCCCTCATCTGTTCTAAGCTAGACTATGGGAGTTTCATTTACATGTCAGCCTCCAAATACGACATCGATTCACTAAACTCTGTTCACAATACAGCCCTTCGACTCTCTCTCGGTGCTTTCCGCTCTAGTCCTGCTGCTAGTCTATACTGTGAATCAAATGAGCCACCCCTCTTCCTAAGACGTCAATCGCTCCTCCTTTCATACGCTGCCGCAACGTCCTCTAATCCTACTAACCCTGTTTACCCACTGTTCACCTCAACGTCTCAACATCATCCTTCCAACACTATTTCCAAACGTAGCATAAAATCTGTTGCTCAACTACTTTCCCCATTACTTGAGAATACCGACCTTTCAATAACCACTCCGCTTCCCCAACCTCACACCCCTCCTTGGACTAAAAATCTTCCTCTTTTCAATACCTCTCTCACCAAATTCAATAAACATGAGTCACCTAGCACACTTATTAAAAAAGCATTCTTAGAAATATTGAAAAAAACACCGTATGATGTAGTTCTCTAGACAGATGCCTCTAAGACTTATTTTGGTGTTGGCTGCTCAGTCACAACCAACCACGAACTTATAGGTTCCTATCGGTTGCCCTTAACATGTAGTGTTCACACTGGTGAGTTGTATAGCATTTTCCAAGCCTTTAAACATATCTCACCTCCTTCCAAGCATGTCGCCATTTGTACCGATTCACTTTCTTCAATTAATTCACTTAACACTATCTTTTCTGACCATCCAATAGTTCAAAACATCCATGATATCTATCAAATACTCTCAGCTCGTGATGTAAAAGTCTGTCTTATCTGGCTTCCATCTCACATTGGAATTACTGGCAATGAAAATGCTGATTACCATGCCAAAGAAGCCACCTCTACCATCACCACAACATCGATCCAGCTCCCAGAAGACCTCAAACACTTATTCAAAAAGTCCGTCAAAGAATCCTGGCAAAATTCTTGGCACAACAGTAAAACAGCTCTAAACGAGATACAACCTTCCATTGGCTCTCTCCCCCTCGACTTCTTAACCAGGAGAGAAGCTGCTGTTATTAAACGATTGCGGATCAACCATACCAGATATACTCACGGTTACTTGTCATCTGAAAACATTCCCGTCTGCCGTTACTGCAATGTTGATTTAAGCGTTAAGCATATACTCACGGACTCCCAGATATACAACAATTTGTATCAGCGCCTAGATCTAAAACCGAACCTGAAAGAACTTCTAAACTGCACCGCTGAAATTCCGAAGATATTGAAATTCCTCAAAGCAGCTAACCTCGACCACAAACTATGAAATATCATTGACTGTATTAATATAACTACATATTTTTTGTGTATTCTGATGTACTCTTATACGGTGCGGTGGAATAAGTGTTACCCCCCTCCTATTAACTACTCTATTTTTATATCTTAAGGAAAAAGCTCAAACAGGTCAAATTTTATATTAAACGTAGTATGTTATGACATAAAAGTTTCGAACCTGACATAATCCCTCTTCATGGGAGTGTCATCCCTTCGATTTTTTTAAATGAGAAAGAGCATCATGCGACACCTCATTTGAAACCTATTGAAACACTGATTTCAAAAATGTTTAACACTTTGGTTCAAAAATTAACAGTCTGAGTTATGCGAGATTAACGGATTATGAGTAAGTCACTGTCGATTTTTTCTCAAACCGTAATTGTCTTTTTTCGTGACCTAGCAAATGTATTATTATCGGTTGTCACTGTCAAATATTTGACAGTGACATATTGAAGTAATTTCAGTTTTGTTACTACATGAAGATAAGTTTGTTTATTGTGAATGATAAAAATGGTATAACCTCTCAATTTACAAGAAAAATGCGAAATGATTGTTATTTATGGCGAAGCTGGTCGTAATTATCATGAGGCGGTCAGAATTTTTAAAGAACGCTTTCCTGACCGCCCAATAGACCGACATTATTTTAAATAGTGACTTACTCATAATCCGTTAATCTCGCATAATTCTCATTTAAAAAAATCGAAGGGATGACACTCCCATGAAGAGGGATTATGTCAGGTTCGAAACTTTTATGTCATAACATACTACGTTTAATATAAAAATTGACCTGTTTGAGTTTTTTTCTTAAGATTGATATGAAAATAGAGTAGTTCATAGGGGGGGGGGGGTAACACTTATTCCACCGCACCGTATAGTGCCAATGGCCATAGTTGTCGAGGCACTTAAATTCTAATAAAAAAAAATTTTTTTAAGGTCCATTCACTGTAGATCATATACTGTATACCCGTTTGTGTATTATATATATATATATAAAACCAGAAATATTGGGGAAACGGCAAGTTTATCAAAGTGAACTCTTCTTACTAATTTTACGAGCTTTCGGAATCTTTTATTTCCATTATCGAGTAACAGTAAATTGAGGATATTAACATTGGTATAAGTTGGTAAATATAGTTAAATGCAAAAATTGGTATTTGAATTTTTTAAAAATTTTTTTAAAAGTTTATGTGAAATATTGTCATTATGACAGATAAACATTTTCATTTTTTCTTTTCTAAAAAGTTATCAAAATTATGTGAAAAAATGAAAAGTAAATGTTACGATAGATTATACTGAACAAGTAGACATGAACATTCAACTTTTTTAAAATTTATTATAAATAATGTCAAAATATGAAAGTTTTTAATTTTTTTATTTTTTATCAAGAATTAGAATTTAAAATCTTATTTGTGTGATCAATAGTTAGTAAGTAGTGATAAATATCACTGAGATTATTATAGTCACTCTTCTTATTAATAGTATGAGGTTCTTCAGATTTGTGAGCCATTTCTAAGAAAAGTCATTTTTTAGTATTCGTTTGTATGTCTAAAATACTAACAGATTCAAAATCCATAACGTAGTCTTCATCAATAACATGTTTTGCTAACGCACATCTTTCAGGATGTAATCTACAATCACTTTTATGTAAGCTTAAACGACGTTTTAATTTTTGACTGGTGTGGCCAATGTATTTACTATTACAATTTTTACATGGTATACAATATATTACATTTAAAAGATTGAGAATCGGAGTTTTGTCTTTCAAATTTGTTAAAATAGACTTTATCGTGAGACATGTTTTATTGGAAATTTTAATGTTATTTATTGGTTTGAAAATCCTACTCAACTTTGGTGTTATTTCTTTAATATATAGAAAAGATATATATTTATTTATATTTAATGTATTATGGGTTATATTATTATTATTTGTAATGTCTACAGTTGGAGAATAATTATATAATATGTTTTTGATTAAATTATTAGGATATGCATTTTCCAAAAATAACTTATGAAGAATTTTTAGGTTCTTTTCATGAAAATTAGGATCTGAAATTTTGGTTATTCTGTTCTTCATTTGTTTAATCAAGTTAATTTTCATTGAATATTTATGATGAAACCAATAGTTCATAAATCTTCCAGAGCTTATTGGTTTCATGTACCAATCAATAGATAATGTATTATCAGTATTTCTTATAAATTTTGTGTCTAAAAATGGTACACTTTGTTCACTGTCTTCTTTTTCCATAGTGTATTGAATATATGGATTATAGCTATTAAAAATGAAGAGAACTTCATCCAAGTTATTTTTTGGAATTGACATAAATAATGTCATCAACATATTTTTTTATAAAAATGATTTCAAATGGTAATAATGGTATAATAGCATCTAACATATTATCCATTACATAACAAGCTATAATAGGTGAAATTGCAGCTCCCATTTGAGTACCAAAAGTTTGTTTGTATATTTGGGAATTAAAAGTAAAATAGGTATTTTCAAAGAGTAATGTAACAATTTCTAGAAAATATTTTTTTGATATTTTACAATGTTGACTGATTTCACTCCATTTTTTATCAATTGCTCTTAAAGCAATTTCTAAATAGACATTACTGAATAAAGATACAACATCCAAACTGCAAATTACATGATTATCAGGTAGTTGAAATTTGTTAAATTGATTGAAAACATCGAATGAATCTTTGATGTAATATTTTGTATTGAAGTCGTAACCTTTTGCTAAAATTTCAGTGATATATGAACTTAATAAATTAGTTGGGGTACCTATAGAAGCAACTATAGGTCTCATTGATAATATTGGTTTATGAATCTTTGGTCCATAAAACTTAGCAGGTATGCCATTATAACAAGTAAGTTTGTCCTTAGTCATTTTATCTATTTGTTTGGTATTAAAAAGTTTTTTAATTATATCATTGCATTTATTTTGAATTGTTATTGTAGGATCTTTGTTTAATCTGATATAAGAACAATTATTGAGAATTTCTGAAGATAGTTCAATATAGTTTTCTTTCAACATTATAACAGTGGAGTTAACTTTATCACTGTTTGTAACAACTATATTAGAATGTGTTTTTAGAAATTTCTTTGTTTTATAATATAAATTACGAAAGAATGAAGTATTTGATTTTTGGTTTATTTGATTAGTTATGATATTAGTTGATTTTGCCATTAATGTTTTTCTTAAGTTGTCATCTGATGTTTGTGATGTAATATAGTCAACATCTGCTAGTAGATGTTTTATTTGAATATCTTCACCTAGAACTGGCTCTATACTAAATTTAGGTCCCAAGCATAAAAAACATAAAATGTCATGTGGAATTTCGATGTTGGTGAGATTTTTTATCCATTTAGGGTTTGTATTCAATTTCATTTTAAATTCTTGTTCTTTAAGTCTATTTAGTTTATTGATGTTATTATTTTTTATAGAATAAAAAATCTTATTACAGGTTTTTGTTTGACGAAATGCAAAATTTCAACTACCTGATAATCATGTAATTTGCAGTTTGGATGTTGTATCTTTATTCAGTAATGTCTATTTAGAAATTGCTTTAAGAGCAATTGATCAAAAATGGAGGGAAATCAGTCAACATTGTAAAATATCAAAAAAATATTTTCTAGAAATTGTTACATTACTCTTTGAAAATACCTATTTTACTTTTAATTCCCAAATATACAAACAAACTTTTGGTACTCAAATGGGAGCTGCAATTTCACCTATTATAGCTTGTTATGTAATGGATAATATGTTAGATGCTATTATACCATTATTACCATTTGAAATCATTTTTATAAAAAAATATGTTGATGACATTATTTATGTCAATTCCAAAAAATAACTTGGATGAAGTTCTCTTCATTTTTAATAGCTATAATCCATATATTCAATACACTATGGAAAAAGAAGACAGTGAACAAAGTGTACCATTTTTAGACACAAAATTTATAAGAAATACTGATAATACATTATCTATTGATTGGTACATGAAACCAATAAGCTCTGGAAGATTTATGAACTATTGGTTTCATCATAAATATTCAATGAAAATTAACTTGATTAAACAAATGAAGAACAGAATAACCAAAATTTCAGATCCTAATTTTCATGAAAAGAACCTAAAAATTCTTCATAAGTTATTTTTGGAAAATGCATATCCTAATAATTTAATCAAAAACATATTATATAATTATTCTCCAACTGTAGACATTACAAATAATAATAATATAACCCATAATACATTAAATATAAATAAATATATATCTTTTCTATATATTAAAGAAATAACACCAAAGTTGAGTAGGATTTTCAAACCAATAAATAACATTAAAATTTCCAATAAAACATGTCTCACGATAAAGTCTATTTTAACAAATTTGAAAGACAAAACTCCGATTCTCAATCTTTTAAATGTAATATATTGTATACCATGTAAAAATTGTAATAGTAAATACATTGGCCACACCAGTCAAAAATTAAAACGTCGTTTAAGCTTACATAAAAGTGATTGTAGATTACATCCTGAAAGATGTGCGTTAGCAAAACATGTTATTGATGAAGACTACGTTATGGATTTTGAATCTGTTAGTATTTTAGACATACAAACGAATACTAAAAAATGACTTTTCTTAGAAATGGCTCACAAATCTGAAGAACCTCATACTATTAATAAGAAGAGTGACTATAATAATCTCAGTGATATTTATCACTACTTACTAACTATTGATCACACAAATAAGATTTTAAATTCTAATTCTTGATAAAAAATAAAAAAATTAAAAACTTTCATATTTTGACATTAGTATACCAATTAATATCTTTACCGCTTTATTTTATTTATAAGTTGATAATTTTTAATTATAATTGATACTTAATAAAATTGGTAATATTTTTGTTATTTTGAATGTGTATCTAAATTTGTTAAATCTTTAACCTTTTTTATTATTGATTTTAAGGTATTTCAGATTTGAAATTGAAAATTTTATAATTTATTCATCCATAAATGATAAATGCTTTCCAGAGAAATTTATAAACTTTTAAAATACTTATAAAATAAATTATTTTGTTACCTGTTCGTATATTCTTTTAATCTCTGTTCCGTGACGTTTTTTACCGATGATGTTTCCTCTATATACGCGTTCTCCAGCAATCTTCCGTTGTTTACTACGTCTCAACCCTCACACTTCAGGTTAACGTTGCTTCTAATTGTTAAAAGATTTCTTATGTACTCCTAACTTCTTTTCTTGCCAATTATTTTGGGTTAGTTTAATTATCTAGCTTATATGCTTTTGGTTCATGACCTATTTTATATCGTTTTTATTAACGTCTCAGCTGCTCAGCTCTCACAATTCACTTTAGATTACTCTAATGCTGCTTTTTGTTGTTTAAGGTTTCTTATCCAACATCTGCTTCTCTTGTTTTCGTTTATTTTTTGATTCGGTTTAATTATATATATGAAATCGTCTAATTAATATGGATTGCGGTTGTTTTTTTAATTCTTCTCTCCAATCCCAAAATTCGTTCAACCCCTGTCAAAATCTCTAAAAAAAATCCTCCTGTCCTTCTCATTTCTTTTATCTCCCGGTATAACTGTTTTTTTTGTAATTTTTTATTTCAATTTATTGATTTTATTAATTGTTATACTTCTCACTTTGTTACACTTTACATGTACTATAAACTAAATCCACGTTGTAAACTATATTATTTACTAATTACACTTCTTTTAATTTATAAAAACCTTTTTTTTTAATGTCTTTTCTTCATACTAATAAAAATTAGGTGTATAACAACATACATCTCATCTCACACCATATTTTTCTTCTTATTTGATTTAAACCAGTGACATTGACAATTTTAATCCAGCATTTCAAATGTCGTCGTGACATTTTGTGTTTACAAAGTTTATCAAATATATGGATAGAAATATGGATTGCATTAATCCAATATTTATTTGTTCACTGAACTAATTACTGATGTATATTTCATATTTTATGTTATGGTATGAATATGTTGTTTTTGAAACAATATTATAGTGGTTATTTGTGTGGATAAATTCAACATTGGAATTTAAACATTCTTATCAGGTATTTGTAATTTTATAACTAATCTATTTGTATACATGTTATATTACCGCCGCTCCACATAAATATTCCAAAACTTTTCTAATATTATAACAAAGAAAATAAAAAAAAATAAAACAATATATTACTTTGATGAAAACTCAATAGGAGAATAGCATAGCAATAACTGATATTCCTATCACTCTATATATAAAACATCCCAAAAATATAACCTATAAAATAGGTAAACTCAAGTATTACGTAACCTACTCTATTTTTTGGTTGATGTATCAAAACCATTTCTGTTGGGCTCGTAGTGAATTGAAAGAATCTAAAAGAAATTGAAGAATTTCCAAAAATGTTTTCCGAGAAGCCTCTCGTTCACTTCTGTCTTATTATAGAAAAGTCGACTTGTATTAGAGTGAAACGCGAGTCTCTTTTTGCGGCTCTACTGTTTCCAATGCTTTTCCGACGGTGCCGACGACGCCGACCGCCGTCGCTCAGATCTCGGAGACAAATTTCCATTTCAAATCCGAGCACTTTCTCTTGTCAGCATTGTTTGTGTATTCATACAACGATAATAGTTTTACACTTCACACAAACCGAGCGGACGCATATTCAGGCACGATTCCAGTTGGGGGATCTCACTAATACATCTTACTAATAATCTTACTGTACATATATTTTCTATATTAACTAAGTAATTTCTGTTCTAGGGATCTGACAGCAGTGAAGATAAAGATCAGCGGAGATTATTCTTGGATCGGCATATATGCCTTCAGATGATCCTGAAGCAGCACCAACAAGAGAGGTGGAGGAGCTGGTGAGAGATTGCAGACGAACAGGGATGTAACTGATCATCGGCTGTGATGCGAATGCGCACCATCTATCTTGGGGCAGCACGAACAACAACCAAAGAGGTGAGTAATTACTACAATTTTAATGGCAAATAATTTAGACATAATTATTGTAGGAAATAAACCACCTTTGTAACAAAAACATGGAAGGAGGTACTTGATGTAACAATATGTTGAGATTTCGCAAAGAAATCTCAACTTAGAATTAACTACTACGGCCCTGGTAGCGGTCCAGCTAATACGAAGTTCTATTTACCGCTCATATTTCAAATTTGTTTTCTACTATACGTGAAGCGCACTCTTCCCATGACCAATTAGGTATCATCCTGCCTTTCCTACCCCTAATAATTGCCCCCTCTACAGAGAATACCTGAAGAGTTGTAGTAGTGGAGTGTTAACCTTTGAAGTAATATCATCCTAATAATATGTTCTCAAAAAGTAATTAGTGATTTGTAATCTAATAATGTCGGCGCAATGCCGGTTTAGGTTTGTTTTAATAAATGTATCAATAGTCTGTGCCAATGGAATCCGTAAGTAAGGCTGCATATTTAATTATAAACATCATCGTCTTATGCATTTGCCAAAATTTGGAAGAGCCGTTACCACCGTTGCCAAATGTAGTAAGTTAGCCTTTAGGAAATTTCAATCAAACTCTTAAGGAATTAAATGGATTGATTCTATGCAGCGTTTCATTCTACCACTCTTTCATGACATTGATGTAACTCAACTCAACTATGAATGGTATGTGACTAAGTGACCAATTGTTTTAAAGTTCTACCAGAATAAATCAACCAGTGACCTGTCAATAAATTGTCACAATTCCAAACACAATAGTCTCAACGTATATGAGTAATTATGTTACAGAATGGCATGTTGAGGAGGAGAGTTGCTTAGACCACAGACACATAAACTTTAAAATTGAAGGTAGTATCACCAGAGAAAAATACCGGAATCTCCGGAAGACCGACTGGGAAGCATATACAGCAGTCCTGGAAGAAAGTCTACCGGGAACGAAAAAGACGATAATAACAATATTGGACTTATAGAGGGCTGTGGGTGATTTCAATGACACGAGCAAAAATACAATAAGCCATTAGGCTGCAGTGTTATCGGAGTTGTCAGACGGGCTGGGGAAAAAAAGTAATAAAGTTGTCTTGATGGTATTGTTGTATAGGTTTAATAAAAAAATTTCCTGAATTAAAACAATTTTCAAATTCCATTTTCCTCTACATCAGTTTAATAAACTGCTTGATATAATTTGTCCTAATAAATTATAATTTTTTAATATCTAAGGAAAACTTTTGAAAAAGTGATTAATTAATCAAAATATCCATATAGTGTATTCAAAAAGTTCTGACCGCTTGTTCCTGAAAATCGTAATTAATTCAACGCATAAATCTGAAGGAGAATCACTTTCAGCAACTCCTACAACAATTAGATATTTTCATAAATTTTTGTATATTTGTTGTATTTTTAATGATAAAATTGGAGTATACAAAAACTGTTCATTTTGGGTATAGGGAATACTCAATTAAATTTAAAATATAGAAAACTAACTTTTGTTTACCGATATAAAATTTTGACAAAAATTGTAAAACCGATGTATTTTAGTTTGGGCTCGCCCTGTATACGATTTCTTAGGTATGGCTGTGGAGGATTAATTTCAACTTGTTCAATTTAAAGTTTATGGGGGCGTTGAATTCCTTACTATTCCATTTAAAAAAATGTATTTATGATTTGGAACGGCGTACAATTGCGACTAATTTTAAAATATGGGCATTCGGGCTGGATACATTCGGTTAAAATGTTATTTAAATATCCTCGAGAATTAACAAGAATATATTTCTCTCAAAATACACAAATAGTGTCTTTGATGAGAATACTAAATATTTTTAAACATCGGGGATTGCGGCCAGTAATTATCAAAGTACACTCCTTAAAGTTTTAGTGAAAGCTTTCGGTAAATGTGTTTGCCTTCTGCAATCACTTCTGAAATGCATAGAATAACGACATCTTCATGTATAAGTTGAAAGTATTACCTTTTTTGAGATTAAATTAGAAGCTAGCTCATGAATGATGAAAAAATCTTGAAACCTTCTTAATAAAATATATAACCAGGTATATTATGAATTTTAAATTATAGACATTTGTCACTTACGAGATTAATAATAATAATTTATAGAGACATATTTTATAAAGTTATTAATTGATAACATTCATGGATAATTTTATAGATGTATGAAGATATTTGAATTAAGCTGAATTTAATGTAAATTTTTCTTAAAAATCGTTGTTTGTTTTATTTTTTTGTTCAAAATTTAAAATAGCGTAAATATTTGTGCTTTATTCATAGACAAAGGATCATTGTGTATATGAATTATTTCTAAAAAGCAGCGTTTGTATTGATTTTTCTAACGGTTCAAGATTTTTGTGTTTTCGTAATCTGCAATGTGTCCATTCCTTATGGTTTGATTTGCTAATGCACATGAAAATATATAATTATACAAACCTTAATATACCCGAAGATATTTAGGTGTTTTGTAATAAATTTGTACAAGTGTTTTAGTCAATTTTATATACAAATTTTGCCCAGCTTCCTGTATTTTGTGCAAGCTCTCTCCCTTCCCTCCAGCTCTTGTTATTTTTTCCCAGGATACCAGCTATTACATCATCTCATTTCCTTCTATGCCTGCATATAGATCTTCTATTTTTTTTTATTGGGTTTGCCATATAGACTTGACTTGTCTCGAGTTGTCCATTCTTACTGTAATGTTTTTCTTATTTATTTAAACAGTTTTTTTCCGGTAGGATAAAATTATACACACACTATGGCTGTTAAGAATTCAAGAGAACTCTCAACAGATTTGCTTTGTTAAATATATTGTGCATCTTCTTCTTTAATAACATTGTTTATTTCTGAATAAATTATCTTTGATGACAAAACATCTAAAAGTTTCTCTGTATATCTATGTAAAAAAAATAAAGAATGTACTTAGTAACCGTTGTTAGAGATGAGATGTCATTGTAATAATTTTCTACGAATTGTCAATATAATTTCGAATTTTTAAAAAAGCGTATAATTATCCATCGTACTTCAACAATAAAGTGTATAATCAACAAAGGTTTTCTGCGAGGAACCTGAAAGCAAAGGAGGGAAGAAATAAATCAAAAATTACAGTCCACTGTAAATAAACTAATTCCTTCCCAAGCCATCGAATCCTTGCCCATGGTCAAACTTCGAGCCGCATTTGAATTTTTCTGAAAATCTAATACATCCAATTACCAAACTTCCAGTTCCAGTGTTTAATAAGTGTCTGTGCGTAATTTTCTCTTGAAAAATTTGTGCAAAGTTCACAGGAAAACCTAACCATAAAAAGGGATTAGCAGAGTCTCATCTGTTCCTGTTGTATCTAAGGAAATAGATAGAAGCTCAATTTCCACATCAAATAAAGTCAGATAAATAGTCTAATTGTGTTTAAATAAAAAAGAAAACATATATATAAAAAAAATATCTTGGTTGTCAAAAAACTTTTCAAATTTCAAATAGTTAAGCATTGTCAAAAGTTGATGAAAACATCACTTTGGATTCAATCTAGTTAAATAATAATAATAATATGTATATCACTTATTAACTTTTTCATTTTTGGCATGAAAAACAAGCTTGTCAGAATTCTTTTTTATCGCGAATAAATCTCTTAATTCTTATCATTTATCTATCTTGGTTTAAAAACAAAGAATAATGGAAAATCTTATCAAAATTAGAACTACAAGTAAAGCTCAGATAACAAAAATATTGAAATGGATAGATGCTAATAAGGAATCCAAAGACAAATTCAAATTACAAGATAGATTAAAATCCTTAGAAAGTTACTATACAAAATATAGCGATGCCCAAGATGAGATTGCATTATTGGATGAAACGTAAGGTCTACGGAACCCCGTGAAGTTATTGAAAATAATTATCTAGATGCCACGTCTCATCTAAATCATATGCTTGAAAAGTTAACTAAATCAAATAATTCACCTCCCGCAACACCTATAACAACTTCAAATATAATTTTACCTTCAATTCAAATTCCTCCATTCGATGGTAAACCAGAAAACTATCCAACTTTCATTGACCTTTTTACTTCGTTAATTGTGAATAATGAAAAATTAAAATCGAATTCTGAAAAGTTTTATTATTTACTGTCATATCTACGGGGCGAACCATTTCATCTTGTCAAATCTTTGAATGTATCTGAAGATAGTCTTAAGATTGCTTTAAAACTTCTTGAACAAAAATATTTAAATAGAAGACAAAATGTTATTAATCTTTTCAATCGCCTCTTAGAAATACCAGAATTATCTAATTGTTCTTTACAAAATTTAAAACCATTCATTGCGGAAATTGTTTCTATAACACAAAATCTAGAACATGTAAATGTAACAAAAGAGAAACTATTAGATTCATTGCTCACAAAACTCATAGAACAAAAACTTGAATTTATCACTCGCCGATCGTTTGAAGAAAAATGCGATGCGGAAGAATTACCCACCGTAAAAAACCTATTGGAATTTTTAAATCGAAAATGTACGGTTTTACAAAATATATCAATATCAAAACACAAGGAGTCAAATGTGGAAAAATCCACTTTTGAGCCTCATACAACTAAAGTAAATGCACCGAATAAATCTTATAAAACTCAGCAAGTCTCATTTCTCGCTGCACAAAAACTCAATACAAGTAACCATCCATCAAAACCTAAGAAATATTACCAAAATTGTGTGCACTGTTATGAAAACAGTCACAAAATTTACTCATGTAAAGAATTTTCTATTTTATCCGTCGAACAACGCCACAATTATGCTAAAAATGATCATTTGTGCTGGAAATGTCTAAATCCCAATTATTATGTCAATTAATGTCAATCAAATAATAAATGTTCCGTGTGTAACAAAAAACACAACACCTTGTTACATTTAAATCATATTTCAAACAATGTGAATTCTTTAAATTCTGAACCTGTAAACTGTTGTCAAAATCTCGACTGCTCAGGTCAACAAAAACGCTACACCAGATTCCAGTCAGTTCCACCTAATAGAGGTAATCAATCATTATTAGTTTCAACTCCCGACATTCCATCGCAATTACAAAATAAATCACACCCTAGAAAAAATGTAACGTTTTGTGATCAATCTCAAGCCTCACAATCAAATGAATTTACCGATAATCACACTTTATCTCCACTTAATTCAAACCAAAACCATCGGGAAAAAACCCCTTCAAGTGAAACTTCATCACTTCGAACGTCTGAAAATGTTAACTCTTTCAATGATCGACCTGATAATGACCCATCATATTCATTTTGACATGGTCTTCCTGTTCTGGTCAATACATCTCTGGGTTGGATCGTTTCTGGTGCAAGTCCTCAAAAAGCCCTTAATCCAATTTATCAAACTCTATCCCAACAAAAAGAGTTTGAAATCTCGGACTCATATCACACCTCATCGAATCTTACTCAAAGTAATACATCTAATAAATCCATCATGGGTGAACCTAGAAAAGTAGGTTCAGATCAAAAATTATCAAGTCTTTATCTATCTAATCACTCAAAAGGAGATGAATCTAATAATCTCACTTTATCTGGTCTCAATCAAGACAATCTATCTCAATTGGGTGAATAAAACGAAAAAGATTCACACCAAATCTTATCAAATCGAATATCATCTATTGAAAATGAAAAATATCCATATCAATTGGGTGAATCAACCGAAAAAGATTCACACCAAATCTCATCAATTATAAATCATATATCCCAATCTAAGCCTATCTCAAAAATAAAAGAATATAATGAATCAAACTCTCATCAATTTCTATCATTATGTCCAACAATATCTCTAGATAATCTATTAGAACGATTCTGGACTCAGGAAGAGCTCCATACAGATCCTATTGCATCTGAAGATGAAATGCTAGCCGAAGAAACATTCGTTTCGACCACAAAAATCCTACCATCGAGTAGATATCAAGTAGATCTTTCTTTAATCGAACCTCAAGCCTATAAAAAGTTAGGTGACTCTTTTTTTAAAGCAAAAAATAGATTTTCCTCTCTTGAAAAGACATTTTAACGAGATCCAGCATTATTTGAAAATTATAAAAAATTTATAGATGAATACTTGTCTCTTAATCATGGGCGTATCATACCTTTGTCTCTTACCAATGAAAATAATCAAAATAAATATTTTGTACCTCATCTAGCTGTTATTCGTGAAAGCAGCATATCTACCAAATTAAGAGTTGTTTTTGATTTTTCATGTAAAACTACTACATCTGTTTCGTTAAATGACATTCTTCTCACTGGTGGGAGAGTGCACCTCGGAGTGCACCCAGAATTATTTGACATTTTGTGTCGTTTCAGATCTTTTAAATATGTTCTCACAGCTGATATTGAGAAAATGTATCGTCAAATTCAAATGAACCCAAATCACAATTTCTTACAAAATATCTTGTGGAGAAATTCTCCTTCTGAGCCTTTGTCATGCATCGAATTAACTTGTGTTTCTTTTGGATTGAAAAATGCTCCCTTCCTAGCTTGTCGTGTCTTGAAAGACATAGCACTGCGTAACAGTAATCAAAGCCTGGCATCAGATGCATTACTCAATCAAACTTATGTAGATGATGTGTTGGCAGGTGTAAATTCTATTTCTGATTTAGATCTTCTCTACAGACAGCTCACTTCAATATTAAAATTTGCATAAATTTTGTTCAAATACTCTTCATTCAAATTTTCCATCTCAATATCATATCAAAAATATGAATTTCGATTATATTCCTTGCAAAATTTCAGGACTCAATTGGAATCCTACTCCAGATCATTTTCAAATCACAGCCCCATCAGAGTTAGATTTGCCAAAAATCACAAAAAGAAATATATTATCCACAATCTCTTCATGTTATGATCCTCTTGGATTAGTCAATCCAATTATAGTTCAAGGAAAATTAATTATGCAATCACTTTGGGTTCTCAACAATAAATCTTGGGACATGGAAATAGACCATGTACCTGTCTTACAAGAATGGAATCAATTCTGTCACAATATCCAACAACTAAAAAATCTAAAAATTCCCAGATATCTATTTTTATACAAAAAAATAAAAAAGTATAGAGATTCATGCCTTTGCTGATTCAAGTTCAGTAGCTTATGGTGCAAATGTCTATTTTAGATCGATCTATACAGACAATTCTGTACATTGTTCTCTAGTAGCTGCAAAATCTCGAGTATCTCCCCCTCCATAACCATCGCATTCGCCAAAATTCATAGTTCACGACAGGACCGGTTTCTGAATTACCGAGTTCGTAACATTACCATATGTCCAAACCACTTAAGTTGTTGACGTTCTATACTGTCTATGATCGACTCGACCTCTAGTTGTACTTCCTCTCTGACGTTCAGTTATGTTTTTAATTTTGCTTCCTCAGTGACATTCACTTTGTTTACAATTTATTCTCGCCATGAATTCAGAAATATTTTTGAGTGGACAAGGTAGACAGTTATTAATTACTAGTTACTTCAAATATGGTTTTAGAAAGGTCCTGAAAAGTGTTGAGAAGCAATGGACTTGTGCAAACAGAAAGTAGAAATTATCTTTTCCTACAACCACTATGCAAAACACGCTTTTCTACACAAATGTTTATACGCAAAGCAGGCCTTTTCTTAATTCTTTTGAAAAGTAATGCGAAAAGTACACGCTATGGCACTTTTCCGCACCAAAAAGTCAAACAAAGCTACCTATGACCTGTCAACTTTTTTTGACAATTCAACCTAATAGTGAATTTCTTATTGGTGTACAATTTTTAAGTTTAAACCAAAAGTAAGTAAACTAGTCATTTCATGATTTATTTTAATTTATTAATTATAAAAACATTAACCTATTAAGTATTGTTTTAGAAATTATGAACCAAGATCAAAATAATTTATCTTCTGAGTTGTCCAATTCGGACATTGAAAATACTCCTCCAGATATTATCGAAAAGGCTCGAACTGCAACCGAAAATTTGTTACCTACGGTTTCGAAAGAGAAATATCAAAACTACTATTGTACAACTAGTGCGCAAAGCGTCACTTTTCCCACGAGCGCAGAAGTTTGTAGCACGAGCCATAAGCTGACTGCCGCAAATCTAGCGAGTGGGAAAAGTGATTTGCGTACAAGTTGTACACAATATTTTTTCTACAACCACGTGTATTAATGAAATAAATACAGTAATTTATATAGTTATTTCATTTAAACTTTGAACAGAAAGAACTTACAGTATGAAAATAAATAGAAAACTACTATTTTGATATTTCTGTTTCAAAACCTCGGATAACAAATTTTCGGTTTCAGTTAGAGCCTTGTCGATAATATCTGGAGGAGTATTTTCAATGTCCAAATTGGAACCCTCAAAAGATAAATTATTTTGATCTTGGTTCATAATTTATAAAATAATGCTTAATAGGTTAATGTTTTTATAATTAATAAATTAAAATAAATAATGAAATAAATAGTTTACTTACTTCTGGTTTAAATTTAAAAATTGTACACCTATAAGAACTTCACTATTAGGTTGAATTGTCAAAAAAAGTTGACAGGTCATAGTTAGCTTTGTTTGACATTTCGGTGCGGAAAAGTGCCATAGCGTGTACTTTTCGCATTACTTTCATGTAGTTTTGCAGAACTCAAATCGCCAAATCGTTACTTCTTCCTGCAAACGAAAAGATGTAGAGGAGCTGCCCAAAAATGGTTCGCAGAAGATTACATGAGAATATACTATATTAACATTTACTACACATGACGTTGCTTGTGTCAGAAACAACATGTATAATGTTTGTAAAAAAATTAACCCAGGATTACCGAAAAAAATCGAGGGAATTTTTGACTTCCTGGATTCCTGAGCAAATTTTATTGAATAATAGCGGAAAAGAACAGATGGGTAGTGTATTTTCGTGTAAATCTAATCCAGGTCTTGGAAAAAGTCACTAAAATTCAATTAGATTAGATTAACTATTGTTTGCAATTTTTGTCAGTTATTTCATATTGTTTTTCAATCCCTTCAAATTATTTCAAAACTATTATCTATTCATTAGTTTATGTACACTGCCTCCCGATTGACATGTTAATATATTTTGTAGAACCTTTATGCTGTGAATACTTTGTCTATAATAAGAAATCATGAAAAGAAAATGGGGTTTCATTGCTTTCCGGGAACCAAATTTCTACTTGAGACCAGGTAATCTGAAAATGTTGGCAGACAAATTACACATAAAAGTTGAGCCTAAAATATTAGAAACTGAATAACACATTCCTTCTGACCCTTCTTAGTATGGGAATCAAATTACATGTACCATAAAAAACGATCAACAAAAAAATGTGAGTAACTGTATACATAGAAACTAAAGAGGTACCTACTTACGTCTTTAGAATGGTCTGATAGTAGCTGGAGATATTATGGCACATTACCTGAAATGAAATAACCTATTCAGTCATCTCGATTTTAAATTTGAACAAGATTATTAAATAAATGGCAAATTCTCCAATGAACATAGGCTACAAATATTGGGTAGTGAAATAGAGTTCACAACGATTTGTTTTATCTTGAAAGCGTTATTTGTACAAGAATTAAAAAATCTAATGTTATGAAATCTATGCTTGATTTATACTTCTTTATTGATGAACACATTAATTGAAGAGTAGAATGCTGTTTATAGCTATTGAACATTATAGTTGAGAGCTTGAAAAAGAATCAATTTTCTTGGCTATTTTTCGTTTATCAATTTACTTTGCGTAAAATTTTAATATGAAATCCACAAAATATTATTTAATATTTATGCTAGGTCCATATCGTGGGTTTATATTGAAAAAAACTTCATTCCAATATTATAAAATTCTTGTCATGATATTTTTATAGAAATTATTGTATACTTTGTATTCATGAGTGTTGTCCAGAATGATAAATCATGCTATTGTCCTTTTTTCATTCGAATTGCCTTAAATTTAATATCAAATTTATTCCCAATATCTGCCATTGTTATCTTTTGTATTAAAATTTACATATGAAATTCGATGTTGTCACAATTAAGCAATCGAATCCGCAACGTTTTGGAATTTAAAGCTGTTTATTTCATCTTCTTGATCCTTCTTTTATGCCTGCGCTGTGGGCTGTAATACATCTGTATATACTTTTCATTTAAAGTTATTTTTTGGAAATTGATTTTCAGTACAAACGAGATTACATTTTTTAAAAACATTCTGTAAAGGCATCATTTCGGTTGTAGTCATTCAATAACTGAAGTACGAAGAAAGAAGATCGCGAATACCAGATCTACTACACAATAAAGAAATAAAAATACAATACTGAATGGTATTGTTAGATATGTGAATGAAATACGTTTTTGTAAATGAATAAAATAAATTTTCAGAACGCTTCACTGATTTAGGGATATTGTCTGTATACTTGAAAGCTGGGTAATAAAATGTTAATTTGCAATTACAGGAACCCTAAAACAGAGTGGACAATGAAATTATTTTGATATTAAATAAATGAAAAAATTGGAACCTATATATTATGTTTTAACTCAATTTTACCCACATGGTCCAGTCTACAAGGGCCTCTTTGGAGAAAACGTTATCAAGGGCACCAAAAATTATAATCTAAGGCTCATTTTATTCGAAATGACCTGAAACTTTTTGAAAAATGTTGGGCCGTGGAAAATAACAAAAGAAGAAGACATACAACTGGAATCATCTAGAGCTCTCACCGGAAAGTCTAGAAATGTCATCGAAAAGTCGTGATCTGTCAAGAACGAGTGAAAAGTATAAAAAGCGGGACAATCGACTTTAGGAAGTTAGTTTTTGGAAGTATTATTTTGACTTCTGTGTTGTGATAGTAAGACATCAGTATTGAATTGTGAAAGTAAAAGTTGTAGAAAGAAAGGAAGCTGTTATATAGAATGGAGTAGCATTGGTGACAGCGGTAGGACACGAACATTTTGGATTGTGTTGCATCCTAACACGGCATAAGCTCCGTATAGGCATAGGCGAATAAGAAGTGATTGCATACTTCAGTAAAACCATGGGAAAGGGTGAGAAAAATTATTGTGTAACCAGAAAAGAACTTTTGGCTATTATCAAAGCTCTTGAACACTTCCATACTTTTCTTAGCGATTTGCAGTGGTTAATGCATTTCAAGAATCCTGGAGGACAAGTTGCTATAGGTGGATAGAGAGACTACAGCAATACAACTTTGTAATAGTACACCAAAGAGGACGTCTCCATAGCAATGCCGATATACTTTCCAGACGACCCTGTTTATATCGACAATGCCGGTACTGTAAAAGGCATGAAAAAAAAGGAGAACCCAGAGAAAGAAATTAGTCTACAATCAAGCCAGAAGGTAATGATAATCAATATCCCCTTGAAATCCTTAGGAAAAGTCAGAAGAAAGACAATAACTTGAAGGTTATAGGGGAATGGGATATTTTAAAATAGGATTGTTACTTAAAAGTTCTTTATATGTTTCGAAACACTGTATATTATATTCGGCTGTAAATTCTGTTTTGAACCTTTTTTTAGACAAGAAGTCAAGGGTTTAGTTATTTGTGCAAAATTTGGTATACATTTTCTGTAATATCCTATAAGACCCAAAAACCCTCTAATATCTCTTTTGTAGTTTTTGGAATAGGGTATACTTTAATAGCTTTGATCCTATCTGGATTTGGTTTTACACCTTCGGTACTAATAATGTGTCCTAGATAAGATGTTTCTTTATTCAAAAACTCACATTTGTCCAATTGGACCTTGAAATTAGTTTCACGTAGTCGCTGAAAAATGTTTTTCAAGTTGACCATGTGCTCTTGTAATGACGTTGAGTGAATACTTATATCGTCGAGATATACTAAACAAATTTCCCCTCGTAAACTCCTTAGTATATTGTCCATAACTCTCTGAATTGTTGCTGGACCATTGCTCAAGCCATAGATCATTTTTAATTACTTGTAATGCACATTTGCTACGGTGAATGCCGTTTTTTGAATATCGTCAAGCATCTCGATTTGATGAAAGCCTGACGCTAAATCTAAAGTTGCAAAGTAGTTACATTTGCCTAATTTATCTAAAATTGAATCTATACGAGGAATTGGATATTTATCTGGAATAGTTTTTTCGTTAATTTTCCTATAATCAACAACTATTCTCCACTTCTGTTTTCCAGAAGCACCGGCCTTTTTTGATACCACCCAAATAGGTGAGAACCGAGCCTGATAATGATTTGCATTTTCTCAATCTGAATTTTCACCTCTTCTTTATGGACATAAGGGTACGGGTTATTTTTGGTGTAAACAGGTATTTCGTCCGTTGTCTGAATTTGATGTTCAATTTCATTAGTAAAGGTTAATTGATTCTCATCTTTGTGAAAAATATCAGCATACTTTCTACATACTGTTAAGAATGTATTATTTCCTTCGTCATTTAAAATTAAATTGTCAATTTCGTCATTATTATATTTGTCATTTACTTTCTTTTTTATAAAATCAATAGCTTCTAGCATGGTTCGAGGCTCTTTTGTTCGGACCATAATGCCATAAGGATTCCTTAAATCTGCCAAAAATACTTGTAATGCTTGATTGTTATACATGTTCTGTTTAATTTTATTATACTACTACTGCTAATGTTAATTACATCTCTCGCACCTCCTTTCAGTTTACTTATGATACTTCTAGAAATAATTATATTTTGGTAATTATCAATATTTGTATTATCATAGAAATGATTTACAGTGCTGTCTATTCTTTCCAAAAAAAATTGAAGCTCATGGTCATTACCATCAAAATCTGGAATGGTTTCAGCATGAACTTTGGTGAAATTAGGTAGATCTGCCATTTTTAAATTATCTTTTAAAGAAAATGAATTCAAGTTTCTTGTGATTAAATCTAGTTCTGAATTGCTCTTATGTATTTTAGTACTTAAATTTAACTCTAGATCGTTCTCGCTATCACTAAGGGAAGGGGAAGCACTAGAGGAGTCTGACATATACAAGTACTTGATATAATTTGACTTACAGTACGTTCTCCATTTGCCCTTGGACAGTTTTTCTATCTCGAAGGATTCTGGTAACTTTCCTTGATAATCCATGGAAGATAATCCAAAATGAACAGTTCTTAGAAACACCGACCGATTCGTTTGTCACTTCACTATAGGGATAGTTGAAAGTTTTCCGCGTTGGATGCCTTCCGTGACAATCCTTCTGACTGCGCCAATAATATAAGTTTCTTCCGAAATTTTATTTTTAAATACTTTATTTTTGATTAAATGTCAAACAACATACAATTTCAAGCACTAGAATAAGACTGAAATGTACAAAAAGGAGGTTCAATGGGAGATGCCGAGTTGGTATCTTGTTACAGGTTCTGAGAATAAAAGATAAGACATGATATGATACAGCAATAATAGTTAAAAATAAGCAAAAATGATTTTATAATTAGCATCAACAGCAGTGGAAAACTTGCTGTTGAGAATCGAATTCGAACGGTACGTGGTTTGATTAAATTGTCAATGCAATATAAATATCTGACCAGATGTCTCAAACGACAAACGTTTATTTAAAAAAGAAATCATTATGCTCTAATGTTATGGTAATAAATATTAGGGTCAGAGAATAGGTTTTTTTACAACTGTTATAAGAGGTGGGGATGTAGTATTCTTGTACCAAATATTCAAATATTTAATAAGTATATAATATATTTCTAGGAAGGATTTTAATAAGAGAAATTCATGTTTTCATCGATTTCATAACAACGTTATGCGACCAAAAATGAACCCGAATTTCTCTTTAAAAGGTAAAACATTTTTGACATTGATTGCTAATTATACAAAAAGTATTCATTTAATTCGGTTTTATTAAATTTCCAAATAAACCTACCATTTTATTTCAATAAAGATAATGAATAGTACCTATAGGTCTACTGTATATTCAGAAGTATACTCCATTCCATGATATTTCGTTTTGACTTGATTATTTAAAACCAAAGCACAAAGCAGGTAGTCGTTAACCCGATAACAATAGCACAGTATCATACCTACTTCGAAAAGAAAAAAGAAAATTCCTAATAGTATGATTATTTCACAACTGAAATATTGTCTGGTAAAATAATATTCGAGACTAACTTTTCGATTTATTTAATTATTCTATTATTTATTTGCGCGTCGGAAGATATAATTCCAAATTTTCATTTTTGTATTTAAAAGTATTTTTCACACTAAATGGCTGTCCACATTATCTATTAATATTTTAATTTGATTGTATAAATATGAAAAAAGGTTTCATTGCTGGTTTCCCTTTGTCTGACATGTACTACACCTACGTACGCTTTGTCCAATGTCCTTCTTATATTTACATAACCCAAAATATTTATAGATAAAATATGAGGTGGGGATTTCGAAATAATTATTTTTAATATGGTCTCAGAATTTTAGTTTGTAATAAATATTTTACTCCTAAAGTAATCTTGTGTTAACTAAGAATGTGGCGTCCTAAGGCCAAAAAGTGCATTTATCGTCGGATGCGAAGCGAATTGTGAAAAATGTATTTGAATCATTGAAACATCGAGGTTATAGTAAAACATAACCGATGCAGCTGAAGAAACATGTTAGTTGCCCATTAACCCCAATATCCACTAATAAAACCGAATGTGTTGACCAAATGCAAAAGGATATCATCCAAAGAAAAGAACGATATATGTCCTATGGCAAGAACAAAATATGATACCAACCCTAGATTGTATAAAAAAACGGTTAATTAAAGACGAAACGGGAGCAAGTTTGTGGTATTTAAATATTGTACCATCAATAAGAGGCAAGCGATAATGGAGTCATATCGCGAATGCGGCGTCATAATTACTTACAAGTTATTCAAAAATATAGATGTGAATTGTTCAATTATCTACCTCGACAAGATAATAAATTAAATTTATTACGGATCTGTTAATGTTTACTGTAAAATTAAAGATTTATAAACGTTTATTGTTAAATTCTGGCGAGATGCCCAGTCAACGAAATATTGTGAAATATTCTTCACTTCAACTGTTAAATTTCGCCCATAGGTAACCCTTTGTTAAATCAAACGTAGTATTGACTTGAGTTCACATTACACCCACTTGATGAGTACAATGCTTATACAACCCACTATACTGTCGAGTATAATATTCAGCGACTGTGTACACATGTAATAGTTGTTTATTGTGCCTACTTACAGCTTTGTAGAGCGAAATATTAATATTCATTGCAATTTTATGTGTGGATGCCTTATATGAAGGTGTATTCTATGTAAAGGAGAGAATTAACAGTTAATAGCGTTTTTAAGAATAATCATCAATCATCTGAGACGTTTAATGGGTAAAGATGTCTTATCCATTATTTTTGGAACAAACTATGTAATATCGGAGACAACCAATGTTAATTTTTAGTTTGTTTGTACAATTTAACTGGCCTAGCTACTTTGTGGGAGGGAGACGTAGATATCTCTAGTATTGCTTCCTTGTAATACTAACTGGTCTTGTTCTGTCTAATAAAACAGTTGGGATTGCTATCGAAATGAAAAAAAATCTAAATCAAATTTTTACCATACTTACTGTTTTACTTGTTTTATGAGTGTCAGTTGCTCAATACTGGAGGGAAGAGACCATGCTGACAAGTTGCAGGCAAGTTTTAGGTTCACAGTAAATATAGTGAGTTATAATTTGACAAACGATGATGGTCAATAAAAAAAGTCAGATTATAAACAATTCAAAAAGAGCTGTTTTGAAGTAAATGGATTAATATAAGTCTAAAAAATATACTAAATACTTAAAAGATATACTATATACCTACTTACTGAAAATTATATACCCGGTGGTGAAAATTTATAAATGAATTTTTTAATTTTTGGAAAAGGTTCTTTCAAGAAAAATTACTAGCAATTGATGTTGAAGATTTTCTTCCGTCTTTTGGTTAGAAATGAGTTGGTTTTTTTTTTGTTTGTGCAAATATATATATATATACAAACACAAAAAGTTTGTTCAAAGAGATAAATACTATCCATATACTGTATACATACATTAGTGCTGCCAGTTGCTGATGTCCCAGGCACTGGAGTGATTGCTTTAGCAATTATGGGTACCTAAACAACATATACACCGACAGTCAGGCGGCAATCAAAGCCCTGACTGGATAAACCATCAACTCAGGGTTTGCTGCTGAATGTCGTGAACATCTTGCTGACCTAGTAAGGCGGAACACAGTGTGGCTAGAATGGATTCCGGACCGCTCTGGTTTTGAAGGCTGTTGAAAGGGCGGCCACCCCTTTTAACGGCCTGGGCCCGACCTTCGGCCTCAAAAAACAAACAAACCGTCAGGAGACGAGGAACTTGTTGAGTAACCAGCACCTAGCTCACTGGAGGGCTCTACAGGGTCTCAGGCAGTCCAAGCTCGTATGGAGGGGATGGACTTGCTAGAGCTGCTCTAGAACTACCAATGAGTAGATTAGAAAGGATAGCAGGACTCCTAACAGGGCACTGCTGTCCGAGGAAACACCTCTGTAACCTAGGTTTAGAGGAAAGTCCCCTATGTAGGGGTTGCGGCATGGCTGACGAAACGTCGGACCATGTTCTCCTCGTATGTCCATATTGGACTATGCTACGCAGGCGAATCTTAGGAGTCCCTGTTATGGCCCCTGGGGACATAAGTAGGCATCCACTGAAGAGCATTGAGTCCTTCATCAAGGGACTCGGCTTCATGGATTCATAAGTAGCAGGAATGGCAACAATGGGCCTGCCAGTGGCCTCAGTGCCGGAACCTTGGCTTGAGTTTTTCTTGGCCAAGGTTCGCCTGACTAAATTAGTAGTAGTTCATATATATGGTGTTTCTCTTGAAAATAAATATTCACAAAACTAGAAATAAGAATGATTTCAGGTTCATGGAAGTTTTGTTCCAAAGATAAACCATTTTCGTAACATTATTATACGTATAAATCTATTCATAATCATCACTCATGTTGTAACATTTATTTTTTACACTAATATCATAGATCAAATATAACCTTTAATAAATATAATCTTTGTTTACTAATAATAAAACCATAGATAACCTTTATGAAAACATCACAATCTGCAACGTGTTGCGCTCACTGAGCGCAATTGAAAACCGCTCAGAAAAATGGCGTCCGCTCATCAAACATGTTGAGGTTTGCTCACAGAGCATTCACTAAACGGTTGTGCAACAGTTGTGTTTTCTGAACGCAACCAATGTTTTCCGTAGAAATGTTCGATTCATGTGAGAAATAATACGATTTGTGACTCGGGAATTGACACCGTGTCTATTGCCGACAAATCTCTGGTACTTTATTGATAAATTAGTTGTTGAACATGATAATTCTGATAATTTATGAAAATAACATCATTAAATTATTGTTTCAATTGAATATTTCGTTTTAAAGTGGATGAGAATTGACTATAATTTATTTACTCTGAAAACATAATATATTCGGTATAGAAATAAAGAAAAAATTTAATCGAGATGTGACCCAACATACTTGCATCTGCTATGTTATTTTATGTGATGTATTAACTACATGGCTCTCTCTCTTTCTCTTTCCCTTTACGGCATATCTTTCTTCTGCCCCATGTAACGGAATGTGCCTAAGCTGAACGGATTAGGATAATTAATTGCAAATCAAAATCGTATTTATTTGATTTGAAATTTTTCAAGTTCGGTACTGTATACATTGTGTGTGGGCTAGTTTTATTTATGATTAATTTGTCAAAGGCGATGACTGAGAAATGAAGATTTCAATCGCAAGGTAACGCTACAACGTTTATTACGCATAAAATACACCATAAAATGGTTATCATTTATAAAATAAATAAGTTTTAGACGCCTCTTAGTATCTCCTAGTCTGGGGATATTAAGGTGTTTTCTGCGTACCAACACCAATTTGATTTCCTCGGTTAAATAAAATTATGGTAACGTCACTATATAATGTAATAAACGTCCGTCTGTTTTGTTTTCTCACTGTATTCGTTATTTACAACTTATTTTACAGTTTCAACAATAAGTTGTTAAATAACCAATTTGACTGACATTTCAATTCAAAATAACAAAAAATTATTGATTAGTAGAAGCAAATAACTAATTAATATGTATGTTTTAATTGCAGAACACAAGATAGTGAAACAAGAGGGAATATACTAAGTGTTGTAAACAAAACAGTATAATTACTGAGACATTGGAAAAATTCAAGACTCCATTAAATCCGTTTATATATTGAAACAAATAGACTACAGTATCCATAAACTTCAGCATCACAAAATACCAGCACTCACAATTCAAAGAATTAGTGTTCAGGTTTTGTTTCAATGTACAAGGTATAACTCACAACATAAATAATATTCCAACACATCAGGTCAGATCCATAGATCGAGATGGCAATTCAATAATAGTTCAATATTACAGTTAAATCCAGATTCATATGAGTATTCTCATAAATAATAATTTTCAACAAATTTTCATACATGACACGCCGCCCAAACTATCAAATAAACCGACCCCGTTTGAAATCAAAGGTTTTGCTAATAGAAATTCTCACATGACATGTTTTGAGGAGTGAGTATACATCAACTATTATACTGTTCAACCAGCAGCAACTAATAAGTAAGCGTCTGCTAATTAAACGGATTCTCGTCTTTAATTGGAAACAGTATAAATTACTTTAGAAATAGTTGGGAAATAAAGAAGTAACAGTCACTGAATTAGTAAATAGCAACGACCATACTTTAGGATCTGAAGAGTTCTTTGTTTTATTAACCAATCGAAGTCAAACTACACATAATAAGGAATTAAGTTCAGATGGAATTAAGCTTACTAATATTAGTTCTTGATAAGATGCGATTGAGATTATTGTCATTATTCATAGAGGAAAAAATATAGATAATGAGAAAATTTAGTATAGACATTGAATAATAGGTTCGTCGTCGGCACTTTCATAGTTTGTTGATTTATAGAGGGAATTTTTGCTACAGAGGCCGAAAAAAATTTACGCTGCTACAAAACTATTCTAAAAAACGATGTTGTTTTGCTAATTCTAGTATTTAATATGAAACATCAAATTATAAGAAATAAACTATAATCATTGATCAGAATAGCTTCCCTTACATTATGTAAATAAAATATCTGTAATTCGTCAGACATGTACGAATATACAGGGTGTCTCAAAATTGACGCCCGTCCTTTCAGAATATGAATCGGGGGGCTAAAAGGAATTAAAACGTAAGAATAAAAAAATTGCGTTAGTCCATGGTTACAGAGTTATTGACAAAAAACAAAGATCTAACATTCAATGTTTAAACTTTATTAAAAACGAATATTTGTTACAAAACAAGAAACTAATTTATAAAAGGTGTTCAAACAAATCGCCTCCTACTTCAATGCAAATATTTGCACGATTTATCATTGAATCACGAACCCTCTGTAGCATGTTTTCGTCTATAAATGACACAGCAGCTAAGATGTAGTACTTCCGCACTCTCAACAGGTTCAAAGTAAATTTTTTCTTCCAAGAATCCCCAGAAGAAAAAATCTAATGGATTTAGATCTGGAGATCTAGGAGGCAATAGTACGGGTCCACCTCTTCCAATCCAACAGTCGGGGAATGAATGATTTAGTAATGTTCTCACTTGTCTACCATAATGTGCAGGAGCACCATCATGTTGGAACGAACAATTCAATCTAGTTGCTAATGGAACTTGATCGAGAAATGGCAGTGGTAAATTTTCGTTTAAAAAATGAAAATACGATGCTGAATTAAGTCGGTTAGGTAACATATTTGGGCCGATTACATTATTATTTAATAATCCAGCCCAAATGTTTACTGACCATCGTCTTTGGTGACATCTTTTACGTATTAAATAAGGTTATTCATCTCTATACTCGTGCAAATTATGAGTATTTATAATCCCTGTCTGGGTAAATGTACACTCATCAGTAAACATAATATTTTCTATAAAATGTGGATCATTGTTTACGTTATCCAATAACCATCTACAAAAATTAATCCGAAGCTCCCTATCTCCTTCATGTAAAACTTGAACTTTTTGAGGCCTAAATGGATATAAGCCATTCCTTCTTAATAATCTATGAATGGTATCTTTTTGGAAATGCGTTTGTCTCGATGTAACTCGTAGAATGGCGTCCTCCCTTAATTAAACTGGGATTTAAATTACCTGTTTCCAGTAATCTTTGTTCAACACGTCGTATAGTTTTTGCATCAGGGTGCCGTCGATTTGGGAATTTTACGGTATATGCTCTAGATGCAGCACTGGCATTATCATTATGCGCACCTAATACTTTTAACATATCAACATATTCTCGATTGGAATAATAACGTTCCATTTTTAAAACAAATAACCGTATGAAATTATACTTATACTTATTATGAAAAAAATTGACAGAACTAATAATTAACATTTAACATTACCATAGCAACCTATGCTACTCATTTGTTTTTAGCTGACTTCGTTTTTAATAAAGTGTAAACATTGAATGTTAGATTTTTGGTTTTTGTCAATAACTCTGTAACCATGGACATAACGCAATTTTTTTATTCCTACGTTTTAATTCGTTTTAGCCCCCCGATTCATATTCTGAAAGGACGGGCGTCAATTTTGAGACACCCTGTATATACAGTATGGTGCAAATGAAAGGAATAAACTCGTTATTTCGTAAGCCGGTGACTTTAAGGAAAAATCCCGAAATTCGTCGATTTTTATTTTTCAACAGGCTATTCGTAAGGATAGAGTTCATACAATAGCCTTTTTGGTGTGCGTCATCGATTGTTAATACCCTTCTAACACATTACGGTGAAAGAAATGGAAAAAAAGGCAGGTCTGTGATTAATCCTAATCAAAATATCACAATAATGAACTGTTTAAACGTATTACAAACGTTAACCCTAATCTTTGACAGAAAAATTTGATTGGTTGATGTTTAGTTTACGTGCAAGCGCGACCTATCAATCGGGCGAATTTATATCGTTCAAAATTCTATGTAGACGTTCCCTTTGTAGGTTATGTCTTTTTCTAATGTCCCACTGACAGTTCTCGTCAGGTCTGTACTTTGTTGTTCATGATTATTTATGGAAAGTGAATATTAATATTATTGTTAGCATTTTATTTCTTAAATAATACAAAAATATGCCTAGATACACGGAAAAAGAGCAGCAACTAATTTTGAAAGTTATTAAATATTTTCAATTAGAAAAAGAAGCTGGTAAACCATTGATACCTTTAACTTCAGTGCACCAAGTAAGTATTTTTTATATAACAATAAGTGAAATTAATATAAATCAAGTTAATCCTATTTCATTAGGATTGTTTAAATATTTTTTTTTTTTCTATTGTGTTTCAGATGCATTGGGAATATCCTTGCCGACTGTAGCAAATTTGGCAAAAAATGGCATTCACAGTGATTCAGAGTATACCACTAAAATAAGTAAGTCTGTCAAAATGTCGACGGGTCCCACAATCCGAGAGAAACACGAGCATGCCATTAGGACGCGTATATACAGAATGTTTAGTGAAGGTATGTAGAAAAATGTTTTCTATGCATCTGACATTTTTAATTAGTCCGATGAGTGAACCATTTTTACACACTTTTATTTAACTTCACTTCTCTGTTTGTCTACATCAAATCTTACAATCCACTTTTTGAGTGAGTATGAGTGGTATGTAAGTAAAATATTCGAGAGCTCATATTAAATGTTTGTTTAAAACTAGTAGTCACATTTTATAGATTGCGCCACCTACTTTAATCATAGTGAGAAAGAGTGAATGAGAAATTAAAAAAAAAATTATTATTCACTTTTTAGTGCATTTCCTAATAAAAGTGTGTAATTAAAAAAGTGTTTTTATATTTTTTATTCATTAATATTGTTTGTTTACTTATTTATTTTAGGTGAACATGTAACTCTACATTCACTGAATAAAAAACTCATTGATCTGGATGGAATCGACATGTCTGTTAGTTCAATGGCTAATGTTTTAAGGGAACTAAAATTCAGATGGCTAAATTGCAGTATTTCCAATAGAAACTATCTTATGGAACAACCACAAGTAGCTCAAAAAAGATTACATTTTCTGAGGGAATTCAAGAACAATGAGAGTTCTCCTTACCCTCTACAGCCTGTTTTTTTGGACGAGACCTGAATTTTTAGTAAAGGTAGTTTTCGCAAGAGTTGGCAAGATGGTAGCACTAAGGCAGTAAGGAAGACGAGTGGTGAAGGTGTACGGTACATTATTTTACATGCAGGTTCTGAGAATGGTTTTGTCGAAAATTGTAGTTTGATTTTCAAAAGTAGGAGTAAATCTGGAGACTATCATGATTCGATGAATTCGAATAACTTCGAAAAATGGTTTGAACAACAGCTCCTGCCAAATTTAAAAGAACCTTCTTTAATAATAATGGACAATGCATCTTACCATTCAAGTTTAGTTGAAAAAATCCCTAATTCATCTTGGACTAAGCAATCTTTAATTAGTTGGTTACAAGAAAGGTGTATACTTTTTCCAGCATCTAGCATGAAAGATGAAATTATGAAAATTGTGAAGAAACATATACCGGATAAAGAATACAAGTATCTAATTTATTGTAGGAGGTAAGGCTCAACAGTGTTAATGTAAGCGTGCTGTTTTATAGATTAGATAGACTGGCTCTTCAGCACGGTCATCGTATTTTAAGACTACCTCCCTACCATTGCCAGTTCAATCCAATAGAAATGGTTTGGTCCGAGCTCAAACGGTATTACGATGCTAAGATAACCTCTGTTGACCGTGTAACTGCAGCAACAATAATAAATGTTTGGCAAGAGGCAATTGAGCAGGTATGAACAAATAAGTTTACGTTTCTGCCGAACTGCCAGTATTTTGATTTTTTTTTGGGAGTCCTGAAGACTGTATTTTAATTATATTTATATTATTGTAGGTTACACCAGAAAAATGGAAAAAATATGTTAGGCATACCCAAAACATTATAGAGGAATATTGGGAAACAGCAAAAATTATTGACACTAGTGATACTTCGCCTGTAATTGTTGACTTGAATGAGTCGGAATGTGAATCAGATTGGGACTTATGGGAAGATGACTGCGAAAATTAAACGTTCATAATCCTCTTCTTTTTAATTTTTTATTAGTTGGTTGGTTTCTTGACTATTACTATGTTTATGTTTGTTTTCTACTAAACGTGTAACTGAAGATAGAAGTCGTAGCTTCAAAAAGCTATAGAATAATATCTATTTTGTTAAATTTTCAATATATCTGAGGTGCCTTAGACAACCAAGAAACTGTAGTATGTGCATTTTTGGACATAGAAGGAGCTTTTAACAACACTCCTGAGACTCTCCTCAGAAACTATGTAGAAGTAAGGGGGCCCAATAGATCTTTTAGGTCTCAGTGAATGTCAAAATACATATATACATAAATTTTCAATACACCACCTGTACATATTTTAATGAAGATCAAGTACATGAGGTCAGTAAAGACATCAATAAGACAGTGGCCACATTTAAACAAATAAAAAAATGAATTTCACTAACAATAAGAATTATAAGTGAAGAATACCTTTTTCCATAAAACTTTAGAATAAAATAGGGTTCCATATGGTGCAGACTTAATTGAACAGGCTGTATAATTCTTTTGCAGGACTATATTTACTAATGTAAAGTTATTTTAATATGTAAATTGAATATACAATTTGTTTTGTTTTGCAGTGTTTTCATATCCCAAGTATTATTAATTTCATATCATTTTCGAATATGGCTGAATACGATCCTGATCATTTCATTTTTCAAATTTAAGGTTAGCTAAATGTCAATATAGCAAATATAATAAACGACATGCCGAAAACCCGGATATACGTCACAAACGATGACGCACACCAAAAAGGCTATTGTAAGAACTCTACCTTTTTATTTTTGACGTCATCTATATGAGCGTGATGACGTCATCGCTAAAATTTTTAAATGGAAATGTGGGTGTTGTAATACATTATTTGAAAGGTCTTTTAAATACCTATTCAACCATATCAATATGTACAGTAATTGATTTGCGTATTGTCACAAATATTATTGATGAAATTTCAACAGATTTCTTAATAAAATGTATTAAGTATTGGTATGATGTATTTATTGACACCCAAAAATAAATTTTGTGAAGGCAGTGGTTATGAAATGTCTTATCTACCTACCTTTTACCTTTTTTAAAAATCTAATTACCTTATCAACATCAACATTGACAATTCGACATAATTAACTTTCTGTCAAGTGATTGATAGTATTATTGTATTAGATGAATTCAAAAAGTCTTTGTATCTATCAACATGAATCTGACTGAAACGCAAAGAATTGAAATTCTAATAATGATTGGTTGTGGAGATGTACGCAGAAAGAAGTGTGTACGTTATTTGATAATAAATACCCCAACTGAGAACTAATTTCACAATCCACTATAAGCAAAATTGAGAAGAAATTCAGAGAAACGGGTCATGTCAAAGACCTCCCTGAAGGTAGTAGAAAACCAATATCAGAAAACGAACAACTAGATGTTCTGTTAACCTTTCAAGATAATCCCCATTCCAGTTCACGGCAAGTAGCATTAGATAATGACATGGACCATTCAACAGTTCTTAGAAAGCTAAAGAAGGAAAAGTGGCATCCCTACAAAATAAGTTTAGTACAAGAACTTATAGAAGATGATTTTGATAGACGAATTGAGTTTTGTGAAATTATGATGGAACAAAATAACAGAGATCCGATGTCTTTAAAAAAGGTTCTTTTCTCGGATGAAGCTACATTTCTACTAAACGGTCAGTCGTCAAACTTATCGGTACTGGGGTACGGAAAATCCATACTGGATGCAAGAGTACCGTACTCAATACCCAGAGAAAGTTAATGTTTGGGCGGGAATAATAGAGAATAGAAATATTGGACCATACTTTTTCGAAGTTCTCGATATTTAGAATTTCTTCAAAACTTCTTGCTACCCGAATTGAGCCGGCTGTTTCCAAACAGAAATGATTTATGGTTGCAGCAAGATGGTGCGCCTCCGCACTATGCTGTCTTGGTGCGCAACTATTTGAACAACGTCTTTCCATATCGGTGGATAGGTCGAAGGGGAACAATAGAATGGCCGCCTAGGTCACCTGATTTGACTCCTCTTGATTTCTTTTTATGGAAATACTTGAAAAGTAAAGTGTACCAAAATAGACCACAAAATATCAATGAACTAAAAGAAAGGATACGTATTGAGGTTGCACAAATAACTCCGGAAGTTATAGAGAAGGTTCCAGAAGAGTTCACGGCACGTCTTTCTTATTGTATTTTAGCTGAAGGTAAACAATTTCGTTGTATTTAATGAGTAATACATATTAAATAATTATTGTAATAATAAACTTTTATTAATTTTTTAAACAAATATAAAAATCAATTACGCATACATATTGATATGGCTGAATAAGTATTTAAAAGACCTTTCAAATAATGTATTACAACACCCACATTTCTATTTAAGAATTTCAGCGATGACGTCATCACGCTCGCATAGATGACGTCAAAAATAAAAAGGTATCCTCACGAATAGCCCGTTTTAAAATAAAAAACGACGGGTTTCAGGGTTTTTTTAAAGTCACCGGTTTACGAAATAACGAATTTATTCCTTCCATTTGCACCATACTGTATAAAAATTATTGTGTGGTTCTGTAAAATCACGATACAAGTAAATATTTTTTGGAATAGTAGGCAATTAACTGAAAATTTTCGGAAACCCATTCCATTTTGGTAATAAAATCGCGTTTTTCATCTCAATCCAACAATTGGAAAATAGGAACGATCATGGGAAAACAATAATAGACAAGACTCACTGAACACTTGAGAAAATTATTTAATCTTGAAATGAGAAATGATAGAAATGTACCAACTACAAGATATGGTACTACGATCGATGCGGTTTTTTTCTAGAGACATTGTTTACTTTTTCAGGTACCATAAAATATTAGTAACATTCATAGACTCAAGGCGAAGATGAGGTAATTGATAGAATAATTGAAGTTCAAAATTATTGAAAGATTTAAATAAAATATTGTTCTCAGTTTTTAAACTGCTTCTATCATCTGAATTATTGGATATCTTGTCCACTATTTAATTTCCTTTATCATTTCCATTTTCCAATTATTAAGTTAAGATTAAAAACGCGATTTTAATACCCCAAATAGAATAATTTTCCGAAAATTTTCAGTTAATTGCCTACAATCCTGTGATGTATACAGATTGTAATTTGTATTAAACTGTATAATCACTTTATATTCAATTTTACAACGTATTTTGCTTGTCAGTTTTGGAATGGAGCTAAACAAAAACAGGCTTTTTCACTTTTATATACATATATTATATTTTTAACAGTAGTTAACAAATCTCTGAAATGAGAAGTCTAGTAGGTAATTATTTAGTTCCTAGAATATGAACGTTATGCGATATGAAATACATTACATACCCAAACAAAATTTTCACAGTCTTGGTGGTTTCATAACACCACACAATGATTTCTGCATGATTTCAATGATACAAAAATTGAGGGACAATAATGATTAATTCCAGTGCTTTACTATTAAGCCGTTCACCAATATTTTCCGAAATAGTCAATAAATTTACAGTGTGCCTATACTTATAATTGAGTTTTCACACATGAATCTAACAAATAATAAGGCATGTCTAATTATCATTAAATTCTCCTGGCTATACAAAAGCAACTAGATACAAGAATCATTTCACCATGCATGTAAATTTATTTCTTTTATAATAACCTATTATAAGAATGTACCTACATACATACCTCAGAGGATACTTGTGATTTATGAACCACTTATTTGGCGCCCAATATACATAAATTTAACTTAAATAAGAACTTATTCACAGTGACATGAAATTTATTGATATAACGTATAGGGTGAAAACAGAAATACTATAATGATAAAGATTATAATAATTTCGTATTTTCAAGAATCGATGTGAGGACTCGCCGCGATTACGGTGGTTGTTCGATAAAGTTAGTTTTTGGAATAGGCAAAGAATAGACAAGAAGTGGAGCCCGACGAAAATTCTTTGATGTTGAAGGGCCAAAAATAAATAACCTTGAAGGTGACAGCTAACTCTGGCATACACTGATAATAATATGCTCACAGCTTTACTCGAATTACACTGGAAAAAAAGTATTTTGGTATAGAGTTTTGTTTTATCAAATGTATTATATAGGTATTTTTCTCAGTAGCTATTTCTGCACTTTTCGTTGAAAAGATACACGTAAATAGATCATTTTAAACAAATAATTTTAACCTACAAGCAAACTTTATTGTAATTTGGGTCTGCAAAGATCAAAAGAAAGAGGCCCAGATGTGATCGTATGACATATGCGAACTAATTTAAAAGATAACTTCCACAGTTTGAATACTGAAAAGTTTAATAAATTGATGAAGTTCTCGTATTCTTTAACTCAAATTAGTTAGGTTATGTGTTAAGAAAATGGCTGAAAACAAAAATTTTAAATGCTGTATGATTAGCTAATGACTTTCTACCTCAATGTTGCACAGAATTTCCTATTTTCTTTAAGGCTTCAAATATTCAAAGATTTTTAAAAATAATTGTTTTTGCAATTGCCTATCATTTTTGCTGCTTTTATTTTGTTTACTAGCCATAACTATAAAATAACTGATGTAAAACAACAACATAAACATTTAACCTAACTTATTGCGAACACACGTAGATAATACATTATAATCCCCAAAAACGTTCAACAAACAGAGAAATCAAACAAACAAAACCAAACATCGATTATAGTTTGAAGTTGAAGTATGATTGACACATACGTTACTGCAAAGAATATACCTCAAGAAGTAAAGCTCGGCAAAGATCCTTTGATGTTGAAGGGGCAAACATAAATAATCTTGAAGGTGACAGCTGACTCTGACGTACACTAGGAATCATAATAAATGCTCACAGCTGTACTGGAATCACACTGAGAAAAAGAATTTTAGCAAAATGTTGTGTTTTATCAAATGTATTATATAGGTATTTTTCCATCAGTAGCTATTTCTGCACTTTTCGTTGAAAATATACACGGGGCATGGGTCATTAAAAAAAAATAATTTTAGTCTACAAGCAAACTTTAATTTACTTTGGATCTGTAAAGACCATAAGAAAGAGGCCTACATGTGATCGTATGACATAAGACGGCTAATTTAAAACATGGCTTCCGGAAATTCGTTTTTTTCTGAAGTTTCGCTTCTTGTCTGTTGGTATATTTTTTCGTTATAAATTCAGTTACCGACACAACGTTGCCATAGTGTGTCCGCTCGTTTTGTCTCGTCTGGTAAAGTTGTGGATACCAACTGATCTCAAACAGAGCCGTTGCCGTGACAAGACTGTTATCGAAACGATACCGTTATTTGATATATCTGAATAAGGGTGTAAGAGAGATAGTCGAACGAAACCACGAATAGGGGCCCTTTCGAATTTTAAATGTTTCATGAAGGACACAACAAAAGAGTAGAATCCTCGAATGAAACTAACCCAAATTCATTAAGAGGATTTTATGAAGCTACTTCAACGAAAGTTATTTTGCACAATTGACAAGGATTTACGAAATGTGCACTCTTAAAACTGAGGGTAATACTTTTCTAAATGAATTTTGGGTTAATTCCAAGTTTTTTAATTACGGAGATACTTTTATCTTGAATAATTAATGTATTTCGTAGATACGAGTTAGTTTGGCCCTAACAAAGACAAAGGCTATTTAAAAGCCCAGGGGACAGTGCTGAGACAAAAATCGTCCCATCATATTACAATATATTCAACATCGAAGAGTTAACTTTTTATTTACTGAATATTTCAGTTGAAATACAATTTTTTTTATTATGGATATTTAAAAGTTGTTTTTTGTTTGTAATGCCTCAACCTCAATGAATAAGGGACCCTTAGACTGTGAGGCATAATTTTGAAATAAAAACAAACAATATTTATTACATTTAATCTTTCTATCTGCTAGCAATAATTTGATGGATAAGATGCTTGGTGGAAAAGATCATCGTTAAAAATGAATCTTTGATGGTACTTATTTTCAGAAATATAATTAGTTAAGTCTGGAATAAATATTATGTTGAGTTTTTTGCGTCTTTCTTATTTGATATACATTACATACCCTTAAAATGTTTATGTGACATTTTGATGGTATGAAGTTTGTCATTTCAACAATATAGTTATCAATTATTAAATTTAGTCTTGCCGTATTACTATTCAAAGTAGATTAAGTATGTTCTCTGTAATTCCGAACATATGATTGAAATGTATCAAAATTATTTAATAAAAATGGTAGAGATGCTCACATGTCTTTCGTGCTTAAATGAAATTCCTTGTATCGTTGAATGAAACTCAAAGATTAGAGGTAGGTTGAGTCACTTTAAACTGTATACGGGGTTGGGATTAAGTATGGAACCAAGTAAATATCTTTTAAACGAAAAGAACGATATTTATGAAAATTTGCAGGTAAGTGCAATGGAACAAAATGCATCTGATATACATCTTTTGTTAATAATATACTTCCGGTTTAACCGAAAATGCCATTAACTTCTTTAATTTAAATGGGACACCCTATATATTTTTACAGATTTTGAAAGAACTTGTTATTTTGAATTCATACTTACTGAGTTTAATGTAAAAAAATTTGTAAAAACGAGGAATATATCACTTTAATCAACCTCCTTTGAGTTTTTTGCATCAGAGCAAAAAACTATTTAGATAATCTAATTGATGTTGTCTGTATGCATAGTAATAAATAAACGAGTAGTGTTTAGTACGTCTTTTGTTCTCCAAGTGTCAAATTCTAATTGACGGAAATAAATTTTACAATTTAGAATGGTTCAATTAAGTGAAAAAGAGCGTATTGAAATTTTAGTGATGATCGGTTATGGTGATCGTGTTAGAACTCATGAAGAAGAGTATCATATTTTTGATAATTTGCATCCAGAGAGAAATCCTATATCACGCTCAACAGTAACTAAAACATTACAACGTTTTAATACAACTGGGATGGTAAAAAATTTGCTAAAACCTGAAAGACCGCGGACTGCAACGAACGAAACTGTTAAACAAAATATTGCAATCGATTTAGAAGAATCACCTGAAACATCCACCACAAATTTGACACTAAACCATGGTATCAGTCGACGTTCTGTGAGAAAGATATTAAAAAGTGAAAAGTATCATCCGTATAAGGTACAGTTGGTTCAAGAATTGTCAGACAATGATTTTGACCGACGGCTGGAATTTTGCAAACGGCTAATGGACATCTGTAATGTCGACGACAATTTTGCTTCTAACATAGTTTTTTCCGATGAGGCAACTTTTTGTTTAAATGGAATAGTTAATCGCCATAACTAAAGGTATTGGTCAGATGAGAATCCTCATTGGATTCATGAAGCACATACCCAGCATCCACAGAAGTTAAATGTTTGGATGGGAATTGTCGAAAATAGGCTTATAGGCCCATTTTTTATCGACGGAAACTTGAATGGTGACAAGTATTTGGATCAACTAAATACCGAAATTATTCCTGCACTTCAACAGAATGGGCAGTTACCACAAAATGTTTGGTTTCAACAAGATGGAGCACCTCCCCACTATGATAGACGGGTTAGGGATTTTCTGGATTCGAATTTTCCAAATCGATGGATTGGACGTAGAGGATTCATAGAGTATCCTGCTCGTTCTCCGGATCTTAGCCCGTTAGATTTTTCTCTTTGGGGGTTATCTAAAATCACGTGTTCACGTTAGACGACCAACAAACTTACGGGAATTGAGACAAATAATTATTGATGAACGTGAACTAATACGTGGAGGTCTTGGAAAGAGTGACTCAAGAATTTGTTAATAGGATGGCATATTGTGAGCAAGTAAACGGCAAGCATTTTGAACATTTGAAATAATTTTGTTTCTCATTATTCTAAAATAATGAAATGTACACCTATTCTACAACTAACAGTGAGTTATTGCTCATTTTTCCAATTTTTTTTTACACTAAACTCAGTATGTAAGAATTCAAAATAACAAGCTCTTTCAAAATCTGTAAAAATATATAGGGTGTCCCATTTAAATTAAAGAAGTTGATGGCATTTTCGGTTAAACCGGAAGTATATTATTAACATGTACATCTGATGCATTTTGTTCCATTGCACTTACCTGCAAGTTTTCATAAATATCGTTCTTTTCGTTCAAAAGATATTCACTGGGTTCCATACTTTATCCCAACCCCGTTTATTGAAATTACTTTAAATGGGTATTAATTTGCAAAAATGTACAGTTTTTATTAACGAAACAGAATTGACGTTCACAAGTATCAACAGAAATATCAGGTTAACTAGCTCTCGACGTAGCAAACGCTACAAAGTAAATGTTTACATGTTATACACTGAAATGATTCTACTACCATTTGTGAATGTAAATGCACATGAAGTATTAATTAGCAATTTTTGGGTTAACTGACATTCTTAGGAATTTGATCCATCTTAATTTACGATATATATCTTTGTTGTAGGTACGCAGTAGGTACATAAAAATAAGATTGAATTAAATGAATATATATATTTTTCATGTGAAGTCATATTTATTTACAGCTGATCAACATAGCTATGGTATACCTACTATTGGTATTGCTACAAATTCATAATTTAACCCTTATATAAATAGATTCCTTGTATTGTTCGGATATTAAGTTTTTTGATAGAAAAGTGATAAAGAAAAAGGATCTAAAAATATTCCCATCTGGATGTAACTATACAGGGTAATAATGAATTGTACACAGAGCAATGGTAGACTACTGACATCCAAATATGACGATTGGCCAAATATGACCTAGGTAAAATCTTGATAGTTAACCATCTACAGGGTGGTAAAGTTGAATTATTTTATTATTTATTTTGAAATATTTCAGTCGCCGTTTCACTGATATTGATGAAATTTTGGTAATTGGGGTTTTTCTAGGTGGCAAATATCATCATAAGGTTATTTTTGGCCTACTCCACGAGGGGGCACTTCATACTACAACGGAGTTCACTCTTATAGCTTTAAGTTTTTTATGTTAATTAAGAAACATGGCGACATGCCAAATTTGTGCAGACAACGTTTATAAAAAAAAGTTATACTTGTTTCAACTTGATAAATGCAACCGTTATCGAGAAAATAATAATATATTATTTTAGAGCACATTTCACCATTAAGTTGATAAATTGGACATTAACAACAGTTGAATCGTTGCAGAAAAATGTGTGTGTACTATTTCATTAATTTATGGATAACTTGGACATAATAGTACTTTATGCAACGATCATGTAATGATAGCCATTAAGACACGAGCATGTTGTAGGATACGAAACGAGCCACAGGCGAGTTTCGTATATAATATGCGAGTGTATTAATGGCCATTACATGAAAGTTGCATACAATATTTTTTCTACTCCGATTAATAAGAATTATTTAATTAATAATTATCATTTATTATAAAAAACAAGAACAATGAAAGGAACTTTAACAACTAAATTTTACAAATTGTACAACAAATAAATTTAAAACTTTTGAACATAATAATATTAATTCCTTAATCTTCTTTGTGCATGTATAAGTTATTTATTGTACAATTTGTAAAATTTATTTGGGGGGCTGATCCTGTTCGGATGGTTGTTGAACTGGAGGGCATGTTAAAGTTTGTTTAATTCCTATCTTCAATTGAATTAAAAATTTTATTCGATACATTTATTTTATTTTGGATACTTTCTTCAATATAACCCTCTGCAACCGTAGTGGATTTCCAACCACCGTGTCTTTTTAAGGTGGTAATATCACCGCCGCCATCTACCAATACGGTTGCAGATGCTCTACGAAGGCAGTGTCCCGTATATAAATTGTAATTGGGAAGCCCTAAAAAGGTGGCAATTTGCTTGCCCAAGTTTCCAAATTTGTTTATTCCAATGTTTTGTACTGTACATTTTCCATTTTGGTAATTTAAAAAGAAATGTTGAGTAGGACAGTTTGTTGGTCGAAGATTGATATATTTTTGCAAATATCATAATATTTGCCGGTAATTGTAAATGTTCTTTGAGTTTTTATTTTTGTTTCAACTATATTGACAATTAATATATTGCTTTTATCTTGAATATTTTCAATTTTTAAATCGTGGAGTTCATGTCTGCGGCATGCTCCCATGAGTCCGAATATCATTGCTACCTAAAATAATTAAAAAAAATTTAACAGTAAACTTTAAAAAAAAGTGGGTACTGGGTAGGGATCGAACCCTGACCCTCCAACCACATAACTTTTATACCTTGCCGCTTAAACAGCTAATCTATGACTTCTTGAATATTTGAGAATTACAACTGCATTTATAATTTAAATTTAAAAAATTTAATTATTTGATTTAATATATACATACTTTTGAAAAAAGGAATTGATTATCAGGTCCTTCATCTAAAAATCTCGTTATCTCATCTGGTAAAAATATTATTCATTTTTTACCAATAAATCTTTCAGATTTACGTTTTATTAGAGCAAGTAACTTGGGATATTTTGATATGTCAATATTATGCTTTATATTTAAAACTGTTTTGATAATTGAATAATGTGTCCATATGGATGATGGTTTCATTTTCTTTTGTAATTCTTCAAAATAAACTATTAAAACATTCTCAGAAAACGATGTTATATTTTTTGTGTTTCTCCAATCCATAAATTGTTTGTGTAATTTTTCATAAGTTTTCTTGGATTTTTCTGGTAATATGTTGTCAACTGCATTTTCGGCTCTTTATCTAATTTCTGGAGGCGTCAGAGAAAATTCTTCGTCATCACTCATTATTTTAACACAATTTAATTATTTAGTTTAATTAATTTTAAATATAGTTACTTTTGAAAATCAAAATTATTTGACAGCTGTAAAATTAAGTGTCACTTAATAGGTCTGTTCGCCTGCAATAAAAGTGTAGCACTGAGCTATATAATTTTGAAAGATTCAGGTCTATCTGTGAAAAAATGCGTGCAAAATTCCTAAGTTTGGGACTATCTATGTATATTGCATTTGTATACTGCAAGGAGCATTAAAACATAATTAAAATAAATAAAATCGTATAGCTCAGTGCTACACTTTTATTGCAGGCGAACAGACCTAATATAATTAATTTCAGAAATGTCAACCAGGTATCCATGGCTATATTAAATATTGTGCGAATGTCGCTATCCTACCCAAACAGCAAAATATGTCCAGTGTACGTACATTTTAGACTCTTTCTAAGTACATACTTAAGACAAACTTTTAACGTACTTTGTGTACGTAGGTACGTGTATACAGAGGCTAAGGAAGCAGAGCAGGAAATAGCATGAATTGCCCCGCGCATAGATGGCGCGCTATAAGGACGCGAAGACTAAACCGACAGAGAGCTGACTGGATGCTATACCTTCAGGCGACAGCAGTGTAGAAGCAAGAGTTAATTGTTTTTTGTCAACTGTTTTATTTCTCTTAGGACTTTGATTGATAATTTTTTGTTGTTTTAATATGTTGACCATTTATTTTGATAGATATGTGACGCCGTTATGATTATTCTTATTGGTAGACATTTTCTCAGGCTTTGTTAAAGTAATATTACAGATTACACTGTAATAATTACAGAAATATAAAATAGATCTCTGAAATTTTATATTCATGTACACTTTGGAATAACTGGTAGTAGTAAATTAAAAGCTGAAAAATTAGTAATTATGTGTACGTACAATGTACGTTTGTGACAACTGTACAGTATTTCTGGTTGATACAAACAGGACAAAATACAAACGTTTTATGTACATACATACTATTAATTAGCTGTATAAGTGTATATCTATTGTATGTAGTTCCTGTACGTAATTTGGACATACTGCATTGTGGAAAATGTATATTCCAAAAATGTACCGTGTACGTACTTCGTACAGTGAAGTATGTATTCTGGACATAACTTCTTTCAGTTGGTAACGTACTTCAAATGTTTTGTATACGTATCGATGCTGGTTGGGTATTGGCTTAAAAATCTGTATCATAATGAAAATTTGTATCATAATGAATATCATTATGATACAGATTTTAGTCTTTTAATAAGTATATTATAAAACAGGAGTAGAAAAAATATATAAATTACTCCGTATAGGTAAAATAACTAGAACGAAATAACAAAGAAATGACAATAATACATTAAATCAACAAAACAAATTTCATAACAAATTAGGAAGAAAATACATATTATTACTTCAATAAATGTTCAAAGTCACCTCCGTTGACATCAATACATTTTCCAAATCTTTTTGATAATGAAATCCTAACTTAAAAGAAAATATTCAGTTGATTTCTGATGTATTGGGAGGCATTCTGTATTTTGTGCCATAACTTCTGTCGATTGTTGATTTCTTGGGAATAGACTAATGCTTTTATATGCCCCCATAAGTAATGATCCATTGGATTGAAATCGGGAATACGAGCTGGCCACCGAAATTCACTGCACCTACCAATCAATCGATGAGGAAACTGTAAGTTCAAATAATTACGGACTTCACGGGAATAGTGAGCCGGAGCTCTGTCCTGCATAAACCACAAGTTCCGTCTAATGTCTAAAGGCCACGTTGTAATTTCATCGAAGAGCTCTGTTTGTAGGAAATTCAAATAATAATTACCGTTCAAATTTGGTGGTCATTAATATGGACCGACTAACTGATCTCTTACAATTCCACACCACACATTGATTTAAAATTCTTTCTGAAAATGGGATTCCTTCAGTAAATTTGGGTTTTCCACACCCAATAATGGGAGTTCCTCCAATTAAATACTCCTCTTCTGGTCAACGTTGTTTGATCCGTTATGAAAATATTCTCGAGAAAATTCCGATTTGCCCTGTGATAATTAAGAAGAAATTCTGAAAATTCCCTTCGTGCGGGAAGATCTCTAGCTAATAAGTTCTGCACCGGGCTAAAATATTATAATACACGAATTATGTCATCCCTTTTCCAGAATATCATATATAAAAAGCTGACACACTATATTATTTTTGCTTATACTAAATAATTTACTTCCTGGGTAAAAGACAGAGAACAATCAGTCAGTAATAAACCATTGAATAGAAAACACTTATTTTATTGTCGGGAATATTATAAATTGTAATAAAGAAATTAATAAAGTTTTTAAAAAGGTTCTTTTCACCTGTGGTGACTTATTTGGCGCAGTCAGTAGGATATTTCGGGTCGAACATATCGAATGTGCGATTTCGTTTTAACGATTTACCGAAATAAATCGAACACTAAATCAAAATTTTGAACTTTTGTGGAAGTGAATTGTTTAGTGAGATACCAAATCTTTGGATTACTCATCCGTCCATAGAGGACCTGTTCCAGCCACTACCAAGCATTCGACGAGATTTGGGACCAATTTTGCCAAAAATCTGCAAGAATCCATCTGTGAATTCTTATAATCTAGTAAGGCATGTTTAAAATCGTGTTTCTCAGGGAGATATCATTATTCCTTATCAAAAATTATATAATTGTGAAATCCCACAATGTCTTACTATAGCAAAAAATGGTTATGCACTAACTACCATACTAAACAATTCCGACAGTACCGTATCATCAGATTTCTCAGAACCATTCTTAGTAGAAAATTTTGACGAAAACGAGATACAAAATATTGACTTAAATAATATCGAACTATCAGATAATATACCGTCAGATCTTAATAAAATTAGAACCAATCATATGAATAACAAAGAAAAACAAAAAATACTAAAACTATGCCAGGAATATAGCGATATATTCTACAAAGAAGGTGAGCCATTAACCTTCACAAATAAAATTAAACATGAAATACATACAAAGGATGAAATACCTGTATATTCAAAAACCTATCGTTATCCGTTTGTACATCAGTGAGAAGTTGCTAATCAAATCCAAAAAATGCTAGAATCCAATATAATACGTCCTTCGAGTTCACCATGGTCTTCTCCCATATGGGTAGTAAGCAAGAAAATGGATGCTAGTAATCAACAAAAGTGGAGAGTGGTCATCGATTATAGAAAGCTTAACGAAAAAACTATAGAAGATCGATATCCTCTACCTAACACTACCGAGTTATTACCGAGTTATTAAACAAACTAGGCAATTGCCAATACTTCTCTACGATTGACTTAGCCAGTGGCTTCCATCAAATTGAGATGGAAGAACAAGATATTGAAAAAACGGCATTCAATACTGAAAATGGCCATTGGGAATTTCTGCGCATGCCTTTTGGTCTAAAAAATGCGCCAGCTACTTTCCAACGTGTCGCCGATAATATATTACGAGGTATACAAAACGAAATGTGTCTAGTATACCTAAACGACATCATTGTCTATTCAACCTCACTTCAAGATCATTTAGAACGCCTCAAAGCTGTTTTTCAGAGACTCAGAGAAGCAAACTTCAAAGTGCAGCTTGACAAATCAGAATTCCTTAGAAAAGAAGTGGCCTACCTAGGTCACGTGGTTACACCACATGGGGTCAAACCTAATCCCGACAAAATCCAAGCTATACTTGATTATCCGATTCCCAAAACACCCAAACAAATCGAAGGTTTTTTAGGATTGCTCGGATATTATAGACGATTTATAAATGATTTTGCGCGAGTAACCAGGCCATTTACTAAATGTTTAAAAAAGGGCGCAAAAATCGAACTTAACGACGAATACATAACTTGTTTTAACACTTGTAAAAATTTACTAACCAATGAACCTATATTACAATACCCGGACTTTAATAAAACGTTCAACTTAACCACTGATGCTTCTAATGTAGCATAAGGTGCCATCTTATCACAAGGTCCTATAGGACAAGACCTTCCCATAGCTTACGCCTCGAGAACACTTAACGATTCAGAACAAAATTATTCTACAATTGAGAAAAAGTTACTTGCTATAGTTTGGGCAACTAAATATTTTCGCCCATATTTATATGGCCGTCAATTTAATATAATTACAGATCACAAACCTCTCGTGTGGTTGAATTCATTGAAAGAACCAAATTCTAAAGTTTTACGTTGGCGAATTAAACTGGAAGAATTCGACTACCAAATTTTTTATAGAAAAGGTAAATCCAATAATGTAGATTCTTTATCTAGAATAGAACCATACTAAAGATACACATCTACTTCTGAACGACAGTTCATTTTGGAAGAATGTCGATGAAATTTTAGGTGAAACCAGTTACTATAATAACTCAAATACGTCCGAACATGCATACCAAATTTTGAATACTCCTTCCCCTATTACCAATAGATTGATATGCGAAATCCCAACCACATCAGAAAATCTCCTACAGGACAAAGACAATTTTTCAATGATAGTAAACATTGACGAAATACTTACAGAAGACAACATTCAATCACAAAGTCAAAACGATCAGCAAAATCAAAATATGACAGATGACAATACTGTACACTCAAATTTCGACGAAAACCCAATTATAGACATACCCATAATCGAATGTGCCGTAAATCACGGTAAAAATCAAATATTTATACAATCAGTCTTACATTCTCCTGCAAAATTAAAAAGAATAATTCTTTTCGAAAACACAACGACTTTCCGTTCAAATTTCTAAAAATAATTTTGATAATGATATAATAAATTTCATTAAAGAATATATAGTTCCAGATATTCAATACTATATATATTTTGAAGACCCCAGTCTTTACGAACCGTTCTCAGTATGCTTACAGAAATATTTCAAATCGTCATCTATAAAATTTAAAAGATGCACGACCAAATTATTAGACGTAACAAACAAAGGCGATATCCAAGAAACCATTAAAAATTATCATGAAAGCAAATCGAATCACCGTGGAATCAATGAAACCCTTCAAAAAATTAAAGAAAAATACTATTGGCCCGATATGAAAAGATCCATTCAAACATTATTTATTAATGAGTGTGAGATATGTCAACAATGTAAATATGATAGGCACCCATTAAAATTAAAAATGAATTTGACACCCACTGCAAGTAAACCTTTCGAAATAATTCATATAGATTCATTTACATTTGAAAAACTCAAATTTTTAACAATAGTTGACAGCTTTTCCAAATACGCACAAGCATATCACTTAAATGCACTTTCTGGTACAGAAGTAGCTAACAACCTAATCAATTACTTTTCCCATCACGGTATACCAAACCAATTTATTTGTGATAACGGTACAGAGTTCAAAAACACCGTAATTACTGAACTATTAGGACTACACAAAATTAAAATTCATTTCTGTTCCCCTGATCACCCCCAATCAAATGGTATTGTAGAACGATTCCATTCGACAATAATAGAACACTTAAGACTTTTAAACTCTCAAGGATTCTCCAACACACCTATAAAGACTAAGATGACAAATGCCATTTTGGCATACAACAACTCAATACATTCAGCTACTAAACTGAAACCAATGGATATAATGAACGGACATATTACTGACAATGACCCATTTGATATCGCAATAGATAAACTGTTAATTAACGATTACGTTAATAAACACAAAGAACGTTCTAAACTATTATATGCAAAAATCAATTCTGACTTAGCAAATCAAAAAGAAAACCGTTTAAAAGCAATAAACGAAAACCGCGAGAGTCCTGAAGTATTTGTACCAAACCAAAAGGTGTTTATAAAAAAGAAAAAGAGACAGAAAACGCAAATAAATTTCATACGGCAGTTAGTATTAAATCAGTAAACACTAACGTAAAACAGTTACAATTGCAAAACATGGAAAAATTCATATGAATAATATAAAACGCCCACTTAAGAGAATATATTTTTTTAAGTTTTAAGCCAAACACTTCAGCGAGGAGAACTGTTTGGTTATGGAACGGCACCTGCTAATCAACAATGGCGTCCCTCAAATAAATCCCGCAAGCGGTAATTTTAACTCGACACCAAAATCAAAAAATATCAACTACTGAGGTAAGATAGAATGGTCAAGTTAAAAATCAAATGGTTTTGCTTCAAAATCCAATTAGTATGGCCCAAATACAGCCAGATATGATAGGAGAACCGTAGAGTTCGGCACACTTGTTAACATCACCTTGACCAAAATTCCAAAACCCAACAAGACCTCTTCCAATGCCGGAAATCACAAATGACACAGAACTGACTTCCACCAAGAATATTCGCGAGTCTATATTCAACACAAAAAATCGCGTTCGTCCGCCTCACCTTACTCAATCACCAGTCATCAACAAAAATGCCTTAGACATTAACAAACGATCTTGCCAAAATAAGGTATTCGACGCTATTTACAGCGAATAATAGACTTGTAACTTAAGGTATGCGACACTATTTACCAGTACTTGAGAAATATAAAATTATCAGACATCTAATTATAATGGAACTGTTAAAGAATAAAAAGAGCACGTTACAAAGGTTAAATTTTTCGAGGAGTTTGAGGAGACGTCATCGGGACCGGCAACTGAATTTTTACAAGAAGGTAAAGATGATTTCAGTTCGTTAAGAGTAAAGGGAGCATTTACATCAGTAACGTCATTTTGATCAATTGGAAGGGCAGAGGGAGATTGTTGAACGGGTTGCTTCGGTTAAATTTATTGTCGAAACTTTGTGCCAGAGTGTCTGCAATTACTTGGTTATCGGAGATAATTGTGTCGTTATATATGAGACTGGGAATCTTGAGATTAGACTTGTAGCCTTGTACTTGTCTTATTCTTTTCCAAACTTGAGATGGTTCTGTGTTAATTGAGATGGAGGAGACATAATTTTGTCAGTAAGATTTTTTGCTTTGCTTTGCTTGGTAATGTATTTAGCTTGAGCTCTGAGTTTTTTTAGTTCGATGAAGTTTTCTTGGGTTTTATTTCTTATTGAGAGCATGCTTGGATTGTTGGATGGCATTTTCATAATCTGGATAGGATAGGAGATAACTGTTTTACCAATATGAATATCAGCTGCAGAGATAATACATTCGGTCAGCTTATTTAGAGAGTCACTTATATTATCTGTGATGTCTAGGAAGGCTAAATAGTTTTGGGAGAGATAAGTAAACTCCGGCCAGTTTGCGTTTTTTATATTCCAGAAGCTTCGGTTCACTGTTTCCTTGTTGGCATTATCCGAAATAATGATGGGAAAGTGGTTGCTACCATGAAGGTCATCGAGTACTTGCCAAGAAAAGAGCGGATCTTGGGTCACAAAGACTGAGGTTAATATTAGAAATATTAGAAAATGTACACCTGATGAAATGTTGAAGTGTGTGTTTAAGCCAGGGTTTAGAGGACATGTATCTGTAATATTTGAAACATTTTCTTCAACTTTACCTTTACCAAATGTCCGTGAGGAGTTCCACATGGAGTTATGGGCATTGAAGTCACCGAGTAGAATATATGGTTTGGGTAGCTGGAATATTAAATCAGTTAGTTCTTCTTCGGTAAGATGATGATCGGGAGGAATATAAAAGCTACAAATTGTAATGTTTTTGGGATTCCTTTAAAAGGTAGCTGCTATTGCTTCGAAGTTTGTGTTTAAGGGGGAGATGGGATGAGAATATGTCCCTAGATATAAATATTGAGGGACCTCCGCTGGCTCTAGTGCAATTTGTGGCAATATAATGCTAACCTTCAAAGTTATTTAGCTTGCACTGATGGTCAATTTTGAGATTTGTTTCCTGAAGACATGAAACGTCGGGGTTGTAGAGGGATATCAGTTTTTGTATTCTCTCAAAGCAAGGATAAAATCCATCGCAGTTCCATTGTAATACAGAGAATGTTACTAGTCAAGAAATGGGTTAGTGGGTTTTTTATTGAGATAAAACGGAAGTATCGGAGGTGGTTCCGTCGTCTGTTGAGAGGTCTTCTGATAGATTTTGTCAGTTCGGGAAGCAGTTTAAGTTTATTTTGAAGTCGCGTGAGGCGATTCTTCAAAGACTGGTCATTAACATTTTGTGTAAATTATGGTAAAGTCACTTAGTAGTCCATCGGTGTCGGAGGTAAATTTCTAAGCTTCACTAAGGGGGTCGTTGTTGCCGAAGGTGTTTTCAAGGAACGCGATTAGCTGGGTTTCGTTTAGGGAGAAGGAATCAGGGGAGGTTTCGTAAAGTGTTTGAATAGTAGAGAGAGATTCAGGTGATATACTATGGCTGCCGCTTTCAGTCAGTTTCAATTTTTTAGATTTCTTTTTAGGTATTTTTGAGGAAGTGGAAAAGGAGGGATTGGGCATAGTATCAGTTTTTGGAGGAGGAGTAGACATAGGGGATATAAGTGGGAATGAATCTAGATTACTGTTGGTTGAACGTGTTTTTTTTTCGCCAATTTTTGGCATTGAAGTTGCAGGAGAGTAGGTGGAAGCAAGTGAATTTTTGGGAATCCATTTGGTAATAATTGGAATGGTTTCGGACGGTGTTGGATTAGTAGAAAACGTGGGTTCCAGGTTGGAGAGATCATATGGATTGGAGGAGTGGTCGAGGGAAGAGGGAGAGTTATGGGGGTTGGGACAGGACTCCGCGGTGTGTCCAGCCTGTTTGCAAATAAAGCATTGTAGTTTATCAGTTGAAATGAGTATTTTGTGTGATGGATTTTTATGATTGACGACAATCTATGTTTGTAGAGAAAAATCATCACTATTGGGTAATACATATCTTACTGTGTTACTATGTTATTGTGATCCTGAATACCAAGATCACAAACAATTAGTTAAAATAAAAAAAAATGAAAAGTGAAATTGAAGTGAATTGAAACTCAGATGTAAGTCTTTTTCTTGATGACTGGCCTATTCATTTCTCACATAAATAAGTAAATATATTTATATTAGTAAACAGTGGCTGGAACTCTTATCACATTTTGAGGATGATAGAAACAAACTCGTTTAATAATTAATAATTAACGATTTGTCGATGTGTACTGTATAACCTCTGACACGTGAATGAAAAACTAGTTTTGATTTAACTTAAAAGCAAGAAATACATTTTTTCACAATTTACTAATTATTTGCTGTGAATAAGAAATAATTGTTTATTAATTGTTCTCTGTCAAACTGACCTTAAAAATTAACAACTAAGACGTTTGTACGATCTTGTCGGTAAATAACAATTTTTTAGAAGTCAAGACTATTATCTAATATTACTACTATTATTTTGACTTCTATTGATAACACGCTTTACTTAAATATAACAATTGTTACAGGAAACTGTAATTAAGTGAATAACAATTTTTTAAGTAGTATGTAGTATTTAATTGTCCGTTAATTTTGTCTTTTGATTGTATTTGAGTATTGGAGTTTTCACTGTTATTTCTTACGGAGTGATCATTATGTCTTTCCTCTATCAATTCCAAGTGTAGGTAAGTCTAAAGTTGGAGTAAATTGAGTTTAGTCGGTGAGTGTTTTGGTATTTATGGAATGGTTTTCTCAATCCTGAACATTTCAGTGAAAAGTCGAAGTATATGAACACCAGCACCAACTGATATCAAGGGTCACTTTTAAAATAACTAATTTCATTTAAATTGGGTAAAATGAACCGAATTGAGGAAAAAAAGGAAAAAAATATATACTCAATTAGATACTGTTGAATTTAAACGCCCCTATAACATTTTTTTATGTGATTTTATCCATCCTATTCAGCAGTTGTCAATTGTAAAAGAAATAACAGTGTTGAAAATAGAAAATTAGGAAGCGTCAGCTCACTTTCCACACATTTGATAATTTCCTGTTCTAAGAAAAACGGTGATAGAAAATGACCCATTTTTCGTGATTTCTAGTACAAAAACCATTTTTTTTGCTATTTTTGTTAAAAAATTGATGTGTTGTCTTTTGATAAACAACCATGACCAGTGGGAAGTCCTTACTAATGGCGGCGACGAAATATTTATATGGTAATTCAAATATCGTTTATTCGTTCACATTATACTACGCTTGGTATTCCCATAAAAAATTATCGTATGTAAATAAGTAATGTTTTATTCTTTGAACTGTGAAGTTGTCCTACAAAAAGAAATTCACAAAGTGGTAACAAAATAAAATAGGAAGATGATTAATTGGAAACATAAATACTAAGTCAAAACATCAATTGGTAAACGAATTTAGTCACTTATTTTCAACAAAAACGTTTTCCCTCACATTTGGTGCATAGATAATAAATTCCCCCCTCACTTTTCAGCAAAGATATTTTGGGACATGCCACAGGATGGAATAAAAATAAATTTTCGAAGAATACCTATAGAATAAAAAACTAAAAGGAAATGGGATTACTGTACCGTTATTAGATTTGTGAATAATGTATACAGATGGTTTGGAAAAAAGAAGAAAAGACTAGAATTGGAGTGTACTGGGCAGGAGCTAAACACTCTAAAAGTTCGGGAAAACCCCAATCGGGAAATTCGTTTTATAGGAGAGTGTTCAGGATTAATGAAATGAGCTTCAAGTATGGAAGAATACTGATTATTTTTCATGTAATGTTCTCTATACCTAAATGCCATAGTTTCGGAGTTTTAGCTACACTGACATTATCTCCTCCAAGGTAAAAATAATACATTTATATCGTTGCGACTGCTACAAAAGCCACTCTGACGGTTCACTAAATTAGTATTGTAGGTGTTTATTGGAATTCACAATGGATCGATAGTATATCTGAAAAACATACGAATTGAGATTTTGATGATATTAGGAAATGGTAATCTGCGTAGAAGTCAACAAAAAACTTATAACTTAACCGAAATCCCATAACAAGACCTACTGTCATTGAATTGGTAAGAAAGATTAACGAAACTGGTTCAATAAAAGATTTATCCAAATCAGGGCACAGAAAAACTGCATCGACTGAAAACGAATCTTTAGATGTTAGGTGTCCTGTTAGAAGACGATCCACACTCGAGTACTAGACAACTATCCAGGGAACTTGATATGTCGTAAACATCCGTACTTAATGAAAACTTTACGTGAAAAGAAATTCCATCCATACAAAATAAGATTGGTTCAAGAGTTGCCAGATGATGGAGAGTTTGCAGACATAATAATAGAAAAATGTTACAGTCAAAACGGTCCAAATTTTTTAAGTATTGTCATGTTTTGCGATGAGGTTACTTTTTTCATTAACGGAAACGTAAATTGGCATACTGGTCATGTAACAATTCTCGTTGGATGCGTGAATCCCACACCCAATATCCACAGAAACGGAATGTATGGGCTGAAAAAATAGGCGACAAAATAATTGTTTCCTTTTCCATTGAGGAAAACTTACCTTCTCCATTGGGGGAAACTTAAATGGTTCAGCGTATTCAGATTTCTTGGAAAATAGTATTATACCTGTGGCAGCTCGGCTATTTCTAAATCCAAGTAAGTAGTAAGAAGAATTGACCAGTGAGGGAGGTTGCGAAATGTATTGCAAAGTTTTAAAAATCGCATGGGTTGTATTGAAGTACATTTTGAGCAATTGCTGTAATCGCCTTAACTGTATGTTTTCTGAAATTCCTAATTTGTCTACTACTTAAATGTGAACATACCTCTACATGAAACAAACATTTAAATATTTGTTCAAAGTTGCTGTAGGTTTTCTCCGCCATGAATTAGACAAATGTGAATACTCCAAAATTGTGGGATCTAGGAATAGAAGACACTACAAATATTCAATATTTCTCAGGATTTCGGAAGGAACAAAATATACATTTGAAATAACGAAGTTCCAGGAAAAAGAGAGATCTGACAACAATATGAATACCACCATAATATCGGCCATATCAGCAGATCTTTGCACAGCAAAATCTATAAAATTCGTGCTATCCGTTTCGGAGGTAATTGAGGCATTCCATACTTAAGACTCACTAGGTATAGAAAGCAAATAATTATCGTCAAGCAGCTACTGAGTTCTTGTTTAATCAGTTGCCTAAGAATACTCAACAAACGGCATCTTCATCCTACTATGTTTTTCACGACACACTGCAGTGGGAGGAAACGAAATAGCATGAGGGAGCGGTAAGAGGGGCGTATTAGTAGCAATAAGATGAGAAATAGAAGACCCGAAAAAACGGGAAGATCGGGTCGTTGGATTAAATACCTTAAAAATCCTTAGCTAATGTAGCAGGTAGAATGTAGATTCTTATCACATACTTCCATACTTCCTCCGGAACTGAATGAGAAGGAAGTACAATAGATCTTCAAGGCATCAGCGTATGCTCACCTGAATCTCTACATACATGCATAGATAATTATTCAGTATTGGGAATGAATATTCAATACCAGAGATATGAAGCCCACAGAACATTTCAGTCTAAATACAGTGGTACATCTGGTATCAGACAATTCTGAGAGTATATAGCTATAGCAGTAATGAATGTTCATTTAAAAACCATCAAGTTATTACAAGCTCAACTTAAACTAACCTGTAGTTTGGCAAAACTATCTGAAGCTATGCGGTGTTGGTAGGGGGTGACGACGCCGACATTCCGGAATAGGATTCGGACTGAAGTCTTGGATGAGACGCTTGCGTCAAGCACCGTGGTTAGTATGGTAAAGGACTGGCATCACAGCTATATATTTTCAGATACAATGCTGATGTTGAAGAACAATCAGTAAAGTATAGAGACCCTAGGACTACCAACTGGAAACTTTATAAACTGACTCGATGGATTCCCTAAGAGTCTAAGTAATAAAGATGATATTCATTGGGCCGTAGCGTAACTGGGCTCGAGTATAGTCCAATCTTATGAAAATAACTGCCTGGAAAAAAATGAGGAAAGGGGGCAAGGGCCACAAGTGGTGGAACAACTCTCTGGACTGGCTGCGGAAACAAACCCGGCGCCTATTTACACACAGACAGAGTCGGATCTGGATTGGGAAATATACAGACAGAAACAAAATGAATATAGGAGCGCTGGCTCGAAGAGATGCTTATTCAGGGACAAAACAGGAGATATTGCCCAAATGGGACCTAATTTCAATAAGGAAAAAAGTCTTACAGGAAAACTGATATATAGAATGGTCCTGCAATAACAGTAATAATCCTTAAAAAAAATAAACCCTACGCTTCCTAAACTTTCTTTCTATGAGCGAAGCTATCCCATCAGGAAAATCATCACAATGTTTTACAGGTGTCTTACTGGCCATGCGGCCGTTAACACCAAATTCTTCAGAATGATGTTTTCAGATACAGAGCTATGTGAATACGATGAAAGTTGGGATGATCGAGAAAACTGTTTATTTGGATGTGATCGCACTAGTCATGCATGCAACCCAATATCTCATGCAAACTCTTCTTAAAGAAAACGTGTCCCTGTCGCAAAACCATCTTGTGTATGCATGAAGTACTGAATGAATCTATTTTCTCTCCTTTGTTATTATTACTCCTCATATCCGTTGCCTGTGTTTATACAGGGTTTTTCATAGTTAAACCACCATAGGTTAACTGCAAGTAGAGGACACTTTGGTGGTTCCAAATAGACTTGGTTAATTGGTCTAACATAATTATTAACAGAGATACAGGGTGTTTTATTCATTTAGTCCAATGCTTTTGAAGGCCATAACTTTAGAACCACCCTATATATTTCTTTCATTTTTGGTAAGGATATATTCCATTGACAATAAGATAGTGTGATAAAAATAATTATAATCCAGGTCTGGTTAAAGAAAAATTTGCAAAATTCGTTAATCTCCAAAACAACGCCCTGTATATCAGAATTTTTTAAATCCAATAGATTATTCGAAGAGAACAGAAAAAATAAAGCGGCACCAAAATATTTTTCGAAGTGCACATCTCGTTTTACAGCTTAACTTTTAATGTCAAAGTTATTTAAATGTATCATTGACATTTTCGTACGTAATAACTCTAGAACCACCCTATAGATTTCTTTCATTTTTGGTAGGTGTAACTTACGTAACAGAAAAAATTTAATTACACGGAAATGTTTTTCGAAGTGCACACTTACTAAAATATTCAAGTCAAAATCATTAACAATTATCAAGTAGGTGTAGACTGTTGAAGTACGGAAAACTTTGACAGTTCGTTTTGTTATTGGTAGTTAATCGTTTGTTGTTAGTAAATTTCGCACGAAATAATTAAGATCATTTTGAATATTAATTAATTATGCCTCATAAATTTACAAATGTAGAATATGCAGACATACTATTTGTGTATGGCTTCTGTAACGGAAATGGTAGAGAAGCAGTAAGGGAATATGAAAGACTCCTCCTCTCTTTAGAATATTAGACCTACTTGATAATTGTTAATGATTTTGACTTGAATATTTAAGTAAATGTGTACTTCGAAAAACATTTCAATGTTTTCTGTTCTTTTGGAATAAACTGTTGATTTATAAAAATCTTATAAAATTTTTTTTTTCTTAACCCGAATCTGGATTATAACTGTTTTTGTTACATGATAAGATTTTGATGCTTATGTTACTTCAAAATTTTCTTGGCTAAAAGGGTGACCAGCGCCCAATGCCAAAAAAAAATAATTATTACTTCATACTTAGCAATTTAGCTTTTTTATAGCTAAACGTGGCAATATCGAATGTTTTCAGCCGAATTCCATCAGATAAGTTTGACAAACTATACCAATAAAAAAATATGTTAGGATGTATATTGTACTAGTACAAAAATCTAGGACAAATTTAAATATCTGTCGATAATAATTTTTTTCAACAGAAAAAGCACCTTTATTGCGTTTCACGAATATTTCAAGTTTCCCCTGTATTTAATGTATAACGTAGTTTTTTGTTTGGAAGTATTTTTCTAGCTAATTATTTGATACTTGAAAGGTCTTTTAGCAGTTCCCATATTCCTTTCAACAATTTATAGGTACGTTATTTCTGATTTCTCCTCGGTGTACATGTTAAATACAGCAGAAAACACTAACAATTCTTAAAAATGTGGGTGTACCAGATTTCTTCCGTCAAAATGTCAAACCTGGAAAACAAAAATATAAAACTTGAGATGTCCGTGTGTCACTGATAACTTAAAGCGGTCGCTGTATCTGAAAGAGATATAATTACAGCCTTATCAACGCCTCAGGGTTTACAAATAGTGGTACCATATGGTACACTTATAGGTACTAATGTAAAGAATGGAAATAAACAGGAAATTTTTATACATCCAATTAATTTAATACATAATATGAGCTGGCAGTGATTTATTAAAGACTTTGGGCATATTTCAATCAATAAATAATTTAAAAGGCGCACAGATGGTTTGTGATATTCATCAGTAGAAGTGAAATGTTTTTCAGTAGGCGTAGGTATGGAATGCTTGATGGTGGACACGGACTACGCCGTCAGACTTCTCACTATTTATTTCATTTCTCGAGAATCTCTTAAGTAAATGGTTCAACAATCACTTGATTCCTTTTTGTTTAATTAAAACAGGAAACATATAGGGAGAGAGCCGTTATATACGTAATTCAGTTTGTAGATATTTTATTACGGAATATTTTAATAATTAATTTGAAATAATGTTAGAATAAATACTTGTTACATCTTTGTTGGTATTAATCATATCTATTGATATATCACATTAGGAATTGTCTTAAAACAACCAACAATTATTAAAGCAATATTATCGATTTGTGTGCCAACAGAGTGAAATTTTCATTTTAATCTCGTTTTTATGTTTGGAGTCTGCTTTTACAGTGAAAACGCTACACAATATCTCGTTTTCTCTCTGGCCATAAGGATTCGGTAATGAAAGTTTATAAATCCCTTATTGTACCGGGTGGCCCACTAAGACGCCGTACAATTTCTGTAAAAAAAATTTATTCGGTAAATCAAGTTCGTAAGATGACCGCTAGGGGGCGCAATTGCTATGGCTAATCATAAAAAAGGCGTTTTCTCAAAGAATTTGCAACTAAACATTCATTTTAAATAGTGCCCTCGTAAACACCGGAAATTTTGTCACATTTTTTGTTTGAGGTATTTTACTCTATTTTATGAAATGTAGTAGTGGGGGAACGTCAAATATGTTTTTATTTAAATGGCAATAACTCCAGTATGGGTTGACGGATTTGAACAAACTAGATTTCGTTTAAAACCGCTCTTTTCACTTAGTAATCTGCTGTATGAATTGTTTCCGAATATATTTTGGTGTGGTTTGTAGAGGGAGCTGTTTGACATTACAACATTTATTGCGCATTATACTGAAAATTTTGAGTAGTAGGCTATGTCTTTTTTTACATAGTTGTATAGAAGGAAAAATTCTTAAAAAGTCAGCGCAAACCGCAACTTCCTATCTTTTTTCTAACCGGAGATATCAATAAAAGAAGCAGCATTAGGCCACTGGCTATGAAATATCTCTGGAACCTATGGTGGTATTATAATGTTAGTATTATTCTATTAATAATAATCGGTGGCGAAAGTCACAAATTATATTTATAAATTCACTTAAATTTTAGTTCAAGAAAAAATCTTATTTTTTACGAAAGCTACAAATTTATAGAACTCCATCAACAAATTCAAGAAATAATAAAACAGTAAGCCGTGAAAACATAATAGACTCCAAGAAGTCAAAATATTAAAACATTTTTGTATCACGTCAATGTCATTTGGTTACTACTTCTCTAATCCCGTTCTTAACTTTTCGAGTGTGCGCTCTCTGCGTTGTCTACAATATGTAGGAAGATGAACATTTTCAGTTGTTCGCAAACAGTGGAAACGTTTTTACTCGGGTGGCGTCTATCAGGATATTGCTGAGCATATACACTCGCAGCAACTGATGAGCATTGATTCAAAATAAACACCTATTATGTCAAATAATTCTTCGTTTGCATAAAACATTTTGTGAAACTAAAAGAAAACGCAACAAGAAATTACCAACCAAGAATAATTCGAACAGGGAACAAGAAAAAAACACAAACAACACGAAAAACTCGAACAATAACAGAAAATGTTTAAATACGATTCGTAAGTTAAGAACTAGCTCAGAAAAGTAGTAACTAAATGACACTGACATGACACAAAAATATTTTAATATTTTGACGTCTTGGAGTTTTCACGGCCTACTGTTTTATTATTTATTTAATTTGTTGATGGAGCTCTAAAAATTTGTAGCTTTCGGATAAAAATAGGATAAATTAGCTTTTTTCCTTGCACTAGAATTTAAGTAAATTTATAAATATAATTTGTGACTTTCGCCACCAATTATTATTAATAGAATAATACTTACATTATAAGACCACCATAGGTTCCAGAGATATTTCATAGCCAGTTGCCTAATGCTGCTTCTTTTATTGATATCTCCGGTTAGAAAAAAGATAGGAAGTTGCGGTTTGCGCTGACTTTTTAAGAATTTTTCCCTCTATACAACTATGTAAAAAGAGACATAGCCTACTATTCAAAATTTTCATTATAATGCGCAATAAATGTTGTAATGTCAAACAGCGCCCTCTACAAACCACACCAAATTATATTCGGGAACAATTTATACAGCAAATTACTAAGTGAAAAGAGCGATTTTAAACGGAACCTAGTTTGTTCAAACCCGTCAACCCATACTGGAGTTATTGCCATTTAAATAAAAACATATTTGACGTTCCCCCACTAGTACATTTTATAAAATAGAGTAAAATACCTTAAACAAAAAATGTGACAAAATTTCCGGTGTTTACGAGGGCACCATTTAAAATAAATGTTTACTTGCATATTTTTTAAGAAAACGCCCATTTTATGATTAGCCATAGCAATTGCGCCCCTAGCGGTCATCTTTCGAACTTGAAAATTACTTCCAGCGATTTCCCTTAGCCGATTTACCGATTAAATGTTTTTTACAGAAATTGTATGATTATCGGTTCCTGAGATATGGCCGGTGTCCATTCTTAGTGGGCCACCCGGTACAGTAAACAGTAACAGATCCCTAGTCGGTTAAAATTTAAATACTTATGCCAAAATTAAATTCATTCCATGAGAAAATTACTAGATTATTAAAAATCAAATTCAACTTTCATTCATTAATTGGAATTGAAAAAATTAAACTGTTGAAACGTACTGATACTATTGTTGTTGGTTTAACGACTGCCTGCTATGTGTTTTGATATTAAATCAATCATGTTGTCATAAGTCAAAACGAAATATCTTGGAACGAAGTATACCTGTCAATGTCACTCATTTTAGTAGCTACAGAATGTTGAAAGTAACATGACAATGTTTCGGCTTGTCAACTTACAAAGTTAATAAATTATAAAAGTTCATTTTGTATACACTTTTGTTAAGGAATTTCAACAAATGTTATACAGTGCTATTCAAAAGTCCCCTTCCCCCCTCGTATCTTTTGAACGGCTACACTTACATTAATAAAATTTGGAGTGTGAAAATAAAGTGTTGTAAACTTCTCTACGAATGGTAACAGGTGACGTAATAGTAATAGATGACGTCACAGTGCCACTCTGGCCAATAATTTTAAATAGGACCTTATGGCAAGTGATATCTCGTTTGAAGGGCATTGACATTGGCTACATAGCCATATCAATTTTGTTTGGCTTAAAACTAATTTTGACGGATAAATTGAATAAATACCAACATTATTATTTCACATTTAAATATTTATTTATTTATTTTTCAGTCCGCCTCTGGTTAGTTGTCAAAAAAATTGACGTTTTTAATTTAATAGTATTTGTTGCTTTGCAAAGTTTTTCTAAATAGCTTAAATATTTAATTTTATTATTGTTTAACGAGACGTTTAAGAGTTTACATAGGCAAAATGGTACGTACTCAAGCCGACAAAGTAGCAGCTATCTTAATAATTGGTGAATCTGGAAAGAATCTCCATGAAGCGGAACGTTTATTTAATGAGAGATACCCAGATCGCCCTATCTCGAGAACTTATTTGAGGGAGCTTCTTCACAAATTTGATATAGTTGCTGAAATGGTAGTGAACCCTACTTCCTCTTCAACTAAAGTTGCGTCTATCTGTGAAGTAAGTAAAAGTACAGTACAGAGAGTGTTGGCTAAAAATAAATTTCATCCATACAAGTTCAAAATGGTGCACCACCTTTCGGATGACGACCCCGATAGAAGACTCGAATTCTGTGAATGTATGACAAATAAAATCAGTCAAAACCCACATTACACAAAAACAATTTGTTTTAGTAACGAAAGTACTTTTTGCCTCAATGAAAATGTGGATACACAAAATGTAAGGAATTGGAGTGACACAAATCCTCACACCTTTCGTGAACAACATACCCAATTTCCAGAAAAAGTCAATGTTTGGGCAGGTATTTTGGGAAATCACATAGTTGGTCCTGTTTTCCTAAATTCAAATTTAAGCGGTGAAGTGTATCTGGAGATGTTACAAAATGCAATTGAGCCGTTAATTCTTGAAATTCTGGAAGATAATCCAGATGAATTCGGCCATCTGAAAATGACATTTCAACAAGATGGTGCTCCTGCACATTATTATGGTGCAGTAAGACGTTACCTGGATGAAGAATATCGAGGTAGATGGATCGGCCGGCGAGGTCCTATAGAATGGCCACCTCGGTCACCAGATCTGACACCATTAGATTTTTTTCTATGGGGGTACTTGAAATCCAAGGTTTATACTACGGCACCAGATAGCATTGGCGTTTTGAAAGAAAGAATTATTGAAGAGTGCAATGCAATTTCAGCTGACACATTTGAACGAGTAAGACAAGAGTTTACTAATAGGATGTATTACTGTCAGGAAGTAGACGGAGCACATTTCGAACACTTGCTATAGGAATCCATTGTTAATATTTGATTAATTAAATTTAAAAAAATAATTTCAATAATTTTGGTATTCATTTAATTTAAACCCAAACAAAATTAATATGACTATGTAGCCAATGTCAATGCCTTTCAAACGAGATATCACTTGCCATAAGGTCCTATTTAAAATTATTGGCCAGAGTGGCACTGTGACGTCATCTATTACTATTACGTCACCTGTTACCATTCGTAGAGAAGTTTACAACACTTTATTTTCACAATCCAAATTTTATTAATGTAAGTGTAGCCGTTCAAAAGATACGAGGGGGGGTGGGGACTTTTGAATAGCACTGTATATTATTTGTATCAATAATTTGTTGAGAGCAATAAAAAATCAATTTTACGCATACTGTACAAAAAAACGTTAAGCGGATAAAAGAGAACTAATTTGATCAGGAAAAACCTTGGAATTTTTATTTGTAATTACATTGAATTACACACAGAAATACAGTATAGAAAAATAAACATGTATTACTTTGAAAGTAAATCAAAACATTATACACGGAGAATTCATATCCCACTTAAAACTATAACACCTGGTGCTCTTAGAAGGTATATGTGAAAGAAACATGACATACCTTGTTCAAACACAATATATATTTGTTTACTAATATAACACGAATGCATTATGCAAAGACTTACAACACGAACGTATCTTAAAATACCTGTCTAGATTTGGGCTGCAATGGACTGTTACTTCATTGTTCTAAAAACTATTAGTCATTGAGGATTTTGACACAAGTGTACATGCACGGCCAGGAGCTCACATGTCGAATACTTTAAGGGATTTAAATATCTTAGGTAAGTTGTGAGAATTCAAGTTCAGTAATTCTTTAGAATAAAACTGCAACTCCCATAATCATGTTATTTTAATTTTGCTAATAAGATCCTTCTTTCAAACAGAAGATAAGTTGGATGATATGAAACTTTTCAGAGCAAAATATCTACCAAAGGGTATAGCTAAACTCGTCTCAGTTCTAGCAAATTTACGAACCTTCTAACCAATTTAAAAGTATCACTACAAAGGGACAAAATTGGTAACTATAATTTTTTCAACAAGGAAATCTTACTTATGAACATTTTATTGAAGTAAATATGTGTAGGTGATGGAATGCCTAGAAATTAGAAACTTCAAATAACAAAAACGTAAATTGTACAATTTTATCCAAACATACAAAACATTTTTATTTTCAAACGTCACACAATACCAAACCAACTCTGGATCAGCCTCGCTTCTCTTAAAATAGAATGGTGAATTATATATTTTTTATTTGTAGCAAGAAGGATATCCCAAATTTTGTAGGGTTCGACCTCAGATTACTGTATCACTTTCTAAACTGTATTTCAAACAAACAAAAATTCGTGGTATACATGGGGTGACCGTATATGTAGGTACTTTTCTCAGTAGAACAGTATCTTTCAAAACAATGTCCTGTCCTTTGAAGGTTAGGTATAAACGTACAGGATTATTCACTATATATTGACCCGCCCTGTAACTCTGCCATAATTGGAATCAAAATAAAACTTTTTTCAATAGTTGTTAGGCTGTACTACATTCTTTATTCTGTAGATAAGTCACGAAATAAATATGTTTGTTTTAAATTATATTATTAAATTTTCGAGAAGCCCTTTTCCTACTGATTTCAAACCTATAATATTACAAAGGTATATTAGGGTGGCATAAAAAACCGACCATTTCTCATTCACCCTATACCTTGAAAAATCGGTTGTTAGACACCTCTAGAAAATTCTTAACGTATATGAGCTGTTAATTTTGATAGAAAGGTTCTTCTCTTTACAGTTTTCCATTGTTTCTTCAGTATTAGAAATGAAAACTCATATCTCTCTATTACCTGTTCATAACAAATATCCCTCCCTACATTCTTGTAGGAAATTGAACGCTCTACAAAAAAGATTTCCTAGAATTTTTTCGTTAACCTCGCCGTTTAGGAGATATAAAAGGTTGAAATTTTATTATTTTAAGACAAATTTCTGTTTTGCTCATGAATATTATAACTCGTTAACGAAAACATTTTTTTTAATGCGCAGTTCATGGTTCTGTAGGAAATAAACTGCTCTACTAAAATGGTGTCTTATGATTTGTTGATTAAATTGAGCGTTTAAAAGATATTAATTGTCAAACTTCAATGCACTCCAATTTTAACGTTTTTGATTAATTAATTAATTCGGAAAATTTCAATTCAATCTATAAGTTGCAGGGAAATTTATACAAATTTGAGCTTCTTTGAACAGGGAAATGTTTTAAGCTATTTTTCTTTTTTTTAGTTATAAGCATGTTAAGTTACATAAAAAAAATTAGGGCGTTATTTCTGACTGAGAGTCAATGATTCATTAAATCGTTGAAAAATAACGTTCTTGCTAGAAATTTACATATAATCAAAAGTATTATATTCTGTTACTTATGAGACTGCTGCATCATTAACAACTTTCAATTGTTCAAATTATTCTTCATTTTTATTATAACTGTCATTAGTAGGCTATAATTCAATTTCTATATCAAGAAAATCATACAGTAGATCAAAGATTTTGAAGATATTCCAAGACTTTTTGTAGCAGAGTCATTTAAATTTCCTTGCTTGAATTAATTCAAATCATTTTTATTAATTATAAATCTTCTAGATTTAGAATCTGTACCTTCACGAGTCTTAGCAGCTTCAACAATATTTTTTTATGTCCAATGGAACGGTATAATCAAATAATGATAAAATGGCAAATTCATCACTCAAGTACCATAAATGTGAAATAATTTTTTCACAAGCAGCTGAAGAAATCAAATGATTGATTTGTTTATATTCAATTAAATTTTTCATAAACTGTAAATCATGATTAACAGCTGTAGTCGCAGAAGTTGATGAAAACCAAGCTTTTAAATACAGTACTACAATAAAAGTACAAAATTGCCGAAGACCATGCAATTACTTCTTAGTAAGTCGAAGTTCATCTCTGAATATTTTTAAACTATAAATTGCCCTTGCCATCCACCTTGCATAATGAACGGCACCAGGACGTTTAAAGAAACTTTGTCTCGAGGCATTTCTACAAGGAAAATTTGCGACAATTCCAACAATTCTTTATAGTCATCTCGGGGTTGCTGTAACTAACAAAAACAATTGTATATTCGTCAGAAACAAAACAAATATTCATTCTTATAATAGCAGTCAAAGCATACCTGTTAGTATTGTATAATGAATATAGATACCTAGTTAATTTTTTTCATCTAAAATAATATCAGTAATAACAGTATCTTCAACACCAATGGTTACTTTTACGATATAAACTCAAATTTGTAAAAATTTCCCTGAAACTCATAGACTGAATTGGAATTTTCCGAATTATTAAAATTTGCGTGCATTGAAGTTTGACGAGGAATATCTTTTAAACGCTTAATTTAATCCACAAATCATAGGAATCCATTTTAGTAGAGCAGTTGATTTCCTACAAAACAAAGAATTGCGCATTTCATAAAAAAGTTTTGTTAACGAGTTAACAGAAGAACAAACAGCTGCGGAAATAATAATTATTGACATTTCTCATAATAATTACTGACACTTTTTCAAACAAAATGGTTCAAAGGGAGGCAGAAAAGGTCGAAATATATTCTCTCCAATTGAGAAGAAACAAAAATAAATGTGCCACAAGGAGGGAATACTTAAGGATGTATCCAAAACGAGCGATTCCTAGCGTCAACACCTTTTTAAATGTTTATCGTCATATGAATCGGACCCATGGCTTTTAAAAAAGAAAACGCAGCGTTAGAGCAAATGAGAAGCCAGATCTGAACATATTATTATATTTTGAAGGTGAAAGAAGTCATTTCTTTTGATAATTGTCAAAATTAAACACCGAATTTGGATATTTGTTTCAGAAAATAGCTTCTCGTGAAATTGGATAAAGTTATTCTCAAATTCAAAAAAGTTTGAAAAAGCATCAATAAGGGATTGCAATCACGCAAAACGGTATCATGCACTCCCGCGGGATCTGCTGGATTCCGCAACCTCCAAAGCGCGGATCACGCAAATTAAATTTTTTTTGCATAAATCGCGAGTAGCACGAGCTTCAACAAGAAGAAGAAATAAGACAAAATTTTGAAGAAAGAAATGACGTTCTTTAAGTCCGATGGTATCAGAAGAGAGTACCTGACGCTCGCCTATCAATATATCCTGAAGGTTCAGCCTACTAGCGTAGAAGCCGAGAGACCGTTTTCAGCATCAGAATATATTCGCAGTTCCCTCAGAAGCAGGCTTGGAGATGATACAATAAATGCCATTTGCTTCTAAAGAGCGTAATTTCAAAAGTTATCACGATAGGTTGATGTCATAGTAATAGCATCTAAGAGAAAGTTGTGATTTGAGTATTAGTAATAATATGCCATAATAAGACTGAATTGAAAATATAAAACTGTTGTTAGGTGTGAGGGTAAGATTAAACAAAACTATTTAACTATGCCAAACATTTAAACATAAATCGAGGAAAACAGATTACTAATAATTACCTATACTCAATTAATAGAAAAGAAATAGTTTTTGTTGCTTAATGTAAGAAATGCTTAATAAAAGTTGATTTTTACATAAAAATCTGTAGTTTCAATTAGATTCCACGACATAATATCAGAGATGCGGGATTGAGCAGCCCCGCGGGATTGCAATCCCTAGCATCAATATAGGTCCTACAAAATAGTACTCGTTCAGAGACGTGAGAGATCATAATCCGAAATTTAGATGAGAAACCTCATTTTTTGAAAACATTTTGTGAACCGTTGAGTCAAGTTTTCCCCTGGGAAAAACAGACGTTCCTGTAAGAATGAAAAACAAAGGAAGCGAAAAGTCAAGGACATGATAAAACGCGCAGAGAATCCATCCACGTTTGGTGTGGAATTTATGGAATTTTTCAAAATAAATTATTTCATAATTTCACTTCGCACGACAAGCGTATCTTGAGATAATTTTACCACAGGGAGATCGTAGTCCAAGAATTTCCTATTGAAATACTAAATAGAATGTTCACCCCTCATAACATTCGGGAAGTTCGAGAACATTCAACTAACCAATTTTTAATTCGAATTTGCAATGCTGAGACGATTCGGTGGCCCAAACAGCCCGGACTTGACGCCTTTTTATCGGAATTTTTTAAAGATGAGATTAACTTTCACAGTTACCTCAATTTTCAAGTCATTAAAGTTATAAGTCAAAAAGAAAAATCATAATATCGCAATTTCAAATGTCGTGAGAAAAACGATATACGAGTAACTTTGCATTGAAAATACGGTGGTCACTTTGAGCAATTTCTTTATTTCACTAGTTGTTTAGTATAATTTTATCATAAAGATTTCTGTTTTGCCTAACCTGTTAAATATGGATTTAATTCTAGTTTTATATGAGCTATTTATACGACCTGATTATAGTTTATTAATATAGAATTAATAACGACGATATCAAATGTCAAAAAACTAATCAATTTCCGCAGTTTACTTTGTTCGTTTCGATCCCCTTTCGTTTTGACAAGTATGGCCTACCATTAAAGCACCTTTGTGCATTTTCAATGTCAAATAAATAAAAAAGTATTATTGAAAGACCTATGTGTTCGAAAACTCACATTTCTCACTGAGAAAAAAACTTTTATTTTGTATCTCAACTAAACGGAAACTCTTGACAACGTCGCAATCGTTTTCACAGCGAACGCATGCTCCAATCCAATCAATATTAAATACGTACTACCCATTAATTAGCCATCCCTGTCCAACGAACCAAATCTTCCAATACATCTTCTCTTTCGCACCTTGCACAAAAGCAATATCTGGAACAGACCCTTACCACCCCTACTCTCCAACCAGCTAATCGCCCCAACCCCAAAAAACCAGTATCTCGTCAGAACTCACGCTAGAAGCATTGGCTTCTCCCCTATATTGCTTCACACGTAACCCATGCCGGTTAGGTATAAGTGTTTTACCAAAAAAGTGAGAAAAGTGTCGCTCTCAGGTAGTCACCAATTGCTACCAGCTGTATGTTTGTGATATTTTTATGTACATAGTTTAGTAAACTTAGTGAAATTAAATCCAGTGTTTCATTTCGGAATGAGTCTGGAATGAATGGTTTGAAGGGAAACAAAAGAAAATTCTCTCAAATCGCACACTATGCAATGTTCTATATTTGAAATCAGGAGAAAAATATTATGTATATGGTGTGTTCCATTTAAAACCAACAAATATTTATTTCGTACCACGTACCATCTTTTTATATAGGTAACTGATTTTCCATCAAGTATCAATAAAATATACGTAGAACCCCACAGCTTGAGGAAAAAAGTTTTATTCCATTTTCAATGATAACAGGGACAACGGTCAGAAATGTTCAAGTAGTTGAGATTTTATGGGTCAATAGCGCGCGGTATACAATCGGTAAACCGGTCAATTGCGCGAACGGTTCCTTTATAGAAATATGCTCGTTTATACACTAATATATTATAAACAATTTTTTTAAGACGTAACCTGCCATAGGAAAACACCCTAGCCCTACCCTACCATATTTTTTTCCGCGCTCACTTAACATGGTCTCCATTTCGGTATACTTTACATGTAAACTTCTTCTGAATAATGTAAGTGAGTAAATGTAATTTAATGTGTACAATCATAAGACTGAAAGACCCCCTCCTATTAGGGACAGGTACTAATATCACGTCCGCGCGCAATCAACCTGTCCCTTTTAGGACCCTTTTATAATCTGTAAGGATTAAACTGACCGCTGCGCGCTATCGGCATACACCCGATAACAGAGCTACGGGGGGAGGGGTCAACATATAGTGAATAAACCTGTACTTTTCTTGATAAGGTTCTAATTTTCGTGTCTTATGTGAAAATCCTAGTAATTAAACTATTTCTGATTTTACATACATGAAGTGTATTTGGATTTTACCCCACTGTGCGAACGCAATGACTGGACTTTATTCAAATTTCATTTATGCGGCGTCAAAACAATATCCGTTCACCGGCAGACGTTTTGCGTTCGTATTGGTGGAAAAAAAATAGTGGTAGTTACGTCGAGAGCAATGAATCTACAAATATGAACGCAAACTTCTAGCACTGGAGGTTTCCAAAAAAGCATGTTTTGGCTGCAAATTGGAAACCATAAAACCAAAAGTTTCTGATCGGCTACAAGGGAGGTACTTTTGCTTATCATACAATTAAGCGAGTTTCAGATCTTGAGACTGCACATTCTGAAAAATATTTTGCTCAAGAGTCACAGTTAAGATTTTAAATTGATCGACATTGTCTGTATCACAATTGATTAGTCAGATCACAAAAAAATTTAAGTTGTATCGTTTATGGTAAGATATGATAATTGATTATGAAAACGGTGTCCAAGTGAAATTGCCTCAAATGTGCGACTCACCTAGTGAGATAACAGAACAGTTGAAAGAATATGTGGTAAGGGCAACGAATCCTCTCAATTTACTTGACAAATGTATTGGATTGTCTGGTAATAATGCAAATTTTGTGTGGAACACATTTTCAATTATTGTGTATAAAATGCAACGGATGCTTCAATAATTAATGTTAAAGTTATTCAGGTTGAAATGTTCCGGTTCCTGAAGAATAAATCCGAAAATTGGAAGACAATCCCAAAAATAAAACAGAGATCAAAATAATGATCCGGATGGTTGTCAGGCTGGCGCCTCAAAAAAATAACTAAACTTGTGAATAAAATTCCACGTGGAATGGCTGCCAAACGAGCGATAGGTAACACATGGGGGCTAAATCCGCCGATCGTAAAATAGCTGTAAACAACTGCGGTAAGACCCATGGTCACCTATGGAGCCTTAGTTTGGTGGCCAAAAACAGATCAGAGTAAAGCCGAACTGGAGTTATCAAAACTTCAGACGCTTGTCGTGCATAGCGTGTATAGTCTGGCTGCGGCCATGGAGGCCATTCTCAATCTTCTGCCTCTTGCTCTGCGTGTTAAGGCGTAAGCAAGAATAGCAGGCTGGAATTAGCACGATGGAACCAACACTCATAGTCATTCCAGAACCACAGATGTTATCACAAAATGAGAAGCGATAACATGTTGGCCACAATTAAGGAGAACCAACCATACTATATCCAGTTGAATGAGATGGACTGGAAGCATGCAGTTACACAGACGGATCTAGAACTGATATAGGAACAGGAGCCTAATAAGGTCTCTTCAAATAAACGGTACCACCAGGAGCACAAAAAGCCTAAAGGCTGAGGTGCCGACATCTTGAAGCCTCGGACTAGTGGTGCCGAACCAATCCATTAATCAACGAATTAGCAGATTTTATTTGTCGATTGAAAATTGTTTGATTTCCAAAAAAAAACCTGTCAGGTGGCTTTTGATCCAGTTATTTTTTTCTATACGAACACTATGGCCAACCTATGTATACAGGATTACATTTATTCATATATACAACACTCTAGTACCCAATGATTAGAATCATGAACATTATCAATTCACTTTTTGATTGATTCTCGTAAGATGAATAAACTGATGTTATCATGAATCATCATAATTATGCTGTCAACATAAATTATAATTGGTATTTCAGATTTCTTGTCTTTTCATGATCTATTAACTATGTCGTAGAATTTATTTCCGCTTATATAGTGTGACAAATATTTTTATACAGCTATGAAACTTTTAAGACATTAAATGCGTAAATTAAAAATAAATACCACTAATTAAAAATTTAACAGAATTTTTTGAGACGTGGCCTATACAAATAATCATCCATTATTTTGTCGTAACTTGTAAGTTTTTTAATTACCTTAAACTGATATTACGAGGGCTGTCTTTCATATTTTGCATCTAGAGCTAGGAAAATGAAGTAAATAAATGTTAAACACTTTTGTTTTTCCACGAAGAGAAATGCATTTTTCCATTCATAGGAATAAATTCTGGAATCAGTTACTCCACTCGCTTGGTGGTACATTCAAAATAGAGAATTTGGAGGCATTGACTGCATTTTCTGGGGATTCCAACCTTCGATCACGCAGTTCATTCTCAATTTTCAGAAAAGTAAAAAAGTCGATGGGTTAGCCTGAGTTACCAATCAGCACTAACAGCGTTTTTGATCTTGCTGCATGACCCGCTTGTGAGACAAGTTTCTCTACCATCTGTTCTTCTAGAACTGATAACATTCGTCGGTTTTGGTATTGATTTATCTTGGAACACCCAAACAGCCGACTAACATAAATTTTAGGGTTCATAAGAATGAACCTAGGATTCATCACCGCTGACAATACTGTATATTTTTTTGCGTTTCCTTCGTTAAACCAGTTTAGAGTTTTTTCACACCAATTGATTCCAATTAGTTTCTGCTCTTTGGTAAACAGATGCGGTATCCAACAAAAAACTAATTTTTCACAGATAATTTTTCATGTGAAATTCTCTTGAATTGTGGTCTCTGAAATATCCAATGATGCTCCAACTTCACCTTGTCGATCTTTTTGGATCAGCTTACGTACAGCATCGATGTTTTTCTGGGTGACTGCCTTTGTTGGAGGACATGTTCTTGGATCTTTGAATTACTCAAAAACACTCAATTCCACTGATAACCACACAAGATGACTCGATAGTTCCCAACACCACTTAAATATACCTGAAAACAAAGATCAGCATGCAATTTCACCATGTTCCATTCTCTATTATTTTTATACAGACAGTAAACTACTAAACGAGAGAAACACCTACTTTGATTCCTTTTTGAATAGTCAGGGAAAATGGTTAGATCAACGGCTACTGCCGCAACGTTCTTAAATCCTGACTGTGCCAATTTTATCTCTCCGGTCATTAAAACTTTATTTAACGTTTATACATTCACTTCAGTGGAATATTACAATAATGAAAGACGAAAAAAATACAACGACATAAAATAAATATGAAATGTTTTACGTTGCAAATAGAACAGTCCTACCCCTATCTGCTTGCTTCTAAAGTGATTATCACTAATGTGGACATTCTACGTAATAATTACTTGATGTTCACATAATCAGACGTGATGCCATGATAAACAATGACCAAAAAGTTATAGTAGTGGCAGATAAACCCGTCCGGAAAACATCAATAAGTAAAGCAAACAATATACAAAACCAAATACGTGGTCATGTCAAAGACTCCTGCTGACTACACACAACTCACACTGGAAGGTGACCAGATACGAATGCCATGGAGAAGCCATGAATTTCCGATGAAAATAATGGTCAAAATAGAAACCCGAAAAGGGTTTGTGAGACACATAAGAAATTCAACATTCTTAAGTGTATGGTCACAGCTGCTATATGGGTTGAATACTGCACACTCCATGAATGGACTTAAGGCATTTGAAATGTGGCTTCACAGACCTATATACTCGAAAGTCCTCACACATATTAAGAAATATTGAGACATATCGGACACAGTAGAAGACTGATGAAGATTTTTAAAATCAGGAAAATAACATATCTCAGCCAAATATTCCGTAATGAAGATACTCTATTACACGTAACCATGCAGGGAGAAATGTAGGGAAGATGGGACATTGGAAAGTAAAAACCGAAAATATCAAAGATTAGACTAACCCTTATGTTCAAAACAAGAGAAAAAACACCTCACTGTGAAATAAATATTTCACGTGGCAAGAGATAGGAAACCGTTTAAAAAAGTGATCACCAACCTTCGATAAGAAGACGGTATAATAAAAATAATAGAGCAATTTTACTAAGCATGTCTAACAAGCCATTTCACTATTTGTGATGAAGCAATTAGAAAAATTTTGTGTTAAATATTTAACTATTTTGTCGACTCCTATTATCCTGAAATTCAGCACAATTCATTTGAATAGCGTAAAAAACAACTTCTTCCACATGTTTATTAGCAACCAATGCTTGATTACCTCCATTTCTACCCTAATCAAAGCCAGTAACGGATGGCTGTACGATGATTTTCATCCATCATGAATACCGTGATTTTCGATAGCTCTTAAAACACTTGTTTGTGCCTTATAGATAATTGGATTTTCAATATTTCGCTCTACGAAATGTTAGAGATTCAATGGAACAAATGTCAAAACCAGAACATTGAACAATGAAAACGTACCCTTGAATTAATACGAATTTATTTAAAAATGAAATTAAGTACAGCTACACTAGGATACTTTTTCTATTAAGCGTAATAATAATTACGCTTTTAGATATAGTTGAATACTAGCGACTCTCTCTGGCTTTAATCGGAGGGAATCCCAACTATTCGATTCAAAACACATTATATATATATATATATATATATATATGCAGTTAAAAGACGATAGACCCAGTCTACAATAGTTGGGAATATTCATGCATGTTTTTCCAAAAGCTCTGAAGATCTGGGGAAATATACATAATATTTTCGTTAATATTTTTGTGAATGGTGAAAAAACATTATGCACTTGTAAGATTCCAAAAGCATGCATAGTAATAATTAAAGCAAGTCCAAGATAATTTTGGTATTAACGAGTAATTAATAAAAATCAATTTCACTTTCATAAAACAGTCATAATTAAGCCCTAAATTAGGTGCTTCGCCCGTTTTACCCATCCCTGTACATTGAAAATGTGACAAATATTCTCATACATCCTATTTACAACAAGTTTAGTAAGTTTCAAAAATAGAGCAAACTCAACTAAGATGGTCCGGACACTTTACAAGAATGAAAGGAATCAAGAAATATGTGACGTACTTAAAGAAAGAGGAACTTCTTGGACGGAAGCAAAGAAGATAGCAGAATATAGGAAAAGATGGAAAATATACTGCGGATCCCGGAAGTTTAGTATCGGTGACAATGGTGTCAGCTAAGACACCACATGCACTATTTTTTTTATCAAGAATATCAAGCGAAATATGGTGTATATCTCGTAGAAACTATACACCTTGTTTAATTTTCATTCCACAGTATGAAGTTTTGGTATCGGAGAATATTTAGTTATTTTTAGTTAAAAGTAGCTGATTTCAAATATCTGTTCTTGAAAATATTTTCATCCGTGTACATGAGTTACTTGTTAACATTTCATCCATGTCAACTACACCTGGTGCTCCCCTAGCTGAACCGAACGCTCTCACTAACAACAGATCAATAAAACTAATGCGGTATCGGATTTAAATGTGAACTGTAAATAATTTCATTCAATAATCTACAATAACTTATTGGACTGCGCTGCAGTATTTTCATCAAGCATAATACAGTTTACGTGAAATGTGACACCTAATGAATGAATATTCGTGAAATAATTTTTAGGTTGGAGAAGGTGCAGCATACGACCTAATATACCTCAAAGAGCTCAACTTTTTATAAATTTAAATGCCTCTAACCTCTTAGCTTCGGGAATTTAGCCTTGCGATATGTGAGCCATTGAAAACCTGCAGTACTGTGATGTTAAGCAGAAGGAAGCTGACCTCTTCAATATGGTATGGCATAATGATTACACCTGTTTTGTATCAAATATTTTTATATAATGATTCTGATATAAGAAAGGGTGAAATATTAATAGAGAAAAAAAATTAGGAAAATATTCTTCCTGAATTTTTGTTTGCGTAATAAGCTGGTAGAAGCATATTTCTCAAAAGTCCCATTTATGTAATAATTTTTATGATCTAAAATTGAGCTTTTGTATAACGTCGTCACCTGCTTCTCTAAGATAATTCAAAAATATCTAAGCTCAGCCATAAAGTCGTTTATAATACATATTATAGCAGTACTTCAGTGTTGGAGCTTCATAATTTTTATATTTTACGAAAGACATGAAATTATAATTGTATGTAACTTCAGATGATATAAACTCTTATTAAAATGGAAGCGATTATTCACGGTTACACTTTAAGCACCAATCCTTGTTCTTTTAGTTGTTTTACATACGATGTTCGTTATTATAACTTACAGCTGATACATTTTTTTCAAATATTTTTCCGATATCTTCCTTACAATTTTAAAAATAGGTTGCATCTGAGAAAACTCAAGCAATTATCTGGAACGGACAGTGGTGGGTCCTCAAGTTCTTGATGACCAGTAGATAAACGCAAATTTGTTCTTTTCAAAAACTGAGAAATAAATTTGTTGGTAGAACGATCCTCCGAACAATTAACCTACCATTAAACACACAAATTGCATGGAGCCACTACTAAAGCCATTACTAAAATCGAGATTCGTTTGTTTTCCACCACAGATGTTGTCATATCGCATTGTTTGAAGGTTATATCATCCAATTTCTCGAATTCCTTATGGTTTTTTAATACGTCTATTATTCAGATAAATGCATTTACAGTAGTGCCTTCTGATAAGTTGGGTATTAGGGCAATCCCACAGCAACTAACTGGGCCTCACTAGGCCCTTTGTACATCCTCAAGGAAAAAGTTTTAACATAGTTGATGAAGTCCCCATGAGTAACTTGGCCAAAATTCACCAAACTCAGATTAACGAATGGATGATATAGCCGAGCAATCAAAAAGGATATTATGCTCTACCGTCTCATCTTCCTGTTAAGAGCCTCGACATAAAAATGTGTCTGATAGCCTCATTCTATGAAGATGTTCGTTTAGTTGGCAATGTCCAGGTAGAATCTCTGTTGCGAAACGAAGGTTCTGCAGTGTTATCGTCAAGAATACTTTTGCTGCTGCACTGTCAAGATGGTACGAAAATCCCTTGGATAGTTTGCAGTAATTTGTCTCATCCCACCTTTTTTTCAACCCATTGTGAATATGTTCGCACTCTAGGCTTGCTTAGTGCTGAAACTGTCACATTGGTGGAGCAACCAGGTTCAAAAATATTTTAAGCTGCATCTCTCCTAGCTATAGCATCAGCCGCCCGCTTACCTTCAGACTTACCATGGCCTTTGGACCACGACAGTGTGATAATTTGCTGTTTGTCCAAGGTACGGTGACATTCTAGTACTGACCCTGATATGATGGTCTTTTCAAGGCTAGTAGTGCTTGTCTGCCATTTGTAAAGATGCATATATTTTCCTCCAGATGTTTCTACAGGGAAACTCTTTTTTAGCCATTTAGATCAGGTTGAACTACGTTGGTATACTTGCCCATAGCCCATTTTACGTTTAAATTTAGAGAATTGGAGTATACTCAGCATGCAGATCCTTGTTCAGTTTTTGAGTGTAGATGTTGATAGTACCTGCCGCTCCTCTTATTCTGTTTATACCTATTTTGTAGGCTTTATTGAAAACAAATCGTGGAGTAATAGAGATCGTCCTTGCCTGTAGCGTTACAAATTATCGCTAGAGTTGATGTCTCGTTTCTCCTTACCCCGTGTCTATGCCAAGAATATGGAAGCGATATGTGGACATCACAGCTACCTCTTTGTTGTTAATATCAAGGGGAGTGATATTAAGAATTACCTTCATAGGCATGGTGGGTGTGGTTCTCGTGAACCTGTTGAGACATGCTATTCTTTTAATTTGATCTTATTGTTGTGGTTTGTTGTAGTTTTGAACCCCAAATCACAGCTCCGTAGGTTAGCATAAGTCTTATGATGGCCATATAGATCCAGGTGACGTTCATAAGACAGCAGTTAAAGCTTACGAACAGAACGCCAATACGAATACATCGGTGTTTTTCAGTACTCCGACAGTTCTGGATAGGCGTCTGTATTTTCCATTTGTGATGTAGTATGACTAATATTGTATATTACCTATCCAGTCTGTTTTGTAATCAAAGGAGCAATTACACTACCAGATACATCAGAGAGACTTCTTCAAATTCTCTGACAAATTGAATCATAATGATTTGTTACAAAAGCTCAGTAAATGCTATGTATACTGTTGATCCAACATTATTGAATTACCAGAATTTGTTTTGTGAGACGAAGAGAAAATTTCATTTAATTCCTGAACAGTAGCAGAACAGCGTAGCGACGGGCCTGCGTGCGAAATTTTTGCCAGGCCCCCATTATGATACGGAGTATTGATAGCAATATTAATTTAGGTATGAATGTTGGTTACAAAAAAAAGTAATTCTTATACTGATGAGTATTTATTTCCCTGCATATAGAAAAATATATGTGCAAGTACAAATCAAAAACAATGTGTAATAAAACTGAAACAAAATCAAAAATATGATGGAAATAAAAGAACAAAATATTCGAAATACTTCAACGACAAACAAAAAAGGAGAACCGATGAATTTACTTATTAATTTGTAAAATCTCTAATTATTGGTATTCATTTTTGATATCCTTTCACTAGTGCGTTATTGGACGTAAATACTACTGACACTTTAAGTCCAGTTACGAAAGTATTGGAATTATTTTCTGAGTTTGAGAACCTAATTATTCATAAACACCCAAACGCAAACCATGCACATAAAATCAACTAAATCAAATTCATTGAAAATGAGACACTTGAAAGTATTAGACAAAAATTAGTGCTCAAACCGAAAGTATTACATTAACACGTGCGGCAGCGGCTCCTCCTGTAGTAGCGGACGCCTTCACCACCTGAACTAAATGCCGTTTAAACAATTGAAAAATAATTACTGTCGCTTTATGTGATTATTTCAGTTCGTATTTATATATAGCGTAGTTTTGTGGGCCCGTTTCCGAAGCATTGCATTTTTTTTCGATCAAAATACTGTTCTTTGCATTTTTGTTTGTATATGTAGGTCCGCTCCCGGGCCTCCTTTTTAGCCACTGTTCCTGGAGTTCCATAGGGACGCATACACAAGTAACCTTGAAGGTGACAGCTAACTCTGGCATGTACTGAGAACCATAATAAATGCTTACAGCTTTACTCGAATCACACTGAGAAAAATTATTTTAGCAAAAAGTGGTGTTTTATCAAATCTCTGCACTTTTCGTTAACAATATACACGAGGAATGAATCATTTAAAATAATGATTCCAGCCTACAAACAAACTCTAATTTAATTTGGTCTGTAAAGACCATAATCAAGAGGCCTACACGTGATCGCATGACATATGACAATTAACTTAAAAGATGGCACCCGCAGATTTGTTTTTCTCCGAAGTTTCGCTTCTTGTCAGTTTGTGTATTCTTTAATATTATTGATATTCAAATAAGAATGAACGACATTAAAAGATATTGTAAACAATTTCCCACGACACTAATGATATGTATAAGTCCGGCGAATCTAATTGTAAATAGGTCATTGAAAAACCAAGTGCTTCCAAAAATCCAAATGAAATTACAGATGGTACCTAACTAAATTACAATAATCATATAATAATCATATATGAATTTTTCGTAGACATGATTATTAAAACATATTTATCCATGGGTTGTGAGACAAACCAAGAATGTACTAGTTTCAATGAACCAGGCACACTTTTAATGTAATCTTAGGATCAATGGATTTATATTTGAAATTTATTATGTGAATAGTGGAAATCCATTTAGTCTCACCTGTAAGTACTGGGTGAAGCAGAAAATAGGATCAAACTAATTTATATGTTACACCATAAAACTCGTGTTTCGTGTGTGGGTAGAAATAATATTTGTTCCTATAAAAGTTCAAATTCTACTAAGGAATAATTGTATCATGTATCTAAAAACAATATAATGATACTTTAAACACATTAAACACTTCAAAGTATACAGTGTACCCAGATGTAGTACAATTAACATTGATGATGTTTTTATGTCTCCGTAGAAACAAGACGACATCAAGTTGAATCGATACCCCTTCCATTTTCCATTTCTGTGGATAGTCGAAATCAGTTTCAAATTCTTCAATCAAACTATTTCCTCCATTTGCCACAGTCTTTCATACGTTTTTTAATTGTCCCAAGGAACAATTCACATCAATTTTTCGAATATTAAAGGAAAGTAAAATGCATCCCTATAAAATGATGCCAATTCAGGAGCTCATGGAAGACGATTTCGATAGGAGAACGTATTTTTGTGAACAAATGATGGCAATGTGAGATAACAATGTGATCCAATTAGAAGATGTTTGGTTTTCTGATAAGAGCACATTTACACTTCACGGTCATATTAATCGTCAAAATTGCCGCTATTGGTCTTATGAGAATCCTCACTGGATGAGAGAAGAAGATACGCAATATCCTGAAAAGGTTAATGTTTGGGCAGGAATTGTTGGAAATCATATCGTAGGCCTCTTTCATTGATGGCAACTTGAATGGAGATAAATATTTGGAACTGCTCCAAAATAGGGTCTTACCAACTTTGCCAAACTCATATCCTGAACCATCAAACCCACAAGTTTCTGCAAATACAATATGGTTTCACCAAGATGGAGCACCACCCCATTACCGAATCAATGTCCGGCAGTACCTGAATCAAATTTTTCCAAATAGGTGGATAAGTAGGCGCGGATCGATAGAATGATCAGCACGATCTCCTAATCTGACACCATTAGACTATTTTTTGTGGGGATATGTCAAATGTATTGTATACAAAACTAAACCACTCAACTTAGATGACTTAAAAAGACGAATCACGTTTGGTATTAGATCAGTCACGCCTAAGATGTTGAGTAACGTTAGAAGACATTTCTATACCAGATTAGCATGTTGCCAAATCGTTCGCAGCGAGCATTTTGAACATTTCCTTTATTGACAATAATGTTTTTTTCACATTATTAAGAAATAATCAGTATTACTTATTGAACTGGAAGATTGTATATTCCAAGAAACTCAAAACGAAATGGGAATCTACTGTCTTCCAGGATAAACCAATTTCGACCAAAGGTCTATCAGAATTATATACAACCATTTGATCATGCTTCATTTATGACAATCCGAGTGCTCACACATGAGCCAAAACGCTCTACAGCTGTGATTTGGCTCCAAACTCAGTCCTCTCGCGCATCAAGAATAAAGTAGGTTTTCAAGTGATTCGACTAATGAATATTGAAAATATATATTCTGCACGTACCTTAGTTAGTGTAATACTTTTCCAAAAACGTGTTCAATCCGACAATAATTATGGTGAATATTTTGAATAACCTACTTTGATCTTCATTTTCACATAGTATTAATTTATGAAAAGGTTCCACGTAATATTGAAATATAAAAGGTGTAATAATCGGGAAATTTTAAAATTCTCTTCAATTGTATTAAAAATCAAAGCTTGAACTTATCTCAAAGGCAAAGTAAACAAAGCCTCCATTTAGCTAATATTAGAAGCAAATTTCCATTTATTTAGGAAATGAGAAAAATGTAAAATGGAAATACCAAAAATTTAATATGCAATTGGGTCTTTCGCGCGAGCCCGGATTAAACTGAGTGTTAACTTTAATTGTTAATTTTAGTTTTCATTTGAATACTGAAAAGAAAACAATCGATACCGAAACGCTACCGCCTTTCGTGTTTAAGCTTTTGGTCTCTTGATTTTGAGCGAAGTTTTGATATTTTAATTTAGAATTCCATAGTTTCCAGCTATATACTGGGAAAACAATGGAATATATTAATATGGAGCATTCTTTTGTGCAACAAAACTATAATTAACGATATGAAAGATATTGTACCGAAGGCTGCTTGTATTTGCACGGAAGTTGTAAGATAGTTTCCATCTATATACTGAGAAAAAATAAAGGTATCTATACTTAAGTATAAAAGCTGGATTGACAGTGTGCCGTCTTAATATTCCATGAAAAATCCGATTTCTGCAAGGTAATTAGATTCCAATGGTGATGGATGTTAAGGTAATTATTGACCCGAGATGAGCATAGACCAAACAACTGAAAAAGTAGCGACAAGATAGGAGACCACATTAATTATGCGAAGGCAACCTTGTGGCAAACATAAGGGCTAGGTGCACGCTTGATATACTGGATATACAGTATAGTAGTTGAACCCATGGTAAGTTAATATGCATCTTTCATCTGGTGAACAAAGACGACACAAAAGAATGCGATAATAAGACCAGACAAGATGCAAATACTCGCTCTTCTCAGTATTGCAGGGTGCATGTGAAGCACGTCAACGGCCTTATTTGGCTTTCCTCCACTACACCTCGTGATAATGGGAGAAGCATAGGGTTGTATAGGCTGCAAAAAACTTGAGCAGCAAAACGGTTTGACCAGGACACATATCCATTAAGGACATCGTAAGTGAAGCTATTTTAGATATGAAACTTCTCCCAGGCCCTAAATATGAGGTAAAGATACCTTACACAAAGGAATGGCCCAAACAGACTAAAGTTTCCCCGAGGTGAGACCTGGTATCAAATGGGTAAAAAACAGGAAAGGGGACAGAAGCAGGAGTGTATGGTGGAATGAGGAACACAAGTTCTACCTTCCCAGTATGAAAATATACCTCTGAATTCAATGCAGGGATTTATGCTTTAAACCTATATCGTCTACTCGAAGGGAATAACTGGGTGGGTGGACTAAATGTGGGGTAGAGTACAATAAGCGAACAGGGTGCAGTGCTCCTGGCATGAGAACGGTTCCCAAAATAAATTATACATATACAACTGAACAGCAACGCGTGGCTAGTTTTAACGGGACACAGAAAAAATCGGTGTGAGGAACCTGTTCATAAACGACCAGCATACTGATAGTGAAAATAACCAGTAGACAAAATAACTCCTTGAGCAGTAAATACAATTGATTTTTTTGTGAAGTAGCGATCACATTTGAGTTGGAGAGATATTTATTTTCTACGAAACGAAATCTATTACCATTTCATTTCCATAATCAAATTCCGTCGTTCTATTTTTAATTTTTATGTTGTCATGAAATTTTGTATAAAACTATATCGTCCTTGGCAATACAGTTAAAATATTTCAAATTTTGGTGATATTCTAATTTGCTCGAAAAGATTCGTCTACTTCTAGCTTTATAAAAGTAGGAAGTATGTATTCATGAGGAGCTAGAAAAAAAAAACATAATTCAGTCAATTAACTACACCTCTTAAAGTATCGAAGATAGAGCTTCTGAAATCGGTATTTCAGTGAAGTGGTATGTCACTCAAATGAAATCTAAAGAAAGATATCGTTGTGGGATAATATACTTTTAGATAAGCTAATTGATTTTGCTAGTTCCCACGCAGAAATGAATGTCTTTATTATGATAATATGGTCAGTATATTGTTATGCCGACGAGACTTAGTCACTGGACAATTTTTTTTTAATTGATTTTAAAAATCATTGAATATTCGATGGAAAAGGTGACAGCGCTCTAAACTAAACATAAAGGTAGTAGTTTAAAAAATCAAGGATTTTCTAAGTCACAATCAATATTTCAGGATATTTGGAAACATCGATTAATTGCATCTTTCATTTATGTTGCAATAGCAAAAACACTATTATGATAATTAAAAATTTTGTAAATGCAATCAACTAACCTTGTTAGAAATTTCTTCGCCAGCTCCTATAATAGAAGGAGGTTCTCAATTCGTCTGCATGTTTTTTTGTATGATCGTGCATTTTTAAAAACCGATTTCGATTATTCTTTTTCCGATGGGTTCAATATAGCTCCAAGGTGGTCCCATTTGAATATCATTGGTATTGGAATCTGGGGAGTATGCCGATAGCGCGCAGCGGTCAGTTTAATCCTTACAGATTATAAAAGGGTCCTAAAAGGGACAGGTTGATTGCGCGCGGACATGATATTAGTTCCTGTCCCTAATAGCAGGGGGTCTTTCAGTCTTATGATTGTACACATTAAATTACATTTACTCACTTACATTATTCAGAAGAAGTTTACGTGTAAAGTATACCGAAATAGAGACCATGTTAAGTGAGCGCGGAAAAAAATTATTAATAGTTAAAAGTTATACTTTTTTACGATACATACAATAGAAAACGGACATATAATACCTTTAGTATTTATTTTACTGCCAAACAAACAATCTAATACTTACTTTGATGAATTTAAGCTTTTAAAAAAGTTATTGTGCCAGTATAAATTTAACTTTGGAGCCCAAAGAAATCGTTAGTGATTTTGAAAAAGCGATACACGTTGGAGTTAAGAAAATTTGGCCAGACATAAATATAATAGGATATAGGTTTCATTTGACCCAGTCCTGGTATCGTAAAATTCAAAATGTTGGGTTGGTATCTGAGTACAGGGATTCTAATTCAGCAATAATTCTAATTAAGCATTACACTTTTGGATTATTATTTCTAAATCCTAACAATGTAGGGGATTGTTTTGTAGAAGGCCTTTACTCAGATATACCTCAGAATGCTAAACTAATTAAATATGCTGATTATTTAGTTGATAATTATATATCTGATGATTCCGTTTTCCTCCAAAAATGTGGGCTTCTTGTAATAGTGATGAAGAACGTACAACAAATGCTTGTGAATCATTCCACAGTCATTTTAACTCCAGTTTTTATGTAGCGCATCCAGATATTTTTAAATTTATTAATGTTTTAAAAGATATACAAATTAATACATATATTAAAATAAATAGTGTACATTTGCCTAAAGCTTGTAATAATATTTGGTTAAAAAACGCAAAGATTATGTAACAAATTTAATTAATTTATATGTAAATAAATATATTGAAAGATTTAATTTTATTAAAAGTGTTTGTTTTAATTTTGCAGAAAAATAAAAAAAATATATCGCTATTTTATTTAGTTTTTTTTTCAGGTGTTTTCCTATGGCAGGTTACGTCTTAAAAAAATTGTTTATGAAATATTAGTATATAAACGAGCATATTTCTATAAAGGAACCGCTCGCGCAATTGACCGGTTTACCGATTGTATACCGCGCCCATAGAATTTCAACTACCTGAAAACATTTCTGACCGCTGCGCGCTACTGACCGTTGCCCGGAATCTGGACTTCAAAAATACATCAAATAACAGGTCAAAATAAAATAGGATGTAAACAGTGGTTAAGGTATTGTTAGGTTAATCTCAATCCCAAAATAAGATAGATAAGTTTGGTCAAAATCTATTGCAAAAGATAAAATACTTGTTTGTTGCTCTTGCCGAATATTTCCTTTGATAGACTAATTCTGATCATAGAAAAAAGAATGTTAGTTAAAGTATAAGTCGACAATTGCTACCAGAATGTGGTTAAACTTTTTCGATTGATTTTATAAAAACTTAACTATGATCAGGGACGTATTACTTATATATATATATATATATATTCATTACTTAAAATTGTAAAATAGTTCGTGAACTGAAAATCAAAAAATACCTATATGTTTCATGCAATAATATAATACTTTTTTGTTTTGCTTAAGTAATTGAGAAATCATTGTTTATTATTTAAATCAAGTAAACTTTTGCATTCACGCGTTTGCCCGAGTAGTTGCACTTTCCGCCGGCACTCGGCCATTTTAAAAGTAAACTAGCTTTTTAAATATTAAAGTGTATAATGTTTATGCTTAACCTGGCACTGACTTAAAAATTATCAAGAAATTAAACACAGTTACTAATCATTTCTCAATAAAAATAATGGAACAGAATATATTTAAGCATTAAATTATTAATTATTGAATAAAATCAATAAATAACAAATTCCACAACAGGAATATGACATATATTATTCGACCAGTTTCACAAATAATATGCCAATATTCACAAGAATATGTAAGATATTGGTTTGAGTGAAAGTCAATGTAGCAATCAATCGGAATCAGCTAAATGCCACAAAATCTCTGTCGAATTGGGTAATGTAGCAGCTGCCTCAGTTTCTTTCAAAATAATAAAACAATGTATTGCCCGCTTTATATATATTTACCCGAAAACATCATACGTATTACAAGCATTATGAAATTCACAATTAATTTTACGTTGATACTGAAATAATTCAAATTGTTGAAGTGTAATAAATTCTGCAGTATTTAGGAAAATAATATTGTTCAGTAGTTTGTGCGGTATAAATAGTTTACACAACAATATTTCGTTATGACGAAAGTGTATCTATAATTCAGTGTATAACATGTTCCTTTCAACATTCTGTATTTCAAGTGAAAATGTCTTTGTCTTATTCTCTGGATTCCTTTTCATACACGTTTCAACAGTAATAGTATCTATCTTTTCACAAATCACTCTTTTTCCACACTTTCTAAACAATTTTTTTCCCTCTTCGTTTAGCCCTTCAGAAAATATGATTTGCCTGTAACGTGATGTCAATTCCAAGTTAAAATGTGTTTTCATGAAATATAAGTTAAAAAATCAATCATCCATCATTACCTTCCACATAATCATTTTTATATTAGGGCGCTCTTTACTGATTTTATATCCGTTCTGTTTCATTTGAGAAAAAAAAACAAAAAAATCAAATTTATATTAAATACTGTTGTCCCACGTTAGTTGTAACAAACGTGCATTTGTTTAATCACTCAAGTTTCAAAGCATGAGAAATATAAATGTTTCTACGTCCAATGTCTTAAGTACCTCGTATTTCGCTAGTTTTTATCAATAATTCGATTTGTTTTACATAATTTAGTATTATTATTAAGGATAGTGAATATTCCGAGTTTGAAATAATATAAGTACTTCCGAAGATATCATAGTAAAGGCATATGTGGCCATATTAAATTTGCTGCCGGAGAAATTCAAAGAACATTATGTAAAAGAATACACACTTTCATGAATTGGCGAAACCAGAACAATATTCATAGATTTACAGAGCTGTGCTGTTAGTTTTTATGAAGGAAGATCTAGAAAATTTAAGTCTTCTACACGATAGTCCAGCTATTCTAAACTGAAAGCAACCCTAATTATTAATGATAACGTAGATATAAGTAAATATTTTAAACTAATAGCATTTTTAAACGAAAATCGGTCGGTTACAAACCTTAGAAATCTAATACATTTTCAAGGGAGGAAATTTACAACTTTTTATTGGAGGCTTGAAAACAAATATTTAATGTTTAAGGTAAAAGTTTCAAATAGATATTCTGTTTTTTGCCTACTTTATTTATTTTGCAGGTAACGTTAATACTGGGAATAGCTGGACGTTGTCGAAGAGAAGAGTTGTATAAAATGAAAATCGATGACACTGAAAATAAGGAGGAATTTCTACTTATCGCGATTGCAGATTCAAAAACTCATATACAAATCGGTGTTTAACGGTTATTGGAAAATCCAGTACAAACATCAATTTAATACATTTATATCAAAAGTAGGTATGCTAAATTGAGAGCAAAAAACGTTACCAACAAACTTTTCTTTTTAACATATTTATAAAAATGGAAAATGTACAAAATGAGTAATTGGTATAAACACTTTTCCATCGCTAATTGTACAATATTTAAGTTTACTAAATCAAAGAAGAATATATTTGTCGCACGTTTCGACGTATTTCGACATCGCTTCTTGTTGATTCGAGTGTATACATTCTCCAATTAAAGCAGCGTGGAGGATGGAAATCTACTGATTTGGCCGAGAGGTATGTGAACAATTCTCTCAATACACAAATGGATTGTGCTTCAGAAATTTTACAAGTGGCTAAAATCAGCAGGCTTTTTAACCTACGTTCAACATCATATGAGAAACAAGCAGAGACTAATTTGACTGTTTTACACATGCACAATTTAAATGAAGCTTTATCCATGAATCAAACAGAAACAAACGAGACTGGATCAAATATTCACATTAGTCAACGAAAAAATTGTGTTTTCAATATTCACATTGCTAAATAAAACTGAAATACATAATAAAGCTGTTAATTCTTCTCAACATTATTATGTGCATTTTCCAATTCAGTAATTTTGCACTCAATAATTGTAATTTACCGAGAAAGTTAAATTAAAATACTCCAGATTACTGTTTTGATCTCATTATTTGTATGGGGCCGTAGAAAAAATTATGTATGGGACATATGCATAAAGTGTATTTTTTCACCTATGGAATTTCCATTCGTGGAAAAAAGTACCACTTCATGCACTTGTTGTATGTATGTATGTATTTTTGGGGTACCATTCACTGAGACCTAAAAGATCTATTGTGCCCCCTTACTTCTACTTAGTTTCTGAGGAGAGTCTCAGAGACTAATAGCTGCTTTAGTCACTTGTTGCATAAATTACTATTTCATTCAGAAACTTATTGCATGTACAAGAAAAATGTGAGTTCAGGAAGCATTAAGAAGAATTAGTGAAATGGTTATAACGAACAGATTTGAGTGAAAATGCATTCGTAAGTGGGAACTAAATTTATAATCTTATTGACTTCTGCCTGCTTTTTAAATAGGTAGTTCAGGAATTTTCTCATCATCTATTTTTCACTTATGACGCAGTAGATAAAAGTTGAAATTAGTTAAATATTAACTTATTACTTTTCTTGTAGAAGTTTGAGAACAGCGTAAGAAAGTTAAAACTCTTATTCAAAGTCAATTTCCCATCCTGATTGTCCCTGATAAAGTTAATTTTAATTAAAATCAAGTTCCTGCTCTTGAAAATTCTTTGATACTTTAATCAACCGGCGCTAGTTAATTATAGATTCTTTTAGTTGAGAAAATTGCACTTGGCTCATGTAAATGTAAAAGAGCCATTATGGTTACAATAATATTTGATAGTATTATATATTTTTTTGTCAGATAAAATTAATAAAAGAATGAGTTTCCAATTCAAAGAATATTTTTCCCAGTTATTGCACTGGTATACTTGTTGAATTTTCTAAATTAACGATTTTGTTTAAAATACCCTAAATATACATTTTTTGTAAGTATGTTAAATAGATGTCAGTTTTGACAGAATAAAAAGTCACGTTAAAAGTTTTTCTTTTCTGTATAATTTGATAATACTGTTTTGCACGAAAGTCTCCGTAGTTAGAACATAAATTTAACAGGTTATGGGCCCAGACACTGCTGACTACTGATAAAGATAACCGAACGGAGTGAAGAGTGTGGTTAAATAGTATATCAAATTTTGAAGGTGAACATTTTTTTTTCAAAATGGAATTTAAGCCGCAGATTGAAAAGCTGGAAGGAGCTTCTAACTGGATGAAGTGGCGAAGACAAATTGAATTGCTTTTGCGTCATCATGAGATCTTTGAAATTGTGATAGGTGAAAGCAAAATGCCTGAAAGACCATCTGAAGCTACATCTGCAGAAGTCCAAGCACGTTACGATACAGAAATGAAGAGGTTCAAGAAAAGTGATGCTCTTGCTCATTTGATACTCGTTGGAAGTATGAACGATGTGAACGTGGAGTTGACAGCAACATGCGATAACTCAAATGCAACGTGGGATAAGCTTGTATCAGTTTATGAACAAAGTTCTGGACAACGTGTTGACAGACTCATGGAACAGTTCTTTAGTAGTCAATATAATTCCAACGAAGATATAGCAACACATATTGCTCGTCTTCAAAGAAATTTTCGTCAATTAAACGATGAATTGAAAAGACTGGTTCATACTGAACTGCCGGATTTGTTACTTATGAGCAGAGTAATGTCCACACTTCCAAAGGAGTATTTCGAATTTAAAAGTGTATGGGAATCAGTTCCTGTTGATGAAAGAACTATCAATAAACTCATAGAACGTCTGCGCCTGATTGAAATGCGATTGCCTGCGAAATCGTTGGAAAATGAATCGAGTGCATTCATTGCAAAGTCATCCTTGAAAAATAAGTATTCTAAAAGGGTTGGAAAAGAAGATAAGTCCCTCAGAAAGTGTTTCAAGTGCCACGAAGTCGGACATTTTGCGAAAAACTGCCCGAGACGTTTGCAAGAAAAGGAAGAAGCCTCAAAGAAAGCAAACAAAGTTGAGGGAGATGCTTTTCCATGTACAGAGAAAAAAGAGCTAAGTCATTTTGCAGAAAATGATGAATGGATAGCTGACACAGGAGCTTCTGCACATATGACTAGTAGTAAAAGGTACTTCGTTACGTATAACTCATTCTCGTGTCCAAAAGAAATCCAAGTTGGAAATGGTTCAGTGATTTTGGCGTACGGTCAAGGAATTATCAATGTTAAAATGAAGATTGACGACAAATGGTTTAAAAACCATCTTGACAACGTATGGTACGTTCCTGAAGCGAACAAAAATTTGTTTTCTGTTGGTCAGACCATTTCGAAAGGTTTTGAATTTAAAGCCGATGGAAATTATTGCTCTTTTATTAAAAATGGTGTCACTAAATTGAAAGGAACGCGAACATCAAGAGGACTTTATGTACTGGATATGAACGTTTGCATTCCTGAAACTTCTGCCGTAATATATATCGCAGAAACTATTCAATTATGGCATGAAAGAATGTGTCATCAGAATAAAACACATGTCAAAGAAATTTTAAAGCGTCATAATATAGATATATTGCCTGATAATGACGACAATTTCTGTGAAGGTTGTATATTTGGAAAACAACATAGAGGACCATTCAGAACGCGAGAAAATCGACCTTCAAGGCCAGGTGAATTAATACATGCTGATGTTTGCGGGCCCATGCAAGAAAATTCGTTGGGTGGTGCAAGATACTTTGTTTGTTTCAAAGATGATTTTTCAAAATTTCGTCGAGTATTCTTCATCAAGACAAAGTCTGAAGTTGTACCAAGTTTGCAAATATTCATTAAAGAAGCAGAAGTAGCCAACAATAAAATTGTTGAGTTCCTGAGCGACGGTGGAAAAGAGTTTGATAATGCGGAAGTGAGAAAAGTTCTCCAGAAATATGGTATAAATTTCCGTATCACTATGCCATATAGTCCTCAGCAAAACGGTGCAGCGGAAAGAGAAAATAGAACTCTGGTTGAAAGTGCCAGGACTATGATTCACTCGAAGAATTTGCCAATCAATCTTTGGGCTGAAGGTGTCAATACAGCATGCCATGTCTTGAATCGTACAGGTCCAGCAAGTGTTAAAGATAAAACACCAATTGAGCTGTGGAAAGGGAAAAGTAGTAGAATAGATAATCTCCGTATATTTGGAACAAATTGCTATGTACATGTTCCTAAGCAGCGTAGAAGAAAATGGGATAAGAAAAGTGTGAAAGGTCGTTTAGTTGGATACTGTGGGGAAAAAGATGGTTACAGGGTATGGTTGCCTAACGAAAACAAAGTTTTAACAACAAGAGATATTATTTTCAAGTCCGAAGACATCGTGGAAGAGAAAGTTCAAATAGAAATGGAAATAAATACAGATGTTTCGCAAGATTCGGAATCAAATGAAGATAATATGGTTGATGAAAACTCTTTGAGCAATATCGTGGTGGACCCTGAACCAGAAACATCAGAGGAAGCTAACAAAAATATGCTACTTCGTAGTGGACGCAGGGTACAACTACCATCATATATTAACGATTGTTTATTTTTAGCTGATTCTTTTGAGCCGAAAAGCTACAGTGAAGCAATGGAATCTTCTGAAAGAGAACAATGGAAAGAAGCAATGCTTGAAGAGATGAACTCACTAGCTGAAAATAACACTTGGTGTTTGGTAAATTTGCCAATGAATAAGAAAGTCATTCCAAATAAATGGGTGTTCAAACAAAAATTAAAACCTGATGGAAGTGTTATTCGTTTCAAGGCACGGCTAGTAGCAAAAGGGTTCAATCAAAGAGCTGGAGTAGACTATGATGAAACATTCAGCCCTGTGGCACGTTTCGACACAGTAAGGATTATACTGAGTGTAGCTGCATCAGAAAGACTGAAACTCCTGCAGTTTGATGTGAAAACTGCCTTTCTGTATGGTGAACTTCAGGATGAAGTGTTCACGAAGCAGCCTGAGGGATTTGATGATGGTACAGGCCGTGTTTGTAAATTGAATCGGAGTCTGTATGGATTAAAACAATCACCTCGTTGCTGGAATAAACGTTTTGTAGATTTCATAAAATGCCAGGACTTGAAATTAAGTACAGCTGATCCATGTTTATTTTTCCGAGTTAACGACAATCGAAAGCTAATCGTAGCTATTTATGTTGACGATGGACTAGTAGCAGGAAGTGACGAAAATGAGATCGCCTCATTTATGCATACGTTACAGAATAATTTTAAAATAACCGTAGGTTCTTTGGATTATTTTCTAGGCATGCAAGTAAAGCAAACTGTTGAGGGTGATATCTTCATTAATCAAAGTGCTTATATCAATAAAATATTGGAACGGTTTAATATGAAGGACTCCAATGCTGTTTTAATACCATGTGACAAAAACTCGTCAGATGGAAATGACGAAGTCTTAAATAGTTCCGTACCGTATCTTGAGGCTGTTGGTAGCCTAATGTATTTAATGGTTGTTTCACGTCCCGATATCGCATATGCAGTAAGTGTCGTTTCTGAAAAATTGAATTCACCAAAATTATCGGATTGGCGGGCTGTTAAACGCATACTAAGATATTTACGTGGTACAATTCATTTCGGACTTGTATATAGAACAAATTTATCGACCAATAATTTGGAAATATTTAGTGATGCTGATTACGCCGGTGATCCAGAAACTAGACGTTCACGAACAGGTGTTGTCAGCAAATTTTCTGACTCTGCAATCACTTGGCTCAGCCAGAAACAGAAAAGTATTGTTCTTTCGACAACTGAAGCAGAATATATTGCTGCTAGTGAAGCAACTAAAGAGCTTATATGGATAAAACGACTTCTCGAGGAAATACTTGGTCAAGACATTTTTCCTATATTATTTATGGATAATGCAAGTGCTATCAAGTTAGTGAAAAATCCAGAATTCCATAAAAGATCGAAGCATATTGAAATAAGGTTTCATTTTGTTCGAGAAAAATACCACCAGGGAGTTATGAAGATTCAGCATATTGGGAGTAGCAATCAAGTTGCAGATGTGATGACAAAACCTATTTCTTCTCCGAAGTTTGTTGAAATGAGAAAAATGTTAGGGGTAGTTCATTTGTAATGATCGTTTTATACGTTAATTTTGGGAGGAAGTGTTGAATTTTCTAAATTAACGATTTTGTTTAAAATACCCTAAATATACATTTTTTGTAAGTATGTTAAATAGATGTCAGTTTTGACAGAATAAAAAGTCACGTTAAAAGTTTTTCTTTTCTGTATAATTTGATAATACTGTTTTGCACGAAAGTCTCCGTAGTTAGAGCATAAATTTAACAATACTGAATGGAAAAACATTTTGATAACCAATTTAATTCCACCTTATTTTATTAAAAACTTTCAAATTATTGTACGAATATCGCTTGAAGGAGGCAAAATCGAATGATACGTTAATTCACCTTAGAACTCATTAGTATTTTCAATAGGTTTGCAAAAATGAATCCCACATAATTACTTAAGCAGAATTAAAATTTATTTGGGAGATTCTGCTACAATTATTAATACTTATATTGTAATCCTAATGTTTATGATACAGCACTGATGATTTTCACTAATATCAAACTATAACAAAGAGGTTAATCGCCAAATTCCAATATGTTTCTCTAAAGGAAGAAAATCCGTATATAAATACAACTGTTGAAATTCTCATTACGAATCAATAACACGAATAGCCATCGACCGTTAAGAAACGTTTGTCTTATCCACCACAGTGGAAATATTGCTGGCGTAGCCTTCCACGTCGTCGTCCTCCTCATCGTATCTACTCCGCACTTTATGAAAGGATGAATGATAGAAGAATGTGCACTTCTCAAACTTGGAATTCAAAATAATTAGAATTCTTTTCATCTATGGAAAAAAACTCTTTCTGAAAAAATGTTCGTAGACAGGGGTGGTTTTCGAACAAAAAGCGGTTTTCAGAAGTATTCCGTGATTTAGATGACTGAGAAACTGAGTCGATATAAATATTTTGCAGGTCTGTATATTGGGATAAAATTCACTGAGACCTAAAGGATCTAATACCTTACTTTTATTTATTTCCGGAGGAAAGTCTCAGAGGTAGCTCCTTTAAACATATTTCCCGGAGGAATTTTAGGATATCTGCAAGTTTAACTTAGATAAGTGCCTCTGTCCTCTGTCCTCTCTCTCCAGTAGTGTACTAGTTGCTGTGCCCTAGGATTCTGAATTGCTATATAATCCAAAAGTATCTGGATGGAGGTTTCTTCTTCCATACCACAGAATCTTAATTCATCTCCTCCAATATTTTGAGCATTTTCAGGTGCCCATTCAGGCAACAATGTTCCGTTAGGATCCCTGTTGAAACACTTAGTGCAGTTTTAGTCTGACTTGAGCATTCATTTCATCTCAACAGATTGTAGTTACAAGCACTAAAAAAAACCATCGTTTCTCTGGTTTTGGATTCAAATTATTTATATTTTCAGGACTTGCTCTCTGATAAATGCTTTTCCTTTAAAAATATTAGTTGGTATACGGATACATGCAATGAGAAATGGATCATAGCTGTTTATTACACACAACGCAAGAGAAAATGAGCTCAGTTCTTCCGTCAATAGTGATTCCGCTCCATACCATTAATGTGCCACCTCTGTATGTGTACACTTCCTTCACATGTCGCAAACGTTCCAAATTTCCGGGCTGCCTCCTCACTCTCGTCCGACGAGAATTTGGATGAAATTCAAATCTAGACGCATCGGTGAATATAACTGTAGCCCAGTCATTATCAGGCCAATTCAGAAGCTTTCTAGCCAGAGGTGGACATCTCAGTGGTCGCCGACTACGAAGATTGGATTCATGGAGACGATCCCTCGCCGTATTATCACATTATGTGCAAGCTTCTAGAAGGGGAAGATATCGTTAATGTAGTTAAAGTCCAAAGACTACGGTGGTGGGGACACATTTATCGAAGACAACCAGAGGAAAAGTCACTACATGGACCCCACAAACAACAAGACCAAGGGGAAGGCCAAAAGAAAAGGTTAGATTGACTTCGCAGGTGTCTCAATTTGTTGTTATCAGTGTTTTAACGCTGCATTTTTGAAATATATATGTATAATCTGACTAGTATTGTATCCGAAATAATATTCTACAAGAATCTCATACAAAACGCTTACATTCAAATATTTTTATCACAAAGTTTTAAATATCACAGAGCTATAAAATGTTCTATTTTGCTTAAAACCAAATAATGAATGTCCTATGTGTATACGTAATCAGTTCATTTACCTCTAAAGCGGCTCAAAGATTCCTTCAGCGCCCATTCCAGTATGAGTAATTCTTACTTCATGTAGGATGTTGGTTAACTATAATTTCCACCTTATACACACTGTATAGCTCCAACTAATTAGCTAACAACTAACTAATATAACCCGTCAAACGGGCAGCACCCTTACAAGTTTCCACGATGTAGTGACGATTAGAGCCGATCTTGTGCGAAATGCAAAATAGCCGTTACAATCGATTAAGCCCTTTAAATGTAGTTAACACACTTAGCTAGTGTCAAGTAATCGTTATACTTATCATAGTTAAAATAATTGAAGAAACAAATTTTAATTGCTCGAATTAAACTGCTAGCTTACAAAATGTTTATTTAAGAAAAAAGTCTTCAGAAAAAAAGATCTAGTTTGATTATGGTTTGTGAGAATTTCTCTATAAAACCAGTTTACTTGGCTGTTTTTCTCGGTGTATAATTTAGTAAAAAACATTGAAATTATAGAATGTATACTCCTTATCATCAAAATATTAAATACAGCTGACACTTCTTGTTCTTAATATTCTACAACCAATTTATGAGTATCGTGGTTTTCTATCAGCATTTAAGATTATGTTTAAATAGTATTATCTCTAAAACTGATTTGTGGTGCAGATTATGTCAAAAGTTAGTTCATTTTTATTATATTATGACACAGCAAATTACATGTATCTGCAGATACAGATCATCACTCATAACGATTTAATTATTACGCTTGTGAAAGGAATATAGTCCATAAATATTTTGATATACATCATCAATAATAGACTGTGAATGGTTAAAGTTTTACCCGGTAGGTTACGTTTATGCCTCCGCTCATTTTATTGACGGGTTTGTTTTTTCCGCATTCATGGACTTTCCCGATTTTTTACGGAGCGATTTTTTTGCACTTCTGCTTTTTCGAGTGGTATCTTTTAATCGAAAACGAAATCAGGTGGATATAATAGGTGAAGGATAAATCGCCTAAAAACAATCTGAATTGGACATTTACGTCAATTACAAAGGTAGTCTTATTTTCTTACTAATGATACTCTTAAAAACTTTATACCTAAATAAAATTGTTTCGAAAAACACATTTTATATTTATTATAATTGAGAGACAATTTATTGAAAAGATATATCAAATTAATATTGATTAAACAGTACTTAATAAAATATACTCAACTATTTGACAATAAATTATGGTTTAAAAAAAACACGCTTTGAAGGTAATCGAACTAATAAGTGAAAAATAATTCTTTATTTAGGAATAAAATAATTCACAAGGGAATTAACGTCATTATGGTAATCGCGTTGGGTGCTCGAAATCAATTGTTATAATTTCTCACTACTTCTATTCCGAAATGCTAGTGTATAAATGTAATACAAAGCACCCCACGCTATTACTATAATCATTATAGTATATATACCGACATTAATTTTCTTGTTTATCATTTAATTCTTAAATTAAGAAATTAAGAATTATTTTTTACTTTTTAGTTTGATTTACTATAAGGTGTGTTTTTTCTAGTTTTTTTCAAACTCAAAGTTATGTTTCGTTTTAATGGAACACCCTATATTTAATTATTATTTCATATTATCATCGGTCCTTGACAAGTGTATAAAGTTGGAATTAAATTTTTTCGTCTAAAGTGGGCCAAAATCGAGTCCAAAGGAGTCGGCTACATACAATCATACATGCAAGTGAAGCTTATATTCTCTATTTAGCAGATTGATTTTCCTTTTGTGATTCACATTCATAACTTCGCTAAGTATATGATAAATTTGAAGAAAAACATGAGTCCGGAGTACCTCTCTGTTCACGAAGCAATAAACAGCTTTTGAATCGAGTGCGCGAATTTAACAAAATAATCAGTTATTGAGTAAAACAATCCAGTGTAAAGTTAGTGACAGTATTAACACCGATTCACGACATCATAATCGAGTGAGTACAACACATAACCTACAGTGGTTTGAATAATATCATTTATTCAATACCATAAATACTGATAAGAACAACAAATTTTTATTTGTCAAGTAAGTTTCAAGCAGCAAAAACAATCTGCTAATTGATTTGAATCAACTGCCAGTGCCGTATTCAGAAATAATGTTCCGAAAACCACTTAAAACAAAAGATGGATAATAACAACATGAATGGAAACCCCTAATGCACCAATAACTACTTCAACAACATCTTATTCTCAAATGCTCAAGCAACCAACTCAACCAACATATCCTGCAAAAGATCAGGGAAGCATCTTTAGCGCAATCAATGATGCAAAAATTCAAGATTATCTTCTGAGTTTATGCCCAATAGTTCAACCACGCAACATCATCTTCTGCTCAAGAATATCTAACAATAGAGTGTGTATTTACTTATCGACTAAGGCTGCAGTTGATCAATTTATAGTAAATGGAGGAGAAATCGAAGTTCTGGGAAAAAAATTAAAAGCGCGTCATTTAGTAACCCCTTCAGACAGACTAGTCATTTCTAACGTTAGTCCGACAATACCACACGACACATTAAAAACTATGTTAGAAGGATTAGGTCTAAAATTATTATCTCCAATCACATTCCTACGAATAGGTGCAACAGATCCCGCATACAGCCATATAATGAGTTTCAGACGCCAAGTTTACATCACCCCACTAGAATCTCTTACTTTAGCCGAATCTCTGGAAATTACCCACGATAACCTCTCTTATCGTATTTATCTCTCCTTAGATAGCCAGAAATGTTTTAATTGCAAACTATCTGGTTACGTGGTTGCCAATTGTCCTTCCTTACAAAACCCAAAGTCTCCTGTCCAAACAAACACAATAAATCATGAACCTCCCCAAACATCACCTGAGCAAACAAAATCAACAACAACTTTTTCTCAACCAACTCCTACAGATATATTCTCTACCCAATCAAGTCTGGCAGTAAACACCACAGCCGAAGTAAGTAACATATCACAAAAAACCACAACAACTATGCCCAATTCTACAAATAAACGATTCCTATCATCTGAGTCCTCTCCGGAAGCGTCCAGTATAACGGAACCAGCTTTCTCAACCTTAGAGAAACCAAAAAAGAAGAAACACTCCTTAATCAGCTCCACTCCTGCCTACTCCATACCAGAGGAAGCAACCAGCCATTTAAAACCAATAATTGAAAATCAAACACCCCCTTATCCTCTGAACTATGATGAATTTAAAAGGCTGCTCGAGCACACACACGGAGCTCAGAATGCATATACTGTTGTAAAATACTATACATCAGATATAAAAGGACTTATTGAAATGTTACTTACACTTTATTCTCTGTTAAAGGAAAAGACTCTAAAACCCGATTTACCAAATTGAGGAAAAAGCTGGAAAAGCAAACAGATGATGCCGGCAGCGAATCCTCCATACAATCCCATTAATCACGTCAAAACATCAATTTAAATAATAGAATTCAATAGTATACTACAATGGAACCTAAATGGGTACTATCTCCATTTAGGAATGCTACAAAAGCTCATAGCAGCACATCTTCCAGACATTTTATGCTTACAGGAAACACACTTCCATGAACACAAAACACATACCCCAAAACATTACAATGGATTCTTCAAAAATCGAAATTGTGCAACGGCCAGTGGAGGTGTACCTATATTCACGAAATCAATAATAGTACCGGAAGAAATAAACATCACCACCAACATTGAAGCGATAGCCATTAAAATTAAAGCTCCAATTGAAATAAATATATGCAACTTATACCTCCCGCCTAACATACATGCAGATACCAAGGAACTGAATGCGTTATTCAAACAAATACCCTCTCCTAGGCTAATTATAGGCGATTTCAACGGGCACAACATAGCTTGGGGATCCAGGTCAAACGATTTAAGAGGAAAGCAACTATATGAGGTATTCAACTGCGCTAACTTAGCTATATTGAATGACGGCAGTGGCACCAGATTCAACATCAGCAGCGTGCACTTATTCAGCAATAGATCTCAGCCTATGTACACCTAATCTTCTACCCCAACTCTCTTGGCAAACTAAAAAAAAATTATATGACAGCGATCACTTCCCAATAATAATTACCAACACCACAAAATGCTCTCACGATACGATACCCTTACAACGTTGGAGACTAAATAAAGCAAATTGGACTGATTTTTCACAACACATTGACGACAATATCCACCGGGCAAAACTGCAAGACGATATTACGGCCATAGTAGATGGCTTTAACAAAATAATAATAGATGCAGCACATCACGCTATCGGTAAGACAACGCATATAAAAAAGTACAATGCAGTACCATGGTGGAACGAAGAATGTGAGTCAGCAGTAAAAGCAAGTAAACAATCATTGAATAAATATAAAAGATATAAGACTCCTGAAAACTGTATAGAATACAAAAAGAAGCGAGCGTATGCCAGACGAACCATAAAAAATAATAAAAGAAAATCTTGACATCAATATGTTGAGAAAATCAATAGTTCAACACCAATAACAAATGTTTGGAAAAAAATAAAGAGCATAGCAGGTAAAAACTCACATATGGAAATTGCAGCTCTACAAAAAAATAATTCAAGTGTGATAACAGATAACAACGAGATAGCCGAAGAACTCGCAAAAACTTATTGTTAGAATTTAAGCAGGAGCAAGAAAAAAACACAATTATTATACATGAAAACGCAGACCCTATTAACACGCCTATCAGCCTACACGAATTCAACGACGCACTCCATGAACTTAAGAATACATCTCCTGGACCTGATGATATCCCTCCCATATTTTTAAAAAACCTGCCTTCATCGGCAAAACATCACCTCTTGCAAATATACAACAGTGTCTGGAGCCAACATTCATATCCTAACACATGGAGAAAGGCAATCACAATCCCCATCTTAAAACCTTCTAAATCGCCCCTTCTAGCAGATTCTTATAGACCTATATCTTTAACCAGCGCCATATGCAAACTGCTCGAAAAAATAATAAATAAACGACTTCTTTGGGACCTAGAAAACAAAGGACATCTAACTCCTGAGCAATCAGGATTCAGATCAAACAGATCTACATTAGACAACATAATTGATCTAGAAACTCATATTAAAGAAGCATTTTTAAATAAAGAACACTGCATGGCCATTTATTTTGATGAAAATAAAGCATTCGAATCAGTTTGGAAACACAACATACTAACAAAGCTAAGTAGCTTAGGATATCAAGGCAATATTCTAGCTTTCGTACAGAATTTTTTATGTGACAGAACATTCGAGGTTAGAGTCAATGGGACAACTTCTTCTATTCAAAAACAAGAAAATGGAACACCCCAAGGATCAATTATTAGTCCAACTTTATTTCTCCTGGCGATGAACGATTTAACTATGAATATAGAAAAACCAATACAGATTCGAATGTATGCGGATGACGTGATCATTTTTGTAAAAACAAGACATTATCTGTATGTGCAACAATATTACAAAAGCAACTCATAACGATGGAAAAATGGTCAAGAGCGACAGGTTTTCATTTCTCGCCCAGCAAGTCACGGTGCATAATATTCTCAAAGCAACCAATTAACCACAAACCTCATATGGAAATCTACAATACTACTCTCAAGTACAACAATGAGATGAAATACCTGGGACTTATATTCGACGAGAAACTAAACTGGAAAGCCCATATAACGCAATTAATTAAAGACTGTCAAAGGGGACTCAATTTATTGAAATGTTTATCAAACAAACAATGGGGAGCCGAAGGCAGAATACTTTTAAACATGTATCGAACACTCGTGAGATCAAAAATTGATTACGGCTGTATTGCTTATGCATCCGCAAAAGCTACCATACTGAAACAATTAGACACATTACACAATACAGCACTACGCATTATCCTAGGAGCCTACAGAACCACTCCAGTAGACATCCTATACTGTGAAGCCGGAGAAGCCCCACTAGAACTCAGAAGACAAATCCTAAGTCTCTCATATGCCTCAAAAATAACAGCTAATACTCATATTTTAACTTACCATCACACATTTGATAAAAATGTAAATCCAGTCTCACCTAATATTCAAACAGAACCATTTTACGTAAGAATCCAGCATTATAAAAACAGTCTCAATATATCCAGCATTTCTTCTCTAAAAATCGAAGCCCATAACTTTACTCCACCCTGGCAAATTAAGCTACCACATATAAACACTCATCTTTCCTGTTTTTCCAAACAAGGCACAAGTACACAAACCTTCATCCAACAAATAAAATATCCCAATTACACCGAAATATACACGGACGCATCCAAACAAAATGGCGGAGTAGGCGCAGCTATTGTAACACCTACGAACAATGTACAATTTAAACTTCCGGAATATGCAACAATTCTAACAGGAGAACTTCATGCAATATTAGAAGCAGTAAAGTACATAACAACATCGAACTACGAAAAGACGGTTATAATCACAGACTCCTTAAACTCCTTGAAATTATTAGGAAGAACCTATTCGAAAAACATTCTCGTACAGAGGATCAAACAAGAACTTCATCATCTTAATTCGATTGGCAAAAACATACATTTCCTGTGGATCCCTGCACACATAGGCATAAAAAGCAATCCGCTAAAAAAGCAGCACAACTTAATACCACACCAATTATTAAGCTGACTTAAGACTATTTATTAGCAATAAAGCAAAACAAAAATGGAATGAAACATGGAGGAGCTCACACACAAAACTTAGAGAAATCAAACCCCACATAACACCGTGGCTTACTTTTACCGAAAATAGAAGACATCAAACCATCATCACAAGGTTACGTCTAGGTCATACTCGAGCTACTCATGAATACTTACTTACCCGAGCACCAAGACCAGAATGTGTTATTTGTGAGCAGTGGTTAACAGTGAAACATTTTTTAGTTGAGTGTCCGCTATATCATATCAACAGACTTGCATGCAACATAAGCGACTCCCTGGAAAATACTTTAAACAGCAGTAGCAACGTGAAGAATCTTATTAAATATCTGCAAATTTCAAATTTATACCATAAAATGTAAAAATGTACTTTAATCAAAACACATATCTATGTATCCATAATGTTAAACACGTATATTATCTTATGTAACAGGCACCATAATATACATATAGCTACAGACCGCTAATAACCCTTGAGGTTGATGCGGATTTGTAAATAAAAAAAAAACATGAGGCCGCGGAGATTCGATCTCGCGATCTCCTGTTTACTAGACAGGTGTTTTAACTACGACACCAACTAGTGCATTTTCTCAAGTAGATCGTTTCAAGCTAAAGCGATATATACTGCATAAATTATTTAGTACAATAAGACCAAGACTAATGCCAAGATCATACATACATTAACAAGACCAAAACCAAGACCGAATGAACAAGAACAAGACCAAAACCAAGACCGATAATGCAAGAACAAGGCCAAAGTGCAAGACTAAACTAAACATTTCAGCTTGTGTTTTGAACAGGATACATGAGAATATACGTCTCAACTTCAATATGTTGTTGATCATTTATAATTTATACCTATCAAAAGACGTAAGTATTAAATAATAAACTATTTTAGCAAGACCAAGACTGAGTACGCAATACCAAGATTACATGTATTTGCGCAAGGCCAACACCGAAACCAAGACTGATTATGCAAGACCAAGACTACAAGTATTTGAGTAAGACCAAGACCAATACCGGACAAGCAATACCAACACTGTCTTGGTATTGGTCAGAAGGTGGACCTGATTTAATTGACGCATATACACGGAAAAAAATCTGATACCTATTATATAAATTTCATATAATTTGTATATGAATTTCATATACTCGGTGGGACAGCCTGAAGTCTATTTAACGATATCTGACAGAGGTAACTTAATTCAGTTATCCTTTATCATATAAAGTTAAATAGACTGTCATATAAAATATAATAGACAGTCAGGAGTTACTTAATATTCGTCATACAAAGTTGAACAAACTATCATATAAGGTTAATAAGACCATCATATAAAGTTGAATAAACAGACATATCAGTTTAATACACCGTCATATAAAGGTTAATATGCACTCATATAAAGTTTAATAGAGCGTAATATACATTTCAATAAACAGTCATTTGGAGTTACTTGGTCCGTCATATAGAGTTAAATAGACCATTCTATAACTTTTGGCTATTAGCAAATAAAAAACTTACATTTGATGAAGAAAAATGGAAAGAAAGCAATATTCAATAACTTTACAGAAAACCGTTTGGGAAAAAAATGAAAGAGTACCTACATACCTATTTATAAAATTTACGGGGGTGTGTGAAATACACATGCTAAGGATAATTATGGCAACTCAAACAAATTATCAATAATAGCTATAACTTTTATATGGGAAATTGAAAATAACAAAATTGTCTCCTGTTGGTACAAACTGAATATAATAGTATTAATATCCGCATTTATGGTTTTATAACGTATAGGTAAATAAATGAAATTCCATTAATAATTATTTGTTTTATTTACAAACATCGCAAGCTACACAGCCAATATATTACAAAAATTCTATAAAACAGAAGTAAATGAAAAATTCCATAAAAAAAATACCTAAAAAGAAAATTCTATAAAATATCAAAATAAAAAAGTCTATATACAAGAGATCAAAATGACTAAAAAAATCCAAATGTTGATTTGATTTCATGTACATCAAGTATTAATCTAATTGTATCCACTATATAAAAAGATAACTCTCTACAAAAATCAAATATATATATATATATCTATACTTTTATATGTAAACCTTTCTTCCTGTATATAAATAGATGTTCCACTAGCTACTGGGAGTTAACAATAAAAATTAACTTTGTTACAATTTTCATTACGAACCAAATAATAAATGGAAGTGGTTTTGTATATTATAAGGTCAAAACTATTATGTCATTTAATGATTTAAAATAATCTGTAATAGACAAATTCACATCAAAAATACAGCACCACCAGTATAATATAATTAAAATACCTACGTTCCAGTAATATGTAAAACAGACATACTTAGGTTTCTCAATATAAAACATTAACATAATAAAATAATAGAATAAGTACAATACTTTCGTCTAGATTGAAATAAGATTTTAATATTTCTTCCATAATAATAAAGCGCACCTTGCAATACACAAAAATGCATTAGCCAAATGACAACAAAACATACCGCGATGAGGGTATGGTAACTCTGAACGAGCGATGGTACGGCCACCTACTGGATCGGAAAATTTACTAAAATTGCTGATTTAATGAAAACTGTAACGCTGCTGGTAGTTATTCTAGATATTTGCGCATGCCTCACGGCTACGGCTCACATTGTAGTTTTACGCCATTTCACGGTTCATGTATGTCGTGCTCCAAGTTTGTTGTTAAAGTGTGCATTAATTAATATTATCTTTCAATAATCATTATCGAAAAAGACAATGTCCAAATTTATTGTAAAGGAATGTAATGTATATAGTGAACTCGGTAAGTTTAATTTCAGTAAAATAAAACAAAACATCTTTCATAACATAAAAAGTGACAAATTACTAAAGTAGCTTTTGTTTATACAGCTTTATACTTCCAATCTAGGAAGAACAGCTTTTAATTTGATGGAACGAAGTGGGAACAAATGCTCGGATTTGAAGAGGTAATTTTTTACACATATATTTATTGAATGTTATTAAACATGTTTATATGTTCTAGATTATAAACCAAAGAAGTTAATGGACATTTGTTTGTATCAATTGTATCCCACAAGAAACAATTCCATCTACAAGCAAATAGTGTGTCTAAGAAGTATTGAAGAGCATTAAAGCCATTCTGAGTGGTTGATAATCGTATGAAAAGTAATATAAATCTCATATAGTATAATTATATTTGCAAATAATAAAATTCTTTGCAGATACCAGGATCATTATGGAACCATCTATGGAGACTCCCTCCTTAAGAAGTGCCAATAAAAGTCTACTGGAAAAAGGTCGAACAATTTTTAAAGGTAAATAGTTTCGAGAAACAAAATAAATATTCAAACCTTCACAGTACTATGTGTTTGAGCTAATTAAAAATGTTTATAAATATATTGATGATACTCATATTGTCCTCAAGATTGACTAGATTAAACGATGAAATAAAACAATTTAGTTTGTTTAATATCATCGTTTAGTATGGATCTTCATCAAGTAAAAGCCTCATCTATTCAATTTACTAGATTGGAATTATAAACTACACTTTGCTAATAGTATGCAAGTTTTGGTATTTAGTTAGTTTTATTTGTAGCAACCTGTAAAAGTCAATGTTTTTCGCATTTTTTAATGTATATATAGCTGCCTACAGAACCAGTTGATCAATTTATTCAAGATTTTTAAAAAATCTCGATACCACTGTTTTCCTTGAAACTTAAAGGAAATTTTCACCTATTGTAGGCTCCTGTATATTTATATTAAATACATTTGTGTGCTTACTAATATCACTTTTCTTATTTGTAGAACTTTTATAAAACAGTTGACTGTGAAATGAAAAGTTGAGCCAAAAGATATAAAAATTTCAGTCTCATTCTATCATTTCTTTGTGTTATATTTAATTATTTCTGCAATCCATAGTGTGCGCTCACTATTTCTATATTTGTTTTTTAAACATGCATTTTTATTACTGTTGATGAAAACTATAATCATTATTATCTAATTAAAAAGTTTTCATCACCTTACAGCGCATGCTGATTCTTTTCAAAATTATTTACTCAAATTTTATTTATTAACTGTATTGTTAAGCTCTTATATTATGTCTTTCTGTTTGTCTTGAAATAAATGAAAAAAAACGATCTGTTTATTGTTATTTTTAGTAATGAATAAAAGTATATAAACTGGTTGATTATTGTTTAATTTTTCCCACTTCAGGCATTGTATGGTCCATATATATATTGACATTTCATTTAATCTCGACTATTTGAATGTTATTAATATAATATCAATCAAATGTTGAGTTACTTTAAATGAAATATCAAAAAATGGACCATAAATGCCATATTTCAATAAAAGTAATATTACAGTAATTTTGAATATGCCGCCAAAAACTGTTGAATTACAGGAATCTACTTTTTCGGCAGTTAGCGAGGACCACAACCATGTAAAAGGTGTTAGAGCTTACTTTTCAGACCTGTAAGATGGCGCCACCCGTCAAAATTAATTCGCCCTAGTTAGCGCCACGGTCAGATGCCTATCTATAAGCGTTGATTGAGGAGTTTGGGAAGATACGCAATGCAATACATTTATTTGTAGCAGACGACGTTTTTCATTCTCCTTACGCCGATTGACCCCTGGCCCTAGTCACGACATTTGTAAGGTGGAGCCTCTGGTGGCCCAACAAGGAAACTCTCATTTTATCTCACGTCTCGCCAGATGCAGCATAACAGAAGGTTTAAAATAAATAAATAAGTATTCATTTCTATGAAATGGGCAACAATACGGGATTCGTACTCGGCGCTTAGCGTTTATTGAGATAATGACGATAGGATAATGTTTGAAGGAACTATATGTCTTCGATTTATGTATGAAAACCGTATGTAAAGTCGCACTAAACACCAAATCATAATTTCCATTATTATGAAATGAATTCATGTATATCCGCTGAAAAATAACATTTTACCGTTCAATCAACTGTTTCATCTAATGCAAATGGTAGAAGGAGTAAAGTAGGTAGGTACCTACCACCTTAAAAAGTAAATAAAACAAAAATCTGTTCATATATTAGTATATCTTTATTTAATTATTATTATTATTATTATTAGTATGCCTATCTTGAATAACTTAACATAATACTTATCTATTAAGTCGAAAATACTGGAATAAAGGAAATTTACTTCGGTAGGTACAATTATGATCAAAATGAAATCATACAAAACTGGGATACAATGTATACACATGTATATGTCTACGTTTCAAATATCAACCATGCCCAAGAAAAAAAAATAAGTAAAGATTTATAAATACCTACATATTTACAATTTGAAATAAAAAAAAGTATCAACTAGAAATACAAGTAGTACAAATAAAATATCTTATATCTAAATACTGTTGCAACGTTACCAAAGAAAAGTATCCAAAACCAAAATATCTACAAAGTATCTACAGATGCTGCTGACTTGTGTTTGTTTTTTTAGATAAAATACATATCTTTCGGTGAGGTTTACCAGTTTTCATTGAATTTGATTTCAGATTTTGACTTTCCCATTTCAAGTTGTTATAAATCATAGTCTTAATTAATAATTTTAAATATTTTTCGATATGCAGAGGACATAAGTTTGTCTTATGTAAGTGAATTATTTCTAATAGTTTATTATAAATTGATTTGGATAGATTATCACTAACTTTTATTATCTGGTAAATTTCATTAAAAGATTTTATCATTTTTTGGCATAGACTCACATAACTGTTTGTCGGGTTCTTAAGAGAAGATACGTTATTTTTTGTAGCAAAGCTTTTATTAATTAACAAAATTTCTTTCTTGTCGTTTATATCAATTTGATCTTTTATTAAAAAATTATAACAATCGTTTTCACATTTTGTTTTTTCTACCAACATTTTGGCGAAATATCCGGCAACATAAACATTAGAACAAGTTTCTAAATTAATAATTTTGTTAGTCTCATTAAGAATGTCCAAATCAGTAGAAATAAAGCCGCTGATATCAGTTTGCGATAATATATTTTCCGAAGAATTAGTTGCATAGTTATTAGCTTCCATAACTGGAAGGTCAGTTTTATTTGACTGATTGTCGTCTAATTCTAAAAACTCTTGCAAATCTTCTTCGCAATTTCCACTATCTAATGCTTTTTGTAATCTAATGTTTATGTTGCACTGCAAAGATATTCGAAATTGTTGGACACTTGGTTTTGCATTGTATCCACACCTATTCCTAATTACAGAAAATAGATTTTCTAATGGATCCTAATTCAGATGGCTAGTTATCATATAATTACAGTTGAAGGTATTTCTCAAATGTTCAAATAAACCAAGAACTGAATTAAGTGTCCAAATGAAACCGTTAATACAGTGGATATTATTTCTTTTGATATCATTTTCAAAAATTTCAATTGAATTAAAATAATCAAGTCCAAATTTTAAGTGATTTAATGAGGTGGGATTTTCAAGAGAAAGGGGTCCTCTATCAGGATTTGGATCAAATAGAGTTCTGCTGTTGAGGGAATCAAATAAAACATTTATTTTCTTTAGGAAGTCTGCAGTATTTTCGGCTGTTGCACTTTGAAAGGCATTAATTTGGGAACATGTCCTTATTGCAGCACTAAAAGAATTTGAGAAAATCTGAGCTGCAAATTTGACTCTCATTTTTTGCCATGTATTTGGATGTAAGTGGGTATCCGTAATTTTTGGCAATGCCCTAGTGGTTTTGCTTTCTTTATCTCGCGAATATGTTTTGACTAAATCTTGCCAAGATACGGGATTTCCATTAATTCGAAAATATAATTTCGGATTCATAAAGTTATTTCTTAGGCTTTTTAATAGGTGTGGAACGTCAAATATGGTAAATAATTTACAACTATTAATAGAAATTAATGGATACTTTTCTGTTGCACCTAAAATTTTGAAAGCACTTCTATTACAGGTGCCCTGATCACAAACTAGAGCTACTGGAATAAGTTGTATCTTATCCAAACCTTGAATAACGTATGTTATTATCTGTGCCAAGATATCTCCTTTTATGGACCCATTTAAGGTAAAATAGCATAAAGGCATTTTCCAGTTATCAAAAATGCCTCTAATATAAAATACTAGAGCTGAATTGGCGGCTTTGTTTTTTCGACCAAGAAATCCTAAATCCTCGTAACCTTCAATACAGTCATAAAACTGATTATACTGTAATTTGGATTCTAAATGAATTTCATCAAATAGAACCACACAAGCTCGTTCTCTTTCAGGCATAGTTTTGACTTTTAATTCAAGTTTTTTTGTTAAGCTGTTCTCCAAACCAGTTTTTAAATTGATTACTCGAAGCCAAGACTGGATAGTACGAACTGATGGCTAAGAAAATGACAAACATTGCCTTAAGAATTTATAACATCCAGGTGACTTATAATAAAGAGAAAGAGCCAAATGGCGTTCGTTTGTTTTCCATACTTTTTTTTTCATTGAAGATAACTGCATATTGACAAATGTTTTCACAGAAGGACTTTTGTCTTTTAACAAATTGGCCAGGAGATTTTCAGTCGTTACCTTTGATTTTCTTTTCAATCGAAAATTTTTTCACCTCAGATTTAGTTGAAGATGGAGTATCTGCAAATTCTATTGTATTTTTTGGCGCTGCCTCAGTACTTGGGCTCTTGCAACTTGGACTGTAATCAACAAATTCTACAAGCTGGTCAACCTCTATGTCATCTTCATGGGGCCTCTTTCTAGAATATGTTTTCAAGTGCCCTTCTGAAATATAAAATTATTTCTGTTATGAATGGAACTGTTAATAATTAATTCCACTATATTGAAAAAATTGGGAAAATTATACTTGATGAAGATCCATACTGAACGATGCAATAAAACAATTTAATTGGTTTCAATCTTCATCATATTATTATTTGAACTTATGTTCACTTTAAACTTGTGACGCGTTTCGCTAAAACAGTAGCTTCATGGAACGAGGGATAATGAAAAAATTTAATTTAAACAGTGAATAAATACATACGGAATTTTAGGAATTTAACAAGAGTATTAGAAAATGTTTACATGGAAATAAAGTGCAAAAAGTATAGTCCATCCGGAAATATAATATCCCAACTTTTTAATCTCCAATTAAGATGTAACTTATTGTAAACAACCTATACAAGATTATTCATGATTCAGGTATAAAGCAGTACCGTTTCTATAAAAATCAATATATACCTATAATTATAACTAAGTATTAAATCTTCAAAAACAACTATAGTTATTGGTATATTGATTTTAACAGAAAGGGACCTGCTGAATTATGAAGTCATAAATAATCTTTAACAATAAGTTTGGTTCTTATATTTCCGGACGGACTTTACCTGAACACGGAATTCTGCGAATATTAATAAAATTATTGAATAAGTATACCTGGAAATTTACTCACAACAATAATTCCCGAACTATTTTCTAGATAAATAAGGTTAATAAGTGAGAGAGATTGATATCTATTTGGTCGTTAAGTAGATTACTTGAATATTTATTTTTATTCATCTCAAGAGCTTCTAATAGATTGAATTCAAAAAATTCAGGTAATCTTCTTAACCACCAAATAAAATCAACCAATCTTTTTTCAATATTTTTGTAAATATCCTTGCAATATCCTTGAAATTTCGTATAAATAAATAAATCAAAAATTGCGAAAATGTTCACTACACCTTCACTTGTTTGATAAAGCTACTGTTTTAGCTAAACGTTTATAGTTTATTTCATTGTAAAAATATTGATATTGACAAGTGTTTTGTCACTTATAATTGCACAAGAGGTTTGTATTTTATCGGGTAAATTTGGATTGTTTAATGAGAAACTGTTTCCTAGCAATTAGACGAGAACAACTGTCAACTATTAAAAACGCGACACCGAAGGTGGAGCGTTTTTAGGTTGACAGTTTTTCGAGTCTAATTGCTAAAGGAAACAGTTTAGAAGTTGAACAACACAAATTTACCCGATATCAATACAAACATCGAGTGTAATTCGGCAGGACAATTCAATGAATCGGCTCATTGTTCGTGTTTAGAAATTCAAAAAGTTGTTGACAAACATGTCAAATTATTTATCATGGTAACAAATGCATAAGTGAAAAAACCACAAGTGCATTTATCGCTGAAAAAGTTAAAGCTAACTTTTGCCGGTGTCAAAGTGACAATTACACTGAGGCATATGCGATTTTTTATACATGAGTTGAATTGTCATTGATATATCATCGTCAGGATGACAGAAGTTACATTCTGTCAGTATCGAAACAATTGTCAATATTAATATGTTTTTTAATATACTCATTGTGGAATTTATTAGAAACATCATCGTTGATTGCTAAATTTTATGCATTTCCTACCTCTGCATGCGATTGGGAGGAACTGCGAAGTATCCTCTTGCATTTGAGAAGTACCAGGAATATTTTCAGTGACTGGAAAAAAAATTTGCCTATTCAATAAAAAAGTATAACACTTATTTTAACCTAACCTAACCTAACAGAAAATTATGAACAGGCATGATGAAAATCACTATTGCCAGGGTATTATTTTCACAAGAGGTTTGTATTTTATCGGGTAAATTTGGATTGTTTAATGAGAAACTGTTGCCTAGCAATTAGACGAGAAAAACTGTCAACTATTAAAAACGCGACACCGAAGGTGGAGTGTTTTTAGGTTGACAGTTTTTCGAGTCAAATTGTTAAAGGAAACAGTTTAGAAGTTGAACAATACAAATTTACCCGATATCAATACACTCGTTTTATAGAATTCATTACAATCACACAAAATAATAATTCAAATTATAGTAGAGGTAATCAAAATAAACTTCTAATTTGCTAACTGAAATATTTTTGCGTTTTGGTGCGAAATTTTAATTATATTTTAAAAACGTAAATTTCTCATTTTAGCCTTTATTTTTGAAAGAAACAACTTTTTTTAAATTAAACTTATGCGAACAAACATCGTAGAGCAGTTTTTCAAAATCAGTCATCATGCCTATTAATTGATATCTAATTATTTAATAATTTTCATTTAATTTAAGTCAAAATTAGCAGACAAAAATATAATTAACCTACATACCTTTCCAAGAAACGGGTACTGCATCTTTTCTTAGTAATTTTCTTTTGCCACTGAGGTAAACATCATTTTTTGAAAAATGATTTTCGCATACACGAAGATTTTTTAGCGATGTCTCCTCCATCATAAACAGATCCATATTTCCACAGTTCTGTATCCACTCAGAAATTAAATTTGATTTAGACACTGGGAATTTAAAAAAACTGATTATATTGTCTTTATTTTTTTTTTTATTACAACATCCCCTATAACAACAGGTATTTTGTTTTTTCATCTCCATAATTCAATAAATTTAAGAAGCACAACGAAATTCAAAACTAAAAAATACTTATACTGCTGGTACCGATCAACTGCCGACTCAAACAAATGCAAAACCGATTATAAATATCGAAGTGAACGTTCAAAAACTACCCTGTCTACTGATCACAGCTCGCCTGACAAAATTCTCGGGCTCGACGATAGTGTCGCCATCCCATTCTCGGGCACTTTTCGCGCTACATTTTGGCGCGTAAGGTTGCGTATCTTCCCAAACTCCTCAATCAACGCTATAAGTATGTTATCTGTGATCTCATCAACGAAGGCGTCAATATATATGACGATGGGATACGAACTAGGGTCGTTACATTTCGGTTGTACCTATCTCATTAAGCTAGAAATACGTCTAATACGGTCTAAAGCACAGATAACATTCTTATAGATAGGCATCTGACCGTGGCGCTAACTAGTGCGAATTAATTTTGACGGGTGGCGCCATCTTACAGGTCGGAAAAGTAAGCTCTAACACCTTTTACATGGTTGTGGTCCTCGCTAACTGCCGAAAAAGTAGATTCCTGTAATTTAACAGTTTTTGGCGGCATATTCAAAATTACTGTAATATTACTTTTATTGAAATATGGCATTTATGGTCCATTTTTTAAAATTTCATTTAAAGTAACTCAACATTCGATTGATATTATATTAATAACATTCAAATAGTCAAGTTAGATTAAATGAAATGTCAAAATATGGACCATACAATGCCTGAAGTGGGAAAAATTAAACAATAATCAACCAGTTTATATACTTTTATTCATTACTAAAAATAACAATAAACAGATCGTTTTTTTCATTTATTTCAAGACAAACAGAAAGACATAATATAAGAGCTTAACAATACAGTTAATAAATAAAATTTGAGTAAATAATTTTGAAAAGAATCAGCATGCGCTGTAAGGTGATGAAAACTTTTTAATTAGATAATAATGATTATAGTTTTCATCAACAGTAATAAAAATGCATGTTTAAAAAACAAATATAGAAATAGTGAGCGCACACTATGGATTGCAGAAATAATTAAATATAACACAAAGAAATGATAGAATGAGACTGAAATTTTTATATCTTTTGGCTCAACTTTTTATTTCACAGTCAACTGTTTTATAAAAGTTCTACAAATAAGAAAAGTGATATTAGTAAGCACACAAATGTATTTAATATAAATATACAGGAGCCTATAAGTTTCAAGGAAAACAGTGGTATCGAGATTTTTTAAAAAAGGTTGCTACAAATAAAACTAACTAAAAACCAGTTTACAATGCCAATCTAGTAAATTGAATAGATGAGGCTTTTACTTGATGAAGATCCATACTAAACGATGATATTAAACAAACTAAATTGTTTTATTCCATCGTTTAATCTAGTCAATCTTGAGGACAATATGAGTATCATCAATATATTTATAAACATTTTTAATTAGCTCAAACACATAGTACTGTGAAGGTTTGAATATTTATTTTGTTTCTCGAAACTATTTACCTTTGAAAATTGTTCGACCTTTTTCCAGTAGACTTTTATTGGCACTTCTTAAGAAGGGAGTCTCCATAGATGGTTCCATAATGATCCTGGTATCTGCAAAGAATTTTATTATTTGCAAATATAATTATACTATATGAGATTTATATTACTTTTCATATGATTATCAACCACTCAGAATGGCTTTAATGCTCTTCAACACTTCTTAGACACACTATTTGCTTGCAGATGGAATTGTTTCTTGTGGGATACAATTGATACAAACAAATGTCCTTTAACTTCTTTGGTTTATAATCTAGAACATAATCATGTTTAATAACATTCAATAAATATATGTGTAAAAAATTACCTCTTCAAATCCGAGCATTTGTTCCCACTTCGTTCCATCAAATTAAAAGCTGTTCTTCCTGGATTGGAAGTATAAAGCTGTATAAACAAAAAACTACTTTAGTAATTTGTCACTTTTTATGTTATGAAAGATGTTTTGTTTCATTTTACTAAAATTAAACTTACCGAGTTCACTATATACATTACATTCCTTCACAATAAATTTGGACATTGTCTTTTTTGATAATGATTATTGAACGATAATATTAACTAATTCACACTTCAACGACAAACTTGAAGCACGACATACATGAACCGTAAAATGGCGTTAAACTACAATGTGAGCCGTAGCCGTGAGGCATGCGCAAATATCTAGAATAACTACCAGCAGCGTTACAGTTTTCATTAAATCAGCAATTGTAGTTTTTCCGATCCAGTAGGTGGCCGTACCATCGCTCGTTCAGAGTTACCATACCCTGGTCTAAAGTACGAGAATGTGAAATTAGATTGCTGATAGTATAGTAGTTATCTGAAATTTCCAGGTCAATTCGGAATACTTACTTAGGACACTGGGTGAACCAAATTTATAGGACGGGATATTTGAATTTATAGGATAGATTTTTATTTTAAATAGATATTTATAGAAAGATTAATTTATCTGTCGTTGTATTATGGATTTTTCACCTTTGTAAGACTGCATATATGTTTCATTGGAATTTCATATAGTTGATATAAGAAGACGTTTTGTAAGACCGTCCATTAGACCGTCTTTTTTCAGTGTAGAGATCTCGTAGGCCGTAATAAATACAATATTGAGAAAACGGGAAAAACATTTGGTGTATTGATGTGAAATTAAAATATTCTGACTATTTCCGTACATTAACCCCGTTGTTATTACCGCTGATATTAAGAAAATTATTTCCAAATTTTTCTAATAAACGAGGTTCTCTATTAATTTCATTATACGACGTTTCGTCTTCCCAGGGTCATCATCAATTTAATACTGTTAAATACGGACCTGGACTTTTTATTGCAATCTTTTTTGGGTTTTGTGTAAGATTTATGTATGAATATTGGGGTGACATTCACTGAAACCTAGAAGATATATTGTGCCCACTTACTTCTTCTTAGTTCCTGAGGAAAGACTCTCAGAGTCTAGTAGATAAGTGTCCTCCTCTTCTATCCAGTAGTCTCCTAGGTGTTGTGCCCTGGGATTCGGAGTTGACGTGCAATTCACAAGTATGTAGATGGAGGTTTTTCTTCCGGTGTTATCGAAATGCCTCCCGTTTTTTCAGGTACCTATTTTCATAGATGAAATGCCTCCCGGGTACAATCGAAATGCCTCCGGGTCCTTAATCATTTATGGTAATATTTTGTGTGCTTAATCTTTGTATAATGACACAATGTTGCCAAATTATAATTTGAATAGGTAAATATATATCTATTTTTATTTTTCTAATTCTTATGCACTGTACATAAAATCTGTTAACAAAATATTTCAGAGTACGACATTTTTGTTTAGAAAATAAAATTGTTTACAATTAAAAACAAAGCCGAAGTACACTTAGTATTCCAATTGTTTATAGTTGTTTATAATAAATATCCTTTCTATAATGATGTGATTACTTAATCAGTGTACATTTTTGTTTAGAAAATAAAATTGTTTACCATTAAAAATAAAGCCGATGTACCTACACTAAGTATTCTAATTGTTTTGATCTAACACGATTCTAATCTCTAATCTATTCCATGAATAGGGTAGTTTGCACCTACTAAATCTGGTAATTAGTTGTTTATAATAAATATTCTTTCTATAATTATGTGATCACTTAATTTTTGTATAAATACTTCAAGTTTATTAGTTCTTGTCTCAGTTTTGTCGATTTAAAGCTTGTATCAGTTTGTCAATTTTAAGTTCAAATTGTGTTTAAGTGGATTAAGTTATAATATTCGAAATAATGGAATCAACGATGTGTTCGAGTCAAAAGGGCAAACCTTTAATATCAATTGATGGTTTCACATTCGGTTTTCAAAAAATGTTGGCCAAAGATACGGTAAAGCGATGGACATGTACTAAGAAAACCTGCAAAGCATTTGTGAAAACGCAGGGATGTGACAATTCGATAATTGAGTCGATATTAGATCACAATCACGAGAAGTTGTCTGCCGAAGTGTCCAATAGGAAAGCCGTAAGCAATTCGATAAAAAGAGCAGCCGTGGAAGATATCAACGAAAAACCAATGAAGCTCATATGTAAAGAACTTAAGAAGACGAATATAGAGACATTTACTACCAACGATATCTATAGGGTGAGACAGAATTTATATTACGCTAGAACAACTAATTCTTTAATTAAACTTCCTAAAAGTATATCTGAATTTCATATTGCTATCGATTCAACTTCGATTATTACAAATAGGAACGAAAATTTTATAATTAAAAATGACAAAGATAATCACATTGTTATATTATCCTGTTCTTCAAATCTTTCTTTTCTTTCGACTGTTTCCAATTGGTATGTCGACGGAACTTTTGAGTACTGTCCTCGCTTTTTCACCCAATTGTTCACTATACATGGCTTAAAAAATGGACATTATATTCCTCTCGTCTTCTGTTTACTTGAAGATAAAAAGTCATCTTCTTATTATCTCGTGTTTAAATATATCATAGAAGAATGTATTAAACTCAATTGCCCTGTATCCCCTAAAGTAATAACTTCAGACTTTGAAATTTCTATACATAATGGTATCCGTAAGGCATTCCCTGAAGCAGATCTTCGTGGATGTCGTTTTCATTTGGGTCAGGCTTGGTATAGAAAGCTTCAAGCACTGGGCTTAGCTCCAGAATACCAGAAAAAAGGTGCTGACTCAAGTGAAATTACCCATTTTCTGTCATATATTTTTGGCCTATCATTCTTAGATCCTGAAGAAGTTGGCGATTTTTTTGCAATAGATTTGTCCGAAATTAAACCAGTCGATGAAAGGGTCACTCAGTTTTGTGATTATCTTGTGGATAATTATATATCGGAAAATTCGAAATTTCCGCCACATCTCTGGGCTGAGCACTCTTCATCTTTAGAAAGAACCACAAACCCATGTGAAAGTTTCCATTCCAAGTATAACTCGTCTTTCTACTGCCCTCATCCAAATATAAATAATTTTATTGAGATTATTTTACAATTTCAAATAAATACCTATATTAAAATAAATTCTGTCTCGGTACCAAAAAGAATTGTTGAGGAAAGTACAGCAAAAATCAATTTTGTAAATGAAAAAATATTACAATTAAGAGAAGGTACAATAAATAAATTAGAATTTGTGAAACTAGTGTCATACAAATTTAGGAAAAATAATTTGTAAGTTTGTAAATTTCTTCTGATGATTTGTATATAAAATTGAATAGTTCAGTCTGCAGACTGAATTTTATTGTTTGAGTCGTAATTTTCTTAAAAATTGGTGTTTTTAAATTTTCTGCGATGATAATATTATGTAATTTTGTAAGTTTCTGCTGATGATTTGTTTTAATAAATGTATAAAATACTTATCATGTCTTTATGTTTTTGATCAAAATAATCAAAATATTAAAACCAAAAAATAATGGTTAATATTGAGTTATTAACGAAATTCTATAAAAGGACGAAAGTTTGGCAACGTCTCACCTTCGTACAAAGATTAGAAGCTGGTAATTTATTTAGAGCTTAGGAGGCAATTCGTATGTGACCCTTTTAGCGACAGGTAAGAAACCCTTTTTCGGGAGGCATTTCGTATCCGGCCTTTTCTTCCATGTCACAGATTCTACTCTTCTTCTTCCACTATTTTGAGCTTTTTCAGGTACCAATTCAAGCGACAATGTCCCGAAAGGATCCTGTATTTGACGAAGGGTTGTGTCAACAGTGTCCCAATGCTGCTGTCATGTAACTTTGGATTTTCTTTTGAAGGGTGATTTTGAATCCTTTCCAATAATTCTATTCTCGGTGACGGTAATTGAAGTTGCAATTTCTGCCTGTTGGTCAGCAAGTTCGTTGCCCTCGATGCCAATGTGGTACCCAATATTTAGAATTATTAATTTGACTTTATTAAAGAAGAGTGGACTCATAAAAGATGATGATTGTTCGAAGACGAAACGTGGTATATTTGTCAAGTATGCGATACCATTGTATTATCTTATACAAAACCCAAGAAAGGTTTCAATAAAAAATCCTGGTCGATATTCAAAAAAACTAAGTTGTGAAGACAAAATGTGGTAATGAAATTTTCTATATGCTAATTTATAGAAAGCCTCGAATATTATAAAAAAAATTGAGAATATTTGTTTGATATATTTCATAATAACACCGATACATTTAAAAATCGGAAAGAACCATTTTCGGACTTTGTCCAATATCTCCGAAACTAGTTGAGATATTTTTGATCCATTTAATACCCCATCAATATACCAAACTTTTTCTCCCTTTAATCGATATTGTATATATTGTTCATTAGTTTACAAGATCTGTGTAGACATCAATTAAATCCGATCCACCCTGTATACCTACATACATACCCTCCTTCAAAAGTTCCGAAAAATGAGTGATCACTAGGCATAACAAAATAAAATTTAATCTCCACAGGAATACAATTTATCAAATTTACCATCAGTCCATAACTCTTCAGAAACAAATAAAACAAAATAAAATATATATGGTACCATAATATTCAAGTACGTATCGTCGGTTTTTTACTCAATAATAATTACTTTATTGCGGTATCTGCTATGAGACATTTATAAACAATTTTAAGACTGTACTAGTTTCACATAACAGTCTTTATCATACTACCTCTGCGAATTGGTTTAGATATAAATTGTATGTCTTTGCACCCAAGTACCATCCTCACTAGCATGATGCGCATATGTTATTACCCCATAAAATGAAAGTGGCTACGTATCGTCATGATAATAAAACAAACTGAAGGCACACCACAACGTACCGACAGACAAGTCTATAATATCATCAATAATAATGTGTTTCAGAAAGTACCATACAACTTAAGTCATTCATTCAAGATAAGAATCGGTTTTGGCAACTCCAAGGTTCAAGCAATAGTATAATAATCAACATGTTTCACAAACATGGTGATAATTGTATGCTTTATAAATATTCCAAATATAGCTGAATACTTTTCATAAGTTAAAGCAGTGGAGTAAAAAAACTGAGAAAAGCAATTAAAAATCTTCGAAGTTATGGAAAATATTTCTTGGTTAGTAAAAATATAAAGTTATTCACGTTAAATACAACAGTAACATTAGAACAGCAGGAAGATATGAATAAGACTGTCAAGTTGGGATCGATACAAATAAAAGTAAGTCAATTCCATACCTTGAGCTGGACACAAAAACATCTTATAAATTTTCATTTTGGTAGTTTTTCAATCTACCTTCTGTTTAATATTTTAGTGTATTGAATAATTTAGATGTGGCTTATATTCCATTATCTAACTTCAAGCTGCTATTACTATCCAGCACCCCTCCAAAGTATTTTAAACTTTATGTTGCCATAACTGTGTATCCATCTCCCCTACGCTAATTTGTATAATCTTCATGTTTCCTCTACACTGTCATTATATCAGTTTTGTTGATTCTTACGTCGTATTCAATGAGACATTCCAACTGGCTATCGGTTTTTTCACGAATTTATTATTTACAGCAAGTAGCAGGTCATCAGCGTATAGACGGTGTTCCAGAACTATTAGCTTCCGTTGCCGTACTCCCGCAATAACTCATTTTTTATATTTTCCGCGTGCTTGTAAGATTTCATCTATGAGTGAAATTAATAGTATGGGACTTGATATTTTCCATTGTCTTACCACCCTACATGTATCAAAGTTTGTTTGTGTTTTTCGTCTCGTATATACTGTAAATCGCATGCAGTGAAACTTTGGATACTCCCATTCTCGCTACAGTTTTCCATATTCTATCTATGGGACAATTAAATGTTTTTTACAGATGAATAACGCATATATTTTCCCATCTTTCTGGTCATGTAATACCGATATTCAAACCGAACAAATGAAAATCAACCCAGATTCATACCAGCTCTTACAAACCCAATGTGGTATTTGCTTAATCACAGTTTCCTGTAAAAATGGTCATATATTAGTAAAGTGTGTCATCGATAGACGTCAGAAATAATAGTTTAATACTATTATAAAGCAGTTTTGAAAAATACTTTTCAACGAGCAGACTGTTAACTGAGAAGCAACAACTACTTTTCTGACAGACATTGACATTGAATTACACTTCAAAGTTAAATGGTTTGGGATATCTGCACGATATAACCAACCATTCTGATTTGTAGTTAGAAGGGACGTTACTTGTAGACCGGTTTCGGTGTATTTGCGCACCATCAGTACAAGATGGATATCATCCATCCAGAAGATCTGAGAGCATAGTCCTGGACTGGAGACAATGCTGAAATCACATCAATACATTAACACCAGTAAAAGAAATGCTCAAAATGCGATAACAGCGAAATCCTCACATCTAACCACAAACCAAAATTCTATATTCATAAAAACACATCAATACAGCTTACGATTTGGTCTGGAGACATGGTATACAGTAATTGTTTTTTAAAATGGTATGAATAGAGGTATTTTAAGCACAATTGAAAATGTTTTAAGTGCAAGGTAATCCAATGTTAAGAGATAATGGATTACTCTAAGGCAATCACATCCAGACTAACGGATCTCCTCAAGGATCCGTATTGAGTGTTACTCTATTTCTGGGAGCTATCAATTATATAGTGTAAAATATAAAATATTCGGTGTATGTAAGTCGCGGAGGCGCTGGCTAACGAAATATTAAACATCGGCAAGGGCCAAATAAGGAAAGTGACGAAATAACTCACTTGTTACTGTAGCCTAAGGAAGCATCTGTCGGTTGTACATGGAAGAGGAGGCAAATACTGGTTCAGGACCTGTGAATGCAGTTTCAGACCCTAGCTGTGCTAGGGTATCCTTCTTTCCGTTTCCTTTAATAACCTTGTGCTCCGGGACCCACTTAAGAGTTACTCTATTATGGTAAGCCAGGGATCATAGTTTTTGTAAGCAGTCCCAGACCAGTTTAGATCCGATCTGGGGACATGCTAAAGTTTTTCGTGCTGCCTGACAATCAGAGAGTATAAGGATCTTTTGACCTCTATACTCACTGCCGATATTCAATTGCAAACTCATGTCGATAGCGTAGATTTCTGCCTGCAATACAGATGCAAAACTCCCCAACGATGCGTGGATATTGTCCCTGGGTTCATGGGTCCATGGACTTCAGCTCCTGTTCCAGTGTCAGTCTTAGATTTGTCTGTGTACCACACCAACGTTCCATCCTGACTGCATTCATCCAACCCATCCCAGTTTAGCTGGATACGGTATGGTTGGTTGTCGTTAATTATGGCCAGCATGTTGCCACTTCTCATTCCAAGAGTTTGTGATAACATGTGTAATTCTGGAATGACTATGGAAGTTGGTTCCTTCATGCCAGTTCTAATTACATTCCAGTCTATATGCAGCCATTCTCGCGTCCACCTTAACATGCAGAGCAAGAGGAGGAGGATGAAGAATTGATTCTCATAGTACTAGTTATGCACAGACAGGCAAGCCACTGAAATTTCAATAGCTCCAGTTCGGCTTCCCTTTGATCTGTTTTTGGCCACCAAACTAAGGCCCTGTAGGTGCCTATGGGTCTCACTACGGTTGTATACGGCCAGTATACGATCCGTGGATTTAGTCCCCATGTGTTTCCTATCGCCCGGTTGGCAGCCACTAGGGATATTTTTGTCGTGTAGGTATGAGTTTCAGGTTGGTTTTGCATCCAGAAGTATACCCAGATACTCAACCTCCTGGCTTGGACACAGCTGCACGTTGAATGGGCTTGGCAGCTTTAGTCTTTATTGTTCTAGTGAAGGGAATAAGTGCGGATTTTGCAGGGTTCACCCTTAGCACCGAATATTAATAAACAAGAAGGGTCACTCGGCTTTTTTTCTTTAATGTGGTGTAGATAAAGGCTAGCCGGCGTCAATAAATTATCTGTTAGAGAGCACGTGCGAGTGTACGAATACGAGGCTTCCTCGTAAAAATTGTGACATACACATTAAAACATAAATTGTACAAGGTCTGGTCAACATGTATTTGAATAAATGTATTTAAAATTAGATAACGTATGGAATTTCAGTTGTAGATATATTTGAACATTATGTGACATGCTTTTTTTTTAAATTAGCATCTTCAGAATTAATTATTAATTAGTGTTATGCATGTTTAAGATTTTTTTAATTTTGTTTTTGTTATTTTTAAGGTATATGGACAATAATACACGTAAATATCAACTAAATACTCAACATAAACATTTTTAATTAAAAAAAAAAGATTTCTCTTTATAACAAATGTTACACATAAAAAAATAAATGAATACATAAGTAATAAATAATTTATATCAAATAAATGAATAAAAATAAGAAAAGCGTAGTGTTCCTATACATACATTATTTCCAACAATAGTCGGGGAAAATCATAAATTTTGCAATATTTTTAATTTTATGTTGAGTTTTGAAGGTTGCTTATTTCGAATTTGACTTTTAATATCTCGGTTTGCAAATTTTACAGTAAAATATATTCTGACTCTGGTGTAAAGCGACAAAAAATAATCAAATGGGAACAGCGAACAAGGATGTGTAAAAGGTATTGTTTTAAACAAATCTTTCAGTTTTTCACCAATAGATCTATTCGAAGCCAAATTATTAAAATTTTCCATGAATATTTCCTCCAATTGTTTAATATATTCGACCACATTTAGGGGAGGTAAATTTAAGCCGCCCGATTCTTTTGAATTAGAATACGACTTTGCTTCAAAAAAAATGGTTTCTTGCTTTTTGAAAGATGCTTTTCCATTGTATTCTTTACATGTGTCACACGAATGCTGTAGCAAACATTTTTTCAGCAAATAGCCGGTAATGTAGATCAGAGCATTACCATCGGTGCTAGAAAGTGTTTGATAGTCACTTGTATATATTTTAAGAGAATTATTTCTCGCTTCTTCGGGAAAATCAATTTTCTGGCAAGTCTCTATTACGTCAGGCGTTACATTTAATAATACAACATTCACATCATCCATACAATTTTCACTCCCTTCATTTATGCATCTCAAAGTAAATAATTTTTTGAAGGCTCTACAAAACTGTATCGGTGTTGGATTTCTACAGTTACCTCCACAATTTCTAATCTGTCCGAAAAAATTCTCTAAACAATCTTGGTTTAGGTTACGTGTCATTAAAAAAGAATAGTTTTTTGATTTTAAAATATCCCACAAAGCTTTAATCGAACTAATCGTTAATTTTAACCCGTTTATAAAATGCATTGTATTGTTGAAACATTTTTCTACAAAAATGTCCTTTCCATCCTTTTGTTTTGATTTTACAATTTTTACAACCTTCAAGTTATCAAGCATGACAGTAATTTCCTCTAAAAATTGCATTTGTTTTTCTGTCCCTCTAAAAACGTTAAAATTTTGTAAGTTGGACGAATTTAACAAATCAAATAGATCATTCATCTTTTGTACAAAATTTGCTGTTAATCTAGCTTCTGGTGGCAAGTATTTGAAATCGATATATGCGAGCAAAGCTGCTGCCACAGAGTGACTAAATACTTGGGAGGCATATTTGACTTTCATTTTCTGAAAGCTACTGGGAGATAAATGTTCATCGGTTAATTTAGGACACATCCTGCTTGCCTTTTTCTTGTCATATTGATAAAAAATATCTAAATAACATTTTTTAATTAAACCTTCTGGTAAGCGGAAATCGTATGAGAAAAAGTTATTTCGGACAGATTTTAAAAGGTGTGGTGCATCAAACATATAAACAAGTTTTAAATTATCAACAGTAAAATATATATTATCCGGGGTTAATTTCAAAATTTTATTTACTAGTTTACGAAAGCTAGAGCCTTGATCTGAAACAACTCCCACTACGTTAAAGCCGATTGAATTTAATTTCCTAACGCTCTCAAATAAAATTTCTTTCACCTCTTCTGCGGGAGCTACTGAATTATATAAAAAATACCCAATAGGCTGTTTCCAGCTAGATGCAATTCCTCGCGCCATTACTACCAAGGCGGAAGTTGCAATTTTGGTACTATGTGAATGCCCCTCCTGGAATCCAACAATTTTGTCTTTGCTTATGTCGTAAAAAAAATTTGATTTTATGGACATTTCGTCAAGGCATATAATACAATCTTTCTCCATTTCTGCAAGAAATTTAGTTCGAAAGTTAAGTAAGCCAAAAATAAAATCGTTGAATCCAGGATTCACTATCCATTTTCTAATAAATCGGTTTAGCGTACTTTTTGAAGGCAATCTATACAAACTTGAAAATTGTTTGTAAGCCTTAGGCCCCAAAAAGTTAACGCTTACAGCGAATCGCTTATATTCTTCGGAATACCTACAGCCTTTTGGGAATTTATTTAATAGGTATAATTGATTTTTGATAAGTTGGCAGGACTTTGCTGGATATTTATCTTCTAAAAACCTATGGACATCTTCAATTGTAATATTTTTCTCCAGCTGCCTCTGACATTTTGGAGCCTTTGACTCTGATGCGCTGGTTGAGGCCCTTTTCAAACTCCTTATTTCTTCATTTAGTTTAGCTTTTCTCGGAGTGTTTGCTGAAAGTATGGTTGTTGTTTGTGTAGATCTGCTATTTAATGTAGATGTATGGGTTTGCGAAGATGCGTCGTTACATTTCTCATGATCAAAGTAAAAATCTGTTTGAAGACATGCGTCTTCTAGGCTTATGCAATCGGTTTGCATGCAGGCATCCATATTTGTTTGATATCCCAAGTTTAAAGAGGGAATCGCATTACATTTTAGACGAGGTCTGACGCTATTTTCTAGAATATCATGATTTGTAAAATGTAAATCGCATACTGCCAATCTGTCATAACACTGGTCTACAGTGAGGTTAGCATATTTATGCGTTCCAACAAACCTTAAAACGTCTTTCCAACTTTGGCATCTGTAAAGATGCAGAATTCATAAATATTACTTTTTTAAAATGTTACTGAATAAAATACCTATCGCATAAATGCAGCAAAAGGCTACGTAAAAAATATAAACACGTTTATTACCTTATTTCATCTCTCGGACAACGAAAACATATTCTCCCCCCAGGTCCTTGTCTGCTATTACAGCCCTCTACACAACAAAATCTCGGCATTTTTTTATATTTAAATTTTAAATAAGTGTAATAATTATACTCGTAACCTAGAACTAAACTTCAACTACACACACAATAATTTTATCTGGCCCGCTGGTGAAGACAACCCGTATAATATGAATATTCTCACTGCAGCGTAGTATTTATTCCGACCGGTATAATTCGAGTGAGGATCTGACTCCGATTTACTCCGAAAAAAGAGTTGCGACGATGCGACAGAACGACATTTTGGAAATATCATAAAAGAAGGCGGAGCTGAGAGTGACCCTTCTTGTTTATTAATATTCGGTGCCCTTAGGCATTGCCTCCTAAACCATATCTCCACCGTTTCGAGAGCCTGTTGCATCAGCTCCGATATAACATTAGGGTATTCACCCAGTTCAAGTATTGTCAGATAGTCTGAATACCCTGGGAGTATATCCCATTCCTGCTCAATTCCTCCAGGTTATCGTCTATGACGAGGTCCACAGCAAAGACTCTTCTCTATGGGCATCCCTTCATTATCGATACCGTCATGGAGTCTCCAAATAAGGTTGTTGTTGCTGTTCTGTTGTTCATGTTTTTCATCCACCGCCATGAAGTTCGTCTGCTCCACGCCTCACAATAGCTGCTATCATGGAATCAAAGGAGGTGTAGTCAAACGCTCCTTCTATATCAAGATATGCACCAAGAGCTATGTATTGATTTCCTAGTACAGCCTAAATTTTCGACACCAGTTGATGGAAGGCTGCTTCTCAGCATTTTCCTGATTGATAGGCATGTTGATTATGGTGAAGTGGCCTTTCAATGAGAAAGTTTTTCCGAACATACATATCAATAAGTTTCTCCTTTGTCTCCAACATGAAAGACGACAGAATTACTTTGCCCATGCCATGGTTACTTATACGAAGTTTGATGTTCATCTTCAAAACTGTATTTCTTGCACTTACATGAGCACACACTGTGATAAAGCTATTTTTTCCATTTTTAATAATTGATATACTGATTTTATGAGTCTTACTCATAAAACTCTTTTATTTTTTACTAACACGGTTTTATTGGCTTCACCTGTATTTATGTATGTTGGTAACCCACTCCTTTGGACTCGATTTTGATCCACTTTAAACTAACAGATTCAATTCAAACTTTGTACACTTGTCAAGGACCGATGACAATACAATATAGTAATAAAATATAGGGTGTTCCATTTATAAAGCAGCCTTTGAATTCGATTCTTACACACTTTAAACAATCAGATTAATTCTAAATTTTGCACACTCGTCAAGGACCGATGATCACACAAAATAGTAGTAAAATATAGGGTGTTTTAAACAAAAACTTTGATCTCGCGTCGAGTTTAAAAAAAACTAAAAAACACGTTTTATCGGTAATCGAACTAAACAGTAAAAGATAATTCTTAATTTAAGAATAAAATGATTAACGAGAAAATTAAGGTCATTATGGTAAGATCGTGGGGTGCTCGAAATCAATTGTTATAATTTCTTACTAGTTCTATTCCGAAGTACAGAGCTAGTGTATAAATGTAGTACAAAGCACCCCACGCTTATACTATAATGACAATAATTTCCTCGTTAATCATTTTATTTATAAATTAAAAACTATTTTTTACTATTAGTTGGATTACCTATAAAGTGTGTTCCTCAAGCTTTTTTCACTATAATGTGTTTTTATATGTACCGTTAGCCATACATTTATTTCACATAACATATAAATTCCCAATTATGATATTGTATAGCAATACAGTTCTTGTATGACTGGACACCAAACTCTTCGCAAATTATCTTTTTCCTTTTCTACACTCCACTTATTGCACAACGAGCACATCTCCTTTGAGTTTGAAATAGTCCTTTTTATAGTTTGTTTCATAAGTGATGATAGTCAGTTATAGGACTTGCTGAAAACTGAGCCGAACACATTTTGTATTCCACCATCACTATCTTGAATTTGTCTTTCTTGGAACAAAAATTTGTTGTTGGTTATAATTGGAATTATTTAGGAGAAGTGCTTTCTTCACTGGATTCACTTTTTGATTCACTACACAGTGACACATTAATCCCTTCTGAATTCTCTATGGATTTCATGTTTACTCATCACCTTTCTCGGGGCATAGTCTGTAACAACATAAATCATCAGTATTTCAAGGATACATATTAAGCAATTATAGAAATAGTATGTAGAAATGTGTGAAATATTTTTCACTGTTTTCATCACTATTTCGCAAAACAATTATATAATGCTATTGAACAAACTCACCTTTAACCAAACATAGCAAAAGCTATGCGAAATACTTATATTTTTCCATAAAAATTGCTAAAACCAAGCATAAAAGGTAACCTATTCCAAATAAAGAAACCCTCCAATTACTTAACCTAAAATAAATTACTTAACCGTTCGTACTCTAGGAACTTTGGACCCCATAGCTATACTAGCGCCACCAATTTAACACCTTTTGACGGACACTTTTTATATACAGAGTTTGTGCTTCTTATATCTAGTCTCCATGAGCGAACAATCCGGAATTTTTGACAGTGCAAAAAAACAGCATTACAAACCAAACTGATGGCAAACGACGATACTTCCGTGGGCATGGCTACTAACTACGAGGATATTACAAACCATTCTTGAAGGGTTGAAAATAGGACACACAAGATAAACTCATCCAAATACCTACTTAGGGGTCTCATGACTTCAATCCAAGTATTATTTCGTTTAGAATTTCAATGAATTTACTGTTTCGATTCCATTCAAATTGTAAACATTTATTTTATAATGGAACTAGCATATTTAAGTTTCATTCCTTGTTTCATACATTTTTTTGGCGATAATATTCGACGTAATTTATGATATTCAATGTAAGCAGGGCGTACTGTTTTATTTAAATGAACATAGTGCTGGTGACAGTAGAATTAATTCAATGAAGCAATCGATCATTCGCGTATAACAAATATTATTAGCGAATTTAAATGATGGACTCAATATCCACCATATGGTACAGTTAACAAGTTCAAAAAAGTGGTAATTCTCTCAATAGCTACTCAAAATATGAGCAATAGTTCATTGGATTCAGTATGATGTCTAGAAAAATGCATGAGAATATGTATTGTTAGGAGATACATAATTGCAGAGGTTATCAACACATTTAGATGTAAGAAAATTCAGTATTTTCGGGAATAATTCAAAAACTATAAAAGATAATCAGGATTTGGAAAGGTCATTGAAAGGCAGGAAATTTCCAGTAAGAAAATCTTTACTCCCGCAACTTTATCCCTATTGCTAATAATTTTGAATTAACTTTAATAGGCCTAGGCATGGCTATGTAAGGTCTCTGAAATACGTCACATAAAATATCAATAAAAAACTCAATTAATTTTTGGTGTGTTCTTAGAAATTAAGAGAACAAGGTACCGTTGGAAATGACGATCTTTCTCAATTTTTTTAACAAGTTTGGCAACTGAACTTTTTAAAATAGCCGTGTTCGTTGAAGGCAATGAAAATAACTCACATAATCGACATAAAAATGTTTCGCCTCTTGGAGCCTCCTGGACCAATCCAATGGTTGTGATAAGTAACATGCAAGTATTGCCTAGAAATTTCACTAAAATCTACACCATCGTGTATGATCCACATATTTTGCCCAATATCGAGTGGGATATCATTAAGTAGTTCAGGCGGATAATTTTGGAGAAAACTGGAGTGAGTAATTTAATTTAATTGCTATGGCAGAAAATATGGCTCAATTAAATAGTCCCTTATAATTCCAATCCACACATTAACTGAAAAAACATTTTGAAAATGGTGCTCTATAATATTGTGCGGGCTCTCGACTCCTTTATGTAATTATTTTGAGAATTCATGATGGATATTTTTAAAAAAATGTGCCTCAACTGTGAACAATAATGTGTTTTTCAAAAATTGAGTACTTCTATCTACTCTGTTAGTAATGCAATCACAAAATTTTATTCGCTGAGAAAAATACAACTGCTGGCCTTAAATTTTTTGAATGAATTTATTAGGTGAAATATAGTTTTTTCCATGAATCCCAAAGTGCTCAGAACGCATCTATGGAACTGCAAGGGATACCCGAAAGCATTCAACAAGGACGATACCGAAGTCAGTACCACGATTATTCTCCATCAGGTGAAAAAATTCTTATAGTTAAAACAACTTACAAGACCCACCTAAGTGAAGTTTTGGCACACATGTTGATAAAATGAACTGAAACTTCAGCAAACATATTGTTTTTAGTAAATTAGTTGAAATATACCGCATTCAGAAGCTTCAATTGTTAAAATAGTTTATGAATTAACGTATTAGTATATAAACTATATGGTTGTTTAACCATACACAGTTGTATTTAGTTGTCAACATATCTCTGAGTTATGCAATTGTTTTAGTTAATGAGAGTACGAGTGTCCCCATGATAATAAAGGTGGTATATTTAATCAACAGTCAACTCTAAATAATTGGTGGTGTGATGTGTATTACTCGGTGGCAAATTATGTTGATGTGGATATACAGTGAGGTTCTAAAGAAACCGATAAATAATCTTTTTTACGTTTAGGGGTGATAACTTCCTACAAAAAAACTTAAATTAAAAGGGGTGGCGTGTCATACTGAGTATAAAAGGGTTCCAATTCAATATTGATGAAGGATACAGAAGGCACAAGATTATCACAATGTAGGATAGTCAAGCAGCCATTCAAGTACTGAGCTTTTGTGTAATCAGTTCCAAAATGGTGTGGGAATGCCTAGGCATACTCAATGAACTAGGCGAGAGCAATATAGTCACCTTACTGTGAATTCCAGGACACACTGGAATAGAGGAAAATGAAATAGCAGATAATCAAGCAAAGACGGGACTGAAATACCCTTTTGGGGGCTGGAACCCTATTGCGGAATAAGCTCCAATATAATATTGGAAGAAATAGGCAAGGCTGAAACAAGAGAATATCTGAACATTGGAAATGTCTAGTAGGGCCTAGACAATCAAATACTCTTCTGGTTGTCTACAGCCTGTTCACACGCTACCTCTTTTTTCTTTAAAAATTTTAAAGGGTAGCTATTACACCTTAGGAGTGAAAAGTTCCATTAATTATTTTTTGACGTTTCTCGAAACCAGTAGAAATTTTCAATTTCAGTAATTCATATATGTTCTAGCTAATCAAAACATTATTATAGTGAGAGCAATCTACTTACATTATCCAGCGAGATTTATTCAATGTACATTGTTTTCATTGAATGTACAACCAGATGACAACGTATTTTGTTGATCTGACGAGTCTGTCAAAAATTTTCAAGAATACCAGACGAGAGTTCGATAAATTAGATAATAACTCTCCAGACCTTTTCTCAAACTTGTTGCCATTTGGCAGTAGACACTCGATCCCTTCAAGCTATTGTATATATTTCCTGGCAACAAGTTTTCTAAAACCAGTCAAATTATTTTCAATGTATTATCACTGTCTTGTGATACTACTACAAAGAAAATATAGTTTTATATATAAAACACAATAGTACACCAATTTAATGAATTTATTCTTTATTTTAGAACCTCACTGTATATAATTTAATCAACATTGTTGAAATTAAAATAGAATTTACGTTTACACAATTAACCATGCTAAAAAATTTGGTCCCTACACCTTAATCTTACAAAAAAAAATGGCATAACTATTTTTCGTACTTTATGGTTCAGGTATGTGACCACAAGAGAATAGTTGAGCAGGTGAATCATCATCGCCTTAGCATAAAATTACAATTAATATTGAAATGCTGCGAACTAGTCCATAGAAATTATTTTTTAAATTGGCCGCCAGGAAGGTTATTTGAAATTATTGCAATAGTCTTATTTTATGTGATGAATTCATTAAAGCTTCTAATATTGTTAGGATGGTGTAAATTCACGATTATGAAACTATAAAAATGTACTTCAAGTGAATTTATTCTGTGTTAACAATTTATATGATTCAGAAAACTTCCCTGTATTATTTGATTACAAATAGTTGAACATTCGTTTTGAAAAGAACACAATAATGAAATGGGATAATAACAATATTATTTCAAAACTGGTTTTTATAATCAATTAAACATGAAAGTTATCTTTTTCGCCAAATTATTCATTAACATATTGAGGTGGAAAGTATTTAACGATTTTTTCAACCTTTTGTGTGTTTTTAACACATTCTACATTTTCAGGACTTTTTTCACACTTTTATTCTGTCTCATTTTGCAGTCAGACGTAGAAGATTTAAAATGCTTTAAGGGTTTTAGCAAAAACAGACAGGTTAGTTGATGTTATTTATGATTCAGTACTTCAGCAACGAGAGCCTGTTAAATTTTTATAGAATTATATGTGATGGTAATCACCCAATCAGCGAATTTTTCATAGGAATGCAGGTCTGGCAGGTAATGTTAAACGAATCGGTAACAACTTGAAGACTACTGTAATTTAAAAAAGAAATAAAACTGAATTGTTAGTATACCATCTGAATAATTTTAGAATAAAATATATAGCGGACGTTCCCAGAGGTAACGATCTTATTTGGAAAAAAAGCTAATTTATATTTGTGTGTCAGATATCAACTTATAGAATTGTAATCTTCCTTTGAGTTGATAACTGTTTTAGTACAAAGTGTGAGAATAAATTTTTATGGTGAATTAGTAACTTTACAATTTTTAGAAGGTTTATAAACTATGCAATAATTTGAAGAACTTAATTGGTTGTCTGGATTATATTGTTTATCACATAATATAGTACCTCCAATAGAATGACGACGTAACTGCAACATTATTAAATTTTTAATTAAAATTACCTCAAGTGTCATTGTAGGGTACTGTTTTATGTGGAATAATGTCATAATGATTAATCTTCAAGTTAAAGATAGATGGCATACTATGTATTGTGTCGTTACCAAATTGGACCTTATATTCGATGCAGTTTTTAAATTGTTCTTTTAAAATAATCTTACTTCTTGTGTTATCAGTTGTATATTGTGTCACAAAATTTGTGAGCTAAATGAAGTTCTGACAGTTTTCAATTTAAAAGTGAAACATAACTGCAAGCTATGTCATTTTCCTGGCCTAGTCGTTATAGGGAAGACCAGTGCATTGAAATTTGTATACCCAATGTTTATATTTCTTTTATTTCAGAAAATGTCTTAGCGTGCTAGAACGATTTTAGAATTGTCCCGCTCCACTGCCAATGCGAGTTCACTTCCAATAAATCCCGCAAATTTGGTTCAGGTTCAAAATGTGTCTCCTGGCGAAGGGGAATTCGAGACTACCCAATCAGTTTCACAATTCTCAGTTTCTAATCAGGATATTAATATTATCTCTAATGGAAAAAAGTAAACTTCAGAAGAAAAGCGACACGTCTTAAAACTTTCCTCACTTTCTTACTCATTTTCAAAATTACAAAGACTACTTATGGGTGATTGTTAGCTGCTTTGATAACTCTACACCTAGTGTGGCACAAATTTCTACGATCTGATCTCATTTAGCTAAAGTGCCGATATAACGAAATTTCGAATTTTAAAGCCAAGTTTTCTCATACTTTTCAATTTCGTCGTTATTCCATTAGACGCACGATATAACAAATGTCCTTGGCGAGTAGAAACCCAAAACAGAAATAGAGTATCACTCTTATAAACGAAACTAACTTTTTCTGATTAATTCCATTATTTAATGAAATAATTATGAAAATTCCAAGATACTTATTGATAATTATTTCGATATTGACATATCATCGTCAGAATGACAGAAGTCACATTCAATGTCATCAGTGCTTACCATAAAATTGTAATATTTTTTATGACAATAAAGACTCCCTCTTATATTGTCGGTCTCTTAAGGGTCTTCTAATTTCTAATTCTACAAGGAAATCTACTTCTCAGTGTAATCGTTGGATATTTTCGGTGAAATGTGAAAGATTGGGAATGTTCCTAAAAGACAAAAATATATATCCTCAAATTTAAAAGTCCTTGTTTGTAACCTTATGTTACCTTTAGTAATTGATGCAGTTGAAATTAATAAAAAATCAGTGTGTGATGCAAGTGAGAATTTTTTCGGATTGTAGGCAATTTGCTGAGAATTTTCGAAAAATTATTCTATTTATATATAAATTCCAATAATCATTCAGATAATAGACTAAAAACGGAGAACAATATTTATTTAAATTATTGAATCATTCTGAACTTCGATTATTTTATCAATAACTTCATCTTCCGGAAAAAAGTTTCACTTGAATCGTGGTTTCATGAAACCACAGAATGATTTTTTTCTTATCTCCTTATACAAGAGTGAGTTTATATTACACAATCAAATTCGTGATTCGCGACATGAAAATTGAGAAATCCTATAAACCTGATACAAAATTACAAATGTTACAAAATGTGTAATCAATAAGTACTGTTTGTTTCGCTTTATTAGTTTGGCTTAGGATTCCATTTTTGCAAAATGCAATTATTCAGTATTGGTTTTTATGCAAAACGAATTATAAAGTACCTATGTTATAGAATCTGGTATAATTTTCAACGATTTTAAATTGTTGTTCATGTTTCCTATTTTTATATTGTAAGGTATAGATGTGGATTTGTTTTATTGTATTTATATATATTTATACATTTTTAACGAATCAATAATTCAAGTTTATTTCTTACTATTTCATGTTCCCAACTAAGTACTAGAACGTACCGAACATAGCCAAATAACATCGTTTTTTGAAATAGTTTCCTAACAATCTACATTTTTATCATCCCCTATACCAAACACTCCATCTAAAAATCAAAAAGTAACGGTTAATCAAAAAATTTTCATTTTTTCTTCATTCTTTCTATATTTTCTTTCATTGTCATCCAATACAGAATTATGTTAAAAATTTTAAGTCTCTAACCTATCGGAAAATAAATTTAAAATTATGAAAAAGCTCCACCCGACATACAGCGCGGAGCACTTGCACGAATGAGTGAGATTATAAACACTACACAGCATAGAGTAAAAATAAGAGAGGTTTTAAAACATATGGAAGGAGCAGGAACCTTGTGCGCAGCCTGTAGCGTATGGCGCTTCACAGCAACTTACTGAATTTAACTGAACTTACTGAACTGAACCCCCCAACTTCCACTACATGAAGCTCATTTTTTAATTTATTTATTTCTATTTAATCGACTCGATGGCCTTTCTGTGAGGGAATAATTATTTTTCTCATCGGTACCTACTATTATCACAGGATTTATCATCACTTACCATAGATAAGTAAAAAAAGTATAATTTTTACTTCAAAAATGTGAGGTTAGATTTTCGTAAAATAATGGAAACATTAGATATTTCGCATTTTATCGTTTTTTTTTGCAGAGAATAACGAAGACTTGCCAAAAGTGCGTGACTCAAACCGAAATAATATGTATGCACTAGATTATATATTAATGTAATTTAGGATGTAATTGTAGGTACCTAATACTTTTGTGATAAAGTGCTTTAATATATTGAACATTGTATTTGTGTACTTGCTCTGTAATATTGGTTTGTGTTCCAAGATGCCTCCAGGTAGATTGGTGTATAAGTGTGCAGCACCAAATTGTTTAAATGAGTACTTCAATCAAATAGCTGTAGAAAATTATACAAATAAAGCCATATTGGCCTTGCGCCTTTCATTTTACCCCTACTTCGCGGTCTGCTGTAACGCGACATACGAAAAATTTTGAGGCGATGTAATAATAGTTTCACTTCAAAAAAAGCAAAAAAAAAGGAGAATTTGACTTTCACAATTAAGACCAATCTAATGTTGTTTCATATGCTGAAGTACATTAAGCCGGTTAGGCTACAGACCGTGCCAAATAAAAATACATACATACATTTCAAAACAAAACCTTTCTTCTACTTTTACTGTTAGATGAAATTAGAACGTATTCGATATTAAATCAATAAATAACTACTCAATTCAATCAGTACATTTTGTATTTTATCTCTACAAACCACTTGATTATATTTCAACAGACACATGTATTCAGTTCTTGGTATAAATCTCCTACATCGGTCACAGCAAGCAATTTTATTATTATTGTTTCCTGTAACGACCTTATCGCGGAAACTTAAAATATTTCAAAAATATGTAAATATGCTATAGATATGTAAAACGAACTTCCAGTCGGAATAGGGTTTCTCCAGATGAAGAGATTTGTTTTGTTGGTTATTAATTTTTTTTTCCGCGACATATTAGTAACTGTCAATTGTAAAAAGTGACATTGCTTCACGTTAATTGACTTTTTTTGTAATTAAACCTAAGTAATTTTTTAATTATCCTCAAGAACTCTGTGTCTTAATATAATTTATTTAATTATTCACAATCTAGCGATTTCAATAATGTATGGAACGTAAGATATTTACTAGTAACGCCAACGTATATTCCTGACACTGTGGTCATATTTCTTATTCAAACCAGTAGAATGGCATGTCCTCTGGCTAGCTGCAATCAGTTTCATTATATTATTACGAACTTAAATCGTCAGTGTAATAAAATGAAGCAGTAATTAATATATAATAATGAAGATAAATTCGATTGATATGTGTTATACGTTATGTATGCGAGTCAGTTAATAATTTTTGCGAGATCTGGTTTTAATTAATTTTTTTTTAATAGTGGGTAGACTTCATATATCTATTCATTATTGAAAATGGAAATATAAGAACTCATTGGGATCAAGCCTAAAATATTATTTTAATGATGTGTGTGATGTTCATGTAAATACAGTATCGACGTTACAAAATAAAAAAGATTAGAACAACTATTTTTTCGGTGAGTTGATTTATAATTAACACAAAGTTTGTCTGCTCACTCTTGTTGTAATGACATATTATTATGAATATAATCAATTAATAAATTATTATGAATAGCTAAACAATAAATTGAGTAAAAATGGGTTTATGGATTTTACCTTAAAATTCAATTTAATGAGTAGAAACAATAAAAACCTCAGTGAAGAGTAATGATCACCATGCATGCTATTTTGATTAATTATTATTTCATTTTCATGAATGCCCAATTTGTGATTTGAATGCAATTCGATACGGAAGATTTTTTACTTTCTGGTATCTCATAGTGATTAGCAATACAAGACCTATACCAAGACAGTCTTGCTTATTTGGTTAGTTCTGCTCAAATGCTTGTCGTCTTGGTTTTGATCTCACTGATTCGGTCTCAGTGCTGCTCTTGGTCTGCGTATTCAGACTTGGTCTTGGTCAAAGAACCCGTTCACTCATTTTCACTTTATTTTCAAGTCGGTTAGATTTCACTAATTCCTGTTCAGAAGAAATAATTTCTCCACTATTCACACCACCCATACAACTGTCTTCGATTTCGTTAGATTGATATAGTCTTATTATTTATTCCTCACTTATTTTTCACAAAAATACACTCCATTCTATTTATTTTATAATCAATAACAAAATATTAATTATAAAACACGCTAAAATTTGCTCAGATGTTTAGGATCTGGTATCAGTTATAAAAATTCGAAAATATTCCCAATAATTGAACGCATCCGTCGACATTGGAGCTATGACAAATATCCGCCTAATTTCCATTCACAAGGGAAGTTACAGTTTTTAATTTAATCTTGCACTCTCAGTCTTGGACTTGCAATCTCGGTATTGATTTTAGTTTTTTACTTGATTACATCTCCACAACTAGTTGTTTTACTTATCACTATAGTGTCTCTTCGTTAGTCGAGAAATTTGTGATTACTTCCGGGAATTTTTAAAGTATTTTGGCAGGTATTTCACAGCCTGTAGAACGAGCCAAATTAGTTGAAATTGGATAATATACAACGAAGATTTTACTAGCAAATAATCCTTAGGATCTATCACTTTAATAATCCTACTTCTTACTATACTATACTATACTATACGAATTCAAAATGTTTCGTCACCTCAAGTTCGTGATGTTAAAACATTATACCTATGTATCACAGTGCATCGATAAAGTTTCATAGTAACGATTGATAACCCTATAGGAGTACTTCTTATTAAAATAAGTCCCGATATTTGAATGTAGAGAACCGGTTTAAAAGCTTGTAGCGACTATATATTTTTATAAAACGTTCATTGTCCACGGCATAAACTTACCGAATTTTTTCATTTGTAAATGGGTCTTGCCCCATTCAACGCTTTATGCAATCTTATTGTGTGATACAATACCCCAAACAAAGAATCCAGTGAAGAGTAAACACACAAATTGTCTGAATCTAACATTGAACTCAAGGTTTATTTTGTTCGTATGATTTAGACGAATCTAATAAATGTAATTCATCCAATCTTTGACAGTATACAAAACTTCATTTACAGGTACATACGTGAATGTTATGAGGAGTATAACAATTTGAAGGCACCAGTATTTTTAGTAAATATGCCACCAGTTATATCAAATATTAACGATGGTCGACAGATGTTTGTTTTGTTTTTGGGAAGTACCTGTTTTGGTCAATATTTTTTTGAGTGTTTTGAAATAATGTTAATACATTTACTGAAGAAACAATATGCTCACTCGTTTAAATTGCATTTAGAAAATGGTGGTTCAATAAGTGTGTAAATGAGTATATGTGAATATGCAGTTCAACCTTTCACAGGTGAACAACCAGTTCTGATCAGGTCTAAGCTTAGAACTTTACTTGAGATGTTACTCCGATCATTAAACAAACAAGATGAATAACCCACAATACTGACAGCACACTTTGTTTATAGCCCACATCTCGGAGTTTAGAACTTGTGTACCTGTCCCAGCAAACACAAAAACATATTGAATACATTTATGTTATGTAATTTTTGAAATATAAAAGTCACAGTTATATAAAACTGAAGTCACAACTAGATAATATTTATGTATTGAATGCTGACAAAGGCCGTCACAGCTAGAGAACAATAATGATATAAAAGATACATATTCATATTATTACATATCTATTATGTAAATTATATTACATCTCAAATATGTCCAAATCACTATGTAATATATACCTATGTAAAAATGAGATAATATCTAGAGAATATTTATGTATCAAATATTAAATTATATACGAGTAGATGTAACAAACGTTACCTATTTTTACTTTTGTCTCACCCCTTACCTAAAATATTTTATTTCATTGGATCTATGAAAAAATTATTTAAGAAAAATCTGTTAAAACATTATTTTCCATAGATGAAATAAAATACAATATTTTTAGTATGGATGAGGGTCAAAAGAAAAAAGGAATTATTGTAACTATACCTATTATTCAATACCTACCTTATGAATATTTCAAACATAATAAAGCAACTGAATATTTATATATTGTAAATGGTATTTATCTTTATTTGGAATATTTAGTAGCTGGTGGATATTTTCTTGGTTACTAAAAAAACCAGCAAATGAATGCATATAAGTACATTTATTTCATTAACATAATTAACATTGACAATACGCTGTAACAAAAATATTGCAAAACAAAATCTAAAAATACTCAAAAACTAAATGATAACAAAATATCAATGTTTAAAAATACTCATTATTTTTATTTCACAATATTTTATAATATAAGTTTTACAAAAAACTTAGACCCGACCGGTTTCAATGTTTATACATCATTTTCAAGCGGTGGAATGAAAACATTTTTTATTATGTAACTAAGAAAATGGAAGGAATACTTTTAGGGTAGGATAGTAATAGGTATCATATAGATAGTGAAATTAAGTAAAGTAAACAAGTGTATTATTAGCTAAGTTGAAAGGTGTATATATGTACATATTTTGGCAATGAGCAGAATTTAGAAAAGATAGGTGGATACACATTAAAATATATCGGTCAAACAGTCTAACAAACGAGATTGTAAAGTATCTATTTGCTCATTTACAAGAGTATACTGAGGATAATAAGTTAAACAGAAATAATAATATTTAGGAGAAATTTCAGAAATCACTTCAAATGCTATTCCAACATCTAATGCAGCGTTTAAAACATATAAGAACGTTGGTTCAATTTTAAGTAATGTTAAAGAGAAATCTGGGGTCTATATAATCAACTGCTCTGAATGTGATGCAGTATATATATATATTGGTCAAACAAGAAGAAATCTTAATATAAGGTATAGTGAGCATCTTGGAGCCTACAGAAACAACCACCCTGACAGATCAAATTACGCAAAACATTTGTTAGAACAAAACCACAAACCAAATTTGAACAATCAAATACAGTAACTACATGACTGTCAGAATTATAGTAAACTTAACTTTTTAGAGTCTTTAGAAATAAGAAGGTACTCTAATGATCCTCAGTATACTCTTGTAAATGAGCAAATAGATACTTTACAATCTCCTTTATTAGACTGTTTGAACGATATATTTTAATGTGTATCCACCTATCTTTTCTAAATTCTGCTCATTGCGAAAATATCTACATATATACACCTTTTAACTTAGCTAATAATACACTTGTTTACTTTATTTAATTTCACTATCTATATGATACCTATTACTATCCTACCCTAAAAGTATTCCTTCCATTTTCTTAGTTACATAATAAACAATGTTTTCATTCCACCCCTTGAAAATGATGTATAAACATCGAAACCGGTCGGGTCTAAGTTTTTTGTAAAACTTGTATTATAAAATATTGTGAAATAAAAATAATGAGTATTTTTAAACATTGATATGTATGAATTTCACAGTGTAAGGGTTGAAACTATCAATTTATTGATAACAAAATATAAAAAATAATAGAAAACTAATACTATCTCTTCTTTTGAAGGGTTACTGTTTCACCTTTTCTTTTCCCTCTGGAGTTTCTGCTTACTCAGCCTTATCCACGTGCCTGCCTGTTCAAAATAGTAAGAGACAATAATAGTACTTACATAATGTATTCTTCAATCCTCTAAACACAAACACAGACAAAAACGTTATTATACTCACAGATCAACTTTTCAATTATTAATAGTTGTAGCATGGGTGTTACAATTTAAAGGTTATGATTTTCTTCTTCTTTTTCAAGACAAGACGAAGTAGGTACGTGTATGGCGATAGCAAATGTTAGGTAATAAATATATATCATTTTTTGAATATATTTATGTAACAGAATTTACATCTTGAATATATATGAAATTAGATAATATATCCAATGTATAAAATATTTTATAATATAAATATTGAGAATATGTAACAAAATTTATAAAGATTTTGTTACATGAATACTATGTAAAAAATATATAAATGGTTTATATAAAAATCGTTCCTCCTCTGTTATGTATTTTTATATAATATATACATTTGTGTTTGCTGGGGTGAAACGATGTATTTTAAACACCCGTTTTGCGTTTTCTTCAACAGTTCACAGCGAAGTTTATTCGTATTCAATCTGCATCATCAAACTAATATTAGATCCATAAGAGGTATTGGCACATTTGCTAAGCAATACCCAAAAACTTAAGATCCAACTAAGACAATTTTGTTGTTTCGTTTGTTTAAATTGATTTTTGAACATGGCCATTCGCTTAGACATGTGCAAAATTAGTGTCAACAATACATAGTTTCATGGGTCAACATGTTCTGTACAGTTTTGAAATACGCGATTTTGGCTTCAAAACAAAGTGTGCTGTCATCCATCTAGTTTGTTTAATGATCGTCTTTGTGTTCTTTTTAATATTGACTCCTTAACCTGGAAAATTCAAATCCACAAATACAATATTTTTGTCTGCATCAAGAGTTCAAAGCTGCCATAATTCATTTTTGAAGTATATATAATCAACACATTTTGTGGTTGAATGTATTATCTCTGAACTATCAAAGCGAACGATCAAATTGGAAACCATAGAAGCTGAATTTTATCATGTGCATGTTCACAGGGTCAAATAACCCATTTATTGTCTTGAGCAAACATATTTTCCTTGAACAGAAAGTACCTATCTATTGATAATTTAAAAACCCAAGAGCCAAGCTTTACTACACATCTAACACAGTTGTAAATACGTTGTGAAAATATGTAAACGAGTTTAATACTATTAGTATAATGGACTAATATTTTATTGAAAAAGATTATCTGCCAGTGTTTTTGGCGCCAACGAGTGTCGTATTTCTAAGAAAAAAATGATCGGCTGTGTTCGAGGTATAAGAGAGAATAGACGTAGCGGTTTACAGCATATAAGACTAATCAACCTACACTCTAGTTTTGTGTGGGCAGTCGAAGTTGAACCGCCTCAGAGCACACAGAAAGAAAACGTACACATACAGAGACGTATTTTGAAACATAAATTATATCTCCTTAAAAAAATCATTTGACTAATTCTACCAAACCTACCCAAATCTATAAAGCCGAAGGTGCGTCTATGATCACGTAGAATTGTTAAATAGCTGAATTTTGCACTTTAAAGCAAAATGGTCATCAAATAATTGTAGATTTTTTTCAAGTATAAAAATAAAGAAATAATAGAATTGTTGTTTCATATTATGAAAGTGCGGGAAATGACAATAAAAATTACAAATTTACTGAATCATTGCAAAAAAATAGAAATGGTGTTAATTGCTGTGGAAAATTACAAAACATAAATAGAGAGGCAGCAAATATTCTTGCTGATAGACATGAACATAGGAACATTGGGCATCCAACAGTTACAAAAATATTAAATAAGTTCTAAATCAGTATTGGAAATCATTTTGAATATACGTAAAAAATCACTGAACCTGAATTTTCATGCTAAATGGCTGTAATTACATATGTGAATATAACTTTCAGTTCAAAATAACTTTGCTTCATACTATTGTTCTTTATTTTAAAAAATTAAGCTACTCTTGGGTAGAACTCATATTTTTGACGATCCTTCTATACTGCTCAAGAAAATTGATATCTGATGGCTGGTTTTTGAGTTTTGAATCATGCAGAATAGGGTGAAGAATGTCCTTTTTTCATGAAACCAAGAATAAAAAAGTTTTCCATATGGATAATATATGTATTGCTTATCTTTAGTCATATGGTAGCGAGCTCAGATTATATTTTGTGGTAGTTTACATACCTCATTATGTCAGGGTTTCATAGAGCTTCGTCAACTTTTTCAGATAAATGTTTGACTATTATATAAACATCAGCAATCTCCATTGTATGAAAAAAATAAAGAAATAGCAATTTTTAAGGTGGTGTCTTGTATTTAATAATGTGGTCAGGGTTTTGTTTGTTTGTCGAATTCATGGAAGAATTACTTTCTTATTTGAGAGCTGGCCATTGTTCTTGGTTTAATTTATATCTCAATTTCTTAGTTTCTTGCATGAACATCTAAATTACATAAAATGGTTTTATGATCTTAGTTTTAGTTTTAAATTAATGTAAGTTGTAATTTTTGCTTGCGTAAATCCACCTTAACACACGTTAATGTTATACTTAGATAATCTCGCATATATTTGAGTTTTCCCAAGAGATGGTTTCTGTCTGTTAAGTCAATAATTCCAATGCTTTTTTAGCATAAAGATATAAGATTATGATATAAGATAACGGCCGAACGATGGTTTTTTATATAGTGTAGCTTTTATTTTGTTGATACCAGTTTTAATTAATTTAATGTCTAGAAAATGTATTGCATCACTTTCCTTTGTTTCAACGGTAAATTGGGGTTTAAGATGGAAATCAGTGAGGGCAGTTGAAATACGTATAATATATTTGAAATTTCGAAATAATATTTATATTTAAGTCATAATTTTGTTGACAACAGTAATTTCCATGCTGCTCATTTATAATAAAGCCATTGACATCCAACAGTTCAAGCTTACTTACAAGTCCCCACAAGATTTTCTCCTTTCAAACAGCACATTCTAATTACATCGAATACTCTCGAAACAAATCAAAGTAGGTGTTGAAGCTATTATTATAATATATTATGTAACTCCACTCTGAAGTATAACTACGCCATTGAATAGTCCATGTTTTATTTTAAAATACATCGTTTGTACCAGGCAATTACTGTCATAAATTCGACAGAGCTTCTAAACTCAATTCCACATTTGAATACTTGGTTACAAAGAATTGGAAAAAGTTGTACTGGCAGCTAAGCACACCACTTGTCTTGGGTCTCAACACAATAATTTTGATAATATTGTAGTATTTGGAATTGAACGGAAACAAATAATGGAATATAAAAGGAAAGATCTTGGTATAAGTGAAGCGTTTTGTTACAAACTTGGTTCTTGTTGCCAAATTTTACAAGACATGCTATTTATAATGAAACTATTTTAGGATTCAATATAGAACATGTAAGACGCAGACGCGGTTGAATGGTAGCTTATAATACCGAACAGAACATTGATAGGTAGGAACCGCTGTAGCGCAGGGCTTAGCGTGAGGGCTTGTAACTGAGGGGTCCCGGGTTCGAGTCCCGGTGGTTCCGCTTTTTCAATTTTCAGAATATTTAGCTTATATATTAGAAGTGGGATTAGATCTACGAAATGTCCACATGAGGCCATAATGTGATGTGCTAGTGAGAGAGGGTGACAGGAATGGGCGTGCAGGCGTCAAGCTAGCCAGGAGAGTGAGATAGGCGTAGGCAGGTGGCAAGGCATCAGGCTCACGAACGAGTAGGTGGGATAGGTGTACGCACAAACGTCAGGTCCAGCACTCTAGGTACCTCGAGGACGAGGAGCGGAGCAGGATGGCCGAATGTAAGACGCAGACGCGGTTGAATGGTAGCTTATAATACCGAACAGAACATTGATAGGTATGAACCGCCGTAGCGCAGGGCTTAGCGTAAGGGCTTGTAACTGAGGGGTCCCGGGTTCGAGTCCCGGTGGGTTCGCTTTTTCAATTTTCAGAATATTATAAACATTAGAAGATATAAATGAACGTTATCAAGCTTTTGGGTCAATTCTTGATAGACTTTTTTCACATTGGTTGTAGTAGATAGAAACAAAACATGCATTTAAAAATCATTTTTGTCGACCAAAAACACTTCTAGTTGCTCAACAAATATTATTTTACTGTTAAATAATATTCACTATTTTTATACTTAGTCAAAAAACTTGATTCCATAATGTGCAGCAAATACATCAGTAAGATATTCGAAAAATACCAAGTCCGACCCAGATGTATGTCACTCTCCATCTTTTACCAATATCACTATGCGACGGGCATTTAGCTCAATTTTATGTTGATTTCATTAAAAAGGTTGTTCTTGACTTTTTCCAATTTTGGATAAAAATGTTTATGACATGTCCGATCTCCACATGCTATTTGATTCCGCTCTATAAATTATATTGTCTATCAAGAGAGTCATTTATTTTTTATATTCATAAACAGTAGTATGAAACTTTACAAGCCAATAATCTTTGGAAACGGTTAATATCACAGGCAGCTACATTGCGAAACAGAGAAGACTGCAAGTGTTCAAGTAACTCGACAGAATGGTATCAAACCTGACACATAAAAGTTATTATAGTTTAAAAAAACTAAAAAACACTCTTTATAGGTAATAGAACTAAGAAGTAAAACATAATCCTTAATTTAAGAATAAAATGATTAACGAGATTAACTCTTTGCCAGATCAAAGTTATGGTTTTTTTCGACTACTTTATTGTATCGTCATCGGTCCTTGACGAGTGTGCAAAATTTCGAATTAATCTGAGCGTTTAAAGTGGGTCAAAATCGAGTCCAAAGGTGTCGGCTACAAACATACATACATACAAGTAAAGCTAATATAATTTATTTAGCTGATTGGTTTTACTTTCGATATTCATATTCATAACTTCGTTTAATATATAACAAATTTAAAAAAAAAATCATGAGTCCGCAGAGATTCGAACTCGCGATCTCCTGTTGACTAAACAGGTGCTTTAACCAACTAAATCACGGCGCCAGTTAGTGCATTTGCTCCAGTAAAACGTTTCGAGTTCAAGATTTAATAACACCCTATATTTTATTACTATATTGTATTGTCATCGTTCCTTGACGAGTGTGCAGAATTTCGAATTAGTATGTTCGTTTAAAGTGAGTCAAAATCGAGTCCAAAGGAGTCGGTTACAAAGAAATATACATACTAGTGAAGCTAATATAAGCGTGTTAAAAATGCAATTGATTGTTTCAACCAAATGAATTAGAGTTATCTACTGTGTGGAATGTGTTTATGGGGAATTTAAAAATTATTCACTCTATTTAAATTATTACCAGTCCGATTTTTATTAAACAGATCTACATCATCAATAATGAGAAGAAATTAATTCTACTAAAAACAACGTAATGGCTTATATACTATACATGTCAATTTGAAATGCATTTTAAAAATAAATGAAATATTTTGCAGAGAGTGCGACATACCATAAAAATCGGCTCTTTCATATCAAAATAAGATATCTAGTGACAGCTTTATCAATAAACATGTGGATATTTATTTTAAAAGGTGTCATTATACAAATCTAAACTCGGTGTTTACTCTCGAGTAAATGTTATCTTCGCAGATACCAGCTGTACGTTTTATTTTGAATGTATTCAAGCTGCGAACTGACAATTTGAGTTTGTGGCTTATCATTTAACGAAATGATAATTCGAAATTGCTTGTTTGTATGTTCTTTTTATTAAAAATTTTTTGTTAAAATCATTAAAAAGAACAACTGTTACATCAAGGGATACAAATATGTACCGTTTCAGCTTACATCTACAATGGATTCGTTTCTGCATTCGCATAATCGGTATGAACAAAAGACAAACAAAACAAAGGACGAAAACTTTTAGCTAAGACTTAATGAGTTTCAGTAAAATACAAAGATTATCGATGCTGGATATATACATTACAGAACAATACTTGTTAATAAAAAAATCTTTCTACACATATACAGGGTGGCCCATTAGTCTATGGAGGTGCAATAACTTACTCGGGATGAAATATACAAAGAAATAATTGAATTAAAAGTTCTTGTATTTGCGCCGATACACATTTTTTCAATATTTTTAGATATACTGGGTGTTCAGCCTAAGCGAGACAACAAGTTCACTTTTTTTTGAATAGGACACCTTATATTTTTGATTTCCATCGAATTCAGCGTAAAATTTAGCATCTAGCCCCATCTTTTTTTTTCCTATAAATTTACGTTGCCAAGTTGGAGCGAAAACGTTAATAGTGATAAGCAACTGAACATATCTGGTATACGAAGTATACATAACACCCATTAGAGATGTTTTCAGAACTGTTGATGTCGATATGTTAGGTACATCGTGCTTTTAGAGCTTTTTAAGTTCGCATACATTCTTGTATGAAAGTGAATGGTGGTAATTTTAAACATTTATTAAAATAGTTATCTAACGTTTTCAGTTCTTTCTTATTTGTTGTTAGTTATTTTTGTTTAATTTGTTTATTTTGAATTTGTAGATACCTTATTTATTTTATTACAGTTTTTAAAAGTAGAAAAGGACTGGTTTGATTTTGTCACATAAAATAAACGAAAATAAATGTATTTAAACTTCACGTTCAGAGCAAACTTTTCAAAAACATGAATATTTTTAAATTATAAATAATCAGTACCTACCAAATAAGTTTAGTTGCTCTTGCTCATTACACGTTTACTAGGCCAACATTTAGGCCAGTCGTAAAATGAGACGCAGTTTGGTGAAGTGACGCAGCGAAAGTCACGGCGAGATTTTGTGAACCTAATAAATGAATACCATTGCGCATATCTATTGGCACTGTGACGTGACGCAGTCTTTGCTTAACGTGACACTGCGGAACGCAATGTTGATCGCGCAGTCTCTTGTATAATCACAATGTGTTTAGAGTGAAAAATGGAGAAGTTGATTCTTGATGATCTCATGCACTTCTCTAAACTGTTCACGATTTACTCGAAAATAATTTTTAAAGTTAAATTCTTTAGTTAGAGCAGATTCTCCGTGACTTTTTCTTCTTTTCATGTACAAACTTCTCGCTGCCGTTCTATTATTCATTTGGGAGATGAATGATACCAGTTCGGATACGAACTCATTTTCCCAATCAGATTCAGAACTAAAATCAAACGTAAGTGCAGTAGTTATTTCCATTGTTCTTCTAGGCCTACAACATGACTGCGTTCTACTTTCCAAGCACAAGCAGGTGCCAGGTAGTGAACTGCGATCGCATTTACGCGGTTACCGCGCTAGCAGTGATCGCCCACCAAAATATCGCCGTGGCTTACGCTGCATCACTCCACCTAACTGAGTTTCATTTTGCGACTGGCCTTATAGTGAACCAATTTCCATGAAATCTTCATATTTTTCGCTACAACTTGGCAACGTCTCAGTTTATGGTAAAAGAAAAAATATTACTGAATACAAAATTTTACGCTGATTTCTTTGGTGAACAAAAATACAGGGTGTACTTTTTTAAAAAAGTAAACTTCATGTTGTCACCCAGTATATCTCAAAATATTTCAGAAATGTGTATCAGCGCAAATACAACTACTTCTATTAAAGACATTCTCTTTGTATTTTTCGTCAAAAGTGAGTTATTGCATTTCCACACACTGATGGGCCACCCTGTATAATAAACTTTAAAACGCAATCTACTTAAAGCTGTCACCACAACACCTACAGTACCCACAGGGTACTACAACACTATAATATTGTAGTCGTGGGTGTTTTACATAAAAAACACAATTCATGTATGACAATGTCACTGGCACTGTAATTTAAATAGTAGAAGTCTGCGCGCGTGTGTGTGTGAGTTACCTTTGTCAAGGTCACATTTCAATTCAATTAGGATACATGTAGGCATCTGATCACCTCTTATAGTAACTAGTAGTATACTCGCACTAGGAGACTTTTGTCATGTCATGTAACAGGTTTGTTACCCTCTACAAATATGTTGGTATCTTAAATAGTTGACTCGACCCACAGGAAATTCTTCACCTCAATGCGTTCTGGTATGATAAATTATAGGCTTGGACTAAAATGATCAGTTTTGTGGGTTATTTTATATCACTCACCCGTTTCTGTATCAAACTTATAGTTCGATAGCGTTTTCCCATAATGTTAGCTAAAAACATTTGGTGGAAAAACTTCCAGTTAACTAATTTTTTGTGCCACGAGTTTGATGCTATTTTGTAGCTTCACAAACATTCAATCTCGTATTCTCCAACCAATTCTAAAGACAATGAAACTAGTCCGAAATCACCAAAGCACTTTACATTCGAGTAATAATTGAAAAAAATTTATTAAAATTCTACGTACGTTGAAAAGAGTTGAGTGAGGAAGTTTTGAACTGTTTATTACTGAATACGTAGTATTAAAATTTAGAATCCGTAGAAGTCTTCAAGAGAGTTTGAGCTATTAATATGAAGAAAGAGCGATTTTAAGATGACTCCTCTCGCCGCGCGACATTTGCAGTGGGCGAACAGACATCTTTGGTATTTTCCGTGTGGATTATGTGTGTATATTTATATATTGTGTAATAAATCCATTGTTATCAGATATATTGAATAAAATCAATTGAAACTTGACGAAAAGTTTTCGTCAGTAATATTTGAAGGAAAAAATCAAATATTAACGTAAACATCACATTTTCTTACGATTCATCAGGTACAATATCATTTTGGTTTATACAAGAAGTTTTGCAAGAACAAATATCGCAACACTGCTTCCGTTGAACACGTAGATTTTTCGGAGCAGGAACAAAAATACTTTTGTAAAGTTTCCATAGCTGTGATACATTCATAATTATTCGTAAGTATGAAACTATTCTCAATGAGCCATCCATAATTTGTGATCAATTATCATAAATATTCAATTTGATTATATGTATATTGATCCTGTATAATTTCATATCAGCATAAATGTAACTCGGTGATTTTGTGTTATTCATGTTTTAGCAGGAAACTCAGGTTATAGGTAACTGGTCGAGTGGCAACGGGTCTCATGTGCAAATCATCTTTTGAAATGGGGACGAAGAAATGTCAGACCTTTAGGACACTTTTAAGTCACCATTTTCTCAGATGATGTTAAGTTTGGTGCAAGATGTTGATGACCGGCCAGAGCGAAGCAAATTCACCACATCAGTCAACAAATACCTGAGTGAACTAACTGATGAGGAATGCACTGATTACTCCCTTTGGAAGGCGGTCAAACAGATAAATAAGCCAATTCAAAATATACCTCCTATACGAAAAGAAAATGGGACATGGGCAAGAAATCCCAAACAGAAAGTGGACACTTTCGCTGACTACTTAGAAAATATTTTTCAACCAAATCCTGAGGAAACTCAAGTAGATGATGAACAGGAAGCCACTGAATCTGAGAACATATCATTGGTTACTACAAAAGAAGTTCACAAACTAATAAAGAACATCAATACAAAAAAAGCTCCTGGCTTTGACTTGATCAGTGGTGAGATATTAAAAAAAATACCCAGGAAAGCTATAGTAAAGCTTACTACTCTAATTAATGCATCATTTAGGCTCAGGTATGTTCCCATTCTATGGAAAACTGCGGAGGTAATAATGATACCTAAAGTAGGAAAATCTACCAATGAATTAACGTCATACAGGCCAATCTCCTTACTACCCGTAATCTCAAAGATATTTGAGAAATTGTTGTTACGAAGAATGAACCATATAATTGTACAAAAAAACATTATCCCATCACACCAATTTGGATTTCGCGATAAACATTCTACTATAGATCAGATCCATCGGATAATAAATGAAATAGAGAAATCATTGGAAGAAAATAAAATTTGCTCAGCTATATTTCTGGATATCGCTAAAGCGTTCGATAAAGTATGGCACCAAGGCCTGATAATGAAGCTAAAGAAAATATTTCCTCTGCAACTGGTTGAAATTTTGCAGTCATACCTATACCAGCGAACATTTAGAGTTAAAATGGAAAATGAGTACTCTGAGCTGAAACCAATAAATGCAGGGGTCCCACAAGGCAGTGTTCTTGGGCCGGTACTATATCTTTTGTATACATCTGACATTCCGGAAAGAGAAAACATAATATTAGCCACATTTGCTGATGACACAGGAGCTTTAGCAGTAGGAGTAACTATAGAAGAAACAACGGCCAATCTACAAAATGCAGTCAATGATATAGAACACTGGTCTAAAAAATGGCGTATAAAATTTAATGAAGACAAATCAGTCCATATAAACTTTACCAACAAAAGAATAACTTATCTTCCAATCAACCTAAATAACAATTGTTCCTAATAAGAAAACAGCTAAATATCTCGGCTTAAATCTGGACATCAAACTGAAGTGGAAGGAACATGTTAAGAAAAAAACGGAACAGTTGAAGATAAAATATAAAAATATGTATTGGTTGATAGCTCGCAGCTTTCCACTCAGAACAAATTATTAATTTACAAACAGGTTCTGAAACCGGTGTGGACTTATGGCCTGCAACTATGGGGTTGTACCAAAAAAAGCAATTATAGATGCCTAGAAACGTTCCAAAACCGAATATTAAGGAATATTGCAGATGCTCCTTGGTATATTCGGAACAACGATCTTCATAGAGACCTCCAAGTCGAATCTATCCCGGATGAAATCAAGAAAGTCGCCAGGAGACATGAAGAGAGGCTCCATAAACATCCCAACCTTGAAGTGCTCCAACTTCTAGACAATCAACCACAAATGCGAAGGCTCAAAAGAACTAAACCGTTTGAGCTTGTGTAAGTGTTAAGTGAAAAGCAGAGACAGTGCTGTGCTGTGTAGCCACAACAAAGAAGTGAGCTTACGTTAAAAACTAGGATGGACCACAGGTGACATCTAGATTACAAACTTTTTAGGAACTTAGGTTAAAGCAAAAATGTTGATTAATCTTTTAGATTAGGTGCATTCCCATTGTTAAATAAAAAAAAACCACATCTCACTGTAACTTTTTCACGGCTTCGGTACACGAAATTTCATTCGAAATGCAAAATTCAATACAGATTCTTTGGTCGATATTTTTATCCATTGTAAAAATCGCCAAACAAACTTGGATGCACTGACAATATGGAGTACTGTAAACAAACTAAATGACAAAGGGCGACCAAACTTACATAGAAGATAGTAATTAGAAAATACAATCTGGATACGAATACTTCTCGAACTGTTTCTAGGAAGATTCGGTAATATTACAAAAATGAGCCATCCTAATATAACTAAGAAGGTAAACTCAATCTCGAAACCATTGATCTTGATAGGAGTAAGATACGATGGAGACAAGGGCCAAATATCTAGGTATGACTCTTAGACAGTGAACTCCTATGGAACAAACACGAAAAGAAGATTGCATACAAAGCTCAAATGACTCTAATGGTGTGCTGAAACATGTGAGGGAAAAATTGAGGCTATAGCACCAGGTTTCCGAGCTGAAACCATTAATCACTTATGGATCCATTGCCTGGAGTAGTGGACGACGATAGACATTCTCTTCAAAATTCAAAGACTAGCCTGTATATACATTATAGGAGCAATAAGAACATACCAAACGGCGACCATGGAAGTGATTCTCAGCCTCACACCACTACATATGGTCGTGGAAAGTGTTGCAAAAAGGACAAGATACACACTAAGTAGAGAGGAAATTAAAAACTACCTACTCGCTTCTTAGAATAACTGGGACACGCCACAAGATGGTATGATAAAAAGTTAGAGCCAGTTGAGTGTTGTGGGTAATTCATGTATACGAATAAAAAACATTTGTAGAATATTTCTAAGAAGTGTGGGGCCTGCAATACATGTGTCAGCGTAGCAGCCCTTATTCTTATCTTAATTTATGACGCCACTCAAGTCCATTTATCGAGAGGCTGGCAGCGTACATTTTAATATTTTGTGGTTTTGTATTTGTATACAGATGGGGCTTTGGTTGAATTATATTAATATCGCTTAGAGTTTCGAAAGGAACAGAGCAATTTTTTCCGTTCGTGTTATACGAAAAGTTCGAACCTCTCGCTCCTTAAGTATTATTCAAGAACTATGAAAATCTATTAGTTTATTTCATTTGTAAATAATTTGTACCGTTTTGCATATGAAATATGTCGAAAGTCATTTGAAAGAAGGTAATATTAAAGACTGTTTCCAAAAAATCTAAATTCAGCCTTTTATTTTCGAACCGTCGTAGTTAGCTAAAACGGGTAGTTTCAGTGAACGCGACAATAAATTTCCAAATAAATTCGATAGCGAATTAAGCAACAAGAAGGAATGTGATTCAAAAACCATCAACAGACTTGGAAATAATGCTATCCAATGGTACACAGTCGACTTAAAAGCAATAAAAGGAATTGGGATAGGATTGTACAGGCCAGGAACCAAACACTCCGAAGGCTTGGGAGAAACCCAAACTATATTCAAGCGGAAATTCATGCCATAGGAAAGTGTGCCCAGTTCAATATTGACAAAGGATATAGAAGGTGAAAGATTATCATAATGTCGGATAGTAAGGCAGCCATTAAAGCACTGTTCTCTTGTGGAATCAGTTCCAAAATTGTAAGACACTGCCTATGCAAACTCAATGAACTAGGCGATAACAGCATCGTCACCTTACTGTGGATTCCATGACACAATGGAGTGGAAGGATATGGAACAGCAGATGAACTAGCAACACAATGGAACACAATCAGTTGAGAACAAATGAATGCCAGTCAGACTAAAACTGCACTAAAAGTTTCAATAGGTTTTCCAAAGAGACATTGTCGCCTGAATGGGCTACTGAAAAAGCTCAAAATATAAGATGAAAAAGAATGTAGATTCTTATTTGCACAACACCTAGAAAACTACTATACTTTCCTAAACTAACCCCAATGAACATACATACATACGTACAAAAATAAGTATTTTCCTAATGAAGTGATTGATTTTAAACATTTATTCATCGGCTCAAATTATGGTGCAAGGATTTCACATTTAGTGCCACATAGTGGGAGAACTTTCCGATACCGTAGAGACTATTACCTTTATCAATCATTAATTTTGTTTCCACTCATTCACCTCGCTCCAAGCCAGTATAATTCACTCTATCAATAAGTCACTTAAAATTAATTCAGAATAGAATTGTAAGGTTAGTAGGTATGTACACCTTGTTTCGAGAAACAGATTTAATGCCAAAGTTAGTACATATTTTGTTGGAGTAGTATTATAAAAAAAGTATAATACAATCATAAAGCTATTAAAAGTATTAAACTATGTAAAGTACATTTTGAGATGATATAAACTTCACGCTGTCTGGTACAATAATGTAAAGAGAAACAATATTCATGTAGTTTCCGGATTCTCACACATTTCCACTGAGAAAGAACTGTGACCTAAAATATTTATCAAAGGTTCATATACGTGAGCATAATACAGATCCACCCTGTAGAAGTGAAGGAAGTGGCTGTCACCTAAGACAGATAACTCAAAAACGCTTGTATCTAAATTGTAATGCCAAGCATTTTTTTGTTTTTGAAACAAAATAGAAGAAACTCAGCAAAGTATATGTATATTCACCCGAATTTTCCAAGCCTAAAAATCAGGATTTTCATAAGTTGATAAATGTTAAAGTGTTTTGGCTTCTATAATACAATGATATTCAAATCAAAATGTATGTTTATCATCTGCACGAGCATCACAAAATTGTTTGCATAGTTAAGAAATCGGATATTCATTTGTACAAATGTCTAAACAGCTTGATATGTAAATGAAATAAAAAGTCTATGCGTAAAATGACGGTTACATCAAATGCCTATCTATGATAATGTCTAAGAATGGCGCCTGCATAATAAGCTGCTATTTTATAAGTGTATAATTGGTTCTTCAACGTATTTTGAATCTTTAATACTTTGAGAAAACATAATAATGCTGTACAAACAACTAGACACCGCAATGTGTACAAAGATACAACTATAGATAATAAGTAGAATCTAGGAAGATATAGCAACTATATACCTATCACATTGTCTAATTAGACTGAGATTAAGGTTTAAGAAGTTTATGTGGAAAAATCTATTTACATTTTTGCCCACTTTACGTATTTGCAAAACGATTACATATGAATAGAACTTACCAGGAGGTATCCAATCTGAATGGTTTTCGCAAAAAACTACTTTTTATTATCATTATCATTATCAACATCATTATCATTATCGTTATCGTTATCGTTATCGTTATCGTTATCGTTATCGTTATCGTTATCGTTATCGTTATCGTTATCGTTATCGTTATCGTTATCGTTATCGTTATCGTTATCGTTATCTTTATCGTTATCTTTATCATTATCATTATCATTATCATTATCATTATCATTATCATTATCATTATCATTATCATTATCATTATCATTATCATTATCATTATCATTATCATTATCATTATCATTATCGAAACTAGTGTCAGTTTAAACGTTTCTTTAGATCTGTTAGATAATAGAAAAATGTTTTCAGTATTACATATCAATGTACAGAGTTTAGCTAATAAGATTGATGAGATAAATTTGATTCTTGAAGATTTTGCTGTTGACATTTTTTGTGTTTCTGAGCATTGGCTCACCACTGATAAATTAAAAATGATTAATATAAACAATTTTAAACTGGAATCATCCTTTAGTCGCGACAAGAAACAACACGGAGGTGTTGCGATTTTTAGTAATGGAAAATTTCCAGTAAAAAAAGTTGACTGCTCTAAATTTTGTACCCCCGTTCATGCTGAGTTCTGTGGTATTGAATTGACTAATCAAAATACGTTAATAGTAACAGTCTACAGGTCATCATCAAATGGTGATATTAAGATTTTTAAAGATAAGTTTCATGATTTGTTGTATACTTTCTCAAAAAGTTATAAAAATATCAATATATTGGGGGATATTAATGTGGATCTGACCGTTGATACTGAACATGTGAAGGATCTTCACAATATTATGAAAATGTATGGTTTTAGACATTATATAAATGATCCAACAAGAATCACGCAAGCAACTAGATCATGCTTGGATAATATCATTTCCAACATGAGCCCGGAAGCAATTTCCAGTGGAATTTATGATCCAAGTTTAGCTGATCACACTGGTATTTTTCTTAAAATCGTGAATCTTACCACAATGACTAGTAACAAATTAGCAAACAAAAGATTAGTTAACAGCAAAAGAGTCAGTAATTTTTCAAGCAAACTAAGTGACATTGATTGGCATCATCTGAATTTGCAAAATTGTGAACCAAATGTAATAGCCCATAAGCTAATGAATGTATTAGCATTGAATGTGGACATGTGTTTTCCCGTAAAAAAATTTAAACCAAAAATGCGTAAGTGTGAATGGTTCAATGATACTCTTAGGGGAATGTAAAGAGAGGTTTTTGAACTTAATATTGCACGTAGAAACACAAATACTTTTACTGATTGGGTTAAATACCGTAATGCTCGTAAAAATTATAAAAAGGCCATAAAAAACCAAAAACGTGTTTTTTATTCTGGTAAGATACATGAATCTGACAATAAAAGCAAAACTATATGGAACATAGTAAATTCTGAGAGAAATACTAAAACACGTGGTACTGTTGCCACAAAATTGACTTCAGCTGATCTGAATACATTTTTTGTTAATATAGCAGATAAAATCACTATGAGTATTACGGACGAATCCATTCATCCACTTGAATATCTACATAAGGTCTCGAAACCTTCGGGTTCATTTTTTATTAGTCCTATCTTGGAATCCGATATCAAACTGGCAATATTAAGTTTAAAAAATTCAACTTGCTTAGATTTTTATGGACTAAATAGCCATATGATGAAAGCCTCCTTTGAGGCACTTGTTGGACCATTAGAGATACTTTTTAATACATGTATATTGGAGGGCTGCTGGCCTGATTCATTGAAAATAACCAAAATTATACCTATACATAAAAAGGGAGATTTGAATAACCCTGACAACTTCAGGCCAATTGCAATTGTACCAGTAGTGGGTAAAATTTTTGAAATTATACTTAAAGATAAACTTGCTTCTTTTTTGGAACAGAACAAATTATTGTCACCATCTCAGTTTGGCTTTCGGAAAAACATGTCCACAATTAAGGCAGTAGTCGATATTGTTCAAAACGTGGTTGAAAACTTTGATGAGAGATATGATACATTTGCAACGATGTATGATCTCACCAAGGCTTTTGACTGTGTTAACATTGAATATCTTTTAGATAAATTAGAATATTACGGTGTAAGGGGTAATGTGTTAAGATTATTTAGTTCGTATCTAACAGGCAGGTCTCAAAACGTGAGTTTCGATAATGTTGAATCAAAATTGACTCCTGTTTCAAGAGGAGTTCCTCAAGGATCTGTATTAGGACCATTATTATTTATTATATACGTAAACGATTTGCCAAGTTCCCTGGGGGAAGCTCGCTGTGTTCTGTTTGCTGATGATACCACAACCTTGGTTAGAGATGGGGTGAACTTGGCAAATGCTTGCATGTCGAATGTAAAATCTTGGTGCACCAGTAATCAACTCAAGCTTAATGACACAAAAACCCAGAACATTCGGTTTACATCCAGCAAGTTCATTCCAACTTCTGAACCAGTGAAGCTGCTTGGAATAACTTTAGATTCACGGTTAACTTGGGCGTCTCATATAGATTGCTTATGCTCAAAGATCTCATCGCAAATATTCGCTTTAAAGCAGATTACAAATTGTTTGAGTCAAAATATTCTACGAATAGTTTATTTTGCACTCGTTCATAGTCATCTCAACTATGGTGTTATACTGTGGGGCGGAGCAACAAATGCTTCAAAAGTTTTTTCATTGCAAAAAATGGCTGTTCGTATCATCGCAAATGTTCAATATGGCGATCCATGCCAGAAACTGTTCAAGAAGCTCCAAATCCTTCCGCTTCCTTGTATATACATTTATGAATCTCTGATGAGTATTCATCTCAATATTGATTTGTTGGTATCCCACGCGGATATTCATAATTATAATACTAGAAATGCGACCTCTCTTGTACCATCGAGATCAAGAATCTGCTTATCTCAAAACAATCGAGTAGATTGTAATATATATAATGTATTTAAAAAGTATTGTAAAGAAAAAGAAGTTGGCAAGTTAACTAAGGGTGCTTTCAGCAAACTAGTAAAACGTTTTCTGTTGCAACATTGTTTTTATAGTGTGAATGATTTTATTACTTTTTGCAATAACTCTTAATAAGCATAGTTCAGTTTTCCCTACTTTCATGGTTTCTGTTTAATGAGATGTTTACTGTAAAGTATTTTGTCCTAGTTGTGTTTTAATGTTTATTTTTATATTTATTTCCATTTTAATCACATTAGATCAATTTGATGTATCGTATTTTATATATTTAATTTTTACTTTATGTTTTTATGACTGTATGTACTAAATATTGTATTTAAGGTCAATAAACTATCTATCTATCTATCATTATCATTATCATTATCATTATCATTATCATTATCATTATCATTATCATTATCATTATCATTATCATTATCATTATCATTATCATTATCATTATCATTATCATTATCATTATCATTATCATTATCATTATCATTATCATTATCATTATCATTATCATTATCATTATCATTATCGTGAATCTTACCACAATGACTAGTAACAAGTTAGCAAACAAAAGATTAGTTAACAGCAAAAGAGTCAGTAATTTTTCAAGCAAACTAAGTGACATTGATTGGCATCATCTGAATTTGCAAAATTGTGAACCAAATGTAATAGCCCATAAGCTAATGAATGTATTAGCATTGAATGTGGACATGTGTTTTCCCGTAAAAAAATTTAAACCAAAAATGCGTAAGTGTGAATGGTTCAATGATACTCTTAGGGGAATGAAAAGAGAGGTTTTTGAACTTAATATTGCACGTAGAAACACAAATACTTTTACTGATTGGGTTAAATACCGTAATGCTCGTAAAAATTATAAAAAGGCCATAAAAAACCAAAAACGTGTTTTTTATTCTGGTAAGATACATGAATCTGACAATAAAAGCAAAACTATATGGAACATAGTAAATTCTGAGAGAAATACTAAAACACGTGGTACTGTTGCCACAAAATTGACTTCAGCTGATCTGAATACATTTTTTGTTAATATAGCAGATAAAATCACTATGAGTATTACGGACGAATCCATTCATCCACTTGAATATCTACATAAGGTCTCGAAACCTTCGGGTTCATTTTTTATTAGTCCTATCTTGGAATCCGATATCAAACTGGCAATATTAAGTTTAAAAAATTCAACTTGCTTAGATTTTTATGGACTAAATAGCCATATGATGAAAGCCTCCTTTGAGGCACTTGTTGGACCATTAGAGATACTTTTTAATACATGTATATTGGAGGGCTGCTGGCCTGATTCATTGAAAATAACCAAAATTATACCTATACATAAAAAGGGAGATTTGAATAACCCTGACAACTTCAGGCCAATTGCAATTGTACCAGTAGTGGGTAAAATTTTTGAAATTATACTTAAAGATAAACTTGCTTCTTTTTTGGAACAGAACAAATTATTGTCACCATCTCAGTTTGGCTTTCGGAAAAACATGTCCACAATTAAGGCAGTAGTCGATATTGTTCAAAACGTGGTTGAAAACTTTGATGAGAGATATGATACATTTGCAACGATGTATGATCTCACCAAGGCTTTTGACTGTGTTAACATTGAATATCTTTTAGATAAATTAGAATATTACGGTGTTAGGGGTAATGTGTTAAGATTATTTAGTTCGTATCTAACAGGCAGGTCTCAATACGTGAGTTTCGATAATGTTGAATCAAAATTGACTCCTGTTTCAAGAGGAGTTCCTCAAGGATCTGTATTAGGACCATTATTATTTATTATATACGTAAACGATTTGCCAAGTTCCCTGGGGGAAGCTCGCTGTGTTCTGTTTGCTGATGATACCACAACCTTGGTTAGAGATGGGGTGAACTTGGCAAATGCTTGCATGTCGAATGTAAAATCTTGGTGCACCAGTAATCAACTCAAGCTTAATGACACAAAAACCCAGAACGTTCGGTTTACATCCAGCAAGTTCATTCCAACTTCTAAACCAGTGAAGCTGCTTGGAATAACTTTAGATTCACGGTTAACTTGGGCGTCTCATATAGATTGCTTATGCTCAAAGATCTCATCGCAAATATTCGCTTTAAAGCAGATTAGAAATTGTTTGAGTCAAAATATTCTACGAATAGTTTATTTTGCACTCGTTCATAGTCATCTCAACTATGGTGTTATACTGTGGGGCGGAGCAACAAATGCTTCAAAAGTTTTTTCATTGCAAAAAATGGCTGTTCGTATCATCGCAAATGTTCAATATGGCGATCCATGCCAGAAACTGTTCAAGAAGCTCCAAATCCTTCCACTTCCTTGTATATACATTTATGAATCTCTGATGAGTATTCATCTCAATATTGATTTGTTGGTATCCCACGCGGATATTCATAATTATAATACTAGAAATGCGACCTCTCTTGTACCATCGAGATCAAGAATCTGCTTATCTCAAAACAATCGAGTAGATTGTAATATATATAATGTATTTAAAAAGTATTGTAAAGAAAAAGAAGTTGGCAAGTTAACTAAGGGTGCTTTCAGCAAACTAGTAAAACGTTTTCTGTTGCAACATTGTTTTTATAGTGTGAATGATTTTATTACTTTTTGCAATAACTCTTAATAAGCATAGTTCAGTTTTCCCTACTTTCATGGTTTCTGTTTAATGAGATGTTTACTGTAAAGTATTTTGTCCTAGTTGTGTTTTAATGTTTATTTTTATATTTATTTCCATTTTAATCACATTAGATCAATTTGATGTATCGTATTTTATATATTTAATTTTTACTTTATGTTTTTATGACTGTATGTACTAAATATTGTATTTAAGGTCAATAAACTATCTATCTATCTATCATTATCATTATCATTATCATTATCATTATCATTATCATTATCATTATCATTATCATTATCATTATCATTATCATTATCATTATCATTATCATTATCATTATCATTATCATTATCATTATCATTATCATTATCATTATCATTATCATTATCATCATCATTATCAAGACACAAGACAATTCTTAAAGAAAAAATCACCTTTTACCAAAATAAAAGACCAAAACCATATTGTTACGTCGGACCTCTACAAAGGATATGTAGAGGTCCAAGAAGCAAAATAAGAAGACATTCATCTAGAATTATCTAGAAATGTCATGGAAAAGTCGAGAACTCTCTGAAACAGGTGAAAAATATAAAAAGAGGGAAAATTGACATTAGCTGGTTTTAGTTTTTAAAGTATTAGAAGTTTTATTTCTGTGTTCTGATAGTGAGACATTATTTGTATTGAATTGTGGAAGTTAAGGTTGTTAAAATGAAGGAAGTTTCAGAAAGAAAAAGTTGTAACACTATTTTTGTTCGCCATATTGAATTTGGATTGCCTCAAACAGAAAAGAATGTGACGTTTGAGGTTAGGTGAGTGGAAAAGTTACAGTTGTCAAAACTCTGAAGGAAAAAAAAGTTCAGGTTCAGGACATCAAAAATGAAAAGTATATCTTAAGTTTCCGAGTGAATTATTTATTGTCTATATGACGTGATTTGAGATTTGAATAAGAAACTGGTTGAACAGATTATAGAAAATGCAAAAACTGTTCTTTTCTTTTCTGCTGCTGCCGTAATAGCTATTATAAGATCTAAGTGTTCGGATATCAAATGATTGAACTAATTGGATTATACTAACAAAAAGACACCTTTGAAATGGGAATTCGGGAATACTTTGAAAATATTACATTATAAGCTGGTTCAGAGATTGAATAGGGATAAAAAGATCAACGATAAAAGCATTTTTCATAAGTTTAAAAATAACGAATTCCAAATAAAAGACGAAGAATTGGAATGCCGAAAACAAACGTGAGATTTTTCATTCTACCAAAGCCTATTACTTATATCCAAAATAATAGTGTACGTTTTATTTTTTTTTCTGATATGATATTTCACAAACGGTAAGCTCTATTGATCATGACAAATAACACGTTGTAATACGTTCGCCGTAACTAATTCATTTAACTTACACCGAACAGTTGCACTTTCAATTTTATAGTGTAGTTTGCAAGTTTTTCATATATCTTATTAAAAATCTCTTTTGTACTTATATCTCTTAAATGATCCTACAAATAAATTTACAACAAGTTCTCCTTAAAGTAACCAGACAAGTAGGCATTTAATGCCCCATAAAGAAAACCACCGTTTTGCTGCTGTTATGTGGAACAGTTCAAGAATTACTGTAGGTGTAACTAGTAAGTCATGTATTGTAGCTATTGTGAACTGGTCGCACCTTAGACTTCACAAGTTGGTCTTTAGTCTGTATATTTCTAATAGTCATGTGTATAATCATACATAATACACGCGCAAGATATAATGTGGAAAATAACCTTTATTTAGTGACATTAAACCCACACTTTTACTGAGCAGTAACTTACTGTGTACCTCAAAGCCCTACCCTGGGGCAACAAAATCTATAAATACATTAATCTATCAACACCTTATACTGCAAATTAAATAACAAAACTTTTTGTCTCTTCATTTAATCATATTATATAATATAGTTCATTTTAAAATATATAGTAGCTTCTACCGCCACGAATAACCATAACTAACCTATCCACTCAGGAGTCATTGTGTAGGACCGATGATATTTTTCATTTATTAGCGAATATACCGAATAGTTTTTAATTAGATTTGTTGAAATTGTACAGCGCCAGCTTAACATTCAAATGCTGAGATATGATAAATATAAACAGAAACGCCCTACAACACATAATTCTCTTATTGACAAATCCAAGTCAGTTTTATCAACAGCTGCAAATGTACCAGAATCACTCCGCCTTTTTATGTGAATGAAAGGTTTTTGTATCATATCCTTTAGAGATGTCTCAGCTAAAGTTTTGCTTGAATTGAAATAATTTGCCAGCAAAGATCATATTTTATTACCCTTCAGCATCAGAATGTACATATGTTTTCATGAAAGTGTCACTACAAGATTTCTAATTATCAGCACCAGCGAATAGATGCCACATTGTAATACAATAAAATTATCACTCTACGATAAACCAAACAATAATGTAACATAGTGCGCATGAATAACTGTCAAGCTCTGCACGTGAAGAAACTGTTAATTTATCAAAGGTTGTCTTTTTTATAATAATACTAGTGATGTTGAACAGAAAAACATGTGGCTGCTGATTTAATTTATTGATTCAGAGAAAGTCATTTGCGAAAACGAAAGGTTTGTAAGATATTCCTAGTTAAAATGATCTTTTTTTATTGATACTTACAGTTCTTCATGCTTAGATTAGAATAGATCTAATGAGGTGACTGATCGGCCTATTTCTTCCCTGACGACATGTTTATTGTCGACGCAGAAGGGTTCCGGTCCAATGAATGGCATTAATGGGTCTTGTCTGGCCGTTTCATCCGCCAATTCATTGCCTTTAGGACCCTTGTGCTCTGGTACCCAGGCTACCATGTTGTTAAAGGTACTCACGTAATCCCATACTGGCTCAGCATTGACCTCTATATATTCAAGTGCTTTCAGTACAGCTTGACTGCTTGATATTTAGATATTGTTCAATGCAGTAGTGAATCGCCGTCACTTCCGCTTGAAAAGTTGTGACGTTCTTGATTGGGCTCTGCTTCAGCCTCAAACTCCGGCTCCTACCTAAACTCTGCCTTGGAGCAGTCCGTATGCCAGGTTGCCTCAGTCTATTTGGGTGCACCTTTCATCCAGTCATCCTACCTGGTATAGTAATTTGGAACTTTTTATTGAACATATATCTCATGACCATTGTTTCAATGCTTCAAGCTCCTCGATAACTTTTCGATAGTCAACACTCTGCGTTCGGCTTATTTGTTGACTTGGCAATAGTCTGTGCAATACAGATATGGCTTCTTGTTCTTCTTACTTACCTATTGATTTTTTCTATTAATTCTTCAGTTGTTAAACAATCAAAACGATAATTGATAATAATATTCCACTCGTTAATTGTTTGTTCAATAAATTACAAAATAATCATTAGCAATTATTATTATCACTGACTCTTCAACAACTACGATAAATTTCAATAGTATGTTATATTACCAAGTGCTTATAATAATGAATAACAAAAATGCAACAGGTGTCGAAGATAATAATAAATTGAATACAATTATATCGCCTTATATAGTTTTCGAAATTATGGTTCAACTAAGTTCTAAGGTAAACGAGGCTGGTATATATTGTTTATTGTAGTATATCTTGTAGATATACTAACCCCGTTTAAGGCTGCACAATTTGGCATTGGCGGAATATCAGTTTCTTAATTCACACCTCCATGAATAATGGAAGAGGAAGAATCATAAAATGTAAACTAATTATTTGAGAGAATAAGTAAGACACACAAATTATAACCTGCTTATACGAATGTATTAACACTGTATTGAATCAAATTAATCCTCATTATTTTACTATAAGAACTTTAAAAAACAATGTACAGATCATTATACATAATAATTTGTGGACATTCGTTCAATAAATAATAATATTCGTCTGTTATTTTGTCCAAACGGTCTGAAACGACATCATTCGTTTTTTGAATCTCCTACTTTATATTTCAATTGTATTTATGGAGTCTTTTACCAGATGTCATCTCTAAGGGTAATGCCACATGAGACTATAATATATGTACTCAATTTTTTCTTTAAGTATCTAAAATTTTACTTTTACCACATCTCAAGAATCAATTAATCATATTAGTTCAAAATTTGTTTTACACATTCATTAACCAATGTAATGTCCGATTCAAATTACTTCAAATAAATTATTGATCAGCTTAAATTGACAGCAAACTATTTAAAGCAACGTTGCAAAATTCAAAGTATTATCAGTGATTTGTCGAAAACCGTCATTTGATTTTTAAATTTGGCAGTTTAAAGTGAACAACCACATGATTGAGCTCTAACGAAATTATTTTTGTCTCGTTAACTCTAACTGATGATAATTCATCCAGTATATTCAATCATGTTCAAAAGATTAATTAAGTTCCATAAATTTTTCTGCCATTTTCTATGCTCATAATATAATTGATTTTGTGAACTATTCGAATTTGTCCACTTCTCCTAAAAGTTCACTGTCTACATTACTCACCATTCATTGTCACCACATACGTCAATAATTTCAACTATTATCTTTATAGTTTTGTTTCAATACTTATTTTTGCATTGAAAGGCAATATTAACATTTTCAATTTCAGCAATTCATATACGTTCTAGCCAATCAAAACATTATTATAGTGAAAATAATTTACTTACATCATTCCAGCGAGAATTATTCAATGTACATTGTTTTTATTGAATGACAACCACATGACAACGTATTTTCTTGATCTGACGCGTCTTGCATAAATTTTCAAGAAATTAGTAACATGAATTTTGTTTATATTGAATCGAGTGATATAAATTATAAAAGTGATTTTGATTGTAACGTCAAAAAATAATCTATCGAATACCACACGAGAGTTCGATAAATTAGATAATAATTCTCCAGGCATTTTCTCAAACTTGTTGCCATTTCGCAATAGCCACTCGAGCCCTTCGGGCTCTCGTATCTATTGTATGGCAACAAGTTTTCTAGAAGCTGTCAAATTATTTTCAATTCATTCTCACTCTCTTGTGATATTACTACAGAAAATTAATTTGTTAATATTATCCCTACATTTCAAATTTCAAGTGTAAATAAAAATTTAACACTTAGGATTTTATACTGGTACATGGTTGTAGTTTATTTGAATAATATTATAATTATAAATACAACATAAACACTAAAAGTTCATTAATATTAACTTGTTACTTCTTTGTGGAATACTTGTTCCTTCAGTGAAATAAAAATAACTGACAGACTACCAGATTGTACCTCCCCCAAATTATTCTGGACCACTTGCCTTCAATCCTTTCGGAATATCCCTATGAATAATTTAATTTCATCAGTAGTCATAAGTTCAGTAACAGTATCTCCAAAAATTAGTTGGCTAACTATGTATAACGATCTTATTCAACGAAAGACAGATGACTATGAATAGAATATATTAACCGATTATGGGTTTATTGATGGAAATATTCTGAGTTGAGGGTCGTTGGGTAGGGCTATATTTAGATAAAGTCTATTTGCAATGGATATGATCCACGGATAGGTATAAGCGATAGAAAAATGGTAGCATAAAATGTTATATATAATATATCACTGTTATTTTTAAAACGTAAAACTAGTCTTACATTACAGCCTTTTTGCAGCCACTTTATTGCAGGCAATATAAATTGCATGCAAAATTAAAATCCAGTCTTCTTACACTTCAGCCTATTTGTTGCAACTTTCCAAGATTTTCTTGACATTTGACATTATTATTATCACATTAGAAAATTCACTTTGAAAATGAATACAGAAAAAACAAAAATTTTACTTCTGGCAATCACTACTACTGCTGTTCTTGCCACTTATATAAAAAGGCGGATTAAAAACAGGAGGAATAGATCTTGTTGGAACAAACCATGGTTAAATAAAACAATGGGAAACTTAGGAATTACAAACGAATTCAAAGATTGTAACGACTTGAAAGCCTTTAAAAACTACTTGAGAATGGATGAGCCTACATTCGATAAGTTGTTAGAAAAAATTGATCATCGAATAAAGAAAACTAATACTTTCTTTCGAAACATTCTTCTTCTATTTTTTATAGTCGGCTATTATACCGAATTACCAACACAATAATTATGTTGTCAAAATCTAAAATCACTAAAAATATGTAAATTGCTAGCAATTTCTTTAAAAAGGCTTTAATGTAAGACTAGTATAAGAGCTAAAAAATTATGTACTTATTTGATACATCTATATGGGTACCTATATATTCCCAACGTACCTACTTATTGTATAAAGTTTTGTTTTTATATACTCAATTCCGCCGAACAATTGGCAACGTTGTATTGTAACTATATTTTCTAACCATCTAGACGCATATTGCTACCCATATATAGAGTATAAGTCATTGTTTTATGTTATGAAAATTGAGGGTGGTGTGGCAACCTTAACTTAGAAGTGTAATTAAATGTCTCTCGGTCATATAGCCTGAAAAGTAGTAGCTTCTTCTCAGTTAAACGGTCATTGTTTTTCAAAAAACTGTTTTCATGAACCTTATAAGGCGTTACAATAGCATCAAATGTATTATTATCATCGATATCTATTGGTAGCAGTACAGTACAGGAGTCTATACAATAATGAGATTGAAGATATTCTAGAAGGGGAAGATATCGTTAATGTAGTTAAAGCCCAAAGACTACGGTGGTGGGGACACATTCATCGCAGACAACCAGAGGAGCTAATAAGAAAAGTCACTGCATGGACCCCACAAACAACAAGACCAAGGAGAAGGCCAAAAGAAAAGTGGAGGAATCAAATAATTGAGGACATTAAAACTCTTGAAATTAGAAACTGGAATAAACTATGCCAGGACAGGAAGAAGTGGAGAGAAATTGTGGACAAGGCAAAAAAACACAAACAACTATGAAGAAAAAGAGACCTCAGATAACAAGGCGGAGTGATTCACCGCAATAAAGGAATCCTAGAGCTCCAAGATGGAGCGCCAATCATTTCACCAGAAATGTATAGGCTAATATATATATATATATTGCATTAAGCAATCCTAGAGACAAAAAGTTAGTGGTTCATAAATTCAATAGTATAATGAGTCTTTGTTGAATATCGTAAATACTTTTTCCTACAACCACTATACAAAACACGCTTTTCTACACAAATTTTTATACGCAAAGCAGGCCTTTTCTTAATTCTTTTGATAACCGTTGGAAAAGTAGTGCGAAAAGTACACGCTATGGCACTTTTCCGCACCGAAATGTCAAACAAAGCTACCTATGACCTGTCAACTTTTTTTGACAATTCAACCTAATAGTGAATTTCTTATTGGTGTACAATTTTTAAATTTATACCGAAGGTAAGTAAACTATTTATTTTAATTTATTAATTATAAAAACATTAACCTATTAAGCATTATTTTAGAAATTATGAACCAAGATCAAAATAATTTATCTTTTGAATTGTCCAACTCGGACATTGAAAATATTCCTCCAGATATTATCGAGAAGGCTCGACCCACTAAACATGATACATAACAAAAACATTTTCCAGAGATAACTTTTGCAATATTTGCAAACTTACATTGCATTAATGTTGTCATGAAGTTTCCAACACAATGTTTTCCAGTTACATTTAAATTACATCGAAACAGCATAACCAATAATATTCATTAAATAATATATAAAATGTTGATTTTATGTTGCCCAGATATGTCTCATACATAGTGGTTATGTTATATATCCGATGTTTGTATTTAACCAACTCAAAACGTTACCCACATGTGTACAAGAAACTTGGAATTAATATTATCTTAAAACGTTCCTTAAATGTATTTCCGTTTATCTTTTTTCCTTGAGTAGATAGAAGAGTGAACAGGAAATATACGATTAGCATGTGATAAAGTGAGATAGAAAATCAGGTGGTAGTTTGCGGAACGAGCATTACTTATTGATTACATATTATTTTGTTTGTTGAGGTTAGTCAAAGATTATATTGAGGTTATAGTTGTATCGTCGTTCTGTTTAACCGCGTGTTCCTCCTCCATCTTTTTACAATATATAATACCAATACGTTTGAATTGATTTATTTAGCGTAAAATTGAGTTATTTAACTGAACAAAAAATAAATAACTAAGTACTATCCTCACTTCAATATGAGTGAAAGTGTAGTGGCGGTTAACGTGTGTGAACAATATCTGAAGAGGACTGCGACAGGGTGAGTTTCTATAAATTCTTCATATTTTAGAACTTTAAATTTGTTTCAAAATGAAGTCAAGTCTGGAAGCATATTATGCGAACTCCGAACATGATGAGATATACCATAATCGAAACACTGTCTATTAACAAAGCATAATTTTCTATCGCATATAATTTACTTAGAGGTATAAGTATAGGATATAATTTATAAATCTCAGATAGCTCCACTATCTTCATTTTTTGAAAAGCTATAATTCTCCATTCCTCCTAGCTGTGCTTCTTTGTATGAAATATGGTGTACTGTTTGTAGAAGTTATAGTCTTGATCAAACATTATGTTCAATATGGGATGGGAACTTTTAATTTTAGTCAACAACTATTATTGTTCAGTTGAATCTACCAGGAGTGTGTGAAGATATGTATACTGAAATTATGCTTCACTTTTTTTATCAAAAAAAATTTACCCTACTCAAAATGACAGTCATTTTAGTTTGTTTGTGTTTTGGGATTTTCTTTTATATTTTTATTATTCTATAGGAACAAACTAGTACTGGTCCAGGGATCTGATTATCAAAATTTGATTAGGTATGGTGCCTCCAGCAGATTATAGAGGATGAGCTTGCCCAGTATTGCTCGTGGACTGGACAAAAACAAAATTTTGAAATGTCGGATTTAGAATTTTCATCGACATACTCAAACTAAAGTGCTCACCACTAATTTATTCTCCAACCTCTCTCTCTCATATATGTACATATAATATTTTTTTCAGAATCTTCGAAAGAAGTGTATGTCTCGACTACTGATAAACAGTTCGAACTGATTGCAATGGAGTGGATGAGACTGAAAAGGAAAGATTTGTAATAGAGATAAAAGTTATTTTTTGTTCAACACTACATGTTTTATATATCTTTATGTTTACTTTTTTTAAATACTATTTTTTGTTTTCTTCATTTCAATATATTCTATATTTATTTATGGAAATTTTAAAGTTACATTATATATTTTATGCAGATAAAGTTTTTTATTCAATATCCCAGTAGCATTTAAATTTTGGACATCATCATTCAACTAGTTCGATAATTTTTTTTCTGTGGCAGAGGGTAAGTATCTCATGGTATACCTTCTCTTTCTACATTTCCAAAAAATGGGATTGAAATTCCAGAATTGTGTAAATATAAAAAAAATGAAGGTATACCATGCTGCTCCACCCTGTATACCGCGAAATAAAATTGAAATATAAAAGGGTACCAATATGTAACATTATAGGAATGTTATTGAATAAATGTTTTGGAGCCACATTAAATATATGTAATGAAATTACATTGAAGTTTCGTTAAATATGTTACATTTATGTAATGTTTATCATTAAACATTACATTGTAATATTTATAAGAGGCACAAAGTGCTATATATGCAATGTATCTGTAATATCAAGCATATCTCTGTATAACATCACAAAGTAACAATGTGACATAACATTTATATTTTAGTTATGTTTTTATGTTTAATGGGGAACTGTAACCGAATATTTGTTACTTGAGGTTTCGAGAGAGAAAGATCAAAATAGTAGTTTTCTATTTATTTTCATATTGTAAGTTCTTTCTGTTCAAAGTTTATATAAAATAACTATATAAATTACTGTATTTCTTTCATTAACAAATGTGGTTGTAGAAAAAATATTGTGTACAACTTGTACGCAAATCACTTTTCCCACTTGCGGCACTCGCCTTACGGCTCGTGGGAAAAGTGACGCTTTCCGCACTAGTTGTACAAACTACTATTATTTTCAATTCTTGTTTTTGGTAAAGTTGTTTCAGAAATATTTCGTACCAACTCTTGACAGGATTAACCACTAGCAATGGAAACGCTTATAAATATTTTTGTAAGCAAAGTAGCCATTACAAATCTGGACTAAAATAACATTAGCGAAAAACAACAAGCTATGGATTTGAAGAATGAGAATAGGTGTTGGGTTTTGACCCAACATCTATGAATGTAGATGAGGATGTATCGTTGTATCGATGTATCGTATTCCAACGCGTCAGTCTTACTGAAACCTCTGCGTTTTAACGTAGTACATTCATTTCATAAAATGCACTTTGCATCAAGTGACAAATGCGAAGTTGAAACATCATTACTAGATTTCCATGGTGGTCATCTTCTTAAATATGAATGTATGTATGTATGTATGTATTTTGGGGTAACATTCACTGAGACCTAAAAGATCTATTGTGCCCCCTTACTTCTACTTAGTTTCTGAGTAGAGTCTCAGATACTAGTAGCTCCTTTAGTCCTATTTCCCGGAGGAATTTTAGGATATCTGCAGGCCTCAACTTAGGTAACTGTCCCTCTTCTATCCAGTAGTCTCCCAGGTACTGTGCCCTAGGATTCTGAAATACTGTGCAGTTCGCAAGTATGTGGATGGAGGTTTCTCCTTCCATTCCACAAAATCTACAATCTTCTTCCTCCACTATTTTGAGCTTTTTAAGGTGCCCATTCAGGCGACAATGTCCCGTTAGGATTCCTGTTAAAACTCTTAGTGCAGTTTTGCTTTGACTTATGCATTCATTTGATCTCAACAGGTTGTAGTCACCCAGAAGAATATTTGATTGCCTAAGCCCTACTAGATCCTTCCAATTCTCAGATCTTCTCTTTTCTTCGGCTTTACCTATTTCTTCCAATATTACATTGGAGCTGATTCCGCAAAAGGGTTCCGGCCCCCAAAAGGGTATATCAGTCCTTCTCTTCGCTAGTTCATCTGCTATTTCGGTTCCTTCTATTCCAGTATGTCCTGGAATCCACAGTAAGGTGACTATATCGTTCTCGCCTAGTTCATTAATTTTTCCTAGGCATTCCCACACCATTTTGGAATTGATTACACAAGAACTCAGCGCTTTAATGGCTGCTTGACTATCAGACATTATGATAATCCTTTGCCTTCTATATCCTTTGTCAATATTGAACTGGACACACTTTGTTATTGCGTGAATTTCCGCTTGAAAGATACTTGGGGTTTTTCCCAAGCTTTCAGAGTGTTTGGTTCCTGGCCCGTACACTCCTCTTAAATATGAAATGAATATGATATAATAATTTGAATATCTCCAAATACGAACTAGAGCTTAACGCAAATCACAACATTTTAACTATAGTGGTGAATTTCAAAGTATGCTCTGTAATTTCCTGTTTTGGTTAAAATGAAATAATACCTACCTGATTATCTTTTCCTCGCTCTAAAAGTTTTATTTTACAAATTAATAATATTATGTATTTATAACTCTGTTCCTGTGTCGAGAGATAACAATCTGGTCGAATTTGTTCCACAAAGTGAATGTTTTCATAAGACAACTATGAGCTAAGAAGTACGAAATATCTTCGAACGAACTTTAAGCAAACATTTCTTTCAGTCTAAAATTAAGCTACGTCCTTGTTTGTGATATGACGTTAATTGAACATGAGATTAATGTACAATAAACTATAATAATGATAATATCGCATTAGTATTCAATAACTGAGGTCCGAAATTACGATAAAATCTATAATGCAGTGGTTGTGGATAGTGCACATTATCGAGAGTGTAACTTTTACCAGCAGGTAGTAATTGAAGACGACGTCTGTCACACGTAAGAGGATTCAGATAATGTGAACCAAAGAGTATTTATCTATGATGTGAACATTATATTTCTGGTATCTGAGACTAAAATCCTGCCTGATTAGTCTTTATTTCGAAGCTTTCTGTCTCTGTCGGATAGAAATATCTCTTTTAATATGTTCACGTTAAATTGGATTACTATACGGAGACGTTACGTTTATATAGACTACAGTAAAATGCACGCGGACGTCTGCTCTTATTGGTTTGGAATATCCATGCGCATTAAGTCAAAGTTTTTGTTTTGATGTTTGACTTACGACTTTTGGAGATATTTATTTTTCTAAATGCAATTTTCTTTGGTGTTTATAGGTTTTATAATTGTATTTTTGCGAATTTTTTTTTTTTTTTTTAGTGAATACTAATAGTCGTAATAATAGACATTTTTCGTTAAACGTATTATTAAGTAAATCGATTCCCAGATAGTATTTTGTATATTGACCAGGGAAATATTGAATCAATTTTTCCAAAGAGACATTAGAAAAAATGCTAATAACTACCAGGATGGGATTATTATCAAAGCACATAAGAAAGTCAAGGCAGTTAAGGATAAAGTTCAGATAGTTGTGATTTCACATTTGTGTTGTAAGTTTCAGGTAAAATATTTTGAAGGTAATAATCATTATTAAAATATAGACATAAGGCAAATTTGTGAGAGTAATTGTAGGACATTGTACTGTAGGGTATGCAAAATTTGTATACATAGATACAAATGTGACTGTCCAGAGTATATACTGTGAGAAATACCCTGTCTAAGCATGTGCACTTGGTACGGATGTATGGGGAACAAGTGGATAGTAATTCTGTTGTAAATAATACTGCCAAGGAACTAGGGGAAAATTATGTTATAAAATCACAGAATAAAGAAGAACTTACCCAATATATCGAAAAGAAGCGTATACATCAAAAACCAGAAATATTAGATGACCAAGATAAAAGAGAAGTTAGATTGACCAATTTCAAACATTGGGCGGAGGCATTGGACAATGAAGTATTCAACAAGTTTATGAATAATATTCAAGGAGCAATGAAAGAAGCAGATCAAGCCAGAGCCAATCTGACAAACAAACGAGAAATTGAAACAAAACAGTATTTTCCAACAAATAAGCGACAAAAGTAAGATTTACACTTTAACTTTGGTTTCAACATTTTTTTAGGGAGCATACCTATAGGTTTTTCTACTCGAAGACGAAGAAGTGATGATCTACTGAATATTGGTAAAAAAAATAAGGTGTGGTTTTTTACTTTTTAAATTTGTAATTTTCATAATATATATTTTGACAAATTTTGTATATAAAAAAGGCCACTAATAATAAGAAAGATAACTTATAGTTGCCTTTTTAAAAGTATTTTAACTAATTTCTTATGTTTATAGAGTAGTAGGTTACAATACAATTCGAAAATATACATATGAAGTAATAAAGACAAACTCGATGAAAATCTGGTAAATTAATATCCGCTTCGTTCCAACCCCCCATGAAAACTGTTCCAGAACACTAATTTGCAGTCAATCAATAATTCATTGTAATTAAACAAAGGATTCAAGGATTCAATCAAGCATATATTTGAGATGTGGATAGAATCGTGGAATTAAATGAAGCAATATGGAAAAAATGAACGTTTTTTTAATTTTGGGCAGAGGAGAAAAATTGTATTAATTACCCTTAATTATATTTATAGTTCCTAATATAACTTTTTTGTACAATATAGGGACTTTTCCAAATGGACAGAATAATAAAATTTACCTTTATACCTGATTTATTACAAGTGAAAATTTATTATTTCAAGTTAAATTATATACAAGTAGAATAAAAACATTGGGTGAGCAAAGCAATTTGAACTACTTTATTTTCATTAAATCTTGAGTATCTATCCTGCATTATTTTTTGTTGTCACTACATACACACATCCAACTTTGCTCACAAATTGTAGGTACCTGTACATTAGTGCCTGGAATATTCCTTTTTTTTAACACTTAACTAATGGATACTAATATAGTAATGGATAAACCAAAATGAATAAGTAAAATAAAGTTGATGGTTCCAAGCCCAAGCGTTTCTTGAAAAACCTCGTTTTCCCGAGGCTTTTAATAAATATAAATTTACAAAACAATAATAATTATTCTATATTACCAAAGTTAATCTAATTACGTCTATGATAATTAGGTTGACATAGTTTATAAAAAATTGACAGAAAACATTTCCGATGAAAAACCATTTTCTAACCTACATTTAAGCAGAGATATTATACAGAACATTCCAGTGCCAACTGTCCTGAACAGACGTCATTTTCAATTTGAATTGCCCGCCAAATCGTATAAATGATTTAACCCATCGGTGCAGACGTCCGCGTGCATTTTACTGTAGGTAGTATAGTTTATATACATATATATTATATTGATTTTATATAGTTGCCATATTAGTTGTGATGCTTATTTTGTTTTATTAATTTTTATGTGATTATATATTAATTTTATTATTTATTTAATTTTAATTGATAATCTATTACAAAAATTCTCATCTCAGGGTTTTGGGTTCAATATTCATATTATTTTTTCAATTTAATTCATTATCAAATATTTATTTCAACAATTCAATTAAACAGTACAAACTTTAACTCTCCAAATTAATTGTTATTCTTTTATTATTATTATTTCCAAATGGTTTAAATTTATTGGTTATTTAAATGATTGAAATTTTACTTTCATGTTCTGAGTGCTATCTATCAATTCTTCAAATTCGCCAAATACGACCCTTGTAATATGGTCTCCAATTTTTATATGATTTGCATGATTACTTCTATTTTCCAATACAATATAATAACGTATTTTTTTCACAAATCAAATTTCATAGATCTATACAATATCTACACAATATTATATTAAAAAAGAAGCAGTAGGGTAGTTACGGCTGACTGGTTGGAAAATAAACTACTTTTTATGGGGTTTTTGTGTATGTAAAAATGGAATCAACAAGACTGATTTTGCCATTTTTAACAATCTTAGTATATTGATTTCATAAAAAATTTGTTAAGATGAGTCTCCATAATTTATTTGACGAATTTCCGTTCTCAAAGGAATTAAAACTCACTTACTACCTTGAAAATGATAATAAACATCATCGAAAGCTTGAATAAGTAAAAAAGAGTCTTCTTTACCAACCATAAATCATTTTGGCTCCACCCCATAAAAACTTTTGTAGTATATTCATATATATAAAGAAATTAAACTCTTTTTTCCTACTTCCAAGCTTTCAGATTTGTTTGAATCATATTTCAAGTCTAAAATATAAACAAATTTGAATACATAACAACTAAAAATTATTATTGATTTAAACTTACATGCAAATTGGTTTTTCACAAATTAAGTAGAACAACACATGATTATACTCTCCACTAAAAGTGTTAGTTGAAAGATTACATTTTTGAAACTGAATTAAAATCTGGAAAAAGCTGAACATGGAGACAAAATGTCTATAATTACATTTTTTTTTAAAGTATAAAAGTGAATATTTCTTTTCAGTTATGACTTGCGCAGTCTTGAAATTATATTAGCAGTCTCAATTTTTTTTTGTACTGAAATTTAAACTTTGAACAATAAATTTACGAGAATTAATTACAATGCTAATTAATACATTATTTTCAAAGTTCAATAGTTTACGGTAAACACTTAAATGTTTGCTTTAATATTTCCAAAGTAACAAAACAAAAATTAACACTGTTCGCCATGACTCTTGCAATATTCACCATCTAAATTTATAGGTTTGTCACTCTTATAAAAATAGAAGTACCTACTACTTTTTGTACCATTCTTCTTGCAAGTGTCCATCACACGTCACCAGATCCATTTCTTTGCGATCACTAGGGACTCGGAGATATGTTTTACCAACAAGGAAGACATTGACATTGTCAAAAAGAAAGTTCAAGCGACCAACAAAAAAAATATTGTAACATGATAATTAGGAAATTACGAGGGTCAAGGAGTTAATAGATTAAAATTTTTAAATACAGTAAAATTGAAATCTTGATAAAACAACCCAAGACAAAACATGGCTCTTGTAATAAATATTATATCGACTTCGTATCCTACATTGATAATTTCAATTTGGAAGTGTGAAACTATTGCATGATTTGCAGATTTGTAATGTATATAAATTATATTTTGCAACGATCTTCTATATGCTTTTGTTATTCTATTTTCCTAGGTTTCCGCTTAAGTATCATTAAACGCTAGTTCAGTGCAATTATATGTTATGTAAGCTCTGAAATTTAATGAAAAAATGAACAATTGAGGAATTTCAGTTGAAAACATGTTTGGTTTTCACCCCGTCAGTGTCTTAACTGTTGCCTTCCAATAATATTGTTCTTATTTAAATTAACGATTTTTTTTTATTTTGCAAACTAGAGGTTTTTGGAAAAAATAGCTACCTGTACAATACCAGTTTTATAAGACATTTCATTTAATGGCAGAGAAGATAAGAACTTGAATGGGACAATTTGACAGAGAGAATAGGAAATAAGTGTAGATATGTTAAATTCACGATATCCAAATGCAAATGGACGTATATTGCCCTTTACAGAAGTACTGGCAATTGCATGTTATATCTTGAATGTTTTTGTGCCACAAAAATAACATAAATACCACGGTTTACGGCATCGTCTTGGCCGGTTTAACACCTAAGGAATATCTGGGGTTAAAGCTGGAATGCAAATACATTAAATTAATGCCGCCAGGCTTGAATGTTTGCATTTGTACAGAGACGAAAAATAAAATAAATAATAATCTCATAGTTGCAATATCGGACAAAGCAATTTACAAAGCTAGTTTATAGATATAGTTTTTAAAAACTTGCACAAACTAGTTTTATACCTTTATACTAAGAAGCTGGAAACAATTTGAAGTCAGCAATTTGTGAACTAGCAGCAATATAAAAGCGTCATGACAAATATTTTTTTTACATGATTAGCTGTATTTTTCTTAAAATTTAATTAGATTAGCCCTAAGAAAGAGTTTAATATTTCCTAGAAGGGTAAGGAACGAGGCAAATTAAAAAATAAATTGATTATAATCGGAAAAATTCTTAATGATTGTATAATAACATTGAAAAGATTGATTGATTAAATAACACACTTAGTCTTTAAAAAAATGATATCAATGTTTTCTGCTTAATTAAATGTGTGAAATATATCCTCTAGCAAATATCACAAGCGTTATGTAGCCCCCATCAGTTTCAGTCACTCAGTATACAAGCAAAGGCAGGTTTAAGGATTCACAACAAATTAATGCATTCTTTATTCAAATGAGTCTTTTTTCAGTCCTCAATTTCAAGAAATAAGCTGTAATTACATTGAAATTCATATGTAATTTAATGACAAAAATATTAAAAGTGTCTAGACTGCTTGTTACAATATACTTTATGTCAGAACATGAATGGGACTAAACAGAATTTGCCGAGAAGGCTTTTTTTAAATCTTTATTAAGTATTCGTATTAAGGTTAAGAGAAAGTTAATTGTTATACATTTGTTTTTAATGCTTTATTCAATGAGGCAGGCATTGCAGAAACGTTGCAGGAAACAAAAAATGAGATTCTTTTAATTCTTCAGTTTTTTTTCACGATTCTGTTGAATATATTATTATACTAAGCCACGAAGGTAGTATTTTTTCACAAAGGGAAACAGTATGGACGAATATATTGTACTGCCAGTGGTGATGTGTACATAAAGAAGTTTGTTTATTCTATTGGTTTGAAATATTACATTCATCGAAGGTTATTTTTATAGTAGCATTTTCTTTTTTCAGATAAAACGCAGCAAGACGTTCACACTATTGGTGAGTCATTTGTGTTATGTAGATTGCATGAGCAAACCAAGCCTCACTACGAAAAAGCATCGGTAAATGCAACTCTGTAAAATATTTTAAGTACGATACTCAATTTTCTTTGACATATAAAGTCATAAGCGCTTTTAACTTATGGTAATGTACCAAGAATTCTTAGTTACACTGAAAAAAACTTTGCAAGCCTATTTTAACTCATTTTTGTCCAAATATCCAAACAGCTCAACTAGAAGGTTTTATTGTGTGCATATTGAAGACGCTTCACTTCTTATTGTTTATTTCAACAATAAAATCATTTTCACATAATATACTATCACAAGAGAAAAAAAATTTGTTCTTGGCAATTTCGAGAAATTTCCGAAAAGCAACAAACTTGAATGAAGCCTTAAGAACAATATTTTGCCTACATAAAAGACAAAAAACAATAAAACTAGAGAGCTTTTATTTAACAATGGAGCATAAGCTCAAAAATAACTTATTTATTTAAATAAAAGTTACAATTTCGATAATTGAAATTTTGTGCATTATTTTTATTGTCATGTGATTGTAGAACATGTACTTGCGGTATGTTTGAACTCGTACTACGAAAATTTAATCTGGTGTTTTTCATCTTAAGTTTTCAATTAATTTTAAATGATGTTCATATGCGCCGGGGTGTTCCATATGTTTTGACACTTGTCTTTTTGTAGTCCTCTTCTTGTTTTTTTTTCATATTGCAAGTATAGTCTTCCCTAATTTTTGCTTATTCTTTGTCTGGAGTATGCTTTTGAAGCTTATAATCTCTTATCAATAAAAACTGCGAAAATTGTCGCTAATGTGAAGCTTTGGAAGCACACTGCCTTTTCAATTTCTGCAATAGTTGTGTTCCAAATCTTTTTTGAACTGAACTAATAGGACGTTTTCAAACAAGAAATAACAGAATGACATTTTAAATAAATATATGGCAACAAAATTTGCTTTGATCAACGCACCTTGAAGTAATTGAAATTTGGTCGCTATAAAAATCACATGTGAATTTTGTCAAGGTAATTGCAGCTAACTTATCCTCAGTAGGAAAGATGCCGTTGCTATGGTATTTTGCCAATGAAAAACACTGTGGTGTCTTTAAAATAAAATTATGCAATAATTTCGTATAATGTTGTGATTAACAATTTTTTTCCTAATGTGAGAGCATATTCAAATATTTGCTTTTTTAACCGACTTCTAAGAGAGGAGGAGGTTCTCAATTCGTTATGTATATTTTTTATGTATGTTATGGCATAACTTCTTTGTTTCTGAACCGATTTCAATTAATCTTTTTGCGTGGGTTCAGCTCCAAGGTGGTCACATTTTAGTTTTATTAGAATTTGACCTCGGACACACCAATCACCTTTTCAAAGTCATATAGAAAATGGATATGATTATTGTTGGGTTCATAACAATACCAAGACAAGGTAGGTATGTACTACTCACTTGAAATTGTGAAATAATTAATATTTTATTCAACACTGTCATAGAGAATTCGAAACAACTAATTTAAGTTGTTCCGAAAAAGTTTGCGATGAGCTGCATATGGTCGGGAGAGTAGTTGTAGTGGTCCAGTAGGTCTGGAAGTCTTTGTATTTGTTTGTAAATAGCTATTATAATGATATTCCATTGCATTGTATCCACTCAAATACTTCTATGGTTTTCCGGTAGTTTATGATGTGAGATTCAGTTAATGACTATTATCGCTGAGCCACCATGGGCTGTGTGGTCTGAATGAGGAGTACTGTACGTTGACTAGAGTGGTTTACAGAATGTTATTAGATTTGTAAAACTAGTTTCAGTAATAAGCATTGAGTCGATCTTATTCAGGTTTAGAAACTGGTTCTTTTTTGACATAGAATGCACCAAGTCTGTTTCTGGAATTCTTACAGAATTTGTTGTTGTGCTGTTCACCGTATTCAATTGTTTGACATAGAACGCACTAAGCAGGAGGGTTTCTGCGTTTCCCACAGGATATGGTGTCGTGTTCACCGCATTCAACGTTGTATCACCTAAAGCTTTATGCTGTGCTTGTGTTGTAGGCTTGGCATCATTCGCATTGGAGTTGATTTCTTAGGTTCTACTGCTATTTAGGTATAGCATAGGAATGCCAGGTTAAATATATCTTCATTGTTCCTTTGTGGTTCCAAATCTATGAAGAGCAAAGACAGATGTTTTTTCGTTAATCTATGCTGAAGATTTGTGATGTTTCGAGCTTCCGTTTTCAACTACTTTTTGATATCTATTTTGGGTGCAGAGTGGTGGATTGGTCTGATCATCACCGTGTATGCATGTTCTTCTTCTAGTTGATAGGTGTAGTAAACGAAGTTTCCCCTGCTTCTCCTGAATATTCCTAAAATTAGAGTTGTCTTTCAAGAGATATTCTAAATACCTAGATATAATAAATAATGATAAACAGCGTATTCGGTTGTAGATATCTTAATTTCTCAATATAACTTTACCACATGTTAAGTGAAATATTGCTTTACGTGATTTTATTCACGAGTATCATGTAATGTATTGGATATGATGATTATGTTACAACTACAAGTTCTTATTTCTATTGCTAGTTTCATATTAACTTTTCAATTTCCATCAACTTCTGCAAATATTGTGTAGTACCTATAAGCAAGTTTCATATTTATTGATTACCAGAATTACACGAACCTAGAATAGCGTGTCGTGTGTTTCCAGAAATGCGTTGTCATAAATAGCTTAGACAGTTGGCTCATGCAGAACATATCTAATGGCTAAAAACTCATTCTTTCAGTGTAAAATCCTCCCAGGCCACCAACGTTCTACAACATAAATATATATTATATACTTCCATAACTTGGAATACATTAAACAGAAAGCATTTATGGGTTTTGAGCAATTAGGCTTTGTATAATATCAAAGATAAAGACAAAATATTTGGAATAGCGTTAATATATTGATGGCAGTCTTGTCTTGCACAATGCAAATAAGTTTCTAGAATCAATAGACTATTATTTCTATAGATTGAAGTATTTACCGAATGACACCGTAAAAGCCACTTTTTAGGCAGTAAGTAGTCACTTCCTATGAATAATTTAATGTTAATTTTGTTCTTCGATACTTCATTGTTGTTGTTTGGTTTTTTCACAATCTTGTGATTTTCCACTGAATTTGTATAGATGAACAATATAAGATAAATACAATAAATTGATGTATAGGTATGTGTAGCACATTTTTGTCGAAGTTAAACCGTTATTGTAGGGGCTATTGTTGATTCTTTAGTATTTTATTCGTGGGTGGATATTTGTTTCAATGAAAACTTGAACATAAGTAGTATTTTTACATAGAAAGAAATGAGGGAAAGGCAAAAATGAAAATAAGATGTAACGACTCTTTCTCAACACTATTATCGATATAACCAGAGCAAATGACATTTGATTGTTACGCCATAATGTTAAACTTTCAAGTAAGTACAAAGCATTTTTCAGTATAAAAGAACAATTTAGCAGCCTTAGACCGTACTATGATATTGTTGATATCTCCTGAAGTAATACACAATATCATGACCACTTCCACAAATCTGATGAGTTCATATCATTGTTTAATTACCAAATTCACATAATACTTTACAGATGTGTTAATATCAATAAAAAACTGATTTTTTGAATAATGTGGTATGTTTTGTCGGGTGATAAGATCCAGCCATCGCAATTCCCTTCATTATAATGATGGTCATTGACATTCTTTGAAGGTTTTAAGATGTTTTTCATAATTTTTTAATGAAAAAAGCATTAATTATATGCACTGTAAATTATGATCGCCGATTCCCGGGCTATGATATTGGATACGGATATTCGCAGAAGGCATGGAATAAATTGATTTGGAATAATACATAACATTATTGTTGAAGACGGTCGACATTTTCATTTGTCAGTGATGATTGGTCGTCCGGGCATAAACATAATATTTATATTAATGTATCAACTTTACTGAAGAAACCTACGCACTCAACTTATAAGGGATAGTGAGATTTTGGTATTAAGTAAAGATGACACCATATGCTATTATACGATTGCCTATACGATGGATATAAAAACATTTATTAAAAGATACAGCATATTCGCAGTGTTTATGACCTTAGTTGTCGAAACTGTGAGAAGATATTATTTTTGTTTGTGGAAATTATATAAAATAAATGTTTCCACACAAAGTGAAAATTTCGGCAAGATCAGATATGATTTTTTAACCTGTTAGGTGGAGAATAAATAATCGGAAAACCATTATGAGTAACTAGTAACCCGTCCCGCCTTCGTTTGGTCACGCTCACTTCACAATATGCTGGCTTTCGAGGCAGGCCGCGGTATTTTGAATTTTTAAATAGGAAATATAGCGGGTTGACCCAGCACTATAGTGGTCTTTGCGCGGTTAGTACTTGAATGGGTGACCGCTGGGAAACACTTCAGACTATTAGGATGTACCATATAGAAATAATAAAAAAGTTTTTAAAATATGTGGAAGCAACGTTTATGAGTAGCCTGTAGCGCATGACGCTAAAAAACCCCGCCTCCGTTACCATTTTTAAATTCATTCATTTTTATTGGATCAACTCTTTGGCCTTTTCTTAATGTATCTACTTACTAATTTTCATTATTGGTACCATTATAACAGGATTTATTATCATATATCATAGGTAATTTGAAAAAGTAGATTAATGGAAATATTAGTTTTTATTGTATTTTTTTTACAGACAAAAATGAAGATTTCCCAAAAGTTCATGACCCGGAATAATATGGTGGTACTTTATTAATGTGATTTAGGATGTTATTGTAGGTATTACTCATATTACGTGAAAAAAATGCCTTAATTATTTAATATGTTGAACATTGTATAATTGTGTGCTTATTTTGGATATTTGATTTAATGGAAGATGCTGAACTAACAATAGGTTTTTTTTATTCCCTCATCATCATCATTCTCTATAATATTATTATATATCTAATACGATATTTGCTGCTGAATGACTTAGCACTTGACTAAAAAAACAAATATTAACGTGTAAAATCATTTGATTGCAAATATTGTCCTAACATTTTAAAATTCAAAAAGCCAACATCTTAAGTGATAGTTCATATCTGTAGCCAAGGTAGCGCTAGTGGTAACTTTATGGCACAGAACGCTACACGTTTAATAGCTCTTTTATTATTTATTCCTCTATGATATAAGCAGTCTTGTGTTTTCAGCTTTTTTAACAGCAATGAAAATGCATACATTTATTTTAAGACGATTGGAAGGTAAATGATATTAAAAACAAGTATAAAATAAGGATAGTGCTAAATGAAAGCCGGTTACAAATGTTCTGGTAAAAACGAGTTCCTTCACAATGTAATATATTTGTTCGATAGTAAAATATGTGTTTCACAATTATACAACGCAACTGTATAAATCACTCGACGCAAATAGTTCAATTATTCAAAGTAGCGGTAATTTTAAATTTACTCTACCATTCATAATTGTATTTATTCGTATATTCTCTTCAATATAGCTGCTGCTGTTTACCTGGTGGATAGCTAGTAGGCATACAAAAAATTGAAAAGGAAATGCGCTATAATTATGCAAAAGCAAATTGTGGAATGAAATGAAAGTTCCGAGCAACTGAAATATGTACTTATAGATTAAATTAAATTGATTGTTTTGCAAGAAACCAGAGTTAATAGTCGATTTCACTTGTTTCACAAATTGATACTTGATTCTGTCTTATTCTGTTCAAAAAAATTCTTTATTGGAACTTTTTCTGACATATAAATATTGATTGTGGGAATCGCAAAATGAAAATTCAAATAACTATAATCACTATATTTTCGTGAATTGCAATACGGGTTATTAAGTTAACTAAAAAAAGTCTGGGACATTGTTACAACTTGTCTGGTAATATGTATAATCTTCACTTGGAATACCTAGTGCGAGTATCTAGCCTAGCTGATGCTGAATGCAACCATTTATACAATAAATTAATAAAAAACGGCGTATCCAGACTTCTGATAATTCCACAGTACTGTCAACGTTTCTAATCGTCCCTTTGATTTCTCTCCATTGATCGCAACTGATATATTTTCTTTGTAATTTCATTTGGTTAATATTCCACTTATCATTAATAGTAACAAGGTCTAGAAATTCACTTCGTTTAAGCCTAGAAAAAATATCCACTCCCACAATAGAAATATAGTCAGCTCACCCGTTAATTCTAATTCCTGCATATAACCATTAGAATATCAATAAAATCCCTACATTTTAGCTCTAGATTAGTGCTCGGAGAGAGTTCTAAAGGTATCTCTGTCATAATATTACGTAGTTACGACGTTTGATGAATATTAAGGATGCTCCATTTAACTTAAACTCCCGGAATTGTACATATACACACATATAAGTACAGCACGTAACTATGGTCGAAATGGCAAATATTTAATTAAATGTATAAGTTTTCACATGTTTGGAAGCTGAAATGTTTGTGTTTTTTAACCTGCTGGGATATTTGAAACTAACGTACCAATACAGTTCAATAAATCAGCGACTTTTTTAATTCCCCGCGCAGTAAGTGAACGCAACAGTGTTTCCGTCAATTGTCATCTATTCATAAACTACTGTCATTTAATTTATGTTTGGTTAGGCCACTGAACGTAGAAATCTTAGTGAATGTTAACGAAAATTTAGAAAATTTAATTTTTACGCGAATATTTTACCTTCCAGCAATTTCTTCAGGTTTGGAAACAGGAAATAGTCACGTAGGGTTGGAAAATCCCTATATAAAGTAGCAGTCTGTAGCTCAGCTTACGGATTCCTAACATGGCACACTAAAATTTTTGTTTATCAATAGGTAATTATTAACGTACACTCTTTGAAGATACAGTGAAAGCTTTCGGTAAAATTTCTTCAGTCACTTCTTTTTTGAGATTAACTTAGAAGCTAGTTCATTGATGATGAAAAAATATGAAAAAAATCTTGAAACTTTCTTAACAAGGTATAATAAATTTTGAATTATATAGACATTTGGAATACTATTAGTAACCATTGTTCAACAACACTTTTTAGAAATCACTAAATTTATTTTTGATAACACATGTTTCAGTTATAACAAACAATATTATAAACAAATTTTTTGATCACCTACGGGTTCAATTGTATCACCCATTTTAGCAAAATATATAATGGATGATTTGTTAGATTATTGCATTCCAAAATAAAGCTATAATATTCCTTTTCTAAAAAAATATGTTGATGATATCATATGCAGTATTCCATCCACAGGAAAACAGAATTATTAGAGGTATTTAACAATTATAATGAGTACCTTTAGAAGAATAAAATGAAGATAATATGGTACCATTTCTTGACACACAAGTTATTCGTAGTCAAACCAATAAAATAATATTAGATTCGTATTAGAAACCTTCTATTTCCGGAAGATACATCAACTATAATTCATACCATCCCTTCAAAAGAAAAATCAACTTAACTTATGCTATGAAAACAAGAATCCCTTCTGTATGTCATCCTTCTAAAACGTTTATATCAATTATTTTTAGACAACTCAGATCCACCAAAATTATTAAAAAAATTACTTTTTTCTACTCCTATTAAAAATTATATCACTGAACCACCTGTTATCAACAATATTAACAACAATAATCAAATTTAACAACCTGGGATTAATGATAATAACAATTAAAACTTCATATTTTATAGTAGTAATCCTTTTATTGAAGAAATAACTCGAAAAATACAAAGGATTTTGAAAGAAGAAAAAACATAAAAATTGCTAATAAACCTATATAGACTATTAGCCAAATTTTCAGTAAAACTAAAGATAAAGTGAAAACTAGTATAATATATGGAATGCAATGTAATAATTGTAATAATAAATATATAGGTCAAAGTTCGAGAATACTAAAAGACCATATTGTATCTAAAGTGATATAAGACTAGGAAAAGATCCATGTGCATTTTTTTATTTGGTTATTTAACGTCGGTATATCTCTGTAACTGGGGCTAATCACCGACTCCGGGAGCACTCTACCCCTAACCGGAAATTTTGCCGAACCCACTGGTGTTTCAGCCAGTGGTATGGTTCTTTATCGAGCCCAACATCCATGGACTCGGGACCTCGGTTTTACGTCTCCTCCGAAAGACGGCATACCTACATTATACCTCATGCTCATTGGTACAATGCCTGCGAGCTGTGATATGCTACTCCTGACCAGTGGGTCACCCATCCAAGTACTAACCGCGCTCGACACTGCTTCACTGTAATAATCGCATCACAGGCGTTCCACTACAGTGCTGGGCCGACGCCCCGGCTAAAAGTTAGAAGGTGGTTTTTATAACTCGTAGAAACATTGAGATATTTTTTTTTGTAATAGCTCAGCACTCCGTTCATTTCAGAGTAAACATTATTTTTCTAATTTGTCCATAACAAAGTTATATCAATTTGAAGTTTTAAATATCAAATTAAAATTACTCTATCGCTTTTTTTTTCATTATTTTGTATGTTTTTTATTAATTGGACATTAACCTGTGAATACTTTTTTTACCTTTCATTTTCAGACAAGTATAAATGATTAACATGTTTAATATTTTTCTGCGGTGACTCCTATGCATCTACAGCCGTGGGTCCGACAGAACGCACATGCGTCAATGTACGTAAATATTTCTAGGCATGTGTTGGTGGTGTTCACGTTTCAATGCGCAACAACATGAAAATTGTAAGCCAAATTTTTAATTCCGGACACCCGTTGTTAAAAATAATAATTATTGTGTTTTTCAATCAGATCATAAGTGAATAAACGTAGCGAAGGTAATTTTTTAGTGATTTTATTCCGTTGAGTGGTATCTCAATGCCGATGCATGCTCTGCATAGGCGTCACCACAGAAAATAATTAAACAGGTCAAATAAATTTATTCCTTGCTGAAAAAGGAAGGTAAAAAAAAATTTCACCGGTAAATGTTTAATTTATAAAAACGCAAACAAAATAATGATAAAAAAACTGAATTCATGCGATAGAGTAGTTTTAATTTGAAATTGAAATTTTCAAATTGTTATAGCGCTGTTATAAACTAATTGAAAAAATAATTTTTCCTCTGAAATGAAAGTTCACGGTGTGCTGAGTAATTACAAAAATAACTGTCAATTTTTCTACCAGTTATAATTTCTTAAAGTTTAAAAAACCACCTCTTAACTTTTAGACACCCTAATGTCATTTGGAGAAAAAATGATGAGGACCATTTTGGTGTAAAATTTGATAGTCTACAATTTATGTACAAAACTTTTCAATGTAGCTCCAACAGTTTTTGCGTACTTTAAAAAAACACCTCAATTATTTGTTTTCGACCGCTTTCCGGGAGGTTGAGTAATAGTCATATGTATGTTACGTTTGTAGACACAAAGTGAATTACATACAAAATTTAAAACCTCCACTAAAATTTATGATTTGATGAACTCTTTTCTTGGACTACTACAGCCCAAAAATCGTTCACGACAGTCTTCCCAGTGGGTCACCCATCCAAGTACTAACCGCGCTCGACACTGCTTCAGAGGCGTTCCACTACAGTGCTGGACCGACGCCCCTTCATGTGCATTAGCAAATCATTATTGCATAAGGAATGGACTTATTGCATATTTCGAAAAAACAAAAATCTTGCACCGTGAAAAAAATCAATGCAAACGTTGTTTTTTAGAAATGATACGTATACACAATGTACCTTTGTCTATGAATAAAAAAGAACAGAAATTCAAAACTTAAGTAATATTTATGCGATATACTTTTAAAAAGTAATTTTTGGGGGTAGTTTTTAATTTTGTTCCACGCTCTAAATATTCATGTCAAAGCGAACTTACATTCAAAAATTCAGGCCTTCGTTTTGAATGGTAGTTTAAATCGTCATTTTACTGGACTAATTTTATTTCTTGTCACTCAATATTTTGTTGACTCCCAAATTATATTTTAAGCAATCTATTTAAATGGAGTGATAGTTGAGAGACTTTTTCCAAAGCAAAATGGACCTGTCAAAATTGATTACTACCCAACAATACAAAATCAAAAGTTATTATCGTTAAGTACTTGAAAAGGAGTAAAAAGCTACCTCCTACAAGTTGTAAGTTAATGAGTACCCACGTCTATTTAAAGCAGGTACATGCTCATGAATATCCACAGGTTTGTAAGAAAAATTACCTGGTATTTTTTCAGATGACACCTGTAAAAATAAGACCGAACAGTATGTTGACTTTAGGCTACGGAGTAATCGCACCTATATACATCATAATGTCTATACCAGGCCCGGACTTCGGAATAAACCTACACAATCCATACTGCTGCACTCATGTTGTATGCACCTCCAAATGTTCGCACAGCTCGACAAATCAAGTAATAAATGCATATCACACTTTAAACCTATATCACTGGAAACTTATAACTAGGTTAAATTTTTTTTGGGGTCGAATATGTATACAGGGTGATCAACTTTTGTGACAAAGTCCGTTATATCTGTTATTATAGGAGATACCAAAAAAAGTTATTTACAAAAATAGGAGGCAGCTATAAGCTTCACCTTTGAAATTAGTTAAAAATATACAGGGTCGTCCATAACACCAATTATGTTTTTTTAAATGAAACACCCTCTGTCTTTTATTTTAAATTTAAAAACCACTTCACTTCCTCGTTACAAGAATACAACCAACGTTGTTATGTGTTATACAGGGTATTTAAAAAGTTATAACCAAATTTCTATGAAAATCGTAGCAAGTTCAACGTCTTGTATCAAAGAAAATGGGTACAAGAGCAATGCTGACATAGTTTTCAAGTGATTGTAAGACTTTATTAAATGATTGATTCTGCTAATACTGTTTAAATTTAATACAGGGTATGTCAAAACACAAACTCATTATTTGCTCAGTTTTTTTAAATGCATCACCCTTTATTTTATATCTCCATCATAAACTACAGTCAATAATGTATTAATTTATACCAAGTATTCCCTATACCTAAACTTAATAGTTTTGGAGATATTTCAAATTGTAATGGAAAAAGGGATATTTCATGAATTAAATTTATTATTTTTATGTACTTTATTATTTCCAATTATCAACAAACAAAAAACAATTAAACAAAACATAAGATGAAAAAATGGTTATTTTTATTCTAGGTGTTCGAAATGAGCTCCCAAAACGTCAACACAGGCTTGAAGACGGTTTTCGAATGATCTGCATACGTTTGTAAGCATTTGTGGTGTACCATTATGGAATGCGCTTATAATTCTGACTTTCATGTTATCCATTGTTATTGGAGGTTCACGGTACACTAGATATTTAATATAGCCCAATAAGAAGAAGTTTACTTTACTTAATTCTGGTGATCTAGCTGGCCAATTAATTGGTCCTTCTCTTCCTATCTATCTGTTAGGAAATTGGTCGTTCAATTCACCTTGGATCAGTGCGTTGTGATGAAAAGGAGCTCCGTCATGTAAATACCATAACTGTTGACGGATGTTGAGGGGCACTTTTTTAAGTAAAATAGGTAAAGGGTTTACTAAAAAGTCTAAATAAACCTCACGGTTTCCTTAAAGAAGAAAGGGCCTATTACATAATTACCTAAGATACCACCACAATCGTTCAAGGACCACCTAGTTTAACTCTTTGTAATTTTGTGGTACGGATTTGTTGTAGAGTTATAGTGTAAGTTGTGCCAATTGACACATCCCACTAAACATGATACATAACAAAAACATTTTCCAGAGATAACTTTTGCAATATTTGCATTTGCATTGCATTAAGGTTGTCATTAAGTTTCCAACACAATGTTTTCTAGTTACATTTAAATTACATCGAAACAGCATAACCAATAATATTCATTAAATAATATATAAAATGTTGATTTTATGTTGCCCAGATATGTCTCATACATAGTGGTTATGTTATACATATATCCGATGTTTTTATTTAACCAACTCAAAACGTCACTTGTGTACAAGAAACTTGGAATTGATATTATCTTAAAAGGTTCCTTTTTTTCCTTGAGTAGATAGAAGAGTGAACAGGAAATATACGATTAGCCTGTGATAAAGTGAGATAGAAAATCAGGTGGTAGTTTGCGGAACGAGCATTACTTATTGATTACATATTTTGTTTGTTGAGGTTAGTTGAATCGTCGTTCTGTTTAACCGCGTGTTCCTCTTCCAACTTTTTACAATAGGTATATAATACCAATACGTTTGAATTGATTTATTTAGCTTAATATTGAGTTATTTAACTAAACAAATAAATACCTCACTTCAATATGAGTAAAAGTGTAGTGGCGGTTAACGTGTGTGAACAATCTGAAGAGGACAAGGTGAGTTTCTATAAATTCTTTATATTTTTAAACTTTAAATTTGTTTCAAAATGAAGTCAAGTCTGGAAGCATATTATACGAACTCCGAACGCGATTAGATATAACCATAATCGAAACACTATATATCTATTAACAAAGCATCATTTTCTATCGTATATAATTTACTTAGGATATAATTTATAAATCTCAGATAGCTCCACTATCTTCATTTTTTGAATAGCTATAATTCTCCATTCCTCCTAGCTGTGCTTCTTTGTATGAAATATGGCATACTGTTTGTAGAAGTTATAGTCTTGATCAATCATTATGTTCAATGGGTGTTTCAACATTTAATTTTAGTCAACAACTATTATTGTTCAGTTGAATCTACCAGGAGTGTGTGAAGATATTGGTGGTATCTATACTGAAATTATGCTTCACTTTTCTTTATCAAAACAAATTTACCCTACTCAAAATGACAGTCATTTCAGTTTGTTTGTATTTGGGGATTTTCTTTTATATTTCTATTATTCTATAGGAACTAACTGGTACTGGTCGAGGGATCTGACTATAAAAATTTGATTAGGTGGTGCCTCCAACAGATTATAGAGGATGCGAGCTTGTCCAGTATTGCTCGTGGACTGGACAAAAACAAAATTTTTAAATTTCGGATTTAGACTTAAGTGCTCACCACTAATTTATTTTTCAACCTCTCTCTCTCATATATGTATATATATATATTTTTCCAGAATCTGTGAAAGAAGTGTATGGCTCGACTACTGATAAATATTTCGAACTGATTGCAATGGAGTGGATGAGATTCGCGAAGACTGAAAAGGAAAGATTTGTAATAGAGATAAAAGTTATTTTTTTTTAGAATACTTCTTTTTTTGTTCCACACTACATGTTTTATATATCTTTGTTTACATTTTTTAAATAATATTTTTTGTTTTTCTTGTTTTAATATATTTATGTATGGGAATTTTGAAGTTATATTATAAAGTTTTTTATTCAATATCCCAGTAGCATTTAAATTTTGGACATCAACATTCAAGTTGTTCGATAATTTTTTTTTCTGCGGCAGACGGTGAGTATCTCATGGTATACCTTCTCTTTCTACATTTCCAAAAAATACGATTGAAATTCCAGAATTTTATAAATACCTATGGAAAAAATGAAGGTATACCATGCTGCTCCACCCTGTATACCGCGAAATAAAATTGAAATATAAAAGTGTACCGATATGTAACGTTATAGGAATGTTATTGAATAAATGTTTTGGAGCCACATTAAATATATGTAATAAAATTACATTGAAGTTTCGTTAAATATATTACATTTATGTAATGTTTATCATTAAACATTACATTGTAATATCTATAAGAGGCACAAAGTAATATATATATATAATGTATCTGTAATATCAAGCATATCTCTGTATAACATCACAAAGTCACAATGTGACATAACATTCATATTTAAGTTATGTTTTTATGTTTAGTGGGATCCGCTTTTGTGAACCGTTGCTTCATCTCCGAATAAAACGAAATCGAAAAAATTTCTTTGTACAACTATTTGTTGTTGTGCCCATTCACAAAAAGTTATCCTTCTTTCAAAATCTTTCGCAGTTAGCTCTTGGTGTAGTTGGATGTGGTATGGGTGCATGTGGTGTCTTGAGAAAATTTTCTAAACAGATCCGTAACTAATGTCCTGCTATCTTGAAATATTTCTTATACTTGAATGAGGATCTTCTGTAACGGCCAGTAAAACATTTAATTCGGTTTCCTCTGTTGTATAACTGTTTTTGTTTTTTCTTTGGTCTCATATAACACTGAACCATTGCGATTGAATCTATTCATTGCCTTTTGAAATGTTCTCTTATTCGGTTGCCGCCGATCTGGATATCACTCATGATAGACTCTTGTTGCAAGTAAACAATTCTTATTACATTCACCTAAGATCCTGTCTACCAGTTTTTCCCTTCCAAAATTCATTGTTGACTGTTGCAAAATAATGAAAATTGAAGACAATGTCAAAACAATATGATCTAAAACTGAATTGTTAATTTGTGACACATACCTTCATAGCAACCTTGATTTTAATGATATAGAAGCTCATTTCGAACACCTTCTACAATAAAAATAACAATTTATTTATTTTATGTTTTATTTAATTGTTTTTTGTTTGTTGATAATTGGAAATAATAAAGTACCTACATAAAAATAATAAATTTAATTCATGAAATATCCCTTTTTCCTATACAATTTAAAATATCTCCAAAAACCATCAAGTTTAGGTATAGGGAATACTTGGTATACATTAAACTACGTTGACTGTAGTTTATGATGGTGGTATAAGATACAGGGTGATGCATTTAAGAAAACTGAGCCAATAATGAATTTGTGTTTTGACGTACCCTGTATTAAATTTAAACAGTATTAGCTTAATCAATCATTTTTATGAAGTTTGACAATCACTTAAAAACTATGGCTACAACACATCATTGCTCTTGTACCCCTTTTCTTTTATACAAGACGTTGAACTTGCTACGATTTTCATAGAAATTTGGTGATAACTTTTTAAATGCCCTGTATAACATATAACAACATTGTATTCTTGTAACGAGGAAGTGAAGTGGTTTTTAAATTTAAAATAAAAGACAGGGTATTACATTTAAAAAAACAAATGTTTGATGCGGTACAGTGTTATGGAAAACCCTGTATACTTTTAACTAATTTCAAAATGTGAAGCTTAAATACCTGTCTCCTATTTTTTTGAATAACATTTTTTTGGTATCTCTCATAATAATAGATATAACGGACAACAAAAACACAAAAGTTGATCACCTGTATTATGGGAATTTAACTTAATTGATTCAACTTGATATTAGATATAATGGAAATTTTTCATTTATTTTTAATTATTGACGCTTTTAATCACGAGATATACAAAGGAGCTGAATTGATAAATTGTTAACCGATACTTTTTCTGGTTATCAATCATTATTCTGGCTAATACTCTGTGTAAGATCTTCATGGGCGATTACAAATTTATTGTTCTTAAAGTCATCAAATGAATATAATATGCTTAGAGACTAAGCGATTCTGGTGAAAGTGCTTGAATCAAAATAAATTCTCATAATAAAGTAGTGCGAACTTAAAAATAAACTTTTCTTTAGTGTCTTTCCTTGGTAATGATTTATTAATGAAAACGCTTAAATTATTTGCTGATCAGTTTATAAAAACAAAAAAGGATCAATTATAAAGTTTTGAGTTATAAAAATAATTTTGGTCGTAGTATGAAAATATGGGTGATTACAGCACTGTCTTAATTGAAAAAGGATAAGTAGCTTGACAAAAGATAATAATTTATTTGGCAAACATGTAGTCCAACAATGCAGGCCATAGTATAAATATCTGCATCCCAAACCACTTTATAAAGTTGTGTATGCTAAATAAAAATCTTAGGACGTTTTACATAATGACTGGATATCCCTGTAAAAACAAGCTATGATAATTTAGTCCTGAAGTTGATGCGAACTAGCATTCTTGGAATGTTGTTTTGGTTTGTTACTTATGTCGATCTTATGACCTGAAATGATATTAAATCAATGATTTTATTTAGTCGACAAAGTCTATCCGAAGTAAATTAACTTGAAGTTATACGTATGTAAAACATGGTTGAAATCACTCTCACATTAGCCATACTGTAGATCGTTCTAAAACTAACACTCATAATTCTCCCTTCAAATAATTTTTTATCATTTATTGCCGTTTACTTGAATCCTGCAGTTTTCAGTTCACGATTGTCCTTGGTATAAAAAATGAGACCATTAAACATGTGAAAGTGAATAATCAAAGTTATTTGCATTTACACAGATATATTACACACTCCTAATGATTTTTTCGTTAATTTATTCACCTTTAGAGTTGATTAATTAGGAGATTAAAACTGAACCAGTGATGGAAAAAAGGTACCTTTCTATGTCTTTCTGCCCTTTTCTTGATCGGAAAAACGAGAGACAATATAGAGTCAGCAATAATAATACTGTGAAAACCGGACTGCTATTAGTTATCAAGATAATAACTGGTGAGTGAGAATGGGTCAATTGGTGGAAAATGATCTCATGCTTTTGGTAACAGACATTTGATAACCAGTATATACATTATACATATAGGAAATTGAAATCTTGTTAAACGTTCAAGGATTACCTATTAAGATAAACTACATTAACTCATATAAGGAATATATTGGATAAATATTTCAATCATTCTCATTTACTACGTGGAATATTTCCATAATTATCAATTAAAACCAATGACGGACAAATTCCACATCAGAAATATAATATATTGCTCGACCAGCTCCAAAAGATTTACCGAATCAGGAGTAGAAATTATAATTACCGATTTAAATAAACAAGAAACTACATTTTTATTCGTAACCTATAATATGTAATACTAAGATATTCCATTATCTAAGATTTCGGACATTTATAGAGTATATAGAATAGATATACTTTGAACTGCTATCTAAAATACAATCCAGCAAGGAAGAATGAAGAGTATGAACTATATTGAACATTTTTTTCAATTTATAATGACGCTGTGATTATTTATGAACTTGGGAAAATTTAACAGAACTTTGTGATTTGCATAGTTTCACTCTTTTCTCAAGCAACCAAACTGTGTTCTACATCTGATTGTTGTGAGAAAAGTGTTAGCAGTTACCTTGTATAGTAGGTATACACTGAAAGAACAGTTTGGTTACAATCACTAAGACTAATTAACTATCACCAAATCCGTTATTGAAATATGGCTTATTAAACGTTTGTTAGTAAAAAACAAATTATTTGTTTTCACTCTATAAATAAAGAATTATTTACTATTACATTAGAATATTTTCTTATAATAATTAGTAATTAACAATAAATGTATATTTTGTTTTTATGAAAAAATGATTAATCACTAAGAATATATGTTTTTCCACCACACCGTATGTTATTTATTATTACAAAGTCATTGTATATAGTTATTACATATTCTGTCACTGTTATTCCAGATTAAATTATTATACCCACATATTTGTTCACAATGACAACATGACCAAAGCCCCTTTATTGATAATAAACAAATATTTTTTACATTTTGTTACCAATATTTATAGATTGATGTCAAAATACTTATTTCGGCAACTAGACCCGAAAAGACCCGAAAAGTTATCATGATATTAGCAGATAGTGAAACCATATCAGCCTTTGGTGATTTCTGCTAATAAATTGATTACTTTTAGAAGATCTTACTGGAGATAGCAACTTATTGCTGTTGATGAAATAAGTGTTGAGACATTTTTGAAAATTTCTTTGTTTTTTTAGTGTTTATAGCTATACCTATTATTCGTTTTCTACACCATTACAGTTTTTTTAATATATAAATGATAAATTGTTGTGCTTTTCTTCAAAATGACTTATACCTAGATGCTGGTGAATGAAACAACAAAACTTTTAATCAAGCGATTTATTCAAAAAGGGAACTTACATTTTATCAAATTTATATTTTGAACCCTGACTAAACGATAAATGTCAATTACAAAGGAATGATGTAATAACATTACGGTAAAATAGTAGTTACTAGGAACTATGGTTACTAACCTATTCTTGGTTCATAGATGTAATATATGGGGGGTGCTACTAAAGTCGACACATACACCGCCGTCCGCCATTATTTTGGTGTAATATCCAAATACACCAGTTCAAGCACATACTCAGTAAACACTAAACTATTTACCAACCCCCACGCTACCCACACTATTGCTAATATCCAAATAATATAATTACCGGCAAAAACACACACTGAAACTGAGGGAAATATTATTATTTACGACGATACACAGCACACGTGCAAATCTAAATAAGGGTATGTAGCTACATCACATGTGCAGACGTAAGATCACGCGCATGACAGTTTGTTGATTTATAACAAACAAGATTAACTATTAAACAATATTTTGCTCATTTGTATAACGTAGGTTTATAACAAACAAATGAACTTATTGAATGTTATAATGATATAACAAGATTTATTAACAGACACTGTACCATTTATAATAATTATCAATTAAGTTATAGTTATTAATTAAACTTAGTAATTATCATCGCGAAGTTGGCGTGTCAGATGATTTGTTTATTATTAAAATATTTTATTCAAAATAAACAATTATAGCAGAAACAAATCTTCTATTATTTATTAATCAAAGAAATCATCAGTAATGATTATAATAAATAAGCTTTTTCAATTATAAATATCAATACGTAATTATGAACAAATTTGACATTAACAAACATTCGATAATTATTACTGAGATTTTTCTTTCGGTGTACCTTTTCAATCGTATCATTTCCTATCCAATGCTGAGAGCAAAATCGTCGTCGCATTTCTCTCCATTGCAAATCTTTTAATACATTGAATATCTCTCCCCCATTTTAAATATGCTTGGTGACATGTACCAGAACTTTTCTGGGTGTGTTGTAAAAAATATTTTACGAGAATGTAAACAAATTTCGTCGAGGTATTATAAATGGGTGATTGATGTAAATTCATGGTGTTCTTTTAATAGTTTAAGTTTGATTCCATGCCGAAGGTTTTTATAGGAAACTTCAAGTTTTACCGCTTCGTTATTAATATATTTCTCATGAACTCCATTGTTTGATGAAGAGCGCTGTAGAAATCGGGATAATTCAAATATTACCAACTGGTTGACAAAAAAGTTAAGTATATGTTCAATACGTACCCCGTATCTAGAGTAGAATCATCATGAATATAATAGTTCAAGTTCCAAAATACCTGAAACAAAATTTATTCATTTATTTAATCTCAATTGATTGAACAAATTTTTGAACCAGAATCAAAAGGTTTGGTTTAAAGTTTAAATTGTCGAAAAGTCAACATTTCATATAACAATTTAATACTCATTTGTTCTTCAGTTATTAATTGTTTTGAAGGTGGTTCCGTTCGGTTTTATGAAGCAAGGTTTATTATATTTCACTATATAGGTATCCGTTTTGAAAAGAAACCCTCAATAATTAAATTATATAAAATAATTCTCCAATTACAGTAAAGGGTATGAGGAAGAAGAATTTAATGGCATATTGAATGATGCTTCAAACCTAATTATGTTGGATAATTAACTGTTTAGAAGAAATTATAACAATATTGGTTCGTGTTTGTATTTTGTTCATTTGAAATTTCAATTGTCTTTATCTTTTAATGATATATTTTCTTTTTTATTAATGGATGATGAAGAATTCCATCCATAGACATATTGAGGCTGAATGAGTCTGTCTATGCCAGAAAAATTGTGAGTGAATTTCAAGTTTTCTCAAGAATTTAAAATAAGGGAAGTTGAAAATTTAGTTGATACAACCAAATTTTTTGTCTGTATGTATATGAATTATCGATACCATTCGTTTGACATAATTTAAAGTTTCTCCTTTATACATACTAAGTTGAAATGAGTTTGTTATGGCCACCAAAATCAATAAAAGAACTTTCAGATCATTCAAAAATATCTCCGACAAGCTTTGAGCCGAAAGTTGTTGTAAAATAACCGAAGAAGATTTATGGGTGGCAAAAGTTGCATGTAAGTCAGCTTTAAAGTATTAAAATCGGTTCCGAATATATTCACTCGCAGACTATGAATGTCTTATGATACTACAGCATGTTCAGTTACCTTGATATGTAAAACATGTGGCGCCGACTTAAAGATGTAGGGCCTTTATTTATTGCCGTCATTTAATTGATAATTAATCGTTCCTTCGTAATTACAATCTTTATTCACTCTTACCCTCGAGATATCTCAGTGATTTTTTGAGACCAATAATAAGCAGTAACATTTACAACGTTAATATTAATTTTTAAACAGAGATGTCGTTAAGTCACTGGCGGTGTTTAGGGAAATCTATTACTGACGCAAACAGAAACTTTTTCTAGAATAAAAATTTATTTCTGTTCTATTTAACTAAATATAGGTACTGATGAACAAATTAAATGTTTCTCAGAGAAGCTCTTTTATAAGGAATGTTATCAGAATTTCCCATAGCCAATGTGTACATGTTTTACGGTGGATGTGGCAAACTACACAGAAGAAGCAAGCCTATTATTAATGAATAGCATTATAACACATGAATCAATGTCTATCTATCTCACTCCACGTACTTCCGCAATGCTATTTTAATGTTAAATAGAATAAGGAAAGTATAGTGATAATATTCAAAAAGTATAATAAGCTATTTTAAATTATTATTTTGTAACTGAGTTCTCAAATTGTTTTGTATTTATGTATGCTGTTGCTCCTTTGTTTATGAACGATTGATTCTATTTGCGTTGGATTCAATATATTATTATGTAGCTCCTAGGTGGTCCCATTTCAGTTTCATTGATATCACACCTTTGACTTCGAAGATACACCAAGGAACTCCTGAAAATAAAATAGGAAATGTCTAGTGGTTGAGGTGTTGTTAGGTTTATCTAATTTCTGAACCAAGGGAAATGTAGTTTATATGAAGTCTATGTGAAATAAAAAAAGAATTCAAAGGACCGTTAAATGATTAAGATTGATTGATTGATTAGTTCAGCACCACCAGCACCAGTTTTCGAGACCTACGTACCTCAGCTTCAGGCTTTTTGTGCTCTTGGTTGTACCGTTTATGTGAAGAGACCAGGCTCAACAGTCTTTTCACTAGGTCCGTTTTGTCGAAATCCTCCCTGGGTTGCTATGGTCCTAGGAGTCTATATCTCCAATGAGACAGTGCTTCACATTCGAAGATAATGTGTGGAGCTATTTTCTCCTCTTTCATGCACCATAGATAAATAGGTTCCTCGCTATATACGCCAATTGTATTCTTGTGCTTCCTCAGGGTACAGTGAGCCAGTCCCGTGGCTTTCCTTATCTGGCCACTGCTGAGGATCAATATCTCGTTAGTCAGCGACTCCGATGTTTTTTTTGACCAGGACTTTGCTGTGTTCCTATTTTGGCAGCCCATAGCTCCAGCATGTCTGATGTTTAGTTTGGCTCCACCGAGATGTATAACCACTTGTAGCAGTTTTTAATATTCCAAATACTGGTCCAGTGAATGCAGTTCCAGGCCCCCTTGTGCCTTGCCTACAATATCCTTGTGCCCCAGAACCGACTTAACTGTTAGTCTATTATGGTTTGCAATAGTTAAGAGTTTTGAAAGCAGTCCCAGACCAGTCTAGATTTGATCTGGGGAAATGCTGCCTGACTATCTGACTTCATTTACAAGCTCGTGTCCATCTCGTAGATTTCCTGTGGACTCCAGTGTCAGTCTTAGATCTATCTGTGTACCACACCAACGATTCTTCCTGACTGTACGCTCAAGCTTAAGCTCAGTTTATCTGGATATGGAATGGTTGGTTGTCGTAAATTGTGGCCAGCTTATTATCACTTCTCATTTCAAAAAGCGAGTTTGCGATAACATAAGCAAATAAGGACCGACTGCCGTTCGCCAAACGCACGGGCAAGCGGTCCTTCGATTTTTTCTATTCCACACTGACTTAAAATAATCTATACTCAACTCTAATGAACCCATAAACCCATCACGAAAAATTGTAAGATACTCAACTTTTAAAGAAGCCTACTCCAAAGAACACAAAAGGTTGACTAAACGCCAAAATATAGATGATTCAAACAACAATTTGATACTTATTTGCTTCCGTTCAATGGCATTGATAGATTGATGTTTGTTAGGTCATTATTGACTGTTTTATAAAATTTGGGATCGATGTCGGATAAAATATGAAAATTATATACCTTGATACTATATACAGATTGCGAAAAGTCTATCCACGACATACGATTTACACAAGTACGACAAGGAAAATATGAGCAAAACTAGTTGAAAGAGAGAGAAGAATAATTATGCGCTCAGCGATGTGCGTAAGCGATCAAGTTAACAAAAATGAATTTTAAGATTGTCACGTAATAACGATTGTATTTTTTTATTTCTTCGACACCCTTACTCCTTGCATATTGAGAAAATACTTGTGAATCCTGAACTGAAAAGCCGCTCCCAGACACTACGTGTATTTGGCAAACATTTGGTATTCAGACTTATTCGCGTAGCGTGTGGGAAGTTAACTTTGGCAAATATTCGTCCTTCGTCATTTTCCCGGCGCTGGTCGGAAACTAGCACGACGTATAGGACGCAGTAGTGCGGCGTAGTAAACTACGTGTACTGCGGCAGCGTGTGGGAGATCAAGCAAACATTCGTGCAAATGATAAATACTGGCCTATTCACCAAATACACGTAGTGTCTGAGACCGGCTAAACAATCATAGCAATGTCTGAAGCCTACTCCCAGAGTGGGGATAGTCAATCAGATATGAAAGCAGCGTTGCCAGTTTAGAATGTTTGGTACTTTCTAAGGCATAAATAACTTATGTTGCATTTGACTTTTAACACGGGATAACGCTGTATTTAGTGGGAGAAAATCGAGATTGGTGATATTATTGACCTTTGAAAAATAAGTGAGATCAACACAAATAAGAATAAAATAATATAGTTCAAGGAAAATTTGGACAAATTACAATCTGCAATAAATAAAATCTGTACACTTCTTTCGATTCAACAATTATTGGTATTTAACATTGTTGCCGACAAAAATTGGGAATAACTTTCACAGATAAATGCATTTGGAAACACAACAATTGAAATAAATAGAAGGGCACACCCAACCTCTTTTGGTAGAGGGAACTTAACACATGCACATCGCTGAGCGCATAATTATTATTCTCTCTTTTTCAACTAGTTTTGCTCATATTTCCCTTGTCGTTGTAACGTAACAAGTCCCAGGGTAGAGCACTCCACCTCAGGGAGTGGAATTCGGCACCAGTTAAACTATTTTATTCGCCATCACTGGGATGGGGTGTACAATTAATATTATATTGGACGCCACCAGCTTTTTAAACGAACGGATGCAATAAAACACAGAAGCAAAAGGTGGAAAGCTGGAAACACCTTGTAAAAATTAAACTTAAGTTACTTAAAAAAATTAACAAAAATAACCTACTTATTCCCGAACACGTGTATCCAATTTAATAAATATTGAATAATCAATACAAAAATTGAAGATATTAAATATTTATTGGATTATCCAAAAATTCACATAAATTGAATACCAAAGAAAAACTAAACGAGTAGGATACCAAGTGTAATAACACGCCAACTTCAAATCTTACACACGCTACAGATAAGACGAAGGAACTTATCTTAGAGGGCTGGGATGTTGGGCAGCTCTTAGCACGATGACGACGATGGCGGCGATGGCTTCAGCAGGCGGCGTACCTCGTGCACGGGAACAGGAACAGAAACTTGCCTAAAGGTGAATAGTTCAAACTTGCCTAAAAGTTTGCCTATAACTTGCCTATAACTTGCTGGCTGCAGAGCAACCAGACGATAAAAATTTGTTCACCAACAATAAGTTAAAAATAAATTTGAATGTTGCCTTAGTGGCAGTTAGAGGAAAAAGAATGAGTTCGAATCGAAACTTGAAATTTCGAATATCTAAAGACAAAAATAGAAGGGGAATTTGATAAAATGAATGTTTTATTTTGGAGTGACTAATGCGACAAGGAAACGGCATGTTTAGAAATTTAGTAGAAATTTGGTAGGAAGTGACTAATGTGCCACAAAAACTAACTAAATAAAATAGTTTTTAAAACGAAAAACGTAACAGGCTGAACAGCATGATACATCGTTTTTGTGTAAATCGTATGTCGCGAAAAGACTTTTCGCAATCTGTATTATAGCGAGCTATGGATAACGAGTTTAAACCTGAACTTGCCGATTGCCGACGAATTTTCCGTCGAATTAGGAGAGGGAGAGTGGAGACAATGTGGAAGACGCATGAGGGCAGACGTTCACAGCAACTTAAATATTATATGAAACATAATATTATTGAATTATAACATAAATCGGAACAACAAATAATATACTTACACTCCAGTTTTCAATCTTACATTGTATAGCTGTATAATTTAATATTCAATACGCTTTCCAACTCAAATTGGAATATTAATAGTGGAATCAAAATTAATATTAGCCGGGTATAATTAATAACAATTTCACTTTATTTTTGTTTTCTCAGTCAATGGCACTGACCACACCAACAGTCATTGGTTATAGTTTCAACAACTATAGTAAGATTTATTTTAATCAAACTCATTTTGGTATTTGCCCGTTGTTATTAGTTGGGTACCTTTCTAATTTTTTTTGCTGTTACTCCAATTTTTTGTTTAATATATAAATATTGTATTAGTTTTCCTAGCATAAAAATATTTTTTAACTGTAGCAGATACAGGTTGATGCTAGAAGTTTTTAGCTAATTATATTGAATATTATAAATGCTAGTATCTCCTAGTTAAAGTAATATCAATTGAGAATTTCACATTTTAGTGGAATAAAATTTGGTATAAATTATCAGTCCAGTGTATTCCGAATATTTTTTTATTTTGCAATACCCTTCTTCGTCGTCACTGTGTTCATTATCGTATTATACATTTCATGCATTGGCATTTTTTGCAGTGACAGCATAATTACCACGGTAGTCATGTGTGTGGTACTTTTTAAACATACAATTATTAGCTATTAAGTGGCAGACCAAATTTTTGGATGAGATTTTGCGTACACAGTCAAGCAAGAGATTTAATATACTGAATTTTCCTTGATGTGAATCTCAGTTAGTTAGTAGTGGAAAATAGTTTTCCCTGAAATACAAAGTTCTATTTCGTGTGCGTATTCAACGAATTCACTGGATTTGTACAGACAAGGCCAATCTAGTGCGAACCCAAGACTTGAAAAAAGGGGCAATTGATAAAGCTTCCGTTTCCCACTACTTCTGAAACAATTAACTTCATTTCTTTATAATAAGTGCTAAGAAACAATAGGAAAAAATTTAACCGGTCTGTTGATTACAATTTATAATAAAAAATTATAAAATTGTTGAATTATTTTCTGCCACATTTGATAAGAGACATACCCCTTCATTATCATCATTCGTGCATAATATGATCCGAACTTTGAATAACGATGCTGTTTAAGACATGTCCGACACATAAATTGTCGTAGTCCATTTGAAATCGACAGGAACAAGATGTTTTGCGCTATAGCAATACAAGAATCTACACTATCTAGTGAGCAAATTGCTTTTGAAGTTCACTGAGAACGTAGTTTTAAAGAACTAATAAACTTTTCTATTAGTTGGCTATCACAAAATTCTTTAATTCTTACAGATTCCGGTATTGGTCATCGGAAAACTTACTCGGTTTCTCGCATTCAGATCTCCCACACTGGCGTGGGCTTTTCGAGCGGAAAAATCTCTAGCGTCACGGCTACGAAATCGGAACCCCCACACTGCCGCGAAAACCGAAACGCTAGTATCAGAATATTGCCACACGAAAAATTAGCTTACAATATTAATAATTACGATGACTTCCTCGGATGAAAAAGTTCTGTTATTATTAGTACCTACTTAGTGAAGAAACTGAAGTACAAGTATATATTTTTTCTTTGGATATAGGAACCTATTTTAACTACCCATTTCATTATTATTATTATTATTATTTAGACAGAAAAAGAAAAGAATGAAATTAATCAAGGTCGTAGAAGTCATGAAGAGAACCACACTTTAGTGCTCCAATTACGTATAAATGAAAAGCGATTCTACATTTATTTTAGAATGGTGCCTAACTGTTTCGACAAAATATTAAATTTTTTTAAAAAAGATATACGGAAAAAAGATACTAACTACCCTGAAGCCATTTCTTTTAAATTTTTTCGAGCTAAATCTTATCGGCAGAGGAAAAACCCGTGCATGCAGCTTCTTAAGAGAACAACGGTGCTCTGCCGCGAACCTATAGACACGTTCGTATAAAGCGGCGCGCAGACCTGAGCGGCAGCGGGCGTGGTGGCGGTGCGGTCAACTGCGGTACATGTAACTAAATGGAAGAGCGCAAACCTCCGCGATCTGGCAAACGCGCTCGCCTCTCTTTGCAGCGAACTACCACGTACCGCTTTACGGCCAACGAACTAGGAAAAGAGAACGCTGCAAGCACCATTTGCCCGTCAGTTCGCGTGATATGAACATGTGCTCTACTGAAGAATTGATAGAAAAAGTGCGTGAGCAACATATTTTATATGATTTGTCTCACAGTGAATATAAAAACATTAAAAAGGAAGACAAAATATGGGTTGAAATTGCAGTATCTCTTGGTAGAGTGACTGGTAAGTAAAAACACGTATTAAAAAAATCAAAAAATGTACTTATCTAATAAGCATTAAAAAACGAAATAAATTTTTCACGTATTTGAAACGCCGTATTTGTTGGTCTTCTTGTATCGTTTCGAATATCATGAAAAACTCCACGGACGGGTTCAGCAACTTGAAATAAATTAGGTGTCTGGTCACAATTTTTTACGCGCAGATAATTGTACAATACACAAATAACTTTAACAATAACAATGGCTGTTTTGACTTTTACTTTTACAATAGGTCTCAAAAGCAATCGCCATCTATGAGATAATATTCCAAATGAATTTTCCACAACACGGCGGGCTCGGCACAATCTTTTGTTAAATTTTTCTTTTCTTTCATCACATCTAGAATGGCGATGTGGAAACGGTCGCATTAAAAGTTCCTTTAGTAGAAAAGCTTCGTCGCCAATAAGCACATAAGGCGTAGGCTCCTGATTTTTTAGCAAATTTCTGTCTTTTGGCACGTGAAAGGTTCTGTTACTTAGTCTGTCCCATGAAAGATTCTTCAAAAAGCCCTCCGTCGCTGTTTCTGCCATATCCTCCAACATCTAAACTAATAAATTTGTAATTGTAATCAACGATTGCTAACAGAACAAAAGAAAACTTTTGCAAATAACAGAAGTAATTGGAGCCAGTTTGTAGCCAGATTGTAATGTGTTTTCCATCGATGGTGCGCAAGCAGTTCGGAAATTGTCACTTTTTATAAAATCCATTAATACTGTTTTCCCATATTTCTTTTGTTGGTTCTGGCAAACGATTCCAAGACAATGGCACTAACTGTTCTAAATCCCATTCGAAAACTGTGACCGATAGTTTTAAACGAATCACCTGTCGCAAGATATCCTAAAAATAAAAGTTATATGAAAATTGTGTTATACTATAGTTATTAAAGTCAACCTCAGAAAATTCTATTTTTATTGCAGGAGATGAACTCAGAAAGAAATGGAAAAACTTACGAGATTCCTATGCGAAAAAACAAAAACTGGACAAGCAACTAAAATGTTAGTCCTTTATAAAACCTGGCCTTGGGCTTAACAAATGGATTTTTTACGACATTCTTTGTCATTTGCAACAACTTAGTCCAATGTATCGTCAGTTTGCCAACCAGTATTCCCTCCCACGGAAGAAATAATTGAACAGGACAATACTTCTAACCCAACAGTTGAAAAAAATGACACACCAGCTGACCAAGCATCAGCTGCCGCGAACAAAGATTCAATTATTGATGAAAGTGAACTACAACGGAAGCAAAAGCGACGACCTCTTACTGAAAATGAGCAAGAGAAAAAAAGAACGAAAACTCAAACAATTCCTAATCGTCGGTAGAGGAAGTAATCTCTTATCTAGATAAAAACAAAGATAACCCAACCAGTGATGACATTGACAACATATTTAAAGGGTATGTAAAAACCATCAAAAAGTTTTCAAGAAAAAGACAAACATTTGTGAAATTTAAAATTTCTCAATTAATTATGGAAAAGGAACTGGCACAAATAGGAAAAGAAGAACAACATGTCCATAACATAAATGCTACAAGATCTCTAATCTGACCAGCCTCTGTAGAGTCATCCCTTCCAGAATCAGGTTCTTTTACGCCATATGCTTACCATAGCTCATCACCTCATACTACTGAAACAAACACTTAATCGTCTTTTGATAGGCCAAAGCCTGCACAATCATTCATACCAGGGACCAAAACTCAAACAGAACACCCACGGTCATATTCCATTCAAGAATCAAGATCTTCAACTTGGCATGAAAATTTCAGATCTTCACGTGACAGATTCCCAAACGACAATTAATGAAATACCCGAATTTTATTTTTCTAATAAAATATTGAAAAAAATATTTATAAAATGTTTTTAATAATTATTGACTTACTAGGAGTTACTGTAATATCTGAACTTCTTTGTTATATCTGATTTTATAAGATCCAATATTTCATCAAAACATTCCACACTCATTCTGAAGTAAATTAAAAATCGGTTTGTGTCCTTCCTTAGTTCCTGAAAAATTGCATGAAATTCCCCTTTACGTTCTCGTTCTAAGTTGATATCATGAGCCGAAATTTTTGGTTTTTTCCTGAAAATAAAAGATATACATAGTTCGTAGTAATTCAGGATAGAAAGATTTTACTTACCTTTGTGGTTCCTCAGCTTCGTCCACTAATAAGGAGAGTAGTAACGCTGTTTCATCTACATTCATTGTGGTTAGAAAACTAATTTTAGGCACCCCCACTGTGACCACTACCGCGCCCCTTCCCACTCTGGTTTGCGGAGGTGAGTGTTCGCCTTGTGACCGCACCGCCACCGCGCCTGCTGCCGCTCAGGTCTGCGCGCCGCTTAACGCTTTGTCTATCGGTTCGCCTCGATTCCGCATGGGTCGCGGGAGCGAAAGTTCCGCAACGGTATACGGGATTTTTTACGCACCCAGTGCCCATGGAAATGGAATGTTTGGTATGGAATAATGGGCAATAATCTGATCGGAATATTATTCATTCATCACCGTAGACATTTATAGTTTTCTGTTACACTTCTTCTATCAAACCAATGTAGACTTATTAATTTATAAAAAAACAAACGTAATAAGCCTATTTCTATGTGTATTGAAAGCGACTAATCAATAATTTTTGTCTACGACTATTTGATAATGTTTACATATTATGTGTGCTTCTTCAAGTATAATGACGTACATTATCCACCAGTGAATAATGGATGTGGTTAATAGGTGTGGATAATGAACAGGTCGCATGACACGGATAAATAGGACCTATGTATATCGAAGGTTATTCATATACAAATATCATAATATAATAAATAAAAATTATCACCGCGAGCAGGATTCGAACACTATGCCCACATTTCTTCATCACGCAGTCAGACCTCTAACGATTGCACTACGAAGACATATTATATAATAATTTATCAAGCTGTTGTATATAGAGCGTATGATAATGTCAAAATAAGAGTGTGACTTTTCAAATAATTTATAGCTGATTGCAAGAATTCTAATCATTACACTGAATTTATATTGAAATTACTAGAAATTATAATATGGAAAGCTAATCACACACTGAATTGAATGTTACCACGCCAAAAATAAGGGACGAATAATAAATAGTATCCTTAAATTTATTGCAAGAATAGTTTAAAGATATTATAGGTATATGAAAGCCTATAATCCATTCCTAAATTGGAGAAAAGAGAAAAAAAGAAACTCAATTATAAATAGATAGTTAATAGTGGTGGATAAAATATAGTATTCTACTCTCATATAATGGCTAATATTCCCTAAGGTGTTTACGTCATACATTAGCGCACCTTCGTGAATAATAGCCATTATTATATGCTTGTTGAATAATATACTATTGATTTTAAAAGGTAATTTTGTAATACTACCATATTTGGTGTAAATATTTAGAATATAGCGGTGGATATCTTGGGCGTTATCAGAATATTTTGTTCAAACCAAACGACTCAATTTGGATAAAATGAGAAACTTTCACGACTTGAACTTGACTAAAATTTTAATTAGCAAAAATGTGCTATAAAGGCCGCTTGACATAAAGCAATACAATTAGCAAGAAAATGCAGTTCTTGCAAGGTCAGTATATTGCAAATGATAACCTCAAAAAATAATTTACTGAAACATAATATACATATAAAGTTTATCATTATTTGAAATGAAGATAGCGAACATAAGAAAAGCTCAGAGAAAAAAATTAAGTAAATCACTGTCGATTATCAAATCACAAATGTCATAACATCCGTCACCACAATCAGCTGATAGGTATCATTCGATTGGAAATAGTTAGTTGGTTGGTAGCACTAAAGAAACTAGATGTCTTCCTAGAATTGCGCCTTGCATGCAATAGAAATAGTACCAAACCGATAAAATGATAAAATTGTAGCGGCATCGAATTGCAGAAACTGATCAGCTGGGTCTCAACTGCGCATGCTTTCAATCAAGAAATCTTTCGTCTTGCATTGCATTGCATGTTGTATTGCAGCATGTCAAGCGGTCGCAAATCATTAGAGTAAATGGCATGAAAACGTCTGGCATGAAAAAAACTATTTTTCTTTGTCAAACAACCACTAAAACGAATTAAATATGCCGAAAAATATACAAATCATTTGAAGCTTTTGTAAATGCATTGCTATTGGTTGTGACGTCGAGGATTATGTATTCGGTACTGCGTGAACGTCCATGTGACCACCAACAATGGTATACCATTAAAACGGTCAATATTACATTGTTTACTCGAGTGTTTTCACGTGTTTCTTTGTATTCTCGTTCAATTCTGATTCATTAGACTTTGTGAAATTTTGTTTGTGTCCATAATATTCTCAACGTGACGGAAGATACAGAGTATCACAAAGAAATAACTGCAGCGGAACAAAAATTTTGAGAACGTAAATGATACGTATAGGACAGGCAGGCAATAGGTAAATATTTTTGGCAAAAGTCTTAGTAGAAAACGGACTGTGCCATCATTTACGTTAGTATAATTTTGATATATTTTGGACACGGCAATGTTTTTCAGTAATTTGTTATAGTTATAAACATTGAAAACGTAGTTAACGTACTTTTTTTCATTTACGTAAAGAGTACTGGAGCATCATACTCATTGACGTCAGCGACTTTGCACGCTATAGAGGTCGTTGAGAAAATATTTCAAATAATACGGAACATTAAACCATGTTTTCTGAGTTAATATATTATATTTTAATGTTTAAAAATAAACAGCCTTGGGAAATAGGATTTTTAGACGCCACTTAATAATATTATTGAATAAAAAAATTGAAATGTTCCCTATTAAATCTTTAACCTTTAACAGTCAAATGTTGAAAACAAATATCCCATTTTTCATAATTTTTTGCAGCTACAGGTGCTCACAGTGTGTTAATACTTTTTTATTCTGGCACATGATTATGTCTCTAGTGAGATCTACAGTACTTCTTTTCCCTATAGCGAAATAAATCACGTGTGAATAATTATTATTATACATTCCAAACATTTTAACTTTGATGACTGATTCAATATCTTATTATCTTTTGATCTGATGATTACCCAGATAAAATGTTTTATAATCTAAAATACCATATTTTAGGTCCAAAACGAGCATTCTTTAATTTGTCTTGCTGAATTATGAGATATAATTTGATGTCGTCATACGATGACCACAGGCGCGAATGCAAATCTAAAACATAATTTATTAACAGTTGAGAAAAATACTTGCCACTTCATGCAGTACCGAAGTTAGCCGCCACAAAGAGCAATGAAAATATGAAAAAGAACTCAGGGGTCCATGTTTCGCAAAAAAATAATCCAAGAAAGACATTAATATGCGAATTTTGGGATAAGTTCTGGAGTTTTTGAAATAAGTGAGTTGGGAGGATAATGAATATACTTACTTTTTTCGCAAAATATGAAAAAAAAAAACTTTGCATATTTTTTCCATCTTTCCTCAGTGACTGAAAAAAATAAAACCAAAATAATTCGTTTTCAGATACTTCAGACTGACTTATCAAAAATTCCGGAGAATAAGCATGTAAAGGTCTATTTTATTGCCTTGCAACAAGAAATTTAAAAATGTAACTTCTGCAACTGTTGCTACAAGTATTTTCGAAATCATTGAGACAAGAATTTCAGCTCCATGCAGAACCATTAATAATTCAATTAATACCATAAAAGACAGAAGGAGGAAATTATGCACATATTTCAACAATAGATTATCATGAACAGCTACTTTCTAATTAATTTTCAAAAATTGTATAGGAACGAACTTTACCCTAAAGTTGAAGGTGATTCTACCGAATTAAGAGCTCTAGTGCGTTAAAGAAGAGCCTTGCAGTATTTTACTATCAACTCTAGACTTATAATTAATCAATGAAACGATAAATACGACTATAGCTTATGATTTAATTCTCTCAACTCTCCGAGCATTATTCATTCCTATGGCAAAAAGGAAAACGTATTTACTGCTAACAATAGCATAAACAATTTTTATGGAAATTTCCAAGAACATGGTTATGTTAGGTTAGGTTAGGTTAGGATATAGTATATTTTGTAACAAGGTTAGAATGAATTTGATGCGAGTGGAAAGTTCCGAGCGAGAGCCGAAGGCGAGCGTGAAGAACCACGAGCATCACGAATTTTCATTTTAACCGAGTAGCAGACTATACTTTCTCCTTTTTCTATCCATTTTAAATATATATTTTCAAATGGAAAGATAATTCATATTACAGAACTCAATCACAATTATATTAGGTGGACATTAAATAATTCAAGAAAAATTTTACTTTGTATTTACTGTTATATTTTTACAATTCTCTCTGATTCTGAATTACTGCATAAATTGATGATTATTTTTATATCGAATGGAAACCATGTAATTATTTTGACACTTACTCAGATTTTGCCACTACGATGACAATTAACACGTCAAGTCTAATTTTATTATTGCTAACCAGGTGAGAATATTATTCTATGACAAGAGAGAGAATATTGCATGGGGGCAGAGATATTGCAGAATATTTCTTCAATCGCAAGAGAATTCCAGCATTCTGTAATTTAATTTCTTAAACTCTTAAACATTCGAAGTCTGACTTGAACATCACTACATTGATATTTTCCCTAAGATCCTCTCTTCATATGATATGTGTCGATTTTAGCGAACGTTTCACTTCGCATAATGTATGTTACAATGAAATCCGTTCCTGTCCTTTTGTTAATGAAAATGGAAGTGTCACAAAATGTGTGGAACAACATTTTTGTCTTGTGGGTACGTTTAAAAAGAAGAGATCATAAGCTTAATATAACTGCTTCGGATACCGCCAAAGTTCACCCAGCGGCAGTAAAAATGTAAATTTCACGTCTGCATGTGAACAGTAATTTTATTATTCAAGCTGCAGTATTTAACCGCTTTTAACACGTATACTACTCAAAACCAAACACGTATTTTGAAATTTCCGGTATTTATGAGATATTTTCTCACTCAAAATTTCGAGCAGCATAACTTTCAGATAACGAGGTGAAGAAGAAACAGACTGCATCTCAAATAACACCAATGATGAAATGAATACATAATCTTCAATATGTTGATCCATCTATAAGAAGATTGCACCAGCCATCAAAGGAATAAGTTCTTGTGTAATCAGTTCCAGACTGGAAAGGCAATTCCTTGGCAAACTGTGGATTCCAGGACACACTGGAATAGACGGAAGATCTGACCATTGGAAAGATCTAGTAGGGCTTAGATAATCAACTATACTTCTGGGTGACTACTATCAGGTGAGAACAAATGAATCCCCAAGTCAGAGCAAAACTGCGCTAAGCGTTATGGAAGAAGAAACCTTCATGAACATAATAAGGGAATGCACAGAAAATCAGAATCCTTGTTCACAACACATTGGAAACTACTAGATAGAAGAGAGACACTCTCGTAAACTAAAGCCTGCAGATATCCTGAAATTCGTCCGGGAAATAGGTATTAATTATCTGATTCTTTTCTCAGAAACTAAGTGGGAAAAAGGTGGCACAATAGATCTTTAAGGTTTCAGTGTACATACATAGTAACTTTATTTTTATCCACTTGTACTTGCTACAACCTACTTGAAATGAAGAGCATGCGAACGGCAAGATGACATTACCGGCTTCACTAGTTTAAACTGCTTAAATAGTCCATTCATTGTTACTCAATTTTTTCGTAAATCTCCTCCATTCTCCCTTAACTCCTACCCGTATTATTTTTAGATTCATTCCAAATCCCCTGCTAAAACAACTTACTATATCGTTCGTCTTTATATTACGTGATTTGAAAAGTATAATATTGAATGGAAAATAGTATATTATCAGTTACAAACACAAAAAAAACACAATTTGTTTCGTATATGAAGCTGGGTTAGTGAAATGTGAATTTTCAATGATAGGACTTCTAAAACAGGATGGACAGCTTATAGGATATGTTGCAAACTTGCAATGATAGATAGCTCTTGAATATTTTTTGAAAATTTCGAGAATTTAACGCAATTCATTAGTATGTGCTCAATAATTGAACATACATAACATATTTCACACCTAGGTTGCCTGGTACCTAAGAGTTACTGTTAACTATTAGTTTTGTTATTCGTGTATATCCTAGCAGTATTCTGGAAACTGCTACTTATTCTGGTCTCTTCAAATTATTATCATTTGTATACCTGTCTTTTTATATACCTCTTTACGTCCTGGTATCGTATTTGTACATTCTCTTCCACCTCTTTACCACTTACTTCACCAGTTACCTGATCAGCTAGTTCATTTTCTTTTACCCCACGAGGACTGGTAAAATTTATTTATTCACCTTTATTTTGCAGTTCTGTTGCTAGGGCTAGGATGTTTTGTATGGGAGGATCATGGGAAAGGGTATTCTGAATGGCGTTCAGCGAGCTCAGAGAGTCTGACCAGATAACTCCCACCTTTGAATTGATAATTGACTCACTTGTATATTTTATCGCTTGCCAAATTACAAATCAGCAGTTCAGTGCAAGTTCAGCTGTCAAAAGGGGAAGTGGCCATGTGAAGGTTTTACCGTACATGTTAAATCCACTACCTACACCGTGACTAGATTTGTAACCGTCTGAGTATTTAGCGTGACTGTTTGGATATCTCTATAGGATGGACTGAAATTTGGATAAAAATTATTTTGACAAATGACAATCGAAATTCACTTAAGGTTAATTTATCGTTCATGGGAAATTATTGCGATACTAGCGATTGAACACATTGGGAAGTGGTACATTATGAGCGTTTAGGGCTCAAGCTATTCGTACACTAACAGTTCTTGTTATTGACGGACGCTCTTCAAAGTTAGTTCTTCTGGTTTCATTAAACATTAAATTATAATTTGGATGATTCGCTTGATACCAAACATTCAAAGCGAAAACAAGAAGCAGTTTCTTCTGATCTGAACTGGAGGGACACTGGCATCACAATTATCAGATTCGATAGGAGTTGTACAGGAAGCATCCAAGGCTAGTTTCAAAGCTGTACCGTGAAAAAAATCAATTTTTTTAGTTTTGTTTCCAAATCCCGCCGTAGAATATGCTTCTATACTCAAAACGGGGTAGTATTAATGTTTTATGAGGCCTTATAACAATTTTATGGTCTCATCTCCAAATTAAATTTGCCAGAGATCTAATGGTGTTTGAAATTTGTTTAGACTTCAAGATGACTTGTTCCATTTGATTGTTCCAATGAAGCTTGCCATCCAGAGTAACGCCTAAAAATTTATAAGAATTTACCAGTTCACTTATTTCTAGCTGGGGATGTCTGTGGAGCTTTCCTAGCCAACAGAAATGGATTTTTGTCATTAAAGTACTGGGAAATTTGAATCCTGGACTTCCTGCTTCTTCGACTGGGTGGTTAACTGATTTTTTGAGTGTTTTCTTCAAGTTCAAAATATCTGTAGAAAAGTAAAAAACTGCTAGATGATCTACGTATATACCACTCTGCGCAGGATGTTGACTGTAGTCGACTGATGTATCAACTGCAGTTGAAAAAAATACAACACTTAATGTTGAACCTTGTGGTGTCATCTTTTCTAGGAGTCTACTCTCTGACAGCTCATATCCAAGTTTAACGTTGAGAGATCGATCCTGAATAAATGTATCTATGAAACACGGCAGATTTCCTCGTAGTCCCTAGTTGTTCAGTATTTTCAATATTTAATGTCTCCATTTTATGCTGAACTCCTTTTCTAGGTCAAAAAAGATAACAACAAGGTGGGTACTATTGGCAAAGGTGTTCTGTATACTATCTTGTAGAACAATCTTGACTATTGATTGTTCATAATGTTATTGAATACAAGAATCCATGTCATCATTTTTGAATTGTTTTTAAATTCATTATTGTTGTTGTATTGGATGAAGTTAATTATGGTCATAAGTATATATAAAAAAACAATGAATTAATTCAAAAAGATTGTCGTATAAAACAAAGTATAATGATTTTCAAAATTATATAAATTTTTTTTCGTACATAAAGAAGGTAGAGGGAGCACGGTGGAAATAACATCAAGTCAGGTATAATAACAATAGGGTTTTACAAGAAAAGTTTATCTCCAAAAATATAACTGATTACCCTTGCTTACAGAATGGGGTACAGAGAAATCGATCTTTTATGAGTCTTGTGATTGCAATTTACATTTTGTTACCCAGTGCTCTGTATAGACAATATATTTATGGAATTATATTGTCATTTTTCATTAGACTTCTTAAATCACTCCATGTCAATACTATTGCGATCTAGAATTTAGGAAACTGATATCTTGCAAAATTCCAATAAGAAGAGACGGTTGTGTATTTTAAATACACAACCACATCCAATAAAAGGAAAACATCGATAAAAACACTCGACGCTTCCTGGGGATTGGAAATTCTGCTCATCAAACACATTGATTATATCAATTAATATATTTTTACGTAATCGATTTCCAGGTCAATTTTAAACTACTACTTCAGTAGTTCAATATATTCCTCTCCTTTGACTATTTGGTAAATTTAATTTGTCATGTATGCAAATATTTGTACCAAAATCAATAAATTGATAGTTTCAACCCTTACACTGTGAAATTCATACATATCAATGTGTAAAAATACTCATTATTTTTATTTCACAATATGTCAGTACCTTCTTATTTCTAAAGACTCCAATGATCCTCAGTATACTCTTGTAAATGAGCAAATAGATACTTCACAATCTCCTTTGTTAGACTGTTTGACCGATATATTTTAATGTGTTTCCACCTATCTTTTCTAAATTCTGCTCATCGCGAAAATATGTACATATATACACCTTTTAACTTAGCTAATAATACACTTGTTTACTTTATTTAATTTCACTATCTATATGATACCTATTACTATCCTACCCTAAAAGTATTCCTTCCATTTTCTTAGTTACATAATAAACAATGTTTTCATTCCACCCCTTGAAAATGATGTATAAACATCGAAACCGGTCGGGTCTAAGTTTTTTGTAAAACTTATAAAAACATATTGTGAAATGAAAATAATGAGTATTTTTAAACATTGATACCAAAATCAATATTATTTCATACAAATAACTAATTTCTTGATTTTTTTGATGTGTAACATCAAAAAGTATTAGTTAGTTATTTGTTGTAGCAAAGAAATACAAACATGTCAAGTCATTGTTTGAAGTGTGAGAGGATTTGAAATAAGTCAACGTGCAGAAATTGGAAACGTAGAAATCAGTGAGACACAAATAAAACGAGAAATATCGTCGCCTTACTGGCCGAATATAAATCCATCAAACCTTTCTTAAGATATAAAAAATGTCTCCCATGGTAATACACGTATTGTAATCGTTTTGTCCTGAGACGTAGATCCTCTTTGCTTTCAGGTATATTAAACAAGAACTCCACATTGTTTTCCTCACATTTCTACATTTCTCTGAAAACCCAATCTAACGACTTGAAATGTCTTTGCCCCTGAGGTTTAAATAAAATTTCTCTACGTTATTGATTTTCTCTTTCATGTAGTGTAGGATCATCATCGAAACGTTCGGTGTAGATGAGTTCGTTCCTTGATGGTCCTGCTATAACTGCTTGAGATACTCTCACCAGTGACAAACTTGACCGAGACATTAATAAGTCAACATCCATAACTAAGACATTATACAGACTAGAATGAAATGTTTAAAAAAGTGTTTTCAATTATTAATTGAGTTTAAACCCGTTTGCTGCTTTTTTAATAAAATTAATATTTTACATAGTGCCTGATGTGACTTTTTTGATTTTTTGGTCTCTACTACGTTTATATCCAACAAAAAAATACTAAGAAGAGAAAACCTTTCCCAAGTACCAAAAGGGCATTGACGATATTATTTGTCGTCGTCACACACAGGTCTAATAACTCATTCTGGGTGCTGATTGACGACAATTGAAGTCAAACGTATGTTTTTTTTTCATAATTGCACTCTGGTGATTAATTAGAATTATAGAAATAAAAGCTTCTACTGAAAAAAAAACTACTGAACATGAAACAAAACTTGGCGCCAAAATCAATGAACTAAACGTAGATCTATACATTCCCAAATCTCAAAAAACAAACGGAAACAAACCAAATAAATATAACATCACAGTATCATAGGAACTATAATAAACATGGACGTTGAAGGATAATCTATCTACCTCGGACACATCTGATTCAGAGTCACTACTCTTTAGAAACTATCCATCGTCACCATCAACAAAATTTTCACTTGGATCCAATATTTCGTCATCAGATTCCGTAACTAGTCTCTCTAAATCCTCCTCAATCAAAGGTTGACGATGCTTACGTTTTTGTGCTATTCTAGGACCGTATGATTTAGAAGTGACTTAGGGACGACTGAACGATGACGACAATTGTCGTCGAGTTTACACGTGATGAGCAACAAATAACGATAATCGTCGTCAATCAGCAGCGAATGTAAACCCGACGCGTATTTGTATTATTTGATTCTGGAACACTCTCTTAAAGAAAACCGAAAAAATTTGCCCAATTTTAATAAAAACCTTGCTGAGCAGAGAGAACATAAATATGCGTGCGAGCAAACATTTTAGAAGTGCATCAAGACCAAAGAAAGGTCTCGCCTTACAGACGATCCTCTTCACAACCTACCGAGGGCCGCTACTACAAAATGTGAACCTAACATCAAGAAGCTGGCCCTACAAAAAAATCAAGTTTCGCATTAATTTTACCGAACTCTTATCATATATTTTTGAAAATAAAACATTTTTCTAACCTTTACCCTTTTTTATTTTAGAAATTCTGAATTAGCTCAGGTGCCGCATGTTGCTCATGTTTGCTTTACACCATCTTACGCGCGTTTCGATCACCAAGCTATCTTTTTCAGATACTGAAATTAGTTGTTATGTTGGTGATATGAAATATGTTGGGCAAACTGAGAGGTCTGTCAAAGGTCGCATGTAGCTTATTCAAAATAAAGGCGTATTGTTGAAAAACGTATACAATAAAAGAATGTTGGATGCATTTAAAATTATAGAAATAGTTGAATGTAATAAGATTATGATGACAAAGGATCTATACCTCATAGTCCGTTGAATAGTTTTTCAGGAGAGAAGCAATTGTGACATTTTTTGGCGCCAGGATGGTTTGTTCCGGCGGATTACCAGTTTGGCGCGATAAAATTTAGTATATATGGATGATGGAGCACCATACGTAAGTTTACCTTCAGTATCTGGAGAAGATAACTTGATATTGAGTTATACATATTATTCACTTCAAAAATTAATAAGTAACTTGAAATAAAATAGATATAAGGAGGCTCCCATTTTTTTTTTTTTGGGAGCCGTCCTAGTACCGGGAGCACTGCAGCCTGTTGGCTTATCCTACTTTTCTTTATTCCACCCACCCAGCCATTCCCGTACGCTCGAGTAGATGATATAGGTCAACTGGATGCATGCCATATGCTTCAGGCGGCACGTAGGCCTCTCAGAAGATTGTCTGTCTCCTTGAGTCCAATGCCTCACAGTGGGTTACGGTCTCGGTCTCCATGCCACAAAGTCTGCAGCTGAGATCAGGGGCTCCCATACAACCGTTGCCGTTTTTATAGATAATGGTACCGAACCTTTCGTGCGCGAGCCCGACTTGCACTTGGCCGGTTTTCTAAATATTTTTTTTGTTAGATAACCGTGAATGAGTACGCGATTTATTCTCTTCGAAAAAAATAACCAAGACAACAACTACCTCATTCACGTGAATTGCCTGAGATGTACCCAACTGGAAAAAATGCCGATTGAAGATACAATAAGACAATGTTTCTAATACTGTATAAAAAATAGCGTTGTCCTATGTGTTATAGTTGTTTAACTAGCAAGTTTATTAATAGGGGCTATTCAAAATTGGAATATTTTAATGATTGTTAATCGCCTTTAGTTACAAATTTTTTCCGTCGTACAAGTCGTATTCTTTTTCCTCAGTATTTGAAAGTATTTATTTGATTTATAAGTAAGCACTGTTGAAAATAAGTAATGACATTGAAATACGACAGAGAAGGTCACCGGTTCGTTTTTCTTGAATTCTTTTTTGGTATTTTAACACTACTAATTATTATAAATTTGTAGAATAATGTGATAAAAACGATATATAAGTCAAAAACTAGAAGTATTATATACCAAAAGTCAGTTTTACGGCCTATACTATGATCGTTTATAAAAAAGCGTTAATTTATTGGGTCAGTTAATGAACGATTTTGTGTACATTAATCTAACTCACAAACACACGGTTGACGGAAAAGGTTTTAAACTACTTATTTTGTTATGCTATGTCATACAACATCATTATTTTTTCAAATTATTGTCATTTTGAAACGTTTAAACAACATCGTGGTCCGAATTAGTTAAACTAAATATAAAATGTTCAAGCTAAATCCCTGAAATTGAAAAATTATAGTTCACGTATATATAGAATAAGTTGAAATGGTATCAATCATTCATTGTTATTGGATGAGGCATACAATATACAATGGCTTGGGCCTCAATTTTAGTGGAAATGTATGAGTATTAAAGATATATTCAATCACTCACTCATCGTTTCTCACCCAAAATTGAACAATCAATAACTTGTTAAGTTTCAAGTTTATTATAGGTTCATACATTTTGCATCTCTTCAATGAAATTCTCTATCTACTTATCCAAATGTTATCGACATAACTACAAAAATTTTAAAGTTGATTGAAAACAAATTCAAATCGTTGTCATCTATTAATTTTAATTACACTTTTGTGTTGTTTCAAGGGTATCATCACGTAACAAATCTGTCGGGGATGCTGATCAATATTATAACTCGCCTTTAAGCAATATAGATGAATACTGGTGAACCATTCTTTTGAGATCAACGCACAATTTTCTACATCATCGTTTTAATTACTGCAATTAATATCCAAGGTGAACGATAAGCAATTTTCTATATAATTGGAGGTATTAATTGAGTGCGACTTGCTGTGAGTTGTTTTCAGCTTTTTAGAGAAATCTGTCACGCAAGATTACACCACGTATTTATCTAGAAATTTTCTTGTGTAACACCAATAGTTAATAATATTGTCTACTGTAAAACACAATATTCATAAAATTATTAAGAAATTTCCTTAAAATATTCAATCTGTCCAATATTACTCCTGAGTAATGTATCGAAAATCATAGACAAGGTAATATCACCCCGGATGAACAGTTCAGATTCAATGCCAAACACGGATGTCCTTCACAGTTAATTAGAGTACTGAACTTTGTCAGAGATGGTTTCAGTAAAAAACAGCATGCAATACTACTTTCCCTAGGCAACCCTTAATTTGACAGAACTTGACACTCCAGGCTACTTAATATCACTTTTAAACTCATATATTAACGATAAAACATTTTACATCAAAGTTAGGAATACTGAAGTGGGACCAGTATTACAAAAGCTGTGGTACAAGCAGCGAGAACAGCGGATTTTGTATTGAAAAAAGTTGAAAATTACTTAGATAAAAACATCATTCCGTATCTGATTAAAAAAAATATTATGCTTAATACTTCGAAAACGGAATATATGGTTCTACAAGGAAGATTTCTGGCAAAATCCTACCTGTACATGAGACTCAATTTACAAAACAACACAATACAACCTAAATTTGTAGTGAAATATTATGGTTATACAATTCAACCAAATAGGTACTTTGCAAAACTGGCCTATAGAATCTCAGCCAAAGTAGCTGTACGGTAGCTGTATCCATTGATTTGTCGTTTATCGGGAAATAACAAACTGCTTTTGTAGAATTTACTGTTTGGACCCTACTGTGGAATCTACTTATATTATTACTGTTATAAAGATATTGATGATTATTTTAATCATTTTAATTTTGAATAGTTTAAGATTTTAATACTGTGATCCTGTTTTTCACTTTCTTTCCAGGGATATTTTAACCTTCAATTATTTGTGGGATGTGAACTGTTTAGTTCGGACGGATCGACTGTAGGTCATGAACAACCAAAACAAATAGATAATGCTACTTAGCAAGGAGCCAAAATATAGAGAGAGAAGGAGTGGCAGTAAAGACCAGTTTAGAGGCATTTGCCGTGGTCTATGGATTTTTTAAAATGTTTATACGGACACATTATGCAAGTTAATCCTTTTTAGAACGGACATTCGCTTAACAAACAGAAAAACTATTCTAAACAAACTAATATTAAAACTTGTTGCACATTATTCTTAAATCTCAAAAATGCTAACAATGTAAAATCATTCTTATTTCCAATCACACCTTTCCTGAAGTTGATTTAGAAATATACTCCATTTTGAAAGGAAAGCGATGTATAACTCAAGTATAGTTTTAAGAAAATATTCACCCTGTCACTATCAATTTTGTTCCTTATTGTATCTGCAGCAAACTTACTATTAATTTGTGTTTAAAAATAATAAATTGAATGGTAGATGATCTTGAAAGTTATAACATTCATCGACTGCCAGACAGTGGAATATGATTCATTTTTAGCCTAAGTGAATAACAGTTGCACTCAGCTTTTATCTAAAATTAAAAATCGAAATCAATAATTTATCACTTTTTAATATGTTAATTGACTTGAAAATAGGTAGGGCAAGAATAAATATCAGTTTGAGAAGCTTGATATTTTGACTGCAGCAGGATGTGATTTTTCCAGGTATATTTTTTTACGTTTTATTATAAGTTTAATACGTAAACAATATGAGCGGAATAGTCTTAAAAAATAAATACTGACTTGTTTGTTAAAAGTAGAGGTCACTAACTATATGAATATGGTTTACATATAACTGGAGCTTTTTATACAGAGAGCGTATATTTAACTCATAAATAACTAATGTGATCAGACAACCTCTCTTACAGTTCCAGTAGGAGGAAGATAAAAACATTTGAACTCCACAATCTGGATGTAAACTGATGTGTTTGATTGTTTTACACTGCAAGTCATAGTTGGAGTTTGTATGAGTCCAGGTTTTCCGTCTCCTATTATTTTCACCTTAAAACTGGATTTTTACTTGACAATAACATGTAATTTTTCCACGGCTTAGCTTATAACATTAGTACATCTTTTTCAGAAATGGAATTCACATTCTAATTTAGATTATATATTTTTCATAGTTACCCAAAGTTATTTCACAGTTTCGAGTCAAGCTAGTCGAGGTAAATTTATTTCAATTACCAAACCAACCACATGCTGCCCCTTGAATCAATTTTATGAAACAGAAACCACTGCTATCCGCTCTACATGCTTTGATGTAGGTGGTTGGGATAGGAACTAAATATAGAAAGTAATACTATGCACTGTGGGACTGGAAAATTATTGTTAACAAAGCTACTTCGTAACATTATCTTGTGAAATTGAATATTCCAGAATTCCAGGTATTTTCACCTGATTAACGTGCACGCCTAACAAGCTGCATTATTATTTGTACAAACAAGAAATCAGTGTAAACGCTATTCAGCACCATTGTTGGAACGCAACATTTTACCAAGTGGTGAGGCAAACCATCAAACACTCTTATTTACTCAGAGCTCTACAAAAGCTGTTTACTCAGTATTAGACTAAATATTTGGTCAAAGTTATAAAATTATAGTATTTTCATCGGATATACATTTAAACATAGTGGCGTATCGTGGATTTTCGCAAATTTACCGCCTCCCCTTATTTTAATTATTAGTTTAAAGTTTAATAAGCAGAATATTTTTTTCAACAACCCAATGTATATCATAGAAAAATTTGTCAAGATAAACTACCACTGCTTTGGAAGGAACATAATATCTATGGAAAGAAATGGCCCACAGGAAGTTGAAAAAATATGAGGTGTTGTTGTTTTGATTGATTGGATTACTGAGTGGTCGAGTAGTTAGTTCGTTCGCGTTATAGTCTAGGAGGAATCGGCGCATGAGTACCGAAAACTATTTGACCTCAATTTTTTTATGCGATTCTCTTCAAATTGCCCTCCTTATGATATAAATGCATGTTGCCATGGCGCAACCCGGTGCCATATTGTTTAAACCGAAATTGTTTAAACAATTGCAAGGAATTGTTATTTTTCAACTGGACAAATTTTTTTTATATTCTTTATTGAAATACCAATAAAAAAGGTCCTATGACTTTTAACGATAAAGTTAATATTTTTAAAGATATGAATTTTTAAAGGTTCGAAAAATCTCAAATTTAGGTACTTTCGACCCATGAAAAATATATTTAAAAAAAACATAATGTCTAAGTAATATTTTTTTTTAAATTCTCTATACAATTGTTAATAATATTGTTAAAAGAGATTTAAAAAAATTTCATTGTTTATATCTTTTTTTTTAACTGTTAATTCCGCGCGCTCACAAGTATGCGTCGCTTACCTTTAAGTATCGCTGTCTCTCTCTGACTCATGCGTTGCATCGGCCTCTCTGTCTAGAATCATAATTTATCATTTATCTTTAGTATATATATAGTATAGTATATTATCATTAGTATTATTAGTATATATAGTAATTTTTGCCTTTATATCAACAATAATAATAAAAACAAAAAAGTAATATAAACTGATAAAAAAGTAATTTTAATTACATGTTTCGATTTATGCTTAAATAACTTTCGAAAAATTGATTTCAGAAAAAAATGTATTGAAAACAAATTGTAGACAATTTAATTATTAATAACATTGCTCTTTTTAACAATCTTGATAAAGTTGATAGTTTTCAAGATAAATGATAAATAATGATTCAAGACACAGAGAGGCCGATGCAACGCATGAGTCAGAGAGAGACAGCGATACTTAAAGGTAAGCGACGCATACTTGTGAGCGCGCGGAATTAACAGTTAAAAAAAAGATATAAACAATGAAATTTTTTTAAATCTCTTTTAACAATATTATTAACAATTGTATAGAGAATTTAAAAAAAAATATTACTTAGACATTATGTTTTTTTTTAATATATTTTTCATGGGTCGAAAGTACCTAAATTTGAGATTTTTCGAACCTTTAAAAATTCATATCTTTAAAAATATTAACTTTATCGTTAAAAGTCATAGGACCTTTTTTATTGGTATTTCAATAAAGAATATAAAAAAAATTTGTCCAGTTGAAAAATAACAATTCCTTGCAATTGTTTAAACAATTTCGGTTTAAACAATATGGCACTGGGTTGCGCCATGGCAACATGCATTTATATCATTAGGAGGGCAATTTGAAGGGGATCGCATAAAAAAATTGAGGTCAAATAGTTTTCGGTACTCATGCGCCGATTACTCCTGGACTATTAAGGAAAACTCGGTGCGACCGCACCGGCCGGAGGGCGATAGTCACTAGCACTTTATCCTTGCGGCTTCGCTTGGAAAATAACATTGCGGGCGCGATTTAAAGTTAGTTTTTCTTTATTTCCAATGGAAAAAATCGTGGCGCTTCTCGCCCTCACTCGTATACCGCTAAGGATCATGTCCCTCGCTGCCCCCCACTCGTAAATATTAACTAAACTAATATCGTTGATGGTAATTTCACTATATACATGCACAAAATATTATGAGAACCGCCTCGACTTCGCTTGGTGACGATCGCTTTCCATTCTTCTCGCTTCTAGAGAAATTGTCCGATTCAAATAATTTATTTGTACAAAAGCAGCTTATGGAACTCATTAGTTAAAAAGGATAAATATAATGACATTCTACCCGTCTTTTCATTGACCAATTTGAACAAAAAACGGTTAATGTGACTCTATTGTACTATAATAAAATAAGTGGGGTAATGTACCATTGCGACCGAATTAGTTTTATTGTGTCCTCTTTTGTACTACATAAGGTACACTCCCAATCGTATTGGGGTTTCAAGGTTTGGAATGTTTTCCTTTATTACTCAGAGGCTGCTCTAGTGGAGGAGTCTAGAAATATTATATCAATCAATAGTGATGACGAATATTAATAGTAACATTAAAATTATCCAATGAAACATCATATCCTTTGTTGGAAACAAAGGTAGCCTCGAACAGTTTTTAAAAGACAGAATAATAGATTTTATTACATGATTCAAATTATGGTTGAAACCCTAAAATAAATATTATTTGAGAAGTTACGAGTGTGTCCAAAAATGTCGTTGCGACGAATTCGGTGGTATTAGAATTTTTAAAAGAAACGCCTTAAATCATGAAGAAGTGAATGTTGATATCAATTTTAATAATAAAACCGAAGTGTGTGCAGTAAAAATTATTAATTACATATTTACTATTGTGTCCATATATAAACCTATAACAGTGTCCCTCATCCACTATCTTTTGTGGATTTTTAAATGTGCATTTTAGCTTGTGGAGGTCACACCCTGATATCCCACACGGAAAATTTTAGCTGATGTAATAGATGATTTAGATATGGTAGTTTTTAATGATGGTAGTCCAACCAGAGCCACCTTTCCTAATCAGTATAAATCGGCAGTTGATTTAACCATAACATAGTCTTTATTAGCAAGTAAAATAAACTGGGAAGTACACAATAATTCCATGAGATCGGACCATTATCCAATTACTATGAAGCTACAAACCACATTTGTACCCAATTTAATCAATACAACAACTATATGGAGAGATTCTGGTGCAAACTGGCAGATATTTGAAAGTAATATAGAATCAAATCTCAACTACTTCAACCCAAACTTGACTTCGAATGATGGTAAGATTTCCTTTTTCTTTGACATACTTTCCAACTCGGCAATTCAAGCTATGCCTAAGCAGCCTTGCAAACGGGTCAATCCTAGACCTTACTGGTGGGACAATCATTGTTTAACAGTATTTAAGGAACGTTGAAAAGCATTAGATCAATATAATCGCCAAGATAACTTGGATAACTACTTATATTATAAAAATGTTGCAGCTGGAGCAAAAAATGTTTAGGCAAAAGCAGAAGCGTTGTTGGCTTGATTACCTAAATAACTTACGCAATAGTTTAGGTACATTTAACAGAAATTTGGAAAACGTTGGAGCCATTGATAATAAATATCAAAATAAAAGACCCGCTCTCTCTAAGGATCCAATTAATCAAGTATTAGATACCTTAGCTCCCCCATCAGTCATGAGTCCACCTTTTTTGTCAACAACAAATAAATTTTCATTTCATTCAAAATCAGATTTCCTAAGCAAACCATCTTCCATTAGACAATTGGAGGCTGTCCTTAAAATGTCACGAAACACTGCTTCTAGTATTGAAAGTCTCACCTACAAGATGTTAACTAAAAGAGATTATTATGTTTTATTCATCTTTTCCAGCCAGAAAGTAATTCTTTAGCATCAGAAAGTCAATATGGTTTTCGTAGAGGGCAAGGGACAGCGCTGACACACCTAGTCACTGATATCCAATTAGCTAATGATGAATACTTACTATGTTTTTTTATCGATCTAAAAGGAGACTACGATGAGGTTGATCACAATGTTTTCTTGTCTAAATTAAATATTGTGGGTATAGACAGAAAAGTGTCCGCTAATATATTGGAACTTTTTAGGAATAAAAACATTTTTATTCGCAATAACAATAATGTTTCACTTGGTCCTAGAAAGGTAAGTAACGGTCTTCCTCAAGGTTCTATTCTTAGTCCATTACTTTTCAATATTTATACTGCAGACCTACATGACATTATGGATGATAACATGAAAATAGTGCAGTACGCAGAGGATATCTGTTTTTACGTCACCCATAAAGCGATGCGTTAAAGACCTCGAATACTGTATTAAAGGTTTTAGTTTTGCATCTGAAAAATCGGAGGGTTTGTGCTTCACAAGACACCGGCTCCATGTCGCGGACACAATTAATACAAATAATACCTCCTTTCCGATAGTGGATCACTACAAATATGTGGGGATTATCCTCAACAAAAAATTGCTTTGGGCCAACTATAATGAGTGTATAAAAGAGAAATGTGGAAAAAGCGTAGGCATCTTCTTCGTACTGTGTCGAAAACAAAATGGGAAGCAGATGCAAACGTTTCACTTATCTTTTATACAGCCTATATACGCTCGCTCATTGATTATGGTTGTACGTTATACGGTACAGCTTCTAACACAAACTAGCTCATTCTTGACAGGATCCAGTACAATGCTATAAGAATTAGTTCAGGCGTTATCAAATCATCCCCGTAACATGCAATTCTGTCTGAGTCACAAGAACTACCGTTAAAAATCAGAAGGCAGTACTTGGCCAGAAAACAATTAGTCAAATATAGAGCTTTTAACACAGTACTGATAAATCAAATAGCAACTTGGTTCCACAAAACTTAACCAACAACTGTTGGATAAAAAAAAGTATCCACCATTAGCTGATGATGTCGTAGATACACATAATATGAAAGCTAGTAACAGTCAATTCTATCCTATTTATAGTATTAAATTTGAAGATATTTTCTACAAGCCAGATATAATATACCCCAATTACACTGAGAACCCCTCACTAAATAACACCCTTATGAATTCCATATTGAATGAATTTGTAGATCAAACAGTAATGGTTCAAAAAATGAATTTGGTACAGCCTTGGAATTTTATGTCTCTAACACAGACATGGTATGTTTTGGAAGCCTTACAAAGCTCTCCTGTCAAACAATTTGAAAATAAAACAATTTTTATTAGCATCTCATCTCAATTCATTAAATGTCCATGTAACATTTATCTGGACAAAGGCGCATGTAAGGATTAGCGACAATGAAAAAGCAGATTCTGAGGCCAAGAATGCTACAACGGGACATGTCCATGACTATCCACAATACTATGACCTTATCAGTTATCATAAAACAAATATGGTCAGATTGGTCTAAAATATATAAAAAAATTGAAAAAAACTCTATATTTTAATTTATCCTACTCTAGCACAATTTATAGAAACAAATTAAATCATGGCTGCTTCCCAGCGCTTCCTCACAGACTAAATATAGTTGCTCCAGCATATTGTGCATGCACTAATAACAAAACTGCCGATCTAAATCATCTATTCCTTGAATGCACCAACTATATTTTGTCTATTGAACAATTTATAGTCTATTTAATAGGAACTGGACTCCAGCTACCGGCAAATATTACCTTAGTAATATCAACAAACAGCAAATTTATCTTGGACTTTGTAATAAGATACCTCAAAATATAAATACAAATTCCTTTTAAAAATTCTCCAGATTTGAAAAAGTGTGTGTGGTCAATGACGAAAACTGATACCATCCCTCCCAACACACACACAAAATTAGGATTTGAATTTTAACTGTTATAGTGTCCAAATAAGAGTTTTCCGTAAATATTGTAAAGCTTATTATGCAAACAGAATAGTAAAATGGAGTTAGCCTGTCTAATTTATAACCATGCGGTAAAATTTAATATTTGCTTATTAAAATGCACCTTATGATTGCTACAATAACAGTTTTGACGTTTTAGTAAATTAGTATTGTTTATTGGATCGTGTATCTGTAAAAAAATGAATTGAGATTTCAATGATATTAGGACATGCTGAGATGCGTAGAAGTCAACAAGGCACCTGTAATATCTTCAATAATTCATATCTTAACCGAAATCTCATAACAAGATCTACGGTCAGTAAATTAGTGGAAAAAAATTTAACGAATGTTTAGATGTTTGTGTCCTACTAGAAGACGATCCAGACACAAATAAATTTAGTTCAAGAGTTGTCAGATGATGATTTGGATAGTCCTGATGAGTTTGCCGGCATATTGATGGAAAAATTTCACAATCCAAACGATCCAATATTTTTAAGTAAAGTTATGTTTTGCGACGAGGCCACTTTTTTATTAATGGAAACGTAAATCGGCATAACTGTAGATACTGATCACGTAACAATCGTAACGTAACAATGGCGTAAATTTCCGCCTGAAATACGGTTGCATAGGATCCTAGAGAGGTTGAGATTTCTGTCCTAGGTCTGCGCCCGTATACACCTGCACCAGAGCCTGAAGGTGTTTTTGAACCGTCTGTATACCAACAGCCTGCTCTTAATAGTTCATCCTTACGGAGGACCCATTCATCTCTATTTGGAATTAGGACGGTATAAGGCAGGTCGTAGTTTACTGTTGGATGCATTATGTCAGAGGTCATTCCCAGAATACTGTGACTTTCAGTGTCCACTAGCATTCTGCTCCGTTCTGTATAAGCCTGATTTGTGCATTTAGAAATATGCGCAATTCTGTATGTTGTCCATCTAGCCTCTCTCTCCAAAAATATATGGAGAGGAGGTAGGTCCAGAAGGATTTCCATGGCTGCTGACGGTGTGGAGCTGATAGCACCAGTAATTGCCAGGCAAGCCTGTCTCTGTAAACCAGAGAGCTTTGCTTGGGCCGTTTGCTGTAAGGCTTTTGGCCACCAGGCAATAGCTCCATATGTGATCATTGGTCTAGCGATCATCACATATATCCAATAGATTTGTTTGGGACCCATGCCCCAAGATTTTCCACAGATCCTACGACATGTCCACAAGAATAGTATGGCCTTATGGATAACTTTTTCCAAGTGAGCGTTCCAAGTAAGTTCCATATCTAGGATAATCCCCAAATATTTTACTTCCGCTGCAAATGGAATAACCTCACCATTGTAGGAAAGTGGTGGAGATCCTCCAACTTTCTTTTCCTAGTGAAGGGAACTATCACAGTTTTACCAGAGTTCACAGACATCTGTTCCCTCTGACACCAACTGTGGACATCGTCCAACGTCTTTTGGAGGATATTTCAAGATACCCTTCCTGACTTGCTCCTTGCCAAGATGACAAGGTCGTCTGCATACGCTTGCAGTTCTACCCCTCTTTGTGTAGTCAGGGATGTTGCAGAATATACCAAATTTTGAGCATCTGATGTAGGTAATCGCCATTGCTGTATGTTTTTCAAAATTCCTGATCTTTCTATTACTCAAATGTGGACATACCTCTAACATGAAACAAACATTTAAACATTTGTCTTCAGCTGCTGTAGGTGAGTATGTTATGTGTGGCTGTAGGTTCTCTACGCCATAGTAGACCGTGTTATGATATTTCTATTAGGATATAAATTATTAAAGATCATTAAAATCAAGGGAGTTTATTCAATCATAGACATTTATTTTAACTTCGGGGAATAAAATGTAAACGTAGCTATGACTCCGAAATAATGGCATTTAGGTACGTACCTATAGGAAACATTACATGAAAACTATCCACTATTCCTCAAGGATTTCGAAAGGAAAAAAACTGTTAAAATAACAAAGTTCATAACTATTGAGGAAAAAGGAAAGATCTGACAATAATATAAATACCACCATAACATCGGCGAGATGATTGAGGCTCACTCTGTATGTATTTTCCCAATATTTTGGACAACATTTCAACTACGGTTCGATTCGGTTCAGTTGCGATTCCAGACGAAAAGTCGATAATTTATATCACTGAGAATGGAAACTTGTTAGTATTAAAACATGAGGTAAGAAGGTTAATATTCAACCATTGATGTCTATGACTATTATTTGTCTCTGATATACAAAAAGTCTTAAATTGAACACAACCACTTGCGTACAAAGCAGTCGTGTGAAATGATAAATACAAGGCAAGAATATTTATATGCATAACATTTTTAATGCTGTTTCTTGGTTACACACAAACAACACCCCGCAGTTTGCCTAACAATTCTCCAGTCTTATCTCGAAGGAGCGGTGCCGCCGCTTATGTAATACTAAATTATAGTGAGTAGTATGTCACGCCCTTACATCCTCTTTGTAACGCAAGATTCTTACTCTCTCATAATAAAATTATATTTCAGCGAATTATATGTTTATATCCGCAGGGTAACGAAGTTAGTTACTTTTTAAAAATGTGGAATGTTCTCTATACAAAGTGCACACAACTATAGTTTTGATATAAAGTACAGTGAAATGGTCATTAAAAACAGTTCCTTTCGATTGTCCGTAGAATTCATTGGACAAAAAAGCTGAACATCAAATTTCAATCCAGAGGAGATATATTTACAGGAAATAGACTCTATTCTAGCATCTTAATTTCAAATGCTCCATATAATTAAGAGATGTAGTGGTCTTTTGGTATTGCAGACTATTTGAAATGATTGATATAATAGCACAAACGCCATAGAGCTATAGAAAATCTGCATCACTGACTTTTGGTACTTACTTTAATCATAATAAGTGTTATTAGGGGTGAACATACTGAGAGTACCAATATAATTTTTGTAATCTGAGAGATGAGAACGTGAATTAACCATAACCACCTATCTGTTATGAACCAGCCTGTAGAAAAACCTTTTGCGGATGATGAAAAAGGATGTTGAAATATGATTACAGAGTCAAAATGTAGCTCCTACCAAATATCGTGATTTACTGTTTTCAGGTACCACTCTGTATAGGTTGTTTAGGTGATAGAAATAGTGAAACCAAGACACTAGAACTGACGTTGTTTTTTATTAAGATCACGTCGAAGTTCAAAGTCACCAATATAATAACAATCAAACGGTTTTCGGGAAACAATTGAATACGATGAAGTTAATTTAATTTCATAACGTATACGTAAATAAATCAAATTTAAGCGGCAATTCATGAGGTTGCTCAAATTCAGGGAAGACACTAACCGATTCATTGAAAGTATTTATTTATATTCAACAAAATACATGGAAAATGGAAGCAACCATTTCAATAATAACACGTGCGGTACGTATTCTACAATATCACCGTACGTAGACTAACAATGTCAAGTGCATGGTATATTTCAGGGTGCCGTTGTAAGCCCGACAGTATTTCTAATTGTATTGATTACTTCACCAAAGATGTACCTACTGCAGTCAAAATAAGGTTATATATGGGAAGTTATAACATTAATACCATGCAAAATATTATCCAAGACACTGGAACAATGTTCAAAATATTCAGGATTCCTCTTTTCCACAATAAAAACTAAAATTATATCATTAAAAAAAAATTGTGAAAATACGCCTCAACTGGTATTATACGGGGTTGGGATAAAGTAAAGTAAATATCTTTTAAACGAAAAGAACGATATTTATGAAAATTTGCAGGTAAGTGCAATGGAACAAAATGCATCTGATGTACATTTTTTTGTTAATAATATACTTCCGGTTCAACCGGAAATGCCATCAACGTGTTTAATTTAAATGAGCACCCTATATATTTTCACAGATTTTGAAAGATCTTGTTATTTTGAATTCATACATACTGAGTTTAGTGTAAAAGAATTCGTAGAAACGAGGAATAACTCACTGTTAGTGGCACAATAGGTGTACATTTCATTATTTTAGAATAATGAGGAACAAAATTACTTCAAATGTTTAAAATGCTCGCCGTTTACTTGCTGACAATATGCCATCCTATTAACAAATTCTTGAGTCACTCTTTCCAAGACTTCTCCACGTATTAGTTCACATTCATCAATAATTCTTTGTCTCAATTCCTGTAAGTTTGTTGGTCCTCTAACGTAAACACGTGATTTTAAATAACCCCAAAGAAAAAAATCTAACTGGTTAAGATCCGGATAACGAGCAGGCCACTCTATGAATCCTCTACGTCCAATCCATTGATTTGGAAAATTCGCGTCCATCTTGCTGAAACCAAACATTTTGTGGTAATTGCCCATTCTGTTGAAATGCAGGAATAATTTCGTTATTTAGTAGATCCAAATACTTGTCACCATTCAAGTTTCCGTCGATGAAAAATGGGCCTATAAGCCTATTCTCGACAATTCCCATCCAAACATTTAACTTCTGTGGATGCTGGGTATGTGTTTCATGAATCCAATGAGGATTCTCATTTTTCCAATACCTTGAGTTATGGCGATTAACTGTTTCATTTAAACAAAATCATCGTCTGACAATTCTTGAACCAACTGTACCTTATACGGATGATACTTTTCACTTTATCTTTCCTACAGAACGTCGACTGATATACCATGGTTTAGTGCCAAATTTGTGGTGGAAGTTTGAGGTGATTCTTCTAAATTGATTGCAATATTTTGTTTAACAGTTTCGTTCGTTGCAGTCCGCGGTCTTCCAGGTTTTAGCCAATTTTTTACCATCCTAGTTGTATTAAAACTTTGTAATGTTTAAGTTACTGTTGAGCGTGATATAGGATTTCTCTCCGGATGCAAATTATTAATAATATGACATCACACTTCTTCATTAGTTCTAACACGATCACCATAACCGATCATTATTAAAATTTCAATACGCTCTTTTTCACTTAATTGAACCATTCTAAATTGTAAAATTCATTTCCGTCAATTAGAATTTGACACTTGGAGAACAAAAGACGTACTAAACAGTACTCGTTTATTCATTACTATGTATACAAACAACATCAATTATAGTTTATCTAAATAGATTTTTTGCTCTAATGCAAAAAACTCAAAGGAAGTTGATTAAAGTGCTATATTCCTCGTTTTTACAAATTTTTTCACACTAAACTCAGTATGTATGAATTCAAAATAACAAGCTCTTTCAAAATCTGTAAAAATATATAGGGTGTCCCATTTAAATTAGAGAAGTTGATGGCATTTCCGGTTAAACCGGAAGCATATTATTAACAAAAAAATGTACATCAGATGCAATTTGTTCCATTGCACTTACCTGCAAATTTTCATCAATATCGTTCGTTTCGTTTAAAAGATATTTACTTGGTTCCATACTTTATCCCAACCCTGTATAAAAAATGGAATATGTTACTTTCACGACATTCTTAAGCATGATATTTGACCAGAAATTGAGCTGAATTGATCATACAAAACACTTGGAATTATTCTGTTGAAAGGGTATTAATCTGTTGAGAATGGTTTCTAATCGAAATTTGGGATCAGATCAGGAAACTCTGCGCAAGTATCCCAAAATCGACTACAGATCTATCGTATACATGTATTTTTCAACAAAGAGTAAAAGAGAGACTAGACACTGTCCGCAATTCCTTGCGCATAACATCAGGTGCATATCGAGCGTGTGGAAAATCTATATTCAGAATTGGGAGAACCATCTTCATTTATACCATTTACCAAAAAATTCATACAAACGCATTTAACCATACAATATTATATTATGCAACGATAATGTAATAATCATTACATGAGAGTTGCATACGCTATTCTTTCTGCACCCGATAAATAATGAAGAACTATAAATATTATATTTATATTTGTTTTGAACACAATAACAGTAATTACTCGTATTTCTATAAATGTACTAGATGATTTCATAGTTTCTTGAAAATAATCAATCAAAACATGTCTGGAGAATGTCGAAATACTATTTGTATTTTTTCAGTCCATAAACCGTTGACATAGTTTGCATTCATTCATACGTTTGGTTTGTGCTCAACAGCCCTTGTACTGAATATTTGTACCATAATATAGTTTTTCGTACACTTTCTTAGATTTTTGGGGCAAAATATTTTTTGCTGCATTTTCTGCTTTCTCCGATATGTGTGGAGGAGTCGATGGTAAGTCTACCATATCGCTGATATCAGACATTTTGATAATATAATTATCGAAGTTCAGCAATATTCTACGGAAATTTAATACATACTGATTTTGACAAATAAAACAATTATGTAGGAATCTAGGACGTCAAATGCACAGCATGCTTGACTGACAATTTACGGTAATGATTATTATGAAATATATACGGATATGCCTCTAAAACTAACACTACTGGTGTCGGAGATAAAACGGTTACAACACACTGTATCCTATGCTTTAAATTATCATCGTATAGTACTGTTTAACTGGAAAAATGCATGCATTGTTACAAGTTACAAAAAATGTTAATGTCCTTATAATCACACTCTCCTAGGTGACTAGAATTCATCCAAAAAACTTATAATAGACATCCTATTGCCATCGGAATTAAAAAGAACGCTCTGTTAACTCCAAGAATCCCTAGTAGATGTGAAATCGATGTGGATCCCATGCCACCCTGAAATTCTGAGTAAGGAAGAGACAGATCAACGGGCGAAGAAGGCAGAAAGTGATAATGCGGCTGTAGTTAACTCGATGACTATCAGTGACTTGAAGGTTATCGCGAAAGAAAAAGTGATTCATGCGTGACAAAATCGGTGGTATAAATGGAAAATAAAGTTGCGCGAAGTGAAGCCCGGTGTGAAACCAAGGAAGCGCCCAAATAAGTACTCCAAAGAATAGGACACGCTATACTAACTCATCAGCATCAACTCAAAAAGAACGGATTACCAGAGTGTACTATATGTCCCGAACAAATGACACAATGCCACAATTTTTTCCTCTCATAATCAACATGGTTGATGTGAAAGGTAAAGTGGAATTGAAAACTTGAGAAAATTTCAGTATCCTAGAAGATATATCTTATAGTTGTTCATACAAACCTTATAAAATTTATTCTGCTACTTGGGTATTTGATCGAAGTTCTAAATTAAATTATTCGAATAAATCGAAAATAAATGAAATTATGAATATAAAGGTGGAAATATTATGTTAATTTTGTGCCTTTCATCATAGCCACACATCATTAAACCATATGCCATATATGCAACGAGTAACTAACCTTAAAATCCTATTAGTTTGGATAATACTGTTGGCCGAGGAATTCTATACGTAATATACATAAATGTGACAGGTCTATTAACCCACTGGGAGGTATCATAATCCATATATTACGTCAAGCTGCGTTTACAGGATTTTCGCCAAATCGCTTAGTAAATAAAGCGCTTCGTGTGCTTAAAGATGGAGATAACATATTGATGGGATAATATTTTTATAGGGTGGTTTCTCATATCTCAGATCGTGAGCGATAGAACATTTATTTGAAAATCACACCAAAAAATATTTTCTACATGGAATACTATAATTAATTACCAATACAAATAGCATTCGAAAGAATTAACAAATATTTTGATAACAATCTTAATGTAACCGGATGTTCAGAATCTGAATTTAGCTCTATTAAAAGGTGGTTTAACTTGCTTAAAATTGGAAATAACTGGCATAACAATAATTAAATAGTCATAAAACGTTTTTGAGGAGAATTTTCTCAATTATTCAATAAGCTTCAAATTTGGTTGAATCCACGAATATATTACATTGCGTGTACATTTTATATGAAACAAAAAATTTGAGATTCGCTGGAGTGAATGTCTCTCAGAATTTTTAGAATTACTTCTATCAAGATCAAGTTACCTACATATTGAATTATTATTTATTCCCACAGGTGAACCCCTTTTTTATATCATATGAATTGTATAATGTAATAAGTTGATGGGTCTGGTTAATTTTCAGTTTATTTCCTGTTTTTCAGATCATTTTAATAAACGCCTGTTTCAGAAATGTTTTCTAATGAGTTTTTTCAGTTTCCGCTGGTAATATTTTTAAGACTGTTCATTCCATTAAATGCTTCACTTTTGCATGGTCGTTTCCACTAGTCAGTATAGTTCTTCTATCAGGAAACCAGCAGCGGAGAAGTACTACCCTGCATTTTGTGTACTGTGCAAGCCCAATATAATGTAATTGACAACATATCAACCTTGAGTGTAGTAGCCATGTCATGGTGAAACTTGAAATAAGTTATCATAATTGAATGCGTATACAACATCTCATGTCTCTGCTTGGAGCTATACTGAACCCAACATAAAATTAATCATACAGAAGTCAATTGAAAGTTGAATTCTACTTACTAAACTAGTCGCAAGTGCTCCAGAAATTATTTGAATGCAGTTTTTTTATAATCATGTACAGAATAAAATGCTGATTACAACGATATACATATATGTTACTCAGGCTGTACCTTGGTCAGAGATTGTTTAAACCGCGATTGTTTGAGCAAATGAGAAAAATTGTATTTTTTCAAGTTGATTGAATTTTAATTATATTTTCTGACAAATTTTCTACCAAAAACAACTCGTAACATTTTTTCAAAAAATGAATATTTCTCGTGTTATTGGCATTTAAGCAATTGAAAATGTGCAATGTACCCTCACTAATTAACTAATAATATAAAAAGAAAATCATATTATACATTTTTTTATGAAATCCTTGAATATTTTAAAATAATCTCAGGGAAGTCAATTTGATAAATTATGGTTATTCAATAGTTTTTTTTTAAGAACGTATAGGTACTTATCAACTCCATATTTATTTTATAATTATCTGTATCCTTCTCGCATTCATACTTATAAACGGAATAACAATACTCTTGTCAATTTTATCAATAGTTATAATATTATTCATTAAATAATAGTTCTTAGTATATATAAATTTTATGTAGCGTTATCATATATAGTGATATTACTATAATTTAGAATTTTTATTTAACATTAAAAAAATATTTACCTTCATTAAAAAGTTAAAAATTTAAAAACTCAAATATGGCGCTGTGACTACTACAATCCTATACGAAAACGCCACAGAAAGTATGAATACGAGAAAGATAGACATAATTGGGAAATAAACAAACTTATCTCAGTTAGGAAATGTAATGTGGAAATTTAAGAAAAAATTGTGAAATATTTGGCTATTCCTTCTCAGCACTACAATATACTATAAAAAGATTAAAATTTGTGTTACATGCGGCCTGTTCTGACGCCCTGTACAAACTTTTAAAGAAATTTCTTTCGATTTGATTAATATTCCTTGAGCTTGGTTGAATAAAAGAAAAGCGAAAAGATTTGATATTAAAACTCCAGAAGCGAAAGAAAGCGGATCTGTCACTCGTTTGGCAATTTCATTAATTTTTTACCAAGTAAAACCAGCCCAGTTTTGACATCTGTTTTAAGCGGCTTTAATGAAATTAACATTTATTCAGAAGTTGCGTGTGCATGCCCCATATATTTTCGACTGGAAATTAATTTGTCAATTCTAATAAAAATAAATCTTTCAAAGGTTTAGTTTAGATGAAGTGTATCTCAGTTTAAATCATTTGTTTTTGTTTTAACAGCTGGTTGGGTATAATAATGATCTTGTAATCAGCACAAAATATCTCCCCTTTTGAAACGTCATTAAACTCGTTGTGATTTAAACTCCGTTTAGCCTAATTTATGGATTGGGTATTTATTTTTCACACAAAAAATTACGGAAACTAAATAAAAGATTCAATCAACTTAAACTGCCGATTAACCTGTTGATAACTCACCAAGCAGTTTAAAAAAGAAAAAGAAAACATACACGTGAAACCAGTCTGTAAATTGAAGTTAAATTTATTATTTCGTAAAACACCTTACGATGAAAGGTAGTGAATATCACTTTTGAAAAATTGCAATATTAGCTAGAAATGTACCTACCTACATTCAATTTTTAGACTAGTTTTGAAATGTGGATATGATCATCAGACTTTTTAAACCGTTGTAATAATAAAAATAAAGATTACTTTGCCAAAATCTACGAGACTATTTTCTTTTTCCTTGACATATACCATATCAATATTGTTAAATATAAAACTTAATTTTGACATAAATATGTACCTAATAGAGAAAACTATAGAAGAAATTGAGATTTTGTCTACTACTGTACTCTGAATAATCTCGTTATAAAATTATATTATCGTAATGTCAATATTTTGAAAAAGTAAAAAGCAATCCTGAAGGGATTTCATTACGCTATTTCAAATTAAAATATAATTTTGCCCATTCGTCAATGCTAGGCTCAGTGTTTCTTAAAAACATTTATAAATCTGGACAATTAGTTATCTGCAGCCAAACTTATTTACTAATAGGATGTATTACTGCCAGGAAGTAGACGGAGCACATTTTGAACACTTGCTATAAGAATCCATTGTTGATATTTGATTAATTAATTTTAAAAAAATAATTTCAATAATTTTGGTATTTATTTAATTTATCCGTCAAAATTAGTTTAAACCCTTTTTCTGGAAATTGGGTATGTTGTTCACGAAAGGTGTGAGGATTTGTGTCACTCCAATACCTTACATTTTGTGTATTCACATTTTCATTCAGGCAAAAAGTACTTTCGTCACTAAAACAAATTGTTTTTGTGTAATGTGAGTTTTGACTAATTTTAGTTGTCATACATTTACAGAATTCGAGTCTCCTGTCGGGGTCGTCATCCGAAAGGTGTGCACAATTTTGAACTTGTATGGATGAAATTTATCTTCAGCCAACACTCTCTGTACTGTACTTTTACTCACTTCACAGATAGACGCAACTTTAGTTGAAGAGGAGGTGGGGCTTACTACCATTTCAGCAACTATATCAATTTTTTTATCATCACTAAATGCTGGTCGACCAGATCGTGAACACTACCTGTTGCTTCAAACTTGTGAAGAAGCTCCCTCATATAAGTTCTCGAGATAGGGCGATCTGGGTATCTCTCATTAAATAAACGTTCCGCTTCATGGAGATTATTTCCAGATTCACCAATTATTAAGATAGCTGCTACTTTGTCGGCTTGAATACGTACCATTTTGCCTATGTAAACTCTTAAATGTCTCGTTAAACAATAATACAATTAAAGATTTAAGCTATTTAGAAAAACTTTGCAAAGCAACAAATACTATTAAACTAAAAACGTCAATTTTTTTGTCAACTAACCAGAGGCGGACTAAAAATCTTCAATATTTAAATGGAAAATAATAATTTTGGTATTTATTTAATGTATCCGTCAAAATTAGTTTAAACCCAAACAAAATTAATATGGCTATGTAGCTAATGTCAATGCCTTTTAAACGAGATATCACTTGCCATAAGGTCCTATTTAAAATTATTGGCCAGAGTGTCACTGTGACGTCATCTACTACTATTACGTCACCTGTTACCATTCGTAGAGACGTTTCCAACACTTTATTTTCACACTTCAAATTTTATTAAAGTAAGTGTAGCCGTTCAAAAGATACGACGAGGGGGGGAGGGGACTTTTGAATAGCACTGTATAGATCGGACTGAAAAGAATATGACAATATCACACACTTAGCTTAATGAAAGTTTAGCTTTTTAGTTCTTCTGTGATATGTGACAATCATTATTTTCGTCAATTTTACGAAATTTCTTTCTATAATCAGCATCCAATATACATCATTAATAAATATATTGAAAAAAAATGACTAGAGCTGTGAGGTACCCCAGACAGAGCTAAATAGTCTTTAGCTTTGTGACCACTACGTACCACAAATTGCTTCCGATTTGATAAGTATGAATAAAATAAGTTCATGACGAAAAATTTCATTCAGCATTATTAAGAATCTTAAATTTTGATATTTATTAGTACACAACAAATTTATGACAATATTAAAGGCTTTAATTATCGTTGTTAAGGTTCTTCAACTTAAGGTAATTAAAGACTTTTAACCTATTAACAACAGTAACCGCTAGGGACCAAAAATAATAATCACAGAAAACAAGATTTTTGGGAGTATCAACTATTTTACTTCCACTCTTCCTCTCAACAACGGATGATAGTTAGACATTAATTAGTAATAAGTTCTTAAAATTATCTAAAATGCCATTGATGACAGTGTTGGAATGTGAGGAGCCAGAAAGGTATCTTTTTTCCGATTTCTGGCTGTTTTAACCAAGCAAGGTGACTATTAAATTGATCTCTCTCTGCACCTGAATCTGCTGCTCTCGAATCACATAACTCCTCTGTTGATTGCTTTTTTCGTCTTCTGAAATTTTAATTATCATTCAATTAAATTCATAGACAGTTCACTGACTGCGCCATGTGTTATTTGTTAAAAGTTTTTATTATTTATTAAAATATTGCATTGACATTGTTCTACAAAATTTGTCTCACAACCAACTGACTTACAGCACTTGTCAGAGCACACAAGTTTAACTGATCGGTTGTCTTCCAGAACAATATGGCTGGCCTATCAAAGTCAGGTATTCTGGAGTGGTCTATTGAATGTTTGGTGTAATAAATATAAACAAATTACCATTTTCTTATGAAATATAATCGAAGAAGACAAGGGTTACTGTCAAGTCTTTTTGGCAACTGGCACCATTATACAATCCTTTTGTAGTATTTACACTTCCTGTATAATGAATTTGTACGGAAGTAAACTTTTATTGAATACAGTTAATTTGAAAACTGTCATCTAGCCCAGTCTCTAACTGTTTGCCAACTTTCTATTATATATTATATATTATATTTCTATTCTTAGTTTTAGTTTGTACTTACATATTATACATCTAATGATTGTGTGCAGAACAGATGGATTCTATTTTTTTAATTTTCATTCCACTAGTCACGTTCGGTATTGTTTATATAATTTTAGTTGTATTTGTTTTACCTTGTGTCTAGTAGTAGGCAAATACATTAAAAAAACCAGTCAAATACCCAGAAGTGTAATACAGGGCGTCAAATACCACTACAGTCATCACATAATTGAACGTGATTCGAGTGAATCTTTGAGTTTGAAACCAGAACAACTATTTGTCGAGTTGTATGTTCCGACAGTCATTGAATAATTGACAAAAAACTGATTAAATCAACCAAATGTTACTGTATGTATAAAGGGGAAATATGTGAGTTCATAATTAAATTAGTATTTTTAGGAGAATCGTTGCCAATTTCAATATTTTTCTGCGTTTGTTTACATAATAAGTGTACTACAAATTGTGGGAAGTAGATGTTGGCTATACAAAAATGGCGGAGCTACCCACTCCATATAAAATCACAGAGGCGTCGCACAGTGGTTTAAATTTGAATATTTCAGGGACATAAGGTGACAAACTTGTCTTCAAGGAATATTGATAATAAATATGGTTTTTTAAACAGAATCAACTATCACCTCAAGTTCTCATCAGAGTATTTTGTTTTGATGGATTATAATCCGATAAAATTGAGAACAACGTAAACAAAAATATAGTTGTTCATTTATATAGAATTCATTTTCGATCATCGTTTCGGTAGTCGTGTTGAGATGATACTATCTTGTTTTTTTTTATTATTCAGACCTGTCTGCTCATTCGTTATGTAAATTTCGTGACCTTTTTTGTAGCACTAACTTTGATAAAATTGGTTACCAAAGAGGTTTCACACTTTCTTTGAAGTTTTATGATTAAAACACGCAGAAACAAAAACGCCCATTTACTCCACCGCCAAACTCGATATATTTTAAAACTAGTAGTTTAGCTAATCTTGAAACAATATGCTGAACTGCTGCTACCTCCATTCTTGTGAGATTATCAAAGTACTGTTTTGGGCATGAGTCGAAACTAATTATTTGAGCTTCTATATTAAAATGTCTTCAGTGGTGAGGAAAAATATGACCAGCTTTGTTGAACAACGCATCTCTACCACTGCCGAGGATGACCTAACTAACAATAGTATATTGTGTCACAAGGGCAGAAGATGAGCTTTAGCAGTTCAAGAGTATTAGATGCACGAGCGAGCGTAGCGAAGCGGGGACAATTGATATTTAAGGGCTGCTAAAGCATTTCCTGTATGTGTGGCACACAACTGTTTTTCGCCTAACAAATAAACCCAACAATAGGAAAATGTAGCAAAAATGTTTGACATACACTGACATTTAATTAAAAAATTCACGTGAAGCATCGAAGTAATCAAGTGACAGATGGTGAAAAACTTCAAACATCGCTGTGAATTTTCCGCCCTTGGGCTGCTAAACAATACTTTCCGCACTAGTTTTAGTGTTCATATGATTGATTTTCCGGTAACAAAAACGTTGGAAAAGCTGCTACCGAAGAGAGAAAAACTTTTTGAAGGAACATATTTGGCAGAACCAATATGTTCATAAATCTATAGAGCATTCAGTACTGCTAGTACTAGAACTAAGAGAATACTTGGTTTCTTATTATAGTGCTGCTGCGTTTACTATTCAGAATGGATATAAAGTAAATAAGGAGAAACTTTGATTTAGCTAAAAAAAAGATTTTAAGTTCAGAAAAGTTGAAAGCAATTGAAAAGTCAAAAAGGTTGAACAACGAGATACAACCATTTTCTGCAGAGAAGGTCTTGACCTTAATTGTCGATGTGAAGTTGACAGAATCCCGGTACCTATATCAAGTGGAGAAAAAGTTTGAAAAATCAAGGTTATAATATGTTTCCTGCTTATGGGAAAGTTCTGAATGCAAAAAAATGCTATTCATTAGACATAAAAGTGACAGAAACAATGGCTGGAATAAAATGACAAAGTCTACTTTATTATTGTGAACATTGTTTCTAGCACATTCCTGTTGAATTTTACCCGAAAAGATTGTTAAATGAGAATTATGTTCTTCATTTTAGAACAAAGTTTCGTGTCCTCGTAATAAGTAATAAAATTTACTTTCACCAGAAACATTATTTATGAATCATATTTCTTTGCAACATCCGGTGTTTTATCTAAAAAAAAAACATGAGTACAAAAAATGTTCAACAAAGTAAATGTGAATTGTTAGCACACAAGGAAGGTATTGTTTGATTTGGAGTAGCAGGCCTCTTAGAAGGCCTGTTTTATTTTTAACAGATGTTTGCTATAGTTTTGCTGAAGCAGATTTGTCAATATTTATATGCATTTCGTTAAAAATTGGAGTAAACAGAAAATTTGATTTGACTGAATGACTTTATTTGAACAATTTTGTTCGTGCAGAATTCTCGAAAATGGAAAGACATTGTACAAGCCGTTTTATGGAGAATTAATAAGACAAATGCGACAGAGGTGGAATATTCTCCACCTAATATTTTTGCTTAATATTTATCTCGCTGTTTCACTTCACACAAACATCTGCTCTCACATCTGTTCCTTCAAAACGAATATTTATTTATTTAATTCATGAGCATCCTTGTTTACCATTTATTTGTTTTTTAGGCTACCTAACCCACATACTTCTATGCCATCACATCGTGGATTGCTTTCATTAAATCCATTTAAGCCACTTTGTTAGTTCCTATTTTTGTCGTATACATTAAATATAGTCATATGATCTCTTCCAGTACCCATCGATTATTTCCAATACTAAAATGACCATCATCGAAGCTACAGATTTCAATTTCTTTTTTTACACGTTTTATATTAGCTTCACTTGTATCTTTGTTTATTTGTAACGGAACCTTTAACCTCGATTTTTACTCACTTTAAACGCTCAGATTTATTCGAAATTTTGCACATGACAATATAATAATTAATAATTTCCCCAATTATATGATAAAACGTTACTTTTTTAGTTTTGAAATTCATCATATGGACTACCAACAACAGCTTGGCTAATAAATTACTATGTCTTCGTAGCCTAGTGGTATAGAGGTTTGACTGCGAAAATTATTAATTATAAATAGGCGTGGACAAGGTGATAATTTTTATTTCTCATATTGTGATATTTGTATATGAATAACCTTCAAAATAGTTCCCATTACTCCTTGTCATGTGACCTGTTCACTATCCACACCTATAATTCACTAGAAAAATGAATAATAGGGATAAACGAAAAACACATCTTATAGTAAACTTAAAAGTGAAAAATAAATTATAGTTACAAAAACCAAAAAACACGCTTTATACGTAATCTAACTAAAAAGAAAGAAAATAGTTCTTAATTCAAGGATAAAATGATTAACGACTAAATTTAATGTCACTGTGATGATAGCGTGAAGTGCTTGATATTAATTGTTATAATTTCTTGTTAGTTTTATTCGTAAATGCAGAGTTAGTGTATAAATGTAGTACAAAGCACCCTACGCTTTTAGCACGATTACCTTTATTTTGTCGTTAATCACTTTATTCTTAGATTAAGATTTTTTTCATTTTCATTTCGATTAGCCTGTTTTTTAGATTTTTTTAACTAAAAGTTTTTTTTGTTGGTAGGATCATTTTCCACTGGTAGACCAATTCATGTCAAATCGATTTTTGAACATCTTTGGTTACCACCTTTTATACGTTGGAATGTGACCACAATCTATGGATTAACGATTTCAAATTCGAAAATGTATTTAAAATTTCCGAAATAGGCAGGTCATGGAACACAGCAGGTATAAAATAGGTAAAATATCAGTGGAGAAAAAAGCAAAGCTTTATGCGCTATAAATACATAGATACTTTTTCAGTTATTGCTCTCGTTAAATGGAAGATTGACATATTTACGAGTTAATTAATTCACAAATTAATAGCGTCGTAAAATGAAATTATAACTTTACTTTGAAACGTGAATAGTTTCATTGCATACTTTTAATATCCACTCAGACACATTCACTTTGATGTGCTGCTTTGATATTGAAATTGTTTATTGAAATATTATCATTACTATAGCATTACAATTCACAAATTATCATTTCCATGTTGATTTTTCCGGTTCACTATATATTATCTACAAAAAATCAAGAATATCTTCCATATGTACGCTATTATCTAGACATATGTATGGGAAAAAGGAGAACATCGAATATTTAGGAGAAGAATATAGATTCTATGATATGGAACAAGAAGCCTCCATTCACAAACTGTAGGATTGCATAGCAATTCAGAATCCTGGGGTACAAAACTTAGGAGACTATTGGATAGAAGAGAGACCTGAATTAAAGCCTACAGACATCCAAAGATTACTCCAAAAGGAAATAGGTCTAAAGGAGCTACTAGTTTCTGAGACTTTCCTCAGGGAGTAAGTAGAAGAAGTGATATGACCGCAATATACATACATACAACATCTTTCCTAGTCCTACATTTGAATTTTACGAAAACTTACATGAAAAGACGATCTTAACATACTCATTTGTAGAGTCTACAACTTAGGCAGAAGTTTACTGCGACAAACGACAAATACCATTTAAAATGTATATTCTTCTGTTATTTGTTGGAACAAAGGTTTATTATCAAAAATATAAAGTATGATATAAAGTATCAGTGTATATATACCGTTAAAAAGGTGTACAGAGCCACACACTGGTCCTCTACATTTTTAAATCATGCAGTCATAACAATTTGATCATTTGTACCTATTCATATTATCCTTCTACGCTCAATATAATTGTTAAATTAGATGAAATGGCAGAAAACATTATTTATGTACAGAGAGGGTAATCTGATGTCTCAAATATTTTCAAACAATGTGTTAGAAAATATTCTACAAAAAGCATAACCATCAAATAAACTCATAATGTCACGTGTCATGTCGTAAAAACCGAGGCTTTACGAAGAATTCACTATTGTTACCTATTAAGTCATGAGGAAATTGCTACAACAGCTGCTAAATATCTTATTCATTGAATTTACTGTTTAGACCCTTACTTTGTGGAATTTGCAGATATTAATGTTATAAATGAAACTTACTTTTTCTAATTAATAGTGTAATTCGATGGAAAAATATGAAAAATCTTAGATATTATCTATATTGATCATTATTTCGATATTGATATATCATCGTCAGAACGACAGAAGTTACTTTTGATGCGAAGCCTACCTGATGTTTAATATTTTGGTTATACCAAATAGTGACCTATCTTGTGACGGCCTTGATATATATGATTAGAAAAAAGAAATATATATATTCGTAGATGGCGACACTAATGCGTTAGTGGTTTCGCCTTGATCTTTGATCATTATAGTCGAGTTGATTTTTGGTTCAATCGGTTCGATAGCCTGGCTGATGAGGCCTACAGGCCAAAACAGCTGTCCCAGGATGCGAACCGATTGAATAAAAATTAATTCGACTCCATTTTTGATTTATATATATATATATATATATTACAAATATTAAAGCTTAGGGATTAATAGCCGTATGGCCCATAGGTTATGGGTATATCCTGGATATCTCCATTTAAGATCAACATAACTTGAATGTCCAAAATATAATGCTGCTTATATTGGTTAAACCAGGCGAAATTTTTAAATAAGACACAAAGAGTATCTAGGAGCATACAGATTAAAACATCCAGATAACATCTATTTGACACCAAAAATTCATTAACTCCTAACGCAAAAATAGAAGTACTACAAATTTTGTGATAAGAAGCAACAACTAGATTTTCTTGAAGAATTAGAAATTAAAAGACATTTAAGAGACCCACAATACGAAGTTGTTAACGAACAGAGGAATCTAAGGAGCTCTCCACTTTCAAACTGTCTCCTTAAGTAACAATTGTGAAGATCAGCAGATATAGGTTTCCTTGGTTTCCTATATCATTGCACAATTATAGTGATCCCAAATGGGAAAAAGCTATCCAGGATATCCTCATAGGGCTAATAATATCTTAGCTTCAATATTTGTAATATCGTATTATCTTCTTCTTTTTTCTAATCATATGTATTAAGACAATCACTAGATCGGTCACTATTTGGTCTAACCAAAATATTAAACACCAAGTAGCCATAACATCAAGTGTAACTTCTGTCATTCTGACGATGATATTTTAAATATCGAAATAATTATCAATTTTAAATTTTTATATTTTTTATTAAAGTGAAATTAATTACAAGCATTTAATTCCATTTATTACATTAATTCACATCAATTTGAATTTTAAACTGGAAAAATACTTTATAAGAGAGAACTAAACTGCTGTTATACGATTTTGATACAAGAACTTTAGAGACTAAAACAATTTATAACAATTCGCGTCCTATTTCACAAGATTATTTGATTATTATTCATTGTTTCCAAGGGGCAGGAGTTCTTATAAATGTTGTATATAAATTGTTTGGAATCGATTTAGTACAGTCAAAATACCAGAATATCTATTCACAAATAATATCGACCCATTGGCATTTTTAGAAATGCATTAAAATGCAAATTGCTGGATTAGTAAAAGTCTATGGCAAGATTAATTGTTTCAGCCCCCACTACGTGAATTATTTTCGTAATAGTGATATTCAACAACAGAAATATAACATAATATGTTACTCCACCGTATCGAATTTGCATCGTTAAGAGTGAGTAAGGTACATATAATTATCGATTTTTATGCTTTATTCCCGACGATGCTAATTCTATTTTTGTAGCAAGTCGAGTAATATATCTTATATTTTCTGATGTGGAATTTGTTATTTATTGATGTTATTCAATAAAGATCTATCTGTGGCCTCAATTATTTTTATAAATTTTATTTTCACTTTACAATAATTTTAAGGAATTGAAATCTTTTGATGTTAACGTTACTTGAGCTGGCCTACATCTAAGTGACTTACAACGACAGAACCAAATATGTTTCAAGTTTTAAAACTCGAAATGTTACGTGTAGGAGTTGAACTTACGTCCCACACTACCATTACCCACAATGCATCAACACATTCTCAATTTTTTTCTTATTTTATTTTCTTTTTCATCTCCGTTTTATTTTATGATATAAAAACGCAGAGATTAGGGCGATAATTAGCACCTAATGGGTGGCATAGCCGATAACTCATTATTTAAGGTTGATATTACCACCCAAAATGTTTTAAAGAGGCGGCGCCAGCGGTACGACTCTACTTTATTATTAAATAATAAAATTCTTGCAGGGTGCCCTGAGAAATCTATTTATTTTGCTCAAAACAACCTTGAACTCAATTTCCATTGAAATTAAACGACAAAAATATTGTGTGAGATAATATAATTGAAGATAAAAGAAATTCTTATAATATATCTCAGAAAGTACCATTAATCATATTGTTAGACGAAGTATTTTTTTATGTAAATCATACCATTCTACAAACAATATTTGGATTTTTTTATTAATTCTTGATATTCTTTGTATTGTGACTGCTATGTGTTGAAAAAGTCACTTACATTTGATAATGGATATACTCGTACTAGTACAAAGCGCCCAATGTTATTCTAGTTAAAATAGTGTTATTTATCACAGCTATTTACTTAGGTACCGTAAAAGTACCATTACAGATAATTATAAACTGTTTTATGTTTCTATAGAAACCTTTTTTAAAGTATGCGTTTTATTGACTGATATTTAAATTGTATCAATGAACTGCTTTAAGTGCTTACTTAATATTTTTATCGATTTCGAAATTTCGGGTATTTTATTAGTTGCTCAAATATTGATTTCATGTTTAAAATAGAGCATTTCCTGTTACAAATAAGTCATTATGAAGAAAAAACTCATTTAAATATATCACGAAAAGACTCATTTATAGATAAAAGTTCTAGTTTTAGTTATACATATACTATTAATAATAAGATAATAATCTCCCAAAGAGTTGTATGTCCTTCATCTTCGATGGTATAGCCAACAGCTATATTTTAGTTTTTTTTTAGTCAATTCGCATCAACCCAATGGGTTATCAGAGTTGGCTGAATTTATTGTCCAGAAATATTATTATAAAATAAAAAAATTACTCAAACAATGATAAATACACCTTAAGGAACATATGAATATACAGAGTGGAAAGTCTAACTGGAACAAATTCTGTAACTATATAAATAAAGGTTTATCGCAAAATTCCTGAAACACGTCAATTCTTATTTTCAATGGGGCATATTACAAAGAGATTTGTTTATCTTTTGAATTATCTAGGGGGGCTGCAGACACCTCCAACTTTTTTTTTAATGGAAGGGAAACAAGGAAATATTTACTAAAATTACATCAATGTGTAGGTACATGTTTTCTTACTTGATAAGCCCAACTTGATAAGCCCAATCAAAAACCTGCAAGATTATATCCGGAAAGATCAGCACTAGCTGAACATGTTTTCTCTACTCAAATAATAGATTATAAAAACTTTGAAATTCTATATAAAGAGAGCAACTACTCTGGAAATGGCATTCATAATAAGATAATTGCCTAAATAAAAGAACTGATATTTATTATCTTTTGACCAAAAAAAAAACAAAAAACTCAAATCAAAGCATTGAAGAGGAGAACTTTTCTATTTACTAACTTACCAGCTAATATTTCCTGTTAAAAAGGTCTAGTACACCTACTGGGTCGGAAAATTTACTAAAATTGCTGATTTGATTTAATGGAAACTGTAACGCTGCTGGTAGTTATTCTGGATATTTGCGCATGCCTCACGGCTACGGCTCAAATTGTAGTTTTACGCCATTTTACGGTTCATGTATGTCGTGCTTCAAGTTTGTTGTTGAAGTGTGAATTAGTTAATAATATCATTCAATAATCATCATTGACAATGTCCAAATTTATTGTGAAGGAATATAATGTATATAGTGAACTCGGTAAGTTTCATTTTAGTAAAATAAAACAAAACATCTTTCATAACATAAAAAGTGACAAATTACTAAAGTAGTTTTTTGTATAAGCTTCATACTTCCTTTCCAGGAAGACCAGCTTTTAATTTGGTTGAAACGAAGTGGGAACAAATGCTCGGATTTGAAGAGGTAATTTTTTACACATATATTTATTGAATGTAATTAAACGTGATTATGTTCTAGATTATAAACCAAAGAAGTTAATGGACATTTGTTTGTATCCCACAAGAAACAATTCCATCCACAAGCAAATAGTGTGTCTAAGAAGTATTGGAGTGTATTAAAGCCATTCTGAGTTGTTGATAATCGTATGAAAGGTAGGTAATATAAATCTCATATACCTAGTATAAAATTATATTTGCAAATAATAAAATTCTTTACAGATAGGTACCAGGATCATTATGGAACCATCTATGGAGACTTCCTCCTTAAGAAGTGGCAATAAAAATCTACTGGAAAAGTGTCAAATAATTTTAAAAGATGAATAGTTTTGAGAAGCAAATATTCAAACCTTCACAGTACTATGTGTTTGAGCTAATTAAAAATGTTTATAAATATATTGATGATAGTCATATTCTCCTCAAGATTTACTAGATTTGCATTGTAAACTACCCTTCGTTGATAGTATGCAAGTTTTGGTTTTCAGTTAGTTTTCTTTGTAGCATATACTTCCAATCCAGAAAGAACAGCTTTTTATTTGGTTGGAACGAAGTGGAAACAAATGTTCGGATTCGAAAAGGTAATTTTTTACAAATATATTTATTGAATGTTATTAAACATGATTAGGTTCTAGATTATAAACCAAAGAAGTTAATGGACATTTGTTTGTATCAATTGTATACAACAAGAAACAATTCCATCTACAAGCAAATAGTGTGTCTAAGAAGTATTGGAGTGCATTAAAGCCATTCTGAGTGGTTGATAATCGTATGAAAAGTAATATAAATCTCATATAGTATAATTATATTTGCAAATAAGAAATTTTTTGCAAATACCAGTATCATTATGGAACCATCTATGGAGACTCCCTCCTTAAGAAGTGCCAATACAAGTCTACTGGAAAAAGGTCGAACAATTTTCAAAGGTAAATAGTTTCGAGAAACAAAATAAATATTCAAACCTTCACAGTACTATGTGTTTGAGCTAATTAAAAATGTTTATAAATATATTGATGATAGTCATATTGTCCTCAAGATTTACTAGATTAAACGATGAAATAAAACAATTCAGTTTGTTTTATATCATCGTTTAGTATGGATCTTCATCAAGTAAAAGCCTCATCTATTCAATTTACTAGATTGGCATTGTAAACTACACTTTGTTAATAATATGCAAGTTTTGGTTTTTAGTTAGTTTTATTTGTAGCAACCTGTAAATGTGAATGTTTTTCGCATTTTTTAATCCATATATAGCTGCCTATAGTACCGGTTGATCAATTTGTTCGTTTTTAAAAAAATCTCGATACAACTGTTTTCCTTGAAACTTTAAGGAAATTTTCAGGTATTGAAGGATCCTGTATATTTATATTAAATACATTTGTGTGCTTACTAATATCACTTTTCTTATTTGTAGAACTTTCATAAAACAGTTGACTGAAATGAAAAGTTGAGCCAAAAGATATAAAAATTTCAGTCTCATTTGATCATTTCTTTGACTTATTATTATTTATTTTATCATTTTGCCTTTTACATCATTGTATTATATTTAATTATTTCTGCAATCCATAGTGTGAGCTCACTATTTCTATATTTGTTTTTTAAACATGCATTTTTATTACTGTTGATGAAAATTATAATCATATTATCTAATTAAAAAGTTTTCATCACCTTACAGCGCAAGCTGATTCTTTTCAAAATTATTTACTCAAATTTTATTTATTATTAACTGTATTGTTAAGCTCTTATATTATGTCTTTCTGTTTGTCTTGAAATAAATGAAAAAAAAAACGATCTGTTTATTGTGTTATTTTTGGCAATGAATAAAAATACATAAACTGGTTGATTATTGTTTAATTTTTCCCACTTCAGGCATTTGACATTTCATTTAATCTAACTTGACTATTTGAATGTTATTAATACAATATCAATCAAATGTTGAGTTACTTTAAATGAAATATCAAAAAATGGACGATAAATGCCAATAAATAAAAAATTACAGTAATTTTGAATATGCCGCCAAAAACTGTTAAATTGAAGGACCACAACCATGTAAAAGGTGTTAGAGCTTACTTTTCCGACCCGTAAGTTGACGCCACCCGTCAAAATTAACTCGCTCTAGTTAGCGCCACAATCAGATGCCTATCTATAAGTATGTTATCTGTGTAGTACACGTCTTCTAATAGAATGGCTATGATTTCGCTTACCAATATACTAGATATAAATTTCCATGACTACTATGAATTAACATCAATTCCGTAATACCATTTTTGAAAGATTTATTTTTTATACAGTTTTAACAATTTTTTTAAAGAAAAAATAACATGTTTTTCCCCATTTTTATATATTTTATAGATATTGTGATTGACCTCAATTAGTTAGTAAGTGAAAATATATTTTTTTTTATTTTCAAATTAATTTTTAATATCTATACTTATATATTTTCATAATGCCGCATCCCCCACAATAAAAGTTTTATATATATGTATTTATCGGTTCCCCTTGTACCGTTAGGTGTCGGGTTTGCAGGTTCCGCATTATATTTTTCATCTTTTCCCATTTTCTGCTATCTTCTTTGCTTCCGTCCAAGAAGTTCATCTTTCCGTCAGTACGTCATCTATCTTATCTTATGTCTACCTATTTTTTTCTTTCCGTTCCAGCCTGCCTCCCAATGTTATCTTCGTTCATTTTTGTCATGTGAACCATCTGAGTTGAGTTAGCTCTATTTTTCATTTTATAGGATCTACCTTGAGTCTAGCTCTAATTTCTTCGTTTTCTAATCTGTCTAGCTTTGTTTCTCCTTCAATTTTTCTCAGTACTTTCATTTCCATTGCTATGATCTTTGAGTTTAGTTTTTGGGTAAGTATCCATGATTCACTTCCATACGTTGTGGTGGGTACAAAAATAGTTTTATAAATCTTTATTTTAGTTGTTTCATTAACCTCCCTTTTGTTTAAAAATACCCCTTTTAGTGCATTGAAGATGTGGCATTTATTCTATTATTTACATCTGATTCCAAGTAGCCATTACTTTCCAATATGGCTCCCAAGTATTTTAAGCTTTCTGCTGCCTTCATTGTGTATCTATCTATACTGATTTGTATATCTCCGTGTTTCCTGGATAATGTTATTATCTCGGTTTCATTGAAGTTGATTCTCATGTGGTATTCTTGACATATTTGTTCCAGCGTTCTATTGATTTTTCTAGCTCAGCTGTATTATTTGCTACAAATAGCAGGTCTTTGGTTATTAAACTCCTTTTCTATCTTCTCCGTATGCTTGTGATATTTCATCCGCCACTGCAATGAATAGTATGGGACTTAATATTGCTCCTTGTCTTACTTCCTTACATGTGTTGAAGGAACATACAAAAGATAATTAGAACTTAGATTTCTATATACAAGTTGATTGCTTTGAGATGTGCATCCCTAATATTGTTAGAGATCTGGGAGAGGGGTCCTATTTTCAATTTCTGAAGTTGGAGCTGATGCAGCAGCCTTGTCTTTTCGTTTTCAGTGATGCCCACATGTGATGGAATCCACACAAATTTGATAAATTTGACTATTTGAGAAAGTTCATATTTTTGATGTATGTGACGATAGGGTGTGATTGTTGGTATTGTTGTATAGCTCTGATGGAGAAAAAAAACCTGTACCTTTAACTGCAAACTATTATCTGGTAAACTAACCTAACTACCACTTTGCTTGGAAAAATAAAAATATCAGAAAACCTAATAACTTTAGGCAATGGAAATGCTTAATAAAAATAGAATGTGAATCTGGAATGAATTAATCCTGTTCTAAAATACATACTAAGCGATATTTTATCAGCCGTTCTCAATTTATTAGTAAGCAAAGCGCTAACGAAATAGCTTTGTAGAATGAAGCGTAGTTTGTAAGTTGACCCGGTTTGGATAAGGAGATTAAAATATAATTTTTCCAGTCTAATAGGGTATGTGCATTATTATTCCAGATATTATTTAAAATTTTTAAAAGCGATTTCTGCAAGGGCGACAAACACGTGTTTAAGCTTCTGTAATTGATTTTGGATAAACCTCAGTTAATTTCATTAAATTCTGAATAGTAAGTCGACAGTACTACATTATCAGCAACCGACATGGATTCATCCACTTCTTCATATGCCCATATTTATAATAGACTTTTAATGACTGATATAATAATATTTTTTATCTGCCACTTATGTTCAAAAACGTTATTTATTAATGAAAATTATTTCTTCCAATTACTCATTTCACACATTGAAATGCATTTAATACGTTTAATATCAGCATAAATTATGTCATGAATATACATTTTCATTAAAAATAAAGTTTTCTACCAATTTAATAACATGTAATCGCATGCATTTTTCCATTGCACATAAAATTACGATGTAACTATGTAGACAAAGACAAGCTATTGTTCATTTAGAGTTTTCAATTTTCAAAAAATATTTGTTCAGGTGAAAAGACATATTGTATCGCGACAGTTCGTAACCCCACAAATAATAACGAACAATTCGTAACACCGTCAATTCGTAATCGTAGCGGTGACACTTCGTAACATCAACAGTTCGTAACTACAACTATTCGTAACGGTGTCAATCGTAACACCGAGATTAAATTATTCAACTGCAAATTCCGATTCCTGCCAACTTGATTTTGAAAAGTCAGCAATCAACTCTGAATTTCCTAGAATTGAAACAACAAGACGTTTTTTCTATTTAAATCAATGCTAACTTCAATATAATTACTCCATATAGAAGAAACATCTGATGAATATTCACAAGTCTCAGGAATTATTCCTGAATTTGATGAAAGAACTGAAGAGTTTTTGCAGTAGGTACTTTCCTGAATTTGATGAAAGAACTGAAGAGTTTTTGCAGTACTTTGAAAATACGTATGTTAAAGGTCTTAAATGGAGAAATGGCCGAAGGCGGGATCCAGGATTTCCTCCAAACATAAGGAACCATCGTCATAGCCGATAGTTTGGCCAGGACAGGCCAGGACAGCGTAGAAGGATTCCACTGCACACTTCAATCTTTATTTTAATGTGCCCATTCCACAATGTAGAAATTCGTTGCAGAAGTTACTTTCCAACACACATAATATTTACAATAATATGAATAAATGAAAGAGCGCTTAGTTACAGCCATCCAAAATAATGATGTTTAGCAGCGATTGACATTTTTAAGAAACATAGCGCATATGATAGTATTAATTATTATAATAAATACATGATTATCGAAGTGGTTTTAACTTTTTCATTATGATTCAGACTTATTTTCACTAATTTAAAGTGATAATTAGGGATAATATTATATCAATAAAAAACATCTCAAATGTTGATCTTTTGGGTTTTTTATACAAGTAAGTTGTTTGTTTTTCCTTTCTTTTAAATCTTATAGCTCTTATATTTTACATTGTATTGTTTGACTACTTAATAGTATATTATTAAACGAGGAGTACGTCAAATAATGTGACATATAGAAATGGGCGATACTGTGTAAAGTATCGATACATCGTACCGTTATAAATAAAGTGTTTCAAAAATATCAATATTATAATATATCGTTATGAAAAGTATCAATACTAAAAATTTTGATATTTTGTCGATACGATATATTTCAGAAACAAATTTCCTAAACAAAATACGCAGATTTAATAGTTTATTTCATTTTGTAGGTACCCCTATCTCTAGTCACCTATGTACCGAAATGTTGCTGTTGATTTTTATTTTTAAATTAATAAAAAACGTTAGCATTCTTCAGTTATCATATTAACAGAAATATTATGCAAAAAATGTTCTTAAAAAGGATACCACTATTTTTAGGAAAGAAAGGATACATTACACAAAGTATGCTAAATTCATTTTTGTCCAAATCCAGTTATGCTAAGAACTAAATGTTGGCGTTACAAATTACACCGTAACGAAGAGTTGTGGTTACGAACTGCCGGTATTACGAACTGTCGCGTTACGATGTTACGATGAATTCATTATAATATATTGTCATGAGTAATGTCGAGCCTTTCTCTGCCTCAGTGGACCAGTATGAGTTCAAATTTGGTATACTCAACTGACCACTGTAAAAAGATCAGTGATGCCAGCTGCTGAAAATAACAAACAACCTATTCATTGAGGATGAATAAAAATGAAACTTTATTTTTATATCATTATCATATACAATTTATTGCACCAGAATTTTCAAGACAATTTTCAGCTCTTCTAATTACTACTGGTATAATTATATATTTAGGTAATTATATAATTTTTGTGAACAGTTTATAACGGCTTTCTATTTGTTCCCGAAAAAAATTTCGCCCACGTCTAGTCATTAAATCAAATAAAGTGTATAATATAAAAATCGACTACAGATGAAGAAATAAAATTTATATTATAAATAATAGTAACTTTAATGATGCCATTAATTTTTGTAGCTTGTTTGAATAAACCTGACGACTTCAATTCCAAGCGCCACTTACCATCTAACGTACATTTTTAGGTCAAGAAACGAGAAGAAATGTTTATATTACAGATTAATCATTAATCATCATTCATTGAATAATTCATTAGGATTCCAATAAAAACAAATTTCATTAAAATTGATATTTATTTCTACAATTTTTGGATATTTTATAGTTACAAAGGTTCTTTCGATCGATAGTTTCCAATTTATTCATTTGATGGTACATTAATCGTTGCTTCTAACGTAATGTCTTTCTCTTCTCACACACACTTATTGCATAAGGATTAAGTAGTTGCCTAGAAAGTGTGAAAATAGCTCAACACGGTTGGCTAGAATATAATTATTGTATCATTGTACTTTTGTACTGAGTGCTCAATCTTCAACAAAAACTAATCCATTGATATTTATGTTCATACCATCTGCGACCACCAACCATGACTAAGAGGAGATTCAAAAGTGAGCTTCACATATCTGTCTTCTGATCGCTTCCAAACGAGCTTCTTGATATTCGGTATTAATTTTTGTCAGTAAGCCACCCTAGAGTAACATGATATGTAGTACAAATAAATGGAATGATAATCCTTATGTTCAATAATATCATTAATCAATGATCAACAATTTAGTTAATTATACGTAATTATAATTTAATAAATTATTTTCAAACACTCGTTATTATTTTTTCATTTTACCATTTTGCACCTACTCGATACAAAACACTTATTTTATTGAAATAAGTGACACTAGGGGTTACGATTCTAGGCCATTTAAAGAATGTGTTCTCCGTTATGTACCTATAAGTGTCTTGAAAGTTTTTCACGAAAATTTAGGGTTTCTGGGGGTATAAGTTACATTAACGAACCATTTAACAATACTTTGGATTCTTCTTGTTGCTGAAAGTTCTCAACACTAGTTTTTCATGGTATTCTATAATAATAATGGAAGTTATCAATAAACGAGGAAGACATACAAATACTGAACAGGTTTCCGACGAGACGTATTTTTATTGTGTTCATGTTTATTGGTTCAATGTGTATATAGTAATAACTGAAGTTTCAATGCGCATTGGCACAACGAATAATGAATGAAGAGTAACAACCGGTCATAGTACAACGCAGATCACAGTTCCACGCAGATATTTCAGGGTTATAAATAAATAATTTGGTTCAGTTTCTCACAAACTTTCATGTTATTATAGCAAATAAAAATTGTTATCAAAAGTCTTTAATCAATATTAACCAAGAGATTATACTAAATAAATAAATTTCGTAGAATTATCCTAATATATTATTATTAACGAATTGGAACCAGACATTCTTGTGTAATATGGCGCCACAGCGTCTAACACCTACACAAGAATGTTCGATTGGTTTGTAGCTTATTGCGAATATATTTATTAATATGTCTGAGTAGCATCAACAAATTAAAAAATTTAATTTTAAATCATTCGTAAAGAATATTCCAGTTGATAACTTCCATTTTAGTTCCGACAACAACTTTTCTGTCCCGGAATCCCTTTAAGTGTTACCCTATTGTGGTTGGCCAGAATTGGGAGTTTTTGTGAGTAGCCCTCGGAGTAGCCCCAAAGCAGTCTCTACTGATTTGAGGGTGTTATATCTTCTTATGTCATCACTGATATTGATAAATATCTTACACATCTATTATTTTCTTCATTTACCTACTTCAAATTCTATTTAACATTTTCAATGGTGCTCAACATTCCAATTTACCCCTTTTCAGAACATTCAGTTTCCCAAATACTTAAACATATCACTGAATCCTCTCCAACTCAACTACTCCAAAAAGCTTAACAACGATCCGGAATGAATTCCTAAACATCCTCCTGCTAAATTTGTATAATAATTTAAGTAGTTAAGCAGTTGTCAGTTAATACAAACGCTTTATATCCATACGCTCACCCACAACATCAGGCCCGTGGTAAGATCACACAAACGATTTTCGAGGATGTGTCTGTTGGGATTTTAAACTCTAGATCGCACTCTTTAGCTAACACAACATATTAAAAAGATGTCTTATCAACCTTCAGTCAATAAACTTCAATATTCATTAGAGCATTAACTTTTTTGTGTAAAATTAGCGAATCTGTTTCTGGGTTTAAAATAATTATCCTCACTGATAAAAAAGTTTTTAAACAATTAGCGAAAACTTAATAATCATGTGCTTATGTGGCTGCCATAATACTTTTTATTTAGCGCAAGAAAATAAATTTATTAATGACCTACTAATTCAGTTTCTTGAATAATCAAAAATTGCCTTATAGATTATAATATGCCACTATTTACAAATATTTCGTTACTAGAAATTAGGAAACTTGAGCTGTAAAAACCAATTTGTGTCTATACTTCCAAGCTATTCTCTTCTCGGACAAACACTCACCCACGCCATATCAGATGAGGTCAACTGAATAAAAGGACTAAAAAATATATTAACGACTTGTCTCAGAAGTTAATAGTGATTGGCCCATGTAGAAAATGTGAAAACCTAAGAAGACTGAAGAACGTATTGGAACGAGAACCACATTTAATAAATAGCGTCCAAACATTCAACTGAAAGAAGCAGTCTTCTCATTGAATGCTTGTAGCAAGTTTACAATGCAGTAAAATTGTCAACTGTAAAAGTGAGACAGAAGACTTAAGATACTACACAAGATGACGGAAACTATAACATAAGAACCTACCAGCATATATTGTTAGGTAAATGTTTATTTGAAGAGTTGACCAGTGAAGAACATTTTAGATGCAACTGCTCATTGAGTAATACATATGAATGACCTACAAGATTTCAGATTCGTATTTTCTACATATCAAGTTCCCATTATTTATAACAAATAGAGAGGACTTTCAGATATTCAGTTTGGTGTTGGCAAGTATCAAACAATGTTGTAAATGATGTGACTCATCTAGTTCTATATCTAGTCCCAAAATGGAGACTGGATTACTTTGACATTTAATTTATAGATATTTTTTCAAATGTGAGTTTTTGTTTCGGCTTTCATCAAATATGTATCTATATAATTTGAGATTCTAAAAAAATACTCAAAAAATGTTCAAATATATTCCCAATTCTTTTAATTGATTAAATTGTAACAAGTGATTTAAAGTAGCTTTATGCCTCAAAATATGTTAAGTCACATATGTCAATATTTAACTTCCATACACAGTATATTCCAGCATTTAATTGTTGATGTAAGCTCCGCTTTCCCATGAATATGTTAAGCTACCAATATGTCATATATTTACCAAACGCATAAGCGCAAGCCAATTAGTGAGGTGACCGTTTAACTACACGTGTTGTTTCCGTTATACATTGACTTTATCGCAACTAGTTACCATGCAACCATTTATATTACACTGACTAAATATTTAAGATGCTTTCAATTGGTTAAACAAAAAAAGAGAAAATGTTGAAAAGCAACCAAAGTTAAACGTTGTATTGATAATTTCTATCCCGATGACGCTCGCATCGTATCTACTCATTAATTTCATGAGCATTCGACATAAAAAGTCTGCTCTGATCCTGTATTATTGACCATAGTTAATACTGACTTTGTATCACATGGACAACTTGAAAAAAAAGTAATGAAATTTACCTAGCGACGATAATAATAATTAGAGGCCTATGGACAATGCTTACGAATAAGAGATTCCTAAATAATTTTAATGCTGTGGATATAATGGAAATCAATATCCAGTGAATTAAAGGGGGCAACAAGAGTTGTGTATAGTATTTACACTCACCAACACCGAAAGGGAACGTATAAGTGGCAGTAACAGCTATATGGCTGGGATAATAAATTATTTCAATAACTCTATTTGTCGGAATTCACTGCCGCTAGTTTTGGAATTTGTTGTAATCAGTTATTTGCTCAATTATCTGTTTTAGGTGTACCTAATCTTATTTTCATACCTGATATTACAAATATTTTAATTTCATTTTCTGTAGAATTTCAAACAGAATATAAACAACTATCTTTATAAAATAATTCTCAGTAGATTTCATTGCATCTGAATTGAAGAGAAAAGTGAATATAATGAAAATATTTGTATGAGATCGTTCACTTTTTTAGTAGATATCAACAGACAATTTTGAAGAATTATTCACTATAAACATTCAAAGAAATCTAACGTTTGTTTTAATTGTATTGTGAATATCGAAAAGTGAACAACAATGTGCTAAAACTGAAATAATTTTATTTATAAAGATCTTGTAGGACCCTATTTTCAATAAGATATTTTATCCGGTTTGTAATAACTGTTTCTAATAATCTTGCAGAAAACAGACCATTGGACCATTCTTTAATATTGAAATATAACAAAATAATTTTACAAACTTTATCCACTTATCAAAATTGAGTTTTGTTTCATCAATTCATAAATCTATTTGATTGGATTTTTTTTCATCCATACTCTGTGTACTTTGCTCTGAACTAATATTTAATTAATATAGGGTTGTTATTTTTTATTAGTGAATACTAAATAATTTTTAAAATATTGTGAAACAATATTCAGCTCATATTCACTAATAATAAAATATTATTGTTAATGCGGCTCTGTGTTAAGGATAATTCCTTTTACCTTTTGTTGCGGCGCTGACCCTGTCCAAATTATTGAGAGTAACAGGAACTGGAGAAACGGCAAGAATTACATCAACATCCTGCGCCATGGACGACTTTCGCCCCACAAATATAGCCGTATATTTTACCCTTAATGGCTGTCTACACTTCACACCTTCCCCTTCGTTCAAGGGTTTCGCAATACGCACTTCTTTGTTTTTAGACAACCCTACGGTGTTTTTAAAATATCTCCGCACGATAACACTAAACAACACAGTGTTGTTGTTTACAATAATTACATCACTAGTGACTTTTCCTGTGAAAATCACTTCCGCCTCTTTTATTTTTTCCGCGAAAAGTTCGTTACTTTTTATAATATTTTCATCAAACTTACATCTGGGAAGGTAAATTCGATTTGAAATAAATCGGCGCGATTTTGAGTTTCGGGGGTGAACTGTCAGGAAAAACGTAGCGATAACCGCAACAATCAAAACAAACCTTGTCATGATTGCGACCACGTGGTGGCACTATGCGTCAGTAGTGTTTTGACCGTAACAAGAGTCGCGGCATGACTGTTGCATCTAGCGTACTATACGTGCGTGGTACCTTCCTACCGCCGATAGGCACCTCTTAGGATTTCTATAAGATTGGATGCTGATTGGTCATCTGGACCAGAACCCACGCAATAAAATTAAAGTTTAATTAAAGGTGCATATTTACTATGCGCGTACGTAGCCGGCTTCGCCCGGAAAATCAAAGACTGGATTTCAAATTTCTCATTTATTTGGAACAATTTCTATAATCTGATCACCATCAAGAACAATCAATCAGCAATAATCCGAACCGAAATTATTTAAAACGCAGTACTCTATCAAAGGTTATGCATAGCATAACAAATAGGTACGTGATTAAAACGGGTATTCTACAGACCAAAATAAGTCGATCAAACCTACCTAATATGTGTACAACGATACATACACAAATCTTAAGTCGAATATCTCATAAAATCAATTATTTTTAACAAAATTATTAAATATTGTGTTTAAATTATTTGTGTAGCTGTTGTCTATTTAACATTCCATTGAAGGATACATTGTCTTATGAAACCCATTCAGAGTTGTCGGAGGTGGAGAGATTATGAAATTGGTGTGTTAAACTGATTGCGGTACTTGGTATGATATTCAAATATATAAACCATTTAGGTTATAACTTCATTTTAGTGCAATTCGACCCAGCCTCAACCCCTTTAGCTTTCTCCACGTCTCTGGTCCAATATGACTATCTATTATTTCACGACTTCACTAATTTTGTAAAAAACGGTAGCACTTCCATCCATTTTAACCTTGACTACATCACAAATGTCAAATACCGCAAAAGCTCCTGGGGTCCTCCAGTTATCAGCTTACCAGAGAAGCAGTTCGCAGTCTCAACCATTTCACTACAATGATAATAAAAGCATAATAAGAATTTCATTCCAGAAGCCATGTGATACAAATCAAATGTTTGTATTGTGATTTGAGATTAACATTAATTGCTTTATGAATTGGAGTACAAATCGATAGGTTCCCTAAAATGAACAAAACAGATCTTCTGTTCTCCGATCGTGTTCTTTATTTTTCCCGCGACATTTTATAGCTAAACATTATTGTTTGTGTTTTTCATGTTTCTGCTTGTATCACTTATATATTAAATTTCATTCTGAACAATGAATTACTAATTTAAGTATCTTACCATGTTATATTAAGTACGTGAAATTAATGGTAGATACTTTTTATATCTTATAATATATTTATATATTTTATAAATCGAAGGACTCATCCCTAGTGTAGCTAAGTTTCCCAATATCGACAAAAAATCTTGATCTTTCACCTAAAAAATAGAGAAATATATTGAAAAAAACCACCGTCCAGGTTCATACACCACAAAATATTGGTGCACAGTGGGGAATTTCACAAGATTTTATGGCTTATGAACAAGTGTATATATTATTAAGTTTTAATGCTCATCTACTATGTGCTTAATTGGTGAATTTTATATTTGGATTCTAGTTTTTGTTGATAGTATTAAAATGATATAATCCGATCAGTTACGGACTAACCTTCCAGAGCCAATTATAGATGTTAACGTTTCACTGCATGTAAGAAACGCTGTAGAGTAAAGATCTCAAAATACCTTAGGCTCTAAGTGAGGAGCTGAAGAGTACTGCAAAGATTGGATCTCTAATTTCAAGGAGTACCAAACCACATGAGCTACTGTAGTATTTTGTCGTCAATGCATTAAAGAATAGATGAACTGAATCTTAGAATTCTTGCTTTACAAAAATTCGTGCCCACAATTCCATGTGGAGCTCCATTCAAACACTTGGTGAAGATAAAGTTGTAAAATAGAATATTAAGTACCAAGTGTCAAAAACGTTACTTTAGTCAAGAGTTTTCTGAGGCACGAGTGGAGCGAAGCGGAACGAGTACCTTATGAAACGAGTGACAAGATATTTTTGACAATAGGTGCTTACTATACTTTTTCTACCCCCGCAGGATCTTGGTTATGTTATATTTTAATTATATCCACAAGATGACAGACAATGACTGACGTGTCATTGAAAAATCAAATGACACAGAACTACAAAATTATCACGGAATATTAAATATAAATTACGTAAGATACACTTAATGTGACGTTTAAGAAACAAAAGATAAACGAGATGTGACTTTTCCCACTTTGAAAACGAGTGTTTAAAGTGACGTTTTGCGAATGTCAAATCCGTGTTTTAGATGCGGTTTTAGTGATGGAAGTAGAAAAAATGTTTTAAATGCTACAGACACATGTCTGGTAAATACTGGTTTGAATAGACACTTCTACATTCCAGCAATGAACCTCAAATCCGCGCCTTCTCTTCCTTGGCAAGTTATCGATGCCTTTCATTGTAGCAGCCGTAGCTTCTGAAATCTAAATAACGTAAACCGGAGTTCACTCCTATTTTCCAAAACTACTCATCCTCTATATTTATTACAGAAAAAATAAGTGATTCTTCAAAAAAGCTAACCGAATGTATACTCTCAGCTGCTGATTCTCATATCGGTAAAACAGTTATTTCCTGTACCCATAAGTCTGCACCCCAGTAGAATCCAGATAAGTTTCGCAAAAAGAAAGCCCAAGAAAATCTCATTGAACTTAAAAAACTCATTACTAAGCAAAATAAAAAATTATCCCATCTTCATTTCAATTAACACAGAACCATCTCAAGTTTTGGCAAAAATAAGACAGGTCCAAGGCTACAAGACTAATCTCAAGATCCCCAGTCACTATATTACAATACAATAATTATTTCCGACAACCATTAACTCTAACAGAAATTCCTCAAAGAAGTTAACATCTATAACAACATAATAATAAGAGAATATCGTCGACTTAGTTGTATTTGTTACAGAAATCTGGACTTGGATCTGGCCTTCCAGCTAGAATATCAATAAAATACAGGTAGTCAGTTACTGTTGAATTGAAATGATTTTTGTACGAGAAACCCAGGGAACTGAGCCCGTCCCTGAACGTATTTCGGATTGAATGCATACCTGATTGTGAAGATAGTAGACATTGTTGTAATGTTATTTGGCTACCTACGATATTTTTTATACAAGACTGAGTTCCCAGAATTTAAAAACCCGATGTGTTGAATTGTTTCAAATGCCATTTTTTGATTCATTTATATTTTGCTGGCTTTACTAAACAATAATATCAACCTGAATCGCACTGTTGTGTGATTTTATACTGAAATTCTCAAAAGTTCCAATCAGTCAGACTGGAAAAAGAACTTTTAATTTTTGAGATGCACGATAAATGTACTATTTTCCATGATCAGCGCAGTGTCCTGAATGCTCAGGATGCCTGTGAACATATCGATCATTCGAAACAACAGTGGCGCATCTTAAAAGGCATGGTTTTTCAGGAAACACATTTTGAAATATGAAGTAACTAGTTTCTCTTTATATTACAAGTTAATTATTGGATAAAATTTCGATTCTAGAAGTTTTTTTAGGCCATTCACCTAAATTTTTTGGAAAAAAATGATTTATCGTGTTATAATACAACTCAAAATGTGTCAGTGTTCTCTCTGAATAATCATTTGATAAATCTTTCATAAAGATGTTCAATCGTAAGTATTGATCCGCATATTGAACATAACGGCTGATCTTCACCCAAAAGTCGATAAGAGGTTAGCCTGGTATGCCCCAGTCGTAGTCGGTGAAGTTTCACTCTTTCTGTCTTTGTTAGTTGTGGAGAGGGAATCCATGGAGCTATGGTTGGTTTAATGTTTTTAAGCTTACTGACACTATGATCCCACGCTGCCTGCAATTTTTCGTCAATAAATTTTTTGATCCAATTTTTTTGTTTCGACGAATGTTAGTGCTGTTACATCAACCTGCAAACAGTTTGCTGCTGCTCGGGTGGCTTGATCGGTTAAATCATTTCCCGTAATACCTACCTAATAGGCACAAACGAAGTCCTATCGTATGAACAGAATCCAGTTTATTCAAAAAAAATTTTCTTACTGAAGAGTATACAATACAATACAATAATCAATTTATGCCAGAACAAGTACACATTGAGGAGAACATTAGTTTCTGAACCCCAATTAGTTGAGGCCAAACATTTGAAGAGATTCAAGATGGACCTGCACTTCAGAACAATATTTTCTAAATACACTGTGTCCGTAAAGTATGGAACCAATTCAGTTTCAGCCAAACAGACCATTTTAAAAAATAATCCTGAAGCACGTCGATTTTTGATTTCAATTTACCGTATTTTAAACTAATAATCTAATATACAGGGTGAATTACTTTCGAGTAATGACGTCACCGTCACCCCCATTTTGTTTCAATTTTCGGATTACTGTAGCTGAGCTGATTCCAAAAATGTATCACATGTTGTTTCCAATTGGTACAGGGTGGACAAAAATAAAATAGTTTTGTGTGTGCTCATAAAGTAACGCGTAACATTCTTTATTAGTTAAATTAACAATATTATCAAAAATACTTATTGTCTAGCGGCAATTGGTTTAAATGTAACACCCTGTAGTTTGTTACATTTTTAGATTAATAAAAATGAGCTGTTTCCAAACATGTTTGGTAATTGTGGTCAAGCAGACAGAATATAAAAGAAACTTTTTCCTATCAATTTAAAAAAAAACATAGTCGTCTAGTTTTTTGTGAAATGTCATTATTTGTTTAGTAATTTATTGATGTTCAGTGACAGTTTAGTACTACAATATTTTTGGTATTCGTGAATGTTTTAGTTATTGCTTAGATTTAATTTGAAGTAGAAATGGAGTTAAGTTTAAAACAAAAAATTGAAATACTTATGATGATTGGGTATGGAGACAGATCGCGAACTCAGATGGAAGTGTGCAATTTTTTAATGATAAATATCCAGAAAGACCTATAACGCGTTCAACAGTCAGTAAGATTGAAAATAAATTTCGAGAATCTGGTACGGTTGAAAATGCAGGCAAATCAGGTCTTCCCTCTGCAAATGCTGATACAACATTAGATATTTTACTTAGTTTTGAAGAAGATGCGCGCACTTCTGTGCGTAAAGTAATCCTGGAATTTTTGATGAAAGTTGATGGTTTCAACAGGATGGTGCACCTCCACATCATGCTGTAGATGTTAGAAGGTACCTAGATGAAATTTGTCTGAACAGGTGGATTGGTAGACGTAAACCTATTGAATGGCCAGCGAGGTCACCAGATTTCAATCCTTTGGATTATTTTATGTGGGGCCATCTGAAGAATGTTGTGTATCAAACGACACCAGCAAATATTCAAGAATTAAAAGAGTGAATTCGAACGCAATAAACAATATTTCTCAAGACACAATAAACAAGGTTCAACAAGAATTTGTACACCGTTTGGGTAACTGTCAAATACAGCAAGGGCTGCAGTTCGAACATTCATCATATTCTGTCCGCTAGACAATAAGTATTTTTGATAATATTGTTAATTCAACTAATAAAAAATGCTACGCGTTACTTTATGAGCACACACAAAACTATTGTATTTTTGTCCACCCTGTACCAATTGGAATCAACATGTGATACATTTTTGGAATCAGCTCAGCTACAGTAATCCGAAAATTGAGACAAAATGGGGGTGTTCCATTTAAAAAAAAAATACGGTGACGTTATTACTCGAAAGTAATTCACCCTGTATATTAGATTATTATTTTAAAATAAGGTGAATTACAATTAAAAATCGACGTGTTTCAGGATTATTTCTTAAAACGGCCTGTTTAGCTAAAAATGAATTTGTTCCATACTTTACGGACACAGTGTATAATTTCCATCGCAGTTGAGAGTCGAAAAGTAAGCTTAAGAACTTGTAGGAGCTCCAGCTTGGCAAACCTACACCTCCTAAAAATAGTACAGGATCATAGTGTGGTCTCTTTCTGCAGAAGTGTATACATCCAGTCTTGCTTCTGGATAGAGTAAAGCCAAGCTGTATTGCATTACTGTCAATTATATTGATAGCCGGCTGCAATTTACGAGTGCTTTCTCCAATCGTGCTTCCCGTATAAAATATACACAAATCGTCTACATACATAGAAATCTTGTTCTCTCTCAAAATAAATGTGTGGAATCATACATTATACATACGTTAAAAAGCGTGCGTAAATGAACAATGCTTTTTATATGTGACTTTCATTTTGACACTCTTTTTTAGCTATGTAATTATCTAGTTGCCTTGAATTTAGTCGTTTGCTGTATAAACTTTTGTGCTATCAGTAAATTTGACAGAAGTGTCAGACAGTGAAAAATATTTTCTGTTATATTTAAAATTTTAATTACACTTATTTTAAATGGAAGAACTTCGAGAAGAATGTATTTCTTCGGATTGCACACCACCTGAAATTGTCGGAAATGCAATTAATAATCTGGTTCCATAGAAATCTCAAAAAATTTACACGAAACCTTATGCTGATTTTTTAAATTGGTGTAACAATAAAAAAGTTAAGAATTACATCGAAAATATTCTAATCGAAAATTCTTCAATCTCACAGCCCAAATCGAACGATTTCGTTGATATTGATACACCTTCAACTTTAACATCTCAATTATTGTCTTGTAACCAAGTTACTTTAAAAAAAGACAAATTACCCAATGTTATAATTTGTAATTTAAATAATTGTCCTCACTTTACTGTAAATATTAACTTGAATAATTAGAATTCGTTGTGTATTTATTTGTTTATAGAAAATTTATTTTTATGTTTTTTTACCCCTTCAGAGCACATTTTTTCATTTTTTCGTCATGTAGTCGTAGATAAAGTTTTGTATGACACTTGTGCGTGAAGTACTTTTGCGCACTTGTTGAGAAAAAGGCACTCGCCACGCTCGTGCATTGCATTTTCGCAACTCCTGCGCAAAAGTATAACTTCACGCACTTGTATCATAAATAACTATTTTGTTCTCTAATCTTTTGCAAATATTTCCTACGTGAATCGCAATACGAACTCCAGTCATCCTTAGAATTACTTTGATTAAGAACAGCATTGCTTGTCGCATTTGGTGCTTTTCGGACAAGCCCAACACTATCACCCTGTTGCGAAGCATCTATTGCCCTGTACAGTATAGGTATAGAAGAGAGCAGCTAATTTCCAATTATTGTATTAAAATGTTGGCTTTACCCAATTCATCAAATTCTGATTAACCAAGAAAACGAAGTGTTTGAAACGCGGACAACAGTAACAAGATCAGTAAGAATTGGATTTAAAGAACTGATAAAAAATTGTATACATCTTGTCCCGAGTTTTACTCTCTTCAAGAATATGAGGTTTCCCCATGGCTTATGAGTGCACCAAAAATCCATTTTGATTGTTTGAAATATAATAAACATCACTATCCAACGAATCAAATCAAACAAGAATATTTATCTATTATAAATTTATATCCAAATAGTATAAAAATATGGTTCTAAAAGTGTGAATAGTGCAGGAAGGGCTTTTTACACTCACGGTATAACACGAACTTGGACATTACCAGGAGCAGCTTCAGTGTTCACTGCAGGACTATACGCCATCTGGCAATCCTTAAAATTCATAGCTAGTGAAAACCATGCAAATAATATAGTATGTACTGATTTACTTAGCTCACTTCAAGCTGTAGAAAATAACTTTAATTCTGACCCGCTTATTGGAAATATTCATAATATTTTATTTCACTTGGAATCTGTCAGGAAGAAAGTAATATTTCTATGGATACCCAGCATTGCTCCAGCAAGGACAAGACGAAATTCTACCACATTTGGTTAGAATTAGTCGAAGTAGTTTGAAACTGGGTTATATACCAGCAGCATGGAGAAGGGCAATAGTAACCTTCATTCCAAAAGCTGGAAAAAGGGACACAACAAACCCCAAATCCTTCAGACCAATTAGCCTAACATCGTTTGTGCTTAAACCGATATAAAAAGCTATTGACAACTATATTAGAAGGGAAATCCTAGAGAGACTACCTCTCCACCCGTATCAGCACGTTTACCGGGCAGGCAGATCTACGGAGACTGCACTGGTACAGCTGACGGAGGATATCCGAGGTGCCTTAGACAACCAAGAAACTGTAGTATGTGCTAACCTAACCTAACCTAACCTAACCTCGGAATATCCTGCCAAGGATATGCCGATGATATTGTTATAACAGCCAGGGGAAAATTTGAAAACACCCTTTGTGACATTGTACAAAAGGGTCTGAACTATACAAATAGCTGGTGTAGGCAAGTCAGACTCAGCATCAACCTCACCAAAACCATCTTGATAGCCTTCACTAAGAAAAGAAAACGCAACCTCAAAACCATTAAACTTGATGGAAACGACGTTGAATGGAGACAAGAAGTCAAGTATCTAGGTTTGACTCTAGACAGCAAACTCCTGTGGAACAAACACGAGAAGGAGATTACATACAAAGCAAAAATGGCTCTAATGGTGTGCAGGAATCTGGCAGGGAGAAACTGGGGCTGTAACCCAAAAATCCTGAGCTGGATGTACACTGCCATAGTGAGACCAATCATTACTTATAAAGCCATTGCGTGGAGTAGTAGAACTAGCCTCTTGATGACGGGAGAAAACCTCTTCCCAAATTCAAAGACTAGCCTGTATATGCATAACAGGAGCAATGAGTACATGCCCAACGGCAGCAATGGAAGTGATTCTCAACCTCACACCATTACATATGGTGGTGGAGAGTGTTGCAGAAAAAACAAGATACAGACTAAGTAGAGAGGGAATCATTAAAAAAAAAACCACCTCTTCACTTCTTAGAAATCAGACAACCTGGGACAATATGGTATGATGAAAAGTATAACTTTTCAATGAAATTCGTTACGGAATTAAGCAACAAGAAGGAATGGGATCCAAATACCATTACCAGACTTGGAAAGAATGCCATTCAATGGTACATAGACGGCTCAAAAGCAATAGAAGGAACTGGGATAGGAGTATACGGGCCACGAACCAAACACTCTGAAAGCTTGGGAAAAACCCCAAGTATGTTTCAAGCGGAAATTCACGCAATAAGAAAGTGTGCCCAGTTCAATATTGACAAAGGATATAGAAGGCAAAGGATTATCATAATGTCTGATAGTCAAGTAGCCATTAAAGCGCTGAGTTTTTGTGTAATCAGTTCCAAAATGGTGTGGGAATGACTAGGCAAACTTAATGAACTAGGCGAGAACAATATAGTCACCTTACTGTGGATTCCAGGACACACTGGAATAGAAGGAAACGAAATAGCAGATGAACTAGCGAAGAGGAAGACTGAAATACCCTTTTGGGGGCCGGAACCCTTTTGCGGAATCAGCTCCAATGTAATATTGGAAGAAATAGGTAAAGCCGAAGAAAAGAGAAGATCTGACAATTGGAAAGATCTAGTAGGGCTTAGGCAATCAAAGATTCTTCTGGGTGACTACAACCTGTTGAGATCAAATGAATGCATAAGTCAAAGCAAAACTGCACTAAGAGGTTTAACAGGAATCCTAACGGGACATTGTCGCCTGTATGGGCTCCTTAAAAAGCTCAATATAGTGGAGAAAGAAGATTGTAGATTTTGTGGAATGGAAGAGGAAACCCCCATCCACATACTTGCGAACTGCACAGTAATTCGGAATCCTAGGGCACGGTACCTGGGAGACTACTGGATAGAAGAGGGACAGTTACCTAAGTTGAGGCCTGCAGATATCCTAAAATTCCTCCGGGAAATAGGACTAAAGGAGCTACTAGTCTCTGAGACCCCAAAAAAATACATACATACATACATACATGGATACCAAGTTATATTGGTATCGTTGGTAATAAATGTGCTGACCTAGCTGCAAAAGAGCATTCAGTGAGGAACAAGAAGAAATTCCAGTAAGGTCAGATGATTACAAGCTGCACATTAAGCAAATAATAATATCAACATGGCAGAATCAATGGAGTCAACATGCTTCCAAGCTAGGTAGGCTAAAAACCTCTGTCAAACCATGGCTAGCGAAATTACATTTGAACAGGTCAAATTAACAACAATTAGGATTGGACACACACACACACATCTTACACCCTTTTTTATGAAAATAAGACAAAATCCGCCTAAATGCGAAATATGCAATACAATTGTAACAATTGATCATATACTGATAAACTCTACAAAATATCTCAATCAACGACACCAAATGATGCTTCCAAATGATATTAGACTTTGCCTAACAAATGAAAGTAATATTAAAAAAGTCATCACGTATTTAAAAAAAATAGATATTTTTAACAGAATTTAACGTATTCACCTAGAAATATTGAATATCGATATAAAAGGCTAATGACCTCGTAGTCGATGCCTTTCAACAAAGAAAAAAAATAATAATAATAATAATAACGTTTTTAAATATTAACTTTACTCTGTTTTTAGTATTTGTTGTTGTAGCGGCAACAAAAATATGTACATCATCTTTGACATTTTCAACTGTCTAATTATCACGGTTTATGAGATACAGCCTGGTGACAGACGAACAGACAGACAGACGGACGGCGAAGTCTTTGTAATAGGGTACGGAACACTAAAAAAAGAGTGAAGTATAGTATAACAAGTGTAGGAAAGAGAACAATTAATTATGATTGCCTCTGAAGTAATATACTTTCAAACTTGGCTTTAAGAGGTTAATTATTACATTTTATTGAGTTTTCAGAAACCTCATAAATAATTTCTAATATTTACTCCTAACGATGCAAATGTGATTAGTTTTCCCCGTCGAGTAATTAATGTAATATTTCTGTTATTGTTATTGATTGTTTTCATTCGATAATTATGGAAAGATTCCACGTAGAGCAGGATAAAACAATTTATTCAGAATATATATTTATTTAAAAACCATCAAAAACCTCTTTCAATAGAAACAAAACAAAAAGGCAAAGGCAGCATATAAAAATTGTTGGTAGGGTGTTTTAAATTACGAGATAATATGAACATTGGAAACTCTGTATAGTGTATAGTGTATAGTATACGAAGTAAGTTAAGATGAAAAATTTTAGTTATTCGCATCATCGAATAAGTTTAAAAATCAACTGCAGCTTTGAGAGCAAATAAAAACTCACAATGTGCTGAACGTCGATCGGTCTTTAAAAGGGCTTAGGTTATTTTCTGATTCAAAATTGAGTTTGGGATTCAAATTCAATAGCTGATAAATAATGTTATTAGCACATTAAAAAAGGAAAATTCAAAGATGAATACATTTCCAAGTTTTCAAATTTTCAAAAAACCCTTTACGCATTATTGAAATATATTTCCATCAGTGATTAACTTGAACAGAGACCGACACAACAAAGTGAACGTAAGAAAATAATGTTTTGATAATATTTAATATGAATTAAGAAATCTGTAAAAATGATAGTCTCATCTAGACACTGAAGGAATATAACCCCGATATAAGAAAAATTTTAAATTGATTTTTGTTAAAGTTATTCAATTGTTAACTAACTAATTCTTTATGTACTTTAGCTAATATAAAATCTGTTATTAAAGTTTAAATAATGTACCCGAGATTTTTTTTCTTCTGGTAGCCTATTCTTATTTACACAATCAACAAGATTCCGCAGTAAAAATTTATTAAAGATTGTTTATTTGTTTATAATGATTTTTCTAAGTTAAAAAAAAATGAAAAATACGGAAAATGTTATTAAAATTTTTTTTTTTACAAAATCCATGTATTTAACTGTTTTTGTATCTACCAATTGCATTTAGCAGCTTATCTGAAAAAATTTTTATGTCTTTTGTTTATAAATTTTTTATAAACAAATAGACAACTGTAATATTTTTGAAACATTTTTTTTTTGCCATTATATTGCTACGATGAAATAATGATTTGAAAAAAACAAATTTCTTAAAATCTATTGAATAACTTTAACAAAAATCAATTTAAAATGTTTCTTATATCGGGGTTATATTCCTTCAAGTGTCTAGATGAGACTATAATTTTTTCAGATTTCTTAATTCATATTAAATATTATAAAAAAATTATTTTCTTACGTTCACTTTGTTCGGTGGCGAAGCGACGGCGCCACAACGGTCGCGCGGAACCCTATTTTCAAAATAAAATTAAATCTATAAATAATGGAGCTACAACTCCGAGAGTCTAAACTTTTTTTTTGTGAAATTTTCTCCTCTTTTAGTATATTTTAATATTGGCGCTATCTTCAATAGTTTCATAGTTATTGCTAAAAAACGGAGACCATCTTTTTTTCTCTTCGTTTTTTGTTAATAGCAAATGAAATTTTTAATGGCTAAAAAATTCAAAATTACCCCATTTTCAGAATTTAATTTTGAATCCGATAAAACAAACCCCATATTTTTAAATTCACTCTAACTGTTATTCGCAGAAAAATCACTGCTCGACTAGACTAATTTCTGCATCCTTTGAAATCAATTCTGAACGCAGGTATTTACATTCGTTTGTTGGTACATTCAAAATAGAGGTGTCGAATGCTTTGGCTATGTCTTCTGGGGACTAGAACCTTTGACTCGTAGTTTAATCTTAATTTTTGAAAAAGTAGAAATAGTTTTTAAGACTTAAAGGGGGGACTATATGGAGGATGGTCCATGAATTCGATTTTTCCTTGCTTTAAAATTTTAGTTGTTTTTAGAACTATAATGCATGTTTCATTGCCTTGGTGGATGAACCTTTTTTTTAATTTTTAGAAGCGGTTTTTTTGCCGAGATGGCTTATTGTACTTTCCAACATTTAGTCCACCCACCCAGTTATCCCCGTACCTTCGAGTACACGATATAGGTCTACTGAATGTGTGCCATATGTTTCAGGTGGCACATTGGCTTTTCCGAAAATTGTTTGTCTCCTCAAGTCCAGTGCCCCACAGTCAGGTAAGATATGGGTTACGGTCTTGGTCTTCATGCGACAAAGTCTGCAGCTGAGATCCCCGTTACATAGCACTATTTTATGCCAGGTGATATTTTACTGGGCATGGCACGCTAGATAACCTGTTATGTTTTTTAGCTGATTCCTACTGATATTCAGTAGTTTTTCGGCCCGCTTAACACATGTATCACCTATAAAGGTCTTACTATGTACCTAATTTATATTTATAGTCCATGCGGGTTTTGTACCAATTTTTGTATTTGTCCTCGGACCACATTCTTTGTGATCCCAATAGCAGTGTTTTGATCTTACAGAGGAATTGACCCACTTTTGAAACAAATGTGGCTACCATTTTTTAGGGAACACTTCGAGAACGGATAACTTTCGTCGGTTTTGGTTCATCTTGGAACACCCAAACAGCCGCCTTACGTTTATTTCCAGGTTCATAAGAGTAAATCTAGAATTTGTTACCACTGACAATACTGGATATATTTTTTGAGTTTCTGCGGTTTGAGCGGTCTGAAAATTTGGCGTTAAGTTAACCAAACATCACAGTTAATTCTGACATTTGATATTTGTTGACAGGCGCCAACTATGTTGTTATCTGCAACAATAAAAATACAACCCTCGCAAGTAGGAAGGTTGGAAATGAAAAAGCCATAAATTGGGTCTTAAAAAAAATTTATCAGACATTATAGTGTTACAACCCCAATTTCATTTTCGTGTAAGAGTAATCAAATTCTTGAAACGAACGAAGCCAAAAGCTCAAAAGGATGAATTTTATAACGTTATGAGGTTTTTCACCATCATCTTCGTTTTACTGAACATTAACAATCCTATCAATGCACACACATTGGGTAAAAGGGATAACAGCGTTAACATCTTATCTAGTTTTGTCCATATTTTTGTGTATTTAGAATAATAAATTCGAATTTGACGCATATTTTGACTAGAATATATTTTTATCCACTTTTCTATCCAGTGTATATCAAATTCCGCGTCAAACTAATTCAGATAGAGTTGAAGTAAAACAAATTGTTTTATTAGTTGCTCAGCATTCACAACGATATACAACTGCCAGTTTTCAAATAGATCGAATATCTAGAGATAAAAATATACGAGAAACTGACATACATAGTCAGAAATTTTGCTGAATGGATTGGTTGATCGAACACTGAACTGTCAAACGACAAGACGTTCCTGTAAATGCAATTATTAAACCAGTCTGAACCTACAAGAAAATCTCCCGATAAAGATGCATTGGAAGAAATTCAAGGACTATAGTTTGTTCTATAAAGTAGGTACATAAAGTATTGGAATGCAATAATCCTTTTAGAGGGGTCTCCTCGCAGGTGTATAAACCTTAAAACTTACACAAAACTTGTTACTTATCTAGTAATTTTTAGGTTCAAAATATTTACGAGAGATGTCGCTAGTAGTACTGAATTGGCTCTTATATATGCAACTTATTTTCTCTCTCTTTCTGTCATTCCACTCTTGACGATTCAAACAATCTTCTCTCCGGATCAGCTGTTTCAATGTTTTGGTTTCAAACAAACACAATTTCTGCCAGCAGAGGGCACGTTGGCGCATCCGTTTCCATAGCTTGAATGGTTAGTATAGTCTGGGTCAGCAAGTATTTTCATTTTCAATCACAATAAGTGAATTTTGATTTCATTTATTTGCTTTTTTTACTTAACAGCTAGTATGTTTATTTTACCTACTTCTCTATTCTCCTTAGAATTCCTTAGAATAAAAAATAACTTCCAAATATTCAACATTGTTTTACATCAAGTCATCAAACAGTTTTATTTTTTATTTCACAGAGAAAATGTCGAAAAAATAATTTTTTTAATCTAAATAAATAATGTTGAATATTTGAAAGTTATTTTTAATTCTAAACATCTTTTGTAAGACGCAGACGCAGTTGAATGGTAGCTTATAATACCGAACAGAACATTGATAAGTACGAACCGCCGTAGCGCAGGGCTTAGCGTAAGGGATTGTAACTAAGGGGTCCCGGGTTCGAGTCCCGGTGGTTCCGCTTTTTCAATTTTCAGAATATTTAGCTTATATATCAGAAGTGGGATTAGATCTACGAAATGTCCACATGAGGCCATAATGTGATGTGATAGTGAGAAAGGGTGACAGGAATGGGCGTGCAGGCGTCAGGCTCGCCAGGAGAGTGAGATAGGCGTAGGCAGGTGGCAAGGCATCAGGCTCACGAACGAGTAGGTGAGATAGGTGTACGCCCAAACGTCAGGTCCAGCACTCTAGGTACCTCGAGGACGAGGAGCGGAGCAGGATGGCCGAATGTAAGACGCAGACGCGGTTGAATGGTAGCTTATAATACCGAACAGAACATTGATAAGTACGAACCGCCGTAGCGCAGGGCTTAGCGTAAGGGCTTGTAACTGAGGGGTCCCGGGTTCGAGTCCCGGTGGTTCCGCTTTTTCAATTTTCAGAATATTTAGCTTATATATCAGAAATGGGATTAGATCTACGAAATGTCCATATGAGGCCATAATGTGATGTGATAGTGAGAGAGGGTGACAGGAATGGGCGTGCAGGCGTCAGGCTCGCCAGGAGAGTGAGATAGGCGTAGGCAGGTGGCAAGGCATCAGGCTCACGAACGAGTAGGTGAGATAGGTGTACGCCCAAACGTCAGGTCCAGCACTCTAGGTACCTCGAGGACGAGGAGCGGAGCAGGATGGCCGAATGTAAGACGCAGACGCGGTTGAATGGTAGCTTATAATACCGAACAGAACATTGATAAGTACGAACCGCCGTAGCGCAGGGCTTAGCGTAAGGGCTTGTAACTGGGGGGTCCCATGCATATCCATAAAACCTTGAGACCAACATCAATTTTTTTAAATGCCAGTTAGATTACTATTTTAAAATATGTTTATACAAAAGGGAACTAAATTTGACCAAGCTTTTCGCTAAAAAATGTAGAAACATCAAATTGTTTACCCATTCTACGGACTTACCCTCATTCCAAAAATAATCGTAGCCACCTAACTAGTACTGATAAGATAAGAAAACAAATTGAAGGAAAAAATAAAGCTTAGAGATTTCAACTCTACCTAAGCGATTCTAATGAGAAGCGCTGTTGCCACTTCTAGAGTAGATAGACGAAATTATTTTTTAGTTGTCCTTTGTTTAAAATGCTTATACAAATCAATTCATTTGCAAGGTAATTTCGACTATATTGACACGACAAAGTTACAAGACATTTAGATATGCTTCAGCAATTCTTAAAAAGTAATGTTACCTTCCTCATTCATTAATAATTTTATTCAACAATTATTATTACCTTTGACTTGTAAGGATTTTTAGGGATAATTTTTACATTTTTTTGGCATCGAGGCTTTAGAATCCAAAAGAACCGAGTAAAATCCAGAATACTGCATTTAGAACCGATGTTGCCATACTATACGGGAATCATCAAACAAGGAGAAAAAAACCAAAAAAAAATATTTTTTTAAAAAAGAAAAACTATGCACGTCATAAGATTATTAGGTATATTTAGGTACTTGCAATATCTATATAGTGAACATTTTACCTGTATGTAGGTATTTTATGACTTCAAAATTCAATATTCGACATCGAAGTGTCTTTGTGTATTAACCATAAGGCAAATTGTAATTAATTTTTGGGATTCCAAAATAGAAATATATCAGGTGAGTATGTGCTTATATTTTGTTATTGTTTCATTTCAGATAACTGAAGGTTTTTCATCACTATTTTCTCGTTACAATAAATAGGTAGGTAGATGAATCAAATATTATTTTTCTAGTTATGGCAACTTTGTAAATTACAAACATTTGCGTTTTTTGTGCAGAAACCGCACAAATTCGACTGGTTAGGGATAGCAGATAAGAACATTGGGGGACCGACCAGTCAGGATGTTCATTTCATCGTTTGCGATTGTTTCAAGAAGTTTTTTTCCGTTGTGCTATACCTACTTTTCTATTGCTTATAAGGTGGAAAGAACAACATTTTACTATTTTTATTGCGTGTCATTGTGGTATTTTCAATGGTGACAAGGACACCATCCCTTGGTGAAAGACACCTTTTTTAGTTTTTTTAGTATTATACTTATTATGGCGCGAAAAAAGTGCAGGAACAAAAAACGAAAAACATAAGATGACAAAAGCAAAGTTAAAGTAAAACGGAACCTGATGTAAGTACCCGCATAGGTCCAAATAATTCTCATACAGCATTGTTCTCTATAACTATTCAGTAGGTAAAGAAATGGCAACAACTGTTTAAAAGAAACATCTAATTTTTTTATTTCATTTACAGCTCTGATTGTGGAACTAAAACGAGGTCTGATGTAGCTGCTCACACAGGTCTAAATAAAAACAAAGACACTCAGTGCTATTCTGTTTGCATATTGCTGAAAACATTGTTGTAAAAACAATATTGTTATAACACACAACAATATGGTCAAGAAATTGTGTATTCTGTTTTTGTGTTCATAGCAAGAATGGTTCAAGATTTTGGTCAATAGCAATGTTATTACCAGTAGCGTGAATTTAACTACTGGCAACACTGTATTTCGGCGTTCCATCAGAAAATAGAAGATTTATTTTGATTTTAACCTATAAATTCCAGAAATATTCTGATTTATTTGTTATATTGTTTTCGTTTATTTTACTAACATTAAAAAAATGTCGCGTAGTCGTAAGACAAGTAAAGCACAAAGGGAGCTAGTAATTAACTATTTAGAAACAAATAAAATATGAATTACTGGGAAATATCATCCCTTAAATGTTGGAGAAGAGCTAACCAATGTGTTAAATATGGTGGAAGACGAAGCAAGAAAAAATGAAGAAACAGTGGAAAACTATAAGTATCAATTCCCAACTAATAGTGTATATTCGAGTATAATTCAAATCAATCATCTTATCAAACTTTTTCTTTTCACATTGTAGTTTTTATATGAATTGAAAAACCCAAAGAAAATGTCTGAACAATAATAAATCAATCCATCAAGCAAGAGGTGGTGAATATACACGTGTGGAATTGCTGTTATCCCTAATTTGACAAAATTGAAATTTAATAGTTTTTCTACAAATGATTTATATAAATAAACCTAGCAAAATAATATTCGTTCATAATTCACCTATTTTCATTATTCTTAAATTCCTGAAAAAATAATAATGGGAAAACAATAGATTTATTGCCATTTTTAAAAAGCTTGTTATGCATTTAGCAAGAACAAAAATGAGGTTGCTGAGATAACAAGGTAAATAACAAGATATCTTTAAAATTGACAGGTCATATGTTGCTTAACATGATGATCAGAATACCATTTTTTTGGAATGTTGCTATGATAGCAATATATTTTCTATAACAATATTGCTATTTGCGAACAGAATTGCACTGAAGGTATTCAGTACATTGTAATATGGCTTCCAAGATAAAATGGATTATTCATATACTTTTGCTGAAATGGGAGTTAGAAAAATAATTCTGTATATTATTATTTATTTAAAGAAAGTATTTGAATAATATTTTTTCAGTCTTTATAATTACATGGATCAAGACTTCAATATGTCGATGGGGGTCACCATCCCTTTGTGAGTATAGAATTGTAAAAATTGGATATTTTTATAAAATTTTTCTTTTCTTTTAGTTCTGAGGAGAAATGTACAGGAAAATAAAAGATGAACTTTAGTTGCTATGTATTAATAAATGAAAAGACTAGTACATTAAATCTATAATAATAATTTTATATATTATTCTGTATATTCTGTATATTATTATTTATTTAAAGAAAGTATTTGAATAATATTTTTTCAGTCTTTATAATTACATGGATCAAGACTTCAATATGTCGATGGGGGTCACCATCCCTTTGTGAGTATAGAATTGTAAAAATTGGATATTTTTATAAAATTTTTCTTTTCTTTTAGTTCTGAGGAGAAATGTACAGGAAAATAAAAGATGAACTTTAGTTGCTATGTATTAATAAATGAAAAGACTAGTACATTAAATCTATAATAATAATTTTATCTATATTTTTATAGAATATTTTTGATTTGTTTCTCTACAATAAAAACATACACCAATTTTTGAATAATTAATAAGGGTCAATGAAAAAACAGACATGTCTGTTTATTGCTATAATAAACATTTTTATAGTTTACCTAATTAGTTAGCATTCCTTTGCTATAATTCATTTGAATGATTAAGAGGGGTCAGTAGAAAATCATACATTCTGCATTATAATTAATATGAAAACTACCTACTTACTTACTTACTCTGTACTTCAAATTTGGAATGCTACAATTAAACCAACAGATTGCCTAAATGATTTGTTTCCATTTTCAACAAAAGAACACATTTTTGCCATAATTTACTTGAATAATTAACGAGAGTCAATGGAAAAACAGGCATGTCCGTTTATCACAAACTGGAGGAAAACTGCAAAAAGTATTCATAATAACATTTCGATACATAACCTGGAAAAATTGATTGAAAATATAACATTTTTATTCCTGTGTTTCGAAAATAAAAGATTCCAACACTATTGAATGTAGTATGAAATGTCTATTTTGGTCAATTAGTAGGATGCAATTATTATCATAACAAACTATTACCATTCTCACTAACTCAGGAGGCCGATGCAATCTATGGCTGTGTACAGGTACCCGGAGGAACCAGAAGACCCCTATATAGCGATCAATAAATATGAGAAATTTTGTGGAATCACTAGCAGTAGCTGAAAATATTAATTTGGTTTATCTTACACCTAGGCCCCTGCACTGAACACGAACCTGTCGTGGAAAAAACAGCACTTACGAAGCAAAAAAATAACTTTTCCAGCATGAAAATTATTATATTATAACCACCTACAAATACTAACGAGCTATAAACAATAATAAATAATTTGAAACATTTTCAAGGACACAAAATACATGACAACGACATTTGACCGTCATCATCAGTCATTCAAGCAGAGTGCGTTGAAGTTCCATACAGCGCCATCCATCAAGACGGCGGAACGGCTGAACTAATGTAAAAAGTTGTTCACTTACAAAGTTTTCCGTGCAATAAATCTCAAAAAAATACAATAATTTGAAATTTCATATTTTTAGAATCGAATTCTCTAGGCTTTCTTATGGGGATTAGATTTTGGCGTTCAAATTGGTGACCACAAATTGTCTAAACTGTCAAAGTCACACCATCACTTAATGGCTTAATGGCTTATTTTCTCAGGTTTGTAATATATCACCAACAGTGTCAAATGATTTTGCCAGCTCTAAAAAACACGTTAGCTGGGTTACTATTTCAGGCTTTATAAACTTTTGATGGTGGAGGTAATTTGTTTCAATCCAAATTGTTTGAGACCATTGAATAAAATTTATATACCTATAGATATATTTTTTATATGCAGAACACTATACAGTTGTGTAAAATCTATGGTGGACTGTGAATATATATATGCGAATTTAAATGCAGCTGTTCTATGGCGTGGAAGCAATAATCTACCACTTAATCCAGCCAAAGGCAACGTAATGTCCTTTGGCTTTAAAATTGATTTGCTTAAGTTTATGCATTGTATAAAAAACATCCCCATTCATCGACCTGACACCTAAACTGATCTTGGTGTTACATTTGACCCTGCTCTTTCATTTGAAAAAGATATGTATACGATCATTTCATCTGCTAATTAGTTGTATGGTTTTTTCGTTCGGTGCACTCGCGATTTTAGCAAAGCATCCATTATAAGGTCCAAACTAGGATATACATGTGTCGTGTGGATTGAGTAAACGGATAAAAGCAGTTCAAAAACGCTTTTTAAAACTGCTAAGTTTCAAGTGTGATGCTGTTTATCCTGTGAGGCATGGATTTCTCGTCTTTATTCCATTTTTAACTTGATTAACGTGATGAATTCTGAATTCGATCTATATTCTTGTTCTGTGCCATTTATTTTGTTATCATTGTTTTGAATATTTCGTTCTTCTTGCTCTGTAATTGGGTTTTTCCCGTAGAGTAGTGTATATATTAAATAAATGAATAAATAAGTATATTATGTGTAAGTCCATTTTCCAACAGTTATTCGAATATTTTTGAATGTGTGGAATAAGTGATATATATATAATTTTCAGTAATAGTCGCTCATTTTTGGATACTGATAATACTAGTATTTTTCAAGCATTTTGGACATATTACACATATCATGAATAAAATGTGGACCAGATGATCCATTATAAATACTAAAACTGTTTCATCATTGTTACTTGAACTTCAAATCTTCAAAGCAATAGTTATTTATTTTTGTCTTAGTTCAAAAAGTATGTATATGCATTATGTCATATATTCGAAAGAGTTCCACCACAATCGGTCTTCGTTTTTTATTATTCAGAGAACGAATGTATATTAAGATTTATCAGATATTTATCAACTAATTTAGGGTCCACAAGATATGTGAGAATCGGTTAACACAAATGTTTAGAAAAAAAAATAAATAAAAAACAAAATAAGGCGCGGTAAACCGACCAGTTAACATCACTTATATTGTCATAAAAATGGAATTAAAGGTATTTCATTTTTATCACGCAACAACTACACAGACTCTAACCCTCGGAGGTATGTCCATAAAATAACGTATTTTATATTCGAAACTTGTGACAAAGGTACCAACCAGTAGTACCTGCCAGGTGTCATAAAAAGACTTAACGCCTGCTAACTATCTCCGACCACCAGTTTTTCTGAACAGTAGTGGGCGAAGATTTTGAGATTTCCGTCAAAAATACTGGAGTAGGTTCTAAAAAGAGTTATTTTATTAGTAGTGGTTACAGTGAAATATGTGAAGCTTTTTATGGCTTGTAAAAACAATGTATAAGGTGTGTAAATGGTGTACTTATACATTATTCCATTGTATGGAAGAATATTTGAATATGACACCATAAAACATATTCTTTTGTTGTATCGAATTTGAAGATCGTCTTGGACGATAGTTTTGTCGTGCTGTGAATTGTTAATAAATTAAAATACTTGTTAGGCACTTTTGTCCTGTCAAGTATTTTACTGCAAATTAGTTTGGCACACGCAGAGATTTCTTCGCCACTTACGAGGGTAATCGGGAAAATTCACAAATCAAATCAAGTAATCTATACTGGTTACAAATTATTATATTGCGACTTTAAGACACGCTCAGAACTTCACTAATGTATATCTGTTCAATTTGGAACTTTATACCAATTATATGATCTTCAGGTTGAATGATCAAGGCATATGGACCCAGGGCTTTGCGGACGACATAGTGATTATCACCAATGGGAAATTCCCAGACGTGGTTATGAATGTTCTACAGGAAGCACTACGAATTGTGGAGGAATGGTCCTTAAAGAGGACCTTTCAGTCAATCCAAGAAAAACGAAACTAGTTGCTTTCACAAATAGAAGAGTTATCCCGCTGGGTATAATACTGAAGTTAAATATCTGGGAGTGACCCTAGATTCCAAACTGAATTGGAAGACACACCTGGAAAAAATTACTACTAGGGTGACTAGGCTTTTCTGGCAATGCAGAAGAGTTATGGGCAAAACCTGGGGAATACGACCTGAGGTGGTTCAATGGCTTTACACAACTGTAATAAGGCCTACGATCACCTATCGATCAATAGTCTGGTGGAGGAGGACAGAAGTGTCCTCTGCAGTGAATACATTAACTGCAATTCAAAGACAAGCCCTCCTTGGTATTACCGGGGTAATGAACAGCACGGGGACGGCATTAAAGGAGGCCCTCATTGGACTCCCTCCTTTGGAACTTTTTGTAAGGGCCGAGGCGATGATGGCAATTCTCAGGCTGAAATCGGGAGACTTATGGTCACCGAACAATGTTCGAGGAGGACACACTTATACAACTGGGACAATACTAGATGAACCCATATTTCACATGGGTTTTGATAGCATGACACCGGAGAATATATTCACTGAGCGAGTGAACATCATCATCCCATCTGGAGATATCATCTGGTTCGCTGATGGTTCCAAAACAAACCATGGCACTGGGGCTGGTATAAAAGGACCTATAAAGAGAATGATCTTCAGCCTTGGCCGATATACGACTGTGTTTCAAGCAGAGATGATTGCCGCTATAGCCTGTATTGATGGAAACATCAGAAGACGATACACCGGACAAAAGATAAAAATATTCACTGACTGACTGGTAAAAAACTGTAAAGAATCCCTTAACAGGCTGGCAAGAGACAACAAAGTATCTCTAATATGGGTGCTGGCACATGAGGGGATTGCAGGTAATGAAATGGCTGTCCAGTTAGCTAAAGAAGGCTCTACACGAGACTTCATAGATACGGAACCGTTTTGTGGAATCACAAAATATTGTATAAGAGGGGAAATCGGAAACTGGCTAGATAGGGAACACCAACTCAAATGGAGGTCAACACAAGGGCACCTCCATACAAAGAGTTTACTGAGCAAGATAGACAAGGAACTCTCAATCAGGCTATTGAAACTGGGTAAGAGACATTTGAAGACAGTTACCGACCTGGTGACTGGACACTGCACCCTGAGGAAACATCTGCACAAAATGGGCAAAGTTAGTGAATCTTTGTGCAGGAAATGTGATTTTCATGATGAAACACCTACTCACATACTCTGCTTCTGCGAGAACTTATATGGACTCAGACGGAAGCACTTTGGAGAGGAAACTATACAACCATTACAACAACTGAAAATCCCTCCAATCAAACTAGTGGCCTACATAGAAGACACAAAGCTTCTGGAATGGAAGTAGATAACATGGGAAATGGCTGACGTCAGAAAATTTAGAAAATATAAAAATGTATAGTGTCTTGAATTTAAGAAAATTGCCTATGTTCTTAACATTAATATGTATCGGCCTGTATAATGAAACTTTGATGTAAAATTATATGCTCCATATCGACACCAAGTAGGATTTTAGAACATCGTTTATATACAGTCAAAGCCAAGGTCATAATTATGTTGCATGTGTGTCTACATTTCGATCGAGAAGTGTATATATTCAAGTTTGTTAAACAATCGCTTCTAGAGATAACCCAATCAACAAAAGAAAAACTTTGTAGCAAAATAATGTATTTGCTATATAGCTTTGGGTCTTGACGCCCCTAAATGTGAATTTTTGTGTTAAAATTTCCATGAAGAAGCCACACTGTCACGTTGGGGCGTCTTCCAGAAATTAGTCCGATAGTTATGCATTTGAATAGTGAAGAGAGTGACACTAATATTGAATCAGATTCAGATAATGAACTAGAATTTAAATCTGCCTAGTTCCTATTCCATCAATCATATTTTAATAATGGTGTTTTTATTATATTTATTTATTAAGAGATCTGGCAACTCAGTAATAACTTTATCACTTTGATAGTAGAATTTCTCACTTCGTGAAATATATTTATTAATGTAATTACCAAAAAACATATATTGAAAAAATTACAAAATTATCGATAATTTTGTTGCTTTCATTTAATAAATTATGAAATTTTCCACATTTACGTTTTATGTTTACTTCAGTTATTTTCTGTCAATATCAATACTTCATGAACAATCTGACAACGCTGCAAATGATGACCCAGTATATGGCTCATGTCTTGATGCTGAAGACTCTCAAAGAATAGAACAGATACAAAATTCTTGTGTTCTATGGAATAAGACAATTTAAAAAAATGTCGCATAAATTAAAAGAGTCAAACATGTTTATACGTAGAGACTTTCATTTAGCAGTTTTTCATTATAAAATATATACTACAAAAACCTGTATTATTATTATTATTATTTTTCCTTTATGGGGCGCCAACTGCTGGGGTTGTTGGCCCCCTTTAAAACATATTAAAAACGTAGGTACAAAACTTCACTGTTGGAACATGGTGGAACTGCAGGTAGGTCAATGATAAGTATTTCTTCAGGGGGTTGGAGATTCAGTTTACTAATAATTTCCAGAGCTCTGATTCTTAGCAGTCTAGTAATAGTGGGTCTGCTTTCATAATCGTTTTCATGAAAATTAATGAAAATATGATTTTTATGAGAACCTTTGGCCATTAATGACATTTCATGTGTCAGTATCGCTTTATCTTTTCTCAAGAAAAGAGGAGCTAAACCACTTTCACAATACAAACTGTATGATTGTGTCGTGCGAAAAGAGCCTAGGCACAAACGAAGTCCTATGTTATGAACATCATCCAGTTTCTCCAACAAATATTTTCTTGCTGGAGAGTATACAATACAGCCGTAAATCATTTTGCCAGTACAAGAATTTGGCACTTATTGAGGAGATTAGTCTCTAAACCCCAATTAGTTGAGACCAGACATTTGAAGAGATTCAAGATGGACCTGCACTTTAGAACAATATTTTCTATATGTACTTTCCACCGTAGTTGAGAATCGGAATGTTAGCCTAAGAGCTTCTAGGAGCTTCAACACGGCAAACCTACATCTACTAGAAATAGTACAGGATCATAGTGTGGTCGCCTCTTTTTGCAGAAGTGTATACATATCAATTTTATTGATACCTAGCTATAATTTACGAGTGATTTCTTCAATCGTGCTTCCTATATAAAATATACACAAATCGTCTACATACATAGAAGCCTCGATCTCTTTGAAAACACGATTCAAAATAGAATTTATTGCTATAGCGAAGAGAACGCAACTGAATGTTAATGTAGATCCCTGAGGAACTTCATTATATAGAACAAACAGGTTTGAAATATTGGCACCAACACGGACCTGAAACGTACGTTCACATAAAAAACGATTGGATAAACTTTGGCAAGTGTCCTCTTAGGTCCCAGTGATGCAGGGAACGTATGCCTTCATCGCCAAAATACAGCCACTGTTTGTTTATTATTCTGAAAACCGTCCTGGATACTATTTTCAAGGAATGCAAGCTGGTCAATGGCTGACTTGTGTTTTCTGTGTCCCATCTGCTTTTCCTCCAATAACTATTTTTGTTCCAACCACCACCGTATCAACCACTCACTGATAATTCACTTTACTAAGCAACTAGAAATGCGGATAGGACGGTGGCTGGAGACCAGCAAGGCTTTTCCCGTCTTGTGTACAGGAACAATGAGCACCTCGATCCACCTCGCCAATACTATTGAAATTCGTAGCCAATACTATTGAAAGATCTTCTACCCATAATTGATCTCACTTTCCTCCAGACTTCTGTGGATAAGGTGTTTGAGTTTATGGAACAGACACTAATTTCCCATGACTTTTCACTTGCTTGCATCAGGCGTCGAGCTTTAGCTCTTAACCTTTTGAATTCGATGGCAGGCTGGTAGTAATTTCCCTTTCGCGAGGGACGGTTATAGATATATGGCATGCCTCGTGAATGTGAATGTGTGTTGAATAAGTCCACCAAGACGGTATCGATGAATTTTGGTGAGCAATACACGTGGATACAACAATTGGAAAATGATCTGAATTGTGGAGATCATCTAAAACATTCCATGAGTATTTTCCGGATAGCAGAGACGTTGTCAAAGTCAGATCAACCGTGGTTCACTAGATCGTGCAGCCAGATGTGTAGTTGATCATTAAGAAGGGTGGTTCCTTCTCTGGACTATACATCCTCAAGTTCAGCACCTCTGGTATAGGTTATTTCAGATCCCCAGAGAGGTCTGTGTCAGTTAAAGTCTCTCATAATTATAAAAGGCAGAAGAAGTTCTTCAATACGATCTGGTAAATACAAACGACAAACAGCGATTGCATTAGAAACTGATCTGTATAGTGTCAAGAATATTATTGAAGAAATAACTAGGGAAGCAATGACGACCAAAATAGTGGCAAGAGTTAGCACAAAGAATAAAAACGGTTCAAGAATTATCATAGTTATACTCTTGTTTTCAGATGATGCACTTAATGTTATAAGAAACAAAATGAAGCAACAGATAAGTAGGAAAGTATTTATTGAACCAGATTTAACATTTTGTCACGTAGAATATTTGAAGAAATTAAAGGAATAAATGACAAATAAGAAAAACAATAGTGAAAATGGTCTATTTAAAAAAGTATAATAGGGGGATTCCACAGATTTCAAAACTTCAACTAAGGTCAAATCCGAAATCTAAGCTTCTTATGTACTTTCAAAATTTTGGTGACATGATAATGGTAATTCTACTACTGGAAACTCTACTTACAACTGATATTGCGAATGAAGTTTGGTTTGAAAAATTATAATATACTTAGATGCAGGTAACTTTCAGGTCACGAATAAAAGACATGGTGTATATATTTCGAGTAGTGTATATTATAAATAACATTTTTAATGGCTTCCCAAATTGTAAACTATTTTTATGCGTAGAGTACAACATCCCAGATACAGCTTGACAATGATGACTTAGGTGTTAGTGTTATGTCACCTGAAAATTCACCTTCTAGGCTACTTGTTGAGAGATTTAGCCATTATAATTTGTACCAGAATTATACTATACCAAATGTACATCCTTGACTTATTTTTTCCATATCGTACTTTTTGAATCCATAGATTTGATTTTCTCTACTCACAGACCTGTACTATTTGAAATTCCTTCTCTAAACGTTTCACACATGGAATTCGAAGAATATTTTTATGACTTTGAAAATGTTATATTGGGTTGAGTGATATTTTTGCATCCATTGATTGGTATTCGGTTTCACAAGGTAGAAATATTGAAATGAGTTGAAAGTTTTTATGATTTAATTTATGTTGGATTGGATTTATTTGTACCTGCAAGACGATATAAAACTAATAGTAATCCATTTTGGTTTGGTTCTGAACCCCGACAATGTATCACAAACAAAAAGATAGCTCATAAAGTATATAAATTATATGGCGGTAGACAGAATTATAAGGAATTTTGTATATTACGGGAGTAGTGTAAAAAGTTAAGAAGTGAATGTTATCACAGTTACATTGATAGAGTCGAAACAAGCATTAATAATAATCCTGGGTCATTTTGGAAGTTCGTTAAAGAAAAACAAAAGTCTCATCAACTACCCCCTGCTATGACATGAAAATAATTCATTTGGTGATATATCTGCAATTGTAAATATATTTGTAAATATCTTCTACTGTGTATGATTCAAGTCAACCAAATGTAATTCCAGAATATAATAACAATGATGTTATCAATATTTCATGATACTCTGTAGACGTCAAGGAAATTATTGATCATATATTGAGAGCATCATTGAAATTAACGTACAGTCCTGATCGTATCCCTCTATTTATGTTGAAAATGCATTTTTACTTTCGCTACCCCATTAGCTATAAAATATTCAACAAGTCCTTAGACCAAAGACCAAATCGATAATTATAAAGCAGAGTGTTTACAATCCGAAATTCCCAAATTACTAGATTTTCGTGTAACAAAATACTTTACTTGAGATTGTAGGCACATTATAAATGAAGAACCACATGGGTTCAAGCAAGGTAAGTGTACTAGCACAAATTTAACATTATACCAAAATTTGTTTAAATACGCATTAGAAGAGACTACAAGTTGACTTTATAAGCCGATTTTCCAAATGCATTCGATAGGGTAGGCCAGAAGCTACTCTCAGTACCCTTGATATTGACTTCCTCTTAATGGACTGGGCGAATAGTTATTTGACTGATAAAATTCAATATGTCAAGTATGGAATTGCAGTTTCGAATTGCATTAAGGTCTCATCTGGTGTTCCTCGAAGATTACAATATTGGCCCAATTCAGTTTAACATTTTCATCAATGACATTAAATATGTAATTTCCAACTCACAATTCCTTATGTTTGCTGATGATCTTAAGTTTTTCACAGTAATAACATCTCTCAATGATTCTTCACTTCTCTAAAATTATTTAGATAATATAAACATGGTGTGAACAAAACCTTATGGTTCTAGTAACAACGGTTTGAATGAAACTATGACAAGGATGTTGAGGTTTGCAAATAAATATGCTGCCAAGGATTTTCAATAGTCCTATATTATATTATATTATAATATATTATATTATATTACATTATATTATATTATATTATATTATATTATATAATATTATATTATATTATATTATATTATATTATATTATATTATATTATATTATATTATATTATATTATATTATATTATATTATATTATATTATATTATATTATATTATATTATTATTATTTCTGATTAGTTTTATAATTATAAAAGTGTTCATTATGTTGTTTAATTTGTAATTGCATTTATGTTTTACACGTTTTGGCCAATCACTTATTTAAACTTTTTTCACAAAAATGGATATTTCCAAGAATAAATAAATATAAATTTGAATACTGACACGCACAGTTACCGCCTGAAGACAAGACTGAAGATGCATATGCTCATATTTCAATACAATAGCAGCACCCCATGCGCTCGAAGGCCGTCAACAACATCTTCTTTAACAACGCAATAGCCTCTAAAATGATATGGATGATTTAGGATCAAGTGAATCTCCTGGAGACACATGCAAGATGGATCATAGTCCGTCTAGAAAGTATCCGGAAAACAGAAAGCACAATTATAATTTTTCGATATATATTTTTATTACTTAAATAAATACAATTATAACAAATAACTTATCTTATTCACCTATACAACCTCCATTTAACTCTAATCATTTGATTAAAAGTTCAGGCAAACCCGAAGATAGGTCAAAGCTATAATGTTCGGTGATGGTGGTCCATGCCTGTAAAACTAACCGAATCAACTTTTTTCATTTCATGGCGCTGCTCGTTCCACTTCAATCTTTATTAGTCCCTATATGTTCTTAATGGGACTAGGAGCTGCTGGCCATGGAATTGTTGTCAAGTTTTGTTATTGCATCCAAACTGCAGCATATGCAGAAGGATTGCATCTTGCATTATGCTGCTGTAACCACCAGCCTTCTGGACATAAAGCATGAGCCGTCCCAAGAAGAAGACCATTTAGAGTTTCACAATATTTTTCACTATTAACGGTACAATCAACTGAACAAAGAGGTGTAGCACCACGCATTAATGTTGCTCCTCAAAGCATTATTTTAGTGGGATATTTGAACAGTAACTTGTTCTCTTGATAGAATTTTTAGATGATTAGCACTAAGCTGGAAACAAATTTCGTCCAATATAAAAACATTACCAAAGTTATCTTCTCAAAAACATTGATGAAAATCTATTCTTCGTTGGCTTTGTGAAGGTGTCATTGAACGGACTTTCTTTTGTTGCCTTGATATGCAGCCTTGTCTTTTCAGTGACTTGCGGGCAGTTTCTGGTTGTATCTCCGTTGATTTTTAAATATGTGAGGCAGTTTTTGCAACCCTAGGCACGGCTTTTGTTGTACTTAGGCCACTAAAGCGTTTAAACTGTTTCGGCTAATCTCACGCGGTCTTCCAACACTGGTCCATATATGTCCCATTTTTTATCATCTTATATACTGCACTTTTTTCGAGTTGCGCCAATTCACTAATGCTTTAACGTTTTGAACACCTTCTTTATACAAATACTCCACCAATTTCGCTTTTTTCTAGTTGTGACATTATTACTCAAAACTTAAGCCTGCTTACAATCAACAATATGGGACAAATATGGTATTGTCATGTAATGTTGGCCATTGCCTACTATCGGCACTATCTACTTGATGCGTGTTAAAATTAGGAAAAAGTTTAAATTCCGGATACTTTCTAGACGGATTAAAGTATTTCATGAGGTATCTCAATTCACAGTAGGTACTGCGTGATAATAGAATTTCAGTTCCAGTAACATTTTATGGTTTGCCATTTAATGTAGAATTATGTAAAAATATGTGAAAATATGTAAAAATATGTGAACATGTAAACATTTGTGAAAATATGTAAAAATAGGTAAAAATATGTAAAAACATGTAAAAACATGTAGAAACATGTGAAAATATGTAAACATGTGCGAATATGTGAAAATACATAAAAGTAAGTTGAAATATGTGAAAGTATGTGGAATAATATGGAATAAATAAATATATATTAATTGATATGCAGTGAATGTATAACGTATAAATTATTCAAAATCACAACAGATAAAAACAACAGAGAATATCACAAAATTTCAGAAAGTAGCTCACAAACATTTCTACCAGGCCTTTGAGCATTTTTTGCAGGTAACTTACGGAGCTTGCCCTTGGGCCACCCTTGTTCTTCTTCGCTTGTGAGCTTTCTCATGCTGAAGAGGCTTGGCTCCTATACCTCGAGGTCGGATGCGACTCATTATCAGATAGTTCCATCCTCCGACCCGATTCTCTTAATATCAAGTCCGCATCCTATCGCCAGCATCTATCATCATTAAAATTTCATTTCCAGATGAAGGCATTTCAACAAAACATATGATAAATTATATTAACAATACTAAACTATATTTGGATATTTGTGACAATTTTTGGTGTAAAATTGAGAGGCTAGGATTACTTATGGAAGTGGAGAGATACAATGTTAAATTAAAAATCTACTGTACCAATTTGCATCAACTTGTGGTACATTTTTGGAATCAGTACATCCAGGGATATCAGCAAATTGAGAAAAAGGAAGTGTTTCATTATAAGAAACTGGTGTTGTCGTCATCACTTAAATGTTATCGACCCTGTATAAACGTTTTTGGTTTTGAAAAACGGTTAATTGAAAAATTCCCAGAATTATCAACAGAAGTATTTTGTGAAACTTTTTAATTTTTTAAGGTTTCAAGTCAAACGAATGTGCATTTTTATTATAATCTGCTCGGACTATAAAATATTTTTCCGCCATTTTAAAATGTGTGTTGTCGCTGCTTCAAAATTAGAAACTGTGTTCTATTGTTATTGTAATCTTTAAGCATGGAGTTTTAAAAATAAAATGCCACAATTTTCATGTGACGTATCATTTGATACTTTACTTTTTTTAGAAGACAGTGTAATAATTTTTAGACAGTTTAATAAATAGAAGCTAATTAATCCCGTTAAAACAGTAATGCTAGATATTAAATATATGAGTAGTTGCTGCAGTATCTAATGATGATTTTAAAATTAACTAGTAAACTTCCTGCTTAAGGCTATTTTCCCCAGTCTAAATAAAAGGTATTCGATTGAACATCATGTTTTATCACCTGAAATTGAATAGATGAGGCTTTTACTTGATGAAGATTCATACTTAACTATGAAATAAAACAATGAAAAATTTTTGTTTAAACCTTCATTACAATTGAACTATGTTCAAATACTTTTGTGGCGCGTTTCGCTACACAGTAGCTTTCTCAAACGAATGGAGGTATCATGAAAAGTTTTTAATTTATATACAGTGCATTGATAAGGAATTTTACGGATAAAAGTATTATAATCTATTTACTTGGAAATAAAAGGCAAAAAATATGGGATTAACTACAGTATTAAACAAATTTACCTGGAAATTCATTCACAACAATCGTACAGGAAGTTTCTAAGTAAAAAGGTTTAATAAGGGAGAATTGTTGATATCTACTTGGTCGTTAAGAAGGTTATCTGAATATTTGTTTTTATTTATCTCGAGAGCTTCTAAAAGATTTAATTTCAAGGATTTAGGTTCTACATGCAAAATTTCAAAATTTGAGTCGAAAGTGTGTTGGTTTGCTAATAAATGATTGGAGTAGTTGGAATCTAATTTTTGGTTATCATAGCTACGTTTGTGTTCTGAAATTCTAGTTTTAAAATTCCTAAAAGTTCTACCTATATAAATTTTATCACAGTTGTCATTACCACATTTTAATTTATAAACTCCTGATTTGTTTAATTTTGAAGATTTAGATTTGTTGTTTTTAATGCACTGTATATAAAATAAAAAACTTTTCATGATACCTCCATTCGTTTGAGAAAGCTACTGTGTAGCGAAACGCGTCACAAAAGTATTTGAACATAGTTCAATTGTAATGAAGGTTTAAACAAAAATTTTTCATTGTTTTATTTCATAGTTTTATCACCTGACTTTATCCCGTCTACATTTTCAATAAATACAAAAAAAACGCACATTATGTACTTTAAAACCTTTTATTTCAATTCTAATAAACAATAATAAAAATTTGAAATTAAAATAATAAATGTTTTATCAAAAAAAAAATAAGAGTAGGTACTAATGAGACACTTGAGATTGCATGTTCAGAACCAGTTGGTTAATTCTACTAGAGCAGAAAAGCCTGTCTCACACAAGTAAGATGAAGAAAAAGGAACTAGTACTCGTAAAGCAAGAGAGGCAAGTTTCGAATTAACAGGCAATCTTTTGATCCAAAATTGCTCCAATGTCAAAAGATGGAAGTCATCTTTCATGGACGAATCAGCCTTCTTCCTGAACTTCTTCTGGCTAACTATTGTCAGTGTGATGACCATAAAATAAAGCAATGTTGTCAGATATATTTTCTAAAATTGTTAGACTCGCTACACAAATGTTCTTCTTACTTCAGTAAACTGTTAGTTCGTGATGTTATAAGAAAGCTAGTTTGGCAATATTTTTAGAAAAATACATAATGTAAATTTATTAGTAAACATTAAAATAAGTCGCTTGAAAATACTGAAAAAAGACAAATTAATTAAAACCACTTTTTATATGTTACTATATTTAAGAAAATTTTGAAGAGATGGCAACGTGTTGCACGTGCAGTCAAGAAACAACCAATCATCAACTGCAGTATTCATCGTAATATAACGAAATAACCGAAGTATATTCCGTTTGACGATTTTCGCAGAAAAAATTCTACGGTCTTGAGGGTGTTCGGGGGGGTTGTGTTGTAGTTCGGCTTAGTATCATTTAGTGTCGGGTGTGAATTTTGTTTTAAAGAAATATTTAATATAATATCTATTTCTTGGTTGAGTGAGTTTAGTGAATTGTTATAGGTATTTATAGGAAAGTGTAGGTGATCTAGTGTAGAAAGGTATCATTAATATAATACTTTTTTGATGGAGTAGTGGTTAGGTCGCGTCAGTTAATTGATATTAATATAATATTCATTTGTTCGTAGACGTTGGGGTAAGTTTTATAATATAATTAATTAGAATGGCATTTTGGAGACCATTTGGAACAACAGTCCAAGATGATGCGCGGGATTATTGAATTGTGGATTTAAATATAAGAAGCTAGATAATCGAATGGTAATAATGGAGCTTATCGCTGAACTTAGACAGGAGTACCTATTTGCGCAAAATAAAAGGGTACCGTGATTCGAATAGAACTATAATTTATTTAGACGAAATTTGGTTTGATACGCATGATGTTGTCAAGTGTTTATTCATTTATTTGTTATTCAAACAATCCTTACGGTTTTATTACATTATTACATGAGTAAATTTATAAAATAAAATACATTTTAACTTAATATGTAAGAAAATAGTAGTAATGGTAATTATATTATAATTAAAACTGTATGAGGACATACACCCACCTTTGAAATATGGTTGGGTTGACGATACAAAAAACTGTTCTCTAGATACTACGTGTTCTAGAGGAAAACGCGTTATTATTGTATTACAAATTTTATTAATTTTGTATGCAGGTTAATTTTTTTTATTCAAATTGATATATTAGATTAACATTATTTCACAATATTCGAATTTATAAAAAAATTATATGCACGCCATTGGGCGGCTTTTTCCTTCAAAGGGAATAAAAATATGGGTCATCACATTAACTTTGGAAGAACTATAACTGTAACACATCGACAACAAGGATTTCTTGTCATGTGCCATATTGGTGACTCGGAATCGATTTCTCGATAGTGTCGGCGAAATTCATCGTCCAGCGCGTGCAAATGAGCTTTTATTTCAGCTTTCACATTTGCGTCCAGTGCGTTATCTTTAGTTGCTTCGAATAGCCAAGGAAAGGTGTAACATTTTCAGAAGATAATTTTTGATTCCAAAGTTGAAGCTTTTCGGTGAACCTCTAAATATAATCATAATTGTTTATTATAGTACTGTTTCTGCCCTGAAGTTTCAAGTTTAGCTCATTCAAGGCACCAAATATGTCAGTTAAATAAGCCAACTTCCATTGAAATATGTCATCTTTGAACATTGTGAGGAAATCGTGTTTTTCTTTGAACTCGAGAAAAATAATTACCTCTCCTTTCAATTCATAAAGGCGAGTAAACATGTTGCCTTTGGACAGCCATCGTACTTCTGTATGGAACAGAAGAACATTGTGATCAGATTCGAAATCCTCGCAGAGTAATGTAAATAACCGACTGTTTAAAGCGCTGTTCTTGATGTAGTTGACAATTTTTATAGTCCAAAGTCTGGCGTAATTTCTGTGGCAAAGTTTTGGAAGCCAAAGCTTGCCTATGAATAACACAATGTGTACTAACCATTGCGGGATTTTTTTCCTTGAGCTTTTTAGCTAAGCCCGATCGTACACCTATTATTAAAGGTGCGCCATCTGTGCAAAGTCCAATGAGCTTATTCCAATCCAAATTATTTTTTTCAACGAAATTTGATATTAAATTGAATAAATCTTCAGATGTAGTACCTGCTGTCAAAGATTGGGAGTATAAAATCTCTTCTTCAATGATATTTCAGCCGATGTAACGAACATACACTATTAATTGTGCACAATTAACGATGTCGGTGGATTCATCGCAACTAATGGCAAAAATGGCGATAATTTTAATTTGTTAATTATTTGTGACTTAATGTCTGCTGCAATATCATCGATTCTATGCTTGACTGTGTTATTCGAAAAAGAAATAGACTTCATTTTTTGCTCTGCATCTTCGCCTAAAATTATCTGCGTGGCTTTTAGGACACATGGTTTTATTAATCTCCAACGATAGTATGTGGTTTCTTTTGCTTTGCTATCATAAAAGCTATTTCAAATGAAGCTTTGAGATGCTGCGATACGCTTGTGTGATAATTTCCCGATTTATCCAATCTCATCCGCTTGAGTGATTCTGCTTTAGAAGAAAAAAACTCTTTTGTCTTCAAAACCAGGGTAGGATGTTGTTGCTTTAAATGCCTTTCAAGGCGATTGGGCCTCATGCTATCATTACTTGAAACTTTCCTACATATCACACACTGAGGCAACTGTAACTCGTCATTTTCTATGAAAGTAAATCCAAACTTAAGGTAATCTTCGGAAAACTTTTTTTTTTCGCCGACATCTTGCACCTATAACAATAAAACAAATAATAAATAAACAATCAGTCACAGTGCCCGATTTAAGAACACGTCTCCGCTCTATCACCAATTTAGTAAATTAAATAAAAATGGTGACTGAAGTTTATAAACACAACCTTACCTTTTAACACAATAATTTTGCACACTCAAACTGATTTTTCAACAAAAAATGTACACCGATACATAAAATTTGTCGCAAGTTTGCGGACATGAAGTTTACAGATGCACATGGAAGTCCGGTTGGTACACAACTGATTTCTAAGTTATAAATGTTAAGTTAAGCGGAGCGAGTGCGCGCGGGTTTCATGTTGTGACTTGTCGAAACTTGTATATGTATTAACTGCGATTGATGACGTCGGGTTTTAAAACAGTGGTTGACAGAAAAAGTGAATAGGCTGCAACGAAATATTTACAAACCTATGTAGACGTAGACGTACATCGACTAAATATCAATTCGACGACAGTCTGAGATGCTCGCGGCTAAACTCTAGTGGAGATGGTTGTGCGGTCCACAAATATAAATGATGTTGAATGGGCGCCAGATAAATTGTCCCAAGCATCCCCAAGTTCTCCAAATAAACCTCCAACTTACCAAAAGGTTTATTGCAATTGTATAGACGTCTTAATGTACATACAAAAGTAAGCTACTTATAGGTTGAATTCAACTGTTTAATAATGACAGTGTTCGAAATATATTACTAAATGTCCCCTAAAATGACACTTGCACATGCATAGTTAAGTACACCTTCAATGTTGAGAATGGTGAACCTTCCCTAGACTTTACTAATATACTGACCACTAAGGTGTAATGAAGTAACGGCAAAAACCAACAATACGAAATAAGTTGTCGAAATAATTTACAACGAGCAACCGGCATAGAGGTGGACTGTAACCATCATCAATATTCTAAAGTTAACTTGATACAACAAACACTTACTAATTAAATAATATAGGTCTTACCCTGGCCAAGGGGTTCCTTGGGTTGTTTTTAAGAGATGCTGTAAGTCACGTAAGACTGGCGAAATCTCCAACAAATAAAGTGATTTAAGGCCTCAACATTCTTCCTAAAGGGAGAATAATAACAGTTAGGACAACACTACTCTAATAATTATTTTGCTAAACTAAGCTACATAAACTATCTAGCTTTTCTCGGCTAAAAACGTCATATACACAACCAAGAGAAGTAAAGAGAAAATGACATACCTGGTCTTTGTATTTGAAGCAGCAACTACGCGGTAAGCGGCACAAATCCTTCAATGAAGAGGTTACAAGAGAATTTTAAACAATCCAAACTAACAATTCAATACACTAAAATTCTTTGTAACAATTTCTCACTAGAGTAACAAATCCCTCAACAGGTTAGCAACCTAGGCTATTCATATTTAATTTCTAGCAAGATGCACACTTCAGATCCACGAGGTACCACCGGAAATCCAAAACTGTCGACCACTGTCGATACCTTATGATGGGGTAATGATAATATAATTAAAATACCTTTAACGATGCCACTAATCGACAACCCGAAATACAAACTAGGAATTTTTAACAATTTTTAAAACATCTAGAGTTGGAATATTTAACGTTAAAAATTAACGTTACAAGGCATGATGTTTAATTTCATGAATTTTATGCGTGTAAAATGAAAATCAAACAAAACATTGAAATGTTATTTGTTCATTTTTTGAAATGAAAACTTCTTTAGCACCGTTGTGATTTGAAAATGGAAGAAACGAAAAAACGACAGTATGACGTGTGTTAATACGTTTGAGCGCACATGCGTAGTATAAAGCTTAAAAAAAGGCATCACAACAACCGTGGTGTTTTGTATGTTCAAATAGCGTGACAATGCAATATTATGATGACTTATCATCATGGTACTGATCTGATGATGGAGCTGAAAGGAGGCCATAGTAACTTCGCAATTGTACCACACAATTATCCTCTTCCCAAAATTCTACATTCGTCTCGTTATCCATTTTTGAAGGTTTCACTTCTACCACGTGTGAATTGCACACATGGTTTTTTGTTTTTTCTTGCCTGTTTGCCACCTCAGTGGTATGAAAAAAGAAATTACAAACGCTTTCCGCCCCCCTTGACATCTCTCTACGCCCCCCTGGTTAGGAACTCCTGATCTAAAACGTACTGCGTATTTTTCCCTTAGGTACGCATGCTACCAACTGTTTAACACGGTTCCAATTCGAAGACTTTCTCCATAATTTTTTAAATAAAAAGTTACCAAGCATATACAGTGTCATCTCAAAAGTATGCACCATATGAGAAACTTGTTTATTAAGCACACACGTAATATACGAGGATCATCGAAAAATTTGATTTTAATACTAGAGTAAAGTAAACACATCTAGATTTGAAGGCATGGCTTTCTTAGTGAAATCTATATACTTACCCATTTTTTAAATGAGGATTAAGAAACAAAATCTGCTAGAACGATTAATCCTGTATACATGGGTTTAAAAAGCCTGTAATAATACAAATAACACAACTATTGCGTTACCCATAGTCAAATAGATCTTTTAGGTCTCAATGAATATCATCCCATATACACACATATATATCCACGGTCAATTTTTTGGAGAGTAATTTCAGTGCAAAGCTATTTTAAATTTTTGTTAACATCGAAGACTACTTAAAATTATACAGGATTATAGCAAGAACTTCAACTATTCAATTATATCAAATTAAAGAAAATCAATAAAATAGTTATTTCGGAACAAAGTCATTCGTAACATGCGTTCGTTTGACGGACCTCGGAATATCCTGCCAAGGATATGCCGATGATATTGTCATAACAGCCAGGGGAAAATTTGAAAACACCCTTTGTGACATCGTACAAAAGGGTCTGAACTATACAAATAGCTGGTGTAGGCAAGTGGGACTCAGCATCAACCCCACCAAAACCATCTTGATAGCCTTCACTAAGAAAAGAAAACTCAACCTCAAAACCATTAAACTTGATGGGAACGACGTTGAATGGAGACAAGAAGTCAAGTATCTAGGTTTGACTCTAGACAGCAAACTCCTGTGGAACAAACACGAGAAGGAGATTACATACAAAGCAAAAATGGCTCTAATGGTGTGCAGGAATCTGGCAGGGAGAAACTGGGGTTGTAACCCAAAAATCCTGAGCTGGATGTACACTGCCATAGTGAGACCAATTATCACTTATGGAGCCATTGCGTGGAGTAGTAGAACTAGCCTCTTGACGACGAGAGAAAACCTCTCTAAAATTCAAAGACTAGCCTGTATATGCATAACAGGAGGAATGAGTACATGCCCAACGGCAGCAATGGAAGTGATTCTCAACCTCACACCATTACATATGGTGGTGGAGAGTGTTGCAGAAAGAACAAGATACAGACTAAGTAGAGAGGGAATCATTAAAAAGAAAACCACCTCTTCACTTCTTAGAAATTAAGCAACAAGAAGGAATGGGATCCAAATACCATTACCAGACTTGGAAAGAATGCCATTCAATGGTACACAGACGGCTCAAAAGCAATAGAAGGAACTGGGATAGGAGTGTACGGGCCAGGAACCAAACACTCTGAAAGCTTGGGAAAAACCCCAAGTATCTTTCAAGCGGAAATTCACGCAATAAGAAAGTGTGCCCAGTTCAATATTGACAAAGGATATAGAAGGCAAAGGATTATCATAATGTCTGATAGTCAAGCAGCCATTAAAGCGCTGAGTTCCTGTGTAATTAGTTCCAAAATGGTGTGGGAATGCCTAGGCAAACTTAATGAACTAGGCGAGAACAATATAGTCACCTTACTGTGGATTCCAGGACACACTGGAATAGAAGGAAACGAAATAGCAGATGAACTAGCAAAGAGGGGGAGTGAAATACCCTTTTGGGGGCCGGAACCTTTTTGCGGAATCAGCTCCAATGTAATATTGGAAGAAATAGGTAAAGCCGAAGAAAAGAGAAGATCTGACAATTGGAAAGATCTAGTAGGGCTTAGGCAATCAAAGATTCTTCTGGGTGACTACAACCTGTTGAGATCAAATGAATGCATAAGTCAAAGCAAAACTGCACTAAGAGTTTTAACAGGAATCCTAACGGGACATTGTCGCCTGAATGGACACCTTAAAAAGCTCAAAATAGTGGAGGAAGAAGATTGTAGATTTTGTGGAATGGAAGAAGAAACCTCCATCCACATACTTGCGAACTGCACAGTATTTCAGAATCCTAGGGCACAGTACCTGGGAGACTACTGGATAGAAGAGGGACAGTTACCTAAGTTGAGGCCTGCAGATATCCTAAAATTCCTCCGGGAAATAGGACTAAAGGAGCTACTAGTATCTGAGACTCTCCTCAGAAACTAAGTAGAAGTAAGGGGGCACAATAGATCTTTTAGGTCTCAGTGAATGTTACCCCAAAATACATCCATACATACATACATACAACATGCGTTCGTCCTATCAGGTGTGTTACATTCGAAAAGCCGAAGTATACTTGACGAATCTACAGAGTGAGTTTTAAGTATAGAACTCCTCAATTTTCTCGGAAACGGTTTGCATGATTTTTATAGATTTTTATGTGCAAGTATCTTGTGATATGGTGGGTATTATGGTGTTATTAACACTGTTGTGAGATCTTTCCTTTTTTCCGAATAATAATGAACGTTGTTATTTCAAATAGATCACCATGTATTTTTCAAGTATTTTGAAATCCTCAATAAATACTGATTATTTTTCATGTAATGTTCCTTATATTTAAATCCCATAACTTCGCAGTTATAGCTACATTTACCATTTACAATAATACATTTAGATAGCTATGACTGCTTCAATAACAAGTTTGACTTATCAATAAATTAGTAATCTTGGTGTTTATTAAGAGTCACAATAGATCATGTATCTGAAAAACAACAAATTGAGGCTTTAATGACGTTAGGATAATGTGAAGTCAACAAGAAACGTGTAATATTTTTTGGTAAAAAAGTTTAACGGAACTGGTTCAGTAATAGTATATTACACACCGAGGTGGAAAGCGTTTCATTACTGTCGAGAGATCAGTTAGTTAGCTATTATCTCGAGACAGGAATGAAACTTCCTACCGAGGTTTGTATACTATTTTATTTACAACCATCATATCCCGATAAAAATCAATAAATCTTTGTTTCGTTCTGAACACACCAAAAATATTACATTTGACAACTGTCACCAATATAAATAAATGTAAGATGAAGTCGAATGGATATAAAGTTCGCGAACGATAAATTAAAAAAAAATGTCCTCTGATTAAGAATTGATGGATTATACCCCTCCAGAAATAGGTATTGAAATATTTATCAATGTGTTATATTTTTAAATATGAAAAATAGTCATCTAAAATATATAATATTAACGATCACATTATTTTAGAGGGCGGGAAGTGGAGGTGTGTAATATGACACTTTCTAACCTTCAATGACGTTAGTAATGACAGCATTATATATATGGTTGTGAATAAAATATTTATCCAAATCAGGGCGCAGAAAAACTGCATCAGCTGAAAACAAGTCTTTAGATGTTTGTGTCCTGTTAGGAGACGATCCACACTTGAGTACCTACTAGACAAATATCCAAATATTTAGCAAACATCCGTAGTGAAAGTGTCACGTGAAAATAAATTCCATCCATAAAAAATAAGATTAGTTCATGATTTGTCAGATTATGATTTCGATAGGCGCGAAGAGTTTGCAAACATAATGATGGAAAAATCTGACAATCAAAGCGATCCAAACTTTTTAAGTGATGTTATGTTTTGCGTTGACGCCACTTTTTTTATCAATGGGAAAGGTGAATCGGCATAATTGTAAATACTGGTCATATAACAATCCTCGTTGGATGCGTGGATCCCACACCCAATATCCACAAAAACTGAATGTATGGGCTGAAATAATAGGTGAGAAAATAATTGGTACCTTTTCATGGAGGAAAATAGTATTATACCTGAGTTGGCTCGGTTATTTCCAAACTCAAGTAAGTATTTTCAATTACATTTCAATGTAGAAATTTCATTATTCGAAACTCTCTGACAAAAACAATATGTCAAACGGCAATATTTGGCTGCAGGAAGATGGTACTCCACCTCACTATGCGCGTGTGGTGAGGCAATACCTAAAAAATATGTTTCCCAGATGATGGATCGGAGGGCGTTGTTTTATCGAGTGACTTCCGCGATCGTCCATAAAACAAAACCTGCCAATATTCAGGGATTAAAAGATAGGGTTATCACAGAGATAAGAAAAATTGAGCAGTTAGGGATGCTGCAAAATCTATAAAATCTGAATTGAATAGATGAGGCTTTTACTTAATGAAGATTCATACTTAACTATGAAATAAAACAATGAATTTTTGTTTAAACCTTCATTACAATTGAACTATGTTCAATACAACTTGTGACGCGTTTCGCTACACAGTAGCTTTCTCAAACGAATGGAGGTATCATATAAATTAAAAACTTTTCATGATACCTCCATTCGTTTGAGAAAGCTACTGTGTAGCGAAACGCGTCACAAGTTGTATTGAACATAGTTCAATTGTAATGAAGGTTTAAACAAAAATTCATTGTTTTATTTCATAGTCTATAAAATCTATTGTAAAGTCTTAAAAAACGAATTACTTGTTGTATTGAAGTGAACCGGCAACATTTTGAGTATTTTCAGTCAAATTCCAAATTTTTCTACTACTCAAATGTGGACATACCTTCTCAATGAAACAAACATTTAAATATTTGTGAGCACTCTACCGTGCGAGAGAACTCTTCTATTCGTTAAAATAACTAGTTTTTTTTATATTGACTGGAAAGTCCTCCACAATTCGTAGTGCTATTTGTAATTCATAAGTACCTATCTGTGAGAATTGGAAGTTACTGCAACATAATAATATTTTATAATAATACTTTTGTGTGATAAGGATACACCAATACAAACCAAGAGTCAGTGTGTAGGAGTGTTGTTATTATTGATTGATAATTATTATAATCACTTAGTTTTCCATTAAAACTTCTGGGAAATAATGTGAAAACTGATATCCACACCCTCTAAAACTTATTCCTGGTCATTACGGTTGACGAAAATTAATTTTGAACGTTAATTACCATGTAATCTGGTCTCACACTTCATTTTTTAATATAACTACGGCAGTGGTATGAGTAAAATATATGATGATATAAAATTAAATATTGGTGTCAGTTAGTATTCACAACGTTTTCCTGGCGAGCAAAGGGTGCCGGCTATTATCTATAATCAATATTTCACAAGCGCAACCCATTTGTTTAATGAGCCCTAGGCCATTAGAAAACAGCCATCAAAAGGAACTCGACGCATACAAATTCTATATGAGCCAATAATCATTTGCAACCAATATTTTGCATTAGAACTTGAAAAATAAGTAGCAGAGTAAAAGGAATAAATGTATTTTGCTCAAAGGATCTATATCCTGGTATTTCAGTTTTGTTAAGAAATTGAAATCGCTCTTCATAATGTGAACAAAACCTAGTGAATATTCATCAGTGAACTGTTGTTAATCCCCTAATATTATTGAATACGGTTATGTACAATATGTCGTTACGGATTTTCCCGTTTGTTCTTTGTCCAAATTGTAAATATATATACCAAAAATAACGATTCCATAGTATTTCGAATTTGTAGATTCGAAATAATTCATAAAATGGTTCCAGTTGGGACGCAATACACTTAAAAGCTATAGTTTTTTTCCTGTTTAAGTCTGGAAGAGACATTAAGTTCGGGAGTAATGTTGATTAGTATTGAAATCTGTGTTTGGGATAATAACCGTTGGATGTCCAAATCTTGTTATCCAATTAGATACTAATGTGTTTGGGTTTTGTTCTCGTTGATTAAGATAAATAGTGGTTTTCGGATATATTGGAAAAATAACGTGTATTTACTCAAATTTAATGGTTATCATGATAAAGCAATTTTTCAAATATCGAACCAACCATTACAAAATGGATTATATGAAGAGCTCAGAAGGTCTAAGAGAAGAACATAGAGACAATTCTGCGAAGGAATAACTAGTTTAGCCCCAGCAATGCGCCTCTACAACGTGATCCCAACGGTATTGGAGAGTTCACTAAAACCGTAGACAAAGGCATGAGATGCTTATTAGGTTTCCTAAGCTCAACATTCTATGATGATGACTTAAAAGTTAACCTTTGTGAACCTGTTTACAGAACATCAAGAGCAGCAAAAAGCCTAGTGGGAACGATATTCATAGAAAATCAAATTAAATAGGCATTAACAGCTTTTAACCTCACGATCCCCCTGGAAAGGATTATATCTATCCAGTCCTGCTACAACTCAACCTAATTTCTCACCTAATTGGTATATTCAAGATGAGCTTTATCCTGGACAATATTCCAAAAAGAATGAAGAGAGGTAGGGTCTGCTTCATTCATAAGAGTACAAGTCAGGCAAATTTACTGTATATGCATAATCTATGCATAATCTACCCCAATCTCTCAGGCCCCACACAAAAACGTTTGCGCATTACTTCAATGTAAAAAGCTGTTTCTATTCAGTCATATATCCTACCAGTTTCTTGCTTCAACCTTGCGTCAATTGCTTGTCTGCCTTGCCTAAAACCAAATTGATTTTAGCAAGGCCTCCCATTCTATACAATTCATTATTTAGCCTTTTCACTAGTTAATTTTCAGACAGTCTACCTTCGATGTGAAGTGGGCATATTGGTCTAAAAAAGGAGGAATTTTCAATTGGTTTTCAATCAGTACTAGCCGCCTGTCTCTCTCTTGTATACGGAAAGCATGTACTCTAATTTAGATTACACCAGCTCTTTGCTAGCTTCTGCCGGAATATTTCCAGGTTCAGCAGCCTTGTCAGTTTTTAGCTTGTTAGCTGGTTGGTTTAGTTCTTCCACCGTGATATTGTCAATTTGTTTAGTTTTATTGGGTGCTCTTGCACTGGCCGGCTTCTTCGAGTTTTCATTTGTCAGGCTGTTTCTGCACTTACTGGCCTTATATCTATCTATGTCCACTCAATCAATCTGATCTAATTTGTTTTGATCTATTTAAATCCACCAAAGAGTGATTATCCTGAATTGAGAAAATTATAGAATTTTGAGAGAATACAAAATGTTCTTGATTCTAGTAGATATATTTTAAGCTCCGGTCTATCGGTATAAAGATGGCATGAGGTGTTCTAGTGCAGAACGTTCTATTTTTCAGCAAAATTGCAACGTAGAAATTTCATTTCTGGTGACAATCGAAATACTCCAAAAAAACGGTTAGGGATAAATAATCTGAATTACTCTGATGTCTTTTATTTTGAAATCTCTTATCGTCGCTTTGTTTTGCATGTAAAATATCCATGTCAGTTCCAAAAAACCAGTGGTAAATGGTAAGGATTACGCCACTTATGGATATAAAAGAGGGTCTCTTGAATTGTGACCATATTGAAACTAATCATACATTCTCTCCGTATAAGAAAATTTGGCTTAGAATGGTGGAGAAAATGTCAAGTTATTGAATCACGATAGAGTTATACTTCAGTATAATATTCATTATAATGAATTATTTTTGGATCATAGTTGGAAAATAAATTTAGTAATCACTTTCTAAAAATAATCACAAAAGACATCCGCGCCAAATAATACACATAAATGAATAAATTCATGTATCTTATTTTTTGTTAAAACTGGTCAAAAACATACATTTGAAATTGTGAAGAGAATACCTACTCCTGAGATCTTTTCCGCAAGAGTAAGGAAGTACACCACACAAAAAGTCACATTAAATGTTTGTCCGTACAAAATACTCATCAAATTTTGATGAGTATTTTGTACGGACAAACAAAAAACACACAGAAAAACGTCTGAGGACATATTGCAGTTGCATATGAAAACACGCACGTCTGTTCATTTTCAAGTTTAAGACCTTGATGGTTTTCTTAACCCATTCTTAGATAGATATATCAAGAGTGTATGAAAGTACTTTTTAGGAAACTGTATTATTTATTTATTTATACTAATAAAGTGAAGAGGAAATATGTGTATTCTTGTTCGGTTATTATGATGTATAACCCAAAACCGACTCAATTGATTCCAAAAATTATTGCAATCATGAAGCGTTACATTATCAACGATTGGCAGGGTTTGTATTTTAATTAAAAATAACATTAGAGACCCCTGCGGGAATAACTACAATGTATCCAAAATTTGGCCACAAAATTCATTATTTAGTGCGCGCTCATAGTAGGTACTCATCCTTACCGCGAGGCTGTGTCTAACTAAGTTATTATGAGATCAGTTTAAAAATTATATGAAAACGGTTAGGCCAATTCAATGAACTAGGCGAGAACAGCATCGTTACCTTACTGTGGATTTCAGGATATCCTTTTGGGGTCCGGAACCCTTTTACGGTATTACCTTCAATGTAATATTGAACAGATCAAAGTGACTTATGGATGACTACAACCAGTTAGGAACATAATATGAATGTTTTAACGGGTCACTGTCGCCTGAATGGGCACCTAAAAAAGCTCAAAATAGTGAAAGAATTATATTGTAGGTTTTGTGGTATGGTAGAATCCACATACTTGCCCATTGCATAGCAGTTCAGAATACTGGATACAAGAGGGTCACCTACCTAAACTAAGGCCTGCAGATATCCGGGAATAAGGTCTAAATGAGCTACTAGCCTCATAGAATTTCCTCAGGAAGTAAGCAGAAGGAAGGGGGCACGATATATCTTGCAGATCTTAGTGAAAATCACCCCAATATACGTATATCTATACACACATACATACAAATGCGAAATGTGCGTCAATGAGCCGGACGGATTTCTAGTTTTAGGAAAAAAAATGCATTTTATAACACATTTTCTTTTATAGATATAATTCCAATATTAAAGAGGAAAATCAATAATTTAAATATACCAAATGTCCAAGATCGGCAACGCTGAACACAGAAAACTTACAAATTCAGCAACGTCTAGATATTGTCGATAAGATGGTAATTTATTCAGCGGTCCCTTGTGTCACACTTTTATCGAGAATTTTGGAGAAATCCAAGGCGAAGGTTAGCAAATAGCTCCTAAAACCCTATTATCGTATTTTCCACTGAAAAAGATCCTTATTATTAATCGTTTACTGGACGGAGGGCGCAAAAATTAATCCAGAACTTCGTGTACAATATTGAAATTAAGAATAAAATTAACCCAGGATTTTAACTGATAAAATTGCAGTTTTACAAAAAACTAGTTCTGTTACTTTGGTAGGGGGAATCATGTAGTCAATAACGTTTGAAAAAAAGCGGATGATTTTCATTGATCTTCATCGTTTCCTTGGTGAACGTAATAAACAGAGCCTTCATATATACAGGGTGAATCACGAGTAACGGGATGGGGGTTTATAGCGAAAGGATAAAAGTTTCAAAATGTTTGTCACTTTAGCAGTTTGTACATTCATATAGGATACATTTTGAAATATACAGGATGTTCCAATAAAGTAATATTTTTTCTTATAGGACACGCTATATTTTATTACATTTTCTGATTGCCCTTGAAAAATAAAATACTCCTTCATAACAGTTCCCTATACCTAAATACAGAGGATTCCGAGTTATGATGACTTTTTTTAAAATGTGAACATTTTAGAAAAAATTAATAACTCATTGATATAACAAATTTTAGCAAATTTTCTACTAAATAGTTGGACATTCGTTGAATGTATTCCACGATTGAGTACTAAACATCTCTTTAGAATTTCCAGTTTCAATATTAAATCATTCATTGTGTAATATCGGGCTTATTATTATTTTTTTTTATTACAATTAACGTGCTCGGCTGCTAAGGCAACTCGCACAGGTACAGTAAAGTACCTATACAATAAATAAGTTATATTTTGTGGTATAGCTGTACATCTTCCAGGAACTGGAGAACGGTGAGGACATTATCTGGATTTCCGAGTATCTCTTGAAGACTTCCTTTGAGGTTGAGCTGTTGTCTTCTAGCTGTGTACTGTTGGCATTCTAAAATAATGTGTTCAACGGTGTAGATGCAGTTACAGGTTGAACAGAATGGTTGATTGTTGGATGACATAAGGTAGCCATGAGTGAATCTAGTGTGACCGATTTTTATAGTCTTCTCAGCACCGCTAGGTCTTGTCTTGAGAGATTTGAAACTCCAATATAGTAAGGGTGGCTTAATGAAGGTTGGATTTTTCGCAGTTTTGTCTGGATGGAGTTCCAATGATCTTGCCATAGAGCTTTGACTTTACGCTTGATGACTTGCTTGAGATCGGATGCAATTTGGATGTTATCTGCATAATAATTCAAAGTTGTGGCCCTTTTAGCTAGTTGATCAGCAAGTTCGGTTCCCATTATACCAATATGAGATGAATGGTGGAGTTATATTTTGGGAAATGGAGAGTTGGTAGGTATCATGGATATTCTGTACAAGAGGATGGTCACTGAATATATCTTTAATGGAATGTATAGAGGCAAGAGAGTCTGTACATATGCAGGCATTTAAATTGGGAGCGGAAATATGTTTGAAAGCCTGAAGTACCTATACTATAGAGTTCGCCGGTATGTACACTGTACAGTACAGTACAAGTTGGTGATATTGTGGAAGAGAAAATTGGAGATTCTAATGTTGCTACGGCACAACCGACTCCTGTTTCATTTTTCGAGGCATCAGTATACAGTACCAAATCGTATTCATTTCGGTATATTATATCCAGAAAAGTTTTTCTAATTACATCGTTTGGTGTTTCATTTTTATTCTGAGTTGTGAGAGATGTGTTGATATGAGGGATGTTTTTCGTCCATGGTGGCATGAGGGGAAGAGGTAGAGGAAATGTTTGAGAAATATCAATTTTGATTGGCATTGTCTTTAGTAGTATAGGTAGGTCTTATTGTTGAGGATGTTGAGATATTCTGTAAGTTATCATTGGTAAACAAGCTGTATACAGGATTGAGAGGATTGGAAGATACCGAGATAACATAGTTAAGAAATAATTGTTGACGTCTTATCCATAAAGGAGGTTCGCAGTAGAGACTTTCTACCGGGCTAGACCTAAACGCCCCCTGGCACAGGCGAAGAGCTGTATTGTGTACCGAGTTCAAGACATTAATCTGTGATTTAGATGCAGATATATAAACGAAGCGGCCATAATCTAATTTAGATCGAATAAGAGATCTGTATATTTTTAAGAGAGAAGATTCGTCCGCGCCCCAATGGAAGTGAGAAAGGGTTTTTATGATGTTTAGTCGTCTGTATCCTTCGCTCTTTGTATCTAAAATATGTTTTTTCCAATTGAGGCGGGAGTCAAATATCACACCCAATATTTTGCAGTGATTTACAACCTGAAGAGGAACGTTGTTGATTAAAATATTAGGGGTAGCGTTTATTGAAGATTTACTAAAATTTATGATTTTGGATTTTTTTGGGGATAGAGAGAGTCCCAATAATTTTATCTTGTTAGACAGGGAATTTACAGCGGATTGAATTATAGAGGAGGTAGTGGACACTGACTGACCGTGACAATATAATACTAAGTCATCGGCATACATCGTGCATCTAATAGGAGCAGTGAAATTAGAACATAGATCATTTGCTTATTTTGAACGGCCTATATTTTAATAATTCACCATGTTCAAAAAAATGTCCTCTTTCGAATGGTATGAGGGTGTCCTTTACCTAAGTTACCGAGAAAGTGAACAAAACTAAACCAGTTACTGACGAAAACGCCAACGAATTTGAAGTACTGCTGTCGGTTACGGAAAATCCTAATACCAGTTCTAGAAAAATTTCAAGAGAATTAGGTATAAGTTAAATGAGTGTGTATAGAATACTCAAGAAAAATCGCTACCATCCGTATCATATTCAACTACACCAGCAGTTGACACAACAGGATTATGATAAACGTTTAAATTTTTGTTTATGAACTTTGGATAAAGTTGGAGAAGAAATTGATTTTTTTAATTATGTATTGTTTACTGACGAATCTACTTTCCACAATAATGGGTTAGTAAATAGATATAATTTTCCTTATTACGATACAACAAACAAACATTTATTCCGTACTGTTGATCGCCAACGCCGATGGAGTGTGAACGTTTGGGGAGGGATTGTGGGCGAGTATGTTATCAGTCCGTATTTTTTTGACGGACACCTGGATGGAAAACAATTTTTGAGTTTTTTGAAAAAAGACTTCTGGATCCTTTTCGAAAACCTACCACTTAGCATCCGAAAGAAAATGTAGCTACAATTGGATGGAGCTCCTGCCCACTTTTCACGTGCTGTTAGGAACTACCTCAATAGAAAATTTAGAAATAAATGGATAGGTAGAGGCGGTCCTTATAATTGGCCAGCTAGGTCACCAGAATTGACCAAGACGGATATCTTCAAATGGGGTTATATTATAAATATTGTGTATACTACATCCCCTACTACTCCAGACGATATGAAATTAAGAATTTCGAACGTTTTCGCGTCTATAACACCCGATATGTTGAATAATGTAAGTAAATCGTTGGAAGCTAGAATCACGTGTTGCATTGCACAAGATGGCAAGCATTTTGAGCATCTATTACAGTATTTTTTTATTTCTTGCTTTTAATAAATTGTTGTTCGTTTTTGTTTTATGTACTCAAATACTTATCGGTAAAAAAGAGATGTACCTCAGCAACTACAAGTGTGCATATTTATTAGCAACTTCACTTTTTTACAACTATTGCTGATGTCTTAAAATCGATTTACCATACAATTTAAGAAAATTGTAAATTACACGAGAAGTATAATATCTAGGTATAGGACACCCTTATACCATTTGAAATAGGACATTTTTTAAACATGGTGAATTATCAAAATACAATACAATGATCTAATAATGAAACTGAAAATTCTGAACACCCTGTAAAGAGATGTTTAGTACTTAATCATGGAATACATTCAACGAATGTCCAACTATTTAGATGTAAAAGAAAATTTGCTAGAACTTGTTATATCAATGAGTTATTACCTTTTTGCAAAATGTTCACATTTTAAAAATAGTCAGCATAACTCGGAACCCTCTGTATTTAGGTATAGGGAACCATTATGGAGGAGTATTTTATTTTTCAGGGGCAAAATGCAATAAAATATAGGGTGTCCCATAAGAAAAAATAAAACTTGGATACACCACACTTTATTGGAACATCTTGTATATTTCAAAATAATTTTAAAATGTAGCCTATATCAATGTACAAACTACTACAAAGAGACTAACATTTTAAAACTTTCACCGTTTCGCTATAAGCCTCCATCCCGTTGGTCGTGATTCACCCTGTATATGTGATATATTCAAGGAGCTAAGTTCCATCTATAATTTAAGTACAAGATTGTTTTAGGTGAATTTTGGTCCTTAAAAAAGTATAATATAAGTAGCCAAATTTCAGGACATTGAAGGAAATGGAAAATCTGATGAACCAGCCAATAATAAAGCTACAAGGTCCAAATCTTACTGTGGAACAAGGAAATATTTTGTTAAACCAGAACCTGGATTAATCAATAGCATTTATTTCAGACCCGTTTCAGAATAGTAGAAAAGTATGTAAGAAGTAGAATCAGTTTTCAGTTTATTCTGCGGTTTGCAAAATAACAAGTCAAACTAACAAATTTTATTGTCTAACTCTGATGACAAGTTTTCTAACTGTGCGAATGCTTGGTACGATTCTTAAGTACCTACTTTGAAAATCTTAGAAAAGGTGACTTCAAAGCCACAATGTCTAAGTGAGGCAACTACCAAGAAAGCATGAAACTTTATCAAATGCCTTTGGTATAATATTAAATTATAGTCACATTCAGAAGCTCTTTTGAAACAATCGAATCTACACGTTATTTTTTGATAATTATAATTTTTGTGATTACAAAGTGCAATCTAATTTTCATATCCAAAACTAACCGTTCACGATTTACGGTAAATTGTTTACTTGCACTGAATATTTTAAATTTTTCGGGTATTATTATTGCACATTCTTATTTTCACTACTACATAACTTCAACAAGCATGCTTAAAGGTACAAATTAACGGATATTGAGCCAAGTAATTGATTCCCCATACTACGCCTACTGTAATAAATTATATTTCAGTTAATAAAATTTCCCCATATAATCAATATTAAACATATATTATTAGCAAATAAGTCTTATGAAAAATTGCAGCCCTCAGATAATTGTATTCAATCATCTTCATTTGGTTATATGAATAATTAGTTATTTTAAAGTGAACAAATATTATGATTTTTTTTGTATGTGAAATAATGTTAAGCTACGCACCCTGTATCTCTGATCATTGTTTAAATAAGAGAACCCCCGCACGAAACTAATATTCAAGGTGGTATATGGGTGAAAACATAATATGAAATATATGTTGGCGTAGGTATACTCGAAGAAATCCGTCTACAACGATCATTAATTATAACGGACTACAGCAGGTCAAAGGGACCCACAGCAGCGACTAATATTGTCCGCAATCCGCTATCGTCGTCATTTAAAACAACAAAAGGAGCGAAGTGTGATTTTTCCGTTCAGAATCTAATCGTCTTTGTTAAAACAGCATTGGAGTTACAATCGATCAAACACTAAAAAGACCAAAATTACATCACAGGACTGTCTGGAGATTAAAGCCTTAGGGTACACCATTCGTAACTACCTAGCGATTGGAATTTTGCACATAGGCGCAGTTCCAACAATACGAAAGGGGCAATTTTTGAAATTGTTAATATACACTGAATCCACTGAAGCTTGAGTCCTGGAAATTAGTGAAAAAATTTGGAACTAATATATCAAAAGTCAAAAGAAGATCCCAGTAAGGCAATCATAAATTTAATATATATATATATATATATATATATACCTACAATTAATTATAGATAGCTACAGCTAAGACAGTGTTTGGTAGGAGAAAAACAATAGAAGAAAACAGACAACTGGATTGAATGGAAGAATTGGACAACAAGCTAGATCTACACCGAGAAAAACAGGCCAAGAGTATAATCAATTGTAAGGGCTACTTTGCATTTCGCAAAAGATCGTGGAGACTTGTGTGTGTATAAGGTAGAAATTATAGACAACCTACATCCTATAATATGAAGTATGCATTGCTTATGCTGGAATAGGGGCTGGAGGAGTCTTTGAGCCCCTTTAGAGGTCAATCAACATAAAAAATTAATTACGTATATACTTAGAATATTAATTATTTGTTTGTAAGTTAAAAAAAATTTTGAAAACCGGTGATAAAATATTTTGAAGGTAAGCGTTTTGTTTCGGATTCTTGTAAAAGTTTATTTAGGACACAATACAAGTCAGATTATAGATACATATTCTAAAAATGCAGTGCTAAAACACTGATAACAAAATTTCTATGACAATTTGAGACACTTTCAAAGGGCAATCTAACCTCATTACAGTGTAAGTCCTATAAAGAATATTAATTTTTTTGATACCCATTAAAAAGCAGTTTTTTCTGTTTTGCAGAGTTATAAGTATGTAATTGAATTTAAATTTGTATTTGAATATTTGAAATAATATTCCTGGGCGAACAGAATTTTTATTCGAATAAATAGGTACCTACATGAATTTGAACATTACATAATATACATATTTTGTGTTACATGAGACCGAGATATCCCCAAAAAGTCGCTTAGAAATGTCAGTATGTGACCACGGAGTACTAATTGCTAAAACCACTTTCATCTTATGTTTTCGAGGTCGCTGAATATAACTTTTTATTACACACAACTTATATTTTTCGTGCAATATAATATGTATGAAATGAATGAAAATTGGCTTCTATTTCCAATTTCTATAATTTCCATAGAAAATAAATGTTATTGCTAATTTTGTACTTTCATTGTCTAGATTGCTGTACTATATACATACGATGTTTAAATCAGTAATCATCATCGATCGTTCAGTAAATGACAAAGATAAATACTGGATTGAAGGGTCATCTATACTAAAACAATCTAGACAGTGAAAGTATTAAATTTACAATCACGTAGTTATATTACTGTTAACAATCTATTTAATAATCATTATTAACTAGTTATTAACAGGTTTATGTGGTGAGTGACATAATTAATACTCCCAAAGATTTTGTTTTCTAAGGTAATTGAGTTTTGGTCTTTAGCGATTACTGTTTAATAGATTATTGAAGTGTTTCAATAACCCTAAGTTGACGGACCTTGATAACGATGATCAAAGCCCTTTTTATTGTCATAATTAAACATTTGTTGTGTCTTAAAACGTATTAAAATGTTTAACTACCACAACTTAATTTTTAATGATTCTGAATAAACTTTCTTCTCAGTGTAGGAGAATACCCAAAAAAAATTATTTATCACAAAAATGATCATAATAAGAAATCAACAAAAGAAAACTAAAACAAGCAATGAAGAAATGAACAAGTGGTAGGACACCTGGTCCAAGCACCTTTCAAACGAAAATGTATGCCATAGAAAACTGTGCCCAGTTCAATATTGATAAAATAAATCGAAAGAATAGGATCACTATCAAGTCGGATAATCAAGCAGTCATGAAAGCTCTGAGATTTTGCGTAATCATTTTTAAGATTGTATGGAAATGCCTAGAAATTTTAATGGATTAAGCCAAGCCATCGTAATCCTACCGTGAGTTCTGGGACACACTGGGATAGAAGGACACCAAATAGCAGATGGACCAGCAAAAAAAGGTGCTTGAACACCCTTTTGGAGATCGGAATTTTTTTACGGTATCACCAATATAATATCAGGAAAAGTAGGACAACCTGAAAAAATAGATAATACCTACCATTGAAAACATCCAATAGGGCTAAAACAATCAAAGATACTCCCGGAAAACTATAACTAGGTGGGTCAATTGAGTGCGTTAGCCAGAGAAAGCCTAATTATAGTTTTGGAGGTTGTGATAACAAGCCAGGTGTATTGGCAATACACTATTTCTTATGATAGACAGAAGTATGCCTGAAAGCATATTTGTGAGGTGGTCTCCATTGAAAAAAATGTATTTCCTGTACAGCTGGCACTACTGCTTTTTATTTTTACCTCTCCTAATAATCGCAAGACATACCGAAAATAAACAACTGCAAACAAACTACATGATAAAATCGCGGTTAATTTTGCGGTACTATATAGATATAGGACAGTTATGCCAACCATGCTGGATGGATGCTGGACCATAACTCCTGTTCTAGATTTTCTTGTCCATCTCTCTCCTCAGTTCTGACTATCCCTCGTTTTTTTAGTTAACAAATAAGCATCATTTATTATTTTCGCTATTTAATCAGCTCTTTCACAATTTCTGCGAAACGTTAAAATTATATAGTGAAGGTTGCAACGAAGTTCCTATTTTCCGACATCGAAATGGAGAGACCGTCTTCATGCAAATCACATAATAAATCAGAAGTTCTTGACCGAACGAGTGGAATTCACTGAGAAACGAGGCGCTGTGAAAACTTTCTCAATTTGGACCTTCCTATTTAAATTAAATTAAGCTCAGTTAGATATCTCAATTTTTGCCCTTTCTCACGTTTATATAAAGCTAAATTAAGGAGATAATAGGTAAGAACTTTATCGTAATATTAATTCCAAACGTCGATAACGCAGTTTAAATTTACATACAAGACGACTAGAGCTTAAAGATTTAATTAATTTTCCGAAATAACGGATAGAGGTTCGATTAAAATAATGAAACTTTTGTTGTTATTAAATACCAAAATTCAAGTTAATAGAAATCTTATTGTAGATATTATTATTTCAAGATATCCAATACAGTAAACTTCTTGAACTTACAACGTTAAGACAAACCACAAGTGGCAATGTGCTAAAAAGTTACTAATACGTGGGTTGTCTTTTATATTTTGCTATACATAGGTAATGCTACAAAGCTTATAACAGATGCACCTCCAAATTTTTTGCTCAAAAAGCGGAGTATCTCAAGGTCCTATAGCAATGGTGAAAACACAGAATCAGGTTCACAAACAGCAATAAACCACGTCAGCAACTGATCCTCTAACATCGCACTAACCTATTCTGCCACTAAATCCAGAATCATCAAGTTTAGTAGGGAACATAATACACAAAACCCTTATCTAAAAATCAAAGGAAACACTCTACCTGTAGTAAATCACCATAAAATTCTAGGCTTAACGTTTGACAAGAAACTCAACTTCAAACAACACATCCAAGAAACGAAATCAAACTGTATCAAATGACTTAATATACTGAAAACAGTATCCCGTCATCATTGGAGAAGTGACGAAACAGTACTTTTTAGACTGTACAGAGCTATAGTCAGATCAAAAATAGATTACGGTAGCATAGTTTATCTCTCCTCTTCAAAATCTCATCTAAACACCCCAACTAGCAAAGTTGTTTTATAATTTTTGGCTTATAACAATTTTATTTTAATGCTGATTTATTGTTGCTTTCAAGAATGGAACTTATTATGTAAAGGTTCCCTAAGAGCCAGTTTAGATTTTCGTTACAAAATTGTTTTATAAATGTATCACAAAAACAATTTGGCAACAAAATTATATAATATTTATAAAGCAATTTTATACGTAGTATGTAAGAGATTCATAAGACATTTATTGTTTATAAAATTTAGTTGTTTTATAACATTTTTTTAAGAGAGTTTGGTAGCATTTATATATCAGGTATAAATACATTATAAAACTATTGTTATGAACACTTTTAGCGGCTAATTGAATTAAAGCAGCAGATGCCTCAATTTTATTGCCATTGAAAATTGTAGTTACAGACACAGCTATAAAATAATTATATAATTATTACATTGGAATCTGTTATGTAGCTTTCATGAAATAACTAATAAATATATTAGATTTGGCTTGGCAGTTTAAGAAAAACAAACCGAGTAAAATGTCGGAATTAACGGTGTGGAAGAAAAACAAAAGGAGTGGAGCGTTTTGGAGAAAAATAAAGAAAAACTCTGAAAGTATTATGATTAGCAATGAAGAAATTTTAAATAATAGGTCTGCATGTTCAGATAGTCATCCACAAGAAGTGATGATGGATCACTCAATAATAATTACAAATAAGGATACTATGCCAGAAACAGCAACCAAAGATGAGAACTTATCATTAGACGTGCCAAATTTTAGTTTAGTCGTATTAAAAATGTTATAGAAAAAGCTTAAGTAAATAATATAATCGTGTTGAATTTGTCTATCAATACCTGTTTTGTAGGGTTCTTTTGAAAATGAAGTATATTTCAAAAATGTTTTAAAATTATCACAAATGTTGGTAAACTATTTTATAAAACCTACTTTGTCCACTAAACTGTTATATAACTGGCTGCCATGTTAATAATCAGGTATAGATAAAATTTTAATAATACAATATAATATAATATAAAGACAAAAATATGGGTACATACCAGTTCGCTCCCGCGGTCACATTTTAATCCATAATTTTAAAGTGGTCGTGGGTAAGTTCGCTCCCGTAGCAATTTCTTGGAAGGGTAGGTACTTAGGGATTAAAATGGGACCGCGGGTAGGGGTGGAAAGTGGGTAGTTTATAAATGCTTGTTATGTTTGTTGAGAGATCATTTTGAAGTTTATGTTAACTTGAATAATATGGATTCGTTGAAAGTGAGTGAAATGTTAAGCGAAAAAGGCAAGCCAATATTAGTTGTCAATAATTACTAATATAATTTTCACAAAATACTTTCCGAAAACGTGAAACGGTGGTAGTGCATTCAACGTGGGTGTAAATCGTATATTAAAACTTTTTCGGACAATAGTGTAATTATTGAACACAATGAAAACCATAATCACGAGGACTGTGATGTGTCCATTTTAAACCGACAAAAACTAAGCAATTGTTTAAAAATACGTGCCATGGAAGATATATGCGAGAAATCGATGAAGCTCATTCACAAACAATTAAATAAAGAAAATGTTGATACACTGACTATAACGGACGTGCATCTAGTGAGAAAGAACATATATAACGGCCGAAAACAAGTTCTGCCCAAGATTCCAAATTCCATGCAGGAAGTACATGATGTATTAAATACGATGAAGGTGTTAACCAATCAAGGAGAGTTATTTTTGCTAACCAATGATTCTGTGAAAAATTACGTGGCATTTTCGTGCACGTCCAACTTAATATTTTTGAGCAAATCACGAACAGTTTATGTAGATGGGACTTTTAAGTGCTGCACAAAATTTTTCCACCAGTTCACGGACTACAAAATGGGCACTATATTCCATTAGTCTTCTTTTTGCTTCCAAATAAACAAGCAAATACGTATGCTACTGCATTCAATTGTATAAAAGATCAATGTTCAAAACTGAAAATAACTTTTAATCCTGAAGTTATCTATGCGGATTTTGAAAAGGCTATTCACTCTGCTGCACGTCAAGTTTTTCCTTCTTCTGAACTAAGAGGATGCAGATTTCATCTTGGCCAGTCGTGGTAAGTATTTTTTTTAACGGTTGACAACAATTAAGATATTTTTGTTGTTGATGATTTCCGAGTTTAACCTTATGAATGAAATATTTTCACACACCCGGAAATCATCAACAACATAATAACAACTGCGAAAACATACATCCATACAAAATTTTTGTCTTTTACCGAAGACAACGACGTCGGAAGATACTTAAGATATGTGTTTGGTCTTCCATTTTTGGATCCTTCCGAAATGGGTGACTGCTTCGCATTTGATTTTGCACACATCTTACCTCAACATGTTGCCGTGCAAAAATTTGCCGATTACCTAGTAGAAAACTACATTTCGGAAAACGCTGATTTTCCCCCTGATATGTAGGCTGAAAATAGTTCATCGCTAGAACGAACTACAAACGCTTGCGAAAGCTTTCATTCAAAATTTAATGCGTTATTTAAATTGATACTTATATTGAAATACGTAGTGTCAATAATCAAAAAAATGTATACCGCAGGGCTGTTCACTTACGCCAGCAATTTGTTGAACATAAAATATCGTCGTTACGGCAAAAAGAAATGAGCCAATCTGAGTTTGTAAAATGTATGTCTCACAAATTTATACCAAATACACTATAAATTGCATGTATAAAATGTAAATATAATGTAAATATAATGTTGCATACAGATAATGACTTTTCTTTTGCATTGGTATTCTTAGAAAGTAAGCAGGTAGGTGCTTAATCGCCTTATCACATGGGAGCGAATTAGCATACGGTCATCGGAGCGAATTAGTACAGGATTAACAGGTATTTCTGACCACGGGAGTGAACTAGTGTGCACCGAAAAATATATTTCACTTTTGCAAATAGTTTGATTTTAAAATAACATTGAGTATAAACTAATTTAGAAGAATGTAACTAGAAGTCTCAAATATTACTACCAAAACATGATTTTTTTATTTGTCAACTTCTAAAATTATTATAAAACCTTGATAAAATTGGAGCGCAAGAAAAATTAACTGCATTTATACCCTATAAATCACAATAAAATTTGTTTTGCATCAAAATTGTTCTTCTGTCGGGAACTAATTCATCCACAAAAATAAAATGTAAGTGAGTGTTTCTAAAGTTGGTGCTGAATTTATATTATCACCAGCAACTCTGAAATATAATTATTTGAAAACAATTTAGCTTCTCACAAACATACTACAATAGCAATAAAGTGGCATAGCACGTTTATTAAACACTTATAAATCTTTTATAAAACCATTTTATTGTATTTTTATTAACATTGTATATCTGTTATATAGTAGTCGCTGGAGTACTTATAAAATACATTATATAAACAAAATGTTTTATAAATTGTGCCCATTTTGTGTTTATAGATATTTTATAAACATTTTAAAAACGTTTCTGAGACTAACGTTGTTTTATAATGTTTATCGCCAAAACATTCCTACGACTATTATAAAATAGCAAATTGTTAGTTGGAACGCTTAACACCATCCATAACACAGGCCTCCGCACATACCTGGGCGCCTTTAAATCCAGCACAATTGACTGGTTATATGCGGAAGTTACCGAACCTCTTCGTCACCTGAGACGGCAATACCTTTCACAAACATATTTCAGTTCAACATCCGCCAACCCCCACAACCCAGTCTATAAATCAATCTCAAGCATTTATAACGAAGAGTCAAATCACCCCCCAGAATCAACACGCACCATCATCGACGTGCTAAAACCTATCCTACGCAACATCGACCTCAACCTCATACTACCTCTACGTATATCTTCCTCATCTCCATTGAAAAAACCAACACCAATGATCGACACAACACTACTGGAACTCAAAAATCAAGAGACCCCAAACATAATGTTAAGAAAAACATTCACCAAACGAATCAACTAACAGAAGTTCGACCAAACCATATAATATACAGACGCTTCCAAAAACGAAGGATTAGGATGCGCGGTCACCTCATTAAACGAAACCCTCTACACAACTGCTCTTGAAGACACTTGTAGTGTATATACTGAGACCTTCAAAATAATAAACGTAAGAAATAAGAAGGTCACTGTTCAGACTCTCTCTCCTCATTCCAAGAAATTAGGAAAGCCAACTCAAAACACCCCCCTTTAAAACAAAAAATCCAAAAAGATATGAGACGCTATTTTCTCAAAACACCACGGTCTCTGTTTAAAAAACATCTCAGAGACTCCTGGCAATCATACTGAGATACAACACACTCCACCCTTCATGAAATACAATCTAGTTTAAAATATCACCATGACTTCACACTAACCAGAAAAGAAAAGAAAAGTGATAAGAAGAAGGCGCATTGGACATACACGCTATACCCATGGATACTTGATGACCGAAGAAGATCACCTCCTGTGCCAATTCTGTTCATCTAACTGTTAAACACATCTTATTGTAATGTCCCCGCTACCAAATCTACCAGCTCAAACACAATATAAAATAACCACTCAGTGATATCTTGAAATTTAGTGAAGTGAATACAGTACTATCCTACCTAAAAGACATAAATTTAATAAATCATATCTAACATTTTCCACCTAAAAAGTCTCGAATATTACAACTGTTTTACCTAAAATGCAAGAAGTACTGTAATTGTGTCAATGTCCTCAGCAGTCGAAACACGTTAATTTAAATTTAAAAAAAGCTTATAACAAAAATATTCAATAATATTATTCATTCCACGTTAAATAAAACAAGCATCACAAGCTATTTTGAATTGTTTTCAATAAAACTGAATTGCGGCTTTCTTTGAAAAGTCTATTCGATGCCAAAGAAAGTTCAGTCGTTAGCATTGCATAATGTACATTATACATACAGCTTTGCAAGTTATCTTGGATTGTTCGCTGCTTTCTTTGAACATTTCATTTGATACCAAAGAATATATTTTGTTATACTTTAGATATAAACTGTCCAGAATATACCAATTATTAGTGCCATGTAATGTAAGTTATATAGGTAATTGTTCAAGGCTTAACAAATTTAATGACAATATTTCATTTTACTTTGAATAAAACAAGCTTTGCTTGGATTGTCTTCAATGAAACCGAATCGAGGTTTTATTTGAAAATTCCTTTTGATACCAAAGAATAATTTTTTTTTACATTCTATTTGAACTGACCTGAATATATACCAGTTGTTTCACATTGAATCAAACAAGCTTTGCAATGTATTTTTTGTTGTTTAAAAAAAACAAATCGCAGTTTTTTTTGAAAATTCCATTTGATACCAAATAATAGTTTTTCTTTTATGTTTCCGATATAAAGTGACCTGTATATACCAGTTGTTCAAAACGTATTGTAATTGCAAAATTGGTTTTCGTTTATCATATTATAAGTATAATAAGTTTTCAAAAATATTTATTTTTTATTATAACTCCTGTTCATTCATTTGTTTGGTTTACATTCTTCAGGAAAGTATTCTATATTTTCAAACGAATTCTATCAATTCCTAAAATTTCATTTCATATTCCGAAACAATATCACAAAAATAAATATATTTTTTTCATTCCATCGGGTGTTTTTGAACCAAATAATATATTTTTTCAATTAACGAAAATATTTGTATCACTTGAGTAGCTCACACTCTTCATTCAAGTATAATTTTGAACCAATTCCTAATTATACACTTGTTTCAAATAGCAATATTCTTGATTCAACACTACGGATTCTGAAATTAAATAAATATTTAAACAAAATTAATATTTTTTTTATTTTAACAGTCTGGTATTTAACCAAACAATATGTATTCTATTATTCAAGTGAACATTTGTTTCATTTTATTATTTAATATTCTTGAATATACAAAATTGTTTATTTGCCTCCATGGTGGAATACATTCCCAGATGAAAATGAATTATTCTTGCATCAAATAAACCCGAAGAATTGAATGGAAGATATAAAACAATTGTCCTTGTCAAATATTTTCTTGTATCAAACAAATATTGGTCTTAAAACTCAAATAAACCGTCTTCTTTTAAATAGTGGGTTTATTTCACCATGTTGGAATAAGAAATTCATTTGACTGAAATATATTTTGTTAGATTTAATACTTTTTTTTTCTGTATCAAAAGAAACAACAGACTAGATACTCTTACACACTATTACTTTTGAAAGTATTCTTCACGAAGAGAAATACATTTTTGCATCGCTTGGAACCCATTCTGGAGGCAGTTATTCCACTTGCTTGTTGGTACATAATATATAACATACATAAATATATATATATATATATACCTATACCTTCTCCACATCCATTTTCTACTTTGCATTCGTAGATGGCGACACTAATACGTTAGTTGTTTCACCTTGATCTTTGATCATTATAGTCGAGTTGATTTTTGCTTCAATCGGACCGAGTAAGTGGTGGAGTGGTTACGCTCTCGACTTGCATTCGGAAGGACCGGGGTTCAAATCCCAGGTCCGCCTGACCTGCTATGAGTTTTTCAGAGGTTTTCTCGTAGCAATAGGCGAATGCTGGGTCAGTACACACCCTCTCAGGCACCTACCACCGTTCCTTCCACTCCCATCCCCTGAACCAAAAACAATCCTTATTCCTTCCAATGTTGGCTGAAGAGGCTCCGGAAAGCCTATAGCGGCCCGCTCCCCTCGAGGGGGAGAATGAAAATCGATCCTTCCTTTTTTTTTGGTTCAATCGGTTCGATAGCCTGGCTGGTGAGGCCTAAAGGCCGAAACAGCTGTCCCAGGATGCGAACCGATTGAATAAAAGAATAAAAATTAATTCGATTCCATTTTTGATTTATATATATATAGTTTTTGAAGGCGGTCACTGAATCTTCTGGGGACTGAAAGCATTAACTACGTTCATTCTTAATTTTTGGAAAGGTAAAAAAGTCGTTAAGACTTAGGTCGAGACTTTATGGAGGACGATCCAAAAATGTTTACTTTAAAAACTCAATTGTTTTTCGAGCTGTGTGGCAACTTGCTCTGTCTTGAAGGAGGATAATTCGTCTTTGAGGCTTGGTTTTTCGAAACTCAGCAAATAACTGAAACACAGCAGAACATATATTGAAATATGTATCCTGCAACCTACACCACTGTGCAAAATAATACTGAATGACATCCGGTTTGGAGCACTTTGGGGGTCGTTTGAAATTATCTTAAATAGCACGGTACTTTAAACTATATTTGTGAAGCTATTGTTGATTTGCGAAAAAAAAATTGAGGATTAGGTTTTTAGGACGGGACTTGATGATATAATTGAGTAAAAACACTGGTTTTCTATTGTACGATTTACCAATATTGTCTCAATATTATAATGTATGCTTTGCATATATCAACATATTTTTAAATCGACTGTAACAAACTAAATTTACGGACTATAAATAAATCCGACTCCAGAAGGCTACATATTTTATTAATTTTCGCATAATCCGCTATTAGTATATGATCTCCCAAGCGATATTCCCGACAGTTCCATTTTACACCAAGAACATTTGGTGCCATTAGGGAAACAAAAAACAGTAATAATAATTATGATTTAATAATGTATGTGATACTGATGTATTCTTTACAATTTATATATTGAAATTCTACTTTGTAGGAAACTATATCAGTAAATTGACCTCATCTAGAATGTTGAATCCCGGGACCTTTGTTCATAGCAAGGACCTACTCAAGTTTAAAATACTTTCTCGCTCGCAAACTTCTTGAGAGGATGCCTTTGCAATGTTCACCACATTTTACAACCATAAAAGTTTGTTTGAGCTTACTGGGAATCAAAGCCAGTGATTGACCTAATTGATTGGTGTTATTTTATCAAATTAAATTATGAAATAACATCGCTAATTGGCTAAATCAATTTTTCATTATGAGGCAGTCTGGAAACGAGTTTTTTCATATGAAGATATTATTTCACACAACTCTGTAATTCCTAATTTGAATACCAATCTCATTTTAGATAACCTTACTGAAATTATCTATAAAATATTTCTCATTTTTAGCATTATATTGTACAAGGCTCTTCAACGAAGTTGTTACTATACTTTCGAACACGTGTGTTTATCTCATCGTTCGTATAATGTTCAAAGCGCGGCTAAATTATGGAACAAGTTTATTATTTTGCAGACAATTTGTTTTAGATAAAAATCCAGGAATGCGTGGATTATGATGACGTTGCCAGTTTTGACACGGTGACGTAATCGTTGATTTTCCAAAATTTAAATGTGGCTCTGTAAAACCCCATCTGGATGGTCTTTTAATAATGTATTTAGCAGTATCGTCCTCAACTGACTAATGCTTAAACAGGAAAAATAAATAATCTAATAATATAATTTAATCAGAGAATTTTACAATAAACGAACTGAAATATTAAATAAATTGATACATAATATTTTTCAGCTAAATTGAATGCTGAAAATGCCAACCACCCGTCTCATGACAATAAGCAAATGAACGAACACATTCTCCTTGCACATTACGAATAACTTCCGGAGTAATTCTATTAACTTTGTCTCTAATCCGGTCGTGCAGCTCCTGTAGATTTTGCGGTTTATCTACATGAACCTTTGATTTTGAATAACCCCATCTAAAAAAATCTAGAGGACTAGAATCTGGAGATTTTAGCGGCCACTTTATTGGTCCTCGACTCTACCAATCAAGCTCTTGTTGTTACCAGATACTGTTATCTGGTAAGTTAGGATTGTTGGCGTTTGGAAACATATTGACAAGGACTGATATAACTTTTGTTCGTAGAAATTGCAACGTTCCCCTGTAAGATTGTCATCAAAAAAATAAGGACCAATAATTGTGTCATTAACTATTCCCGCCCAGACATTAATCCTCTGATGGTGTTGAGTATGACCTTCAGTCATCTAGTGAGGATTATCCTTTTTCTATTATCTGCAATTTTCACGATTGTCTGAACCATTCACGCAAAATTTTCCTTCATCAAAAATATGATTTGTTTAATAAAATATGAATTGCGGTTACATAAATCCTGCAAACTGTGACAAAACTGCATACGGCGGTCGGGATCATCATCAAGTTCTTGATGTAACTATAACTTGTATAGATTCTCCTTTTCGTCTTTCAGAATAAGTAATAATGAGATATATGCCTGTGTCCGCTACAATTATGCTGGAAGTATTATGGGATTTATGTTCAAAACTTAATACAACATCAAATTTCACAGTTTCTAATATCTTAGGAAGTCCAAGCTTTTCTAATATTTCCAACATGACCAATGTTAAAGCAGGAAATATGAAAAATGTTGGTGGACTGTATCTATATTGGTTTCATAAATTTAATAAAATGTAACACATCATCAACGCAAAAAGTATAAAAAGGAAAAAAACTATAAAAGGTTCCTACCTGGTGAAGCTATATTTGCTGTCCGTATCCAGGCGCCTGGGACGGTTGAGGATATGTTCTGGCACACTTTATTCACTCGGTTTTGGATATCTCACCGGTTTTGTCTCGAATTCGTTCGTTTACCGTTCGAAGCTTCTTGATATACTGGCCATTGGGCATGTAGACCTTTTCCTCAAACATGTGCCAATGATGTGTGTTACGCGGCAAAAATTTAAAACTTAAGTTTCCTTAACATTCACCCCACCAAAACGAATGTTTTTGAACAAGTAGAGTGCAAAGAAGAAAGAAAAAAAATGTGATGGAAAATAAAAAAAGATATAAATAATATTCTAATGCTTAAATCTACTAATATATAAATATTGATACCTAACTAATTAAATAAAAATAAAAAAATAATTAACCAGTAAGGGGCAAATTTTAACCACAGGGCGTTGCATAACCCCATGGTTGGTTTTCAATGAACCACAGGAACCACATTGTCCCGACCAGGGTGTACATCAGTAACTCGAGCAAGTTCCCAATTTAGCGGAGACGTCGTTCATCTTTAATTAAAACTAAAGCACCTTTAACGATAGGAGGTGAAGGTTCGGTCCATTTATATCCCTCTTGGAGAGAGTGTACATATTCTTGTGACCAACGCTTCCAAAAATCACTCCGCATACGTTGCAGCAATTGCCATCGATTAAGTCTATTTAGAGATAAATGTGTTAGATCTACCTCAGGAATAGGACTGGTGAGCGGTTCAAGAATTAGAAAATGTCCTGGAGTCAGAGGTTGTAAATCATTTGGATCACTACTAATCGCACATAATGGGCGTGAATTTAATAATGCTTCAATCTGGGACAACAGGGTGTACAATTCTTCATATGATAGTCTCTGAGTACCTAAGACTCTATAAAAATGTGTCTTAAAGGATTTTACTTCCGCATCAGCTAGTCCATTAAAATGTGGGCTACCTGGAGGGTTGAAATTCCAAGAAATGGATAATTTCTGCGCTATAGTTTTAGCCATGTTAAGGAGTTCATTGTTGGCACCCCTAAAATGTGTGCCCTGATCGCTGGTAATGGTGAGACATTTTCCACGTCGGGCGATAAAGCGTCTAAGGGCGGCTAAGAAAGTTTTGGAACTTAAATCTGAAGTAGCCTCTAAATGAATCGCCTTTGTTGATGTGCAAACAAAAACACAAACATAACCTTTGTAGGTTTTCCCACCTCTATGTTTACTCATTGAAAGTGAAAATGGACCATCAAAATCAATACAAACTGATGAAAAAGCCTTGATTTGAGAAATTCTTATAGAGGGTAAATCGGCCATATATGGGTTATAACACCTTGGTTTGCAACGAAAACATCGGATGCAACTTGAAAGACATTTATAAATTGCACAACGTGGAGATAAAATCCAAAGTTGCTGTAATAATAAATAGTGTAATGTTTTCAAACCTGGGTGAAAGTGTTCCTGATGGACTGCTTCAATTATCAACTGGTTCATCTTTATCAAAATTGCACGATTCTGGGCGATCGGAAAGACTTACTTAATCTAAAAGAGCAGGATAATTACCCATCTGCTCAATTGAAAACATCCTCGTTTCATGAGTTGAATTAATTCACACTGAAGTGAATTGGCTGAACTTAAATAATTATTTGAGACATGGGTGCAGTTTGTGCGTCCTTGAAGAATATAACCAAAGACAGTTTCTAAAGCGACAGGTTAATCAGGATTTCCTAATATACGACCTGATTTCAAAATTAAAGGTATTAATTCAGCTCCAAGAATCATATCCAGGGGCCCGGGAATATGAAATTTACTATCCGCCAAGTTCAAGTTTTGAATATAATGTCAATTCTGCAGGATTAATGAAGACTTTCGGCTGGTCAGAACAAACTTGAGGTATAATAATTGCTTCGAATGAAAAAACTGGATTTTCTTCACCACATGGTTTAATGATACAATGTGCTGTGCCTCGATTTGTAAAGGTAGTCATTCCATTGATGCCTTCAATGGGAATAGAGCAATGTTTGCGAGAAAGGCCAAGTATTCTAATACATTTTTCAGATATAAAAATAGCCATGGAACCTGTGTCTAGTAAAACACGAATTTTTTTAAAATGACCACGAATGTCCTTAATCTGCACATCACACGTGGATAATAAAACCGTAGATTGTGGTAAAGTTAAATCATTTGTAATACAATGACCATTTGTAGTTGAAGAGCTAGAATTGTCACTAGAAATATTCGGGACATTGTCAGAAGAGGAAATAGAATTATTTATGTGATTAGAATTAGATGAATTTTTTGGAAAATGTAACACTGTATGATGAGGAAATCTACAAATTTTACATCTTTGTGTGGATGAACACATTTTAATAGAATGAGGAAATACTAAACAGTTGACGGATAACTGGTGCTGCTTAGCAAAAGAAAATCTTTCTTGAGGCATCTTAGCCAAAAATGATTGACATTTATACAGTGGGTGAAAAGAAGAGCATAAGATACATTTAACGTTACTGCTGTTTTGCTGTGTATTTGCAATAAATGTAGATGTTGAAAGTTTGTTACAATGCTTCGGGTTTGAAAACTTGTTTTTAGATTTGTCTACATAGGTAGATGAAGTATTAATTGAAAATTGAACTGATTCCAAAGCTATACAATGCCTTTCTAAGAATGTCTGTACCCCCCATAGGAGATGTAAGACCTTGTCGCGGTTGGGGGGCTCCCGGCTGGAGGGCCTTCGGGGAGAGCGAATGCAAACCCTGAGGACCCTCCAATCGGGTCTAAGAAACATCTCGAACAACCCAATCCAAGGTGTTGCGCGACCCGTGCCGACGGATGCATGGCGGTAGGGAGTACCGTCACAAACGGGGCCTTTGGGAAACCAGGCGTCATCCCAAAGTAACCAGCCTTAGCTCTGTGCAGGGGGCTCCGCAGAGCTGGACCACCACTTCCCCCTTACTCGTGGGACCACATATGGAAAACTTAGAGAAAAAAAAAACCAACAGAAAACGACGAAGAGATGGTGGTAGAGGACTGTCCTGACAAAACCTCAACCAAATCATCCTCGGAGTCAACGGAACCCCAGGCCAATACCAACCTGGAGGAAGCAGGGGAATCAACAACTGGGAGAAGTGTAGCCCAGCATGATATACCCGTGAGAAACCTTGGGTCTAACCTTAACAGGCTGCACCTAGACAAGGAGAAACTCTCTGGTGCACAGAAGCGCAAGAGAGCGATAGAACGGGCCAAGGCCAAAGGGGAACCTATTATACCTCGTAAACAACGAGCAAATAGGAAACCCCGGACGGCCAAAAGTCCTGAACCAAGCACGTCTGGAGTAGGCAAAGCTGAAGCAACACAAACTTCAGCAACAACCTCTACAGACCTGCAGCACAAGGGGACGAAAAGAATGCGTTCGACGGGATCAACACCGTCACCATCCCAGAACCCCCAAAAAATTGCCAAATGCGATTCTGCTGTAGCAAAACCCAGAAAACCAACTGGGGCTAGCTACAGCAGGGTGGCAGCAGCAACTAAGATGTCTATCTTAGCAGGGCCTCAACCCGACACTAAGATGACATCAGAACAATGTTCCCTAGTACAGGAAGCCATCATCCAGGAAATCTGGAAATGCCAACCTGGAAAAGGACCAAAGTTCAACCACAGCCATGCTGAACATGGCATGGTCCACCTTCACTGTGCGGACAACGAGGCAGTGGAATGGTTGAAGGAGGTAACTCCACGACTGAACCCCTGGGAGGGAGCGAATCTGAGGGCATTACTGTCCAAAGACGTTGCTCCTAGAGTCAGGGCAACAGTATGGATACCCAAAGAACATCTTGATGTTGAAGACCCGACAAGAACCCTTCGGCGTCTGAAGACCCAAAATGAGGGAATAGACGCTGACGATTGGAAGGTCTTTAACATCAAGAATGATCCAAAGGGCGCCATTCTAATAGTGGGAATGGACGAGAACTCCCTGAAGGAGCTGGCCAAAAAAGAGCACAAACTCTACCTTGGCCTCACCACAGTAACCTTCAGGGTCCTCGAACCAAAACCCAAAAATGCTGCGGGTACTTCAAATAAACCTGCAGCATAAGAAGGCTGCAACTGCTGCTCTCTGCAAAACCATCGAAGCAGAGAGAATTGACGTGGCACTGATCCAAGAACCCTGGATATCAGGGAACAGAGTCATGGGATTAGGTCATATCAGAGGTAAGTTAATATATAACTCAAACTCAGATAATGTAAGAAGTTGCATTATTGTCAGGGACTGCATCAACGCAATAAAACTGACAAATCTATGTTTCAGGGACCTAACAGCAGTAAAGCTTGAATACCAAGAGGCAGGCACTACAAAGGAGCTCATTTTAACTTCTGTATACCTGCCCTATGATTCTCCTAACCCACCTCCGTCTGAAGAGCTGGAGAGGCTAGTGACTTACTGTGGGAAGAATAACCTACAGATCATCATTGGAGCGGATGCTAATGCCCATCACACCGCTTGGAATAGTAGCAACATTAACCAACGCGGTGAGTATCTACTTGATTATATTATTTCTAATAACCTAGAGATTCTAAATCGGGGAACTGAACCTACTTTTCTAACAAAAAATAGGCAAGAACGCATTGATATAACTTTGGCGACACTCGAAATAAGCTCCCAAGTACGTAATTGGAGGGTTTCCGATGAGCCGAGTCTCTCGGATCACAGATATATTCAAATGGAAGTCAAACACATTGACAAACCAGAGCGAATATATCGTAACCCTCGGAATACTGACTGGGAGAAATATCGAGAAGTCCTGCAACTAAACCTTAGAAATATCAAAACTGTAATTAGAACAAAAGCTGATATAGAGGAAGTATCTCTGCAACTGCAGGAAGCCATACAAAACTCTTATCACCAAAACTGTGCAGAGTCGAGGCAAACCACCAATAAACAAAAGTGGTGGAATACAAACCTCGAAACGCTCAGAAAAAATACCCGCAAACTATTCAACAAAGCGAAGAAAACCGGGAACTGGGCAGCATACCAGCAAACCCTGACCGAATACAATAAAGAAATCCGGAAAGCAAAACTAGAATCATGGAGGAAGTTCTGCAGCGAAGTTGAAAACACTTCCGAGAGAGCTCGAATCCATAAAATACTAGCCAAAAGCCCGGTTCAACCAACGGGGACCATTGAAAGACCCGATGGGAAATTCACTGGAAATGGGGAAGAAACTCTAAGTTTGCTTCTTCAAACCCATTTTCCAGAATCCACCATAGCTACCTCGGATAGCATTAACCCACCAAACCCTAACATGTTCCGCAAAGGGGCAAACAAGGTGGACTGGGAATTAGCTAAGAAAGTGGTAACTTATGGTGGCATAAAATGGGCCATTGACTCATTTGACAGCTTCAAGTCTCCGGGACCGGACGGTATAATACCAGCTCTATTACAGGAGGGTGTGGAGCATATAACTCCGCCCCTTTGTAATCTATGCAGGGCTAGCCTAGCAATAGGCTATATCCCGAGAGCCTGGAGAGAAGTAAAAGCGGTCTTTATTCCCAAACCAGGCAGAGATCTATCTCAGGCCAGGTCATATAGACCGATCAGTCTATCATCCTTTATGATAAAGGTGACAGAAAAACTGGTAGAAAAACATATTAGGGAAACCTCTCTTAAGCAGAGGCCACTTCATCAAAACCAACATGCTTTTCAACCAGGCAAATCCTGTGAATCGGCTCTACACCAACTGGTCTCAAGAGTTGAAAATTCACTAGACAACAAGGAAATCGCAATGGTGGCCTTCCTTGACATAGAAGGAGCATTTGACCACACCTCCTTCAACTCCATTGTTAGAGCGGCCAGGCAGCATGCGATTGATGATACCATCTGCAGATGGATCAAATCCATGTTAAACCTCAGGAATATAAACTCAACCATGGCAGAAACCACCTTAAAAGTAACAGCGGCAAAAGGGTGCCCACAGGGAGGCGTCCTTTCACCACTCCTGTGGAACCTAGTCGTAGACTCGCTTTTAAGGAAACTCAACGAACTGGGATACTTTACCCAGGGTTACGCTGATGATATAGTCATTGTGATCAGGGGTGAGTACCCCAGAACGGTATCAAACCTCATGCAAGACGCTCTGAGGAACATTGAGGATTGGTGCAAGGAGGAGCAACTTTGTGTAAACCCCTCCAAAACAACCCTAATCCCCTTTACAAGAAAAATAAAATTGGAGGATCTAACACCCCCCAGACTTTTTCAACAAACTTTATGTTTTAGCAAGGAAGCTAAATACCTAGGAATCATCCTGGATACGAAGCTAACCTGGAACAAACACATAAAGAAGATAACCACCAAAAGCAAGATGACACTGATGTCACTAAAAAGAGCGATTGGAAGTACATGGGGACTGAAACCGGCAGTGGTACACTGGCTGTACACAACGGTTGTAAGACCCATGATTACATACGGCGCACTCGTCTGGTGGCCTAAGGTTAACCAGAAACAGGCAACCATAGAGCTAACCAAAATCCAAAGACTGGCGTGCCAGTGCATCACTGGAGCACAAAGAAGTACTCCGACAGCAACCATGGAAACAATTCTAAACCTCCCACCAATTGACCTAATCGTCAAAGCAGAGGCTAGAATTGGGGCATATCGTCTCCGGTTAAACAATAACTGGAACCCTCACCCTAATGGGCATGCGTCAATTATCAATATAATCTCAAATCCCATACTAAATATGGGTACTGATTATATGACGCCGACCACATCACTAGAAAAACCCTTTAATATCGAAATAGATTGGAAAGGAGAATTCAAGGAAACACCCAAACAAGAAATAGTTTGGTTCACTGACGGTTCCAAAACGGACACTGGTACTGGCGCTGGAATATACGGTCAATCCCCCAGATGTGACATTAGTCACTCACTGGGAGTAAATACCACTATATTCCAAGCAGAAATTTACGCAATTGACTCATGTCTGAGAGAAAACATAAGGAAGGGATACAGCGGTAAAAACATTCTTATCTGCTCAGACAGTCAAGCGTCAATTAAATCACTTAATAGTAGTACCATAAAATCCAAACTTGTCTGGGAGTGCTTAGAAAACCTTAAAAAACTCAGTGCCACAAATAAGGTAACCCTGAAATGGGTGCCAGGTCACAAGGGTATTGAAGGGAACGAAAAAGCAGATGCCCTAGCACGAGAAGGATCGGCAACCGGCTACACCGGTCCTGAACCGGCAACCGGTATAACAAAGGCTTCGGTAAGAACCACGTTAAACCAGTGGGTGCACAAACAACACCTCAAATACTGGCAAACAATTCCGAAGCTCAAACACAGTAAAATGATGGTCAAACAACCCATACCAAAACTTACTGAAGAAATCCTGAAGTTAAATAGGAGAGATATCAGGCTGGTAACCGGCCTTATAACCGGACACTGCGGCCTGAGAAAGCACCTTCACACAATGGGGATCTTCCAAGAAGAACCTACATGTAGATTATGTGGCGAGGAGGACGAAACAGCCACCCACATAATTTTCGAATGTGAGGCTCTACGTTGGTGGAGGTATAGACAGATAGGGCCGGATGACCCTATATACAACCTCACCAAAAGAGATACTGTGAAGAGACTTCTAGATCTCATTAAGGTCACAAATCTTCTCACAGACTAGCAGACAAACAGGGCAATACAATAAGCCAATGGCTGCAGTGTTGGGGCCCACTAACCCGGCCTGTTTTCGTCTGTCTACAAACCAACCAACCAACCAAGAATGTCTGTAAGTAGGCAATTCTGAATGTAAACTATTTTCAAGTTCAAAATCTGTTCTAGTTTTAGTATCAAGTTTATTTATAAGCATATTGAACAACAAAAATTCCCATTGATCGAAAAGGTATTTAAAAGTTTCCTTAGCTCCCTAGAAGTAGGAATTTGTATTGTAGCTGCATTCGAAAGTTCATTATAATAGTGAGTAGCTAGAATCCGTTTGTTTTGGTATCGTTTCTCCAGCATTTCATATGCTATAAGATAATTTGCATCAGTGAGGGGAATACCTTTAACTGAAGCTAAGGGTTCTTTGTCCAGTGACGTGAGCAAATATTGGAATTTTTCAGCGTCGGACAAATCAGTATTGTTATGGATAAGCGTATTGAACAGATCATAAAAAGAAGACCAGTTTTTAAAATCTCCGTCGAATGTAGGTAAGTTAATTTTTGGAAACTTCGCTACAAACCATTGATGTGAAGAGGTTCTATTCAAATTGGTCACCGAATTACTGGCTGCATCCGCTATTAAAAAATCATGCTTAATGGATTTAGCACTGTAAAAGGCTTCATCTGCTGAACTACGCATTGTATCGTAGGCTACGAAATCATCATCACTAACTAGAGATATGACAGTATTATGGGCGGTTTGGAAGTCATTATATATAAATATCATCGAGAGCTTCGGCTCTAGCTAAGAAAATTGATCTCAAAGATTCATCGTGTAATGCATCAAGACCTGCTTGATGAGTTTCTTCTAATCGTTTGTGAGCGAGCGTGCGATTTAAATTCGCTCTTGCTAATTTATCTGAAGCTGGAGCCATTACAAATATGAATAATTAATTGTGGAAAATAATAAATAAGACAATTACCAAAAACACCTGCTTAAGGTCAATGTGGTTTTTGTATGCCAAAAAAAGTTAGTGCGAAAAAATTATTGAGGATTAGAAAAATTATTTAAATTTGAACTAAACTAAGGAATTAACCAAGCTAAGTATGCAAAATCTACTGTTAAATTGGATGCTAATATTAATATTTAACGGTGAAATTATAATCGAATAACATTTAGTGGAATAAATCAATGTAGAAATTATCTACGTAAAAATGAAGGTCAACCGGCAAACAAGTTTAAAATGTACCGATAAAATGTAATAGTAATATGAAAAAGAAAAGGAAACAAAAAATTAGGTATACTCAATCCGTGGGAGAAGTGCCAATGTTAAAGCAGGAAATATGAAAAATGTTGGTGGACTGTATCTATATTGGTTTCATAAATTTAATAAAATGTAACACATCATCAACGCAAAAAGTATAAAGAGGAAAAAAAACTATAAAAGGTTCCTACCTGGTGAAGCTATATTTGCTGTTGGTTGAGGATATGTTCTGGCACACTTTATTCACTCGGTTTTGGATATCTCACCGGTTTTGTCTCGAATTCGTTCGTTTACCGTTCGAAGCTTCTTGATATACTGACCATTGGGCATGTAGACCTTTTCCTCAAACATGTGCCAATGATGTGTGTTACGCGGCAAAAATTTAAAACTTAAGTTTCCTTAACAACCAGTATCTATAAATTTATTCTCAATTTCACTCTTGATCGGCTGATAGGTCGATCTGAGTACTGTGCATTAAGCAAATCGCATAATCTTTGCCAAGTTTCCATTTTATCTCCACATTTCTATGCGTTCTTCTTTACAATAAATTCTCAAACTGGAAAAGATAATAATCACTTGTGTTCACTTAGTAGAAATAATAATTGTCCAGCTATGCCACTACTTAATACAACATTAAAATATCTTTCAAATGAGGTATTACAAAACCAACATTTCAATTAATAAAAATCAACAATGACGCCACCACGTCAAAACTAGTGACGTCACCATGTCGCATATTATTTAAAAATCAGCATTTAAAATTAACAATCGACCTATTCAGGATTTTCGTAAAAAGTAATGCAAAATAATGAGTTTGTTTCATAATTTAGCCGCGCTCTGTATTTACGACCAAGGTTAAGTAAACATACAGGAAAAGTCTGGGGTTTTGAAAAGTGAACGAGTTTAATTTTTTTGAAATGTTTAGTCTATACATAACCGTTGTATTGAAAAGAGTGGACTCAGACTATTGATGACGAGTTTTATTATAATTTCGTCTCTTTTGAATCTTACATATCTAAAAAGAGTTTTGGCAAAATGCGCATTGTAAAAAGGTCGTAGGAGAAACGTGAGTCAACAAAATTTTAAATTGAACTTTCACAGGAACAATTTTCTTAGTGTGAGGTAAACCAAAATAAGTTTACTTGATACTAAAAATATTAAATCAAAATATATCGATCACAAAATCCAGAAAATGAGAAACCCGATCTTATGAAATCGTAACAAATCACTTCCTTTTATCCCAAAATCTGTTGATTGATGAGGCACAACAGAAATAAAGTGTACTAAATACAACATGAACAAAATAAGTCAACATTATCCAAAACACCAAGCTCACTACATCATGCTAATATAATATACAAAAAAAAACAACAATATATTACAAAACTTCGTCCCTATTATTCACTAATTAATCAGAAGGTTCTCGTACAACAAAATGAAAAAAACATTTAAGGAATAAAAAGTAGGTATTTCACGAACCATAGATACCTACTTTTTGATGCTGAAATCATAATATTTTTTCAGGATTTTGTTTTGATTTGTCAAATAAAATATTTAGTGGAATTTAAGGTCGTTAGATGTATTGTACACGGTGTACAATACATATTATTACCTATACATAAATATGAAAATATCAACATCCGCATAATGTAATTTATTGTATGTGCCTTAAAAATATTAACAAACAACCATGATATCATCACCGGAAGAAAGAATATATTCAGGAAGTATTATGTCCTCAAGAGAGCAAAAGTACACACTAGATATTGTATGAACAACTAACCCAAATTATTGGAAGTGTACTTGAAATAAAAGCAAAAGTATAATATAAGACTTCGTATATACCCACACTGAAACAAGTGATTGTTAATGTTAATTAAATAACTGCAAAAATGCTCATGATACGCTCGTAACCATGTATTTACCGGATCCCATCGTAGAAGTCCGCTACAATTGCACAACAGTGTACTTTTTTGTATTGTGGAATATTATTTTGAGTGTTAGGACAAGATGAAACAAACGAAACAAAAGTTTTATAAAGAAAAACCACAAATAATGAGATTTATTTTAAAAGATGGCTATAGTAAAATCGCAATCGGTGCGGGTAATAAATCAAAATTTTATGGACTTCCTCAAAACAAGTGGACCAAACAAAATATGTAATTTTACACTACCTGCTGTAATGAATGTTGTGAGAACAAAAATTTGTGCCGACGGATATTGTAGAAAGATAACAATGACCGAGTCTTATCTTAATACTTTCTAGGGGTATAATAGGCGTAGGTTTAGGAACAGTATTAGGGGTTCGTAGGTATATATTGTTAATATTTGTTGTATTGCTTAAGTTAAATTATGAAAATACGTAGATATCGTATTAAATAAGTGATGTTTAAAATGTTGACCGTTAAATGATGACTCGAATTCTAAATAATACAATGTTATGATCGGTACTAATTGTAATTTGCTTACCAAATTAATATGAACATGCCACTTGTAAATTGTTTTAAATAGTTCTTCCTTCATCTTAGTCTAGATTAGTAAGTGCAAATGTCTCTAAATCACTGTCGGAATCACAATCGTCACTTAAGGAGTATTTATTGAAATTGTTGGTGACACTGTAATGTCTGCACCTAAGATTTTGTCCAAATTCCACATGTTCTCTTCCTCTTTTATTACGTGATGAATTGATTTTTGCCAATTTTCCTTTGTAACTAGTAATAGGGACCTGTCTAATAATGCCTGCACATCTTTTAGTTTGAATGTAGTATTATGTTGACGTATGAAACTTTTCACTTGTGCCCATATCAGTTCTATCGGATTTAATTGGCAGTGATATGGGGTAGTCGCACTACGTCAATACCACGTTTTTTTGCTAGTTCTTCCACTGCATATCGAGTAGGAGAGCTTACATTACATTACATTTTACAATTTGTAGAAGTTCTGGTTTGACTGATTTTTGAGGAAAATTAACATGTTTGTCTGTTAGCCATTCAATGATCTTTTGTTTTCTCCACGATGTGTTTGGCACCTTCTCAATGTGACGAGAATGGTAACTAGCGTTATCTAATACTATGACTGAACCTTTTGGTATTAGGTCAATCATCTGCTCAAAATATTCCTCAAAAACGTCGGCGTTCATATCTTCATGGTAGTATCCAGTTTTTTCAGATTGGAATATTAAAGAGTCGCCATCTAAAAACCCATTATCACTGCCAATATGAGTTATGATTGAACGTCATCCCTTACCGGATGGACTCTTCAATTCTGTAGATAATCCTTCCAAAAAAGCCTGTCGTGAAGATTGAATGTTGGTATCCTGCCTTCATTCACGAAGGTTTCATTCTGAAATTATAATTCCACCTCGTCTGTCTGAGGTCATTAAGACTCGCAATAGTTCTTGAAAATTGTTTCAACAATAATAATATGCAAGTCGTTTATATGTTCATGAAAAAAATTACAGCCGACTACTCCAAAATAATATAGGCATTCAATAATATTCGTAATAAATATTTCAGTAATCCGAATGTCTCTATACCTTAAAAATAATAATTGGTACCTACCCCTGAAATGACTTCTTCTGACAGTTTTATTACACCGCACCGATTGCGATTTTACTATAAATAGGTATGAAAGTAAATAAATATGCTCAACATAATTCTACAACCATCTTTAATTCTACAATATTCACTTCAGCCTTTAAATGCATTAGGAATGTTCATAATTTTGTCAGAAAATGTTTATCTTTATGTGGTTTCGTTGGCGTGTTTTATTGTATTTAAAGTATTCTAAGACCTCCGCAGTTGAGATCTGAACTTGAATTATTGAGAAATAAAGGAATTGGAGATTAAAACCGTGTAAGAACATATAAAACTGAATATATTTGAGGTTTTAAAGTTATATTGGTGTTTCGGATGATTCAATGCTGATTCCCTTACTAAAGGTATGGATTGTGAGTTTTTAAGTATAGAATTTAACCAATTTTGATAAACTGAGTGGTACTTAAAGGATATAAATATGTATGGTTTACACAATAAGGTTAAAAATATTCACGTCTAGATTGATGTTATTATGGTGTATAATATAATGAATTTGATTAAGAAGGTTACACGACATTTATGAAGTTCAGTTGGGAGTATAGGCCAGAAACCCAATACTCCGACAGCTTGGGAAAACCCTATGTTCTTTTAAGTGGAAATTCGCGCTCTAGGAAAATGTTTATGCGTAATCAGTTCTGAAATGGTATGGGAGTACCTAGAACGACTCAATAAACTAGGCGAGAACAACATTGTCAACTCACTGTGGATTCTAAGATACATTGGAATAGAAATAAACGATATGGCAGATAAACTAGCAAAGTGAGGGGCCTTTTGGGGGCCTAAACCTTTTTGCTGTATCAGCTAAAATGTAGAATTGATAAAAATAGGAAAGGGTGAGAAGATCTGACCTTTGGAAAATTTTAGAAAGTAATACAATTGCTTCGGAAAATTAGTTCGGTAGGAGCATAACACGAATTCTTTGTCTGAAACATTGGAACTGCATAAATACATATTTGTTCAATATCTCTCCAGGGGTCAGCAGGTGGCGATAGTAGCGCTGTAATTCCATTGCCTGCTCTGGTGATTCTCATTCCGTAAAATTTGTGGATCGTCGTGTATTCGCTAACATCTGACATTCACTGTGTTGCCATATTTGGTTTATATTTATGTTGCTGTATCTGATAAAAATTTTAATAACCTTCCTTTATTTTTCTCGTTATCTGTTTGTTTATTGTTTGTTGAAGTTATTTGACCTTATCAGAACTCTGACCAGTTTGAAGTGCATATAAGTTATGATGTCACGAAAACAACTTTGTTTGGTTTGTGGAAATAGTAAGGATGAGGATGAGAAACTGCCTTATTTTCCATCCAATGATAAAAAGTGAGAATTGTTTTGGTATTTTAAAGTAAAAAATAATCATTATAATGCGTTCATAGGTGAAAATTATGGCAAGAAGCGATGGGTATGAAGTACATGCTAGGCATTTCTTTTCGTAACTATTTAATTTGTGACCGTCATTGTACCGAAGATTTCTTCTGTATCTGGTTTTATTGGCCATGAACATTCGGACTCCAAATATCATTAATCCTTTGAAACAATAATTTTTACTTATTTTTGCAGTGTAATCAGTTTTTGTGGTTTGTATTGCAGGGGAAGCTGTAGTGCCTGTCACAGAAGCAGTTGCAAGTTGTTCAGGGCTGCAAAGGAACCAATGTAGGTACCTCTGGTCCAATTGAATGATCTGTTTTTCGCAATATCGAAGGCCTGTCTGAAGTGGGAGCATCACCTAGAAATAAGCACTTAAAACGGATTGTGGAAAGTAAGGAGGCACATATTCATATACTCAAAACACTTTACAAAAAAAAGGGCTGGTGATATCAAATCACTAACAGATATCGCAGATTTGCCTGTCACACGGAATTTGTTTGCTGGGATTTCCAGTAGCACTACAGATTTTCTGATTGATATCCTCATGGCAGGCTTTGGACCACTAAGGAAAAAGTGCTTGCATTGACACTGCTGAAAAAAGTCCACAACGTTATAGATACCTCCAAAAATTTTTTTAAAATCATAATGAATTATAACAATATAAGGGTAATATGTTTACGCACTTTAAAATTTGTCGCTATAATTAGCAATAAACAATTCTTTGTGTTGATTTGTCGTATTATTTTTCAAACAAAGTACGAGCGCTGTTTTGAGCCGTTCTGTAGTTCGCGCTCTTTTTTAAACAATTCCGAAATCTAGGACCTGTATCAACATGCGCGCCACCTACTCACACCTTACAGAAAATGGACCAGTGTAGTATTGCAAACTAAAATTTTGCGTGCACTTGGGCGTTTCAGGGTTGTCTCTGGTGTCAATCATACTCCAGCAAACAAGAAGTGAAGTTCTAGATCTTTTTTTTGTATGCGCATGTCTGAAAGGAGCAATTTTTATAAGATACTTGTCATACATCACTTTGTCGACCAATTATATAGCCGATATTCAAAATGTTCATCTTTTCTCAGTGTACTTACCAAGTTACCTATTAACGTTGGTCTCTCAAAGTCATGCATTTTTGTAACTAATACATCAAAGAGATTGCGTCGAGCTTTGCTTCTTGTTAGTTGTTATTAGTTTTTTGCTTCAACTTCAAACTATAACCGACGTTTGCTTTTGTTGGTTTGATTTCTTATTCATTTGTTTATTTTTGGGGAAAATAATATATTATATAAGTGTGTTCGCAGTAAGTTAGATTTATGCTGCTGTTTTATATCGGGTTATTTAATAGTTTCGTTTTTTTTTCGGTCCGAGATGGGAAAATTCATGTTTGAATGGGCCATATCCGTTATCCAGATAGTGTTGGACTCATCCCAAGGGAAGCCTACCAACCAAACCCACCTCAAACCTCGCCGCTACTCCCGCCTCGGAATCACTACCCTAGCATACTTCGAGACAGGAGGCGGTCCCTCACACACACTCCGTCATCTTCTCCTACCTCTTACGCCATATCAATTCCTTCTCTTCCCCTAATCTTTCTCTCCACTACGCCACTTACCTCTATCCATTCCTCCTCTCCCATCAACATTATCTCCACCATGTTCTCCCAATACACCGCCTTCCCTAGTTTCTTCAGCACCTCCTCGTTCTTCCAACATCTAAACACATGCCCGACATCATCCTCCAATTCACACCTCTCGCACACTCCAGTCTCTCTTTTCCTAATCTTGTGGTAAGTACCCCACTCTCGACCCATGCCCAGTGAACACCTGTGTCAAGAAGTAGCTCACCTCCCCGAATTTCCGGTCCATCCACACTCTCCTACTCCCAATCGCTCCTTTTATCGTGCCATCATACCCCTCTCATCTTCTCTCCATTTCCTCTATAGTCGCACCCCTCTAGCGCTTGTTCTTGGCTCTAGCCTCTAGGTCCAATGAGTAGGACCTTGACAGCACCACTGCTGCCAGTCAACCACTTTCCTGTATCCCTGTACCACCCTCAGGAGTATCCCTCTCTGCACCCACAGGAGTGGCCTAACGCTCGCAATCACCTCCGCTCTTTCACCCCACACTTCCGCACCGTACAGCATACTCTGCGCTACCGTCCTACCAATTACCCTCCTCTTCCATTCTCCTGGTCCTTTCACGTTACACAACAATCTCCCCAGCATTGCTGTCCTCACTTTCGCTTTGTGTGCCGCCTTCAGTATGTGTGTTTTGAAGGATAATTGGCTATCCAACCACATCCCCAAGTATTTCACAGACTTCTCCATACGATTTCTCCTTCCCTTCACCATCACCGCAACTTCCCTCGTCTTGCTCTGTTCCTTTACTAGCAGCCCCACCGTCTTATCTTTCGCCACTTCCAGTCTACACCGCTCTATTCTCTCCACAATCTCCCTGCACATCCTCCCCGCCTTTCTTTTTATCTCCACCTCTCCCTTTGCCGTACATACCAGACACACATCATCCGCATACACCGTAATCTCACATCCCTCTCCACATACTATCCCACAAACCTCATCAAACACACACTTCCAGAGCGTCGGTCCCAGAACCGAGACCTGTGGCATTCCAGCCTCCGTCTCATATCTCCTCTCTCTAGAATCCACTATCACACGCACCGTCAGGTAGTCCTCCACTAAGTTAACCAACTCGTCCCCTACTCCAATACTCAGCAACGCATTCAACACCACCTGTTTGCTGACACTATTGAACAGGCTCCAGTTCCTTCTTCTTCTCCTTGTATTCCCCTCTTACCTTTATTCTTCCCCTTAGCATCCGTCTTCGTTCTTTCTTGAACTCCCTCCACAACTCCTCTATCTCCTCTTTCCACCAGTAATTAGCCCTCCACTCACGCCAATTGCCCCTTTTCCTCTCTTTTTCAGCCCTGTATCACAATTCCTCCACATTATGCTCAAGTCCCCTTTCTACCTCCTTTCTTAGTTTCTTTCTCATACTTTCTGTCTCGGCATTCGTCCACCTCTCCATCATCCCCACTCTTCCAATAATTAATTTCTCCATTTCCTTATATCCGTCTCCACATACCTATGAGTCATTCCATTTAAAATCGTCTAGTCGGCAAAGCTGCACCATTTTAGATTTTGGTGGAACTCTGAGGGACTCATCTCTAGGGTCCCTAAGAATGGAATTTTCACGAATTTGATTTTTATCAGCACCCGTTTCCGCGCATTTAAATAAAAACTTTTAAAAATCGCCTTTTTTAGCTTATTTAAAATTTCCTCAAAGTTTTTTCTGTTTGAAATTTTTTTCATTATTAAAGCGGAATTCTTAGGGGAACAGATAGTAGTTTGAGTGTACTGAATGATTATTTTTTTTATGACGACCTACCGTTAGCGAGAGCATACTGAAAATGAGTGTTTTCTACTAATTTTTCGTGAATTTCAAGTGACTCTAGCGTCTAAACTGTTAAGAACTTCCGGTTGGCAGGAATTAAGTACACATATCATAGATAAAATTTAGCCATTCATCAACCTGAGCAGCCCACTCTCTATGGAAGAAAACTTTGCTTGATGTTTTGAATTTTTGAAAAATCGTATTATTCAGCCTACAAAATCAATGTGTGTACTGCGAAATAAAATTCAAAAACTCTCAGAATCTTTTGTTCTTACCTTTAACTTTGAACAACTGCATCGCTTGCTTTGTTAATTTTATGTGTAGTGCACTTACAGGTCGGTTTTTGACAGCAAAAATTACCCCATTATTTTCTAATGTCCAGTAATAAACTGTAAAGATGAGAGCACCTGGTGGTCAATAAAAAGGTAAGAAATTATACTTATATGCGAAAAATAATCAAGAAAAACCAAATTTATAAGATTATAATATAAAAAATAGTGAGGTAATTTTTTGCTGTCAAAAACTGACCTATAAGTGCACTACACATAAAACTAACAAAACAAGCGATGCAGTCGTTCAAAGTTAAAGGTAAGAACAAAATATTCTGAGAGTTTTAGAATTTTATTTCGCAGTACACACATTGATTTTGTAGGCTGAATAATACGATTTTTCAAAAATTTCAAAATATCAAGCAAAGTTTTCTTCCATAGAGAGTGGGCTGATCAGGTTGATCAATGGCTAAATTTTATCTATGATATATGTACTTAATTCCTGGTTCTTAACTCCTAACAGTTTAGACGCTAGAGTCACTTGAAATTCACAAAAAATGTGTAAAAAACACTCATTTTCAGTATGCTCTCGCTAATGGTAGGTCGTCATAAAAAAAATTATCATTCGGCACACTCAAACTACTATCTGTTTCCCTAAGAATTCCGCTTTAATAATGAAAAAAATTTCAAACAGAAAAAACTTTGAGGAAATTTTAAATAAGCTAAAAAAAGGCGATTTTTAAAAGTTTTTATTTAAATGCGCGGAAACGGGTGCTGATAAAAATCAAATTCATGAAAATTCCATTCTTAGGGACCCTAGAGATGAGTCCCTCAGAGTTTCACCAAAATCTAAAATGGTGCAGCAACCATTTTTTTTATTTTTAGACGATTTCAAATGGAATGACTCCTATGTAAACTCAAAGGAAGGCCTGTCGACAATCTCTGGCCATGTGATCCTCGCTTTTACACAGCCAGCACTTATTTTTCTCCTTACTTCCCTTCACCTTACACCCTGCTATTTTGTGTTCCTTTACTCCACATCCAAAGCATCTGCCCTCCTCTCTACCCTCTATAATAGTTCTCCTATTCCACCCCAATCTAATCTCCCTATTTTCCAGTAAGGCTTCCGCTTATTCCCACTCCGCCCTCACCACCGCCATTTTCATCCCGTTTCTCTCCCTTACCACTTTAACTACCCTTGCTCAATTCCCAATCATTGTTTCTATTTTCCTAGCCACCCCTTCATCCTCCATCCACGGGTCTATCCCTACCATCTTGATGGTTTTTGTTCTCCTCGCCGCTTCCACCACCCTAGGCTCCTGTTACCATTTTCACCTCCCTCAGAATTCCCCTCACCTCAACCCCCTTTTTTGCCTCTATAACCACCTCCCTGTTTTTTGAAAGTTATGGCTAGAAAACGAAATAAAAACAGAAATTATACGGAACATGAGAAACAATTGCTTTTAAAAATCAATCAATCGTAAGTTAAAATAATTCTGTGTAACAATGGACGCGTCCATCACAACGTAGCGATACCTAAGCGATAATCAATTTTCTGCTAAACGCGTGTTCTCTTATGTGATTGAAGTGAACGATGTGTTAGGAGTCTCCATTTTTCCCATCAGAATTAAAATACGCTAGGCTACCGATATATGAGGCATAGTTTATTTGAAGGTATTTTAGATATTGATTTGCATCTAGTCTAGAAAATAAATTGACACAACTAGGAACTAATAATTATTGGAGTCATATATCAAATATAATTAGGTTATGCTATTATATTAAGATTAGCATTTTCAGCAAATTAAGGAAACGATATATTGCTCTAGGGATAGCTACCTGATCAACTTTGTTAAGGTGATCGCGACCAATGAGATAGAGAATCATTAGTTGATCATAAAGAATTTGAAATTTTTATTTTCATCTCTATTGCCAGCACATAACCTATAACTAATTAAAGTTAAAGAATACGAGAACTTCATAAATTTACTGAACTTTTCATTATAGAAATTTTAAATTGGTACCCGGGCAAATAGTTTTCAATTGTAAATATTACTAGCCTATGATTATATACCTACGTTAACGTAAACATGCCAAATGTTGATAAATATACATATGCATGTATCTGCAAGGATATTCCCATTTTTTCCCTAATCTAATCCTTTTCTACTAAAAGCCGGCCAAGTGCGAGTCGGACTCGCGCACGAAGTAAATAGGGAAGGAAGGGAATAGGAAAAAAATCACGTTTGTTGTATGATAGCCCCCTTAAATATTTATTTTAATTTAATTTTTTATATTCAAAGTGAATGATATAACTCAATATTCGGTGAATATTTCAAGCGTCTATCTGTTGCCATTATTAATATCGAGCAAAAACGACCAGAATATCATGTTTGTTGTATGGGAGCCCCCTTAAATATTTATTTTATTCTGTTTTTAGTATTTGTTGTTATAGCGGCAACAGCATATATCAACTGTGACGTCTACTTTCACTGCCCCTTAGGTTCTTACCTCCTGGGCACGCCACTTGGACACCCTCGATGCAAGATCTTTAAAATAATTGCTCGGGCGCCAGATTTTTTTCGTGGTCTGCTCCACGGCCCCTTAACCCTAAGCGTCAAGAGTTCCAGGTAGCCTCAGATGGAGGTTACGGAAAATTCCAGGGGTCTCGTTGAACTAAACACTCCTATAAAACTATAAACCCTCAGACGGCTCTGCTACACTAATTATGTCGGGTTGTATATTACCAGAGTTAATAAACAAATATACAAAATTAACAACCCCTAAATTCTTCAAAATTTTATATTTTCGGCAGTTCCATGCAAAATAAATATATACAAAATTTGCCGGTAGTACGTGTATAAAAAAAATGGTACGGTAAACAGGATGTAAGCATGTTATTTTATAGTTTATTTCAGAAAGGTATAGGGTAATAAAACCTCATTAGGTATGCAAAGGGAGCACAGAGTGACCCAACGAATATTTAAGCCACTTTCATAGTTTGGCATTGATTTCATTGTAAAATTCTTTCTTTTTATCAAGTGCAGGTAGTACCACCCGGGTTGGGGTCAATATATGGGTTTAGCCTATTGTTATCCATTCACAAACACTGAAAATAGTGTACCAAAGGCGTTCCGGTAGGATACTCGTAAAAAGGAAAGAATTTTATTTTAACAGAATAAAAATTAGGCATTATGTACAATGTACATAGTATTGGCGAGCACTGGTTATATTTTTGTCTTGCCACATTTTGGTACTGTATAACCTTTATTAATCTACGTCTCATCAAGATAAAAGATTTTCTTCTGCTCTGTTCTGTACTGCTTTATACTTCACCATGTGCTAATGCACTATCTCGTAACAATAATCAAAATACCTTTGCACTATTTCTCACTTCAGAACAGGAAGTTATGAGTACAATACGAAGTCTAAGAAACCATAAAGCAGTAGGGGTGGATAATATTCCTGCAGAAGTATTAAAAGCAATATCTACATCAATAGTTGCACCCATCACATATATTATTAACATATGCTTTAGCAAAGGAGTTTTTCCGTCCATATTAAAAGACACGATAGTCACACCAGTATATAAAAAGGGAGATAAAACTTCGGTGAATAATTACCGTCCTATATCATTAACAACCCATATATCCAAGATATTTGAAAAAATAATTAAAACGAGATTAACTTCTTATTTGGATAAATATAATATATTGACGCCTAAACAATTTGGCTTCAGAAATAATGTATCAACAGAAGATGTTATACTAACTTTATTACATTGTATATACAATGCTTTGGAGCGTGGAGCACCCTGTTTATGCATTTTTCTTGACCTTACTAAGGCCTTTGACCCTATAAGCCATGAGCTACTTCTACAGTCACTTGAAGATATTGGAATTCGAGGAATATGTCTTCAATTACTTAAAAGCTATCTATCCGATCGATATATCAGACTGTAGAAGTGGCTGATGGAACAAGTGGTAGAGACCGGATTAGATGTGGGATCCCGCAGGGAACAGTATTAGGTCCAATACTATTCAATATATATATCAATGACCTTTTTTCGGTTCAAACTAACGGAGTTGCCATAGGTTTTGCTGATGATACTGCCATTTTTTATGAAGGAGCTGATTGGGACAACCTGAAAAACTTAGTTGAAAAGGACTTTTCAAATATAAAAAGATGGTTAGATTCTAAGCTATTGACACTAAACTTTGAGAAAACTTATTATCTTCCTTTTAGTTGTAATGTGATTGGACTACCGCAATATAATTCGATTATTCTGCCCGAGTCAAATCACGTTATACACTCTTTGAAAAAAACTAAATACCTTGGTATTTATATTGATTGTCATTTGAGATGGGACTACCACATACACTATGTCGTTAAAAAACTTCAAAGTATCTTATATACATTTAGGTATTTAAAAAAATGTTTACCATTCCAAACTCTCAAACAATTATATTATTCGTTAGTTGAAAGTCATATAAGATATGGAATAGTGGCATGGGGTAGTGCTGCTGATACGAGAATTAACCAGGTAGAAGTTCTTCAAAGGCGATTCCTAAAACTAATACATTCAAGAAGCAGATTATACAGCTCAAATCTATTATACCGGGAATGTAATGTTTTGAATGTGAGACAACTTTATATCTTATGCTCGAGTGTGAAGTACTTCAATAAAACTCATAAATTAACAAGCCATACCTACCACACACGAAATAGATCATTACACATTTTCCCGACAGTAAAAAAAACTCTAAGTCAACGATCGTTTTATTACCTTTCCCCAAAAATATTTAATATTCTTCCTGAGACAATTCGGTCCACTAAAGTACTTCCCAGATTCAAAAGACTTGTGAAAAAGTTCCTTGTAGAAGTACCAAGAAACCTCTTATCCAATATTTTCTAACATCAATACTTCCTTAAATTCCTGGATGCTATTATTATATTTTATTTGTGTAGTTTCATCCATTTTATTTATTTGTTTTATCCGTTTTATATTTTATATATTATTGCATTTTATTTTATTGATTGATTAATTCTCAAAACAAGTGCTTTCCACTTATTGAGTATCAATTTATTCTTATTTTATTGTATTTTAATGCGATATATCTTTGTGTGCTTTTTAAGAATAAATTATTATTATTAAGTATTTTCGTCGCCAGCAAACAATTTCATCGCTTTTCAGTAAAAGTGCTTTACGGTTATGCTTTTCCCAGGCAAAAACCATATTTCTCAAAGTGGTCCATACAAGTTTTTTAGTTATCAACGGAATACTGTCATCCTGGCCAAGCTCCATTAAAATCTTATCTAGGGTGGGTATTTTTTTTTTAGATAAAAAGAGTGAACTTTTCTTCGAATTACACTTTTGGTGTTTCCATCAAGGACTTTTACTGGTCTGCCTGGACTTTTCTTGGAAGGCTCCACTTGGCCTGCTATCTTTCTCCCCCGCAATAATTTAAAAACGGTGGACTTTCCAACTCCAGTCATTCGGGAACATCGGTCGACAATTTCATGTACAGTAAATTTCGGGTAATCGTATTTTATGCAATCTTGTACATTTAAAATAATAAGTTTTTCATTCACTGATAGTGGAGAATTATTGGAACATCTCTTCGTTGGTGTAAATGTCGCCATTTTATTACTAATCTTATAATACTGTGAACACTATTTACGGCTTAACAGCCGATGCGTTAAACTAAACAGCCGATGCGTTAAACTAAACAAATATACTTATAAAGGTCTAAAAATTTTGGGTAGGGCACCTTGCGGCGCATGGTTAAGCCGAATCTGAAATAGGGTTGGAATTAGGCAGGGGCACTAATATAAGGTTAAACGGTACCTGTTAAACGCAAAACGTAACTGTATAATCTACTACCTAAGTGATCCCTACACAATATTTCGATATTGACACTTCAGGCCAGAAAACATACTTTTCCTAATTCTCTCACGCAATTACTTGAAATTTTAATATTACAAACAATACTATTTCAAGACCTACGCCTGTGACCGACACCGAAATTGAGCCGAACTGGACGGAATTTCCCATTTTATTACCCTATACCTTTCCGAAATAGACATAGCTATTAACGACGTGTAAAGCAGTATAAGCAATTCGTAAGTAAACGGTGAGCGGTATTAGGAAAAGAATAAAAAAAATTTCAGTAGCAAACAAAAAAAAATTTCTTAGCGGTAAGGATAGTCTAGTGGGATATCTGGGGAGTTATAACATCAGCCTCAGACTTGTTTGAAGATCGTTAATTGGTGAAAATAATTATTTGAATACAATGAAACTCAATGAAACGTTACCGGCTGAAAGTTGGACAACGCATGGCATCGACCTCGCACTTGTCCCACAATCAGTTCTAATTTCAAGCTTTCGTACAAAATGAACAATTAAAAAAAAACTAAAGCGAAAGGCTGCAGCTAGGGTAGTTAGGGAAAACGGAGCGACCACTGGCAATGGATATGGTGAATTTAACTAGATCTTCAATCATCCTAAGGCATCAGCCTCAGACTTGTTTGGAAATCGGAAATTAGTAAAAAAGAATTATTAAAAAAAAAATTAAACACAATGAAATTTCCACAATCAGTTTTAAATTTAAATAAAAATCGTAAAAAAATTTATAATATAAGTTTAGTCGAAAGGTAGGACAATGGTTATAAGAACTGTAATCTGAAAATGAAATCTTAAATCCAATTTAAATCTACCTTATATTAAGCATTCAACTAATTGTCAAAAAAAAACTTGAGTCAAAGAAAACACTAATAAAAAAAAATTGAAATAAATGTTTCCTTATCTTTTGAAAAGAAAACCCAGTAAACAAAATGCGGTAGAAAATTTAAACGATTTTGACACTGAAATCGTTAACGGAAATAAAAGTTTTATTTTTAAACTGAAAAGAATATTCCGCGGCTTAACTAAAATAAGTTTACCTTACTTTTTCTTAACACTGTACTTTAACATTATACTTTTCTACTCACTCAAGAAAATTTCGAACGGTCGGCCACTATTTCTATTATCAAACCAAAATCTAATTCACTAAAAAAATATTTCAATAGTTCTTCCGGAACTATCTACCCGAAGGAAACGGTTTACACAAAAACAAAAATTCGGTAGCAAAGAGCTCAAACGGTAGCAGCGATACTCGAGCAAAAAATTTATAATCATAAAATCATCCTCTCTAAACGGTCCGTTCTCGAATTCATATTTTTATTCCTACCTACTATTTTGGAATTATCGGAGAAATTAATTTAATTTTTACAAAAAAAATGTTTTAATATACTGGACGGCTATCGTTTTAATTAGAATAGTTGATATACCGGACGTCCACAAATCTATACATTTTTGAAAATCGGAATTTATAAATTTCCATATCCTTAGATTCGAATTCATATATTATGTTGAATTACTAATAAAATAAATAATGAAAGTAATGCTATTATACTAAAAATGGAAGTTCGGAATTAAGTAACGAGTTATGTAAAACTTACTTAAACTCAAAATACTAACGGAAAACAAAATAAAGTAAAATCCAAAATGTTCCCAAAAAAATTATTCGTTACACAACTGTGAAAATTTCAACAGTCTAACTATCACGGCTCATAAGATACAGCCTGGTGACAGACGGACAGATAGTAATTGGGTCCGTTTTTCACCCTTTGGGTATGGAACGCTGAAAAGATAGAAAGTTATTTATAATGTCAATATACCTTTTAACAACAGTAATTTTAAACAATATTATAAAGTTTTTATCAGCAGGAGCTTTTAACAGTTTGACAATAATAGGCGTGGGGTTCGAATCCTGGAGACTGCATGTGTTAATTTTTACTGGTTATATTGAGACATTTGTATATGAATAACCTTCAATCAGTTCCTATTATTCGTTGGTATGTGATCTGTTTATTATTCACACCTACTAGGTATATACACTAGAAAAATGAATAATAAATCGAACAGTTTGAAAAAAAAACAAAAAAATACACCTCTGAGTAAATCGAACTAAATAGTAAAAAAAGAGTTTAAAAAAAAATGAAATACACCCTTTATAGAAGTAAACTCCAGTCGTGCGTCGGAGCTGACACACACAGTTTTTTTTTCAATTTTGACATAAATGATATCAGCTTCTATGTGATTTCAAAACAAGAAATGGTGTGTTCAAATTAATAAATAATTCCTTGTACTCTAAATGATGACAAGTTAATTTCATGAATTTTATGAAATTCCAATTTCCATTTATATTTGTTTTTGAATAAATGTGTTTACGCTTGAAAAAACAATTTAACAATATGTCCGAGGTTTGTTGATTTTGTGTGTCAATCGTTTATAGAAAAAAAAAGAGTAAAAATTACTACCACTACAATTCATAAAAAAATTCACTGCAAAAATGTTCTTTTTATGAGCTCAAATAACAAAAAAAAAAAATTTTGTTTTTTCTCTTAGACCAACAAAGAATAATTTTTTTCAATAAAATGCTAACCAGGGACTTACAAGTTTCATTATAGCACGCTTCTTTTTATCAAAGAATCTCTTGGGATGAGTAGCTTACATAAATTAATAAATTTGACCGAAATTAAGCTCAAAGAGGAAAGACTCTCAATTTCGTGTTAGTTTCAGAATGTAAATAGGTTAAATTAGTTTCTAATGCAGGAAAAGTATCTTACTGAGTGTTTGATTAAAGAAAAAATCTCTTTCAAGTTAAAAATGTCCAGCGACAAAACTTGAATCACAAACATAAGATACCTACTGTTATAATATTTTGGAAAAAACAGGATACACAAGATGTAGATGTACCTAGTGATATAATAATCGACCTGAATTCAACTATTCAAATTATTTCTGTTTCATCAGCGGTCAATCGCTGATTAGATAATTCGCTACGTTTTAAAAAAACCGGCCCAAGCTTTGCTATGAGCTAGGAGTGCTTTTCCCTTTATCGAGGCACTTTCTGATCTCCTCGAGTACCCGATGGTGGTAACAAGTTATTATCATATGGCCATCCAGCGTTTATAAAGATATTAGTGCACCTTCAATGAAAGAGCTACTTAATAATATATGTAAGTTTCGAAATATACCATTTTTAGTGAGAAGTTACATTTTAACTAGTATGAAAAACGGCATGCCAACATGGTTCTCCACATATTAATGCATCTGGTTTAATAATGTCAGTTTTCGTGAAGAAATAAGATCCCTTTGTCCTTTTGCGGAATCACCTCCAACGTAATATTGGAAGAAACGGGTAAAGCCAAAAAAAAGATCTGACCTTTGGAAAGTTCTAGTAGGGATCTAGTAGGCGGAAGAAGAATGTAGATATACTGTGGCATGGAAGGAGAAACGTCCATCCACAAACTTGCGAATTGCATAGCAATTCAGAATCCTATGGCACAGCACCTAGAAGATTACTGAATTGAGAAGGGACATTTACCTAAGTTGAAGTCTGCAGATATCGTTAAATACCTCGGGGAAATAGGACTACAGGAGCTACTAGTCTCTGATACTTTCCTGAGGAACTAAGTAAAAATAAGGGGGCACAATAGATCTTTTGGGTCTCTTTTGGGGACACACATAGTGAGAAGTTACGATGAAAAACTGCATGGCGACATGGTTCGTCACACATTAATGCATCTGATTTAATAAATGCAATAAGATAATCGCCCAGGAAGAATGTTCGCTTGAATTGAGTTTGTGTGTTTTTTGATAAATTGATGCTAGTCTTAAAACAAATTAAACCAGTACCTAATTTATATGGTTCAAATAAGTCTATGGATCATTTTATCTCACTTTAATCTACCAACTGCTCCAGATCTTTCCAACTCTCCTTGTTACTCTGATTCGGAGGCTTTGAGACTATATGCTGTTCTGTATCTGGTAGCCCATTAATTATTTTGAATTATGGAGAATGTACCTCGAGATGCTCTACCCGAGTTTCCTTCAATTGTCTTCAGAGGATTTGGAGACCAGCCCATTCGGAGATTGTCTGTTTCACCTCTTCCTAGTGTTTTCCCCATGAGTCCCTATTAGCCGATTCTCAAAACCTTGTTAAATAGTTAAATAAGTTTTTCCATATTTGGTCCACTCTTCGTCTCTAACTGCCCTGTTAAAGAAACTCCATAGTTCGCTCTTCAATTCGCAACATCATTACTCCACCATGCACATTCCTGTTTGTTCTCCTTGTACTTACAAGGTAGTTTCTATTAAATGTACACAATAAATTATTAAAGGTGTTTCATAGGTAGGTCTAGATCTCTGTTATTTTTTAGTACTGCTCTCATCGTTTGTATTTCAAAGCTCAGGTCTGCTTGATATGACTCTCAATTAGTTTTCCTTGGGTTACGGTAAGCTCACTGCTAAAACCTATTAAACACTCACAGGTTTTTTTCTGCCAATGGTCAACTTACACTTAAGCTGAAATTAAAAACTTTGCAAACATTTTTCCTAGCTCTTTTCGACCCATGGTGGAAACATATTTGAGTACCAACCCAATTTTTAGTTTTTTCCAAACAGGCCACAATTCCATATCTGTGGGCACAAAAAATGTGATTCAGTTTCTCTCATCAAGAACTTTCAATGGTGTTGGTTATTTTTAGGAAATCAAACCATGTCAACTGGTCACAGTAAAAAAGGTACCTAATGAGAAAACTTGAAAGCTATATAAAGGATTGCAAAATAACCCTCATCGAACAATTTATGATGGAAAATTTATACATAACTGCATTAAAGCTTCCTTATATATTCTAGAGACTAGTTGAAAATGTATGTCAGTTAATTTTTCATAGTATTCTGAAACAAGAAAATTTAAGTGATGCAACTTGTAAAATGGTCCCACAAATTTTTTTATTATTCATAGATATATGTATTAGTGTAAACTTGGCCTATGCCTACACTTCTATACTAACAAATAAAATCACCACATTTATCTTGTCACTTGAAGATGGACTTCTCAATTTCTTCTCCGGAGTCGGTAGTAATATGTTTAACGTGGGTGTTTTGATATGCTATTCTAGGATTCCAGTTTAAACACTATTCATAAATATTAATTCTTATTATAAATAAGTATGTATGTATGTATGTATGTAATTTGGGGTAACATTCACTGAGACCTAAAAGATCTATTGTGCCCCCTTACTTCTACTTAGTTTCTGAGGAGAGTCTCAGATACTAGTAGCTCCTTTAGTCCTATTTCCCGGAGGAATTTTAGGATATCTGCAGGCCTCAACTTAGGTAACTGTCCCTCTTCTATCCAGTAGTCTCCCAGGTACTGTGCACTAGGATTCTGAAATACTGTGCAGTTCGCAAGTATGTGGATGGAGGTTTCTTCTTCCATTCCACAAAATCTACAATCTTCTTCCTCCACTATTTTGAGCTTTTTAAGGTGTCCATTCAGGCGACAATGTCCCGTTAGGATTCCTGTTAAAACTCTTAGTGCAGTTTTGCTTTGACTTATGCATTCATTTGATCTCAACAGGTTGTAGTCACCCAGAAGAATCTTTGATTGCCTAAGCCCTACTAGATCTTTCCAATTGTCAGATCTTCTCTTTTCTTCGGCTTTACCTATTTCTTCCAATATTATATTGGAGCTGATTCCGCAAAAGGGTTCCGGCCCCGAAAAGGGTATTTCAGTCCCCCTCTTCGCTAGTTCATCTGCTATTTCGTTTCCTTCTATTCCAGTGTGTCCTGGAATCCACAGTAAGGTGACTATATTGTTCTCGCCTAGTTCATTAAGTTTGCCTAGGCATTCCCACACCATTTGATAATCCTTTGCCTTCTATATCCTTTGTCAATATTGAACTGGGCACACTTTCTTATTGCGTGAATTTCCGCTTGAAAGATACTTGGGGGTTTTCCCAAGCTGTTTGGTGCCGGGCCCGTACACTCCTATCCCAGTTCCTTCTATTGCTTTTGAGCCGTCTGTGTACCATTGAATGGCATTATTTCCAAGTCTGGTAATGGTATTTGGATCCCATTCCTTCTTGTTGCTTAATTCCGTAACGAATTTCTTTGAAAAATTATACTTTTTCATCATACCATCTTGTGGCATGTCCCAGGCTGTCCGATTTCTTAGAAGTGAAGAGGTGGTTTTTTTTTAATGATTCCCTCTCTACTTAGTCTGTATCTTGTTCTTTCTGCAACACTCTCCACCACCATATGTAATGGTGTGAGGTTGAGAATCACTTCCATTGCTGCCGTTGGGCATGTACTCATTGCTCCTGTTATGCATATACAGGCTAGTCTTTGAATTTTGGAGAGGTTTTCTCTCGTCATCAAGAGGCTAGTTCTACTACTCCACGCAATGGCTCCATAAGTGATGATTGGTCTCACTATGGCAGTGTACATCCAGCTCAGGATTTTTGGGTTACAACCCCAGTTTCTCCCTGCCAGATTCCTGCACACCATTAGAGCCATTTTTGCTTTGTATGTAATCTCCTTCTCGTGTTTGTTCCACAGGAGTTTGCTGTCTAGTGTCAAACCTAGATACTTGACTTCTTGTCTCCATTCAACGTCGTTCCCATCAAGTTTAATGGTTTTGAGGTTGAGTTTTCTTTTCTTAGTGAAGGCTATCAAGATGGTTTTGGTGGGGTTGATGCTGAGTCCCACTTGCCTACACCAGCTATTTGTATAGTTCAGACCCTTTTGTACGATGTCACAAAGGGTGTTTTCAAATTTTCCCCTGGCTGTTATAACAATATCATCGGCATATCCTTGGCAGGATATTCCGAGGTCTGTCAAACCACACAGGAGTTCGTCAACCGTCAGACTCCACATTAATGGGGATGCTACTCCTCCCTGTGGGCATCCTCTGGTTGTGCAGATGGAGACAATGTCTTTGCTCGTTCTCGTCTCTGCTACTCTAGTGGTGAGCAGTTCCGACATCCATTTGGATGTCGTGCTGTCTACACCTCTTCTATTTAATGCTCTCTTGACAGCTTCATGTGGAGTGTTGTCAAAAGCTCCTTCTATGTCCAAAAATGCACATACTACAGTTTCTTGGTTGTCTAAGGCACCTCGGATATCCTCCGTCAGTTGTACCAGTGCAGTCTCCGTAGATCTGCCTGCCCGGTAAGCGTGTTGATACGGTGGAGAGGTAGTCTCTCTAGGATTTCCGTTCTAATATAGTTATCAATAGCTTTTTCCATCGTTTTAAGCACAAACGATGTTAGGCTAATTGGTCTGAAGGATTTGGGGTTTGTTGTGTACCTTTTTCCAGCTTTTGGAATGAAGGTTACTATTGCCCTTCTCCATGCTTCTGGTATATAAACCAGTTCCAAGCTACTTCGACTAATTCTAACCAAGTGTGGTAGAATTTCGTCTTGTCCTTGCTGGAGCAATGCTGGGAAAATCCCATCTGCTCCAGGTGTTTTGAAAGGTGAAAAGGTGTTCATAGCCCATTTCAACCTATCGTTACTACAAATGTGCTTGGCCATTGTAGTACTTTCTCTCGAAGGTCTGTTATGACCTTCGAGAGGATTATCTCCTCTGTTTGGGGTACTTCCAGGAAGTTTCTAGTAAGAGTCGCACTCTTTCCTCCTCATTTTCGGTATATTTACCGTCTGGCATCCTCAAAGCCATATCTGTGTTGACCCTACTTTTCGCCATGACTTTGTAAAGTCTTGCCGGAGCAGGTGTTGTGTTTATATCTTCACAGAATTTCCTGAAGCTATTTCTTTTAGCTTTTCTTATTTCCTTGTAGTAGGTGTTTCTCACCTCGGTGTAACTCTGCCAGTCTCCGGTGAATTTTGCTCTATTAAAAAGGTCCCGGGTTTGAGATCTTAGTTCTGACAGATGTTTGTTCCACCAGGGTGCATCTTTGCTGCTTCGTTGTTCTTGAAGAGGGCAGCTCGATTCAAATGCATCGATTATTGCCCTGTTCAGATCCTCAAGCTCATTTTCCAGGTCGAGATGGTGCTTAGCCCTTCCTTTCCTCTGGATATGTGCTAGATTTCCTTTCAGACAGGTGTTATAGTTGTCCCAATCTGTTTTTCTTGGTTTTCTCCTGAGGCTTACCTCAGGTATGCCTAGCTCTAACTTGAATGTTATGATACTATGATCGGAGAGAGATGGTTCACCCGATACTCTCCAATCTTTTACTATATGTTTTAGATCACGAGTTGCCAGTGTGACATCTAAAACTTCTTGCCTTACCCTTGTTACAAATGTGGGGGTATTCCCTATATTGTGAATATCAAGGTTTTTATTAAGGATATATTCTAAAAGTTGCTCACCTCTCTGGTTGGTGTTGCTGCTGCCCCAAACGGTGTTGTGTGCATTGGCATCACATGCTAGAAGTAGAGGTAGTCTTTTCTCTTCACAGTACTCCACCAGCCTTTGTACCTCTGGGGGTGGTGCTAGCCCATCTCCCTCAAAGTAGCATGATGCTATTACTATCTCCTTGGCCTCCTTCTTGTGTTCGAGGTGTGCTCGAACTGGAACGAGGTCCCGAGTCATGTATTCTGAAAGACAAAAATAGTTAATATTGTTCCTTATCATAATACATGTTCTTGGTATATCACTACCAGTGTGATATACTATTTTAGCATCTTCACATGCTAATCCTCTTACCTGGTTATTATTGACCCAAGGTTCTTGGATCAAACACATCCCCCATTGGTCCTTGGTGAACAATCTTGTGATCACCGCCGAAGCTCCTTTGGCATGGTGAGCATTAACTTGAGCTAAGTTAATTCCCGCCATCCTGTTGATTATCTTCTTGGGTGTTTCCCTCTTTCGTCAGGGTGATGTCCCCTTCAGTAAGAGTACTGTCCCCTTCCTCCGACACAATCTCCATTCCCTCCTCGGACAGCGGCGACTCCTCCCCAAGGAGTTTGGTAATGTGTAGGCTTTCTACACTACCTGAGTCGCCACTGGCCTTGGAGGAAATGGATGCCTTCTCCAGGTATCCTTCCCCTTCCTTTCTGAGGCCATGTACGGGGATTTTCCCAAACCGGTAATGAATGGTGAACCCGTTGTTCTTGATTTTTTGGCAGGATAGATTGTCTATTCCTGCCCTCAAGACTAGGCCTTTGCCCTCTTCTTTAAGATTGAGGACCTTCCACTGGTCTGTTTCCAAACCATCATTCTGCGCTTTGATCAAGCGAAGCAGCTTTCCTTCCTCTACGCCTTTGCTTCTTGGGAGGAAGATCGTGGCGGTATGCATTTTTGGGATGTCGTCTCCCTGGCACACTGTCAGTTCTACTCCCTTCCAGCTTTCCAGCTGTGGTACTATCAGCCGGAGCCATTCTGCAGTCTGTGGTGTTTCACAGTCGATTAGAACGACTCCTGGTCTGAAATGTATGCCACTAAACTGGAGCTTATGCTCCCATCCAGCATACATTTCTTCTATTATTGCGTTCTCCAGCAAGGTTTGATCGTCCGCACTGAGGGAAGTCTCAGGGTACGCCCTAGGGAGAACTGCCATCCTTATTATTTTTGCTGCAGCTGCATAGCTGCCAGCTGAAGAAGGGATGGCTATCCTGTCCTCCTTTTTCTTCTTCATCTGTACTTGCGGTGACTGAGCTGTCGCCACTTCCCGCTTACGTTTTCCTCCTTTAGGAGGGATGTTTTTCTCCTCTCCTTGTTTTTTCCGCTCTGTGGCTTTCTTTCTTGCTTCCTCCGGTGCAAGTCCCTGTTCAAGGAAGCGAAGATACCATCTTACCCCCGCTCCACTAAGTCCACGCCTTAGTGGATCGTCCCTTCCTCCGGGCTTACCCAGTGCTGGAAGGAGGGGGGTCTTCTTATTTTTTATCCAGGGTTTTTCCCGGAAACTTTCGCCAGTTGAGGAGGTTGAGGGTATAGGTGCCCCTGCCTTTCTCCTCTCCTGCTTTTCTCTGGCTTCCTCAACACGAGGTTTGCTCGCGTGTGAGGAAGCTGCTGTATTTTTGGGCACTTCGGATACACTGCTCCGACTTGTGCCCGATTGCGGTGCTTGCCCGCTTGGCTTCTTTTTCTTTTTTCTTTCCATGGTTGATCCCACGAGTAGCTAGGGAAGCATAAGGTCCACTCCTGCAGAGCCCCGCATGCAGGAGTAAGGGTATTTAAACTGGATGTCCCCAGGTATCCAGGGTCCGCATATTATGGAGAATGTACCTCGAGATGCTCTACCCGAGTTTCCTTCAATTGTCTTCAGAGGATTTGGAGACCAGCCCATTCGGAGATTGTCTGTTTCACCTCTTCCTAGTGTTTTCCCCATGAGTCCCTATTAGCCGATTCTCAAAACCTTGTTAAATAGTTAAATAAGTTTTTCCATATTTGGTCCACTCTTCGTCTCTAACTGCCCTGTTAAAGAAACTCCATAGTTCGCTCTTCAATTCGCAACATCATTACTCCACCATGCACATTCCTGTTTGTTCTCCTTGTACTTACAAGGTAGTTTCTATTAAATGTACACAATAAATTATTAAAGGTGTTTCATAGGTAGGTCTAGATCTCTGTTATTTTTTAGTACTGCTCTCATCGTTTGTATTTCAAAGCTCAGGTCTGCTTGATATGACTCTCAATTAGTTTTCCTTGGGTTACGGTAAGCTCACTGCTAAAACCTATTAAACACTCACAGGTTTTTTTCTGCCAATGGTCAACTTACACTTAAGCTGAAATTAAAAACTTTGCAAACATTTTTCCTAGCTCTTCGACCCATGGTGGAAACATATTTGAGTACCAACCCAATTTTTAGTTTTTTCCAAACAGGCCACAATTCCATATCTGTGGGCACAAAAAATGTGATTCAGTTTCTCTCATCAAGAACTTTCAATGGTGTTGGTTATTTTTAGGAAATCAAACCATGTCAACTGGTCACAGTAAAAAAGGTACCTAATGGGAAAACTTGAAAGCTATATAAAGGATTGCAAAATAACCCTCATCGAACAATTTATGATGGAAAATTTATACATAACTGCATTAAAGCTTCCTTATATATTCTAGAGACTAGTTGAAAATATATGTCAGTTAATTTTTCATAGTATTCTGAAACAAGAAAATTTAAGTGATGCAACTTGTAAAATGGTCCCACAAATTTTTTTATTATTCATAGATATATGTATTAGTGTAAACTTGGCCTATGCCTACACTTCTATACTAACAAATAAAATCACCACATTTATCTTGTCACTTGAAGATGGACTTCTCAATTTCTTCTCCGGAGTCGGTAGTAATATGTTTAACGTGGGTGTTTTGATATGCTATTCTAGGATTCCAGTTTAAACACTATTCATAAATATTAATTCTTATTATAAATAAGTAGTTCAGCATTCCTTTTATTATTGCTCTATTTCTTATATCAAATTTATCACCCAAATATAATAAATAACTAAGCAGAACTTTGTAATGATCAGGTGAGTGGTATTCGGTTATAAATTCAACAAGAAACTATGAAATAAAACAATAAAATTTGTTTAAACCTTCATTATAATTGAACTAAGTTCAAAATACAATTTGTGACGCGTTTCGCTAACACAGTAGCTTTCTCAAACGAGTTATAATGAAGGTTTAAACAAATTTTATTGTTTTATTTCGTAGTTAAGTATGGATCTTCATCAAGTAAAAGCCTCATCTATTCAATTCAAGAAACCATTACCTTAATGAATGATGAATGATAGGTACTCGTACTTTAAATATAAGTTATAATTTCACATATTTATTGTTAATCTTATTTGACTATGTCAACGTTTTAATTATCATTACCTGATTTTTAATTTTTGTACTAAACTATCACATTATATACTTACACCATTTTATACAAGGTGCTGCACCGAAAACGAAACAGAAATATTATATTCTACATATTTTTTTTGTGGAAAATACAAAATAAAAAACAGTCAAACACAGCTACCTATGACCTGTCAACGTTTTTTTGGCAATTCAACATATTCATTATAGTAAATTTCTTGGTGTACAAATTTCAAATTTGAGTCAAAAGTAAGTAAACTATTCATTTGATAATTTATTTTAATTTATTGACTATAAAAATATTAACCCATCAGCATTATTTTAGAAATTCTTAACCAAGATCAAAATTTATCTTTTAAGTTGTCCAATTCCGACACTGAAAATACTCCAGATATTATCGAAAAAGCTCCAAATGCATCCGAAAATTTATTCCCATTCGGTTGTAGAAAACATATTGTGTACAGCTTGTGCACAAAGCACTTTTCCCACTCGCTAGATTTGAGGTACTAATTACTTTTTGGAAGGAAACAAAGAGTAAAAATTCATAATAATATGTCCGCTGAAATTGGTATCAACATTGGTGTACCCCAAGGCAGTGTCCTAGGACCACTTTTATTTATTTTATATATAAATGATTTAAACCTCTTTGTTGATTGTGATTTTGCCAATATATTTGCAGATGACTCCCTAATAGCCTGTGTTGATGATAATTTAGAAAATGCGGTACAAAGAATGAATCGGGCTCTTAACTCTGTTAATAATTACTTAATGTATAATAAACTTAAACTTAACGTATTGAACTAAATATAAATATAATAATATAGATTTAAATGAAATTAATATTACAATTAATGATGAGAGAATTGATATTGTAACATCAACTAAATATCTTGGTTTTCAACTTGATAATTTCTTATTATTTGGTGATCATTTTAATTATGTTTTAAAAAAGATATCAAAAAAACTTTACTTTTTTGCAAGAATTTCAAGAAGCGTATCACCTGAAACTAAAATTACAGTTTATCGTTCAATTATTCAACCACATTTTGACTATTGTTCATCAGTTATATTCCTTTTTAACCTAAACCAAAATGCGCAGTTACAAAAACTGCAAAATCGTGGTATGAGGATCATCTTAAAATGTGGCAAACATACTTCTGTATCTATTATGCTCAATTCACTGCAATGGATTTCAGTTTACCAGAGATTGTACTATTTGACAATGGTATTTGTATATAAAATATTAAATAATTTTGGACCACCTTATTTTCAAGAATACATTACTTTTAACAAAAATATTCATACTTACTCTACCAGAAATAATAATAACTTACATATAGTTAGAACAAATAAACGTACGTCCATGAATTCATTATTTTTTAAATGCTTCGATCATTATAATAAATTACCGATTTGTATAAGATCTAGTTCATCAATAAGAGTTTTTAAAAACAAAATAATGAAACATATTCGTAATTAATAATTTTGATGTTTTTGTAGTAATTTTAATGTTTTTGTAGTAATTTTGATGTTTTTGTAGTAATTTTGATATTTTTGTAGTTGTAGTAATTTTTGTATATTAGGTTTACCTATTTCAATAAACATTTCATTGGTACTCGCCTAACGGCTTAAACGCTTCCGCTCGTGGGAACAGTGTCGCTACTATTAAAAGATAAATTGAGTTTTTAAAAATAGTATTTGGTGTTACCAAAATTGAAAATTGTGCGAACTTTACTGGTATTTTCGAATATCGTGAAGAGAAGTCGAGTGTTGCTGAAGATGTTTTAGATTGTTATCATTAGATAGTGTAAAATTATAATAATAGTTTGAATAAAGACAAAGGATACCTTTTAGTCCGATGTATAATTTATTAGGAAAAAACAATTGTAAACATTTTTTTCGCGACAGGATGGTTTGTTCCCGCGGATTAACCAGTTTCGTGTGAGAAAAATCTAGTGTACTGGGTGTCCCAGACTAATTTATCCAGGCTATGTCTCTTAAACGAATAGAGATTTTCGAATGGGACAAAAACTGATCTGTTTCATTTCTAATACACTTTAATATGGCGTAGAAAAAATCATCCACTAAATACTCATCCCTTAGTTACAACCCCTAACTTCAAACTTTTTAATAGCACTCTGTACATTTTTTTATAATTTTGGATGTGGTCTTCCATCGTCTATTCAACAAATTTTCCAAATATAAAATGGGTTCGTAAATAATCAAGAAAATATCAGTTTATTATTTACATTAGATGTTCGAATATTTCCAATAAACTATATTAATATGTTAATTGCTATTTTTATTTTTTTTTTTCGTGTAATTTTTATGGTTCCTTTAAGCTTCAAGGCTTTCTTGATTATTTCAACAAAAATCAACTGATATTTTCTTGATTATTTACGAACCCATTTTATTTTTGGAAAATTTGTTGAATAGACGATGGAAGACCACATCCAAAATTTTAAAAAAATGTACAAGGTGCTATTAAAAAGTTTGAAGTTAGTGGTTGTAACTAAGGGATGAATATTTAGGGGATGATTTTTTCTACGCCATATTAAAGTGTATTAGGAGTGGAACAGATCAGTTTTTGACCCATTCGAAAATCTTTATTCGTTTAAGAGATTTAGCCTGGATACATTAGTCTGGGACACCCGGTATACGGATAGCGACGTACCACAAGGTTAGTTTATTTTCAGCCCCTGAAGAAAATAACTTCACCAGTTAACTTTAATACGGATCCGTGCAAAGAAAATATAACTCGGCGCAGTAAAAGTTTTATGAAATTATTTCGTAGAAGTGAGACCGAGCATTTACATCCTGCATATTATTTTTCACTATTTGTATCTCTTTCTTACAAAAGTCCATTAGGTGACCTACGGTGTCTAGATTAGATTAGATTTTATGAGGTGGCTTTTGGCCTAATCCACTGCGACCTTTTCAGATCTATTGTGGTCCTCTCAACTCTAGATTACATTCTCTAGCCTGACTCTTTTTAAAAAGTTTATTAGCGTGGAGACTGAACCTTTCATATAGCTCTCTGCCAATGGCTTTTCTTCGCCTAATGCAAAAAACCGCACATTTGCCAGGCTATCGCACTGACATAGAATGTGTTCTGCCGTTTCTTCTTCTAGGTGACAAAACCTGCACGTATCTTCGTTTGTCAATCCCATCAGCTTTAAATGCCTATTGAGCTTACAGTGCCCCCTTAACAGACCCACTACAGCTTTAACAGTTTTCCTGTCTTTGGCCATCAGATCTGCTGTAAATTTTGGCGAGTGTTCTAATATGAACTGTTTCGCTTGCCTCTGTCCTGGTGAGTTCCTCCACCATTTCAGAGATTTGTGGGCGACCCACATCTTTGTTTGTTTCCTTGTTAAGGTTTTTGCAACGCTGCAGAAGGGTTCCGGCCCAACAAATAGCATTGATGAGCCTTGCTTGGCCATTTCATCTGCTTTTTCGTTGCCCTTATGCCCCTCGTGCCCCGGTACCCAGGCTACCGTAACATTGCTACGCTCACCCAGTGTATTTAGGGCCCGCACACAATCCCATACTAGCTTAGAATTGACCTCTACGGAGTTGAGTGCCTTTAGCGCTGCTTGGCTGTCTGTGAAGATGGCAATTGAATGATATGTTCTCTTCTGCCTTTTAATTTCTTCCACACAGTGGTGAATCGCCGTAATTTCCGCCTGGAAAATTGTGACGTTCCTTGATAGGCTTACTGGGAAGGCTATCCCTTGCTCTAGCCCTACTATACCGGCTCCTACGCCGTCTAACGTCTTTGACCCGTCTGTATACTAAAAAACATCTGCATGTATGGGTACACCTTTTTTCCAGTCTTCCCTGTTTGGTATAGTTACTTTGAACTTATTTTCGAAGCTATATTTCGTAGCTATTGCATCGATGGGCTGTCCCATTACGCAGTCCGCCTTTAGCTCCTCGATTAGCTTCCAGTTGTCAGCACTATGCGTTTGTCTTATATGTTGCTGGCTATGTATTAATCTGTGCATTACAGATCTCGCTTCACCTTGTATGGATATGTGTAGAGGTGGCAGATTCATTAAGACTTCCATTGCAGCTGTAGGAGTAGTTTTTATGGCCCCTGTAACACACAGGCAGGCCAGCCTTTGTGTGTTATTCAACAGCCTTATTGCTCCTACTTGCTGCGTCTTTGTCCACCACCCCACGGACCCATAAGTTATCATTGGTCGGACAACCTTAGTGTATAACCACAGGGTCATTTTTAAGTTGAGTCCCCAGTTCTTACCGCACAGTCTTCTACATCTGCCTAAAGACATGATAGCTTTATGTGTGGTTTTCACTATGTGAGTATTCCAAGTGAGCCTATGATCAAAAAATACCCTTAGGTATTTTGTTCCTTTGGCAAATGGAATCTCTGTTTCTCCTAGCACTGGTGGTTTTAGGCCTTGCAGTGCAGTTCTTTTTGTAAAGTTGACAATTTGTGTTTTCTGAGCGTTGACCGTCAGTCTCTCTTGTTTACATCAGTTGTCTACATTGTCTGCATTCTTTCAGATATTACTCCAGCAAACTTACTTTTTACCACAATTACTATGTCATCGGCGTATCCTAGACAATAAAAATCTTCCTTGGACAAATCATTGAAGAGATCGTCTACTAAGGTTGCCCAAAGTAATGGTCAGAGAACTCCTCCCTGTGGGCATCCTCCACCTGCTCTTGCTTTGATGGTAGCTTGACCCAGAGTGGATATTACTATCCTGTTCTCCAGGGCGGCCTTTATCCATCTGCATATCACAGCAGGTGTGCCTCGTCTACTCATTGCGTTTATAAGTGAGTTGGTAGTAACATTATTGAATGCTCCCTCGATGTCTAGAAACGCGGCCATTGCTATTTCTTTGTCTTCCATTGACTTTGGAATAAGCCTATTCAGATCATCCAACGCTGAGTCCGTAGATTTTCCAGGTTGGTATGCGTATTGACGATTACTTAGAGGGTTATCTTTTAGCACTTCGTCTCTTATGTACCTGTCCAAAAGCCTTTCTAACGTTTTCAGTAGAAAGGAGGACAAGTTTATTGGTCTATATGACTTTGGTGTTAGGTCTGATATTTTACCTACTTTAGGTAGATATATGACTTTAACTTTTTGCCATATTTCCGGTATGACCCCCCATGCCAGGCTGGCTTTAGGGATCTTACTTAAATGCGGTATCAGTACTTCCATACCCATCTGCAAGAGTATGGGATATATACCATCGGTCCCTGGGGACTTATATGGCAGGAATTTATTTATTGCCCATCTAATTCTGTTCGGTCTTGTGACTCCTGTGGCCATTTCCCAATCTATTGGCCGTGGCCTACTTGGCCTACGGTCTTGATTGATTTGCCTAACAGAGTCGTTCAGAATAGTTGAGGCCGGAAAGTGGACGTTTATTAGTTCCTCATGACTCTCCTCTTTGGTTTCTGTGTAAGTGCCATTAGCTTTCTTAATGAAACCTACTTCTTTTATGGTTGGTCCATCCTTTGCCAGGACTTTATGGATTCGAGAGCACGCCGGGACATCTCTAATTTCCTCGCAAAACTTTTTCCATGAATTCCTTTTGGCTTTTCGTATTTTTTATTGTATAGCGTGAGCTTATACCTGTAGGTATTCCAGTCTTGGGTACTTTTGGCTTTGTTAAATAGGCTTCGAACTTCCGATCTCAGCTTCTTTAATCCATTGTTCCAACAGACTGTACTGTTACCCGTGCTCTTTCTTGTTTTTTCCGGACAGTTTTCTTGGTAGGCCGCCATTATGGCTTCGCTTACCTTTTCCGCTGCCGAGTTTATGGCCTTTACGCCCTTAACCAGTTCTATACCTCCTTCTAAATTCCTACCGAGGGACTCTCTGTATCCTACCCAGTTGGTATCTCTGGGGTTTCGGTATTTGAGTTCTGAAGGAAATACATTAAGATAAAATCGTATATGTCTGTGATCCGAGCAAGACGGTTTATCTGACACATGCCAATTCGTTATGCTTTCACTTATTTTGCCTGTGCAGAGTGTTAAATCTAAAACTTCTCTACGCGCTTTAGTGACAAACGTAGGTTTATTTCCTATATTAGATATTATTAAACCCTCAGATAAGATGAAATTTAAAATAGACTCACCTCTTATGATGATGTTACTGCTACCCCATATGGTATGGTGTCCGTTAGCATCGCATCCAATTATTAGCTGTAATCCTTTTCCAACGCAATATGCAACTACGTCGCTTATAATGCTTGGTGGACTTTGAGCTTCATCACCCGGGAAGTAGGCTGAGCATACCACTAGCCTTTTCTCTCCCTCTTCCGTGGCAATTGTTAGAATACCTGTAACAACATCATTGGTGCAGAGCACCGGTATCAGTGTACAATCTAATCTATTACTGTGAATTATGCACGCCCTTGGCCTTATAGCGTGAGGAGTGCATAAAACTTTACCTTGTTTGGTTGATAAGCCAGCAATCTTCTCGCCTATCCTCCAGGGTTCCTGCAGGAGGGCCACGTCAATGCCTTCTTATTCCATTCTTCTACACAGCGTTGCCGAGGCAGCTTTTGCGTGTTGTAGATTGGCCTGCAGGATCCTTATTTCTCTCTTCATTGTGAAGAGATGGCCGGATCCGTGGACTTTCCTTCCTCAATGGATACCGTACGCTCTGGGCCAGGTGTCCTTGTGAGCGGATTGATTCCACTTGTGGAAGGTTGTTCCTCTTCCTAAACCTCCATATCTGAAGAAGGTTCCCCTACATTGGAGCTAGTTGCTTCCGGCTTCTTCTCCAATACCTTTGCCTTCCCTTCCTTGAGTCGGAATGTTAACTTTCCTATCCCAAAGAAGGGTGTCATTTGAAGCCTTTGGAGCTCTTCTCTGGATTCATGATCCATTGAGAAGGTCCATAAAACCCCCTTGTCTGTTGGTTTGCTTCCCCAGACAGTCCATAGTTGCGTCTTGAGCCCATGGTTATCTATCCTCAGTCTGCAAACATCCATCCAAACATCCTCACAATCTTTCACGTTTATAAGTAAGATATGAAAGGGCGCCAAATATATGTCACGCCAGGGGCACCTAGATGTTTGGCCGCCGTGCTGACAGCAAGAAGCTCTTTTTTGGGACGGACTGTAACGAGACTGATGAGAGCTGTGCACTTTGTTTTACCTGTCTGATTTCTTATGAGCAAGTTACCTGATTACTCTGAAACTTTACTTTAAATTTTGAATTATTAAAGGAAATGAAATGATTTCACAAACATTAGATCCAAAACAGAATACAGAATAGCTTTTCACGATAAACATTACATAAATCGGATAAACTGGTTGCGAGGATGGAAAAATACGAACGCTACACCAAATAGACTCTAGAATAATAAACTTTTAACTTAAATGTGACAAATATTTCCAGCAATAACAAGTTTAATAAATAATACTGAAAGCTACCTGCAATCTAAAAAAAAAATGATTATGAAGGGTAATACTAGTTTGCAATTTGGAATCATGTTATCAACTTACAGCTGTGCGCCTGAAAAACAGCACGACACAGAAGCACCGTCGACGTATTATAAATAGGAGCGGTAGATTGCAAAAGTGACTTGATAATATTAAGGTGTTTGTCACTGATTTGCAGGACATGCTGGGCTGGTGTCACCGTACTCTCATTTCACTATAAATTTAGTTTATATAAATTGAATTATCGTGTTAAGCCGTACTCCGGAAGACACTTTGTATGTTTTTAGATATTTCACTTGATTAGAAAAAAACTGCGGCAAATAGGTGAGCAATAAGTAGGTACGTAGGTAGTAAGAAACAACTATTTATCTTACAAAGCACCACTATACTCGAACTAAGTGAGAACGATTTTTGGGCTGTAGTAGTCCAAGAAAAGAGTTCATCAAATCATAAATTTTAGTGGAGGTTTTAAATTTTGTATGTAATTCACTTTGTGTCTACAAACGTAACATACATGTCAGCAAGTAAACGGCGAGCATTTTGAACATTTGAAGTAATTTTGTTTCTCATTATTCTAAAATAATGAAATGTACACCTATTGTACGTTCCTCGTTTTTACAGCTCAGTATGTATGAATTAAAATAACAAGTTCTTCAAAAATCTGTAAAAAAATAAAGGGTGTCCCATTTAAATTAAGGAAGTTGATGGCATTTCGGGTTAAACCGGAAGTATGTTATTAACAAAAAAATGTACATCAGATGCATTTTGTTCCATTGCACTCACCTGCAAATTTTCATAAATATCGTTCTTTTCGTTTAGAATATATTTACTTGGTTCCATACTTTATCCCAACCCCGTATGGCGTATAATATATATATACAGTAATTGAAAACCTTTGTACCCGTGGGTGTTAAGGTGTAATGTTTAATTATTGTTCATTTTTAGATCATCTCTTACATTTCCATTTCGTTCTCATATCTCTTCATACCCCTTAGAAATTTTATTTCGACGGCTTGTATTCCACTTTTCTGTTGATTAGATATTGTCCAGCTTTCACATCCATATGTAAGTATAGATTTGACGACTGTTTTATACGGTCAGCTTTGTTTTCTTGTATATCTCTTGTTTCCAAATAAATGTTTTATTTAGTGTATAATACAACTTTGTTGCGCTCTCTACCCTTTTGTTTGTTTCTGCTTCGTTTTTTCCATTCTCCTGTATTGTAACTCCTAGAGACTTGAATCTATTGGTTTGTTTTATTTCTTTGTTACGTAAGTTTATTGTTGTTTGGATGTCATTGTTGCCTATTACCATTACTTTCATCTACGTTTAATTTCAAATTTCTTCGTTTTAGTGCCAAATACCATTTATCTAGGTTATATTTAAAATCTTTCTCGATTTTGGCGCAAACCATTAAGTCATCTGCATATGCTATGTATGTTACATAGATGGTTTCCAAGTTTCTGTATCCAATTAAAAGTTTCTTGATAGTGAGTTTTATTTCCTTGATTACGTCATCTAGAACTACATTTAACAATGTTGGACTTAATACTCCACCCTGCTTACACCTTCATTAGTTATGCATTTTCTGACTTTCTGTCATTTGTTCTGACGTAGTTTCTTGTTCGTTGATATACACTTGCAATATTATTTCGCAATCTGGCGTCAACTCCCTTTCTTTTGAAACTGCTCCATATCGTTCTGCTAGGTATACTGTCGAAGGTTTTTTCAAAGTCTATAAGGGCCATATACAGATTGCGTAAATTACTTTGGAACCCTGGCCTCGGATTACACAAGTACGACAAGGATATATGAAAGAGAGAGAAAGAATAATTGTGCGCGGTCAACACTTTGTTTCATCTTAGGGGTGTATACTTATTTCCCGAGACTGGCCGAATGGTCCTTTACAGAAAGAATTCACTAGTTGGTGGTATTCAGTATGCTCCCAACATGGAAGGAGTGAGGGTGTTGAAGAAATGAAAAAATACAATCGTTATTACGTAACCTGTACATCTTAAAATTCATGTTTGTCAACATGATCATTTTACACCAAGTTGACAATTTCTAACTACAATAGGATATTATTTTAGCCATTGTAACTTGAAAATAAAACAGCATTTCTTGAGAGAACCATAATTAATAAACTAAAAATCCCTTCCATTAATAAATTAAATTGAAAAAACAAAATAAGTAGGTAGGTACCTACACCTATTGTAAACATAAAATATAAACTTCCTGAAAAAATGAAAATAAAAATCCATTCTAAAGGTAAACATAATTTTAATGAATTAAGTGCTCAAACAAACCACCTTCCTGTGCCAGACAATAACCAAATATGTGATGAAGATTTGATTTCATATTTCTAAGATTATTTGGCGTAATGCTGGCACAAACGTGCTGTATTTTCACCCTCGAAAAAAAGTCAACGATAACGAGACAAAAATATCGTTTGTACAAATTAATCTGCGCTTCTGGCAACAGCGGTTAAAATAGGGGGGCAATGAGCATTCGGCCAGTCTCGGGAAATAAGTATACACCCCTAAGGTGAAACAAAGTACACGCCTTAATGACCGCGCATAATTATTCTTTATCTCTCTTTCAGCTGTTTTTCTGTCGTACTTGTGTGATCCGGACGGCTTGGATGTAATTTACGCAATCTGTATGTTTTTGTAATTTTTCTCGATCATCTGTTTAATTGCAAATATGTGATCTTGAACTTCTCTTCCTTTTCTGGAACCACTTTGTGTCTCTTCCAAATATGGTTCTATTATCCTTTTCAGTCTGTCGTCTAGTAGCCTGTCATACACTTTAGATGCTAAATAGTGTGGTTCCTATGTAGTTGTTACATTTCAAAGTAGATTATATGAAAAATTCTAAGCCTCCACCCAAAATTATGATTCAATGAACTTTTTCTTTGACTAATATTTGTTATTTGCCTGGTCTAGTAAATTAGTCGGTATTGGACTAAACTACTAGCGTAGCGAATTAAACTCAGGATCTAACAAACTGCGTTCCAATCTATACGATGGATAATTATGCACAAACCAAATAGAAGGTTATTTTCTCCCGCATAACATGCTGGTCATGTTATGCACATAAACCCTAAAAAAATTGGTGAACACTAACATGCTTAAAGCACCAGCGGTCTATCGACTTCATTAGATCATCAGGTCATCTTCCAAATTAAATGGGATAGGTTGTTGGTGGCAAATTTTTATCAGCAGCGTTGGTTTGGAGTATCTCCGTTTCTAGTTCTGCTCTCACTATCTGCTTGAAAAATGCAAATCAATTACAATCAACATATTATCTTCATTAAATGTCATTCTCCAGTTTAATTTTATTATAAAAAACACGTTTACAGTAAATTATACAAACGTGCATAATTGTGATTTAAATGGAAGAGTTCTATAAACCGCCAGAATGCATATCGAAAGAAAATGATGTGTCGGATTTAATACCACTCCAATGTTTCATGTCCAACCGGGCATACTGCTAAGACTGTTGACTTATGGGGTTTCATCATTTAATGAAAAACTCATATTCTGCAAAGTATCCATTCTGTAGCTAATCCACATCAAGTTTTATTAGACCTCATAAAATTTGTTGGCCACAAAAACGGTACGAATTTAATACTTTATATCTGACATAGTCTGAAATTCGTAGTTTAAACCATAAAGTCAAACGTAACTGTGAATGATATACTACAAAATATAGCCTGAAGAAATAGGATTGATATTTTATTAACCATGTAATTTATATACGGTGATATGAATGTGTTCCTAATTGAAATAAATGGACGAAAAATAGTATGGAAAATCTATGAACAAGCAACACAAAAGCTTTAGTTAGTTGAATTCTTAGAATGAAGATTGGGGACAAATTATTTTCTCTGGTCAACATATTCTGTTGAAATAGGTCTAAAGGAACTACTAGTCTCCAAGACCTCAGGAGCTGAATAGAAGAAAGGGATACTATGGATCTTTTAGTTATTAGTGACTATCATACCAGTATACAGGGTGTCACGTCGGAGGGCCATTAGCAATATATGAAATACAAATGCTATTTGAAATTTAAAAATGTATATACAGGGGTATGTAATAGGTTCTATTAAATCAAAATATTTTCATCTTCCGGTTACTCCCGTAAGTAGCTTTGTTATTTTAAATGGAAAATACAATATTCCTTCCAATTTTTGGAATCAACTCAAAATTCTGCATAAAAAAACTATAGGTATACTTTGGATCTAAACTCAACCGTTTTCGACATATTCAGGAAATTTGAATTATTTTTTAAGCATGCATTTACATTATTAACCTTATCTTGCTCATTTATTAACTTATAAAATTGAAATTTAACACAGGAGTAATGGACAGGAGGATGTGTAGAGTTGTGACCCAAATATTCACATTTTTAGTTTTGAAATTTTTAAATTAAACCCTGTATTTTATTATCACAAATCTAATTCAGGTTTTTTTTTTCGTTCGATCCGTATTAGCATTTCCTATACCTGAAGCTGCACCTTTCTGAGTTATTTTCAAATTTATTATTATTTATAAATGTTTTGTTACATAAATAATAATTAAACAAGCCATGAAAATTAAAAATGATAGCTCACTGACATCTTAGTGAAACGTTTTGACATTCACATTGTTCAGTTTTCAAATTGGAAATTAGATCAAGAGAGTCTTTAAGAGCCATCCATACTATTTTATTATAACATTAATAGAAGCCATCTTCTCTTACTTCAGTTCAACACTTAAGACCAGCAGATAAACCCCAAGGGGTAGAATTTTCTTTAAATTTGTTTTGATTGGAGTTCAAGGAAATTCAGATTTCTTAAAACACATTATTTGGTGTGACAAGGCCAAATTTAGGAAAAATATAATGTTCAATAGAGATAATAGTCATTTCTGGTCAAATGAAAATCCGCATCTGACACATGAGAGGAGTTTTTGAAGATTCCTTCAGTTTTAATGTCTTTTATGCGATATAGTATGACAGAATCATCAGTTTAGTTTTTTTATGATAATAACCTTAATGGTGACGGGTATTTGAATATATAGAGGAAAGCGACTTTACCTCCGTTAAATAGCACAAATAATAAGATAGATAAAACTTTGTTGTCAACACAACAAGATGGTGCTAGGCCTTACAATTATATCCTGGTGGGAGTTCCATTGGCTGACTTATTTTAATGTAGATGGATTACTAATAAAAGCCCTTTTCACTGGTCCCTTCGATCTCGAGATTTAAATCATGTAGACTTCCCCATTCGGGTTATATTAAAAATGCTATTCACGCTCATCCTATCAGAATAACAGAAGACTTGCAAAATAGGGTTAGGCAAGCTTTTCAATCTGCAGATTCCGCTGCATTGATTAAAATTATACAAAAAAATTTAGTCAAAAGAATCAACAACTGCTTAGAAATAGACATCAAGATAATAGTATCATACTAATATAACGCCTTACAAATTCGAAAATTACTTTTCAAAGAGTGAATAAGAGTGCAAGTGATATTGTCCCTTCTAATTACAAACCAGAATGGTTGGTTATATATTGCATATATACCAACCCCGTTCAACTTGGAAGTGTAATGCATTGTCAGTCGGGGCATATAGCCCGTGAAGTAGATGATGCTTCCTAGTGAACGGTCTACTTTTTTAAAAAAAAATTTCAAATTAGTGAGGCGTTATAATATTATTAGCTAGACGTCTATTGATAACACGCTTTACTTAAATATAACAATTGTTACAGAAAACTGTGATTAAGTAAATAATTGCTAAGAAGTTGATGACGGAAAAATTTCCTATTTCTCCGGTGATAAACCTTGTTCAATTTTGTTGAACATTCTTCTAACTAGGAAGTGAAAAAATGAAATAAAATTCCATTGTTACTGAATGTCATTTTCACGTGAAAAGATCATCAATTAATTTAGCCCTCTTAAAAACTGTATATAATTAAAACAAAAGTTGAACGTTCACTCTGCTTGCTCTTCTATCACTGCGCCCACATTTTCAGGAAGAGAATCCAAATGTAAAATAAATTCCTAATTATTGGCGATTTTTCTTGTTATCAAAAAATATATAGTTAGCGCAATTTCAAATTCTTTAGTTGGGCATCATTTAACTATGAGAATATTCCTTTTAACTACTTCCATTATTTGTAGCTGTTGAAACCGAGTTGTAGGTATTACAACTGCAAAATTAATGGAAGTTTGGTGACATTAAGTGAAGGATAAAATATTGAAACATTGAGTTTAGATCTTTTCAAAAACTGATTGAAAGAGAGTTCTGCAATATTCATGTTTCGTTTTAAATGATATACTGCAGTGCCTTGGACAATTTATTCTGTGGGTACTTATAATTCTTATTTTCTTGTTTTTTTATTAACCAATAATAAATAATTATACAGTAGTCGATTCTATTACGCCGTAAACTACCATTAAAAACATGTTATAACATTTTCGCCTTCAGTTTAAACACTCAGAAATTAAATTTCCTCAATGCAAATAACTTCTATATATGTACTTACTATACTATTATAATTGATTAACAGAGTCGGCTTTTCAAAAATTGATATTGCCACTACTGATTTTTTCAATCCACAGAAAATATTTCTAATGTAAACCAAGCTAAAGTAGTTGAAGCGTGAATCGGAAAAATATCTATTACAACTATTTTTCTCGATTTTCTATTGAAACTAGAAGATTAAAACCCAAAATTTGTTCTGAAGCACATGTGAGAAGTCAAAATAAACGCCTCCCAAATATAAGTATTAACGGTTAATGTTAATCTGCAGACATGTGTCTGAAGCGATAAGTTCTGCCTGAAATACGGAAAGAAGATTCCCTAAAGATGTATTAGTATTGCACCTGGGCTTAGCACCATGGACTACAGGTCCTGTTTTTCTGTCCATTCCATGCTTGTTCCTTCCTCTGCCATTCTCAACTAGCAGACCTACAGATGAAGTCACGGTCAGGATGCGTCTCATCGCACCCGTTAGGCACAGACAGGCGTAGCTTCCAGTTTTAATAGTGTTGGTTCAGCTTTTCTTTAATCCATTTTGACCACCAGACTAAGGGACCATAGGTAACCATGGGTTATCACATTTGTATACAGCCTTAGGAGCACAAAAAGTAGAAGCAAGATTAAAAGATTGACACAGAGACAGATATGGCTCGCTATTAATTCGAAATGTACTAAAAATGTGCATCTGGAGAATAAGTAGTCTAGGTACTACCATACCGCTGTGAAATATTTCAACAAAAGTCCGAACATAATTCAATATGAATCTGTATCGTTGAGGTAAAGAAACAAAATACTGGTAAACTGAATCTTGGAAATTAGTTATACACTGAAATGTACAAATATCCACGTAATAGAGACCCAGCATACCTCATCCGTTCCTGTGTTTTAACTTGAACTAGAAAACGCTTGCCGATGTTGATTAGTTCCTATACATATAAAGTGTGAATAGAACAGCTACCTACATTTAATAAACGACGGAATATTATGTAGTCAAAATAACGGTCGATTAACATGCCTAGTAACTTCAGATGTCAGAAATGTTTCAAATATTACCACTTAATTGGGAAATAGTTAATACAGAAAGAAGATTGTCGTGTTAGTTAGAGTTGGAGATGAATAAGTAAAAGACAAATAGCAGCTGAAAAATGTGTAGCAGTTTGAATATATCACAATATTTATTCATATTATTGGAGCTACTAATCAGAATAAACTTTAAATTAGGTCTCGTTGCACAGTTTTGAAGAAAGTGAACCTAAAAAAAATTGTATCTCCTTTTTAAAAACACTTCAATTGAATCCTTAAGGGTTTATGGATCTATGAAATTGTAGGACGATGAATTGGATTATGATCTGTATTTTTTAGAGTTAACGATAAATTGTTCCGTGTAGCGTACCTCCGCTATCGTGTTTCCTTTTTTAAATAGCAACCGAAGTCGAGGGATATTCCACATAAAAACTTGTGTTCCCCCTTTCCAAAAATATCGATAAACAGCCTGTTCAGTAAGTCGAATAGAAATGAGTCAAATTGAATAGTCAAGCAGACAAATCGGAATCTTTTTTTTTTTGTTTTTTTTTTTTGTTCGAACATGATTTTAATTGATAATTGATTTTCCTTTATCGGAATTTGAAAAAGTTTAATTTTGTACCCTGCTATAGGAGATTAATCCTCTTCAGGGTATAATTTGAATATTAATGCAAGTGAAGTTAAAGGTCGCGGTAGGGACAGCTGTGGCTGTACACCCAAGGATGGCCATTTGGTTAATTTCCACAATATGTCGCAGTTCCAACAATTACGGAAATCAAGATGCAGGAAAAGTACCACAGAAAACCTGCATCCATCATCCCGGTAGCAAAGGAAGGGAAAGGAAATAAATTTACACTTATTTTTATTGGAAATTGTTTCATATGTTCTAAAATTGTCTACCACCAACTCCACTCACGTCTTGTAGACAAAAAGAAACAAATCAAAAATGGAGTCGAATTAATCATGACAGTCGAGTTGATTTTTGGTTCAGTCGGTTCGAAAGCCTGGCTGATGAGGCCTGAAGGCCGAAACAGCTGTACCAGGATGCGAACCGATTGAATGAAAAATTAATTCGACTCCATTTTTGACTTGTTTCTTTTTGTCTACAAGACGTGAGTGGAGTTGGTGGTAGAAAGGCCAGCAAAGTTTGGTCGGCCATCTATGTACAACAAGACAAACCTCTTGCGTAGTGGTTGTAATACCGATACCTTCTCCACACCCATTTTCGACTATATATTGTTATGGTATGAAAATATCATAAAATAAAAATAACAATTCATAAAAATTTTGACAAACACTATATTTAATTTTAATAATCATTTTTGATAAACCCTGTATAATCAAAGAATTTAAGCTATAAACTGACAGATAAAAACAGGATCACCAACTTCACAAAAATTATGTTAAGTACCAACTCAAAACTAAAGGTTATAAAAACTACAAATAGAAAATTTTGACCACTGAAATTTTAAAATGAATTACATAAAAGTGAAACAAATACCATATAGAGACTATGACATAATGTCATTTGAATAAAGTCACAATATTTTCTAAAAATTGAAAAATTAGTTTAGTAACAAACTTCTAAAATGAATCTGATTGATTGAAAATGAAATAAAAGAAATTTGTTGAAAAACAAATGAAAAAATCAACAACTGGTAAAAAATTCTCAAAAGGAGAAAGATTGAAAAATTTTAATTGAGACTTAAATAAAGAAAAAATCCGAATAAAACCAAGATAAATATTCAAAAAGGTTATAATAATGTATTAAAATCATTCTAATAACAAATCAGTGATATAAATAAATGAAAAGTGAAATATAAAATTATAAGAATACTTACAAAGTGCCGGTAAGCCAATATCACATAGAATTCACCGAACTAATATTACAAACGTAGTTTTGCTGATACAATTCCAAATGCCACTATAGAAGAGATTGAAACAGAGTAAAAACAATCCACAGTGAACGAGCCATGAAAATAAAAACAATCCACAGTGAACGAGCCATGAAAATATGCAATTGACGAAGAGAGGAGCTGAGTCAATCCTCGTAGGACTGTCTGTAATTTCTGCAGGCCTTATTTTCAATATTTCCACACCATTGAAATCTTCAAAGTTGAAGAAAGACATTATAACAAATAGACATTCTTCCATATTAATTTAAGTTTGTAAATGATATAGTTTAAAAATTGTTGTTTACTAAATTAAAACTTTAGATATACATAAAAGGTACTGACAGAACATTCGAGAACTAAATTCATTCCATGTATTTTCCATTTCAAAGAAACAAAGTATAAAACTTCTTCTTTTTTATAGAATAGAATATCATATATAAAAATTTCATAGCCACGTAATTGAATTAGTTCTGTGAGTACAAATTTTAAATCAGTGTGACTGTATGTATGAATGAATTAATTTTAGGTAAGAAATTTGATATTATGAATAAGTTGAGTATTAAAATTTGTTTTTGAATATTTATTATAAAAGAAATTACAAGCAGTTGTCAAATAAAATGAAAGTTTGTCAGGGTTTAGATGTGGCTGTTTGTTTTACTTCTATGACACCATTACAGTAAGTAGTAGAATGCCAACTTTCAACCAGAAGAACAAAAGACAGAGCCGGTTTTCAAATTTTATTGCAATTTGGAACTCACAATAAAAAAATATACCCTGAGAATTATAAAAATAAAATGAAAAGTTTAATGTCAAATAAAAATAAGAGTCTCATACTCAAACATATAAAATTTCAGTAATCACTGATGGCGCCCAATTAAAAGAATTGAAGGTAAGTATAAATTTGTTAATGATTATGGTTATATAAATTAAATATAAAATAAAATAAAATAAATAAATAATAAAATAATAAATTAAATATAAAAAAAAACCAAACCATAACAATTATTCCCAAACGTGGGGCATACAATAAACCATAACAATATATATATATAAAAAAAAGTCTTTTTTTGGTATTAGATTGTATATCTAAAATACTGACAGAATCAAAATCCATAAAATGATCTTTATCAATTATATGTTTGGCCAAAGCACATCTATCGGGATATAATCTGGAATCACTTTTATGTATCCCTTGTAGAAATTGCGAGGATAAATATATTGTTCACACTCGCCAAAAATTAAAAAATCGTATTTCTGAAATAGAGGCGGCAAACTCAATATTTACTCCATTCGACAAATTAAAATTAGTAGAAAAGAACCCTCAACCACCTAAATTATACGGTACTATTAAGTTACATAAAGAATTGAAACCTATTAGACCTGTAGTTTCTTATATAAATGTACCAAATTATAAACTATCAAGAGAATTAAATTCAATATTCAAAACTTATGATTTTCACCAAAAACTACCATTCAGAATTCATTAGATCTAATTAAAAAATTACAAAATTATAATATTCCTCAAAATTCAAAACTAGTATCATTTGATGTAACGAATATGTTCTCAAATATTCCTCCTAGAAAATGTTTACAACTTATGAATGAATTCCTAATAAATAAAAATGTGCACCACTGTAAAATAACAGATATTTTAAATTTGTTTCAGTTGTGCATAGAACAGAATTATTTCTATTTTGATAACAAATTTTTTTTACAAAATAATGGATTACCAATGGGCAGCCCTATATCTCCTTTGCTAGCAGATATTTTCATGGACAATATTGAACAAAAAATTTTAAATTCCCAATTTTCAAGAAATATTATCTTTTGGTATAGATATGTTGACGATGTAATTGCTAACTTCTTAGGAACCAACAGACAATTAGATATGCTGCTTACATTCATTAATAGTATTCATCCTAAAATTAAATTTACACTTGAAATCGAACAAAACTCTTGCATAAACTTTTTAGATCTAGCAATAAAACGTGAAAATAACAAACTAAATTATAACATATACAGAAAACCAACACATACTGATATGACTATACCATCAAGCTCCCATCACCCTTTTTCACATAAAATTTCAGCTTATAACTCTATGGTACACAGAGCTCTTTCGGTTCCAATGCATCAAGCAGACTTCATACAAGAAATAAATATTATTAAACAAATAGCAATATCTAATGGATATACATACCAAATGATAGATTCAATAATAAAAAGAAAACGTTACAAAATGGCAATAGATTGGATCTATCAAAAACAACTCGCAAACAATTCAAATTATTTCTGTTTAACTTATTTAGGAGAAATTTCAAATAAAATTTCAGAAATTATTTCAAATGCTATTCCAACATCTAATGCAGCGTTTAAAACATATAAGAACGTTGGTTCAATTTTAAGTAATGTTAAAGAGAAGACGCCCTCACTTGAGAAATCTGGTGTCTATAAAATCAACTGCTCTGAATGTGATGCAGTATATATTGGTCAAACAAGAAGAAATCTTAATATAAGGTATAGTGAGCATCTTGGAGCCTACAGAAACAAGCACCCTGACAGATCAAATTATGCAAAACATTTGTTAGAACAAAACCACAAACCAAATTTGAACAATCAAATACAGTTACTACATGACTGTCGGCATTATACTAAACTTAACTTTTTAGAGTCTTTAGAAATAAGAAGGTACTCCAATGATCCCCAGTATACTCTTGTAAATGAGCAAATAAATACTTTACAATCTCCTTTGTTAGACTGTTTGACCGATATATTTTAATGTGTTTCCACCTATATTTTCTAAATTCTGCTCATCGCTAAAATATGTACATATATACACCTTTTAACTTAGCTAATAATACACTTGTTTACTTTATTTAATTTCACTATCTATATGATATCTATTACTATCCTACCCTAAAAGTATTCCTTCCATTTTCTTAGTTACATAATAAACAATGTTTTCATTCCACCCCTTGAAAATTATGTATAAACATCGAAACCGGTCGGGTCTAAGTTTTTTATAAAACTTATAAAAACATATTGTGAAATAAAAATAATGAGTATTTTTAAACATTGATAGGTATGAATTTCACAGTGTAAGGGTTGAAACTATCAATTTTTTGTGTTTATATAATTTCCAAAATAATTGGAGAATTATTAATTTCATCAGTGTCACAAAACAAAGAGCTCTACGACAATGCAGTTCATAGATATCATAATGAGCAGTAAAGATAAAATATATAGCAAGAAGTCGTGTCTTCTCTTGGGTTGTCCCTTCCTCTTGATATCATATTTCGAATGAGAAAAGTTCTCCATTGGAAATATCAATCTTGCAGTTTCATGACCCTCGAGAAAAAAAGAGCTTCATTTCAATCGGTGCCATATTTTTCCACAGCCCTATATCACAACTTTCAGTCCTTCGCGGCAACTTGCAAGATGTGTCGCTACCCACCGCTAAGCTGCAGCCGCTTCATATAGGTATAGTGTGTCCATTTAGTGCGGTATTATTCTTCTACAGCATTATTTTGAAATGCGATGCGAAAATCACTTGGGACCTAGGGGGCTAGTTTTGAATATGAGTGAAATTGAATTCACCAGTGAAATATTTCGATTTTTAATTCGCCATCGAAATAGTATACCTAGTTTTGAATTATAGTGAAACTTAAACTTAAACTTAAATGAATTTAATTCGAACGATACAATCTGACAACAACGGAATAGCCCTCATAATAGTTCAGACGTTGAAAAAGAAAAAGTAAGAATAGTTGACGTTAAAATTTATTAATGTCATAAGATGAATTGAATTATACATTAGTACCTATACGTTATTATTTTATAATTACCTACCTATTGGAACCATTTTTTTAGTTATGGCTGAGGTGAAAAAACGAATATTTGTTAACAAACAACAAAAGGAGGCATTGGTGGAATATATGGAAAATAATCCTGTATTGAAACATACTCCAAGTCTCTGTTGATGTGGTCTTTTTAAAGTATTTTAGAAGGAAGATTATAACAGCAACTTTTGACATCTCAAGATATATTTATTTTAATGTCAACTACATATTATTAAAACAATAACTCCAATAAAATAAAGGAATGGTCAAACATAGAAAATGTTCTTCGTACGGGGCACTTCAACAGTCTCATATTTTTGACGAAGGTACAATACGTCGTTCTTACCTTAGTAGATTTGTCTATAGCTGATGATCTTGTCTGTGCTACCAAATGCGGATCTAAAATGTTTATCAATTCGCTATCAGCAGCTTCTTTGGACAGTCCGTAAATTTTTAGAAAGTGGCAGTCACTAAGGTTGAAGGGATCTTGCCTAAAAGAATGAAGCACCGTTCTTAGCGTTAAAAAATCATCCTCCACAAGTTCCACAACATTATTTAGCACTATTTGCTGAAGTTCTTTTAATTTGCCATGTAGATTTAAAAAATATAAAACGTTCTCGCGTCACTCTCGTCTAACTAATAACTTATTACTATGTTAATTACTACAAAGATTAACTAAAAAGCTTCGAAAAGGTAATTCAACTAAAAGAAGGGATGTTAAAACTACACGAAGTATCTGACAAAACCACAATAAAAAATTCGATGATTCTAAAACGTCAAATAAATTGAAATTTCGCAAGTGAAATAAGCGTTTCGGCAGCTAAACAGCATTCGAATTAAATTTGTGAAATTTTTTCGAATTCGAATTTTATTTCACACATGAAATAAGTTCAAAACTTGGATTGATCGGAATCAATCGAAATATGAGAAATTTCACTGGTGAAATATTTCAAAACTAGTCCCCCTGAATATAACACCAATTAGGTTACATTTCAAAAAATTATTTTGGCTTCTACAAAGTGTTCCAAAAAAAGGATGGCACAAAAATACATTTTTTTATGGTATTGTGGGGACATTTTGACACTTTCCGAATCACCATTGAGATCACTGGTAGATTTTTTTTGACTATCCTATACAACGTGGCCAAATTATTTCGAAATTCGTCAAAATTTATCACTTCATTGATATTTGGAAATCCTTTCAATTCCCTGTTCAACAATACCCATAAATGATATCCGACTTGGGCAGATTTTTGATAAAAGGCGTAATTTGTAAAATGATCAAATCCACATTCACTCATGATTGTCAGTGTTAAGTGAGCCTGGTATTTTTTAACAATTCTCCTTCCCTTTTTCTAATTTGCCCAAGTCAGTTTTTATATTTCAGTTGCATAAGAGCATTCTGGATCTACTACTGCATCGTGAAGTTCATGCTTGCTTAGTAAGATTAGAGAGTAATTTTTTATTATAAATATTTTTTCTACAACCCTATACCTTCAGCGAGAACGTGATTTCCGTCACCAGTGAGAGGAAGTGACGAAAGTTAAATTTATATTTTCAATTATTTGCCGCCCTCGTATATAATGTTTTGACGACTTTTGCTTATTAATAAACAAAGATCTTTAATAAGAATGCATTTTATATCTAGTTGCCAGGTTTCATTGGTTTGACACTCGGTTTGACATATCTCTTTAATTGTTTACACTCAAAGCATTGTTAGTTTGTTGTGTAAGTTATTATGATTTCTGAATCGGAAAGTGATTTAGATTTTCCAAATACACTACCAGAAATAACAAATCAAGCTGAACAGACCTCTTTGGATTTATTACCATTAAAATCCAAAAAGAGATATGAAGAAATATATGAAAAATTCATGTATTGGAGAGTTATATAGATATAAGTAAATATCCCAAGTTACGTTCTTTTTTGAAACGAAAATCAGATGGATTTAAAAGTCAAAAATTTAAAAAATTTTCTTCCGATGAGATACGTACTTTCTTAAAGAATGCACCCAATTCCAAATACTTAATGATTAAGGTAACAATTACTTTATGTGACAAATTCTTAATATTAAATTCACGTTTGTAGGTAATCTTAATTTTTGGAATCTCGGGAGCTTGTCGTTGCCATGAATTAATGGATTTGACAGTAAATGATGTAAAAGATACTAGCAGTATACTTTTTGTTACGATACGTAATACAAAAACAAAAGTACCAAGCTTCCATCCACATTTCTGGATTCTTTTACGAAATTTCTAAAATATAATTATATGAACCTTCGTCCACTAGATATGGACCAACAAAAATCAAGATTCTTTATAAACTACCAAAACGGAAAGTGTACTCGACAAGTTGTGGGAATAAATAAATTTAGTAAATTTCTTATGCAAGTAGCTGAATATTTAAAATTGCCTGATCCCCAAAAATATACCGGGCATTGTTTGCGCAGAACTTCCGCAACGCTGTTAGTGGATGCAGGACATCTAGTAACGTTGCAGAGGGATATGTTGATCAATCAGTTAACAGCAAAAAACAAACACAAACCAAAATTTCACAATTCATACAAAATAAAACGCCTTCTGTAAGTTCCTTGTGGCATTACTTATTATTTTTTCTTATTTTTTTGGGAATCAAACCACAATAATGTTTTCTATTTTTTATTTCGACGTTTCGGTAGCGTTCCAGCTACCGTTGTCAAGATTAACTAGTATGGAAATATAATTTTTTCGTCCCTATCCGACACAACGAAAAAATTTGACAACTAGACAATCAATAATACTTTGAAGTTTAAGACTACAAAACTTTGTTGTCAAATTTTATTAAGGTCCATTCATAGTAGATCACACCTCTGGTAAAATGTGAAATAAAATATTTTATTTTATGACATTCTAACGATACTAAAAATGGAATCCAGTGACGTGCACGTTCCAGGAACGGTTTTTATTGGGATAGCGTTTTTTTTTCGCTTATTTTGGAAATTTTGTTAATAAAAACGCGTTTGTTGTTACTTTTTTGTGTATGATTATAATATGTATAACTCAATACACAAAATCACCAAACTGAGTTATACATATTTTGAAAACAAGAATAATCATACACAAAAAAGTAACAACAAACGCGTTTTTATTAACAAAATTTCCAAAATAAGCGGAAAAAAGCGCTATCCCAATAAAAACCGTTCCTGGAACGTGCACTTCACTGGATTCCATTTTTAGCGGACTACATATCGTTAGAATGTCATAAAATAAAATATTTTATTTCACATTTTACCAGAGGTGTGATCTACTATGAATGGACCTTAATAAAATTTGACAACAAAGTTTTGTAGTCTTAAACTTCAAAATATTATTGATTGTCTAGTTGTCAAATTTTTTCGTTGTGTCGGATAGGGACCAAAAAAATTATATTTCTATACTAGTTAATCTTGACAACGGTAGCTGGAACGCTACCGAAACGTCGAAATAAAAAATAAAAAACATTATTGTGGTTTGATTCCCAAAAAAATAAGAAAAAAAAAATAAAACGCTTTCCGATTACGGCGCATCATCATCTGGAGTGACATCAGTTAACAACATAACAGATGTCACATCTTCTACTTCAATACCTACATAAACATCTTGATTGTAATACTCCTATAATTTTGAGTAGCTGCTCGAATGTAACAATTAACCAATATTTAAATCATAAGTAATATTATTATATAAACAGGGTTGTAGAAAAAGTATAGTGTTTCACTCGTCGAAAACATTTTTTGAAGCTCGTGAACATTACCAGCCTCGGCAGGTAAACTGTTCTACTCGCAAAAAATGTTACTTTCGTCACTCGTAAAACAATATACTATTAAGTAGTTGTTATTTTTTCACAGCAGGCTTCATTTGTAAATTATTTTTCAATGCCCAAGTTTTGTATGAATTCACCGAGATATTTAAAATAAGGAACTTTTTATTTTTACATTTTGAGTGTTCAAGAATTTTGGAGCTAATTACTTTAATACTTTTATACAGTGCGTGTCTAAAGAATCTCCCTTGTTGAACCATAGAAGTTATATCACTAAACTGGGTAACTGAACTATGGTACACATGCACGTTTTTAATAATATTTAGTGACGTGATTATAAAAAATAACAGATGGTCGCTAGTAATACCTCTTTTGAAAGCCCGTTCCAAGTGCTTCTTAGCGACATTGACAAAATCAAAATCACTTATGGGCTTTTTGACCCAAAACTAAATATATAATTTAATAAATTCTCGTTAGCTAAATGGTCGCCGCTTTAGGCACTGTACTATTAGACCACAGATGATAGAATAATAATACATGTTAATAAATAACTGTCAGTAATATCAAAATTTATTCGTTTAGAAAGGAATTTTTCTAAGTATTTATTTGTTTTTTGATACCAGCACCATATTATTTTCGATCAAAATTGACGTTTTTGACGTATTGCCAAGAAGTCAATGGTGAATCTTTTAACCAGCTTACTCAAACAAAAAACAAAAGTGTATGTGTTTTAAAATAGTCTGGCAAAATAGCTGCCATCCTCAATTTTCAATGTTTTATGTGTACCTTATCTACTCAAAAGTTAAAGAAAATAAATTTTATGGTTCAAAAAATAATGTGGGGAAGGGGGATACTTAAGAGGTGTATGTATTCAATTAACTAACATAAAAGCCATGAACATTTCAAACTATTTAAAAAATGTCCGAATTCGTAAAACAAATCTTGATATAGAAAGGCACCATTCTGATTAATTCCGAAGTGTCGTAACAACAATCCCATACCAATTTCTAATAATTACTTCACTAATGGGGAAGCAGGCAATCGATTAGGATATATTCAAAGCTCTCAGCAGGTATTCCGCAAAGATATGCGTAGATTCTACTCCATATTTCATGCCATGGACGTATCTAAGAATATTTAAATACTATAAATTGGTTTCTCAGTTGAATTTAAATTCATGAGGATTTTGAGAACACAAAAAATTTGATCGATTAGTTAATTGTTCTCAATCATGAATACCAATAAATTGGATGAAGTTTATCTATATAATGAATACAAATCTTTCTATTTGAATTATTGTACTAAGGCACATGCAGTGGAATGATATACAGTAGAAACGGTGGAGCTTTACCATCACGTGACTGTTATTATACGCATATACGTATACGTATATACGTATAGTAACGTATAGTACGTATAGTAACGTATAGTACGTATAGTAACGTATATACGTATAGTAACGTATAGTACGTATAGTAACGTATATACGTATAGTAACGTATAGTACGTATAGTAACGTATATACGTATACGTATACAGGGTGTCCCACGACGAGTGAAAACTATCTGTATATGGCAAAATACTCATAGTAAAATCACGAAAATTTTTACGTTTGGGTTTTCGGATACGATCTTTTCAACTAAAATATTTTCAAAGATGGCCGACTTCCGTTTCTACCGGAAGTCGACTGTAACTTTGTTATTTTAAAAGGAACACCCTGTATATTCATACATTTTTGAAATCTACGTAATATTTTAGTATACTTTTGTCTAAAAACTTTTTTCGAAAAATGCACACTTTTTGAGCTATTAATTTTTTTGTAGAAAATTTGACCGTTGAAGACCCTTATAAATTATTTTTTTACGAGAGGACCCTTGAAGATATGAAAATGGTTTCTCTTCGGTTGCCTTAAGCAAGGTCAAACGTATTCGAATCTATGTTGAAACATTTTTCATTTTATACAGGGTGTGTATAAAAAGTGTTCAAAGTTTAACTTCATAAATATCAAATTTCTTCATTTTTCTAAATAGAACCACCCTGTTTTTTCTATTTTAATGCATTCAGGAGAAAAAAATAGGGCAAGTTCATGTATACTTTCCTATACCTAAACCTTACCGTTATCCAGATATTAAATATTTTCTGTAAATTTTTAGAGATGCAGGTGTAGTCTGAATAATAAAAAGAATTATGTAAATTTGCTTTTAATACATGGTAAATATGACAAAGTTGTTACAAGAACATGTGCTTTATTTGCAGTAAGATATCCAGATTGACCGCGATCGAAATCGCACATTGTTAAAAGAATACTTAACAATTTGAAGCTATTCGGTTAATTTTAAGCAGAAGTTAATCGAATTAAACCATTTGTGACAATAATAACATGCTACCAAATTTTATGGAAAATGAAAAGTCAAAGAAAAATAGTCTTATGTTTCAAAGTAAATGTTCAAAATTGTTACCTTGAACTTCAATGCATTTTTCAAACCTTCTCAGTATGCCTTCATTCGTCGCACGGCTGATCATCATCTCAGAAAGAGAATTGAAGGAATTTCGAACTCTTAGCTCACAATCTTCTTTAGATGTTAAGGCTTGTGAGTAAACCTCTTGTTTTATGTAACCCCATATAAAAAAATCTAAAAGCGTCATGTCGGGAGAACGAGGGGGCCACCGAAAAGGACCATTATTTGCTAACCACCTGTCTTCAAATTGCTCTTCTAAAAATGTATTTATGACAATTGAACTGTGAGCAGGAGCACCGTCATGAATAAAAAAAAGTTTGCTTAATTCGTCTGGTGGCAAGCGGTCTAAATAATTTTGTTTCAAATTTCTTAAGATATCAAGATATCTTTCACCTAAAAATACAACAAAAAACATTAAAAAATACAAAAACAGTGTTTTTTACATAATTAATTAGGAATAAATTAATTGATTGTGTTTCCTAACCATTCAAATTCCCATCGTAAAAATGAAGTGCTATTATTTGATTATTTCTAATAGCACAAAAGACATTGAACTGCCACCGATCTTGAAAAGCACGTTCTTTGGTTAAATGGAGATTATCTTGACTCCAATAATGGGAATTGTATCTATTAAATAATCCATTTTTCGTGAATTTCGATTCGTCGCACCAAATTATGTTTTTTAAAAAATCGTCGTCTTCCTGGCATTTTGTTAGTAAAAACTCAGCAAAGTCTATTCGTTTAGTAAAATCGGTTGGTTTTAAATTTTGACACAAATTGTACGAATAGGGATGCATTTTATGTTTTCGTAAAATACGGTGAATCGACGATTTGCTTACTCCAAGATCTCTTACGGCAACGCGTATTGATGCGTCTGGATAAGCAGTAAAATAAGCAACAACATTAATTTCGGCATTATTATTGTCAATAACTGGTTTAATTCGATTTACTTTTGCTTCAAATGAACCGTATAGCTTTAAATTGTTGAGGATTCTTTTAACAGTATGCGAGTTTGGTCGTGGTCTATCTGGATATCTTGCAGCACATAAAGTACATGTTCTTGTAACAACTTTTTCACATTCACCATGTATTAAAAGCAAATTTACATAATCTTCGTTATTAAATTGGGAACGAGCCATTTTAACGATTTTCGAAAGTATCAACAATTAACTAATGTCAGTTAAATAAGTGTCATTTATTACAAAGCCTACTAAAAGTATACATGAAAAATTTAGACCACACCTCCATCTCTAAATTTACAGAAAACATTTAATATCTGGATAACGGTAAGGTTTAGGTATAGGAAAGTATACATGAACTTGCCTTATTTTTTTCTCCTGAATGCATTAAAATAGAAAAAACAGGGTGGTTCTATTTAAAAAAATGAAGAAATTTGATATTTATGAAGTTAAACTTTGAACACTTTTTATACACACCCTGTATAAAATGAAAAATTTTTCAACATAGATTCAAATACGTTTGACCTTGCTTAAGGCAACCGAAGAGAAACCATTTTCATATCTTCAAGGGTACTCTCGTAAAAAAATAATTTATAAGGGTCTTCAACGGTCAAATTTTCTACAAAAAAATTAATAACTCAAGAAGTGTGCATTTTTCGAAAAAAATTTTTAGACAAAAGTATACTAAAATATTACGTAGATTTCAAAAATGTATTAATATATAGGGTTTTCCATTTAAAATAACAAAATTACAGTCGACTTCCGGTAGAAACGGAAGTCGGCCATCTTTGAAAATATTTTAGTTGAAAAGATCGTATCCGAAAACTCAAACGTAGAAATTTTCGTGATTTTACTATGAGTATTTTGCCATATACAGATAGTTTTCACTCGTCGTGGGACACCCTGTATACATATAGTTACAGTCACGTGATGGTAAAGCTCCACCGTTTCTACTGTATTGAGAATTGCTTACAACCAGCAAAATAATTATTTCCCTAAATAGACAATATTCGTCAAAGCAAGTAGTACAGAAAATAATAAAATCGGCCAAGTGCGAGTCGGACCATTATCTATAACCGTAACATTATCTATAAAAACATTCATACATACATACATACAAGTGAAGCTAATATAATTTGTTTAGCTGATTTATTTTGCTTTTCTGATTTGTATTCATAGCTTCGCTTAATATAGAACCAATTTAAAAAGAACATGAGGCCGCAGGGACATTCGAACTCGCGATCTCTGGCTTACCAGACAGGCGCTGTAACCAACTAAGTCACGGCGCCAGCTACATGTTGCCGTTATCATTATCGAACAAAAATTATCGAAAAAATCATGGTTTTATTTTGATTTCAGTATTTGTTGTTATAGCGGCAACAGGAATACATCATCTGTGAAAATTTCAACTGTCTAACTACATATTGTATATTTTTCAAAATTCATCGTCGAAGACACGATTCATCATCAAAACAATCTCTTAAAACATTAGACCTTCTCCAAACTTTGTGCTTTTACCTATCGGGAAATTTAAGCACTCTTGAAAATTGGGACTTCATTTCTATTGATTTGATTTCTTTGAACGTTTTTAGTTGAAATACATTTTTCACGAATATATAATTATTTTGTATGGATCTTCACCCTAACATAAATATTCATAATAAACATCGTCCTGACTCAATTACGTAATAGTACAGTCGACAAAAGCATCACCTTTTCGCCAGTTGAAGCCATTGCATCAGCGCACAGAAAATTTGATCAAAGTACTCATATTTTTGTTTTCATCGATGGCCGTCCTAAGAAAGAACACCGTATGTGGCATTTTTGTCGAAAATGAGATACTGGTGGTTCCTAGTTCATCATGTCATCGAGTGTATAAAATAATTCTTTAAATCTTTTTGCCTAAAATGTGAGCAAAAAAAAATTAATTTGAAATTAGGCGGATTGGGCGTTACATACTACGCTATATATTTATGATCGAATTACTAGACAAAAACACCGTAAGTAGAGATTTTCGCCGTAAAATCAATCATATATCTGATTACACTAGTCATAAACGCCGTATGTTGTAAAGTTGAAGCCACATACGGTGTTTTTTCCTAGGAACCTATAAAGTTATATAATTTGTGACTTGCCGTTCAAAACGACCACAGACTGACGGTGTTCTTGCTTAGGAACCAGTTCATTTCTCTATCAAGAACGTGCTCGCGTATGTGCAGCCTACGTTGTTGTCACAGTCTTGCTTTTCGGAAATAATAGAGCCGTGTACATCAGTTTCTAGTTTTGAATCATGGGGTCAAGATCGCGTCGAATGGTTTTGATGGCAGTTATAGTGAAAATAATAATAACGATCAAAGCTGTGGATAATAATATAAGTTTTAGAAAAAAAATGTTTTTTATTTTTATTCCCTTCTTGGAGTTATTTGAATAAATGTTGAAATTTAGCTTCAGGCGTGTTTATCTAAAAAAAGTCTCATATTTTATAAGGAAATATAATAATATAATGGGAGTAATATAGAGACTTCAAAGTTCGCTTAAATTAGGTAATTAGGCGGTTTTTGAAAGTTACCAAAAATATCGCCAATAATTTTGGAGGTTCCGAAAACAGCCTATTATTATAAAAAATAACGAAAAAAAAAGGTTTTCCTAAAGATTTACTTCCAAAACAAAAACAATAACTACATTACAATAATTAACCTGTTGGATATTCTGTCGTTTGAAATGTGAAGTTTAGGTGAAGTTGACATCAATTCAATGAAAACATGATTATTTTTTATTCTTGAACTATTTTAGTGTCTATGGGAAATGAGTTTTCGAAACAAAGCACGATCTTGATAAAGACTTACTTCCAGTTGTGATGTCAATTTCTGCTATAATTGAATTGTCATAATGTTTGGTCATAAGTTATTGAAAGCTGGAATAAAAAAATTTGGTTAATTTGACATTAGATATGAAGTAAACGGGAGGAAGAAAGGCGCAGAATGAAGGGAGAAGAGGAGGAGGAGAAAAACGCAAGGATATAAAAAACGCAGAAAGGCGAAAGGAGAGGAGAAGGTAAGACGCGGAAAGGATGAAGAAGAGTAGAAGGAGACACGAAAGGAGGAGAGGCGTAAGCAGGCAGATGAAGAAATTATAAATGGCCTAGCACAAATTCAGGAAACATTAAAGCTAAAGGTATGGCAGCCTAATAATAGACTAGACCATTCAGAGCAGCAACAAGAAAATTCAAAGTTTAATTTAGAACAACAAGAACATTTGAAATCTAATTTAGAAAAACAACAAGAACAGTTGAAATAACACTTGAAAGGAGAATTCGTAACCAAGCTTCAGTTACTAATATTTTAATTGAAAGCACGGCCTCGTCCTTCTCTATAACCGATCCAGATCTGTTCAAAGTACAGTTTCTCAAAGCAACTCTAACTAGAAAAAAACTACCCACATTTGATGGCCAAAAAGCACAAAAAGCAGCCCGACTCCAATTTGAAGCTGATGCCAGAGCCAATGGTTGGACTGGAACAAATGGCGGCTTCATTGAAAGTGTAACTATGTGGGTAGGCGGCAACCACTTTGCAGTTTTTCCCACAAGACACGTCCAATTATGCGTTTCTCTTACATGCTTGATAAACAAGGTATGGTCAACTGCAATTAAAATATTTATTTCAAAGTCGGCTGAAAGTCCGCAATAAAAATCAAATGAAAGCCTACAGAAGTTTGAGGCGGAAATGAAAAGATTGTTATATCTTACTTATCCCCAGGCACCTGAAGATTTTCTTTAGCAAATGGGCACGCAAGCTTTCGTTCCTGGACTACAAGATGTGGGAATGCAGCAAGCCCTCCGGCTACAACACCACAAAACGTTGAATGAAACTATGATTACAGCTCAGGAATATTAGGTAGCGGATATTAAGTATATTACAATTTTTCCGTTCCATATTGAGAGAAGTGAGATTCAAAAAACAAGGAAGCGGCAGCTTTCACTATACACACAAACCTTGAATATTGAATATTGAAATTAAGTCAGAAGGTAGCCCAGATCGCCATCTCGGAGTCCCTCACAAAGTTCTACAATAACTTATCACAGTGTAGACATGCGTCCCTGAGAAGTCGTTCTTCCACACCTATCCGATTTCCAAGCAACAATCACGGAAACGAATAAAAGTTGACACTACGGGACAAGCGTCACCTGCATGTACTTGGAGCCCCAAAATCCACAATCGCACTCACATTTTCAGATAAAAATCAACAGAGCTTATTAGCCAGGCGGCATGTTAACAATCTAAAATGCACTTTGTTATTGATACCGGTGCTACCAAATCTTCAGTTAGAACAGGGATTTTGAATCGGAAACCACAACTAAGCTTAGTTCTTGAAACAGCTACAGGTGTGTTCTGCTGTTTCCTCCTCTAGTTGACAGAATCTGCACATGTGTTCGTCTAATAACTGCATTAGCTTTACGTGTCTATTAAGTCTATTAATTTTATAATTAACTGATGTGTGCTTATACTTTGTTTCTCAACACTGGTCTTGATTATTTTATGATAGGAAAGAGTACTGGAGCGTTGTTCAATAAAAAGAGAGAGAAATGGAATAGAAGTAACCGACATTTCTCATCTCTGAACAGGTTTAGGTTTTGGAGTTTCTGATACCATTCTGATACGACCGTCGACGTAACAAATAGACCCCTTAATCCAGCGCTCCAAATTAATTTCATTTCCAAAAATAATAGCACTCATTCTTAATGAAATGTAATTTGACGCAGATGTTTATTATGTGATTAATATGAACAATAAAACGATCCTGGGCTGGTGATATTTTTAATTTGAAATAATTCAAGTCCGGAATAAATGTATAGGGTTTTCCATTAAGATATGTCAATATCGTAACTGGAGAAACCAAATCAAGAATATTCAACCTGAAAACACTTGAATAAAATATTCCTTCTTGCCAAAATATGGGGTGTTTTATTGTAAATACCATACAATTATTTTAGCCTGTTGTTTTAACACATTCCCATATTTTTTTGGGATATTTGGCTAGCAGTTCACATATGTGTATTAGGATGAATTATATAGTGGTAAGATATAATTTGTCCACGACCACTTAATTATAAGTCAATATTTTACCTCCTAACAAAAGGTATATGGTACCCATATATATACTAGAGTGAATTATGGTTCATAATTCACGCTTTTGCATTTAAATAACATGCCATGACAACTCAACACTCACAACATTTCGGTACATAGGTGACTAGAGATGGGGGTACAACCTGAAATAAAGTATTAAATCTGCGTATTTTGTTTGGGAAATTTGTTTCTGAAATATATCGTATAGATAAAATATCAACATTTTTAGTATTGATACTTTTCATAACAATATTTTCTGATATTGATAATTTTAAAACACTATATTTATAACGGTACGGTGTATCGATATGTCACATTATTTGACGTTAGAATTGTCAATAATACCAAATTATTACTTTCCGTTCTACACTCACATTATTTACTTGACTTTTATTTAATGAAGAAATCAAGGGTCGTGGACAAAGTAAAGTATTCTACTAGCAATTTATGGCCATTATTCACTCGGGTGACTTGCGCCCCCTGCGTGAATAATGGCTATCATAAATTGCTCGTTTAATAATATACTATTGACACTATTAACAGAGGTTTACGGCAGGGAGCAGTGCTGCTTTCTCCCTCACAATCTACGCCATTCTCGTGATAATTTTTCCAGGTTCTTTTTGTACTCCATTACTTTCTACGTAAATATCATCCTCTTGTCTCTATGCAGTGGAGTAAGTGGGTAACTTATTTGCCTTTGAATCGAATGTTAAGATTAGATTACAAGTGGGTCGATTGTCCCGGTTGGCATTACCACACTGCAGCCTATAAAATATTTTGTGTATACCCATATCTATGTTTCACTCCAAAAGATCTCGGCTTCTGAGAATGCTTATCATCCGTTTTGGAGCTAGGTTCCACTGTCTACTCTGCCCAACTTACAGATTTGGTAGATTGAGTCTCACTATCTACTAGGCAATAATTAGTGACAACTCGACCCTTCTGTCCGCCTGTAGAGTAGGGAGGGCGAGCTAGGCCCACAGCACTCAGGCCACATGTGACCCATCAACTCGACCCTTTTCCAGAGACAACTCGACCCTAATAAAAATCTACCTGCTGGTCTTCGGAGATATCTCGGCTATTCAAACTTATAATAAAACTTCCTTCACCTTGGTGAGGAGGAATATTTTTGTCAAGTGTTTTGGTTAAATATTTTTCACACTGAATACTGTTTACACTACCACTATTTTACGCGCGTTTCGATTACCAAGTTATCTCCTTCAGAGACTTAAGGTGAACTAACATTATCATAAATACCACTCTTTTTCATATCCATTAATTTCTCCTTATGCGTACACTAAAGTCGGGTGTTGATGAACATGTTTTAGAGTGTAAAATTGTTAAAAAATGTATCTAATAGTAGAATGTTGGATACATTTGAAAGCATAGAAATAGTTAACTGTAATAATAGTTACAATAACGACAAAGGACCTATACCTTATAGTCCTTTGTATAGTTTATCAGAAAAACATTTATTGTAAAATTATTTTGCGCTAGGATGGATCAACCAGTTTGGCGATGAGAATGGTAGCGTATACAGTGTTCAATGTCAAGTATCGCCAACGGTTCCATACTTACGAACATAGTTGAATTTCCTTATTTGGTGCTACGGCACCTCCAATTACTTTTTGGACCATTATCAACGGAACACCCCTTTTGGTATAGGTTAAAGGTTTAATGAAGGGAGGGGTCGAATTTCATTTTACCTCAATCTATTAGATGCAAGTCGAACTTGTGGAAAAACATGGGAGTTAAGTCCGCGCATGATACACTGGATATACAGTGTAGTGGTTAAACCCATAATAACATAATATGCGTCTGTGGTCTGGTGGACGAACACGATACAAACGAATGTAATGACGAGACTAGGTAAGGTGCAAAGACTTGGTTGCCTCAGTATTGCGGGGAGCATGAGAAGCACGCCAACGGCAGCACTAGAAGCCTTATTTGGCCTTCCTCCATTGCACATCGTGATAATGGGAGAAGCAAGGATGGGGTTATTTAGGCAGCAAATTAACCTGAGCAACAAAACAGCTGGGCGTCGGCCCAGCACTGTAGCGGAACGCCTCTGATGCGATAATTACGGTGAAGCAGTGTGGAGCGCGGTTAGTACTTGGACGGGTGACCCACTGAGGAAGACCGTCGTGTAAATAGCCCATACAGCGTGCAGCGGAGTATTGGGAAAGGAGCAAGGGTGGTTAAAGTGGTAAGGGAGAGAAACGGGATGAAAATGGCGGTGGTAAGGACGGAATGGGAAGAAGCGGAAGCCTTACTGGAGAAAAGGGAGATTAGATTGGGGTTAAATAGGGTAGCTATTATAGAGGGTAGAGAGGAGGGCAGATGCTTTGGATGTGGAGTGATGGGACACAAAGTGGCAGGGTGTAAGTTGAGGAGGATTGAGGGGAAAAGTAAGTGCTGGCTATGTAAGAGTGAGGAGCACATGGCCAGGGATTGTCGCCAGGCTTTCCTTTGTAGGGTATGTGGGGAAAGGGGACACAAGCCAGGGGAGACAGAATGCAGTAGGGGAAGGATAGGAGTAGATGAGGACGATGGAAAAAATGGGAGGGACCCTCTGGACCCCTTAGAGGGGATGAGTCTGGTCAAATAGGAGGAAGGGGGGAGCAGGGTGCGGGTAGAAAGATTGTAGGGGATCGATGGAGGGTGTTGCAGATAAATTTAGGGAAATGCAAGATAGCGCATGATATACTGGATGAAGTGATTTTCAGGAGAGAAGTGGATGTGGTGTGTGGTACTGAGATAAATGCTAGGTATGTGGAAAAGCAAGGATGGATTATGGACGATACAGGAGAGGCAGGAATAAGAGTGGTGGGAGATAGAATGAGGGTGGATGAAGTGAGGGAAGGGGTACGGATGGGTGGTAGTGCGAATGGGAGACATGGTGGTGTACAGTGTGTATATAAGCCCAAATGTCAGCCTGGAGGAATATGAGAGGAGCATAACAGGATTGGAGGATGATATGAGGGTGTCAAAAGGGAAAAGGACGATCATGAGGAGAATGGTTACAGGGGACTTCAATGCGAAGAATACTGTATGGGGAGGGAAGAAAACAAACAGGAGAGGAGAGATCCTGGAGGAAGTCTTGACAGCCAACGGGTTGGCGGTGCTGAATGACGGACTACTGCCCACCTTCATGAGGAGTGACGGTGGTTCGTCATTCATCGATATAACGGCATGTGATGAATGGCTGGGGGAAAGGGGGAGTAGTTGGAGGGTGCTGGAAGATGAGGAGAGCTTGAGTTTACATAGGTATGTAGAGACGGATATAAGGAAAGAGAGAAAGAAATTATTAGAAGAGAGGGGATGGAGGTGGACAAAGACTGAGGCAGAGAGTATGAGGAGGAAGCTAAGGGGGGAGATAGAAAGGGGACTGGGGCATGATGTGGAGAAATTGTACGATGTGATACAGGGCTGTAAAAGAAAGGGGAAGAGTGGCAATAGACGTGAGCGGAGGGCAAATTACTGGTGGAATGAGGAGATACAGAAGTTGTGGAAGGAGTGTAAGCAAGAACGGAGACGGATGCTGAGGGGAAGGATAAAGGGAAAAGGGAGATACAAGGAGAAGAAGAAGGAACTAGAGCGTAGGGTGGAGAGGGAAAAAAGAGGGAAGTGGGAGGAGTTACTGGGGGAACTGGAAAACAATCCATGGGGAAAGGCGTATGAAATAGCGGTGAAAAGGATGGGTGGAAATAGGAACGAGGTGCTTGAGGAGGATTGGGAGAGGGAGATTATATGGAAATTGTTCAATGTGGGAGAAGGAGGAGTAAAGGGTAGGTTTTGGGAAGTCCAAGATACTAGAGGGGTGGAGAAAAAGTGTGGGATAAGATCGGTAGAGAAGTGGGAAGTACAGGAGGGAAGGTGGAACATTAAGGTAAGGAAGGCTCCAGGGATAGATGGCATGAGAGGTGATATGGTAAAGAGGATGTTGGAGGACAATGAGGAATACTTTTGGGAATTATTCAACAGGGTGCTGAGGGAGGAAGAGTTTCCGGAAGCATGGAAGGTGGCCAGGGTGATACTGCTGAAAAAGGCGGGTAGAGAGGGGAATCGGCCGGGTGACTACAGGCCTATCAGTCTGCTGTGTGGTATGGGTAAATTGATGGAGGGGATAATAAAGAATAGGATTGAGGAGGAAGTTGGTAGAAATGGGGGTTTTAGGGAAAACCAGCACGGGTTTGCAAAGGGGAAATCATGTATCTCGGCTCTGGGCAGGGTGATGGGCTTGGTGGAAAAGGCTAGGGAGGGCAATTGGAGGAACAAGAGATTGGCCCTTCTCGTATTCTTTGACGTTGGGAACGCATTCAACAGTGTCAGCAAATGGGCGGTGTTGGGTGCGTTGCTGAGGCTTGGAGTAGGGGAAGGGCTAGTTAACTTAGTGGAGGACTACCTGACGGGGCGGGTGATAGTGGACTCTAGAGGGAGGAGATATGAGACTGGAGCTGGAGTACCACAGGGCTCAGTTCTGGGACCGACGCTATGGAAATGTGTGTTTGATGAAGTTTGTGGGATAGTATGTGAAGAGGGATGTGAGATTACGGTGTATGCGGATGATGTATGTCTGGTATGTACGGCAAAGGGAGAGGCGGAGATAGAAAGAAAGGCGGGGAGGATGTGCAGGAAGATTGTGGAGAAGATAGAGCGGTGCGGACTGGAAGTGGCGGAAGATAAGACGGTGGGACTGCTAGTGAAGGGACGGAGCAAGACGAGGGAAGTTGTGGTGACGGTGAAGGGAAGGAAAATTCGGATGGAGGAGTCTGTGAGATACCTAGGAGTGTGGTTGGATAGCCAATTATCCTTCAAAACACACATGGCAAAGGCGGCACAGAAAGCAAAAGTGAGAGCAGCAAGGCTGGGGAGATTGTTGTGCAATGTGAAAGGGCCGGGAGAGTGGAAGAGGAGGGTAATTGGTAGGACAATAGAGCAGAGTATGCTGTACGGTGCGGAAGTCTGGGGTGAAATGGCGGGGGTGAACGCGAGGGTTAGGCCACTCCTGCGTTTGCAGAGAGGGATACTCCTGAGGGTGGTAGAGGGATATAGGACAGTGGGTGGACTGGCGGCAGTGGTGCTGTCAAGATCCTACTCATTGGACCTAGAGGCTAGAGCCAGGAACAAACGTTTGAGGGGTGCGACTGTAGAGGAAATGAAGGAATGGATGGAGGAGGAAATGGAGAGAAGATGGGAGAAGTATGAGGGCGCGCTAAAAGGAGCGATTGGGAGTAGGAGAGAATGGATGGACCGGAAATTTGGGGAGGTAAACTACTTCTTGACACAGGTGCTCACTGGGCATGGGTCGAGAGTAGGGTACCTCCACAAGATTGGGAAAAGAGAGACTGGATTGTGCGAGAGATGTGGAGTGGAGGATGATGTGGGGCATGTGTTCAGATGCTGGAAGAACGTGGACGTGCTGGTAAAGTTAGAGCAGAAACTAGGGGAGGCTGTGTATTGGGAGAACATGGTGGAGATTATGTTGAGGGGAGAGGAGGAATGGAGGGAGGTGAGTGGCGTAGTGGAGAGAATGATTAGGGGGAGAGAAGGAAATGATTTGACATGAGACGTAGGAGTGATAGAAGGGAGAAGATGACGTGTGTGAGGGACCGCCGCCCGTCTCGAAGTATGCTAGGGTAGTGATTCCGAGGCGGGAGTAACGCCGAGCTTTGAGGTGGGTTTGGTTGGTAGGCATCCCTTGGGATGAGTCCAACACTGTCTGGGTCATGGGACATGGCCCATTCGAACATGAGTTTCCCATCTCGGCCCGAAAAAAAGAAAAAAAAAAAAAAGCGTGCAGCGGAGTAGCATATCACAGCTCGCAGGCATTATACCAATGAGCACGATTTATAATGTAGGTATGCCGTCTTTCGAAGGGGACGTAAAACCGGGGTCCCGAGTCCATGGATGTTGGGCTCGATAAAGAGCCCTACCACTGGTTGGAACACCAGTGGGTTCGGCGAAATTTCCGGATAGGGATGGAGTGCTCCCGGCGAAGTGAAGCCATTTTAGATATGAAAACAGACTATATGGCCACTAAACTTCTCCCCAGCCCTAAATATGAGGTAGAGATACCCCACAGTAAGGAGCAGGAGCAGAAGAAGGAGAAGGAAATCCTAAGAATGCGATAACAGCGACATTTCCCCATATAACTCTGAATGGTACTCCAAAAGACTTGATACTACTTTATTTTCAATAGCCATAAACATCGTGGCCAATAACCTGAAACTGCTCATCAAAGCATAGCTATAATGCGGATGACATATCCAAAAAATAAGAAGCAAATTAGACTAGGGCTGCATGTGCTTTGACACAGCATACGAAACACTGCTAAAGTCACTCGATATTATTCTATCATATTCTTTAAGATTGATAGTAGGAGCATTTAGGTTCAGTACCACCGGTGTGAACTGGCCACCTTGGTCTGTTAATACACCCCCTACTGACACATCCCTTACCCAATATTCTAAATCATCTACCAGTCACCATATATTCCACAACTAATATAAAGATATCGTCAATAACTACCCTTGTCACTAATCAAAACTAATGAAGGACATGCTGCAGCATATGTTTATAAGAATAATGAATTTGCATACGTATCTCTCAACGCTGCTCCGTATTCACTGCGATTCACTGCGATATTTATAGCGATTTTGGAAGCTTTAAAAATGTGCCGGTCACACACACACAAACGATTTAAATGATCCACAAATATCCTAATAGTGACCACAAAAATACGATAAAAAACTTTATTAAAAAGTAATGGCAAACACTATAGAATGAAAACTCTAGCAAACTTGAAGAAATTGAACCCTCAGTCCATGGAACTTTTCAGATACCGAATAGAAGGAAAGACCAAAGAGTTATCAACGGAATCCAAATTGGAAATACAGAAATATAACTCATGAATACTTAATGAAGAATGACCCACCAACAGAATGTACAAACTACAGAACTACCTTAACTGTGAAGCACATCATCCTTGAATGCTTACTATATTCGTCATTAGGAACCAAGAACAGAATTAAGTGTATGATGGACTGTAAAAACAAATTCCCGGAACTACTCCAATTTCTTAAAGACATTAATATGTATCACGAAATTTAAATCACATATAGTATTGTGTATGTCATCCTACTAATATCCCCAGAGGACACTTTCAAATTAAAATGGTTAGGAGTAAAACAGAGAGAGAGAGAGATTTATTTAAAAAATTATATTATATTATATTATGTGTCACAGCAGAATACTAAACTACAATCGCTAGTCTTAAAACTTGAACACAGCTCTGTTTCCAAGTGAATGATGGTTATTATTCATAAAACGTACATTCAAGTGAGAAACACTCTCGAACCAAATTTGTTCATCAATTGAAATTGAAATACGATTATTAACGCTACTTAGGCACTGGTTTTCAAAAATTCACTCCAGTTAAATAATCTTTTAGCTGGCTCACATTCGTTTTCAGAAATACACTGACGTTTCTTAAAATTTTGTCGAATCTGGAGATAATTCACTCTGGCTTGTAAACGTAGTTCTCGAACAGGTATTCTTTTCAATTATTTTCAATCCATTGGAAATAATGCAAGCCGATAGTTATCAGGTACACATTTTTGAGCACGTGTTTTTTATTCGGTTATTTAACGTCGGTATATTTCTGCAGCTGAGGGTAGTCACCGACGACAATAGCACTCTAGACGCCAAGAGCACTCTACTGATTACCGGAAATTTTGACGAACCCACTAGTGTTCCAACCAGTGGTAGGGATCTTTATCGAGTCCAGCATCCATGAACTCGGGACTTCGGTTTTAGGTCTCATTTGAAAAACGGCATATCTATATTATACCTCTTGCTTATTGTTATAATTCCTGCGAGCTGCGATATACTAGTTCACTGCAAGCTATATGAGGATGGAAAAGAATATACATATTCAATTCTAGTCTATACATTGTTAAATCCTCACAAACATGAATGTTTTCCACTTTAGTTTTAGTAAGCGCACGATTCGTTACAAACTGAATACAAACAAAAGCAGCACTGGCGCTAAACAAAATTATACAATGTGTACATAAAGTAACGTAACTTGCAAATATTTTGATTTCCGTTAGGTTCACAAAAAAAAAGTTGAATAAAAGTTTTTTCAAATAATCCAGACCATCTGCATAAGTCGATTAAAAGTACACAGGGTGCACCGTTGCTCCAAAATAACTTATTAACATATTTTTTTAAATAGTGCACCATATTTTCGGTTTTTCATAATATATTAAATTACAAATACATCCATCTACCTTTAATAATTCCAAAGTAACATTGGTTTGAATCTAAAATTATAATAAAATTGTTTGTCAAAGAAGTAGTAGGTTTTTCTGTCAGTAATATCAGTTAATAAAGTTTTTGGCGGAAAACCTAAAATTTAAGAGGGAAACTTGAAATTACTAACAAGAAAGCTGAAATTTTTAGCGGGAAACCTGAAATTTTTAGCGGGAAACCTGAAATTTTGGCGGGAAACTTGGCATTTTTGGCGAGAAACCTAAAACTTTATTAATTAATATTAACGACAGAAAAACCCACTACTTTTTTGACACAAACAATTTTTTTATAATTTTAGATTCAAACCAATGTAGCTTTGGAATTATTAAAGGTAGAATTATACGGTGTTGACGGTTCTATTTGAAATTTAATAGATTATGAAAAACTGGAAATATATACATGATGTACTATTTAAAAAATATGTTAATAAGTTATGTCGGAGCAACGGTGCACCCTGTATACTTCTAATCGACGTATGCAAATGTTCTGAGTTATTTGAAAACACTTTTATTCAACATTTTGTTTTCGTTAACCTAACGGAAATCGAAATATTAGTAAGTTACGTTACTTTATGCACACACTGTATAAATGACTTGTTTGTTATTTGCAATGATTTCCAAGTTTGAGACAATAATTGTAAAAATTCCAAGAGCTACTTAGAATAAATGTCAGACCTGGTTTATTATAAATAAGTCAATAATCTGTATTTCATAAATTACAAAACTTATCACACTTGTTTCTAGAGGTTTTTGCCTTAAAATTAAATGATTATCTGACCACAACAATATTTCAGACTACTCTGGATAACAAGTCATTGAAAAAATAAAAAAAAAATCCCAACGACCATCCAATAAGTAATGTGACTATCCATAAACGCCATACTAATTTAGAGGTGGGAGTAGAATTTATTCTAGAAAAGAATAAATCTGAAGAAACTAGTATAATAGTGATAAAATAATAAAATACATGCCGTTGTCGTTGATTGACCCTCTTCCAATCTATCCATTACCTACAAATGAACATGTATGAATCTCCATTATAAATGTGCTTCACCAATTACTCCCAATAATTAATTTATGTACCAAAATATTGGATAGTTTTAAATACATACTGATAAAGCCTAAAGGCTGAGGTGCCGAGTACTCTTAACCTCTGACTGGTGGTGCTGAACCAATCAATCAATACATACTAATGATAAACCTTGGATTCGATCTAAATTTCGTTAGACATTCAAATTAATGTCGAGTCTAGACGTATATTGTACATAGTAACATAGGCGAAAGATGAATTTACTGTTTCAAAAACGTGTATCGTGAACAGCAATGAATTACAACATACGGGGATGGGATAAAGTATGGAAACAGGTAAATATATTTTAAACGCAAAGAACGATATTTATGAAAATTTGCAGGTAAGGGCAATGTAACAAAATCCATCTGATGTACAATTTTTTGTCAATAATATACTTCCGATTTAACCAGAAATGCCATCAACTTCTTTAATTTAAATGTGACACCCTATATATTTTCACAGATTTTGAAAGAGCTTGTTATTTTGAATTCATACATACTGAGTTTAGTGTAAAAAAAATTGTAAAAACGAGGAATAACTCACTGTTAGTTGTACAATAGGTGTACATTTCAATATTTTAGAATAATGGAAACAAAATTACTTCAAATGTTCAAAATGCTCGCCGTTTACTTGCTGACAATATGCCATCCTATTAACAAATTCTTGAGTCACACTTTCCAAGACTTCTCCACCTATTGTTCACATTCATCAATAATAATTCTTTGTCTCAATTCCTCTAAAGGCGCGTACACATCTGGCGAAAGCATGTGGCCGAAGCCATTCGACCGAATTCATTCACATAAAAAAAAATATCAAAAAATTCCTTAAATACTATTTGTAAATGCATTAATAAAACTTATAATGGGTGTCGTCGGATTATCAGTTTGCTGTAGCGTCAGGTTTGATTGAGCCTCCGAAAAAAAAGACTCATTTTCATAAGAAAGTGGTCCATCTGATGCTGAAGGTGATGTTAAAGGAGTACTGGTGCTTTGAGTGTCTGAAGATAAATGCTTATATGGATTGGATGTTGTGCTAGGCGAGATACTCGTATAAGTTTGTTGATTGGGTTGATTTAAATAATATTGTTTCTGGTTTATGAAACTGGTTGAGGAGACGTGTCGTTCAAAAAGTCCCTTATCAGCCTTATACAGAATATCTCCAATTAGATGTTCCACCTCACTTTGTGTATGGGTGCTGTATTTTGTATGCTTTGCTGCTACATGCTCTCCAAAAATTGTGCTATCGTCTCTTGTTTTTTTACTTGCAACAGTTTCTTGTAATATTTGATATGCTCCACCAGGAACATTTGATCAGGAGAAAGAAGGAAAAATCATCCCTGGACTTTGGAGACAGGGAAACGAAAATAAAAATGCAGAGTCCTTTCTTGTAATACCTAAGATAGGACGAAAAAGTTCGGCAAATTGTGAAGCAATTAGAAATGAATTTGCTGAATATTTCATGGGCGAAGGGAGCGTCAGTTGGCAAAATACAAATGCATAAAACATAAACAACAATTATTTCTTTGAAAATAATCTCATATATATATACATAATATTTGCATATGTAGGTATATTTTATTTGATAACAAAATATATTTTTACTTACGTCAGTGTTTTTAGTTTCTTTTGGTATAAACTTGTCCATCAAGAAAAGCATATCTTTGAAAGCGAACCAGCTAGATTTAAAAATTGTGTCGGTTCCTGCTCCAGTTTTAAAAGAGTTATCTTGTTTTTGTCTCTCACGTCGGAATGACGTTAATAAAGATTCCATTTTCTTTTTGACTTCCCCTGTATCGCCTTTCATAATTTTGCTGATGTCGTCCCAGGCATCAATTTTCTTTATTTTATTTTTGTAATCTTTAAACACTGGATTCCATAAAACTTCCCGTTCTCGATATAAACCAATAAGTTTTAAACAAGAAGAATTAGTCCACTCCATTATCGCAAAATAGAAAATCAAAACAAAATCGGGACGACGCCGTTCGACACTTTAACTGGAAGCGTACACACTAAACACAGCCAAACGAATTCGTTCTCCAATTTTCTTTTGATGTACCGCCCAGTGAGCGAACTCTCACGAAGGCAAACACATGCCTTCGCTGTCGTTTGTTGGGCCGTACACATTTACCGAAGGCGTTCGGTCGAATGGCTTCGGCCACATGCGTTCGCCAGATGTGTACGCGGCTTAAGTTTGTTGGTCGTCTAACGTGAACACGTGATTTTAGATAGCCCCAAAGAAAAAAATCTAACGGGCTAAGATCCGGAGAACCAGCAGGCCACTCTATGAACCCTCTACGTCCAATCCATCGATTCGGAAAATTCACATCCAGAAAATCCCTAACCCGTCTATCATAGTGGGGAGGTGCTCCAACTTGTTGAAACCAAACATTTTGTGGTAATTGACCATTCTGTTGAAGTGCACGAATAATTTCGTTATTTAGTAGATCCAAATACTTGTCACCATTTAAGTTTCCGTCGATAAAAAATGGGCCTATAAGCCTATTTTCGACAATTCCCATCCAAACATTTAACTTCTGTGGATGCTGGGTATGTGCTTTATGAATCCAATGAGGATTCTCATTTGACCAATACCTTGAGTTATGACGATTAACTGTTTAATTTAAACAAAAAGTTGCCTCATCGGAAAAAACTATGCTAGAAGCAAAATTGTCGTCGACATTACAGATGTCCATTAGCCGTTCGCAAAATTTCAGCCGTCGGTCAAAATCATCGTCTGACAATTCTTGAACCAACTGTACCTTATACGGATCTTTCCTACAGAACGTCGACTGATACCATGGTTTAGTGCCAAATTTGTGGTGGAGGTTTGAGGTGATTCTTATAAATCGATTGAAATATTTTGTTCAACAGCTTCGTTCGTCGCAGTCCGCGGTCTTCCAGGTTTTAGCAAATTTTTTACCATACCAGTTGTATTAAAACGTTGTAATGTTTCAGTTACTGTTGAGCGTGATATAGGATTTTTCTCCTGATGCAAATTATTGAAAATATGACACACTTCTTCATAAGTTCTAACACGATCACCATAACCGATCATCAATTTCAATACGCTCTTTTTCACTTAATTGAACCATTCTAAATTGTAAAATTTATTTCCGCCAATTAGAATTTGACACTTGGAGAACAAAAGACGTAAAAACAGCACTCGTTTATTTATTACTATGCATACAAACAACATCAATTAGTTTATCTACATAGTTTTTTGCCTCGTTTTTACAAAAATTTTTACACTAAACTCAGTAAATTGATGGCATTTCCGGTTAAACCGGAAGTATATTATAAATCAGATGCATTTTGTTCCATTGTACTCACCTGCAAATTTCCATAAATATCGTTTTTTTCATTTAAAAGATATTTACTTGGTTCAATACTTTATCCCAACCCCGTATAGAGATGAAATTGCATATGTGTGCTTATATTCAAACGAAAATGCGAGGGTTATCTTTTATATTTTGCATATAGACCGAGAAAAAAGACAGAAGATAACTTTTAAACAGTACTGTTTTTCGAAGTATTCTACACGAAGATAAATTTAACTCATTTTGAACCATTTCTGGGAGCAGTTATTGCACTCGCTTGTTGGTATATTCCAAATAGAGTTTTTGAAGGTGTTGACTGCATCTTGTGCGGACTGGAATCTTTGAATCCGCAGTTCATTATTTCATCATTATTTGATCGGAACTGTATGGAGGATGGTCCAATAGTCCAATGTTTTCTTGCTTCAAAAGCTCAATTGTTTTTCGAGGTGTGTGAGTTGGTTTTTCAAAGCTTAGCAACTTTTTCCAGCAATCAAGTCAATATGTACTTACCAATCAGCAGTAAGAGTTCTTCGATCTTACAGAGGGTAACGGATAACTTTCCCTCGTATAAGTCTCCATTAATATATCACATCATTTCGTTTTTTCTCCTTACCGTATTAACAAGAGATCCTCAAATCTCGTTTAAAATGTCATCCGTTTTTCACATATAAAAAACGAACAACCTGTTATTTAATTCCATTAACGACATGCTTCACACAAAAACGTGATATAAGAGGTGGCGAGACCCGAAAAACATCCCTAATTTATTTTTGGTTTCAGCCTCAACATTTGTCATTGGTTTAATCCAGTAGAATAAAACATATAATCCTAAGTTTCCTTGGTTAAGCCCTCATGTGAATCCATCAGCTGCACTATGTTCTTGTTTTCCACGATTTTCACGAGGAAAAGGCGACACAGCCTCAGTCGCGTATCCAAATTGGAGTACGGACTTCATTATACCTTTAAGAGTTGATTAAGTGTGTGAATAAGAATTAATTTCAACATAAATTTTATGGAGTTAATTCATAGAAAATTTATTGAATGACATCATCAATCCAGAGTGAATAAGAAATTGAGAATCTAATTGATAATGAATGGATCGAGTGGAAACATTCTAAAATATAATTAAAAAGGGTATAATTTGATACTTTAAATCGAATAAACAACGTTGGTAGATACTGCAGTGAATTTGAATATGTTTTGGTCTGCATGGCGGATTTAAAAAGGTTCTCAATATACAGTGAGTTTTTAAAGTACAACTGCATTGTACAACAAAATTGGATTATTCAGGGTGAACCCAATTACACACTGGATCAAGTGTAACTTTCAGATTATTTTTAATGAGCTAATTTCGACAAGACACTTCGAGAAATATAAGGACTACCATGATAAATTTTTTCTATCATCTATTACAAAAAAACTGCTCAGCAACTTTTTTGGAAACTAGTTGGCCAATTTTCTATCTTTTATCATTGTCACGTTTAGTGACAGTGAAAAAGTTGTTGATGTTTTTACTGTTATAAAGCGAACCAGAAGGTATAATGCGCCAGCTTGTGCAATTGAATTTATTACTTGTAAAATATTGTTACTTCTCTTACAATCCTAACCTCCTTTATTTCTTCGACTTCAACCGATACAATTCAACACTAATCTCGTATTCTTACCACACAATACAAAATACGTCTCACGTTGAACTCAAATCTCTTATAACTTAAAACTAACTAACTGATGTCAATTGTCCCGCTTTTTATACTTTTCACAATGTATCGACAGTTCTCAACATTACGATTACAGTTCTAGATGATTTTAGATATATGTCTTCTTAATTTTCTTCATGTATATATCCTCAGTACAGTACCCTCTTTTCTAGTAGTGAGGGGCTAAACTCTCGATACGGATCACCTTGGGCTCACTCCTCGCTGAAAATTGGATGCGTAGGCTAGGTTGTTGATTTTCTTATACGGACCTTCCCAGTTTCGTTGCAGTTTTTGGCACAAACCTTTTCTGCGCTTGAGCCTGAACAGCCATACGGGGTCACCTCTCGAGAAGCTTGTGTTTGTAGTATGCACGTCGAATCTGGCCTTCACCTTATCGTTGCAGAGCTTTAAACGTCCACGAGCAGAATTGTGGACCTTTTCCAAATCTTCTTCTAAGCTTCCTATGTACCGAATATCTAAAGACAAAAATAGAAGGGGAATTTAATAAAAATTAATGTTTTATTTTGGAGTGACTAATGCGACAAGGAAACGGCATGTTTAGAAATTTAGTAGAAATTTGGGAGGAAGTGACTAATGTGCCACAAAAATTAACTAAATGAAATAGTTTTTAAAACGAAAAACGTAACAGGCTAAACAGCATGTTACATCCCCTCTCCTCGGGAGAAAAAAATAATAATTAACAGAATTACTTTTTTTTTTCTGTAAACATAACAGTCTACGAAGAATGGGAAGCAAAAACAAAAAAACTGTGGTGAACATCCAAAGGAAACGTAGTGCTTACATATGACTCAAGAGAATGAATAAATTGAAAAACATAAACTATTGAATAAAAAGAGAAGAGAAGTGGCGAAATTTGGTAGAGGTGATTGTCTAAAATTTCCACCGGAAAGTGAAATGATATTTCTAAGTTTATACCAGGGATGTTGCCAGTTGGTATCTACGGTAACCATTGGTCATCGCGCAAGCAGAACATTCGAAATAATCCTCACACAGACACAGCAAAAATTGTGACGATGTATGAATATACTATCTCACTGTAGAGAAATTGTACTAAATTCTTGACTTACTCTCTTTTTTATTTCAAAAGCTTAGAGAAAAGTTAACGAAATTCAAAATAGATTGAAAAACAAACGTGAATATATTTAATCCAAAAAATTAAAATTAATAGGAAATGTTCCTATTAACTAAAGAAAAAATTATAATAGAATAAATGGTTCAAAAAAATTGTACAGAGATCACAATAATTTACTGCAACTATAAAACGGTATTTAGAGGGCTAGCCTCTATCATAACATGAAATGTTAAATATATCAATACAAAAATCAGAGTGCAATAAAAAAACTCAAGATACTTAACATCTTAACGATAAATAGAGAAATCCTAATTTCTCAACGAAGCAGAAAAAAAAATCACCTGTTGTGATAAGGGGTAAGTATGATCTCTAGTACCTTAAACTAATGAAAAAAATAATAAAATAAACCAATAATAAACGGTAATAAGAAAAGTAAAAATAAGTGAAGTGTCATTCCGGAGTTATGAATTGACTGGCTATCAATTGTGTTGGGAAAGCCTCGCAGATGATGTTAATCGCGTCGTGGTTATCTTTTCCCACAATCAATTCCCACATCCATTAACAACTACCGAAGTGCAGGCATGGGTCCTATGACAACCAAGTCCTTGCTGAGGGAGAAACGAAAGGGTGTAAAAAAACATATCTAATAAATGTTTGAGCAAGCTCGGGTTATTAACGAACCCAGCGTTATTTAGAAACGCCACAACTGAACTGGAAAAAAATCAAAGAGATACATTTTTTTTGGATCTCTAAATCTATGACACCGTGTTGCAGTGCCCATGTGACACATCCCTCCAGTGCCATGATATGACAAGTCATAAATCCATCCTTTCGGACGACGGCGTCCCGTAGGTACAACACATCTATGGAATCATGACCCACCATGACACACTTCAAAAAGTTTGTCTTCCAATTAAGGTTGTCACAAGACTAACAACTTGCCCGTCAAAGATATAGGCCTTAACAAAAAAACAAAATTCACGGTAAGCATTTTTTAACAGGAAAGCGGAAACCTCCAAAAATTCCGTCATGGGAATACTATTGCAAGATATTGTATGAAAATAAACACAGTAAAACTAGAATAAGATAATTATTTAACGTGACCAAAAAAATATGTGTGCATACGATAGAGAACATAATAAAGAAGATAAAACTAAACAAGGCATGGCCTTTCCTCCCTTTCCTCCAATCGGAAAGTTTGGAAGGAAGAAACCCACCAAGACGGAATCAAATGCTAACAAATTAGCGATAGCACACTAACAACAAAAACTAGAAGAAATTATTAAATTATATATTTTTAATCAATCTGAATCTAAACGTGCTGCGATTAGCAACTAAATTATCAGATGTGGAGTTGTAAACCTCAATTAGATAGGTATCTCGAAAAATGTTTTGTCATCAACTGAGGTAAACAAATATGCCAGAATAAAATACTATAGTATGTATCAGTCAGTACACAGGTAAAACTAAATAATTCGTCAATTTTCGTACAAAAAGACAATGTGTTCTCGTATCAAAACATAAGGAAAGCAAAATAAAGCGTATATTGAGAACAAAAGCGCTACCAAGCAAAAAACATAATTCCCTAATATACACACGATAAGGGACTGCTACAAAATAAACTGAATCCAAAATTTGCCAAAGCAAGGATTTCAGAATATGTTTGAGCGTAATGGTTGTTCCAAAATATGCTGGATTATAAAGGTGCATTAAGCAAGAAAATTCCAGAAAATTTGAAACATTCACGGAAGATTGTTCTCGAAAGAAGAGCGTTTTTGGCATTTCATAAACCCAAATACAAAAAGATACGATAAAACACAAACATAACACAAGAACTGTACTATGGACAACGTCTAAAAGATACTAATACATATGTACTTACGATACAAAATCAAGAGATAACAAAAGAGCATAATATAGGAGGTAATGGTATTACTGTTTACCACAAAAATATCGTATAGAGGTTCTATGACATATACGAGGACCTTAGTTCCAGATAAATAATAGATACAAAATGTTTTTTATCTTGAAACAAAATAAAAATAAAAATAGTCACGTTAATATAATTACTTACTAAGTTATATAAAAAAAATGCGAGAGAACTTTAAATTAATCAGAATCACTATTAGATCTGACTCGCAAATTATAATCATTATTAGACAAATCTAAATTATCAGAAAGTTGAACAGAAGGTTCATCATCAGGAAGATTTTCATCTACATCAATAAATTGGTTCTTTATATCTGTAACATGCCAGTTACCTAAATCATTACCAGATAGATCTTTTAAATTGTAAACTAATTTAGAAATAACTCTGTTGACAACACAAGGTATATATTTAGGAGCAAATTTAGCTGCAAAATTATTAGATTTGGACGAAAGAACATAATTCTTTTTCCACAACCTGTCACCAACAGGAAATCGCAAATCTCTCTTTCTCAAATTGTAATGTTTTGCATTTTTTTCGTATGCGTTTTTTAACTTTTTCCGAATATCTACAAAAAGTTTAGGAAGGGTTTGAACATCGTTAACCAATTGCAATTTATCTCCAGTGTTAATTATGTTATTCGCGTTTTCGGAAATTGCACCATAAAAATCTCCACTTAACGGAACGTTTCGAGCAAAATTTAGAAAAGCTGGGGAGTAACCCGTAACGTCATGTTTCGCGGTTTTGATTGCTTGTGCAACTCTGTGTAGCGAATTATCCCAGTTACTATGAGACGAATTCTAGTGAATATAACATCTAAGCTGTAACAATTGTTTTGTTAGTTCGTTCTGTGTGATTTGCTTGGGGATGATAACGAGCGTTATAAATTATTTTTTGCACCTTATATTGCGACATTAAATTCTTAAAAAGAAAGGACGTAAAAACAGTACCATTGTCAACAGAAAAAATTTGTGGAACACCAAAAACAAGAAAAACTTGGTTTTCTATAAATTTCACAATGCCCTTAGCAGTTGCGTGTTGCATTGGATGAACAAGACAAAATTTTGTGAACCAATCGGTAATTACTAAGACAAATCTGTTACCAGATTTTGATTTAGGATAAGGACCTATCAAATCAGCAGAAATCCATTGCCATGGAAAATTTATATCTTTATACAAGAACCACAAACTGAACATTTATTAACGTAGCGAGATACAGAACTTCTCGGCCAATAGTAAAGTTCGGAAATACGAGAAATGGTTTTAGATATGCCTAAATGGGCACTCAAATCATTATCATGAAATAATTTTAATAAGTCAATTCTATTAGGGATAGGAACAACAATTTTCCAATTAGATAAATTACCAGAAATTGGATTTGACGAAAAAACATGTTTGTATAAAACATTTTTGTCAACCTTAAATGCAGGATATAAATCAGGATTATTGGTGACCTTCTGAATCATAGCATCTGGCTTGAAAGTATTTACGTCGATAATAGAAATTTCTGAGAAAGAACGCGATAAAGCATCACTTACCACCATAGTGATTCCTTTTCTGTGCTTAATTTCAAAATCAAACTGAGAAAGCCTAAGAGAAAAACGAGCTAAGCGACCTGAGGGATTCGAAAGTTTCGATAGATATTGCAACGATGAGTGATCTGTCTCCAGAGTAAAATGGGTACCTTCAACATAACCTCGGAACTTTTCAACACCAAAAATAACTCCTAAAAGTTATTTTTCTGTTGTGCTATATTTTCTTTCAGTTTTATTTAAAGTACGACTTGCATAAGCAATTGGATGTTCGATACCATCGCAATCTTGATAAAGGATTGCTCCAAAACCAGTTTCACTAGCATCAGTTTGTATAATAAAAGGTTTAGAAAAATCAGGACTTGCAAGAATAGGACTTCAATAAAGGCATTTTCGGCTTCGGCAGTCCAAGAAATGGATTGACCTTTTTTCCTGCCATGAAGAAGATCAGTGATTGGGGAACAAATGGTAGAGAAATCATTAATAAAACGACGATACCAACCAATAAGACCTATGAGACGTTTTATCTCTGTAGTATTTTTTGGGGCGGAATAATTCAAAATACTTTCTCGTCATCTGTACGTAAACCATTTTTATCATCAACAAAACCTAAAAATTTAAGGGAATCACGACAAAATTCACATTTTTTAAGATTGACAATAAGATTGGCTGTTTTTAAGCTAAGATTCAATTTGTTTAGAGTTTCCATATGTAACTCAAAAGTAGGGGTAGCAATGATAATGTCATCTAAATAACAAAAACAATATGGTCGAAGGGAAGGATCTATAACCATGTCCATTAGACGAGCCATAGTTTTGGGAGCGTTGATTAGACCATAAGGAGTAGTAACGAATTCAAAAAGTCCTACACCGTATACAGCGAAAGCTGTTTTCGGGCGAGAAGATTCAGACAAAGGTATTTGTAGAAAAGCCTTTTTTAAATCAATAGACGTCAGAAATTTTGCGTCTCGGAGTTTACTAAGAATAATATCAACTTGCGCCATAGGATATGAATCTGAAACAGTAACCTTATTCAATGTTCGACCATCAAAACATACACGACATTCTCCGGACTTCTTAGGGACAAACCAGAGAGGTGAACACCAAGGGGAGTTCGAAGGTTGAATAACTTTGAGATTTAGCATTTCTTCCACTTCTTTCACGAGAAGTTTTTGCATAGCCGGAGACAAGGGATATTGACGCTGCACAATTGGCTTTGCATTACCAGTATCGATATTGTGCTCTATTAAATTAGTTCGACCAATTCGGTCTGAAGGAGCAAGTGAAGCAAACAAATTGATTACCTTGTCTAGTTCATCTTTTTCAAAAGAGGTGATACTAGAAACGGATTGAATTGTGTTAATGACACAAGTAGAGGACAAAAGAGAATACGACAAATTATGACAATTAATGTCTATGTTACATAGACTCAAAAAATCCATACCCAAAATAAGAGAATGATTAATAGAATGTATAATTAAAATTTTAATTGTTTTAGTGACATTATTCACGGTAACGGGAACAGTGATAAAACCCATAAATTGCTGTGGAACGCCATCAGCAGTAGTGATACTTATTGAAGCATCATATTCGATAGGTACATGAAGAAAATTAATAAGTGAAAACCCTTGGTTTCCAATAACACTAGAATTGCTTCCAGTATCAACCATAGCTACAACTTCAGTATCTAAAATTTTGACAATCATTTAAGGACGATTATCATTTGGTTTCTTTACAAACAAAGGACAAACATTGGTAAAAATAGAATTGACATTATTTACACATAAAATATTTACCGTAGGCGTCGGTAAACCATGTAAGACAGATAAAACAGGTAAATTAACATTAGAATCATCTTGTGCTTCCTTAGATATTTCAGCATCCTGTACAGAATTGACAAGTGAAACGGTACGAGAACATAATTGTTTGCCAAGATTTTCAGAACGGTAAGAAGTAACGGAAGATAAAAAATCCTTGACAAAACTAAGATAAGCTTGCCATTCGGTAGCAGTAGGTGAAAAACATGAAATTAATTTCGACTTGTTGATGGTTTGTGTTTTTGATTTTCTGACTTTACTTCTGAAGTAATTTGCACATGACTGGAATCTGTTGTCAGATTTACAGGACCAGTCCGAACCTCGTTTTTTTGGAGTACAAGAACGACAATTAGGCTTTGTAGTGTTTTTAGCACCACAACTATAACAAAAGGTTGACTTAGGAGAACGACACTTTGTAAAACTATGACCAGATCTGTCGCAATTCCAACACACGGAAGAAGTTAAAGCAGAAACATTAACAGAAGATTTTCTGTTCGACGAAGATGTATGTGAAACATAAAGACAAGCTAAATCAGATTCTAGTAATCGAGAATTATTGGAAGATGGTGGTCGATAACGATCAGACAAAACTCTAGATTCTTCAATCCTTTTACAAAGCTCAGTTAGTTCATCAACAGTATTAGGAGTATGCAATGCTAATGCAGAAACAAAAGAAGGTAAAAGATTCCTACGAATCTTTGCAACGCGGGACTGCTCATCCACAACATTCATTAGACGGTTAAAAAGACCTATCATAGAAGAAATATAAACTGTAACGGGCTCATTTGCACCCATGGTTCGATTTAAAATTTCTAACTCTAAATCTGTTTCATAGCTGTATGGAAGAAGATATGCTTTCAGTTTTACAACAATATCTGACCAAGAACTAAATTTTCCACGATTATTGAGATACCAGGTAAAAGCGCTGCCTCGGAATAACTCACAAGACTGTAGAAATAACTCATTATCCGAAATACCTCGTAATACTCTAAGTAATTCGACTTTTTCCAAAAAAACATGAAGTGGTTCATTTTTTCCAGAGAAAGAAACATTCCATTCATACACTGGATCGTGTCAAGAATGCGGTACTTTGGGAGAAGATAAAGATGAAGAAGATGCAAGGGGTACGTGATTACTGTGTGACTCTATACTATCTACAGAAATAATTGGAGTTGTCTTTGTGTCTAAATCAGATTTAAGTATAAGTACTTCTCTATCTAGAGACATTTTTATTTGTTCCTCATCATCGGAATCAACATTCATTCTAGTTATCCTATTGGTCAAATGAATTAATCGTGAATTTATTCTTTGAAACACGGGTTCGCGTTTATTACCACTGAAATTGTTAGTGACATCAGTCAAATCCTGAATAGTACTACGAATTTCAAAATGATCTTCCTGAAATGTGTAATTGTTTACCGATAATGAAAAACTACGGTTTGCTTTCTCACGAGCTAATAAACCAGTAAGAACTTTGCGTTTTTCGTCAACTGTATCGGGTAAAGTAACACATCTAATTTTAATTTCATAAGAAAGTTTATGTACTTTCAAATGATTTGCCTGCATATTGATTTTATTAAAAAAAACCAATTAAAATGAAAAACTTGATAGCTAACAATAAGGAAATTTAATAAAATTATCAAATTTATTGAAAATATTAAGAAAATGCTTTAAAATTACCAAGTCAAAGTTAAGAGTATCAAAAATTATTTAAAAAACGTTAAGAAAAGGCAGATTTGCAAATATTTGTACAAAATTGAGTAATATAGAGAAAAAATAGATTATTAACCTTGCTTCTATAGTATTATAAAATTTCAAAGTTTGTCAAGTCAGAAAATATATCAAAGTTTGGAGAGATATAAAAAATTTCAAGTTTGAAAAATATTCAAACTATTGAAAAATTAAAAAAAGAGTAATCAAACAAGTAACTGCCTAAAGTGATCTTCAAAACATGCACAAAATGTAAAAGTAAACCAAATAATTAATAAACCTGTTAAAATTTCCTTTACTGAAATAATTATCGTGATCGTAAAAAAACAACAAACAATATTTCAACACTTGAACAAAGCAAAAGAGTAAAAATAGGTGAACCCAAAAAAAGTTATAATTAACAAGAGGCAAAAGTACCTAAAAATGAAATAGAATAAAGAAAACCAAAAGATACGGGGAGTAGTCAAAAATAAGTTACCTAATTAAGAAAAAAAATCAACAAACTTTAATATTGATTAAACACACCAACTCAGCAAATATCTAAAAACCATTTAATTAGGCGCCAATTTGTAACGTAAAAGTCCCAGGCTAGAGCACTTCACCTCAGGGAGTGGAATTCGGTACCAATTAAACTATTTCATTCGCTATCACTGGGATGGGGTATACAATTAATATTAAATTGGACGCCACCAGCTTTTTAATCGAACGAATGCAATAAAAAAAAACAGAAACAAAAGGTGAAAAGCTGGAAACACCTCGTAAAAATTAACGTTAAGTGACTTAAGAAAATATTACAAAATGAAGCTACTTATTCCCGAACACGTGTATCCAATTTAATAAATATTGAATAATCAATACAAAAATTGAAGATGTTAAATATTTATTGGATTATCCAAAAATTTGTATAAATTGAATACTCAAAAAATCCAAACGAAGAGGATACCAAGTGTAATATAACACGCCAACTTCAAATCTTACACATGCTAAAGATAAGACGAAGGAACTTATCTTAGAGGGCTGGGATGTTGGGCAGCTCTTAGCGCGATGGCGGCGATGGCTTCAACAGGCGGCGTACCTCGTGCACGGGAACAGGAACTGAAACTTGCCTACAACTTGCCTAAAGGTGAATAGCTCAAACTTGCCTAAAAGTTTGCCTCTTAAATTTGCCGGCTGCAGAGCAGCCAGACGATAAAAATTTGTTCACCCACAATAAGTTCTGAAAATAGTGAATGTTGCCTTAGTGGCAGTTAGAGGAAAAGAAAGAGTTCGAATCGAAACTTGAAATTTCGAATATCTGAAGACAAAAATAGAAGGGGAATTTGATAAAAATTAATGTTTTATTTTGGAGTGACTAATGCGACAAGGAAACGGCATGTTTAGAAATTTAGTAGAAATTTGGGAGGAAGTGACTAATGTGCCACAAAAATTAACTAAATGAAATAGTTTTTAAAACGAAAAACGTAACAGGCTAAACAGCATGTTACATCCCCTCTCCTCGGGAGGAAAAAATAATAATTAACAGAATTACTTTTTTTCTGTAAACATAACAGTCTACGAAGAATGGGAAGCAAAAACAAAAAAACTGTGGTGAACATCCAAAGGAAACGTAGTGCTTACATATGACTCAAGAGAATGAATAAATTGAAAAACATAAACTATTGAATAAAAAGAGAAGAGAAGTGGCGAAATTTGGTAGAGGTGATTGTCTAAAATTTCCACCGGAAAGTGAAATGATATTTCTAAGTTTATACCAGGGATGTTGCCAGTTGGTATCTACGGTAACCATTGGTCATCGCGCAAGCAGAACATTCGAAATAATCCTCACACAGACACAGCAAAAATTGTGACGATGTATGAATATACTATCTCACTGTAGAGAAATTGTACTAAATTCTTGACTTACTCTCTTTTTTATTTCAAAAGCTTAGAGGAAGTGACTAATGTGCCATAAAAATTAACTAAATAAAATTGTTTTTAAAACGAAAAACGTAACAGGCTAAATAGCATGTTACAATCTTTAGAAACTACTGTCCTTATTTTACAACTTATGTTAAAGTCATTTTTCTGAATCACCTATTCTGAAGTGCTGTAAAAGTTTTTTCTTGTTTATATGAAAAAGTCTGTTACTTCCAAGTGCCTGAATCGATTTCCAAAAATACAGACTCCATGCATAGAGCATTAAAGGTAGATTCCAGAAAAAATTAACAACACTTTTTCAATTGGCAACTGGAGGGAGTTATGTAACACCTAGCTCTATTTATGATTTTTTCTAAGAAATTTCAAATGGAATGCTCTATCTCCAACTAGCTTACAAAAAGAAAAATAAGATGACTTTTTGCCCTGTCACAACCGCGAACCTCTTGTCAGTCTAAAGATATTGGCAATTTTTGATGAGAGTTGATGATCGCTGGATCAGCCAGTAAGTTTTAAGAGAAACTATGTTGCTAAAATTGTTTTGAAAATAAAAAACAAGTAAAATCGTACCACAAAAATATTTATCAACATCACATGAAATAAAACTAAGGAAGCTGCCAGTAGCAGAAATTCACAAAATTACCTATTACTTAATTATTTTAAATACTAAAAATGCTTGCCATCATTTGCTATGCACCAATCCAGTCTTTCTGCAGTTGGACTAAATATTCGATTCTTCCCCATAGGTGAAAATCTAAAACCGTAATGTCTGTTGACCTTACTGCCTACACATAAGGACATGAAAGATAGGATTCGGGGAGCAGTTCGAAGTATTTTTCTTGCTTTGACTGAGACTAGAGTTAAATTCCTCTACTTGCCAGTATCCACTCTTCAAGTGGTGAAGAATCATTTCGCACCTGATGGAGTATCTAGTTTATCATCTATTTTTGGCAGTAGATAGCTTTCTTTTTGTGTAACCTGATGTAATCTGCGATAGTCTACACAAAAGTGAGTGGATCTTAGTTACCAGGACCACGGGTGAATACCAGATACCAGAAGCTTCTTCAATAATTTTTGCATTAATTATGTCTTCTGTCATATTTTCTATTTCTTTTCGTTTAGTGTATGGTAATTTTCTTGTCATTTGACGAATTAGTCTGGCATCTTCTGTATTAATATTATGCTGCACTAGACTGGTGCATCCTATAAACTTTCCCGCCTGAAAAATGTCGCAGTTGTCATTGATAAAGTCGTAATTTTTTCTTGATTCTTCAGTTGCTGGGTGGTCATAATTGTTAATTAGTTGTTTCATGAGGGTGGCGTCTACTGAATTCCTTGTGGTGGTTTTGTCTTTCGAACTATTTTCGCGCTTTTCACCAGTGTGCAATGTCCTAGCTTTTGTTCTATCTTCAATTTTAAAAGTTTCTTCGTTAAAATAGGAATTTTAACAGGAATTGGCTGTTCTACATTGATGAGACATCGAGTTACCAGAATTCTTTCACTCAGTAGTTCCTCACTTTCCACAAAGCCCAAACGCAGATTTTTTTGTTTTCGGCTAGGTCTCACGAATATGATTCCCTCAGAATATACGGGAATTTTTGTATCTCTGTCCACTATAACATTTATTTGAGTAGTCTCCTTTTCCGGAGCTAGGATTATTTCTTTATTCCCAATTACTAAAATTTCATTTTGAAGGCATATGATAAGTTAAATGTGGCTTACAACCTATATCAAGGACATTCTAATGTAAAAGATGGAAAATATAATCGGGGAATACCAATGTGGATTCAGACGAGGAAGGAGCACAGTGGAGCAAATCTTCATGCTACGAGAAATACAGGCTGAAAGTTGTCAATTCGGAAAGCAGACGATAATAATATTCGTAGACTTCAAACAAGTATTTGATAAGGTCAAAAGAACCGAACTGTACAAGGCTATGGAGGAACTAGGAATAAGTAGAAAACTGGTCAGAATGATTCGATTAACACTACAAAATACTGAGAATCGAGTAAGAATAAACAACTGGCCCGGACTTATATACCATGAGAGACAACAATGTCTAGCATTTGCAGATGACAGCAATATTAGCGAGAAATAAAGAAGAAATAAGACAAGTAGTAGAAAGTATTGAAAAACAAAAAAAACCTCTTTATCAATGAACTGAGAATAAATTGGACAGATCGAGACTTTATGAAAGGGAATAACTTAATAGTTAGAAACATCCAAAGGGAAGATACAGCAAGCGCCAAACGTGAGAGACCGCGAAGGTATAGATAGACTCTCCCAACAAAATTACTATTGGATTACGATAAAACCCTTGCCGGTCAGTGTCGTACCTATAATTATGATTTCTTTGTAGTTTTTTTCATATTTTATTCAGTATTATAGGTAGTAGTACAGTTCATCAAAATGTTCTATAATGATACACTTATTAAAAAATATCGCCATCACGTTTGGCGCTTGCAGTATATACATTTTAAGAAATAGAGAGATTCGAGTAACTTGGATCAATAATTATTACCCCGATAATGACCCGATATAGGGGAAGAAATCCAAAAAAGAATAATGCGTGGCGATAGTTACATTTATGCCTTAAATAAATTATTAAAAAGCAAGAATATATCAAGGAGCGCGAAAATCAAGATTTACAAAACTGTGATTAGGCCTATAGTTACATATGCCTCAGAAACTTGGACATTAAACCAAAAAGAACAAGAAATGCTACAAGTATGGAAAAGAAAAGTACTGAGAGAAATATTTGGAAGAAAACTGAGGGGAATTTAGATAAGAAGAACGAACAAAGAGGTCGGAGAATTATATAAAAATCCGAGTATTATTGAAACAATAAGATCTCAAAGACTAGGATGGTTAGTGAGTATAGAAAGAATGGGGACAGGAAAGCTACCGGAAGTATTGATATATAACTCCATAGGAGGAACGGGAAGAAGAGTTAGACCCAGAACGAGATGGAAAACAGAGGTTGAAGAGGATCTACGAAGATTTAATATCAGAAATTCGAAAGGTAAGACAAAGGAAGAGGTGAGATGTAGGCAAGTCGTCAACCAAGCCATGGAAAGGTTAAGTTGTGAACATGCAAATTAGATGTAGTGCAATAAGTTTTGGAACAAACCCAAATATTGGGCACTCGGAAAGTTCATGCGAAAGTGACAGTTGAACCTAGTAGATTTTCGCGGAAGAGTTTTGTATGGAGCTCCAAGAGCCTACCACTGAAGACGTAACATCAGCCAAGTACCTACACGGTCTGTAGCGCTAGTATATATATTAATCACATATATACATTTATTCTGCATAATGTCCATACCGGGGATGCATTGATTTTTAATATCGGCTATCAGAAATAAGTGTTTCATCTGAGTATAACCAATCTGTATAGCTGCTGTTATTTGTCCTTCGGTGTTTCGTCGCATAGTTTGAAGTATATCCAAGATTTGCGAGATAGTAAATTGTGGGTGGCTAGTTATCTCTTAATGTTCTTGAAACGTGGGTGGTTCTAGGGTCTTGCTAGAGTGGCTTTGAGAAACTGTACTATGAATAGGACCTGACTTGGTTATAAAGGAGTACTGAAGCTTGGGTACAAATTCTTCTTTCCAAATTAACTATTTCTAAATTATATTTTCAATTTTCTTGCTATTGTTTCGAAATGGTCAACTCTGTTGTTAAGTTGTCCTACCTCTAGCTTTAGTGCTTCTTGAACTTTTGCTAGGCCAATCATAATTTCCATATCTGCTTGTCTACGCCTCTCCTCGTCACGTCTTTCCTTCTTCTCTTCCTCCTTCTTTCTGCGTCTTTTTTTCCACTCTTGCCCCTTATTCTTCGTCTTTCCTTGTCTGCTTCTTTCTTCTTCCTACGTATTTCCATGTCTCCTTCTTTCTCCTTTCTGCGTCAATCCTTCTCTTCTTCCATCTTCAAAAATCATGGAGTCCAGAAATACCCACGTCTCTGTCGTATACAGTGGATCTAGTATTCACCATAAGCAGATAGTACAACAAATATTTCTTAAATCTTACTGGTGTCACCAATGTAACTCCTTCTACAATCTTAACTCTCTTTATTTCTTCGACTCCAACCGATACAATTTAACACTCGTATTACCCTAAAACACAATACTAAACACGTTTAACACATAACTCAAACCTTTAATAACCCGAAACTAACTAACTAACGTCAATCGTTCCGCGTTTTATATTTTTCACATTTTCCAGACATTTCTCGATTTCTCAACTTAATATTATTGTAACGTTCGTAAAGTGTGTACCATGCTGCGGTATAGCCGATTGCGGTGAATTTAACATATTTAATCACAGCACTACCCTCCAAGTGTGCTCGGAGGTAATGGAACTTTTGTATTTTAGCTAATACCTCGTTATTATGAATTAAAAACTTGGAAGTGTCTCGATATTCTAACCACCCTTCGTATAAACCTTGAAATTTAGGGAGAAATATGTTATGTAACTTAACCGAATTCGAAATATTGTTTTGTGGTATACTTAAGACTATTGTTTTCTCAGCAGGGCGGCTCGATGCGCTATAATTTTTAAATAAATAAGGCTTTTGCACTGGCTGTCCACTGAACAACCATATCTTCAAATTTCTACCGTTTATTGTATTGTGCCTCAACTCCTTCTTGTTCCACAGTTGCCTCAATATAATTTTGCAAATCTTAAAAATTACTGGAAGTCTGTTCAATTTGAGCAACCCTTATGTATTCATGATTGTTTTTCGCTTTCCATAGTCTCGACAAGCTCCACAAAATTAACCTTTGCTAAGAATTTTTTTCAACTGTACGATAACCTCCAAATTAAATGGTCTAACGTAAATAACTTTTATATTAGGTACACAGGATTTTCCAGGATGTGCTTAACAGAACTCAGAAAGTGATGAATATTTTTATTAGGAAATTTGGAAATGTCAATTGGACCTACAATGGTATTATTTGAGGTATACTTGAGATTGTGACGTCATCACATTGAATAAACTTGAATGGATCAGAGGGGTAAGAGTTAGCCCAAATGAAAGGGTTTTTTATCCAGAATTCAACGATATACTTTAATGAGAGTATCAATGTTAATAATTATGTAAAATTATTACTTTAATGTTAATTTCCAACAATAACCAATAGCTTTCAAAATGTGAAATAATTTTATAAGAGGTGTTCAAAATGACCTCCCTCTGCTTCAACACATGCGTCGAACCGTCTAAGCAGTTCACGTGTACATGCCGCATGTATTATCTCTGGCGTAATCTGAGCACAAAACGCTTGTTTAATTTTAGTTTTCAAAGTGTCCACACCTGTAGGTTCTTCATTATAAACGATTCGTTTTAAATATCCCCATACAAAAAAATCTAAAGGTGACAGTACAGGTGATCTTGGAGGTCATCGGAAAGGACCGTTAGTTCCAATCCATCCGTTTGGAAACCTGGTATTAAGGTGATTGGTTACAATACAGCTATTACGTGGGGGCCATATCATATCTCCTGTTTCACGCGAAGGAATATTCTCCATGAGCAAAGGTAGCTCATTGTCCTGACCTTTAAATATTCTTACAAACAATGGACCAATTAAACGCCTATTACATAACCCACACCAAACATTAATTCCCTATCTAGTTTGAAAGTGAGTTTCCCTTAACCAGTGCGGATTTTCCACTGACCAATAATGGCAGTGATGGCGATTTACTATCCGATTATTATGGAAACGAACCTCATCACTTCAGAAGAGTCTATTTAGAAGGTCAGAAGTGCCTTGCTTCATAGCTTGCATTATGACGATGAAGGTTAGTCTTCGGTCCATATCGGTAGGTCGCAATTAATTAACCACACACAGTTTAAATGGTAATGGTGGTTTTCCAAAATCCTATGAACTGTAGTTGGAGACACGCCAGTTTTTGCAGCAATGGACTTAATGGACAGGTGTGGATTAATCACTGCATGTGAAAACGTTCACCACGTTTTGTTCGGTCTGTATTGGTTTTTCATGATTTCTATGTTTAGCATTCGGAAATGAACCTTGCCGCATCCTATCCTCAACCATAGCAAAAGATACATAAGACGCTGCTCTTTTGCCGTGAAAGCATTCCGCATGTAAGGCTTGAGCATTTCGAGCAGTTTTCCAACATTCACCATAAATTATTAACAACATATCTACGTATTCAATAGGAGTGAATTGGAATGGCATTTTGACTACTGTAATAAATTATGATTTTGAAATATAATACGTATTATGAAAAAAGAAATGACATTAGGTGTTAGTATTATACTGTTTGTATTTTTAAAAAAACAATTTAATTAATATCCCAAGGCCAACTCCCTTTCCATTTGAATTTGTAAAAACGATTTGAATAGAAAATTATGCCAGTTTCAGGTTACGTTGGACATGACAAATCCACTATTAAATTGAAAATGTAGCATATTAACATCAATACCCCCATTGCTCTATATCGTTAAATTCGAGATGAAAAACCCATTGTAGGTGCAATTGACATTTTCCAATTTCCAAATAAAAATACTCATTACCTTCTGAGTTATAGGGTGTCAAGAACATCCTGGAACACCCTGTATATAGGTAGCAATCGTGATCTCAATCAAAATGAAATAAAATCACGAATTATATCTCGAATAATGCAAAGTAATTTTTTCATGCCTTGTATAAATAATCTATTTTTTCATGTGCTAGAAAGCTGCTTAATATTTTTACATAATTTTGAAAACTAAATTTCTTGGAATGTACTTACATAATTAATATGAAATTTTACTTTATTTCAAGCTATGTTTAAGGGAATAATATATCACTGAAACCTTTGTGAAACAAATTGTTACTACACTGTTACCAGTATAACACGAGCGACTTTGCTTGCAGACATTGCACCTTTATTTTCAATTGTTGTTCTCAATTTTCTCGAAATCTCGTGAAAACACTTTTCCAGCCGGTAAGCAGGTTTCTAGGAGATAGACGGTTTTTGGTTAACGGTTTCCATTTACTTTGGAGACTGTTACGTGAGGTTTTACTTTAGTGGTAGGTAACAAACTTTACACAACTAAAAGTTTTTATAAACAAAACAACAGCAGTTGGTACACTTTTGTTGAAAGATGTAGGCGTAAATCGTTGATAATCATTAAATCCAATAAATATACTATAGTTTTTTCATTTCGTACGAAGAACATTTTTATATTCCAGTTGAATAGTTTTTAAAGAAATTCTGTTTTATGGAATATAATTTCACGAAGTTTTGGTCTGCTATGGGGATCGTCTTATGTTAGTTGATGCAGAAATAGAGTTCTTCAGTCCCCCCCAACCGTCTTATCTATGGAACGATTATACATAAACTAATAAAAATTGGAAACTGAATTGTTAAGTCCTGTACTAGTGATGATATATGTCGTATTTGTGAAATAAGTCCTCACAAGGGCATTGTGACCAATAATTTTAAATGGAACCCGATGGAAAGCGACACCTCTCTTCAACGGAATCGTAAAAATCTATTAAACGATACTAATCATGTTTGTGCTTATGACATTGTGCAACAATACGTTGTTTTAAACGTCAATATTGTCAGGTTCAGTAACGTAAGCCAACAGAAGAAAATCCAAAGGTGTGAGGTCCTGTGATCGAGCTGACCATGTCATTGAACCTCATCGTCTAATCCATCTACCAATCCAAATACTGTGTTTCTGCACTGTAATAGTGTTGAGGAATAAAAAAAATAGGTCCAGCGATGTGGTTTCCCGGGATACCTGCCTAAACATTCATTTCCTGAGAAAACTAAGTATATGTTTCACGAAACATTTGAGGATTTGCGTCACTTTAATAACTCACGTTCTGTGCATTCACATTTCCATCTATATAGGAAGTACTTTGGTGACTAAAACAAATTTTTTTGACATAGTCTGCTGCAGAATGTACACATTCATGGGTAATTGTAGTTTCAATACGACTTTACGTTTAATAATTTTTGCATTCTAAGAAATAATAATAATAATAATAATAATAACCCCGTGTGGGTGACGGGTTACAGAATATGCCCACGGAACCTCCTGCCTGTCGTAAAAGGCGACTATCTGGAGCACCTATCCTTCCTTTTTCCATCTCCAATCCTATAATGTCCACTCCTACACTAACAGTACCTACCACCTCTCCCACCTGTAGAGGAGTAAACCTCGGTAAAAAAAAATCCGGAATCTTAAAGTGTAAGATATCGTGCTGATAGATGAATGGCCACCTGGAGCTGGTCGTAAACGATTCCCTGTGAGTACCTGGCGACCCTCACTTGAATATAGCCTTGCTACGATATGGAGCACTGTCGTAGTCGACGTGTATTTCTTCCAGACTCGTGGGATAAGTAATGAAACAAAACACGAAACAAAAGACAACCCCGGTTGCAGATAGTGGAGCTGGATCTGTAACTGTTATCGAACAGCTTCAAGTACATACGAATCAGGAGACGACGGTTCCACCTCGGTTCCTGATCGTTAAGAAAAAGGAAGGGGATTTTTCTAACACAAATCCTTTCCTGATTAGTAAATTTTTATATGAAATCGCAGGGGAAGTTAAAAAAGTGCAAAAAGTTAAAGAAGGCCTACTAATTGAAACCGTTTCGGCAGCCCAATCAAGAAGAATATGCCAGCTAACAAAATTTCTAGATGTTGATGTTGAAGTGTTTCCGCACTCGAGACTAAACTATTCTAAGGGTATAGTATATTGTAAGGATTTGTTAAATTGCACAGAATCAGAAATCCTGAATGAAACCAAAGAACAAGTAATAATCGCAGTGAAAAGAATTAAATCGAAACGAGATGGAGAACTTAAAGAAACCCCAAATCATATTTTGACATTTAATACACCAAAACTTCCAAAAGAAGTTAAAGTTGCTTTTTACAAACTCTCTGTGCGCCCATTCATTCCCTCACCACTAAGATGTTTTCGCTGTCAACTTTTCGGACATACGTCTTTATCATGCACAAAAGAGCAAATTTGTATATGTGGCCAGCCCTTACATACCGGTAATCCATGTCAACCTCCGATAAAATGCGCAAACTGTAATGGACCTCACTCTGCGAGATCCAAGGACTGTCCAGTATATAAACGAGAGGTGGCAATTCAGGAACTCAAGGTTAAAGAAAATCTGTCATATATTGAAGCACGAAGAAAGGTAGTTATTGATACTCCCAAACCAAACATTTCATATGCTCAAGCCAGCCTGAATCGCTCCTCTACTAACACTCCGAGTACTAATACCAAAGATCTAATAAACGACATTGTACCTATGATAATGAACGAGATTAAAAAACAACTACAAATGATCCCTTTAATCCCCTCCCAGTATCCCAAATCCGTCTCTAGCATATCGCAACACGAATTATCCCAGTCACAAAATCCAAAACGAAATAGAACAGACAGCTCTGAGGCTGAGTCAGTAACAAGTGAAACACAAAGTAATAGTAGCAAGAAAAAGAAGAAACCGGGCTGGCCCAAAGGCAAGCCCCGACGAAACAATCGTGTCAATGAAAATAATCCCGCAAGCAGTCAAAGGTCAGATATGTCCTTTTGAATGTTTTCAGTTAAAATAGTGAATAATACTACATCCATTTATTTCATTCAAAGATATATTTATCAATTATTTTAAAAAAATATAATATTTAATACTTATTTACAAATATATAATTTGTAAGTACTTTTAAATTATTTTATTTACACTATACATTTTGTTTATTAATTCTATACATTTTATTTATTTATACTATACATATATATATACACTCATTTTATATAGTTTTTAAACTCTTAAAAGGATCTCTACCACAATATATAATTTTATAACGATTTTCGATAATCCAATTAATATAATTCAGTGGAATTGTAATGGATATACGACACACTATCTCCTGAGATAAAACAAATGTTGGTGGAGAAATCACCAATAATCTTGTGCTTACAGGAGACACATTTAAAGCCAGGAGAAAGGTTCTCAATAAGAGGATATAACTCTTTTCGTTGTGATGTAGCCCCAAACATAAGGGCTAGAGGAGGAGTTATGATTTTATCAAAAGAAAACTTGAATGTCAGCGAAATCACACTAAACACAAACCTTCAAGCAGTTGCAATACGTGTGCAATATCCACAGCAAATGACGATTTGTAATATTTATTTACCAGATATACAGTGGAGCTATGCGGAAATGGAAAACCTGATTCAACAGCTAAGACCTCCTTTCCTAATAGTAGGTGACTTTAACTCCCACCACACCTTGTGGGGTTCAAATAAAACAGATGCGAGAGGAAGAACAGTGAAAGAATTGGTAGAAGACTTCGATTTAACCATATTAAATACAGGAGAAGGTACATACATAAACACAAGATCAAATAATATGTCAGCTATAGATTTATCAATATGTACACCAGATATAACCCCCTTGGTAAAATGGAGTACATTAGGAAAATATGCAGATGAACATTTACCAATATATATAGAATTTGCGAATAGGTTCACGAAAGATATAACTATTCAAAGGTGGATCTTGAAAAAAACCGACTGGGGTAAATATACAAGCGTATTCGAACATCAGAATATTATACAACCACTCACGTCAGTTGCGGCACAAGTTGAATCTATCACAGAAAGTGTAACGTTAGCTGCGAACGAATCAATACCAAAATCAGGAGGTATACAAAGAAAAAGAAATGTCCCCTGGTGGAACAAAGAGGTTGCTATTGCAATTAAAAATAAACATCAGGCATATAATACTTTCAAAAAGCATCCAACAATAGAAAATCTGTTAGAGTTCAAAAGATTAAAAGCGACAGCAAGATATATTGTTATAAAGAACAAAAGAAATAGCTGGAACGAATATCTAGTAACCGTTAGACATGATACTCCAATGACAGAGGTTTGGCAAAAAACTAGGAAGATAATAGGGAAAAGCTTTCAGTCACCTAGCCCATCGCTAACTATAAATAATACTTCCATATGTGACCACCAACAAATAGCTTAATGTTTCAGCAAACAGTTTGAAGAAGTAAGTGCGTCAGATAACTATAGTCAACTATTAAATTCCAACAAGAAAATATATGTTTAGAATTTTCTGGCGGGCATAACTACCTGTATAATGCTCCTTTCACATCAGAGGAAATGGAAGAAGCACTACACTCATCAAAAAACACTGCTCCGGGCTGTGATGATATCACGTACGAATTAATTGAACACCTTCCTGAAAACGTCAAAGGCCAGCTAGTTCATATCTATAATCAAATATGGAAAACACATACTTACCCAAACAAATGGAAGACAGCCATAGTGAAACCTATTCCCAAATTTGGCAAAGATCTGCAAAACCCTTCAAGCTATCGACCTATATCACTAACTTGTTGTTTGGGAAAAGTTCTGGAAAAAATGGTCGCAACTAGGTTAATGTGGACTTTAGAAAATAAAAAATTATTATCAGAATATCAAATGGGCTTTAGAAAAAACCGTTCAGCAACGGACCAATTGGTCTACATGGAACACGAAATCCAAACTGCCTTTGCCGAAAGGAAACATATGATTGCAGTATTTTTTGATTTGGAGAAAGCATACGATACAACATGGAGGTACGGAATCATGAAAAAATTGTATGATTGGGGTTTTAGAGGGGAGTTGCCAAAATTTATTGACAGTTTTCTCTCTGATAGATTATTTAAAGTCCAATTCAATCAAACGTTTTCAGAGACAAAATTAATGCAAAATGGTATCCCTCAAGGTTCCCCGTTAAGTGCTATTCTATTTGCAATAGCTATAAACGGGATCTTCGAAAACATATCTGAAAGAGTAGGACGAAGTTTGTTTGTGGATGACATAGCCATATTTGTTAAAGGACATCCAACAGAACATTTAGAAAATCAAATCCAGCAGACAGTTGATCAAATCGCGCAAAATGCAGAGAGAAGTGGTTTTAAATTTTCTATAGATAAAACCCACCTCATTCACTTTTGCAGACTGAGAAAACGACATCTTGAACCTAACATCAAATTATATGGTGCAGAAATTATTCAAAAAAATTCCACAAAATTTTTGGGTCTAATATTAGATAGAAAGTTATACTGGAAGGAACATATTCAATATCTTGCAGATAAATGTGATAAAAGGTTAAATTTCATTAAAGTTATGGCACATTTAACTTGGGGTTGTGACAGGAAAATGCTAATAACATTGTACAAAACTATAATTCTCTCTCAAATTGATTACGGATCGATCAAATTTTAGAATCCATACAAGGAAAAGCTTTGAGATTGGCATTGGGAGCATTCCGAACAAGTCCATATCTTTCTTTATGCAGTGAAACTGGTGTAGCTCCTTTAAAATATCGGAGACAAACCCTGCTAAGTAACCACGCAATTAAGATGTGGTCTCAACAATCACACCCAGTATACACTAAGATGTTCTCGAAAGAACAGTTGGCCATGTTTGAGGGTCGAAGCACTATTACCAGACCAGCAACTCAAAGACTTCATGAGTTAATCGAAAGCTTACAGGAAACATTGATCAGCACATACCCTATTGATGAATATGAGACTGCGCCTTGGACAAATAAAAAGCCACAAGTATACAAAGAATGTACTATTTATAAAAAACAAGACAACACAAAAGATATTTATATGACAGAAATTAATCTCATACTGGAACAGCAGGGACGATGTCATATTATATATTCGGATGGTTCGAAAACAGATGAAGGTTGTGGAAGCGCTTTCGTATGTAACAATCAAAAATTCTCCTGGACTCTTCCTTGGAGTTCAAGTGTATATACGTGTGAATTATATGCAATCTGGCAATCATTGAAATATATAGATCAGCTTGACATCCAAACAACACTAATATTTAGTGACTCTCTTAGTTCACTTCAAGCGATTGAAAATACTTTCAACAAAGACCCTTTAGTCAAAAGAATTCATGCTTCACTATGTTGGCTTCAAGAACAAGGCAAGACAGTAAAGTTTATGTGGATACCCAGTCATGTGGGGATTCAAGGCAACGAAATTGTTGACGAAGCAGCCAAGCAGGCAGCGAAGAGTGAAATAGTTGAAGACATTCCTATAAGATTCCAAGATCAACAAAATCACTTGAAACAAAAAATATTACAAAATTGGAACAGAGAATGGATGAGTCAACAAACACATCTTAAAGAAATAAAGCCATCCACCGAAGTAGAAAACACATTTACAAAATTTAGCCGAAAGGAACAAACAATAATTGCAAGACTAAGAATTGGTCATACAAGACTTACTTCGTGCTATATGCTGAGAGGACAAAGACAACCAATTTGCAACACCTGTCGAACCCCATTAACAGTGCAGCATGTTCTAATTGATTGCGCCAAATACGCAATTAGCAGGCGGCAGCTAGGCGTACCTGAAAATGTGACAAAATGTTTAAACAATATAAATATGGCTAAAATAATACTTACCTTTCTTAGATCAAATAAGCTTTATGGAGAAATTTGAAAAAAAAAAAAAAAATTAAAAAAAAAATAAATTGGAACTTGATACATCTGGAGGGGCTAATAATTCTAAGTAGTTGATGCCCATACTAGAAAAAATAATAATAATAATAATAATAATAATAATAATAATAATAATAATAATAATAATAATAATAATAGTAATAATAATAATAATAATAATAATAATAATAATAATAATAATAAATGGATCCAATGGAAAATATAGTTCAATGGAATTGTAATGGATGTAAAACGCACTTTTGTGAACTCAAGGCAATTATTTTAGAAAAATCTCCTGCTGTGATTTGCTTACAAGAAACACATTTCAAGCCAGAAGAGAGCTTCTCACTTAGAGAGTATAAATGCTTTCGTACTGATGTAGTCCCAAGACTACGCGCAAGAAGTGGAGTAGCCATTTTTGTTAAAGAGAACATACCAGTTACAAAGCTAAATATACGAAGTAATTTACTAGTTGTAGCTGTTGAAATATCGTTTCCAGTAAAAATGAACATTTGTAACGTTTACTTACCTGACGGAAACTGGAAAATAGAAGATTTCAGAAATTTAATTGCACAAATTCCCTCTCCAATTTTACTCCTAGGTGATTTTAATGCTCATCACCGTCTGTGGGGGTCGTCTGATACTGACACTCGTGGTAGAATATTGGAAACGTTTATAGATGAAGAAGATTTAGTAATCCTTAACACAGGCAAAGGTACGTACCTCAATAGCAGATCACAAACTTTTTCTTCCATTGATGTTACCTTCTGCTCCCCATCATTGGCTGCAACTATACAATGGGACATTATGGAGAATCACCACGATACAGATCATCTACCCATAGTCCTAAATTTTGCCCAGGCTAGTATTTCTCAAAAATTCTCAGAAAAATGGATCTTTCAACGGGCAGACTGGCAATTATACCAAAGATTAATGAATAATTACATCTTATCTGAAGGCAATGTCGACGATTTGGTGAACAACTTGACAAATGCAATTATAACTGCAGCTATTGCTGCAATACCCAAATCAAGAAATATTTCGAGGCTGAAAACAGTTCCGTGGTGGAACAACGAAGTGCGGGAAGCAATTAAAGAGAAAAAACGAGCGTTTAACCTCTTTAAAAAACACCCAACTAAAGAAAATATGATATATTTCAAACAGTTAAGAGCCAGGTCTAGGAAAATCATCCTGCAGAGTAAGAGAGATTCTTGGCAAAACTATGTTTCCTCAATAACATCTGCTACTCCAGTATCACAATTATGGGATAAAATTAGATGCATAATGGGTCGTAAATTCTCCTCTCAGCCAACAATACTCTCAATAGACGATGAAGAAGTATCCAATACGTATAAAATAGCTAACGCATTGGCAGATAATTTTCAGCATGCCAGTTCATCAATAAATTATGACAAAGACTTTGTAAATTTGAAAAGTACATCCGAATCGACTTTAGATTTTTATTCTGATGACCAACTGTTTTATAATCTTGCCTTCACAAGACAAGAGTTGAATGAAGCTTTATCTAAGTGTAAATCGTCTAGCCCCGGTCCAGATAAAATAACATACGAACTCATTAAACGTCTGCCAATATTCGCTAAACTTAATCTTTTGGAACTTTACAATAAAATATGGAAAGAAAGTTGTTATCCTGAACAATGGAAAATAGCTCATGTCATACCACTCCTTAAGCCAGATAAGGATCCTACTCTAGCATCAAGCTATAGACCAATATCGCTAACCTGTTGCTTGGGAAAAATTTTGGAAAAAATGGTCTCTGTTCGTCTTACATGGATTCTTGAATCCAATAATCGCATAAACCATCATCAGTCAGGATTCCGTAAGGCTCGTTCTACAATGGACAATCTGGTCCATATTGAAGATATGATACAGAATAGTTTTGCCAATAGAAGTCACCTAGTTGCTATCTTTTTTGACCTAGAAAAGGCATTTGACATGACCTGGAGATATGGAATCTTGAAAAAACTGCACAACTGGGGTCTGCGTGGAAATCTGCCGTGTTTCATAGATAAGTTTCTTCAGGATAGATCTCTCAATGTTAAACTTGGGAATGAGCTTTCAGAGAGTAGAGTCCTAGAAAACGGAATCCCTCAGGGTTCAACATTAAGTGTTATACTTTTTTCGGTCGCAGTAAATAGTTTAGTCGACTGCGTTCTACATCCAGTGCAGAAATGCATATACGTAGATGATCTAGCCATTTTCTACTCTTCTAAAGATATTGAGAGCATAGAGGAAACACTTCAAAACTCAATTAATCATCTAGTCGTAGAAGCAGCGAAGCAAGGATTCAAATTTTCTAGTAGTAAAACGAAAGCAATCCATTTTTGTCGGCTAAGAAAAGCTCACAGGGATCCTCATCTAGAAATAATGGGTGCTGCTATTGAACTGGTAAATTCCTACAAATTTTTAGGCGTGACTCTAGATAGTAAGCTTTATTGGAATGATCAAATAGAACAAGTCATCGTGAAGTGTAAAAAAGTTTTAAACATAATTAGAGCTCTATCAAATTTAAACTGGGGATGCGATCGAGAAATTCTTATAAGGCTTTACAAAACATTAATTCTACCCCGTATTGACTACGGAAGCATACTTTATGGCGGGGCAAGAAAAACAAAACTGAAAAAAATTGATTCGATTCAAGGAACAGCGTTAAGACTAGCCGTGGGTGCTTTCCGCACAACTCCACTAGAATCTCTTAATAGTGAATCTAGTGTCCTTCCACTTCAGATCAGAAGAAATCAACTGCTTCTAAACTACGCTTTAAATATTTGGTCTCAACCAAATCATCCAAATTATAACTTGATCTACGATGGAACCAGAAGAACTATCTTTGACGAACGCCCGACAATAACCAGGCCAGTTAGCGTACGAATTGCAGAAGCACTAAATGCTTATAATTTAGAATTTCCTAATGTGTTCAGTCGCTATTATGGCAAAATTTCTCCATGGACAATGAATTTACCAAGAGTAAATATTGAATGTAATCTGTCAAAAAAAATCGGAAACAAATCAAATGTTACTTTCAACCAGATTTCGGTGCATCCTAGAGAAATACCCAAACAGCCTCGCTATATACACAGACGGTTCCAAATCTAGTCACGGTGTTGGTAGTGCATTTTATACGTACGGCAAAACCTTAACATGGTCACTTCCCCTTCCAACAACTGTATTTACAGCCGAATTATTTGCAATTTGGCAAGCAATAAAATATGTGAACGATTCATGTACCAATTCCAAAGTAGTAGTTATTTGCTCAGACTCTCTAAGCTCCCTGAAAGCCCTTCAGAATACCTTTACCTCTGATCCTCTCATACAAAACATTCTAACTCTCGTGACAGAGCTGCAAAATGAAGGTAAAGAGATTAATTTTATATGGACTCCCAGTCATTGTGGAATAAAAGGGAATGAACTAGCTGATCAGGCAGCTAGTGAAGCAAGTGGTGAGGAGGTGGAAGAGAATGTACAAATACGATACCAGGACGTGAAGAGATATATAAACGAACAAGTGAATATAATGTGGCAACAAAACTGGTCTAGAAGCGAAATGCGACTCAAAACTATAAAACCAACTATAAATAAATGGATCCTACCAACTAATTTGAAGAGACGAGAACAAGTAGCAATTTCCAGACTACGGTTAGGACATACACGAATAACTAACAGTTTCATGCTGCTAGGTACCAGGCAACCAAGGTGTGAAATATGTAATGTATATTTAACTATTAAGCATATACTATTGGACTGCGTTAAGTACTCGATAGTCCGGCAAACAATAGGTCTTAGTAATGATATTAAAATATGTTTGAACAATGATATCAGTAACATCAACAAGCTTCTTGCTTTTCTACATCAAACCAAATTACTAAGACAACTATAAATTGAATGCTGCAAGTAAATATTCTCAACGTTATTTCAAATAGTTAATGGGCTAATGACCAGAGACGTCGATGCCCAATCTCAAAAAAAAAAAAAAAAAAAAAAAAAATAATAATAATAATAATAATAATAAAGTTTCCTAAGTAATAGGAAGTTTAGCGTAAGAGTTGGAATGGAAACATCACGAAGGCATTATATGGAAAATGGAATCCCTCAAGGGGCAAACTTGAGTGTAATTCTATTCTTGATAGCTATCAACGGCTTGGCAAATGTTGTTTCTGGAAGAGTGAAAAAAAGCCTGTATGTGGATGATTTGGTGATATATTACTCCTCACCGCTAATGGAAGATATAGTAAACACATTACAGAATAGCATAGATGCCATCATAGAGTATTCAGAAAACAACGGTTTCAAAATATCGGTATCTAAAACACATTGTATACACTTTTGCAAACAAAAGAGAAATCACCCTGAGCCCAAGCTGTACTTGTATGGAAATAATATCAAGATCGAAGCTTCTTTGGAAAGACCACATGAAAGAGCTTGCAGTGAACTGTAAAAAGAGGCTAAATATCTTAAAGACTCTAGCAAATATCAATTGGGGATCTGATACCACTGTTCTGATAAACTTTTACAAGACGTATATATTATCAAAAATGGATTACGGATCCATCATTTACGGATCGGCAAGTGAATCCAACTTGAAAGTACTAGAGTATATTCAAAGTACTGCCTTAAGATTAGCACTAGGTGCATTCAGAACCAGTCCCTACCTCTCATTATGCTGTGAAGGAGGAGTGACACCACTTCGGTACAGAAGGCAAAACTTGATGACAAATTACTACTGCAAAATTCTCAACAACCCCACACATCCAGTGCATGAAATACTATCTGCGCTAGAGATACCGTTTCAGTCCCAGCGAGTTAGTAGTCTATCATATCCAACAAGAACATCACTTTTACTAGCGTCCTTAAATATCAGTGCAAGAGAAAACCAAAGCTACAATGAAGGCATAGAACAACAGAAAAAGAATATAAAAGAAAAAATTATGGACAAGTGGCAAGAAGAATGGACTGTAAATAATAACTTCCTAAAGCAAATACAAACAAGCATACAACTAAAACCAACTGAATATAAACTACAAAAGCGTAGGGACAAAGTAGTAATTACCAGGATAAAAATTGGGCATACTAACCTGACCAGCTCTCACTTACTTCTCGGTAGAAACGCACCTGTCTGTGAATGCGGAAGACAAATCACCGTAAGACACCTAATAGTTGAATGTCCACTGCTTTCTCGAAGCCGTCTAGATATGGCGATCGCGAAAGATATTAAATTATGTACGTCAAATACAGATCAGCAAATTAAATTACTGAATTTCCTGAAAACGAACAGCTACTACCTAAGATTATAAAAGTGCAGCCTTAAATGTTGGAGGAGGTTTTTGGTTGGTAGGCCATAAAGGAGTCCAACACTACTTGATCTTGGATCGGGTGAACATGAGTTTTCCCTCCTCCAAATAAGAAGAGCTAATGACCCAAGCAGTCGATGCTCTATAAAAAATAATAATAATAATAATAATAATACCCCTCAGGGGGTTTAGAGAGCTACTTCAGAAATTTTATGTTTTTTGAAGTAGCTTTCTAAATACGGGAAAGCGTCCCCGAGGTACCCTAGCCAGCAGTCCGCTGTCCCTCACCAGCAATCCTTTCTTTCCATAAACACCAATACAAGCCTCCGGACTGAGGCTGGCGCTTGGCGCCTTCAGAACGAGCCCTTACTTGTCATTATGCTGTGAAGCAGGTGTCCCACCTCTAGATTTTAGATAGCTAACTACGCTATAAAGCTTTGGGCCATACTTGATCACCCGAATCATCATCACATAACTTCAGAAGAAAATCATGAAATATATGAAAACCGATCGACCATCACAAGACCCGCCACAATAAGAATTGGAGAACTGATGTCTGAATTGGGAGAGGAACCTCCAGAAACGTACAATCTGGGAGTATATGAAGTTGCACCATGGGAAATGAAACCTCCTATTATACACTTCGACTGTCTGAAATATAAAAAAGATGAGGCCCCCAGACAACTCATTTACGGAGAAATACGTTCCATCTTGGACAGATATCCTAATGCAATTAGAATTTATACAGATGGGTCGAAAACTAATAGGGGTGTCGGCAGTGCCATCTGTATTGATGAAGAAACTCATAACTGGACACTGAACCCTTCCTCCAGTATCTACACCGCTGAGATGTACGCTATTTGGCAATCTCTGAAATATGTAGACACAAATCAACTAGATTTAACAGTGATATGCTCCGACTCACTCAGTTCACTACAATCAATTTCGAACACATTCAATCCAGACCCTCTCGTTGGAAATATTTTATCTACACTCCATTGGTTATCATGTAACAATCAAACAGTGATTTTCATTTGGATACCAAGTCATGGAGGACTGAGATCATGCTGACAATATACCAATACGACAAGACGACATCAAAGTACACATAAAACACAAGATACTCACCCTCTGGCAAGAAAGGTGGTCTGATCAGAATACACATTTGAGGAGGATCAAACACACAACGATACCGGAACAACTTACCAGAACCCTGAAAAGAAGAGACCAAGTAGTCATAACAAGATTAAGGATTGGGCATACTCACCTGACATCGTCATATCTATTACTTGGTCAACATCAACCTTCATGTGATCACTGTAGAGCCCCATTGACAGTGGAACACTTACTCATGGAATGTCCAGTGCATGAGAGAGATCGTCAATCAGAACAAATCCCAAATAGTCTTCATGTATGCCTCAACAACCCATCCCATATTGACCGAATTTTAAAATACCTGAAAAAAATCAATTACTATTCAAAAATATGATATGATAAAGATCTATACTTACCTGCGGCTAATAACCAAGCAGTTGATGCCGCAAAGAAGAAAAAATAATAATAATAATAATAATAATAATAATAATAGATAGATAGATAGTTTATTGACCTTAAATACAATATTTAGTACATACAGTCATAAAAACATAAAGTAAAAATTAAATATATAAAATACGATACATCAAATTGATCTAATGTGATTAAAATGAAAATAAATATAAAAATAAACATTAAAACACAACTAGGACAAAATACTTTACAGTAAACATCTCATTAAACAGAAACCATGAAAGTAGGGAAAACTGAACTATGCTTATTAAGAGTTATTGCAAAAAGTAATAAAATCATTCACACTATAAAAACAATGTTGCAACAGAAAACGTTTTACTAGTTTGCTGAAAGCACCCTTAGTTAACTTGCCAACTTCTTTTTCTTTACAATACTTTTTAAATACATTATATATATTACAATCTACTCGATTGTTTTGAGATAAGCAGATTCTTGATCTCGATGGTACAAGAGAGGTCGCATTTCTAGTATTATAATTATGAATATCCGCGTGGGATACCAACAAATCAATATTGAGATGAATACTCATCAGAGATTCATAAATGTATATACAAGGAAGCGGAAGGATTTGGAGCTTCTTGAACAGTTTCTGGCATGGATCGCCATATTGAACATTTGCGATGATACGAACAGCCATTTTTTGCAATGAAAAAACTTTTGAAGCATTTGTTGCTCCGCCCCACAGTATAACACCATAGTTGAGATGACTATGAACGAGTGCAAAATAAACTATTCGTAGAATATTTTGACTCAAACAATTTCTAATCTGCTTTAAAGCGAATATTTGCGATGTAATAATAATAATAATAATAATAATAATAATAATAATAATAATAATAATAATAATAATAATAATAATACCCCATCGAGGACTGAGCTTTGACGTAGCGATGGGGCCTAGTACCAGGCTTGCCTGGGAAGCCAATACAGTCCAACCTGACCTGGCTGTCGTTTCGTGGCTAAAGGTCTACACCAGGTACAACGAAGCCAGAGCGTCTAGCTCTGTCATACCGTGCTTTCAGTTGTCGTGGTCATGTCTCGCGGACTGTAAGTGTGGGGGTCCTGGCTTAATCGCCCGAACCAAGAGGAAATAACCTCAATAAAAAATTCCCAATCTCAAGGTATGATGCGCGCCGATGAGATGCATGGCTGGTGGGTGGACCGGTCTTTAGCGATCGCCCTCGTGGCACCTGGCGAACCGCGTTGTATAAATGCCTTGCTGCAGTACGGAAGCTCTGCTGCAGTCGACCATTATATTCTTACCATACTCGTGGGACCAAGATGAATGTTGATCAACAAAATCGAAAACCCTTGGAGGCGTCTTCCTCCGTAATAAAAGACAAAGCCTTGGAGCAGCTCAATGCATCCATTGGGAGCCAGGTGACGGCAAATTGTCGGTTCCTGGTCCTGAAAAGAAAAGATGGAGAGAATTTTGATAAAGTCAACCCATTCCAAATTCAGAAATGTTTATATGGTCTTTTTGGCGAATTAAAGATGATTAAAAAAACCAGAGAAGGGTTATTACTAGAAACGATAAGTGCTAAGCAGTCTGAAAAAATTCAAAAAACTGAGAAAATATTGAGTTGGTACGTCGATGTGGTTCCGCATCGAACAATGAATTTTTCACGTGGTGTTGTGTTTTGTCCTGATTTATTGAATTGTACAGAAGAGTATATTTTGGAAGAATTAGCGTCGCAAAATGTTATTGGAGTGAAACGTATGAAAACTAAAAGAGATGGCGAATTAAAAGATACACCGAATCACATTCTGACTTTCAATACACCAATCCTCCCTAAAAAGATTAAAGTTGCCTTTTACAGTTTAGACATTCGTTTGTATGTCCCTTCTCCCTTACGATGTTTTAACTGTCAAAAATTTGGTCACACATCAGATAAATTCACCTCATCGAAAGTGTGTGTTTGTGGCAAATCTCTACATATGGGTAGTCCCTGTGAACAGCCCCTTGTATGCGTAAATTGCTCTGGTGAACATTCCGCAAGATCAAGAGAATGTCCTGTGTTTAAAATGGAAATGGCTATACAAGAGCTTAAAACAAAGGACAACATAACTTATATGGAAGCAAAAAATAAAATTAAAATACAAACCCCCAGAGCTGGAATTTCCTATGCTAAAGTAACGAGTAGTCAAGATGCACTTATCAAAGCACTTGTACCACAGCTTGTTGAAGCTCTACAGCAAATTATTCCTTCGTCTCTCTCAAAACCGGAATCTGAGCCGCCAGTCATTGTGACTGAAAAAAGGAAGCGATGTGAGAAGTCGGAATCGGGAGGGAGCACGGATCTGATAGTGAGTCACACCAGACCTCAATGTATGGAAGTCAAGCCTCTTTAGCATCAGAAAGATCTCAATCCAAGAAAAAGACCAAAGGGTGGCCAAAGGGCAAACCCCGTAAGCCACCTGCAAAAAATGCTCTAAAGACACCAGGTAGAAATGTCTGTGAGCCACCTTCTGAAATTATGTGAATTGTTAAACTTTAACTTGTTTTTTATATATTTTTCAACATTTTCACATATTTTTACATATTTTTACGTATTTTTTACATATTTTTACATATTTTTACATACTTTTACATATTTTTACATACTTTTACATATTTTTACATATTTTCACATATTTTTACACTTTTTTACATATTTTTCACATACTTTAACTTATCTTTACATATTTTCACAAACTTTCATATATTTTTAAATAATTTTTTTAATGGCTAACCACAAAATTTTACAATGGAACTGCAATGGTATCATCAGGCAGTATTGTGAATTGAGATTCCTCTTGAAAGACTATGATCCCTTTTGTATGTGTCTGCAGGAGACTCACTTGATCCCAAATTATCCATATCAATTTAGAGGTTATAGTGTTGTTAGAAAAGACGTTGTTGATGGCCTTCGAGCGCATGGGGGTGTTGCTATTTTACTGCGTAATGGAGTGGAATATGAACAGATACATCTTCAGTGTTGTCTTCAGGCTGTAGCTGTGCGTGTTAGTTTTCCAATGGCTCTCACTGTTTGTTGTTTGTATTTACCAGATCGTCGATGGGGGTTATTAGACATAATACAACTCATTGAACAACTTCCTTCGCCTTTTATAATTATGGGAGACTTCAACTGCCACAGTCCTCTCTGGGGATCTGAAATGACCGACACCAGAGGAGCTGATCTCGAAGATCTATTGTCTACAGAAGAAGTCACCCTTCTTAATGATGGTTCACCTACACATCTGGCTGCTCGATCTAGTAACTTCACCACGGTTGATCTGACTTTGACAACGCCTCTGCTAGCCGGCAAATACTCATGGAATGTTTTGGATGACCTCCATAATTCAGATCATTTTCCAATTGTTGTATCCACGGGTATTGCTCGCCAAGTTTCAATCATACCGTCTCGGTGGATCTATTCAAAAGCCAATTGGAAAAAGTTCCAATTGCTTTTATGCAATCAGAACAAAGATAATAATTTTACAGTGAAATCTGTTACTCGCGACATTCAAGAAGCATGCCATATGTCTATCCCAGTCACTCAAGAAAGGCAAGTAACTACCAGCCTGCCATGGTGGAATGAGGAAATTGCCAAGGCTGTAAAACAAAAAAAGACTGCCTTTAATCATTTTCGCCCACACAAGAAAACCTTATCGAATTTAAAAGGTTGAAAGCAAAAGCTCGACGCCTGATGATAGCAAGTAAAAAGTTATCATGGGAAAATTATGTCTCTTCTATAAACTCAAACACCTTACCCACAGAGGTCTGGAGGAAAGTGAGATCAATTATGGGTAGAAGGACTTTTAACACTATTAGCTACCTAAAATCTGAATCCGACGATGAAATTGTAGATGATTCTGATATTGCTGAACTTTTGGGTGAACAATTTAGTAAAGTTAGTGACACGAACAACTATTGTATGCATTTTCGAGAAAGAAAATCAGAAATGGAAATTGCGCTAAACTTTGAGTCTTTCTCTAGTGATCCGTACAACTCATTAATATCTTTGGAAGAGCTCGACAAAGCGTTAAGCAAAACAAAAAAGTCTGCGCCAGGACCAGATAGGATAAGCTACGAAATATTGAAACATCTTCCTCAAACACAAAAACTTAGAATATTAGAAATGTACAATCGACTATGGATGACAGGTACATACCCGACGGAGTGGAAAGAGGTGCTTATTGTTCCTATACTAAAGTCGGGAAAAGACTCGTCGCTGGTCTCCAGCTACCGTCCTATCAGTCTTTCTAATTGCTTGGGGAAGCTTTTAGAGAGTATTATCAGTGAGCGGTTGATATGGATCTTGGAACAAAAACATTTATTAGTGGAAGAGCAGATGGGATACAGAAAACACAAGTCAGCCATTGACCAGCTTGCATTTCTTGAAAATAGTATCCAGGACGGCTTCCGAAACAATCAACACACAGTGGCTGTGTTTTTTTATATTGAAAAGGCTTTTGACCTGACTTGGAGGTATGGCATACTAGGTTCTCTCCATCACTGGGGGCTGAGAGGAAACTTGCCAAAGTTTATCCAATCTTTTTTATGTGAACGTTCATTTCGGGTCCGTGTTGGTGCTAGTATTTCAAACCTTTTTTTCTTAGAAAATGGAGTTCCTCAAGGATCTACCGAATCCAACAGAGAATAGGATTATCATTATCAATGCCGATCAAGGTAATATATTATACAAACAGTTCTTATTTAGTGAATCGACAAACTTGTTAAATGCTTCATGAAAAAATAGGATGCGAAGGAAATTTAACGTCAGTAATGCATATTATGGCATATACAACTGGGCCACAGCAACATGTGGACGAATTTGCTAGTTTCATGTAATTTCGTGTAATAGTAAAAAAACAGAATCCATAGTATAGAAATAATGCACGCCTATGGAGTAGCTTCTGCATATTCATTAAAATGAATCTGTTTGACGCCAAGCTATATAAAAATAACAGTATGTAATAAAATAAAAAAACAAAGCAGGTTGCTAGGTAGTCGGCTCTTTTATTGTATGCCAACGAAAAGTTTATGACCGGATTAGCATTAAAACGGTTAAAATAGCTCAAAATTGACAATTATTGCTACCTTTATAAATTTTTACAATACGAGTAGGTATATCTAGTAATGTAGTAATTTACTTCCATGCGAATAAATTTAATTTATTAGATGAAAATTTGTATATTATAACGCTTTTATTATTTATTAGCTTCACCTTTATGTATGTATGATACGAAATCATCAAACGTAATCCTCATTGACTTGTAAACGTCGGAATGGATGTTGTCCTCTGAATCTAGACTAGGTTCTCCAGCCCGACTCTCTTAAAGTAGCCAAACAGCGTCAAGACTGAATATTTAAGGTAATTTCTTGTCGAATGCTTCTCATCGCCTACTACACTTATTCTCCCAATGTAAACCCACTTAACTAATCAAAATGAAAATCAGTCCCATGTGTCAAATTTGTCAAAGAGCACCATCCACGACGCCATCCCACTCAAGTGAGTTTGATAAAAAAGACGAATTGAAAGACCAATTAAAACTACAGTACAGCAAGACGAAGCACTAACTGATCACTTGAGGGAAAATCCATTTGATAAGGCAAGACATGCAAAAGCTGCAGTGAACTTTAATCCTCCAGTAGCAACCGCATATATACCAAGCAAAAATGGCTCTAGTGGTGTGCAAGATTCTGGCAGGGAAAAATTGGGGCTGTGACTCAAAAATCCTGAGCTGTGAGTCATAGTGAGACCAATTATCACTTATGAAGCCATTGCGTGGAGTAGCAGAGCTATGGACGACGAGAGAAAACCTCTCAAAAATTCAAAGACTAGCCTGTATATGCATTACAGGAGCAATGAGAACATGCCCAATGGCAGCCATGGAAGTGATTCTCACGCTCACATCACTACATATGGTGGTGGAAAGTGTTGCAGAAAGAACGAGATACAGACTAAGTAGAGTGGAAAACCACCACCACCACCACCTCCTCACTTATTAGAATTCAACGTGCCACGAGATAATATAATGAAAAGGTATAACTTTTCAAAGAAGTTCATTACGGAATCAAGCAACAAGAAGGAATGAGATACAAATACCTTACTAGACTTGGAAAGAATGCCATTCAATGGTACACAAACGGATTAAAAGCAATAGAAGGAACTGGGATGGGAGAGTACGGGCCAGGAACCAAACACTCTGAAAGCTTGGGAAAGCGTAAATTCACGCCATAAGAAAGTATACCCAGTTCAATATTGACAGAGCATATAGAAGGCAAAAGATTATCATAATATCGGATAGTCAAGTAGCCATTAAAGCACTGAGCTCTTGTGTAATCAGTTCCAAAACGGTGTGGGAATGCCTAAGCATACTCAATGAACTGAGCGAGAACAATATAGTAACCTTACTGTGGATTCCAGGACAAACTGGAATAGAAGAAAATGAAATAGCAGATGGACTAGCAAAGAGGGGACTGAAAGACCCTTATGGGGGCCGGAACCCTTTTGCGGTATCAGCCCCAATGTAATATTGGAAGAAATGGGCAAAGCCGAAGAAAAGAGAAGATCTGATCATTGGAAAGATTTAGTAGGGCTTAGACAATCAAATATTCTGATGGGTAACTACAAACCGTTGAGATCAAATGAATGCATAAGTCAAAGTAAAACTGCACTAAGAGTTTTAACAGGGATCCTAGCGGGACATTGCCGCCTGAACAGGCACCTGAAAAAGTTCAAAATAGTGGAGGAACATGAATGTAGATTCTATGACATAGAAGAAGAAACCTCCATCCACATACTTGCGAATAGCACAGCCATTCAGAATCATAGGGCCAGCACCTAGGAGAATATTGGATATAAGAGGTACAAGATAAAGCTTGCAGATATCCTAAAATTCCTCAGGGAAATAGGACTAAAGGAGCTACTAGTCTCCGAGACGCTCCTCAGGAACTAAGTAGAAATAAGGGGCCTCAATAAAGCTTTTAGGTCTCAGTGGATGTCATCCCATCATACATACATTCATACAACAACCGCATTGAGAAGAATACGAAAAACTAATTTGAAGATTTCTGGTGCCGCCCGAAAATACAAACCTAATGAAGGACATAAATAATGTACGTTAATTTTTGCCTTAAATTATGTTTTTAAAACGCATCAAATTTCTGGGGCAGGTTAATTTTTTCTGATGAAAAAGTATTCCAATCACATAATGACAACACAATTTGTTTAAAACCAACATCTAAATCGATTCTCTTATTTCAAAACAAGGATAGCATTACACACAGCAAAGGTCACTGATTCCAATAACAGTGCCGTGCTGTATGAGAATTTTAATTTAATGGAAATATTTATCATGGATTTATTTATTACCCGAAGAATGAATTTTAGGTGCCATCGATATTGAATTAAAAACATGCATAGTTACACATTGTTTATTTTCTGTTAATAACATAAATTTGTATTCGTATTAGAATGGGTAAATGGTATTTATATATCAAATGATGCGACGCTGGGAACCACAAAAAAATTCAATACAACATGGCAACATCTGTGGAATCCAGCAAAATGAATAAATAAACTTTGACATTGTTTATGGATACCTCTGTTCACTCTTCTGGTGTGTTCATTTTTCGGAGATGACGGCCATATTAGAGTTTATAGACCGCCTCGAAGTAGGATTAATGAAAATTACGTTTCTTCGAATGATAACTCTGGATGAGTCTCTAAATATGTTTTGGTTTGGATGTGTAGAAGAGGTTTAGGAATGTGTTGGAAAATCGAAAGAATATCAAATGCGAGAAGCTATATAAATATTCTGAATGGGGTAACGTTGCCACCGGTTAGGAAAATCGTCCACAACGATAATTTTATCTCCCAGCATGACCATTTTTTAGTGCACACTGCTTGCTGTGTACGCAATTAATTTGCTGAAAATAACATTGACACGCTTCGCCAACAGAACAGATCTCACTCAAATAGATAATATTTGGGGGCTTATGGTGGAAAAATTTACAAATTCAAATGTAATTCCACAAAATAAAGAACACTTATGGACAAACAATGAAAATTTAACAATAAATTCAATTGAACCAGTGCCTACAAGATTACAAGAAGTTATCAATAATGATGGAGCTAGGAGACGTTATCAATTATTGAGTGTAAACTTTCTGGGCCTGAATTTGTGTTTTGTTTCGCCTGTTTTTTTTGGCGCTGGTCTATTTCTGCTCCCATGGTCTATACCTAATCTATTTGTTAATTTATTTCTTTGAACTGTTTTAATTTTGAATTACGTAAATCTTGTATCCAAATTTTGTTTAAATTCTTTTTTATTGAAATTTTGTTACTATTTTTGAAATTAATTTATTGCTTTACATGCACAATTATTCAAATCAGGTTTTCTGTTTCTTCTTAATGCTGTTGTTACTGAGGCATTGAAGTTTTATGCAACTTTCGCATGTCTTGTCGTATAATCGGTTGAAACTTTGTCTAGCTCTATTCTAATAAAAATAGTAGATAAACTAGCAAAGAGGGGGATTGAAACAGTATTTTGAGGATCGGCACCCTTTTGCGATATCAGCTCCAATGTAATATGGGAAGAAATAGGCGAAGCTGAAAAAAAGAGAAGATCTGACCATTGAGAAGATCTAGTAGAGCCTAGACAATCAAAGATACTTCTGGGTGAGTATAACCTCTTGAGATCAAATGAATGCCTTAGTCAGAGTAAAATAGAACCAATGGTTTCAACAGGAATCCCAACGGGACATTGTCGCCTGAATGGGCACCTGAAAAGCTCAAAGTAGTGGAAAAAGAAGAATGTAAATTATGTGGTGTGGAAGAAGATATCTCCATCCCCATACTTGCGGATTGCGCAGGAATTCAGAAAGAGGGACACTTAACTTCAGTGAAGCCTGCAGACATCCTAAAATTCCTTCGTGCAATAGGTCTAAGGGAGCTACTGGTCCTAAGTAGAAGTACGTGGGCAGTTTGATCTTGTCTCACCTTTTTTTAAGCCAGTTATATCGTAAACCAACAACTATATTAAGAAATATTTGAAACAGTAACAATGTAATATTTATGTATTTATTAGAATATCACACTATTACTGAATTTAAGCTAGTTCCTCTTTTTATATGAATTTTATGATAACATTTTATTTTTCCCACCCCATTCATTTCTTTGGTCTCAACAGTTAATATGTTAAATTTTCAATTCAATGGTGAATTTATCATGTCCAAATAAAGCTGGACCATTTTTTCTATTTAACTAGTTTCACACTTTCAAAAAGAAAGGAAGTTGGCTTTGGGATATCAATTAAATTGTGTTTTGACAACTACAAATGGTATACTAACATCTTTTCTTTTTTTCCTAATACGTAGACAATGATATTTTAAAATCATAATTCCATACAGTTGTCGAAATGACATTCCAATTTACTCCTAATCAATACGTAGATCTGTAGTTAATTTATGGCGAATGTGGGAAAGATGCTCGAAATGCTCAATTCTCACACGCGGAACACTTTCCCAAAAGAAGAACAACGTCTTATGTAACCTTTGCTATGGTTGAGGTGAGGATGCGGCAAGGTTCATTTCCGAATGCTGAACATAGAAATCATGAAAAACCAACACAGACCGAACAAACTTGATGTCTTGGCATATATAGCGATTAATTCACACGCGTCCATAAGGTCCATTGCTGAAAAAACTGGCGTGTCTCCAACTACGGTTCATAGGATTTTGAAAAACGACCATTTCCACCCATTTCATTTAATCTGTGTGTGGTTAATGAATTTCGAACTAATAAGTAACTTTCATCGCCGTGTTGCAAGTTATGATGCCTAACCCTCCAAGTAGAGTCTTATGGAGTGATGAAGCTCGTTTTCATAATAATGGGTTGGTAAATCGCCATAACTACCATTATCGGTCAGTGGAAAATCCGCTCTGGTGAAGGGAAACTCGCTTTCAAACTAGAGGGGAAATTAATAATTCCATTTGAGCTAACCCTCACCCCCCTGATCCATTCAAGTTTATTCAATGTGATGACGTCACGGCGCCTGTGATCGTAGTTACAATTTTTGCACATATTTATTATTTCAATTTCTTGAATTACTTTTCCTTACATTATCACCGTATTTTGAGTTGTATTTGCAGAAATACTTGGATTTAATCGTTTATAGACATTCAAAATATCCAATGGAGAGCAATTTTGCCTGTCACATACTCGGTGGGCGATAAATCAATTCCACAATGATAAATTTGCATCGAAATTCGAAACGAAAATTGCACACATTACAAAAATAAAACCGTTTATTTTATTTTCGGGTGAAATTTTATGATCCAAAAAGCTTTTTACAACGGTCACTTTAAATCATAATTTGTTAGAGTACGATTTCCATTCATTTGGTCCGAATCATTTTTTATCCAACCCAAGACAATTATTGTAAAACAATCGGAATTATCTCCATATTCATTTCTAGTACAATCATGTGTAATTTTTAATTACAAATTTATTAAACAAAAGTGGACTGTTCTGCATTAAATTTGCCGATGAATTTGCAAAATCAACTCGACACAGTTATTGACTCTTAAACAGATTGAGCCACTAAAAGAGATTACAGAAACAATAGGTCTAGAGTTATCGAGAAAAACAAAGTATATGACTTCAGTTCTTAATCACCGAACATGGAAAAATAGAAAGAGTTCTCATGTTGAATACTTATACATGTATCGGGTCTTGAAAAATTTGCAAACGAGTCCCGCTCTCAAAAGACAACCGCCAACATAATAAAAACTCACCAAACTGAGATACAATAATCAAACCATAATTATTCCATGCATCTAAAATACTGGTTTTAAATAGAGAAACTGGCTCAGGACTTATTAAAAAAATTGAAATTGTTAATACTCTTAACACTGAAAATTAACCTCATTAGCTTCGCAGTAACAAAGAAATGAAAGAATACACCGACAAATATTCTAGTATGAGGGAAAGAAGGTTTAAGCTTGTAACATGTCCATCGACCTGATTCGATTTTCAAATTTATATTATAGTAAATCTTTTCAATTCCCGCTCGTCGTTTCATTAGTCACTTCCAATCCCCCAACCCTGACCGTTGTTAAGACAATTGACATCTGCCAACGGTCGATTCCATTTTGAAAATAAAAGCCTCACGCTTTTTCGCTACCGACCGTCTTTGACCTTTTACGTATCGCTTATTTTTTTTGTTTTTTATCAAATTTCTGTAGTAAACACGGCAGCTAGAATAACGCCAAAACACCTAGGATACACCTAAGCCACCTTATTTTCAAGTCATCTCTACCTTTGTCTACAAGCTAGAATAAGACATCTGTATCTTCACCTAACGAATCTGCTCAAGTCATCTCTACCTTCGTCTACAAGCTAAGTACCATAAAGTGCAGGACTCATTTTTTCCTTTACTTCCTAAGGCAGAATAAAATTAAAGTATTTAATAATTTCTTATCCACCCGGCTATAAGAGCTGTAGGGGATCGTGTCCGGGTTAACGTAAGTTTTTAATTTTTTCAATATATTTTCAGTCTTTTGAATTCTACAAGGTACTACCTTTTTCACTTTAATTTCCTTTTAATGATCAGAATGGTACTCTTTAAACAAAAACAGCTTGTTCTGATGAAACACAGAGTGCTCATTGGAATAGGTTGAGCCAAGTGTGGGCCCAACGCAAGGCCAACTTATCAAAGATGCACGTTATGCTGCAGTTCTGTATAAACATATTAGCGAACGTAACGATCTATATGACTCGTAATATGTATATTGTAATGATATGTTGTCTTACAATTTTGTTTTTTTATACTCGGTTAGCTCAAATAATCTTTTACTATCTAATAAAATTTGGATTTACGTTTTTCTAGCATGATTTGACTCTGCATAGGGGCAAGTTATATATTTAGATTTAGAAAATAGATTTACCTACTGTAGATTTCTAATTTACCTAATTGATTCTCACCTATTCAATATTTGGAATTATAAAAAAATAAATTGGACACCAGGCATCAAACATTAACAATACTATATTTTATAAACCTTTCAATGTAGCATTAACAAATCTAGTATGTTTTTAAATTATTATAATAATAAATAATTGTCCAATTTTCCCGCTAAATTAGTTTTTAAAGAATGTCTTTTTTTTTATTATTCAAATTTTCAAAACTACAACTAATAAGTTCTTGTTATTTTCAAAATTAGAATTTATTGCTTGGTGATAATTTTGGAAATTCAATTCTCTTATAAATTCCTTGTAATAATTTATGTTGAAATGTTTTCTCCATAAAATCCAAATGGTTCAATTAATAAAATAACCCCAGTGCCTTCTGTCAACAATATACTCAATTTTTCTTCTAAATTTGTGAATTCTTCAAATAATAATAGAATATATTATCAATTTACCTCTATATCTAGCAGTATCGGTTTAATTTATATTATTTCAATCACACCATACAACTTTTTGGAGAGATCCTAAAATCTTTTCTGTCTCTTCTAAAATTTTATATCAGTTAGTCCCCTTATCATTCTGACATTTTTTCCTTCTGAAATTTTTAATAAATGTCTAATGAACTTATTAGTTTCATTCTCTACTTACAATTACATCACAATATTAAAATATACCTGGCAAGTTCTTAAAACTGATTAGGTGTACAGTATAATTAGTTATTATTAATTCAATCTAAAAAATTCATATGAATCCAATTTTGTAGCTTGTAAATTTTAATTTCCTTTTTACTATCGACTTTGATTTATTCTTCTTCAATATATAGATACAAGTTTGGTGAAAGTAAGCTATAAATAATATGAATAATAATAATTTTCATTCACTTATAGGAGCTATTTTGAAAGAAGACAAGTAAGTATATAGTTTGCTTTATATCTTGAGTTTTTAAGTAATGAAGCCCATCTCTCTTTTAAATATAGGTATACTCGCAGACGTTTTTTCTTTAAAATTCGACTTTCCTGAACTTTCTTACAATTCTTCGGACAAACCAATTTTTTAAATGACCGTATAAAAAACTCCCACACTAAATGCTATCAAAATCGGAGTTTTTCAGTACAAATCCGATTGCAGTGCCATCTACCGGGACTAATTGGTAATAGAAACTATCCAGTTACCTACTCAAACACACACATAAAAATTCCATCAAGATCGGTCCATCCGATTAGGAGTTGTTCAGTATGAATCCGATTGCAGCGCCCTATCTATCTATCTATCTTTTCATCGACATCGGTCCATCCATTTAGGAGTTGTTCAGTATGAATCCGATTGCAGCGCCACCTACCGGGACTAATTGTTAATACAAACCATCCAGTTACTTACTCAAACACACGCATAAAATTTCATTAAAATCGGTCCATCCATTTAGGAGTTGTTCAGTATGAACCTGATTGCAGCGCCACCTACCGGGACTAATTATGAATCTAAACTGGAGATTGAAATAAAAATGTATTATATTCGATTGCCATGCTGCAGCCCTATTGCTCATGTGTGGATGAAAAGAAAACATATTAAAATCAAAATTTAAAAATAGGGGTTGATGGTAGAAGGGTGAAAATTCAGGGTTGTATGTATTTTTATATGCTGTACCATAAAAAAATAAAAACAAAAAATTTTGTCTAAAAAATAAAAAAAATTTAGTGGTGGACCACCCTTAACATTTAGGAGGATGAAAAATAGATGTTTTCCGATTCCCAGACCTACCAAATACGCACAAAAATGTTCATAAGAATCGCTTAGGCCGTTTCGGAGGAGTTTGAACCTTTATATGTGAGTAAAATAGACAGCCATCATTCTAGTAACAGTCTAGAAACAATTTTCTCCTCAAATTCTAAACCAATGACAATTATCTAATCAAGTCTTAAATTGAAACATACTCTGAGCAAGAATTTATTGATTGGAAGATTTTTTTGATGAAGATCGGATAGCTCATACTTCTAAAAGTGGTACAGACGTTAGTTTCTTTTTTTAATGGAAAATATTCTTATTCTCATATTCTTAAAAAACAAAAAATATAGTTCTACAAATCTCAGGATGTATTATAAGGTAGTACACAAAAAAATTTCGGAATTTTTTTTCATCCCTATGTATCGCCTTTGTAACTGACACTGAGTATTTTTTTTAATTGCAATAGTTTTCGTAAGTTTGAAAAACAGGAAGAATTGTGAAATTTTGAATTTTGCGTACCTTTCGAGAAAACATTATTTTTTGGCAGATAAAGGGACAAAAAAACACTTCTAACCAAAATTCGTCCAAATCCAAAGAGGTCGATTCCAACTCTTGGTCGATTTGACTACTGCAATTTCATGGTTTCACCGTGTACAATGGTGTCGTAGTAGAAAACATTTTTGTTTCTTCCCTAATAATGTAAATGATGCTCTCTAGAAAATACTAATTTATGGATAAACTTGAAGATATCACATAAAAGTTGTTTGGAAAAAGCTTTTTGTGTACAATGCCTCTTGTGCTACTTTTAGGAATAAAATCAATGTTGACGTCGTCCGTAAATAAATTGAAAACTTTCAAGTGAATAAAAAAGGAGAAACAGTTAAAAGTGAAGACTCTCCGGTACTATTGTAGAAACTAATTATTTCAGACAAACAAATATATTAATGTTTAATTAAAAATGAAGATATCCATTTTTCCTTGAAGAATAACATTTGCGAATATTCTCGAAGTATTCGATTTTTATATTAATTTACTATAACTGTGCGTGTTGATTTAATGTTTATGAACTGATTTGGAAGTGTCAGTACCTATATTAGGTATAGGTAATCGATCGCCAAAAATGTTTCATATTTTAAAACATTCTTTTTTTGAGGAATTCTACATCTGAAAAGCTCACAATAAAGTAAACTTGGGTAAGTGTGTAGGTACGCTTTTTAAAAGATATGAACTCAAAAATGTATACCATTTTAGATATATTATAAGTGCTATTAAGTTGCTACTTTATAAGAATAATAATGTAATTGGATTTCGTAAAACCAAATTTGAGATATGGATGAGCTCTTGGAGATAATATTGTGATATCAGTGCTGCCAATATAAGTTGGAAATGAGTGAAACTGACTTGATTGTTCGGTTAGTAGACATGTTTCATACGTTATCGGCCAGATGGCATATTTATATCCATTATACATTTTATTTCATGCGATTTGATTACACTTACACCTCATTTACACTAAGCCCAAGCTCACCTTACCTGTCATTGTTGTGCCAAGAAAATTTACTCCCACAACCTTTATTAAATAAATTTATTTTCTATTGATTTTTTAAAAACTAGAAGTTCTATAGAAAATGTACTTATCTTCTTTACCCTTGCCGCCCCTGCTACCCTACAACTTACTTTATCTAGAGTCACCGTTTACTGCCCTTTCCATTATGTACTTTCCAACACTAAGAGTGCTCTGCCTTTCTCGAATTAAGTAATCATTAATGAAATAATGACTAAATAATTGGATATCTAGCGACGATTTTATTTGGAGGATTGGATGATAAAAGTGATTTACACAAAGAAACTCAACTAGATACAATCCCTATTTAGATTTAAAAACATTTGTTGAATTGATTACGGTGTTTTGAAGAAATAATATTGGAATCAAGTGAAACGTTTTATGGGAGATATTCCCAACGCTGTGAAAGGAATACAATAAATATTTCTCATGCACATCTAACAATCTGCATTCAACTATTATTTATCACAAACAAAATCCAACTATAAATTGAAAAAAAATTAATTGATATAATATCAAAAAATGTATTTATTGACGTGGGAATATGTAGATAGATGAATATTTTGCTTCGAATAGAAATGACAAATATACCTATACCTAATTAAAAGAAATTGAATCGTTGATATACGGAACTCTTCAGATATCTTAAAGAAAAAATCCCAAACTGTTGCCAATCTAATCTAGCTTGAGCAGTTACCTATAATAGACATACGGCCAAGTAGTCATAAGTTACCTCATCGTGTACAAAAGGTTCAAGTTTCATAAAAAGACAAGCGTTCTCAACAGTTTGTCCAAAAGGCAAAAATCTGGTTTCAGTTGCTCAATTGGTACATGCCTACAAAATTAACAGTGTGTGAGGTGAAGCTACTAAATATCTATTATTTTAGCCGAGACGTCGATATTTGGACGCATACTTAAAGCAGACGCTCGTCGCGACGCCCAGAATCCGACGTGAGGTACATTAAAAATCTAGAGATGGCTGAAAAGAGATTGTAGACACTCTATTAAAAAAGCACAAATTCATTCACAAAATAAGTAACTGGTCAAATTATAAATATGAACGTTACCTGAAAACTACAAAATAATCTACAAAAAGTTGTAAAATAAAACAGGTACTTTATATTAGGTAGAAGTTTGGGTAGGTACAAGCCAAATGGACTGCCTCAGTCTGACGTCATAAGAGGCGTGGTCATAAAAACTTTTCTAAACACACCCAAAAGCTCGTGTAAATTATAAAGAAATTTTTAACCTTGCCTTGCAGATTTTTGTGTAAAAAAGTCTCCAACTGATCTGTTTTTACTTATTTCCAGCAACGATCACTCTTATTTTTTATAACTATATTAATAGCAAACCGCAAATTAAAAATATCTTATGACGTTTTACACGCGTTATCGATTTGTTTGGAAAAGTTATGACGTCAGAGCTTAGGTAGTCCATTCCTTTGAACTTCATAACAGGTGAAGGAATAAATGTGAGTTTCGAATAATCAAACACAGTAAAAAAGTATAAACTTGAATTGAAATAGGTACCGACCTAAACCTATTTATTCAGTCATTTATTCGTTTGGGTTGTGCTTAAGGAACCAAGCACTTAAACTGAATCTTTGTACGATTTCCTATGTTATCTACTTCCATTCCAGAAACTTCGTGTCTCCTATTTAGACCACTAGTTTGACTGGGGTAATTATCAGTAGTTGTAATGGTTGTATTATTTTCTCTCCAAAGTTCTACCGTCTGAGTCCTTGTAAGTTCTCACAGAAGCAAACTATTTGAATAGATGTTTCATCATAAGGCGATTTTTTCTTGGTATACCATATATACTACGGTATACCTAGTATGGGTGCTTGTGGTTTTCGACTAGCGAAACCGTACCAGAATTATTGGCTGTTTTTCTGTGGTTTTAAACCGTACATAATTACAAAAAAATTCCTGTCTTGTGTATATTCAGTGGTCTACGGTTTATTCGTTTATTGTTTATGCTGATTATATGTCATACGCGTAGTACAGTTGATGTACCCTATAACGATACCAAAGTATGCCTGGTACATGCAGAAAAAAATCGCCTATAGAGCTTACAGTTTCTGCACATAGGTTCTCTAACTCTGCCCGTTTTCTACAGATGTTTCCTCAGAATGCTGTGTCGGATCACCAGGTGTCTCTTACCCAGTTTCAACGGCTTGGTTGAGAATTCCTTGTCTACCCTGTTCAGTAAACTCTTTGTATGGAGGTGACCTTTACATAGATAGCTTTCGAATTCCTCTCTTGTGCAATTCTTTATGATTTTACAAAATTGGTTTCGAGCCTATGAAGTCTCCCCTAGAACCGCCTTGAGCTAGCTGATCCGCTATTTCATTACCTGCAATCCCCTCATTTGCCGGCACCCATAATGGAGACACTGTGCTGTCCCCTGCGAGCCTGATAAGGGATTATTCACAGTTTTTCACCAGTCTACCAGTATATCCTTCTCGACCATTGTTCGGGAACCATGAGTCTCCCTATTTCAGCCTAAGAATTGCCACCATCGCCTCCGCCCTTGCAAAAAGTTCCAAAGGAAGGTCTTCTATTGATTCCGTCCTCGTGTCGTTCATTCACACGAAGTTACCAAGGAGTCTTTGGATTGCAGTTAAAATATACACTTCTATCCTCCTCCACCAAACTATTGTTCTATAAGTGATCTTTGGCCTTATCACAGTTGTGCAAAGCCAGTGAACCTCCTCGGGTCGTACCCAGGCTTTGACCATAGCTCGTCTGCATTGCCAGAAATATAGGAAAAAAGAACAACATAATATATTTTCGTTTTATGAAATCTGAATCACAAACTGCGTACTACTTTCATATAAAATGTATTCGCTCATGGCGCTCAATACCTTTCTTACATTGTTTCACGAACTAAACACTATAAATTTCATTATTCTAAATAAAACTACCTGTTTTTAATGAATTTCACTTTAATAAAAATTATTATGAAAATTCTCAATTGATAATATTTCGATATTTAGTAGGCATCACATCAAATGTAACTTCTGTCATTCTGACGATGATATTTTAAATAGTATCGTAATGATTATCATCAATTCAGAATTTTGATATAATTTTCATTAAAGTTGTAACGAGTTATTTTTGTTGGGACCATTTTAGATTTTAGTTTATTTTGTTTTCCGGTAGTATTTTGAATTTTAGTAAGTTTTTTATAACTCGTTACTTAATTCCCGACTTCCATTTCTAGTAACGCTATATTAGCATTACTTTGATTATTTATTTTATTAGTAATTCAACATACATGAATTTGATTCTAAGAATATAAAAATGTATAAATTCCGATTCTCAAAAATGTACAGATTAGCGGACGTCCGGTATATCAACTATTTTATTTAAAACGAAAGCTGTCTAGTATATTAAATTCTTTTTTGTAATAAGTAAATTAATTTCACCGATAATGCCAAAATAGTAGGTAGGAATGAAGATATAAATTCGAGAACGGACCGTTTAGGGAGGATGATTTTATGATTATTAATTTAACCGGAATTTTTTTTGTGTGAACCGTTTCCTCCGGGTAGATAGTTCCGGAAGAACTATTAAAACCTTTTTGTGAATTAGATTTGGTTTGGTGATAGTAATAGTGGCCGACCGTTCGAAATTTTCTTGAGTGAGTAGAAAAGTATAATGTTAAAGTACCTACAGTGTAAAGCAAAAGTAAGGTAAACTTATGTTAGTAAAGCCGCGGAATATTCTTTCCAGTTTAAAAATAAACTACTAAGTACTACTAATTTAGTCAGGCGAACCTTGGCCAAGACAAACTCAAGCCAAGTCCCTCGACGAAGAGAGGCCATAACAGGGACTCCGAAGATTCGCCTGCGTAGCACAGCCCAATGTGGACATACGAGGAGAACATGGTCCGACGTTTCGTCAGCCATGCCGCAACCCATGCATAGGGGACGTTCCTCTAAACCTAGGTTACATACGTGTTTCCTCAGACAGCAGTGCCCTGTTAGGAGTCCTGCTATCTTTTTTAACCTACTCCTAGGTTGTTCTAGAGCACCTCTAGCATGTCCATCAATCCATCCCCTAAAAAGGAGCTTGGACTGCCTGGGACCCCTGCATAGGGGACGTTCCTCTAAACCTAGGTTACATACGTGTTTCCTCAGACAGCAGTGCCCTGTTAGGAGTCCTGCTATCTTTTTTAACCTACTCCTAGGTTGTTCTAGAGCACCTTTAGCATGTCCATCAATCCATCCCCTAAAAAGGAGCTTGGACTGCCTGGGACCCTGTCGAGCCCTCCAGTGAGCAAGGTGCTGGTTTCTCAATCAATTCCTCGTCTCCTTACGGATTGTTTGTTTTGTGAGGCACAAGGTCGGGCCCGGGCCGTTAAAAAGAGTAGCCGACCCTTTCACAGCCAGCGCGTCCGCCCCTTCATTGCCTTCAAAACCATTGTGGGCCGGAATCCATTCTAGCCACACTGTGTTACGCCTTGCTAGGTCAGCAAGGCGTTCACGACGTTCAGCAGCAAGCCCTGAGTTGATGGTATATCCACTCAGGGCCTTGATTGCCGCCTGACTGTCGGTGTATGTGGTTATGCGTCGATCCGTATAACCTATTTCTAGGTTTATCTGCGCACATTCCAAGATAGCGTATACCTCAGCCTGATATGCAGACACATCCTTACCCAATAGAACACAGACTTGTGTCCTTGGGTTCCTGGAGTAAATTCCAGCCCCCACCCCATCGCTTGAGCATGAACCATCTGTGTACCAGACGATCCCATAAGGCTGTGAATTTCCCTCCCTTTGCCAGGTTTCTCTATTCCGGATCTTCACCCTATGGGGGTTGCGCAGGCAGACATCAGCCTCTCAAGCCAGAACAGGAACATCTTCCAGAAGCCTGAGCTTATTGACGTGCCTGCACCCTTCCTCGTTTCGCACATACCCCAAACTTTTCAAGCGTAGGAGTGCCCTCCCAGCCTCAGCCTCGATCACATGGTGAAGTGGCCGAAGTCCAAGAATCACCTCCAACGCAGCAGGTGGTGTAGTTTTTATGCAGCCAGTTGCCCCAAACCGACCACCCTTTGGAGGCGTGCTAGTTGCGACCTAGCCGTGACCAGGGTTACTCAGGCGACTATCAAGGTGAGCCTTCCATGTCAGCGTCTTATCCAGGATCACTCCCAGATATTTCACTTGTTCAACCACTGGAAGTGACACTCTCCCGGTGCCCCAAGGTCAGAACCAGTAGCTGCCGATCCTCTGTTCGCCCACGCATCCTATGGGCCTGGCCCTCCCACCACAGAATTCAGGTTTTTGATGAGGTTGTCTCCTTTTGGTCCAGGCGGATAAGCCAAGACCCCCGACTCTCTAGCCCGCAAGACATGCCAGATTATCGGTCTCGCGGAGGTCCCCCTTGGGGCCCTCCGGCATCGTTTACCCCAGTGCAAACCCTAAGCCACGACACTACAGCCGGGTTGGGGGGTTGGTCCGAGGTGGGGCCTTCGGAGTCCAGCTGATAATCTTGAGGGTTTTAAACCGCTCAAACCAGCCCCGACTCCTACTTCCCACACTTCCCAGCACACCCTTCAGAACTGCCATATTGCGGTTTGAAGGGTCAAGCAGCCCTTCCGCACGCTGGGTATCCCCTATCCACCACCCGGGGACGCTCCCGATGGGTACCATCACACGGGTTATAAATAAAACTTTGATTTCCGATAAGATTTCAGTGTCAAAATTGTTTAAATTTTCTACCGCAAGTTTTTTTTGACAATTAGTTGAATGCTAAATATAAGGTAGATTTAAATTAGATTTTAGATTTCATTTTCAGATTAGAGTTCTTATACCCATTGTCCCACCTTCCGACCAAACTTATAAATTTTTGTACGATTTTTACATAAATTTAAAACTGATTGTGGGGCGAGTGCGAGGCCGATGCCATGCGTTGTGCAGCTTTCAGCCGGTAAAGTTTTATTGTGTTTCATTTTTTAGTTAATTAATTACACAAATTTCCGATTTTTAAACAAGTCTGAGTCTGATGCCATAGGTTGATTGAAGATCTAGTTAAATTCACTGTATCCATTGCCAGTGGTCGCTCCGTTTTCCCTAACTACCCTAGCTGCAACCTTTCGTTTTAGTTTTAATTGTTCATTTTTTACGATAGCTTGAAATTAGAACTAATTGTGGGGTAAGTGCAAGGCCGATGCCATGCATTGTCCAGCTTTCAGCCGGTAACGTTTCATTGAGTTTCATTTTATTCAAATAATTATTTTCACCAATTAACGATCTTCAAACAAGCCCATACTGGACTTCCCCCTTCGTGCATTCGAGCACCTCCACCGACCGAGGATCGTTCGTTCTCTGAGAGACAGCGTCTCATCGGGAGGCCGGAATCACCCACCCTTCGGGTTGCCCGCCCGGATTCTTCTGAGTACTTCTTGTGGAGACGACTCGATCGGCGACGGTACCCAAACCGATCTTCAAACAAGTCTGAGGCTTATAACTGATATCCCGCTTGACCATCCTTACCGCTAAGATACTTCTATTTTTTTTGTTTGCTACTGTAATTTTTTTATTCTTTCTTTAATACGGCTCACCGTTTGCTTACGAATTGTTTATACTGCTTTACCTGTCGTTAATAGCTAAAATAAATAACATGCTTACATATTGTTTACCGTACCATTTTTTTATACACGTACTACCGGCAATAGATCGCGTCAGAAAAAGTTTTTTTTTCGATTAAACGTATGTAAAAAGTTTCTTCAGTATAAAAAAAAAATTCTCCTAAATTTTGAGCTCAATATCTCAAAAATTGAGCTGGCGCATAGGGGGTCCCCTTTCCCGTTTAAAATACTTAGGAAATTTTTTTTTTTGGTTTTAAAATATCTACATGCATAAAATTGTTAAAAATTTTTGCTTCTCACTATCTTATAGGAAATTTAATTCTCTACAAATTGCTTTCCGGGTTTTTTTTAAACTCAACCGCAACGAAGTTACAGGGCGCTGAATAAAAGGCAAAAAATCAATTAATGATTTAAGAATCGAAAACAATTTATTATATTTATTTATCAATAGATTAACTCAAAACACTTAATTATTCAACAAAATCTGTCAATTTAACATTATATGAATTGTAGTTCATTTAATTAATTTAAGTTATTATATATACAATTTTTTGATTTATTGTTGACTAGTTTGACTCATGTAATTTTGTTTATTGCACGTAGGGTACAATTTGCGATGATTCTGTACAACTTTCCATAAAAACTGTTTTTGTTCTTCATCTTTAGTACTAAACTTATTGAATTCTTCAACTAAAGCAACTGCCCTTTCGATTCTTAAATCATTAATTGAGTTTTTGCCTTTTATTCAGCGCCCTGTAACTTCGTTGCGGTTGAGTTTAAAAAAAAAACCCGGAAAGCAATTTGTAGAGAATTAAATTTCCTATAAGATAGTGAGAAGCAAAAATTCTTAACAATTTTATGCATGTAGATATTTAAAAACCAAAAAAAATAAAAATTTTCCTATGTATTTTAAACGGGAAAGGGGACCCCCCTATGCGCCAGCTCAATTTTTGAGATATTGAGCTAAAAATTTAGGAGAATTTTTTTTTTATACTGAAGAAACTTTTTACATACGTTTAATCGAAAAAAAAAAAAAACTTTTTTTGACGCAGTCTAACCGGCAAATTTTGAATATACGAGTATTACTTTGTTACATTTGCCCTGTATATATTCATTTTGCATGGAACTGCCGAAAATATAAAATTTTGAATAATATTGGGAATTGTTAATTTTGTATATTTGTTTATTGACTCTGGTAATATACAACCCGATATAATTAGTGTTTTCTTAATAACCCGTAGCAGAGCCGGCTGAGGGTTTATAGTTTTATAGGAGTGTTTAGTTCAACGAGCCCCTGGAATTTTCCGTAACCTCCATCTGAGGCTATCTGGAACTCTTGACGCTTAGGGTCAAGAGGCCGTCGAGCAAACCACGGAAAAAATCTGGCGCCCGAGCAATTATTTTAAAGATCTTGCATCGAGGGTGTCCAAGTGGAGGTAAGAACCAAAGAGGCAGTGCGAATAGTCGTCACAAAGTGGAAAAATTAGAAGCAGGTAGTTGCATTTGAAACTATAATTACACAAAGTAAGGGTCCAAACATTAAATTCAACTATAAATTTCAATACATTCACGATGCTTTAATTCTTTTAGCATATGTGCAGCTAATTTGTCAAATCTCTGCGTAGTTGGACTTTTTAGCTGATATTTTAGCTGATATATTCAAAAAGTGTTCCCATTTTCTCCTATATTTTGCTGATAGCAAACACATACAGTACCCGCTTTTTAGCTTGTGTTTTTATTAATATTATTTTGTTCTGAATCAATCAAATAGTTTCTTGGGTTTGAGTAATATTTTTTTTATTGATATCTGTCATTTTGCTTTTTTCGTATAGGTCAATTCAACCTTTTTATATTCTAATAGTTTTCTTTGTACCTATTTCATCTTACGTGTTTTTCGATGAGGTTTGGGAGTTTTGATTAGGCTTTGTCTATACCTATTACAATTTAACTCTATTTTCTTCGACTCTGGATTCATCAAAGCTCTTATTCAACCATTTACATTTTATGGAACTTTTTAAATATAAAGAAGTATCTACTAGGTATCTATCTTATACCTACCTGATATTCACTTTTGTACCACTTTTGTTTTTCAATGGATATGTTCCTATTTTGCAGATTTTAGGTAATGTTCAAGCTTATACTTTGGCCATTTTGTTAATTGATGTATGATTTTTTATTAAAAAGGTTCCATTTTATCATATCATAACAATACCGACTCTGCATTTTCTACACTTCTAGAGGGTCTGCAATTTTTGTTCTCTACACATAACTAACTTCCACTTAATCCCTAATTTGCATATGTACCCTATGAGGTAGGCATTGCGACGAGCGTCTGTTCTTGTTCACAAGCTGTCGATTGACCCCAGCAGGTGGCAGTTTTGGAAAAATATACATATGAAGTAGAGTCCGTTTCAATAGAGAATGACCCATTTGCGTCATAGGTGACGCCAGTCGCAAAAATCCAAAATCGTCGTTGCCATAGCTACGCTTTCGGTTCGCCATGATCAGTGCCACTGATATAAATTGACAATTGAAAAAGACTCTATATTTATATTTGAACCTAACCTCTGAGCTTCGTTTGAGTTTTTTATTTATTTCTTTGTATTAGTGCGTGTAAAAGTGTTTGTTATAATTATACTTTACTTGATAACTCATTTTTTTATTTTAAGTGTATTAAGTATTTAAATCTAACATGCCTTCTAAAAAATTGATCAGTGTTAAAAGAAAAGTAATTCATAGCCAAGGAAGACAAATTGTGCAAAATGTATGAAAATGGAAGCTGAAAGTGGGATTAGTAAGATATTTTTGCATCAAATTGTAATTTATACTAATATAGATGCTAGATACTAAACACAGCTGGTTCATATATATTGCTGTAAAAGATACAACTTTGTTTTATTAGACAATCGCAGTTATTTTCTTTATTTATAATTGTTGTTATTATGTTTGAAAACCCCAATATATCTTCATATTTTAGGCAACGAACACTATAAGCCACTGGTGTGTCCAAGGGTACATAATATGGTAAAATTAGAAAGGAGGGCTTGAATACTGACAGAGAAGCATTAACATCTTTTGGAACTCCTCATAAGATAAGACCACGCAGAAAGCACGTTCAAGATAGTTTAAGAGATGAAGAGATAGAAAGAATTAGAGAATTAATATATGATTTTTACATTGTGAAAAAAAAGAGAGCTCCCACTTTGAAGTGTGAGTTTTCATAATAGAATCGAAAATAACTTTCATTTATTATAATTTTTGTATGGGTATTCAAAAAAAATACAAAATATCATCCCTGACTTAACCAAAAATAGAACTACTTTATGGCGTATACTGAAAAGTATGGGTTTCAAGTAAGTAGTTTTAATATAGTAGTATAGAAAAGATATTTTCTGATACAACCTGTGCTGTTATGGTAGACTCTAAACAAATGCATGTACAATATAATGGCTATTTAAGTGGGTACAAACTAGATCAATTCAAAATAATTTAGAAAAACTAATTTTATTTATACAGGGATAATAGAGAAAATTACATTTTTAACATATTTCTATAAGATCCTATAACACATTTAAAAACAAATAATGACTACTTATAACGGAAGAAAGTAACTACAATTTGCTTTCAATGTGATATCAACATTGCGTAAAATATCTTTCAAAATTTGCTGTTTATAAAGACTATATTAATAGAATTGTTTTCTATATGGGCAACACTTTCGAAGAAAAGTATTTAGCATGATTTTCATGCATTTAGATATAAAAAAAAAATGTTAAAACTATCACATTTAATCAATATAAATGTAAGTAAACCGTTCTTAACCGTTTTAAGCTAATTCAGTTTGTATTCACTTAAATAGTTTTTTATATGTATTTCGATGAAATTACAAGTTGTTTTTTTACATTTTCCTAGAGGAGGCCCTCATAATTACAAACATACATTACTTTAGATAAGAGAATCTGGGAATCTGTGTATATTCACCTTGTATAAAATACATAATACAAGGTAAGAAGTATACCTCACGATTAATTTTTATAATCTCTTTTAAAAAAGAATATTGTGTACAAAATATCTATTTTAGATTGTTCTGTATTTTTGAATTCTTGTTTTCCCAATTTGTTAATGTCAACTTTTCCATCTTTTCTCGATTGAACAGTTTTTTGCTGGCTTACTGACATTCTCTACTACGCTTTTTTATTTTGTTACCTGGTAAACCAAATAAAAATGTTCATTATAATATTTGTTTTAATATCTATCTTATCCTACTTATTGCTCTTAATACACATTTACATACAGAGTTCATTGGTTGAATTATTATTATTTAGAACATTAAAATACAACATGAATAAAAACGAAACCAACAACAAACAACTAAAAGTAATAAACTCCATTTCACGAAACGCGAAAGCTGCAAGATCCTCTTTACTATAGTAAATGCTCAAATTGTAAGCCTTGTGTTTGTTGGCAATGTCCTAACCGTGTGTAAAAGGCGTTAAAAACATTCGCTAATGTGTCCCTCCGGATTTCTTCGATGCATCTTCGGATTTTTAATTCTAACTCATTCACATTATTCGGTTTATCTTTATACACTATAGATTTTAGGTAACCCCTCAGAAAATAATCCATTGGATTAAATTCGGGTGACCGAGGTGGCCATTCAATTTCACCTTTTCTGTCTATCCATCGATTTGGAAAAACATCATTTAGATATTCACGAACTATTCTTGCATGAAGGGGAGATGATCCATCCTGCCCCAAGGAGCTGTGAGACCTGGTCGTTGGTGGGGGAGCCGAGTAGCTGTTCCTCTTCAAGAGGAATACGTGAAACCAAGGACAGCTCAACGGATCTCTGTGGAATGCAGAAATCCGATATCAGGATCTTCAGCGTGGAGAGTGGACTGTTGTCCCGATGAGTTTGTTGATAACCGGTCAGTTGCCGGAGTCAGCGGGGTCATCGGAGCAGCAGACTGCTTGTGGAAACCTGCCTGATATAAACCGTATCTAGTGGAAGGTGGTTGATGAGGTATATTCACTAGATGTGGGGGCTTGCCTTAAACAGCTGGCCAAGTGGAAGGAGACCACAATAAAAACCCCCCAAGTCAAGGTGGAACAGCATATGCCGAGGACTGCGTGGTCAAGGGGAAGCTTGATCGCTAATATGCGGACTCTGGATACCTGGGGACATCCAGTTTAAATACCCTTACTCCTGCATGCGGGGCTCTGCAGGAGTGGACCTTATACTTCCCTAGCTACTCGTGGGATCAACCATGGATAAAGAAAAAAAAAAGAAGAAGTCAAGCGGGCAAGCACCGCATTCGGGCACAAGTCGGAGCAATGTATCCACAGTGCCCAAAAATACAGCATCTTCCTCACATGCGAGCAAACCTCGTGTTGAGGAAGCTAGAAAAAAGCAGGAGAGGAGAAAGGCAGGGGCACCTATACCCTCAACCTCCTCAACTGGCGAAAGTCTCCGGGAAAAACCCTGGATAAAGAATAAGAAGACCCCCCTCCTTCCAGAACTGGGCAAGCCCGGAGGAAGGGACGATCCACTAAGGCGTGGACTTAGTGGGGCGGGGGTAAGATGGTATCTTCGCTTCCTTGAACAGGGACTTGCACCGGAGGAAGCAAGAAAGAAGGCCACAGAGCGGAAAAAACAAGGAGAGGAGAAAAACATCCCTCCTAAAGGAGGAAAACGTAAGCGGGAAGTGGCGACGGCCCAGTCACCGCAAGTACAGGTGAAGAAGAAAAAGGAGGACAGAATATCCATCCCTTCTTCAGCTGGCAGCTATGCAGCTGCAGCAAAGCTGATAAGAATGGCAGTTCTCCCTAGGGCGTACCCTGAGACTTCCCTCAGTGCGGACGACCAAACCTTGCTGGAGAACGCAATAATAGAAGAAATGTATGCTGGATGGGAGCATAAGCTCCAGTTTAGTGGCATACATTTCAGACCAGGAGTCGTTCTAATCGACTGTGAAACACCACAGACTGCAGAATGGCTCCGGCTGATAGTACCACAGCTGGAAAGCTGGAAGGGAGTAGAACTGACGGTGTGCCAGGGAGACGACATCCCAAAAATGCATACCGCCACGATCTTCCTCCCAAGAAGCAAAGGCGTAGAGGAAGGTAAGCTGCTTCGCTTGATCAAAGCGCAGAACGATGGTTTGGAAACAGGCCAGTGGAAGGTCCTCAATCTCAAAGAAGAGGGCAAAGGCCTAGTCTTGAGGGCAGGAATAGACAATCTATCCTGCCAAAAAATCAAGAACAACGGGTTCACCATCCATTACCGGTTTGGGAAAATCCCCGTACATGGCCTCAGAAAGGAAGAAGAAGGAGACCTGGAGAAGGCTTCCATTTCCTCCAAGGCCAGTTGCGACTCGGGTAGTGTAGAAAGTCTACACATTACCAAACTCCTTGGGGAGGAGTCGCCGCTGTCCGAGGAGGGAATGGAGATTGTGTCGGAGGAAGGGGACAGTACTCCTACTGAAGGGGACATCACCCTGACGAAGGAGGGAAATACCCAAGAAGGAAACCAACAGGATGGCGGGAATTAACTTAGCTCAAGTTAATGCTCACCATGCCAAAGGAGCTTCGGCGGTGATCACAAGATTGTTCACCAAGGACCAATGGGGGATGTGTTTGATCCAAGAACCTTGGGTCAATAATAACCAGGTAAGAGGATTAGCATGTAAAGATGCTAAAATAGTATATCACACTGGTAGTGATATACCAAGAACATGTATTATGATAAGGAAGAATATTAACTATTTTTGTCTTTCAGAATACATGACTCGGGACCTCGTTCCAGTTCGAGCACACCTCGAACATAAGAAGGAGGGCAAGGAGATAGTAATAGCATCATGCTACTTCGAGGGAGATGGGCTAGCACCACCCCCAGAGGTACAAAGGCTGGTGGAGTACTGTGAAGAGAAGAGACTACCTCTACTTCTAGCATGTGATGCTAATGCACACAATACCGTTTGGGGCAGCAGCAACACCAACCAAAGAGGTGAGCAACTTTTAGAATATATCCTTAATAAAAACCTTGATATTCACAATATAGGGAATACCCCCACATTTGTAACAAGGGTAAGGCAAGAAGTTTTAGATGTCACACTGGCAACTCGTGATCTAAAACATACAGTAAAAGATTGGAGAGTATCGGGTGAACCATCTCTCTCCGATCATAGTATCATAACATTTAAGTTAGAGCTAGGTATACCTGAGGTAAGCCTCCGTAGAAAACCAAGGAAAACAGACTGGGACAACTATAACACCTGTCTGAAAGGAACTCTAGCACATATCCAGAGGAAAGGAAGGGCTAAGCACCATCTCGACCTGGAAAATGAGCTTGAGGATCTGAACAGGGCAATAATCGATGCATTTGAATCGAGCTGCCCTCTTCAAGAACAACGAAGCAGCAAAGATGCACCCTGGTGGAACAAACATCTGTCAGAATTAAGATCTCAAACCCGGGACCTCTTTAATAGAGCAAAATTCACCGGGGACTGGCAGAGATACACCGAGGTGAGAAACACCTACTACAAGGAAATTAGAAAAGCTAAAAGAAATAGCTTCAGGAAATTCTGTGAAGATATAAACACAACACCTGCTGCGGCAAGACTTTACAAAGTCATGGCGAAAAGTAGGGTCAACACAGATATGGCTTTGAGGAAGCCAGACGGCAAATATACCGAAAATGAGGAGGAAAGAGTGCGACTCTTACTAGAAACTCATTTTCCTGGAAGCACCCCAAACAGAGGAGTTAATCCTCTCGAAGGTCATAACAGGCCTTCGAGAGAAAGTACTACAATGGCCAAGCACATTTGTAGTAACGATAGGTTGAAATGGGCTATGAACACCTTTTCACCTTTCAAAGCACCTGGAGCAGATGGGATTTTCCCAGCATTGCTCCAGCAAGGACAAGACGAAATTCTTCCACATTTGGTTAGAATTAGTCGAAGTAGTTTGGAACTGGGTTATATACCAGAAGCATGGAGAAGGGCAATAGTAACCTTCATCCCAAAAGCTGGAAAAAGGGACACAACAAACCCCAAATCCTTCAGACCAATTAGCCTAACATCGTTTGTGCTTAAAACGATGGAAAAAGCTATTGACAACTATATTAGAACGGAAATCCTAGAGAGACTACCTCTCCACCCGTATCAGCACGCCTACCGGGCAGGCAGATCTACGGAGACTGCACTGGTACAACTGACGGAGGATATCCGAGGTGCCTTAGACAACCAAGAAACTGTAGTATGTGCATTTTTGGACATAGAAGGAGCTTTTGACAACACTCCACATGAGGCTGTCTTCGATCTCCGAACTCTACTACCAAAACTAATTGACGGCTACTAAAAATTTTAACAAAAGACACCATAACGAAACTTATGTTCGTCGTTTTAATAATGACAGTTCCATGGCTTGCTTCACTGCTTCTAAATATCTTAATTATTCACTAGAGGATAATTATGTACTTATGTTGATCATTATTTTAAAATATTCATTATTGCGAAATACTTACTAACAATCGAGATAAGTAGGTAGTCGGTATAGGATAGCAAAACCCTATATCTTCTGAAGGCTTGAAACGTGATCTATTTAGTCTTTTACAACAACTATGTCAAGATAATTAGTATAAAATTTAGATAGAATTGCAGATGTTTTAAAATCGATTTAGCATACAATTTAAGAAAATTGCAAATTGCACGAAAAGTATAATACCTAGGTATAGGACACCCTCATACCATTCGAAAGAGGACATTTTTTTGAATCATTTAAATACAGGGTGTTCCATTTAAAATAAGCCTGATACTGCACATTGAATGATCTAATAATGGAACTGAAAATTCTGAACACCCTGTAAAGAGATATTTAGTACTCAGGCGTGGAATACATTCAACGAATGTCCAACTATTTAGATGTAAGAGTAAATTTGCTAGAATTTCCATAAGAAAAAATATAACTTTGATACGCCACACTTTATTGGAACACCCTGTATATTTCAAAATATTTTCAAATTATAGTTTAAGTTTGAGTAAAATTTGTGGTATAAAAAGATTTTTCGCAAAATTCATATTTTCTTCAATCTTTGTCCGGTCCCGGACTTTTGCCGAACTCTGTATAATTATTTGCAGTGACCGGCAGAAATTAAAAATAATTAGAATTGACAGCATAGCTTATTATAGTTTTTAGTGTTAAAATTTGGGCAACAAGGTTTCCGCGTCTGAGATTTTAGCATATAGAAATATCGTTGGGTCTGTGAGACCCGGCGCGACTACCGCCGGCTTAAAGTGTACTGCTGAATTATGCATACAAATATCTGATAGTTACTAGCTGATTGTCCGGATATTCAAACATTTTCTTCAAATTAATTTGAAATTTTACCATCATATCTCCGATACCTAATAACATTAAAATCGTTACGCTTATGATTTAAAGGTCCAACGTTAAATTTCCAACATGGCTTCAGCCTTCAGCTATGACGTCACTTCCGCGCATGCTGCTGTGACGTAGGTGGCCCATTCTCTAATGGAACGGACTCTACTTTCATCCAATCAGTTCAAATCTTTTGTACCCAATGGGGATACTTATATGCTTCCTCAGATATATTTAAAAAATAATATACAATACACAAACGGAATAGACAAATTTCATCACTATCAGAAGATAAGTCATTTGATAGACTGCAGAAATTAAATACTTCAATTCATTAAATACACATATCAAATGTATAAGAAAATATGAACTATCTCCTAAATGCCAACCTGCTAATAACTCCAGAGGCTATTGATATTTTAAGTAAAATCTGCTAGAGGTCCAAAAAATATGTAAACGTTATTCATAAAATTGATGTTTCTCAATTCCAATTCCTATTCTTTTTTCGATCTTCCCAATTGTCCTGCCATATCACTTCCCACGTTAGCTACCTTTTTATATCGTCCAGAGTGGGCTTTAAAGATTCATTTGTTTTCCGACCATCTTTTTCTAGATCTTTTTGATATACATTTTTCCATCAATTTAACACTTTTTTGTACCCACTGCAACTCCCTTTGCTTTCACCTATATTTTTGGAGTGTTAGTGATGTATGTCCATTTCTCTGGCACTATGTGTAGCCTAACCGTCTTGACAAATTTGAATATATGAGGAGTCATTAGATTTGGCTTAATGGTGGGACAAGCACGGTAATTTCAATATGGCGCTCGAGAAAAAGAGAGAAAAAAATTATAACAATATAGGTATCAAGTGGAAGTACTAGGAAAAATTTCAAAATTAACTAATCTGAATTGTAAAATAAACTAAAAAAAAAATGAAAAACCCCATTGCATTAGAATTTGTGATTTATAATCGAAAAACAAGGTAATGCACGGAGAAAGCCCCGACGCCTAAGGAAATATTCGCCTTCAGTACCCTGTTTCCCAGTTTTCGCTTAAGAATATTAATGTTGTCGACTTTTCTGGTTCTTTAAAATAATTTTCTTTATTAATTTTCATTCCAAATAATACCATTCAGAATTACCAACAGTGTGTTTTTGCAGTGTAACTATCTTATAAAATCTTTTTTCTTCTATTTTTATCAACATTATATTTATTTTTTATACTCAAAGGAGACAATAAAAATTGTTTACACACTAAATTTCAGAAAAATACCTCAATTTTTCAATGTTTGCATAGAATAATTGCCTGTTAAAATTTCATAAAAATAATCCTTTTAACTGTCAGTGTCCCGGTATTGATTTAATTTGGTTTTGTGCGTGTCCCTAACGCGAACTGGCATTTCCCAAAGATTAGATTTATTGTTGTTTGACAACACATTTGTAAAGTTATACGGCAATTATTATCAACGACTGCGATTCCAATGGTGCGGCTAAAATTCATATGCATGTGAATAACTCACTTTAAAAATAATCGATTAAAAAATACACAATTGTCGCAATCGTATTATGTGATATATGCCCCGTTTAAACTCTCTGAAACCAGTCAAATTTATTTTATTTGCTAAACTGCTGTCATATCATATATAAAATCAAAATAATCTATAAACATTTTACATTCTTCAATCCCATTGCACGCAGGACCATACATAAAGTTTTGAAAATGACCGATAAGGACAAATTCAATGAAGCTACCTAAACATCGCTTGTTAATATCGTAAAACAGTGATGTGAAGAAAGTATCTATCAATAATTTGAAACTTAATCCTGAAGTGGCAGCGTGACATCACGAATATTTCACAAAATAAGGGGTTGTTATAGACCAGGCGGTTTATTCTCAACCAATGACATGTACTTTTGTCAATCAATTATACAAAAAAAATAAAATCCAGCATGCCACAAAAAATATCACTGTTTGAAAATAGACCACCTGGTCGAAATATTAATCCAAGGTGTTGCCAGATCGACAAAATATAAAGATATTTCAAGATAAATTAAATTGGAATTACAAACGGGAAAGGCGAGTTGACTGGCACTGAGGATTTTCCGCTGTGTAGTCAGCAATATACAAGGATACATACAACTGAAACTGAAATACAATACTATATGGACGATTACCTGACGGACGAAGGAAAAAAACAAAGATAAACAAAGATATGAACCAAAGTCAAGGGTTGGAAAAGTACGACAACAGCACAACTTATATGACAGCAAGAAACCAACAATAACGAATGCCGAATAATGAAACACAGGAAGGAGGAGATACGACAAATAAAAAAAAGGTTAGGAGAATACGCAAAATAGGTAACAGCTTGGAACATAAAAAGTTTAAGTGGGAAAGAAAACGAGCTAATAGAAGAATATGAGAAACTAAACTTGGATATTTTACCGGTTACGGAAACAAAAGGTAGAATAAAAAATGGCATCTATGCTATAAGTGGAGTAAACAGGAAGACGCTAAAGGAGGTGTGGGATGTGTTGTAACACCTTGTATATGGAAGTAGTCCGTCAGTTATTGAACATGGGTATTAATTAAAAAGGATGGAAAGCAAATTACAGAGTATGTGGATAAGATATTTTCGGAAGGTCCAAGGAAAAACAGACTAAGAATTCAACAGAGAAAACCTCAATGCACTACCTGTAATCCAGATGATACAAGATCGACAATTGGAGTGGTTTGGACACTTGACTGGATTAGGCAACAATATGACAGTAAAACGAATATGGGAGACAACATGACATAAAACAAGAACTAGGGGGAGAACCAGGGAAGGAGAAAAGTTTTTGAGAGCAAAGGTATAACTTTAGCGGCAGCACAAGACTTTGCAATAAGCAAAAACACATGGAGAGCTTCTATATACGATAATAATTGAACCGACTTTATATTTTATGATGTAATTGTATTTTTGTTCGAGGTGGACATACTGAATGTGAATTAATTGTACGCTTCTATTATGAACCAATTTTTAGAAAAACATTCAACTGATGCCATAAATACTGTGCCATTATTTTCAAATAGAGTATATAAATTTTTAACTTCACTATCTGCTCTTTTGAGACAAGTGGGTATTTACTTCTAATGCTCTACTGAGCTTCTGGAAAAGAATGATTATTTTATTATCGAGCTTGTGTCTATTACTACCAATTTTAAAGTTTATACACAGTTAACAATGACTGTGCTATTTGTAGAATACTAACATACTTTTTAAATTAGTCATGTTATGTTGGTTATTAAGTTTATTTTGAATTAGATGTGTTTGAGATTCAAAATCTAGATAGGAGTGCTGCTTACAGTTTTATGTAAGTTAATTCTGTACATTACACATTCATTTATTTGGAATAAAATGAATTCTTCTTAACAATATCAGCATCTACTAATTTAAAAATACACATTCATATTCAATATTAATTGACAGCACCTAAAAGAACATTTAAAAAAATATTGCTTATCGAGCACATAAAAATATAGACACTCCACGCAAAGAAGAAGAGAGGAACAAGAACTTATGACTAAGCCTATTCAATGGCCTGTTTTTGCAATATATCACGTCGAAACTGAAACAGCCCTAATCTCAATTCGAACCCGCTGGTTTTTTATTCTCCATCACACCTTTATAAATTTTAATAGCTGTTGAGTATTTCTTGTTGGATATGGCAAACATCAAGAGTATGTAGGCCGATCTAAAATTGAACTCGAACAAAAAAGTCAAGTTTTGATAACCATTTTATGGACACAAAAATTGTTATTTTTTTCTTTTTGGTGAGTTGATTCAGTTCAAGTTAGAAATGTGTTGAATTCGTGTTATTGACGTAACGACCAAAACATATGTAGAGAATGCAGAAACATATGCCTGCCTAGACTAATTATTCAAGTCCACCCAACACATTTTGGAAAGTTCCAAAATCACAATTTCACATCACACAGACGCTAAAAAGTCTATAAAAAGCTCCAAAAGTTCCGGCAGTAACAAAACTGCGTCTAATAAGTTAATAAAACCTCCTTCAAACTCGGTAAAAAGGTGTAACTAACGAAAACAAAGCGATACATACTCCAGAAAACTGCACAGAAAGCTTAAACAAGTGTAAAATCATCAAGTAAAGTGCACCGGAAGCTTGAAAGTAATAAATCCGCTTGAAGAACGAAAGGCACTCACCAATAGTACAACAACCCAGTCTAAGAGAATTATTATTACTATCATAAAAAAGTTTGAGCCATCCAAGGTCAAAGACCTATATAGCTCGAATAGAATATAAAATTTTCTTATAATTACTAAGAAATAAAATAAATGTAGTAATGTGTGTAAGTCCACCGCAGTTAATTGTAGGCATCATAATTGTTAACTGTTAAAGCGTCAACAGCCTTTGATGGAAGAGAGTTCCAAATGTCAAACACTCGATTCGATATTGCTATTTTTTTTATTTGAAGCGATGTCCACGAAGACTGGTATCGGTATTCGAAGGAAAAAGATGCTGCAAGTCACAACCAAACTTATTATTTGAAGCTCTGTAGACTATTATTAAATCGCCGCAAAGCCTTCGTTCCTCGAATACCGAACAGTCTTAGACGTTCTTCGTAAGAAGGACGACGTAGTGCATATTGAATTCTTGTTGCTCATCTCTTATTCAAGACGGTTGGAATCTTGTACCCAGCCGGTATTCCACACAAGACCGCAAACTCTGAAGCTGATCGCACATAGGTATTAAATATCTTCACAAAATGTTGAAGCTAAATTTCACAAAATGTCTTAGACAGAAGTGAACTTTTAGCTTCACTACAGATCCAATGAATATGTGGAGACTGCGATAGTTTCTGTAACGAATAGGCCTAGGAATATTTGCTGAGAAACAGTCTCCAAATTTATATTAGAAAGTATCCCATTCCTTGGAATCTTTCTACCAAGATGGAGCACTGAATACTTCGATGCGTCAGCAAGAAGAACTCTTTAAATACACGTAATTTAAATAAACCTTATCTGAATCATGAAATCTTTGAAATGATTAAATACAAAAAATCTTAAGAACCAAATCAGATGTCGATTACACCAATTATCGAATAGTGTCAAATACTTTAAATTACAAAATTTTCAAAGCAAATCAGAAACATGAACAAAAATCCGATTTATAAATGTATTCGAAGCTCTTGTTTGTCAAAAGTATCCACACCAACCATTACCAAACAAGTTAGAAATCGCAAATTTGTTCGGGAAAAAATGTTAGGAAGCTTTTAGTTCAGAAGATGATATATTGCCCATTAAGTCTATTCGAAACCAAAGCATACTCCAAAACATACTCCTCTTTTGGATTTGACGGCATTATTGCAATTTTATTAAAAATTGTCCTGGTTCTATAAAGTTAGCATTATCTATTATAATGCAAACATCCTTTTCTACTGGATACCCCAAAATTATAGAAAATATCTAGTGTAACTCCGATTTAAAAAAAAAGCGATAAGTTGAATTCCGACCACTATAGACCGATCAGTTCAACGTCTATCAAAGTTAAAATTATGGAATCTATAATATGCGAAACTTTGGTGATCTTTCTCATCGGACATGATAGAATGCCTACTTCTCAACACAGTTTCGTACCAGGTCGGTCCGTAGTGATAAATATGTTGATATGTATAAACGATTGGTCTCTAGCTCTAGACAATAAACAACCGGTGAACATTAGGTATTAAGACTTCTCCAAAGCGTTCTCTCTTAAGGATGGTTAAATATGGATAAGAAGAATGCTTCATGCACTCCTACTTATTTGCACCAAAAAATTTCTCTCCGAACTGATGTTCATAATTTAAATCTAAGATCTAAGGGTCTACTATCTCCACCTGTATTCAATACTGAACTATTTAGACGGTCCTTTCAATAACAAATATTTTTTTCTTATAACTCTGTTTCTAAAAAAACGTAATAAATTAAGTTTCAAAGCGAAGTTTAAAAATATATTACTTCAGAGGCAATCATAACCAATTGTTTTCTCTCCTACACTTGTTACCTATACTATGCAGGTTCTTCATAATCAATTATGTTCGAGAATTATTCAGGAAAAACATCTTAAATTCTAGTTTCGCTCGACATCCATAAAGCATTTGAGTCGAACTGGCTCCCCGGACTTATATTTAAACTAAGGTACTGAACTTGGTATTCCGGGATACTTGGTATCACCTTCAATATCATATATAAATAAAATAAAACTTTACAAGAAAATTGGAAACTCTGAAGCAAGCTATATGTTACGAAAGCAGTGTTACCGCAAGGCTCGGTAATTTTTTCCTCACTTTACTCGCTGTTTAATGCAGATTTCCCAGATAATAGCTTACTACTGACTGCATTATATGCAGACGATATCTGCTAAGTACAAACAGCTCTCATAAAAGTTGAAAATCGCTTAAATAATAGAATAATCCTATATCTTGCCAAAAACAAGCTGATGCTTAATACTTCTAATTCTCAATATATGGCCCTAAAAGGTGAATTCATGGCGAAAACCTTTTCAATAGACTCAAACTACAAAATAGCATAATTGAACTCAAACTCATGTAAAATATTTAAGATACACTATACAATCAAACACTTCGCATAACTTGCATATCGAAGCTCAAGTTATAAACAGTGGCTCTGCGGCAGTTTTATTCAATAATATGTCGTTATAGCAGTCTATCTGTGGAAAATAAATTATCACTCTATAGACAGGTGATGCGACCTACAATGACATACGGCTACCCAGTGTTTTGATCGACAACAAAATATCTATTTAATCGTATGCAAAATAGATGTATCAAGACACGATAGACTTCCAAAAAATCGTGGATCCACAAGACGTCGAAGATGCCGATGATACAAAATTACATCACGAGGCTAGCAGTTCGTTATTACAAATTCTGTCTCCCACGGAATCTTAGGACCAAGATAAAAAAACTCTTACGCAAGAAGCTATCAGAAATATAGCCTCTGGCACGACGATATTCCAATGGAGCTTCTGCCATAACAAAAGAAATACATTGTGTGTTATGTCAATAGAACAACACCAATAAAATGAGAATTGGGGAATGAATGAAGGTCGATGGAGAGAGAGTATGTTGATATGAATAAAAATGATACAATCATGAGTGGATTGTACATATTAAATATTTTCACATTTTATTAATTTCAAGAACATTTGGGTTTAAGCCTTTAATATGTGACTCAAACTTTTCAGAAATATAACATCACGAACTCTGGGGGAATGCAAGCTATTCAGTTTGTTCGGATTGATTGCAGATCATAAACAACACAACCTAAGTATTATAATGCTCTTCTACAAGGAGCCGTTATAGAGGGTTTTAAGTCCAATGTGGGAACGACTAGTGGCGCCAGGATATCGGTGGAGCGGCATTTGCCGCGCACTATTGATTATTATTTTTTTGTTAAATAGAATCAATAGTTTTTGGCTAGTGGTTATCCACAATACTATAACAAAAAACTTTTGATAAAATAAAGATTATAATACTTACATAAGATTATATACTTTTAATACATAGGTAATCAAGCCTTTTTGTGCTACTTAACCGCCTTACAGCTCCCACTTGTGATGTCTTTGTCCAGGACAATACCTTTATATAGCAATTGGGTCATTTTTGAGGCAGCTCCAGTTTTTACCACACTTTCATTTAAATCTGCCGAGAGCAATAATAGCTTTCTGTGTACAGTAGCTTTGCATCCATTGTCGTTTTAACGAGTAACTTTTAAATCGCAGCGTGAGTTGAGGTATTTTAAGCTTTACCTTCGATATTTTGAAATGCTGGTAAATATTTCAACAAATTAAAAACAAAAAAGTAAGTCCATTTATCTGTTGGTAATATGCTATCTGGCAAAGCTAGATGCCGAAGCCAAATGCCATTGCCATTTATTGAGTCTTGTGTCCACATTGTGAGTTCAGACCGCCTATTTAAACAAGCACAATGTATACCGAATACGATTTGCTTATTTCTATAGCAACTGTCATCGTAGTCGACTAAAGCCGAGCAAACGGCGTTGCCATTTTGGCACCTTTTGTCTTCTTTGATCTGGACCAACACCTGTTAGGTTTGGCCTGGCATGCAAGTTGGCAAAACTTTGGAGATGGAACGTTCCAATAAGAAGTCCACATGAATCTGGGCAGATGACATAGTGTGGACGCACTTTTCTATTTTGCATTCGGCGGTGCATAACTAGACCGCATTTTATGGATCAAGTGAACACCACCTCGAATTATTACACCGTTTGCCCTGCGGATTTTTTATAAAACTCTAATAGTTTAAATTTCACTTCACTAATGATTAAAATTTCCCATGTTTTTCTCTCTCCATGATTTTAAGCGACTTTCTTTCCCAATATCTGTGATTTTATCAACATCAATATTTTTTGAAATTCAGTAAGAAACCCTGAATATAGATGATTTTCGTCTAGTTCCATATGAACTTATTCAAAGTTATCAAATGGTTGTTTTTGTGAGAGAATTGCAGTGCGTAGCATAATGGAATATAACACTCCAAGCGATACATTGTCGTAAACTTTTCAAGCGAACTTTCCAACTGACTGAGATATTGATTTTGAAAATTATTTGAATATTCTTGGATGCTGCTCCACTTTTACTAAAAATGTTCTTCCAAAGAAAGAAAACTTAACTCATGATCTGAATCGAATTCGCAAATTATTCTTTATCTCTGGACAATTGTTCCTAACAATTTGAATGTTTCCTTGAGACAAGTACTAGAGAATTTTAACAAATGCCCGTATGAGTTGTTTCAGCATTAAATATTTGCAGTTTGTGACTATTATTTTTTTTTAAAATGTGGACTTAAAAACAACTTTTTTTACATAACTCGCATGTTCGAGTGAAATTGAAAACAGCTTTCTCCAAAACCCAAAATTATGTAAATTGTGATAATTCGAGTCGTAATTCAAATTTCCTGTTTTAATATTTGCGATGTAAATAGATGAACAAACAATGAATTGTATATCTTAGCCTCAGTATAGAAGAGTTTCATATCTTTATAAAAACATGAATATGATTAAACAAATAATACTTTTTTGAAGACTCAAAGTGCGAATATAATATGTACAATAATCAATATTGAGAAGTTCACGATAGAAAGTGTTACTTATAAAAATACAATTTTCTTGAAGCAATAAAAACTAGCTGGAAGTTTATTAGAGAAGTCTGCTGGAGAGTAGGTTATAAATTATACATTTTAAAACAGATAACTGAGCTCAGCAATTGTCAAAGGTATCATTAGGAAGTACGAGCTCGAGAATCCCTTCAATAAATGAAGTTATTTCAGTCTGTCATGGGCGCCTTTCACGAATACCGCTGGAAATTTGCTACCTGAAAATTCACAGATACTACACTCTAAAAAGATCTCATACCACAAGACAAAAGTGTGTGTACCAGGAATGTACAAGGAAAATATTAGTGATTTAAAATATCTTAAATACTTCTCTCTCTCTTTCTCTCGTTATCCCTTTTCCTTCATCTCACTGTTTATCTCTCTCTCTTATTCTCCCCATCTTCCTATTTTTCTCTCTCCCTCTCTCGTTCTACCTATCTCTCTATCTCTATATTTATCTCTCTCTCTTCGTCTATCCATATCTCTATCTATTTCTTCATCTCTGTATCTCTCTATATCTATCTCTCTCTATCTATTTATCTATCGATCTCTGTATCTCCCTCTTTCTCTATCTCCCTATCCCTCCCTATCTTTCCCTATTTCTCTATCTCTAAAGAACATCATGAAACTACAGCTTCGAGGCTGATCAGCCATATGAAAAGAATCGGGTTCAACAATATAATTTTTACGCAGATGACCACAATACATCTGAAAAGCTGGCAGTGGAATAGACCATGAGGCGGCTATCATCAAATCTAACCCATCCTACAAGGATACAACTTTGATGCTTATACTTGCGGACGATAAATTTATTTTAACGGAGTGAATATTGAACCGGATACACCAAATGTTAAAAAATATAACAAAGTTGTGTACATCTAAATCTTGAGTAAATCTATAGAAAATAATACAATCATATTCAACAAAATTTTCAACGCCCTAAAGTTGTCAAGCCTGCAGTAATGCTTCAACCAATTCACAAACATAACATATTATGTTAAATTAGCACCAATCCTCAACCATGTCAGGACTTAAAATATAGATCAGTTTATTTCCTAAAAAAACTCGCTTCTCGAAAGTATGATTTTTTACATATTTTTCTTGTGTATATATGTGACCCAGACTAGGCTCTTTAAATGTAGTTATACATTTTTCACACCTAAGAATTCACAACATTCGTGAAGAATGTATAACCATTACGAATAGCTCGAGTGGAAGAGTGAAAGGGTGCCACGACTGTTATAAGGGGTAAGTTTCCAATGATGATCGTTTTAGTAGGAGCCGTTGTTTATCGTTGCAATTTCCTCCTAGCAACTTTTATATTCAATGAGGGTTTTTTTTGTTTTTTGACCTTGGCGCTAGTTACCCTTTTAGCCACGAAAATTTTGAAGCAAACTATAGAATTCCATGTAAGATTGAACACCCTAAGTTAATTCATGCATTAAATCATTCATACCTCCATCAACCTACATCTAACAAGAGATAAAAAAAAAACAGCAGGAGTAAAATCACGGATACTCTTTTCAAGCTAAGGTGCCCGTTAAAGCGACTTATATCAACACAAACAATACAGGCAACGGATAGGAGGAATAATAATAACAAAGGGAGAGACAATAGGTACATCATCATTTATAGTAGATTCATTCAGTAACTCGTACATACTAGTTACATTTCTACATTTGGAGGTTAAAATCATACGCTTAGATCGCTTTGAGAATTCCCACAAGATGGTTTTGATTGCGAGGTTTCTACACGCTAAATAAAATAGTGAGGAGATGTTTAGGGGCAGGGACACGTTTTCTTTATGGAGAGCTTGCATGAGATATTGGGTTGCATGACTATTGCGATGGCATCCAAATAAACAATGTTCTAGGTCATCCAAACTTCCATCGTATTCACATATCTCTGTATCTGAAATCTTTATTCTGCAGATTTCAACTTTAACGGCCGTATGGTGAGTAAGACATCTATAAAACACTGTGTTGATTTTCCTATCGGGATGGATTCGTTCAGAGAAAGAAAGTTTAGGAAGCGTAGGGTATATTTTGTAGTAATGATTAGGTATTGCTGTTATTGCAAGATGAAGATCACCCTACATTCCAGTTTTCCTGATAGATTTTTTTTCTTATTGAAATTAGGTCCCATTTAAGAAATATGTCCTGTTTTGTCCCTGAATTAGTTGACTGTCTCTCTATTTTACCGGCAGTTTCGTTTCCTGGGATATTCGAGTGACCCTTCACCCACATGAATGTAGTATATTTTCCTGAATTGTGAAACTGAACTAATACAGTAGAAACAGTGGAGCTTTACCATAACGTGACTGTTACGTCAGCAACAATATCCATATGAATCAAAACAAAACGTCTGTCAACTCAATAGAAATAATCGTTATGACTAATATTCCAAAGGTCGGTCTTTTACGAATCGGTAATTAAACAAAAAATTCAACTTTTTCAATTGTATTCATTTTATTTATATGTTAGTTACATTCGTTAATTCTTAGTTATTAAATATATACATTACCAATACTCTTAATACTTTATTTAGGCTAGTCGACAATATTTAGCTTATTAAATTGTTTTCTATAAATATTTAATCAGCATATTATATTACTATAAAAACGAAGTTGTAATCCAATATCTAGTTAGTTCATATTTGTAAGTAAAACAGGGTTTATCATTATTTATAATAAAGTCTTTTTAAAAAGTAACTTTTAGTGAACCAACCCTTAATTGGCGCAGTCAGTAGGAAGTGGAAGAGCCCTTAGTGTCCCTCTTCGTTTTTTAAAACGTTTATCCACTCGAAACGAACCACATCCAAAGATTCTGTGTAAAAGAATCTGAAGTAAATAACAACTTAGTAAAGTAAGAAGAACAAACAAGAAAAATATATAAACAAAATTCTGTGAAAAAAAATAAAGTAACAAAAATAGTGTACCTAAGTAACTTTAAAGTTAAACGGGTAAAGTGAGTGCAAAGTGAGTACTAATAAAAAGTGAATAATTTAAGTGATCATTTTAAAACAAAGTGAATAATTTAAGTGATAATTTTAATAACAAAGTGAATACGGTGCTAAAAATAACAAAAATTAAGTGCCGCAATAGTTTAAAACAAAGTGAGTGCAAATCTAAGAAGAAATTAGTGACCAACAGCATGCAACTCAGCATCATCATCACACTGTAAGCATACTTATGTCAAATTCAGACCAACAAGAAGATCTACTGATACGACTAAATTCTCTAAACCTCCAAAACCATCCCATTCCCATTCCACGAGTAAATTCTCCCGCTACCCTCAATCGCTCCCCTCTACGACCACCTGTCCTCAAAGTTAATATTCCTAGACTTGTAGTAACAACTCCTAAAATCCCTGTAAGTCAAATCCCTGACAACCATACAACAACAATGCCAGATTTCGATATCAAATATCTTTCCGTTCTCCCAGAATTTGACGGAAATCCAAATGAGTTGTATAACTTCATAGATGTTGCCACCAGACTCCTCAACTACTACTGGAATGTCACCGAACCAGAATGCTTCCAGAACCAGATGCTTACAACTGGGATATCAAGCAAACTTAAAGGAAGAGCAAAAGAAGTTGTATCCATTTATGGTTGTACCGAATGGATTTCAATAAAAAATACACTGATCCAAAACTTCGCAGACCAACGGAACGAGAACTCATTAACTAGGGATCTAGTAAATCTACGCCAACAGCCAAATGAAAATCCGCAACAGTTTTATGAAAAGGTTATGGGACTTCTGAACACGATTTCTAACTACATAGAACTGCATAATGATGAACCAAATATTAAACAAAGCAAGAAGCAGTTCTTTCACCAACAAGCATTAACGACATTCTTAGCTGGTCTACGAGAACCACTTGGATCTACGATAAGAGCCATGAGACCAACAACGTTAGCCGATGCTATTCAATTCATTCAAGAGGAAAATAACATAAGATACCTTCAAAGAGGAAATAGCTCCCAGCAACCATCGCAAGTACCAAACAGAACAACCAAGCCTCTGGCATCCCAGCCCAGTACGTTACCTCAATGGCAACAGCAACCATCACGCTTTAGACCACAATGGCAACAACAATCACAGCCAGCGCCATTCAGACCACAATGGCAGCAAAACACTTTTAGACAACAACAACAACATGTAAACAGACCAAGGCCACTCCTACAACCACCAAGATTTCAACCCAACCAGCAACAATACAGGGCGTCCCAGCCACAAACTAATGTATGGACAAATAGGCAATCACCAACAAACTTTCCTAAGCCAACCCCGATGAGCACCACGTCAAGAACAACATCCCAATACAAGAGCAGGCCCATACAACAGAATACCCCAAGATTTGTTTCCGAAGAATTATTCAACATCGAACAGTACGATGAAGCTTATGGATATGACATCAACGAGCCATATGAAAACGGGAACTTTGAAAATCAGGACAATCAGATCAACTACGCATGCGACCAGCCGGAAGACACCTCTGATGTTCAATACGATGGCGAAGAAAATTTTCTCGAGGATCCCTTTCAAAGCACAGAAACATAGTCGAACTCCATTCCTTCGCTGACAAAAAGGAGCTTCCTTACATAACTATTTCTGACCCTCCACTAAAACTTTTAATCGACACGGGAGCAACAAAATCATTCCTTAACCCAGATATAGCTTTTAACTTCTACAAAAATCAAATAAAATATGAGCCATTTGTCGTCACTTCAATTTTTCAAAACCACTCCCAGGACTATTGTGCAGAAATTCCCATCTTCTCAGAGTTCAAATCAAACATAGATCTCAAATTCTACCTTTTCAAATTCCACAAAACCTTCGATGGCCTTATAGGCTTAGACAACCTCAAAATACTTAAAGCAAATCTGAACTTCCCAGATTCAACATTGACTACTGAAAATGCAGTGCTCCCCATCCAATATTATGAAACCAATAAAACCCAATTCTATACCATTCAACTCGAACCACAAACAATAACGCAAGTTCGACTACCAGTAAAAGAATCAGAAGGCACTATCCTATTACCAAGACAACAAATCGACGGTGCAATTTTAAGAGAAACTCTCAGCACCGCTTGTCACCAACTGGCATGGACAGAGGTCATCAATAATACCGATGAGACCATTCAAGTAGCATTAACGAAACCAGTAAAAAGCCACCCCATCCATCTTGAAGAGTATCATCTCTACTCATCCGACATCCTGCCTAAAGAGCAAACGACAACTTCAAATATCGACTCACTTCTAAGAATAGATCATCTGAATTCAGAAGAAGAAAAACACATTAAACGGCTCTGCAGAAAATTCTCCGATGTCTTCCATCACCCAGATGCTCCGCTAACCTTTACTAACCAAGTCAAACACCAGATCAAAATGACAGATGAAATTCCGGTCTACACAAAGTCATATAGATATCCACATATTCACAAAGAAGAAGTTAGAAAACAAGTGTCATCAATGCTAGACCAAGGAATAGTCAGGCCAAGCCAATCACCTTGGTCATCACCAATTTGGGTTGTTCCAAAGAAACCCGACGCCTCCGGAAAAAGAAAATGGAGAATCGTTGTTGACTACCGCAAGATCAACGAAAAGACCATAGATGACCGATACCCGATACCAAATATCACGGATATCCTAGATAAACTTGGAAGATGTCAATATTTCTCAACACTTGATCTAGCAAGCGGATTCCATCAAATAGAAATGGCAGAAGAAGACATTCAGAAGACAGCCTTCAACGTTGAGAACGGCCACTACGAATATGTTAGAATGCCGTTTGGTCTAAAAAACGCTCCAGCAACCTTCCAACGAGTAATGGACAATGTACTCAAGGGCCTTCAAGGAGAGATATGTCTGGTCTACATGGACGATATAATTATCTTTTCTACATCTCTTCACGAACATATGGTTAATCTTACTAAAATATTTCAGAGATTAAGAGAGACTAACTTTAAAATACAATTAGATAAGTGTGAATTCTTAAAGAAAGAAGTTGATTTCCTAGGCCACGTCGTCACAGCAGACGGAATAAAACCCAATCCAAGCAAAATCAAAGCTATCATAGATTACCCAGTCCCAAAAACACCAAAAGAGGTCAGGGGATTCCTTGGATTATTAGGATACTACCGAAAATTTATCAAAGACTTTGCTAAAATAACCAAACCTCTCACCTCGTGCCTGAAAAAAGATGCAAAAATACAACACACACCCGAATTTCTTAGCTGTGTCAAAACCTGCAAGAATCTCTTGACAAACGAGCCTCTGCTTCAATACCCCGACTTCACAAAGCCATTTAACCTCACAACAGATGCCAGCAACATCGCTATAGGAGCCATACTATCTCAAGGGCCAGTAGGTAGCGACAAACCGATAGCATATGCCTCAAGAACTCTCAACGAAACAGAATCAAAATACTCAACGATAGAAAAAGAGATGCTAGCAGTCGTATGGGCAACCAAATACTTTCGTCCGTACCTATTTGGAAGAAAATTCAAAATTCTCTCAGACCATCGACCACTCCAATGGCTATTTTCTCTCAAAGATCCAAATTCCAAACTTGTAAGATGGCGACTGAAGTTAGAGGAATTTGATTACGAAGTCGTTTATAAAAAAGGTAAAGCGAATACCAACGCTGACGCCCTTTCCCGAGTGGAAATACATACGAAAGAAACCTATAATCTAAACGAACATCTTGACAATATAACTAACGCTCTAGTCACCAAAAACTTCGACGAAATCTCAATGTGCAATCACCCTGGTTCTCTGGAAGATCTAACAGAAATTGCTACGAGCAAACCATTGTCACAGTTAAGCGCAAAAGAAAAAGAAATCATAGACGAAATTCTTATTGAGACTACTTATCCAACCAATTCAAGACAAAAAACAAGCCAACTGCATCCAGAAGATTTGACTGTATTGGAAGAATTTCTTGAAGAAGGCCAACCAAGTGAACAAAGCAATAAAGACTCTCCAAATCTGAGTCAAAAATTAAATGACACAGAAGATGCCGAAACTAGTCACACCGCACAAGAAAACCCTATATTGGGAATCCCTATAAGTGAGAACCCTTTGAACCATTATAAAAATCAAATTATCTTCAGTCCTGTTAACCATAGTCCAGCAAAACCAATAATGAAAGAAATATTTGTTAACAAGAAACGACTTCATGTGCAACTCGACAAGGGAAATCTCAAAGATGACATCTTTAAGATATTTAAGGAATACTTAGATCCTAAAAAGAAGTACGCACTATTCTGCAAGGACGATACCACATATACAGTCTTGTGCAACGTTATAAAAGAAACTTTTAAAAACTCAGCCTATGATCTAGTCAAATGCAACTATATATTAAAGGATATTAATAACACCAATACCCAAAAGGCAATTATAAAAGATTATCATGAGGGAAGGACCAATCATAGAGGAATAAAAGAAACTGAGCTGGAAATCCGGAAACACTACTATTGGCCAACGCTGAAAAAGGACATAGAAGATATAATAAATTTCTGCGATACCTGCTTAGTAAGTAAATATGACAGACATCCCAGCAAACCCAAATTCATGTTGACACCAACACCAACGAGACCGCTAGAGATTATTCACGTAGATACATTCCAAGCAAATGGCCAAAAGTTCCTCACCGTCATTGACGCCTTCTCGAAATACGGCCAAGCATACCCAATAGAAGGCTCCAACGCAGTTAATGTACTAAATGCATTTTTACTCTTCATCACCCATCATGGACTTCCTCAACTGATCGTAGCAGATAATGGAACTGAATTCAAAAATGGACTAATGCAAGAATTCATAGATACACACAAAATCAGTATCCACTACACCACTCCAGACAATCCACAGTCAAATGGAATGATCGAACGTTTTCACTCGACAATACTAGAGCATTTGAGAATACTTAGAGAAAAGAAGAAGTCTCTCAACATCAGAGAACAAATGCTATATGCCATACTCGGCTACAACAGTTCTATCCACTCTGTTACTCAACATCGACCTATAGAAATTTTAAATGGCCATCTAAACTCTCAAGATCCTTTTGACATTGACATTCAAAGGAATCTACTAAACAACTACACCCACGATCACAAAAAGAAGATAATCGAAATTTACAAAGAAATCAACAAAAAGATTCAAGATAAAAAGGAAAAGGTTATCGAGAAAAGAAATGAAAAACGTCAGGCCCCTCTATCATATAAACCATCTTCTAAAATATACACGAAGAAAATGGTCAACAGAAATAAACTTCTCCCTAGATTCTCCCCAAAAACCATTAAAAAAGACAACGTCATAACAATTGATACACCGAACACGACTGTACACAAGAAAAATATAAGACATCAACCTAGTAAAATAACTAACCACAACCGTATATTACAGATGTACCTTCAGCATGGCTCAAGAGGTCCGAATCCAGAACCTCCAGGACAACCCAGGGATTCTACCCCTCAAGCTAGGAATAGCCAGAGTTCAGACGAGCACACATGACTTCATTCACTACATCCAGCTACGTCCTATAGCCGAAGAAATAGAAATTCTACAGTCACAATATCAGGAAGTTACGAAAGCCATTCACAAAGGACTTAGCCAACCTTATTTTGAAAATTTACAAAACTTTGATCAAAATGTACAGTATACATTAGCAACAGTAACGAAGAAACTCCAATCTATCTATCCATCCTTTAAACGAAAAAGAGGACTTATTAACGGACTAGGAAGTATCATTAAATGCATATCTGGAAACCTGGACCAAGAAGACGCTGAGAAATATAACCAAGCCATCTCCACCCTAATGAATAACCAAGATAACATAATTACTGAAATAAATCGTCATATTAGTCTGAATAAAGAAATTATGGCTAATTATAATAAAACAGTCTCACTATTAACTCATAACCAAGAAACGATTGCCAGGGAAACGAATAGAATATATTCAGAATTCAACACATTTGTATTCGATTTCAACGACTATATGGAAGTAAGAAACATACTTGATCAGCTGAGCCTAGCACTACAAGTCGTAAACCAGATTCTAAACGACCTAGAAATAGCAATCACATTCGCAAGAATAAATGTCGTACATAATAGCTTGATCAAACCTGAAGAACTAAAATGGGTAGTTCAGAAGATGATAGACCATCATTCTCAAAACCAACTGCCTTACACACATGAAGAAGATCTTTTCAAATACTACGACATAATAACTGTTGACGCTTATTACGCAAATCATTCCATAATATTCATCTTACATTTCCCGCTACTGTATTCTGATCCATTTTCCTACTACCACCTCTTCTCAATTCCTACAAAAAACCAAACAACAATAATTCCACCTGCACCTTATTTCCAATAACGAAATTTTCCAATACATGGAAACACCGTGCAAACAAACTAGTTCAGGGTATATATGCCAAGAAAAACTACTTCAAGAAAATACAAAAATACAGGATTGCATTAATCACATTCTGCAACTTACAAATGAAGAGGCTCCATGTAAACATATTCCGGTTTCTGTCAATCAGTCCATTATCCAAGAGATGTCCGAAGCCTTCTACATAGTGGTGCTCCCGCAACCTACAAAAATCTCAACACATTGCCTAACATCTAAAATACTGGTCCTCCAAGGAACATATCTGATTGAACTCCCGACCGACTGCGAGTTTAGAACCCATGATGACTACTTTATAAATTCTAAAACAACGATAAAGGAAGAGGTCCTAACCTTACCAAAAATTAGAACAAAACACCAAAACCAGCCAATCAAAACCAGACCACTAAACTTGGAGAAAATTCCTCTAGACAAACTACATAAGCTAACCCAAGAAGAACAACAGCTGCAGCCTCTTCTTTCTGAGAAACCACCAATGGATCTCACACACTTTTGGACGACCCCCGTATACATATTGGTAACTATATGCCTACTATTCGGATACTACAAGTATCAGCTATCAAGGACCAACCAAACTACTGAACCAAATACCTCCCAGGAAGAGCCACCATCAGTTTTGTTCGTCCCTTACAAAACTTCCTCAGGGGATGGAGAAGTTACATTCGTTAATTCTTAGTTATTAAATATATACATTACCAATACTCTTAATACTTTATTTAGGCTAGTCGACAATATTTAGCTTATTAAATTGTTTTCTATAAATATTTAATCAGCATATTATATTACTATAAAAACGAAGTTGTAATCCAATATCTAGTTAGTTCATATTTGTAAGTAAAACAGGGTTTATCATTATTTATAATAAAGTCTTTTTAAAAAGTAACTTTTAGTGAACCAACCCTTAATTTGTTTAACATCGACATATTTATTAAAACTATTGATATACTGGGTGAATAAGTTACAAAGTCCAAAATTAATATTAACCATGCTGGCTTATTAGTGTACAGCTGATTTTTTGTAGGATGTCTTGAATTTTATATAAGTACATACAATGTATGTAGTTATTGAAACTAACGTAATGTATAGTCGTCCGAGAGGGTGTCCTCTAAAACTCTTAAAATTACACTTTCTAAACTGATTATATTAGAACGATTGTTTTTGGATGGGCTATAGATTGTAAATAAAAGATTCCCACACAGCTTGAAGGTCGACGTTTCGGTAAATATATTACCATCATCAGGGCAACACATCAAATGGAATCCGTGTCATATTAAAAGTAAAAAATAGAAATATCCGCAACAGACATCAAAAATATAATTTGAACACGTACAGGTAGGTACTAGAAACGGGAAAACACAGACAAAGTTTAGAAAAGTTTTAACTGGAACCCCATATATCTAATTAGTGTATGGTCTTTTACATTAGCATTTATTAACAAATAATTAAAAGAGTACTACAAAAATAATATTGATTCATTGCTTCTGAAACACCTGTTTACAGCAATGAGTAGAAGGGAGTTATATATTATTCATATAGCAAAAAATCTTGCCTTACAGTTCATCCATTTCGGAATCTGAGCTGTCTTTACCAGTATTTATTATCACTGGTTCAATATGTATGCTCACCAAATTTCGTTCTCTAGTAAACCAGTCTTCAATTATTTTTTCGGTATGCCTAACACAATTCTCCCAAACATTTGCACTACAATTTACCAATGCTTCTTTCCACATACTCAAGACCCTTTCATTACCGTATCCGTCTCTGCCAATATACTTATTATAATATGTTTTACAGTGGGCCCAAATAACCTCAATGGCATTAAATTCGCAATGTTAGTGCGGTAGCCTTAAGACTTCATGACCATGTTTTCGGAACAATTCATCAATGACATATGTATATGACATATATGTTTCACATGTTTGCTTACTTACTTTGTTCATACATGTTATATAAGGTATTCCGTATGAAACGTGAACTTTGCGTTCAACCTTTCAGCTAATAAATTTACCGATTAATTTCTTTAGAATTTTGATTTTTGGTGGAACATTTACCGAAAATTGTTCAATCGAAAAATTCATAAATTATTTCACATTTATAATTTTTGGTGGAATTAACTTTTGGTTCAAAAATCAATATTCTTGAGATATTTTACCGCGAAATTTAAAATTTTTCTTTAAATAAGAACGGAGAAGGTACCGGCAGGTCTTCTCATCGTCTGTCGTCAAATCAACAAGTGTGGAACTGTGCAGTAATACATTAACTATATTTTTGCTGAAATTACAAGCTAAAATTTGAAGACTTTATCTAATAAGAATCTGGATTACTGGTATGTTATTACATTATATTGTTTCTTTTGAAATTTTAAATTTTGTTATTGAAAAATTTACCATTTATTTGTTTGAAAAAAAATCCAGTTAGTACAAAATGGATACCCATTTTGGATGCCACATGGTACCTTCATATTCCTTGAGAAAAATTTTTCCTTTAAATATATAATTTTTTTTGTTAGATTGCTCATACGTTTTTTTTATATAAAAATCAGATATTTGTCCAGAATGAATCCTAAAGTTACAAGTTATAATATTCAATTGTATTTATTGAGCTGGACAGATATACATGTAATCTTCTAGTTTCTTTATTTTTTTCTTATATCTGTATATCCTTTATAGCACAGTTTCTGGGATAGAGTTTACAGATGTCCCTATAAGTTTCCTGAAATACAGCTTCCTGGAGCACAGTTGCTTAGAGGACTGTTCCTGTGATGATCACAGTAACCTGGTGTACCTACAGTTCCTTGTATCATTGCAAAGCAGCGGCGCACCAGTCTCTTTCTGAAGAGTGTGCTAATTCTGTTCGTTAAGGGTGCTTCTTTCAGGACAGCATACAAATTTTTTTTTGTAAAAGTCAGAAGGTAAAAAAACCAGCTCTATCTGTTCAGCGCATCAAGAATTGAAGAAAAAGAACTATAGATTGTATTTTTTCTAATTGTTGCATAATTTTGGTGACAATTTTTTTTTATAGTTGTATTTACTTACCCTTTTTTTTAGTCTTAATTTTTTTTGTATAAGATCATTTTTTAAATGTTTTGATCAATATAATTATCCATATTAATTTTTTTTGTGGAAGTTTTATTTATTAAACCTCCACCATCAGTTTTCTTTCCAATATCTTAATTAACTTAATTATATTTGAGTAGATAGCAAAGGTTGAAAGTTAGCTGATTTTTGTATTTGATTTTTTTTCTAATTTTGTTTTAGGAAACAAAATTAGTGGCGCCCATGAATTTCATTTCTTAACTATTCTCGTTTTTTAATTACCTTTTGATAACAAAGCCCTGAGAACTGGTTTTGTTATCTCCAAATACAAAATCAGTTTGGTAAGAACCTACATTATATTATCCATCATTTTTTTAAGTCTCTTAGCAATCAAAATTGTTTATTGTTTCATTTCCCATCAATTTTTATTAGTGTTTCATAAGCAATCATATTTTTTGTTTCATTGGCGCTCCAACGTGTATAACTTTTAACCGTTGTTGTCTACTCTTAAAAAATGCTTTTTGGGAACATTTACTTTAATTTGACTTTTATATTAACTTTTCTTAACTTTCTTTCTTTTTGATAATTTATATGTGGTGGTTCGGTTTAGTAAGTATCTCTATCATTATCTGAAAAATTAATTGTATCGAGAAAAAGTGTAAAGCTTAAGGATTCGTACATTCAGTAATTAGCGTATCAATTTATTAACTTAATTTATCGTTATCCCTCAGTGACCTTCAGTCGAAACATATTTTAATAGTTTGCTGTGGATTTGCTTCTAGTTTTTTTGCTATAAATATATTTTTAACTCGATTCTCATTATTACCTATTAGTGAATTTATCGAAGTATAGTTCTTATCGGGAACAATTGCTTTCTTTTGATTTAAGATTTAAAATCTAAATATCTGGAGTATTCAGTGGCGTATTTGCATTTTTCTTTCAAAAATTTTTTGCCTTTTCTATATCTTTAGATTATGTATCATAAGTACCTACATTTTTTTTAGTACCTATTCTTTCTGACGTTTCGTTGTGCAATAAACAATTCGTGTAATATTTTTGTGTCTTATTGTATCTTTTTTTTTTGAGTATGTTATATACCGAAAACGCTGTTCTATAGGGAACAACTTTCCGTTAATGTTTCAAATTTTCTGGATTTATCTAGCTTCATGCACCTTTGTAGTCCAGAATCTTTTGGAACAACTTTTATACACAAACATTTTCTGAACATCCTGCTTTATGCAAAATTTGGAATATTTTCCTTACTTTTTTTAAGGGAATATAATATGAAATGGAAATTTAGTATAATACCTCCTGAACAGATGAAATAGGCTGAAAAGGTCCGGCGTTGTTTTTTTCCATCTCAAAATATTCAATCAAGTTTATAACAAACTCCTGTGCTCGTGAATTAAGCCGTTCTCCAGGCATTTTCTGAAAATAACTGTTGGTTAATATACCGTTACAAGTACAATCAGACACTTGATTCATGCAACTTTGAAAATTCTACAGAGATTTACAAATTGTAGAGAATTATAAATACTCTTTGTCCACGACCACTTAATAATAAGTCAATATTTTACCTCCTAACAAAAGGCATAGAGTCCCTTATATCTACTATAGTGAATTATGGCTCATAATTCACTAGAGTGAATTATGAACTCATAACTCACGCTTCTGCAGTTAAATAACGTGCCATGACAACTCAACACTCACAAAATTTCGGTACATAGGTGACTAGAGATGTGGGTAGGTACAATATGAAATAAACTATTAAATCTGCGTATTTTGTTCAGGAAATTTGTCTCTGAAATATATCGTAGGTATATATTTATAACGGCACGGTGTATCGTTACTTAACACAGTATCGCCTATCTCTATATGTCACATTATTTGACGTAGGTACTCCAGAAATTTATTAATTTTGACGTTAGAATTGTCAATAATACCGAATACCAAATTATTACTTAAAGTTCTGCACTCGCATTATTTACTTAACTTTTATTTAATAAAGAAATAAAGGGTCGTGGACAAAGTATGGTATTCTACTCGCAATTTATGACCATTATTCACTCGGGTGACTTGCGCCCCTTGAAGGGGTGAATAATGGCTATCATGAATTGCTCGTTTAATATTATACTATTACCACCAATAAGTAGTAAAATAAACATTGTAATATTCCCGTCTCACGGCATTTTGGCTGTTATGAAATGTTAGAAGTTAACAAGTGGATAATGTAGCATACTCGTATTTACCAATGTCAAATGGAATAAAAAGTCAAATTAGTTCTTACTAGAACAATAAACTGATGTCGAAGAATAATTATTTATATTCACACTTCATGCATTTTTAAAAATAATATTTTTCAAAAACAGTGACCGTTCAACTAAGGAGCAACAACTACTTCCCGTGCAATATGCACCGCCGGATATTGAATTACACGACAAAGGCAAACGGGGTTGGAATATCTACAAGATGTTTTGAAACCAACTATTCTTTTTTGCGATTAGAAGGGACAACACAACTTGTAGACCGGTTTCGGCATATTTGCGCCTCACCAGTATAAGGAATGTGCTATCCGTTTGAGAATCTTTAATCCTGGACTAAAGAACGACATTTTATTGAAATACAGATGTTCAATATGATTTTGTAGGCATATTTGCCTTTGTACCTTCCAAGCTTGGGAGCATTGTTTTTCCTATTCACAACATTGGCCAATTTTCACAATTTCCGTTGTTGTTGTGTAAAAACAAGAAGTTATTCAACTGGTCATGAAACAAATGCGAATAGAATTTTAGATCAAAGTTTCTGAACTAAAATGATTTCTGGGACCCGCAACTGATCTGTTTTTGGATGAATCAATTCATGTTTTATCAACAAGGATATGCAAGAAAGGTTCTTGATCGTTTTGATATGGCAAATTGTAACACAGTTATTTTGTAGTATCACAGTTTCTAGTTCTGCTCTCACTATCTCCTTGAAAATTCTAAATCTATTACTATCAACGTCTCTTAATTAATGTGTAACATTTTCATCCTATTATAAAAAACATGTTCACAGTAAATTAAACAGATATGCATGATTGTAATTTGATTGGAAGGGTTCTATAATTCGCTAGAATGCCTGTCGAAATAAAATGATTTGTCGGATCATATACCAGTCCAATGTTGCATGTCCATCCGGACATACTGTTAAGACTGTTGACTTATGGGGTTTCAGCATTTAATGAAAAACTCATATTCTATACAGTATCCAGTCTGTACCTAATCCACGTTATGTTTTATCAGACCCCATTAAATTTGTTGGGCAAAAAAATGGTACGAATTTAATAGTTTATATCTGACTAAAGGTGCAATTCTGTAAGCAAATGTTACATTTTAACCATATTTTAACGTATGGTTAAAAACTAGACAATCTTCTAACTCCACTTTACTATTCTGTACGCATAATAATCTTTAAAATATGAACGGAAAACTCTTAATTGGACACCAAATCTGTTAAAATTCAAATCCTAATCTTGACTATGTATAGATTAAAACATATCTAATAGCGTAAACTTCGTTAAATATTACGGCTTGCCGTTAAGTTTTAACCACTTCTTATAGAATTGACCCTATAGCCTGAAATTCGTTAAACGTGCTTAGTTGATTTCCAGTAATTACACATAATTCACAAATTATGCATCGATGGAATTAGCAGATTCGTAGAAAAAGATCAGAGTTGTGGAAATAAAATGCATAGACTCTGCACCACGATAGGCGAACTATCTCACAAGACTATAATTTTTGTTAACGGATTTCTGTAAGAAAAACAAATATTGAACAACCATTGTATTCTCCTAATATGTATAATAATATCAATTATTAGTATTTATGTTAAGATCAAACACTGATTACCACTAATTGCCGAAAAACACTACCAGCAAAATCAGGGCATTTTTCCCTTCTCGAAAAATATTGAATACTTTGTAGTAGCCGGTTTTGACAGTATTTGTCGACCATTGGTCGTAATCAGTGTTTGTTGTTATACAGTGTAAATCAATAAATCAATAAATGATTAATAAAAACAAAATAATGTAGATGGTGCTAAAGTGCTAAATTTGAATTAGTCACATAACACACATAAACTAGTGGAATTTGGAAACTGCCTATTAAGGGTTGTAGAGTTCCCTCCTAGTAATGATAGTCATTGTGACCAATAATTTTATCGAGAAAAATCTATTTAATAATACTTATCTTATTCGTGTTTATGGCAGTTCTGTCAGCTGGCTCTAAAAGAAACAAAGCTGTGATTAATTAAAGTATGTTCCATTCCGCGTCTTGAAGCACTTAAGCATTCGACTCGTAACAATTTAACAAATTATTCAATGTAGAAAAATCACCAAAAGCTACTATAACAGTAAAACGTCGATCGATCAACAATGAGAGTGACCTTAAATTTTACAACTATCCAGAGGCAGAGCTTGAATTTGGAATTCTAGTATCAACTGATTTAATTCATCACAGCTTTGCTTTTTTTTTAGATTGAGCTGTCAGAACTACCATCAACACAAACAAGATTAGTATGAGTACTTGAATAGATCTTTTCGATTTCATTGGAAAGAGGTGTCGCTTGTCATAGGGTTCCATTTAAAATTATTGGTCACAAATGACCTTGCGACATCATCTTTGACGAATACGTAATCTATCGCAACTTTTTCACCTTATTAATCAGTTTCCAAATCTCACTAGTTTATAATATATAATCGTTCCAAAGATAAGGAGGAAGGGGACTTTTGAATAGCACTGTATACCAAATCCCACACATATTATTGAAATCAATTTTAGTGTAATTAGTGGATCAGGTGTTTGATATCTATACTATATTATGTCCTATCTGGTATTGAAATAGGTCCCCTATATAATGAAAAATATCAAAGTATACAATGTTTATGTTGTCATTGAGACCATTTATATAGTGAATACATTTTCAATACGACCCTGATTAATACATCCAAACTTAGTCACTCTTTTAGATTCTAAGAATAAATACACCTAAATATTTTTTTCTTCTTGAAATAAGTGACAACCTACAGAATCTGTTAGCACCTAATCTCTATCCCAGCATCTCTCAGATCGGAAATCCAACCCCAATCAAAATTCCATCACGGACGACTTATAATCCCCACTCCTAGAACGACAAATATATTTTTTATCTAAGTTAAGATCCATGGTCTAGTTAGACCTTTTTCGAGATTATTTTTCTCACTCACTCAGGTGTAGCGTATAACGGTGATACATGGAAAAGATTATAACAGCGGCGTTTTACCTTGGGGGTTGGGGGATATATTTTTAGTACAAAAGAACTTGTATACTTTCTGCAGTTTATAAATCAAAATTCTAATTCGATTATTTTCTCAGTCTCTAGCTGGAGCTATTTTCAAGAACAATAAATTGTTGATCCCGACAAAAGTTGATGGCTATACGTAACATAATAAATAATTTACATAAAAATGCCACTATATTCACAATACAACTTAACACTTGTTCCACAGAAACGTACATGGTCACGATTGTCTCCAAATGTCCTATTATTTCATGTATTGTAATTACTAACTTATTTGTTAGGTTTTAAACCTATTTCTTTTATTAAAAGCTTGATACACCGAGGTACCAAGAACTAGTCATTGAAACGCAAAATATATATAATTCATTTTAATTTATTCTATTACCCTTAAAGTTTTTAAATTTATTTTCAGGAATCGACTTCAGTACCACAAATACTGTGATTTCTACTAAAAACTGTCATCATCACCTTCACTTTTGATCGAATTTAACATGCTTTTTCCGATTTCGGTTCAGATGGAAGGTGCAACTCCGAAGATGGGATTGGTTTGCATGTCAAACTCGTAAGCCCATATCTCGTTCCAGTATGCGATCCTTGAGAGATTAAGTTTTTGCAGTAAATTTAGGTCTTTTGACACCATTATAACGTCCAATGAAAACATCAGAGTGTGCTTTATACTATTTGGAAGTGGAGGAATTAGCATCAATCACAATTTTAGTTCAATTTGAAATATTTTGTGAATACCACTTCCAATAAACTGCGTAGACTGTCACTGGAAATACAGAACACTGTGTCAGTGTCGAGATAAAATAATTTTGTACAAAACAGAAATCAATAAGGACAAAACTTAATTTAAAGAGTTGCATCAACCAGGTAGAAAACAGATAACGAATAAGGGCGTTAGTATGCTAGAATGTCCGTTATACGGAGTGTTTAGAAACGATTTATCACGTTCCGTCGCGGTGAATCCGGCAGAACAATACCAAAAATACATAATTTTCACTGCTGGCCAACTAAGAGATCACTAATTACAGGATGAATAGTTTTTTTTACTTATGAGAAGACTGGACGAATTGTTATTTTAAAGTTTGAAATACCACTACTGTTTAGTAGTTACAGTAGTTAAGTCATTACAAAAAAATTTAATTAGAATAACTTAAATAAGACCAAACCATAGAATTAACCACTGAAGACTTTTCACAGTTTTAATGCATAATTATACTCTTTGAGATATGCAGCGTACATTTTTTCCAGCATAGGTGGAATGAAAAAAATGCATTTCCCTAGTAAAACTGTAGCTCGAAATCACGGTGAATGTGGCTCGACTCTATGCTTGTGCTGCACTAGGTATGCCAGAGGATTGTCAGACTATGAAGAAGCTTTAGGGCGCCACTGCCACTACCTTTTAGACATCGACGAAAGAATATAGTTTAATTTAAAGCTAAAAAACTGAGGTGAAAAAGGTAGAAACACCTTGTAGAATTTCAGATAAGATATTTATAAAGTATGTTGAAAACTATAGGCGGGTGGATTCGAATTTAAATTCAAGGGAAAACTAAAACATACACTTTTTTATACCGGGAACGGAACAAAAAAGAAGAAATAAGGCCTGTATTTTTTTAAGTAGTTAGTTTTTAAGTAGTAACTATTTTCTCCAGGAAGAGTGGATTTAAGCTTGACCTGGAAGTATCCCAGAGGTGGGTCGTCAGTCAATTTAGAGGTGAAGTGCCTTTGAGGTATTCCTTGGGTATGCTAGTGGATGTCCTAGAGGTATCCTCAAATATTATTGGTAGGTGTCGTAAGAGATGTTCTAGAAATGTCCTAAAGTTATCCTGGTGGTATCTTATCGGTTGTGTTCACCACAGCATTTAAGGTATGTATATGGGGGTGACATTCATTGAGCTCTAAAAGATCTATTGTGCCCCCTTACTTCTACTTAGTTCCTGAGGAAAGTCTCAGAGACTTTTATAATATCTGTAAGTGTCCCTCATCTATCCAGTAATCTACTAGTTGTTGTGTCCTAGAATTCTGAATTGCTGTGCAGTTCGCAAGTATGTGGATAGAGGTTTCTTCTTTCATGCCACAGAATCTACATTCTTTTTCCTCCACTATTTTGAGATTTAACATTTAAGGTAAAAAGATAAGCAATAAAGGGTAATTAAACAGGAAGGTATGTCTTGCATTGAAGATAGTCGAAGTCAATTGTCTTAGGTATGTCAGTGCTGGGGATTAGAAGTGGCTAATGAGACGTGGAGCGGGACTTAAAGAAGGATTTGCGAAATAAATTCAATAATCGGAACAGGTTGATAGACTTGTACAATCACCACGTATGTGATATACTATTTCAATTTCATACATGCTAATCCTCTCACCTGGGTATTATTGCACGAATGTGTTTAGATCATACACATCCCCCGTTGTTCTCAGTGAACGATCTTGCGATCACCAACGAAGCTCCTTTGGCATGGTGAGCATTAACCTGAGCAAAGTTAATCGTCTAAAGTCAGATGTGGTACTAGAAACATCGATACTGTACACATCAAGACGTTTAAAATGATACCTCTTAGATTAGCTAATTGCTAGAAGAAGATTCATAGAAGTTTGAAATTATTTAAAGGTACTTTAGCATTGCGTTGAAAAATTTGTCTTTGGTGGATAAACAAAAACAATGTTTTTGTTTACATATTTCCCAAAAATATCTCTACATGTCAATCTGCTGATATTTATTCTGAGATATTATTAAATAATTGATACTGCTTACCTAAAATGAAAAGTACGAAGCTGCAAGCAAATCTATGTTGATAGTGGCTTTCTACCGAACCTATCACAACATTATCGTCCCACCCGTAAGTGACCTTTTTTTTGTTAACCGAAAAAACATTTTATAAATTGGACTGTCTAAAAAGTTGTAGACCTATAGATTTACAATGCAACTATTATCTAATTTATCAAGCGCGATGTCGATGTTGTAAATTAATTAAAGAAACCTGCGACACCATTAGTCACTTAACATTACTTTAAGCTGTCTACAAATCTGACTTACAGCTGTTTTAAGATCCTTATAAATCTCGACTATACGAGATCTAAAAGGGTGTAGTTGGGTTAGGCATTCAGGGTTTTTGGATCAGGACCGGAATAGATGCTAAAATTACTTGACCACACGAAAACTCAGATTTATTCAAATTTCGTTATATTTAACAATTTCAAACCATAAAAAGGGAAAGTGAAATTTTAATACCATGACTCCCACAATAGACATCACCTCTACTGATATGCAAAAAATATAAATATTTGTATCTATTTTGGTGGTAAAACATAACCGGAGATATTATATGTAGATCAATATTGATGAATGTCTATATTCAAGGTTTACACTTAAACGCCACAGCTGCTTTGTTACATATTGGACGGATGAGAGTTCATCAGCTAGGGTACTGTAACATAGGAGATTTTGTCAATAAAATATACGATAGAACAAGAAGTGAACGGATACCAAACAGGACCCTGATAGGAAAAATTGTATTGCTGTTGGTCAGTATGAACAAAAAAAAGCAAGACAATACAACAAGCGATATAAAAAGAAAAAACCAAATGTACGGGAAAAAAGTGTATGAAAAGAGATTATAAGGCAAGAATTAATAAGAGTACTCAACCACTCGGTTGAGCTACCTCTGCGGGGCGTCCTCAGGAGACGGCCATGGACCCTTGACTTTGTTGAAGGGGATCAGTTGACTGAGACTGAAAGCCTACTTGAGAGCAAAAGAAATGGTTAGTGGATGAATAAAACAGGGTAGGGAACGTAAAACTCCCGAGAATCCTGTGAAATAGTCTTCCGCCGACCAGCCTGTGGCACAAACCGTAAACTGCTAAAGTAGCAGTGACAGACATAGCCCTCATACAAGAACCCTGAAATGCATGCATCAAATGTATGACTTCTGTTTCAGGGACCAAGTAGTCATCCAGATCAATTACTGTCTTCTTCCATGTTGAAGATAGCGGAGAAACTTATTGATAGGAATGCTAGGGAAAACTTTCCCATTGAAAGGCCACTAAATTATAACAAACATGCATATCAATTAGGAAAAACCTGTGAAACGTGTGCACGATTAGGTGTTGAAAATTGAGGCTGCCCTAGAAAATCAAGATATCGCTCTCGGAGCATTTCTTGATATAAAAGGAATGTTTACCATACCTCCATCAACTGCTGCTGTTGCAAGGCATAGAGCAGACGACACCACATGTCGGTAAACGAAAAACATGCTTTTCAACGGGACAGCATACCATAATAATATAACTGAAGCGACTAACTCTGGGAACAGTGGAGAAATGATGTAGGAGGGAGTGCCTAAGGGAAAACCCTGCAAAAATTGCGCTCATTCCCTTCTCTAGGAAAAGGAAGCTTAAGAGACAAAAAATGTCAAGCTTCTTCAACGTGCAGCTGAGTTTAAGCCAGAAAGTCAGGTATCTTGGTATAAATCTGGATGCAAAACCTAATGGCTGCCAAACGGGCGATAGAAAACACATGGAGAATGAATCCACGGATCGTAAAATGGCTGTGCACAAATGTTGTGAGACATATGGTTACTTATGGAACCTTAGTTTGGTGGCCAAAAACAGATCAAGGGAAGTCGAACTGGAGCTATCAAAACTTCAGAGGCCTGCCTATCTGTTCATAACGGGAGCGATGAAAAGCAGTCCGACAGCGGCAATGGAAGCCATTCTCAATATTACGCCTCTTGCTCTGCATGTTAAGGCCGAAGCGAGAACGGCTGCATGCAGGCTGGAATGCAATAGGAATTGTCATGAAGAAACCAATACCCATAGTCATACTAGAACTACAGATGTTATCAGAAACTCGCTTTTTGGAATGAAAAGTGATAACATGTTGGCCACAATTAACGACAACCAACCATTCCATATCGAGTTGCGCTGGGATGGATTGGAAGCATGCTGTTAGGAAGGAACGTTGGTGTGGTACACAAATGGATCTAAGACTGGCATATAGGAACAGGAGCTGGAGTCCACGGTGCTAGACCCAGGTGTGATGTCCACGCATCGTTGGGGAGGCCTGCTTCCGTATTCCAGGCGGAAATCTACGTGATCGGCAAGTGTTTGCAAATGAACATCGAAAGGGGATATAGAGCCGAAAAAGATCCTCAAACTCTCAGATAATTGGGCAGCACTGAAATCTTTAGTACGTCCCCATATCGGATCTAGACTATAGTCTAGGACTGCCTCCAAAACTCTCAATCCTGGCAAACCATAATAGAGTAACGCCAAAGTGTGTCCAGGGACACCATTATTTGGAATACCAAAAATTGCTGCACGTAGTTGTACATCTCGGTGAGTTCAAACTAAAGATCAGACGTACTGAAGCTACATGCCAATACAGGCATAGTAAACTTCTGGTCAAAAAACCCTCGGAGTCGAGCTGAGGTGCCGAACGAATCAATCAATAAGAATAAAAGTAGATTGGGAGGACGGAAAAATGTCCAAGAAAAAAGAAACCAACCGACGGATAAGAACTATTGAGGCAAAATACTGGAGAAAATTAAAAAAAAAAACACTTATGTTGATGGGATTTTGGAGAGCATCCGATAACGTGAAATAAAATGATGAATATTTATGGGAATTTGAGAGATGAAATATTGAGTAGACAAAAAACAGAAATTTCAACCTTTATAATAGATGAGCGATCCGTCAAACAGAGAAACTGTTTGGAAGAGTTGAACTCAACACACGTCAGTAGTTAGTAGTCAGCTGTAGGAGCGTAGCATGAACAAATTAATCAAATCACTCACACAAGGACTGTAAAATACCAGCACGTATGCTGTCTCCAAAAACATCATATATTGTTGAATTTTATTTTAGAATATTGATACGATCCTGTTGGATTCAATTCTACATACAAGGTGAATGAATGAAGCATACTACCATGAAAACTGGTGAAGATAGATTTTTTTTGAAGCACATAAGAACAGAAGAAGTGATGAAAAAATGAAATGAGGTTTATAATTTATATTCCTATGATACATTTAACAATTCTAATGAGAGAAATGTGTGCTTTTGTGAAATGTGGGTACAGCTTCTGTTTTATTTGTGTCAGTCCATCCTATATTCGACAGTAGATTAAAAATTAGACTATGTATTTTCTTAGTGAATAATGTTGCTTAAGACTACGTAATATTTTCTTTTTACCATTAAGACACCATAGAGGAAAGTTAAAATCAACAGCATTTATACATCGCACTGATGTGCAAAAACCTCATGTCTGGATAAACGCAAATACTAATACAAATACGGATGTGAATGTGAATGTCTTCGAAAATTGAAGTAGTTAAATCACGCTCAAACCAAGCAGCACTAATTGATAAATGGTAATCGAAGTGAAAACTTCGCTTCCCATACACCTTCTCTTGAAAGGAGCTTAAGGTATGGACGAGGTAGACACATTTTAGCGGATACGACATCATTATCATATTTGAACGGATCTTCAAAAAGTAGATTGTATATCAATTTATTTTGATAAACTTTTCCTACACACTCAAGAAATGTTACGGAACAAAATTGCAAAATTTATATTGGTTGTAGAAAGTATACTATGTAGACTATAGTCTACGTTAACTTGAAAATTATTCATAATTATGAAATTTTCCTTCAGGTATACGCCTAGGTTCTCAGTGAAGATTAATTATTATGTTTGAATATATTTAAAATAAAGTTTCATCCCAAAACTTTGCATCTTTGGATTCAAGCGTAAATTCAATGGCGAAACTTACGTTAATAACAATCCTGCACGATGTAAGCAGTCGTTAAGTGTCAATAGACATGAAATCTCCCTGCATATACAGCTTTTTTGTCATTTAAAGTGAATTGGAAGTGAAGAATTAAAAAACGTTGTGTCAGATAGGGACCAAAAAATTATTTCTATACTAGTTAATCTTGACAACGGTAGCTGGAACGCTACCGAAACGTCGAAATAAAAAATAAAAAACATTATTGCGGTTTGATTCCCAAAAAAAAATAAGAAAAAAGAATAAGTAATGCCACAAGGAACTTACAGAAGATATTTATATTTATTTGTTTATCCAGCGCTTTCAACACAATATTTAATATTTATATTAAATATTGTTCAAAGTGTTTTATGTCTAAATGCTGACTCTACTAGTCCTTGACCAACATATCTTTGAATGTTTAATGACTCACGAATTATCTGATATACAGGGTGTTACAAACTCGTGGAGGAAGTTTTGCGAGATCTCGGATGCCCCCGCATACTTTCGAAAAGGCAAAGGATGAGACAACCAGAAAAGAAGTAGGTTTCATTGGGAAAGCAAAAGGCACCTATACAAAAACCGAAGAGGAGATTTTAAAGGAACTAATAATCGTCCTTAAACGCACTTGGGGACCATTGCAAGGTCATGGTAGCCTGGGTACCAGAGCACAAGGGTCATAAGGGCAACGAATTGGCGGATGAAACGGTCAGACAAGGCTCATCAATGCCAGTCATGGGACCAGAACCCTTTTCTGAGACACCCAGGAGTATGCAGTTGATCTAACAATACTTCTAATGGGGAAACACCCCAACGTTATATCGGAGCCAATACAACAAGCTCTGGTAATGTGTAAGATAGAATGCCTAAGAGTTAAGCTTACAAAAATTTCACTCATCCTATTTACTAAGAAAAGTAAGCTTGAGCGTACAAAACGGCCAAGCCTCTTTCACGTGCCTCTTTGTCTAGGTCTGGGGACTAAATCTACTGATCGTTCACTGGCTGTACTAAACACAACTGTGGTGAGACCCATGTTTACCTTTGCTAGCTGAGCTAGAGCTATCAACACTTCAGAAGCTTGTCTGTCCGGGTGTAATGGGTGTGATGAAGATGTCAATAGGGTGACACCTAAGTGGCTTCTGGTGCACAAAGGTATTGTAGGCAATAAAATGGCAGATACTCTAGCGAAGGACATTCACTGGTCTTGAACGACCACTTTAGATATAAAACACTGCAGCACGGGGGTGTACATTTCGGTGGATTCAAACAGAACATCAGCCGCCACGTGCCAAATAGAAACACAGCAAACTCCTGGTAAAAAAAACCCTTGGACTAACTCACTAACGATGTATGAATCCTCTGTAGGTTCCAACTAAGAGCTGCGAAATCACTCACCTGTCACTGTACCTCATGGAAAAAAAGAATGCAAGTGGCATATACAGGGATGAGCCTATATGTCGGTTGTGCATAGAACAAAAGGAAACCGTCCCACACATTACCTTCGAATGTAAAGCACTGACCCATAGGAAATATAAACTCCTAGATCTAAGGAACCCAAGGTAGGATTTCCACAAGAGGGACCTAGTGAATTGAGAACGTGAAGTAAGGACAACTAGTATCTTCACATTAACGGTACAATCAAAAGCATAAAAAGTCAAAGAGCTGAGACTCGAAACCTCTGATTGTTGATACCATACTAATCAATCAATCAAAATGAGCAATAAACATACAAAGATTGCGTTTTCTCAGTTGAACCACTGTCAACACCCTTACAGAATGAGATCAATCTTGCTTAAAATATTATCTATGATGGTATTCAAGTTTAAGTTCAAGATACGAAAATTACTATACAATATCAACTAACCATTGGCTCTTCCTGAAACCTGTGGCGTATGTTTGTCGTTACCTGGTTCGGTATATACATCTTTATACTACGTCAATACCAAATCATTGCTATATTAGGAAGCTTGGAACTTATACAACTATCCAATAACTTTTACTCATCTTAATGTCTTACGTTACTTGCAATTTGTAGCAATTTTAAGCCTTCAAAACAGAATAATTTGTGAGATATGAAACATCCCCGTTAGTTACGCCGTCTAGAATTTAAACAATAATTGATATCATTATCCATAAAAAAGTGGTCCAGGCTATATTATGTAGTATGTAGTTAAGTCACAATAACAGTTTTTTGTTCAAAGTAGTCAATCAAAACACGGGTGAAATTGAAACATTCGTATCATAGTATTAATCCTCATCTTACTAAATTGTTACCTACATAATGAATGTACAATGTCCATACTCAATAATTACGATTTTTTTCAAAAATATGTGTTTACTTTTTTGTAAGCAAGTGCATTTTCTATTTACTATATGACTTCTAGAATATTTCTAGTTTTTGACTAACATCGTTTTCATTATATTATTCTACCAAACTATGATAATTATTGGTGTTAAAGCACCAAAAAAAGAATTTAAGATAAACTAATAAAACAGTTATATTTTAACCGATGACCATCCCTGTGACATTTTCATGTAATTATTTATTTTTGACCGTTCTTACCTATGAAACATGTAATGCCCCTTGTATAATGTATTAGGTCATTGACGAAATAGCTTAATTAATACTTTTATAGATATGTCTATCAGCAATGATATAAAAGTATTAGTAAGCTTAAATAAAAATATAAACATAGTTTTGACTTTTTGATGAGACGGGTACAATTACATTTATTATTAGATTAATAGAATAAACTTCAATGAGGTCGTTTCGATACCGATAAGAGTTTAATGTAATTCGTAGAGAGAATTATTTAGTTGTTGAATAAAAGTATGTTACTTTTACTAAGTGTTTCATAACAACGACCTGTCAACCCTTACAAACAAATGAATATTTCTTGAATATAAAAAAAAGAACAGTACAGTTTATGGAAAAGTTTTGTAACTGATACGAGTATTAATAGGGCGATAAACAATCCCAAAGATACTCGCTTTGGTCGCGCGTCTTGTTCGTTAATTAAATAACTATTAACTAAACTGCATATCATGATCACTCAAAATTACGCAATTTTAGTTAAAATGAAACATTACTTAAGCTTTGTTTTATCGTTATTAATGATGTTAGTCACTCAAATATGGAAAAAATGGAATAGAGTATATACCTATGGTGTTAAAACTCTCCACAAAAACACGGCTAAATATTAGAAAGTTTATTATTTTTGACGTTTTTAATCAATACAGCAGTAATCCCCAATTGTTCACAAGGTAGAAATGAAAAAAATATATCAAATCCTCGAAATGATAAAAAATAATTGATTCACTCAATAGCCAATAAAAAATTTAATTATACAAGAATTTTGCCGGGCATTTGTTGCAAATTCGTGCATGAACTACCAACAATTTGACTTTAATACATCATTACATTCAACTTTATCTATATAAGTGCTGAAATTCCAGAAGAGATCCTTTTTCAATGTAAGCCAAGTTGTTCTTCACTTTATTGAGAAAAAAGCTGCTAGTAATTTCTAACTAGCAAGAAGTAATAATCAAGAATCTGATGTTTTTCAAAATTGTTTTAATTCTTACTTTGTGAAATATATTTCCAATAAGTATGCGTTGAAACTACTCATACTCAACGTGTATAACCAAAGCAAGCTTACATCATCTGGGATGAAAATATAAATTAATAATAACAGACGCCACAAAAATATTTCACAATCAAAACTAAATACATCAGCTGGATAATCTCAGTTCCTTGCACTTTTAAGCAAGCGCAAAACATTTGCAATGCGAAACTTTTGACCAATAAATATCAATGAACTCACTAGTAGGTACCAAAAGACGATATGAAATATTAAAATTATATGGTCTTAGAAAAAGGATAACATAAAATCTGTCTTTCAGATTCTTTTAAATAATGTACCTACTCTCAGAACATCAAAATGGACGGGTTAAACCAATTCGATTATCTCAACAGCTAGCAGTGTATTAAAATAGGTTGATAACAAGACACTTTGCATGCCATTCTATCCAGTCACTTGCCAGTATCTATGAAAGTATGCATATAAAGTGTTCAACACTTCGAATTTTACTAATATTACATACTGTTCCGTATTGGATATTGACTCAAATAAAAGTTCTTTGAATTCTTTTGAATTCGTAATTTTAATAAAATTATCTCTGATATTCAAAACCAGATACGTAATACACTGATAAAACGCTCAGTAATAACAAGTTTTTTTCATTTGTAACCCTGAATAACGATAATGACTTGAAAATTGGTCTTCAATTCCAAATATTAATAGTACCTAGTAGGTATTAATACAATTGTGTAAAATTAAAAATTTGGTGAAACTTTTAGGAAAAATAAAGTAACTAAGTGGGAATTTAAAGACAAGTGAACACTACAGAGAACAATAAAAAATAACAGGTAGGTAATAAGAAATATTTGAAAAAAAAGGAAAACTTTTATTTAAAAAAAAATATGATATCGATATTAATTATATTTATGTATAAACCAGAATCGTAACATGAGCACAAGTCGACCCTGAAATTATTTTTCATTATATTGGCATATTCGTCAAGGTGCTCATGACACACGTTTGCCAAACATCGAAAAACGAGATGAAGGGTCAAATTTGGATTGAGCGTTATATTATTTACAATCGCCTTACTGACACTCTTTCGCATTTAACAATTCCTGTAAGCCTATTTAATAAGAACATGCCAATGTTATGATCAAATTTATAAGATTGAAAACCTGGGTGAAAAGTGGGAGAGTAAATTGAAGAGACGCTAGCAGTTACAAAGAGTAACGATAATAAAAAAACACTGATATTATATTTCGTTACAAGATATTTCATTTTGACTTATGCCACCATGATTGATTTAATACCAAAACCCAAAGCAGGTAGTCGTTAATCCGATAATAGCACAATGTCGTACTCGTTCCTTCGAAAAGCAAAAAGATAATGCCTAATAAGTAGTATGATTATTTTACAACTGAAATATGTGGCTGGTAAAATAGTATTCAAGACTAATTTATTAAATATTCTATTATTTATTCATGCTTTGGAAAAAAGATATCTTAATTTTTATCATTCAGGTTAAAAGTATTTTACACGATAAATGGTTGACCAACTTATCTATAAATATTATAATCTGGTTGTGTGAATTTGAAAAGCGGTTTGCTTGCTTGTTTTCCTTTGTCCGACTTATAATACTGCACCTTACTTTATTTCCAATGCCGTTTTTATATTCACATATGTAATGGGATTGAAATATTTTAAGATAAAATAGAATGTGGGGATTTCGGGATAATCACTTTTAATATTGTTTCAGAATTTTAGTTTGTAATAAACATTTCACTCCGAAAGGGATCTTGTGTTTAAAAGTAAGTATGTGGCGTCCTAGGGTAAAAAAAGTGTATTTATCGACGAATGCGAATTGTAAAAAATGTGTTTTAATCATGGAAACATCAAAGTTATAGTATAACCGATACAGCAAAAAAAATATGTGTTGACCAAAACCCCAGTAAAAGACATTATAAATAAATCCGAGCCTATACGGTCGGCCACCCTGTGTGCTTCAAGAGATTAATTTGTTCAATTCCAATCAATAAGTAGAAGTTAAATTTTATTTTGAAAAATTTAGTGATTTTTTCACAAAATAAATTTAATTCATGTTTTATTATATACCCTTTAAAAAAAATTTTCCAATATACTGAGAATATTGTTGCACATAACGGAAATAAAATACTGAAAAAGTTTGAACTCTATATTTATATCAAGATAATTTATATTTTCCATTTAAATAACATGGAAATGAAATTGTCTTGTGCCTTGGAATTTTATAACTCATGTAGGAATGACTAAGACATATACTTGTAGAAAATCTGACGCTTTACAAAGAAGAGCTACCTACTATAATTTTTTTCAATAGTTATTCAAGGTTAAAGTTGAATTAGTAATCAATTTTTATATTTTTTCAATTTTTATATTTTTTCAATTTTTCCGACGCCCCTATCAAGTTTCTGAAACAATTTTACGAGATATTTTTTGTAGAGCGTTTTATTGGCTATAATTTATCTTAAAATTTTTTTCTATACCTTTTATGGGTCGTAAGTTATTCGTATCAAATTGAACATTTAATCATAATTTTATTGTTTATAATTATATTTTCAATCTTAAAATTGCTTTTTAATTATATTTTTTATTAATTTTAATTATTAAACTGAAAGATTTTTATAACAATCAAGAAATTTGTTCCTGTATTAACTCATATTATTTAATGCTGATTTATTACAATTAAGAAATTTTTTCCTGTATTGACTTATATTATTTAATGCTGATTTATGCGAATAACTTACGACCCATCAAATATATGAAAAAATTTAATAAATATGTTTTAGCCAATCAAACGCTCTACAAAAAATATCCCACAAAATGGTTCATAAACTTGATCGTAGCGTCGAAAACTTGAAAAATGGTCAAATTTTTTTAATAATTTAACTTTAACCTTGAATAATTTTGAAAGAAGCCCTTTTTTGTAGATCGTCAAATTTCCTATATCCTAGTCATTCCGAAGTATCGCTCCCTACGTGAGTTATAAAATTCCAAAGAACAAGACAATTTTGTTTCCATGTTATTGAAATGGAAAATAGAAATGATCAATGCGGAACCTCTTGATATAAATATAAAGAGTTCAAACTTTTACTGTATTTTATCTTCGTCATGTCAATATTTTCAGTATATTTAAAGAAAAAAAATAATCGATTTTTTTGGAATAGTACTGTTTAATGTACAATGAGGGATTTATAAACTTTTATTACTTCATGTGAAACGTTCTTTACCTTTTACCTATCAGGAATTTATCCACTTTATTTTTCAAAAATCGTAGAAATATATTGTACCGTAACAAAATGGAAGGCAGTAAATTTTTTTCAATAAATTTTCCTTTAAAATAATTTTGATGTGTGAAAAAATCGCGCTAGAAATAATCCGATTGTCTATTTTCCTAGTATATTAACTAAAAATAATTATATTATCACTAATTCAATGGGACATAGGGATCAGGTAAACTCCATCTTTACAGACTTCTCTAAAGCCTTTGATAGAGTTAACAATAATTTACTTATTGCTAAGCTAGAAAGTTATGGAATTGGAAGTAAAATTTTAAGGTGGAAATGTAGTTATGTTCCTAGTAGTTGTCAGTAATAAACCGAGCAAGTAAAATAAGGCTATTGCCTCAAGCTAGATAATCGTCAATCGACGAGGCAGTGGACATTGAAAATCTTAGAGCTTTCACGAAACTAGAACAATTAACTGGATACCGTGTATGCGTTTCTTGGGTACTAACTTTCATCCAAAAACAACATTGCATAGGTACAAATCCAAGTGATAAATGTTTGAGAGCATACAAAATCGGTTTTACTGGACAATACACATTCTATGACATCCTTTCAATAGGTACTTAATATATCGATATTACACCACAGAAGGGTAGAAGCAGATTTGTGTTTCCTTCATAAGATTTCAAATGGAATTGTTCAAATTCAAGAGGTATTATGTTCAATCTGTTTTAAGACTAATATCAGAATAACTCGCAATACTGAGATATTTACGATTCCATTTCATACTACTAATTATGGTCAAAATGAACGAATGACAAGAATGTTGAAATCGGCCCATAAACATGGTAGTAGTTAATATTTATTTGGAATAACTACAACATTTAAGAAATCAGTTTAGCATCTAAATATTCAAGTAGAATACGTATTTTGTTAACATAAGCTCCTTCTATAGTTTGTAATTACCTATAGCTCTGTAAAAATGGTATCACCGTGAATAAATATAATAATGGTATATTCTTCAACGAGTGTATAATGATGGCTACTATTCACGCGGATGAAGTTTCCAAAACGAGCGAGTGAGTAATAGCCATTCTACACAAGTAAGAGACAATACTTTTTCCACGACTCTTTAAAAAAAAGTTTCCATCGGGAATCGAACCTCGATCGCCCGCGTAAGATTCAAGCATCTCTACCACTGAGCTATCAACCACATTTATTCATTGAAATGTAAAGAGCGTTAATATAGGCAACTTATATTTTTAATAGAAACATCAATACTCTTAAATACCAAATTATCACTTTCCGTTCTACACTCGCCTTATTTATTGAACTTTTATTTAATAAAAATATCAAGGGTCGTGGACAAAGTATAGTATTCTACTCGCAATGTATGGCCATTATTAACTCGGGTGACCCTGCGTGAATGATGGCTATCTTAAATTGCTCGTTTAATAATATACTATACATCTTCACTATCGCTACTGTCGTCCAATTGGTTCTCTATATATACGTAAAATATAAGATTATATAATTATTTCGACGCTTCACCTATACTTCGTAACTTATAAATATCGTCCCACGTGATCAAAGTGCCAAAAACGAGACGTTCGCTTGTATTATGTCATTCTTTTGCTGCTGTCAATCTACTGACAATCACTATGTCTTGCTGCTATAAACTCAATAAATATTGAAATTTGTCCGTCGCATGGTATAGAAAAATATAAATATATGCTTAAAGAAAAGTTTCGTAATGGACTTCATATGTAATAGAACTCGTGGGTTACTTAATTATTGAATTCAAACTAGCACCGTCGTACTAAAAACTTTATGTTGGCAAAAATGCGCGCTGTTGCCGCGATTAAAATGGTTTATCTGGTTCAGTTGACGTCTTGACATTTTTAGGGTTATATTGTGACAATTTAATATTGATCATTCAATTTTTCGATTATTTTATCTGCTTGTTATAAAACACTGTGAGTAAATTTTTACAAACAGTGATGAGTTGTCAAAGTTAACGTATAAATGAAACTTAATAACACTGCAATAGTTGATGTATTTGCTACTCGGCTATTCCTGACTATATTTACAGCATGAATGAAGCAAGTAAGTATGAGTTTAATATACTCAATCAACTGTGTTTATTGTATTCTTTTACACTATTCATAATACTTAGCAATTATATTTTCACAATTTATTTACAGGTAATTATTCCATGTCACTTTAGAAATGTTACTGCAGCAATTGGAGGAAGAACAATTATTTAATGTAGAATGTTCCTAAGTAGTTTCCTAAAATATGACACACATCCACAGAGTGGAGATTAAAGAATCTTGAATTTTCCAAAATGACCTGTTTATGTCAAAACGTATGTTACAGTAATGTATGTAAAATTTTGTACTTCATGCTGAGAATGAAGATGGTTGTATTGATGGAGCATAAAGTATATTTTCATATGAATCTCAATTGAGTTATTACCCAGGGGAAAATGAATGAAGAACATGTTTTCAAGTGGTTCGAAAACCACTACCATGGACTTCCTGAACCTGAATCATTGCTTTTTGATAATAGGTTAATGACACATAATATATAATTCAATCAACAAATGGTGAAGCTGAGTTTATTCATATTGTAGCCTAGTAAGTAGATACAAACTATATTTGATCAGCGATATACCAAATTATATGTCAGAATTCAGAATACAATACAACCGGTTTAATACATTTGAAAATCTTACATCAAATTATACCTAATAGTCAATAAATGTTGTTTTATTCTCACAAAAATAATTATATATAGTTAAAAAGATATGAATGTTTTATTTGTATACTGCCCTTTCAATAAATGTTTTTTTGAGAAACAAATCCGCAACAAAATACATGGTGTATTTAATTGAACAGTATATATAGTCACAAAGTATTATGTGTTCCTACCTACGATTTTTTAAAAATCTATTGAGTTAATACAGGGTACTGCCAAGCAAAGCCAAGAGATGCATTCTAGAAGTTGCTGCCAAGAAATGCATTCTAGAAGTTGCTGCCAAGAATTGGTTTGTCTGTAAACCTCAGAATTTTGAATGACCAACTTCTATTTGGCAATTATTGTTTCACCTTATTGAAAAAAATAGTATTACAATTATGCTGGTATGACTAACTTATGATTTTGCAATGTTTATTTTTAATAAAACAATTTCATAAGAATGGGGTAGCATTATTTATTATTTTATTTTAATTATATTCGAAACAAGTAACTAATTGATGAAGAATTTTCTAAAGGTAATCAAAATGTGTATATACCACAAAGCTTTATAACTAACTACAAATAATGAATTTAATAGTTTTTATTGAATTGAAAGGTCTCATTTGATCAATCGCTTCATTAGCAGCACTCTCGGTTGCAGTAGATGTTAACGGGCTAAAACAAAAGAGTAAATACAGGGTGGCGCACCGAAAACGAAACAGATGCATTTACTGGCAGATGATTCCTTTTTAAAAAAATCCCTCGGACCCGTCGATTTTGTTTTCGAGGGGGACACAAAATTGGCATAAAATCACAGTAACATTTGCAGCCCCTTAAGCGGGGGTGGCATCATACCTAAAATCTTAAATGAAAAGGGGGGTCGAATGATCCATCATTTAAAAGGTCTTTCAACTCCCTTTATAATGATGTAAAATTCATGTACTTCAATTCAGTAGTTTTGGAGTTTTATTGATTTAAAGTTTAAAGTAGACTTTAATAGGTACATCAAATTAGTTTGTACTTCTTTCAGAAGAAATTTGAGTAAAAGCATTTTCTTGATAAGTAAATGCTTTTATTTACTACGCCCATGGTTTATTAATAATAAAAATAGCAATTGAAGTGTCCTTTGTGACAAAAAAAGTTGTTTCTTGAAGAAAGATAAGTAGAGAATGCCACGTACTTATTTTAAATAGGAAATAGTACATTAGTTTACGATTGATTTGACCAATCTTTGTTGTTAAAATATCATTTATTGCTTTTACATAAATTAACCATGGTATATTCCACGGCAGAAAGGGTTGAAATTATTGAAATATTTTTCGGAAATAATCAGTGCGCTAATAGAACAGCACAAATTTTTAATGAGCGACATGAGAACAATAATGTGCACCGAAAATATGTTATAGAACTTGTAGCTAAATTTCGGGAAACTGGATCAGTCGCCAATAAAAAACGTAATATTGAAAATCCTATAAGGAACGAAGCAACAGAAGTGGGGGTTTTAGGGCAAGTTATTGTAGATCCTACATTAAGTACCCGCAAATTGCAAACTTCGTGTGGTGTTAGTCGACGTACTATCCAACGGATTCTAAAGGCACATAATTTTCATCCGTATAAAATTCACCTTGTACAAGAACTTAATGAAGACGATTTTGATAAGCGATTACAATTTTGTGAAGTTATGAGTGAACGAATTACAAACGATGAACAATGTTTATTTAACATTTGCTTTTCTGACGAATGTTCCTTTTTTTTAAATGGCGAAGTAAATCGTCATAATTGTCGATATTGGTCGGACTCTAATCCCAGAATTTACCATGAGGTACACACACAGCAGCCACAAAAATTAAATGTTTGGGCTGGCATTTTTGGCGATCATTTGGTTGGTCCTTTTTTCTTACCTGGAAATTTGACTGGTGAAATGTATTTGGAATTACTGCAAAATGCCATAGATCCTGCGCTAACAGATATAATTGAAAATCAGAATGATGGTCGATACGTTGAGAATATGTTGATGTTCCAACAGGATGGTGCCCCACCACATTACGCATTAAGAGTTCGGCATTATTTAGATCAGACCTTTCCAGGTCAATGGATTGGTAGAAGAGGTGCCGTTGAATGGCCCCCAAGATCGCCAGATTTATCACCTTTGGATTTCTTTTTGTGGGGTTACTTAAAAAGCAAAATCTATGCTACTCAGCCAACATCCTTAGAAGATTTGCGACAAAGAATTGTGAATGAGTGCCATCAAATTACTCCTCAAATATTGCAAAATGTCCGGCAACGTTTTCAGCAAAATCTTTATTATTGCATGGAAAGTAATGGTGGTCATTTTCAACATTTACTCGGCTGACAGGTCAGTTCATTCTTTATTTTTTAACAACTTTGCTGCTATGTATTGATCTCCTCTTACGATGATGTATTTAAACTTTAAATCAATAAATCTCCAAAACTACTGAATTGAAGTACATGAATTTTACATCATTATAAAGGAAGTTGAAAGACCTTTTAAATGATGGATCATTCGACCCCCCTTTCCATTTAAGATTTTAGGGATAGTGCCACCCCCGCTTAGGGGGCTGCAAATTTTACTGTGATTTTATGCCAATTTTGTGTCCCCCTCGAAAACAAAATCGACGGGTCCGAGGGATTTTTTTAAAAAGGAATCATCTGCCAGTAAATGCATCTGTTTCGTTTTCGGTGCGCCACCCTGTATATGTTTTGATTAGAAAATGAAGGAATGATAAATAATTTACCAATATACTGATAATTATAATGTGTATCGATTTCAGTGCTACGATTGAGTCAATAATTCGCTTTTACCTTCATTTAGAGAATATAATGGATTTGTTCTTCTTTTCTGAGCTGTATTGGTGCTTGCTGCACAATTTTCGTTTTCTGTGATCAATGATCATACATCTCAGGATGATTTTCCTTGTTTAAAATGAACTAGACACTAAAGCTTCATTCACATCCCAGCTTCTCTACAAAGTTCTCAAGATGTATTTCACAAAAATATAAAACAAAATTGCCTACCTTACAAAAGTGATCCAGGCTATTAGAACTTTTTTATTTATAGGATGTCTGTAAACCATACATCACTCTTTCATATTGTAGCATTCTAGAATGCAACATGTAGGTAGAGTCCGTTTCAATAAGGAAGAAGCCACCTGAAGTTGCAGTCGATGCGCGACCTTGATGTCAAAACCAGCGCCATATTTAAAAATTGATATTTTAATCCAAATCAGTAGCGTAACGTTTTCACATTTTGTAGGGTAACACAAAATTAGAAGTATTAGAACCATATAAATAACTGCTAAGTGCAGCAGACTATATGAATTATTAGCAGAATTCAATTATTTTTGAAGTAATGTATACTCTTCCATATATTTTACAACAATCTAAATGCCATGAGTAATATATTGGATTATTATACTTTCTTATTTGACTTACCGATGATTTTTTAAAGGAATTTGGATTCCATGTTCAGCTTCAGACTCCATAAAAGTTGCAACGTTTTCAAGAATCTGTCGGCCTTCACTGTGGATAACTTTTCTTTTAACACCAACCAGTTTTGTAGGAGGCATGATTTTAGATCAAATAAAACACACAGCACTCACAAATAAACTAGCAGAACGTCTTAAAATATTCAAAAATGAAAAATATTCGACAGTAAATGATTGTTTCAAACACAACCTCAAATGTCAACAATTTAATTGCTGTCGGGATGAAACATCGCTTGTAACGCCAATGGCATGGAACGATCGCTCGACAGATTTTGACTTATGCGCAGGTCGGTACGCCAACTTCAGGTGTCTTCTTCCTTATTGAAACAGACTCTAGTTGCTATTGTAACCTAAAAATCATATTAGATAATGAATATTCAATGTTGACAAAACATTTTAGAACAAATTATTGCTACATTACATTTTTTTCCTTGATACTATTCCAAATACATACACATTAAATAATTATAAGTCTTGTGGTGCCTATAAACATACAAATAAAACTATTTCATACATACCTTTTCAGGCCCAGAAATAATTCAATAGGTTTTAAAATAATTTCTTACTCGTTTGTACTGTACTTTTAACAAACAAATAAAAGTTTTATACTGAAATAAGTTCAAGTTTGTTTGCATACAGTAACTATCAAAAACTAATTCTAACCTAACTAAATAAAAAGAAGAATATTTGACAACTTTCATTTGACATTTACTAGATTCTCATACTATTTCAAGAGCTTTAAAGACGTTTTAAACAATGATTTGATCATTGTAGCGTGAATTCTGATAATCATAGGATGTGATTGGCTAGCGAGAGTGAATTCTATTTCATTCTTCACTGGCGTGAAGAATTTATATCATTATACTCGTACAGAGAAATATGTAAAAATAATTTGTGTATTATTATATAGTCGTGGGGAAATAAACTTGTCTATTGTCCGGCATTTGGCTAATTAAATTAAATTGATTAAAATTATTTATTTACACATAACAACAATTAATTCAAAATACATAGAAGACAAAACAAACGACGTTATGCGAAATAAATATATACACTTGCGAAGCCTATAAGGCTTGTTTGCAAGGATAAAATAATGACAATATAAAACTTATACTAGGTGACAAAATAAAAAATAACAAGTAATAGATAATTAATAAAAATGTATACTATAATTAAAGATTAATCAAATAGAAATTGATAGAAACATTCAATTATTTTCGATAAGTTTGTGAATAGCGTGTCTACTTGTTTCGGTTATATAATCATTCAGTTTTAAATTCAGTACCTTTATAGAAGATTCACATTTAATTTGTTGAGGTATAGCATTGTATAGCTTAGGTCCAAGGAACAAAAAGCTTCTTTGTCCAGCTGTTTTTTTCATTGCTGGATTCAGGTAAGTATGTTTGTTTCTCGTCATATAATTGTGAGTTTTTATTTGCAGATTTGATTTAAGTTTATGTTGTTTTAATACCGCTTTTTTAAAATATAATTGTCTTACGTCTAATATTTTCGTTTCAGTATATAGTAGTTCACTGCTATATCTTCTCGTTTTTCCAAGAATGGTTTTGAGGAATCTTTTTTGCGAAGCCTGGAGAATGTTACAGTAAGTTTTCGCCACTCCACCCCAGCTGACCATACCGTAAATTAGCTGAGATTCAACTAAACTTCGATAAACAATAAGTTTTTGTCTATATTGAAGATAATATGAGATATGTTTGAATTTGTACAATATACACCTCAATTTTTGAATTAAATAGTTAATATGATTATCCCACCTAAGATGTGGGTCTATCATAATACCTAAATATTTTATGTGTTTTGCAGGTTGAATATTGGTATTTTTATGGACATCGATGGTGTAGTTCGGAAGATTTGGTTCGAAGGATGCAAATGGCATGTAAACAGTTTTTTTATAATTGATTGAAAGAAGCCTATAGTCAAACCACTGTTTTATACAAATTAAATCATTTTCAATGTTTAACTTTAGATCGTACCAATTTTTATCACTGTATATTAGAACTGTATCGTCTGCAAAGCTGATTATTTTACTTTTACTTTCAACCATAAATAAGTTATTTAAATAAATACTAAATAAAACAGGGCCTAGAACTGTACCTTGTGGTACACCACACGCAATTGTCTGTTCTTTACTGTATTTATTACCAACTCTTACTTTTTGAGATCGTTTTGTTAGATAACTTTTAAAAAAAGCATGTGCTGTACCTCTAACTCCAATGTCTTCTAATGTTTCCAAAAGAAGGCAGTGGTCCACGGTGTCGAAAGCCTTTGCTAAATCTAGGAATACCGCTATTGTAGGTAAACCTTCATCAATATTTTTATATAAAGTATTTGTTACTTCTAGTAGAGCATCGTCAGTGGACTTGCGCTTTTGGAAACCAAATTGAGATTTTGACATTAGCTGGTACTTGTCTAGAAATGTATTAAGCAGTGCATTAACTACTTTTTCTAGTATTTTTGATAAACAAGTTATTAATGATATTGGTCTGTAGTTTGTCATCTCATCTATCTGTCCACTTTTATTGTAATTTATTGGTTTTTGTATGGTATTTGCTAGATTTTGTCCTATATTTACAAAAAAAAAGTATTGAACATTTCAGAAATTATATCTGCTTTATCTACTGTTTTTCCATTTTGGTCCTTAATATTTGTAATTTCCGTGTTTTCCGATTTCTTAGATATTCAGTTTACTACATTCCATATTTTTTTTGACGAATTTTTTTCCTCTTCTATAAGTTTATTATAATAATTATTTTTAGCAGTGATGATTAATTTATTTAGTAGCTTTTTGTAATCTGTATATTCTTTTTTTAGCGTATTATTTAGAGGATTTATTTTTGATTTTTTATACATTTCATTTTTTTTGTTAACGGATTTAATAAGAGATGGTGTGATCCATTTTTTTCTTTTTCTCAAGCTATTCTTAATCTTTGTACAAGTTGTTGACTGTCTAATATTATCTTGGATGGTGCTAATCAATTCATCAGTTGCGGAGTCCAGATTTGGATTGAAAATAATATCATTCCAGTATGTTGAAATTTATGTATCAGTTTATACTTATCTATCTGCGCCAAGTATTTAGATTTAGAGTTTATAACACGATCTTTTTCAGAGAGGATCAGTTGTAGCATTATTGTATAATGATCAGTTACAGATGTGTTGATTGTTAGAGGAATTAAATTATCATAAGAATTATCACTCTTAGAATGTATAAAAATATGATCTATACATGTTTTTGAATTTTTTTGAACTCTTGTTGGAACATTAATGGCTGATTGATAACCGCATTCGTTTAAGACGTCTAAGTAATTTCTCTTGTTATCATTTTTGGTTAATAGATCAATGTTAATATCACCAACAAAAAGTTTGAAATCACAATTTTCAGTTTGTATTTCTAAAATGTCATTTAACTCCTCAATAAACGTTTCGATTTTGTTTTCAGGAGCTGGTGATCTATAGAAAGCATTTAAAATAAACGTTTTATTTTCGAAATGGGCTTTTATTTTAATAAGTGAACTACCACTCAGATCAAATAAGCTATGCGACTCATACAGTTCAGATTTTATGTATACAATGACTCCATCACTCTGGTTGAATTCTCCGTAGTTATACAAAGTTCGGTAACCATCAACATTAGGTATACAGTGATAAGTTTGGAATAAAACGAGTTGCTGTTAGGACAATACATTCGATTTTTGTTTCTAAGCCTTCTATAAAGATTCGAAATTCATCAAAATTGCAAGCGATGCTGCGAATATTACTGTGTATTATTTTAAAATAATTATTGTTGTCGTTTATTTTTAGGACCTCCTTGGTTTCTTCTGATGATTGTAAAGAGAATGTTTCTATCTTTTCTATTTCAAAATCACGTATATACCCAAGCAGCATTTGGACGTTGCGAGATAGTTATATAACGTTGGGCTAGACAACCCAACGTTGGCATCCAACGTTGTAATGACGACGTCACGACCCAAATTTGCACCTAAATGGGGAATAGAAATTCGAGTCGTTACGACGTCGGCACTGACTTTGAATGTCTTATGTATTCGACCAAACCCAACGTTAAGTAACGTTGCGCAAACCAACTTCGTTTTAGGTATTGGATCTGTGACTTTCCCACAACTAATAGTATAATTTAAGTAATTTATTTTGGAAGAAATGTGGAAGTCTTTGAAACTCGACCAAAGATGGAAGTATATTTAACTAACAATCCGATTCTTAGTTTAAGTCATGTAAATTATGAACAGTATAATATACATATTTTTATTACCAGCAAAACAAAAATCTTAAACGAAGTTCAATTTTTTGATAAACCACGGCCAATATTGTGGCAAAAAACAAACGGGCCTCAAGAATTTTTAGGAAAAAGCGAAAAAAAAAATTATGCCATTTATTATTTTTCTTGATATGGATGCATTTATATTTAAAAATAGTATACAAAGTGTCCAGTAACACAAATGCTGGTCTCAAAACTTTTAAAAGTTCATTAGAATATGTTTTTTTTTAAATAAATTCATCGTGAATCAAACAATGGCGGCCAAATCAGTTATCAGTTACATGCCAACATGGTGGATTTTGTTAAGCGACCTAATCTATACCAGAATACTACCTATTTGGACAGGAACACCTTTTTTCCACACCTAATTGCGACCTTTTCCGACTTTCCTTTTCATTAGACGATTAGTAAACGTTCAAATGACGGTATGTGAATACAACGTCTGTTGAAAGTTGGCTCGACGGCCCAATGACTAAATATTCCAACTACCGCAAGGCCAACCTAGCGGACGTTGCTTAAAGCGACGAAAAGACGACCAGTCCAGTCATTTTTTAAAATCATAACCTCTTAACAATATCCTCGCTTCTAACCTAAAAATGGATCATTTTTTAAAGGTGGTATTTATTCGATTTAAAAACGGCTTGGGTTCCTTGGTTTACAAATTATTTCAGGACACAGGCTACTCTACAAACTGGTTAAGGTATATATCATTTTAGAACTATGTCAATAGATAAAACCATTTGGAGGTAAACACGAAAACAAACCTGTGTCAAAGCGGAATATAGTTAACACTGTTAAATGTTTATGTTTGTCTCATAATAGTTTCTAGAAAGGTTTACAGTTACTGAATAATATATAAAACTTACTAAATTAAAAACACCATCAGGGACAAAACAACTATTCCAAACTCACTTGATGGTTATTTGGTAAATCTATAAGGCTAGCTAAGTTGTATATATAGATCTCTTTCTGTGAAATGTCAATGAATGTCTAAACGGCTCCTGTTTTGTTTTCTTAATTCGGATATGATTATATTTTATGACAAAAATCTATAATTAATACATAAATAAAAAATGAGGTTAGGTTGTAGATTGTGCCATTGACATATAAAGATTATATTATTATGTCAATGGATTGTGCGAATATTTGAACTACTTTTAAACGTCCGCCCGTAGGTCAAATAATAGGAACATAAAGTTTTAGGCGTGTTTTTATGACCAAAATTGTAACATGCGGATCTAAACGTTCTTAGAACGTCGTCTTGTTCCAGATTAGTCCAAAGACACGAAAAAGGTAAAAATAAACGTTGAGCGAACGTTGTCTGTCTAACAAAAAATAGCGTTCGATTTGCTGACGTCGAGTAGTCGTTGGCCCAATCGACTTCGAAGTTCCAACGTCGGATTAAGTTATGAACTGACGTTATCGGTTAACGTTGATGAAAACAACTAAATAATATCCAAAACCAACGTTGATTTAAGTAATCATTAAGTCGGAAGTCAGAATAATGCTGCTTGGGTAATAATCCATTTATATATGTAATTACAGTATAAAATAAGTGTTAAAATATGAATATAAATATATTTTACGTGTTAGTGGTTCATTTAATACAATTTACCAGGACTATAATATAAAACTAGACATTCATTAAAAAAAATTTAAATTAGTTAATTTACCCAAAACAAATATTAAAAACGTTGACTCCAACTAGATATTTATAATATTAACGATAAAAATTAAAAATCGATAATAAAATTGTTCTCCAGTTATAAGCAATTAGTACGTGTGGTTGTCAAAATTTAATCAAATTCAGTTATGAATATTGTAATGAATAAGTATCAGTGGACTTTTATTTTCTTAAAATTGTTACTTCTCTTTCTGCCCCTCTTAATGGCCACAGAATGGAAGCTAGCCTAACTTAAAGGTAATAAAATGTTTTATCCCGGATTTCTCGATGCGGAGAGGGGTTGGGTAAAAACGAACGTACCTCTACCAAGGGGATACTCGATGGTCTCTGATGCAATTTTGGTAAAGGAGCAAATGAACTACTCGGTAGGTTGGATGATCTATTTTCTAACTAAATCAAATGGTTCTGTTCTATGTGGTCGAACAGATAACTGACTGACACTAATGACCACGCTAATGACAGCGCTTGGCTTGCCTTTTTACCTCGAGTGAATATTAATAATATTAAAATGGAAATCTTAAAACTATATCTGGAAAGGGTCCGCAAAAGTATACTTCTGGGATTACATTTATTTCCATGTAAGTACTGTATTATACTTCCAATATATTGTTTGGAAGGTGATATTTACCTTGATATAATTATATCTAACTTATAACTATTAAATCTGAACATGAACATCTGTTTTAGATACTAAGCTACTGCTATGGTTAGCCAGTATAATAGGACGGACTCTACAAGATATACTATTACTACAACTAAATATACTTGACTCAGTTAATGGACAACTTTATATAACAAAGCCTGGATGTAGTTTAGGTGAACTGTATGGTAAGGTTCACTTCGTAAGAGTTGATAAGTCTTATTGTCACTAATTAGCCGGTACAGAAAGGATGAGGTCTAGATTATTGACATCGAACAATCTACAAATTGGAAAGGTCTTACTTGTGTTCACTAACGGTTTGTAGTCCTGGAAGTATTCCCTACAGCTGTTATTCTGCTCCGTACTTATAGTAGTCAGCTGGAAGGTAGTAGCCGCTGGAAGTACCAGACTGTAGCGTACAGGAGAGGACAGCAATGAGTAGGCTATCCAATTAACACCCAAGTACTTATTCTCGAGGGAAAATGAAACAGGTATCCCAAGTGAAGAGCCAAATGAAGATGGAGTCAAAACGGAAAACAAGACGAAAACCAAAAAAAGGAAACAAAAAAAAGGTCTGAAAAGAAAATATAGAAGACTAGTACTGGTGATTGAGTCCCAATTGATATCGGATAGATTAGGTACTTACCCCAGGTGGTGAGTGACCTTCTAGTGGTGTATTTTTGTAAAATCAGGAACTTAATCCATGGATACATGCTCCCTGTACAACAATTTGTATAAGAGAATCCCTGATTATTTATTTTTTTTTCCCAAATCACAAAGCCGTATTGAACGTAGGCTGAGCAACCTTCTAGACTAGGAAAAAGCACAATACAAAATGGTGGTTTCAAACCAGTGACCTATGTCATTGATAAGAGGTCTTTCACCTATTAAGCTGGGTTCAAGGTCAAATGGCTAACTGATGACCCAAATACTCAAGACACATGTGTAGTTTGAAAAAGACTCTCACCAAAGTTAACCTAACAGCTAATTATTGATGTCAATTAACAAGGATAAATATTTACATTTTATTATTACTAATTATGATTGTGACGATAACTATTATCAAGGTACCAAATAAATCTTTTATGCATTCAAGTTACAGTTCATACTTATTTATTTTTATTTTTGCAGGGCGAACCGTAACAAAATTTTATGCACTATTTAATCTTGCTGATTGTCTTTGAGTGAGTTTTGGCTCTATCAGTGTTCTCTTGTTTGCTGGTAATTGTTCTTCTTTTTCTTCGTTATCTGGTGTTTTCCTTTTCTGCACCTTTGAAAGAATTTCTGTTTTGTCTTCCTCTCGGGCTTTTGGAAAACTGCTGTTTGATGATGCTGCACCTATACAATTCTTCTCTGTAGTAGAGTTTGTTTCTAAGTCCTTATGAGAGAATGCTTCTCCTTCCACAAACAAAGTATGTGCTTTTTTATTTTCGTTTTTGGCTTGTTTTAAGTGTTGAACTAACAATTTATTCTCTTTTCTTTCTTCCTGGGATAAGTCTTCCGCAATAACAATACCTGATTCTTTCAGTTTTTTGCAGTTTTTCAAAATATCCTTTTTGGTCAATGCTGTCAGGAATTTTACAACTATTGGTTTATTCGACTGTGATTTTCCTATTGTATAAATATCGTTTATAACAGTGTTTTTGACGTTCAATTGAAGTTTCGTATTCAATAAATTTATGGTAAAGTTTACTAGCTCACCTTCCTGGTAATTGCGGTTAAAAACAATAATGTTATTTGAACTAATTTTCTTTTCCAGGTATTTGATTTTGTTTTTCAGTTCTTTAACTTCCTCTTCTACTTTAGTAGTTCTAATTTGTTCAGAGGTTATTAGTTTATTTATATTTTGAATTTCTTCGTTCAATTTGTTTGTTATTATTTCAGTTTGTTTTTTATTCTGCTGTTCAATTACACTGGTTGATTGTTGAATAGTTTCCTCTGATAAAGACATAATGACTGTAAATTGTTGATCATCACCCGGACTAAAATGTCTTTTTTTTCCATTCACTTTGTTTCAAAGTTGTCTTTTCAAGAATTATGTAGCTTTTATATGGAAATCTAATAACTTACTGTCTAATAAATACACTGTCCAATATTTAAAATTTTTTGGTCACTTTATACCACTTTTCCAATAACTTCTATACAGATCGTTTTAAAATCGTGCTTTCTTGTCGACACACACACACTTCGACCGGACTCTTTCCAAGTCAATAAACAAACGGGCCGGGAGTTATTACAGGTTATCTAACGGGTCATGCTCCGGTAAAAGATCAACCTGCAAAAAATGGGGCTGTATAACAAAGATCTCAGCTGCAGACTTTGTGGCATAGAGACCGAAGCTGGAACCCATATCTCCAGGAGACAGAAAATTTTCGGAGAGGCCAATGTGCCGCCTGAAGCATGTAGCACGCATCCAGTTTACCTATTTCGTCTTCTCGAAGGTACGGGAATAGCTGGGTGGATGGAATAAATATGAGAGTACAGACCAATAAGCCAACAAGCTGAAGTGCTCCTGGCACAAGAACGGCTTCCAAAAAGAGAAAAAAAAATGGCCCCAGGATCTTGGATAATATCATGAATTGTTTAAACTACTATATGACATATGTATTATCAGGAAAACACAATTTAAAAGATTAATGAACAAGTTATCCTGGCCTTTGAACCTGCAGATCTTCTCCGCATCAGGAACATTGAAATAATGTCTATTTCATACCACTCGTCCAAGCCTCAATACCTCAAAGGCTGATATATATTACACTGGTATCAACTGATCTTAGAAATTTCCTACGTCAAGTTAAAACGGATTCTCATCGTGGCTCCAGTGCAAACTCATATTCACATTCGAGAGTTTTAACCAATACTCAATTAAATTTCACAATAGTCTTCAGGTATATTAAACTGACGCTTCGTCAGGTTTGCAACAGGGAAGGACGGTGATAATATCAACTTTGCATTAAATTGTTTGAATCAGACACATACTGTATACAGTTGAGACCATCAGTTAGTCCTATCAGACTGCTGCATAAAAATACTTTGCAATTTGTTTTGATTTCCTTTTTCAGATTGAAGATATGAAACAAAATATTCTATTCATCTTTCGTCAAAAAGATTAATGATCATTCTATATTAATAATCCGTTCTAGTTGCTTTATTATAATAGTAGAAAAAACAAAAGCAGAATTAAAACGGATTAAGAGATAGAAAGAAGTCGACATTTTAATCAAACTTAACTAATGAATCCAACGTTTGAATACGTTGAGGTATAACTTTAGATAATTAAATATAAATTTTTCTGTTGTGGGAACATAACTGAGCGATGCGAATGAGTTTCTTCATTTACTAGATGCAGGTTTCCTGATTCATCTAATAATTTGCTACAAGCGCAACAACGTATGAAATATAAGTAATTTCATTCAATGTTGTAATCACTACATTACAATGAAATTATTTAGATAATTAACGACATAGCGTTCAAGAGACATCGAGAATGCTGTATTTTCATGAAGCATTCAAATAACAAAAAATAAAGTGAAAAATACACACTGAAATTCAATTCTAGTTAACAAAAAAAATGTATAGGTAACTAATAGACTAAGCGTATGGCTGTTCGCTCACACCATGACATTTTTCTAACTTTTTGATTTTTATACCCTTTATAACTTCTAAACGAAAGATCCGATTCCAATAATTTGATGAGAATCAACCTTGATCACGAAACTCATTATTTGGATGAGGATTAATAACATGTAGCAAATGTAATCATCTTTCAATTCTTTCAAATGCCCATTGACTGGTTTGAACCAAAAAATAAAATGTGACAACTTTAATAGTTTGACATATATTATCTGTGAAGCACATTTGGTCACACTCAATAATTCTTATGAATTACTCCTCGTTCAATAATATTTTAAACAAAAGAATGACCGAAGGTAAACTTGCGTACGCGCAAGGTCAATGCGTGTCTGTATAATTTCATATAATTGCAAGATGACAATCAATTACCATTCACAACCTAGAGATCTCACCCTTGGGAGAGGTTGAGAAAATATTAGAATACCATAAGTGGTAATAACGTTATGTCTACATGAGAATTACATATCTAAAATATAAATAGCTATTTAATTATAGGATGTTAGTAAGTTTTTGAAAATATGTATACAAGGTTAGTTTAAAGTATGGAAACATCTCACATACGAGAGAAGATAAAAAAAAGAATTTAAGAAACGTGCTGCAAAGTTGCCATAGGAGCATATTTTTATGTTACAACAAAACTTATAGGGTGGTCCTGGAAAGCGAGTGACTGCAACAATTGATTTTTCAAATGGAAGACCCTGTATTTTAATGAATCTTTTCGACTTCTAGATCAACTTAGTTATGATATACAGGGTGTCCCAAGATTTTATTTACAGGCTGTAACTCAGGAACTAACGAATAGGTTTATTTGAAAATTGGGTAATCTTTTTGGGACCTACAGTAATTTCACCCGAGGTATTCAGGATTTCTGTGACGTCATCATAGAAGTAGGGACGTCATCGATATGACAAAAATTCAATGGAAGGGGAGGATCAAACTTAGCTCTAATAAAAGAGCTTTTTATTTCAAATTCAACACTGTATCACAGTGAGGGTACTCAAGTGGATAATTACACCAAATTTTCAGTTTAATAACTAGAAGTAGTTCACGTGTACATGCCGCATATATCATCTCTTGCGTAAGGTTGTTACAAGCTTGTCTTATTTTATTTTTCAAATAATTCGTGTCTACAGGTTTTTCATTATAAACAAACTCTTTTAAGTATCCCCATACAAAAAAATCTAGGGGTGACAGCATTAAGCATTAAGCATTAAGATAATTTACTACAATACCGGTATTATGGGGAGTGCGCACTCTTGCTGCCATATCATATCTCTTCTTTCATTCAAATGAATATTCTCCAGTAACGCAGGTAGGTCATTTTCTAGAAAATTTAAATATTTCTGACCATTGAGATAGTCTTCAAAAAAATATGAGCCTAATAACCGACTATTGAATAATCCACACTAAACATTAACTCCCCATCTGGTTTGAAAGCGAGTTTCCCTTACCCACCGCGGATTTTCCACTGACCAATAATGAGAGTTATGGCGATTCACGACGCCATTATTATGGAAACGCGCTTCATCACTCCAAAGAATTTTACTCAACACATTGGGAGTGTCTTGTATCATAACTTGCAAGATGGCGATAAAGGTTAATCTCCGATTCAGATCGTTGGGTCGCAACTCATTAATAAACTGCAATTTAAATGGATGGTAATGGTGGGTTTTTAAAATTCTATGAACTGTACTTGAAGAAACACCAGTTTCTGCAGCAATGGTTCGGATGGACATATGGGGATTAACCACTACATATGCTAAAACATTCACCACATTCTGTTCGGTCTGTATTGGTTTATTATGATTACTATGCTTCAAGTTTGGAAATAAACCTTGCCACATCCTCTCTTCAACCATAGCAAATGTCACATGAGAAGGGGTTCTTCTTTCGGGAAAACGTTCTTGGTCTAAGGTCTGAGCATTTTGAGAATTTTTCCTACACTCACCATAGATTAGCAACATATCTACATATTCATTCGGTGTGAATAGGAATGGCATATTAACTTCGGAGTTTTCGCACTATGTATTGTTTTAAAACGGTACTAGGTATGAGTATTAATTTAGAAAGTGACCACAATCAATGTGACATTAGATTTCACTAATATCAATCAAAAAGCGCGATTAAGGTAGAATTCCAACGCCAACTGTTTTCTTTAGCTTTTATAAAAACTTGTTAAAAAGTAAAAATAGGCCTATCTGAAGTGAGTCCGGACATGATAATTGCGGCATTTAAACGATCACTGGTTATTGTTGCAAGTAAACAATACATTAGTAATTTCGTATTATTATCCACTTGAGTACCCTCACTGTGATACTCCGTTAAATTGGAAATAAAAAGCCCTTTCGTTTGAACTAAGTTTGATCTTACCCTTCCATTGAATTTTTTTCATTGCGCTGACGTCCCTGCTTCTATAATGACGTCACAGATACCCTGTATACCTCGGATGAAATTACTGTAGGTCCCAAAAAGATTACCCAATTTTCAAATTCGTTAGTCCCTGAGATTTTATAATTTGTCATTAAATACTGGAATTAATTAGAAACAGTTATTTATAAGAGTTACTAAGTTTGTCGTTCTTCATTTTATTGAACAATTTAAAAACTCTTGAAATAAATCCCATGCTCTTATTTCGTTAAAATCTCACACACTCCGTAAATACGGATCTGTTCCATGTATGCATCGATTTCAAAATTTCCCTGATTTGATGGAAATAATTATTCAATTTCTTAATGCGTATCAAATGCAAAATGACGTATTGGGTATAATTTACCACCTACTCTTGTCATGCAATTCAATAATTTTGAACTTGACACGTACAAGGTTGCCTGTACAAACAAATCTTTATGAACATATTGTGTGACTCATAGTGACAGTATCGGGATGGGCTTTGTAAATATAGTTGTGGGTTTAATAATAATAAAGTTACTTGTTTCTTGGTAAAAGGTGAGTTCGGTAACACCGCTCTCTCGTGTTTTCTGCACCCTATAAACCAGGATCGGATTTCCTGATCTCTATTAGAATGTCAAAAACAATTCTCATAAAAAACCTATTATTTGAATGAGTTTATGGAATAGTATATTGTGTCACAAGGGCAAAAAATAAAAAATTCGCCTACCGAATAAATAAAAAAATATAACGAAAAACTTCGACATACACTGACGTTAAATTCGAAATTTCACGTGAAACGTCAAAGTAATCGAGTGACTGCTGGTGAAAAACTTCAAAAACCATGGCGTTATGAATTTTCCGCACTTAGGTTGCTAAACAATACTTTTTGCCCTATTTTTGGTGTTCTTATGATTGGTTTCCCGGTAACGTAGGCGAAAAAAAAAATTACATGCATAGCCATTAACGTTTAAATAGCGTTTTTGTTCGTTACTTTAACCAATTACGACACCATTTTACAATTCAGTTATTCTTCTCGTATGATTATTGATTAACAAAAGGGGCTCACTAATTGTTTTGTAAAATGTTTTTAACATGTAGTTGTTAATCCACGGTAATTGGTGCATGGTGAGCTCCTCAACTTTAAATTCGCCTTCTCCACATCAGAGGACAGGATTTCTGAAAGAAAAATACACATAGAACGCATTCAATTTATACATAAAACAGCAAGCTAAGTCTCACAGGACCATAGCTTCCATTTTTTTTTGTCATATTTCTCCATTTTATTCGATCTCCTGCAAATCCTCTATTCCTAACTGTTTCAAGTCTTCTTTAACAGCATCCATATATTTATTCATAGGTCGTCCCCTTTTTTCTTACTTCCTTCACATCCAAGGAGCATCTTTTTCACACACCGTTCGTCATCCATCCTACCCATATGGCCTAACCATCGAAGCTGCTGTACTTGAATTTTACTTGTAATGCATGGTTCCTTATACATGTCTTGGATTTCTTAATTTGTTCTTTTTCTCCACTGCCCGCATCCTTAATTCCTCCGTAAATTTTCTTAGAATATTTCGCTCCCATCTCTCCAGTTTACCTTTATTCTTTTCATTTAAAATTCAAGCTTCTCTTCCGTATAACAGGGTAGGTTGTATAATTGTTTAGTATAGTCTGATCTTTGTTGTTCTTGTGAATAATTTTGATTTTATCATATTTTCTAGGGCAGGGCTCCCAAGGCTCTGCTGGCTTTTATTATTCTATTGTCAATTTTCACATCTTCATCGCTTTTATCCGTCACTGCTACTCAAAAACCATAAAATATGTATATTGCCTATACAACGAACAAAAATGGGGCCAAATGTGACCAATCTGATGAATTTTTAATCGGAAATTGTAGAAAACGCAATCTCCCTACATCATTTTCTAGGTCGAGGTACTCCCAGATATTCAAAGTGACTTACTTTTTGAAACGAATAGTTTTTACCATTGCATGTTACATCTATTTTCGTATTTTCGCCAGCACCCTTTAAATATTTAGTTTTTCCTTTTTTTCCAGGTTTGCTTTAGTTCTCTTTGTGATCTTGTTATTATTGCGAAGTCGGCTGCATAGGCTATCATTTGGTGTTTTTTAGAATATATTATGGGTTTTGGATCTATTAAGCTGCTTTTTATTATACTTTCTAGCACCAAAACACCAAAAATATAGTGGAAAGTATTTTTAAGCAGCCCAAGGGCGGAAAATTCTTAACGCTACGATTTTTTAAGTTTTTAACCATCTGTGTCTTGTAATTTTTACGTTTCTTGACGTTTTACCTATATTTTTCAATTAAACTTCAGTGAATGTCAAGGTTTTTTGTTATATTTTTCTATTTTTTGGTTTATTCGATAGGCGAAAAATAGTGTGTCACACATGCAGGAAATGCTTATTTTATGGGCCATAATATACTATTGTGTAGCATATACTGCCCTTTTTAAATTGAAAACCTTATAGGATGCACTTACATTCCACTTTTTCCCAAAATGTCCGTAGTAATCGAACATTAAAACAATTCACACTCTATATTTATCATCCAAGCTTTGGTTTGGATTTTATGGTCTTTCGTTTGATTTGTACTCCAAATTGTTAGTTTCCCATAACATACTCAGTCACTGATCTATATCCCTATATTTAGATCAAAAATTGAATTTGTCATTTCTTCATTTTCTAAACCAATAACTCTTTTGCAGTACACTCATTGGTCGCATAAGAAACGACTAATAAAAATGAAACACAATCTTTGTTTTATGTGACATTATAAATACATTAACATGTTTTATGATGTTCGTAAAATGAAAGCAGTTATATACATCGTATCTATGGCCCCACCTAGTGACAATATCGTCCTTTATATCTACAACAATTTAATAAATCTTTTCTGTCTACATCTTCATAGCTTGGACTAATCGTTATTGTACATCTCACCTGTTCTACACTTTTGGACAGGTAAAATAGTAGTAGTTCATTAATAAATCAGAAAACAATCGCCTTTGGAAAAAATATTTAAGTCTCGATTCTACTGGAGCTGTTACTTTTGCGCTAAATGTTATTTTCAGTAATAAATCAGTGACATGAATGGCCTCTGGAAGTTTTTTAGGAATAAGTAACCTCAAAACTATTCCTTTTTAGAAAATAACATAAATTACATGAATATTATTTTTGTCGATAAATCAAAAAGGTGAAATTTTAAAATACAATGGTTTTTGAATAATGCTAACATATATAGTAAGAAAACAATAATTTATGGACGAAGAAGGCAGTTAAATAGATTGTACCACTCAGAACAAATTGTGAATAACAATTAAAGAAATAACAGTAATTAAATCTCAAGAGAAGATTATAATAATACTAATTTGCGGTTTAGCTTCCATTTGGGAGAAAATTTAAAATTCTTTATAAAGATGCAGATGACGGCTTCCTCGGTAGTTTTGCTCATAATATTAGTATGTTGGTACTATTATTCTTGTTTGAAATGTACGATAAACACTTAAATATCTTTAAAATTACATAAGAAGGCTGCTATTCAATTTCAAGAATAAGTGTGGAACTTTGTAAGTTCTAAAATAACTGTTCAACCAAATTAAATTCAAGTTATCTATAGCTCAAAAATAAAGCGAAATCTTACAATTTTGAAGTCTCTCCTTGTTTATAAAGGATTATACCCCATTCATTTACTTGTAATCTATTGTCAGGAGCTGGCACGTACTCGTATAAAGGAATGTAAACATACCACAAATTACATTATTGTAACGGCAATTGGTGTGATGTTCACTAACAAATTTGTGTGGGAATTTTGATCACAACTGATAATAATTATTTAAGTAACCCATGCAGATCAAGTGAATTATTCTGCATATTATCTTACGCAATTTGATCAGAACCGTTTCTAAATAAGGTAAATTCGTGTCCAAATTGATGAACTTATACCAGTAACAGCAGGAGACCAGAAAAGTTTACGAGAAACGCTGCAAACGATTATAACAGAAGCCAGAAAAAGTTGACTAGAAATTAATGAGGGAAAAACAAAATACATGAAAGTACAAAGAGACAGGGACAACAAAGACAATCAATCAATAAATATTGGGGAATATTAATTTGAAATAATTGAATTCTTCATTCCTATCCAGTTATTTGAGATGTAATTAGCCCATATTGTATGATTATTTCATATAACATTTTTGTAAATATTTTAAATGTGATAATAGCATGATTGCTAGAATAAATATCTATCTACTAATGAAGTTTTTTGCAGTTGTGTTGGTTATATTCCATATTTCATTTTATCGCTTAGGTACGCGCAACACTTTCCAAATATACAAATATTAAAATTCAAACCTATTTTATTCTCAATAACCCCTCATACAGTGTTTACATAAAGTAACGTAACTTGCTAATATTTCGATTTCCGTTAGGATTACATAAAAAAATGTTGAATAAAAGTGTTTTCAAATAATCCAGACCATCTGTATAAGTCGATTGGAAGTATGCACCGTTGCTCCAAAATAACTTATTGACATATTTTTTTAAATAGTACACTATGTATATATTTTCAGTTTCTTATAATCAATTAAATTACAAATACAATCGTCAAGAATGCATAATTCCACCTTTAATAATTCCTGTAACGTAGATTTTAAAAGAATGGGGGGCAATTGATGAAATAAAGAAATAGATATAAGAACCAAATGATATAATAATATTAATTAAAATAAAATACTTAATTAGAACAAAACTTCTACTTAATAGGAATGAGCAAAGTGGATTGGTCGAGGCTCTACCATGTGCGCATAGTCGGGGTTACCTATAACAAAGAAAATATGCGTGAGTGTCCGTCTTCATTAACTCTACTGTTTAGTTGAATAATTATTCGATCAATCACCGAACACAAAGGGCTTTAACTCGCATTGTGTTCTATTACTAATTAATCTACCAACGAGGCCTAGTTCCTAGGAGTTTTACTTTATGGTACATGGGGGGATTCAACGCGCCACCAAGACCCCTCTCAGGACTACCCTCAAGCGTAAAGGGATTAAACTCGCATTACGCTTCACATCTACTAGTACTGAGTTGTGCAATGAACATGAAGGCCTGACTCGCGACATGTTCGCTCCAGCTACTAGAGCTTGACCAATGGTCGAATCTGAGTTGTGCAATGGACAAAAGGGATTAAACGAGCATTTGCCCGCTCCAGATATATTTGTCAAGTGAGAGCGAATTATTATTCAATCATTATCAAAACACAGTGATATTTTATATTCAAAACATTTAACAGGTAAATAACACTCAATAATGACAGCATTAATGTAGAGGAATAAAACAATAAAAAAAGAACATTCAGTGAAAAAGCTCACCTGAATATCTTGCAGTTTAATCACCCACCAATTCAAAATCTCTAACACTAAACAATAATTTCTCGGAACACTAAATTGAACCACAATTTAGAAACACAGTCAATAACAGAATGAATTGAATAGTTTTTAATAAACTCGAGGCCTTTTAAAAGCCCAAAATTCATAAGTAGATAGCAATCGTAAATCAACGCTATTTCTTGGTGAGAAATATGAAATCATCTGGGGTACGTGACAATTAAGATAAACACTAAACAGTCGAACACGTGTGCTTAAAAATTTCTTAGGTTGCCTTTCATAAGAGTATCGATAAATATGTTTTAAAGGAAGAATTTTTGACAATTGCTTACATTCCAAAGGTTGAAAGGTTACATTGGTTTGAATCTAAAATTATAAAAAAACTGTTGATGTCAAAAGACTACTGGGTTTTTCTGTAATCACTTGTTTTTAAATGTCATTTCATTTCTTATTGTCATTAGTGGAAGGTGTTTATTGTAATTAGTTGTTTTTAAAATGTAAGTACGTTTACAGAACAGGAAAGAATAATGATTGATGAGAGGTTACGTTGATCATAAAAGGACTTATGATGAGGTAGTTCACTTATTTAATGATACGTATCCAAATCGCAACCAAATTACCAAAACTGCAGTATTTTAAGAAGTGGGCTCAAATAAAAATCGCCCTAAAACTGGGCGACCAAAGACCGTAACTAATGATGAAAAATCATTGGACGCTATGCAAAGTTTTATAGAAAATCCCTCAACATCCATGCGGAAAACTGTATTAGAACATGATGTTAGTGTGGGATCCGTCTGTAACATTATTAAGAATAATTTCTATCCTTATAAAGTAACTCTATTACAAGAATTATCTGAAGAGGATTATGACCACAGAATAAAATTTTGTGAAACTATAATGCAAAAGGTAGATGCAGTCCCCCATTTTCCAAGTAAGATAGTATTTTCCGATGAAGCCACGTTTATGTTAAATGGTACAGCTAATCGCCACAATTGTAGATATTGGAGTGATACTAATCCTAGGTGGATGCGGGAACATAGAACACAAAGACCTCCAAAAGTTAATGTTTGGGCAGGTATTATCGGCACCACTGTTATAGGACCATTCTTTGTAGAAGGCAATTTGAACGGACCAAAGTATTTAGATAATCTGGATGAACTGAGAAATAGAACACTGTTAACAGCCCATCAAATAACAAATCAGTAATTGCGTAATACCATATCAGCTTTTTATAATCGACTTGGATACTGTCAAATATTAGAAGGAAGACAATTTGAACATCTCATTTAATAAGATTAGCTGTTATTTGTTCCTGTTGATTATTTTGGTAGGTAATGGAAACGTTCCCGTAAATTATTTTTCTCAATCACTGTAGAACAAATAAAACTAAAATTATGCGGTCTTGACGGTTGTATTTGTAATTCAATAGATTATGCATAAACTGAAAATATATAGATGGTGAACTATTTAAAAAAATATGTTAATAAAATATTTTGGAAAAACGGTGCACCCTGTATACGTCTAATCGACTTATGGTCTGGAACTTTTATTCACATTTTTTTTTTGTAAACCTAACTGAAATCGAAATATTAGCAAAATACGTTACTTCATGTACACACTGTATAAGTAAATCGTAAGAAAAAATGTGCCTTACTTCTTTGGTTACCACACATCTGGAATAAATAAATTGGAATCATATTATTCATTCACACCTCTGGCCATAGACAATATGGTACACTCAAAATTGAATAACCGCCCATTAATATTTTATACAAAAATTAACTGTTCTAAAATAATAGTCATAAGTATTTTAAAATGTTCCTTTTTGATCTATACCGCTAAATACCGTCCTTCTAAACTGTATTTAACTTGTAACTATGCACTTATACCAGTCCGTCATTGCGTATCTCTTAAATCAAATTAAAATAGCTTTAACTCTAAGCTTTCAGATTACATTTACATATTGACTTTATCGCTAGGATCGGTACACCTCATTTCATGTTTTAGTAGCTTCCATTTCAGTACAATGAGAATTATCAGCGACAATATACACTGAAAAACAACAACATTAAAGTCTTTTATACATTCATAACATTAGGAAAAAAACGGTAGTGACATTAATGTATTGTATAATGATTTATTCAAAGATGTTTTCAAATCCCAACATGGATGGGGTAGAAGTAAGTTTTGAAACTTAAAAATTTTATTAATAGGGTTGAGTAAAGTACCTACATTTAAATCCAAATTTTCATTTTTTTTGGTAAATATTCTTCAGTTAAAATGAAGCACCGTTCTACTGAAATAATTATGCATATCCACAGACTTTTTTAGACAGCACTTCCCCCACAAAAGGCATAGTTTAAGCGTGTGTGAGAAAATGGCACGGAAATAACTCCATTTGCCAGAGAATTTTGAAAATTGCTTTTCTCAATTTAGATAGTGCGTAGAACGCCTTCAAGAAATTTATTAAGGAATCAAAAATTATTCTATTAGCGTTATTAAGGATGTGGCTAATATTTAGCGAAAAGGATGAGTTTGTAAGTACTGGTTTGTAGAGTATCAGAATATATATATCCACTCCTGTTTTCATTTATTAGCAATTCTATGACCTATCGTGTTGTTTATATTATCTGCTGATGTGAAAATATTACAAACTTGTCCATTTATAATTGAATCCTTCGCTAACAAGTCGGCCCTTTCGTTCCCAGTTAGATTGCTATTACCTAAATAAACGTAGCATTCAGCTCCATCAGTTCGGCACCAACAGTCAAAGGCACCTCAGCCTTCTTGTGCTCTTGGTTGTGCCGTTTATGTGAAGGGAACCAGTAGCCCTTATCAGGCTTAACAGTCTTTTCACTAGATCCTTCTTGAAAAAATCCTCCCTTGGATTATCTAGTCTTAGGAGTCTATATCTCCAATGACGCAATCTTTCACATTCGAAGATGAGAGGCGGTTTGTAATCAACCAATTGATGATTTTCGGTATAATTACCAGTTTTGCTGTATATATGCTACATATATCAGGTAATTTGTAACCATATGATAATCCATATGAAAATCACACATCCTACCCCATCTTCTGTATTAGATCCATCTGTGTATATGAATATTTTATCGAGTATTTTATCAACAAACCCTGACAATATTGATTTTAGTAGAAGTACATTGATTTCATTGGAAGTTGAATACTTGGGAATTAAACTTTGTGACTCGTATTAAAAGTTCTAAACTGCACCGAAGTGCTGGGATGATTTTGTATTTTTGTAGATGTTAGTAAAATTCATATTTTGTAGTGTACAATGCTCCTTTTTAAATGGAAATTTGATCATTTAGTTAGTTATCAGGTATGATCGACTCTCAAGGCAAGTTTCCATAAACATTTTTACCTCTAATGAAATACAGAGTGGTAACTTTTTTATTATAAACGGACTGTAAGTGAAATTTAACCATAATTTTCTATAGTGATGCTGCTGTCTCAAACCTAAAAACCAACAAAAAGAACATTTTTATCATTCGAATTTCGTTTAGCACCAATTTTGCTTTTGTTTGTGTTCAGTTTTGTCCAGTAATCACGTGAGCTATTTTTGAGGATTTTTGACCCCCCCTACACCCTTGGTGAGATATAGTAAAATTTTTCTCGACCCCGCCACCCCTAATCTTACGTGAAATTTTTTAATATTTGTGTTTAGGGTGTAAATGCGTGGAATTAAAAAAAAAAAAAAATTTGCTCAATTACTTGTATTCAAGACTAGGAAAGACTAGTATTAGGGAATATTACCGTAATCATGTGTCAGATTTTATTAAAGACACGTTGTTTATTTTGATTTAACTGAACTTTGACGCAATTTTACATCGTTTTCTAATAGAAAAAAATTACGTGATATTTGCCAAGTCCCCCGTCTCCCATAAGTAAGATTTGGCTCGATCCCCTCCCCCCTGAACACCTCACGTACTTAATGGACGCAACCTTAACAACTATGCCTGTAAGTGTAATTTGTGAAACCGTTCACGTTATACATTATATTTTTGTTATGGAATTTGTTATTAGTTGATTGTCCGGTGATACTTATATCTTCATTTTCCAGAAAATAACTTTTAGCTCTTTTGGAAGATGTACCTTTTATAATTAGAAGGCGTATTTGGTTCGTATTCAATAGTGCTCCTCCACGTTTTGCATTAATCGAACCGGAGTTTTTCAATAACGTTTCTCAAAACTTTAGGATATGACGAAGTACTGCATACCCATGGCTGCCATGCATTTTCGTGTATAAGGATATTTAATATCACTCGTTCACGCAAGCCTGATCTTAAATTTGAAATATGCTTCAAATCCTCTAGCATGTTTAGACGTAGTCCACCTTGAAACAACAAAACCACACATAAATATATTTTTCAAAAACGTTAATTAGTCTATCATTCCAAATAAAAATTGATTTGATATAATTCATCAGCAATTTGGACAAGGATCTAAAAATCCTACTGTAGTATCTTTATTCAGCATCACAAACTTACCGACTCCGCAATAATTAACCAGCCCGCCGAATAAGCGGCGCGTGAGTCAAAGCATAATGACTATGACTAACTTCAGGAATGATATTAGAAGTAAGTTGAATTGATCGTAAGGTAAGAGCCAATTATACAAAGTGAAATGCGAGGGCAGATCGTAAAATATCTTGCAGTGAACGAAAGAATTGGAAACAACTAAAATATTTGTGAAAGATCTCTAAAGTAGTTGGTTACGACAAGCTGCTGTTTCATGTCAAAAAATGGAATTTCCATTTTCTGTGATAATTTTTTTTCAACGAATTTCTATTGATGAACATCATGAGTTAGAAGGAAATAAGTATAAATTCAGTGTATTACCTACTCTTTTCCTTTGACAGGATATCATAAGCGAATATATGAAATATAGCATGGCCCATAAGCGACAATGCGTTCGGAAGAAAAAGTATAAATTCAGAGTAGGTATTAGATTAGATTAGATTAGAAATGGAGTGGCTCTCTGTCCTATCCCACTGCGACCTTTGCAGATCTATTGTGGTCCCCCTATCCTTAGAGCTCGATATCTAGCTTTATTCTTTTTGTTAGACTTATTAGCCTGGATACCGCCTACCATGCATAGCTCTCTGCCCTCGGTTTTTCTTCTCCGAATAGGTGAGACCGTACCCTTACTAGGCCTTCGCACTCACAAAGTATATGCTCCGCGGTTTCGTCTTCTTCCTGGTAAAACCTATATAGGCTGTCATCTGCTAGGCCAATTGTGTGCATATGCTTCCTCAGCCTACAATGTCCGGTCAGCATTCCCACCATCATGCTCGTCATTTCTCGACTTTGACATAGTAGGTCACGTGACAGTTTGGCCGAAGGGCTTTTAAGGAATAGTTTAGCGTGCCTTTGTCCTGGGGTTTCATGCCACAAGCACAGCGCCTGATTGTTTATCCATTGGTGGATGCTCTCCTCAGTGAAGTTTTTTGCAATTCCACAGGAAGGTTCTCGCCCTATCATGACCTCAGCCGCTCCCTGCTTGGCTAATTCATCAGCCTTTTCATTGCCTTTGATTCCTTGGTGACCTGGTACCCAAGCTGGGGTCACTCTATTATGACTACCTAGTCTGTTGAGGGCCCACACCGGATTTGACGTTGACCGATATGAGCTTATCGCCTTTAGTGCCGCCTGGCTGTCGGAGTAGATGACGATTCTTTGGTTATCCACCTTCCGGCTCATCAACTCTTCTGCACAGCATTGCACTGCCATTACCTCTGCCTGAAAGACAGTGGCATGTTTCCCTAGGCTTAGAGAGATCTTGATCTTCTCTTGTACCCCATATATTCCGGCTCCTACTCCAGAGTCTGTTTCAGAGCCATCAGTGTACCAGTTGAGATTCGCTGTTATAGGAGGCCCTGCCTCCCAGTCCTTTCTCTCTGGAATAACTATTATGTATTCATTTTTGAAGCTGTATTGTGGGGCAATCTGATTCATTGGCATTCCCAGTATTAGATCTGCCTTTATTTCTTCATATAGCTTTTTATAGGCCTTGCCGTGTCCGTGACTTATCGGAGGAGGCCCCTGTAATAATCTGTGACTAACAGATCTTGCATTTCCCTGAATGAAGATATGTAGTGGCGGTAGGTTTAGTATTACCTCCAGGGCTGCAGTCGGCGTTGTTCACATGGCCCCTGTGATACTTAAGCAAGCTTGCCTTTGGATACCACTTAACTGCCTTTGCGCTCCAATCTGCAGTGTCCTGGGCCACTAGACTACTGATCCATAGGTTGTCCCTGGCCTCACGACCTGTGTGTATAACCATTTGGTCATGTTGGGATTTAATCCCCAATTCTTCCCACACATTTGCCTGCACCTTCCCAGAGCGATTCTGGCCTTGTGTGTGGTTTTTTCGATGTGAGAATTCCATGTAAGCTTCTGGTCAAAGATTACCCCTAGGTATTCAACTTCTTTCGCATATGGAATTTCCACTCCGTTCATTTGCGGCTTTTGTAGACCTTGCAAATTTCTCTTTTTTGTAAACGGTACCAGTGTAGTTTTGTGGGGGTTCACTGCCAGTTCTTCCTCCCTACACCAACCACTTACTATATTAAGCGCCATTTGTGTGCGCTCTGATAATGTACTTGGAAACCGTCCTCTTATGACGATAGCAAGATCGTCCGCATATCCCAGACACTGAATACCTTCGTCGGACAGCCGTACTAGAAGCGTGTCTACTAGAATTGCCCACAAAAGGGGCGATAGAACGCCTCCTTGAGGACAACCCCTTCCGACCCCCGCTGTGATGGTTGCCTCCCCCAGGCTGGATGTAATTATCCTATTAGATTGGCTGCAAGCCACCCGCAGATGGTGGGTTCGACCCCTCTTCTTTCCATACACCTGGTTATAGATATTGGAGAAGCATTATTGAATGCTTCCTCTATATCCAAAAACTAACTACTGCTATTTGCTTGTCGTCTTTCGACTTGGACAGTAGCCGGTTTAAGTCATCCAGAGCTAAGTCTGTTGACTTGCCCTGTTGATAAGCGTACTGACTCTCGCTTAGAGGGCGCGTTTTCAGAGCGCTGTCCTTTATGTACCTATCTACTAGCTTTTCCAAAGTCTTAAGTAGAAATGACGTTAGGCTAATTGGTCTATATGATTGGGGCGTTTGGTCTGAGATTCTACCCACCTTCGGATGGTAGATGACCTTCACCTTCCTCCATATTACCGGAGTATATTCAAAGGCTAGGCTAGCCTTGAAAATCTTACTTAGTTGCGGCACTAATGCCTCTTCACCTTTCTGCAATAGGGCCGGATAGATTCCATCCTCCCCCGGTGATTTAAAGGGTTGGAATTCGCCTATGGCCCATCTTATTTTATCCGGCTTTGTAATGGCAGTGGCAAGTTGCCAGTCCTCCCGGCTGGGTCTGTGTGCCTCTTGGAGATTACTGACTACCTCCTGCCGACCTTGATACATGGTAGCTCTTGGAAAGTGTGCTTTTGTCAGCAATTCCAAGCTTTCCTGGACCGTTCCTGCATAGTCTCCGTCCATTTTTTTTCAGGAGACCTACCTTGTCAGTAGAGCCCTCCTTGGTCAAGACTTTGTGGATTCGTGCGCATTCTGTGGTCTCTAGAATATCCTCACAGAACCTTCTCCAAGAGTACCTTTTGGCCTTCCGGATCTCCTTGTTATATTGAGTGAGTTTACTCCTGTATAGGTCCCAGTTCTGGTTGAGCTTGGCTTTATTAAATAGCCTTCTTACCTCGGTTCTTAAACCCTCTAGATAATTGCTCCACCAAACTGTGTTCCCTTTGCGTTTCCTTGTTCTTTCTAAGCAGTTTTCTCGGTAAGCATTCAAAATTGCCTCATTAACCTGGTCAACTGCCACTTCAAGGCTTTCCCTCCCTTTTATAGTGACTGTCCCTTCATTAAGTGACTCTCTGAGGGATTTATCGTATCCTTCCCAGTTCGTCTCCCTTGGATTTCTGAATTTAGTCACTATTATTATTATTATTAGCATTAGGACTGCTGACTTAAGATCGAATCTTATATGATGGTTCCTGCGATACCCGCTATGCTCCTATGTTATCACCTATTCTGTTGGTACTCAAAGTCAAGTCTAATACCTCTTTCCTAACCGTTGTGACAAAAGTAGGTTCTGTACCTCTATTGGCAATAAATAACCCTTCCCTAAGTATGAATTCATAAAATAACTCACCTCTTTTGTTGATGTCCGTACTGGCCCAGATGGTATGGTGGGCATTGGCATCATATCCCAGTATAAGCTGCATGTCCCTTTCTCGGCAATAGTCTACGACAGCCTGTAATGCCTGTGGAGGGCATGCTAGCTCATCTCCCGGACAGTAGGCGGAACAAACGACTACTCTCTTCGTCCCACTCCGAGTTTGGTATGAAAGGATTCCTGTAACAAAGTCCCCGGAGCATAGCCCCGAGATTAGTACACAATTAACCCTTTCACTATTAACCCTATGATAGAGTAACGTACCTGTTTGTTGTTTGAGGTACGCTATAGTCCTTCCATGTACCCAAGGTTCCTGCAGAAGGGCCACGTCTGTGCCTTCTTTTTCCCACCTTCGACACTGCACGGCACTGGCAGCCTTGGCGTGTTGAAGGTTGGCCTGCAGAATCCTAACGCTGTCCTCTAGGTCGAAGAGGAGTCCTCTGTGGGCTCTATGACCTTGATTGGCTCCCCCTGCTCCATGGCTTCAGCCTCATCCTTGACCGGTGACGGTCTTTTGAGAGGGCTTTCACCACTTTGGTGAATAGCTTCCCCGGGTCTACCCTCGATAGAAGATCCTCCCTTCTTCTTCCCCTTCTTCAGCATTGGTCCTTTCCCCGAGGCACTTGGTCTCACTGCCTGTGGGGAGGGCGCACTGCTTACTGTGCCAGTGGAGGTTCCTGGTTTTGAGGCCTTATTCTCCACTGTTCCTTTGGACTTGGGTCCCCGCTCCTTGACCTTAAGATTGATTCGGCCCATTCCGTAGTAAGGACTCATGTACAATCTTCTGATCTCCTCCAAGGATTCCTCATCCATGGAGAAGGTCCACATCTGACCCTTTTCCATCGGGGTGTTTCCCAGATCGTCCAGAGCGATGTCTTCAGCTTCCGGTTACTCACCTTCAGCCTGTTTAGGACTCGTTTACCTTCCAGTCTCTCGCCGTCCTCGTCTGGGACATAGACATAGCAGGCAGCCGCCGGCTTCGGTAGGCTCTCCCCCCGAAGGGTCCGGAGACTTGCATTGTCCCAAGGAGCCAGCGAAGGAACCACTCCCACCAACCAGTCGGCGCTGACAATGTCCGCGCAATGGACTAGAAGGTACCCGGGTTTTTGGGTGCATTTGACGAATCTCACTTGAGGTCCGTCCTCTGCCCCTCCTCATATGCCTTTTCAACTAAAATCCTAAGGTATAAATTGTGTTAATAAATACATACACTGTGTCCGTAAAGTATGGAACAAATTCATTTTCAGCTGAACAGGCCAATTTAAGGAATAATCCTGAAACACGTCGATTTTTTATTTTAATTTACCGTATTTTAAAATAATATATAGGGTGAATTACTTTCGAGTAATGACGTCACTGTAATTTTTTTAAAATAGAACACCCCCATTTTGTCTCAATTTTCGGATTACTCTAGCTGAGCTGATTCGAAAAATGTATCATGTTGATTCCAATTGGTACAGGGTGGACAAAAATATAATAGTTTTGTGTGTGCTCATAAAGTAACGCGTAACATTCTTTATTAGTTTAATTAACAATATTATCAAAAATACTTATTGTCTAGCGGACAGAATATGATGAAACACATGACTTTGTAAATGTTCGAACTGCAGCCCTTTCTGTATATGACAGTAACCCAACGGTGTACAAATTCTTGTTGAACCTTGTTTATTGTGTCTTGAGAAATATTGTTTATTGCTCCGAATTCTCTATTTTAATTCTTGAATATTTGCTGGTTTCGTTTGATACACAATATTCTTCAGATGGCCCACATAAAATAATCCAAAGGATTGAAATCTGGTGACCTCGCTGGTCCACGTCTACCAATCCACCTGTTTGGAAAAATTTCATCTAGGTACCTTCTAACATCTACAGCATAATGTGGAGGTGCACCATCCTGTTGAAACCATCAACTTTCATCAAAACCTCCAGGATTACGTCTGCTGGGAAACAAATTACGTAAAGTAGGTACGAGATACCCCTTTTAAAACTCAAGGTACGTTGCCCCGTTTAAATTACCTTCGATGAAGTAGGGTCCGATGATTCGATTTCTTACAATTCATCCAGCCTATACATTTACCTTTTGCGGGTATTGTGTGTGATGCTCACGCATCCAGTGGGGGTTTTCTTTTGCCTAATATCTACAATTCTGACGACAAACCTCGACATTTAATGTGAAAGTGGCCTCATCAGAAAAAATAATGTGTTGTATCAAGAGAAGGTCTCGGTGACATTTATCCATCATTTTTTCACAAAATTGGATTCTTCTATCGGGATCATCTTCGTTTAATTCCTGCACAAGTTTGATTTTATAAGGATGCCATTTTTCAAGCTTTAATAGCTTTTGTACCGTTGTTTTGCTAATACCGATATCGCGACTAACTTTACGCACAGAAGTGTGCGCATCTTCTTCAAAACTAAGTAAAACATCTAATGCTGTATTAGCATTTGCAGAGAGACGACCTGATCTGCGTGCATTTTCAACCGTACCAGTTTCTCGAAATTTCTTTTCAATCTTACTGACTGTTGAACGCGTTATAGGTCTTTCTGGATATTTATCATTAAGCAAATTGCACACTTCCATCTGAGTTCAGTCTCCAATCCCAATCATCATAAGTATTTCAATATTTTGTTTTACACTTAACCCCATTTCTACTTCAAATTAAATCTAAGCAATAATTAAAACATTCAAGAATACCAAAAACATTGTAGTACTGTCACTGAACATCAATAAATTACTAAACAAATAATGACATTTCACAAAAAATTAGACGACTATGTTTTTTTTAAATTGATAAGAAATAATTTCTATCATATTCTGTCTGCTAGACCACAAGTACCAAACATGTTTGGAAACAGCTCATTTTTATTAATCTAAAAATGTAACCAACTACAGGGTGTTACATTTAAATCAATTGCCGCTGGACAATAAGTATTTTTGATAATATTGTTAATTTAACTAATAAAGAATGTTACGCGTTACTTTATAAGCACACACAAAACTATTGTATTTTTGTCCACCCTGTACCAATTGGAGTCAACATGTGATACATTTTTGGAATCAGCTCAGCTAGAGTAATCCGAAAATTGAGACAAAATGGAGGTGTTCCATTTAAAAACAATGACGGTGACGTCATTACTCGAAAGTAATTCACCCTGTTTATTAGATTATTATTTTAAAATACGGTAAATTAAAATCAAAAATCGACGTGTTTCAGGACTATTTCTTAAAATGGTCTGTTTCGCAAAAAATGAATTTGTTCCATACTTTACGGACACAGTGTATAAGTAACACTATGTAGCATTATTCAGACAATTACACAACATTTGAGAAAAATGATTATAATTAAAACCAAACTTCAATGAATCTTTGTACCATTTCCCATGTTATCTACTACCATTCCAGAAGCTTCGTCTCTTCTATATAGGTCACTAGTTTGACTGGGGGGGATTTTCAGTAGTTGTAATGGTTGTATTAGTTTTTCTCCAAAGTAATTCCGTCTGAGTCCTTGTTCTCACAGAAGCAGAGTATTTGAGTAGGTGTTTCTCATAGAGTTCAGATTTTCTGCACATAGGCTCACTAACTTTGTTCATGTTGTGCAGATGCTTCCTCAGGATGCAGTGTCCAGTCACCAGATCGATAACTTTCAGCAATTGTCTCTTACCAAGTTTCAATTGAGAGTTTCCTGTCTACCAAGTTCATTAAATTCTTTGTACGGAGGTGCCCTTGTGTGTACCTCCATTTAAGTTGGCGTTCCTTATCTAGCCAGTTCCCGATTTTTCCTCTTATGCAATATTTTGTAATTCCACAAAACGATCCCGGGCCTATAAAGTCTCCTTCAGAACCTGCTTTAGCTAACTGGTCTGCCATATCATTATTTCATTACCTGCACGTGTCAGCACCCATATTAGAGACACTTTGTTTTCCTTTTCCAGCCTCTTAAGGGATTATTTGCAGTTATCTGCTTGAAACACATACGTATATCGACCAAGTCTAAAGAATATTCTCTTTCTAGGTCCATGTATACCAGTCACAGTACCATGGTTTGTTTCGGAAACATTGGTGAACCAGATGATTTCTCCAGAATTACCTGTTTCACCTTCATCCCTAGATGGGATGATGTTCACTCACTCAGTGAATATGTTCTCCGGTATCATGCTATCAAAACTCATGTAAATATGGGTCCATCTAGTATTGTCCCAGTAGTATCGGTTTGTCTTTCTCGAACAGTGTTCGAGGACCGTAAGTCTCCTGAATTCAGCCTAAGAATTGCGATCATTGCCTCCGCCCTCACAAAAAGTTTCAAATGAAAAAGTCCAATAAGAGCTTCTATTGATGCCGCCGTCGTGCAGTTAATATGTTCACTGCGGAGGACACTTCTGTCCTCCTCCACTAGACTATTGTTCCATGCATAATCGTTAGGCTTGTCGCAGACGTGTAAAGCCAGTTAACCACCCCAGGTCGTATTCTCTAGGCTCTGCCCATTACTCTTCTGCATTCCAAGAAACACCTAGTCGTCCTGGTAGTAATTTTTCCAGGTGTGTGCCAATTCAGTTTGGAATCAAGGGTCATTCCCAGATATTCAATTTCAATCTTTTCTAGTTTGTAGTTTTTCTCCGAACCACAGTACCCTACTCTGCGGAAGAACTCTTTTACGCGTAAAAGTATTATTAACTCAAAGATCCTCTTTAAGGCACCATTCCGCCACAGTTCGGAGTGCTTCTTGCAGGGCATTCATAATTACCTCTGGGAATTTCCCATTGGTAACAATCACTATGTCGTTCGCAAAGTCATGCGCCCATATGCCATGATCATTCAACCTGCAGATCAAGTCATCCACAATTAGGTTCCATAAAAGTGGTGAAAGTACTCCTTGAGGACAGCCTTTAGTTGTAATAACGGTGTAAGTTATATCAGGAATACGTGCTGTTATTCTCCTATGCTTGAGCATGGATCCTATCAATTTGCATGTAGTGCTGTTAATCCCTCTTTTTTTAAGGGATCTGCTCATTGATGACTACAATGTGTTGTCAAGAGCACCTTCGATGTCTAGAAATGCCGTAAGGACTACTTCCTTATAATTTAGGCACCTTATTAAGTTTTTTAGATATTGAAAGTAAGGTTAAAATTACATAAAATTGAACGATCAGTCATGAAAAAGCAGTTGCAAAGGAAATTCCTATGAAATTCTGCTATGATGCTTGACTGTTCTCACAAAAAGATCTACCTATGATCCTAATAGTACATTATACTATAAGGGAGAAAAATGCGTTATTTTGGCAGAGGTACCTACAATTTGAAGCCCGAGGGCTACAATGCAACGAGGACAAAATAGCATCTCTCCCGAATGGTATATACTATTTTTTCCACGGTCTCATTAACTTAAAAACACATATTTTATCATTATGAAGTGAGTAGCACCAGAATTATTGTATTCGGATTTGAGCATTTATTTAGTAGTCGTTGAGTTATTGTCATAGCTACTAAATAAACAAACGAAAAGAATTGTCAAATTAAGGTGCTAGCGTTGATTGATAAGTTTGGGAAGATACGCAATGCCTTACATTTATTTGTACCAGTCGACGTTTGTTATTCTCCTTACGCCGCTTGTTCCCTGGCTCTAGTCACGACATTTGTAAGGTGGAGCCTCTGGTAGCCCAACAAGAAAACGCTCATTTTATCTCACGTCTCGCCAGCTGTAGATCATAATAGAAGGTTTAAAATGAATAAGTATTCATTACTATGAAATGGGCAACAATAAGGGATTCGTACTAAGCGCTTAGCGTTGATTGAGATAATGACGTTAGCATAATGTTTTGAGGAACTATTTGTCGTCGATTTATGTATGAAAACCGTATGCAAAAGTCGTACTAAAAGCCAAATCATAATTTCCAGTATTATGAAATGAATTAATAATATCCACTAAAAAATAACATTTTACCGTTCAATCAACGGTTACATCTGATGGTATAAGTAAAGTGGGTACCATCTTAAAAAGTAAATAAAACAAAAATCTGTTCATATACATATTAGTATCTCTTTATATAATTTACTTTAACAAGAATAACTTGACATGATACCTACTTGTCTATTATTAAGTTAAAAATACTTACATAAAGGAAATTTACTTCAGTAGGTACAATAAATATGATCAAAATGAAACCATACAAAAATAGGAATACAATGTATACATGTATATGTCTTCGTTTCAAATATTAACCATGCCCAAGAAAAAAAAATTAAGTAAAGATTTATAAATACATATTTACAATTTGAAATAATAAGTATCAACTAGCAAAATAAATATTACAAATAAAATATCTTATATCTAAATACTGTTGCAACGTTACCAAAGAAAAATGATCTAAAACCAAAATAAAAGTATCTACAGATGCTGCTGGCTTGTTCTTGTCTTTTAGATAAAATACATATCTTTCAGTGAGGTTTACCAGTTTTTATTGAATTTGATTTTAGATTTTGACTTTCCCATTTCAAGTTGTCAAGAGGACATAAGTTTGTGTTATGTAAGTGAATTATTCCTAATAGTCTCTTATAAATTGATTTGGATAGATTATCACTAACTTATATATAATATCTGGTAAACTTCATTAAAATATTTTATTATTTTTTGGCATAGACTTACAAAACTGTTTGTCTGGTTCTTAAGAAAAGATACGTTATTTTTTGTAGCAAAGCTTTTATTAATTAACAAAATTTCTTTTTTGTCATTTATATTCATTTGATCTTTTATTCAAAAATTATAACAATCGTTTTCACATTTTGTCTTTTCTACCAACATTTTGGTGAAATATCCGGCAACATAAACATTAGAACAAGTTTCTAAATTAATAATTTTGTTAGCCTCATTAAGAATGTCCAGATCAGAAGAAATAAAGCCGCTGATATCAGTTTGCGATAATATATTTTCCGAAGAATTAGTTGCATGGTTATTAGCTTCCATAACTGGAAGGTTAGTTTTGTTTTACTGATTTTCGTCTAATTCTAAAAACTCTTGTAAATCTTCTTCCCAATTTCCAGTATCTAATGCTTTTTGTAATCTAATGTTTATGTTGCACTCCAAAGATATTGGAAATTGCTGCACACTTGGTTTTGCATTGTATCCACACCTATTTCTAATTACAGAAAATAAATTTTCTAATGGATCCTGATTTAGATGGCTAGTTATTATATACTTACAGTTGAAGGTATTTCTCAAATGTTCAAATAAACCTAGAACTGAATTAAGTGTCCAAATGAAACCGTTAATACAGTAGATATTATTTCTTTTGATATTATTTTCGAAAATCTCAATTGAATTAAAATAATCAAGTCCAAATTTTAATTGATTCAATGAGGTGAGATTTTTAAGAGAAAGGGGACGTCTATCAGGATTTGGATCATATAAGGTTCTGCTGTTGAGACAATCAAATAAAACGTTTACTTTATTTAGGAAGTCTGCAGTATTTTCGGCTGTTGCACTTTGAAAGTCATTAATTTGGGAACATGTCCTTATTGCAGCATTAAAAGAATTTGAAAAAATCTGAGCTGCAAATTTGACTCATTTTTTGCCATGTATTTGGATTTAAGTGGGTATCCGTAATTTTTGACAATGCCCTAGTGGTTTTGCTTTCTTTATCTTCCGAATATGTTTTGACTAAATCTTGCCAAGATACAGGATATTTTAATTGGAGATTATAAAGTTCGGATCTTATATTTCCGGACGGACTTTACCTATCCACCCAGAAATAAAATTTTATTTAGACACTGGGAATTAAAAAAAACTGATTATATTGTCTTTATTTTTCTTTTTATTATTTTTATAACAACAGGTATTTTGTTTTTTCATCTCCATAATTCAATGAATTTGAAAATCACAACGAAAATAAAAAATAAAAAACACTGATACTGTTGTACCGATCAACTGCCGACTCAAATTTCAAAACCGATTATACGGGGTTGGGATAAAGTATGGAACCAAGTAAATATCTTTTAAACAAAAATAACGTTATTTATGAAAATTTGCAGGTAAGTGCAATGGAACAAAATGCATTTGATGTACATTTTTTTGTTAATAATATACTTCCAGTTTAACCGGAAAGAAATGCCATCAACTCCTTTAATTTAAATGGGATATATTTTTACAGATTTTGAAAGAGCTTGTTATTTTAAATTCCTACATACTGAGTTTAGTGTAAAATAATTTGTAAAAACGAGAAATATAGCACTTTTATCAACCTCCTTTCAGTTTTTTGCATTAGAGCAAAAAACTATTTAGATAAACTAATTGTTGTTGATTGTATGCATAGTAATAAATAAAGGAGTACTGTTTAGTACGTCTTTTGTTCTCTAAGTGTCAAATTCTAATTGACGGAAATAAATTTTACAATTTAGAATGGTTTAATTAAGTGAAAAAGAGCGTATTGAAATTTTAATGATGCTCAGTTATGGTGATCGTGTTTGGAACTCATGAAGTGTGTCATATTTTTAATAATTTGCATCCGGAAAGAAATCCTATATCACGCTCAACAGTAACTAAAACATTACAAAATTTTAATACAACTGGGATGTTAAAAAACCTGGAAGACCGCGGACTGCAACGAACGAAATATTGCAATCGATTTAGAAGAATCACCTCAAACTTCCACCACAAATTTGGGATGGTATCAGTCGACGTTATGTAGGAAAGATATTGAAAAGTGAAAAGTATCATCCCTATAAGATACAGTTGGTTCAAGAATTGTCAGACGATGATTTTGACCGACGGCTTGAATTTTGCGAACGGCTAATAAACATCTGTAATGTCGACGACAATTTTCTTCTAACATAGTTTTTTCCGATAAGGCAACTTTTTGTTTAAATGGAAAAGTTAATCACCATAACTCTAGGTATTGGTCAAATGAGAATCCTCATTGGATTTATGAAGCACATACCCAGCATCCATAGAAGTTAAATGTTTGGATGGGAATTGTCGAAAATAGGCTTATAGGCCCATTTTTTATCGACGGAAACTTGAACGGTGACAAGTATTTGGATCTACTAAATAACGAAATTATTTCTGCACTTCAACAGAATGGGCAATTACCACAAAATGTTTGGTTTCAACAAGATGGAGCACCTCCCCACTATGATAGAAGGGTTAGGGATTTTCTGGATGTGAATTTTCCAAATCGATGTATTGGACGTAGAGGATTCATAGAGTGGTCTGCTCGTTCTCCGGATCGTAGCCCGTTAGATTTTTTTCTTTGGGGTTATCTAAAATCACGTGTTTACGTTAGACGACTAACAAACTTACAGGAATTGAGACAAAGAATGATTGATGAATGTGAACTAATACGTGGAGAAGTCTTGGAAAGAGTGACTCAAGAATTTGTTAATAGGATGGCATATTGTCAGCAAGTAAACGGCAAGCATTTTTAATATTTGAAGTAATTTTGTTTCTCATTATTCTAAAATAATGAAATGTACACCTATTGCACAACTAACAGTGAGTTGTTCCTAGTTTTTACAAATGTTTTTACACTAAACTCAGTATGTATGAATTTAAAATAACAAGCTCTTTCAAAATCTGTAAAAATATATAGGGTGTCCCATTTAAATTAAAGAAGTTGATGGCATTTCCGGTTAAACCGGAAGTATATTATTGACAAAAAAATGTACATCAGATGCATTTTGTTCCATTGCACTTACCTTCAAATTTTCATAAATATCGTTCTTTTCGTTTAAAAGATTATTACTTGTTCCATACTTTATCCCAACCCTGTATATAGCGAAGTGAACGTTCAAAAACTACCCTGTCTACTGATCACGACTCGCCTAACAAAATTGTCGGGCTCAACGATAGTGTCGCCATCCCATTCTCAGGCACTTTACGCGCTACATTTTGGCTCGTAAGGTTGCGTATCTTCCCAAACTTATCAATCAACGGTGCTTGTTTGGTTTAGTTTAAAGTTTGTTTAGTGCACAATGAATACTTGTGAGTCGGAAGAGATTGTGGAGGCTGCAAATATTGCAATAAGCAATTTGCTGCCTACGAAGTCAAGATCTTTATACGATGGTTGGTTGGTTGGTTGGTAAACAGACGAAAACAGGCCGGGTTAGTGGGCCCCAACACTGCAGCCGTTGGCTTATTGTATTGTCCTGTCTGTCTGCTAGTCCGTGAGAAGATTTGTGACCTTGATGAGATCTAGAAGTCTCTTCACAGTATCTCTTTTGGTGAGGTTGTATATAGGGTCATCTGGCCCCATCTGTCTATACCTCCACCAACGTAAAGCCTCACATTCGAAAATTATATGGATGGCTGTTTCGTCCTCCTCACCACATAATCTACATGTAGGTTCTTCTTGGAAGATCCCCATTGTGTGAAGGTGCTTTCTCAGGCCGCAGTTTCCGGTTATAATGCCGGTTACCAGCCTGATATCTCTCTTATTTAACTTCAGAATTTCTTCAGTAAGTTTTGGTATGGGTTGTTTAACCATCAGTTTACTGTGTTTGAGCTTCGGAATTGTTTGTCAGTATTTGAGGTGTTGCATAACCGTTGGAAAAGTGATGCGAAAAGTACACGCTATGTCACTTTTCCGCACCGAAATGTCCAACAAAGCTACCTATGACCTGTCAACTTTTTTTGACAATTCAACCTAATAGTAAATTTCTTATTGGTGTACAATTTTCAAATTGAAGCCAAAAGTAAGAAAACTATTTATTTCATTATTTATTTTAATTTATTAATTATTAAAACATTAACCTATTAAGCATTATTTTAGAAATTATTAACCAAGATCAAAATAATTTATCTTTTGAGTTGTCCAATTCGGACATTGAAAACACTCCTCCAGATATTATCGAAAAGGCTCGAACTGCAACCGAAAATTTGTTACCTGAGGTTTCGAAAGATAAATATCAAAATAGTAGTTCTCTATTTATTTTCATATTGTAAGTTCTTCCTGTTCAAAGTTTAAATAAAATAACTATATAAATTACTGTATTTCTTTCATTAATAAATGTGGTTGTAGAAAAAATATTGTGTACAACTTGTACGCAAATCGCACTAGTTGTACAAACTACTATTTGTTTGGTCTGGAATTTGAATTGAAGATGGCAATGCTATTTATTATTTTGTAAAAATTGTGCTTTAGCTAATTGTGAATATATTAACCTAATGAAATCCTATTCAGATATCTACAGGCACTTCACACGCAAATTAATTTGGACTTTATCTTGAGATCATCCGCTCCTTGTTGATTAAATATGTATTTTCACAGGTGGATATTACTTTGTCGTCTTCTAATTTGAAGTTTTCCGGTTTTCAGATACTTAAATAAAGAATAAGTTCAAAAATTCAGACCCAACTACTGAAACAAGAGAATATCTCATCTCAAATTGTTATGCACAAACTATTCAATATTCGTTTTTTATTGAATAAACATCTGACACGTAATATATTTTTTCTACGCCCATGTCTGTAAACGTCAAAAATCACACTGTAGACATTCCTTGTGAGTGACATTTAACAATAACATGAACGTAATGAAAATCTCATAACATGCACGTGCGTTTAGATAAGAAAACTTGAATTTCTTTGTTGAATCAAATTGCATACAAATTTTTATTTACGTACTACTTTATTTGGTTCATTTACATACTTTTAATCAATTGGAAAACATAAAAGATCTTAGCATTAGTGAAATACATTTTAGATTAAAAGAGTGATGCCCCTAAATGTCGGCAACACATTATACAATTTCAAAAATAAATAATTCGCTTTTTCTTGATATGGACATAAACGTCATCTCATTAATGCTGGCAGTTTTTGTAACAAATTACAGTAACCGAACAATTTATTAACTTTACCTACGAATATGTCTGTTAGTAGTGAAAAAGATGAAATTATGAGCACTCAGAAGAAATAAGATGGGCGTAGAAAAAGTATAGTACGTTACACGAGTTGTAATCCCATTACGCACTCGTGAAATTTACGCACTCGTCTCTGCGCGGCTTCGTGCGTAAACTTTTTCGCTTCGGGCGTAATGGGTTACTTACAACTCTTGTTACGTAATATACTGTTAATACATTTACTACATACTTATATGTTTGTCGCTTTTTCGTTACATCATGTTCCAAGTACTAAAGAGGTTTTCACTTCAAAAGTGTCAATGTACAACCTGCAAATCTACAGCCAAGCTTGAACGATAAAAGGTGTTGTTTATGGAGAGAATATTTTGATTTTTAATATCTTTCTTAAAATAATTCGGTTATGCTATGATTGCAACTGACTTAACCCATTCCGAATGAAACCTTAACCAAGATTTGTGTGGGTAGCAAGACAAGGCGCCATGCTGTTGTATAGCAGGTGATAATAACTGACCGATTCGTGTCCGTATGTGTGTGATACAATCGTTCATTTTCTGAGGCTTTCACAAATATATCTAGAGATTATATTATTCGCTGCAGTGGGCATACACCTGAACGGCATTCTTCATATCGACTTGCAACTTTCAAAAAGTCAAATAAAATTAAATGGAGACGTTCTTTTGTTGAAGTAACTTACGACGTGTTGTCGTACTGTAAATCTCTATATGCGAATTCATGTGAAGAGAAATAATAAATGTGTATACGAAGGGTATTAAAATATAAATCGTGCAAGGGATAACTTCAAAGAGAAAATCATAAAGATTTTTTAAATATATAACGATGCCTGGACTAAGGATGTTGTGCCCAAATGCTCCGTGAGAACAATATATAAAGGAACATTGTTTAGTACCCCAATAAATAATAAACGTATCGTAAAAATTCGGTTATGCTTAAAACCAGAACTTTAGCACCAAATTACAAGGTACTGTTGTACAACCTTTTATTTACAACGGACTTACAGAGAATAAGAATGTCAAATTGCTTGGGAGCTATAAACTCAAAGCGATAGAGGTTACTGGTTAGTAATTATTATAATTATAAATATACTACGGGCAGTGTATAGAGAGTGAGTTTTAAGTATGGTATTTCCATTGTTGTGAGATCTTTCCTTTTTACGGAAAACAATGAAATTTGTTATCTCCAATAGATCACCTTGTATATTTACTGCCTTTTGTAATCCTTAAGAAATTCTGAATATTTTTTATGTACTCTTCCCTATACCGAAACATTATAATTTCGTAGTCATACCTACGTTTACATTTTCTTCGCCAAAGTTAAAATAATACGTTTAGATACAACTGCTACAATAACAACTTTGACGTGTCAGTAAATTGGTATTGTCGGTGTTCTTTGAAAGTCACTATATCTGAAATAGAACGAATAGAGATTTTTAAGATATTAGGATATGGTGATATACGTCGAAGTTAACAAGAAAGGTGTAATACCTTTAATAATTTATATCCCCACGAAAATGTCTTAACAAGATCTAATATCAGTAAATTGGTGATAAAGTTTAACGAAACTGGTTCAGTGGATGATTTATTTAAACCAGGGCGCAGAAAAATTGCATTAACTAGAAACAAATCTTTAGATGTTTGTGTCCGGTTAGAAGACGATACACACTTGAGTACTAGACAAATATCCAGAGAACTTGACATTTCGCAAACATCTATGATGGAAAATAAGTTCCATCCATAGGAAATAAGATTAGTTCAAGAGTTGTTAGATTATGATTTCGATAGACGTGAAGAGTTTCCAAGCAAAATCATGGAAGACTGTTACAATCAAAACGATCCAAACTTTTTAAGTAATGTTTTGTTTTTCGTTGAAGACACTTTTTTAATAATGGCATAACTGTAGATACTGGTCACGTATCAATCCTCGTTGGGTGCGCGAGCTCCACACCCAATATCTACAAAAACTGAATGTATGGGCTGGAATAATGGGCGACAAAATAATTTTTCATTGAAGGAAGCTCAGATGGTCCGGCGTATTCAGATTTATTGGACAATAGTGTCATACCTGAGTTGGCTCGGTGTTTTCCAAATCCAATTAAGTATTTTCAAATACATTTTAATGCAGCCCCCAATCGCGATTAACCCAAAAAGTACTAATTGAACCGAAGGATAGTTAAAAAAAACATCTAAAGTTAATAAAAACGATTTTAATTTAAGAGGTGTGAGAACATGGAACGAAAATTAAAGACAGGAAAAGTGGATAAGAGATATAGAAAAGAGAATACTGATGGATGGATGGATGGAAGAAAAATTTTAGGAAAATGTGCATGATACTTAGATTGTTGCAAAAAATGTTTAACGTGATGGATAAAATATTTCCAAAATAGTACATAGTTAGAGCTAATGTAAACGGGACCTACGAGGTGACCTCAGTTATGTCTTTTATCTATACATATGCAATTTCATCCAACAATATAATTTCCCATTGAATCTGTGGAAAGTAATTGCTCATCACTTTTGGGTAGCCGGTACTACAATACTTTCAAATCTTCACAAAACAGTGATCAGAAGCAAACTTGACTTCCGAGCAATATGTTATGATTCTGCCAGCAGCTCACTCCAACACGAATTAGATACAATTCAAAGTACTGCACTCCGTGTTGTGTTCGGAGCATATTTACCCAAAAATGTCCCGTTCCATGAAAAAATTAAACGCCAGTATTACAGACAACAGTTCAATCCTAATTCGTAGCATATCCTTATTACCCTGCCACGGAAACTACATTTTCCTAAAATGAACTTTTCTCTACCAATAGATCCAAAACATTCCTACTCCGAATCAATTACCCATCAGAGCAATATACAGTGCCATTCGAAAGTCCCCCCCCCCTCGTATCTTTTGAACGGGTACACTTACATTAATACAATTTGGAGTGTGAAAATCAAGTGTTGTAAACTTCTCTACGAATGGTAACAGGTGACGTAATAGTAATAGATGACGTCACAGTGCCACTGTGGCCAATAAATTTAAATAGAACCTTATGGCAAGTGATATCTCGTTTGAAAGGCATTGATATTGGCTACATAGCCATATTAATTTTGTTTGGGTTTAAACTAATTTTGACGGATAAATTAAATAAATACCAAAATTATTGAAATTATTTTTTTAAATTTAGTTAATCAAATATCGACAATGGATTCTTATAGTAAGTGTTCGAAATGTGCTCCGTCTACTTCCTGACAGTAATACATCCTATTAGTAAACTCTTGTCGTACTCGTTTGAATGTGTCAGCAGAAATTGCATTGCATTCTTCAATAATTCTTTCTTTCAAAACGCCAATGCTATCTGGTGCCGTAGTATAAACCTTGGATTTCAAGTACCCCCATAGAAAAAAATCTAATGGTGTCAGATCTGGTGACCGAGGTGGCCATTCTATAGGACCTCGCCGGCCGATCCATCTACCTCGATATTCTTCATCCAGGTAACATCTTACTGCACCATAATAATGTGCAGGAGCACCATCTTGTTGAAATGTTATTTCCAGATGGCCAAATTCATCTGGATTATCTTCCAGAATTTCAAGAATTAACGGCATAATTGCATTTTGTAACATCTCCAGATACACTTCACCGCTTAAATTTGAATTAAGGAAAACAGGACCAACTATGTGGTTTCCCAAAATACCTGCCCAAACATTGACTTTTTCTGGAAATTGGGTATGTTGTTCACGAAAGGTGTGAGGATTTGTGTCACTCCAATACCTTACATTTTGTGAATTCACATTTCCATTGAGGCAAAAAGTACTTTCGTCACTAAAACAAATTGTTTTTGTGTAATGTGGGTTTTGACTAATTTTATTTGTCATACATTCGAGTCTTCTGTCGGGGTCGTCATCCAAAAGGTAGTGCCAACACTCTCTGTACTGTACTTTTACTTACTTCACAGATAGACGCAACTTTAATTGAAGAGGAAGTAGGTTTTACTACCATTTCAGCAACTATATCAATTTTTTTATCATCACTAAATGTTGGTCGACCAGATCGTTTGGCATCTTGAACACTACCTGTTGCTTCAAACTTGTGAAGAAGCTCCCTCAAATAAGTTCTCGAGATAGGGCGATCTGGGTATCTCTCATTAAATAAACGTTCCGCTTCATGGAGATTCTTTCCAGATTCACCAATTATTAAGATAGCTGCTACTTTGTCGGCTTGAGTACGTACCATTTTGCCTATGTAAACTCTTAAACGTCTCGTTAAACAATAATAAAATTAAATATTTAACCTATTTAGAAAAACTTTGCAAAGCAACAAATACTATTAAATTAAAAACGTCAACAGATGTCGAAAGGAATATTACAGGAAACTGTAATAAGATTTAAAAACGTCAATTTTTTTGACAACTAACCAGAGGCGGACTGAAAAATAAATAAATAAATATTTAAATGTGAAATAATAATTTTGGTATTTATTCAATTTATCCGTCAAAATTAGTTTAAACCCAAACAAAATTAATATGGCTATGTAGCCAATGTCAATGCCTTTCAAACGAGATATCACTTGCCATAAGGTCCTATGTAAAATTATAGGCCAGAGTGGCACTGTGACGTCATCTATTACTATTACGTCACCTGTTACCATTTGTAGAGAAGTTTACAACACTTCATTTTCACACTCCAAATTTTATAAATGTAAGTGCAGCCGTTCAAAAGATACGAGGGGGGGAGGGGACTTTTGAATAGCACTGTATGAAGAAACGATAGCGCAATATCAAGACTATAAACTTATTTTCACCGTTGAATCCAAGAATAAGGATGAAGTAGCTGCAGCTGTCTATCATGACAAAATCTCCGTAGCTATAGAACTTTAGAAAGATTGCAGCATATTCGCTACCGAGGTGTACGCTATTGAGGAAGCACTGAGACTCTGCAGATATATTGACTGTAATGTCATTGTTACGGACTCATTTGGCGCTCCACTCGGATTGAAACAAACGTATACCAATCACACCCTCCTCTCAGAAATTAAAGAAGATTTACAGAATTTGGTACTGCTAAGCAAATAAATGAAATTTCTCTGAATGCCATCACATACAGGAATCGAAGGCAATAAGAGAGTGGACTAAATAGCCAATAATTTAATATCCAATCCAACTTTTAATACTTACACTAACCCTTAATTCCTTCAACAGACACTAAAATTACCATCAAGGATCATATTTATAACACCTGGCAGTAATTGTGGAACGTAAGCGACCTAAAATATCAAGAAATCAAACCTCGAGTGAGAACTAGGCTACCTCTTTCATATCCTGACAAACTACCCACAGTACCTAGTTTTAAAAGTGAGCGGTTTGATAAACTTAATCAAATTTTCAAAAAATGCTGTCATTATAGTCCTTATCACAAGGACCAAGGGAAAAAAGGTTTTCTAGTTTTATTAAGATAAGATAAATGTGGGGCTTATGTGCTTCTAAGAACAACTCCACTACGACTTTGCAGATTTATTGTGTATGCCCTCCTGTTATTCAAGAGTTCTTTGTCTAGACCCGTTTTTATTGCTAGACTTCGAATACCAAACTTCAAGTCCTCCATATATTGGGAGGATTTCTTTGTCCTTTAGATATTTTGTTAGTAGCATGTTGAGATCATCCAGTGCTAAATCTGTTGACTTGCCGTTGAGGATGTTTGTTGAAAAAACCTCATATATTATCTAATTTGTCTGTCTGTTATTCAACGTTTTAAGCAGGAAGGACAGTAGAGTGATTAGACGGTATGATTTGGGCGTCATTTCATTTAGTCTCCCTACCTTGGATATATAAATGACTCTCCCCTTTTGCCAATCCGTATTGCATAGCTATACAAGCCTTTAATATCCTGTCCCTTTTGGAGTAGGGGGTCTTCCCCTGAGGATTTAAATGGTTGAAACTTGTTTATAGCTCACCTTATTCTATTTGGCATTGATACCAGTCTCCAGTCCAAGGACCGGAAAGCCTTGATTAGCATTGATATAGGTACTTACCTCAAATGTTGTTTTGTAGGTATCGTCGTCCTTTTTTTGGGAAACCTAGTCTATTTACAGTACCCTCCTTTGCCAGCACCATTTTGGTCCTAGAACATGTGGGGGTATCTTAAACCTCCTCACAGAACTTCTGCCACGATTGCCTAATTGCCTTCATTTGTAATCTCTTTGTTGTACTGTGTACTTTTATTGACACACGCGCCATCCACTTTGTGCCGACAGCTTGTCGTAAAATACATGAACATAACAGATTCTATGATCTTCACTACTCGAGACGGTATATCTGAATTTATGAGCAAAGGAAAAATGAAAGAAAAATTTCGCAGAAATATATTGGATGTGTCCACTTAATCTTATCGTTGTTGTGTGCTTGGTGTGGACCAGGCATAAGAAACACTTGATGAAACAATGTGTAAGAAGTACTGCTTGTATGGCAGCAAAGCATTGTGGTATCTCGTAGGTATCGGCTAAAACCCCGTCTGAATATTATTTTAGAACATTGTTCGAATCATAGCAGGTGGAATGTAGGATCCATACAGATGAACGGCAAGCAGAAGAGCTCATTTACACAAAATTTCATAATATTCACTTGTATAACTCGAATACAATACCGAGTAGACTTCCTACGCATAATTATTGTCTATGCATATTCTTGTCACCTTTAATTTTTTCGCATTACCAAGTATTCCTGTTTTCTTGTGTATATTGGGGTGACATACTGTAACGTGTTTTCCTCCTCGTGCGTTGCTGCTCGTGGCACGTCACAACTGACACCCTTTATACTTGTTCTCGGGCGCCAGATTTCTTACGTGGTTTATTCCACGGCCCCTTGACCCTTAGCGTCAAGAGTTCCGGATAGCCTCAGATGGAGGATACGTAAAAATTCCAGGGGTGTGTTGAATTTAAAAAAAACTTCCCACCCACTTATAGGCGGAGTTTTCTATTGCTTAGAAGTAAGACAATTTAACAATGGAATGAGAAAAGAAAAAAAATATCATTTGGAATAGTCTCTCTATCTCGAGGAATAGTATTTTTTTCGGATCATGCAACTACGTAAGTCTACTATCCTACTGAAGTACAGGAAACTGATAAAAGAATAAATAAAGTCGCCAAATATTACACCACAATTTATTGAATTTCACCAAATTGTTACAATAAATAGATTAAAGACACATAATATACCAGTATAATTACAGCTGTGTTTCACTAAATGAAATTATGTGAGATAAAAATAATAAATATATATATAAATACATATTAAAAAAAATGTTATCGGAAGTAATAGTTTTTAATGCAATACAAAGGAAATGAAAATTCATGCAGCGTTCATTAATTTTAGTTAGCAAGCGGATGTAATCGGTAGCATTTATTAAGCTAGCGGGTGCAAGAAAACTAAAGCTAATGCATATAACCAGGCAATCAAAGCAATCCCAAATTAAAATAATTAACTAACTAAATCGGGTAATTAGTACAACGGAGTAAATCAGTGGTCCCTTCGCCGGGTTCGATTTTCTATTCTACAATTTGCCAAACGGACCCAATATGGATTAGCTTCCAATGGAGAAAAAAGTTTAACGGGGTTCCTAGGAAAATATCAGACAAACCTGATCGTCAGCGATCGCCTGATACTTTACAAAGATGTTACTAGATACACTCAAACACACCAGAACGTCTACTAATGTTCTAGAGTAGCTCAGAACAACAAGGGTAAGAGGAAGGAAATTAATTTATAGTGTCATTGTTAACGTTATTTCACTCAACAGGATGAGGGCAGAAACGGGAATTTTTCGGCGAATATCAAATAAACCTGATCGTCAGCAATCACTTGATACTCTCCAAAGATGTTACTAGGTAACTCAGAACAGCAATGGTTTGACTAAGGGAAATCAATTTTTAGTATTATTGGAAACGGTATGTTACTCAACGAGATGAGGACAGAAACGGGAATTTCTCGGGAAATATCAGATAAACCTGATCGTCAACGATCATTTGATATTATCCAAAGGTGTTACTAGGTACACTCAAACACACCAGAACGTCTACGAATGTGTAGAGTAGCTCAGAACAACAAGGATTTACGGGGATGTTGTGGGAAGGGTGTAATAATGCTTCGAAATAAAAATGACCAATTACGAATAACAGAGTTATTTCGGAGAAGACCACTGATTAACAATAATTTCCAAACAGGCGAGTTTTAAAACTTACAAACTTAAATTGAAAATAACAATTATAATCATTTGCGCCTGATAACGGTATATCAGAAGTAAACTATATTCCTTTCATTTTTAGTTTCTCGATTTCTCAAAATGCCTTTTATCTATGTGCCATCCCAACTTTTGATAGTCTGCGTGAATATAATTCCAAAATGCCAAACCCCTACGCTGATTTGGAATCAACTATCGTCACCCAGAATATCTAGTTTTTCTTTCCCAAAATTAATGATACAATTTAGAAAAGGTTCTATTTTAACCAAAGAAGACGGAAATTCTGAATGTTTGAAATAAACTAAAAATGTTTTACAGCATTTTTTCCCGGTAAACTACAGAAATTAAAACTAAAATCTTTCAAAAAATCATAACCAGAAATGTAACTTCGTTACAATACACTGAGACCTAATTTTGGGATGTCTGCTGGCTTTTGCTTAGGTATGTGTTCATACTCTATCCAGCAATCTTCTATTTATTGTGCCCTAGGATTCTAAATTGCTATACAATCTGCAGGTATGTGGATGGAGGTTTCTTCTTCCTTTCCATATACAGTACATTCTTCTTCGTCCACTATTTTCAGGAGCCCATTCCGGCGACAGTGTCCCGTTAGGAAGTATATTTGATTGTCTAGGCTCCACTAATTCTTTCCAATGGTCAAATTCTCTCTTTTTCTCGGATTTGCGTATTTCTTCCTATATTACACATTGAAGCTGATTCCCCATAATGGTCCCGGTCCCCTAAAGGTTCTTTCAGTCCCTCTCTTTGCTAGTAATTGCTATTTCATTTCTTCTTATTCCAGTGCGTCCTGGAATCCTCAGTAAAGCCGGGTCCAGACTATGTAACCAAATATGTTAAATAACAAATTATACAACAAATTTGTTGTTTAACTTTGTTTTATAACTTGTTATAAAATAGCAGAGACATCCAGACTATGTAACAAAACAAAATTAAACAAAACAGTAGTATTTAAAATGACCTCAAACGTAGAAGATGTAATTTTGGCAGCAGCAGCTTGCGTGATTTTATGTAGGCGACGAGTGAAGTCTAAACGAAGATTTTGGGTACGACCATCGTTAAGAGCTCGAGGAACATATAGTGGAACAACTCTTTTGAAGGATCTAGCAATGGATGACATAGACCCATTGACAGGAGACATTAAATGTGATGGTAGTTTTAAAAACCTTTTGTGGTAGGAACACGTGCAATGGTTTTTATTGCAGTTTTTTCTTGACTTTGACTTGACTTTTCTCTATCGCCTTGCACTTCTTGTTCTTGATGCGACTCTGGTTGATCTTCTTCCTACAACAAAAAAAAAACTGTAAAGCAATTTTTTTTAGGTGCCTAAACATCAAGAAGCATGGCTACAAATTGCAGAAGATTTTAACCAGAAGTGGAATTACCCTCACTGTTGTGGTAGTATGGATGGAAAACACATATGTTTACAAGCTCCAATGAACACTGGAAGCGACTATTTCAACTACAAGGGATTTTTCAGTATAGTTCTTTTAGCAATAGTTGACGCTAACTATTGTTTTACCTATATAAATGTAGGTTGCCAAGGACGTTTGTCTGATGGCGGAGTATATGCTAACACAACATTTAAACAGTTACTTGAAACGTCTTCCTTAAATCTCCCACCAATGAAAGTATTACCAGGAAGAACATCACCTTCACCGTTCGTATTTCTAGGTGATGAGGCATTTGCTTTGCAACCGCATATTATGACACCCTTCCCAGGCACTCAACAGAAAGGTTCACAGGGGCGAATTTACAATTATAGACCCAGTAGAGCTAGGCGTGTAGTCGAAAATTCATTTGGAATTTTATCTGTCGTATTCAAGGTGTTACGAAAACCAATGCTTCTTGAGCCCGAAAGAGCAGAAAAGATAGTTTTAGGATGCTGTTATCTCCACAATTTTCTTAGGAAAGGTCAGTCAATTTCATCCTACTGTCCACCAGGTACTTTTGATTCGGAAGGGAGCTAATACCCGGTACATGGAGAGTCGAAGGTCAGCCAAATGGTACTTTGCTAAGACTTAAAAGGATTCCCAGAAAACCCAGTGTACTAGGCAAGGAAATACGAGAAGAATTTTCTTTATTCTTTACCAGTGAGGAGGGAAAAGTACCGTGGCAGAATAATTACTGACTTCAAATTGGTTATTAATTTAAAATGTAAGGTACTCACCTCTGCTATTTTGTTGTCACTAGCATCTTGTGTATCTTGTTCGGGGGATACACCACCTTCAGTAGAATGTCGTGGCTTATTTTTGTCTTTTAAAAATAAAAGCATTTTAAAAAAAATCCATTTTGTTTTATACGGAGCATCAGCTCCATCACCACTCCACCCTTTTTTTAACTCCCGCTGGAACTGCCCAATAAGCATACGCATTTTTTTTTCAACTTCACTTGCATTTGTTATCAATTCTGCACCTAGTTCAGTCCATGCGTCGTGTTTTTTATTTCTGTTTTTGAAATCCATGAAGGTAGGATCCCATAATACTCGATACTCACGAAATAACTCAATCAAATGAGTGGTAAGTTCTTTTGACCATTCCATCGCGTGAAAAAAAAATAGAAAAACCAGTTTGTGCAAAGCGACAGTTCTGGCAATACTAAATTCAAACGCCGCTGGTGCTGCAGTAAATGTTAATAAAACAAGTGTGGACAAGTCGTGGCGTGTTATAAAAGAAAGTTTTATAACTTTCTTTGATCTTTACCGACACCTAATGGATAACATAAAACATGTTGTATAGCAAGAAAATTGTTTTATAACATTGTGTTTTATAACTTTTTTACTTGAATTTCTCTAACAAGTTACAAAACTTTGTTATTTAACGTGTTATGTTACATAGTCTGGACCCGGCTTAAGGTGACGATGCTGTTCTTGCCTAGTTCATTGAGTGTGCCTAGGCATATTTTGGAACTGATTACACTCAACTCAATGTTTCAATGACAGCTTGACTATCCGACATTATTTTATTCTATTTGCATACATTTGACAAATTGCAATTTTTTAAATTATATAATGTAGTTAAAGCTACTCTAATCAATGGCTTTAGTTTATTTCTTATAATTTGATATTTCCAATCAAATACTAGAACGTATCGTGCATAGAAGAACAATCTCGTTTTTTAAAATAGTTTTCTAGTAACGTACATTTTTATCAGCACCCATACCAAACACTCCATTTATAAATCAACAAACTATGATGGTAGTAATTCGCGCGACCCTTGTATATACGAAACAGGTGTCTTTTAACGACCGTTTTCGGCATGTCTTCATCAGCGCTACATGAAACTGCGGTGCTTCAGCTCTTGTTGGGCTTAATTTTCTATTGTCACTCATATTTAGCTTTTTTAGAATTAATTCACTAGTTCACTTGGTTAGGATCTGATTGGACTTTAATACGCTGATCGTCACTTTTTGTAGTTATTTAAATGTACACTAATCGTTTTACGAGATAAATTGTAAGAGAATTTCTGATACTTTGCTGTCACGTTGCTGTTCCAATTAATTTGAGAGCTCTCCTTTTATCAGTAAAGAATAATTCCTCATTCAAATAATCCAAACGAATCTATAACATATCAAGAATTTTATGTTGAGAAGTGGTACTACTGTTATCTCAATTACATCGTTTAAGCATTGCAAAATGTAACACTTATCTTCGTTAACAGCAATGTAACTGTAAATCGGCCTAATATCACTCCATCAATTCTTTTTTGGTCTAGAAGACTACAAATGTTATTTTCTTACAAATTACATATGAGTATTACAATAATTTATATCTTCATTCATCATTCAAACTGGTATTTTGGGGAAAAATGCCTTTCTTTTGTTATGAGCCTATTTGTATAAGTATAGATTTTTCATGTAGAAAGAAATCATTTTGGGAGAATGATACATATATATCTATTTTAAGGATTCACGAATATTTTCATGTGTTTGCTTAGGTATTTGTTGCAAGCAGTGTTAATAGTAGGATAGATTTTTATTAAAATACCCAGGTGAATGTATTAAAATTGATAAATATTAATAGGTTTATTGGAATCATGCGAATACAATAAATAAAACCGGCCAAGTGCGAGTCGGACTCCCCACGATGGGTTCCGTACCATTATCTATAAAAACATATTACATACAAGTGAAGCTAATATAATTTATTTAGCTGATTGATTTTACTTCTGTGATTCATATTCATTGCTTCGCATAATATATAACGAATTGAAAAAAAAATCCATGAGCCCTCAGGGAGATTCGAATTCGCGATCTCCTGTTTACTAGACTGGCGCTTCAACCACCTAAGTCACGGCGCCAGCTACCTGTTACCGTTATCAAAATCGAACAAAAACGAGCAAAAAATCACGTTTATTATTGTTTATTTTATTCTGTTTTTAGTGTTTGTTGCCACAGCGGCAACAGAAATACATCATCTGTGAAAATTTCAACTGTTTAACTGTAACGGTTCATGAGATAGAGCCTGGTGACAGACGGACGGAGATGTATGAGTAATATTGAAAACCTAATACATTTAACCAGAATTTTGTATTAAAAAGTGTGTTTCCACTTATGCAAATATATTTGGATAACAAAAAATATTATTTACATCCAAAAACATCTATTCAAATTTATTTGTTGTCAAATAAGACACATACAGTAATAGAAATCAACTTAAGCTCAATTTTTTCAGTTAAATTAAGATCGCTTGTAAAACAAAACAATGACTGATTTACTACAGTATTGAACAAAAAACATTCCAGTAATCAAAACGCTAGACATAGTCATATTCAATAGGGTTGATTCAAGATATAAAGAGAAAAGCTTAAACAACAGATGCATCTAATTAGACTTGATATTCAAACATTTATGTACAGGATAATAAAATTAGTGTCAATTTTATTTTTTGTTCCATTCAGTTGACCAGTTTCATTATTTAATTTTATGTAAATAATTTCATTTATAACTAAAAACATTTATTTTACACTTATTATAAGTTAATTGGAAATGAATCAATACATACGGTTAATCCATATGTTAATCCCATGAAAACAAACAATATTGAAACACCCAACGAATGTTTACGGATATTAAATGATGATGGAAAAATTGCAATTTCAAAATAATGTAAATGAATGTGATGAGTATACAGGGTGTCCCAAGATTTTTTTATAGGGTGTAACTCAGGAACTATAACGAATAGGTTCATTTGAAAATTGGGTAATCTTTTTGGGACCTACAGTAATTTCATCCGAGTTATACATAGAAGCAGGGACGTCATCACAACGAAAAAAATGTAATGGAAGGGGCGATCAAACTTAGCTCAAATGAAAGGGCTTTTTATTTCAAATTCAACGGTGTATCACAGTGAGGGTACTCAAGTGAATAATTATATTAAATTTTCAATTTATTGTTTATTTGCAACAATAACCAGTGATCGTTTAAATGCCGCAATTATCATGTCCGGATTTACTTCAGATAGGCCTATAATACTTTTTAACTAGTTTTTATAAAAGCTGAAGAAAACAGTTGGCGTTGGAATTCTACCTTAATCGCTTTTTGATTGTATAGTAAAATCTAATGTCACATTGATTGTGGTCACTTTTTTAAATACTCATACCTAGTACCGTTTTAAAACAATACATAGTGTGAAAACTCCGAAGTTAAAATGCCATTCCTATTCACACCGAATGAATATGTAAATATGTTGCTAATCTATGGTTAGTGTAGGAAAAATTCTGGAAATGCTCAGGCCTTATACCAGGACTGTTTCCCGACAGAAGAACCCCTTCTCATGTGACTTTTGCTAAGGTTGAAAAGAAGATGCGGCAAGGTTCATTTCCAAACTCAAAGCATAGTAATCATAACAAACCAATACAAACCGAACAGAATGGGGTGAATGTTTAGCATTTGTAGCGGTTAATCACCATGTGTCCATCCGAATCATTGCTGCAGAAATTGGTGTTTTTCCAAGTTCAGTTCATAGAATTTCAAATACACACCATTACCATCCATTTAAATTGCATTTGATTCATAAGTTGCAACCCACCGACCTGGATCGCCATCATGCAAGTCGTGAATCGCCATAATTCCTCATATTTGATCAGTGAAAAATCCGCGGTGGGTAAGGGAAACTCGATTTCAAACCAGATGGAGAGTAAATGTGTAACATGCTGTTTAGCCTGTTACGTTTTTCGTGTTAAAAACTATTTTATTTAGTTAATTTTTGTGGTTCATTAGTCACTTCCTCCCAAATTTCGACTAAATTTCTAAACATGCCGTTTCCTTGTCGCATTAGTCACTCCAAAATAAAACATTAATTTTTATCAAATTCCCCTTCTATTTTTGTCTTTAGATATTCGAAATTTCAAGTATCGATTAGAACTCTTTTTTTTCCTCTAACTGCCACTAAGGCAACATTCAAAACATATATTGTCATAATTTATTGTTGGTGAACAAATTTTTATCGTCTGGTTGCTCTGCAGCCGGCTATTTACATTGAGGCAAGTTTTGATGCAAGTAACGTCTAGTCAAGTACCTGTTCCTGTTTTTGTTCCCGTGCACGAGGTACACCGCCTGTTGAAGCCATCGTCGCCATCCCGCTAAGAGCTGCCCAACATCCCAGCCCTCTAAGATAAGTTCCTTCGTCTTATCTTTAGCGTGTGTAAAATTTGAATTTGGCGTGTTATAATACAATTGGTATCCTCTTCGTTTGTTTTTTTTAGTATTCGATTTATGCAAATTTTTGGATAATCCAATAAATATTTAATATCTTCAATTTTTGTATTGATTATTCAATATTTATTAAATTGGATACACGTGTTCGGGAATAAGTAGGTTCATTTTGTTAATTTTTGTAGTAACTTAACTTTAATTTTTACGAGATGTTTCCAGCTTTCCACCTTTTGTTTTTGTTTTTTCATTGCTTTTGTTCGATTAAAAAGCTGGTGGCGTCCAATTTAATATTAATTGTACATCCCATAACAGTGATAGCGAATAAAATAGTTTAATTGGTGCCGAATTCCACTCCCTGAGGTGGAGTGCTCTAGCCGGGGACTTTTAAGTTACAAACGTTTGGTGTGGATTATTCAATCGTCGGTTAGCAGGCCCATATTTTTCTGAAGGCTATCTCAATGGTCAGAGATATTTGAATTTTCTAGAAAATTACCTACCTGCGTTACTGGAGAATATTCCTTTGAATGAAGGAAGAGACATGATATGGCAGCACATAATAGCGGTATTGTGGTAAATTATTTTAATGCTAGATTTCTAAACAAATGGATTGGAACTCATGGACCCTTTCAATGGCCTTCACGATCGCCGGAGCTGTCACCCCTAGTTTTTTTTGAATGGGGATACTTTGAAAAGCTTGTTTATAATGAAAAACCTGTAGGCACGAATTATTTAAAAAATAAAATTAGACAAGCTTGTGATAACCTTACGCAAGAGATGATACATGCGGCATGTACACGTGAACTACTTAGACGGTTCGATGCGTGTGTTGTTGCAGACGGATGCCATTTTAAACATCATTATAAAATCACTGTAAAGTCGAAATTCTCTGGTTATTGTTGCAAATAAACATTAAACTGATTTGGTGTAATTATCCGCTTGAGTACCCGTATGTCAAATTTGAAATAAAAAACCCTTCCATTTGAGCTAAGTTTGATTCCCCCTTAAATTTTATTTTTTTTATTGCGATGACGTCCCTGCGTCTATGATAACGTCTCAGATACCCTGTATACCTCGGATGAAATTACTGTACTTAGGTCCCAAAATAATTGCCCAATTTTCAAAATAAACCTATTCGTTAACTCCTGAGTTCGGCTCGCAGGCATTATACCAATGAGCAATGATGTAGGTATGCCGTCTTTCGGAAGAGACGTGAAACCGAGGTCCCGAGTCCATGGATGTTGGGCTCCTGGCGTAGGTGATTAGCCTCAGTTGCAGAAATAGACCGACGTTAAATAACCAAATTAAAAAAAAATCCTGAGTTACAGCCTGTAAAAAAAGTCTTGGGACACCCTGTATAAAAGTTTTTTGATGAATTTAAAATATTATATGATGATTTTAGACTCGAAACTTACATGGAACCAACAGCTGACAAAAGTAAAGGAGAAGCCGAGTATATAAGGGAAAAGGTTGGGCTTAGGTATCCTTTGCACAACAACAAGCATGCGTACCGGTGTGGCACCCCTGTAGAATCAATGTATAGAGCTGCAGTAGATCATGGAATAGAGCCAATGATAATTCATTGGCTTGGGGCCATGCTACGCAACCTCACAGTAGAGGCTGCATGGAAAGGACATGTGGCTAAAATGGTCGTGGACAGGGGATGTCGACAAGGGGGCGTCCTTTCGCCCATATTGTGAAACCTGGTAGTCGACGAATTAATATCCTTATTAAACGGTGGGGGCTTTCTGGCAATTGGGTATGCCGATGATATCGTTGTCCTTGTTGTTGGAAGGCATATCACCGTCCTCAGGGACTTAATACAAAGGGCCCTGAATAGGGTACAGGGGTGGTGCAACGACCATGGACTTGCAGTTAATCCTGCCAAGGCTGAGGTAATTGCTTTCACCAAGAAGAGAGGTATAAGACCTAATGGTCTGCACCTTGGTGGAGTGCCTCTTCCAGTGGTTGAACAAGTGAAATATCTGGGAGTGATCCTGGATAAGATGCTGACATGGAAGAATCACCTTGATAGTCGCCGGGGCAAGGTGACTAACACGTACTGTGCCTGTAGGAGAGCCATTGGTACGAAATGGGGACTAACCCCCAAGACGATCTTGTGGTTCTATAAAGTGATCATGCTGCCGATGCTCACATACACGGCTCTGGTCTGGTGGCCAAGGGTAACCCTGGCCACAGCTAGGTCGCAACTGGTACGCATCCAAAGGGTGGTCGGTTTGGGGGCAACTGGCTGCATGAAAACTACACCAACTGCTGCGTTGGAGGTGATTCTTGGACTTCGGCCTCTTCACCATATGATCGAGGCTGAGGCTGGGAGGGCACTCCTACGCTTGAATTGTGCAAAACGAGGAAGGGTGCAAGCACGTCAATAAGCTCAGACTTCTGGGAGATGTCCCTGTTCTGGCTCGAGCGGCCTGCGCAGGTACTCATTCATAACCCCTCATAGGGCGAAGACCCGGAATAGAGAATTCTGGGAAAGGGAGGGAAATTCACAGCCTCATGGGATCGTCTGGTACACAGATGGTTCTTGCTCCACCGATGGGGCGGGGGCTGGAATTTACTCCAGGAACCCAAGGACACAAGTATGTGTTCCATTGGGTAAGGGTGTGTCTGCATATCAGGCTGAGGTATACGCTATCTTGGAATGTGCGCAGATAAACCTAGACAGCGGTTAAACGGATCGACGCATTACCATATACACCGACAGTCAGGCAGCAATCAAGGCCCTGACCGGATATACCATCAACTCAGGGCTTGCTGCTTAATGTCGTGAACGCCTTGCTGACCTAGCAAGGCGGAACACAGCGTGGCTAGAATGGATTCCGGCCCACTCTGGTTTTGAAGGCAATGAAGGGGCGGACGCGCTGGCTGTGGAAGGGGCGGCTACTCCTTTTAACGGCCTGGGCCCGACCTTGGACCTCACAAAACAAACAATCCTTAAGGAGACGAGGAACTGGTTGATAAACCAGCACCTTGCTCACTGGAGGGCTCTACAGGCTCCAAGCTTCTATTGAGGGGATGGACTGATGGACATGCTAGAGTTGCTCTAGAACTACCAAGGAGTAGGTTAAAAAAGATAACATGACTCCTAACAGGGCACTGCTGTCTGAGGAATCACCTCTGTAGCCTAGGTTTAAAGGAAAGCCCCCTATGCATGGGTTGCGGCATGGCTGACGAAACGTCGGACCATGTTCTCCTCGTATGTCCACATTGGGCAGTGCTACGCAGGTGAATCTTTGGAGTCCCTGTTATGGCCTCTGGGGACATAAGCAGGCATCCACTTAAGAGAATTGAGTCCTTCATCGAGGGACTGGGCTTCATGGATGCATAAGTAGCAGGAATGGCACAATGGGCCCGACAGTGTCCTCAGTGCCGGAACCTTGGCTTGAGTTTGTCTTGGTCAACGTTCGTCTGACTAAATTAGTAGTAGTAGTACTTCTTCAACATTAACTTCGAGGTTATTATGGGATATGAAGGGGCTTGGACAGAATAACAGCGTTAAGCACATATCTGGTAAGAGGAACTGGTACACAGACGGATCCACCAGCAATGAAGGAACTGGTGCAGGAATATATAGTGAGGGAAGAAATTCACTATCCAGAGAGAATTCATCATATACATATATTGACTTAGATCCCGCATTCGGGGTTACCAAACCTACCACCCGAAGATGCATCCGGGACTGGATGAAGCGAAAATAAAGAGAGAGGTGGGACTAATGCCCTCTTTTGCACCATGGAAAAATTATAGATCAAAGCTTATTTAAAACCAGTGGATATAATACTTTAAGAAACAAACCTCTATATCCTAGGTACATCAAAAGTGTCTTGGCGTATGCCGATTATGCTGGACGGGAATCATCTACTTCGCACTGATGATGAGATAATATAATTCCGTTTTCCGATAAATGTGTGTGTTTGTCGTAAAATGTTCACTCTCATTCTTTTTGTTAATTATTTTGGAAAATGAAACCACCATATTTCTTATAATTCCTTTTATATTACATATAAAAAATATTGCGGTTCAATTTTCCAAAATAATGAATATGCCAGAAAATGTATACAGAAGATGAGTTAATTCCTTTCTAAACTGAATTTTTCCAAGAAGGAGCAGAGCGTTACATAAAATTAGACGATAGTTTGTTCAATTAACCTCCATACCAAGAAAATAAATTTGTCAAAAAACTGATACACAAAAAATTAAACCAAATTTACCCGTTGCCCCTTCCATGTTGAACGCTTGTGATGGCAATAAAACGCGGGAATATCTTTAACAATTCATCACAGCAGGGGTATACAATGTACCAAGTTTGAAGTTTGTAGGTAGCGCTTTTTTGACATATGCTTTAGGAACAGACTTACACCCGTATTCAGAACACTCGACGGTGCTGCTTTATCTTAACCAAGGCATAATTTTCCACAGTTCTTTCTGTTAAATGCTTACAATGGAACCGTAAATATAACCAGCCGTAATATGATAAAACGTGCTCGTTTTATTCTAAATGGTATTCAGAAACCAACTTTTTGTTTATCAGTTTCGTTATACTAGCGAAAATATAATCAGTGCTCAACGACTGATTAAATTGTCATTAGTGTTAAACTGCTCTTGCTAATAAAAGCTTTATAATATTGCTTAATGTTACTGTTGAAAATAATTGAAAGATAAATGAACAGTATTAATAACTTTCTATCTTTTTTAATTGAAATAAGAACTTCATTTTCCGTGAAATATCATTATTTAAAATTGACATTTCATTTAAAATTTTTTAAATATTTTCAAAAACGACTTAAAATAAATTATCAAATAAAATACAATAAAAAAGTGAAACTTATATTATTTTAGCTTGATAAAAGTTATTTGATTCCTCGCTACCAGTATTCCTTCATAAGTATTTTTCAATAATGGATATATGTATGTATATTGAGGTGTGCCCCCTTATTTATACTAAGTTCCTGAGGAAAGTCTCAGAGACTAGTAGCTCCTTCAGACCTATTTCATGGAGGAATTTTAGGATGTCTGCAGGCTTTAGTTTAGGTAAGTGTCTTCTATCCAGTAGTCTTCTATGTGTTGTGCCCTAGGATTCTGAATTGCTGTGCAATCCGCAAGTATGTGGATGGAGATTTCTTCTTGCATACCACATAATCTACATTCTTCTCCTTCCACCACTTTGAGCTTTTTCCCTATTAAAACCTTTTGTGTAGTTTTACTCTGACTTCATTAGATCCCAACAGGTTGTAGTAACCCAGAAGTATCTTTGATTGTCTGAGAGCCCCACTAGATATTCCAATGCTCAGACCTTCTCTTTTTTCGGCTTTGCCCGTTTCTTCCAATATAACATTAGAGCTAATACCGCAGAGGGATCCGGTCCCCAAAAGGGTGTTTCAGTCACCTTCTATGCTAGTTTATCTGCTATTGCATTTCCTCCTATTCCAGTGTGTCCTGGAACCCTCAGTAAAGTAACTATATTGTTCTCGCCTAGTTCATTGAGCTAGCCTAGTCATTCAAAAACAATTTTTGAACTGATCACACAAGAAGTCAGTGCTTGAATGACTGCTCGACTTTCTGACATTTTAATAATCCTTTGCCTTCTATATCCATTATCAATATTGAACTGAGCACATTTTCCTATTGCGCGAATTTCCGTTTGAAAGATACTTGGGATTTTTCCCAGGCTTTCGGAGTGTTCGGTTCCTGGTCAATACACTCTATCCCATTCCTTTTTGTTGCTTAATTTCGTATTGAATTTCTTCGAAAAGTTATTCTATTCCATTATACTATTTTGTGTTTTCTGATTTCTAAGAAGCGAGGTGGTAGTTTTTCCCTCTATCCTTAGTCTGTAATTTGTTCTTTCTGTAATACTCTCCATCTCCAGATATAGTGGTGTGAGGTTGAGAATCACTTTTATAGATGCCGTTGGGCATGTTCTCATTGCTCCTGTGATAGTGTGATAAATGGTCTCACTATGGCAGTGTACTCCCAGCCCAGAATTTTTTGGCTACAACTCCAATTTCTCCCTGCACACCACTAAGGCCATTTTTGCTTTATATATAATCTCCTTTTTGTGTTTATTCCATAGGAGCTCACTGTCTAGAGTCAAACCTAGATACTTGACTTCTTGCCTCCGTTCAACCTCCTACCAAAATGAGTTTCTAGTAAAAGTCACACTCTTCCCTCCTAACTTTCGGTATGTTTACCGTCTGGCTTTCTCAAAGCCATATCTGTGTCCACCCTACTTTTCACGATGTCTTTGTAAATTCTTGACCCAGCAGGTGTTGTGTTTATATCTTCACAAAATTTCCGCAAGCTCTTTATTTTAGCTTCTCCAATTTCCTTGTGGTGGGTATTTCTCACCTCACACCTCGGTGTATCTCTGCCAGACTCCGGTGAGTTTTGCTCTATTAAAAAGGTACCGGGTTTTAGCTCTTAATTCTGACATATGTTTATTCTACCAGGGTGCATCTTTGCTGCTTCGTTGTTCTTGAAGGGGGCGATTCAAATGCATCGATTATTGCCCTGTTCTGGTCCTCAAGCTTATTTTCCAGGTCGAGATGGTGTTCAGGCCTTCCTTTCCTTTGAAAATGTGCTAGATTTTTTTTTCAGACAGGTGTTATAGTTGTCCGAATCTGTGTTTTAGGGTTTGCCTAGCTGTAATGTGTAATGTAATGAGGATACTGGGTGTAGTAGGATAGTAGAAGGGCCTCTGACTAGGTGGTGCTGCTGGTCACTTGGTGGGTCATCCCCCAGGAATAAAACAACTACCTGTTTCACTGGGACATGTTCTATTTAATATTTACTATACATTAACCACTAACACTAATTGACTACTCTTAGATTACTACTTAGAATGAATGATACTGACTGAATCATCCTTTAATGAATGACCATAACAATGACTTAATAATAATAATGAATCAATAATAATGAATTAATAAATACTATTGTTACCTATATATACAAAGAGTCAAGTTCACTATAAGTAAACATACATGATACTAGATAATGTTTATTTGCTTTGACATTGACTCGTACGTGTAACCTTTATATTTATTATTTATAAAACAATTCGTGGTTTATTGGAATTAGCTGAAGGGAATTTATTCGATAATATTTTAAATAATTAATGACTTAATGTTTAGGCCAAAAGGCATCACACCTTCCCCTTTTACAAAAAGAATAAATTCCGTTGAGCTTCCTTTCCCCCTAATGAAATGAATTTACAATTATCCTAAAAATAAATGGTAGATGGTTATTAAATAATGTCACTAACCTACGATTACATAATATATTCATAAATAAATGAATGTTCATTGCCTTTAAAAATTGTTTACGATCACTTAGTTGTTTATTTATTTTCACTTCAATGTTTTGAACGTTTGTTATAACACTTTTGTTTATTATTCGGAAATGTTTATAAACTCACTCGCACTTCCAATTTTACAATTTTTAATTCATTTTACAATAAGGATGGATTCTGTTTTTGTGTATTTCTTTTATCACACCTGATTCTAATTTAATTTTACAGTTAACATCGCTCACCTCTGTGACTGTAAATGGACCTATATATTGAGATTCGAATTTGGTTCTATTTTCCCTCTTTACTAACACTGAATCCCCTATTTTAAAATCAACTGGATTAGCTACCTTACTATTTTGACTTTGTCTACTCAGTTTATGTTTGGTTAAATATTTCTCTGCTCTCTGATGAGCTACCTGCAGTTTATATTTTAACTCATTCTGATATTCATCAATATTATAGCATGGCTCAATCTCGTTTGTTAGATTCTCGGGTAAGTTAGCACGTCTACCGAACAATAATTCAAATGGCGTATAACCATGATACGAGCTTGGAGTCGTATTATAACAATAAGCAAATAGTTTACACCATTCATCCCAATCATCCTTACTTTCATTTATAAAGTGTCTCACATACTCATTAAGCGTTCTATGTAATTTCTCACAACCTCCTATAGATTGATGATGATATGCTGTTGAGTAATTATGCCTAATATTTAACATTTTAGTTAAAGCGTTGAATATTTCATTTTTATATTCTGTGCCTAAATCTGTCCTAATTTGTTTCATTAGACCGTAATTTGGTATGAAATTTTCAAAAATTCCACGAGCTATCGTGTTCGCTTCTTTGTTTTTAACTGGAATTATTACTGCATATTTCGTTAATTCACATAACATTGTGATGCAATAACGGTTACCATTTTCACTTTGTGGAAAAGGACCGACCGTATCTATATATGTTATATCCCATGGTTTTTCTGCTGTATCCGTTAATACAAATTCTTCTTTGTGATTATTCTTTGCTTTATTGACTTGACACTTGTGACATTGCTTAATATATTTTCTTACATCTTTTTTCATGTTTTTCCATCTAAAATTCGCTCTTAATTTTTTCAATAGCCTGTTATTTCCTACATGACCTCCAAATAAAGGATCATTATGATAAGTTTTTAAAATCTGTTGCTTTTCTTTTTCTTTTTCCACCATCTTAGGTATATCGCAAATACATATTTGTACGTTTTTTAACGTATTGTTTCCTTTTTCCATAAACTCTTTTATAGTGCACTGTGTGAAAATAATATCATTCATATAAATTTTCATCCTTTTTATACCATTATTTACCGCTAGCTTATCAAGCTGAACTAACGTTTGATCTAAATCAAAGTTAACTATATCGGTATTTAATAAGGCTTGGCTAAATCTCATCCTGTTTTTGATCCGTATGTTCATCCTTAACGAAACACGGTTATTTTCAAATTGCAGAATTGGTAATTTATGCGCCTCTAAATTATTCAGTACTTTATATACTGCTGGCTTGCGAATATCTTCCTTTATTTCTGTGGAAATTATTTTATCTTCTCTTATAGGCTGAGCTTTATTATGACGAGTTTTTGACCTCGTTATTGCTAAGATGTGAGCATTGTCAATGTACAAGTCTTTTAATTCATTTATGGATATCCTTGAAATACTGTCCGCATAATTTGAATTTCCTTTCAAATATTGTATTTCGAAGTTGTATTCTTCTAGGTCTAGTCTAATTCTCGTAAGTTTCGAAGTTGGGTCTGTCATCGAAAAAAGATGTGTTAACGGCTTGTGATCCGTTTTCACAATAAAATGTGTAGAACCATATAAATAACACTTAAAATGATTAATTCCCCAATGGATAGCTAACAGTTCTTTCATGATTATAGGTTTATTTAATTCACTTTTCTTAAAACCTCGCGATGCATAAGCTATAGGTAGATCTATACCTTCGTATTCCTGGCTAAGTATTGCAGAACACGCAATATTTGAAGCATCTGTTGTCAATATAAATTTTTTATTGAAATCTGGATATTTCAAAATAGGCGGCTGAATTAATGCCGATTTTAGTATTTGGAATGATTTTTCGCAGTCTTCCGACCACTCGAATTTCACATTTTTCCTAGATAATTTATTGAGAGGTATGCATATTTCAGCGAAATTTGGAATGAAACGTCTGTAATAGTTACAGAATGCTACGAACCTTTTAGATTCTTCTGAATTTTTGGGCACTGGATACTTCTCAATGACTGAATATTTTGCCTTATCGGGTAGAACCCCTTCGCTGGACAAATTGTGTCCTAAATACGTTACTTCTCGCCTGAAGAATTGACATTTTTGTGGATTTAATTTAAGGTTGAATTTCCGACATGTGTCAAACACCCTTTCGAGATTACTTAAATGATGATTTTCTGACATCCCTATTACGACTATATCATCCATATAAAGAAATGCTTTTTCTGGAGTTAATCCTGAGAATGCTATGGACATCATTCTTGAAAAACTATTTGGACTTATATTTAAACCAAATGGTAATCTTGTATACTGAAAAGAACCTTTTTCTGTACTAAAAGATGTATATTTCCTTGAAGATTGTTCTAAGGGAATTTGATGAAAACCTGACATAAGATCTATGACTGAAAACCATTTCGACCTCCCTAACTGATCTAAGATCGAATCTATTCTGGGTAATGGAAATTTATCTGTGACTATTTTCTTGTTCAATTGCCTGAAATCTATACAAAGTCTCCAAGACTTCTCTCCATTGATTGCCTTTTTGGGAACAAGTAAAACTGGACTGTTATAATCTGAGATTGAAGATTCAATTATACCTTGTTCTAATAACTTTTGGACCTGATTATTAAGTTCTGAAGATTGAGAATGTGGCGTGCGATAATTTTTAATATATACTGGAGTATCATCTTTTACCAATAGCTTTTGCTCATAAAAATTATTATGCGTTAAAATGTCGTTCTTTAAAGCAAAAATATCTGAAAAATTCTCACAAAGATTTATTAGCTTATCCCTCACGTATTCTGGTACCTCTAAATTTAATGTTTTTCTTAATTCTTTCAACCTATTCTTACTTTCATTCTTCACAGCATATACATGAAATAAATTTAAATCCAATATTTTAATATTGTTTGTATTTATCGACTTGCTTTCATAATTTGTGTTTAAAATTCTGACATAAGGATTAGTTTTTGATATAATAGATCTTGCTATAAATATTCCTGGTAATAGTTCTTGTTGCTCAACAACTTTATCTTGTCTTAAGTTTTTGAAACTTTCTACCAACCGATAGACTTCACATCTAGGCGGTATTGCCAAAGTATCATATTCAGGATTGTCAAGAATTTCTAATGTTACTGTATTCCTAGATTTACAATCTATGTATAATTTTAATTCTGAATAATCTAAAATACAATTATAATTTCTTATGAAATCCCTACCTAGAATTCCATTCGTAGGTATAGGAAATTCTTCCTCAACTACATGAAAACAATGTTGAAATGCTATACCCTTAATAAAAAGAAAAGTTTCTATTGTACCCAAAGTTTTAATTTCTCCCTGAGTTATTCCTTTAATATTTAAGATTTGTGTTGTCTTTATTAAGTGATGTGGAAAATTATCTGAAATTTTTAATAACGATATATCTGCACCTGTATCTAATATAAAAGTATCTATATTATCCGATATGTCAGTTTTAATTTGCACAAAGTTTGAAAGAGTTAAATCAAAGTTATAAATGTAATGATTATTATTATGCAAGTTATTTAAAATTTTGGATTTTTCACCTTTCTTTTTCAAAACCCCAATTCTTTTTGTTCATCTTCCACTCTCGTCTCTTCACTCTCACGCATTCTTACATTTCTATATTTATTATCATTGTTAAACCTATTGTTAGGCTTGTTTCTATATTCTTCTGGTTTCTCCCTGTAACCAGTAAATCTCCTATTGCCTTGATTGGCTTGAAATTTCCTACTGTTATCGTAGTTATTTTTCCTATGGAAATTATTTTCTCCATTATGATTAACATAAGAGTGTCTTCGCTGAGGAAAATAGGTATTTCGCTGTGGAAAATAGGTATTTCCTGACACAAACTTATTTCTATCTGCCTTATAATGCAGAACACTTCCTGTTGACTGATTGTTTCCCACATTAATGGAAACCAATTTAGTCATCACCTCTTGCGGTGTCGTAAAATTCCCAGCTGCTATAACGGTTTTTATCCGCTCTGATGCTGAGTTGTCGATCAGTGATTTTACTGCTGCTTCTGTTGTATACTTAGTTGCTAAATGTACTGGCATTCCTTCTGCCAAATACGCGGCTTGTAACTGATCTGTTAATTTCTCCATCTCTGAAGCATACTCAACTATATCCTTATTGTTTTGTCTTAATTTGCTTAATTTAGCTCCTACTAAACTAGCACTATCTCCCTTTAGTCCCTTTTTAAGGGTTCCTATAATTTCTACCAACGATTTTTCGGTGGTGATTAGACTCCTGGCCTTTCCAGTTAGCCTAGTTTTCACAAATAGTACAGCATTCTCCTCATGCTCTGCTGCACCAACCTGTAGCAAACTTATAGCATCTACAAAAGATTGCAATTTGCTTATATCCCCATTAAATTCATTTGGTAATATCTTACCAGCTAAATTGAAAAAGTCATTCATACTTAATGCCATTTTCTCCTTTTTATCTTTGCTCATTGCTTCTAATACTATTAAATTATTAATTAAATTATTACGCGTAATTAATTGAGACGGAACTTCATACTGACAATCTAACACTTGAAATGCTTTCTCTACCTTTTCTCTAATTTTGTTAAAATATAAAATACATGTACTCTGCTGATTCTCCTCTAACTTATACCAATTCTTATTTATTAACTTAGAGAAACTATTAAATGAATCACACAACTTATTTATTATATCTATATGACTATCTGAGCTTTTTGGAACCTCCTTTTTAACACACGCTTACTATTCCTACGTATATCTTCTAAAATTAAATTCAATCTAATCTCAAATTCATCCCACGTTACTGCATTTCCATCACTCGAGGACATTTAAAATTCATTGTCAATAGAAATAAAAATATGAAATATCAATTATCAAAAAAATTTTAGCCACAAAACAGAATATACCCTTAAAGTTTACAAAAAAAAAAAATAATATTCTCACCATCCTACAGATTTAGCGTGCTTTGCTGTAGATTTCTTCTTATCTCCCTCTTCATTTGTCTTCTATGATTCTTATATATAGACCATCCAAATTGTAGTACCAAAACAACCACAATAATGTAGATAAGAATCTTCACCTCCAGATCTGCTTTGAGTTCCTCTTCTTGTACTATAAAATTACTGTTGACCACGCCATTTTCTTGGACCGCTTGTTTCGTTGCTTTACCACCCAGAACTCCAATTGTTTGCAGGGTCGCCATGTAATGTGTAATGTAATGAGGATACTGGGTGTAGTAGGATAGTAGAAGGGCCTCTGACTAGGTGGTGCTGCTGGTCACTTGGTGGGTCATCCCCCAGGAATAAAACAACTACCTGTTTCACTGGGACATGTTCTATTTAATATTTACTATACATTAACCACTAACACTAATTGACTACTCTTAGATTACTACTTAGAATGAATGATACTGACTGAATCATCCTTTAATGAATGACCATAACAATGACTTAATAATAATAATGAATCAATAATAATGAATTAATAAATACTATTGTTACCTATATATACAAAGAGTCAAGTTCACTATAAGTAAACATACATGATACTAGATAATGTTTATTTGCTTTGACATTGACTCGTACGTGTAACCTTTATATTTATTATTTATAAAACAATTCGTGGTTTATTGGAATTAGCTGAAGGGAATTTATTCGATAATATTTTAAATAATTAATGACTTAATGTTTAGGCCAAAAGGCATCACATAGCTCTAGCTTGAATTTTATGATACTCTGATTGGAGAAAGATGGTTCACACGATACTCTCCAATCTTTTACTAAATATTTTAGATCCTGTGTTTCCAGTGTGATATCTAAAGTTTCTTGCATTACCCTTGTTACAAATGTGGGGGTATTCCCTATATTGTGAATATCTAGGTTTTTATTAAAGATATATTCTAAAAGCTGCTCACCTCTCTGATTGGTATCGTTGCTGCCCCAAACAGTATTCTGTGCATTGGTATCACATGCTAATAGTAGATGTAGTCTCTTCTCTTCACAGTATCCCACCAGCCGTTGCATCTCTGGGGCGGTGCTAGCCGTTCTCCCACAAAGTAGCATGATCAGTATCTATTCGCCCCCTTTCTCGTATTGTATAAGTGGCTCGAACTGGAACGAGGTCTAGAGTCATGTATTCTGAAAGACAAAAATAGTTAATATTATTGTTGCTTATCATGATACATGTTCTTGGTACATCACACGCTAAGCCTCTCACCTGGTTATTATTGACCCAAGGATTTTAGATAAGACACATCCCCCATTGGTCCTTAGTAAATAATCTTGTGATCACCACCGAAGCTCCTTTGGTAAGGTGAGCATTAACCTGAGCCAAGTGAATCTCCGCTATCCTGTTTATTGTCCTCTTTCGGGTGATGTCCCTCTCTGTACGAGTGCTATCCCCCTCCTCCGACCCAAACTCCATCCTCTCTTTGGGCAGCGGTAACTCCTCCTCAAGGAGTTTGGAGATGTGCAGATTTTCCACACTACCCGAGTCGGCGCTTGCCTTGGAGGAGAAAGAAACCTTTTTCAGGGTTTCTTCCCTCTTCTTTTCTGAGGACAGCACGGGGATTTTCCCAAACCGGTAGTGGATAGTGAACCCGTTATCCTTGAATTTTTGATAGGATAGATTATCCATTCCTGCCCTCAAGATTAGGCCTTTGCCCTCTTCCTTAAAATTAAGGATCTTCCATTGGTTTGTTGCCAAACCTTTGTTCTGCGCTCTTATCAAGCAAAGAAGCGTCTTTCCTTCTACTCCTTCGCTTCCTGAGAGGAAGAACGTTGTGCTGTGAATTTTTGGGATGTTATCTCCCGGGAACACCACTAGTTCTGCTCCCTTCCAGCTTTTAAGCTGTGTTACTATCATCTGGTGTTTGTGGTGTTTCACAGTCGATTAGAACGACCCTAGTTTGAAATGTAGGCTGTCAAACTGGATCTAATGCTCCCCAGCACATCTTTCTTCTACTATTGCGTTCTCCAATAGCGTTTTATCGTCCGCATTAAGGGTAGTCTCAGGAAACGCATTTGTAAGAGCCGCCATTCTCGGTTTTTGCTGCGTAGCTGCCAGATGAAGAAGGGATGGCAATTTAGCCCTTCTTTTTCTTCTTCCCCTGTATGTAATTGTAATCCACGTATTTCCATTACGAAAAAAATAACACAGATTGTCAATTTAAAATTATGAAGATCATAAAAGAAATTCAATAATTAAAATCATGAAATACTTAATAAAAATTAGAATTCCTATTATGTATTTAGATTATGCCAATTGTATTTCATTGCAAAACTTTAGGTTATCCTGAATACATAATGGAAATTGAATTAAAATTATAAAGAACACAATGGAAATTCAAAAATTGTAATTGAGCTTCTGTTGTATTATTTATTTCTGATTGACTTTCCGCTACGTCACTTGTAGAAGGTTGTATCTTCTTTTTTAATATGTAATAATGCTTTGTTGTCTCTTTTTGTATATTTCACAGCCTTGATAAACACTCATGAGTGCTGAATGATTCTTAAGCAGTCAGTGTACAAGTTTAATTTTTAGCTTCCAGCAAATCTTTTTACAGGTGGAATTTTGCAAACATTTATCAATGAGAAAATATAAAATGCCTCTCATTACGAAAATTGAAGTTTGGTGTATGATTTGTTTGAAGTTTATGTGAAACGAAAAGTGATTTGGAACGGTTTATGTAGTTTTGGTTTGTGTGTGCTTTCCTCATTGTTTCATGATTTTAACTCTGATATCCTATCTTCATTTTGAACAGATTGCTTAGTTATATTAGTCTATGTCCATGTTGAGTGATTTTAAGCACCTATTTCACTGCTAAATTTAAAACTAAACCGTCCTAATGAGTTATATCAAACCTCCATTACAAGTGAGAGGTTTACTATTGTTTTTATATGTTGATTTATTATTGTATGCCTGTGTTCGAATGCGTTCTCTGAAGTATTCCAGGCTATCAATTACCAATGACAAATCCCATTCTTTCAGGATAATCTTCATCCAACAACTCCTGAACTGTTGTTGAATGATTTGGATCAAGCTGCTGGATCTTAATCGCCTCCAAACCACCACGTGGCAAATATCTAATTAAGAAGCTACCCTTGTACTGCTTCTTCAATTGCGTTCAAAATCTCCTCATCGTGTGTAACCACTTTCGGACGACCGCTATTACCAGTAAGTTGCGGTCATAATCTACCTGTCTCCAGTAAACGACCAACAATGAAAATAAATAATCGTCTGCTTGGTGTATTTCGAATAGGATATTTCTCCGCATAACGCTTTGTAGCTGCAGCGCTATTTCCCTGGTATTCACCTGTAATCACCAAAATTATCGATAACTATCTAGATCTTAGCCTGACGAAACTCATACAGAATTAAATGCATATCTGCCATTTCTGGAAACGAGTAGGTACTCCATTTGGTTCTGCCAGTGCCAAAGAAAATTAGAGGAAGAACAATTTTTGTAATGCAAAATTTCTTTAAACACACTAAAGTTGTATTATTGACAATCTTGTTGATGCCAATGTTTAAATGTATCCGTACCACAGCAACTGTTTACTAAAAGGATATATATTGCCCACCTACTACAAAATTGTTGTGGCATAATGAAAAATGGCCGTACCCCAATGAAAACTGATACTTCTGAAAAGCATTAGGAGCAAAATAGTTTGAAAAATAATGTGCCTGTTCCATTAATGGTACTACAATAATCGTTAAATTGTAACGTACACTATGATTTGGAGTGGTTTAGTGAATGTCAACTCCGTCATTTTTGATTTAAAAAATGCTCTAATCATAACTTATTGACGATAACTCTGGGCACCCGCATAAGACATGCCTGACAGTTTCATATTTCTGTTCATACATCTTGTATAGAGGTGTGTCAACTAGCCCCATAGTATGGAGGTGTTTCCTTGGTTGACAGTGGCCAGTCAGAAATCCTGCTATTAAACGTAAGTTTTTCCTGGTCATCGCCAAATATTTCTTCGTCGCCAACTTCCCAGGGTCACCCAAGGTCCTAGCAAGACTCCATCCTTTGATTCCATCCCATATCTTCAGGGATTGAGCATGGGTGTAACGTTTGGCTAGTTCCGCAATTGTCGAAGTTGTCAGGCCGTAGGTGTCACTGGGTCCTAAAATTTTGTCCACCTTCCTGGAAAGGATAGGGTGGACGATGACCTAGGAGAACCAGTCCTCGAGAGGATGTTCAATGGGTAACATGTGGCCTAAGTGCTGTGGGCCTAAACTCACCCTCCCTACTCTACAGACACAGAGATACCTCTCGAAATATTTGAGATAATTGATTTTTATTTGGTATCTTCTTTCTTGTAAGTATTCAGATTTGTACCAAAGCAATTTAGGTTCAATCGAGTTATTGTTTCCCCATATTTAATTCATGACCTACCTTTCTGATACACCCTATATAGGCTGTGTTACACTATCTATATATCGGACCCCCTAACTTCATTTTTATCCAAACTGGTGCATACGGGTCACAAGTAATAACGAATTAATAGATAATATTTTGACAGACTTCCGGTTATAACGGAACTCAGCAGCAGTTTTGTTATTTTGGAGACCATTCAGTTGGGCCAAAATACCTGCTATAATCCGTAGCTGAGAATGGGTCTGTTGGTCCAATTTCTGAACAGGTAAAATATAATACAAATCCACTAAATAGTAATTTATTCCAAAGAAGTAGGTAAATATTTATTCAACAAACATTTAATAAAATTAAAACGACACAAACAGTTACTATTAAATTTTATAATTGTATCATTAATGAAATATTGCCTTTTTTTGGTATACCCTTTAAGTTTGTGATTTTTAAAGGTACTGGCTGTCTTATTTTTTATATATGACTGAATTTGCATATTCTTTAAAATGTCAATAAATTTAAAAATATCGGGATGTACCGAATAAAAATTTGAATTGAATTTGGAGTGGAATGGCTCGCATGCATTCGTTGTTCTATACATGCTGTTTGTCATACAAGCCCATATACTAGGAGAAAATTTTGATTGATCATTAGGCATTATTTCAAAAGTTTCGCTGGCAAAAAAATCACCCACTTCTTCAGGTTCCAAAAAATGAATACCAAAAAATAATCTTAAAAACTTAAATTCAGCTACTAAACCCAAGTTTGGCATAAATGGAATCTGCAGCCAATTATTTTAGAAATTGGCCAAACTGATGAAATTGCATTGTGAATAGCATGCTCAAAGTCTACACTTATAATTTTTCAGACTAAGGGTTAAACCCAAATCGAGACACTTTTGAATTACTTTTGACAGCAATCGAACAAAGATATCAGTTGTTTTTCTAAGTAATAAGTCAAACAATACAGGTATATAACTCCAGGTGTATAACTCCAGGAATAAAACAGTCTTCAAAAAATAAAATATTTTTATTACAACTCAAAAAATTTACAAGAAATGATGCTATATTACGTTATGTTAAAAAATATTGTCAGGTATTAACTACAACGATAAAAATAGCCAAAAACATCTTCTTTCAAAACATAATAATGTCATCGAACAGCAAGTCGAAGACAACTTGGGAGCTAGTTTCACATTTAAAAAAAAAAAGACCAAAGTGGAAAATTTATGTCTAATAATAGACGATATTTTAATAACGAACCCCAACGAAATTGCTGAAAAATTTAACCTTCACTTTCAACAAATTTCCAGTAATTCAATTCCCCTGGGCCAAAGCAAAAATAGTAGCTATAATTACCTGCAGCAAATGGTTTTGAATAATGTGAACTCCCTATTTTTTACTCCTTTGTCAGAAAGTGATATATCAGAAAGCATTTTGGCCCAGAAACCAAAAAAATCTTCAGGATTAGATAATATCCTAATTACATTAATAAAAGAAAATGTTGATATTCTAAAAGGACCTTTAACCTATTTGTTCAATATGTCGCTCGTCAATGGAATATTTCCTGATGCTTTTAAACAATCAGTAGTCATACCTTTACACAAAAAGGGTGATAAGTTTGACCTGGCAATTATCGTGGTCTTTCCTTATTATCATCTATTTCAAAATTATTAGAATCGTGTGTAAACAAGCAATTAATTTCTTATTTAAATAAATACAAAATACTTACTCAATGTCAATTTGGCTTTAGAGAGAATTGAGAAGTTACATGAAATCTTAGAACTTAAACAATATCCGTTAGGTATATTTTGTGACTTGTCAAAAGCCTTTGATTGCGTTGACCATAAATTGTTATTAGAAAAGTTGTATTATTATGGTATTCGAGGTGCACCACATAATTGGTTTGAGTCTTACTTATCGTACCGTAAAATGTGCGTACGAATTAATCATACCGTCGATAACAGGTGCGATCAATACTACTCTAGTTGCGTCGATGTTCAATGCGGAGTTCCTGAAGGGTCTATCTTGGGACCAATATTATTTCTTATATATATCAATGATTTGGTTGTAAATTTTCCCAATGCTTATTTTTCTCTTTTTACCGACGATACCAGTAGAATTGTCAGCGGAACAAACAGAGATTCTTTATTACTTTCTTCTACTACCGTCATGCAAGGCGTATCGGACTGGTTTCTCGCTAACAGACTAGCATTGAACATCGGCAAAACTCAAAATATATCCTTCAACCTATATCGAGACTGACGAAGTTGCTATAAATATAGGTCAACAAACTATCACCTCTTCTCACAACATAAAATCCTTAGGCATACACATTGATAACAAGCTTGACTGGAACTTTCATATAAATCAACTGAATAAATCTCTCAGCAAATATGTATTTGCATTGCGAGCAATAAAACAACATACTAACATATTTGTAGCAGAAACGGTGTATTTCGCTCAATTTCATAGTATAATGCAATATGGTATTGAATTTTGGGGGACTGCTGTATCCGCAGGCTACGTATTCATGGCTCAAAAAAGAGCAATTAGAGCGCTTTTCAACTGAAAATCTAGTACTTCTTGTAGACCATTCTTTAAAGTAAATAGAATAATGACCATGACAAACACTTATATTTACAAAACTTCTTTATTAATTCACAAGCATCAAAATAAACTTCTTACCCCAAATGACAGACATAAATATCCTACTCGGGAACAAAACATAATACCTCCAAACTATAAATATAGTGGCACTCGAAATGGCCCTTTATATTCAGGTATTAAAGTATATAACCATTTACCTTCAGATTTGAAAAATCTTACAAACAAAAAATTTAAAAGAAAAATTAAACAACTACTACATCAGTATGTTTTTTATAATATCTCAGATTTCTTTCCGACAAATTTTAACTTATAACTTTTTTTCTCTTTTTTTTTGTTATTTCCAACGCTTAGGCTAAAACCACTGTGTATTTTATTAAATTTCTATATGCTTTGTACTTTATATTGTGATTTTGTGGAATAAATATCTATCTATCCATAATATACATTTTTAAAAGCATATACAGTATACATTTGTTGATAGAATTTAGTACAATATTCAAAAGTACCATCCATATAAATCGTGTCCACATAGCACAGAAAGTTTATATTTGTAAAACAGCACTATAATGTCTTCTCGATCTACAATAGTCAAAAAATCCTTGTCTTGTGAAGTTTTCGGCTGTAAGTTAACTAATACATCGAGCACTTCGCCTTGCGTTTGAGGAAGCTTCGGTAGAATGAATGCTACGTCGAGCTATATACATATTTCTCCGCATGCAATTCACGTCTTCGATGTTTATTTCATCAAAGTGTTCACTATCCTGGAAAAAATTAATAACAAAAGTTTTAAAATTATTTATCAACTTTTAATAAAATAAATGATGGTAGAAACTTCAATTTCTGGAACAATTATTATTATTATTATTATTATTATTTTTATTTTTATCCATAACCAATAACTTTCTCACTAGACATTAAATACACTGGGAATGATTCCATCTTAATCAAAGACTGAATTAATGAAAACTGACTCTTAAACTATGTAGAAATATTTATTGTTATCAGTTTGTTGAAACAGGTACCTACCCTGCCTAACATTGCATTAAAAGATTATTAAGGGTGCAGTTAATCTCTTGATTTCAAATTCTAGGCCCAACTGAATGGTAGGATTAGGAACTACCTTATTTATTGGCCTAGCTGACATATTACTGTTATTTTAAATCTAATGATCTGAATATTATTACCTTCTCGGAATCTACGTTGAATTTCAATGTCACATTGTGTAGAATACCCCATACCTAAATTGTATCCATTTCGAGATATTTATTTTATGAAAAATTAACAGTTTCATACCTTTTTATCAAGAATTCTAGGTGAACAGCCAATTATTTATCGGGTTAATTATTAGGAAGGTTAAGGTAATCGGTTACATTTTATCAACTACTTTATTATATACAAGGTTTGTAAAAAAGTGATATAAAGTTCAACTTCACAAATGTCAAATGTCTCAATTTTTATAAATGGAACTAGCATTTTTTGAGATATTAACATGCATTTAAGAATTTCAATCATATTTATTAACGTTGTATTAATCAACTATGGCCTGCCTCGAATGAAACAGATGATGTCTGTTTGGAGGTTACGAGACATTTGCTGATTGATCATTTTCAGTTGCACCTAATTGCCATTTTCCAATAGCTTATTTACATTTACAATAATATTCACTCTGATAAAATTCACCTGGCCAAATAATAAACAGAATAATTGAGTATTTAAACAAATGTGGTTGTTTATGTGATTTACCTCAATGAATAAATATACGAAATAACTTAGTTTGTATTGTTCAAATGCTTTTTGTTAATAGTAACAGGTTCACGCTATGTTTAAATTTCTGCTCATTATTTGGATATAAGAAGCAATTCTGTGAGCAGCTATTGAATTTTTCTAAAGCATGGTTGAAAACTGAATATTCTGCTAACTCCATTTTACTTCTCTGATTGCATGCTGAGCTCAAAAATATCAACGTAAAACATTAAATTTGACACGATACCAAATAAAATTTTAATTTTAATCTTGACTAAGTATGGATTTCTAGTAACGGAAACCTACAGAATTGGCCCTATACTGTATTTTAATCAACAGTCTTGACCCTACCTCTGACTGGACCTATTTATTGCCACAACCTTATATGAACCACCCTTGTACACAGGATCTAGCTTAGTTCCATTTCCGTTTGTAACGATCACTAACTCTTTTAATTTCAACCCATCAGCGTGGAAAGAAAACTGTTGTTCCGACAGGTTCGTTAATATACGCAGTTTGCTCGTGGAAACCTACCTGATATTATAAACCGTATCTAGTTTGTTGATGAAGTATCTATATGCACTAGATGTGGTGGATTGCCTCAACTAGCTGGCCAAGTAGAAGGAGACCACAATAAAATATCTTCCCAGACAAGGTGGCATGTCAAGGGGCAGCTTGATCGATAATATGCGACTCTGGATACCTGGGAACGTCGAGTTTAAATACCCTAAAAATGGAAGACCACCACGCTCTTCCTCCCAAGAAGCAAAGGCATGAAAGAGGACAAGTTTCTCAGTTTGATAAAAGCATAGAACGAAGGTTTTGCAGAAAACCAATGGAAAGTCCTTAATCTTAAGAAATAAAGAAGCGCCTAGTCTCGAGGGCAAGTATAGACAATCTATCCTGTCAAAAAATTACCAATAACGGATACTCCATCCACTCCCGGTTTGGAAAAATCCCCGTACATGGCCTCAGAAAAGAAGGGGGAAGAAACCCGCAAACGGTCTCTGTTTCCTCCAAGGCCAGCTTCGAATCGGGTAGTGTCGAAAGTCTACACATCTTCCAACCCTTGAAGAGGAATCGCCGTTGTCCGAAGATAGAATTGAGTTTTCCGAAGACACTCATCAGGTTAAATCCCTTTTGATAAATGCTGGAGAAGATGAGGTTGCTGTGAACGTGAAAAATATTGAAATAATTCGTTTTGTGAAGAAAAACAAAAATGGGGTAATTTTTTCGTCTGATCGTCAGGTGCACGAAATTCTAAGGAATAAGCTAATAGAGTATTTTTTTCAGTAATAATAAACACCAAATCAGAAAAAGCTGTATAATTCTGTAAGAAACCAACTCTTCTCTCATCAATAGTGTGGTGAGCAGAATTTAGTTATTAAGTACTTAAGCAACATGCCTAAGATCATCCAAAAAAACTAGTAAAATCCACTGACCTGACTTAGAACTAAACTTTAGTTTTAAGTAGTAGTTTAAATCTTCATTTTAATGGACTATGTTCTTGGATCGTAACTAATATTAATCCGTCCACGTTTTAATTCCCCATACCAACCAACGAGAAATTGTGGATTATGTTGTTATATGCACCACTTAAAAGACAACCCTCGGATTGGTGTGGATGGTCTTGTATTACAATGGTCAAGTAGTTTTTAGGGCATTTTATCACTGTTTTTTAATGTGAATTGGGCTTGCCCGTGAATAAATAAATATATGTAATACTAACTAAGACTAACTTAAGACATATTCTGAAAAGCTATGACCGATTCTGCCGATCCAGATGCACGCCTTTGTTCTTGGATAAGACCTACTATTAAGTACTGTGAGTATTTAGTGCCTAAACCACCCCCTTGTCGACGATAGAATCAATGGCATTCGAGTATCAAATTGTTTCAATCACAGATGTGATTGAACGACATGCTCCCTAACGAAGAACTCTTGAGCGAGGTCGAGACTAGGTAGGTGTGAGTGCATGTTTAGCAACTGATTGTTCTGCAATGTCAGTTCAATAAAAAATGAAGCTAACGCTAGTAGACTGTTTAATATGCAAAATTCCAATGGGCGATTACTATCACAGTCAGAAAATTTAAGAAGTGAAACCTGGATTAGTCAAGTAAAGCGAGTTTATTTATATTACTAAAATATCTACCAGATGATGATGAAATTAATGAGCTACGGAATAGTTATTCAACCAACAAGTGTATTAAAAAATGAATAAAATAAAAAATAAATTTTGGTTTAATTTCCCAATAAATTAACGAAAAAGTATAATCAATACACCACTAGGAACATACAGAAGATATTTTAGTTGATTATCGGAATGGGTAATTGCCCTTTTAATACACTTGTTAAATTCAAAAAAAATTTCGTCAACTGTACAAGGTTTTTTATTAATTTTCAAAAATGGACAATACTTATTTGTTTCAAAGGTAATTATTGTGAAAAGTAATGCAGATAATGATAAGATATTATTGGGCTTATTGGTGGAATGGAATCATGCGTATGGCATGGCAGTTCAAATTCCTTCTCGTTTTTTTTCCTATCGGTTTTTGGATATTTCAACACTAATCTATCATAAGAAGGGGAAGGACAAAAATCATTCCCCTTCTTGAAGGGGAAGGGTGAATGGTATGGCTATTTTCCCTTGCTTTCTTGGAAACAAATAATTCTATGCACATTATGTGCGTTGCTTATAACAATAATCCCATTCGCCATTTCCCTTCATAAAAAACTTAGTGTTCGGATATTTTCCAAGAATGGGAAAGGTGAATGGGAACATTATTTCCCCTTTTTATTTGTGAAAAATATCCAATAATATATAACACACACTGCGTTTTTTTTATTGTCGAGATGAAATACAAAATTTAAAATCTTATTCACTCTGGTGTTCCAGAATTATATCAATCTTTTAATTAAAGTAGTTAAAATATCAGAACAAAAATGTGCCCACCTCCAGCTTATTATTTTCCTGACGTTTGCTATTTAAATACACAAAGTGATAAACATGTAAGTACGTAGGAAAAGTGGTACTTTTAATGATATTTTATGGAAAATAATCGAATTTTTCGTTATAACTGAAGAGAAAATATCTGTTTGAATAGTTTCGGATACAGTGCTACACGTTAAAACTGTTTTTTATATAAAATATCGGGTCAAAATGTGATAGTTGAAATGTCAGAAAAAAATCCTTTCTTAGGATTTTTCTCTGGAAATTTTGAATAAACAGCAAATTTTTCCACCGATAATCTTTAAAATAGGTGAGTAGTATCGATTTATTGCAAAATCAGTCAAAAACTCCAATTACTACAAAATAAAATTTATTGAAAAATAAGATTTCATAATTAAAAACATCTTTAATCCATTATATTGACAAACTCAGGAGAGAAATAGAAGATGTAGGCATACTTTTAGACGACACAGGGAACTCACAGTGGGTGAGATTCACATCAACAAATATTGTAAATCGTTTTAATTTCTTACTTCAACATGGTTGTTTACGTACCACAGCTACACCTCTCACGAGAATTTTAAAACTTGATAATTAAAAATTAAAATGTAAATAATAAGGACCACTATAGTAGTTTAGTTGATGTAGTGGAATGTTAAACAAATGGTGGTCGTGGGCATCACCACAGATTAATAGTATCTAGGTATATTCTTTACAAGAATATTTTTGCATACACTTTAGGCATAATTCACACAGAAGGTCTTGAAAAATAATTTGTTTACGAGGGGTGTTGAAAAGTTACTATTAATGTTTATTATATGTGAAATTGTAATTCAAAAACTCTATATACAGAAAATGTCCATCCATCAATGACAAAAAGATTGTGAATATTAACAGTGATATGACCATTATATTGTTGACTGCCGCCACCTGTTATTTGTAAACTTATTAATGGGATAGAATCATCAGTCAAGGAACACTCCAAAACCTCTCACATCATGTATTTCCAAACTAACAATCCATTCCAGCACTTTATTATTGTGATGAATACAAGAAAAAAGAGATAGGAAATATAGGTTAGGGTGGATAAGATTGGTTGGAAGTAAATGGTTGTTGGGTATTTGGCAGGTAAGTAATGGTTTACATGTCGTTGGTAAACGTTGGTCGTCATCTCTTTTGTTCATTCAATTCGGACGTTTCTCTATTTCTATTCGACGATTCTTTACCTATGTAAGTTTGGGACAATTACAACACTGAATCTCACACACCCTGATTTTAATTGGGACTTTATCTTTTGCTGGCCTAACTAAGTGGGAAATATTTTTGTCAGTGGTGACAATTGATATAAGGAAGACGTTCGATTTTTGCTGAGAAGTGGATTCAGAAGAAGAGGGGGAGGACAAAAGAGGAGAAGCTAGATGTCTTTGGATGCTTCTTTTTATGTGATTATTATTGAAACCATTTTGTAGAACGGCATTTTCTAATAAAATAAGTTCGAAAGGTCTAGTATTATTGTCGCAGAGTAAGATGAAACGGGATACTAAAGTATCAACTACCAAATTGAGCTAGGAGGGATGGTGATATGAATTGGCATTTAGATAATGGTTGGTGTATGTAGGTTTTCTATATCCGGAATGTGAGAATATCAAGAAAAGGTAAATACGAAGTCTCCCCCAATCTTCTCACAGTTTCATCTTCATCTGTTATTAAATGTCCTTGTTTATTTCTAAAATATACAGTTCGTCGTTCTGCTTTCCCTTTATTTTTTTTTTGACTTCCTGATAAAAGCTTTTCCTCCCCTTGTTTACAAAGTTTTCTTCAATGCGTTGTATACTGTTTTCCATAAACTCTCTCTGTTTTGTTCTGCATATCCCCTTTGTTATCCTTCTCTGCTCTCCGTAGTTTTTTCCTCAGCTATACCTATTTGTAACCATTTCTGCTTGGCTTGTTTCCTCTATTCAATTACTTTTTACACTCTGCGAGAAACCAACTATTTTCCTGTCTAATTTCAATTTTTTGTGGGATTGTTTTTTCAGTTGATTTTTTTATAGTTTTCTGTATTTGGTTCCATTTGACATTTATGTTTTGTTTCTAATGTTCTGCTGTTAAGGAAACTTAAGTTTTAAATTTTTGCCGCGTAACACACATCATTGGCGCATGTTTGAGGAAAAGGTATACATGCCCAGTGGCCAGTATATCAAGAAGCTTCGAACGGTGAACGAACGCTTTCGAGACAAAACCGGTGAAATATCACAAAAAAACCAAGTAAATAAAGTGTGCCAGATCATATCCTCAACCATCTCAGGCGCCTGGATACGGACAGCAAATAGAGCTTCACCAGGTAGGAACCTTTTATAGTTTTTTTTTCCTCTTTATACTTTTTGCGTTGATGATGTGTTACATTTTAGTAAATTTATGAAACCAATATAAATACAGTCCACTAACATTTTTCATAGTTCCTGCTTTAACATTGGCCCTTCTCCCACGGATTGAGTATACCTAATTTTTTGTTTCCTTTTTCATATTACTATTACATTTTATCGGTACATTTTAAACTTGTTTGCCGGTTGACCTTCATTTTTACGCAGATAATTTCTACATTGATTTATTCCACTAAATGTTATTCGATTATAATTTCACCGTTAAATATTAATATTAACACCAAATATAACAGTAGATTTTGCATCCTTAGCTTGGTGAACTCCATAGTTTAGTTCAAATTTAAATAATTTTTCTAATCCTTAATAACTTTTTCGCACTAACTTTTTCTTGGCATACAAAAACCACATTGACCTTAAGCAGGTGTTTTTGGTAATTGTCTTGTTTATTATTCTCCACAATTAATTATTCATATTTGTAATGGCTCCAACTTCCGATAAATTAACAAGAGCAAATCTAAATCGCACGCTCGCTCACAAAAGATTAGAAGAGACTCATCAAGCAGGTCTTGATGCATTACACGATGAATCTTTGAGATCAATTTTCTTAGCTAGAGCCGAAGCTCTCGACGATATATATAATGACTTCCAAACCGCTCATAATACTGTTATATCTCTAGTTAGTGATGATGATTTCGTAGCCTACGATACAATGCGTAGTTCAGCAGATAAAGCCTTTTACAGTGCTAAATCCATTAAGCATGATTTTTTAATAGCGGATGCAGCCAGTAGTTCGGTGACCAATTTGAATAGAACCTCTTCACATCAACGGTTTGTAGCGAAGCTTCCAAAAATTAACTTACCCACATTCGACGGAGATTTTAAAAACTGGTCTTCTTTCTATGATCTGTTCAATACGCTTATCCATAACAATACTGATTTGTCCGACGCTGAAAAATTCCAATATTTGCTCACGTCACTGGACAAAGAACCCTTAGCTTCAGTTAAAGGTATTCCCCTCACTGATGCAAATTATCTTATAGCATATGAAATGCTGGAGAAACGATACCAAAACAAACGGATTCTAGCTACTCACTATTATAATGAACTTTCGAATGCAGCTTCAATTCAAATTCCTACGTCTAGGGAGCTAAGGAAACTTTTAAATACCTTTTCTGAAAATGTAGCGTCTTTTCGAGCTTTTAAATTTCCCGTCGATCAATGGGAATTTTTGTTGTTCAATATGCTTATAAATAAACTTGACACTAAAACTAGAACAGATTTTGAACTTGAAAATAGTTTAAATTCAGAATTGCCTACTTACAGACAATTAATAACATTTTTAGAAAGGCATTGTATAGCTTTGGAATCAGTTCAATTTTCAATTAATACTTCAGACAAATCTAAAAACAAGTTTTCAAACTCGAAGCATTGTAACAAACCTTCAACATCTACATTTATTGCAAATACACAGCAAAACAGTAGTAACGTTAAATGTATCTTATGCTCTTCTTTTCACCCACTGTATAAATGTCAATCGTTTTTGGCTAAGATGCCTCAAGAAAGATTTTCTTTTGCTAAGCAGCACCAGTTATGCGTCAACTGTTTAGTATCTCCTCATTCTATTAAAATGTGTTCATCCACACAAAGATGTAAAATTTGTAAATTTCCTCATCATACAGTGTTACATTTTCCAAGAAATTCATCTAATTCTAGTCACATAAATAATTCTGTTTCCTCTTCTGACAATGTCCCGAATATTTCTAGTGACAATTCTAGCTCTTCAACTACAAATGGTCATTGTATTACAAATGCTTTAACTTTACCACAATCTACGGTTTTATTATCCACGTGTGAAGTGCAGATTAAGGACATTCGTGGACATTTTCAAAAAATTCGTGCTTTACTAGACACAGGTTCTTTGGCTAACTTTATATCTGAAAAATGTATTAGAAGACTTGGACTTTCTCGCAAACATTGCTCTATTCCCATTGAAGGCCTCAATGGAATGACTACCTTTACAAATCGAGGCACAGCTCATTGTATCATTAAACCATGTGGTGAAGAAAATCCAGTTTTTTCATTCGAAGCAATTATTATACCTCAAGTTTGTTCTGACCAGCCGAAAGTCTTCATTAATCCTGCAGAATTGACATATATTAAAAACTTGAACTTGGCGGATAGTAAATTTCATATTCCCGGGCCCCTGGATATGATTTTTGGAGCTGAATTAATACCTTTAATTTTGAAATCAGGTCGTATATTAGGAAATCCTGATCAACCTGTCGCTTTAGAAACTGTCTTTGGTTATATTCTTCAAGGACGCACAAACTGCACCCATGTCTCAAATAATTACTCTTTAAGTTGTCATGCATCTTTGGATATAAATCTTGATATACAATTGCAAAGGTTTTGGGAGGTCGAACAGGTTGTCAAACCCACTCATGCATCCCCGGAAGATAATAAATGCGAAGAAATTTATAAAACTTCCACTTTTCGAGAATCTTCTGGACGATTTTCGGTACCTTTACCATTTCGTCAATCTTTTCCCAGTTTTGTTGATACTTACACACAAGCACATCGGAGATTTCCAATGCTAGAGAATAGATTTTCAAAATCGTTTGAATCACACATCAAATACTGTGAGTTCATGCAAGATTATCTTGACAGTGGACATATGATTCCGGTCCCACTGAATGATTATAAATCTTCATCTGCTTATTACATACCCCATCACGCCGTCTTTAAAGAGCAACTTTTGGGTTCTCAAATAATTTCCAAAATTCGAGTTGTGTTCGATGCGAGTTTGCGTGACGTACAGGGTGTCTCACTTAATGACTCTCTTTTAGTTGGCCCAAAACTTCAAGGGGATATTTCCACGATACTTTCAAGATTTCGATTTTTTTCTCATGTGTTTGTTTGCGATATAAAGCAAATGTACAGACAAATTAACGTTCAACCTCAGTTTTGGAATTATCAAAGAATTGTTTGGCGCTTTAAGCCCACTGAGCCACTTCAGGAATTTTTTTTGCGAACTGTAGTCTATGGAATTTCAAGCTCTCCGTTTTTAGCTCTACGAACTTTGAAAGAATTGGCCACCCAAGAGCAATCTTCTTTTCCTCGGGCATCCCAAATGATTCATCATCAATTCTACATAGATGATGGCTTGCTTGGAAGCAATGATTTAAGTTCAGCCATTTCACTTCAGTGTGAATTAATTCAACTCATGAAACGAGGATGTTTTCAATTGAGCAAATGGGCAAGTAATTATCCCGCTCTTTTAGATGAAGTAAGTCTTTCCGATCGCCAAGAATCGTGCAATTTTGATAAAGATGAACCATCATTTATTAAAGTCTTAGGACTCAAATGGGATCCTAATACAGACTGTTTTTCTTATACCTACATCCCCTTTGAGCGGGCTTGTACAAAACGGAGCATCCTGTCTGAAATAAGTCGAATTTTTGACCCACTAGGATTTGTTTCACCATGTCTTCTTCTTGCAAAGCGTCTTTTGCAACAGTTGTGGGAATCCCAGGTTTCCTGGGATGATCCTCCTTCGAAGGATATCCTGGATGTCTGGTCAAGGTTTAAGATAGAAATGCCAAACTTAGCTAACATTAAAATTCCTCGTCATGTAGGTTCCAGTTCTATTTTTCGGATTGAGCTACATGGGTTTTGTGACGCTTCACAAGTTGGCTATGCTAGTGTTGTCTATTTTCGTATCCTTGAATCTTCAGGAATTGTGAAAACGTTCCTAATTTGTGCGAAATGTCGAGTATCTCCGTTGAAAACCCAATCTATACCAAGACTTGAACTTATGGGTTCTGTTTTATTGGCCGATCTAATGCACTTTGTTAAAGAAAGCTATAGTGACCTAGTCGTTTTTGATGATATTTATGCTTGGACAGATTCTATGGTAACTCTTGCTTGGTTGTCTTCATCTCCACATAGATGGAAAACATTTGTAGCTAATAGAGTCAGTCATGTTCAAGATCTCCTTCCCCCCTCTCTTTGGCATTATGTCCCATCTTCACAGAATCCAGCTGACTGTGCTAGTCGGGGTCAAACCCCAGCACAACTTTTAGAAACTCCTATTTGGTGGTCAGGTCCTGAATTTTTATCTCAGCCTAGCAATGCATGGCCTGCGCAACCTACCAACAAGTTAAACTTATCTGAAATATCTCAGGAAGAGAAAATGGTTATACTATCTGCCTGCACTTCCTCTGACAATTTCCTTTTCTCCCTTTTTTGTAGGTTTTCCTCTTTAAATAAGATTAAGCGAATTGTAGCGTATTCTCTTCTTTTTATTCGTAGTTTAAGGGTACAATCTCAATCCCAAAGAAGCTTGGATGTAGATAATGCCTTTAAAATTATTATAAAATGTGTACAACATGATATATTTTCTGATATTTTTCTCAAAATTAAACATAATCAATTATTACCTAAGCCTTTTAGGAAACTCGCCCCTTTCATTGACTCCTTTGGGTTGCTTAGAGTCGGTGGTAGAATCAGAAATTCGGAATTTTCATTTGATGTTAAGCATCCCATTTTATTACCAAAATCACATAGACTAACTCAGTTGATAATTGAAGCAGTCCATCAGGAACACTTTCACCCAGGTTTGAAAACATTACACTATTTATTATCACAGCAATTTTGGATTTTATCTCCACGTTGTGCAATTTATAAATGTCTTTCAAGTTGCATCCGATGTTTTCGTTGCAAACCAAGGTGTTATAACCCATATATGGCCGATTTACCCTCTATAAGAATTTCTCAAATCAAGGCTTTTTCATCAGTTTGTATTGATTTTGCTGGTCCATTTTCACTTTCAATGAGTAAACATAGAGGTGGGAAAACCTACAAAGGTTATGTTTGTGTTTTTGTTTGCACATCTACAAAGGCGATTCATTTAGAGGCTACTTCAGATTTAAGTTCCGAAACTTTCTTAGCCGCCTTTAGACGCTTTATCGCCCGACGTGGAAAATGTCTCACCATTACCAGCGATCAGGGCACAAATTTTAAGGGTGCCAACAATGAACTCCTTAACATGGCTAAAACTATCGCGCAGAAATTATCCATTCCTTGGAATTTCAACCCTCCAGGTAGCCCACATTTTAATGGACTAGCTGAAGCGGGAGTAAAATCCTTTAAAACACATTTTTATAGAGTCTTAGGTACTCAGAGACTATCATACGAAGAATTCTGCACCCTGTTGTCCCAGATTGAAGCATTATTGAATTCACGCCCGTTATGTGCGATTAGTAGTGATCCAAATGATTTACAACCTCTGACTCCAGGACATTTTCTAATTCTTGAACCACTCACCAGTCCTATTCCTGAGGTAGATCTAACACATTTATCTCTAAATAGACTTAATCGATGGCAATTGCTGCAACGTATGCGGAGTGATTTTTGGAAGCGTTGGTCACAAGAATATGTACATTCTCTCCAAGAGAGATATAAATGGACCGAACCTTCACCTCCTATCGTTAAAGGTGCTTTAGTTTTAATTAAAGATGAACAGACGTCTCCGCTAAATTGGGAACTTGCTCGAGTTACTGAGGTACACCCTGGTCGGGACAATGTGGTTCGTGTGGTTTCATTGAAAACCAACCATGGGGTTATGCAACGCCCTGTGGTTAAAATCTGCCCCTTACCGGTTAATTAATTTTTTATTTTTCTTTAATTAGTTAGGTATCAATATTTATATATTAGTAGATTTAAGCATTAGAATATTATATATATATATTTTTTTTATTTTTCATCACATATTTTTTTTTTTTTTTTTCTCTTTCTTCTTTGCACTCTACTTGTTCAAAAACATTCGTTTTGGTGGGGTGAATGTTAAGGAAACTTAAGTTTTAAATTTTTGCCGCGTAACACACATCATTGGCGCATGTTTGAGGAAAAGGTATACATGCCCAGTGGCCAGTATATCAAGAAGCTTCGAACGGTGAACGAACGCTTTCGAGACAAAACCGGTGAAATATCACAAAAAAACCAAGTAAATAAAGTGTGCCAGATCATATCCTCAACCATCCCAGGCGCCTGGATACGGACAGCAAATAGAGCTTCACCAGGTAGGAACCTTTTATAGTTTTTTTTTCCTCTTTATACTTTTTGCGTTGATGATGTGTTACATTTTAGTAAATTTATGAAACCAATATAAATACAGTCCACTAACATTTTTCATAGTTCCTGCTTTAACATCTGCCAATGTTCTTTTTATTTCTTAGACGAATTTTCTTTTCATTGCTCCATTTTCTACGAGTTTTTCTACTTGCAGTTTATTTTTTGGTTTACTGTTTTATTTTTTTCTGTTTTTGTATCATTTTTTGTTTTATGTTTGCCATTATGTGAGATAAAAATTGGAATAATACCAATTGTTCGATTTCTTTAAGTAGGAAACATTTTCTTGTTGCATTTTCTTCAGTCTCTAATTTTCCACCTACCATAATAATGTGTGGGGAGATGTTGTTTATAAAGGGTGCCAATGGGAAATGGTACAAAGATTCAGTTCAAGTGCCTGGGCTATTGAGCACAACCCAATCGAATAAATGAATGAAAAAAGGTAGCCTAAATATTTTTTTATTTATCTAAATATTATTATAAATAAATAACTTGATGAAACAGTATATATGTGGGGATATTTATTTATTTAAGAATTAAACAGGCAGAGCCTTTCTCTATAACAATAGTACTAAAGTACAAAAAAATACATACAAGAAAGTAATTTAAAAAAAAAACAAAGAAGGTACAATAATAAAAAAAATAATACAAAAAAAAGATGCTATCATATATGATATGTGGCATGAATGATTAGATGCGACATTTATAGGAAGAGAGATTCAATACTCATAAAAATGAGAGAATGTAAATACAGTGTGAAATTGTGAAATTATTTAAAAAGCACAGAAAAGAAATCGCGAATAGTAAAACTTTTTACCAATCGGCAAGTAATATCTATTTATCAATGCCTGGAAACACGCACCCTTTTGTTCTTTCATATCTTCCTACTCGTATTCAAAATCTTCAACATATTATTTTCACGTATATGGCAAAACATTGATGATAGACTGGCCACTGCTAGAAGCACTAATTATAGATTGCAAAATAGTTTCCTTCGTATACAATCTTTTTCCAATTTTTCCTGATTACCTTCGTGAGGCATTCCCAGCTAATAACGTTTTGTTCAAGATTTTCTTGAAATAATGCATATTTAAAAATAATAAATTAAATATTTACCCAAATTAGTTTCTATTTACTTAACCGCATAGTTAATGTCAAAAAATCACACACTGTTTTTACCTATTTACATACTGAATTTTCTGCGAACTATGATAATATCCTTTTATAACGACGACAGCAAATAGCTGCACCTATCTTTATTTAACACGCTGCATGCCATCGTGAGAAATTCTGCATTTGTATCTAAAAATTGAATACAGACTAAAAATCGAATAATTATTCAGGAAGCTACTACTGTTAAACACACTCCACATTGTTTACTCTTCAATTCAAGTTGTCTTTCAAGACTTACCGAAACATCTATTAATTTTTTAAAGGCAGTGTTTTCATATCATACGAAGAAGTCATATACACAGAACAGTTTATCGCTTAATAAAATTTACCTCTATAGCAAGACGATCGTTGATTGCCATCACACTAGTTTCAGTCGGTATTAGCAATTTTTTGTATATATTGTATATAACCAATCATGTGAACACCAAAAATAAGGCGGAAACTATTGTTTAGCAGTCCAAGGGCGGAAAATTCATAACGCCACGATTTTTACCATCTGTCACTTGTAATTTAGACGTTTCACCTAAATTTTTCAATTAAACGTCAGTGAATGTCAAGGTTTTTTGTTATATTTTTTCTATTTTTTTGTTTATTTGGTAGGCGAATAACAGTTCTGTGTCACACATGCAGGAAACGATTTAGCGGCCCTAAACTATCAACTGCCCTCGCTTCGCTACGCTCGCTCGTGCATCTAATAGTCTTAGGCTGATAAAGCTCATTTTCTGCCCTAGTGACACAATATACTATTGTCATTCCCACATCCTCTTCTTGAAAAAAGTCTACTGAGGACCTGAACTCGTGATGACTTTCAATGAAAACTATCCATCCCACATAATTCTGATGGCTTCACTTTTATGAAAAAATGAAAAAAAAAACGTCAAAAATCATATAAAGTGGGACGTCTTTACCCACACAGCATGCGTTGGAGATGTATATGTTGTGAATATACATATCACATCAAAAATATCCATGCATATACATAAAATAGAATATAAATATCCAGTAATGGATGTACATTACTGTTTGTTTAATATGCATTGCATAGTTCACATAGGAATTATCTGTAACTCTCAACTAATTGATTTCTCACTCATGTATTATGTATTTTCGTAAGCTACCTACTGACTTGACACTTTATTCAAAAAACGTCAAACACCAGTTTTTCGGTCGCTATGATTTTGTCCCCAAGCAAAACATCGTTTACATAATTGAGTAGAGTTAGTCCGGCAGCAAGGCATAGTTTACATACTCTCAACTGATTGACTTTTCACTCATAGGTATGTATTATATATTTTTGTAATCCTTGTCATTTTGAAGAGGAGAATCCAATAATGCAATAATGTATAGGGTGTTCCAAAATTGGGAGGGGTGAACATAGTGCTCTGTATTTATATTCACACTAGCTTGTACCCGCAATTACTTCGTCCGCGTAGATTGTCAACAAACATAATATGTAGCTCTGTATATTGGTGGAATAAGTTAGAGAATACTTCCAACGGAAAAAGAATTCAAAAAATCAATTACTTATATACCTAAACCATTGGAACTACTCAAACATTTTCCATAATGATCTGTTTTCGACTGTTATAAGCAAAAATCAGATGAAAAAGTCCCTTTTTATGGTTTATTATACAGGGTTAGTTTAAAGTATGGAAACATCTGAATATCTCACAAACGGAAGAAGATAAAAAAAGATTTTAACACGTGCTGCAAGGTTGCCGTAGGAGCATGTTTTCATGATACAACAAAACTTACAGGGTGGTCATGAAAAGCGTAGTGACTGCAGAGATTGATTTTTTAAATGGAACGTCAATCACTTTATAAAATGGCATATCTTAGTGATACAGAACGCATACAAATCCTAATTTTACGAGGCTTTGGCGACAAGGAAAGAACGTACGAAGAAGTTACACGCATATTTAAGGAATTGAATCCTCAACACGTTATTAACAGATCAACCGTTTTCAAAACTGTCAAGAGGTATAGAGAGACTGGAAATGTTAGAAACTGTCCTATGCCTGGCAGGCCGAAAACTGCTACAGATGATGAAACAAAACTAAATGTGCTACTCCAAGTTGAGGAAAATCCTCAAATATCTTCAAACCAGTTGGCACTAGATAACAATATCGCTCAAACGTCCGTGGTAAAAATTATGAAGTCAGAAAAAATGAAACCTTATAAAATTCACTACAGTCAAGAACTTACAGAAGATGACCTAGACCGCAGATTGCAGTTCTGTGAAATAGTTGAAGAAAAAAGGAACGTTTATGTTATTTTTGAAAAAAAAATTGTATTTTCTGATGAGGCAACGTTTTGCCTCAACGGAGAAGTAAATAGACATAATTTCTGGATTTGGTCTATAGGTAATCCGCGTTGGATGAGGGAAAGACACACACAGTGGCCGCAGAAAATAAATGTCTGGGCGGGGCTTATTAATAATCACATAATCGGACCTTTTTTTGTAAAAGGTAATTTAAATGGTGACAGATATCTGGACTTGTTAAGAAATAATATTGTGCCAGCTATTGCAGCCATATTTCCCAATCCTAACAATCCAATGTTACCTTCTGATGACATATGGTATCAACAAGATGGTGCTTCCCCTTATTACACCCGAGCTGTACGTACCTATCTAGATACAGTGTTTCCACAGAGATGGATAGGACGTCGAGGAGCAATAGAATGGCCGCCCCGGTCACCAGACTTGACCCCATTAGATTTTTTCTTGTGGGGATACCTTAAAAATAAAGTTTACAAAAATAGACGAGTTGATTTACAAACTCTACAAAATCGTATTTTGGAAGAGATAAATCTGTTACCACAAACATATTTACGTGATTCAATTGGACAATTTTGTAAAAGACTTGAATACTGTCAAATCGTAAATGGTTTGCACTTTGAACATTTACTATAGAATTTGTTCAGTTATTTTTCTTCATTTCTTTGAATGTTGATTATTAGATATTATTATTAGGATTCAAGATGTAATACTAGAATAAACATTTAGGGGCTTACTGGCTACGGTTTTCATTACCACTCCGCGTATTTTATATTTTCGTGGCAACCCTGCAATATATGTGAAAAGATTTTTATTTGTTGATTTCCAAGGTTACTATTAGTTTTATCAATACATGTAATGCAATTAGCCGATATCTGCGTAACCATAGAATTTGGGCATAGGGTACTTAATACCAAAGTTAATCTAGAAGTCGGAAAGATTCATAAAATGATATATTATACAGGGTGTTCCATTTAAAAAATCAATTTCTGCAGTCACTACGCTTTTCATGACTACCCTGTAAGTTTTATTGTAAATGAAAATATGCTCCTACGGCAACCTTGTAACACGTGTTAAAATCTTTTTTTATCTTCTCCCGTTTGTGAGATATTCAGATGTTTCCATACTTTAAACTAACCCTGTATATGTGCCTATCAAGGTTTTCAAATGGAACACCCTATATTTCTATGTGAAAGTGATATCCGCTTCACTTCCCGATTAGAACGATGAGTGGTTGTAATCTGTTGTACAATACGTAACAATTTCAGCGCCCTGTATAATTGGATATGAGTGAGTGGATAATAATCCTCTCTACTCAGTCTCTCTTTTGTTAATAGATACTAGATCACAAAATAAATCAATCTACGCATCGTTTTTAATTGTCACACGTGTCTTTAAATTATTCATAAAACCAAACCAAAAATAAATAATATTATTTACATCTTTCTTCTCTTCATACTATTCTCTAATATTAAATATTATTGCGAAATATGACTTCCTTTTGTGGTTAAGCGGATACAAACAATAAACTATGCCATTTTCTACATTATTGACATTGATATTTATTTAAACTTGACTTATGGCACATTTCATATCTTTGTGGTAAGATGGTATTTAAATCAAAGTAATGCTTATTTTATGGCACCGCTGTGTATGGCATATTATTATTGGGAAGGCATTAGAAAATGTGCTACAAGGGAATAACAAAAAATATACTTTGTAATAATATTTCTTTTCCTTTTCACGTAGGTATATTAAGTGATCGAACTGAAATATAAACCATAATGGATCCAAAGCTTTGTTAAGACCTCGAATGATTAATAATAATAATAATAATAATAATAATAATAATAATAATAATAATAATAATAATAATAATAATAATAATAATAATAATAATAATAATAATAATAATAATAATAATAATAATAATAATAATAATAATAATAATAATAATAATAATAATAATAATAATAATAATAATAATAATAATAGCCCTCAGGGGCTCACAACTTGTGAGTACGGGAATGGCAACCCCGAGGTACCCTAGCTGAATATCCACCTTTCTTCAACTAGTCTTGGGTGATATTCCTTCTTCAATCTATCGGTCTCTCTTGACCATCCCTTGTTTTTTCCGACTCCTGGTGACTATTAGGTTATCCGAGGGTACGGGAGTCCTTTCTTTTCTATCCTTTTAATTTCTGCAAAAAACGCAAACCAAGGTGTGACTTACCGTGCTGATGGTTGAATGGCCCTGCGTAATGGGTCGCTAACGGTAGACTCTGAGAACCGGGCGAAACTCAGTTTCAAATAGCCTTACCACGATAAGCGGGGCTCTGTCGTGGCGTACTATTTATTTCCCTAGCTACTCGTGGGATCTGAATGCAGTCTGATTCAAAAAAAAACAAGGAGCAGTCCACTCCACAAATGGGCAGTAAAACCAGTGGAAACCCAAGGGATTCCCCAAAGAATATCACTAGCAACGTGACGGAGGAGAAACAGCCCCGGTTCTTGCTTGTGAAAAAGCTCGATGAGAGTAATTTCAATAAAGATAGTCCTTTTCTGATATCCAGAGTAATGTACGGTCTTATTGGAGAAACAAAAAATCTGAAAAAAGTAAGAGAAGGAATTTTAGTAGAAACAATATCGAATGCTCAATCAAAACGTTTACAAAAGGTTGAAATCTTCAATAATAGTCCAGTAGAAGTAATACCCCATGCAAGATTGAACTTCAGTAAAGGTATCATTTATTGCAAAGATCTCCTCAATTGCTCAGAACAAGAAATTTGTGACGAAATGAAAGATAATGGTGTTACAGAAGTGAAAAGAATGAAAAAAAAAGTGAACGGTAACTTAATCGATACACCCAACCACATCTTAACTTTCAATACCCCAAATCTCCCCAACAGAATCAAAGCCGCTTTTCACAGCCTTGAAGTCCGTCCCTACATTCCGGCACCACTAAGATGTTATAACTGTCAAAGATTTGGTCATACATCTACAAGATGCGACAAACCACAAATTTGTATCTGCGGAAAAGAACCACATGAAGGCACGGCATGCACTGAGCCATTAAAATGCGTGAACTGCGATGGAGCTCACATATCTATATCAAAAAGTTGTCCAATATTTAAAAGAGAAATGGAAATTCAAAGGAAAAAGACATTAGACAAAATTTCATACCCGGAAGCACGTAGAATTGTAGCCAGCACTCACCCACAACCAGCGAATTCTTATGCCAGTGCAGTGAGAACCACATCTCCTATAGACATCAACAGCCTTGTCAGTCGTCTGGTACCTGAAATAGAAAAAATAGTTAATGAAATAGTGAACAAAACTAACCAAACAAAAGTATTCCTTGCACCAACAACAACGGCTCCAAGAATAATTACAAGCCAAGAAACTAAAAAATCGGACGCCACCCTATCTGAATCATCTATCCTATCAGAGAAGAGGAAAAGAAACACAATACCTCAAATCAACCCCGAAACCACAGAATCAGAGGGTAATGAATCTGAATCTGATGGAAGAAAAGCAAAAAGAAAACCCGGATGGAAAAAGGGCGTACCGCGGAAAAACAAAACTGTACCCATAGAAGACGGTAATAAATCAACCGACCTGACTTAAAAATGGCTACGTATGAAAACATAATTCAATGGAACTGTAATGGTTGCAAACATCATTACACTGAACTCAAGACCCTTATCCTTGAAGAAATGCCATTTTGTATCTGTTTGCAGGAATCACACTTGAAACCCAATGACAATTTCACGCTCAGAGGATATAAGTCATTCAGACGAGATGTAATCCCCAATCTGAGAGCCAGAGGAGGTGTGATTACCTTCGTTAAAGAAAATCTCCAAGTGGAAGAAGTTTTACTCCTCACCAATCTGCAAGCAGTTGCTGTTAAAGTCAAACATCCATATAAAATGACTATATGTAATTTATATTTACCTGATTTCAACTGGACCCGAGAAGAACTGAAGAACTGCATAGAACAACTGCCACTTCCTATGTTGATTCTAGGGGACTTCAATGCTCATAACCCCCTCTGGGGATCCGAAACAATCGACCCCAGGGGCAGAATTATTGAAGGAATTATCGATGAACTTGACCTAGTCATACTCAACACTGGTGAAGGTACTTTCATAAACTCGAGATCAAATAAACTTTCAGCAATAGATTTAACCATCTGCACACATGAAATCGCACCCGTTTTGAAGTGGCAATGTCTGGAAGAACAAAACGCAGATCACATTCCAATATCTATCGAATTTGCAGTACAAAGAGTAGACAATAGAAGGGCAAGAAAATGGATCACTGATAAGGCAAATTGGGATCTGTACCGGGAAAAGTTGAATCATATCAATATATCGGCAAACACAATAAACGAGGGGGTAACTGAATTAACCGAAGCTATTCATTACTCAGCGGATGTTGCCATACCGAAATCTAAAGGAACGGTGCCAAAGAAGAGGGTTCCCTGGTGGAACGATGAAGTTGCTGTTGCAATAAGGGAGAAAAAGAAGGCCTTCAATACATTCAAAAGATCTCACACTCAAGAAAATTTCATCAGCTTCAAGAGACTAAGGGCAAAGGCAAGACAAACTTGTTTGTCGAGTCGCAAGAAATCATGGGAAACTTATGTTTCATCGATTACAATTGAAACACCAATGAAAGAAGTCTGGCAAAAAATCAGAAATATCAAGGGGAAAGATTTCCGAGAAGTATCCCCAATACTAATCGTGAACGGTCGGGAAATTACAGGAGGACATGATATTGCAGAACACTTAGCGACTCAATTCGAAACGACAAGTTCCACGAATAGCTATGAAGCAGCGTTTCAACGAACAAAACTTCAAGAAGAAAGTAATCCAATCGATTTCAGAACTGACAGAGAATTTTCATACAATAAACCCTTCATAATGGCTGAACTCAGGCACGCTCTACCTACAGTGAGTGAGTCAGCTCCTGGAAAAGATCAAATACCATATGACCTCATAAAGCAGCTACCTGAAGATAAAAAAAATGTCATACTGCAATTATTTAACAGAATATGGCAAGAAAGTTCCTACCCAAACCAATGGAAAGAAGCAGTGATAATAGCAATACCTAAACCTGGAAAAGATCTTGAGAACCCAGTCAACTATCGTCCGATTTCGCTAACATGCTGTATCGGCAAACTCTTTGAAAAAATGGTTAGTCTAAGATTGATGTGGACCTTGGAAAACAAAAAACTACTTTCTGAATCTCAAATGGGTTTCAGAAAAAATAGATCGACAATAGATCAACTGGTTCAAATCGAAAACACCATACAAAAGAGTTTTGCAATGAGGAATCATACTGTAGCAGTACTCTTCGACATTGAAAAGGCATTCGATACGACTTGGAGGTTTGGGATATTGAAAACACTTGATAAATGGGGATTCAAAGGAGAACTGCCTCTGTTCATCAACAATTTCCTGATTGATAGAAAATTCAAAGTTCGCTATGGTCAATTCCACCTATCTCGGGAACACGACCTGGAGAACGGTGTCCCTCAAGGCTCGACCCTGAGTGTAACATTATTTGCAATTGCAATCAATGGATTAGTGGAAGTTATACAACCAGAAGTTGGAAGAAGTCTTTATGTAGATGACTTGGCTATTTACTACTCAGCACGCGATATGACTGATATAGAAAACACTCTCCAGGAGTCCATCAATAGAATCGTACACTATGCAGATCAGCATGGTTTCAGAATATCTTTGAATAAAACCCATTGCATCCATTTTTGTCGACTGAGAACACCCCATAATGAACCAAACCTTTCTCTTTATGGCAACAACATAGAAATAAGAGAGTCCACCAAATTTCTAGGATTGATTTTAGATAAAAAGCTCAACTGGAAAGCACATATAAAATACTTAGTTGTTGACTGCAAGAAGAGACTGAATATCATAAAGTCGGTTGCCAATATGAACTGGGGATGTGATAACAGAATACTCATCAATCTTTACAAGTCTATAGTACTATCGAAACTGGATTATGGTGCAATAGTGTATGCATCAGCGAGAATATCTTATCTAAAATTATTGGAACCAATACAAGCCTCCGGACTGAGACTGGCGCTTGGCGCCTTCAGAACGAGCCCTTACTTGTCATTATGCTGTGAAGCAGGTGTCCCACCTCTAGATTTTAGAAGAAAACAATTGATAGCTAACTACGCTATAAAGCTTTGGGCCATACTTGATCACCCGAATCATCATCACATAACTTCAGAAGAAAATCATGAAATATATGAAAACCGATCGACCATCACAAGACCCGCCACAATAAGAATTGGAGAACTGATGTCTGAATTGGGAGAGGAACCTCCAGAAACGTACAATCTGGGAGTATATGAAGTTGCACCATGGGAAATGAAACCTCCTATTATACACTTCGACTGTCTGAAATATAAAAAAGATGAGGCCCCCAGACAACTCATTTACGGAGAAATACGTTCCATCTTGGACAGATATCCTAATGCAATTAGAATTTATACAGATGGGTCGAAAACTAATAGGGGTGTCGGCAGTGCCATCTGTATTGATGAAGAAACTCATAACTGGACACTGAACCCTTCCTCCAGTATCTACACCGCTGAGATGTACGCTATTTGGCAATCTCTGAAATATGTAGACACAAATCAACTAGATTTAACAGTGATATGCTCCGACTCACTCAGTTCACTACAATCAATTTCGAACACATTCAATCCAGACCCTCTCGTTGGAAATATTTTATCTACACTCCATTGGTTATCATGTAACAATCAAACAGTGATTTTCATTTGGATACCAAGTCATGTAGGAATAATCGGAAACGAGAGAGCAGATGAAGCTGCAAGAGAGGCTGCAAACTCAGATCATGCTGACAATATACCAATACGACAAGACGACATCAAAGTACTCATAAAACACAAGATACTCACCCTCTGGCAAGAAAGGTGGTCTGATCAGAATACACATTTGAGGAGGATCAAACACACAACGATACCGGAACAACTTACCAGAACCCTGAAAAGAAGAGACCAAGTAGTCATAACAAGATTAAGGATTGGGCATACTCACCTGACATCGTCATATCTCTTACTTGGTCAACATCAACCTTCATGTGATCACTGTAGAGCCCCATTGACAGTGGAACACTTACTCATGGAATGTCCAGTGCATGAGAGAGATCGTCAATCAGAACAAATCCCAAATAGTCTTCATGTATGCCTCAACAACCCATCCCATATTGACCGAATTTTAAAATACCTGAAAAAAATCAATTACTATTCAAAAATATGATATGATAAAGATAAATACTTACCTGCGGCTAATAACCAAGCAGTTGATGCCGCAAAGAAAAAAAAAAAAAAAAAAAAAAAAAAATAATAATAATAATAATAATAATAATAATAATAATAATAATAATAATAATAATAATAATAATAATAATAATAATAATAATAACCCCGTGTGGGTGACGGGTTACAGAATATGCCCACGGAACCTCCTGCCTGTCGTAAAAGGCGACTATCTGGAGCACCTGTCCTTCCTTTTTCCATCTCCAATCCTATAATGTCCACTCCTACACTAACAGTACCTACCACCTCTCCCACCTGTAGAGGAGTAAACCTCGGTAAAAAAAAAAATCCGGAATCTTAAAGTGTAAGATATCGTGCTGATAGATGAATGGCCACCTGGAGCTGGTCGTAAACGATTCCCTGTGAGTACCTGGCGACCCTCACTTGAAAATAGCCTTGCTACGATATGGAGCACTGTCGTAGTCGACGTGTATTTCTTCCAGACTCGTGGGATAAGTAATGAAACAAAACACGAAACAAAAGACAACCCCGGTTGCAGATAGTGGAGCTGGATCTGTAACTGTTATCGAACAGCTTCAAATACATACGAATCAGGAGACGACGGTTCCACCTCGGTTCCTGATCGTTAAGAAAAAGGAAGGGGATTTTTCTAACACAAATCCTTTCCTGATTAGTAAATTTTTATATGGAATCGCAGGGGAAGTTAAAAAAGTGCAAAAAGTTAAAGAAGGCCTACTAATTGAAACCGTTTCGGCAGCCCAATCAAGAAGAATATGCCAGCTAACAAAATTTCTAGATGTTGATGTTGAAGTGTTTCCGCACTCGAGACTAAACTATTCTAAGGGTATACTATATTGTAAGGATTTGTTAAATTGCACAGAATCAGAAATCCTGAATGAAACCAAAGAACAAGGAATAATCGCAGTGAAAAGAATTAAATCGAAACGAGATGGAGAACTTAAAGAAACCCCAAATCATATTTTGACATTTAATACACCAAAACTTCCAAAAGAAGTTAAAGTTGCTTTTTACAAACTCTCTGTGCGTCCATTCATTCCCTCACCACTGAGATGTTTTCGCTGTCAACTTTTCGGACATACGTCTTTATCATGCACAAAAGAGCAAATTTGTATATGTGGCCAGCCCTTACATACCGGTAATCCATGTCAACCTCCGATAAAATGCGCAAACTGTAATGGACCTCACTCTGCGAGATCCAAGGACTGTCCAATATATAAACGAGAGGTGGCAATTCAGGAACTCAAGGTTAAAGAAAATCTGTCATATATTGAAGCACGAAGAAAGGTAGTTATTGATACTCCCAAACCAAACATTTCATATGCTCAAGCCAGCCTGAATCGCTCCTCTATGAACACTCCGAGTACTAATACCAAAGACCTAATAAACGACATTGTACCTATGATAATGAACGAGATTAAAAAACAACTACAAATGATCCCTTTAATCCCCTCCCAGTATCCCAAATCCGTCTCTAGCATATCGCAACACGAATTATCCCAGTCACAAAATCCAAAACGAAATAGAACAGACAGCTCTGAGGCTGAGTCAGTAACAAGTGAAACACAAAGTAATAGTAGCAAGAAAAAGAAGAAACCGGGCTGGCCCAAAGGCAAGCCCCGACGAAACAATCGTGTCAATGAAAATAATCCCGCAAGCAGTCAAAGGTCAGATATGTCCTTTTGAATGTTTTCAATTAAAATAGTGAATAATACTACATCCATTTATTCATTCAAAGATATATTTATCAATTATTTAAAAAAAAAATATAATATTTAATACTTATTTACAAATATATAATTTGTAAGTACTTTTAAATTATTTTATTTACACTATACATTTTGTTTATTAATTCTATACATTTTATTTATTTATACTATACATATATATATATACACTCATTTTATATAGTTTTTAAACTCTTAAAAGGATCTCTACCACAATATATAATTTTATAACGATTTTCGATAATCCAATTAATATAATTCAGTGGAATTGTAATGGATATACGACACACTATCCTGAGATAAAACAAATGTTGGTGGAGAAATCACCAATAATCTTGTGCTTACAGGAGACACATTTAAAGCCAGGAGAAAGGTTCTCAATAAGAGGATATAACTCTTTTCGTTGTGATGTAGCCCCAAACATAAGGGCTAGAGGAGGAGTTATGATTTAATCAAAAGAAAACTTGAATGTCAGCGAAATCACACTAAACACAAACCTTCAAGCAGTTGCAATACGTGTGCAATATCCACAACAAATGACGATTTGTAATATTTATTTACCAGATATACAGTGGAGCTATGCGGAAATGGAAAACCTGATTCAACAGCTAAGACCTCCTTTCCTAATAGTAGGTGACTTTAACTCCCACCACACCTTGTGGGGTTCAAATAAAACAGATGCGAGAGGAAGAACAGTGAAAGAATTGGTAGAAGACTTCGATTTAACCATATTAAATACAGGTGAAGGTACATACATAAACACAAGATCAAATAATATGTCAGCTATAGATCTATCAATATGTACACCAGATATAACCCCCTTGGTAAAATGGAGTACATTAGGAAAATATGCAGATGAACATTTACCAATATATATAGAATTTGCGAATAGGTTCACGAAAGATATAACTATTCAAAGGTGGATCTTGAAAAAAGCCGACTGGGGTAAATATACAAGCGTATTCGAACATCAGAATATTATACAACCACTCACGTCAGTTGCGGCACAAGTCGAATCTATCACAGAAAGTATAACGTTAGCTGCAAACGAATCAATACCAAAATCAGGAGGTATACAAAGAAAAAGAAATGTCCCCTGGTGGAACAAAGAGGTTGCTATTGCAATTAAAAATAAACATCAGGCATATAATACTTTCAAAAAGCATCCAACAATAGAAAATATGTTAGAGTTCAAAAGATTAAAAGCGGCAGCAAGATATATTGTTATAAAGAACAAAAGAAATAGCTGGAACGAATATCTAGTAACCGTTAGACATGATACTCCAATGACAGAGGTTTGGCAAAAAACTAGGAAAATAATAGGGAAAAGCTTTCAGTCACTTAGCCCATCGCTAACTATAAATAATACTTCCATATGTGACCACCAACAAATAGCTGAATGTTTCAGCAAACAGTTTGAAGAGGTAAGTGCGTCAGATAAGTACAGTCAACTATTTAAGGATATTAAATTCCAACAAGAAAATATATGTTTAGAATTTTCTGGCGGGCACAACTACCTGTATAATGCTCCTTTCACATCAGTGGAAATGGAAGAAGCACTTCACTCATCAAAAAACACTGCTCCGGGCTGTGATGATATCACGTACGAATTAATTGAACACCTTCCTGAAAACGTGAAAGGCCAGTTAGTTCATATCTATAATCAAATATGGAAAACACATACTTACCCAAACAAATGGAAGACAGCCATTGTGAAACCTATTCCCAAATTTGGCAAAGATCTACAAAACCCTTCAAGCTATCGACCTATATCACTAACTTGTTGTTTGGGAAAAGTTCTGGAAAAAATGGTCGCAACTAGGTTAATGTGGACTTTAGAAAATAAAAAATTATTATCAGAATATCAAATGGGCTTTAGAAAAAACCGTTCAACAACGGACCAATTGGTCTACATGGAACACGAAATCCAAACTGCCTTTGCCGAAAGGAAACATATGATTGCAGTATTTTTTGATTTGGAGAAAGCATACGATACAACATGGAGGTACGGAATAATGAAAAAATTGTATGATTGGGGTTTTAGAGGGGAGTTGCCAAAATTTATTGACAGTTTTCTCTCTGATAGATTATTCAAAGTCCAATTCAATCAAACGTTTTCAGAGACAAGATTAATGCAAAATGGTATCCCTCAAGGTTCCCCGTTAAGTGCTATTCTATTTGCAATAGCTATAAACGGGATCTTCGAAAACATATCTGAAAATGTAGGACGAAGTTTGTTTGTGGATGACATAGCCATATTTGTTAAAGGACATCCAACAGAACATTTAGAAAATCAAATCCAGCAGACAGTTGATCAAATCGCGCAAAATGCAGAGAGAAGTGGTTTTAAATTTTCTATAGATAAAACCCACCTCATTCACTTTTGCAGACTGAGAAAACGACATCTTGAACCTAACATAAAATTATATGGTGCAGAAATTATTCAAAAAAATTCCACAAAATTTTTGGGTCTAATATTAGATAGAAAGTTATACTGGAAGGAACATATTCAATATCTTGCAGATAAATGTGATAAAAGGTTAAATTTCATTAAAGTCATGGCACATTTAACATGGGGTTGCGACAGGAAAATGCTAATAACATTGTACAAAACTATAATTCTCTCTCAAATTGATTACGGATCGATCATATATTCATCCGCACGAAAATCAAAATTACAAATTTTAGAATCAATACAAGGAAAAGCTTTGAGATTTGCATTGGGAGCATTCCGAACAAGTCCATATCTTTCTTTATGCAGTGAAACTGGTGTACCTCCTTTAAAATATCGGAGACAAACCCTGCTAAGTAACTACGCAATTAAGATGTGGTCTCAACAGTCACACCCAGTATACACTAAGATGTTCTCGCAAGAACAGTTGGCCATGTTTGAGGGTCGAAGCACTATTACCAGACCAGCAACTCAAAGACTTCATGAATTAATCGAAAGCTTACAGGAAACATTGATCAGCACATACCCTATTGATGAATATGAGACTGCGCCTTGGACAAATAAAAAGCCACATGTATACAAAGAATGTACTATTTATAAAAAACAAGACAACACAAAAGACATTTATATGACAGAAATTAATCTCATACTGGAACAGCAGGGACGATGTCATATTATATATACGGATGGTTCGAAAACAGATGAAGGTTGTGGAAGCGCTTTCGTATGTAACAATCAAAAATTCTCCTGGACCCTTCCTCGGAGTTCAAGTATATATACGTGCGAATTATATGCAATTTGGCAATCCTTGAAATATATAGATCAACTTGACATCCAAACAACACTAATATTTAGTGACTCTCTTAGTTCACTTCAAGCGATTGAAAATACTTTCAACAAAGACCCTTTAGTGAAAAGAATTCATGCTTCACTATGTTGGCTTCAAGAACAAGGCAAGACAGTAAAGTTTATGTGGATACCCAGTCATGTGGGGATTCAAGGCAACGAACTTGTTGACGAAGCAGCCAAGCAGGCAGCGAAGAATGAAATAGTTGAAGACATTCCTATAAGATTCCAAGATCAACAAAATCACTTGAAACAAAAAATATTACAAAACTGGAATAGAGAATGGATGAGTCAACAAACACATCTTAAAGAAATAAAGCCATCAACCGAAGTAGAAAACAAATTTACAGAATTTAGCCGAAAGGAACAAACAATAATTGCAAGACTAAGAATGGGTCATACAAGACTTACTTCGTGCTATATGCTGAGAGGACAAAGACAACCAATATGCAACACCTGTCGAACCCCATTAACAGTGCAGCATGTTTTAATTGATTGCGCCAAATACGCAATTAGTAGGCGGCAGCTAGGCGTACCTGAAAATGTGACAAAAAGTTTAAACAATATAAATATGGCTAAAATAATACTTACCTTTCTTAGATCAAATAATCTTTATGGAGAAATTTGAAAAAAAAAAAAAAAAAAAAAAAAAAAGGAGCTTGATACATCTGTAGATGGGCTAATAATTCTAAGTAGTTGATGCCCATACTAAAAAAAAAAAAAAAAAAAAAAAAAAAAAAATAATAATAATAATAATAATAATAATAATAATCTCTATCTTAAAACAGCTGTATACATGGGGGCTTAGAGGAAACTTACCTGTACTCTTGGAAAACTTCTTAAAAGACAGATATTTTTCTGTAAGAATAGGCACAAATGAATCCTCCAAAAGACTATTGGAAAATGGCATTCCACAAGGTTCGGTGCTCAGCGTTTCTCTTTTTGCAGTGGCAATTAATTTTCTACTTGACAAGATGAACACAAACATAGAAAGATTACTATATGTAGATGACCTAATTATTTTACAGAAACACAAGTCAATGGACATTATCAACGAACATATAAACAATGAAATTAACTCCATATGTGAAGTAGCAAAATCAAAAGGATTTCAATTCTCTCAAGAGAAAACCAAATGTGTGCATTTCTGCCGACTCCGTACGATACACTCAGATCCAACACTCTATCTTCACAATCACCAAATAGTTTCCCGGGACTGGATTAAGGTACTTGGGTTGATATTTGATAAAAAATTAAACTGGGAAGAACATGTCACTCGAACAGCAGAGAAGTGTAAAAAGGCACTAAATATCATTAGATGCATGGCTAACATTAACTGGGGATCTGATAGAGAAATTTTGCTGCAACTGTACCAATCTATGGTCCAAGGTCGTCTGGACTACGGTGCTATTGCCTATAACTCCTGCAGACCCACCAGGCTTAAAGAGTTTGACAAAATCCAAATGACAGCGCTAAGACTAGCCACCGGTGCCTTCAGAACAAGCCCCACAATGGCAGTGCAATGTGATGCAAGTGCAATGCCTCTAGATCTAAGAAGAATATATCAAACTATTATATACGTCAACAAAATCAGATCACACCCGTCACATTTGAATTACCACCTATTCCAGTCTAATAATGAATTTTCCAGTAGACCAACATCATCAAGACCTACTCGAGTCCGCAATGAAGAAATACGCAGAAAATATGCCATTGAAACACAGCCTAATGTGCTTGAAACTCCCGTGACAGTAACATCAATTCCACCCTGGGAAATAACCATACCGAAAATTAACACAACTTTAACCAAATGGAAAAAAGAGGAAACTCCAGCATCTACATATAGAACACTTTTCAACCAAGAACTGGACCATTATCGCAACAGCATAATCATTTACTGCGATGGATCTAAAACTAATGACGGAGTAGGTGACGCAATAGCCATTGACCAGACCACTTACAACTGGAGTCTGAGACCAGATTGCTCTGTATTTACTGCAGAACTATACGCAATTTGGCAAGCGTTATTATTCTTTATGCAATCTCAACATCAACAATGTTTGATATGTTCGGACTCGTTAAGTGCAATCAAGTCCATTGAAAAAAGATTCTCCAGTACTGGATATACAAAAAATATTCTTGAGTTAACCACACACTTAACCAACCAAGGGAAAACAATTAACTTAATATGGGTCCCTGGACACAGCCAAATTGATGGAAATGAATATGCAGATATGGCAGCAAAAGATGCCTCCTCCTTACCTATAGACATAGGTATCCCTGTCCCAGTCGACGATAGTAATACATACATAAAACAACAGATAGAAGCTATCTGGCAAAACCGATGGGCCTCATATAATGGCCAACTGTCAAGCATTAAGACATCTGTTGCAAAATGGAAGTACCCTCCATATTTGAATAGACGACAACAAGTAATTCTCTGTCGCCTAAGAATAGGTCACACAAGACTAACGCACTCCCACATGTTAATTGGCGGATTTAGACCAATATGTAATTTCTGTAGCAGCCAACTAACAGCCGAACATATATTTTCGTGTCCCAGACTGAACTTGATAAGAAATGCAATCGGTATTGATTCAAGAATAAACACATTGTTGATTTCGGAGACAAATATAAAGAAAGCAGAAACTTACCTCAAACACATAAAATTTTATAGCAGAATATGATTAAACATCTGAACATGGAGAATGTCACAGAATAAATTAAAATATAATTCAAAGTGAATAACTGACTTGAAGAACGATGGGATTAGTAATGCAGCTAATAATCAGAGAAATTAAAGCTGCTATAAAAAAAAAAAAAAAAAAAAAAATAATAATAATAATAATAATAATAATAATAATAATAATAATAATAATAATAATAATAATAATAATAATAATAATAATAATAATAATAATAATAATAATAATAATAATAATAATAATAATAATAATAATAATAATAATAATAAAGTTTCACTAAGTAGAATTCTCCCAGGGTAAATCCTGCCTGTCGTAAAAGGCGACTAAAAGGAGAGATCCCAAGGGATCTAGAGGAGTAAACCTCGATAAAAAATCTGGAATCTTAAAGTGGAAGCTATCGTGCTGACAAGATGAATGGTCCATCCAAAATGTGGCTAATAACGATGCCCTGTGAGTACCAGGCAACCCTCACTTGTATAAAGCCCTGCTGTGGCAAGGGAGCACTACCACAGTAGACATAAAAATCTACCCTACTCGTGGGAACAAAATGATTTCTAACCCTCAAAAAAACACGGAGCAGTCCACTCCACAATCGGACAAAAACATAAGAGGGAATTGGGAAAAGGAGGCGATCACATCGCCCCGGTTCCTAATCCTCCGAAAACTCCAAGGAGATTTTAGTAAAGATAACCCTTTTCTAATACAGAAACAGTTGTTTGGACTAGTCGGTGAGTTGAAAAGCATACGTAAAATTAAAGACGGACTTTTAATGGAAACGGTCTCTGCAGCCCAGACAAACAGACTTATAAACACAAAGAAATTGGGAGAGAATGAAGTCACAGTAGAACCGCACAAAACACTGAACGTTGTAAAGGGAGTTATCGTATGCCATGATCTTTTGAACTGTACAATAGAAGAAATTTTAGAAGGACTGAAAGACCAAGGTGTAATAGACGTGAATCGGATCAAAATAAAGAAAAACAATGAATTAGTAGACACCGCTAGCCACATATTAACATTCAACAAGACCAAACTACCGAATCATGTTCAAGCCGCTTTCCATCACCTACCTGTGAGACAATATATTCCCAGCCCAATGAGATGTTTTAGATGCCAAAAATATGGCCATACAGCTACTAGATGTCAAAATCAACAAGTATGTGTGTGCGGGAAACCGCTTCATGAGGGGCAGCAATGTGAAGAACCTAACAAATGTGTAAATTGTGAAGGTAACCACTCCTCACGATCGAAAGACTGTCCTGTTTACAAGCAGGAGATGGCCATCCAAAAAATTAAAATAATAGAAAAACTATCATACTTTGAAGCGAAGAAAAAAGTAATGATAGCAACTCCACAACCAAGAATCTCATATGCAAACGCAGCAGCCGCGCCAATCAGAGTAGATTCTGAATCATTAATTAAAGAGATAGTCCCACAGCTAATTACAGCATTGAAAGAAATATTTGTTTGTAAGAGCACAAAACCCATTATCGAAAGCCGGCGCAAAATACCGGCCTCTCAACAACCAAATGTAGAAGAGAGCATGGCTTCAGATTGCGAAAGTGTACAAAGCTATGCTTCCTCATTATCTGAGAAGCGGAAACGAAATGAAGATCGCGACTTCTCAGAAACTTCCCATTCAGAGGAAGGAAAAAAACCTAAAAAAAAGAAAGGATGGCCTATGGGAAAACCCAGGAAGCCACCTAATTAACTCACTGTGATATTTATAGCTCACCTTAATATCGTTTTAAATTCTATACGTCTTTTATGATTTTATATATACCATTTATTTCATCCATATTTTAGATATATACTGTATCTTTATCTTTTACATACATCATTGACTCACCAGCCTCATATACCATTCCGTTAATCCACATACATCTCTGATAGTCTAAACAAAACATAAAATTCAAAATCATTCAGTGGAACTGCAATGGAGTAGTACATCATCATGAATATTTGAAGATATTATTAACGGAACACAACCCTATCTGCGTATGTATACAGGAAAGTCATCTCAAACCAGAACAACCCTATTTGCTTCGAGGTTATAAGATCTCCAGAAAAGATGTGGAACCAAATCTAAGAGCCCGTGGCGGAGTACTAACAATAGTTAGAGAAGACATAAAATTCAGCTCTGTCAATGTCCAGAGTCGACTACAAGTAGTAGCAATCCGACTAAATTTACCAACTGCGCTAACAGTCTGCAATATATACCTGCCAAATGATAACTGGCAGAAAGAAGATATACTAAGAATTATCAACCAATTACCCGCACCCTTTTTGCTCGTAGGTGATTTCAATGCGCACAATCCGCTTTGGGGATCGCAATATCTCAACAAACGGGGGAGTACCATAGAAGAAATATTAGACAGCGATCGAATAGCAATACTCAAAACAGGCTTACCAACTTTTTTCAATTCAAGATCTAATAACTTTTCTACCATCGATCTTACCCTTGCTTCCAGTATTCTCTTAAGCCGATTTGAGTGGATACCATCGGATGATCTGCATGGAAGTGACCACTTTCCCATCATAATCAAAGATAACACTGTAGATGGTTCATGGAACCTTTCAAGTAGATGGCTTTCCTCCAAGGCAAATTGGGAAAAATTCAAATCACATCTAGTACCACCAAACCTAATCGGAGACCTGATAGAAGATGTGCACATTCTTACCAATTCTATCACTGAGGCAGCTATAATGAGTATTCCTAGAAGTAAGGAAGGTCCACGGAAAAAAATGGTTCCCTGGTGGAATGAGAATGTCAGTAATGCTATCAAAATGAAGAAAAAAGCTTTCAGTAGGTTCCGAAGATTCCCAACATCGGATAACTTAATAGCTTTCAAAAAAGCGAGAGCTACAGCTCGCCGTGAAATCTTAAAGAGTAAACGTACCTCCTGGAATAACTACACAGTAGAAATCACAGCAGATACACCGACCACAGAAATATGGAAGAAAATAAAAGCAATAGAGGGCAGAAAATCAAAAACCATACTCACCTGTATAAAACGCGAAGATGGTTCCATAACCAACGATCTCACAGAAATAGTAGAAATTCTAGCAACACAGATAGAAAAAGCAAGTAGCACCACTAGCTATGAACCACAATTTGCTGAAACAAAAAATTCGAGGGAGATACCTCTCGACTTTGAAACACAGGACCACTTAGATTATAACTCACCTTTTAGTATAGAAGAACTAAACACTGCAATACGTAATTTGAAAACCTCTTCTCCCGGACCAGATGACATTACTAATGAAATGCTCAAACAATTAACTCCCGAAATGAAGAACACCTTATTAACAATTTTCAATAACATCTACGAACATAAAACCTACCCCAAACTATGGAAAGAGGCAATAATCGTCCCAATATTCAAAGAAGGCAAAGATCCAACCAACCCATCAAGCTACCGCCCTATAAGTTTAACTTGTTGCATCGGAAAATTGCTGGAACGAGTGGTGAACAACAGACTTCAGTGGTATTTGGAAAAACATCAACTAATATCCTGTTTCCAATCAGGGTCCCGACCAAACAGATCAACTATTGATAACCTTTTCTACATTGAAAACGCAATACAGGATACTTTCAAAAATCGAAAACACCTAGTCGCCGTATTTTTTGATCTCACTAAAGCTTTCGATAAAACCTGGAGATATGGAATTATCCAGAAACTCCATCAATACGGACTCAGAGGTAATCTTCCACTATTGCTTGCGTCCTTCCTCGAAGACCGCACCTTTCGTATCAAATTAGGTAACATATTATCAACTCCTCGAATTCTTGAAAATGGAATCCCTCAGGGATCGGTCCTTAGTGCAACTCTCTTCCTTATTGCAGTCAATAACCTAGCCAAAATCGAAGACATTTCCATCCAAAAATGTATGTACGTTGACGATCTCACTATCTTTTGCTCGGGCCTAACAATACCAGAGATTGTAAGGAAACTTCAAGTTGCCATAGACCAAGTAACAATAAACGCAAATGAATTAGGATACCGATTCTCCAAAGAAAAAACAGCCTGTGTCCATTTTTGTAGATTGCGACGACCACATTATAATCCTTTCCTTACACTATATAATGAACCAATAAGATGTGTAGAGTCAACCAAGTTTCTAGGACTTACATTTGACTCAACACTGAATTGGAAAAATCACGTTGAAAAACTGAAAGTAAAATGTAATAAATCGCTGAATATAATAAAAATACTGGCAAATACAAAATGGGGAGCTGATCCTGAAAGTCTATTGAGAATATACCAAGCTTTAATTCTCTCCAAGATAGACTACGGATGCATTATCTATGCATCAGCCCGCAAATCGGTACTGAAAGAATTAGACCCAATCTACAATAAAGGAATACGCTACTGTATAGGTGCATTCTCTACAAGCCCCATCCCAGGTATTCTATCTGAGGCAGGATTCATACCATTAGAACGGAGACGCCAGCAAATACTCGCAGCGTACTATACAACCATTTCTGCACAACACCTACACCCAAATCATTCAATTCTTCACGAGAACCTTAATGAATACGAGAATATGCCAAAAATTACCAGGCCAGCACGAATACGGTTAACCGAACAGATGCAAAGAATACATTTACAACCTCTTGAAACTTTACCTATCGGTCCTGCAGAAATCCCTCCATGGCTAAACTCTTCACCAACAATCAAATTAGATCTGTCTACATATCAAAAGCACGATACATCCCCATCAGAATATAGAATGAGATTCTACGAATTACTTACCTTGTACCCTGGAGCCGCAATCATTTACACTGATGGATCAAAGACCAACAATGGTGTCGGATGTAGTTTTGTAGCTAACGGTACCGCACATTACTGGACCTTACCAGCTCACACATCAATATACACCGCAGAACAATACGCAATATGGCAATCACTACTTTTTATCTTAATATTAAACAGTGTCAATCATCACTATGTAATTATCTGCGACTCGCGTAGTGTCCTTGAAGAACTGAAGAACATATACACCAAAGACCCGCTGACACAAAACATACTCAGCCTCCTTAATGAAATCAGAAATAACGGGAAAAATATTATTTTTATCTGGGCTCCTAGCCATATAGGCATAAAAGGAAATGAGGAAGCGGATACCGCAGCAAAAATAGCTGCCGGAAAAGATGCAATAGATGTTCAAATAACCAAACATTCAGACTTTAAATTACACCTCAAAAACATCTGTAAAGAATCCTGGAAACGTGAGTGTTTAGCAGTACATACCCAGATAAATACTATAAAAAACAATGTAGATCGCTGGAATCCACCCCTTAAACTGTGTAGAGAAGATAGAGTCAAAATACAAAGGTTACGATTAGGGCATACACAAATAACCCATGAACATCTCTTGACAGGAAATAACCCACCAATATGTGAAACATGTAATACCACGATCACCACCAAACATGTACTGAGTGAATGTTCACAGTATAATAATATGCGCACACTCTTCAATATATCGAACAACCTCAAGAACGAATTAAATAAACCAGAAAAAATAGAAAATATACTAAAATACCTGAAAGCAATAAATATCTACAAAAAAATATGAATGAAACTTGATAGAAACACTTACCACTTTCCAGCTATCACAGCGGGACCAGACTAATGGCCACAGCAGTCGACGTCTGGGTTAAACAAGAAAAAAAAAAAAAAAAAATAATAATAATAATAATAATAATAATAATAATAATAATAATAATAATAATAATGATAATAATAATAATAATAATAATAATAATAATAATAATAATAATAATAATAATAGCCCCCCATCGAGGACTGAGCTTTGACGTAGCGATGGGGCCTAGTACCAGGCTTGCCTGGGAAGCCAATACTGTCCATCCTGACCTGGCTGTCCTTTCGTGGCTAAAGGTCTACACCAGGTACAACGAAGCCAGAGTGTCCAGCTCTGTCATACCGTGCTTACAGTTGTCGTGGTCATGTCTCGCGGACTGTGAGTGTGGGGGTCCTGGCTTAATCGCCCGAACCAAGAGGAAATAACCTCAATAAAAAATTCCCAATCTCAAGGTATGATGCGCGCCGATGAGATGCATGGCTGGTGGGTGGACCGGTCCTTAGCGATCGCCCTCGTGGCACCTGGCGAACCGCGTTGTATAAATGCCTTGCTGCAGTACGGAAGCTCTGCTGCAGTCGACCATTATATTCTTACCATACTCGTGGGACCAAGATGAATGTTGATCAACAAAATCGAAAACCCTTGGAGGCGTCTTCCTCCGTAATAAAAGACAAAGCCTTGGAGCAGCTAAATGCATCCATTGGGAGCCAGGTGACGGCAAATTGTCGGTTCCTGGTCCTGAAAAGAAAAGATGGAGAGAATTTTGATAAAGTCAACCCATTCCAAATTCAGAAATGTTTATATGGTCTTTTTGGCGAATTAAAGATGATTAAAAAAACCAGAGAAGGGTTATTACTAGAAACGATAAGTGCTAAGCAGTCTGAAAAAATTAAAAAAACTGAGAAAATATTGAGTTGGTACGTCGATGTGGTTCCGCATCGAACAATGAATTTTTCACGTGGTGTTGTGTTTTGTCCTGATTTATTGAATTGTACAGAAGAGGATATTTTAGAAGAATTAGCGTCGCAAAATGTTATTGGAGTGAAACGTATGAAAACTAAGAGAGATGGCGAATTAAAAGATACACCGAATCATATTCTGACTTTTAATACACCAATCCTCCCTAAAAAGATTAAAGTTGCCTTTTACAGTTTAGACATTCGTTTGTATGTTCCTTCTCCCTTACGATGTTTTAACTGTCAAAAATTTGGTCACATATCAGATAAATGCACCTCATCGAAAGTGTGTGTTTGTGGCAAATCTCCACATATGGGTAGTCCCTGTGAACAGCCCCTTGTATGCGTAAATTGCTCTGGTGAACATTCCGCAAGATCAAGAGAATGTCCTGTGTTTAAAATGGAAATGGCTATACAAGAGCTTAAAACAAAGGACAACATAACTTATATGGAAGCAAAGTATAAAATTAAAATACAAACCCCCAGAGCTGGAATTTCGTATGCTAAAGTAACGAGTAGTCAAGATGCACTTATCAAGGCCCTTGTACCGCAGCTTGTTGAAGCTCTACAGCAAATTACTCCTTCGTCTCTCTCAAAACCGGAATCTGAGCCACCAGTCATCGTGACTGAAAAAAGGAAGCGATGTGAGAAGTCGGAATCGGGAGGGAGCACGGAGCTATCTGATAGTGAGTCACACCAGACCTCAATGTATGGGAGTCAAGCCTCTTTAGCATCAGAAAGCTCTCATTCCAAGAAAAAGACCAAAGGGTGGCCAAAAGGCAAACCCCGTAAGCCACCTGCAAAAAATGCTCAAAAGACACCAGGTAGAAATGTCTGTGGGCCACCTTCTGAAATTATGTGATTTGTTAAACTTTAACTTGTTTTTTATATATTTTTGAACATTTTCACATATTTTTTACATATTTTTACATATTTTTACATATTTTTACATATTTTTACATATTTTTACGTATTTTTTACATATTTTTACATATTTTTACATATTTTTACGTATTTTTTACATATTTTTACATACTTTTACTTACATATTTTTACACTTTTTTACATATTTTTCACATACTTTAACTTATTTTTACATATTTTCACAAACTTTCACATATTTTTAAATAATTTTTACTTTTAATGGCTAACCACAAAATTTTACAATGGAACTGCAATGGTATCATCAGGCAGTATTGTGAATTGAGATGCCTCTTGAAAGACTATGATCCCTTTTGTATGTGTCTGCAGGAGACTCACTTGATCCCAAATTATCCATATCAATTTAGAGGTTATAGTGTTGTTAGAAAAGACGTTGTTGATGGCCTTCGAGCGCATGGGGGTGTTGCTATTTTACTGCGTAATGGAGTGGAATATGAACAGATACATCTTCAGTGTTGTCTTCAGGCTGTAGCTGTGCGTGTTAGTTTTCCAATGGCTCTCACAGTTTGTTGTTTGTATTTACCAGATCGTCGATGGCGGTTATTAGACATAATACAACTCATTGAACAACTTCCTTCGCCGTTTATAATCATGGGAGACTTCAACTGCCACAGTCCTCTCTGGGGATCTGAAATAACCGACACCAGAGGAGCTGATCTCGAGGATCTATTGTCTACAGAAGAAGTCACCCTTCTTAATGATGGTTCACCTACACATCTGGCTGCTCGATCTAGTAACTTCACCACGGTTGATCTGACTTTGACAACGCCTCTGCTAGCCTGCAAATACTCATGGAATGTTTTGGATGACCTCCACAATTCAGATCATTTTCCAATTGTTGTATCCACGGGTATTGCTCGCCAAGTTTCAATCATACCGTCTCGGTGGATCTATTCAAAAGCCAATTGGAAAAAGTTCCAATTGCTTTTATGCAATCAGAACAAAGATAATAATTTTACAGTGAAATCTGTTACTCGCGACATTCAAGAAGCATGCCATATGTCTATCCCAGTCACTCAAGAAAGGCAAGTAACTACCAGCCTGCCATGGTGGAATGAGGAAATTGCCAAGGCTGTAAAACAAAAAAAGACTGCCTTCAATCATTTTCGCCGAAGACCTACACAAGAAAACCTTATCGAATTTAAAAGGTTGAGAGCAAAAGCTCGACGCCTGATGATAGCAAGTAAAAAGTTATCATGGGAAAATTATGTCTCTTCTATAAACTCAAACACCTTACCCACAGAGGTCTGGAAGAAAGTGAGATCAATTATGGGTAGAAGGACTTTTAACACTATTAGCTACCTAAAATCTGAATCCGACGATGAAATTGTAGATGATTCTGATATTGCTGAGCTTTTGGGTGAACAATTTAGTAAAGTTAGTGACACGAACAACTATTGTATGCATTTTCGAGAAAGAAAATCAGAAATGGAAATTGCGCTAAACTTTGAGTCTTTCTCTAGTGATCCGTACAACTCATTCATATCTTTGGAAGAGCTCGACAAAGCGTTAAGCAAAACAAAAAAGTCTGCGCCAGGACCAGATAGGATAAGCTACGAAATATTGAAACATCTTCCTCAAACACAAAAACTTAGAATATTAGAAATGTACAATCGACTATGGATGACAGGTACATACCCGAAGGAGTGGAAAGAGGTGCTTATTGTTCCTATACTAAAGTCGGGAAAAGACTCGTCGCTGGTCTCCAGCTACCGTCCTATCAGTCTTTCTAATTGCTTGGGGAAGCTTTTAGAGAGTATTATCAGTGAGCGGTTGATATGGATCTTGGAACAAAAACATTTATTAGTGGAAGAGCAGATGGGATACAGAAAACACAAGTCAGCCATTGACCAGCTTGCATTTCTTGAAAATAGTATCCAGGACGGCTTCCGAAACAACCAACACACAGTGGCTGTGTTTTTTGATATTGAAAAGGCTTTTGACCTGACTTGGAGGTATGGCATACTACGTTCTCTCCATCACTGGGGGCTGAGAGGAAACTTGCCAAAGTTTATCCAATCTTTTTTATGTGAACGTTCATTTCGGGTCCGTGTTGGTGCAAGTATTTCAAACCTGTTTTCCTTAGAAAATGGAGTTCCTCAAGGATCTACATTAAGTTGCGTTCTTTTCGCTATAGCAATAAATTCTATTTTTAACGATGTTTCCAAGGAGATCAAGATTTCTATGTATGTAGACGATTTGTGTATATTTTATACGGGAAGCACAATTGGAGAAATCACTCGTAAATTGCAGCCGGCTATCAATAAAATTGACAGTAATGCAATGCAGCTTGGTTTTACTCTATCCAGAAGCAAAACTGGATGTATACACTTCTGCAGAAAGAAGCGACCACACTATGATCCTGTACTATTTTTAGGTGGTGTAGGTTTGCCGTGCTGGAGCTCCTACAAGTTCTTAGGCTTACATTTCGACTCTCAACTGCGATGGAAAGTACATATAGAAAATATTGTTCTGAAATGCAGGTCCATTTTGAATCTCTTCAAATGTCTGGCTTCAACCAATTGGGGTTCAGATACCAATGTTCTCCTCAATGTGTACCAAAGTCTTGTACTGGCAAAAATTGATTATGGCTGTATTGTATACTCTTCAGCAAGAAAATCTCTGTTGAAGAAACTGGATGCTGTTCATACCATAGGACTCCGTTTGTGCCTGGGCGCCTTTCGCACGACACCATCGTCCAGTTTGTATAGTGAAAGTGGATTGGCCCCTCTCTTCTTGAGAAGAGATAAAGCGATACTGACATATAAAATGTCATTAATGGCCAAATATTCTCATAGAAATCATATTTTCATCAATTCCCATGAAAACGATTATGCAAGCAGGCCCACAATTACTAGACCCCTAAGAATCAGAGCTCTTGAAATTATTAGTGAACTGAATCTCCAGCCCCCTGAAACACTTATCATTGACCTACCTGAAGTTCCACCATGGAGAGATATTAAAAAGATAATGCTCACGGATCTGTTGCATCTTGCTCCGAAAGCAGATGTGGCTCCAGTTATTTTTCGTCAACACTTCCATAAGGTTGTCTCAGATCTAAATCCTGACAAAATCATATACACTGATGGATCAAAAACGGAAAACGGTGTTGGGTGTGCAATAGTGATAAATCAAATTTCCCATAATTGGTCGATCTTGCAGCATGCTTCGGTGTACATGGCCGAGCAGTATGCCATCTGGCAAGCCCTTCTATTTTGCATCCATGAATCTTTCTCTAAAAGATTTTTAATTGTGTCCGATTCTCTCTCCGTGATTCAGGCAATTCAAAATTGTCAATCTAAAGATGCATTGATACAGAGATGTCGCAAATGTATATGTATGCTGGAGGATCAAGGTAAAACAATCAACATTATGTGGGTACCCAGCCATACAGGTATTACAGGGAATGATTTAGCCGATCGAGCCGCCCGAACAGCAGCAAACTGTCTGCAGGTTGATGTAACAGCACTAACATTAGCAGAAACAAAAAATTGGATCAAAAAAGTTATTGACGAAAAATGGCAGGCAACGTGGGATCATAGTGCCAGTAAGCTTAAAAAGATTAAACCAACCATAGCTCCATGGATTCCCTCTTCACAACTAACAAGAACAGAAAGAGTGAAACTTCACCGACTACGACTGGGGCATACTAGGCTAACACACTCTTACCTACTTTTGGGTGAAGATCAGCCGTTATGTTCAATATGCGGATCTATACTTACGATTGAACATCTTTATGAAAGATGTGTTCACCTTCGAGACAACCGAATCCGACATGGCATTGGAAACAACTGGTGTGAATTGTTGGCGGATAACAGTGACGTTATAAAGCAGGCTTTAGAATTTCTAAAAGAAATGAATCTGTATGAAAAAATTTGAAATATTAACAGTTTAGTGGTTTAGTGTTAAGTTTTTGTACTCACGTTTTTTTTTTAATGTGGTTTTTTATAGGGGGCCAATAACCTCTGCTGTTGACGCCCCAATAAAAAAAAAAAAAAAAAAAAAAAAAAAAAATAATAATAATAATAATAATACCCCCTCAGGGAGCTGTTAGACCTTGCCGTTGGTGAGGGGGCTGAGTAACTACAATGATTCCGAGAGCGATGCTGGCTGGAGTATCATACTCCTGGTAGGGCCACCCTTGCCAGTAAGGTCGAGGATGAGTAGCGAAACCAAGGACAGCTCAACCCAACTTAACCTAGCCCAATCATCACCAGAATCCCAATAACTTTCCTTTTGCATTCTCACACCCTCCCTACCCTTACAAATCCTTCCAAAACCTCCGAGGAGTAAACCTCGTCCAGCCTACCCATGAAAATCCGTAATTTAAAGTGGAAGCGATCGTGCTGAGAAATGAATGGCCATACGTAGTTGGTTATAAACGATGCCCTCTGGACACCTGGTCGAATCTAGTTGTATGAAAGACCTTGCTGCAGTAAGGAGCACTGCTGCAGTTGACCGACTATTCTTCCTTACTCGTGGGATTTCATATGGAAATATCACACAACTCAAAAAAAGGTGTTGGTGGATCACCCAAAAAATCCACAGCAACTCAGGAGACGATGGATTTGCCTCGGTTCTTGGTTGTTAAGAGGAAAGGTGAAAATGGTGAGAACTTCAATTTGGTTAGCCCGTTTGTCATCTCAAATGTGATCTATGGATTAATAGGTGAAGTGAAAAATGTGAAAAAAATCAGAGATGGTCTGTTGGTAAATACTAAATCAAATTTACAATCAAAACGATTGATGGAAGTAAACAAGTTCGCCGGCTATGATGTAGAAGTTGTACCACATACCACATTGAATATATCAAAAGGAATTGTATTTTGTAGAGACCTTTTAAATTGTACGGTGGAAGAAATAAAAGAGAATTTGAAGAACGAAGGCGTAATTGAAGTGAGACGACTAAAGCGCAAAGTTGACAATCAAATCGTTGATTCAGCAAATCATGTTCTTACTTTCAACTCATCTAAACTGCCAGAAGAAATAAAGATAGCTTACTATAACCTAAAAGTTAGACCTTATTTGCCACCTCCAACTAGATGCTTTAATTGCCAAAAATTTGGGCATGTCGCAAATAATTGCACCAATGAGAAGGTATGTTCCTGTGGACTCCCTCCACATGAACCTGCAGAATGTGAAAAGCCTATTAAATGCATTAACTGTGAAGGGTTGCATGCTGCCAATAGTAAGGAATGTGCGAAATTCAAAACTGAGACGGTAATTATTAAAGTAAATGTTACAGAAAAAATCTCATATGCAGAAGCGAAAAGAAAAATACAAACATCTACGCCATCTAAAAACACTTCCTATGCAGCATCAGTTAAAACTGCCGTATATAATAGTAGTGAAATTATTAACCAAATTTCTCCTCGTCTAGAAGAAATTATCACTAGAACAATTAATCGGGAACTACAAAATTGTCAAAATGTTCCCTCAGTATCTCCAGGCTGTCACCGCACAAAAGAATTTTCCTCGCCGCAAATGTCTAGACCTAAAAGGAACAGACGAGATAGTTCTGATATAGACTCAGCTACAAGCGAAGCTACCACCTCGCATACAGATTCAATTAAAAAGAAATCAAAGAGAGGATGGCCTCGTGGCAAACCACGAAAAATCAGCAACCCTGATGTTGGTACTCAGGACTGTAATGTTTCATTAACCCAACTGTGATAATTTATATCAATTCAATTTTAAATAACTTTTTATACATATTTTATTTTATACTTATTTATTCATTTTATTCATATTTTACACTTTATACTTATCTTTTAACTACTTATTTACACTCTAGGTAATGATTTATTATATTAATACTTATATCAAACAAATCCATTTATTTAAATCACTTTACTAATGGCGAACCTAGAAACATTACTACAGTGGAACTGCAATGGATTAAAACATCATTACGTAGAGCTAAAGGAAATTCTTCTCAAATATAACCCATTTTGTATCTGCATCCAAGAAACACACCTAAAACCAAATGAAAAATTTTCTTTAAGGAATTATAATTGTGTCAATTTGAGTATCGATGCCCGAAGAAGAGCTCATGGTGGTGTATCTATATTTACTAAAAGTAATATCCAAATGAAGGAAATACAATTAAATACGTATTTACAAGCAATAGCAGTCCAACTGAATTATCCGAAAAAAATGACCATTTGTAATATATACCTTCCCGATATTCAGTGGAGACCACAAGACCTACAAGATCTCGTTAGACAACTTCCTTCACCGTTTTTTATCCTCGGAGACTTCAACTCACATAATACATTATGGGGATCATCACATACCGATCTTAGAGGTAAAGCTGTAGAGGAAATACTCGAAGAATTTAACCTCAATATCTTGAATACTGGTGAAGGAACTTATATCAACAGTCGATCAAATACACTTTCTCAATTAGACCTTACAATATGTTCACCTATACTAGAACCAAATATCAGATGGAGTGTTTTAAATGAACATAATACCGATCATATCCCTATCATCATTGAATTTGCAGATAGAATAAAATCCGAAAACATACCAAAAAGATGGTTACCAAATAAAGCAAATTGGTCTCTCTATCGCGAACTTCTTGAACCTTTTATCCCGGAAAATGGGAGTGATATAAATTTGCTACTGAAACACTTTACCGATGCGTTAATTAATGCCGCAACCATTTCTGTTCCAATGACTAAAAGTTGTCCCAATGTGAAAAAAGTACCATGGTGGAATCAAGAAATTGCAGAAGCTGTGAAAAGGAAAAAGAGAGCGTTCAATATATTTAAAAGAAGCATGACAAGAGAAACGTTGATCGAATTTAAACGATTGAGAGCTAGAGCTCGTTACCTAATTGTGGAAGCCAAAAAGAAATCTTGGCAAGAGTATATCAACTTAATAAATACAAACACTCCTTCTAAAGAAATATGGCAAAAGATTCGTAACATAATTGGAAGAACCTTCACTTTACCTTCCCCTCAATTAACAATTAATGACAGAAAAATCTCAAGTCACCAAGATATATCAAATGAACTTGCAAAGTATTTTGAAGAAATAAGTGGAGAAACATATATGAATAATCAGACACAGGACGTACCTAACTTTGCTACGGATCAATATTTTGATTACAACATTCCTTTCAAATTAGAAGAATTAGAAAATGTACTGAAAGAAGCTAAACCGTCAGCACCAGGACATGATCAAATTATCTATCAATTTATAGAGAACTTACCTGAAAAACAAAAAAACTATTTAATTACAATATTCAATAATATTTGGCAGAAGCACATTTACCCTACACAATGGAAGGAAGCAACTATTATACCAATACCAAAAGCAGGAAAAGATCTTGAATCTGCAAGTAGTTACCGTCCTATTTCCCTCACCTGTTGTTTGAAAAAATGGTAAGCATAAGACTCATGTGGGAACTAGAAAAAGGAAACTTATTAAGTGATCATCAGATGGGTTTTCGCAAACATCACTCCACAAACGACCAGCTTGTTTTACTTGAAAATGCTATTCAAAACTCCTTTGCAGACAGATGCCACTTAATTGCAGTCTTTTTTGATATAGAAAAAGCATTCGACCGAACTTGGCGATTAGGTATTCTCAAGTCTCTTGAACAATGGGGATTCAAAGGTAACTTACCAATTTTTATAAAAAACTTTCTGGAGGAAAGGTTTTTTAGAGTTAGAGTACAACAAACTTTATCCGACTTACATTTCCAAAAGAATGGTATTCCACAAGGTTCAACTTTAAGTGTTGTTCTATTCGCAATAGCCGTTAATGAACTTGTGAACATAATTGAAGAGAATGTTGGGAGGAGTGTATATGTTGATGATCTGGTTATTTACTACCAATCTAAAGACATTGAAAATATTGAAGAGATTCTGCAAAGAAATATAAATAAAATTAATAATGCTGCAAGGAAAATAGGCTTTACCTTCTCTAGAACAAAAACCCATTGTGTGCATTTTTGCAGATTGAGATCCTGTCATCGCGACCCAATTCTGCTTATGGAAGATACCACTCTAGAAGTAAAATCATCCTCGAGAGTCTTGGGTGTAACAATGGATAGCAAGCTTAACTGGAAAATACACATCAACGAACTTACCAATAACTGTAAGAAATACCTGAATATTATGAAATCATTGTCAAGTATAAAATGGGGTTGCCATAGTCAGATCTTACTCAAGTTCTACAAATCATTTATTTTACCACGAATTGATTATGGAAGTATTGTATATGCCTCAGCAAAGCTGTCTTCACTTAAACCACTCGATACTATCCAAAGAACAGCATTGCTTGTTGCACTTGGTGCCTTTCGGACAAGTCCAACACTATCTCCTTGTTGCGAAACATCTATACCACCCCTACAATACAGAAGACAACTACTACTTTCAAACTATTCTTTAAAAATTTTAGCACTACATAAACATCCGGTTCATCAAATCCTCACTACTCGAGAGAATGATGTATTTGAAATGCGGTCAACAATCACCAGACCAGTCAGAATTAGGTTCAAAGAGTTATTGGAAATGCTAAACACGTCCTGTCCATTATTTCATTCCTATCAAGAATATGAGGTCTCTCCATGGTTGATGAGTAAACTAAAAATCCATTTCGAATGTCTAAAGTATAAAAAAGATCAGCATCTAACCGACCATATAAAACAAGAATTTCTTTCTATTATAGAATTGTATCCAAATAGCAAAATCATTTACACAGATGGTTCAAAAGGCAACGATAGCGCTGGAAGTGCCTTCTACACTGACGGTATGACTAGATCTTGGACATTACCAGAAGCTACTACAGTTTTTACCACAGAGTTATTCGCCATTTGGGAATCGTTGAAATATATAGAAAATGGATACCATGCTACCAGTATCATATGTACTGATTCACTAAGCTCACTAAAGGCATTGGAAAACAACTTCAATCCCGATCCCCTAATTAAACACATGCATAATACTCTATTCCACTTGGAAACTGTCGGAAAAAAAGTTATATTCCTATGGATACCAAGTCATATTGGTATTGCTGGAAACGAATATGCTGATGTTGCCGCGAAAAGAGCACTAAATAATCAACCAGAAGAAATGCTAGGAAGGATTGACGACTACAAAAACTATATGAAAGGAAAAATTATGTCAAAATGGCAAGAAAAATGGAATCAACATGTGTCAAAATTGAGAAGAATAAAAATGAGTGTCAAACCCTGGGCTGCGAATTTGCAACTAAACAGACAGGAGCAAGTGAAACTGACAAGAATGAGAATTGGACACACACACCTCACATCCTCCTACATGTTACTAGGACAAAATCCACCAATATGCGAAATATGCAATATGACTTTAACAGTTGATCATGTATTGATAAAATGTCCAAAATATATCAACCAACGACAACAAATTATGCTTCCGAATGATATGAGACTTTGTTTAACAACTACAAATAATATAAAAAAAGTTATCGCGTATTTGAAGATGATACATATATATAGTAAAATTTAACTAGAAACATAACAATAACATAAGAACTCATGGATATGTATATATGTATGTATGCTTAAGGCTAATGACCTCGTAGTCGACGCCTTCCAAAAAAAAAAAAAAAAAAAATAATAATAATAAATAATAGTGGCTAAAGGTCTACACCAGGTACAACGAAGCCAGAGTGTCCAGCTCTGTCATACCGTGCTTACAGTTGTCGTGGTCATGTCTCGCGGACTGTGAGTGTGGGGGTCCTGGCTTAATCGCCCGAACCAAGAGGAAATAACCTCAATAAAAAATTCCCAATCTCAAGGTATGATGCGCGCCGATGAGATGCATGGCTGGTGGGTGGACCGGTCCTTAGCGATCGCCCTCGTGGCACCTGGCGAACCGCGTTGTATAAATGCCTTGCTGCAGTACGGAAGCTCTGCTGCAGTCGACCATTATATTCTTACCATACTCGTGGGACCAAGATGAATGTTGATCAACAAAATCGAAAACCCTTGGAGGCGTCTTCCTCCGTAATAAAAGACAAAGCCTTGGAGCAGCTAAATGCATCCATTGGGAGCCAGGTGACGGCAAATTGTCGGTTCCTGGTCCTGAAAAGAAAAGATGGAGAGAATTTTGATAAAGTCAACCCATTCCAAATTCAGAAATGTTTATATGGTCTTTTTGGCGAATTAAAGATGATTAAAAAAACCAGAGAAGGGTTATTACTAGAAACGATAAGTGCTAAGCAGTCTGAAAAAATTAAAAAAACTGAGAAAATATTGAGTTGGTACGTCGATGTGGTTCCGCATCGAACAATGAATTTTTCACGTGGTATTGTGTTTTGTCCTGATTTATTGAATTGTACAGAAGAGGATATTTTAGAAGAATTAGCGTCGCAAAATGTTATTGGAGTGAAACGTATAAAAACTAAGAGAGATGGCGAATTAAAAGATACACCGAATCATATTCTGACTTTTAATACACCAATCCTCCCTAAAAAGATTAAAGTTGCCTTTTACAGTTTAGACATTCGTTTGTATGTTCCTTCTCCCTTACGATGTTTTAACTGTCAAAAATTTGGTCACATATCAGATAAATGCACCTCATCGAAAGTGTGTGTTTGTGGCAAATCTCTACATATGGGTAGTCCCTGTGAACAGCCCCTTGTATGCGTAAATTGCTCTGGTGAACATTCCGCAAGATCAAGAGAATGTCCTGTGTTTAAAATGGAAATGGCTATACAAGAGCTTAAAACGAAGGACAACATAACTTATATGGAAGCAAAAAATAAAATTAAAATACAAACCCCCAGAGCTGGAATTTCGTATGCTAAAGTAACGAGTAGTCAAGATGCACTTATCAAGGCCCTTGTACCGCAGCTTGTTGAAGCTCTACAGCAAATTACTCCTTCGTCTCTCTCAAAACCGGAATCTGAGCCGCCAGTCATCGTGACTGAAAAAAGGAAGCGATGTGAGAAGTCGGAATCGGGAGGGAGCACGGAGCTATCTGATAGTGAGTCACACCAGACCTCAATGTATGGGAGTCAAGCCTCTTTAGCATCAGAAAGCTCTCATTCCAAGAAAAAGACCAAAGGGTGGCCAAAAGGCAAACCCCGTAAGCCACCTGCAAAAAATGCTCAAAAGACACCAGGTAGAAATGTCTGTGAGCCACCTTCTGAAATTATGTGATTTGTTAAACTTTAACTTGTTTTTTATATATTTTTGAACATTTTCACATATTTTTTACATATTTTTACATATTTTTACATATTTTTACATATTTTTACATATTTTTACATATTTTTACGTATTTTTTACATATTTTTACATATTTTTACATACTTTTACTTACATATTTTCACATATTTTTACACTTTTTTACATATTTTTCACATACTTTAACTTATTTTTACATATTTTCACAAACTTTCACATATTTTTAAATAATTTTTACTTTTAATGACTAACCACAAAATTTTACAATGGAACTGCAATGGTATCATCAGGCAGTATTGTGAATTGAGATGCCTCTTGAAAGACTATGATCCCTTTTGTATGTGTCTGCAGGAGACTCACTTGATCCCAAATTATCCATATCAATTTAGAGGTTATAGTGTTGTTAGAAAAGACGTTGTTGATGGCCTTCGAGCGCATGGGGGTGTTGCTATTTTACTGCGTAATGGAGTGGAATATGAACAGATACATCTTCAGTGTTGTCTTCAGGCTGTAGCTGTGCGTGTTAGTTTTCCAATGGCTCTCACTGTTTGTTGTTTGTATTTACCAGATCGTCGATGGCGGTTATTACACATAATACAACTCATTGAACAACTTCCTTCGCCGTTTATAATTATGGGAGACTTCAACTGCCACAGTCCTCTCTGGGGATCTGAAATAACCGACACCAGAGGAGCTGATCTCGAGGATCTATTGTCTACAGAAGAAGTCACCCTTCTTAATGATGGTTCACCTACACATCTGGCTGCTCGATCTAGTAACTTCACCACGGTTGATCTGACTTTGACAACGCCTCTGCTAGCCGGCAAATACTCATGGAATGTTTTGGATGACCTCCACAATTCAGATCATTTTCCAATTGTTGTATCCACGGGTATTGCTCGCCAAGTTTCAATCATGCCGTCTCGGTGGATCTATTCAAAAGCCAATTGGAAAAAGTTCGAATTGCTTTTATGCAATCAGAACAAAGATAATAATTTTACAGTGAAATCTGTTACTCGCGACATTCAAGAAGCATGCCATATGTCTATCCCAGTCACTCAAGAAAGGCAAGTAACTACCAGCCTGCCATGGTGGAATGAGGAAATTGCCAAGGCTGTAAAACAAAAAAAGACTGCCTTTAATCATTTTCGCCGAAGACCCACACAAGAAAACCTTATCGAATTTAAAAGGTTGAGAGCAAAAGCTCGACGCCTGATGATAGCAAGTAAAAAGTTATCATGGGAAAATTATGTCTCTTCTATAAACTCAAACACCTTACCCACAGAGGTCTGGAGGAAAGTGAGATCAATTATGGGTAGAAGGACTTTTAACACTATTAGCTACCTAAAATCTGAATCCGACGATGAAATTGTAGATGATTCTGATATTGCTGAACTTTTGGGTGAACAATTTAGTAAAGTTAGTGACACGAACAACTATTGTATGCATTTTCGAGAAAGAAAATCAGAAATGGAAATTGCGCTAAACTTTGAGTCTTTCTCTAGTGATCCGTACAACTCATTAATATCTTTGGAAGAGCTCGACAAAGCGTTAAGCAAAACAAAAAAGTCTGCGCCAGGACCAGATAGGATAAGCTACGAAATATTGAAACATCTTCCTCAAACACAAAAACTTAGAATATTAGAAATGTACAATCGACTATGGATGACAGGTACATACCCGAGGGAGTGGAAAGAGGTGCTTATTGTTCCTATACTAAAGTCGGGAAAAGACTCGTCGCTGGTCTCCAGCTACCGTCCTATCAGTCTTTCTAATTGCTTGGGGAAGCTTTTAGAGAGTATTATCAGTGAGCGGTTGATATGGATCTTGGAACAAAAACATTTATTAGTGGAAGAGCAGATGGGATACAGAAAACACAAGTCAGCCATTGACCAGCTTGCGTTTCTTGAAAATAGTATCCAGGACGGCTTCCGAAACAATCAACACACAGTGGCTGTGTTTTTTGATATTGAAAAGGCTTTTGACCTGACTTGGGGTTATGGCATACTACGTTCTCTCCATCACTGGGGGCTGAGAGGAAACTTGCCAAAGTTTATCCAATCTTTTTTATGTGAACGTTCATTTCGGGTCCGTGTTGGTGCAAGTATTTCAAACCTGTTTTCCTTAGAAAATGGAGTTCCTCAAGGATCTACATTAAGTTGCGTTCTTTTCGCTATAGCAATAAATTCTATTTTTAACGATGTTTCCAAGGAGATCAAGATTTCTATGTATGTAGACGATTTGTGTATATTTTATACGGGAAGCACAATTGGAGAAATCACTCGTAAATTGCAGCCGGCTATCAATAAAATTGACAGTAATGCAATGCAGCTTGGTTTTACTCTATCCAGAAGCAAAACTGGATGTATACACTTCTGCAGAAAGAAGCGACCACACTATGATCCTGTACTATTTTTAGGTGGTGTAGGTTTGCCGTGCTGGAGCTCCTACAAGTTCTTAGGCTTACATTTCGACTCTCAACTGCGATGGAAAGTACATATAGAAAATATTGTTCTGAAATGCAGGTCCATTTTGAATCTCTTCAAATGTCTGGCTTCAACCAATTGGGGTTCAGATACCAATGTTCTCCTCAATGTGTACCAAAGTCTTGTACTGGCAAAAATTGACTATGGCTGTATTGTATACTCTTCAGCAAGAAAATCTCTGTTGAAGAAACTGGATGCTGTTCATACCATAGGACTCCGTTTGTGCCTGGGCGCCTTTCGCACGACACCATCGTCCAGTTTGTATAGTGAAAGTGGATTGGCCCCTCTCTTCTTGAGAAGAGATAAAGCGATACTGACATATAAAATGTCATTAATGGCCAAATATTCTCATAAAAATCATATTTTCATCAATTCCCATGAAAACGATTATGCAAGCAGGCCCACAATTACTAGACCCCTAAGAATCAGAGCTCTTGAAATTATTAGTGAACTGAATCTTCAGCCCCCTGAAACACTTATCATTGACCTACCTGAAGTTCCACCATGGAGAGATATTAAAAAGATAATGCTCACGGATCTGTTGCATCTTGCTCCGAAAGCAGATGTGGCTCCAGTTATTTTTCGTCAACACTTCCATAAGGTTGTCTCAGATCTAAATCCTGACAAAATCATATACACTGATGGATCAAAAACGGAAAACGGTGTTGGGTGTGCAATAGTGATAAATCAAATTTCCCATAATTGGTCGATCTTGCAGCATGCTTCGGTGTACATGGCCGAGCAGTATGCCATCTGGCAAGCCCTTTTATTTTGCATCCATGAATCTTTCTCTAAAAGATTTTTAATTGTGTCCGATTCTCTCTCCGTGATTCAGGCAATTCAAAATTGTCAATCTAAAGATGCATTGATACAGAGATGTCGCAAATGTATATGTATGCTGGAGGATCAAGGTAAAACAATCAACATTATGTGGGTACCCAGCCATACAGGTATTACAGGGAATGATTTAGCCGATCGAGCCGCCCGAACAGCAGCAAACTGTCTGCAGGTTGATGTAACAGCACTAACATTAGCAGAAACAAAAAATTGGATCAAAAAAGTTATTGACGAAGAATGGCAGGCAACGTGGGATCATAGTGCCAGTAAGCTTAAAAAGATTAAACCAACCATAGCTCCATGGATTCCCTCTTCACAACTAACAAGAACAGAAAGAGTGAAACTTCACCGACTACGACTGGGGCATACTAGGCTAACACACTCTTACCTACTTTTGTGTGAAGATCAGCCGTTATGTTCAATATGCGGATCTATACTTACGATTGAACATCTTTATGAAAGATGTGTTCACCTTCGAGATAACCGAATCCGACATGGCATTGGAAACAACTGGTGTGAATTGTTGGCGGATAACAGTGACGTTATAAAGCAGGCGTTAGAATTTCTAAAAGAAATGAATCTGTATGAAAAAATTTGAAATATTAACAGTTTAGTGGTTTAGTGGTTTAGTGGTTTTGTACTCACGTTTTTTTTTTAATGTGGTTTTTTATAGGGGGCCAATAACCTCTGCTGTTGACGCCCAAATAAAAAAAAAAAAAAAAAAAAAAAATAACTATCTGGAGCACCTGTCCTTCCTTTTTCCATCTCCAATCCTATAATGTCCACTCCTACACTAACAGTACCTACCACCTCTCCCACCTCTAGAGGAGTAAACCTTGGTAAAAAAAAAAAAAATCCGGAATCTTAAAGTGTAAGATATCGTGCTGATAGATGAATGGCCACCTGGAGCTGGTCGTAAACGATTCCCTGTGAGTACCTGGCGACCCTCACTTGAAAACAGCCTTGCTACGATATGGAGCACTGTCGTAGTCGACGTGTATTTCTTCAAGACAACCCCGGTTGCAGATAGTGGAGCTGGATCTGTAACTGTTATCGAACAGCTTCAAATACATACGAATCAGGAGACGACGGTTCCACCTCGGTTCCTGATCGTTAAGAAAAAGGAAGGGGATTTTTCTAACACAAATCCTTTCCTGATTAGTATATTATACAGTATATATATAGTATAATTTTTATATGGAATCGCAGGGGAAGTTGAAAAAGTGCAAAAAGTTAAAGAAGGCCTACTAATTTTAAGCCCAATCAAGAAGAATATGCCAGCTAACAAAATTTCTAGATGTTGATGTTGAAGTGTTTCCGCACTCGAGACTAAACTATTCTAAGGGCATAGTATATTGTAAGGATTTGTTAAATTGCACAGAAGCAGAAATCCTTAATGAAACCAAAGAACAAGGAATAATCGCAGTGAAACGAATTAAATCGAAACGAGATGGAGAACTTAAAGAAACCCCAAATCATATTTTGACATTTAATACACCAAAACTTCCAAAATAAGTTAAAGTTGCTTTTTACAAACTCTCTGTGCGCCCATTCATTCCCTCACCGCTGAGATGTTTTCGCTGTCAACTTTTCGGACATTCGTCTTTATCATGCACAAAAGAGCAAATTTGTATATGTGGCCAGTCTTTACATACCGGTAATCCATGTCAACCTCCGATAAAATGCGCAACCTGTAATGGACCTCACTCTGCGAGATCCAAGGACTGTCAAGTATATAAACGAGAGGTGGCACTCTCAAGGAACTCAAGGTTAAAGAAAATCTGTCATATATTGAAGCACGAAGAAAGGTAGTTATTGATACTCCCAAACCAAACATTTCATATGCTCAAGCCAGCCTGAATCGCTCCTCTATGAACACTCCGAGTACTAATACCAAAGACCTAATAAACGACATTGTACCTATGATAATGAACGAGATTAAAAAACAACTACAAATGATCCCTTTAATCCCCTCCCAGTATCCCAAATCCGTCTCTAGCATATCGCAACACGAATTATCCCAGTCACAAAATCCAAAACGAAATAGAACAGACAGCTCTGAGGCTGAGTCAGTAACAAGTGAAACACAAAGTAATAGTAGCAAGAAAAAGAAGAAACCGGGCTGGCCCAAATGCAAGCCCCGACGAAACAATCGTGTCAATGAAAATAATCCCGCAAGCAGTCAAAGGTCAGATATGTCCTTTAGAATGATTTCAGTTAAAATAGTGAATAATACTACATCCATTCATCCATTCAAAGATATATTTATCAATTATTTAAAAAAAAAATATAATATTCAATACTTATTTGAGTACGGACCTGACAGCCATGGCTTAAACACCTATGTGCAATCGGCTCCGAGTTATCTTGAATTTTGCGAAAATTTAGTGAATTACAATTATAAAAAAGTGACTAACACCGATTACAAATCTTAGTGCTTTGCACTAATAATTGTAAGTAGAATCCTACCAGTATTTACTATTTAACCTACAAAACAACGTTACAAATACAAATTTTATCAATCAAAGCAAGTGATTAAGGAACTTGTTTCCTATTCTTGTCGTTAAAATACAGAACCGCAACCAGAACACCTACTAAACCAGAAAAATGAATCAATCCAGCCAACCCAGCCCAATGTCTTATTCCACTGCATTATCTAAACAGTCCCAACCTACACTACCTTCCAAAGATCAAGCTATTTTATTCACCTCACTAGATGGCCCTAAACTAGAGGAATACTTGTATCAAATAGGAGATATCGTAGGACCTAAAAATATCCTATACGCTTCTCGGATGTCAAATAACAGAGTATGCATATATCTGTCATCAAAACAAGCAATAGACAAATTTTTCAGTGAGCATGGGGGAGAATTCTCTGTTTATAATATCTCTATTAAAACACGTAGATTACTGTCACCAACTGAACGACTGGTTTTGTCAAACGTCTGTCCTTCAATTTCCAATGACGTACTATTATTAGAATTGCGAAATCTAGGCATAAACATCACATCCCCAATAATGTCTCTAAAAGTTGGAACAACAAAACCAGAATACAACCATATACTCAGTTTCCGACGCCAAGTATATATAGCTCCACTTGAAAATCGAAATATTCCAGACAGTATTCTCGTCCAAGATGACAACACTTCTTATCGGATCTACCTCACATTCGATAACCAGATTTGTTATAAATGCAAACATTCTGGTCATATTGCATCAAAGTGTCCAAATGTAGTTAATCTAAACCAACTTGACCAGTCTGAACAAAACACTTTATTACAAAATGTACCAGGACCAAGTAACTCACAAAATGTTCCAGAACAGCACCCAAATTCACAAGAAGTTCTATCTCAATCAAATACAATAGACCATACAAATAAAATTAATGCGACAACCTCAGTTTCATCGAACACTCCCACTAGATCAATTCAAGATGGATCAGAGAAGCGCAACGAAAATTGTAACAAGCGACCTTTGTCAGAAACTTCCAGCCCTATAGCAGAGTCAGACTCTCCAACGTTCAAATTACCTGACACATTGAAAAAAAATAAAATTGATGAAAATGCACACGAGCAAATGCAACCCGTAAAACAATTAATGGAAAAGGACCCCAAAAAATATGCTCTCTCTTATGATCAGTTAATGGATTTACTGTCAAATATAAAAGGAAACCCAGATCCAATAAGCGTAATAAGAGATTACACTACAGAATTTGAAGACCTAGTGGACACCATTAAAAACATATACCCGATACTTCAAGGCAAATCAATTAAAACACGTTTAACCAAAATTAGGAAAAGACTTGAAAGGTATATTGCTGAAGGACCTATAGAACAAGAGCCAATCAGTGACTCGTCCGACAGCATATAACTCGTCCTAAATAAACCAGATCCATGAGTATTTTACAATGGAATCTAAACGGTTATTATCTCCATCTAGAAATATTAAAAACTATTCTATCAAAATATATTCCTAACGTTATTTGTTTACAGGAAACGCACTTTAATGATCAAAATATACACCAGCTTAAAAACTTTGATATTTATTACAAAAATAGAATTGGCTTAAGAAGTTGGGGAGGAGTTGCGACATACGTAAATAAAAACCTACATTCCAGCCAGATTAATTTAAACACGAATCTTGAAGCAACGGCTGTGACCGTCTATTTTCCTACGAAAATAAATATATGCAATTTGTACATTCCATCTGATGAAAACCTTGCCAAAATGGAACTAACAGATCTAATATCTCAGATACCAAATCCTAAAATTATCTTGGGCGATTTCAATGGACACCACTTCATGTGGGGATGCGACAAAAAAGATATCCGAGGAAACACGATAGAGGAGGTCATGACCGACTCAGGCCTAAATATCCTTAATGATGGAAGTAAAACAAGATTTAACGCATATAATGGTACTCTTTCAGCTATAGACTTAACGTTGTGTAATCCCTCACTACACCTACATCTCTCATGGGAAGTATTACCTTTTTCATACGACAGCGATCACTTTCCAATCCTCGTCTTAGATAAACGTAGAAGTGCTGACGACTCAACGCCCATACAAAAGTGGAAACGTGAAGCAGACTGGGAACAATACTCCGTTGTAACTGATGCATCCATATCAAAATTTGCAATGTGTAAGGATATTAGCGACACAATAGCCAATTTTAACAATCTATTGATATCAGCTGCAGAAAAAACAATAGGTCGGACTAATAACATCTCACACCGAACAGCAGTACCCTGGTGGAATACTGAATGTCAGGAAGCACTAAAAGAAAGTAAACATGCTTTTAATGTATTTAACAAACATAATACGGCAGAAAACCTAAGAAGATTTAAAACTCTAAGGGCTAAGACTAGATATATATGTAAAAAAAGTAAAAAAGACTCATGGTCAAAATATGTACAGAGTATAAACAGCTCGACAAATATGTCATCAGTATGAAAAAAGTGAACAACATATCTGGCAATAAATCATATAACAAAATTAATGGAATAGAACAAAACAAAATCCTATTGACAAAGTCAAAAGATATAGCAGAAGTATTGGCAAATGCATTTAAGGAAAACTCGAGCAACACTAAGTTACCGGAAGAATTTTTAAGAAGCAGAGTATCCATTGAAGAAATACATGTCAATAATGATAATAATATATCTCACTACAATCAACCACTCACGCAATCAGAGCTAGACGAAGCAATAAAAGACTTTAAGAACTCGAGTCCTGGCCCGGATAACATTCCCATTTATTTTCTGCAACACCTATCCGAGAGCGGTAAAAAAGTTCTGGTAAAAATTCACAACACCATTTGGCTTCTACAGACTTTTCCAACCCAGTGGACTGAAGCAACTATCGTACCAATTATAAAAACGGGTAAGGAAAAAACAAACACGGCATCATTCAGACCAATCGCATTGACTAGCACGGTCTGCAAACTCCTAGAAAAAATCATTAACAACCGCCTTATGTGGGAACTTGAAAGTCGCAAACTAATCAGTCCAGAACAAAGTGGATTCAGGAAAAGGAGAACTGCAATGGATAATATTATAGATCTAGAAAGTGATGTACAAGAAGCCTTTGCAAATAAACAAAAATGCTTAGCCATATTCTTTGATATTAACAAAGCATTTGATACTGCATGTAGAATCAACATATTGAAAACTTTAAAGCAATGGAATATAGATGGGAATATGCTAGCATTTATCAAAAACTTCCTGAGCCACAGAAGTTTTAGAGTGAGAGCAAATGGTAATATGTCAAGTATACAATGCCAAGAGAATGGTACACCCCAGGGTTCCGTTATCAGCCCTACATTATTTCTAATTGCTATCAATAACATCACCGAAAATATACCAAGTCCAATAAAAATAAGATTATACGCAGATGACTTAGTAGTATATATGAAAAGTAATAATATCAATACCATGCAGAAGATACTACAAAGACAACTCATTACACTCGAAGAATGGTCAAAACATTCAGGTTTTCTCTTTTCCACATCAAAGACTAAATGCATATTATTTTCAAAAAAACATTGTGATAGTACACCCGAACTGACATTATATAAGAAAAAATTAGAATATGTAACTACCACGACATTCTAAGGCATGATATTCGACCAGAAACTAAGCTGGAATTATCATATAGAAAACTTAATATTATCCTGTCAAAAGGGAATTAATCTACTAAGAATGCTTTCTAATCGAAATTGGGGATCAGATCAGAAGACCCTGCACATCATATATAAAAACCTGATACGCGCCAAAATCGACTACGGATCTATAGTATATTCTTCAACAAAGAGTCGAACGTTAAAAAGACTAGACACTGTCCATAACAATGCCTTGCGCATAATATCAGGTGCATATCGAACTTCTCCAGTGGAAAGCCTATATTCTGAATTAGGGGAACCATCTTCATCTACAAGAAGAAAAGTGTTGACATTATCATATGCCACTTCTGTATTAGATAATCCTGAACATCCAATGTACCAAAAAATTCATACAGACGCCTTTAATCAAACAGCTCAAGAACAACAGAAACCAAATCCAACTTTTTATGATCGAGTACGAGAATACACAGCAGAACTTCAAATCGAATATACACCTATTTTTACGCACAAATATACCAATCCTCCTTGGCAAATTCTGAAACCACAAATTGACACTAGTCTCACTTTTTTTAAACAGATACGAGTTCCCCAAGTTATTGATTACAAATATTTTTAATGAAAAGATAATCGAATACAATGAATATCATAAAATATATACGGATGCTTCCAAAACTCCTACTGGCGTCGGTGCTGCAGTTGTTACAACACATTGTAACCTATCCTTTAAATTACCATCCTGTAGCACTGTTTTCACGGGAGAATTATATGCACGGTTACAAGATGTTAAATTATCAAAAAATATTAATGCCCCTAAAGTCCTTATAATCACAGACTCTCTTAGCTCACATATCTCAAGAACCTCATACTATTAATAAGAAGAGTGACTATAATATTCTCAGTGATATTTATCACTACTTACTAACTATTGATAACACAAATAAAATTTTAAATTCTAATTCTTGATAAAAAATAAAAAAATTAAAAACTTTCATATTTGGACATTATTTATAATAAATTTAAAAAAATGAAGAATGTTCATGTCTACTTATTCAGTATAATATATCGTAACATTTACTTTTCATTTTTTCACATAATTTTGATAACTTATTAGAAAAGAAAAAATGAAAATGTTTATCTGTCATAATGACAATATTTCACATAAACTTTTAAAAAAATTTTTTAAAAAATTCAAATACCAATTTTTGCATATAACTATATTTATCAACTTATACCAATGTTAATATCCTCAATTTACTGTTACTTGATAATGGAAATAAAAGATTCCGAAAGCTTGTAAAATTAGTAAGAAGAGTTCACTTTTATAAACTTGCCGTTTCCCCAATATTTCTAGTTTTATATTTATATATATATATATATATATATATATATATATATATATATATATATATATATATATATATATATATATATTGCATTGTAGTCGTTCGTGGCTTCCGTATAGATATGACCCTTGTTGGCATCCTCCCAATATACACCATGTATATTAAGAAGAATTTCAAGATACTTATAGCGACTTTAGTGGCCTCTGTAAGTTTGACAACATTGTTCGGTTGGAATTGCGTGAAATATTACTAGTTTTTGTAAAAAAACAGAAATACTGAGCTACTTCCATGTATACATAAAGGTTGGCTTGGCATCCACAATATTTTATATTAGGAACAAATAAATAAAATCATTAACTTGAATCCGAGGGTTGAGAGTTAAGACTTTATTTTTTTAATATTGAATCGATCTTCTACATAGGTACAAATTAAATTTTCAATTATTCAATTTGCACTTTGAATTTATCAAGTGAATACGATAAAAGAACTTTACTGAACATAACATTAGATAATACTTTTTTCTGGTAAAATGTGAAATAAAATATTTCATTTTATGACATTCTAACGATATGTAGTCCACTAGAAATGGAATCCAGTGAAGTGCACGTTCCAGGAACGGTTTTTATTGGGATAGCGCTTTTTTTTCGCTTATTTTGGAAATCTTGTTAATAAAAACGCGTTTGTTGTTACTTTTTTGGTGTATGATTATTTTTGTTTTCAAAATATGTATAACTCAGTTTGGTGATTTTGTGTATTGAAGTGTGTATCGATTAACAACCATTCCAAAGATAAATCATAAGAAAACCTGGAGAAAAACTTATGATGCTATCCTGATAACGCAGGTAATTGATCATTGGAAATTTCTCTTTCTAACATTGGTAACCAAATTTGACTACATTCGGCTGAAATACTAGCTTCACATTTACCTGCATTTAGTTGTATTAAAGCACTTTCTTTGATTTTTCGTCTTTTATTATTGGGCTCTTGTTATTATTATTATTTTTGTCGAATCCCATTGAATTTTATTTTATATTAATCGATACACACTTCAGTACACAAAATCACCAAACTGAGTTATACATATTTTGGAAACAAAAATAATCATACACAAAAAAAGTAACAACAAACGCGTTTTTATTAACAAGATTTCCAAAATAAGCGAAAAAAAAGCGCTATCCCAATAAAAACCGTTCCTGGAACGTGCACTTCACTGGATTCCATTTATAGTGGACTACATATCGTTAGAATGTCATAAAATAAAATATTTTATTTCACATTTTACCAGAGGTGTGATCTACTATGAATGTACCTTAATAAAATTAGACAACAAAGTTTTGTAGTCTTAAACTTCAAAATATTATCGATTGTCTAGTTGTCAAATTTTTTCGTTGTGTCAGATAGGGACCAAAAAAATTATTTCCATACTAGGTTAGGGTATATATTCCTCTTAGGCCCAGCTGTGTAAGGACGTTATATACATTTCATAATTAAACATTGAATGTTGAATATTTTAACATAAATTAAATTGAAATTTTGAACAAATATAAATTAATAGAGAATCCTAATATACAAGTGTTTTTTAAATTATAACTAGAATATATAATAAAAGGGTCTGGTAGAAACCTGCCCAATAAAATGTACGCCTTTCGTGGCATCCAATATACAGAACATATACATAGAATTGTCTTCATGCCTTCCATAATTGTAAATGACTATTTGAATCATCTAGTCTTTTTCACGTATTTGTATGTGTTAAAAAAAGATATAATATGCCTTTGCCAGCGAAATCTGGTAATAAGTGGAAGTAATACCCACTCCTACATAATATTTGATTTATATTTTCCAGCGATTCAAATGATTTTTTAACACATATTACACGAAACTATATTAATTTTTATTCTTACAATTTTTTTAATTTAAGCTGATTCGCCGAGATAAAACTAATTTTTTTAATATACCATTTTTTAAGAAACTGGCTTTTCAAAAAACTAAATAATGGACATAATGTAACTATTCCTGAAATTTCAACTTTAAAATTTTTTCTATTAAGAAGAAGTTACTTCCCGACTTAATATTTGATTTATATTTCTCAAGCGATTTAAATGAATTTAAAATATAAATCAGATATTACTTCCTCTTAATAAAAAAAAGTAAAAATTTGAAATTTCAGAAATGGTTACAAAATGTCGGTTCTTTAGACGGTGTCTGTGGGATATACAGGATGATTTCAAAGTTAAAAGTTCTTTTTAACTGTATTTTTTTGTTTTTTTCCAGTTAATTTTACTACACACAGTTAAAAAAGAAGGATTCACTTTATGATTACATTGTATATTTCTATCCTCTGTCATTGTTTAAGTTCAACTCCAGTCCATTTTCTAGTATACCATCCATTTTGAACATTTTAAACAAGAAAATAAAAAAAAGAACTCCTAAACAAATCGATTTTTATTCTAAGGGCAGCTTTTCATCATAAATTCATTTTCCTCCCCACCGACTCTCTAATCAATACAATTTAAATAGGGAATGTACCAAAAACGACACATCATTAAAAAGGTAATTTTATGAGGAATTTAGCATTACAACTGTTAATTGCTCTATTTTTAAATTTAGCGCTTCTAGAGAGATAAAGAACTGTTTACAATAAATTTTTAAATTCTGACACTTCATTTGAAAGCGAATTTCATTAGTAATCGAAGCCCAACATGACAAAACCTAATTGAATGAAATGTGAACTTAAATATTTGTATGTTAAGAAATACATACAGTGTGGCCCATTTAGATAGGAATCACCCCTGTGAAATTTGAAGTTATTATTATTTTTTAAATGTCAAGTAACAAAAGATCTACTTTGGGACAAAATTTAAAATGTTAGGGAGCACTCTGCATCCAACGGCGTATTAATTTTTTTTAGTAAAAAAATCGTTAATCACAAAGTAGTCTTTTATTACTTGAAAATTAAAAAAATGGTTGAAATCGGTTAATATCTTAATATTTAACAGGGGTGTTTCCAATCTAAATGGGTCACACTGTAGGTAATCAATTTAACGTTAATCACCCAAAATAAGAAATATATGCTACGCATTAAATTACTAATAAAATTAGGTCTCAAATAAAGTGCCACACTTTATAATGGTAACCGTTTTTTTTCATTCCGCTAGAGAACGCTAAAATCAAAAGTAATACAATGAAATAAAATAGTTCAAATTTACTACTTATTTATAAAGTATGCCTGAAAAAGTTGGCAACATACCAGTAATCAAATATTTAAATTTCTAAAATATTTTTTGGTATACAGCGAAAATAAAACATTACACAGCCAAATAATCAAAAATAATTTTTGTGGCTGTGGAGGTCAGTACATGTTTACCATATGTTTTTAGGGTCGTTGAAACCATTTGACCATGTGACTGTGCAATGTCTTATTTTACCTGTATATCACTAAATATTTTACAAATTTGATTATACCTACAGGGTGTTGAGAGAATGTTATGAAGAAAATTTAATGGCAGATTCTACATCTAAAAATATGAAAAAAGTTCATATAAACATGAGTCCGGAAATGCTCAGTTTAAATGTTTAAAATGTTCCGTCTTAACAGTTTATCTTCCATTTATCGATAACCCGTTGAGATATGGAAATTAAGTCTTAGTACACGCAAATATATCATGAAAGGTTATCATGAAGTTATTATTTTTTTTTAAATGTCGAGTAACAAAAGATCTACTTTGGGACAAAATTCAAAATGTTAGGGAGCACTCTGAATCCAACGGCGTATTAATTTTTTTTTTAGTAAAAAATCGCTAATCCCAAAGTAGTCTTTTAGTACTTGACATTTGAAAAAAATAGTTGAAATCGGTTAATATCTTAATATTTTATAGAGGTGTTTCCAATCTAAATGAGTCACAATGTAGGTAACCAATTTAACTATGAAATAAAACAATAAAAATTTTTGTTTAAACCTTCATTATAATTGAACTATGTTCAAATACAATTTGTGACGCGTTTCGCTACACAGTAGCTTTATCAAACGAATGGAGGTATCATGAAAGAACATGAAGAACCTAAATCCTTGAAATTAAATCTTTTAGAAGCTCTTGAGATAGATAAAAATAAATATTCAGATAACCTTCTTAACGACGAAATAGATATCAACAATATTAAACCTTTTTACTTGGAAACTTCCTGTACGATTGTTGTGAATGAATTTTCCAGGTAAAAACTGTTTAATACTTTAGTTAATCCCATATTTTTTGCTTTTTATTTTCAAGTAAATAGATTATAATACTTTTATCCGTAAAATTCCTTATCAATGCACTGTATATAAATTAAAAACTTTTCATGATACCTCCATTCGTTTGATAAAGCTACTGTGTAGCGAAACGCATCACAAATTGTATTTGAACATAGTTCAATTATAATGAAGGTTTAAACAAAAATTTTTATTGTTTTATTTCATAGTTAAGTATGAATCTTCATCAAGTAAAAGCCTCATCTATTCAATTTTTAACCAATTTAACTTTAATCACCCAAAATAATAAATTTATGCTACGCATTAAATTACTAATAAAATCAGCTTTAAAATAAAGTGCCGTTTTTTTTCATTCCGCTAGAGAACGCTAAAATCAAAAGTAGTACAATGAAATAAAATAGATCAATTTTACTACTTATTTATATAGTATGCCTGAAAAAGTTACGCATTATACGAGTACCTCTACCGTCTTATGAAAAATACGACTACCACGACACGAAACTGGATCTGTTTAACAGTTTAGAAAAGAGACCGAATAACTTCACATAATATACGAATATTATTCACCTTTTAAAAAATGGGATAAATATCTCCTATTTCAATTACTCGGAAGAAAGTCACAAAGGTCTCCTTAATTGTGTAGGTATATGATAAAATCTGTAGAAATAACATATCCCTAAATCATTAGCAAGCATAAGAGCTGACAACCGTGCAATGGATGCCACCGAGCCGAAAATGGAATATACGGAAGCAACCAGATACCTAAAATGAATAAACATATCTGTTGATGCCACCATCACCTTTGAATTGATCCCGGAGTATACAGCTCGCGAAAGTGGCGGTCTTTGCGGCCACTGCTTGAACTGCCATGTATAGAAATATACAAAAATAGACCGATTTGGCATCCTTTCAATATTTTGCAGAGAGATAGTAGGGCTAGGATCCTTTCATTTGCGATGGGTTTAATCGAAAATCCCCGTGGCATCCGTATATCGGATGCCACGGGGACGTGGAAGTCACTGCAGACGTATTTTTAACATGGGGGGATGCCATCAATGCCTATAAATGAATATATATATGTATAGTATAAATAAATAAAATGTATAGATTTAAAAAAAAAAATACTTATTTACAAATATATAATTTATAAGTACTTTTTATTAATATTTTTTTTTTAAATCTATACATTTTATTTATTTATACTATACATATATATATATATATATATATATATATATATATATATATATATATATATATATATATGTTACCGTATTTGTTAACCCTAGGTTGCATATATAATTAGCTTATTAATCATTTTCATTATTTGTCGTTACCACTTCCTTTTCATTTATGCTTAGTTGTATTTTATTAAGTTAACTCATTTTTGTATTGTATAAATCAGTTTAGAACTGGAATCCAAATTGTTAAGTTGTTTAGTAATATAGTTAGTTTTTAAAAACACTTTCTCAGTTAATTAAAAGTTAAGTGGCGCAGTCAGTAGGATAGTCAAACGGTCGTTAAAGTAGATAACAGTCGGTTCATTTCTATGATTTATTGACTATCTGAACCAAGTGAAGTTTAAATTTCAATTTTGGAACTCTTAGTTGGGTGAATTGAGTAGCTCAACTAGAAGATCTTAGTGGTGCAAGAAGACAGAAAACTCAAGAGAAAATTGTGTGTTCCTGTTAGCTTCGAGCCAATGGAAAGGATCTTCATTATTTTACTGTAAGTGTTTTTATATGTCGTATAGAGAAAATATACATTTTAACTTATCTGAAACATCTGACGATTCTGACTCAAATTCTGATTCAAGTATCCCCAGTTCTAGCTCAAATTTTAATAATAAGAAAAAAATAATTTTAAATTCTCCAAAACTTTTACCTTCAAATATTACAAATAAAATGGCTACTCCACAATTACCCGTTTTGAAAAAAGAATACCTGGACATGATTCCAGACTTCAATGGCAACAATGCTTTACTTCCTAGGTTCATAGAAATTTGTGAAAAACTGGTAACAAAATTTTATAATACTCTAGATGTAGGGGATTTTCAAAATGAATATTTGATGTCCAGCATCTTAGCAAAAATAAAAGGTGAAGCAGCTATAAATATTTCTTCTTGTAGCATAAAGACTTGGGAGAACCTCAAGGATGCTTTGATCAATACATATGCAGACAAACGAGACATTTACACGTTAAATATTGAATTGTCCGAAATAAAACAAGGTAATGAAACGCCTTTCGAATTTTATAATAGAGTTCAACACATTTTGAACTTACAAATTTCTTATCCTATGACCCATTCAAATGTTCATGAACATAATATTTTAGGTAATTATTTTAAGAATTTGGCGCTCAGAGTATTGCTGCGCGGTTTAAAAGAACCCTTAGGTACATTGATGCGCACGAAAAATCCCGAAAATTTGAATATTGCTTTAAATATTCTAACAAACGATTTTCAGGTTTATATGAGTCAAAATAACCACCAAAAAAATTTTTTTTCGAATACAAACTCGCAAAATTTTTCAAATAAAAATAAAAGTAACTTCCAAAATAATGTGGTACATACGCAGCCACCACCTAGGCCAAAACCAATGCAGAATTATCAAAATACAAATAAAAATCTTGCTTCCAATCCACAAAATTATCCATCAACTTCTTTTAATTCTCCTAATAGGAATACAACCAATTTTTCTGGTAATGGTTCAAATGTTTTTAAACCTAACCAGAATCAAAGATTTCAAAATCCCACTCCAATGAGCATTTCTACTAGAAATACATCTAGACCCACTCAAAATTTTCAAAATAGATTCCAAAATAATTCCTCCAATCAACAAAAAAATTTTATCTCGGAAGAACTTCATAATCTAGATGATTTTGAAGGTACAAATAAAGATTCCGCTAATTTTTTAGAGATACCAGCCTCGGTACTCAACGAAACACAATAGAACTTTTAAATTTAAATAACCCAGAAAGCATACTACCCTATATATTTTTTCCAGAACAGAATTTAAAAGTATTAATTGATACCGGTAGCACAAGATCTTTGGTGACACCAGTGGTAGCTGAAAAATATTTTAAGAAATCTTTTGTTCGAAAACCGTTCAATGTAACTTCAGCTCTTGGAAGCTGTCAACAAAATTACTGCACTTTTATTCCTACTTCTAAAATATTTAATTACAGTAAACCAATAAATTTAGAGTATTGCGTTTTCAAATTTCATGACCATTTTGACTGTCTATTAGGTTTAGATAACTTAAAAAAGATTAAGGCAAATATTGATTTAAATAATAATATTTTGATCACTCCTTATAGTCAAATTAAAATAAATTACTTCAATATAAAAACTGGATCCACGAATTGCATAGTAGTGCCTCCACGTTGTGAGCAAGTAATTAAATTAAATATTAAAAATGTTAAAAATGGTGATGTAATTATACCATACACTCGAATTGGAAAATTAGAAATCCCAGAGTGTTTGGCGAATGTTGAAAATAATTTAGCCTTATGTACAATTTTAAATGCTTCAGAATCCGCTTTCAGAGTAGATCTTAGCCCTTTCATTAATGTTGAGAAGTTCGATGAATACGAACAACCACTCAACCCAAATTTGAATAATATTTATACAGAAAATGTCAAATTTGATATTTCAAAAGTTAGGACGGAACATATGAATTCCGAAGAAAGTCAAGCAATTTTAAGGTTATTACAAGAGTATAGTGATATTTTTCATGTTGAAGGAAATCAACTTACATTTACTAGTAAAATAAAACATCACATAAAAACTTCAAATGAAATTCCTATTTATTCAAAATCTTATAGATATCCAGAAATTTATCGAACTGAAGTTCAAAATCAAATTAATAAAATGTTGAATGAAAATATCATCAGGCCCTCTAGTTCACCTTGGTCTAGCAATATTTGGGTGGTCCCAAAAAAGCTAGATGCTTCCCAAAAACCTAAATTTCGAATCGTTATCGATTATCGAAAACTTAATGCTATTACGATTGGTGATCGATACCCATTACCAGATATTACAACGCTACTAGACAAGCTAGGACGTTGTCAATATTTCACAACTTTAGATCTCGCCTCTGGCTTCCACCAGATCGAGATGGCTGAGGAAGACATTCCTAAAACAGCGTTCAACACAGAAAATGGGCATTACGAGTATGTGCGCATGCCCATGGGTCTTAAGGGAGCTCCTGCTACCTTCCAAAGAGTCATGGATAATATTTTGAGAGGCATACAAAATGAAAAATGTTTGGTATACCTCGATGACATAATTGTGTTCAGCACAAGTCTGCAAGAACACCTGAGTAATCTGAAAGAAGTATTTGCCAGATTAAGAGATTCAAATTTTAAATTACAAATTGATAAATGCGAATTCTTGCGAAAAGAAGTAGCATATTTGGGGCACATTGTCACCCCAGAAGGTGTAAAACCCAACCCAGATAAAATAATAGCGATAAAAAAATTTCCCATACCAAAAAATCCAAAGGAATTAAAAGGATTCCTCGGACTTTTAGGCTATTACCGAAAATTCATTAAAGACTTTTCAAAATTGACAAAGCCGTTAACTAGTAGGTTAAAGAAAAACGCGGTTATTAATATAAATGATTCAGATTATAAAATATGTTTTGAAACGTGTAAAAATTTATTAATAAACGAGCCAATACTTCAATATCCTGATTTCACGAAACCTTTTAATCTCACCACAGATGCAAGCAATTACGCTTTAGGTGCTGTTTTGAGTCAAGGTAAAATAGGTTCTGATTTACCGGTGGCTTACGCTAGTAGAACTCTAAACGATTCAGAATGTAATTATTCTGTAATAGAAAAAGAACTCCTAGCCATTGTTTGGGCAGTCAAATATTTCCGCCCATATCTTTTTGGTAGAAAATTTACCATAGTTACAGATCATAAGCCACTTCAATGGTTATTTTCACTAAAAGATCCTAGTTCCAAACTTGTTCGGTGGCGTTTGAAACTAGAAGAGTATGATTATGACATTGTTTATAAAAAAGGTGCTTTAAATACCAATAGTGATTGTTTATCACGAATACAATTGAACATTAATGAAACTGATGTACAAGAACCTCAGTGTTCTAAAAATTTCTTAGATTATATGGACAAATTTAATAAGTCATTATCAGAAGATATTAATGACAATGAATCATTAATAGTTGAAACAGGTAATGATAATATTAATAATAACGAAGATGACGATGATATAACCGTTCATACAAATGTAGAAAATCCTGTAATAGGTATACCAATTTCAGATTCACCTGTAAATATTGGAAAAAATCAGTTAATTTTTTCAGAAGTAAATTTCGAGCCAGCCGCACCTACTATTATAAAACTGTATGATACTAAGCAAAGAATTATAGTACAATTTTCCAAAAATAATTTTGAAAAAGATGTCGTTAACTTTGTGAAAGAATTTGTGGTACCAAAATCTAAATATTTTATTTATTTTGAGGACCCTATTTACGAAAAATTTAGTGTAGTACTTCAAAATTATTTCAAAAATTCTCAAATTAACTTAGTAAAATGTAACAAAAAGCTTATAGATGTTCCTTTAAACGAAGTTAAAGAAGTAATTCAAAACTACCACGAAGGTAAAACTAATCATAGAGGATTAGATGAAACCGAAAATCGATTAAAAGCTCTGTATTATTGGCCCAATCAAAGAGCATCAATACAGACCTTTATAAACGAATGCGAAATATGTCAATTAACCAAATATGACAGAAACCCTATAAAACCATATCTAAATGTTACTCCTACAGCTACGAAACCTTTTCAAATTTTGCATTTAGATACCATAACATTAGAAAACACTAAATTTTTGACATTTGTAGATTCATTCTCTAAATACGGTCAACTTTATCAATTGAAATCCAATCAAGGAATCGAAGTAGCCCATAATTTAATTAAATATTTCACACATCACAGCGTACCAGAACAAGTAATTTCAGATAATGGTACTGAATTAAAAAACTCTTTTGTAAAAGAACTATTAGAAACTCATAAAGTAAAAATACATTTTATCAGTTCACAACATCCAGAATCGAATGGAATTGCCGAAAGATTCCACTCTACTATTATTGAACACATTAGACTATTGAACAACCAAATTGACTTTAAAAATGAACCCATCGAGAATAAAATTATTTATGCATTATTAGCTTATAATAATAGTATTCATTCGGCGACAAATTTAAAACCTAATGAAATCATTACGGGTCATCTAAATAGTAATACACATTTTGATATAGAAATAGATCAGCAAATAGTTAATAATTATGTTCAAAATCATAGAGATAAGATGAAACTATTATATTCAAAAATAAATCAAAGACTACAGGAAAATAAGTCAAAAGTAATTTCTAAAGTCAATAAAAACCGCGAAGAATTACCAGAAGTAATACCTACAAAAGTTTTTGTGCGTAATAAACAAGCGCAAGGTAAAACAAAAAATAAATATAAAAGTGAAGAAATTAAAAGTAAAAATACTAAACTTAAAACTGCAAAAATTGTTACAAAACATAAGAATACTACTGAAAATATTCACTTGTCGAATGTAAAACGGCCTAAAAAGGACTCCGTATAAATTTATTTCAGGTTCGTCACCGTCGGAGACGCAACAGTCGAAATAAAGGACATCACCCATAACTTGGGCATTCTTCCTATTAATCTAGGACCTGCCAGGTTACAGAAGTCAAGTCACACTTTTGTCCATTTTTATGACCTAAGTCAATTATTCATAGAATATAATAAGTTAAGTTCACAGTACATGTGCATTAGAATTAATATTTCTAATAATACATTTTTTAGAAGTAAAACAGATAACATTGTAAATATAATTCAATTAACTAGGAAAAGTATAGAAGAAAAGTTCAGTAATCTTAATATTCATTCTATGATACATAGAAATAAAAGAGGATTAATAAACGGTTTTGGATCAATAATAAAAACCATAACTGGTAATTTAGACTCTGAGGACGGTGAAAAAATTAATTCAATTTTAAACCACTTAAAGGAAAATCAAGGCAACTTGCAAAATCAAATAAAGATGCAGTACTCAGTCAGCCATCAAATTATAGAAAATTTTAACAGAACAATTGAAGATATTCAAAATAACGAAATTATATTAAAAGAAAAAATTTTTGAGATAAGAGATACCTTACAAGTTCAAACAAATTCTGAGAATGTTATTTATTTAAAACAAGTGTTAAATAATCTTTTGATAACGTTTAACGTAATCCTAGATTTCATGGAAACAGTAGAAAACTCGCTAACTTTTTGTAAACTGAGAATTCTACATCCGAGTATTATAAAATCAAGTGAACTATTTGTAGAATTGCGAAAAATATCGTCTCACTATAAAGCTGAATTGCCATTTGAAATAAATTATGAGAATATTTTAAATTTTGAATCAGTCATAGACGTAACTTGCAAAGTAGAAAAATATAAAATAAATTATTTCCTATCAATTCCCATAGATTATAATATTCAGTTTGATTTGTTTTATATGTTACCCATACCTACCCAAATCGAATCAGAATTTGTAACTCTTATACCTAATAATAAATATTTTTTAAAATCTGATAAATTAATCAGACCTCTAAACGACATATGCACGCACAGTAATATTTTCCATTGTCCCAATCATCTCCAGAACAATAATAATCATCTCTGCGAAGAACAAATTCTATTAAACGGAAATTCTTCAAAGTGTCAGTACATAAAAATAAATATTGAAAATAATCACATAGAAATTATACCAGAAATTAATCAATTTTTAGCCATATTTCCATTTGAAGAAAAATTAATAATAAAATGTGCACGGGAAACCGAAACCAAAAATTTAAAAGGAATTTTTCTAATAGAAAATTCACCCTGTAAAATAATTTTCCAAAATCAAGAATTAACATTTCAAGATAAAACATTTGGACAACCATTTATAATCAACAAACTCAATTTAGATTTTCATCAGCTAAAGATTTCTTCGATGAAAATTAATTTAAAAACTCTCAAATTGAAAGATATTTCACCGCCATTAATGGAATCCATACCAAATGAAAGATATTACTTCCATATCCCAAGTGTATGGACTGTTTTTGTTTATATTGGTATAATTATAATATTAAGTTGTATAGTATATAGGAAGATTATTTTAAAATATGGAAGAAAGAAGAACAATGGACCAACAGAAGGAGTTCAGCTGCCAGAAGGAGCTTCATTCTGAAGGGGGAGGTGTTACCGTATTTGTTAACCCTAGGTTGCATATATAATTAGCTTATTAATCATTTTCATTATTTGTCGTTACCACTTCCTTTTCATTTATGCTTAGTTGTATTTTATTAAGTTAACTCATTTTTGTATTGTATAAATCAGTTTAGAACTGGAATCCAAATTGTTAAGTTGTTTAGTAATATAGTTAGTTTTTAAAAACACTTTCTCAGTTAATTAAAAGTTAAGTTATATATATATATAAATATAAAACTAGAAATATTGGGGAAACGGCAAGTTTATAAAAGTGAACTCTTCTTACTAATTTTACAAGCTTTCGGAATCTTTTATTTCCATTATCAAGTAACAGTAAATTGAGGATATTAACATTGGTATAAGTTGATAAATATAGTTATATGCAAAAATTGGTATTTGAATTTTTTAAAAAATTTTTTTAAAAGTTTATGTGAAATATTGTCATTATGACAGATAAACATTTTCATTTTTTCTTTTCTAATAAGTTATCAACATTATGTGAAAAAATGAAAAGTAAATGTTACGATATATTATACTGAATAAGTAGACATGAACATTCTTCTTTTTTTTAAATTTATTATAAATAATGTCAAAATATGAAAGTTTTTAATTTTTTTATTTTTTATCAAGAATTAGAATTTAAAATTTTATTTGTGTTATCAATAGTTAGTAAGTAGTGATAAATATCACTGAGAATATTATAGTCACTCTTCTTATTAATAGTATGAGGTTCTTGAGATATGTGAGCCATTTCTAAGAAAAGTCTTTTTTTAGTATTCGTTTGTATGTCTAAAATACTAACAGATTAAAAATCCATAACGTGGTCTTCATCAATAACATGTTTTGCTAACGCACATCTTTCAGGATGTAATCTACAATCACTTTTATGTAAGCTTAAACGACTTTTTAATTTTTGACTGGTGTGGCCAATGTATTTACTATTACAATTTTTACATGGTATACAATATATTACATTTAAAAGATTGAGAATCGGAGTTTTGTCTTTCAAATTTGTTAAAATAGACTTTATCGTGAGACATGTTTTATTGGAAATTTTAATGTTATTTATTGGTTTGAAAATCCTACTCAACTTAGGTGTTATTCTTTAATATAAGGAAAAGATATATATTTATTTATATTTAATGTATTATGGGTTATATTATTATTATTTGAAATGTCTACAGTTGGAGAATAATTATACAATATGTTTTTGATTAAATTATTAGGATATGCATTTTCCAAAAATAACTTATGAAGAATTTTTAGGTTCTTTTCATGAAAATTAGGATCTGAAATTTTGGTTATTCTGTTCTTCATTTGTTTAATCAAGTTAATTTTCATTGAATATTTATGATAAGACCAATAGTTCATAAATCTTCCAGAGCTTATTGGTTTCATGTACCAATCAATAGATAATGTATTATCAGTATTTCTTATAAATTTTGTGTCTAAAAATGGTACACTTTGTTCACTGTCTTCTTTTTCCATAGTGTATTGAATATATGGATTATAGCTATTAAAAATGAAGAGAACTTCATCCAAGTTATTTTTTGGAATTGACATAATAATGTCATCAACATATTTTTTTATAAAAATGATTTCAAATGGTAATAATGGTATAATAGCATCTAACATATTATCCATTACATAACAAGCTATAATAGGTGAAATTGCAGCTCCCATTGGAGTACCAAAAGTTTGTTTGTATATTTGGGAATTAAAAGTAAAATAGGTATTTTCAAAGAGTAATGTAACAATTTCTAGAAAATATTTTTTTGATATTTTACAATGTTGACTGATTTCACTCCATTTTTTATAAATTGCTCTTAAAGCAATTTCTAAATAGACATTACTGAATAAAGATACAACATCCAAACTGCAAATTACATGATTATCAGGTAGTTGAAAATTGTTAAATTGATTGAAAACATCGAATGAATCTTTGATGTAATATTTTGTATTGAAGTCGTAAGCTTTTGTTAAAATTTCAGTGATATATGAACTTAATAAATTGGTTGGGGTACCTATAGAAGCAACTATAGGTCTCATTGATAATATTGGTTTATGAATCTTTGGAAGTCCATAAAATTTAGTAGGTATGCCATTATAACAAGTAAGTTTGTCTTTAGTAATTTTATTTATTTGTTAAGTATTAAAAAGTTTTTTAATTATATTATTGCATTTTTTTTGAATTGCTATTGTAGGATCTTTGTTTAATCTGATATAAGAAGAATTATTGAGAATTTCTGAAGATAGTTCAATATAGTTTTCTTTCAACATTATAACAGTGGAGTTACCTTTATCACTGTTAGTAACAACTATATTAGAATGTGTTTTTAGAAATTTCTTTGTTTTATAATATAAATTACGAAAAAATGAAGTATTTGATTTTTGGTTTATTTGATTAGTTATGATATTAGTTGATTTTGCTATTAATGTTTTTCTTAAGTTGTCATCTGATGTTTGTGATGTAATATATTCAACATCTGCTAGTAGATGTTTTATTTGAACATCTTTACCTAGAACTGGCTCCATACTAAATTTAGGTCCCAAGGATAAAAAACATAAAATGTCATGTGGAATTTCGATGCTGGTGAGATTTTTTATCCATTTAGGGTTTGTATTCAATTTCATTTTAAATTCCTGTTCTTTAAGTCTATTTAGTTTATTGATGTTATTATTTTTTATAGAATAAAAAATCTTATTATATGTTTTTGTTTGACGAAATGCAAAATTATTAAAAATATATTCTGATGTTGAATGTATTATTTCTGTTTTTAAAAAATTCAAATTTTGTTCAAGGTTTACAAGGTATTCTTCTTTATGTAGGTACACATTTTGACGATATAACAGGTCTATCAATGGAACAGTAGAATCAGTAATATGTTTTGGTGTGATTCCTTCTCGTCTACATCTTAATAAAAAACATCTTCTATTGTATTCCTTCGCTAATTTCATCTTAGTTTTTGACCAATCTTTTAATGATCTAACAGCACATTTACCATAGTTGTTTTCGATGTTCTTGTAAAACCCCATAATCTATAATTATATATAGATTGATTCATCATCTGACGACCCTGGGTGGTCTCGCTTATATACAGATGAAAGAGACTGACAATCGGAGGCTTGCGAGGTGATACTTGACGCTAAAGGAAACATGCTACATCTCTGTAAAGAGCTTAGTAGCAATGGAGTTAGTTCTTTGACGAGCTCTTGGATATTTACTTGTGGAAGAGCAGATAAAGGGCGAGTTGCAGCTGAACGAGAATAAGATATATAATGCTTTGGGGTAATTACAAATACTTTTTTCTTCGCTTCAAAATATGAAATATTTTCTTTAAATTTAACTTCCTGTATTGCTACTTCCTGCTTATATACTGGGCATTCTCTGGCTCTAGCTGAGTGTGGCTCACTGCAGTTGACACATGTAAATGGAAGTTCACATGGTTTATCTGTGTGAAGCGGCTTACCGCATTCACATAATGGATCTTTATTGCACCTTGCCGCAGGATGACCAAAAAGCTGACAGCGGAAACATCTTATGGGTGATGGAATATATGGACGGACTTTAAGTATATAAAAAGCTATTTTAATTTCATTTGGCAGTTTTGGGGTGTCAAAGGTGAGAATATGAATAGGGGTGTCCGACAGAGTACCTCCTTTTTTTATTTATTATTATTATTATTATTTTTTTTTTTAGTATGGGCATCAACTACTTAGAATTATTAGCCCATCTACAGATGTATCAAGCTCCATATTTTTATAGTTAAATGTGCCATGACTTTAATGAAATTCAACCTTTTATCACATTTGTCTGCAAGATATTGAATAAGTTCCTTCCAGTATAACATTTGAATCCTCAATAGCTCCAAACATAAGGGCTAGAGGAGGAGTGATGATTTTATCAAAAGAAAACTTGAATGTCAGCGAAATCACACTAAACACAAACCTTCAAGCAGTTGCAATACGTGTACAATATCCACAACAAATGATGATTTGTAATATTTATTTACCAGATATACAGTGGAGCTATGCGGAAATGGAAAACCTGATTCAACAGCTAAGAACTCCTTTCCTAATAGTAGGTGACTTTAACTCCCACCACACCTTGTGGGGTTCAAATAAAACAGATGCGAGAGGAAGAACAGTGAAAGAATTGGTAGAAGACTTCGATTTAACCATATTAAATACAGGTGAAGGTACATACATAAACACAAGATCAAATAATATGTCAGCTATAGATCTATCAATATATACACCAGATATAACCCCCTTGGTAAAATGGAGTACATTAGGAAAATATGCAGATGAACATTTACCAATATATATAGAATTTGCGAATAGGTTCACGAAAGATATAACTATTCAAAGGTGGATCTTGAAAAAAGCCGACTGGGGTACTTATACATGCGTATTCGAACATCAGAATATTATACAACCACTCAGGTCAGTTGCGGCACAAGTCGAATCTATCACAGAAAGTATAACGTTAGCTGCAAACGGAAGAGCAGATAAAGGGCGAGTTGCAGCTGAACGAGAATAAGATATATAATGCTTTGGGGTAATTACAAATACTTTTTTCTTTGCTTCAAAATATGAAATATTTTCTTTAAATTTAACTTCCTGTATTGCTACTTCCTGCTTATATACTGGGCATTCTCTGGCTCTAGCTGAGTGTGGCTCACTGCATTTGACACATGTAAATGGAAGTTCACATGGTTTATCTGTGTGAAGCGGCTTACCGCATTCACATAATGGATCTTCATTGCACCTTGCCGCAGGATGACCAAAAAGCTGACAGCGGAAACATCTTATGGGTGATGGAATATATGGACGGACTTTAAGTATATAAAAAGCTATTTTAATTTCATTTGGCAGTTTTGGGGTGTCAAAGGTGAGAATATGAATAGGGGTGTCCGACAGAGTACCTCCTTTTTTTATTTATTATTATTATTTTTTTTTTTTAGTATGGGCATCAACTACTTAGAATTATTAGCCCATCTACAGATGTATCAAGCTCCATATTTTTATAGTTAAATGTGCCATGACTTCAATGAAATTCAACCTTTTATCAAATTTGTCTGCAAGATATTGAATAAGTTCCTTCCAGTATAACTTTCTATCTAATATTAGACCCAAAAATTTTGTGGAATTTTTTTGAATAATTTCTGCACCATATAATTTGATGTTAGGTTCAAGATGTCGTTTTCTCAGTCTGCAAAAGTGAATGAGGTGGGTTTTATCTGTAGAAAATTTAAAACCACTTCTCTCTGCATTTTGCGCGATTTGATCAACTGTCTGCTGGATTTGATTTTCTAAATGTTCTGTTGGATGTCCTTTAACAAATACGGATATGTTATCCACAAACAAACTTCGTCCTACTTTTTCAGATATGTTTTCGAATATCCCGTTTATAGCTATTGCAAATAGAATAGCACTTAACGGGGAACCTTGAGGGATACCATTTTGCATTAATCTTGTCTCTGAAAACGTTTGATTGAATTGGACTTTGAATAATCTATCAGAGAGAAAACTGTCAATAAATTTTGGCAACTTCCCTCTAAAACACCAATCATACAATTTTTTCATGATTCCGTACCTCCATGTTGTATCGTATGCTTTCTCCAAATCAAAAAATACTGCAATCATATGTTTCCTTTCGGCAAAGGCAGTTTGGATTTCGTGTTCCATGTAGACCAATTGGTCCGTTGTTGAACGGTTTTTTCTAAAGCCCATTTGATATTCTGATAATAATTTTTTATTTTCTAAAGTCCACATTAACCTAGTTGCGACCATTTTTTCCAGAACTTTTCCCAAACAAAAAGTTAGTGATATAGGTCGATAGCTTGAAGGGTTTTGCAAATCTTTGCCAAATTTGGGAATAGGTTTCACTATAGCTGTCTTCCATTTGTTTGGGTAAGTATGTGTTTTCCATATTTGATTAAAGATATGAACTAACTGGCCTTTCACGTTTTCAGGAAGGTGTTCAATTAATTCGTACATGATATCATCACAGCCCGGAGCAGTGTTTTTTGATGAGTGTAGTGCTTCTTCCATTTCCACTGATGTGAAAGGAGCATTATACAGGTAGTTGTGCCCGCCAGAAAAGTCTAAACATATATTTTCTTGTTGGAATTTAATATCCTTAAATAGTTGACTGTAGTTATCTGACGCACTTACTTCTTCAAACTGTTTGCTGAAACATTCAGCTATTTGTTGGTGGTCACATATGGAAGTATTATTTATAGTTAGCGATGGGCTAAGTGTCTGAAAGCTTTTCCCTATTATCTTCCTAGTTTTTTGCCAAACCTCTGTCATTGGAGTATCATGTCTAACGGTTACTAGATATTCGTTCCAGCTATTTCTTTTGTTCTTTATAACAATATATCTTGCTGTCGCTTTTAATCTTTTGAACTCTTACATATTTTTTATTGTTGGATGCTTTTTGAAAGTATTATATGCCTGATGTTTATTTTTAATTGCAATAGCAACCTCTTTGTTCCACCAGGGGACATTTCTTTTTCTTTGTATACCTCCTGATTTTGGTATTGATTCGTTTGCAGCTAACGTTATACTTTCTGTGATAGATTCGACTTGTGCCGCAACTGACGTGAGTGGTTGTATAATATTCTGATGTTCGAATACGCTTGTATATTTACCCCAGTCGGCTTTTTTCAAGATCCACCTTTGAATAGTTATATCTTTCGTGAACCTATTCGCAAATTCTATATATATTGGTAAATGTTCATCTGCATATTTTCCTAATGTACTCCATTTTACCAAGGGGGTTATATCTGGTGTACATATTGATAGATCTATAGCTGACATATTATTTGATCTTGTGTTTATGTATGTACCTTCACCTGTATTTAATATGGTTAAATCGAAGTCTTCTACCAATTCTTTCACTGTTCTTCCTCTCGCATCTGTTTTATTTGAACCCCACAAGGTGTGGTGGGAGTTAAAGTCACCTACTATTAGGAAAGGAGGTCTTAGCTGTTGAATCAGGTTTTCCATTTCCGCATAGCTCCACTGTATATCTGGTAAATAAATATTACAAATCGTCATTTGTTGTGGATATTGTACACGTATTGCAGCTGCTTGAAGGTTTGTGTTTAGTGTGATTTCGCTGACATTCTCAAATTCTCATAAGGCTTTACAAAACATTAATACTACCCCGTATTGACTACGGAAGCATACTTTATGGTGGGGCAAGAAAAACAAAACTGAAAAAAATTGATTCGATTCAAGGAACAGCGTTGAGACTAGCCGTGGGTGCTTTCCGCACAACTTCACTAGAATCTCTTAATTGTGAATCTAGTGTCCTTCCACTTTAGATCAGAAGAAATCAACTGCTTCTAAACTACAATTTAAATATTTGGTCTCAACCAAATCATTCAAATTATAACTTGATCTACGATGGAACCAGAAGAACTATCTTTGACGAACGTCCGACAATAACCAGGCCAGTTAGCGTACGAATTGCTGAAGCACTAAATGCTTATAATGTACAATTTTCTAATGTGTTCAGTCGCTATTATAGCAAAACTTCTCCATGGACAATGAATTTACCAAGAGTAAATATTGAATGTGATCTGTCAAAAAAATCTGAAACAAATCAAATGTTACTTTCCACCAGATTTCGGTGCATCCTAGAGAAATACCCAAACAATCACGCTATATACACAGACGGTTCCAAATCTAGTCACGGTGTTGGTAGTGCATTTTATACGTACGGCAAAACCTTAACATGGTCACTTCCCCTTCCAACAACTGTATTTGAGCCGAATTATTTGCAATTTGGCAAGCGATAAAATATGTGAATGATTCAAGTACCAATTCCAAAGTAGTAGTTATCTGCTTAGACTCTCTAAGCTCGCTGAAAGCCCTTCAGAATACCTTTACCTCTGATCCTCTTATACAAAACATTTTAACCCTAGTGACAGAACTGCAAAGTGAAGGTAAAGAGATTAATTTTATATGGACTCCCAGTCATTGTGGAATAAAAGGGAATGAACTAGCTGATCAGGCAGCTAGTGAAACAAGTGGTGAGGAGGTGGAAGAAAATGTACAAATACGATACCAGGACGTGAAGAGATATATAAACGAACAAGTGAATATAGTGTGGCAACAAAACCGGTCTAGAAGCGAAATGCGACTCAAAATTATAAAACAAACTATAAATAAATGGATCCTACCAACTAATTTGAAGAGATGAGAACAAGTAGCAATTTCCAGACTACGGTTAGGACATACACGAATAACTAACAGTTTCATGCTGCTAGGTACCAGGCAACCAAGGTGTGAAATGTGTAATGTATATTTAACCATTAAGCATATACTATTGGTATGCGTTAAGTACTCGATAGTCCGGCAAACAATAGGTCTCAGTAATGAACAGAAAGAAAAAAGAGGGTGGCCAAAAGGCAAACCAAGAAAAAAGTCCTCACGGTGTAGGTTGTATCATGCATATGTGCTGTTATTCTCCTATGCTCGAGCATGGATCCTATCCATTTGCATGTGGTGCTGTTATTCCCTCTTTTTTTTAAGGAATCTGTATATTGATGACATCGATGTGTTGTCAAAAGCACCTTCGATGTCTAGAAATGCTGCAAATGATTCAGGCTCCTTTCGAGACCTGAGACCAAATTATGCAGGGCAGCTTCTCCTGATTTCCCTGCTTGATAAGCCCATTATAGTCTTTGTAGAGGGATGCTCTTAAGCACTCCTTCTTGCAAATACATTTGTAAAACTTTTTCCATGGTTTTCACCATGAATGATGTCAGACTGATCGGTCAGTAGGATTTAGCCTAGGTGTACGTTTCTTTTCCTGGTTTAGGAATAAACACCACCTTTCACTCTCTCCACGCAATTGGTATATACCCCAGAGCATGGCTGCTTCGAAGTATCAAAACTAAAGGACGCCTTATGATGCCTAATCCCTCTTGCATGAGCTTGGGGAATATACCATCTGGTCCTGGAGTTTTCTAGAGGTCAAATGAGTTTACAGCCCATCTGATAAGATGGGGTCTGAAGATATCATTCGTGAGTTCCCAGTCCTCTTTGGTGGCCTTTGTTTTGGCAATCGGCTCGTTGTCATAGCTTGGCTCTATCTTTGCCGAGCCTGGAAAGTGCACACTGAGGAGATGCTCTAGAGCCTCTGCCTTAGTATTTGAATACTTTCCGTTCGGCAACTGAATAGAACCAAGTTTGTTAGAAGTATCCTTTTTGAAAAGTCTGTTAATTCAGTCAGGGACACCTTGCATCTCCTCACAAAATTATCTCCAGGACCTCTCCTTGGATTCTTTTATTTTTGTATTTTATGCACCTAGTTTAGCTTTATGCGCTTCCCGGTTGCCTGTTTTTTTCGCTTTATTGAAAAAGCGCCTTGTTTCTTTCCTTAGCGATGCCAGCTCCTTATTCCACCAGACCGCTTGTCTAGAAGAGCGACTCTCCTTTATCGAACAGTTATTTTGATAAGAGGTCAGTATGATCTGTTGCAACCATGTAGCTGCTCCCTCTAAATCCTCAGCAGTGTTTGGTCTGCCTCGGTGTGTACGGATTTTAGAAAGCAGGTAAGTGCTCTTAGGATCCCTGTATGTTCTAATAGCCGCTTTTTCTACATTAATTTCGTAGTATATATGGGCATGATCGGATAAAGATGGTTCATCTGATACATCCCAGTTGCGTATCATCTCCCTGATACGTATAGTGCATAGGGAAATATCTGTTAATGATTCCCCCCTCGATGTTCTAAATGTAGGCGTATTACCCACATTTGCAATATCAAGTATTTACTGACGACCCTCGTAAGTACTTAGTCTTGCCGTGGTATGGAGCACTGCCGTGGTCGACTATTTTCTTCCGTTCTCGTGGGATCTAAATGAGTTCCATCAACAAAAATTCAAATAAGGTACCTTCCTCCAAAAATTGAGGCAGCAATAACACGAATCAGGAGACGACACTACCACGGCGGTTCCTGATCGTTAAGAGGAAAGAAGGACTTTTCGAGGTCTAACCCTTTTGAACTTAATAGAGCCATATACAGGGTGATTCATCACTAATTGAAAATAATTTAACAGTAGAATCTTGACTTCCATCGATGCCTCCATGCTGGTTTTTCTAGGTTTGCCTTTTGGCCACCCTCTTTTTCTCTTTTTCGTACCTTTTGAAGGGGTTTCGCTTATCAGGGATTCAGTTTCTGAAGTATCAGTTATCTGTGTAGGTGCTTTGAATCCTTTAGGAGTTGATTGCTTATCGCAGGATCCAGTGTGAGGATGGGTCATATATGGGCATGGGGATCTCACGTGATTGTGTTGCTGATGTGGTTTCAATAAGCAAACCTTCTCTAATTTTTCTCAAATTTCTCACTTGACCAACTCAATTTGACAATAGAATCCTGACTTCAAATTATGAAGATTTAATCCAAAACACCTGAATAAAATGTAGTTGCTTATACTTTTTACGTAAATAAAGTACTTTTTTCTCATAACGATAAAGTCAATATTTCTCGAGATATTTTAAATTAAACATGAAGCTGCACAATTTTGATGTGTAATAACCATGTCGATGTCTTGGACCAGTGTACGCAAATGAAACTTTAATCCGTTTCAACAATATAGAACACAACTATTGAATGAACGGATGCTTCTGGTAGTAGCCAGTAACGTTTGTTTAATATAACTTAATAGGGTGTACAGTGTCTACACTTTCTGCCAAATATGAAATGAATACGTAAAACAGTTTTAAAGTACTGGGCACAAATAGGTTTTAAATTTTTAAACAAAACACCCTGTAACTAAGTAAGCAGCTACGTTTTATTTAGGTGTTTGGGTTAAATCTTCATAATTTGAAGTCAGGATTCTACTGTCAAATTGAGTTGGTCAAGTGAGAAATTTGAGAAAAATTAGAGAAGGTTTGCTTATTGAAACCACATCAGCAACACAATCACGTGAGATCCTCATGCCCATATATGACCCATCCTCACAGTCGATCCTGCGATAAGCAATCAACTTCTAAAGGATTCAAAGCATCTACACAGATAACTGATACTTCAGAAACCCCGTCAAAAGGTACGAAAAAGAGAAAAAGAGGGTGGCCAAAAGGCAAACCTATAAAAACCAGCATGGAGGCATCGATGGAATCAGATCCAGCTATATATGTCGAACCGGCTAGGTTACCCTTAGAAACCCATTCACAGGATGCCTCCTAAAATGTGAAACTGTCATTCACATAGATTATAATTATATATATATATATGTTTATTTTAATTACATATATACGTATACAGTTTTTATTTATTTCTACACATTTCTATTTACATATATAATTCTTATTTACACCTATACTATATTTATTAATATATTTTATTATATTTTGTCCATAACATTAACTTAATCTTACATGGCCCTAAACGAAAATATACTACAATGGAACTGCAACGGGTAAAAATCGCACTACCCTGAATTGAAGAGCTTGATTCTCAGTAAAACACCTCTCCTTATCTGCATACAGGAATCACACCTGAAACAAGGAGAACATTTTAATTCAAGAGGCTATAAATATGCCAGGTCAGACGTCATACACCATAGACGTGCTAGAGACGGTGTAATAACGTTTGTTAAAGAACACATACCATTTACTACCATTTCTTTAAACACAAACCTTCAAGCTGTTGCAATATCAATACTTTTCCCCTTCAAAATGACTATTTGTCTTCCTGATGTAAACTGGAAACGTCAGAATTACGGAATTTTGGTAGACAATTACCGGAACCGTTCCTTCTGTTGGGTGATTTTAATTCACATAAAGAGCTATGGGATTCAACGAGAACATGTCCAGGAGGCAGAATCATAGAGGATATAATAAACGAACGTGACCTGGTCATTCTGAACAGAGGAGAAGGAACATACCTGAATCATAGATCTAACAATATGACATCAATCGAACCAACCATAGCGTCAGCACAAATCGCACACAAATTCAACTGGTTCATCAATGAGGAATGGAATTCAGATCACATTCCTCTGTTCATTAAAATAGTAGATAGAAGCATAAACAAAAGGCGTAGACGAAAATATATTTTTGATAAAGCTGACTGGGCACTTTATGGAAATACTTCAGATCCTCGCAACATATCAGGAGTATCAATCACGGAGCAGGTAGACGAATTAACCAAGGCCATTCAAAATGCTGCTACTTTATGCGTTCCTAAAACAAGCGAAGAAGTAAAAAAAAGAAGAGTACCTTGGTAGAAGCCACCACTGGAAGAAGCCCTTAAAAGTAAAAAAACAGCTTTCAATTTATTTAAGAGAAACCCGAGCAACGATAACATCATTAACTTCAAAAGACTCAGAGCTAAAGCCCGTTTTCTTTTGGTGAAAAGCAAAAGAAAAAGAGAAAATTTGGGAAAAAATTAGAAAAATTAAAGGATATAGCTTCAATGTGACCTCCTCCTTGTTCATTATAAATGGTAGAGAAATAACGAGGGAAGATAATATAGCAGACGAACTTGCCAAATCATTTGCGACAGTATGTGCTACCAATAATTATAACCCAAACTTTATACAACTTAAAACCACTCAGGAAAGCATACCGATAAACTTCGAAACACAAAAAAACATACCTTATAATGAACCTATTAGCTTAGAGGAACTTAAGGAAAAAATATTGACCACCAATAATTCAGCACCAAGTTGTGGTGAGATCCCTTTTGAACTCCTCAGACGCTTACCTGCAAATAAAAAAATATTCATACTTAGTTGATTTAACAATATTTATATAAACGGTACTTACCCAACACAATGGAAGAATGCCGTAATAATACCAATCCCAAAACCCGGAAAAGATGCAAAAATATAATCTAGCTATCGTCCCATCTCGCTAACATGTTGTCTAGGAAAAATACTAGAAAAAATGGTGCATAAAATACTATCTGCGCTAGATATACCTTTTTAGTCCCAGCGAGTTAGTAGTCTATCATATCCAACAAAAACATCACTTTTACTAGCGTCCTTAAATATCAGTGCAAGAGAAAACCAAAGCTACGATGAAGGCCTAGAACAACAGAAAAAGAATATAAAAGAAAAAATTATGGACAAGTGACAAGAAGAATGGACTGTAAATAGTAACTTCCTGAAACAAATACAAACAAACATACAACTCAAACCAATTGAATATAAACTTCAAAAGCGTAGGGACAAAGTAGTAATTACCCGGATAAAAATTGGGCATACTAACCTGACCAGCTCTCACTTACTTGTCGGTAGAAACGCACCTGTCTGTGAATGCGGAAGACAAATCACCATAAGACACCTAATAGTTGAATGTCCACTGCTTTCTCGTAGCCGTCTAGATATGGGGATCGCAAAAGATATTAAATTATGCACGTCAACTACAGATGAGCAAATTAAATTACTGAATTTCCGTAAAGCGAACAGCTACTACCTAAGATTATAAAAGTGCAACCTTAAATGTTGGAGGAGGCTTTTGGTTGGTAGGCCATAAAGGAGTCCAACACTACTTGATCTTGGATCGGGTGAACATGAGTTGACCCTCCTCCAAATACGAAGAGCTAATGACCCAAGCAGTCGATGCTCTAAAACAAAAAATAATAATAATAAACCGATCTATAAAGAGCACCAGTAGTTGGAAGACATCAGGAGTTGACTATGTCCAAAATTTCTGGTATAAGAAATTTGACAGTCTGCATGAAGCAATGGCAACATCATTTTCACATATTCTGCAGCATCCAGAAGATACACCACCATTTTCGACACTGGGTTCGACCCACTTGCTTCCCAAAACGCATCAAACTCACGAGCCTACGCAGTATAGATCCATAACTTGTCTTCCAACTATATATAAAATATTAACGTCTTGCATTACTAACCGTATTTATAGACCTGTGGACCAAAACAACATCCTGTCGGAATAACAGAGAAGGTGCAGGAGAGATCACCAATGATGCAAAGAGCCACTCATCATCGACTCAGTAATACTAAAACAGGCGCAAAAGGAACTGCGCTACACTTACATGGCGTTCGTAGATTACAGGAGAGGATTTGATAGCGTTCCACATTCCTGGCTTGTTAAAGTTTTGCAAATTTACAAAGTACACCCCACCCTTGTTACTTTTATTAAATCATCGATGAAGCATTGGCGAACGAACCTTCATTTACAAATAAATGGTCAATACCTCGAAACTGATGAAATTGCTATCCGTAGGGGGATCTTCCAGGGCGGCTCCCTTGATTTTGTGTCAAAGCAGCGTCAAATCCAACATTTACTTAATATCACCGAAAAATTCTCCAGTGATATACAAATGGGATTTGGGTTAGACTAGTGCAAAACCTTAAATATCGAGAAGGTAAAATCGTTAACAAAGATGTGTTACTACCTAATGGGCACATTATAAATGCCATGCAAAATGGCGAGACCTACAAATATCTAGGACCTCGCAAGCTAAGCTACTAGACCAAAAGCAAGCAAAAACCAAAATAAGAGGCCAGTTCACTAAAAGGTTAACTACGTTATTGAAAGCCCAGTTGAACGCAGGAAATCTCGCCAAAGCAATTAACACCTACGCCATACCGATCCTGACCTAAGGAATTATGAAGTGGACAAAAACAGAACTGGAAGATATTCAAAGAACAATGCGTACCATGATGACCAAACACAAATGAGGAACAGCTCTAGCGGACATCGTTAATTTACATCACAAACAAATATCTAAACTTCAAGAATTCTTCATTGGCAATACTCATACCCACATCTAAATTGCATGAGATAGTCGCAAAAACAGAAAACTATTTCCCATTAGATCTTGTGACAAGGAAGCATCAAATAAGTGGCTCTCTGATGGAACATTATTTCCAGAAACAGAAGATTTATTATGACAATTCAAGACCAAGTAATCAATACCAGCAATTACAAGAAATTTGTCAAAAAAGATCCAAACATCGTGTCAGACAAGTGTAGAAGGTGTCAACAAATAACAGAGACGATACAACACACTACGTCGGATGTTCAGCCATAGCTAACATTGATTACCTACGCAGGCATAATCAACTTAACAACATCAACATAATCAATCCATCAGAAGCCGGCCAACAAATTTGGATTAGTTAATATCTATACGCCTCATTAAAAGTACCATCCGTATTCAGTTCTAGAGAATGCTGATTTTAGATTTAGACTACGATAGGTCAATTATCATCGATAGATCGGTGACGAATGACCGGCCTAGTATTGTAGTTGTGGATGAAAAAGTTAACTCGGTTCTTTTAGTGGATGCTGCTGTATCCAATAACAACAATATTTTAGACAAATACAACGAGAAAATTGCAAAATGCACCGATCTTACCATTGAGGTAGCATGCAGAGAAAGCAGAGGTGGTGCCGGTCATCGTTTCATGTACGGGACTAATTTCCAAAACTCTACAAGACAGGCACACCAAACTAGGTCTTTAGAAAAACACATACCCACATCGATCTGTAGAAGATAGCAATTTTGAATAAGTTTCACACTGTCCGTAAATATGCAACTGATGAGCCTAATCCCATTTACGTTCATGCACGTTCGGTATAGGTGGACATTACCAGCAAGTGCTGAGCAAATGTGCACTTAAGATAATGATACTAATAATAATAATAAAGCCTTATTCATCCTTTTTGATCACATTAATAATACAGGATATGTCGGTTTTTCTACTAATAATTTTTGGTGACTTACGTTACTTTGGCAAATACCTATCGATATATAGATAAACTAAAACAAAAATATTACATAATTAAAATGTTGGATATGAAAATTAGATATTTCAAAAATCGTCAATGCTGTATATTCACTGATGAGAATTTTTTTTCACTTTTCGCTTGAGAAAATTAAAATTATTTCCTTATACTATAATCTGGTAGCTTGTTTAAAAATTGTATTGCTCTGTACAAATAAGTATTGAACTTCGCGTTGAATAGTTATGATAATCAGAATTTAAGTTTAAATCGCTGTAATTACGTTTTGTGTACAAGACACATTTATAAATATATATTGAGTACCAAGTCAAAATGTTACATTTTTTGACGTGATGTCGACAAGTTATCCAGGTTAATAATATTAAACACCGAGCTCGTTTTTGACATACAAAGATTCATTTAGTGCTCCACCCCAGAGTACAACATTATATGAAATAGGTGGATAGATAATTGCATAATAGACATTGGTCAATTGATCTACTGTGAAAACATTTTCCAATTGTAAAAGAGCTACTATTTAATTTTTTACAAATATGCGTGATAAAAAGTTTTCACGAAAACCCAGTCCACTCAACTTTTTAACAATTATTTCTATATCAATAAAATCAAACGCATTAGAAAAATCAATAATATTCAGCTGGTAAATAACTAAACCACGGGAAACAAAATTGTTATGTAGAAAATGACATAAATTCGTGATAATGGATAGAATTCTCTAAAATTAGAGTAAATAATACTTGAATTTTAATGTTTGATATCTTACATTGTTTTCTTTTATTAATTCACATATAATTTTCCTTTTGTGAACAGAATCAAAGCAGAAACCGTTCAAAAACTAACATCCTGTACATTAGTATGATGGTAATGATTTATGTGTTAGTTTGCACACCCCTGGCTGATTCGGCATGGCATGCCACGCAATTTCAGTTTCTTTCCCCTGTGTGTGTGTGTGATTAAACTTCTTGGCTTGCACTGTACGTGACAAGTTTATGTGGAAAAGTTTTAAAATAATAGACATATTGCCAAGGAGTGAGAGTTTAATAAATCGCAGAGCAGAATAAAAAGTTTAAGATTTTTAAACCTATGTATAATTATGACTGGTATTATAACAGTTATACAGTTAGTTCTATTAAAGTTAGTACAGTATTATTTGAGTTATAACATAATTTCATTTTAAGGTAAATGGCTAGATAGTACTGATAATTGCAAGAAGAGATTGTCTATATAGAAAACTTATGCTTGACAATTTCAAAAAAGGGCTTATTGAATAATTACAAATACAATCAGAAGTAATCAAAATAACTCCTGATACTGTGAAATAGGAAGTAAATTAGAAAATTTCATTCAGGAAAAAATTATGAATGAAAATATGTATATATTTTTCATAAACAATTTTGGTGGTGAACGCCTACAGAAACAGGAATCTTTGGAAAGATACCGGGAGGTTATTACTTCATCGAAGATTTAACTAGTTAGCTTAGCCAAAAATTAAGCATCTCCCAGCAACTAAAAGTGTCGAATTCCGGCTACTTGGAAATACCTCTTGGAAACGGTGAAATAAAGGTGTTACATTCATAAACATTAGATTTGGTTATAGGCTCAAGTGAAAATTCAAATATGTGTAAAGTATACCATGAACGGGTACCTTTGGTACCCGAGGATAGATATCATCCAGCTTTGGAAATAGATATTATTTTTAATAAAAAAAACAGAATACAAACGAGCGGATGATAAGATTGAAGATCAGTATAATTTTAAGAAAGCAAACTTTGAGTTAATGAGTAGGATGATGAGACTTATAATGGAATGATGTTATTGAGCAATGTGACGTAAATGTTGCATTGGATATTTTGTATTCAAAAATGTTTAATGTATTTGATATTACTGTCCCTAAATATAAAACTTACATTAATTTTAATAAATATCCGAAGTGGTTTACACCTGAAATTAAAGCGTTAATCAAGAACAAAAATAATAATAGGAGGGTAAGATATGTTTCTACCTATTTTAATGATAAATATGTTGAAAGTAGAAGAAAACTTAAATCCTTAGTAAATGTGGAGCATAAAAGATACTTAAGGCAAGTTGAGAATAATATAAATTCAAATATAAATCATTTTTGGACTTTCGTTAAGAAAAATAAAAAAGTGGTGTTCAGGTGGAAAAATTCAAATATAAAAATGAAGAAATTCCTAAAAGTAGCTAATAAGTTTGCAGAATATTTCTCAACCGTTCATTGTACAAAAAAGTCAGAGTATGACGTTGAATGCCTAATGTTAAGTAACAATAATATTTAAAATATCTCACTTGTAGATGAGATTGATTATGAAGAGGCTATAAAAAAAATGAAGACTAAAAAATAAGCTGGGTCTGATGGTCTTCCCCCATATATTTTGAAAGGATGTAGTAAAGATTGTTTAAAAAAGCCTTTATCACATATATTTAACTTAATTTTGAAAAATGCATATTTTCCAGAAAAATGGAAATTATCAACACACACTCCAATACATAAATCCGGTAGGAAATATGACATAGAAAACTACAGGGGTGTGTCAATATTATGTGCCCCAGCTAAACTTTTCGAGCAAATTTTATATTCCCATTTGTATAGTCATGTTATAAATAAAAGTGTAGATCAACAGCACGGGTTTATGTTGGGTAGGTCAGTTAATACAAATTTAATGATATTCACCGAGTCGGTAAATAATGTATTTGACAATAAATTGTAGTTAGATGTTAGATGTTAGATGTTAGATGTTAGATGTTAGATGTTAGATGTTAGATGTTAGATGTTAGATGTTAGATGTTAGATGTTAGATGTTAGATGTTAGATGTTAGATGTTAGATGTTAGATGTTAGATGTTAGATGTTAGATGTTAGATGTTAGATGTTAGATGTTAGATGTTAGATGTTAGATGTTAGATGTTAGATGTTAGATGTTAGATGTTAGATGTTAGATGTTAGATGTTAGATGTTAGATGTTAGATGTTAGATGTTAGATGTTAGATGTTAGATGTTAGATGTTAGATGTTAGATGTTAGATGTTAGATGTTAGATGTTAGATGTTAGATGTTAGATGTTAGATGTTAGATGTTAGATGTTAGATGTTAGATGTTAGATGTTAGATGTTAGATGTTAGATGTTAGATGTTAGATGTTAGATGTTAGATGTTAGATGTTAGATGTTAGATGTTAGATGTTAGATGTTAGATGTTAGATGTTAGATGTTAGATGTTAGATGTTAGATGTTAGATGTTAGATGTTAGATGTTAGATGTTAGATGTTAGATGTTAGATGTTAGATGTTAGATGTTAGATGTTAGATGCAATAATGGTTTATCACTGAACTTGTTAAAGCTTTTTCGAAGTTATTTGCACAATAGGCAGTTCGTGGTTAAATTTAATGGAAATGCATCGGGTAAATACTACGCAAATTCAGGGGTCCCACAAGGTTCTAATTTAGGTCCAATACTTTTTATTATGTTCATTAATGATATATCGGAATGTATTGCAAATTCTGAGTTTCTGCTGTTTGCCGATGATTTTAAGTTATACAGACAAATACAAAATGTTAGGGATTGTGTTTTGTCACAAAAGGATTTAATCGGTATAGCCGGATGGTGTAATAAAAATAGATTATGTTTTAATGTTGGTAAATGTTTTGTTATGTCGATATCCCGCAAGACGCATTTGATTAATTTTGATCTGATAGGTGAAGCACAATTATCGAGGTGTATTGATATTAATGATTTGGGTGTGAGATATAATAGAAAACTTTCCTTTGCTGTACATGTTCAACAATCGTTAATGACTGCCAATCGTGCATTGCGATTTATTTTTAGACAGTCAGCAGGTTTTTCAAACATAGGTACAATCAAAATATTATACAATACTTTAGTTAAGCCAAAGCTTGAGTTTGGGTCAGTTATATGGGGAAATCAACCACAGATGCATTTGGATGCCCTAGAAAAGGTGCAAAATAAATTCCTTCGCTATTTATACTAAAAAACATCATCATTGGCCGGACTACACTACTATTAGGACAACTGCTGTGCGGGAAGCATTTGATCTCATATCCGTAATGAGTAGGCGTAACCTGGCTATGATGATGTTTCTATATAAAATCATAAATGGTGTTTTTTCATCTGCGAATTTATTATACTGTGTGCCATTTATAGTTCCATCAGTTAATACACGTTGCAATATAGTGTTTGGAAAAATTAGAGTGTCAGTTTGTTCTCCACTTGAAGCCATGTTACGACTTGCAAACAATATTAATAATGCAATAGATATTGACTTTACTGTATCATTGAGGCAATTTAAAAAAATAATAATGGATTACCTTGAAAAAACTATGGATTGTAGTTTGACCAGTTTTTGTAAGATTCCATTTCATTTCATGTAGATCTCATAAGGATTTAATTTACTTTTCTCTATGTCTAAATATGGGTTTTGTGTCATTAGTATAGACTAAAAAATGTTTATGATTATTAAGTAAGTAGTAATATTAGATAACATAATGATTGTATGAGATATTCCTGTAATTAGGTTGTAAAACCTGTTGGAATATTAAATAAATAAATAAAATTGAAAAAAAAAAATTTTAATGTTGAATCACGAGATCAACACATTACGATCTATTTGAAATCACTTGAATAAAATGTGGCTTCTTGCTTAAGTTGAAAAATTCACAACCCATCACATTTAATCTATTTGACATATCCTTAACAGGAAGTACTGCATACCCTACTGAATTATGTTTCTGACCACTACCAATGGCTTGCGCTGGCAATTGGAAAGAGTCAATAGCTCACTTACGCCTCTAGTAGTATTCAGAAACGTTTAATCAATATAATTCATAGGGGTGTACAGTACCTACACTTTTTGCGAAGTATAACCAGAATACATCAAATAGTTTCAAAGTAATGAAGTAAATTGTTTTATTAAACATCCTCTGACTCTTTTAAGAGCCACATTTTATGATTTGGGTTAAACCTTAATGTACTTATTGAGCCCAGGATTCTGCAGTTGAAATATTTCCAATTATTATTGAAACACACACATAATTGAATTATTTCAGAGTGATCTGAATTTTCACTGATTCAGAATTATCTAGCATATTAATTTTAAGAGGTTAGATCAATGGAAGTGGTCGTGGTTCAAAGAAACGTGCCTTGAACTGCATCCAAAACGAAGACATCTTTTTCCATTATTATTATTTATCATTTAACATAAATGTATTTGAGGCTTTACTGATTTTGGGATTTTCTGGTGTTAATATTTACCTAGTCGTATAAAAAGTACAGCGTTTAACTTCAATCTCGTGCGATATGGAAATTATTTCCTAAAATACACGCTTGAGTAGTTGACAGAGCAAGTACCTAATTAATGTTTAAGTTGCATTTTCGTTAGATCATATATTATTTTATAAGACTATTTTCTCGAAAATTTAAGCTGCTATATCGATTTACAAGAAAAATTACTTCTTATAGTTATTATAACAGATCGATACATTCACAGTTACGGAGACATAAATTGATATTTCCGAATAACGTAACGAACAGAGACTATTTCTATTCTACTGGTTTCTTTTGCAGCTGTGATATAACCAACCAATCAACAGAATAGAATCGACGCAATTTAAATCGAATTATTGGTATCATTATATAAAAATGTTGTGGAAGGTAATTTATCACCAGTCAGTGGCTCCTTCATAAGTATGTCATATATAAACTCAATTGTAGTCGTTCTAGTAATAACTCAAGTAAATGGCTCAGGTAATTTCTACAACATAAACACAAATAAATAGTATAGTGAAATGTATATTGTTATATTAATTTGTGTTGGCAATTTAAATGCTTAAGCTGTTCTGGTATTTGGATTTATAGATTAGTAGGTATACTAAAATCTACCTTATGCAGTAAAATGTAAAAATTACATCAAATAACAAATGTATATTGGAATAAGTTGTGTGAATGTCTTCTGTCACTTTGTAATGGGTGTGTGGTAACGCTTCAACTACTTTAAACGGTCTGTTGAATGACTCTTTTTACTTTTACCATCATTGCTGGGTACGATTGCCATTTTATCTAGAACTAGATCCCCACTTGGAATCCAGCTGATTATTTTCTTTTGTGGTTAAATAGCTTATTTTGTTTAAGCACATTAGTTTATATCACCTATTCTTTGATAGGAAATATATAAATTAATTTGGCAGAAACATAAATTTTATTATCGGATAGAAAGGTTTGATGAGGTGGCTAATGAGCCTATTCCACTGCGACCTTTTCAGATCTATTGTGGTCCTTTGAATCTAGATTACAATATCCAGCCCGACTATTCTTAAGTAGATAATCAGCCTCGAGATTGAATATTTCATGTTATTTTTTTGCCGGTGGCTTCTCATCGCCTAGTACAGGCAGTCGCACTGACATAGCTTGTGCTCTACAGTTTCCTCTTCTAGATGACAGAATCTGCACATCGCTGCGCCTATCAACCTCATTAGCTTTGCGTGCCTGTTACGCTTACAGTGCACCGTTAACTACGGTTTTCCTATCTTTGCTTATTAGGTCTGACGTAAAAGTTGGCGAATATCCTCTAATGAACTGTTTCGCCTGTCTCTGTCCTGGTAAGATTATCCACCATTCTAAAGATTTTTGTGCCACCCACTTCCCTCTGGCCATTTTTATTGTCTTTATTGTCGACTTTGCGACACCGCAGAATGATTCCGGTCCAATGAACGGCATTGATGAGCCTTGTCTGGCCATTACATCCGCCAATACGTTTCCCTTATGACCCTTGTGACCTGGTACCCAGGCTACCATGACCTTGCAATGTCTCCAAGTGCGTTCAAGGTACCTATGCAATCTCATACTAGCTTGACCTTTACGAAAACAAATGTCTCAATATTATTGAGGCAACAACCGTTTGAGCAAAGATTTATGCTTCGTCCTGTAAAACCAGACAATGCAGCTGCATTAACCAGTTATTTTATAGGAAATTAGAGCTAGTTTTTGTTGAATAATTGAAAAATTGCTACCTAGATTAATAAACGCATTAATAATATTATATGTAGTTGTTAATTTTAATAGCTCTGTAAACTTTTTTTGAAGTGCTCTCTTTAATCATTTTAACATGTTCAATTTTCATATTGCTTTTGTAAGCAATATGACAAGCCGATTTGATATGCCCCAAGGGTTTAACAAAAATTACATACCTACTTTACGGTTATGGGACATTGTACTCGATTATAATCAAAATTTCCACAAGAATTGCACTTACTCAACGATTTTATTGCACTACTTTTATTTTGAAAACATTTATTAATTCTATTCATTTCTGTACGATCACAATTTTTATTCCGACTCGGCTGTGGCAGTGACCCACTTGAAACATTTTCTACTGCGGTCCGCAGTTCACAGATTTTATCGACTTCAGAGATATTTAATTGATGCAAAAATAATTAATGTATCATCACTTTATCCCTTCTTCAGACTCAAAGTTTTCAATTGTTACTAAAACATTCTCTAGTTGTGTCTATAGGACTAAAAAATCTGGGGTCAATCTGAAATAATATACAAGTATAGTGAAAACTATGAGGCATTTTGTTTACAGATTGCGAAAAAGCTAAATTGGGCATAATATTTAAATAAGTACGACAGGGTACTATGAACACCACTACTTGGAAGAGAGAGAAGAGTTATTCAGTCTCCTCAACTAAAACAGGTGGGCGTCTGATTATTGCTCTTCTATTATAACCGCTGTTGCCATAAGCGCTGATTAATTTGTACAAACGATATTTGTATCTCGTTATGGTTAACTTTGCTTCGAGTTTATCTATTATACGGCGCACTAATTAAGTAAAACTAATTATTTCCAACTGGCAACAGTGTGTAATGTCGTTTAGGCATGAACCAGATTAAGAAATAAATCCATTCGAAATTAATTATCAAAAAACGTGATAAAGTCAAGTTCAACGCTGAATAAGCAGTATGTGATTTATTAAGGTTACACGACAATAAATAAGAATAATATTACATCAGTTTGTACTTGAAGTAAAATATACAGTGCTATTCAAAAGTCCCCTCCCCCCTCGTATCTTTTGAACGGCTACACTTACATTAATAAAATTTGGAGTGTGAAAATAAAGTGTAAAGTAAACTTCTCTACGAATGGTAACAGGTGACGTAATAGTAATAGATGACGTCACAGTGCCACTCTAGCCAATAATTTTAAATAGGACCTTATGGCAAGTGATATCTCGTTTGAAAGGCATTGACATTGGCTACATAGCCATATTAATTTTGTTTGGGTTTAAACTAATTTTGACGGATAAATTAAATAAATACCAAAATTATTATTTCACATTTAAATATTGAAGATTTTTCAGTCCGCCTCCGGTTAGTTGTCAAAAAAATTGACGTTTTAATTTAATAGTATTTGTTGCTTTGCAAAGTTTTTCTAAATAACTTAAATATTTAATTTTATTATTGTTTAACTAGACGTTTAAGAGTTTACATAGGCAAAATGGTACGTACTCAAGCCGACAAAGTAGCAGCTATCGTAATAATAAGTGAATCTGGAAAGAATCTCCATGAAGCGAAACGTTTATTTAATGAGAGATACCCAGATCGCCCTATCTCAAGAACTTATTTGAGGGAGCTTCTTCACAAGTTTGAAGCACAGGTAGTGTTCAAGATGCCAAACGATCTGGTCGACCAACATTTAGTGATGATAAAAAAATTGATATAGTTGCTGAAATGGTAGTAAACCCTACTTCCTTTTCAACTAAAGTTGCGTCTATCTGTGAAGTAAGTAAAAATACAGTACAGAGAGTGTTGGCTAAAAATAAATTTCATCCATACAAGTTAAAAATGGTGCACCACCTTTCGGATGACGACCCCGACAGAAGACTCGAATTCTGTGAATGTATGACAAATAAAATTAGTCAAAACACACATTACACAAAAACAATTTGTTTTAGTGACGAAAGTACTTTTTGCCTCAATGGAAATGTAAATACACAAAATGTAAGGTATTGGAGTGACACAAATCCTCACACCTTTCGTGAACAACATACCCAATTTCCAGAAAAAGTCAATGTTTGGGCAGGTATTTTGGGAAACCACATAGTTGGTCCTGTTTTCCTTAATTCAAATTTAAGCGGTGAAGTGTATCTGGAGATGTTACAAAATGCAATTGAGCCGTTAATTCTTGAAATTCTGGAAGATAATCCAGATGAATTCGGCCATCTGGAAATAACATTTCAACAAGATGGTGCTCCTGCTCATTATTATGGTGCAGTAAGACGTTACCTGGATGAAGAATATCGAGGTAGATGGATCGGCCGGCGAGGTCCTATAGAATGGCCAACTCGGTCACCAGATCTGACACCATTCGATTTTTTTCTATGGGGGTACTTGAAATCCAAGGTTTATACTACGGCACCAGATGGCATTGGCGTTTTGAAAGAAAGAATTATTGAAGAATGCAATGCAATTTTAGCTGACACATTCGAACGAGTACGACAAGAGTTTACTAATAGGATGTATTACTGTCAGGAAGTAGACGGAGCACATTTCGAACACTTGCTATAAGAATCCATTGTTAATATTTGATTAATTAAATTTAAAAAAATAATTTCAATAATTTTGGTATTTATTTAATTTATCCGTCAAAATTAGTTTAAACCCAAACAAAATTAATATGGCTATGTAGCCAATGTCAATGCTTTTCGAACGAGATATCACTTGCCATAAGGTCCTATTTAAAATTATTGGCCAGAGTGGCACTGTGACGTCATCTATTACTATTACGTCACTTGTTACCATTCGTAGAGAAGTTTACAACACTTTATTTTTCCACTCCAAATTTTATCAATGTAAGTGTAGCCATTCAAAAGATACGAGAGAGGGAGGGGAATTTTGAATAGCACTGTATATGTGGTATTATATTGGTTGGGATTCATTCTTATTTGATTCTTATTGCATTATTAATTCATTCTTAATTAATTCTTATTATGATTTATTAGATATTAAGTTAATATTAATAGTATTATAATCTTTAAGTTATGTATAGTAATCAATAAATATAAGTACAGTTTCCCAGTGAACCAGAGAGTTTTATTAAACATAAAGGGGCATCCAGGACCAAGGGACGTCCACACACCCAATGTGAACACCCATTTAATACAAGTGTACCTACTCAACGAAGAGAATTCTCATTTAAACTTTTATTCGTTTGTTTTTCGCTAAAAATGTTGATCACGGTGGTAGCGTATGCCATTGTATTTGAAAATGAAACATTTAACAATGCCTCCATCAACATAGGTACTCAACTTGCGAAAAAGTGAAAATTATAAAATGTTACTTTGGAGGTCATTCGGTTGAAGCAATAGTTAATTTGTTTATTGTGGCATTTGAAAGTCCAATTCCTTCACGATCAACAATTACATTTTTAATAATTTTGAGAAATATGTATTCAATTTATTGAAAATGCCAAGCATTTGAAGATCCAATTGAACGTCCAATAAATGATGAAAGACAAAATAGGTAACTAAATGTTTGTTTAACGGTTGAAAAAGGAATGTATTTACTTTTAGGGCTTCATGTGTCTGTTTGTCCGTATGTCACAGCCGAATTGCTCTGGGTCTACTGCATCAATTGAGTTAAAATTTGGTACAAACACGAAAGTAAATGAATTAAATTTAGATTTGGAGGTCGCTTTTTGGAGCAAATTGGAAGGTCAAAAAAAGTGATACCGTTGGACATATCAAATGAAAAGGCTTGCTGCAAGGGTCACATATTATACTTTTCATAATTTTAAAAATAAAGTATTTGATGAAATTGATGTTATCAGGGCAAAATTCTTACGTATTGATCAACTCTGCAACAAATTAGTATACAAAAATAGTTCAAAACCCTTTATACTTCTTTTATATGTATAATGTAATTTCATTTTGCCATTTTTCATATTTTGAAAAACTCATCAAATATTTTGTATAATAAAATGTTTTTTCAACCCTATTTGAATCGATTGTTGATTATTTGAAACAATGTAAATATACTCAATGACAAGAGTTACACTTTTCTACTCCCGCATGTTATTTTTTTTATTCTTGCACCAATTTTGATATGTGTATGCTGCAATTACAGGTATGGGTGGTTATTTAATAATGACCATTATTCATGTTATTCTCTCAATTAGAAAAAATATAATGTATAATTGAGCCGGGATTTTCTATTGGGAACATAGACAAATCTGCTTTATTGAGCTATGTAAACATGATAATAATTTATTGGAGTTTACTCAATTGACAGACTATGTTTACCAAATTCTAAGACTTATAAGACTAATTTTACTAGCAATACTCACATAATATCTCACCACACACATAAGGCATTAGATTATAATCAATTCTCTATATGAAATTATAATTCCGATTTGTTCAATTCCAGGAAACACAATAATCAAAACGACAAAAGAGTCAAGATTAGTCCAACCTAAAGGATGTATTTGCGATGGCCTGGAATGTAACTGTTGTGTTAATACCGAATTTTCAAGCACCCCAGGTCATGAAGGTTTGTATTGAAGTGGCTCCGTTCATACATTATTAAATTATTTTGACAATTGAAGTTTGAATGTCATTAGAATTGCATGTAATGGGAATCCTAACTGCGATTTATTCACATTGTTTATCTGTCGGCTGTTTTTCATTTTGTGGGTCCTAGAACATATGACATCACAAAAGGCAACTGTTGCTTCTGCTGGAAGAATTGTAAGAATTCAATAGTTTATTGTGTCACAAGGGTAGAAAAAGAGCGAAGCGAGGGCAGCTGATAGTTACACAACTGTTTTTCGCCTACCGATTAATCCAAAAAATAGGAAAAAACTTTGACATATACTAACATTTGATTAAAAAATCACATGAAACGCCAAAGTAATCAACTGACAGATGGTGAAAAACTTCAAAAAATCGTGGCGTTACGAATGTTTCGCCCTTGGGCTGCTAAACGATAGCAGTGGCGGCTCCTTGAAGGATTCTCGGCCTCCTCAACAATTTATCCAGCAAATAGCACCACAAATATTTTGTTGATTATTCTTATTCTATTTCCTGTTTATCTAATAATTTTCAAATTTTACAATTATTTCCCCGTTTTCACTAGTTATTTTTGAATCTGACAACAGTGCCCTGAGGCTAGAATCTACAAACATCTCAATACCGAAACACGTGCTGCTCAACACAGTTGCCGTTTTTCGGCCAGTCCAATTACTAATACCGTAAAAAGTAGCGGAAATAGCAACACTCTCAGGAGGCTTGCCTCTAGCGGTCGTGATGATACACGAACTGCGTAATACAGAATATGAGTGGCAAGGCACAACTTCTTGCGTGCTGCATATAATTTGGTAGACAAGAAACTACATTATAAACAACTTTTTTATGAAATTTTAGATACTATTAAAGGTCAAATTGAGATTCGATTTTCCGATTTACATGAATTGAAGTTTTTCGACTTAACGAAGAAAAGCTCATTCGAATGTTTTTCGAAAGAGTTTCCCAATACACTTTTAGATAACTTAGTTCTAAAATATAAAGTTTTGATAAAATAGCACTGCACAATGAATTATGCGTTGTTTAGTCGGATAAGGATATTTTAGGTCAGTATGACAGTCACGCCAATATGATAAAAATTTATGATAAATAATGATTTGCAACAAGTTCTACCTTAGTTTTATAAACTACCTACTTTGTTTGACAGTCACCATTGTCACGTCGGCATCGGTGGAGAGATAATTTTCTACTCTCAAACGAATTAAAACTTAACTGCGAAATACTATATGGGCCAAAATCGTTTATCTATTGAAAAAGATTTAGTAAAACACTTAAAACAAAATGATGACATTTTATGATAATATTATTGATCATTTTTCGCAAACTAGACCGTAGGATTCCGTTAATATATGAAAAATAGTTAATAAAATTATTTAAAAAAAACAAAATATGACAAATTCAAAAAAAAAAGATTAAAAACCCAAAAAAAAAAAAAAATTTGTTGGCAAGATAAACTATATACACCTCCACGTTGGTTCTTGCTGGGCAGCAATTAATTTTGTCACTGAAGTAGCTGGTACGGTCGCTGCACAGAGGTTAAATTAATTGGCTGAATAGAGTGTTTTTAGAAAAACATTTTATGTCCAGCCTCCTCTCTTAAAAAGTTCACGAGCCGCCACTGAACGATACTTTCCGCCCTATTTTTGGTGTTTACATGATTGGTAGGCAAAAAAATACATTACAATAGTGGATAACAGATAGTGTTGATAGAAGACTAGAGTTTAGTGGCATTACACTAACGAACACTGTTTACACTACCACTACACCAACTCTAAGACTTTATAGTATCGCGACTTTAAACAGGAATACGTTTTTATCAGTAAACCGATTGAAGAATTTAGTTTCCATATTAAGTAATTGTACTGATTGTCCCTGTAAAAATTACGGATTGTTAACAACTGGATTGTTTTGCGTGTTTTAAATTCATGTATACCATTAAACACAGTAGTACATGGATGTACATAATCAATCACCAAAATTTTATAGTATTTCAATGTAAGGTTTAGAAATTTTGTGTGAACATAGTTTTTATTTCTAAACTTTAGAAAACTATAACTGCAACACGACGGCTTATATTACAAAAAATTATTTGAACTTATTAACATTATTTTTACTTCATCTACCTGCTCCCAAATTTCTTACATTAAGTTCCATTAATCGACTCCGTCAATATTCGTATGAATTTCTCATTGCTCAATATGGTATATCTACAGTAGAAACGGTGGAGCTTTACCATCACGTGACTGTTACTATACGTATTTATGTATACGTAAATACGTATAGTAACGTATAGTACGTATAGTAACGTATATATGTATACGTATATACGTATTTATAGTAATGTATAGTACGTATAGTATATACGTATACGTATATACGTATGGTAACAGTCACGTGATGGTAAACCTCCACCGTTTCTGTATGTATATATGTGTGTATTGCCTCGAATACGAACATATACTGCGTACCTATTCAGGATTGAAAGATAATATTGTGTTACGTACACAGTACACACTAATTTATAAGTAACCCAGGATAGAACAGAATAGTGTGTACGTTGTTGGGCAAGGTAATAGGTGGGAATAGAACAGAGTAAGTTGTGCATGAATTGTAAAATCAAACAAACGATAATTTCAATCATGGAGTTCATTATGAATGACATATTATCGTTACGTTACTTGATTCAATATAATCATTATCAAAACAGAATTATGAACTGAAAAGCATATTACGCCTCTGCCTTAATATAACATACTCCTGAAAATTCACTTTCTGGCCGCGTGTCGTATACTTTCTTTATTATATAGTCGAAAGAGGGGTATTTCTAGCAGCATTCTGCTATATGCTCGAAAATTTCATGAGGTTTTTTATACGAATAATGTTCAGTAGTGAGGTTGCGCGTAGCTTTTGTCATGACCCTTTCGGTGTAATGCGGGTTATTTTTACCACAAGCCACAAAAAATGTATCTCTTTCCTTTCTTTTTTTCTCCCTTTTGTATTTTTTTCATTTTTCTTTTTTCTTTTTCTTATTGTTAGTTTAAATTAGATCGCGTCTCTCCTGAGACGTATATCCACGTTTCTTCTTAAGAGAATGTGTATCTCATGGTATACATGGAACCGGCGTAACTTTAGCCGAGAACAAAGGATAAGGTTTAGACACTTTTCTAGCTTGGTGGTTATCCAACACAAGAAAAACACAAGGATAAAAAGATAGTAAGCCATTGCTTACATTTTTTCAATGTTTATTTCCAAAATACAAATAATTTTTCTAAAAGTGTAGAATTTGGTTCCATTAATATATGTTCTATCCGCTTAGATTATATTTGATGAGATGGCTAATCGGCCTATATTCCACTGCGACCTCTTCAGATCTATTGTGGTCCTCTGAATCTAAATTACATTCTCCAGGCCGACCCTTTTTAAGTAGCCAATCAGCCTCGAGACTGAATCTTTTATGTAATTTCTTACCAGTAGCTTCTCATCGCCTAGTACAAGAAATCGCACATTCGCCAGGCAGTCGCACTGGCATAGGATGTGCTCTTTTTCCTCTTCTAGGTGACAGAATCTGCACATGGCTTGTTCTGTCAACTCCATTAGCTTTGCGTGCCTGTTAAGCTTACAGTGCCTCGTTAAGACTGCAAAAAATTTTGTTGTTAAATTTTTTAGGTCTATTCACAGTAGATCATATTCTTTATACAATGTAAAATTAAATACTTTTTGTATGACATTCTAACAATATCATATTCTATTAGCAATGGGATTCAGTGAAGGGCAAGGTCCAGGAACGGTTTAATAAGGATAGCGCATTTGGAATTGTATCAGTTATTCAAGTTATTCAAGATTTTTTCCATATATTGGATAGCAGTTTTTGATCTTCGTTTAGAAAAAAGTATTGCCTTTTTTTTCTGTATCTGATAATTTAAGGCAGTGATGATTCAATCACATGTTAATTCCATTCAGAACACTTCCATCTTTCTTACCATTGCAGATATATTGGAACCAGTAATAATTAATATACTGTCGTTTGCAATCTGGACAGGTTTATCTTTCTTTGCCATAATTTCATTTATGCTTATTAGATGGCTGCTTGAGTGAAACCTTTACTAGTACACCTTGAGCCTATTAGTATGTCTGTTACTCGAACACATATATTTTCTATTTGCTAGTAGTCTTTCCACCCTCCAACCTTCCCAAACTGGGTGAAACCCTGCCTGCTTTATGGCAGCTTGATTAAAAAAATTAAATTATGGGCAGGATTCAAAACCAGCAAAATTTTTTACAAAGGATCATATTTTTTCATGTGAATGGAAAAAATAGTTTCACCTATCAGAAACTGTGTTAGGGGCCGCTGTATATTGATAAAAGCAAGAAAAATCTACTTTCACAGGCGGCTACAAATAAAACTAACTAAAAACCAAAACTTGCATACTATTGAAAAAGTTTGGTTCACAAAGACAATCAATAATGTATTGACAAGATTATGACTATTTTAAATAATACATTATTTTTTTCGTAGCTACACATACAGGGTGATTGATTAGTGTGATAAAGTTCAGTGCCTCCTTTGTCCTTTGAGATATCAATTTGAAAATTTGAGGGTTTATGGCCATCGTCAGTCTCCACATTTTTAAATTATTTACAATCTTACAGGTTGTTCCAGAATGCTGCGCCATATCAAAGTTACATTTTTTTAAATGAAACATCCTATATTTTATCGCATATTTGGAATCAGCTTGACCTCCCCATCACAATAATAAAGGGTTGTGATGTGTTCTACGGGGTATTTAAAAAGTTATAACCAAATTTTCCATAAAAATCGTAACAAGTTCAATACCCTGTACATTGTAAGAGAAATTCAAGAATGAAAATCTGTTACGGCCAAAGTATTCGAATAGTAGTAAAAATTTTGGAAAATTATTTATTTCGTTAATATTCATTGAATCTGATACAGGGTGAATCAAAATACGAATACATTATTTTCTCCGTTTTTTCAAATGGATCACCCTGTATTTTATGAGAGTATCGAAAAGTACTATCAACATACTTCTGTTTTTATAAAGCATTCCCTATACCTTAAATTGTTAGCTCTTGAGATATTTTGATTTTTCTATGCAAAACATTGATTATATCTAATTATTTAATAATTGAAAGATTGTTCGACTTACTTGTAAGGAAGATCAATCTCAATTATTCGAGCATTGGAGTTCTTCTATGATATATTTGGTAGGATTCATATTTCCAGTGAATCACGCACTGTATTTAAAAGAGTAAACAATTTTTTGTCGTATATACTAATTACCCGATATCAAGGCGACTATCGAACAGTTCATTGGTGACTGAACTAATCGCTCTATTGACTGGGTAGAATGGGGAGGGTGGGTTCTATCATAGAAGAACTCCGATGCTCGAATAATTGAGATTGATCTTCCTTACAGGTAAGTCGAACAATCTTTCAATTATTCTTCGCATCTCCGTTCTTCTATGATATATTTGGTAAATGTTTAAAGATACAATTAGGGCGATTAAATGCAGTGTATAATAATAAATTCATAACAATATAACAAAAAAGTAACGCAACACAAAAAATGTATATAATGTAATAAGTATAACAACAACTATAGCTACTATATATCATAATTATTGTTTGCAGGATATGAAAAATTTAAAGTAGAACTATGATGGTTTACCTATATAAACAGTTCTGGTAGTAACATCCCTTAATAACAGAATTTGCAAACGTATTTTCACTTATTAGGGGTCTATTATAGAATGTTGCAAATACTGATGAATTTCGCGTCCATCCAGCAGTATTTTTGATTAAATCTATATTTAAACCTGCTCTGTAGGCAACGGAAGTACTAGCATGCCTAACACTATGACTGTTAAAAATGCTTGTGTTTATTCCACTTTTTTGAAGCACTTCCTTAATCCACCTACTTATACTCTGTGCAGTAGCAGAATGAAATGGTTTCTTATGTGTTAATATTAAGTATCCCGTATCCTATTTTCTAAATAGTTTTGTAATGGATAGGTAGTACTTAAGAGTTTTTGCCACGCATAATTCAGATTTGTCAAAGAAAAAAGGGTAATACTAAAAAGGGTTGGGATTTATTCGGATCTGATGTTTTAATTCGTTCTTAGATTTTTATTTCAATTTTATCTTGTTTACAGAATATATTTTTCATAGATATTTTGAATATTGTTTGTACCCTGTAGCAGATGTTAAGGCTAACAAGGTGACAAGCTAAGAAGTTATATCCTTCAAGGTGAAATCTTGTAATGGGTATATTTTTGCTAGATAAAGTAAAACTGGACTAGGATCCCAAGTTGCTGAGTACTTTGGAGTGGATGGTCTGTTGTTATAAACACCTTTTAGCCGGACTAAAGTTTAGTATTAACGCTAGGGATGACCGATATGTATTAATGGAGGAATAAGAAAGTCCTTCATTAAAGCAGCTTAACAAAAAATCAAGTACTAAATTTAGATTATAAGTATAAAGATTAATTTTGTGCTTTGGGCAGAAATGCCACCACTTCCTATAACAAATTGAATATTGTCTTATAGTTTTTTCCCCAATAGAATTTATCACCACAGGAATAACGGCCTGGCTTATTTCTCGTCTATGGAACGATTCCCAGATAATTTCCCGGCCAGCAGGCAAAGTGTTTTGTGTAGTGGATGGAATGAGAATAAATTAAATAATCATGTGGTGGGAAAACAAATTGGTTCTTTTATTAATAATTCATTAAAGCACGGAAACCATGACTGATACGGCCAGTTTGGAACAACCAGAATGCCTGTGGCTTAATCCATTCGAATATTTTCAAGAACTTTATGGATTGAGGCAAAAGGTGGCAGTGCGTAAAACTTCAAGTTTTTCCAGCTTCTTTTAAAAGCATCAACTAATAAGGAATCGGGGTCTGGTCTCCAAGAAAAGTAATTATAACATTTTTTATTTAGTTGGGATGCAAACAAATCTATGTGTGGTTTGCCAAAAAGATGTATGATTCGAGTGAATTCTTGTTGATTCAATTCGTATTCTGTCTCTGGTGATGTAGCTCGTGATAGGAAGTCCGCCTCTATGTTTTCTTTTGTATTTATGTAAGATGCATAAATAAAAATCTTTCTATTCTCACAATAGTTCCATAACATTTTTGCCATCTCATTTAGTTGTTTTAATTTAATGCTACCCATTCGATTAATAGTTGCAATTGCTGTTATATTATCGATTCGAAGTAAAATATTCTGGTTAAATACATTTTTTGAGTATGATTTTAGACTGTAGTAGGCGGCTTTTAATTCTAAATAGTTGATATGTCTCTTAGAGTCATCGTTACTCCAAAAACCCCTTGCTGTTTGACCATTGCAATAGGCACCCCAACCTGTCATGGATGCGCCTGAAAATATTTCCAACGAGAATCGCTTTGGTGATGTGCTTTTACCTTCCTTAGAAATATTTTTCAACCACCAGCTGAATTCTTGTTCTAAGTTCTCTGGGATTATCATTTTTTTTGTTATAGTTTATGTCATTTTTTCGTAAATTATTTATTTTAGCAATTTCGAAAGGTTTTGTGTGGAACCAACCGTAATTTATTGCTGGCGAAGAGGACACCAATTTCCCAACGAGTGATGCAAAGGTTCTTATTCTTATTAGTTTTTTGTTTTTTGTTTTATTGAGCAATTCTAATTACGTTGTAATTTTATTGCTAGGCTAACTAATTGTCATTTCGTGAGAATTGAAATTTTAGCCTAAAAACTGAATTTTATGGGGCTGAAGAACGCTTTTCTTATAATTTATTACCATACCTAGTGATTTTAAGAGGGTGACCGTTGAATTTGTGCTATCATAACATTGTTCATAATTTTCACCAATGATTAAAATATCATCTAAATATATTAATACCTTACACCACAAAATTCTAAGATGTCTACCGACCTCTTTCACTAATTTTGTAAAAATATAAGGCGCTATGTTTATACCAAAGGGTAGACAATTAAATTGGAATAATTGATTCTTAAATTTGAACCGTAAATATTTCCTATGTTTTTCATGAATTGGCAGTAGAAAATATGCATCCTGCATATCTAAGTTGGCTAAGTAACAATCTTTTGTTATTAACTTAATCGCTGTTCTATAATCGTCAAGCTTAAAATGATTTGTGGGTATGAAGCAATTTATTTTTTTGAGATTTAATATAAAGCGATTTTTCCCATCAGTGTTTTGATAAGAAAATAGGATAAAAATTAATTTTTAATGTTTCTGCATTTTGAAAGTGCTTCTTTTTTAAGAAGCGTAGAAATTTCTTTCTCGTAAAGTCCCATATCATGAAGTGATATATTTTTTAACGGAATGATTTTCTGTTTTGGTTGAATACAAAAAGGTATCCTTATACTCTTAATCCATTTCAAAATTTGTTTATTATGGACAATTTCAAGCCATGCTGTGTAAAAAAAGTTTAAACGACAAGCAATTTTTTGTGGTACCTCTACTGGTAGTACGGTGTTCTCGGCTGATGTTGATGGTAAAGGTTGGGGGGTTTTCTCGAACTTTTTCTTCTGGCCTCTGCTCGTTCCCTGCCTTCTTTTCTGCATGTCCCTTTTCATCTTTGTGTTGAAAACATGGCGCCTGGAGTTTAAAGTATGACCAGTTGATGTTCCCGGAGCTGAGTGGCTGTATGATGTCTTGAAGGGTTTATTCTTAATGTTTTCTCTCTTCATTGCTTGGAAAGAGTTAACTCTGTCCATAAAACCTGAGCCGAAAAGGTACTCATCTATAGTGCTTTTTTGGGCAGCCACTCTGCTATCCTGATTTATAGACGGATTTACCTCCCATTTCCTTTTCACTGATACCGCACTTAAAAATGAACTGTTCGATAGTCGCCTTGATATCGGGTAATTAGTATATACGACAAAAAATTGTTTACTCTTTTAAATACAGTGCGTGGTTCATTTGAAATATGAACCCTACCAAATATATCATAGAAGAACGGAGATGCGAAGAATAATTAATTGTGAGTTGGGTGTGATTGATTTGTCAAAAAATGATATTTGACAATAACATGACATGGCAGTAGGTACATTAGTGTTTTTTTATTTAGCGGTTTGGTACATTTCTTGGTGTTTTGAAGAATTTGTACTAGGGCAAAAATGAATTTCATTAGTGATGAAATGATTGATATGATCTGGATATTGGGATAATGCAATAAAAACGCCTTACTATCAGTAAGAGAATACCACGAACGTTTTCCTGAAAGGCGGCAGCCTACAAAACAAAAACTTCTGTGACAGAAGAAAATGAAATTAATGTTTTGCTGGCAGTTACTAAAAACCCACACACAAGTGTAAGGAGCCACGTTTCATAAAAATGGTTGTGTTAATAGGCACAACTTTCACTATTATTCATAAACTAATCCATATCACATAGTGACACACAGTCAAACTAGATGGTCGTTGAATGTGTGGGGAAGTATTGCTGGTGAATATGTAGTAGGACCATATTTTTTTGATATAATCAATGTTTTGCATAGAAAAATCAAAATATCTCAAGAACTAATAATTTTAGGTATAGCGAATGCTATATTAAAAAATAAGTATGTTGGTAGTACTTTTCGATTCTCACATAAAATACAGGGTGATCCATTTGAAAAAACCGAGAAAATAATGTATTCTTATTTTGATTCACCTGTATCAGATTCAATGAATATTAACGAAATACATAATTTTCCAGGATTTTCACTACTATTCGAATGCTTTGGCCGGAATAGATTTTTATTCTTGAATTTCTCTTACATTGTACAGGGTATTGAACTTGTTACGATTTTTGTGGAAAATTGGTTATTATAACTTTTTAAATACTCCGTAGAACACATCACAACCTTATATTATTGTAATGGGGAGGGCAAGCAATTATCAACTTTGGTTTATTATTTACAATATAATTTCACTCACATAATCCATTATTTCCACAATAACTGATCCAAATACTTGTTCCCAGTACATTGCAACTTTGAGAAGTTGAAAATGTTGGTAAAACCACTACCATTACTAATACATTAACCGTCAATTTATAGAAAACAAAAATTATGCAATTTCTAGCTTTGATTTTTATTTTACTAACCAACTGATTCCTACAACCAATAACTATTTATATGTATGTGTAGTCTTCACTTCGTCAGGTATTTTTAATGAAATGGCCGAATTAAATGTCAACAAAGGTATACAGGCAATAAGTTCTCTCCTTCCGATAATGGCTAAGACTAAAATTGATACTTGGCAACCTAGAATTAAATTGTCCGTCACTTTCCTTCAGTGTCATGTTTAATTGTATTTCTGTTTGGGGAGTGAGGCTTTAGATATCTTAGAAAGAGTTCAGCTACATTTCCTGAAAAGAATTCTTTTAGTTCCTGTCAATACTCCAGATGCTATAGAGATTGGAAGAGTCAAGTTTGCATTTAATATTTTTAAAATATTTCAACTAGAAACAAAACATAATTACAATGGATAATCATCGCTATCCTAAGCTCTTTTTTTTAAACAATTGCGTTTGGTCAACTCTACAGACGTGAAGTATAACTGGTTACTTCAGTTGAAAAGTTATCTGTTGATATTGCGATATTGGTTGTGACCATTTATGGAACCATTCGAATTATTCTTCTGCTAGATCACAGAGGAAATATGTTGTTGTCCAAATATTATCCATATTTACATGACTCAGATGTCAGTATAGCGTCTCATTATTCTTTCATGTATTTATATACTTCCTTTCCTACCTCTTGTAAACAAGCACGTACCTGCTTTTAAAATGACCCATCCATTTTAAAATTAAATTCACATTAAATAGTATTTGATACATTATTTACCCCGAACTGGATTGTCCTATTTGTATACTCATGAAAAAGAAAGAACTTTCAACATAATGTTTGATTGTACGATTCACACCACAATAAAACGAAATATACCCTGCCTTGAGAATGTGAACTCACTCCTGCATACCTTAAATAAATATCATAAGTATATTCAAATTGTGCTATGTCTTAAATTAATAACATTTTGTATGTAGTAGGTATTTAGGATTCATTTAACCTTAAAATTTTTTTTCTCTCATTTTTTTCATAGAATTATATTTGTACCTTGCTATAACATTGTTTCAGGAGCAATGAAATTATTATTATTATTAAATTGAACAATGGGACCTTCAATAATGTATAAAGAAATAATTCAGTAGTTTGTCACATTTTAGGTAATAAAAGATGTATTTCATAAAATGTAAAACTCGCCTTCACAATACACTTGGACATTGTCTTCCTCAATAATGACAATTAATGATTGGATTTAAAAACTCACTTTTAGGTGAAATAGATATATGTCAGTTATCCTAATGAATTCATTGAATTAACTTTAAAATTATTTAAAAATGCATTGTTTCCGTGTATTTTTTTTTTAAATATATTCCCACTTACAAGTAAGTTGATGGTTTTTAACTGACTTCGATTTTTGATCTTTTTTCCTCTATTGCAATATTTTAGCCTTTAAAATGGAAGCAAAGTTTTCCAAAAGCTTGGTAACGTATAGAAGAGTTCACTTTAGTAAGTAATAATAGTTTGTGTTTTTGGCTGCTTTCCCCGTGAATGAAGAAATACTTTTTTATGTAAAAAGATTTTGTTTAGTTTTATTTTATATATAAATATATTTCAGCACTACAGGCCTATCTGGCCCTCGGCTTCGAGATTATTCACTCTCTCTTTCCATTTTCTCTGTTCCTCGCCTCGTTTTGCCAGGCCTTTACTCCCACTGTTCTCAGGTCTCTCCTAACCTCCCCCAACCATTTTTTCCTTGGACTTCCTCTTCTCTTTTCACCACCTTCTCCACCTTTTAGCTCTCGTTTCACCCATCTATCTTCTGTCACTTTACCTATATGACATCTCGTTCTCTGTGTTTTAATTATATGGGTTATACCTGTGTGCTTATACAATTCTGATAGTTCTCTGTTTGCTCTTCTTCTGTTCGTTCCCTCTTCTTTAATTCCACCATAAATATTTCTGAGCATTTTAGGTACCCATATCTCTTGTTTATTCTGCTCTTTTTTGTTCATTGTCCAGGTTTCACAACCGCAGGTAACTGACGGTCCTATTATTGTTGGGTACATTCTTATGTTACCTGTTCGTGATATATGTCTTTTGAGTTTAACATCTTTGATACCATTCCTGCTGATTTACTGCCTTTTGTCAACCTTTTATATTTCTTTTTCTTCGTCTCCTTTATTTGTGATAGTGACTCCCAAATATTCGATTTGTTCCACTTTTTCTATTCTGTAGCTATTATTTCCATTAAAATTTATAATAATATCGGTTTCCTCATAGTCCTTCATTACCATGTATTTTGTTTTTTTCTCGTTGATCACTAGACCTTGCCTTCTCTTCCAGTAGTTTAAATACACTTAGAAGTTCTTTCCTGGATCTTGCCAAGAGTACTATGTCGCCCGCATATGCCTATAGTGATAAACAATATTAAATTAACTAATCCACACAACCACACTTAAAGGAAGAAGAAACAAAATACCGAAACACAGAAACCGTTAAGTGGCGTAACATAACAATATGACACACGCAATGTGCAAATTAACGGCATTCAATATTATCTCGGATTATTACCAAACGGCGTTGAAGTTTCCATTAAATCCATAAATCTAGTAACTCGACAAGCTCTTCAGAGGGCACCTCTCACGTACCGAGTAACCCTTTCCTGATGTAGGCTGCAAAAAAGTTGTCAGTAAAGCGGGTTATTCATTTAGTCAATGATCTAAGTGTTTCACAATGTGTCAATTAAATTTTCTCGCAATTTAGATCTACAGAATGTCACGAATTATGAATTAATTTTACATAGTGGTTAAAATTATTCTGAAGTATTTCAGTTTAAACTCAAAATAATTGATTAGTAATTACCAAACAGCGCCGAAACTCTCAAAATACTCATTACAAACCATCTCCCTAATTCTTAGAATATATACAAACCTTCAAATATATCTTCGGAATTGGAGGAAATACAATAAACTGGCGTATTTATTATGTACAAAAGTTTATCACAGTGCCAGTGAGTGATGCGAAGCGTACACTTAATTTGTCGTTTTCTTTGTGTCGTACACAATTCTGTTTTTAGGAAAGAAACGAACAGATCTTATCTGCAATTTTGATTATTCGAAAGGCCACAAATTAGGATCATCGTGGGTTCGAAATAGCTAAAATGGAAGCCAAATGATTTAGTTCAAAATAAATATTTCATCCCGCCCTAAATTAATCACTTTTAATAGAACCGATGATGTCTCTCGCTTTTTTTTGGTTGGATTATCCAAAATTGAGTTGAGGTTCTTCTCAGACCAATGCTTTGGTTACGTAGAAATGTTTTCTGTTAGATTTGAGACGAGAAAATAATAGTACCAGTATTTCAGTTCTTCGAATGGAAAAACCATTTTGTATGTTGAAAGCCTGTATTTATTTCATGTAACAAATATCAACTAGTAGCAAGAAAAGTTTTTTTCTCAACCCTTCACTGTTTCGCGTGAAAAAAAATTTTTCACAAGATGACAAAGTTCGAAATACGAGTTAAGTTATTCGCAACTGCAAACTCCACACACCAACTTTTCAATTGGCATATGGTTATATAAACTACCACTTTTGATATAATTGTGAATGTATAACTTTAAGTAGAGTTTATGAAATATGAACTTGGAAAGGCCAAAACCAAAATTAATTTCGAAAACAATTCAATACATGGTGGCGTCTATCCGTTTTAGAGTTAAATCGTGTCGCCTGTAGTTGCCCAAAGGAGAAACCACAAAACCACTACAGTTCTTTCAGTTCAAAATTGAAGCTCGCTCTTGTATGATTTCATTAAAACAATTAGGGATGTAGTTTTTTTTATTTCGGATTAAAATAATAACACTTTTTAATAAATATGGCATATACAAACATATTTTTAACCGACTTCTTTTTAAAAAAGGACTATAGTTTATTTCTACACGTACATAGAGTATTGGAATGCAGGAATCCCCTAACTAGCAGGTCGGATATTACAGAGCTGTACTCAAAATTGACGAAATATTTTACAATTCGATAGTAACTGTCCGAAAATATATTATTCTGCTAAAATGATTGAGTGATAAATATAATCGCATAAAAATGTCAAAAAACAACATAGGTATTGTAAGAATAATTCCTTTGAAAAAAACGAAAAATACATACCATACCCATAAGCCGAAAGTTACTGGTCATCATCGTTATCAGTGTCACTTATCAGGTACTTGATTCACGATCACTTGTGTGAGAACTATCTACATTAATAATTAAAGGATTAAGTTCCACACTTCCAATAACATTGTGTACGATGAATACCAGAAAATCTAAAAAATTGCTTTGCATCCTTATTTTCTCTGTCACTGTTTCACAAAATTGTAATCGTTTATCAAAATCATCCTCAGCTTATTCTTGATTTTAAACTTTATACGGATAAAAGGTATTTTTATGTAGAATAGTTTGTATAGACTGTCTACAAATACCATTATTTCTTGCCAATACACTTGTAGATGTTTTAGGGTTTTCTTGAACATCTAAAGTTTTATTTTCATTAGTTGCACTTTTCAGTCTACCAGAGTTTGGAATATCCTACACTACAAGTTTCATTAAATTTGTTTATTAATCTCGTCACTGTAGATATACTTATAGGAGGGCATTCGGGATTTAAATCGTTAAAAGATGAGCTGCTTCGTCATGGGAACGTTTGCTATCCCCATATCCAACTAACATTAAAACTTCAATTCGTTGTTTTTCCGATATTTGAACCATTATTCTCAATATACTTTGTAACTCCGTGCTAATTTGAAATTAGTATAAATTTTGACAATTTGTACATAAATAATTATGTGGTTGACGTTTTTAATGCCTACTATTGTCTTTTGTTTAATTTTAAAAACCTACAAGGAAATATCATTAGTACAGTACAAATTGTTTTCAAAAATTAAAACTGATATTTTATGAAATATTTTCTACTAAAGTGATACTTTGCTATTTTTTGGAAGGAAAAGAAAATAAGCTTCTATGTGATATGTCACTCGGCCTAGGTTGCCATTTCAAAAAATCCAAGATGGCGGCCGTACACTAAACGCTGACGTCAAAAACATTTAACATTTGCTCTAAAACATGCAGAATAGCGCTGTTCATTTTTCTATGTATGTTCGGGCATAGCTTCTTGGTTTATGAGCCGATTCCAATGATTATTTTTTGTCATTGGGTTCAATATAGATCCAAAGTGGTCCAATTTCAATTCTATGTGAAATTGGACCTTATATCTCGAAAATACACCAAGGAAATCCTCAAGATCAAATAGGAAATATATGGTTATTAGGGTATTTTTTGGTTTATGACAATCTCAAAACAAGGTTTAATCTCCATTTTTGCAGAAAAAATTTTCGTATAAAATCATACTGCTATTAGGATGACCTTGTAATAACCTCTCAGCTACTATCGATACTCTTTATTAAAATTGGTGCTTTAGGTCATTCCGAAGAAAAACATCTTCTTTCGTTAGTAGTTTCAACAGCCACGAATTCCGGTCACTCACTCTGGCGGGTTCAAAGAATCGCTGAGTCGCCAGAAATGGGTGACGACATAAATTATTGCATAGATATTAATAATTAACAATATTTCTAAATATGCTTAACTAAACTTAAATAACTTATTTACAGTGTGTCACCTAAATTAATTAATATAGCGCTATATTACAACCTCATCTCTACCTCCTCCAATAGCTAAGGCCTCCTTGTCTTAGTCCTGTATGTATAGTGAATGTTTCTGACATCGTAATGAAAAAAAATTGCATTATTTCAAAATATACAAACTATAGACTAATATGTTGCAGTTTATCATACTTTGCTTTATATGGTCATTTCATATGATGTCTAATATTCAAAAATTATATTATATTCCATTATGAATAGTAGTCCTTTCTATAAATATTTATATTTATTCCAATCTTTCTATTTTCGTATTATTATTCCCTACTTCTATATAAGTTTTCATCGACTCAATTGGAATGATTAATATTAACTAGATATTGCTTTTGTGTTTTGTGAAATTGGTTGTTTTAAAGTTAATTATTTTTATATGTAGGAGACCTAAGACTTCGAAAAACCTCGCATCAATACTAAAAGCTACATCATGTTGATACAGCAATATTGAACAGTTCTCGTATTGCTATACCGGGTGAACCAATAAGCCGATCTCTCGTATGTGTATCAAAACCCATCCATCTTATAAGTTTTTACACACAAATTTAATTCAGTACGTTTTCTTCTATTTTTTCAAATGAAGGATGAGATAAAGTGGGAATGTTTTTATTTAGAATCATATATTTCCATAGACCGCTAGATCTCCAGAATGACTTGTCTATACTTTTATGTAGGGGAAAATTGAAATATTCAGTATATCAAACTGGACCAACCACAATACAAGACATTAAAATACACACAATATGTCTTTGTGTGTACAATGATAGAAAACAATTCGAATATGTGAGTGGACATTAAATTTTAATGTGTGTGACCGCCTGTTCATATATTATTAGGTCTATTACTATGATGTTGATAGCTGCTTTTTTGGTTTCCCCATGCAGGTTTTCTAAATATTAAAACTGTATTATGTCAAATCTCTTGGTATTGGCAGGTTCTCAACATCAAATTAATTACACGGTTTCAATCAGAAATTATAGCTAAGAATTTCTCAATATATTTTCAAGTACTTTTTCTACTTTAATGGCTCGTTAAAATTGAAATCCCTCTATACCTATCAAGAATTGATATTATATAATCTCGAAAATTCAAAGTCGCTGTCGTTGGGTTGCTTAAAAATGTTTCTTTCATCATCCTAAAATATAATTGAGTGACATGTATCGTGTAATGTGTTTATCCCTTGGTACAAGTCTGAAAATCTTTCGAATAATAGTTATTGATCATGCTTTCTGGCATGGATAGCAGGATGTATTAAGCCCAAATGCATCTGAAAGTGAAGATATTGTTTTTGTAGTAAATAAATCCCATATAATTTCATGTATAGGTTGGTAGATTCCGCTGCCTAAAATCAAATCTTTTTTATTTCTGAAGCTCCCTTATTGTCAAATGTCAGAGTTTTTATACTTTTTCTGTATTAATAAACAAATTTCATTTGAGAATAGAAATAAATTAGGTTCACAAATAATCCATCATCATTTTTATAAACAAAAATTTAGTCCAGATCGGGAAAAAATATAAAATATGTATATTTATGGCATTGACCAGCCAGTCAAGAAAAATCCACAAATTATAGTGAGAAGGCGATCAACTCAATATCAGTACTATAGAAAACTCTTTATATCCTCTTACCACACTAATAAAGATTAGAGATTTGGAAAAGATTATATTGTTGATATCCAAAATGTAGATGTATGGAACTTTTATACATTCTATTTTAAGCATCTTGTGACCTTTTCTGATGCTTTACGTTCATTACTGCAGGTTTTGTATTTCTTTGGTTGTTGAGATATCTTTTGGTCTTTCGTAATTGTTTTATTCGTGATTTATGCGATCTTGTGTTTTTTATTGTTGAGCTCTTACTGTTCATTATTTAAATATAGGTAACTGTGCCAAATCTGTTGTTTTTTCATATAATCTCATTAAATTAATGAACCTTTATGTAGTGATTTGGAAATGCTATTTTTCCAAATTGACTCTCTGGCACTAATTTACGATTTTAACAATTATTATTGACAGACCACCTACTTCCATGGCCTCCCCTTTCTAAATCAGGAAATACCCTGCCTCCCATGTAAAATCTCTCATGTCCGCTAATAGCCAAAAGTAAATATCCTCCCACCAAATTGGGCACATCGAGTGATTGGGTTACTTTAAGTTAGAACTATGAGATGAATCAAAAGATCCTAACAGCTCGTATTCAAGTTCGTTAAGTCCTGAGTAATGCAATGTGTCAAAAACTAAGGTTGCAGAAAATACACTTTTAGACTTTTACTTCAAATGATGGATTTGGTAACCTTTTATACAACAATGAAAACATAAAATGAACTGCTGAATCAATTTCTTCTTTTTCATCAACAAATTTCCAAACCTAAATACATTCTCATTTGCCAGCTAACTATGACAACGCTATTTACCGTCAAGAAGCTGTCAATCTCGGTAAGAGATATAGTATGCCGCACAGAAGGGGAGACTCGGAGATTATGGCACCCTTTTTCTCAATTACTGAGTCCAATGTCTAAATTAGCTAGTACATTCGTATAATCCATGAAGTAGGTCAAGTATACCTTATCCTAGATAAGTTTTACTTTAAAATACATTAAAATATCTATAAATATATTGTTTTTATTGAACTTTTCTCATTCCGTTAAAAGTATGCCATTATTTATTCATTTATTTGAACCCAAATAAGTTTTATAACTTTATTACATGGGTTTCCTTAATAAAGATACATAATTATAAATAATAAAGGTAAAAAGAGACCATCATGATAAATATTTTCTGTTAGAACTGTAGAGTCACCTTAAATTATACAGATATTTGTGGTATGTAGTTTACAATTTGTTTATAAAACATACATTGAGATGCACTCAAATCTATTACTATAAATTGGTTAAATTAAGTAACAAGCTTCAACATGGCTGCAAGAGGTGCCCTTGGTATATTCATATCCTTCGATATTAAATACTAATGTATTACGCGTGTGTCTAGAGGGTACATGAAAAGGTAATAGTTTTAGTACATCTGGCGCGTCAATTTTATTGTTAATAATTATAAATATAAAGATTAATGCTATCAACATTCGTCTTTGATCTAACGCTATGATTTTAAATACAGTTCTCAATTGAGTTGATCGAGTCTTATTATAATCTGGCCAATGTTTGTGTTTTTTAAAAAATAGATTGTAGTTTTTCGATGTTTCTCAATGTAGAAATGTATTCTCCAAACTAAATTACTGAAGCAAACTCTAACTTAGATTGAACGAGGGTATAGTAATGATGCTTAATTGTATTTGAATTTTGGAACTCCCGTGCTTCCCTAATTACAAATCCTAACGTTTTATTAGCTGATCTTGTTATTTGTGTAATATGACTCGCAAACGAAAAAGCAGTATTATATGTAACTTCTAGATCTTTGACTTCTGCTTTCCTCTGAAGAACCGCATTCTCCATTTGATATTCAGAAATAATACTATCTTTCGATGTAGTTATCGTTAAAATGCTGCATTTTTTATATTGAAGTATAATTTATTATTATCACTCCAGTCAATTACACTATTTATATCTTTTTGAAGTAAAACGCAGTCTCTTACTGTTTGAATAGTTATAAAAAATTTTAAATCTTCTGCAAAAAGTAAACATTCTGAATATTTAAATACGGAGGGTAGGTCATTTATAAACAGTAAAAACAGAAGTGGTCCCAGATTAGATCCCTGCGGCACGCCTAATGTGCATGAAACTTTCATGATGTGTTTCCATTATGCCTAACGATAAATTGTCTATTCATTAAATAGCTTTCAATTAACTTTAAAAAATTATCTGATACACCAAATTTGTTAAGTTTGTAAAGCAGAATATCATGATTTACTTGATCGAAGGCTTTCCGGAAATCTGTACATACAACATCTAGTTGAGATTTGTTATGTAAGGTTTTATATGCAGAATCACTAAAAATTAATAGATTTAAATTGTCATTTGTCAACTCATTTGGTAAGATGGCACACACTGCTGAGATATGTGTTCGCAGGCTTATTATCGGATTTCGTTTTATGAATTGATATAACCATGTCCAGCCAGCTTTTTCCTTAGTACGATTGAACAGTCACAACCAACTAAACTACTTTTCAAATCCACTTGGTATGATCACTCCCTACGCCACCATATTAATAGTGATGAGCAAAATTGGTCTTGGTCTTGGTCTAGCGAAAAAGCAAGACCATCCTTAGACTGGCAAGACCAAGTCTAAATGAACAGGAAGAAGACCAATACCAAGACTTAATATGCCAGACCAAGGCCAAATACGCAAGACTCAACGCACAAAAAAAACTATTATACGCTGATGTATTTTCAATATTGTTTAAACTGCGTTGCGAGAGGATAATTAATAATTTATAACCATGATGATATTTGAAAGTAAAAAAATAAGTAACAGGTAAAATGAGCAAGACCAAGTCTTTGTACGCAAGAATAAGACCAAGACTAAATAAGCAAGACCAAGACCGGACGATTTGAGCAAGACCAATACCAAGACCAATACTATCCTATCCTTGGTCTTGCTTTGCTCATCACTACATTTTAAACATCTCGGGTACCATCATATGAAAAATCGACAATTATAAACTTTGTTAAATTGTGACACTGTAACGGCAACGCAACATGGCTAATGGCTTTATTCATGTTTAGAAAGAATAATATTCATACTATCATATGGATCTATCACAAACATCAAAATATATAACCATCCACCCTCAAATGTGTGAAATCAAAAGATGATGAAAAACTTTTGTAATTGCAAACAATTTCAATGTTAAACCCCAACGTCAGTCTGTACTCAACTATTACACCGCTGCTACAGTAGATTTGTGGTGGTCTCTACCACCTCTACACTGGCTTTAGATTAAAGTAAATTCAAATAAAAGTCGCTAAAATTGGCAGGGTGCCATCATACCTGGGATGCCATCATATCGACATTTCCCCTATGACTCTGCAACCGGCAGTCAGACCCTGCATGCTACTAACCCAGTTACAGGCATCTGCGGATTTGCCCCTTCAGATTGGGTATTTCTGAAATGTCCGAACCAACCGGACAACAAGCTTTCGCTAATAAGATGTAGTCAATATGTGTGAAATGAGATGTACGATATATATACACATACATTTCGAAGATATTAATACATAGAGACGGCTATAATCATAAGATAAAATCAATAAAACAATACATTACAAATAAATATAACATATGGAAAAAATTATATCTAAAACTTAAAATAGTAACTTAATATAAAGTAATATAAATTCAAACTTTTAGTTATTTCAAAATTGTTGATCAATCCTTAATTGTCTAAATTCATACAAAATGCTTTCCTCAGTTTGTTTACTATAATTTGAATGTGTAATTTCCATTTCAAATATGGATCCAATATTACACCTTAGGTATTTCATTTTTATTTTGAGTAGAATAGAGAGTGTTTCGTCACCAGTACTTAAAAGATGGGGTTCGAGATGAGTTGCAACTAAAGGGTAGATAGTTGATTTTTTCTAAGTTCATTGTTAAGGGTTTGAAATCAAGATATTTTTCAATTAGAATAAAATTTTTTGTTTCTATATTATTTACTTCTGATACCGATATCTTCCAAAGATTGTAAGAGCAACGGATGGCTGACAGTGTCCAAAGCTTCGCACAGATCTATATGCATGGCAATCTCATGGTATCTTCTGATGATTTTTTTTCTTTAAACCCAAATTGTTGATTAGAAATGATTTTGTATTTATCTAGAAACGATTGCAGTCGCGTTTTTATTACTTTTTCAAAACCTTGGAAAAACGTGTTATTATTGCTTTAGGTCTGTAATTAGATATATCGGTAATTTCTAGTTTTTGAAATAGAGGGATAACAATACTGTTTTTAAAAATAGTGGGGTAAATTGCCTCATCCAAACACCAATTCAAAATAAATACAAAAGGTTCTAGTATATGTACCGCTATCAATTTAATTGTTTCTGCTTTTATATTGTCACGTCTCACTGCTTTTTTATGTTTAGGATCTCAAATTACGTTGTTTATTTCACAAGAGTTTATTGGAGCAAAAATAAATAGTCCTTATTCTGTTTTGTTTAAATTCCGGATTAACTTCAATTTTTTCCGCTAGTTATCGTCCCATATCTACAAAGCGTTTATTAAACTAATTGTTATTAATTTGATAACAAAGATAAATTTAATAATCTACAATAAAAAAACTTCTAGTGCAATCAACTGAATAAAAAAAATTTGACTTGAAACTAGTTTAGTGTCAGGATATTTTAGCTCCTTTAGATGCAGTTTTTGTCGTTCCACAGTCTTCATTCAAATTTGAATATTGCGAAATCTTTATTGTTTATAGGGAAACAATTATATAATTGGCAATTCACTAGAAGTAGTCTCCAGAAAAATTAAGCACGTCCATTGTAGCTACCGGCAGTTTTATCAATGAAAAAAATATATGAGTGACGATTATTAGCTAGTGTTAGCCAAAATGACCATGACACTACCTATTGATTACATTTTCCAAGTGTTTAAATTATTCCTAATTTTCTACGTCTATAAATAAATGTATTCTTCACTCTGCCATAAATTGTAAGATCTTTATGTGAAATAGACAATATTTTCTTTTTTTCGACGAAGTCAATAACTCGCCAAGTTTGTTTCCAAAACATTCCATTTAAAATGACCATTTTCGGACCCTTCTTTTGTTCAACGCTTACACAACAAACAGAAGGGTAAAGACAATTAACACTTTTTCAAAACAACACTAGAATTTCATGGGCACTTCATGTCTGTGAATAGCAAATGAGGACATTTAGAAAAATCCCAGAACATGTTTTATGCGATTTGTGAGCCAAATTCGGATAGTTGTTGGAATAAACTTGTCCATACTTTGAAAAATATTCTATTTTGTTTCCAAAGCTGTTTAAGCTGTTTAAACAATTACGCTTATTGGTTAATTTATTGGAGACCTTGAACCAGTTTTTGAGAATACGTACATGGGTTACTACTTGGGTCAAAAATGCTTTCACCATTTTCCATTATGATACAACTAATACAATTTTCCCTGCAATTTTAGTAATGTCCGAAGCATAAATAAGAAACGTACTGTTGTGGAAATGGAACTAATAACCAAAAAATATTACAAAATTCTCAATAAATTAAACAAATAAAATATTCTTAAAAAAATCAATTCATATAAATGTATACTTATTTTCAGTGTGTGCAAGATTTACGCTTATTCCCAATGAAGTTACATTCCGAGCATCAATTTCAATGGATGGCACAAGCATCCTTACAAGACAGTTAGGTATAACATAGTTATTAGCATTACTACTGCTTCATAATATATATGCCGTCAGGTTTTTATAAAAATTGTTCACTTCAGAAGACATTTCAAAAGTAATAACAATAATGAACTAAACCTAGTGAGATAAATAGCTCAATGCGAGGGTTGTCTTTTATATTTTTTATATAGAGCTAGAAAAAAGCGGCATATAACTTTTAAGCAATATTGTTTTTCAAAGTACTCTCCACGAAGAGAAATGCATTTTTGCATCCTTTGGAACCAATTCTGGGAGAAACTATTCCAAAATTATTCCACTCGCTTGTTTTACATTCAAAATAAAGTTTTTGAAGGCATTGACTGCATCTTTTGGGGACTGGAATCTTGGACCACGCAGTTCATTCTTAATTTTTTTGAAAAGTAAAAAAGTTGTAAAGGCTTAGGTCAGGACTGTATGGAGGATAGTACAGCAATTAGATGTTTTGTTGCTTTAAAAACTCAATTGTTTTCCTAGCTACGTGGAAACTTGCATTGTCTTGGTGGAGGATCATTAGTCGTTGGGGGTTGGTTTTTCGAAACTCAGCAATTACTTTCGGCGAACAAACCGATATGTACCAATCAGCAGTAACAGTTCTTCGATTTTACAAAACAATTGTTGCTACATGTCTTACTTTTGATACAAATGTCGTCACCATCTTTTTGGAAACACTTCGATAATGGAACTCGTCGGTTTTGGTCCATGTTGGAACACCCAATTTTCGGGTTCATAAAAGTAAATAAAGGATTCATCACCACTGACAATACTATACATTATATTTTTTGAGTTTTCTACATTAAACCGGTTTTCCTGGGTGACTGCCGTTGTTGGGGGACCTGTTCTTGGATTGTTGGTTAGTTTCCATTCTACTTACCGATGAATTTATCGATAGATAGGGCCTGATCGAGATAGGTGTCTAAAATTAAAAGTTTATTGCCCGAAAATTCTCTTGGCATAATTCCATTTTTTGACTGTCTCATCAACTTTAAACATTCAGTTTCGGTACAGCTTTAAGCGAAGCGGTCTGAAACTTTAAGGTTCATTTAACTAGGCATGATATTAAATTTTGACATTTGATATTAGTTGGCAGGCGCCAACTACGTTGTTATATGCAAAACTTAAAAGACAACCCTAGTAGAAAGTAGTGAACAAGTAAAAAGACAGAGGGGTTAATCGTGATCTCATAAAGGGTCTAGCTCTAGTAGCAAATAACATAATAGCGGCTTGAAGTGATTGGGGATTGAGAAATTATTAAAAATACGAGGCCAGTAAGTTTTTGAATTTCTCGCGCAGTACCAAAAAAGTAAGTTTCAACCCTAACTTCTCACTGCCCAACTATCTCCTCAGGCTTAGAGACAAGAAATACGCGTCGGATGCTGACTGGAGAATATGCTGGTTGGGGTAGCAATTCGTTATCTAATTCATGGATTTTCACCATAACTATTACGTACGTGTCACATATGCTAGATGCGATCATTTTTAATTCAATAAATATTGAATATGTCCAAATGTCCGGATAATATTGCCTGGTGATCCTTTCACTATTTTTGAAATAACTTATATGAATAACACCACGTAAATTTTAAAATACTGTGTCCAGGATATTGTTGTCCCACAGACCCACCCACGTATTATTTGGTTCATGTTCAGTCGGAGAAACGCGCTGTCTTGATTGTTCTGTGTGTTCTGGCGTGCTCTTACGGATTCATGTCTCATTCACGGAAACTAATCAGTACAAAAACTCGTTCAAATTGCGACTGAACATCACCAAAGGCCCAATTGAAGTGGTCCTATGGTTGTGTTTATTGTTGAGTGTGAGTAATCGCTCTTCCATGTCCAAATACCTAAGTCAAATGTGATATTCCCGCTCATTTGCGATTCCTACAACCTCAGCCAACTCACGCGGTTTCCTTCTTCGATGGTCCAATATCATTGCATGATGAATGTTATAGGTTATTTCTGGTGCGACAACCTGACTTGACCTTTTGAGCAGCCAGAACGTTCGTCGTTACTTTTATTTCTCATCCATTGAAATTGTTGGTGCGGAGTGTCCATAGTATTAAACATTTCCTTTGTTTTGGTGAAATTGATCATCTAAGTCACTCAGATTCTTCAAAATGTGATAGTAGTGTATATATATATATATATATACGGCGATTTCGAATGGGTTTTTTGGTTAGTTAGTGGTTAACCGATCGGTTCATAAACGATGACGTCAGACTCTCGGTTGGTTACGACCCATTCGAATTCTTCATAAACGAAACGGTTGCTTAAACGGCTGTCAAGTGAAAATTGACGTAGGTAACTCATTTCACAACAATCTGTTTTCAAGTGTAATTCAGTTTGTTTTTGTATAAAGTGGAAGCCAAATTTTCATTTGATTTCGTTCTGCAGGTGTCTACGTGTTCTTCAGCTGGAAGTCTTGAAATTTTCATTTGTTGTTGTTGCCATTCGAATACAGTTGGTCTAAATAGACGAACCAACCAAGAACCGATATCATTCGAAGTCGCCTATAGATGGTTTTTCACGGGAGCAGTGTCGCATTCACAGTTACTGCGCGGGAAATTCATGAAGGCAATGACTTATCAGACTTGCCACGTAATAATAGTGCTTGTTGAGGAAAACAGAAAAATTGAATTTTATTTTGCAATTCTAAGTTTAAACAAAATTTATCAACTTTCTGAATGTAAAGTACTAACTATAAATAATTTTATAGATCCGAGCATTGCCCCAATTTGTTCTCCTCCAATAGTAGGTTTATGCTTGGCAGTAAATCACGTTGATCTGCAACGAAGGCAAGTTTGTACTAAATTATATGCGATTTTCCTTACTCTCGTTAAATTCCCTTGTGTTGGTGCTGAGGATGGGAAATTAGTAGTTGAACCTAATAGTTATACATGAATAAAATTGTTTTATAATCAGGTATTATGTTTTATTGAATAAATCGATGAGATTTTTACATGGGATAGTGTGAAAGGTATAAAAATATATTGGAAAACATTTTTTTGCAAGCAGTGAATTAATAATATTTATTGACAAAAGTATCAGTAGGTACCTGAGGTCGTCGTGAGTACGACTTTTTTATCAGCGTTTTTTGAGAAAATTTCGAATTGAGATAATAATGCTTCACTCTATAGTTAGTTGATATTAGTTCACAGCTCGTGCAAATTTTTCCTATCACTTCCTGATTGTATAAATTAGAATCCATACAAACCATTATTCTAATATGTAGACAGAGGAGCAAAATTAATGTTTAAAGTTTTTCCCAACAATAAGATATCTCTTCATTTGTTTCTATTTATCGCAAAATGTATTGCATAACAATAAATACAACCAATTTTTGTGAATTCATAATCCAGAAAGATATTTGAATTCACTGTTATTCTAGTAAACATGTTTTCGGATACTCGAAGAAAGAAATTCTCGGAGAAATCCAATATATCATGCGAGGGTTCAACAGTACCTAATTTTGCTATTTCGCCATAATTGGATTGGTATAAATGTAGGTATGCACCTACGATCTTGTGCAGCTATTTCGGTAGATTATTTTTGATCGGGCATAATGAAGATTATGGGAAATAAGGCTCAAATAACCTACATGAACTTCGCTAGTGATTAATTATTGCAATTCGCCAAAAACTCACCACAGTGGATCCAGTATCTAGAAGAGCAGTTTTAAATTATATTTTATTTTTAGTTTCAAGAACATACAAAAACCTAATCCGTAAACATAGAATGTGTTATTCGAGTTCCAAAAAAATACATTTTGAGCCCACATTACTCAGTATTAACAATATTTGATTTTCTTCTTCACAATATCTCTTTTGAGATTAGGTAGATGGTTGTATTTCTTTCTAAGAAATTGTCGTAGACCTGCACCCGTGGCTCAATTCTTAATTATTTCCCTGGATCCTTCCCCCCTCTATTTTATTTCTATCTGGATACCTGTAGGTATATTAACTTGTCCTTTCCGGTTTATAAATTATATATTTATCATTCACCTAATTCATAATCAATATCGATAAATCATGAAATCAGTTGACGTACATTTCACGATATTTCGTTGACTCGGTATCTGGTCTTGAGGATTTAACAATAAAGCTTCAGGGATCCCTCATTACACAGTAACAGATCCGTGGTCGGTAAAATTTAAACACTTAAACCAAATATTATTCCACCAACTAAATATTTCAGTTGTAAAATAATCATACTCATTAGGCATTATCTTTCCGAAGATACGAGTACGATACGATACTGTGTTGTTATCAGATTAGCGACTACCTGCTGTGGGCTTTTCTCTTAAATCAATTTTGTTGGTGTAAAGTTAAAACGGAACATCTTGAAATGGAGTATATCTCACATAAATTCAGTTATATAAAGTATATTTCACAATATTTTCATCGTCCTTCATCTAGGGACTCGGCTTCATGGTTGTATAAGTGGCAGGAATTGCACAATGGGCCCGCCAGTGGCCTCAGTGTCGGAACCTTGGCTTGAGTTTGTCTTGGCCAAGGTTCGCCTGACTAAGTAGTAGTAGTATATAAAGTGGGTGTAGGTAAATTGCGCACAGTGGTCAAGAAGTTTCCCAAATTTGGGAAGGGTTCGTCAGGTAGTTGCAGCTAGGGGATTAAGTCTCTGTATAGGTAAATTGCGCACAGCGGTCAAATTGTATCCTTAGTCCGGTATACCTCAAAACTTTTTCTTTCAGATATAATCAACGAATAAAAGTTGATGAAAAGAACACTTCTTGTAAACTGATATTTCATTATGTATAAACAGACTATCATTATCATTCTATTAAATACCTTCATTACACAGAAACAAAATTTTATTCTCAAAAATATAATAAACACAAATTATTTGGGCAAATTGTGGTAACATATTGATTTTACATAAGTGCTTAAATCTATCAATTCATTTTTATAAAAACTTATTTGTTGGTCCAAGAACTCGACTTTCTTTTGAGTTCTTTTACGCAATACTTTATTTGTACAGGTATTTGCACTTTTTATTTTTATATAGGACATTATTTTAAATGTAATTAAAAATTGTATAAAATTCAAAATATTTGGATGGGAAGTGTAGAAAACTTGCATTAAAATGCGAATGAAACGATTCGCAAGCGTTTGTAGGGCGAGAAACGCTTGGGGACATTTTTGCCCATAACTTTGGAGGAAATCTTGAATTTTCATCTATATACGTATTAATTAAATAATCAGCAAATTTCGTGATAGCATCACCTTCGGGCTTTTCAGCCATCATTTCAAAGCAAAACATGTCACTTACTTACTCTGGTTGCAAATAAGGTAAACCAAACAAAGGTTTTAGCCATTTTTCTACTTCCGATTTTTGATTACGATATTCTACGGACAACCCCAATTGGAGAATTTTCCGGTACCAGGCCTGTTTTAAATGAAGAATGTATCCTTCTATTTCAGATACAGGGAAAACCGTATACAGCGCTGAATGTATTCCATCTTCAAAATCTACAACTATTTTCTTTGGATTTAACGTTAATTCAAATTTTGAACAGTCCATCTGAATTGCTGAAAACAGTTTAACATAAGTAGAAGTGGCTTTAGATGGAAGTAATGCAAAAACCGCTGGTACATACTGTCCATTTTTAAATCCGTGTAGAGTGAACAATTGGTAAAAAAACTTTGGGCAATATTGAAATGTGCCGTCTACGTAAATTACTTCTACAGAACACAAAAAATTTAAATTTGTGAAGCATGAAAATATTACAATGTTATTTTCTCGATCGTTTGTTATTAAAAAACTTTCTTCTTGTATCGTTTTAATATACATCGAGTCTAATGCTTCTTGAACGTCCTGCACGCTTTTCGGCAACGGAGGCAAATATGCTCGACGCGCATTGTATAAGTTCTTCCGTATGTATCCTATGTCCACTAATGTAAGTTCTTGAAGAGCTCCGGGGGTTTCTGAACAATATAAGAATATATTAACCTTAATTATGCCCAAGCCCATTGACATTTCTTACCTTTTATCTCCTTATGTATCACTTTCAATGGTGTAACTGATATTTCTTCTTCAACTTTCCTTTTTAGGCTGTTACTGATTTTTTCACGACTCAGTTTTGCGGAATCTATATCATGATTATGGATGAGATTCCTGTCGATGATATCCTTCTCATTAATGGTATAGAATTTGGCTTTGTAGTTTTTATTTGTGCAACGCCAATGAGTTTTGCCAGAAACAAGGATTCTTCCTTTGCAAAATTTAGCTCCTTCTATTATTATTAGCGTTTTGTTCTTCACACTCAGCATTTGTTCCATTTTAGAAATCGGACGAACTTACTAACACGAATGCAAAAACGAAACTGATCTATGTACCTACGCCTCAAATTGTTATCGTAAAGTCATTAGGGGATAATCCTTTGAATCTCTGGTGACTTTTAAAATTCGTGGAATCGGTAGAAAGTTGTATGCCATTTACCTAGACCCTTTTTAGGGTCACTTGTGCGCAATTTACCTATGAAAAAGAAACATTTTGGGTATACCTGACTACATACTGATCGCTGTGCGCAATTTACCAACCCCGTATAAAGTATATTTCACAATATTTTGTGGACTCGGTATCTCCTTAAGGTTTAAATAATAAAAGTTTATAAAGCTCCCATTGTACAGTAAGTTTCACGCTAAAATTTAGATACTAAAACTAAATATTATTCAGCTGCCAAATATTTCAGTATTAAGATAATCATACTATTAGGCATTATCTTTTCGATGTAACGAGTACGATTGTTTTCCCTGCTAATGGTTTTTCTCTTGAATCAATCATGTTGATGTTAACGAAGTATCTTGTCATGGAGTATACTTAAAGGTTGTAAACTCGTAATGTAAACTCGTGGCGCCATCTTTAAGAAATTGTGTCTAGCTTTCCTGCGAGTATGATGATCTAAAAGATAGGTAACTAAAACAACACCATGAAAGCCGCTCTTACTCACAGAGTTTCCAATATTTTTTATACACAGCTTAACTATATCAAATGAAGATGGCGCTAGAAGCTATTTGAAAGGAGATATTTGATAAAAAACAATTTGGGACATAAATACATAATAATATAAATTATTTATTAGATTTTCATGGAAAACGGGTATCTTTAAATAAACCACGGAATTTTTATTTTTTCATTCTTATTATACCCATTTAGCATAACAAAAAAAATTATACAAAAAAAAATAGTTTGTAATGGGGGATAATTCATAAGATGTATTATAGAGAACGTAACACATATTGTCCGAACTTAAAGTTGTCGGATTTCTGTTTGACTCTATAAGACTATAAGAGTATACCGTCATAGCCCAGTCAATATTATAATTTAAAATGCTTACTTAGTTGACGATAAATTCATTTAATGTTATATAATTTCAACTAATAATCGTTAATAATTATTTAATAAACTAGTTTGTTAATGAAGGCGATTAATAAATGAAACTGTTTAACCCACGAACGAGCGATAGCGAGTAAGTGTCTTTAATAGTTGAGTTTATTAATAGTCCATTAACAAATGAGTTAATTACAATATTTTTTTGTTAACCGTAAACTCTTATTTTTTTGTGACAAAATTCACTTTTCCACAAAGACAATTAGGAGACAATAATGTCAACTCCATACCAATGACGTAGAATGTCAAAAAAGTTGTCATTGTGAAAAAGTTATTGTAAATTCGTAATTGTGCAGTTATGGAGTTAGAAAACCCTGCTGAATTACCTGCTGCAGTGCTGGCGAGTGCAAACTTTGGTATATTGTCTATATCAAAATGTCATCAAAACGTCAAAATCACAAAAAAAGTGCGTTAATAAAAAAGAATGCGTTAGTGAAGTCCATTAACGCATCCTTTTTAAATAAAATAATTCATTTATATCGAAATTAATAAACGGTCAACGGAATTATTTATTAAATAAATGTATCGACTGTCTAACGATTATTTTTAACTCGCAATTATGGAGCGTCATATCGCCATCCTACTTGATACAATACGAAGGCCACTTTCAGAAAGGACTGATGATCAGTACTAACGATCGGTCTGATCCATTGTTTTATATTTATCATTCACATGTCCGCGTATCATCGGTCACATATAAAGCAATGTTAAACAATGAATCATGGCCGATCGTTAGTACAAATCATCAGTCCTTTCTGAAAGTGGCCTTAGCGTAGATGTATAGAACAAAACACATTTTTAATAAATCTTGACCTAAACGACGACTCGAGCTTTCTTTTGATGTATTCATGGTTTCTTCCAATCTAAAATCTATTTTTGTTCTTTCCTCTGCTATTTATAACCCGAATATCAAACATTGCTTTAAACAATATTAACCTATTTATATTTAAAAACATCTTAAACATAATACCATACAATTAACACATATCTCGTTTTATTAAAAAGAAGTAGAAGTATAAATTTCATATAATTCATTATTTTTTACATCTATGACTGAGCTATAACTATTTTTTACGAGGGAAACACTCGCAAGTGCAGCAGGTGTACTTTTTAGTTGGTGGTCTGACATCAAGAAAGTGTGTAGTGTTTTTTTGTTGAAATTGTAAGTAAGTATACATATACACTGACGATATACAGACGACACTGACCTAGATCTACTTAAAACACATATAACCGCTATAGAATTAAAACAAAACGAAATAACAACAAAATTTAATAATGAAATATCCTTTGGTCAATCTCTTGATACGATACTTATTAGAAAAAAATAATAATAATAATAATCTTGTAATCCCAGCTGCAATTAATGAATTATCAGCTGATTTCGATGGATACGTAATTCTTCATAATGAAATTCTAAATCTTGATAATACTAACGAATTTGAAACTTATTCGAACCATTACTTTATCTCATTTAAATCTTTCAAATATGGATCTATTTACTCTAAATGAACTTGAAATACTAAAAATTTAATTTATTAAAATCTATTCTAGAAACGCCCTCCTTATAAATGAAGAACACCCGTACGAAATAATAGAATCATCTACAACATTGATCTGTGTAACTCTAAACACAATGCTCATAAAAATAAAAATCCGAATTTTCCACACCAACACCTTTCTTACCCATAGAATTCACCCCATTCCTAATAATGAACACGTTATGATTATTCACCGGTAAGATAGCAGCCAATTCTAGCTGCAAAAATGTTGAGAACTGGTCAATTCGCGGTTTCAGTGGCGCACAGAATTTAATATATTGAATCGAATTCATATTTCGGAAAGCCAACTTGATATCCAATCAGTAGGGGTATATTGGTGTAGAGGACACACTGTTTGAAGGTAATTTGCTTCGATGAGTAACAAAGGCAGGAATGTCACCCCTAAAACTGAAATAAATTGTAACTTTCAAAGGAAACGAGCAGGCAACTTAATATTTAGAGGGAAGACTGATGTTAATGTATGGAATACACTGTCCGAAGAAAATTTGTTTACGAAGGGGATAAAGGGTTGAAAAGCCACCCCTAAAACTAAAATAAACTTTAACTTCCAAAAGAAACGAGAAGCCAACTTAATATTTAGAGGGTATCTGTATCTGTAGAGTAGGGAGGGTGAGTGTAGGCTCACAGCACCTAGGCCACATGTGACCCATTGTACATCCTCCCGAGGAGTTGTCTTCCTAGGTCATTGTCCATCCTGTCCTTCTCAGGAAGGTGGACAGGTCACTAGGAGACATCTCCTTTATATCGGCAGGTGTAGGCCAAGACTCACCGAACACACACTCTCTTATTGACGACAACTCCGGACACTCGCACAAGACATGCCTGACAGTTTCATCTTCCTGTCCACACATCCTGCATAGAGGCGTGTCCACTAGCCCCATAGTATGGAGGTGTTTCCCTAGTTGACAGTGACCAGTCAGAAATCCTACCGTTAAACGTAGGTTTCTTCTGGTCATCGCCAAATACTTCTTCGGCTCCAGCTTCCCAGGGTCGCCCAGGGTGATCCTGGCAAGACTGCATCCTTTGATTCCATCCCATCTCTTAAGGGATTGAGTATGGGTGTAGCGTTTGGCTAGTTCCGCAATTGTCGAAGTCGTTAGGCCGTAGGTGTCACTGGGTCCTAGAATTTTTAGTCCAGCGGCTTCCCTGGCTAAAGAATCAGCAATGCGATTTCCTCTTCTGGTTAGTTTTTTTGTGGCAATTGAGATACCAGCCAGTTCTGTTTGAACTACGCTGGTATTGTTTCCCATTCCCCACTTCATCTTTAGGCTTAGTGCTCTTGAGTAAACTCCACATCCTGAGCCTTCTTTCATTTTTGAACCATCTGTATATATGCGTATTGCATTTGCAGCACCTGGCTCTGTGTTCTGTTTTATTTAAATTTTGTAGGGTTTGTTAAACAAAAACCTGGGTTCAATTGCATCATTGGTTGCCTGCAGCAGAGGTAGCGCAGTGAGCGCTTCCTGCCACAGGCTCAACCTCAATTGGCCCACTCCTACTTCGGGGTTTACACCAGCCGTGCGCAATCGTACCATGGCCATTAACGCAACCTCCTTGACGTACAGGTCCAGAGGGGTCAGACCAGTAATTAGTTCCATTGCTGCGGTTGGTGTTGTTCTCATGGCTCCTGTGATGTTTAAGCAAGCCATTCGCTGTATTTGATATAATTTTTGGATGGCCGTTGCTTGTAGAACCTTCGGTCCCCATGCAATTGCTCCATACGTTAACATGGGTCTTATTATTGCAGTGTAGATCCAGGTAACCACACGGGGTGACAAACCCCATGTGCGTCCCACTGTCCTCCGACACTGCTCATAAGCCACATATGCTCTTTTTGCTCTGTTGTGTAGATGAGAGTTCCATGTTAGTTTCCTGTCGAGGGTACCAAGGTATTTCACCTCTTCCGAAAAGTTTAGTTTGCTTTTGAAGATTTCAGGAGGTTTCAAACCCGATAAACTTCTTTTCCTGGTGAAAAGGACCATCTCAGTATTTCTGGGATTGATCGACAGTGAGTGTTCCTTGCACCATTTTTCAATTAATTTAAGCCCATCCTGCGCTCTATCGCACAGTGTGTTCACAAATTTGCCGGTCTGCAAGATAACTATGTCATCTGCGTAAGCAATTGTGTAGAATCCATTGTTGTTGAGGTGATTAATCAGGGTGTCTAGAACCATGTTCTACAGAAGGGGTGATAAGACTCCTCCTTGTGGACTCCTCATGACCAGTCCTCTTACTGTGATGTCCTCTACATTAATACTTATTGCTCTACTAGAGAGCATCTTGAGTATCCATTCTCCTACTACCAGAGGTACGTTCCTGGAGTTGAGTTGCTGGGTAATTGTTGGAAAGGTTGTTTTATCAAACGCTCCCTCGATGTCTATGAATATACCCAGGGTGGATTCTTTGTTGTCCATTGATCTTTCGATTCTGCCAACCACTTGGTGAAGGGCCGAATCGGTGGACCTTCCCGGAGTATATGCATGCTGATTTGGATGAAGTGGGTTGTGAACTAGCACTTCGTCTCTGATATACCGCTCGCATAACCTCTCCATTGTTTTCAAAAAGAACGATGTGAGACTAATTGGTCGGAATGCTTTTGGTAAGGTGGGTAGACTGATGTTAGTGTATAGAATACACTGTCCAAAGAAAATTTGTTTACGAAGGGGATGAAGGGTTGAAATGCCACCCCTAAAATTAAAATAAATTTTAACTTCCAAAGGAAACGAGAAGCCAACTTAATATTTGGAGGGTAGAATGATGTTAATGTATAGAATACACTGTCCAGAGGAAATTCGCTTACAAAGGGGATGAAGGGTTGAAATGCCACCCCTAAAACTAAAATAAATTGTAACTTCCAAAGGAAACGAGAAGCCAACTTAATATTCAGAGGGTAGAATGATGTTAATGTATAGAATACACTGTCCATAGGAAATTTGCTTACTAAGGAGATGAAGGGTTGAAATGCCACTCCTAAAATAAATAAAAAATTTAACTTCCAAAGGAAACGAGAAGCCGACTTGATATTCAGAGAATAGAATGATGTTAATGTATAGAATACACTGTCCAGAGGAAATTTGCTTACAAAGGGGATGAAGGGTTGAAATATCACCCCTGAAACTAAAATAAATTCTAACTTCCAAAGGAAACGAGAAGACGACTTGATATTCAGAAGGTAGAATGATGTTGATGTATAGAATACACTGTCCAAAGGAAATTTGCTCACAAAGGGGATGAAGAGTTGAAATGCCACCCCTAAAACTAAAATAAATTCTAACTTCCAAAGGAAACGAGAAGCCAACTTAATATTTAGAGGGTAGAATGATGTTGATGTATAGAATACACTGTCCAGAGGGAATTTGCATACAAAGGGGATGAAGGGTTGAAATGCCACCCCTAAAACTAAAATAAATTCTAACTTGCAAAGGAAACGAGAAGCCAACTTAACACTTTAAGGGTAGAGTGATGTTGATGTATAGAATACACTGTCCAAAGGAAATTTGCATCATTCTACCCTCTGAATATCAAGTTGGCTTCTTGTTTCCTTTGGCAGTTGGAATTTATTTTAGTTTTAGGGGTGGCATTTCAACCCTTCATCCCCTTCGTATGTAAATTCTCTTGGGACAGTGTATTCTATACATTAACATCATTCTACCCTCTAAATATTAAGTTGGCTTCTCGTTTCCTTTGGAAGTTAGAATTTATTTAATTTTAGGGGTAGCATTTCAAACCTTCATCCCCTTCGTAAGCAAATTTCCTTTGGACGGTGTATTCTAAACATTATAATCATAGAACCCTCCAAGTATCAAGTAGGCTTCTCGTTTTCTTTGGCAGTTAGAATTTATTTTAGTTTTAGGGGTGGCGTTTCAACCCTTCATCCCCTTCGTAAGCAAATTTCCTTTGGAAAGTGTATTCTATACATTATAATCATTGAACCCTCCAAGTATTAAGTTGGCTCCTCGTTTCCTTTGGCAGCTAGAATTTATTTTAGTTTTAGGGGTGTGTAACGCGTTCACCTCCTTCTACACGTCACTATGGACACCCTCGAAGCTAAATTTCGGTTCAAGTCTCGGGCGCCAGATTTTTAACGTGGTTTGCTCCACGGCCCCTTGACCCTAAACGTCAAGAGTTCCGGATAGCCTCAGATGGAGGTTACGGAAAATTCCAGGGGTCTTGTTGAACCAACTTCAATCATCCAATCTTAAATATACAACCCGGATGAATCAAATATCGGTTTAGTTTCAACTATTGATTTACTGACGGAATAAATAAATATCTTTCCTTTGTTATAATATTACTCTGTGGGCTGTTGTAGCTATAAATACATAGGGACTGACAAACTAAAGGGGAGAAGAAAGGACGGCCGTAAAAGTCTGAGCCGACCAGATTGTCCAACACGGTGGCAAATCTAGCAGGCAATTGAACAAGCGTAACGTTTCGAATCTGCCGCGTAAACGAACAAGCGTAACTGAGCCACAAGACAAGTTCGGTTCACCCTTTGGATTGAAAAGGAAAAACACGGGAATAGAAAAAACAAATCTATCAGTTTATGAAACATTAAAAGAACGTTTCGAATCTGCCGGGTAAACGAACAAGCGTAACTGAGCCACAAGACAAGTTCGATTCACCCTTTGGATTGGAAAGGAAAAACACGGGAATAAAAAAACAAATCTATCAGTTTATGAAACAATAAAAGAACGTTTCGAATCTGCCGGGTAAACGAACAAGCGTAACAGAGCCACAAGACAAGTTCGATTCACCCTTTGGATTGGAAAGGAAAAACACGGGAATAAAAAAACAAATCTATCAGTTTATGAAACAATAAAAGAACGTTTCGAATCTGCCGGGTAAACGAACAAGCGTAACAGAGCCACAAGACAACTTCGAATATCCCTTTGGATTTATAATTTACAACGGTATACTACTATTTCAACATTAATAAAATAAATTAATTTTAATACGGTTCAAATGATTCTACTTATCGACAAACAGAGTAAGAATAAAACTCGGGAGTAAAATTGAAATATCACAATAGTATCAACTGAATATAAAAGTCCTGTAAATAAAACACGTAAAATTGTACCCTCAATAGAGAGCCGGCGAATATTCACTATCAATTACCTATTTGGCAATGTAAAAAAAAAACCAATTTTAGAACAAATCAACTGTTATTCAACAAAAAAAAAAGAACGGAAACGAGCTTCAACTCGACAGCAAGTTACATTTAAAATCCGGGATACATAAAAAAATGTAACTTCTTTATCATTAATAATTTTATCATGAAAATCATTTGCCCCAAAACAAATCACATTAATTAAATATTGCCGGCTATTTGAAAAAAATGAACAAAGTAAAATAAAAAAATCGATCGGTCAGGGAAGTAAAATAAATATCGAATTTATTGCTAGTTTACGGAGGTACGAAAATTTCGGATAAACGGTGATTCTTAAAATATCTTTACCTTGTTTCAAACGGCTTCGGTGTCGGAATTCACTATCACACGTCAAAAAAAAATTTAATGTCTCTTAATTAATAACTCCGGGAGCCGGATCGGAACACTGACGGAAAACGAAAAGGGGTATCAAAATTTTTCTCAATAGAACCAGTGCAAGCTGAGAGCTGAGCCCCGAATCAAACTCTTCTCCTCTTTTATATTCTCATTAGTAAAATTTTTTTAGACACTACAAAAAAATTTGTCATATACCGGACGTCTTTCGGAATTCATTAGATTAAATTAAATGGTATATATACCGAACGTCCTTTTCAATTGAAAAATGTTGACTTTGGAAACGACTAAATTTTATGATTGAATATAGATTTGCGTACCTCCGGGCTAATACTAAAAATACTAAAGCTACAATATAACGGTTATAATATAAAAAACATATATGATTCGGTAACTAAAGGGAATCGGAAAGTAAGTAACGAGTTATCTAAAACCAAAAGGTAAAATAAAATAGTAATATGTGTTAAGAAAAAAAAAAACATTAAATCGGTGCCAAAAAAAAATAACTTGTTACAGGTGGCATTTCAACCCTTCATCCCTTTCGTAAGCAAATTTCCTTTGGACAGTGTATTCTATACATCAACATCACTCTACCCTTAAAATGTTAAGTTGCCTTCTCGTTTCCTTTGCAAGTTGGAATTTATTTTAGTTTTAGGGGTGGCATATCAACCCTTCATCCCCTTCGTAAGCAAATTTCCTTTGGATAGTGTTTACTACACATTAACATCATTCTACCATCTAAATATTAAGTTGGATCCCTGTTTCCTTTGGCAGTTAGAATTTATTTTACTTTTAGGGGTGACATTCTGCCTTTGTTACTCATCGAAGCAAATTTTCTCCAAACAGTGTGTCCTCTACACCAATATACCCCTACTCATTGGATATCAAGTTGGCTTTCCGAAATATGAATTCGATTCAATATATTAAATTCAGTGCGCCACTGAAACCGTGAATTGAGCAGTTCTCAACATTTTTGCAGCTAAAATTGGCTGCTATCTTCACGCCGGTTGATTATTCCACTCACATCTTTCTACACCAATAACAAATGGTACGAAGAATGTAGAGGAGAAGCAGTATACATAGTCTGTACGAAATTTATCAAATCCAGAAGTCAAATACACAATATTCGAAATTGCACAAAAACCATTATAACTGAAAACTAGCAGAGCAATTTTGTATCGTTCAGCCAACAAAGATTCAAGATCAAGAAATTAAAGCTAGCAGTCTCTTAATGTCAGACGAGCCAATAACAATACAAGGAATTATTTACGGCAAGAAGACTGTTCACGAAATATCGTTATTAGATATTGTTCCCATAAAATTAATGCTTGACCATAGATTGGACCTTGAAAACTGAAATTCCCCGAAACCCATGGCCAACTACTACTGATAGAAGAAACAAGTTCTGCCGCCTATTAAAATATAATAATATTCGTTCTAGTCCTTTTTGTAACTATTTTAATGAAGAAAAGAAAGAAAATTTCCAAAATCCATTTTGGACCGAAATTACCGCCTGCCCAAGTCCAAATTTTACAAGAACTGCTTGAAAAAGCCCCGAAGGAGGGAGGAGAAATGTGAACGCGACGAGAATAAATTCTTGTAAAACATGTGTCTCTTGTTCTTTTTACTTGTGTTATTACGTTTGCGACATTTATAAAAATAAACATTGTAAAAGTTCCATTTTTTATTGCTATTAGTTATTTTTGTTTGAATTAAAGCTTTTTTAAAAGTAACATTTTCATGTGTGTAACATTTCTATATAGATCACTCATACCTTCAATCAAAGAACATGGATGCACATAAGCAATAACTATAATATGATATTGCTTCAATGTCTAGTGTACAAATTATATGTAAGTACCTACTTATAAAAATAAATTTTGATCTCGATACTATAGAGGCCTAAAACTCCGAAGCTAAGACACGTATTACAAAAATTTATTTGAGCTTTTAACATGACTTTGACCTAATCTACTCGCTCCCGAGTAAAAATTATTATTAATTGTAAATAGTTGCGATGCACCATATAACACAAAGTAATCCTCAAATATTGTATTGTTGTTTAAACATAAAAGCAACGAATTTGATGATTTGATGTTATGGCAAAGAATACACCAACAAAATTTTTAAGGATCGGCAATATAATTGTGTACAAAGTGAAGTATGACAAATATCTTACTATAAAAATGGCGACTTCTAGATATGCGCTTACAAAAAAAGGATAGGCAGCTTCGCTTCTTTTTTGCTGGTGTATTATTTAGTTTTGGTAACAAACATTTATGACCTTGAGAAACCGACTTTGACATACTCTGAGATAAATGTAAAATTTTTAAATATTGGCGATATAATTCTTCGATAAATTGAAGTATGACAAGTATCTTATTATAAAAATGGCGCCTTTCAGATATGCGCATACATAAAAAGGATAGGCAGCATTGCTTCTTGTTCGCTGGTGTATTCGGTGATAAAACTGTTATTGATTCTGCTCCATATATTTATTTTTAAATAGTAAAATAAAAGTGTTATGGCAAAAATAATTACCACAGTAATGTAGACAGATTCACAATGCTCTGAAAACAAAATTAAAAGTATAGAAGGGATCTATGCACATCATAATGGCAAGAAAAAATGTTAAATATTACTTTAAAGAAACCGAATGATCTTTCTGGTTCCTTACTTTGTAACTAAAAATACTTTTATGACGAATTATTGCAAAGAGTCCATTACTAAGTTACATTTCTTTAATTAATCGATAACTGTTACATGACCGCAATAATAATTAATTTTATGTGCCTAGAGATATTGGTTTATTTTCCTAATGCCATAAAAAGGTTTATTTGTGGGTAATTGAAATTTGAAAACAAAATATATACATATTTCTCAAAAACAATCATTTTTTATCAATTTATATGATACTTAGAAACATCGTTTTACCTCACATGTATGTGTGTATTATGTTGGAGTGACATTCACTGAGACCTAAAAGATCTATTGTGCCAAGCCAAGTTTAAGCTAACAAAATGGCGAGCAGTACTGTTTGTAAAATGACACGAACCATTTGAAGCCACTTTTGACCCCCTCATATCTGAAAAACTATTTGACATAAACATATCAAATTTGGTTTATGTATATTGAGACTTGCGAGATACATATGTGCTCCAATTTCCATAATCACACCTCAAACAATTATTCAGATATTATCGTCCAAAAATCGTCATTTTTATCACTGACTGACCTATAAATCAAAACTCTATCCCAGTTTCAGATGGGGGTAGAGTGCTCCCGACGTCGGTGATTAGCCTCAGTTACAGAACTAGACCGACGTTAAATAACCAAATAAGAAAAAATACTTCTTTCTGCGTACCTGTTTTATCTCCACTACCAATAACTATTAGAATTTCAATTCTTTGCGTTCCAGTCAGCTTAATGCTGATAGATACAAAGACTTTTTGAATACGCTCTTTTCTTCCTCCTTCACTTATATCGATACTAAGTAACTGGACACGTCACAATTGACACCCCAAAACTGCGGATTCAAGTTTTATCTCGGGCGCCAGATTTTTATCGTGGTTAACTACACGGTCCCTTGACTCCAAAATTTTGAGAGTTCCGGATAACAACAGATGGAGGTACGGATAATGCTAGAGGTCGGACTGTAAATACCTGTAGAGTAGCGGTATACTTATTTTCCAGTCGAGCTTTATTGCTCGATTGTTAGCATAGAATTGCCTTAAAACAAATTTAAACCAACGGTAATAACGAACGGCTAGTAAGTTATGAATGAAACCATAATAATTTATATAAAGGTGTATATATTACAACATATTAGGTATCAAGTAAAAACAAATAAAAACTTTTATTAAACCTACAGGAGCAAGTTAGCAAGCAGAGGGATATCTAAACAAATAAAATAACATAAACAAGGCAAAATATACACAAGCAAAAACAACGACGGTTTTTATATCTACAATGCGTATCAGAAAAAAAATATATATAATTTATACGGACTCAGTGGCTCTATAAACTTGGCTATCGTATTCAATATTACTAAAATATTTCACGGTACTAAGTAGCGGTATAACAGAAATTGAAAATATCAACGAGACCCGAGAAAGTTGGTGATTCGCTGAGACTCCGGCAAAAATAATTTTAATTCCTGAACGAGAAACTTTCGAGACGTCCAACAATCAAATAATATTTCGGAAAACCAAAAACAAAACCTTTTTAACAATCTATATGCACGAAAGAGGAAGAAATTTCAACGAGACCCGAGACAGTCGGCGATTTCGGGTCGCTCAGTAATCAAATATTATTCCTGACAACCGGTAGACACTATTTAACAACGGGGGAAAATAGAAATCTCAACAAGACCCGAGACAGTCGGCGATTCACTGAGATTCCTGTACAAAAATAATTCTAATTCCCGAACGAAACTTTCGGATAGCCCGGTAATCAAATATTATTCTTGACAACCAACAAGTCCTACTAACAAAATGAATAAACGGAAGGGAAAGAAATTTCAACAAGACCCGAGACAGTCGGCGATTCGCTGAAATTCCTGTAAATAAATAAATTTAATTTCCGAACGATACTTTCGAGTCGCTCAGTAATCAAATATTATTCTTAAAACCAGAAAACTTACTAATAAACTAAATCAACGGAAAAAGAAAGAAATCTCAACAAGACTCGAGACAGTCGGCGATTTGCTGAGATTCCTGTTAACAAATAAATTTAATCCCTGAACGAGACTTGCGAGACGTCCAGCAATCAAATATGATTTCTTAAAACCAGAAAACTTACTAATAAACTAAATCAACGGAAAGAGAAAGAAATCTCAACAAGACCGAGACAGTCGGCGATTTGCTGAGGTTCCTGTTAAAAAAATAAATTTAATCCCTGAACGAGACTGGCGAGGTGTCCAGCAATCAAATATTATTTCTTAAAACCAGAAATCTTACTAATAAACAAAATCAACGGTAAAAGAAAGAAATCTCAACAAGACCCGAGACAGTCGGCGACTTGCTGAGATTCCTGTTAAAAAATAAATTTAAACCCTGAACGAGACTTGCGAGACATCCAGCAATCAAATATTATTTCTTAAAAACCAGCAAGTGAAACCCTAATAAAAATTTAAGCAAAAAAAATCAATATAAAGTAAAAGACCAGTGAAAAAAACCGATGCTTACAAAAAACTGGATTCTTAGTCCCAGTACGAAAAATCTAGGTACGGACCAAATTATTTAAATAAACTTTTCAAGGTAACCGTTAAAAAAAATTATGTCGGATAGCTTACAAATTTATTTATCGGAAAACGTAAGAAAATTTGAAAAATGCAAAATAAGAATACCACTTAGTATCAAAATAATAATCAAAATAATCAAAATAAAATTTCACCTTTCAAACACTTTTGTAAAACTCGGTCACTTCCGACGGACACAGTATGTACTATTTGATTCTGGTAGCGAGGAGAGAAGAAAAAGCCTCTTTTAAACTCTCGTTTTGCCATTTATGCTTTCTTTCGCACTAATCGCTTCAAAATAATTTTTGCCAAAAAAATTCAAACTAGATCTAATTACTTCATACCAAAGTTCATACGGATATACCGAACGGCCTAAATGTTTTAATCAAGTAAAATTAAAAGGTATATATACCGGACGGCCCAAATATTATAAATCAACGGACTTGTGATCAAATTGTTTTACCAGATAAAATTTATATTTACTACCTCACAACATTTAAAATTAAAGAAAGTGAGTAACGAGGAAGTAACACGTCACATACTTTATATCTTGAAAACTAAAGAAACTAAAATTAATACCGGAAAATAAATAATAATAAATTCAAATTATTATTAGACCTGAAAAGTAACTTCGTTAGAGTATTTTCAATTACATTTTAATGAGGAAATTTCATTATTCGATTACTTTTTTAAAAAATACTAACTGTTTCTAATTAATTCTACCATATATTATAATGAAATAATTTATGAAAATTCTAAAATATTATTAATAATTATTTCGATATTTACACATCAAGTTCCATTTTAGGTGATGTCTACTTGATGTTTCATATTTTGGCTAAACCAAATAGCTTGTGATTGAGTTAATATATATGAATAGAAAAAAGAAGAAGATATATTCAAAAATATTAAAGTTTAAGTATTATTAGCCATATAGGTATATCCTGGATATCAGTATAACTGTGCAATGATATAGGAAGTAAAGGCACTCTGAGAATACCCCATTATATTTCTTTTAAAATAGGTACTCAATCAGCCTTGGAGGTTTTACCTAGGTTCTTGTTTAGACTAAACTACAATAATCTACTTTCGACAATTCTATTTTTAAATCAATTTCAGAAAGAGTTCTTTTGACAGGGACCACATTCTTAAATTAAGCTGCCATAAGGGCCAATTCTATAAGAAGTGGTTAAAAATTAACGGCAAGCCGTTATATTTGACAAAGTTTAGGCTATTAGAAATGTTTTAATATATACATAGTCAAGATTAGGACTTGAATTTTAACAAATAGGGTGTCCAATTAAGAGTTTTCTGTTCATATTTTATTTTATTTTATTTTATTATGCTTACAGAATTGTAAAATGGAATTAGCAGATTGTCTAATTTTTAACCATGCGTTAAAAGTTAACATTTGCTTACAGAATTACACCTATAGACAGTAAGAAGAAGCAAGACATATCTGACTCATCAAGATTGATTCTTACATTTCTTAGTTTTCGGAATACTCAATCACATTTTGGAAAATGCTCCTGCAAGTCCAGATTACTATTTAATAAAGATCAATTCTTTTAGAAAGTAGAAATTTGATAACGTGCCTTTCTCATCGAATATTCTTCTAGTTTACTTATCATTTCGAATAATATCTCCGAATCCTTGATATTATACTTTGAAAGGGTATCAGACACACTCTGTATTATAACCATACACGCTTTATTCTTCAATTTATGCCAAGCTTCATTTCTTTGAGAAACCGCTACCTTAGCCGATTTTTTCAAATCCAACTCTTTCAGTACCGATGATAATCTAAACATCCAGGGTGTCTATTCACTAAGAAGTGAGAGCTCCCAGGAGAGTGAACTTTTTAAAGTAAGCAAGCGCGCTATATTAAAATTACAAGTTTCCAGAGAGCACGCATGCAAACTTTAAAGAATTTACTCTCCTAGGAGCTCTCACTTCTTAGTGAATACACAGGCAGTTATAAAAACCGGTTCCACAAAATGAAATTATTCCATGCTTGCTTCCAATTGCTGTACTACCTCTTGCCACGTATAATGTCAACACGTTAATCTCCCTCTGCCAGCGTGCTGCCATAACTACTGCGAGCGCTCGTTGATGGTATTTAACAGTTATGGTGGTGAAAAAAATAGTGGTTAACTGATGAAATAATCAAATTAATAAGAATTTATTAAGGAAATCCTATTTTATGGCATACAAAGTGCTATATTTTCGAATCTTTCAACGGTTTGAACCTGAAATTTTATAACATACGACGGCGGCAGCAAGTTTTTTCACATCCGCTGTCGCTGTGGACACAACTTGGACGGTACTGTCGCAACTTTACTGCGACCAAGCTATCTGGAAAGTAAAAATTAGGGAATTTTCTCTCAAATGGACAATCGCCTGAGATCAGATCTCGATAGTAGCTCTCGAGAGAAAATCTCGAGTAGACACTTAGTTTTACAATCTATATTCTACCTTATTCAACTTATATTCCAGAGGAAGAATGAAAAAGAACTTGTATTAACTATGGGCTATATTAGTGATAATATTATCAAGATGGAGGGCTCTAGTCCGATGCTTTCATTGTTACAGTCCTAATTTTGTAGGTAATAGTGGAATAGTGCTAAGGAAACTGTCATTAATTAATAACATATGCCACTATATACGAGTACTGGCCCTCTAGCAGTGAACATTATTAATTTGGAAATTTGGTGGAAGCCAGTAGATAACTGGATGATGCATTGTAACACACGGAAACAGTGGAGAATTATTATTGTCACCAGTGGAGATATAGAGTACAAGGGAATGCCTAAGGATGAATCCCGCAAAAATTGCGCTCATTCCGTTCACTGGGAATAGGAAGCTAGAGAGACTAAAACTGCCAAGCCTTTTCAACGTACAGTTGTGTCTTACGCAGGAGGTCAAGTATAATTCTGGATGCAAAACTAACCTGGAATTCACACCTCCATCACAAAACTAATGGGGAAACGGCCCTAATGGCTGCCAAACGGGCGATAGGAAGCACATAGGGAATAAATCAACGGATCGTACACTGGCTGTACACAACTGTGGTGAGACCCATGGTTATCTATGGAGCCTTAGGTTGATGGCCAAAAACAGACCAGAGGAAAGCCGACCTGCTGCTATCAAAACTTCGGATGCTTGCCTGTGTGTGCATAACGGGTGCGATAAGAAGCAGCCCAACAGTGGCAATGGAAGCCATTCCCAATATTTCGCCTCTTGCTCTGCATGTCAAGGCAGAAGCGAGAATGACTGGATACAGGCTGGAGTGCATTGGGAATTGGCACGAAGGAACCAACACCCATAGTCATTTTCAGAATCACAGATGTTATCATAATATCACAAACTCGCTTCGTGACATGAAAAGTGAAGTAATATGTTGGCCACAATTAACGACAACCAATATTCAGCTAAACTGGGAACGGCTGGACGCATGCAGTCAGGAAGGAGCGTTGGTGTTGAGCACAAATGAATTTAAAACTGACATAGGAACAGGAGCTGGAGTCCACGGTGCTGGACCCAGGTGCAATATCCACACATCGTTGCGGAAGATTGGATACGTATTTCAGGCAGACATTTACGCTATCGTCACGTGTTGCAAATGAACATCGAAAGGGGGTATAGAGACCAAAATATACTTATACTCTCAGATAGTCAGGCAGCACTGAATTCTTTAGCATGTAACCATATCAGATTTAGACTGGTCTGGTACTGCTTACGAAAAAACTCTTAACATTGGCCAACCATAATAGAGTAGGTAATACATAAGTGGGTCCCGGAGCACAAGTGTATTGTAGGCAACGAAACGACAAGACACCCTAGCAAAGTTTCATCCACTGGTTCTGAAACAGTATTTGGAATATCAAAAACTGCTGCGGTGGATTCAAACACAACATCTGACCTACTGGAACACCGGAAGGGAGGAACCTATCTGTCGGTAAACGGTACAATCAAGAGAACAAAAAGCATAAAGGCTGAGGTGCCGAGGTCTCGAATCCTCTGACTGGTGCTGTCAAACTAATTAATTGTCACCAGCTGTGGGAAGCTATATATTGCAAGAAAATAAATTTGTTATGTATGGGTAGCTTCGAGCAGGGCCGCGTTTTGGCCTAGGCACGGGAGGCACGTGCCTAGGGCCCGGTCCACAAGTATAGATCCCTTAACAAAATTGAAACTATTTCGTTTAAAAGATATGCCCCTTTAGAAATATTTTATTGGTTGTTTTCTGTTGGGTTTTTTTTTACAATCCTGCACCCTGGATATTTTATTTTTTGGAATGTTGGTCTAAAATCTCTAAATGCACAATGTGCATTGCACATGTTTGCGGGAGTGTAACGAATCGATTCCTTTCTAAGAAAATTTTGTTAGAAGGATGGGTTTTTTACCCCCTAGAGTTTAGGTAGATTTTAATATCTTCCTGTCCTGTAGGCGTAAAAAAAATATTTATTTTATAAGCTGATGTCCACTCGAGTGGTGTTGATGTGAAGTGATTGTTTAAGTAATTTTTAATTGGATAGTTTTTAACTCCGGAATTCAATTTTATTAGACACAAATAAGGTAAGAAAATTTGTTTATTAATTGGATATGGTTTATTAAATGGATACCTAAATGCCGACTTCCATCAGAAAACTCTTTTTAATATCTAACGATTTTACGAGAATGTAGAATGCAACTACATATTTAAGCTAGACGATTAGGGGAATACCCTAAGTAACTAACCTAAACAAATGTGTTATTAATAATTAAAAGGCGCATTTTTTTTAGTCAAAATCGTTAAATTTTGTTGTCAAACTTTTTAGGAATTTTATTTTTAATCATTTTATTTTCAATTTTCATTAACCTTTCGGTAATTTGGCTTTAATAAAATTTTAATATTTATGCATACATATATTTTTTTTTAATTAAAAAACATATATAGTATAATAAGTAATTATGTTAATAGTTACGATGTCTACTTATAAATATGCTAGCGGCAGTGAGAAGCGCAAAAGGAAAGCTCATCGAGAAGAAGCACAAAAGAAAATGAAAAACTCTTTGTCGACGTTTTTAGTTAAAATGTCGCCGGAAAACGAAAACGAAGATAAACATACAATTACTTCAAATTTTAACGATTCGGAAGTTCCAAGTTCCAATTCAAACGCAGAATTTCATTCTTCAGAAGAGCTGGCAACTCCTGCCGAAGAAATCATTGAAGATGAAGAATATGTAACACGAGACATTGCTCTGTGGCCGAAAGTAATCACTACCGAAATTCAAGTTCGGGTGATTAGAATTAAACCAAACACTATTTTTGGTTCGCTGGATTCTTCAGTAATAACCTGCAAAGAGGGATCTAGGAAAAATATTTCAAGAAAATTGTCCGAACACGAAAATTCAGTGGACCACATATCTTCGATTCGGATATTCATTTCGAGGAGTAAATCAGTAGGACGTATAGATACTGGTCTAATTAAAGCTGAAGAAGATGAGAGACAATATTGGCGAGAAGTTTTGAAAAGAGTCATTGCGACAGTAAAATTCTTAGGGAGTTATGGACTTGCTTTTCGAGGGAAAAATCAAACTTTTAACAAAGAGCATAACGGAAATTATATTGGTGAGTTGGAATACCTCGCAGAGTTCGATCCTTTCCTCGAAAATCATTTGAATGAATATGCCAATTTAGGTAAAGGAAACGTCCATTACCTGTCCTCAACAATTTGCGACGAATTTATTTTACTAATAGGAAACCATATAAGGACAACTATTATGAAGAAATTAAATTGGCGAAATTTTTTTCTATTATAATTGACTCCACGCCCGATGTATCTCACATTGATCAACTTACTATAATAATTAGATACGTTTTGAATGGAGCAGTGAATGAAAGGTTTTTAAATTTTATACCAATAACATCGCATACTGGGAAAAGTCTTGAAAATATTAGTATTGAATACTTGAAAAATTTGGGTCTTGACATAAATAACTGTCGTGGTCGAAATTACGATAATGCGGCGAACATGTCGGGTTGTTATAATGGACTACAAAGTCATATTAAACACCACAGTTCGACTGCAAAGTTCGTTCCATGCGCAGCTCACAGCCTCAATCTGATTGGAAATGCTGTAGCAGAAAGTTCTTTGGAGGTAACAATATTTTTAAATGTAGTTCAAGAGCTATACGTTTTCTTTTCGGCTTCAACCCGGAGATGGGGCATTTTAGAAAAATGTGCTGCTAAGAAAAAAATTACTTTGAAACAGTTATCGAATACCAGATGGTCTGCCCGAGCTGATGCTATTAAAGCTCTGAAAGAAAATTATTCTGAAATAATGGAAGCTTTAAAAACCATCTCGTTAGATTCAACCGAAAAATCTACAGTTCGTGTGGAAGCTGGTGGTTTGTTGTCTAAGCTGGATGAGTTTGAGTTTGTCTTACTGATTTGCATATGGGAAAGCATTTTAAGTAGAATTAACGCAGTCAGTAAGACTCTTCAAGCAAATAGAAGCACCTTGGACACTGCCGTTACTCTATACAACAGCATTAGTACCTATATATCGAAAATTAGAGATAATTTTAATACGTTCGAAGAAGATGCCGAAAAATTATTACCTCGCAAATATAACAACAAAGAAAAACGAGGAAATTATTTTTTTGACGAAAATGTAGAAAACGATACAATTTTAGAAGACCGCGAAAATCTTAGAATTAATATATTTTTAACAATACGTGATAAAATTATTTTTGAAATTTCAAAAAGAAGTCAAATTTACAAAAACTTAAAAAATAAATTTTGTGTAATATTAGATAATTGTGATGATAGCGAGTTTGAGAAAAGTTTCAACTTGATCAAAGAAGCTTATGGGCAGGACTTGGATGCAGAAGATCTGAAAATGGAACTAAGACAATTTTCTCTGCTTGCTGCTGCAGAAAATTTGAAAACTGCTTCAGAAAAATTACTTTTTATAGAAGAAAATAAAATTGTATCGGCCTTTCCAAATGTACAAATTTTATTACGATTATATCTTACATTAGCTATTAGTAATTCAGAGGGAGAACGGTCCTTCTCAGTTTTAAAAAATATCAAAAATTATTTAAGAAGTGTGATGTCACAAGAAAAACTAAATTCTTTGGCAATTTTATATATAGAACAAGAATCTTTTAAATCTGTAAAATACGATGAAATAATTACTGTTTTTATAGAGAATAAAATTAGAAAAAAGAAGTTTTAAATAATAACTGATGTTTTTTGTCTTACATACCTGATTAATAGTTTAATTTATTTTCTTGACTACCTTTTAATTACACATATTATATTGTAGGTAATAGGTAAGTATAAAAGTACATATACGTACATATGTTTATTTTATGTACATATAAAGTATAGGCGATTCCGCATAACTGATCAGCGCCCTCGATGGCAATGAGAGTTGCCTATATGACATGACATACGTCATATAGGCAACTCATAATACAATTACCGTCCTCCTAAGGTTCACTTTATTGCCATCGAGGGCGCTGGTCAGTTATGTGGAATCGCTTATATTTTATTGCATAAAGAAAATTTTGCCTCAAAGCCTGCGGGTCAGTTGGCCCGCAGTTGAAAATTGGCCTAGGGCCCGAAAATTCCTAAACGCGGCACTGGCTTGCTTCGAGTCTCGTCTTAATAGCTTTTTAAATGTTTTTGCCGCATTATTTGGCATAAGAAATTCCAGCTGAACATGTAACTGTGTGTATTAAAGAATGATCTGAGAACACGCTCAATGTTTCTTCAACGACAATATTCAAGGATTCTTAGTTATTAAAAAAAAATCTTCAATATTATTTGTTTAACGCCTTTATTTACGTAAATTATTTAAAGAACGTTTTAAAAACAAAATGAAGGTAAAATAGTCAGAATTTTGTAACATGTATCTAATATTAATCAGTTTAAATGGAATAATACAAATTTTATGAAACTGTATGTAGATATATATAAAAGAAATATATATATTGGTAGTAGTGATTGCAGTTTTTACAAATATTGAGGTACTAGGTCATTATCATTTATGAATTATTTTTCATTCGTCTCCCAAACCTTAAAATTGCGTGGTCAACGTCAGTTCTTGAAATTCTCTTCACTGGTTCCTGGTAACCTATAATGAGACAAAAAACAGGACAGGTGAGCGTAATATAATGTATTTTTCCAAATGCATGCAGTACGACGTATAGTCATCATAATAAATTTGCATTGAATAATAGGTAGGTACGTCAATAATTATTGATATAAACAAATACAAATCCAATATTGTGGACGACCCAAGATGGCGGACTAGTTATTTTTATGTACCTCCGTAACATGGGTATCAAATGAAAGAAGATGGTGTACTACAATCTTATATAACTTATCTGAATCCATGCCCTAGGGAAATTCAAGGGGTAATGAAAAAACAAGATGGTGAATAACAGGTTGGCCGCCATACCATTTCAAAATATTATACTTTGCCATAAAGAGGAGGACTGAAACATACTTTTGGGTGCCAAAAAAATAGAAGATCTGACCAATGGAAAGATCTAGTAGGGCTTAGACAATCGAAGATACTTCTGGGTGACTACAACCTGTTGAGATCAAATGTTAGAGTAAAACTGCACTGGTAGTTTTAACAGGGATCCAAACAGAACATTGTCGCCTGAATTGGCACCTGAAAAAGCGCAAAATTGTGGAGAAAGCATGTAGATTTTGTAATATGAAAGAAGAAGCCTCAATCCACATACTTCAGAATCGTAGGGCACAACAACTAGTAGACTACTGGATATAAAAAGGACGATTACCTAAGTTAAAGCCTGCAGATATTCTAAAATCCCTTTGAGAAAAAGGTCTAAAGAAGCTACTAGTCTCTGAGACTCCCTTCAGAAACTAAGTAGAAGTAAGGCGGCACAATAGATCTTTTAGGTCTCAGTGAATGTCACCCATTACCGAGAGATTTAAATCTACTTCCGATAGAACGAGAGCAAGTTGTTGAATTGCGTTGAGACAAACTGCAGCTACATTGATATTCTCTTTGCGCTTATCATCCTCCTCTCCATCATTTGAAGAGCTTTTTAATCATAATGATTTAGAATTGATTGGAGATTATAAAAAGTATTTTTTTAACAAAATATATAATTATCTTTCCATAGAAACTAGTTCAACAAGCCAATGCTATTAGACCCTCTTACGAACACCATTTCCTACGACTTGACGAAATAAACAGATAGAGACTGGAAACTTCCAAGTATGTATCCATTAACCCATTAACGGAATGTCAGTTGACAAGAAAATGGAAAATGAGTAAAATTACATAATTTTCCACTGTAGAATTGGGTCAATATAAATAATACTTACAATTTCTGCAATATTCTTCCGACATTTTGTCAAAAACAACATTTTCCACCGATCTCCCTATCACGTAACAAATTTGCGCAATCCGTGGATATTGTTCCTCTTGCCATGGATTTAATGGACATGTAAACACTGATGCTGACCTGGTGATTGATAGTAGACATGAAAGTACAGTTGCCCAAATAACAATTATCAGTAGATTTTGCATTTTTTAACCTAGAACAAAAATACAAATTAGTATTAATACAGTAATAGATATAACAGCAGACTACAATACATTTTAGTTACCACTGTACTAGACTCCGTTTCACATAAGAAGGAGCCACGTGAAGTTGCAGTCATATGCGCGAACTAGTTGTCAAAACCAGCGCCATATTGTAAAATTGACATTCGACTTCAAATCAATAGCGTAACGTTTTCACATTTTGTAGGTTAACACAAAATTAGAATCTGTCGGCGTTGACTGTGGATAATGCTTCCTTTAACACCAACATTTTTTTAGGAGGTATGGTTTTGGATCAAATAAAACACACAACAGTCACAGATAAACTAGCTAAACGTCTTAAAATATTCAAAAATCAAATATACTCGACAGTAAATGACTGCTTCAAGCACAACCTTAAATGTCGATAATAACATTGCTATCGGCAAGAAACAACGTTTGTAACGCCAATGGCATGACACGGTCGCTAGACCAATTTTGATTTCTGCGCTAAGTGAAAACCACGTCGGGACGTTTCTAGAAAAAAGAAGACGCAAATAGGTGATTCTCGGCTTTTCGAACGCCCGGCATTGCTACGTTTACACGGGAATCTGCATTGCACCATCTTTTGCAGAAAAGTGATGACCTTTCACTGATGGGAAATTTATGGAGCAAACGTTTCTGAGAACTGCGTGGTGCTTTGATAATTACCGTGTGTATGAAGAACTGCTACCTGTGGAAACGACAAGAGGAGAAGATATACCATCATAATTCGTTAAACATTCAGAGAAACGGGGACTAGAATTAACTAAAATTTCTTGCGTAACTACAGATGGCGCACCTGCTATAATCGGGACAGATAAGCGATTTTTATCTCTTCTTACTGCACACATTGGTCGACCCCTTTTGAGTTTTCATTGCATTATTCATCGAAAGGTTTATGGGCGAAGATCTCGAGCAAAAGCTTAAAATCTGTGATGGATTCTGTGGTAAAAGTTGTCAACTACATTACTGGTCGACAATTTAAGTCCTTTTCACAAGACATGGAAAGTGCATATTCAGATATTCCAATACAGTGGCTTAGCCGCGGTAATGTGCTTTGTAGATTTGTGGAATGTTTGGGAGAAATTGGGTCATTTATGTTGCAAAAAAATCAAGCTCTAGTCTTTCCTGAACTAGATAGTAAGTTGATGTTCCTAACTGATATCACAAAAATCATATCGGCGAACTAAACCTTAAGTTGCAAGGATCAGCTCAAACTGTTCTAGATTTGTATTATTCCTGGAAGTCTTTTAAAATGAGAATAGATGTATTTATTCGCGATACTACCTCCCATACATATAAATACTTTCCAAACCTAACAACTCTCTCATCCAACCTTAATAATAAAATTTATGATAATGCTGCATTTAATGAGGAAATGTTAAACTACATGACTTCACTGAAAAGATCAAGATTTTGATAAACATGTTCCCATGTTCTCCTTCTTGATAAAACCAGACTGAATGGATTTTACTAGCATTCCCTTTAATGATTCTTTTTCCGCACGGATGGAAATTCAAGATTTTGAGCTTCAGCATATTGAATTTGGGATGACAAAATTCGTGGAACTAAGAGGAGTTCTAGAAGGTGATCCTCAGGATAAATCAAACGAAATACTGAAGTGTTGGGTTAGTTTGCCAGATACATTTATTTGCCTAAAAAAAGTGACATTTGCAATGCTTTCAGCATTCGGATCGTCATATATGTGTTAGCAAGTTTTTTCCCATATTATGAAAATCAGTTTGAATCCATATCGAAGTCTTATATAGAAACATATATTTCCTTCAACAGTAAAGTCTGTGCTATGTTTTCTTTTCAATTAAAATTTTTAGAAATATTGTTGATTATTTTTTTATTTTATTAGTTACCTTTCTTGATTATATTGTAATTAATGAAAAACTTGTAGTTGAAAAGGGAATTTGTAAACATAAATTTTCAGATCATTCCCTAGTTTTTTGTGAAATTAATGTGAAGAATGTAATTGTCTCTAGAATGTCCGCCTATAGAAGTTTCAATCGATGGGTTGTTGTTCATTCAAGATCTGAGAAGTATTTCTTCATATCAAATTGTTGATCAGGAAACTGGATGAGAAAATTTATTATTTGATAAATTTATTAGTAGATTTATTTAACAGACTCACACATGAGGTAACTTAAGAAATTACTAAGATAAAAGGTCCTTGGTTAACATTCAATTTGAGGGAAATTATGGATGAAACGGACAAACCCAAAAATTTAATCGTACCTACTGAATTAGCAGCACATTCTCAGAAAGATTTTAAAAAATGACACAAATTGGGCCATAAAAAGGAAAAAAGAGCATATTTTTCATTCCACCTCAATCAATTTAACACACGTGACCTATGGCGTACACTTAAGACGAATAGTTTTGTTAATTACATATGTGGAGTTCCTGAAATTCCAAAAAAAAACCAATGGAGATTCATGATTTCCAAATACTTTGCCGCCTGACGATTTATTAAATTTTCACAAAATTAATAGTATTGTACCAACCACTTTCAAATTCAGGGAAGTAGATGATTTATTCGTTTATCATACTATTTGTGAAATAAAGTCCAACGCTGTGAGACGGGATGGATTGTATGTGAAGTTAATTAAGCTTTGTTGTCCTTTGTTAATACCATTTATAAGACATGTTATCAATTTCTGCTTAAATGCCAGTGTGGATCCTTCGATCAGAATACAAAGATCTGAGAGGTGTAAGTATATTACCTATGCTATTCAAGATTCTTTAAAGATGTGTAGAAGTACAAATAAAAGAGCACTTGACAAACTACTCATTAATTCCCACTGTTCAATCAGGTTGTCTAATGGATATAGCTGCACTACAGCTTTGCTTAATGTAACTGATGATATATTGACTTCCATTGATAAAGGACAATGTACAATATTAGTTTTGCTTGATGTCAGTAAGGCTTTTGATACTATTAATTTTAATTCAATGCTAACATTTTACACTTCATAGGTTTTATGGAAGCTGTTGGTCTGATACCTACAAAGTTACTTGGATAACCGCCAACCATGCGTAAAGATAAATTCGGATCAATCTGAGTATCTATTTTTAAAATCTGGTGTGCCACAAGTATCTATTTTGGGGCCGTTACTTTTTTCAATATATACCTACTATGTATTTGGTAAAATCTCTAGATCGATGTAAAATTCATGTTTATGCTGATGAAGCCCAACTTTACCATAGCTTTCCCCCTCAGCATGTGAATGATGCTTGTTACATAATAAACCAAGGAATAAATGAATTAACTTAGCTTCTCAACATTTCTCATTAATTAATAGCTCGAAATCTAATTTAACGTTATTCGGTTCTGCATACAACCGTGCTAATTTAAAGTATCCTGTCAAATGTCATTAACATTAATAATGAGCCGTTAAAGTTTATTAGTAGTGCAAGGAATTTAGGTATTTTTCTAGATGATGATTTACGATTTGAAGAACATGTTAATCAGCTTATTCAGCGGGCATATTGTTCTTTGAAATTGATTTATGGCAACGGTAAATTTTTATGCATAAAAAGTAAAATAACTTTATCTGAAACATTGGTTTTATCCCATTCCAGCTTTGCCAGCCCAGTATATGATCTTAATTTAACTAATTTGTATAAAAACCAATTTGAAAGGGTACAAAATTCTTTCCCAAGATTGATTTACGGCATGAAAAACGTCAAAACATATCACATAAGGTGAAGGAAACCTGGCGATTAAGTATGGAAAGTAGGAGAACACAGCAAGCAGCTTAATTATATTAAAGAATAATTGTGTCCAAGACCCCCACATACCTCTGCTTTAAAGTAGCATTTAGAACGGATGTGCATAAATGAAATTCAAGGTTCGAAGGATTATTATCTCTTCCAAAATTTAAAACGGAAATATTGAGGCGTTCTTTTACTTACCAAATATTTCAATTATACAATTCCGTTCCGCAAGACTGTTTTTGTACTTTTAAATATAAATACAGATCCCTACTTGTTACTAAATAGGCAAGAGTGATTAATTTTGATGTTATACTACTGATATTTTACTCATTTTATTTTTTTTAAGTTTTTTTTATAGGCTTACTATTTATGTTGTGTTATAATATGTAGAGTTAGAGTTAAAATGGAAGACCGTTTCCGAAATATGGTACACATAAACAAATAAATATGAAAACATATTTTTGTTTCTTTGGTTTTAACGTTAGATATACTGTTGGACAGGCTCAATAGCCAGTAAAGAAGAAAACCCGAGAAGTAAGTAGAACTATGCACAATTTTAAATTTTTCGATCTACTTTTTTTTATTTCAACGTTTCGGTATCGTTCCAGCTACATTTATCAAGAATAATTAACTTTTTTATAAAATTCTGGTCCCTGACACTACGAAAAAATTCGATAACGGTACAATCAATAATATTTTCAAGTTTAAGATCAAATCCTTGGTAAAATGTGAAATAAAATATTTTATTACATGGCATTCTAACAATACTATAGTCTACTAGGGATGAGATCCAGTGAAGTGCACGCTACAGGAACGGTTTTATTGGGATAGCGCTTTTTTGCTTATTTCGGAAATGTTAATAAAACGCGTTTGATGTTACTTTTTTTGTGATACGATTATTTTTGTTTTAAAATATGTCTCAATCAGTTTTGAGATTTTGTGTATTGAAATGTGTATCTATTAACAACAATTCCAATGAAAAAAAAAGATTGTGCAGGTTTAATTAACAAAAAGAAAAATTAATACACCACAAGTAACATACAGAAGAGATTTCTAGTCTAGAGTTCAAAACCCACATTTCTTTGATCACAAAAGAATATATAAACCTCATAAAAAAACAAATATAGTAAAACTACTTCGAGGATATGAATTTCTTATAACTGAGATTATTCATGAGACAGCAATATTTTTACTACAAAATGAAAAGTCTGTCAAATGTTTGCTGACAATAACTACCAAATATGTGTTATATAATTGGATCATGCTCCTTATTATTCTGAAGTTTTACGAACCAATGATTTTCTGGTCTGTTGATATAATCAAACAGTAACTGATGAAAGAGAATCTTTCCTTTTTCTATATGCCCCTAAGCTAGAATTATGAGTATTATCAATAAACTGAGCAGCCGAAAATGTACGTGTGCGTATTTTCCACATTCGTAAACTCTTGATTAGCAGGACGAAATCAAAATAAATTCAGCAACCGTAAACTAAAACTTGAGGTTACATTTTTTAATCAATAACAGAACAAAATCAGTGAAGATAATGTTGCGTTTCCATTAAAAACATTTTTTAAAGCAACAATTTGTGATACTTTATTTGTAAGTTCCCAGGAGCGAGTCGATAGGAAAACTCCTGAGAGTAAATAAATTGTACCTGACTAGTAAAAATAAATTATATTGATGTACCTACTACGCAGCTAGTAGTTGAAAAAAACGCATTTTCGTAAAATTAGACGGACATTTTTACAGTTTCATTAAATTTTTTAATTAATCTGGTCACTGTAGATCTATTTATAAGAGGGTATTCAGGAATTAAATTGTTAAAAAGATGAGCTGCTTCATAATGGGAAAGTTTGCGAATACCATATCCAACTAACATTAAGATTTCGATTCGTTGTTTTTCCGATTAATAATTTGAAGTTATTATCAGCGTTGCCAATTTGTGTATCAAAAATGACGTGGTTGACGTTTTTAATGCCTATTATTGTTTTTTTGTTTAGTTTTGAAAACCTACAAGGTCATATCATTAGTGCAATACAATTTAATTTAGAAAAATTAAATTGATATATTATAAGACATTTTGTATTAAAGAGATACATTGCTATTATTTTTAGAAAGAGAAAAAGTAAGCTTCTCCGTGATACATCACTCGACCTAGGTTACCATTTAAAAAAATGTAATAAGCGTTGACGTCAAAAACATTTGACGTTACTCTAAAATATGCAGAATAACGTCTCATTCATAACATTCCCTTTATACGTTTCAAAGATAATCCCTTTAGCAACTCTGTATAGCCAAGACGTCTAGTCTACATATAGACTTCTTTTCACTTCATCAGGAATTACTTCAGCTAACCCGTTTACTGCCACCAAAAAAAGAACAACAATTAGATCGCTAAGGTATACTATTTCCTAATACGGGAGTATCCGATACGCTTTGTCCAGCTCTTACCTTAAATGTTCTATCATTTGAAAGTGACATGAATATTGGGAGTAAACCTCGAAAGCCCAATTTATGTAGTTTTTTAAATATTTCATGTCTCTATGACGTATTGTCAGAAATTTTCAATATCATAAAAGATCGTTACTGTATGTAATCGTAGCGAAACTGCACTAAATAAAGTTGTCTAATAATACAAGTGGATCGATAGTCGATCTTTCTTTTCGAGTCCCCATTTGAAATTTGTTTAATTTCTAGAAACCACATTAACCTAATACTGATTATTTTTTCTAGTGTTTCCCTAGGCTGTACTCGTATATAAGAGAGATAAGTCTGAAAATTTTCTTCTGCATCCTTTCCAGATTTTGGGATAGGAATTACCATAACTTCTTCCCATTTTAGGGGGTAGATTCTTGGTTTAAAATATTAATTAGGGAAATTTTTTGGCTCAGATAGTTCGTTAAAGAGCTCCCAAGGGATTTGTCGTAGTTAACAAAGCGTCTTGCATGGTGAAATGAACATTATAGTACGAATCCGCATCTGTGTTAAAAATCAAACTAGTATTCTATTCTAATTCTTCCACAGTAAGGTGACTTACTGTGGATTCCAGGACACACTGGAATAGAAGGAAACGAAATAGCAGATGAACTAGCGAAGTGGGGGACTGAAATACCCTTTTGGGGGCCGGAACCCTTTTGCGGAATCAGCTCCAATGTAATATTGGAAGAAATAGGTAAAGCCGAAGAAAAGAGAAGATCTGACAATTGAAAAGATCTAGTAGGGCTTAGACAATCAAAGATTCTTCTGGGTGACTACAACCTGTTGAGATCAAATGAATGCATAAGTGAAAGCAAAACTGCACTAAGAGTTTTAACAGGAATCCTAACGGGACATTGTCGCCTGAATGGGCACCTTAAAAAGCTCAAAATAGTGGAGGAAGAAGATTGTAGATTTTGTGGAATGGAAGAAGAAACCTCCATCCACATACTTGCGAACTGCACAGTATTTCAGAATCCTAGGGCACAGTACCTGGGAGACTACTGGATAGAAGAGGGACAGTTACCTAAGTTGAGGCCTGCAGATATCCTAAAATTCCTCCGGGAAATAGGACTAAAGGAGCTACTAGTATCTGAGACTCTACTCAGAAACTAAGTAGAAGTAAGGGGGCACAATAGATCTTTTAGGTCTCAATGAATGTTACCCCAAAATACATACATACATACATACATTCTAATTCGTTTATTCTGTTAAAGTAATCCTTGTAATTTGTGGAGGAACTGGTAGATTCAAGGAATAAGGCCAGTAGCTCAGCTATGTTTTTGTCGCCAGTGATTTTACGGTCATTTACAATTAAATATAGGGGAAGGCATGGAGGAACTGCATTCGTTTTTTTTCACCCTCTCTCCTACCTATTTTGAAGGGGTATTTTTTTATTATTGTAATTATAGCTGTAATCACCAATATAGAGAAACGGGTGAAAAGGATAGGCCTGTTTGTTTATCATATGAATAAGTTGATAAAATTCCCCACCACTTGACTCAAACACACTTCCAAGCAGCCAGCAGCAATTTATATAGGTATAATTGCCAAATTAGCCAATCCAGGTAAGTTTTTTGTAAGGTAAGTTTGAAGGGACCCAAACACTGTAGGTACAACGAAATATTGATGTTAACTACACTAGAATTTAAGATCTATTAAATTCTATCAAATTGTGTAAGCATTTCAAGATTCAACAGCTTTTTATTACAGGTAAAATATATGTATAGGTAATTTGCTTATAATATAAATAGTGCAGTGACTATTTCAAAGATGAAAACAATTTTTATTAAATTAAGATGGCTTGATTTTTTCACGTTCAAAAGTAAAACGATGTCCATGAATTTCCTGTCAGAAAGGAATGAAAAACCATATCTCAAAACCAATTTCGGTCAACAGTAATGAAGATATATCACTTCTTGAAAAAATTATTTAATATTGTCACAATCAATAAATGTCGGAGTAAATAACTTCAATACATTGTTGCCATTATTCTCAAGAATTGTGTTACTAAGACACATAAACTAACCCATAAAAATATCTGACTGTTAGGTAATGCATCCTAAATAATTAATTGCCTCACAAGTCATGCTGCCAATTCAAATTAAAATTATAAGATAGTATTATTTTCTTATATTCATATTTCAAAGGAAAACTGGGTCCAGTGAACTGTATGGAGCCCCGAGGTGTTGACTGATTTTGCAAAAAATCGATTGTTCTTACCTATTTTGAAGATTATCCGTTGGAAAATTTCAGAATTTCCAGAGAAAAAAACAAGATTTCTTTGCAACATTTCAGCCATCACTTTTGGGTCCGACATTTCATACAAAAAACAGTTTCAATGTGTCGCCTTGTATCGGAAATTATTCAAAATGATATTTTCTTCTAAGTTATAACGATTATTTTCATACAATATCATTACAAGTACCACTTTTCCAAGGTAGAGGAAACAAGGAAATAAAGATCTAAAAGGGCAGCTAGACAAACAAGATGGAGGCATAGAAGTTCTAGAAAGAGAACTGTTAAGGTAATTTACCAAACAAAGGTTCGGCTGAAATTCACACAAAATATAACAGATATCAGCATGCTAATAAGTGTTAGGAACTGTGAAGTAGGTAGTTCGTAGTAGTTGAAAATCGTTATATTTAAATAATAAATTAGCAGGTGATATATCTCAATTTTACTTGGATTACTCGTATGATATAAAAGTTGGTTATAATTTAGTATCTTTGCGGATGTTTTAAGATTAGTGAATTTTGAAGTCATGCAGAATTTATTGAAGAAAATGGCAACTAATTTTTGGGATGCCACATGGTTTTACTTTTTTAAATTCGTTCAATTCACATCTTCCCTTTTTACTTTAGCTTTCTATCTTTGACTGAACTATAAAATAGATTTTTGTCCACAGTGAATATTTAAACTGTAACTTAACAACTCTACAATTATATAACTTTATATACTTATCTGGACAGATATCCATAACATATTTTTCTTTCTTTTTTGTAAAAAAATGTTAATATTGTAGCACAGTTCCGGGGGATAATCACAGTCCCTGGGCCAAATAAAGTTCCTAAACACAGTTCATGTGCCAAATAAAGTTTCTAAACACAGTTCCTGGGCCAAATTAAGTTCGTAGACACAGTTCCTGGGCCAAATAAAATTTCTGTACACAGTTCCTGGACCAAATAAAGATCCTGACCAGAAAAGTTCCTGGAAAAACAACTCTCTGGAGTAAAAATCGCTAGAATTAGTCACTGGATGATATATTTCCAGGATTATCGGTAAGAATCCTCTCCAGGAAAGTAATTTGTTAATTTAGGAATAGTCTTTTTTCTTATTTTTTTGGGAATCAAACCACAATAATGTTTTTTATTTCGACGTTTCGGTAGCGTTCCAGCTACCGTATTTGAATTTTGAATCAAATCATTCTACAAGCGTTAAAAAAGGAATAGTAAAACCTTTATACGATAGGGCCAGAATCATTTGTTCTAATGATAATCAATTCACAAAGAAGAAAACTTTGCTGAAAAATGTTTCAAATGCCAATAATTACCCGGCAGAATTTGTAAATAAAGAAATTAAGAATATAGAGAAGGGCTCATTGTTAATACCCCATAACAATAATATTAATCATTCAGCTAACATAATTTTTAAAAACTTAACAATACCGTATGTTAAGGGTTTATCAGAAAGAATTAAGAAAATTGGTAATCAATTCAATATTCGAACTAGCTTCAAATCTAACAATACGTTGAGATCTATACTAACAAAAACGAAACCAAAAAATGAAGAACAATCTTCAAAAAACTGCATATATCAGATATCATGTGAATGCGACAAATTCTATTTAGGTGAAACATCTAGACCATTGAAAGTCCGAATAAATGAACATAAAAAGTATATCAAAGATAGGGAGTTCTTTAAGTCAGGTATTTGCAAACATGCTTGGGAAGAGGGGCATAAAATTCTATGGGATTCTACAAAAATAATATTGAAAGAGCCCAATAATAAAAGACGAAAAATCAAAGAAAGTGCTTTAATACAACTATGTTCAGATAAATGTGTAGCTAGTATTTCAGCCGAATGTAGTCAAATTTGGTTACCAATATTAGAAAGAGAAATTTCCAATAATCAATTACCTGCGTTATCAGGATAGCATCATAAGTTTTTATCCAGGTTTTCTTATGATTTATCTTTGGAATGGTTGTTAATCGATACACACTTCAATACACAAAATCACCAAACTGAGTTATACATATTTTTAAAACAAAAATAATCATACACAAAAAAGTAACAACAAACGCGTTTTTATTAACAAAGTTTCCAAAATAAGCGAAAAAAGCGCTATCCCAATAAAAACCGTTCCTGGAACGTGCACTTCACTGGATTCCATTTTTAGTGGACTACATATCGTTAGAATGTCATAAAATAGAATATTTTATTTCACATTTTACCAGAGGTGTGATCTACTATGAATGGACCTTAATAAAATTTGACAACCAAGTTTTGTAGTCTTAAACTTCAAAATATTATTGATTGTCTAGTTGTCAAATTTTTTCGTTGTGTCAGATAGGGACCAAAAAAAATATATTTCTATACTAGTTAATCTTGACAACGCTACCGAAACGTCGAAATAAAAAATAAAAATCATTATTGTGGTTTGATTCCCAAAAAAATAAGAAAAAAGAATAAGTAATGCCACAAGGAACTTACAGAAGAAATTTAGGAATAGTTCACTAGTGTAAATTTTGTAAAAGTTGTTTTTGCTATACTGTGTTTCCTTTACCGTAGGAGCAAAGTGCCTCATTATTTATTTAAAATTTAAAAGTACTAAAAATATAGGGTGAGTCTTTCTTTTTTTCTATGTGGAATAAAATGATAAAACAGGTTGGGTTTACCAAAATTAAATCGACACGTTCTGTATCGCCTCAAATACAATAGGGTCGTAAACTTCACAACAAGGAATGGGGTTTCTTTAATATGATAAGACGGTGGCCAGTGTCGTGCAGTCAGTTTAAGGGTTTTAATTTTTTATTAGGATTTTATATACCTGGATTTTTTCTATTAGATAAAAGTATAGGCTGATGTATGGTTGGTAGGTATTTAATAAATTACAAAAAAGAATCCTAAAGATCTAAAAGTTATATAAAAAGCCAAAGATAAAGATAATAATTATTTAAAAAAGTCACAAATATTCTTTATTTTGCTTTATTAAAATGAAGCAACATACAAAATTGTGCAAAATTAAGTGCAATGATTAAAATTATAAATAAAATTTGTTTTTATATATTTGCAATAGATGTAGATTTCAATTATAATATGACTGACTCCTTGTAATATTTTAGAAATTGTTATGACATTTATTTTTGCATACCTACCTTAGTAAATGTAACCAAGCTATCCCAACATATTTTCATACAGTGATAATGAAAAAAACTTTTTGATTTACATAATGATAAAATAGCGCCCCAAAAGTTTAACGTTGGTTAAATATCCATCAAAGTAGTTCGGCTCTTAATACTGTAATAATTACTTACTAATGATATGATACTTGCCCAAATTTTGCACTATCAAATAAACCCGACAAATAAAATCATTCAGGTCTTTACCGAAAAATGTAACGCCAATGGTTTATTGCCGTTTTATGAATGTCGTCCCTTTACTGTGCTCCTATGCAATAGGAAATCGAGTAAAACCCCTTCACTGCTACTTGTAAAATTTCATTTTTTTTTGTTTGTCATTATATATATTTTTCAGTTTGGCAAAAACCTACAATATTCTCAATTTTTAAATTTTTTCTTTGAACATTCAACGCCGTGCGTCAGTTTTGTTTCAATTGCCTTAAGTGTCTAATAAGTAATGCTCAAGGGCTATCTTCTTGAATTTAAGGTTTTATCTATGCTACTGTTGTAATGATAAACTTGAATATGTTGACAACTTTGGTGTACTAGATGATAAGTATTTGTAAGACTTTCCAGTACTTTTGTAGTAACGATCTAAATATTAGTATTCTGTCTATCCTGTTGTTTCGAGTAGTGTACGTAGTTACAAGGTTATGGTCTTTAATTCGTTCCCAAAATTAGAAATATAAGACAGATAAGCTAGTGACCTGGTTGACGACCCATTTTTTGAGCGCTTTTTGGGAGAAAGGCATAGTTACACAACATGTTCCCATTATAAGAACCTAAATAATGGCCCAAAATCAAAACTGATGGATCACTATTTCTAAGCCAATTTTTTCGTAATTCCATACCTTATTCAAGAAGATTAGTCGCTAAGACTCTGAAGGATAATGCCTATCCCTACTACGACAACTGTATTGTAAAAATATTATCAGTAAGATAATAAGATCAAAAACTGGTTGTGACTCTTTTTAGCCTTAAGACAAAGCTACTTCAATCGAATTCTACTTTCAGACAAATACTTAAATTCATATGAAAACGGTTTGTTACAGTTACTCTCTAACGTATGATTGGATTTTTATTGATAAATATTTCCAACTTTTGTTCACAAGTTTAATATATTTAATGGAAAGTGGAGTTTCTTTACACAGCTGATATTTTGCTGTATAACATTCTTGAAAATATTACAGGACTACCTTTATCTTGTGTTACATCAAATTAATTAAGACAAATTGAAGCCATCGAAACAGGCACTACTTTTTATCATAAAATAACCCCACAGAACCGCTCATACATAAAATTTTAATTAGTGAAAATACATATATGTTATGTATAAAATGTATATCTATATATATATATATATATATATATATATATATACAGAGCATTTCAATGAAACTTATCCACCCCACATAATTCTGAAAGCGTCACTTTTATGAAAAAGTGTTTTAAAAAAATCACATAAAGGGGGACGTCTTTATGCTCATATACATACGTTTTAACTTTAACCCCCTTCCCCCTATGATCCTCCCTCACAGTTTTAAATGGAACACCCTATACATTTAAAGAAATTAGAAGATATGCAAAAATGGAGAGAAAAAGGAAAGGCAGTGATAATAGGACACCAAAAATTGATAATACAAGGAGAGGCTTGGACATGGAACAGGGAGAAAAAAGAACAGGAATTGATAAAGTCAACAAACTAAATATAGTTAACAGAAAACAGACTAATAATATGATGGACAATGCAGGAAATAAGGGCATGATTCAAAATAAAAAGGAAAGCTGCAAATATGAAGCGGTAGAAAAGGATAAGAAAAATTTTATGAAAATATCTACGTGTAATGTTAGAAGTTTATATGAAAATGTGGGAAAAGAGATAGGAAGTTATGAAGAGGGAAATGCGGAAATACCAAGGTGTACAAATGAAATCCTCATTGAAGAGCCACAAGACCAAGATATAGAAGAGATCATCAAGTCCTGGAGAAAGTGGCATTACGGTAAAAATTTCAAAAGAAGGAGGCAACCTACTAGAAAATAGAATATGAAAACTAATCCCAAAGATTTGGAAAAAATAAGAAATAGGTACCACGTGTATGGAGGACTGTTAAGATATGCCCAATACATAAAAAAGGAGATGCCAGTGTTTGCGACAACTATAGGGACATTGCACTTCTGGAAGTGATGTATAAAAAACTAGCTCGCATAATAAGAAACAGATTAACCACATATGCAAACGAAACCATAGAAGAATATCAAGGAGGTTTCCTCAAAGGTCGTTCAACTATAGATCCAATATCCACCATAAACTACCTAATGAACAACAGTTATGAACAAAATCTACCATTGCATATATTGTTCATAGACTACAAACGGGCCTATGACTCAATTGACAGGCAAAACATGTACATAGCAATTACCAGACTGGGAGTCGGTAAAGCTTATAAGAATGGTAAAAATGACACTAACTAAAACCGCGAACAAAGTTTTGGTGGGAGGCACTGTATCCAGGACTTTTGATGTAAATAGAGGCTAAAGACAATGGGATCCACTTTCGATAGTTCTATTCAATGCGGTGCTAGAAAGTATAATAAGAGACAACCTAATAGATCCAAAAGCGATAATATATTATTAAAAACACCAAGTGATATCATATGCAGTCGACAGCGCAATAACAAAAATAACTAAAGCAAACCTTTAGAAATCTGGAAAATAAATCAAGACAGTATGGCCTTTATATGAATGAAGGAAAAACCAAATATTTAGAAATGGGTGCTAGCGAAAACACGAAAATAGATATAAAAGCTATGGTAAAAACTATTCGTTTCAAAAAGTAAGTCACTTTGAATATCTGGGAGTACAGTGAAGCGAGCGATGAAGATATGGAAGTAGACAAAAAGATAATGAGAGCCAGCAGAGCCTTGAGAGCCCTAGAAAATATGATAAAATCAAAATTATTAACAAGAACAACAAATATCAGACTGTATAAACAATCATATGACCTACAACCTGTTATACGGAAGTGGTGCTTGGATATTAAATTAAAAGAATAAAAGTAAACTGGAGAGGTGGGAAAAAAAAATTCTAAGAAAAATTCTATGAAGAATTCTAAGAAAAATTTACGGAGACAAGACAAGTATAAGGCACCATGCATTACAAGTAAAATTCAAGCACAGCGGATTCGATGATTAGGTCCTCTGGATAGGTTCGATGACGAAAGGTGTGCGAAGAAAATGCTTCTTGGAGGTGAAGGACGTAAGAAAAAAAGGGGTCGACCTAGGAAGAAATGAATGGATGATTCATTCAATAATTCAATCGGGTTGTGCTGAACAGCCCCGGCACTTGAACTGAATATTTGTACCATGGATGTATTGATAAAGAAGATTTGGAACAATTAGGAATAGAGGACTGGAATAGGATTGCAAGGGATCACATGAAATGGAGAAATATAACAAAACAAGTAGAAGCTATGGGCCTGTGATGCATAGCACGCTGCTCTATATTTATACATTATTGCATTGTTGGATTCTCCTCTACAATAGGCATACAAAAATGTATAATACATAAGTGAAAAATCAATCAGTTGGGAATAACGGATAATTCTAAATTCACTAATAGTAACATTTTAATTCGTAACAAATCAGCAAAACAATACTAAATTATTTTATAAGGTGCTCAAGTTCACTTCCATTGGTTTCCATACAATGATACAATCGAGCCTCAAATGAGTTTCGAACATTATGTAACATTTCTGGTGTTATTTGTCGGCATTCTTGAGTAATTCGCTAATCATCAATAGATGCTGGTTGAGTGGCATAAATTTTGGTTTTCAGATCTCCCCAAATAAAAATTAGGGGCGTTAAATCGGGTGCCCTACGTGGCCATTCTAGCATTAGGCCTTGTCTACCTATACATCGAGCAGGAAATGATTCATTTAATAACCGTCTTACATCGAAAGTGTAATGTGCAGGTGCCCCATCTTGTTGAATCGCTAGCAAAGCTTCTGATATGGTATAATCATATTATTCGTGTTATCTCGGGATCAGCAGCTTCTCTGAGTAATTGTTAATAACTATGAAATAAAACAATGAATTTTTGTTTAAATCTTCATTACAATTGAACTATGTTCAATACAACTTGTGACGCGTTTCGCTACACAGTAGCTTTCTCAAACGAATGTTTGAAAATTCGTTTGAGAAAGCTACTGTGTAGCGAAACGCGTCACAAGTTGTATTGAACATAGTTCAATTGTAATGAAGATTTAAACAAAAATTCATTGTTTTATTTCATAGTTATGTATGAATCTTCATCAAGTAAAAGCCTCATCTATTCTATTCAATTGTTAATAAGACTCACCATTTAAGTTTCCCTGGTGCAATTCTATTATTTATCTACTGTAGACGTAATCTATCATTACTATCAGATATTCCACTACTCATTGAATATACACCTAAAAGTGATATCATGCCATATTAGTTTTAGTTTCAGGCTTTTTCTTGATGTACATTCGTTGCAGAGTACACACCAATCTCACACATCTCGACGATAATTCCACAATATCCCCTAATGAACTTGTAAGTTTTTCAAAATGTCCTTACGATACAAAACTTGTGAGATGGCTTCCGCAGATTCGTTTTCATTCACAATTTACTAGCTTGCGAATATGTAAAGCCAGCTTACTGCTGCACCGGGCTCATCTTTTATAAATCGTCGCAAATTTCTACCGTTTATAGAATTTAGTTGAATATTTATTTTGATTCAATCAGTATTTACAGTACAAACTATTAGCTTCTGATTAGCTTCGGTTGTAACGTACATTCGAGCTACCCTTATTTCCAAATGACTACCATAGATTCACAAAATTTAAACAAAGTACTAAAAATAGGAAGCGTAAAATAATTTATTGGCCTGGCTTTGAAAAAAATGTTTAACAATAATTTTTTATAAATCCCAAAATTCACAATAATTAAAATAAAGACAACGTAATCTATAAAGACAATATCATTTATTGAATAACATTATAAATACACCTTTACAAATAAATAATATCGAATTATAGGGAGTGGAAAACAGATAAACCAATGTAACCAATATCTTTATTGAAGCCAGAATGTACCCATAGGAAAGAAAAATATTTCTACAAAGTTTTGCAGGGTAAATCCACTTTATAATGCGTTCGTTTATAAACCAAGTCGTCTTCCAAATCTCAAAAAGACGTGATCAACATCTTGTCTTTTCGAATATAAGTTGGTAGGCCTGTCTTCTAGTCTGTCAGCATCTGAAATTGAAAGACAGATTTAAAACCACGTCACTAATTAGAAAGAGTAAACAGTAACTGTCTAAAGTCCTCACCTCTCCTAAATTTTTGTGAGTACTAAATAATTAACAATATAACCTTAAAATAGCATGTTGCAGTATAATACTGGGGAAATGGTGTATTAAAAAAGCCAGTTAACTATAGTTACCACTTCGACATTTGTCAATTGTTTTATAGACAACTGTATCACTATATAAGTATAAAGTATGGTACGTTCAAAAAGAACAATATCGCTTTTATGGCAAACATATATTTGCTTTCATTCAACAGGTATATTGTATTTCATTGAAAAGGTTCATGTTTTTGATACACTAATTACAATCTGGCTTAAGCAGCTCAGGTGAATTGAGTAGCAGTGCAGTATATGTCTGACAAATAAGATCAACTAAGATCATAAAATAGTCATGACTAAGCTATGTGTAACGGAGATGAATTGGGTTGAATTGTGTAACGATTTTCTCAAGCTTACTGGGTGAAACATTATCAGCCCAGGTTTCAAGAGGATGTCCTCAGGGGTTCCTATCTCCTCTAATATGGAACCTTGTAGTGGACGGACTTATAGGGACACTCAAAGTGGAACACCACAATGTCTTGGGATATTCTGACGATCTTGTTATCATATCACAAGTAAAATTCAATACTACAGTTAGAGAGCGCATGCAACAAGCTCTGAACATACTAACAAAATTGACGAAAGAAGTGGGTTTAAAGATAAGTTCCACCAAATCAAACATAGTGCCTCATACCAAAAGAAGGGACATGGTGGGGATACAATGATGGGGTTATTCAAGCTGCTAAATAACTTGAGTAACAAAACAGATCACATATCCATTAAGGACATCGTAAGTGAAGCCATTTTATATATTAAAACAGACTATATGGCCACCAAACGTCTCTTCGGCCCAAAATATGAAGTAGAGATACCTCACCGAAGAGACTGGTACCTAAGACCCAAGCAGACTGAAGTTTCCTAGAAGTGAGATTTGTATACAGACGGGTCAAGAACTGGGAAAGGGACAACAGCAGGGATGTATAGTGAAATGAGCAGCACAAGATGTTCCTTCTCACTAGGAAAACATTTCAGGCGGAGATTTATACTATCCTACAATGTGTTGGAATTAACAAATACAGTACTGATACTCATAGAATAAACATATTAACTGGCAGCCAAGCAACCCTTGCGTCTTTAAATAGTTGCAAGGTAACATCCAGACTGTTAGGGAAATGCCGGAAAGAAGTGGCAGACCACGTTAAAGTAAAGTCGGTACCGGGACATAACGATATTTATGGAAATGAACAAGCTGATCAACTCGTGAGAAGAGGTTCAGCAACAATTTATTTTGGGTCAGAACCAGTCCTTGCGAACACAAAGACTATTTTCCGAGGACAAATACAAAAATAAGTACAAAGCCAGCATAGTCTAAAGTGGAGGAACACTCCTAAGCAGGTACACAGTAAGACCTTTATAGGTGATATACATGTGTGAAAAGGGCCGCAGAGCTACTGAATATCAGTAAGAATCAGCTAAGAATTATTTCAGGGTCATGCACCGGTAAAAGACCACCTGCATTAAATGGAGATGTATGACGGGGATCCCAGCTACAAACTGTGTGGCATAGGAATTGAGACCGTAACCCATACCTCATCTGAATGTGAGGCACTGGACACGAGGAGACAAACAATTTTCGAAAAAGCCAATGTGTCACCTGAAACATATGGCACACATCCAGTGGACCTATATCGTCTAGTCGAAGGTACGAGGATAACTGGATGGGTGGACTAAATGTGGGAGTAGAGTACAATAAGCCAACAGACTGCAATGCTCTCGGCATGAGAACGGATTCCAAAAAGGGAAGAAAGTTATGTCGACCTAGGATTTAAAGCTAGATTGCGAAATTATCATTTTGTTGGTTTAATTTCAATGCGGTACTTGAAAGAGACTAGAAAATGTGCCAAAACGCTCAAATTAATGTATACTCACATTGTTTCGGCATGTCTTCAACGGCTTGTTCAATTGCGAAGCAGAGTTGTCTTAGAGCTGGGTTCATTTGCTCTTGTATGGAACTTGGCGGACAACTTATTATCGATGCTTTCGCAACAGACGATAATAAGATGACAAGAACCGTTCCCAATACGCAAGCAATGATTGTTGAAGTCTGCATTCTGAAATAGAATAGGCATTTATAATAATTATATCTGCACAAGTAAGCATGATTAATGTGCGTAGACAATATAAATATTTTTTGTTGACAATAAACGAATAATGGAATTTTTTGTGTTGCAGAAAACATTAAAGCAGTTATAGTAAAGACAAACATATATAACTTAACTATTAATGAACAAATTTTTGTTGGCCTTTCAAATATGTTGATTGGCTATTCAACTAGGTAGTGCATTTGGGGAAAAGATATATCTCTTATGAGGTTTAGCTCAGATACACCTAGAGGTCCACGTCCGTATAAAATGATGAACATACACTGGAAGATGAATGATATTCTCTTTCGTCTTTCTACATATACAAACAACAAATAGATCCCCACTACTTGCATAACCATGGAAGCCAAGTCTTGGTTATGTAACCTTATTATGATGAGCCAGGATCAAAAATTTGTGTAAGTAGTCCCAAATTAATAGTGTTTTATACGAGATTTAAGATTTTCAGTGTTACTTGAACTCAATAACTTTTCCATACATTTTTACAGGCACATATCAAATGGTTGTACTTTTGTTTGGTATGGATATACAGATACATGCAATGAGAAACGGAACATAGGGGTTTTAAGCATTGTATCAGAAATGCTTTTGAACTAGTCCACTAATATCAAGCTTCAACAGATTAAAATCATGATTATTACAATCGTTCATTTGGACACCTACAGCATACCGTACAATTCCCACCACTCCGTAGTCTCAACTGTGGGCGGTCGTCCTTAATTAGCGTTAGACAGTCAGTAAACAGCAGTCGATATCCAAGTATTCAAAATAAAATAAATTCGTAGGGAAATCAGAATGTACACCCTTCGGGAGAAAATTGAAATTTCATCGTGGTATTTTGGAGGTCACTCACAAGATCAGCGGATTTGTCCCCGAATGGTTTCTTTTTATGGGGTTTTTTTAAAAAATGAAATTCATCGGCACAATTTTGAACGGGCTCAAAATTTTATAGAATTAAGGGCGAAAATTGTCCAGCTTTGTGCAAACATTACACCGAATCAGCTCAGAGATACAAGATTATCTTTGTTTTATTTAAGAATTCATTTTTATTTTGGAAGCCGTTATGGCTAAAGGAAATCAAAAGACACTTGAATACTAAATCGCGCACACGCACATAACCACATAACTAACAAATATTGAAAGGAGAAGAGGCGGAGTTTCTTACAGTAGTTCTGAATCCAGCTGTCCAGCTAAATACTTGATATTTATTGAAGTAAATTTATAGACATTTTTTGTTGGTGGACTATTTAGATCGGAGAATACATTAAATCTCTATGTTCCGTTTCTCATTACATGTATCTGTAAAAACTCACTTAGAGCTAACTTCCATACAAAACGTTCAAATGTATTTTCATCAATTTTAAGAAATTTACTTAAGTAAGAGGTAGGTAGGAGGTCAAATAAGTGAGCAGATGCATATACCACAAAACTGCTACTATAAAGAATGGATGGATCTAGAGAAATAAGAGAGGAGAAGCAAAACAGAAATATATTATTAAAGGAGCGTTGTCAGATTAATCAAATCAAACTATACAAATAGAGTAGTAAGCATCAAAAATGCCTATGGTTATTTGTCAGGTTCTTTGTACTAGTGATGAGCAAAGCAAGAAACAAGACCAACACCAAGACAGTCTTGGTAACGGACTCGCTTTTGCTTGGCCGCTCTTACTCTTGGTCTTCTTCAAATACTTGTAGTCTTGGTCTTACTCAAATAGTTTGTTACTTACTACTTACGTCGTTTTGGAAAATTTTCGATTCTTTTGATAGGTGTAAATTATAAATGATCAACAAACATATATTGAACTTACAACAAGTATTCTCATATATCCTATTTAAAACGAAAGTTGCAATTTTTACTTTAGCTTTGCACTTTGCTCTTGGTCTTGCATTCTCGGTCTTGGTTTTGATCCTGTTCTTGTTCCTGTTCATTCGGTCTTGTTCTTGGTCTTGCTAGTGTTTGTATGATCTTGGTCTTGCAGAATCGCATAACCAAGACCAAGATTGCAAGTCCAAGACAGAAATGACTTATTACTACTTTTCACAGAGTATACCAATATATCATTATACACCCTGTAGATGTTTAAGTACCAAGAACAAAAAATCACAAATGATATTTAATTAAAAATTATAATCCCAGACATTAGACCTTGTTCAATCATTAATATATTGAAGTCCGTTTCGAAGTATTTCATTTAGTCCTGCACTCCACAACACAACACAAAACTGTAGTTTGTTATTTCTCAGATATATAATTGACTGTACTCTGAAGATTTCCAGAATTAAAACGATAACAAAACAAATTGAAATATTATTACTGTGTTTACCACAAACATAACTAGTCGAAGCAATGGTGCACTAAAAAGGCCAAAGATAGGAAATCTTTTAGGATACGACGTATCGGAATGCGGTTTTTTGCATTCGCTTGCAAAAATTATTTATATCATTTTTACCTACTTTGTACCTATTACCAACCGGAAGTTGCATTGCTGCAGCCAAAAATGCATGCAAAAAATGCATCTTTTGAGAGGCATTTTGGCAAATTTAATAACTTCGTAAATAAGAGTCAGAATTGGCTCAAGTCGGGTAACCGGGGGTTTTCGAAGTCGCTGATCACGATTACCCTGGCTCTGAACGTCTTCCCCGAGGACGCACCAGGTGTCCGTGGGGTGTTCGTCGGTGCCATATTTGAATTCAGCGACCCGAAAAACCCCCAGTAAAGATTTTTGGTTGGTCTTTTTCAATAGTGCCTGGAAACCCCTCGGGGATGACGTTCAGGGCCAGGTTAGGGCGTACCAGGTGTTCGGGTGGTCGTTTTTAACATAAAATTAGGATTCAGCGCACACAAAAAGCCCCCATAACGATTTTCGATTCGTTATTGTCGATATTTCCAGAAAAATTCTCGAAGATGACGTCCGCGTTCATGTTGGGGCCCACCAGGTGTCCGTGGAGTGTTCGCCGATGGTATATTCGAATTCAGCGACTCAAAAAACCCCCGGGTGCCCAGTTTCTCTCCTCTCTCGCATAAAGTTCGGGATAGTCCCGGAGATGACGTTCGTCGGCGTTCCTGAGCTCCAGGTATTCGGGGGTCAATTTGAATATCATAATCGTGATCAGCGACCTCGAAAACTCCCGGGTACCCGACTTGAGCCAATTCTGACTCTTATTTACGAAGTTATTGAATTTGACAAAATGCTTCTCAGAAGATGAATTTTTTGCATGCATCTTCGGCTGCAGCAATGCGACTTCCGGTTTGTAATAGGTACAAAGTAGGTACAAATGATATAAATAATGTTTGCAAGAGAATGCAAAAAACCGCATTCCGATACGTCCTATCCTAAAAGATTACCTATCATAATGCTTCATTTCCTCGACTAAACAGTGTATAGGTGATGAACAACTGCACATTTAAATTGTTAGTAGTAGAAAATGTATGAAATTACTTGCCTTTCCATAGATTTTTTCATCTCTTTTTGAAGAGGTATTATTTGAAAAGTCGAACTTGGTTATTGGTCTAAGTAAATTGGAATAAATGAACATAAACGAAATAAAATGTAAAATATTCCTGTAGGGTATTTTGCAAAATAGGATGAAAGAGAAATTTTATAAGGACTTTTATTTAAATAAAAGATTTTTAATGTATCATTTTACATTCAAGCAGTTTAATTTAAAAAAAAAACAGGGATGTGCCTATATACAAAGCATCAATATACAATCGTGAAAATATTCATCTTATTACTTAATCCTGAATCAACTCCATTTGGACTAGTCAATTATTCAATTACAGGATCGCTTCCAAACTTACTAATATAATAGAGAATATAATATATAGCTTGGAATAAAAGCACAAAGAATGTACAGACAGAAATACTTTGATTTGACAAATGTATAGATTTTACAGAATAGATTGCACGTATCTGTTATTATGTAGACAAGTAAGAAAAGAACAGAACATAACAAAACAAAGATAAAAAATAAAATACTTACTCAGTAATAAAAAAATTAAATTTCTCTGAAAGTATAGAACAAAAATTAATGAAATAAAAGTAGGACCTGGCAAAATATAAATAAATAGCTACTTACTGTTTCAAGTTTCAGATAAATAATACTATAACAATAGTGAAGCTTATTACAGTTTCCTGGAATATTGTCGTATTTAATAAAGTGTTTTATCAACACATGTCGAAGAATAATTATTTATATTCACACTTCATACATTTTTGAAAAATAATATTTTTCAAAAACAGTGACCGTTCAACTAAGGAGCAACAACTACTTCCCGTGCAATATGCACCGCCGGATATTGAATTACACTCCAAAGTCAAACGGGGTTGGTACATCTACAAGATATTTAAAAACCAACCGTTCTGGTTTGCGATTAGAAGTGAAGATGTCGCTACTGTCACAATCTTTACATTTCCGTTACTGGAAGACATGTTTTGATTGTGATTGAAGTGTATTCTTCAGTCCGGGATTAGCGATTGGTTGGTTTTTAAATATCTTTTAGATATACCAACCCCGTTTGACTTTGGAGTGTAATTCAATATCCAGCGGTGCATATTGCACGGGAAGTAGTTGTTGCTCCTTAGTTGAACGGTCACTGTTTTTGAAAAATATTATGTTTCAAAAATGTATGAAGTGTGAATATAAATAATTATTCTTCGACATCTATTGATAAAAATAGTATATTATTAAACGAGCGTTTGCGTCCCGAGCCGTAGGTGAGGGGCGCAAGTCACCCGACAGAATAATGGCCATAAATTGCGAGTTGAATGTTATACTTTGTCCACGACCCTTGATTTCTTTATTAAATAAAAGTTAAGTAAATAATGCGAGTGTAGAACGGAAAGTAATAATTTGGTATTTGGTATTGACAATTCTAACGTCGAAATTAATAAATTTCTGGAGTACGTCAAATAATGTGACATATATAGAGATAGGCGATACTGTGTATAAAGTATCGATACACCGTACCGTTATAAGTATATTGTTTTAAAACTGTCAATATTAGAAAATATCGTTATGAAAAGTATCAATACTAAAAATTACGATATTTTATCAATACGATATATTTCAGAAACAAATTTCCTAAACAAACATACGCAGATTTAATAGTTTATTTCACATTGCCTCTAGTCAACTAAGCCGGAATGTTGTGTTGTCATAGTAACATATGCTATTTAAATGCAAAGGCGTGAATTATGAACCATAATTCATTCTAGTAGATGGGTACCACATACCTTTTGTTAGGACGTAAAATATTGACTTATTGTTAACTGGTCGTGGACAAAATATTAATTCTGTCAAACCAAAAAAGAGTTTTTACGATAGTTGTGAAATGTTGGTTTCTAATTAATTTTATACAATATTATATTGAAGAATTTTCTGGCCACCGATCTATAGGATCAAAATACTTTCAGGTAATACCAGCCGATGTTCCATTTTATCAAATGAAAATAAAAATCTCATACTATAACAATACAAAACCAAATTGAACCCTTTTAAAAAGCACTTTCGATATGTTATCAACTCGTAAACAACTTTTTTTAACTCTCAACAAATTATAGGTTTCTTCGTGAAAAATATTTAAATGTCTATCTACATCGAATAATATTCCAACAAATGTAAGGATAAACAAGAAAAAACAATAAAAAATAAAAATATTATTTAAAATAATGCATCTTATAATTAAATTTCTATTATCATTCTCCTGTTAGCACTGATCAACGTCAAACGTTAATGCTGTAGGTGTCAATGATAGTAAAAAATAACTTACTGTGTACACACAGGGAAAGAGCGTGCTTTAGATTGCTACAAAATCAACAAATATGGTCTTCGTTTGAAATATTTTTCTATTAGGCGTGGTAATGTTCGGCCATATTTATACAATAATAACAGCAAAATTATTTGCCACATTCCATTTAAATATTATATACAATTACGGCTGAACAGTTACCACCAAAAGGTAACAATGACATTTTTTACTACAGTAGCGTACATGTAATTAAATTAATTCTCATTGAGACCAACTGTAATATTTATAGTCCAATTTCCAGTAAAGGTAGACGTACGCTAAGGGAACGTAGACCCTTTATTTTTTGGAGAAAATATAAATCAAACAAGAACCGTAACTCCATTTAAAAACAGTAAACCGTTATATATATCCAAAATTAAAATTTATCAATAATGTAACCAAAAATGTTTTAGTTATAAAACCACTGTTTCAATGGCATTGCTCATTATTTTTCCAGGAATATGGAGAAAAATAAAATAACAAATTCCTCCGAAAGTCTTACGACCCTCTAATTTCAATTTTATAGTATGCATTTTTCCGCTGTATCTTTCATAGCACATATGTAAATTGGTTAAGTTTGATCCTAAAAGCTTTTTGCTGGTAATTCTAAGGGCCTGGTACTTCTTATAGTGTGTGATAAATGTAACAATCTGAAGTGTAAAAACACCGTTATTTTTTAAAGGAAAGTTTTTATTGGAATATATTTTTCAAATTTTCAACAGAAATACTTGTGAAAACACATGAATTAGAGCTTACGCATTTTTCTGGTGATTTAATGGAAACAGATGATAGAAACTTTAATCGTTTAGAACTTTCCAAGTCAGTCAGTTTTATATTAGAGAAAAACGATTTGAAAAATAAAACTAAATGTGGGAAGTGTTAACTTAAAGAAAAGAAAAGACGTAGTTATAGTGCGAATGATTCAATCGTCAATACATTTTTACAAAGAAGATAAAGGCCATTTGAATTACATTTTTTGAATGGGACAGATTTATCTATACAAGCGAGTTCTAATATTTGTCGTTGTAATTAATCTCATTCACTGGTAATATTTGAGGCAGTATACAGTATAAACCCACGAGCATTGGCAGTTCGTGGCTTAGAAAATATTTCTAATTAAAAGATATTATATTCTAGAAGTTCCAGGCCATTACTCTATATCTCTCGAGTGATTGAAAGTACTTATTTCCAGTGACTGATCAAAGGCTCGAGTTCGGCTTGTTCCGAACGAAAAAAAATCCGCAAAATATATTAGGACGTGTCGAAGCTTAGTACTTGAGTATTATGTATATATGTATAAAAAAATGGTATTCCGTACTAAGCCCAACCCTATTCATAATAGCAATGAATGATGTTCTACAAGGATTGAAATTTTCACTTAATGCTCGAATATATATGCCGACGACCTGGCGGTATATTCTCAAACAGTGTCATTTTTGGTCGCATTCGAGGTTGTATAATTGATGGACAAAAGTAAAAACCTTGATAACAGTCAAAATATCACACAAGAATTTTTATTTCGCCTAGAACACTGGACAAAGCAAAAAGGCTTCATCTTTTCGATTTATAAAGTAATTTAATAAGAATGAATTTAATATTCCCATTTGTTTGGCATGTTGAATCCTTGACAATCACATAAATTCATCTAAAACTCAGTGAATAAGGTGTTCCCATTGATGCAGGTTATTTACACATTAATTCAATATTAAACTATTAGCTCATCCTAATTATGAACCATAGAGTTCTGTATCTTTTATTATTATGGCTCCAAAGTAACCACTTTTCATTTGTTAACATTGCTTATTATTTATCAGTTTTTCTCCATGTGGTTATTAGAACTATTATACCTTCAATATAGTTTTAACGAATCCATTAAATTCGATAAGGATCGGGAATGACAACAGACAACGTATTTCTCATTAGTTCTCCTTCTCCATCCTCTTTCGTAGTTTGTGATAATTTACATAATCCAATTAGGAATTGCTGCATTTTATTCAAACACGAAACATAACAGGAGCTGATAATATGCCCTGTCCACAAAATTATTCGTGTTCTGCAATAGCACCACATTTTAGAAGCATTAATTTCATTTTGTGTCGTTTGTGAGCAGCATGGAAATATATGGAAAAAGCGTACCATGTCAGTACAAGTCCCAGTTGGTTTTTATGTTCAATGACTACATTATACATTTCGCATTTTATTAAAAATTTAAATTAGATTTATTTGTGCTAACTTATCTCAACCCTCAACCCTTATTAAACAATATTCTCTACAAATATTTTCATATTAAAACGTTTTATTTTGTTACAATCACAAATTCTCCTAATCCAAATCTATAAAGTAGGTAGGTACTTTTAAATCATTATAATAAAATAGCTGCTTCCAACAAAAAATGTGGGAAGTTCACAACTTAAATATTCTCAATAAATACGCAGACCTGTGATTTGATTACTTAAATAAAACGAAATCGAAAACGGAAAAGGATTATACGATGCATAACGAATTAAGTGAGGAATAAATATGTGACAGCAATTACCGCGCTTTGCAACCAAACATCTTATATGAAAGAATAGTGAATATTAGCCATTATATGCGAGTAGAATACTATATTTTGTCCACCACTGTTAATTACCTGTTTATAAAGGAATTTATTTTTTTTCTTTTTTCCAATTTAGGAAGGGATTATTGGTTTTCATATACCTATAATTTTTACAATTTTTCTGGCAATTAATTTAAGGATACCTACTATTTATTATGCTTCTCTTATTTTTGCCGGGGTAACATTCATTTCATTGTCTGACTTGCTTTCCCTATCATAATTTCCAGTAATTTCAATTTACGTTTAGTAAATAATGAAAATTCTTGCAATCAGCTATAAATTATTTAAAACGTCACTTTCTCATTTTGACATTATCATACGCTCTATATACAACAGCTTGATAAATTATCATATATAGCTCCTATTTTTCCGTGTCATGTGACCTGTTCGAAATCCACACCCATTATCACTGGTGAATAATGTACGTCATTGTAGTTGAAGAAGCACACGTAAAATGTAAACATTATCAAATAGTAGTGGACAAAAGTTATTATTCTTTTGAGTGGCAAGAATTAGGTTGATAAATAACGTGACACTGAATATTACAAGATATGTTTTCAGTTTTCATACAATAAAAAAATGCCCCTTTATTAAATTGTTCCACATATTCCAAACACGTTCATATCATTAAATTGTAGGTTAATATTTTACGTTATTGAATAAATCTTAAAACGAAAACTACAACTCCGAAATATAGACTTTTGCTATTAACAATGTCACTTTACTACTTGACATTCTGATTTATATCATCTTAGATTGGGTGCCGTGTATCTAACCTCGTTGGTTTTATTGTACTTTTAACAATAAACGATAAATTTATTGCCACCATTCAAAGCTAGAATATCTCTTTGTAAATAAGGGTAAGTTTAATAAAGTACTCCTGGAAATCAAGAAAGAAATAATATGTTTCCTATACAAAATTTTCATATATGGATTTACCAACAATTTTCGTTAATTTTTTTTAAATTATCAATGCTGAACTTTTAGGATTGAAACAATATATTTAAAATTGTAATTTTGTATGCTATTACGCAATTAATAAAAATGTTATCAACAAAAAGGAGGTTTCTAGGAAAACTAAAACGAAAGTGTATCACCCCATATACAGACCAATACTCACGTATGGATGCGAGTCGTAGGTTTTAAATGACAAACAGAAGAGTAAGATTCAAGCAGGAGATGAAATACCTAAGAAGAGTTAAAGGAATAACAAGAAGAGATCGTATTGGAAACCAGACAACAAGAGAGGAATTAAAAGTAGAACCTTTACTAGAATTCATAAAAAAGGCAACTGAGTTGGTGGGGACACTTACAGAGAATGAAGGATACCAGAGTAATCAAACAAATATAGCAGGCAAGACCAGAGAACAAAAGAAAAATAGAAAGACCGAAAAATACCGGGGACAAAACAATTGAAAAAATCCTGAAAGAGAGAAACCTAGCGTTGAATGAAGCAAAAATCAAAGCCAAAAACAGGAAAGAGTGGTGGAAATTCGTACATAGATGAAAAGAGGTTACCTCCCTACACCATACTATATGGTAGAAGGATTGTTTGATTATATATATATTTAACGTATGATGTTTGATTTAACAATTGCTTCCAGATGTATGTCTTATGTTTATAAAGTTATCAACATAGTCAGCAATTTTTATTAGAGATAAAAAATCTGCGAACGCTAGATTATTATATAGCCTGGCATTTTCATTATATGATAAGCGTAATAATATTTCATAATATTCCTAAACACACCTTTCGGTGATATTACTGAACAATGTGTAGGCAATGCAAGATTTAAAATATCCTATACCAAATGTTTTATATACAGTAGGTATAGTAGGATTTTGAGGAAAACGAACATAGGAAACACCGTGCTGCTATTTATTGTTGTGATAATGTCAAATTGTTAATAAAAAATTGCTTTTCACTGTAGCGGTAATAAAAAAAACAGGTGAAATAAGGTACGAAAAAGGTCGACCGTCGGTCATCCCCCCTAGAGCGCTTGGGGTTCGCCAGCGCTAGTAGCTGGCCCACGCTCAACATAGAGTTTAAATGGCAACGCGGTCTTTCCTATATTCGGTTTCCTCAAAATCATACGGTATACAGTTGCTTTGAGCGAAAGACTATTTAAGAATAATTTCTCTTGCAAATATAGTTGTGTCATCTACCAATGTATTTTTTGCTTTAAAAGGACAGTACAAATATTTATATGAAGCTTCTTTTGTGATGTAAATATTGCATACAATACATACTTCCACAAAAGGGCATGTCTCATTGTAGAAGGTTCAAAAAGATAAGGAATTGAATAAATTCTTCTTTGAATAGGCACTATGGATTGCAATTGGAGTGATAATTAACAAAAAATATAAATGCGATTATTAGAAGATTTTATAGAGAATGTACTATTTGCATTAGTGAAAACTCAATTATTATATTCACTGTATAAGAATTATATTCGCTGTATAAGAATAATAATAATCGACGTCAGAAGCTGGTCAATTTTCAATATAAAAGTATAAAGTGTAACGGAAGATGTAAAAGAAATAAACATAGGAAAAAATCTTATTTATATTAATATTACGAATTAAAATTACATTTAACTATGTATATTTCTAGTCATTTAGAGTTGATTGAAAAGACACAAAATAATTAATTCGTTTTCAAATAGAAAATAAAAATATTCTTATTAATTTATAATTGATATAATTTGAACACTGAGAATGTTTCAAAATAATTATCACAAAAATAATATGTCTAAAATGGCTTAACGTTTGAAAGTCTTTTTTTATAGATTAAATTCGCAAAATATTAAATCAAAACTTGTATACACTTGAAAAACAAACAAGTATTAAATAATATTTAGGTCGATTAACATTCATCTAACCCCATAGTTAATTATTTTTGCCCAATATTAAAATTTTATAAAGAATATTTCTTAATAACTCAAATAAACGTCACCAAATAATTTTAAGAATATATATTATATCAACTTTTCATTTAACGAAACAAATTATTTTTCAAATTTGAAGCAAAAAATATATTTTATATCCACACCACAACCAGAGCACATTCCGAAAAAGTATTGGGCACATCGGACACCTATACGGTAAAAGGATATAGATATGATTAAATATATAAAAACAAAAACACTTACGTGTGATTCACTGAAACTTGGAACAAATTTTCTTGGAAAACGCTTGTTAACAGTCGGTTTGAAGTTTGTGTCCTCTTCTTTTATATGTCCTGTGATAGAGCGCCTACGTACAACGACTGCAATTTTTCTGCGCATATCGTCAATTTCGCAGACATGTGACTGTCATCATACAATTAGGAAACATACCGTGTAGATAATAGTTAATTGAGTTGTCACAGGTAAACAAATCTCGGCAAACTATCGATGAGTGCCTTTAGCGGAAACGCATGATTCCTAATTAGACGTTTGGTGAGATAAAACCAGAGAAATTTGGAAACTATAAGAGAAATAACATTTTTGAGGGGAATTTTTAGAACGGAAATACGTCAATAAACTTTAATGTGGCTTTTCACCTGCAGTAAAGATAGTAGCAGAATTGCTGTTGCATGAAAACTTCTAATTAAGAAGCTAATTGAAATTAATAAAACTAAACTGAAAAGGTACAATTGCATTTAATAGCAGATATTATTCAGATGAAATTCTTCCAGTTCGTTATAAAAGCTTTTTTTCTATCACCTACTATCATTAATACTGAATTTAAACCACCAACAAACTAAATTAGTTGTAAGAATGGTACGACGATACGTTCTCAAAATCAACTTTTTTTAAGATAATTATGTAGATGAAATGAATTTTTGTCAATAGTAATAGCTAATATGACAAATTCCTACAACTGAGCAGAATTCCATTAAAATATTTCGTTTTACTGTAATAACACTCCAGTTTGTAATAGCATCATCCAATTACTGAATGTACATAATATCAGTCATTGTTTCGTAAACGTGTTCACATAGTAAGGAATCACAAAAAAATGATATCAATAGATGATTAACGATATAGGTATATACGGGTGTCCCGAGACTAATGGAAAAAAGTCAGGTGCGTATAATCTGAACCAAAATAATGTTAGTACTTCATATAAACTTTTTCTACGCAGGCCCTCGTTTTCAAGTTATAGGCCTCCAAAGTTTAAATTCTGAATTTGGTTTTTATTTTTATTTTTTGTACTAGTTATTTGATCTTTATAAAATTTACGGCAAAGCTATAATGTACGTGTATGTTTAATTTGGAAAGGTAAACAGATTTGCGTGCCTTGAAGCCACGGACGGACTACTCGCAATGGTTAGTGACCCAAAAATTTTGCAGGGATGGCACACCCTGTATGAAATTATCGACATTGACTTCCCCACACATTAAGCTATGGAAAAGGTACTCTTGTTGGAATTCGATAAAATAGCCGTTAGGCTAATATTTACAGTTTTATTAATGCACTACGTACCAATTCAAGCATTAACCATTTTTATAAGTACACAACGAGGTAAAACTAACTTATTAATACGATGTCCAAGATTCACCTACTTGTTCTACAAAAAAATAATTTGATGATAGCAGAAGATAAAAAACATAGGATTAGTTGCCAAACGTTGTGTAGAATGGTTCGTAGTCAGTACTTGTCAATAATTCATAAGTCCTTAATTTAACAGTTACAATCGCAGAATTCACTTTTATTGAGTACGCAGATATGCATTTAATGTATGGACTGGCTTCTCGAAACTGTTTAGAAGCCAGTAGGCTTTATGCAGAACATTTTCCAAACAGAGTTTTGCCAAACAGACGAATGTTTGAGCGTACTGATCTCAGGTAACGAGAAACAGATATGAATAAGTAAATGTAATTTTCCATGTAGGTATACAATACAAAATTTTAAATTCAAGGAAGTTTTTTGCCAAAAAATAGGTGGAGAAGGTCCAGTACGAAGCGTACTTACTGTGGCAGTTGAACAATACTGGTTAAATGCAGTTGATAATGAACCATCAACGAGTTTACGAAAATTATCAAGAGAACATAACGTCTCGAAATCAGTTGTTCATCGCGTCCTAAAAGAACAGCTGTTATATCCTTTTCACATGAAAAAAGTACACAGTATGACAGTGGCTGATTATCCTGCACGACTTGAGTATAGCCAGTGGTTTCTGCGACAACAACAAGTAGACAATACATTTATTAATAACGTTCTCTTTACGGACGAATCCGGTTTCACCAGAGATGGAGTCATTAATTCTCATAATATGCATTTATGGGATAATGTGAATCCGCATGGCCTTATCCAAACTAGGAACCAGCATAGATTCATGGTTAATGTTTGAGCAGGAATAGTTGGCAATCATTTGATAGAGCCATACTTTATTGACGGTACTTTGACCGGTCAGAGATATTTGGAGTTTTTGCAAAATGGGTTATGGAACCTGTTTGATGATGTGCCACTACAAACTCGTAGGAATTTATGGTTCATGCATGATGGGGCCCCTCCTCATTTCAGTTTAGATATACGACAGCATTTACACACAAGGTTTTCAATGGCTACCGCGATCAGGAATCGTTAATCCTATAGATTTGTTTCTCTGGGGTTATCTTAAAAGTAAGGTATACACAACAACTGTGAATACAAGGCAAGATTTAATAGACAGAATTGTGTTACACTGCAATGTTTTTATAAATAATATGGGATTGCTCTTTCAAGTGCAAATAAACAACCTTCGTAGACTTAGAATGTGCGTGGAAGTGGGAGGAGCTCATATTGAACATTTATTAGAATAACGTTAGTTTTTGTTGTCGATTAATAATAATAATAATAATAATAATAATAATAATAAAAAGTTGCGGTGCTGGTCAGACTCTAGTGGCGACTACAAAGAACATACTCCAATGGAACTGTAACGGTATTAAAACCCATCTAGGTGAGTTACAACTATTTATTAAGCAATATGATTCATACTGTCTATGTATTGAAGAGTACCATCTTACTGAAAAAGATACTTTTTCACAAAGAGGCTATACTACATTTCGTAAAGACTCCCGAAGAGAACTAAGAGCTAAAGGAAGTGTGGTTACATTCATTAAGGATACTATACCAGTAACCAGCATTGCAGTAAACACCAACCTTACTGCTAGAGCAGTACAACTACATCATCCGGTATCAATGGTCATTTGTAACATATATCAACCAGATAGAAACTGGAGATATAAGGATATAGAAGATTTGATACATCAACTCCCCCGCCCGTTTGGGGCTCTCAAAATACTGACACCCGAGGTAGAATTATAGATAATCTAACTGACAATTTAAATTTGGTAATACTAAATAACGGCAAGGGTACATTCTTAAACACTAGATCGAATGCTTTATCGGCTATTGACTTGTCTATTTGTTCACCAGCACTCGCACCTTTATTGTCATGGGATTGTCCTCAAGAATTTAGCACTGATCATTCCCCAATATGTATTGAGTGTGCTTGCCAGTTCCATGACCAGATCACACACGAGCGATGGAATCTAAAAAGTGCCAACTGGAATTCATTCCGACATCATACAATCTCACTCGCCCTACCCTCCACCGAAAATGTTAATGAAATGGTCGAACATATAACTAAGAAAATCACAGAAGCAGCAGCGGAATCAATCCCAAAGCAATATCCAAGTAACAATCTGAAAAGAATACCCTGGTGGAATAAAGATGTTGAATATGAAATTAGAGAAAAGAAAGGCACTTTTAATTTACTGCAAATCTAATCTAAACAGCAAAGAGCCAGAGCTAGAAGATCAATTGTTAATAGCAAGAAACATGCATGGGAAAAATATGTGTCTACGATAACAAAAGACACCCCTACCGGAAAAACGTGGATAAAAATGAGAGCAATAATGGGTAAGAGAACTAAAAATATATCTCAAGTTTTAGAACGAAATGGTCAACATATAAGTGATCCCAGTGAAATAGGAGAACTCTTAGCAAACCAGTTCGAATTGGTCAGTAAAACTGCCAATTACGATAACTCCTTTTTGAGGCAAAAGGCTAACTCGGAGATACCGATTACATTTGACGATGACAATGATTCACCATACAACAAACCATTAACAATGGAAGAGATGGAAAATGCTCTTCAAGAATCAAAGAGCTTTGCAGTGGGAACAGACAATATCCCCTTTGAATTTATCAAACAGCTTCCATGCGAGGCTAAATAAACAATTCTGGAATTATTCAATTTCATCTGGCAAAAAGGTATTCTTCCTGTATCCTGGTCCGAGTCCATTATGATACCCATCCACAAGGCTGGTAAAGACATGAAGTATGCAGAAAACTATCGACCTATTTCTCTCATATGCTGCTTAAGCAAAACCCTACAAAAAATAGCTTCTGCATCCAGCTTAGGCAGGGTTTAGAAAATACAGATCGACGTTAGATCTGCTCACAAAACTGGAAACAGAAATCCAAGATCGATTTAGCAGGAGGGAGCACCTAGTGGCGGTATTCTTTGATATAGAAAAAGCCTTCGATATGACTTGGAGATATAACATTCTTCTCACACTAAGAGATTGGAAGCTGACAGGAAACCTACCGATCTTCATAAAAGCATTTCTTGAGAATAGATCGTTCCGAGTAAAAACACGATTCTCCTTTACTGATAAGCACATGTTAGAAAATGGCATACCACAAGGATCTACAACTCAATTGTAAACAACCTTGATCCTGGCATAGAAGCTAGCTTATATGTAGACGACATTGCTATGTATTACGGAGCAGCAAGCATAACAGAGGTTGAAGAAAAGCTTCAAACAGCAATCGACAAAATTGTTAGGCAGGCTAACAAAATAGGCTTTAGATTCTCCACCACAAAAACGTTCTGCATTCATTTTTGCAGACTAAGAACCACCCATGCTGAGCCAAATCTTCGATTATATAACAATACAATAGCGATCAGAGAATCCGCTAAGTTTCTTGGTCTAATATTTGACAGCAAATTGTCATGGAAACCACATATCAAGGAGCTCGCAACGAGATGTAAAAAAGCACTTAACCCCTTAAAAGCTTTAAGTAGCATAAACTGGGGCTGTGACAGAGAAGTCCTATTGAGACTTTATAAGACAATCATATTATCAAAAATTGATTACGGATGCACATTATACGGAGCGGCAAGATCCTCAACACTTAAAATATTGGATTCCATACAAGGAACAGCCCTCCGAATTGCGCTAGGAGCCTTCCGTACCACTCCACTTCTAGCGTTATGCTGTGAAGCAGGTATATTACCGCTAAAGTATCGAAGAGAGCAAATACTCTCTAGCTACGCAGCCAATATTTGGGCACAACCAGAGCACCTGAACTTCAATTTATTATTTAATAACCTGAATGATAATGTATACCAGACCAGGCCCACCATAACAAAACCAAGCGGAGCAAGGCTGAAACAACTGTTTGAAGAAACTAATTTCTCATTGCCAAACATTATGCCACTGAAATTTTGCGAAATACCGCCTTGGAAACGAACTAGAATTAAAACATACTTAGGCCTGCAAAACTTATCCGGAAATATTCGCTACAGACTCAGATCGATAAGCTACTACAAACATATCCAAAATCGCAAATTATTGGCACGGATGGGTCGAAAACAGCAAATGGAGTCGGTTGTGCTTCCACCATACAACGGATACGCATAGTTGGACACTAAATAAGATGTCATCATTGTGCACAGCTGAAATGTACGCAGTATGGCAGGCCTTACTATATGTGAGAACCCTGGTATGCAACCGGTTTTTATTATACACAAAATCACTTAGTCTAGTTCTGGCACTCAGTAAAGGTAATATAAGTGACCCACTAATCTCTACAATACTAGCACAATTAATAGATCTAAAAGAAAACAGTACGGAAGTAATATTTGTGTGGATTATTGAAATAGTAGATCAGTCTGCCAAAGCATCAACATTAAAACCAGAAGACTCAGAAGATGTCAAAAATAAGATGAAGGCATTGATATGGAAGAAATGGCAGGAGGAATGGAACTCTCTCGAGGCTAAGCTGAAATCAGCTAAGCTCAGTGTTGAACCAAGAAAGAACCAAATCCAACTACACAAAAGGGAACAGGTCGTACTGGATCGACTGAGACTGGGTCATACTAACCTAACATCAATGTACATGCTAAGGGGTAGTAGACAACCAATTTGCGAAGTATTTGACAAAAACTGAACAGTGATTCATATAATGATAGAATGTAAGCAATACAGTAGGATTAGAAGGGTATGTGGTATTTACAGGATCTGGGAGTCTGCATAAACAACGATATTTCAAATATAGATAAAACTCTAAACTACTTAAAAAGGATAAATTTATTCAACCAAATATAAAATATATGACAAAACGTAAGAAACATTAAATAATATACTACAATAGGTACCTATATCGTGAAATTAAATAACAATAAACAACTGAAAATTTACACAGGGGGTTTTTGGTTGGTAGGTCATGTAAATGAAATCCAACACTACTCAAACGAGTGAACATGAGTTTTCGCTCCTGACCTTCAACGTACAGAGCAAATGGCCATATAATTGGAAAAAAATAATAAAAATAATAATAATAATTATGGGAGACTTCAACTGCCACAGTCCTCTCTGGGGATCTGAAATAACCGACACCAGAGGTGCTGATCTCGAGGCTCTATTGTCCACAGAAGAAGTCACCCTTCTTAATGATGGTTCACCTACACATCTGGCTGCTCTATCTAGTAACTTTACCACGGTTGATCTGACTTTGACAACGCCTCTGCTAGCCGGCAAATACAGCCTTGGAGATATTGAGCACTACATAAGGAACGAAATCATAGAACAGTGGAAAAATGACTGGAACGGTACTTGTACCGGATTAAAACAAATAAAACACAGGGTGCAAATAACGCCAACAATAAACCAAATGAAAACAAGGAAGGAGCAGGTCATACTGACAAGACTATGGATAGATCACAAACATCTGACTTCTTCCCACCTCCTATTAGGGACACGCCCTGCACAATGCGAGATATGCCATACTCCCGTCACTGTGAAACATATTATTACTGACTGCCAGAAATATGAAAACCAAAGAAAAAACAAACATCTACCAACTGATTTTAAGAGATGCTTAACAGAACATGCACACCAGGAAAATATATTAAACTTTCTGAAGACAATAGGATTATACCATAAGCTGTAGAAAAAAAACGAAATTATTATAAGGCTAATGACCTAGAAGTCGAAGCCAGAAGTGAAGAAAAAAAAATAATAATAATTTATTCAATTCAATAAAAATAGATACATAGATACATAGAATTAGTTCGCCTAAATTGAATAAACAGTTTAGGTCGCAGAAGTAGTTTTGATTACTACTTGTATTGTGACCGAAAAGCATGAACAAATCAGTTTTTTGGCAAATCCAGTACATTTTCAAGTCCAGTACATTGTCAAGTCCAGTAAATTGTCAAGTCCAGTAAATTGTCAAGTCCAGTGAATTGTCAAGTCCAGTAAATTGTCAAATCCGGCAATAAGACAAATCCAGTAAATCGTCGAGTTCTATAATTAAGGGGTACCATATTAACTGTTAGACACCTAAATATTTCTGGAATGGATAATTTTAATTATGATAGAGTTTGATTTACTATATTGCTAAAGTATCGTTAGGAATAAGTTTTAGTCTAATGTTTTATAACTTGTGTTTTTTGAGGTTTCCTTAATGGTTTAATAATGTTGTGTTCGTAATTTTGATTAAAAGCAAGTAATGACGTTGTTTGCGTACCTAATTAATTCGCATGAAATAAGTTCTTAATGTTTTTATCATCTGCTATCATCAAATTATTTTTTTGTAGAACTGTAGGTAAATCTTGGACATCGTATTAATAAGTTAGTTTTACCACGTTGTGTACTTATAAAAATGGTGAATGCGTGAATTGGTACGTAGTGGATTAATAAAACTGTAAATATTAGCCAAACGGCTTATTTTATCGAATTCCAACAAGAGTACCTTTTCGTTAGCTTAATGTGTGGGGAAGTCAATTTCGATAATTTCATACAGGGTGTGCCATCCCTACAAAATTTTTGGGTCACTAACCATTGCGAGTAGTCCGTCCGTGGCTTCAAGGCACTACTGTAAATCTGTTTACCTTTCCAAATTAAACATACACGTACATTATAGCTTTGCCGTAAATTTTATAAAGATCAAATAACTAGTACAAAAAATAAAAATAAAAACCAAATTTATAATTAAAAGTTTGGAGGTCTATAACTCGAAAACGATGGCCTGCATAGAAAAAGTTTATATGAAGTGCTAACAATATTTTGGCTCAGATTATACGCTCTTGACTTTTTTCCCATTAGTCCCGGGACACCCTGTATGTGTGTATATATTTATATACATATATATATAAATCAAAAATGGAGTCGAATTAATTTTTATTCAATCGGTTCGCATCCTGGGACAGCTGTTTCGGCCTTTAGGCCTCATCAGCCAGGCTATCGAACCGATTGAACTAAAAATCAACTCGACTATAATGATCAAAGATCAAGGTGAAACAACTAATACATTAGTGTCGCCATCTACGAATGCAAAGTAGAAAATGGATGTGGAGAAGGTATAGGTATTACAGCCACTACGCAAGAGGTATCTCTTGATATACATAGTGGCCAACCAAAGTTTGTTGGTATTTTTACCACCAACTCCACTCATGTCTAGTAGACAAAAGGAACAAATCAAAAATGGAGTCGAATTAATTTTTATTCAATCGGTTCGCATCCTGGGACAGCTGTTTCGGCCTTTAGGCCTCATCAGCCATTTTTTATTTGTTCCTTTTGTCTACTAGACATGAGTGGAGTTGGTGGTAGAAATACCAACATAGTTTGGTCGGCCACTATGTATATCAAGAGATACCTCTTGCGTAGTGGCTGTAATACCTATACCTTCTCCACATCCATTTTCTACTTTGCATTCGTAGATGGCGACACTAATGCGTTAGTTGTTTCACCTTGATCTTTGATCATTATAGTCGAGTTGATTTTTGGTTCAATCGGTTCGATAGCCTGGCTGATGAGGCCTAAAGGCCGAAACAGCTGTCCCAGGATGCGAACCGATTGAATAAAAATTAATTCGACTCCATTTTTGATATATATATATATATATATATATATACAAGGACAGGAATATTGGGGAAGCGGCAAAATTGTAAAAAGAGTACTCTTTACACTATTTTCCAAGCTTTCGGAATATCTTTATTTTCATTTTCAAGGATAGCATTCGAGATTGTATTACAATAAGTGGTTTTAAATGATAAATACATCTAACAATAATTTTGATTTGAATTTTTTAAAAAAATAAATGTCTAAATGATGTCAAAAAAATCGTATGCTTGATAACTATTCATTTGTTTTTTATAGAATAAGAACAAGTATAAAATTATAACTAATCTATATCTAAAAATATCGAGATTGGTTAGGTTAATCTTCTTTTTTTTTTAATTGCCTGATGTTATTTTAACGTCAAATGTTTGAAATAGACGAATTTGAAATTTGATGACTTTCATTTTCCTTATCAATAGACAAAAGGTAGTAATAAATATCACTCAAATTTTTATGATCACTCTTTTTATTGATGATATTTTGCTCTTGAGATATGTGAGCCATTTCCAAAAAAAGTCTTTTTTTTGGTATTAGATTGTATATCTAAAATACTGACAGAATCAAAATCCATAAAATGGTCTTTATCAATTATATGTTTGGCCAAAGCACATATATCGGGATATAAATCACTTTTATGGAGAGAAATACGATTTTTCAATTTTTGGCTAGTGTGACCAATATATTTATCCTCGCAATTTCTACAAGGGATACAGTATACTACATTTGAGAGATTAAGAATATCAGTTTTATCTTTAACTCTTGTATAAATTGATTTGATCGTTAAACATGTCTTATTTGCAATTTTTATGTTAGTAAGTGGTTTGAAAGTTCTAATTAATTTTGGTGTAATTTCTCTAATATATGGCAAAGAAATCTAGTAATAGGGAATTCCAGCATATATTAGAGAAATTACACCAAAATTAATTAGAACTTTCAAACCAGTTACTAACATAAAAATTGCAAAATTGTACATTATTATTCGGCAAATATCTACTATAACTATATATATATAATACTTATTTGATTTTTGTTTCTTGGGTATATGGTTATTTATATGATAAAAATAAATCAAAAAACTTTTTGACGTTTCGCTCTCGTTTGAGAGCTTTTTCAAAATATTTATTTAAAAAATGTCATTATGAAGTAATATTTACAATTGTTACTATAGAATTTCGTGATTTAGTTTAAACATTTGGAAGTTGAGAAGTTAAATTAAAATGATATAAGTAGATACTTACCTTAGAACTAAATTTACGATAGAGATTTCAAAAATAAAAAAATTAACAGATCTTTTTGAAATAACATCAGAAAAACGGAACTTCTGACTCCAATTACACAAACCTAAATTTATTTAAATCGTGAGAGCAGTTTGCGAGATAATTTCTTTTTTTTTTGAGATTACTGAATTCTGAATTTACTGCAAATTTTTCGACGGATCATCTTCAAAATAGGTGAGTACCTACTAATCGATTTTTCATAAAATCTGTCAAAATTCGTGGTTCCGTATAGTTCTCCAACTCCGTAAATATGCGACCGATACAGATTGGATTAAAAACTGCGAAAGATGTAAATGGATGAAATTTATACCCAAATAAGTACTCCATATTCTGCACCGTCAGATGGTATAAAGACTAAAAAGTGTCATTGTCTCAGGGTAAATAACGAGGAACTGTACATACTTGTACCATAAGTATAGGCGTCTTATCCATTGGTTTCCATAAATGGTATCCAAATGCTGGCGTACAGCAACGGCAAAATGTGGTGATGCCCCATCGTGCTGAAAGTAGATCCCTCGTAGCCACATTAGCGAATAGATTGGGTAAGATATTCTGCAAAAAATTTAAATAAACATCTCGGTTTTCTGTTTATTACAAGTGGAAAAAGTTACATACAGGGTGAATTATTGAGATGAACCAGATATGCCAGATTTTTAAATCCGGCCCTGTAAATCAATCCAAATTATGGTATTCACCATACTAGAGCACAGATTTATTTTTAATAACTAAACATTATTATACAGTAAGATATTTCATTATTGCCAATTTTCAATCTGACTTTGAATCATAATTGGAAATGTAAGATAAGTGTTACAAAAAATTCAAATACCCAGGTCTAACTGTCTATGTATGCCCTCAGTAAAAATTATTTCAGATTTTAGAAAGATCCCATACAGGGTGAAGTGTTGAATATGAATGAGTCCCACAAATTTTCACTAAAACGGTCCTGAATATGTCACTTAGTTGCCAGACACCAATACACACTTTCACGAAAAAATGAGGTAAATCGACTTAAACATTGAAAACATCGTTTTGGTGAAGGTCCATAATTCACCCTGTATATTAATAATCAAAACAAGAAGACATTTTTTTAATGGTCATTTGATAATCCCCTAACGTGCATCTACTTATGGTAGAAGTATGTACAGTTCCTCGTGTCTTGCCCGTATTATACAGACCATTTCAATGAAAACTATCCACCCCACATAATTCTGAAGGCGTCACTGTTATAAAAACAATGAAAAAATCATTTGAAGGGGGTCGTTTTTTTGCTTATATGTAGACGTTATAACTTTAACCCCCTTCCCCCTATGACCATCCCACCAAATTTTTTAAATGGAACACCCCATACATATTGTTGGATTCTCCACTACAAAAGAAGTACAAAAATGTACAATACATAAGTGAAAAATCAATCATTTGGGAGTTACGAATTAATCCAATTTACTAATAGTAAGATTTTAATTCGTAACAAATCAAGAAAACAATACTAAATTATCGCATAAAATATTCCAATTGACGTCCATTATGGTATCCATACAATGATACAATCGAGCCTCAAATGAGTTTCAAACGTTAAGTAACATTTCTTGTGTTATTTTTTGTCGACATTCTTGAATTATTCGCTGACGTAAATCATCTATAGATGCTGGGTGAGTGGTATAAATTTTGGTTTTCAGATATCCCCATAAAAAAGTCTAGGAGGGGGGAATATACTATACATTTTTGTAATACTCTTTTTAATAATGTATAGGGTGTTCCATTTAAAAAATTGGGAGGGGTGATCACAGGGGGGAGGGAGTTAAAGTTATAACGTCTACATATCAGCAAAAAGACGTCCCCCTTTATATGATTTTTGCCGTTTTTTTCATAAAAGTTTCGCCTTCAGAATTATGTGGGGTGGATAGTTTCCATTGAAATGCTCTGTATTTCTTCCACTCTTGTGAATTTCACCGTGCTTAGCCTCGTATGCCCAAAAAATGGAGAATTGAGAAATTGAAATGATCTAACGTTGAGAATCTGGCTATCTGTATGTTTATGCATTAATTTAGACTCTAATTTCGGTTTAAATTATTCTCATCTCGGTATCATCAAAAATTTTATTTAGTATATCTTAAAAAAAAGTTAAAAGTATATAGCAGAAATGTAAAAAATGTACGTGATAATATAAGATTGAACCTACACAGGTTGTGCACATCACAGCACCCGCAATTAAGCTAAACTTTAAAAGCATATACCGAATAGATCATAGTCGACTCGTGAACATTTGCTGTAAGTTTTTATCATTGCTACTGATTTCGACATATGCTCATTAATAATAATTCAAGTGACCAATACTTTACATTATTTTGTTCTTATTAGACACGAATGTCCCAAACTACGATATATAATTTTATATATGCAAGCCTTTAGTAGGTCAAGGAATTATATTAGATAAGGTGACAAATTTGAAGCTACTATTCTTCTGTTGTCGGATTTTCAGACGTTAGCTTCTTTGTAAATGTATTTCACCTCGCATTTTTCCCCCCATAGCCAAATTGAATTGGAAAATCAATTTTCATTAGGTAGGTATTCACACAAAAATTGTTAGTTTAGCTAAAAGTTTGTTTATGATATAAGGGCCAGCTTCGTTTACCAATTATGAGAAATAATCAGTGAAGACACACAAACTGCTTCATTAAAGACTGATTCCTTGCAACCATTCTATTCCACTGTAAGGACGATATTGTTATAATGAAAAACAGACGATGCTTATCTAGTTTAATATTGGGTAGCTCAACAAGCAAGAGTCTTCACTCATTTTTTATGTTAATTTGGATTCACTCCCCTACTTTATTTACAAAGTGGAGTAAACTCAATTACTTCACCAAACAGTACATTATTTGCTTCTACCGACCGAGCTGAAATATCCGCTTTACGGTGAGCATGCGTGCAACGATCAACGCTGAAAAGGTGACCAATTGAAACTTTTGTAGGTACTTAATAAAACGAAATTAAAATTACAAGGTTGACCCCACTCTTTATTTGGTATGAATAGAAAAAATATTAAACCAAAAACTGCCGTTTTAGGAGTTTCCATAGATATTGTTTGTATAAGTAGCTGAACGGTAATCTATATGCGTTTTATCAGATAATTGAGCTTTGTACAGAGAATAAAACCAAAATTAAAAATATTTCATGATACAGCCATGCTGAACATTTCAATTAACTACAAACCAATCAGTTCATGTGCACGCGTGCCTTGCACCTAATATAGATTACCTTTATTACATTCTCTACTCGAGTATAAATCTCTTACTATTTGAATAATCAAGAGCATATTTGTATTTATGAAGTCGTAAAGATGTAGAATATGAAGAGGAGTACAAGACCATGTTATATTCACCATAAAACAAATGATTGAAAAGTATCATAATATCAATAATTATGTATGTAGCTTTCATAGATTTAGAAAGAGCTTTCGACAGTATTCCAAAAAAGACAGTATGGAACAGTTTAAGAAACAGATGGGTCAACTAAGGAATAGCATATCCAGCTTATACCAATGCACCAGAAATGCAGTTTCTGAACGATTTGTAACTAGGGAAAGTTTTGGACAAGCAGGTGAATTGGACATATGGTAAGAATGGACAACTTGAGACAAGTCAAGTCGATATGGCAAAATAAATTAATAGAAGATCTAGAAGCAGGCCTAGAAGGAAATGGGATGTCGTAATAGCTGGTATGCTGGAAAAAATAACAAGAACTGGAAGAAAGGGAAAGAGCTCGCACAAAATAGGAGAAGCTGGACAAAATTTGTGTATAAAATTGACTGAACCAATTATGTACAAACGTTTTCAATGTAAAAAACACATTGGGGTATATTAAGGTTTATGATTATATATATTTGTTCGTGAAGATATTTTCCTCACATATTCGACTATTACTAAAAATGAAGTTTTTCAATGAAAAATTTTAAATCAAACACAACTTGTTGATGAAAATATTGTGCGTTGAAATAATGTATTTAGAAAAAAACAGCATAAAACGAGCGTGCGATCTTCTAGTCAACATTCAATTGTCCGTGACAGGGATGTTTACAAACATATGGTCCAATACCTTCTAACCCATTTATATTTTAAATTTTCTCGAAACAAGCGTTTGCTCGCTTATCGAGTATGTTTTATTAATTTTATTTTATTATTATGGTCATCTATATATGTATTAATATTTGTAGATATATTTTTTGTATTGTTTTTTTGATTATGATTAAACTATTATTATTATTAATTAGAAGATGTGGTGCCATTGGTAACCGTTAACGTATATTCAATGAACAAAAGAATTTAAAAAAAAAAATGAGAAAAGAGCCGCTTGTAAAGAGATATGTGCCCTAAAATGTATGTATTTGTTCTAATCTTTTTTACTTATGGTGAGTCACTCCATTTTTCTGATATCTGAAATACTTTATGAATTAATAGAATTTTCTACATTCTCTATATTTCCGTGACGTGAAGTTATGTAATTAGTCAGTGCGTTAGTTTACAATGACCAAATTATCTCAGAGCTATTAAAAAATTTGGTATCAAAAACTTACGTTATTTTTCAATGAAATAAAATCCAGAACATACATTTGTTTACTATCCACACCATCCATGTATACGAACCAATTTATTTATTTATTTGTTATGATACAAACAACCCTAATTAGATGTATAACAGAAAAAAAATAAAAGACTGTATACCATACACACAATACAGAGTTTTATGCTATGATAGAATCAATGTAAGCATAATCAAAAATAATATCGCAAAACTCGAAAACTGCTCAAGATAAAAAGAAAATAAATTTGAATTGAACATGCTTGTCTGAGGATATTTAGAATGTTACATATGTATACATCCTACATCTAAGTATTAAAATATATTTTTAAAGTTTATTTTTGTATTGATATTTTCAAATAATACGCATGGATGAATAATGGATATAAGTATAATAAACAAATTGTAATGCTACACTAGAAGAGCTGATGTTCTACAAGCAATGTACTAATTGGTCACAATTATTGAATTAGATGTTCAAAATGGTTCCTTTCGATGAAACTACCATTGTTTAAATATCATGGAAAAATTTAAATCATTTCAAGGATTATTAGACTACACATATAGGTACTTTTCCCCATCTTGGTCCTTCCAATGAACTCTTGCACTTCAAATGAAAAATAATCTAGGGTCGTTAAGCCAAAGTATTTCTTTACTTTATTACAGTTTCCTGTAAACAATTGTCATTTTAGTAAAGCGTGTTATCAATAGATGTCAAAAATCTCCAATTACTGGCCAACCCACGTTTCGTCTGATGTCTGCTAATTCATATCTGAATGTACGACTTATGATTTCGTCATCAAAACCCTGAAAGGTTTGTTGGTCAATTGAGTTTATGCTAGACACATTCTTTCAAGTCGAAAACAACAATCAGATGAGCATATTTCCAAATATTGAGATCCCTAAGTAAATATTGAATTTTTAGAACTGTCACAGCTGACGTTTATAAAGATGAATTTCGACAAAAATTCTTAAAAACCGTACTCTAAGTCTGCACGAAGCTGTGGATAAATCAAATGCATTAAAAACTGCCGAAATACATTCAGTGTTCTATAAAACAACCTTCCACCGACTATTAATAACATTACTGGTCCTCAAGACAAGAGACAAGAATAGCAAAATACATCTTTCATCTTAAAATGTCTGTTGTGTAGCTGCTGATTCTCGCCGACCCCTCTGTATATACTTTTTTCGCTTGCCTTACCGTAAAACCAATCATATGAACATCAATAATAGGGCGGAGTATTGTTTAGCAGTACATGGGGGGAACATTGTTTTTCGCCTACCTTACTGGAAAATCAATCATAAACAATAAAAATAGGGCGGAAAGCATTGTTTAGTAGCCCAAGGGCAGAAAATTCTTAAAGCGACGATTTTTGATCTGTCACTTGAGAACTTTAACGTTTCACGTAAATTTTCCAATGAAACGTCAGTGTATGTCACAGTTTTTTGTTATATTTTCCTATTTTGGTTTATTCGGTAGACGAAAAACAGTTGTGTGTCACACATGCAGGAAACGCTTTAGCAGTCCTTAACTATCAGTTGCCCTAGCTTCGCTACGATCGCTCGTGCATCTAATAGTCTCGGGTTGTTAAATATCATTTTCTGCCCTTGTGACACGATAACGCAATGATTATTTTGTTCGAGCATTGAAAAAGTATGCCTTGGATTTGACATTTGTAAATTGTACCCACAACAATTTAGGTGCAGGGATACATGTAAATTTTTGTTTTAATAGCTATGTGGGTCACAAATGCATTAATGTATTAACACCCCTTATCTGGTATTTGCTGTCCACCCAATATACTATGATGGCCAGAAAAAATGATGTAGTCTAATTTTAAGTTGTGGTTAGTAGGATTGGCCATGACTGTTTTGAAGGATGATAGTATACGATATGTATTTATTAGGATTAGTCATGATTGTTAATAGCTGTCAATACGTAATGTATCTGTCAAATTATGTTCATTAAAGCTTTCGTTAGGGATTTCAGTTTATTACAATACGTACAAACAGTTTTATTGTTAAAATTATGTAAATTGATTTTTCACTTTTTTCAAGCAGTAGTGCAGAGTCATGATCTGCTCCATTCCCTTCATCACTAATAAAGCAGTCATTGGATAAATTAGCCAATAAAAAAGAACATAAAAAATTACAATATAAGATAACATATTGCCGAAATGTAATAAATCGAATTTGTTTATACGACGTTATTAATTTTTACTACTCATTTTAATTGAATTGATCATAGGTCCTTTGGATATACGTCTATACGTCTCTGAAAGGAGAAAAGCTACTTCTTTACAGGGTAGTAGCAAAATTTGTTTGTTTCCTTGTTCAGTTTCATATGATGGATTGGGGATAATTTACATCTGTTTATTACCAAAGAAATATAATTTGATGACGCTTTCCCGGTTAATCTACCGTCAAACTACTGGGTAAATCTTAGGTCGTCTCAGTGAAGGGCAGACAGTAAACTAAAACTGACAAAACATGCAATGATGAAATCCCACGTTTTCAAAAAAAAAGCTTACTATAATATAACTAATTCTTTTCACAGAAATGTTAATTTATTGATTGTAAAGTATTTCCACTCATAGATTTCGAGTCCTTGGCACCTCAGCATTCATGCTTTTTGTGCTCTTGATTGTACCGTTTATATGACCAGAAGCTCTTATCAGGCTCAACAGTCTTTTCACTAGGTCATTTTTGGAGAAATCCTCCTTTCGGTACTCTACTCCCAGGAATTTATATCTCCAATAAGTCAGTTCGCATTTGGAGTTAATATGTGGGGCAGTTTCCTTTTCTTCCATGCAAAACCGACAGATAAATTCATCCCAATGTATGTTCCCATGCATGTGCTTTCTTAGGGTACAGTAACTAGTTACCCGTTATTCTCCTTAATTGACCCCTGCTTAGATTCAATATTTCATTAGTGAGCGACTCCAGGGGACTTTTACCAGGAGTTTTATCTATTCCCTAGGTTTTGCAGCATTGACTCCAGTTCATGTTCCTCTATCAGTCTTAGATCCACACCAACGCTCCATGTTGACTGCATATTTCCAACCCATTCCAGTTTAGCCGGATGTTGTGTGGTTGGATGTCATTAATTACGACCATTTCAGGAAGCGAGTTCGTGAAAGCGTGCGTTAGTCAGGAGTAACTTTCGAGTGCGAAAAGAAAAAGTGCCAATTTGTATGTAGTTATACCTATAAGTTGGCTGTGAGTGACTGACATTTCTTCGTGCATTGAATCTGACATTTGAAATTTAAATTGAGATCTTCCGACTATACCTAGGGTAAGCAAAAGTATTTATATTTAAGTATCTATCGAACATTTTTAGGAAACTATGATGTTATTTTAGATTCTTTTTTAGAAAACGGAATAGATAGGTACATATAATTATAAAGATGGATTCCTCTGACGATCGCTCAGAAGATCATTTCGCAAATACCCCACCAAACATCTTAGACTTAGCACAGAATGCTTCTAATGATTTATTGCCCCAAAAATATATGAATATTTACGAAACAAAATACAATTTGTTTAAAAAATGGTGTAGGAAAAATAAAATGAGAAAATATTCCGAAAATGTCGTAGCGGCTTATTAAACTTCTGTATTCCGATAAAATTTTCGGCAGTAGAAAAAATATTATATGTAATTCGTCTGTAAAGTTCCTATTTTGACTCATGTGATCGTTGCATTCGCCCTCGGCTCATGCGACAATATTCACATTCGTCAAAAAAGGGTTACTTTACACACTAGTTGCATAAATAACTATTTCGTGCCAGTTTCCATTGCCTTCCATATGCAGTATATCAGAGGCGAGAGATTGTGTTTGGCTTCCATTGCCGGGCTGCTACTAAGCACACCTGTTATGCACAAACGGGCAAACCTCTTGAAGTGTTAATAACTCCAGTTCAGTTTTCCTTTGATCTCTATTGACATACGGATTAAAGACACCATAGGTATATGTCTAATCACAGTTGTATACAGCCATTGCACGATCCGTGGATTTATCTATCACCCGTTTAGCTGCCATTCTTCTAGTTAGTTTTATTCAGCAAGTGATAATTTCAGTTTAGACTTAGACACAGCTGTGCGCTGGCTGTCAGTTTTTACAGGATTCAGTATTAAGAATTTAATTCTACGCTATTTCTTCACCGTTTTCAAAGATTGTTGCATTATTTTTGTTTTTGTTAATTTTTTGGGAATTAAACCACAATCTTCTTTTGTTTTTTTTTATTTCAACGTTCTAGCTGCCGTTAACAAGGATAATAAACTTTTTTATAAAATTCTGGGATTGAAATAAAAAAACATAAAAAGATTGTGGTTCAATTCCCAAAAAATTAACAAACACAAAAATGAGTACAACACAAGGAACATACAGAAGATATTGTTGCATTATCTCTGATATAACTCTCCATTACGTGTATTGTCAGATCATCTGCATACCCCTGAATGTAGGGTACCTCACTGTTTTATTCCTTCAGGTGCTCATCTATTACAAAGTTCCACAGCAGTGGTGATAATACTCCTTCCTGTGGGCATCCCATCCGTGACTTTCCTAGAATCTCCAAATAAAGTTTTTATTGCTGTCCTGCTGGAAAGCACCTTTTTCATTCACCCATATGTCTGATCCATGCCTTGCAGCTATCATGGAGTCAAGAGAGTTATGATCGAACGCTCCTTCTATGTCAAGAAATGTTCCGAGTGTTATTTCTTTATTCCCTAGAGTAGGGTGCCAGGCGTTTCACAGGATTTTCTTGATTAGTAAGCATGTTGTTCATAATTTAGGGGCCTTTCAATGAGGAAGTTTTCCCTAAAATGCCCCCTTTGTACCCCTCAAACTTCTACCCTTTTTGGCGTGCATGATCCCGCATGGCTAGGTAGTTTTCATAGTGGTTATCACCCCGAGATTCAGACAATTAATTCAAGCTCCCGTGCTTGTTGGTAGTGCATATCCTATATCGTTGGGGAATTGTTGCAGCACCAAGCAGTTCAATGGTTTTGCCACTGGTGGCGGAAGACTATTCAAGCAAATACAGTAATATTCAGTTGAAACTGACAACAAAATTACCATTTTACATTTCATTATGGTAGAATATTTTTCTCAAAACGAATAGTTTGTTAGTAACGACCATAGTATACTAGCTCCAAAAATAATACGGTAGCTTTACCTAAATAGCTAAAGAGAAAGGTGATTGAAAAAGCGAAAAAAAAAGTCGATAATGTCAATAACAAAGAAGTTTGAAGGAGCTTTTGCAATTGTCTGAATAAAACCTCTGTTTGCTAACTTTGTACAGCATTTAATAATATTTATAAAAATATATACTTCTGATATTGCTTTTTTACCTTTTATATAAAATCATCTTCTCATCAAGTCTTGGGTTAGGTTAACAATAAAATAGAATAGTATCGAATGACTATTTACTGTTCATGTTTATGTTTCGATTTATATAGGATACTTTCCAAAACCTGTAGGTATTTACATTGTTTGCTGGTGATGAACAATATAAACATTCCATGAAGGAGAAATAAAACAATGTAATTCGAATCAATGATAAAACAACTGAAAATAATAATAATTAGGGATAAAAACATAATAATAAGGACCAGATATGAAATCAATATTACACACTGTATTTATAAAAGTCTGTAACACTACAATTAAAAGAAATAGAAGTACTTCAAAATTACCGTTTATTTAGGAAATGTCATGATAAGGTTACATACCTACTATGCTTTTTTATTTACTCAATAAGTTAATAAATTCATTTTTAATTTTAAGCTAGGACTGTAGGTAATTATCAAAGCTGAGTTTATGATCGTAGGACACTATTTCCTGATAAAAGATTGAACTCTTGTAGAAATCTGCTTTATTGTATAAAAGTTAATGAATTGATTGAATGTTTAAACGAATTAGGTTTGAACTGGCCTTTGATGTAACTTCTTTGAAGAAATCTGATATAAGTTTGAAATAAAAAAATTACTTGTTTTGACCTCCTAGTACAATAACAAAATATAAATAAGTAAACTTCACACAATTTATTTGTATTTGACCTAATATAAGTCTACCAAACGGTTGAGCTACCTCTGTGGGGCGTCCTCAGGTGGCGGATAGAGGAACGGCCATGGCCTCTGGACTTTGTGGAAAGGGATCGGTTGACTGAGACTGAAAGCCTTCTTCGGAGCAGTTAAAATTGTTAGCAGATGAATAAAACGGGGTAAGGAACGTAAAGCTTCGGGAATCCTGTGAAATAATCTTTCGCCGACCAGCTCGCGGCACAAACCGTAAACTGCTGGTACTGCAACGACCCCTCCAGCGATGGAGGGTATGCGGTACGAAGGAGCACGGGGGTCTTGGCTTAACTGCCTGGACCACGTGGTGACAACCACTATAAAAACTACCCAATCCTACGATATAGTGCGCGCCTAAGGGATGAAAGGTCGGGGGGGTACAATGGGGGTGGTATTCACCAACCCTCGGGTCAACGTCGTGATGGCCTAAGCCGTCGAGTTGTTGACCTGTGGGTTTGTGAAGCTGGGCCCAGCTCATGCCAGTGGAGCAGAGATTAGCCCTAGGAAACCAAGGTCTAATCGCAAATCCAGACGTGGTCAAACCGCCTCAGCTGCAACGTCATCAGCAGCAACTGGTTCTGGAGAAAAAGGGCAGGGTAAAAGCTCTGAAACCAGCACTCCTTCTCCGGTCAACAAGGCAAAAAGAAAAAGGAGGAGCCTGCGAAGGTGCTAAAATCCAGGGAAACTCCAGGAGTAACGTACCAGCAGGCTCTTTCCTCAATCAAAATCCTTGGGCAGCTATCCTGAGGTAAAACTCTCATCGGAACAGGCCAAGCAGGTTCAAATGGCATTAACCAGAGAAATCTGGAAATGTCTTACGGGGACTGGGCCGCAGTTCACGGGAAGCTACGTCCAATCGGGTGTAGTGGCAGTGGCAGTGGAGACTATACCACAACTGAAGCCCTGGGAGGGAGCAGGTCTTAAAGTCGACGACTTAAAAGACTTGCTTAAAACTGCCGGAGTTCTTTTGTGGGTCCCAACAGAATACATGGATGTCAAAGAACCCTCTAAGATCCTCAAACTTCTAGAAACCCAGAACACGCGCTTGAAAACGGAGGATTGGAGGATCCTATGAACCACCATTGTTTTAGGGATGGACGAGCAGTCTCTGAAGGCGTTGACAGATTGAGGGTTAAAGGTATACCTCGGTCTGTCGCAGTTAACCTTCAGGGTATCCCACGGAAGGGGGAAGTGTATAAAAATCGCAAATGCTGCAGGTACTTCAAGTAAACCTGCAGCACAATAAAGCGGCAACTGCTGCACTTCTCCATAACAGCACCCAAGGCAAGATATACATTGCCCTCATACAAGAACCCTACATTTATGGAGGGCATGTAAGAGGACTTGGGGAAGCTAAAGGTAAGCTGCACTATTACTCTACAGGAAATCCCAGAACAGGCACTAAAAATGCATGACTTCTGTTTTAGGGACCAAGTAGTCTTGAGACTGAAAACACAGATGGCAGGAAACTGGACGAAAATTATTATAGCCTCAAAATATCTGCCATTTGACTCTCCAACCCCACCTCCGTCCTATGAACTGAAGCAGCTGGTGAGCTACTGCAGGGCTGAAAACCTGCAGACCATAATTGGGATGGACACTAATTCGCATCGACTTTGTTATTTCTAATGATTTAGTAATAGCAAAACCAACTTTTGTGACAAAAACTCGTAAGGAGACAATTGACATCACTTTAGCGTCTACTGATATAAGCTCTCAGCTAACTCACTGGCACGTGTCTGACGAACCATCTCTGTCGGATCATCGATACATCTGTATGAAAATCTCCACAATGGAGAAACCTATAGTGAGGTACCGTGACCCGAGAAGCTCGAACTCGGAGAAATACATGAATGACCTTGAACTCCTACTAGGGAATGTTAAAAGTAAAATAAAAAACAGCGATGATATAGAGCTTGCCTCCGAACAACTTTGCGAGGCCATCGAACTCTCTTATCTCAACAACTGCTCTGAGGTAATCCGCTCCTCTAGGAATAAATTGACCTGGTGGAATAAGGTGCTTACCAAGCTCAAAGCAAGAACTCGGAATCTGTTTAACAGTGCAAAAAAGACAAGAGAGTGGGAAGAATATTACTCCACTCTGACTGCTTACAACAAACAGATCAGGAAGGCAAAAAGGGAGTCCTGGAGGCACATCTACCAGATTCTGAAGTGATAGGAATGGAACTATCCGTCAGATCCCCATCTCCCCTAGCTCGTGCGAGGAAGGAAGATTTGAGTGCTGCGAACAAAGTAATAACCCAGTGCAAATTGAACAGGGCCATCAGCTCGGTTGAGCCATTCATAGCTCCTGGACCAGATGGAAAAGAACCCGAATTGTCTTTATTCCCAAACTAGGTAAGGACTATTCCCAGGCAAAGTCATTCAGGCCAATAACTCTGTCGTCTTTCTTGCTGAAGACAAGGGAGAAACTTATTGACAGACATGTACGGGAAAACTTTCTCATTGAAAGGCCACTTCACTATAACCAACATGCCTATCAATCAGGAACTGGTGTCGAAAATTGAGGCTGCATCAGGAAATCAAGAAATTGCTCTCGGAGTATTCCTTGACATAGAAGGAGCGTTTGACCACACCTCATTTGATTCCATGATAGCTGCTGTCGCAAGGCGTGGAGCAGACGACACCACATGTCGGCGGATGAAAAACATGCTTTTCAACAGAACAGCAACAACAACCTTATTTGGAGAGTCCATGGAGGTATGGATAATGAAGGGATGCCCACAGGGAGGAGTCCTATCACCTTTGCTGTGGGACCTCGTCATAGACGATCTCCTGGTGGAACTGAACAGGAAAGGGATATACACCCAGGGGTATGCAGATGATCTGACAATACTTGTACTGGGGAAATACCCTAATGTTATATCAGGGCTGATGCAAAAGGCTCTGGAAACGGTGGAGATATGGTGTTGGAGGGGATGCCTAAGGGTGAATCATGCAAATCTGCGCTCATTCCCTTCACTAGAAAAAGGAAGTTTGAGGGACTAAAACTGCCAAGCCTCTTTAACGTGCTGCTGTATCTAAGTCACGAGGTTATGTATCTGGGTATAATTCTGGATGCAAAACTAACCTAGAACTCACACCTTCATGACAAAACCAATGAAGGGAAAATGACCCTAATGGCTGCCAAACGGGCGATAGGGAACACATGGGGACTAAATCCACGGATCGTATACTGGCTGTACACAACTGTGGTGAGACCGATGGTCACCTATGGGGCCTTAGTTTGGTGGCCAAAAACAGATCAGAGGAAAGCTGAATTGGAGCTATCAAAGCTTCAGAGGCTTGTCTGTCTGTGCATAACGGGTTCCATGAGAAGCAGCCCGACTGCCTGACTTGTTGTGAATCTATAGCTGTTTTCAAAGAATTCAAGATCCGGAGGCATTATGAAACAAAACACAAAACAAAGTATGATCATTTTACAGATAAAGCTCGCGAATCTAAGTTGCAGTTATTAAATAAACAGTTTGAGGACGAGACAAGCGCTGTCAAAAGTATCTTTTCGCGACAGGTAAAAGGAAAGGATGACATCGTTACAGCGAGTTATAAGATCGCTGCGAAAGAGCAACAAGCGCTCAGCTGTGGCGAGTTTATAAATAAGTGCATCATCGCAGCTGTTGAAAAAATAGCCCCAGATAAATGATCGGCATTCAAAGAAATAAGCCCACCATCACTCATCGCGTAGAAGACATCGGCCAAAATTTACAAGAGCATTTGCAAACAAAGGCATTTTCCTTTTTCGGCTTGTCTTTGGACAAAAGAACTGACATTGGTGATACAGCGCAATGATTCATTTTCGTGCGAGGGATAGATCAATCATTCACAATAACTGAAGACCTTGCATCTTTACAATATATGAAAGACCGCACATCAGCAGATGACCTTTTTGAAGAAGTTGTGCATAGACATTGTGAACTTCATTCGTTCCCGTGGTTTGAATCATCGGCAATTTCAAGCATTTTTGGAAGAAATCGGCAGTGAATTTTCCAATTTCCTCTACCACAACCAGGTAAGCTCAAGCCCAAGTATTATCACGCTTTTTTAGCTTTCTTTCCTATATTGAGATTTTTCTAACGGAGAACAAAAACCATATCCTGAACTTTCTGCTACATCGTGGCTTTGGCACTTGGCTTTTTTTGACAGATGCAATGATTTGAATTTGAAATTATAGACTCAAGGCAAATTCATATTCGAACTTTTAAATGACGTGTCTGCTTTTGAGCTGATATTAAGTCTGTTTACCAAACAAATCAAAAATAAAACATTTGTTCACTTCAATTGCTGTAAAAAAATCCTACAGAATTCTTAACCGTAAAATTTGTTAACTTGGAAAAACTGAAAATTGAGTTTCAAATGCGTTTTCAGAAACTCAAAGAGCCAAGTGTGTTGTTTCGTTTAATTGAAAATCCTTTCCAAATCGTCGATGTACCTACAGTTTGGGAAAATTTTCATATGGTCATTATAGAATTAAAAACCAATACTTACCTTAAAGACTTGTACGAAGAAAACCGAAAAAACTAGCCGAACTTTTATAAAAATTCTGCTGAGGAGAGTTTTCCCGAAATAAAAAAACTGGCAAAACTTCAATGTTTGGGTCAACATATTTGTGCGAACAAACATTTTCAAGAATGAAGTGCATCAAGAGCAGACAAAGGCATCGCCTTACAGACTACCTACTTTGAACCTGATATCAAGAAGCTGGCCCTACAAAAACAAATTCAAGCTTTGCATTAATTTCAACGTACTCTATATTATGTATATTTAGAAATAAAACATTTTTCGAACCTTTTTCCTTTTTTATTTTAGAAATTCGAAACTAGCTCAGGGCCCGCATGACAAAGGACCGCGGGCCGCACGTTGGTCATGTCTGGTTTAAATCATACATACCTCACGATCTGGTTCGCTATCTGTCTTATATTTATCCTTGAACGAAGCCTAAGACCCACTTAGGGTTACACTATCAAGCAGACCTATCTGAAAGCTGAGCTCTGAACCGTTCTAGATGGATTTGGGCATGCCATACCTTCCTTCCACCACATTCAGTGCTGTTTTTTTTTCTTATTTGCACCCTATCATTGCAGGAATCTTAATTAGCATACATTTCGTAGGTAGTTTTATACGCTTTAAGGTCTGAGTAATTGAATCTGACATTCGTATACAACTTTAGAGTAGGTACACACAATACACGACCATCAAATACATTATAGTAATATTGGTTAATATCTTAATTTTCAAAACACATCGGTATACTGGAAGGACACGCCCTTGAACTGCAACAATATTCTTTATAAATATATGAATTCATTTTGTACATACTACGCAATCTCTAGTGAATTTTGTTGACTTAAACTTTACAAATGTGACGTTCGAGGAGGTCGATAAGTTAGTTTGTGTTCCTTATCAAACAAAACGACAATAAAAGTAACTTTTTGTCAACATTATTTGTTGGAAAATATTGACAAATCTTTGATTAACTTCTTAATCGATTCTGGGTTATTTTTTAAAATACAGCCGTCGGACTAGGAATTCGGATTTAAATTAGTCGATTTTGAAAGTTTAATGAACATTACACTGCAATCATAAATATCATCTGTTTATTTAACCATACATTGTAAAATTGATTATTTCCGTTTTAAGTTCAAACAAAAAGTGATTGTTTATATCGACGTTGTCAAAGTTTCCGTTACATTTTCCAGGTGTGTAATTTAATGCCAGGAGTGTAGTTGTTTCTTCTTAGGTAAACGTGATTAGGAAGACAAATCTAACAAAAAAAATAATAATGAAAAGCGAGAAAAACAAAATCTGGACGAGTACATGAGCGAAAAAGATTAGTGGTTCAGAAAAATGGATAAACCAACATTAAAAAAGTTTCATATAGGTGAAAAATGTGAAAAATGTTGACAACATGAATCAACTGTTTGAAAGACATATGCTTGTTCGAGAACTTTTCTGACTTTTTTAGTTCTCACTGTTTAACTCACGAGTTTAACTGGAGAAATTCTTAGGTCTTTTGCGTGTATTCTCCATATTACTCTTAACCATTTGAATTGACTTTGGAATATTTACCTACTCAAACCTTGTATTTACTCTCTTACCTAGAACTTCTGGTCCATTTTAGTCTCTTGCCAGCATATTTTGGAGATTATTCCCTGTCCTAATTCACTTATAAATGTATTGCTACATGCTTTGGAACCAAATAAATTAACAACTATTATCAAATAACTCGTTTTGATGCTGAATAGCAAATAGTAAATTTTTTATCGATCAAATACACTTGATGAACTCTTACCTAACTAACCTAACCTAAACTAACTAACTAACCTAAACCTCAAAAATTTAGATCTCTCGTACCATCTCATTTTCGTTTTATTTTCTTAGTAGGTACAATTAAAAAATATTAAATATAGACAGGGTGTTCCATTTAAATAATGTTGATACATCCCTTTTTTTGGTCCAGCGTATAGATTTCAAAATAATGTGGAAATATACTCCTTCATAACACACACATATATATCGCTGAAAGGTTAGACGGTTGTTCACCCTATACAGGGTAGGGTGTCCCAGGAATGAGAGGCCAAAACTTGGGAATGAGTAGGTGGTGTTAAAATAATGTCAGTACTTCATATAACTTTTTTTTCTACGGACCTCTTTTGTAGGGCTTTAAAGTTAGAAATTAAAAATTTATTTTAATTCATAACTCCAAAACTATAATTTCGAACTTGATGAAAATTTGGTGGATTGTCAAGTACATCCATTCATTTATTTTGTCTATACAAGTATACTAATGTTGCAGAAAGTCAGGATCGGACTTGGCTCACCGGATAAAAGGTCAGAACTTTTAAAGTAACAAGGCAAAAAACTTTAAAATACAATCAGTTTATTCTCCAACTATTCAACTGAAAAAAAAGTACCCTTTGTCCAAATCCATAACATCAGTGGTTTCCGAGAAATATGGAATGGAAAATGGAAAACACCGCAGAGCACATTCAGATTCTAACATTATTTAGGAAATGGGTTATAACCAAGTAGGCTGCCGTCAATTATTTGTCATATGCATTAACCATTCTTTAAAAAATGTTATTTTATCAAGTAGGAAGCCATCAATGTATGTATCATATGCCTCAACTATTCTTTAGGTAATGTCAATTTATTTGCCATACTCGGAGTTAAATAAGAATATTTTAATTATTTCTGTATTGTTTGAAATGGCAGAATATACTTTCAATGAATATGCAGATATGCATTTAGTGTATGGAAAGGCATCTGGAAATTCTCGCGAAGCAAGAAGACTTTATTCTGAACTTTTTCCTAAAACAATTTTAGGTATTATTTTATGAAATATTGCAATTATGCATTTTAAAGGGTAATACATTAGTATACTTACTGGTATAGACAAAATAAATGAATGGATGTACTTGACAATCACCAAATTTTCATCAAGTTCGAAATTATAGTTTTGGAGTTATGAATTAAAATGTATTTTTAATTTCTAACTTGAAAGCCCTATAACCCAACAAAGGAGGTCCATAGAAAAAAAAGTTATATGAAGTGATGACATTATTTTAACACCACCTACTCATTCCCAAGTTTTGGCCTCTGATTCCTGGGACACCTTGTATAGCGAGGTAGCGAGGTCTGGCAATAAAGGCCGCGTGACATAATGCAATACAATGTCTTCAAGTGTTCTAAAACGCTGAAGAATATTTCTAAAACGCAGCCTTTGCTTAACCATCATTATTATGCAACAGTAGATCGTCATATTGTGCATCAACTTCTTCAAGAAATGATTTCAATTCACAATGTTGCGGTGATGATTTCGTACGAAGAAAATTTACTGTTTCCATCACTTCGTCACACGTCAACAAAGATAATGAGATGGATACATTTTCATTGAATTACGTACTCCGTAGCGCAAGGTGCTGTGTTCTCGAAGTCCGCACAAAATGAATCGGCGATCCGGATGCGGACTGGGGTCCGCCATGTGGCGACCCCTGCAATACTGTATAGTAAAAACCAACTAAGAAAAACACACAGCAGTCATAAATTTGTTATCGTTATCTCTCTTTAACATATACACATCTCGTTCCATTGGTCTTTGTCGTGTATGACGCTGTGTGTTTTTCTAAGTTGATTCAGACTTTACCACAGCGTAAAGGTACGGACACAAAGAAAGCAGGTTAATCAGCGCCTAGTTTCGGCGCCGAAAATCAACGCTTATAAGTCATCTCATTAGTACACAATGAACGGTTTTCGGCCAGATTAAAAGCAACTTCCACACTACAAAGATGTCTGGTTCATCTTCAGATGAAGACTTGTTCTTAACGGAAAATACATTTCTTAGGATGCAACGCACAAAGCAAGGCTTACATCCAGTAAATCGTGAACGAAAACTTTATTATTATTATTTCATTAGAAATTTCCATCCATAATTTCTGCACTATATTCCTGTTGCTGTGGGATTTAAGTCGTTTGTCCCACAATGCATTTCTTTGAAAATCGCAGAAATCAGTAATTCGACATCCATTATCGCACGTCCAGCTCCGAAAGCAAGCGACCAAGAACTACAAATTCATTCCGGTAAAAAGTCGGCGCCGATCCGCACTGGCAACAAGCACCGACCTGCTTTGTTTGTGTGAGGGTGGTTATAAGCGCTTGTTGCCAGCAAGCAGGCAACCTCCTTTTTTCTTGTCCGTACCCTTAGGGAGCAGTGCCGAAGTTGACTATTAGTCCAATCAATAGGGAAATTTTCTAGAACGAATTGTAAACAGCAAAAAAAATATGGGCACATCGGTCGTGCGATTTCAAAAAAGATAGCGTCTAGTGCACTAACAAATTCAATCGTGAACATTCGAAAAAGTGCAAAAAACGGTTTTTTGCGTTTAAAAAAAAACTACAACTCCTAAGAGAAAAAGTTAAATGAGAAAGCTGTAAATATTAAAAATACCTATCATTTAATCTTTGGTTTATGAAAATCGGTTCATAATTTTCCGAGAAAAACGGGAAAAGCCACCGAAAATAGCGTTTTTTATTTTTTGTAATAAAAAATTCATTCTTCAATCAATCCACTTGAAACTTTGAAAAAATGTAGATGTAAGTAAGACGAAAATCATGCTTTCTTCAAAAATTTAAAAAAAAATTTTTTTAGATATTACAATTTTGCGAAAAAAAGGTGTTTTGGCAAATAGGCTCTACCTGCCCTGGGGGTGGTCCTACAGAGTTCAACGGAAGCTTATTTTATTCGTGAAGACTTGTACTATAAGCTTATTAATGAATTGCATTGATTATATATAATTTTATCGTCGAAAAATGCATTGCGAAATAATGCAAAATTTACAGACTGGTTTTTTGATAAAAACTTTTTCATTTTTTATGGGATTTGATTTGCAGTTGCAGAACTTGTAGGACTTCAGGGAGCCGAGATAATTTTTTTTTCAAAAATTTACTGACGGCGTACTTTACATGGCATCGTATACTTTAAAAAAAATACATTGAACCTGTGCGATATTCGAAAATAATTTAAAACGTGATGCGTCCGAGCGCGGCTCGAGTCAGCTTCGGAGTGGCGCTGGAGTGGGGGGAGCGCCGTCAGCTCTCTCGTAACCATCTGAAAACCGTAATCGCGCGTTCAAAATTGGTTACGCTTACAAAATCATCAATATCTTTGCTTCTTATTGACGCAAAAAAATTTTTTTATAATTATTTTGGGGTAGCACGACGAGACTAATGCAAAGATTGTATTCTCATTTGGGAAAGTTGGCAAAAAACCCAGGAAATATAAATTTATTATTTGTTTTATTTTTGTCACTGTACAAAAAACGTAGCTGTAATCAATAATTTAACTATTGTTTGTCATATTATATAAAAGAGATTTTAATTTATATAATTACATTTTAGTTTTGTTTTACTCTTGATCCAACAATCTTCTTTTTTATGTGTGAAAATCTTCGTCACTGTCTGGTTCACTTTCTATAATTTCCATTTCTTGATGTATAGCATGCACTGCTCCCCCTGAAGTCCTACAAATTTTTTTTTGCAAAATGTTAGTTTTAGAGAGCACTATTAAGTTCTGCAACTGCAAATCGAATGCCATAAAAAATGAAAAAGTTATCAAAAAACCAGTCTGTAAATTTTGTAAACGTTGAATAAGGAATATAAAAAATATTGTGGTTTGATTTCCCAAAAAAATTAACAAGAAGAACAATGGAGGCACGACAAGGAACATATAGAAGATACCAATTACATTTATATATTACAAAATATTATAATAGTAAGTGTTAAAATAGTAGATTTAAGATTCAGAAAGCAGCAATAAAGGCAATACAGATAATAGATAAAATATAGAATAAAAATATTTAAAATAAGATAACAAGGTAATATGGAAGAATTACTATCCTTACAAAATTTGTTTAATACGTTTTCTCCAAATATTCTCTGATGCGCCTAAAAATAAATCCACATCTATTTTGTTGTGTGTATGTATATAGGGGTGACATTCACTGAGATCTATTGTGCCCCCTTACTTCTACTTAGTTTCTGAAGAGAGTCTCAGAGACTAGTAGCTCCTTTAGTCCTATTTCACGGGGGAATTTTAGGATATCTGCAGGCTTCAGCTTAGGTAAACATCACACTTATATCCAGTAATCTCCTAGGTGCTGTGCCCTAGGATTCTGAATTGCTGTGCAATTCGCAAGTATGTGGATGGAGGTTTCTTCTTCCTTCACTATTTTGAGATTTTTCAGGTGCCCATTCAGGCGACAATGTCCCTGTTAAAACTCTTAGTGCAGTTTTACTTTGACTTATGCATTCATTTTATTTCAATAGGTTGTAGCCACCAAGAGTCTTTGATTGTCTAAGCCCTACTAGATCTTTCCAATGATCAGATCTCTTTTTTCGGCTTTACCTATTTCTTCCAATATTACATTGGATCTGATTCCGCAAAAGGGTTCCGGCCCCCAAAAGGGTATTTCAGTCCCCCTCTTTGCTAGTTCATCTGCCATTTCATTTCCTTCTATTCCAGTGTGTCCTGGAATCCACAGTAAGGTAACTATATTGTTCTCGCCTAGTTCATTGAGTTTGCCTAGGCATTCAAACACCATTTTGGAACTGATTACACAAAAGCTCAGTGCTTTAATGGCTGCTTGATTATCCGACATTATGATAATCCTTTGCCTTCTGTATCCTTTATTTATATTGACCTGGGCACACTTTTCTTTCCAAATTCTGAGAGATTCTAGTGAATCTAGAAGGAACATAAAAATCAATTACATACAGCAAATCACTACAATTTATCCTAGAATTAAATAATTTATGTAAAAACGAAATATCCACATATGTTCGACTAATAATATACAATTTTGGAAGGTTAAATGTGTGTCTAATTTCTCAATACGGGTGATCACTTAACAGCATGTGTAACTTGAAACTCAAATACCTAATGAAGTTATTTTCAGCTCTTTCAAGATTGGCAATATAGATTTCAAAAGTGGGTGACCAAGTACAGATCTAACTAATGAAATGTAAATAAGTCTGATACACTGAATATCTTGCAAATATCTTGAAGTTCTGATAATGAAGCCTAACATTTTAAAAGCCTGACTATTTACAAACTCAAAACGGTTTGTGAAACTTAATTTAGAATCTAGTTGCACACCTAGATCCCTTACATTAGAACTGCTTTAATATGTTTCCCATTTAAGTTATAGTTATATGATAAGCTGTTAAATCTCCTAGAGAAACTAATAAAGTGACATTTGCTAACATTAATCCTCATTTGGGTTTCACTGCATCGTGCCATTATTTTATTAAGATCAATATGTACTTTATCACAATCAGATATGGAATAAACAGTAGGTACTATACATTTTTAAATCATCGGCAAATAAGAGAAAATTAGAATTGGTTATTTGAGATTTAATATCATTGACAAACGTATTAAAAATATAAGGTCCTAAGAGGCTACCTTGAGGAACTCCAGTTGTTATGGATATTTCACGATATAAAAAATTTTTAATCTTAACAAATTGAACTCTTTTAGTAAGATAGCTACACAACCACTTAAACATAACCCAATAGCATGTAGCTTACTACACAACAATCTATGATTTACAGTATCAAATACCACATATGAAACCATGCTGTTCTTCAATAAGTATATTATATAAAGGTAGTGGAATCGCATATTATACTCTTTCATATTTTGAGTACTCAAGAAAGAATAAATTATCGGTATGTAATTAGAAATATTACTTCTATCTCCAGATTTATGTATGATAAAACTATATTTGCAGACACAGAATTAAGTGAAAGTGAAAACAAAACATACAAGGGACGGGTTACACCTAAAGTTTTTTTAACAGTATCGGTTAGGTTAGATCCTGAGCCTTTAAAAATCCCTAAACTGGCTAATTTGTCAAATATAATTTCAAAATTTAGATAACAAGAATATTTTTTTTCATATTTTAAGATTGTGTGCACAAAACCATTATCAATTATTGATTTATAATTATTTTGAAAATATTGTGAAAAACTATTTCCTCGCCATTATTGATTACTGTATTTCCAAGAAACATGGTGTTTAGTAAACAGTTACTCTTACGTTTGCTGTTCACATAATTCCAAAAGTACTTTACATTTGAACTATTTCTGGATTCAGCTTGTCTAATATACCTAAGTATCATACTAAAATTCATGCAGAATATTAGAGCTCTAACGTCAAATCAGTTACCTACAGTTCATATGCTGTCAAAGATACTTCGATATTTTTTTCCGTTAAAGTTGTGGACAAATTGCACTAATCAACTGAATCGGCTTATGGAAAGCGTGAGATAAAGTTAACGTTATGGCACTTTTTTCAACGATTTCCAACTTTTTTCCTGTTCACCAGAAACAGCGGTTTTAAGCACTACAAACTGGTGAAATATGTATAATAAGGTACTTTGAAGATAGGGCTTAGAAAAAATCTATTACGAGTCCTGTTTTCTTTTTCACTCCTGATCCTCTCATTTTTGATTGATTAACTTAACAAAATCAGAGCCGGAAAGTTATAAAATGTGCAATTGTTATGCATAGGTACCTATACTCGTATATATATCTACAGTGGGCGCCTAATATTTTGTTGCGATATTTCATTATAAAGCATTTCAGTTGCATGTACCTACCCATAATACTGTTCGCTGTAATATATGCTCCTTTCAAGTTACACTCCCTTCATGTCACATTTCTGATCCAAGTTCCAAATCACATATCGGACATAAAGTAACATATTCAATCCATCAAAATGTAAATAAAATAGATTTGCGTAATTTGATTATAGTTTTTGGTGTTTTGCATTTAGATGGATTAATCTGAATATAAAAAGCTAAAAAGACAAATGTTAAATCAATTCATCAGTTCGTTTTCTATACATGAACTCATCACATTTTTGCGAAGTTGAGAACAACAAGTGTTAACAGCTCTCGTCAAGCCATAACTCTAGATTATATTCTAAACACATTCTAAAAATTCCAAAAATACATCTAGTTGTGAATAAATTGTCTACAGCCATTGTTTCATCATATGCAGTTTGTTTGAAGGTTTGTTTTTGAAAAGTTGAAATGAATACATTAGTTAATGTTACAATTTCAATAATTATTTTTAATTCGCTTTATATACCTCCAAATATGCTTTACACCGAATTTTTTCGAAATATTACTAACCACTAACTAAAATAAGATAGATAGGCAACTCAATATAAAGATCTTGAGTCATCAATAATTATCCGTGCGCATTTGCTGTGACTGGAAGGAAATAAGAATATGCCACTCGTAACTCCCATATGAGAAAAAGGAACCGTTTATTCGAATATCCGTGAGAATAAATACAATAAAGGAATTCTCTGGAATCAGATAAGTAGTGCACGGTTTTTTAATAGACCAACCCTTGAAGTAGTACTAAAGAAAATTAACAAAACGAAACATCCTTCAGATTTGTCTAAAGGTATATTGCACGACATGGATTTTGTATATGGCAAGAAGGGTAGAAAAACAATATTAATAGAAAAACAAGAAATAGTTTTGGAGGCGCCAATTTATTCGGAAAATAAGAAAAACTAAGAAATCAAGGAGCCAATATCGGTTATATGGATGAATAGTGGGTTAATTCTGGAATTACGAATGAGCAAGTACGGCAAAAAATGTAATAATAAAAAATCCGTGACCAACTTTTGTAAATGGACTTACCTCGGGTTTAAAAAATCCAAGCGGAAAAGGATCAAGATTTGTTCTAGTCCAAGACTGATTTGTTGAAGGCACTGACATGAGTTTCCTTGCTAAAAGAGGTGCTGAAGATTACCAAGAAGAGATGAACGAAGATCCATTTGAGAAACAGTTTGGAGACATTGTAATACCGAATCTCCCAAAAGATCACATATTATTGCATCGGATTTTATCATTTTAGAAAAATAAGCTTTCCCAAACAATATTGGGTGGAACGTCAAATTCTGGAGTGGTTGTATTTTCAAGATTATGTACTTGAAAAATGAACTGCATTTAAAAACATTTATGACAAATATACAATTGAGTGCATTGCTGAAAAATACAGGGGTTGCAGACCTCTGCCTTATCACTGTGAACTGAACCCGATAGAATGGTGTGACGTGAAACGGTACTACGTGACCTATATTGGAAAATGTACGTCAACCATTAATAAAAATCGAGGGCAATTTTTGGAAAGTGGACAAAGTGCAAAGTGAAAATTGTAGTTCTAGGATTCTCTTAGACCACTTTGATTAAATATTAATAAATTTTCACGAAAGGTATCTATGTAATTATACATGTAGTTGATATAATTTTATAAGTAGAGATGATTGAGGCAAAAAGTACTTTCGTCACTAAAACAAATTGTTTTTGTGTAATGTGGGTTTTGACTAATTTTATTTGTTATACATTCACAGAATTCGAGTCTTCTGTCGGGGTCGTCACCATTTTTAACTTGTATGGATGAAATTTATTTTTAGCCAACACTCTCTGTACTGTACTTTTACTTACTTCACAGATAGACGCAACTTTAGTTGAAGAGGAAGTAGGGTTTACTACCATTTCAGTAACTATATCAATTTTTTTATCATCACTAAATGTTGGTCGACCAGATCGTTTGGCATCTTGAACACTACCTGTTGCTTCAAACTTGTGAAGAAGCTCCCTCAAATAAGTTCTCGAGATAGGGCGATCTGGGTATCTCTCATTAAATAAACGTTCCGCTTCATGGAGATTCTTTCCAGATTCACCAATTATTAAGATAGCTGCTACTTTGTCGGCTTGAGTACGTACCATTTTGCCTATGTAAACTCTTAAACGTCTCGTTAAACAATAATAAAATTAAATATTTAAGCTATTTAGAAAAACTTTGCAAAGCAACAAATACTATTAAATTAAAAACGTCAATTTTTTTGACAACTAACCAGAGGCGGACTGAAAAATCTTCAATATTTAAATGTGAAATAATAATTTTGGTATTTATTTAATTTATCCGTCAAAATTAGTTTAAACCCAAACAAAATTAATATGGCCTTGTATCCAATGTCAATGCCTTTCAAACGAGATGTCACTTGCCATAAGGTCCTATTTAAAATTATTGGCCAGAGTGGCACTGTGACGTCATCTATTACTATTACGTCACCTGTTACCATTCGTAGAGAAGTTTACAACACTTTATTTTCACGCTCCAAATTTTATTATTGTAAGTGTAGCCGTTCAAAAGATACGAGGGGGGAAGGGGACTTTTGAATAGCACTATATATCACCTAAAATTTGCTTGGATTTTTATCACACATTAAGGATTAATTTTGGATTGGTTTCTGGTTTTTAGGCTGTTTTAAAGTAAAGATCCTCAAAAATCTGCGATAAGTAATATAATCAAATAGTCTTATTTCCCGAGAGTAGTAAAAATCGGTACCTATTAAACTAAATAAGAACTACTCAGAAAATGAAATAAACAGAAACGGAAAAAAAGAGACTTTTGAGAGAGTACGAAGGGACAAATAACAGAACTTTGTCAATTATTTCTTTCACGCGGACAAAATTACACATAATGGCCTCATGTAAGTGTCATGTTTTAAAAATGTAACGTCTACTATTTTGTGGAGTTGTTGTTCAAAACACGTGAACCGTGAAATTATTATTTGTTAGAAAGTACGGCAGAACGGGTTACTGTTATGGTAAGGTTCTATTCTATCTGAATATGAAATCCTACAGGGTGATACCATTGATACCTATTTAATTCATTTCGAAAATTAGTGTCGATATATGAAAAGAAGCCAAAAAAGGCAAGAAGTGTCCTGGGATACCCGGTAGGAACGAAGTTCCGTCCGTTATATATTATTAAATAACAAGCACAATGAAGCAATGGCAGTGCCATAGCATGGGTTTTCGCAGCCCGGGGACGACTGAATATTTGCCGCGTCCCTTTACTTTAATTATTTGTTTAAAGTTTAAATATTTTCTTCAAAGGACCTGATGTACATCGTACACTTGAAACATTTTAAAAGTCGTACTACGAATTACCGTGTCGTAGTTCAATCACATTCTGAAATAAGTAGTATTGCTTGCGAGTTCGTTCGAGTTAAGGAAAACTAGGTGCCACCGCACCGACCAACCGGGCGCGTTGGCAGTTGTCACTAACAGTAGTAATCTCTTAACACCCTTGCGGTTCGCTTGGCAAACAACTTATTGCGGGAGAGATTTGGAGTTAGTTTGTTTTATTTCACACTACGCCACTGAGGAATAATGGTTATAAAATTTTATTTATGTAATAATTTTGTTACATTGGAGGAAAGGGGTAGTTGCAAGCGCAGGTTTGTCGTGATTTATGTGTGGGATGGTGAAGGGGTGATTGGAAGTTTCTTATAATTCGTTATCCTTGTGACATTGACTATCCAACCAAGGTCTCGCTGATTACTTAATGTCTTATTGTTCTTTCGCATTATCCTTATGGCGTTTCTTATTCAGCGAGCCTACGCTTTTACAAGTTCGTCGTTATTTATCAGAAGGGATGGTGAGGCGGTGATTGGAATTATTTTAGTATTCGGTATCTTTATAACATCTACTATCCAGCGCTTGGGCTGATTACATGATTTTTATTATTTGGTGGAGAGGTGGAGAAGGGTGTAATTTAAATAATTTTAATGTTTGTCTCGTCCTCCTGCGAGCAGACATATTTGCACGACGAGAAGTGGTGAGAGAGTTATTCTTATAACCTGCGAACCAATATCTGAGCTAATTACTTGATTTTTTGTTTCTGGGTGAGCGGTAGAGAACGTTAGTTTAATTATTTTCAACATTATTCTCATTGTGCTCATGGCGTGACCTATCCAGCGAGCCAACTCATACACAAGTTTGTCTCTCTATTTCGTGTCTCTGCCTAAACCGACACTTTTAGTCGGTTACTTTTGATCATGTAGCTCTCGTCCGTCAAACGCGCAATAATGAATTCTTCAATTCTCAGAACTTTCAGCGCCCGTTCGTAAAAAATGCAAAGTACGTGTTTGCGAGGATTTGCATCATTTTTACTCCTCTTTAATTTAGTCTCTACTATCACTTTATATTATTTATCGATCATAACTTATATATGTATTTAAAAAAATAACGTATCTGAAAGATAATTTCGTTACATTCACTATGATCACGAATAGCGTCCAACGTGGAAAACTTTTATTATTGCCAAACAAACCATTCATTCTGTATTGTAATTAAGCAAGAAAAGTATCCAGACTCTTTTGAAGAAGATAAGTAATCCAAGACCAAGGAAAAATAATATACCGTGCTGTGAAATTAATATATCCATGTTATTGTATAGGGGACCGATCACTGCCCCATTAAGAATAATTAATTATAATTTATATATTTATAACCACTTTGTGAAAGTTTAATCGTTGATGAGATACAGGGAGCTTAATATTTTTATCATTTTAATTGAAGCAATAACATTGTGATAAACAAAAATATATTAGTACATTTCAGAGCAAATGTGATTTTGGAGATCTGGCAAATTTAAGATCGGGGTTGTGTAAAATAACTAATGATTTTATATATCTCCACACACAAAAATCCAGTGGATTGTTTTCAGGTGACATTAGGGGCCATGGGTGGTCCTCGTCCTATCCAACGGTGTTTCAAAGACTCATGTACGATTACTGCAAAATATGGAGCATCACCGTCATGAATAAATGTATCACCGTTCAATCATTGACGAAGTAAAAATAGTCCTAATGAATAATCGTCGATAATACGAATCCAAACATTGACCAAAAAGGAGTATTGGAACCGTGCTACAAGTGTAACATGTGGATTAACATCAGCTCATATGTCGTTATAATGATAATTTATAATGCCATGTCTTACGCAGTTGGCTCCATCTGTAAACAAAAGAGTGGTAGCAAAATTAAGGTTTTTTTTATTCGGTTATTTAACGACGGTCTACTTCTGCGACTGAGGCTAATCACCGACGCCGAGAGCACTCTACCCCTAACCGGAAATTTTGCCGAACCCATTAGTGTTCCAGCCACTGGTAGAGTTCTTTATCGAGCCCAACATCCATGGACTCGGGACCTTGGTTTTACGTGTCCTCCGAAAAACGGCATATCTACATTATAACTCGTGCTCATTGGTATAATGCCTGCGCGTTATGTTATGCTACTCCGCTACAGGCTGTACGGCTATATGTATATACGACGATGTTACCCAGCGGTCACCCATCCAAGTACTAACCGCGCTCGACACTACTTCACTATAATTATCGCATCAGAGGCGTTCCACTACAGTGCTGGGTCAAAATTAAGGTACCGTTGTTTTCACTTTTTTTGTAATCCATTGGCAATACAGCATTTAGAGCGGATAGTCATTAAGTAACAGATGTTGAACACGTTCGACATGATATGGATGCAATACATTTTATTTTAGAGCATGTCATACAGTTTTGTGACAAACATTTATTTGCTGAGCAGTTTTTCTGGTACTCGTTTCACAAATGAAAGCAATTGTCAAAACTCCAAAAGCCACTGAGAATAAGCTTGTTTTTTCTGATTAGTTTTGGGAACCAGTAGCGTCAATAACGAAAACTTATGGTCGAAATAAATCTGATCAAAATAATAATGAATATAACACTAGGAAAATACATAAAATAAACAATCCCTTCATCCCTGCATCTGTTTTGGTTTATTTGATGTGTGCTCTTGTCCGCTACTTTTTATAGTGGGAGGAAAAATGGAACGTTTAGAAATAAAAAAAGTATTCAAAATAATACATTTTATTGTAAAATTTTGAGCAATAAAATTGTCATAATGGTAATGTCAAAATGTACAGAAGCAACCAATTATTGCTATAAATATTATTTTTTTCAACACCAAACTTAAATAATAAATAAAGCACATAAAATCAACATTTAACAAAAAAATTAGTATTACTATATTAAGTACATTTGCATAAGTAGGTATTGCATGGTTTTTTAAATATAGGTATTAAAAACTCCCGGTAGAATAAGGCACATCAGCTGTCATATATCTAGTTTGAAAAATCAAGAATTAATACTGCATATTCATTTTTTTTTCAAACACTACGGTATTTGTGTTGATACATCCCAATTCAAAAAACCATACAATGGATGACATTCAGAAGAAAGTATTAAATAGTTTTACCGAAATTAGTACACGTCTTTTTACTTCGATTTGAATGCAAATTATAGACAAACAAACAAACCAAAAGTGTGATTAATGGTATTTACCAAATAATATTTATATCTTAAATATAATTACATGTGTATAATAGGTATTTGAAGTAATTTCTGCAAAATTTTCTCAAAATATAGCATCCAATTATGCAAAGTTTCACGAATTACTAAAAATAGTTACAAGAAACGGTCAAGAAAATCACAATATATCATCTAATCCAAAGACTCTAAGTTCAACTGCTAATGTAAAACGTATCAGTTGATAGGGATAATCAATTCACTCCATTAAAACAAACATTGCATAACGCAAATATGCCCCTGATACTACTTAATAAAAGATTATCCGATTATATTTTAATCTCTTTCAAGTTGTGTAAACAAAATTGATTAGATACATTAGTCGGTAAAAACAGCAACGTTTCTGAATCCCTTCAACTTTTTGATAACAATCATTAAATGACATTAATGCAAAATAAAAAATATCACAAGAGGAACTTTTGCTGACAAATGGGACAAATTATTGTATTGTAGTGTGTTTTTAAATTCGTCAAACTAATAATTATTCAATACTTTAAGTGTTAAACTAAGCACCTAGCATCGTATTGCTACTGCTAGGATTTGAAGGAAAAACTAAAATTAATGAAAAAATTCCAACTTAAAAATTATTTAATTGCCAAAAACATACCAAAAAGTCCGCAAGAGAATAGTGATATTTTATACTAAAACACACAAAATCCTCATTTAATTGCATGTAGAATACTAAATAACACTAAATAAAATTTTAATACTAACCATACTCAAAATATTAATTATCTAATTTTCAAATCAAATTGAAAAAAATATTTTGTAAAAAACAATGATTATGATTAGAATCAATTGAGAGAGCTAGACGACTTTTTTAAGTATCACAATAAAGTGGTAAAATAAAACCATTCAAATAAAAAAATTGTTCGGATTATTTAAATGTTGGCATGTAATGTACCATTTTAAAATATCCATTTAATAATACTAATATATAAAAACAGATAATTTGCAGAAGCTACTTAAAAATTAGAACGGGGGTAAACTGGGCAAGAAGTAATCGTCGGACATTTATTGAATGGGCAAACTGGGCAAAGAAAGCTAAGAGTCTCTAAAATGGATAGGTAAACTTGGCGAGATACGCTATAATCCTTAACGCGTAAGCCACAATCCGTAGTATGTGATGTAAATAAAATGGAATGAAGTACAATAAACTAGAGGTGAGTTCCGGTTTTTTGGAATATATCAACACTTTTAAATTTATAGATACAATTATGGAAGAACAACGTGACTGCAATCTGTCGTCGACGCAGCACTGTGGTGGAATGCATCTGATGCGATAATTACAGTGCTTTACAATGTTTCTAATATTCTCAAGAATAGAAAATGACATGCCATGCTTATTTTCCATTCATATAATAAGTAGCTCATAGTATTGGATATTTTTTAAGAAGTAGAAAGGTGAATTACAGGATTTTAACATATTTGGCCCAGCCTTCCAAAAATATTACACATAACACTAAAATAGTTATAAATACAACATTAAAAATCCTTTTCAGAAATCTAGTACATTGTTTTGCTGACCAGTTTACCCACGCCAGTCATTTTTTGTTCTCTTGATTCCGCCCAATTTACTTATATTTACCTATAGGAATAAAAGATCTTTTCCAATTCAGTTACCCTCGATATTTTGTGGACCAGCGAAAAATTATGGTTCAAAAAATGCTAGTTTAATGTTTCGTTTTAGTATATCTTCATAATTTATATTACCTTCCTTCCAGTAATGTTAAATTTGAAAATTTATTACTGCTGATGAAAAATGCATAGATAAACATTACGAAGGTACCGAAAAGTAAGTACTATGTACATTATTTGTTTATAAGCGAATTTTAAACATGAAAAAAGTTGTAGGCTGTAAAATATGGGTACCTATATATTACCAGCTCCTTAAAAAAATCGATTTTGTATAATGACCCTCAAAAATTGGAGTATTTTAAAGAATAACACATCTTGAAGTCTAACAGAATGTCTCAACCAATTAAGTTGGATAAAACACGAGTAAGAAAAAAAATTATGCAATTTTATATTAGCCTTGAAAAACAGCGACAAACATTCTGGAGAAATGTTATCAGTTTTAATATACTTAGACCATCTGTATTAATTAGCAAGTGGATGGGACAGAAATCTCTAGAGTGGTGGGTAACTTCACCAGGACAGAGACAGGAGAAACAGTTCATTAGAGGATATTCGCCTACTTTCACAGCAGACCTGATAAGCAAAGATAGGAAAACTGTCATAGCCGAAATAGGTATATTAACAGGGCACTGTAAGATTAACAAGCACGGAAAGCTATTGGGGTTGACAGACGAAGCCATGTTCAGTTTCTTTCACCTAGGTGAGGAAGCTGCAGAGCACATCATTTACCTGTGCGACTGCCTGGCACATGTGCGGTTTTCTTTGACTAGGCGATGAGAAGCCACCGGCAAGAAATTACATGAAAGGTTCAGACTCGAAGCTGATTGGCCATTTAAAACGAGCAGGGCTGGAGAATGTAATCTAGATTCAGAGGACCACAATAGATCAGAAAATGTCTTAGTGGAATAGGCCGACTAGTCACCGCTTTAAATCCAATCTAATCTGTATTAATTTGTCATTTATGCCCATATAGGGTTTCATCGTACCGGCATCCCAGTTCTTGTATATTTATTTGTAAATATTGTTTTCAACAAATTTGCTATTTGTCTATAACTATTTTAGCCGATGAGATGAGCTTTATTTGCGTTTTAACCCATACATAGATCCAACTTTTGATGACCAGGGTAACCTATATTCCCTATTTGTAGGCTTTAATGTATTTCATTTTTGTATATTTGAATGTTGATCCTAATTGCAAGTACATCTATTTCTTAATTTTATTTATATTGTATTATATTCTCCATATTTCCAGTCTTATTGTAATATTTATTTCTTCTGAAATTGTTGTTCAATTTTTTCTAGACTTGGAAATATTCCCACATGCAAACCTACTGATCCGATTATTTGAAAATCACAGTTCCTTACTTAACTGATTGTCCAGAATCGCATAAAAGAGCATAAGTTCTTATTTCCAGTTTTACTACCTATCAAGAACAATAACCAAAAACTAACGAGTTCGAAGCTAACATTTAATATCAACTTGTATAATGTATAAACAAATATAAGGGTTTCAGTGCAACGTTTCGAAGATTTACCATCCTTTCAAGTGACATCTATAAACGGGTCTAGTTTTTGGCATTCAAATACCACACTAGTGAAAATAATGTTTAAATTTTTAGACAGGACAAAAAATTAAAAAGTCTTACCTAATGTACATCATCTCTCATCAACAAGTAACAAAAAATAAGAGAGCTTAAAATGTCAGATATAAGTGTTAAAAACCGTATGAAATTTTAAATGCTATTTGTATATACAAAACTCAAAACAAAACTATTTTGGACCAGGGACCCCTTTTCCAAAATGAACAGATATTTCAGACTCCCACAGCCAAATTACTCCAAAAATCCTCTTTAGTTTTTTCCTATTGATACAAAATACTTACAAATTTGGTTTGGTTGGTTAAGTGAGTAAAGGACCCAGCGCTTTTCTTACTAGGCTTGTTCAACTGAAACCCATCTTTGGTTAGGTTAGCCTTGGAAACAATTGTAATCATTCAACTGACGTTTTCCAACATTAGTAGTGTATGCAAACGTCACACTGATCTGTTTATTTCGTTTATATTTGACAGCGATTTTAAGTATTGTGACTTTGAAATGGCGTTTGTTGTTAACAATCCGTCCAAATGTGATAAGCGTGCGGTTATTCAATTTTTGTGTGCTGAAGGTGTGCAACCGTTGCAAATTTATACGCGAATGCAAGCAGTGTATGGAAACGCATGTTTTGCATATCCAACTGTGAAGGAATGGTGTCGAAAATTTAAGAATGGAGAAGAAAGGACGAATGATAAGCCACGACCAGGTGCATTGATTACTGCATCAACAGACAGGAATGTGGCATGTGTGGAAGGACTGATTAGAGAAAATCGTCGAATTTCAATCAGAGCAATTTCAGAAAATGTTGGTGTGAGTATAGGATCTGTCCATAGTATCGTACACAAACTAGGTTACAGCAAAGTTTGTGCGCAATGGGTTCCTCGTCTTTTGTCTGAGGACCAAAAAAGCTTGCGAATGGACTTGTCTTTGCAACACCTCACGGAATACAGTCAAAATAGTAATGACTTTCTCTCGTCAATAGTTGCTGGCGATGAATCTTGGTGTCATTATTTTGAACCATCCAGTAAGCTGTCATCGATGCAATGGAAACACGCAAATTCTCCGCCACCAAAGAAGTTTAAAGTTCAACCTTCTGCAGGCAAGGTGATGTTGACATTTTTTTTCGACCATGAAGGACCCTTGCTGATAGAGTTTACAGAACCTAGAGTGTATATCAACGCAAACCTGTATAATGAAACTTTGAACAAGCTCCATCAAGCAATAAGAAGAAAACGTCCAGGGAAGCTTTCACGTGGTGTTATTCTGCTTCACGATAATGCTCGGCTTCATGTTGCCAACGTAGTGAAAGAAAATCTGCAACGAAAGAAATGGAGGATATTAGAGCATCCACCCTATAGTCCCGATTTATCGCCTTGCGATTTTCACATCTTTGGGCCACTAAAAAAGGCGTTAAAAGGTAACCGTTTTCAGTCGGACGCAGAAGTACAAAACGCTGTGAAAGAATTCTTCCAGCAGCAGCCACAAGAATTCTATAAGCAGGGTATACATCGGTTGGTGAAACAGTGGGATATGTGCCTCAATTGTAGTGGTAGTTATTTGTAACTGTACTTGTCAATAAATTTTTCCTGGACCAAAGATGGGTTTCAATTGAACTATCTTGTATGACAAAGTGGCGTTCCGTCAAATGTTATACATTTTGGATATGATGTTGTACTCGACTTCTTGACCAAAAGTGTCCATGGGACCAATTATATATATATATACTGGGTATTAAAGTTGAAAAATCCTTGTTTTTCGTGACCACGTAATTTTATTATTAACAAATAAATATGCATTAAAAGTTTATAGTACCATTGATATGTTCTAGTTTATCGTAAACTTACACATAAATAGTTCAAAATGTCAACATATACAGGGTGGGACTCAATTATATTTATATAAGGACGAATTTTTGGAATTCTAGGAAATTATTATATTGAATGAAAACAAGGTCAGAAATAAAAAGTGCAAAAATGCAACCTGAAATTAGTTTTTTTCCATATGAAATAAAGTTACACCACGTATTTCAAAATTAATTTTTGATTTTGAAAACGTATTGGTTACCTAGATATTAGTACTTTTCTTATAATACAGGGTGATTTGCACATACACCTTGTTATTAAACCGACAAAAATGAGAGAAAAAAACACTTTTTCTGAACCACCCTGTATTTTATAATTCGATCCGTCAAAATGATTAATTTATTTTGTTTTGTAATAAGCTTAAAATGGTGAATAAACTGAAAAAATTTCATAATCTTACTAAGACCAGTTTCTCGGAAAAAAAATATCAGCATTTTATTCAATTAATTAATTTACTGTAGTACATACCTACAGGATGATAAAATACTTATATTTTATTCATCTTTTTATCAATGGTTCAGTACACTTCGGTATGTATCCATAGAAATGTGATTTTAATTTCGTTCACTATGCCTATTTTGTTGAGTGCTCTACCCTCAGGACCCTGTTTCTGAAAATCTGGTCATAGTAATATTATGAAATTTTTTCAGTTTATTCACTATTTTAAGCTTATTACAAAACAAAATAAATCAATCAATTTGACGGATCGAATTATAAAATACAGGGTGATTCAGAAAAAGTGTATTTTCTCTAATTTTTGTCGGTTTAATAACAAGATGTATGTGCAAATCACCCTGTATTATAAGAAAAGTACTAATATCTAGGTAACCAATACGTTTTCAACATCAAAAACTAATTTTGAAATACATGATGTAACTTATTTATTTCATATAGAAAAAAACTAATTTCAGGTTGCATTAAGAATACCTCTAGAATTAGTATATTTTATGCCAGAACATTTAATATGAAGTAACTTTTTATTTCTGACCTTGTTTTCATTCTATATAAGAATTTCCTAGAATTCCAAATATTCGTCTTATATAATTGAGTCCCACCCTGTTTATGTTGACATTTCGAACTTTTTATGTGTAAGTTTTTGATAAACTAGAACAATCAATGGTACTATCAACTAAAAATACATATTCATTTCTTAATAATAAAATTACGTGGTCACGAAAAACAAGAATTTTTCAACTTTAATACCCTGTATATCGGAAACTAGTCATATGATTGAATTGGTCCCAAGGACACTTTTGGTCAAGAAGTCGAGTACAACATCATATCCAAAATTTATAACATTTGACGGAACGCCACTTTGTCATAAGAAAAGCGCGGGGTCCTTTGACATCATTTTGTCATCAAAATTCAACAAAATAAATAGACATAAATGTCAGTAAATATTAAGTGCAATTAATAGTTATTAATACAAATTGCGTAAAAATAATTAAGTAGGTACCTAATTTTGAAAAAACAATAAAATCGCATAGTGAGGTTTAAAAAAATATAAAAATTAGTGTGATGGATGCAACTGATTACTTTCTACCATCTGTTTCAATATTGGTGAGTTGCAGCCTCAATCTTCACGTTCGATGTTAAACATACCAAAGAGGATCTTGAAAGTTTCAACTAAGAACTTGTGTTAATTAATAGGGGTCGATTTTTATGCCTCATCGGCACCCAAAATTAGTTTTCGTTTTTATCTATCCCTAGAAACGGATATCGACCACTTTGGGAATCCCTGCTCTAAATAATGCAAAATGTCAGATGTACTATGAAGACAGGATCAAGACTTAAATTTCATACACTGCATTGAAGTTAAAATGTTTAGTACTAAATCAAATAAAGTTGTTTTAAATAAAACTAAACTTGAAACTTCAAATCTTTCACAGCTATTTTAAAACAAGATAACAATAATTTGGTACATACATATACACATTATTTACAAAAGAAATATACATTTTCCTATACAAAGAAACATAGTCTTGTATTTATGGCATTTGTTAATTAAGTATGGTAGGTAAATAATCAATTATAAAATACAAATTGAACATGAATATCAACATTGTATAAGTAAGCTAGTAACATTTAAGTACTTCAATTTAAGTATCTACGTTGTGGTATGTCACTGATACGACATCCCCTCCTACATTGATAAGACATTGTCCCTAGAATGAAAAAAACTTATTCTGTAAAAATAATACTGGAACAAGTTGAATAAAATATTACATTTTAAGCCGTATATTGTGCAGTTGGTGACTGTTGAAAAGTCTGTGGTATTGTACGTATACTGGAAAGACATTCAGTGAGACCTAAAAGATCTATTGTGCCAGTCAGTGGTATTAGACACCGCAAATTCAACACAATTAAGCCAGAAGTTGTAGAACTACTGTCCAGTTTTATTTTAAAAATACAATTCGTCATTAGTACTAGGTCATCAAAAGAATAAACAATTCATAGTAGTCACTACTGCTTTAAGGGTGGCGACCGACCGGATGTCCTAGAATTTGGGGAAAAAATTCTTTCAAGAAAATCGGCCATAAAAATGATTCAAAATGTTTTTGAGTCCATGGTTTTTCGCTAGATGGCGCAATGTATCACGTGAGGATATGAAAGATAGAATTCGGGAAGCAGTTCGAAGTATTTGCTTTGCTGAAATTGAGACCAGTATGAATTACACAATAGAAACACTGGATTTGTGCATAGCAAATAATGGAAAGCATTTTGAGTATTTAAAATAATTAGGTAGCAGTCGTAGGTGCGTTCTGTAAATTTCTGTTATGAGAGCTTCGTTAGTTTCGTTTTATGTTCATGTTAATAATATATTTTTGTTATTCGTTTTTACTTGTTATTTTATTTTTAAAACAATTTTAGCAACATAATTTCTCTTACAACTTACTGGGTGAGCCAACAATAATCAACACTCATCAAAATTACCAATATCTTTGGAATTACCAGAAACATTAGTTCGCGATTTTAAGATGTTAAAAAGTTATTTTATCTGCCTTCTTTGAGCTGGTTAGAGTTATAGCATTTTATTTGAAACTACTCAGAAACACTCTTGAATAATGCTAGGTGTTACATAGCGGCTTCTAGTTGCCGATTAAAACATTAAAAGTGTTCTTAATACTCTATGATTGGAGTCTAAATTTTTGAAAATCGGTTCAGACATATGAAAGTTACAGGGTTTTTTATATCAACGAAAGAACACTTCCCCCCCACTTCAGAATATATGATACATAAAAATTGTAGAATAAGGACAGTAGTTTCCAAAATTCCTCCTCAAATTCTAGGACATACGGTTTCCGAGATACGGCCAGTCGCTGCCCTTAATGAATCACCCTGTACAATTTTCCTATGCAACACTCTGTATACAATGGTAATGATTATCTCCGATCTCAAAAATTTATTCCACTTGAGAAATATATTCATTCATCAACACACAATAGGGTAGCAAAATACGTCACACAACCGTTTGTATTCATCATTGTATATTTGTAATTTGTGAATTAAAATGCGCAATTGAAAAGGCGGAATAATATTCATTTTCCTGACATTCGGTTTTGGTGTAAAAACAACAACTGAAAATTAATTAAGTGTTAAGTGTCCAGACCTCTTTTGTCGTGAAAACTTTCCCAAATAAACAATTCCTAAGAGTGGCAAGTCATGAATATAAGCATAGAATTCAGACAAAATTGCAGATAGTGGAGGTTTATTGCGATAAAAAAAAGCAGTGACTGGCAGAAGAAAAGTTGAAAACTGTTATTATTACATTTTATTACTTGCTTTTATTTAACTCGCAATGTATGTTTGTCCAGGTAAAATCTTGCAACTGAATTTTAAATCAGTTATCTCTAACAGATTTAGCTGAAATTTGGTATACACGCTTATTTTGAATGACAATGTGACGTCGTTCTAATTCCAATATGGCGGACTAGTTATTTTATCTGCACTACCTCGGTATGGGTATCAAATGAGAGGACTTGCTGAGGAGAGCACGAAAACTAATACAACGTTAAATTGTTAAAAGTTCTAATTATTGAATAATTGGACTTAATTAACAGGCAAACAACCATTTAACAACGATGAATTAAATGAAATGCACATACTTAGAAACATTCCCAATCACAACTAAAAAAATAAAAAATAAATTAATGATAAAAAAAACTTTTTAAAAACAAGCTTTTTTTAAATTGCCCTAAAAAGAAGAAAATAAACTTTAAATTAAATCAAACCAATCAATTTAGTACATGTAGTACACAATGTATTAAATGATACAAAACCTTGTCGCGAAATTTGCATATTTTATAAGAAACATTTTTTTTTCATAGAATTACTTATAGTAAGTATGTCAAGTAAGACTAGTTAGTACACAGGTAAATTTCACGACAAGCTTTTATATCATTCGATAAAGTGTGTAATACATGTACTAAATTGATTGGTTTGATTTAATTTAAAGTTTATTTTCTTCTTTTTAGGGCAATTAAATAAAAGCTTGTGTTTAAAAAGTTTTTTTACCATTAATTTATTTTGAAAGTCGTCTCTTTTATCGAATTCGTATATTACATTATGAAAAATATTGGTTCTTTGAATATACATTCTAAATTCTTGGTAAATTTTAAAAACAGATTAAATGAAAACATGAGTATTAATATTATTATTTCATTCACACAAAGGTGTATTTTTGATATAGTAAATAAAAACTCACCTGATTTTTATGAAAATTGTGATGTAAAAACAATTCGGTCAAAAAGAAAGCTACTAAAGCGTTTCCGCCGAGAGCTGATACATGAGCTCGAACAATTGCCAATACTTCAGTCACAAAACTATGGAGAAATCCACTAAGGCCTCCTTCCTGTGAAGATAGAAATGCAACTTAATTTTAATAATGCATAATTATATTAGACGTGTAGCCCATGACACATGTAGGATTCATTATTTCGAATAGTTGCCGTTTTCACCATCGAGTTTCATGTGAAATACAAGTAGAATAAGGCCCCCAAGACCCATGCTGGATAACTGACGCTACAGTGGACATTGAAAATCTTAGAACTTTCACGAAACTAGGATAATTAACTTATGGGTGCTGTGTACTTAAATGCTTAGGTACCACTTTTCATCCGAAAACAGCATACAAATCCAAGTGATCCTAAGGGTTGATAAGCAAGGGTTGAAAATTGATAAGAAGGTGAAAAAAACAATAAACTTATGTATGCCGAAGAGAGTTTAGTTATTTTAGATGTTAAAAACATCAGTGGCAAACATTTTGTGACAATACTTCATTTGTTAATAATTTTCCAAATATGATGTAAAAGTTATAATTAAGAACAATCAACTTATGCTTGTAACTTTTTGTACAGTGGAACATTTCTATTTTAATGCTAACATATGTGCTTAATTTTCGACAAAGAGGTTTGTGCAAGGAATGAACAAGGATTTAAAACACATCACAGAGGGGACAAAGAAAGGCGAAATTTCCGCTTCGTACATGCGTGAAAAATAGGAGAAGCGTTTCAGTTACCTACAAAAATCAGCAATTTTTTATGTATCCACCGTTTTTCATAACTCACTAGTTCCCGCTCTTAACAAATTTTGTATTTTATAGATAACTTAGACTGAATTTGAAATTTTAATTATATTTGCAAATAGAACAAATAGTAGGTACGTATGGAGGAGCTAAAGAAATATATTTTTCTTGCTAATTATCGCAAATGATTAAAAGTTATTCAATTTCCATGTAATACCTATAAGATAAAATGTTTTGGTGCTTATACTTGTCAACTTACCTCCCTAATAGAAGTTGTTTCTCTTATAAAAAAGAAGTTCATATTTCCTAAATATTTATCAATGCTAGCACCAGGTACGTAGGATAAAGGCGTTATATCAACTCCATGTATTTCTTTTTGAGGCGTCTAGAAATGTATACAATCACACCATTAATTAATATTTACAATAAATAATGATTATCATTTCTTCCAACAGCATAAAACTCTAAAACCATAAGATATTGACACCAAACCACTATCGTTCTACGCTTTGCAAAGGATCCCGCACTTCTATTATGCAAAATGGATCTCGGTTAGTTTTTCTGAATTTTCGATATGTTGTGAAGTTTCATCTCCTGAAGAAATGTGTCCATGTTGGAAAGTAGGTTTTCATTTAGAGTGATACAAATGATAGGGGATGGTAAATATTGCGAAAAAGCCCGGTATTTAAAAATTTCGACTAAGTAAGTACTTCAATAGTATTTTATAAATACTATGCTAAATACACACAGTTGCAATTCAATTTTTTTTTATTCAACTGTATATTAAGTAAAAAAAGTAAAATCAAACTGGAGAGATGGGAACGAGAGATTTTAAGGAAAATTTACGGAGGAATTAAAGATGTGGGGAAATGGAGAACAAACAAAGTACAGTAAAATTCAAGTACAACAGCTCCAAGGGTTAGAATGGATGATGAAAGGTTTGTGAAGATGATCGCAGTAAGAATAAAAAGGGGACGACCTAGGAAGAAATAGATAGATGCTGTTAGAGAAGACTTGAAACAGATAGGAATATAGGACTGGAATAGGATTGCAAGAGATCCAATAAAATGGAGAAAAACAACAACAAAAATAGATATATAGTATATAGTTATATATTATATATAATCTTAAAGCTCTTCTACCACATAGTAGTGTAGGGCGTGTTGAAGATGCTCTTCATTGCCGAATGTTTCCATTATTTCCTATTTTGGAGTTAAGTCCTTTGCTTCTTTCCAGCTTCTTCTTCCTTTATCCAGTAATCCAGCTATTACCTTATCCCAAGTTTTTCTGAGCCTGCCTCTTTTTTATTTTTTCCAACTTTTGCATTCCATAGTCTCTTAACCGGTCTTCCTTTATCAATAAGTTGTAAATGTCCCCACCATTGTAGTTATCTTTCTTCTATAAAGTGTAAGACTGTATTTCTAGGTCTTTTCTTTTATCTATGTTTTTCATTCTATCCTCTTTTGTTACACGTCTTACTCTACTAAATATTTCATTTCTGTCACCTGTATTTTTTTGTTGTCCTGTTAACAACCATGTTTCGCATTCATATGTGAGTGTTGGTCGATATATCCATTTAAATACTTTTAATGTCGTATTCTATCTTTACATATTTTTTTTATTTATAAATTTTGAATTCATGGCATAGTATGGTTTGTTAGTTTTAACTATTCTATTAATATCTGCTTCCTGTGTTCAGTTTTTGTCTATTATTGTTCTAAGGTACTGTAAATGTTTAACTTGCTCCATTCTGTCTATTAATACATTTATTTCCTCTTTGTTGTCTCCAATTACCATAACTTTTGTTTTGTGTTTATTAATTTTCATTCACATGCCTACTATTACTGATCAACACAATTTACCAAAAAGAAAAAAAATGGAACTTTAATGTGATTTGAACCACCACACCTACTACTCCTATGTAAGTTTATCTGATGCATCAACAAACAGCCCCCAGCAGAATATACACTGTGTCCGTAAAGTATGGAACAAATTCATTTTTAGCTAAACAGACATTTTAAGAAATAATCCTGAAACACGTCGATTTTTTATTTTAATATACCGTATTTTAAAATAATAATCTAATATACAGGGTGAATTACTTTCGAGTAATGACATCACCGTCATTTTTTTAAATGGAGCACCCCCATTTTGTCTCAATTTTCGGATTACTCTAGCTGAGCTGATTCCAACTGGTACAGGGTGGACAAAAATACAATATTTTTGTGTGTGCTCATAAAGTAATCCTGGAGGTTTTATGAAAGTTTATGGTTTCAACAGGATGGTGCACCTCCACATTATGCTGTAGATGTTAGAAGGTACCTAGATGAAATTTTTCCGAACAGGTGGATTGGTAGACGTGGACCTATTGAATGGCCAGCGAGGTCACCAGATTTCAATCCTTTGGATTATTTTATGTGGGGTCATCTGAAGAATGTTGTGTATCAAACGAGACCAGCAAATATTCAAGAATTAAAAGAGAGAATTCGGACAGCAATAAACAATATTTCTCGAGACACAATAAACAAGGTTCAACAAAAATTTGTACACCGTTTGGGTTACTGTCAAATACAGCAAGGGCTGCAGTTCTAACTTTTATAGAGTCATGTATTTCATCATATTCTGTCCGCTAGACAATAAGTATTTTTGATAATATTCTTAATTTAACTAAAAAAGAATGTTACGCGTTACTTTATGAGCACACACAAAACTATTGTATTTTTGTCCAACCTGTACCAATTGGAATCAACATGTGATACATTTTTGGAATCATCTCAGCTAGAGTAATCCGAAAACTGAGACAAAATGGTGGTGTTCCATTTAAAAAAAATGACGATGACGTCATTACTCGAAAGTAATTCACCCTGTATATTAGAATATTATTTTAAAATACGGTAAATTGAAATAAAAAATCCACGTATTTCAGGATTATTTCTTAAAATGGCCTGTTTAGCTAAAAATGAATTTGTTCCATACTGTATGGACACAATGTATAAGTATCTTTCACATTCTCTCTAAATCATATATTTCTTCTCCCTAATGAAACGAAATTTTATGTTTTCTTAAAATTAATAAGTACTGAATTTTGTGGATTTGTATGAGAAATATTTTATGGGTACTAGGAAATTTTAAAATGTGGTTTAAAAATAAGATATTCACAACATTAGATAGAATTTCAGTTCATCATATTGTAGATCTTTCAACTAGGAGCACATACATGACAGGCAGCAAGGGTGTCCGGTAGATGCTACCTATTAACCACGGTTCTCACGGATGGGAGTAGATTATCTGTGGGTGGGAGCAAGACGATCTGTAGGTAGAAATCAAGCAGTCAAGACCGTTTCAAAATTTTGTCACGTCTTCAAGCACTGGTGTACTCGTATACAAATATACTTGTTTGTTTTTAAAACATTGTCGCTTATGTTTAACTTCCTTGTAACCAGAGTTCAGTATTGTGCACAAGTTTGCATATTCTACTTGTTTTGAAGAAAAAATCTATTGGAAAATAAAAACTTCAATTTCATCACTTTAAAAACGTATAAGATTTATGTCCTCCATCATTTGTTCGCATTCAGAATATTTTAAATGTCCACACTTTGTATCTGTATGTCTGTAGATGTGGAAATACATTTTTGATCATATAAAATCAGACATAATCTAGTAGGAAAGCTAACTAAATATTGGGTGGCGCGGAGAGGAGTTCAGTTTACCAACATCTTTTGATCGGCATAACGAGGAAAGTTTTACGTTGGAACATAGCTAAATTTTCATTTTCAGATTAATTTTTCTATAGACTATTTAAAAATATAAACCTGACGGTTATTTTGGATACCAAAAATGGATATTTTGCTACACAGGCTTATTTTTTGTTTTCTAGGGACAATACTATGCCAGTATGAAAATCAGTTTTTTCAACAAACCAAATATTTCTTCATTTCAATTTAGACCATAATAGACTCTTGCGATCTAATACACCCCCTCATCACAAACCTATTAAATATTAACCAATAAAAATTAATAACTATTAAATTGCACTAACATGTCTCTGCTTGAGTGACTGCGACTTATACTTTGAAGAAGACCTTTGTTTAGTATATCTTCCACTTTTGCTCCCCGACATTGCATTCTCGGGAATGTTATCCTCATCTAATTTAAAAATCATATCATCTTCTACAAAAATTAAAACAAATTATAAAGTAGTTTGTAAAACCAATATTTATTACCGTTTCGTTTTGGTATCACCGATTTCATTTTTTTAGATTTTTTACCCAAACCTAAAGCCATACCTGAAACAAAAATAAATTCATAGACAATGCCACTCAAAACATCAAAATATTTTGAGAAACTGAAGATTTGTACTTATGTAATTACCCACTAATAGGGTGACCAGGCGTCCCGTAAAAACGAAGTCCTGTTTTTTCACGTTATGTCCCGTTTTCCCAAAAAACGTTAGGACGTCAAAATGTTCAGTTTTACTGGAAAGCACATCTGACATCACTTACGGTTACGTAACTACAGTCGTATAACAGGTTTTTATAAAATCCTTAATATTTAAGTGTATAAATCGAAACGGGAAATTTGGTTTTGCGCATGCCGATTGTCTACACTGAGTAACGTCAAACTATCAAACATTTTCTGTTTTTACATTTATGTTGTTGAACAAGGCTCCATAATAGGAAATGATTGAACAAACTGTCATTTATTTTAAGGAGAAAAATCTGGAATTGGACGACTCCCTTCTGATCGATCAACTATACCATTTACAAGATTTTGTTGTTAAGAACTAGCAAATTTGGAATGATCCAGAAGAAACCTCCCACTGCCATGAAATATGGATGAGCTTTTTTAAAATTTGTGACAGACAAGAACAGAATTGAGAACTCTAAAAACTCTGCCAGTACTTGTTTGCAATTCCCGCACACAATGGAAAGACAGAAAGAATATTTTCGATTATGAATATTCAGTGGACTGAAAAGAAAAACAGGATAGAGGTTAGCTATTCTTCAAGTAGCCTATAACTGTTCTTACTTTTATAATTGCATAATGGAGAAAAAATACATTATTTAACTTTGCTGGAGCAAATGAAAAGTACACCAAAACTCAAAAATGTATTGCATTTTGTTAAATTCTGTTACCAGTTGTGTATTTCAATGGTACATCCTTGTTCATTTATATTTGAGAAATAAATTTAGTTCAACCTCAACATTCTATCTATTTATTTTTTTTCCTTGAAAAACTAGAAAATTGTGTGTTTTTATAGGCTTAAAAAAAAGAAAATTCATGCTTTAAAAACAAGTTAAGACATTTGAATTTTTTTTATTTTATATTTTTAACAGACGAACATTAAACTAGTATTCTGTAGGCACCGGTAATGCGTGTTATATGCCCCGTTTTTACATGGTAACACTCTGGTCACCCTACCCACAAATCAATCAATCAAAAGTGTCTAGGTGAGTTGAAAATTATGAAGAAAAAAGAAAAAATGTTCCTTCACGATGACAGTATCGAGCATCTTTGTAAAATTTCAAAGAAAATACCTCATAAAACAGCCGAATAACATCAAGTTCAAAATCAAACAAAATAAAGCGAAACCAATGAAAAATTGTAAATCTGCCAAAGTGTAAGAAACCATATAAATAACGCTTCGAATAATGAAGGGCTGTTACCACAAGAAAGTTTTGCTGTAACGATATATTTAAAAATTTAAGTCACCATTGATTGTTTTGGAAAAGGTTTTAAATCGGAATGCAAAACTTAATTCAAACTTATAACAATTTTTAATTATTAACCAAGAGACCTACCAGTAAAATTAAAAACAAATTCATCACCTAAACAAATTTCTATTACTGTTTTATTTATTTTTTCAACGTAATTGAATTAGCTCAAATGATCAATAATTTACCAAACACCAAAAGCTGTACTTCGTCAGGCTCTGGAATATCGCATCTGAATTGTATATTGCACAAAGCACACGGCACCATCCTTCTCAATTTGAAATAGACGCTTTGTAATAACTTTGTGAAATATTCGTCTATATTAAGGTTAGAGTGAAACTTGAATCTACGAACTTGCGTAAACATTTGCAAGTTTTTAACTATTTCCAAGTCATCTAGTCCTGGAATATTTTCGGTATTAACTACGTGAAAGCCATCAGGAGGTCGTTCTTTCATCAACGAAAGAAGAACTTCTTCATCTTTTGGATCATCTACCTAAAACAGAATATTGCATAATGTTCCATCTATATTGAATAAAAGATTGGTATTTTTGTTTGTACTGAATGAACTGAAAATTATTTCATCTATAGGAAATTAGATTATCTGCAGCTAAAATAAATCATTTTAAAAAAATTAGAGATCCCTACGAACAATACAATAATGCAACCAAAGGTATCAACAATGTGCCTATACAAGTCAGTAAATATTTGACGAGCGATGTGAAAACTATTCATGATACATGTTTTGATGTACTTTATAGCACTCATCATTAAAATACATAAAAAGTAACAAAAATACCACCTAACTCTTTGTGAAGTGAACGTCACTGAGCGAAGCCGGGGCTAATCTCTAGTGTATTATACTCGTATACATATGAATAATGTATAGGTACCTATGTTTTCAGTAAATAGTTTTTTAATCTTAGAATGTAATAAGTGTTGACAAATTAGGTTAAGTATAAATAAAGTAATTTTTTAAACTCTTATGACGTGTTATTGTTAGGTATGTATATAGAAAGGGCTTCACGACGCGAAACATTTCTAAGACAATTAATCAATTAATCAGCAATTGCCTAACTAGTTGAAAAATTAATTTTAATAATTTTTCCAACGGCAATAAATTCTTTGAAGTGTTCGCTACATATACACTATTTATTTTTTATATTTTCAAACTAACAATTAATACTTAAAAACATTATTTAATGTGACCCGCTTTGACGAGGCAGACGCGTACCCAAAATTAATCGCGGAAACCTATTTCCGGCGTTGAATTAAAATTATAAATAATAGAGATATAGTTCCGGAAGTTGGAACTTTTTGATTGGAAATTTCCTCCTCTTTAAGTATCTTTTTTTAAAATATCAATGGTTTTTGAGTTATTAACAAAAAACTAAATGCTATCTGATAGCTAAATTTTTTAATAACAATTGCAATTTTTTATGAGCTAATACAAACTTTCGACACATTTTCAAGAGGTCATTTTGAATATAATAAGCCATCGCTCATATTTTTAGGAGCTTTATCAAGAATGAACACTTTTTTGAACTTGTTGATTAGACTATTGGTGATTTAGGGAAAAATCAGATTAGCTTCCTCAATTACACAAAACGAAATGAGTAATGCAAACATAGTGTAACGACACACATTAGGTGCGTTCTTTTTGACTGTGATCTCGGCTCACTTCAGTTAATGTAATCTGAAGTAAATAACGACACACTTAATTAAAACGCGCGATCTGCCGACGCATCAAAATTCGAAAAAATAATTAAAATATAAGACAGATTTGTAAATAAAGTTATTCTTTCCATAATCACATAGATAACATTCACTCAAAACCAAAGAGAATTATATTAGGTATTCGTTGAGTGAAAAATTATAAAGAGACGCAGCCTTATGGTAATATGCGTTTGCTATGATGGTTCCGAAATCTAGCCGGCGCGACTGTCGTTTTGGTTTCGAGTTTGTCAGTATTGCTTGACACGTTGTGAGAGTGACAACGGCAATGTTTTTTCAAAAATGGAATATTTTTTGACGTTTCTTAAAAAAAATGAAATGCTTCTTTATTTGTCACAAGGGTAAGTTTCAACCAATTATGTCATTATTATAGTGGGAATAAATCTCTTGTGATTATTCTCGGGAATAATCACTGTGGCTTTTATATGCCTAGCAAGTGTCAGATAGTTGTCAAAATAATTACCTAATTGTGTCAACGCGATATATAAAATGTGTCAACGATATTTTCGTATATTGTAATAATTAATTAAATTAAATGTTTCAATAATTTCATGAGTTTTATTGATCTTTTTTATTGTAAAAATTTGTGAATCAAAAAATAATCTAGTCAAATATAACTCGCGAGTTCCATAAATTAGAAAATAATTTGACAGATTTTGTTCAAACTTGTTGCCATTTGGAAATAGCCACTCAAGCCCTGCGGGCTCTCGTGACTATTGCCTGGCAACAAGTTTTAAAAAAATCTGTCAAATTATTTTCAATTTATTCTCACTCTCTTGTTGTATTATTACTGACAATCATTCGTATAGGTGTAGAGTTTTGCAACTTTTAGCACTATCGTTACTGAGAATAAAGTTTTACCATACTGCTAAAACGAATTTGAACACCTCTACACTATGTTAGTCTCTTTAGGAAAGGATTAAAACTTTCAAAATCGTTTTGGCAGAGTGGTAAAACTGTGTTCATAACATTATATATTATTTATATAGGTTTTTACTAGCTCAATTGATACATATTATAATATATAGTGAGCACGTAAAGGTTGGAACAAATTCGTTAAATATGATTAGGTCTGTTAATGTACACTTTTGACTCTATGGGGATAGATCAGGGGATCCAGCTGGCACACTTTTATAAATAACATTATTATAAATATCTTTTATTTCTCTAGCATACGATTATGTAACATACCCATTAAAAATAAGAAAATGATCTTATATCTCGCACAGTGATGACGTTATCAAAAAAGGCGCAAGTGAAAAATAAAATCTACGTGTCTGAGCTTTTTCCCCAAAGACCAAATCAAGCTTTTAATGAATTGGATGAAATGGATGTATTAAAATAACTATTATAATATCAGATAATGGAAAGCCTCTTCCATCAACGTGGTGATGTACAAGAATTAGGGATTGGTGAACATTCAAAAACCTACACCAGAAAACGGTCAAATTCTGATACTGATTCGGAAACGGCCAGTCATTCAAAATACTTGGATTATAGTATTCCTGGAAACAACAACTCTCCTGATGATTCTGAAACTTCCTTTTTCAGTTCCAAGTTTAGCAACCGCGTATTACAAATGCAATCTCCAACGAAATATCTATTTAGACAAAAATAAATACATTAACTAACAAACAATGTCTTGAATATAAATTTGTGCAAAGCGGTCTCAAACATACCGACTTAAAAGGGAAACTTCTTCATCCACGTCTTTATTTTTACTTCATATATATTGATCCGTAAGACTACTTTGGTAAAACTTTTGTGAACATGCAGTTATTTCACAAAAAAATACAAAATGGTCACAGCATGAACAACAAATCAACTTCGGAAACTTTTTAGTATATTATTATGATAAAAACAGGATTGTAGAAAAAAATATAGTGTCTCACTCGTCGAATATATTTTTTGGTTGTGAACATTACATCAAAAAATGTTACTTTCGTCACTCGTAAACCAAAATTGGATGGATGGATATTTTCTAAGAAATTAAATTCACAAAACTAGGTCTCAGTTCTAAACAACTTTTCTCTATAAGAATATAAGAGTTTTGATTATTAAAAAATTGATTCATTATTATATATCTTATACATGACTGGTACTTTTTGTTTATAAAAAATAAATTTTCCATCAAATTAATAATAATTTTAATCATTACACTGTATACTAGCATTCATGTAATCATCACAAAAAACTCATTTACTTCATCATTCATTTGAAAAGAAATATATTTTTTGAGAGCTCTGACTAGTTTTTCATCATCGTTTTTATATTTTTTGTAAATTAAATTTGAAAAACAAACCATTTCGGTTTGATCACCACTTTTTGAATATATACTATCATTATATTACATACAATTAACCTTTATTAATTATTTGAAATTGCATTTATAATATGGCAAAAAAATTGAACGAATATACCGACCTACAATTAGCAAGCTCTTAATCCAAACGTTGAATCCAAATCAATCTGTACCACCAAGCTCAACTTCGACTTGTTTTAAAATAAAATATAAAAGCTTTTTGTAAGTGCCATGTGGTGCAATACGAATACCCTAGATTGAATGAGCGCTGCGTTTCTTTATAATTTTCCACTAAACGGTATTATGTTGTTTAAAGCATCGGTGAAGGGGGAGGAAAAATTTCAGCTCACTTCGAACTGAGTAAATAAAAAAGAACGCGCACATTATCGATGTGAGCTGAGAGTAGCTGAGATAACCAACAAGAACGCATCTATTTTTTCAAAGACTACACCAGGCAACATATTTGAATTGAACTCTGACATGAACTGTTCATATAAAAGGACTTGTACATCACTTGAGTGGATTTTATGAAGCTAAACTTGGACAATATAAAAACATTTGTGATTCAAAACATTAATTCGGACAAACTAAGGGACAAAGAAAACATGCACATGTGAACACAGATATAAAATTAAGGAAGGTGCTTACTTCTAGAACACAACAATCTTTACTTCCAGATGATAAATCTAATGAGGTTGGTTCTTCTTCAGATTCATCATCTGACCACACTCGGCAACTGTCAAATCCATCCTAAAACAGATTTAAAACTAACTATACATCATTAGTTTGTAAACAAAAATCATATGATAAAAACAGCAAAAAAGTAATATTTTAGGTAGGATGTGTGATTCGAAACATTTATATCTCGTTAAATATTAAAAAAAGCAACGTTATTTCTACAATAATTGGAAAAAGGCACAATACAAAAAAGTGACAATTCATTCAAAATCCATCTCAAAAAAAATTATTCAATCATGGATCATATTATGTACCCATCAGGTGATTATATTTTTTGTAGCCGTAAATGTATTATCGGTTCCTCGTGGTTTATGGTTTCCGGCAAGTAGTCAGAATAGCGAATTAAATTGTTCACCAAGAAGGATAGATGATAGTGGCGTTTCCAAATCATCATTTTCTAGTTTTTAATAAAAGAAATTACTGTCATATATATGAAACTTTTTCAACTTAATTTCTACCGCAAAAGTATTTTATTGTGAAACAGTATGTTAAAAAATTAAAGAACAGCAAAAGCAATCTGTTTTTATTTTTGGATTGTATCATTTTTCAAGCAGATGTTAGGTGTAGAGCAAAACTGCCAATTGCGTCTTTTTTGGCTCATGGAGCAAGAATATGTCAAATGTGGTATTTTCTAAACCAAAGATTCACTTACGACGTGAATCATACTACAAGAGTTGTTTCACAGACAATTATGTACATAGTCCAGTCGATTTTACAATAATTTTATTGTTTTAGTTAAAATGATGGTGGATTAACTGTTTTTGTAGCAAAATAATGAATTTGTATTTGCGTCTTTTTTCCAGAAGTATCAAATACTATTAAAAAACCTAACTTTTATTCTTATATTTCATTATATTAATACCAACCTCAATTTTATAAATTTCTCTATTTTTCTTAACAGTGTCAATTAATTGTTTCTGTAACAACACCAATTTGGTATCATCAGAATTTTCGTCTGAAACTAACTTGGGTACAGAAGGACTAGGCAAGGAAGATAAATATATTGCAGTTCCAGCCGCAGTAGCTATAATCAATTTTTCTCCAACCGTTATTCCAAACTTGAGACCAAATATTGCATTCATACCCTAAAATAAGATTTTTATCGTGATAGAAGGAACGCTTGAAACATTCTATTAATTCACTAAGCAACAGTAATCCTTCAATACTTACAGCACAAAATAATAACAAATTGAAATTTAATGTGGATAATTCTTCTAATTTCCCTATAATCATCAATTTTCTCTCGTCATGAGCACTTACCTTTATTTTCAACTTATTAACTAATAACCTATGAAGTTCGTATTCTAGAAAAGGTAAACCATCGGATATTTCTTTAGCAACCCACTCTCCTTTTAAGTCTTTAAGTGGACGACAGACGTAAGATTCGATAAAACAACCTCTTCCTGTGCTTGGCAAACCATCTGGAGGCTCTATAGTTGCTATAAGAACTTCAGGAACTTTTCCTTTTCTAGAATAGAAATTTAAATGTATACAGATACATGCAGTGAGAAACGGAACATAGGGATTTTAAGCATTGTATCAGAACTGCTTTTGAACTAGTTGACCAATATCAACAGATTAAAAACACGATTACTACAATCGTTCATTTGGACACCTACAACATATCGTACAATTCCCACCACTTCGTAGTCTCAACTGTGGGCGGTCCTTAATTAGTCGGTAAACAGCAGTCGATATCCGAGTACTATTCAAGCCCATAACTATTCAAAATAAAATAAATTAGTAGAGAAATCAGAATGTACAACCCTCAGGAAAAAATTCAAATTTGGAGGTCACTCGATTAGGGAAATAGTAAATGTATTCGTTGTTGCTTTTGAAAACCGACCAGCACCTTCACACTCTACAGTTGATCGAATAATTGAAAAATTTCGTAAACCACCTGTAATGCTAATGAGTAAACAACGAATAAATAGGGAAATTGATGTTTGTGCAGTGGTTGAAAATAGTAAACCATATTCGAGCAGGGAAGTTGCTGAAGAAGTAAACATAAATCAAAGTACAGTTTGACGTATTTTAAAAAGAAATGGGTATCGGTACTATAAGGTGCAAACTACACAAGAGCTATTTCCCGGCGACAATATTAAACGGATAGAGTTCTGTGAAGAAATGATGGAGAAAGAAAATTCAAATAATAATTTGTTAAATAACGTTTTATTTACGGATGAATCGACTTTTTCTCTTCACATGAAGCACAATCCATCTGTCGTTCGGTATTGGTCTCGGGAAAATAAGCACCTAAGTATTCACGTTCGTACACAATATCCACTAAAACTTAATGTGTGGACGGGGATTTTAGGTGATTACATCATAGGACCACATAATTAACAAATATTAGAAGGAGAAGAGGCGGCGGGTTTCTTACAGTGGTTTTGAATCCAGCTGTCCAGCTAAATACTTGATATTTATTGAAGGCAAAAACGGATTCATGGAGAAAATTCTGTGGTGAGGCGGAAACAACCCCAGAAACGGCTCTACTCCAGAAAATCCTTGCCAAAGACCCTATCAATCACATAGGCAATATTTTAAAACCGAATGGATCATTTATGGAAACTAGTTTGAGACCCTGCAGATTCTACTGCAGGTACATCTACCAGATTCCATAGACAGGAACGGACCTATCTGTCAGACTTCCAGCTCCTCTAGCTCGTGCGAGGAAAGAGGATTGGAATGCTGATACTAAAGTAATAACACAGTGCAAATTGAACTGGGCTATTTACTCGGTTGAGCCATATAAAATTCCTGGACCAGATGGTGTGTGTAACATTAAGATGTACCTTAATGTAAACAAACTATCTTGATGTCATTACTTTAACAAGGGTCGATGATCAATGTCATAAAATATAGTTGTCATAAAATATTGTAATCTTTATTTTTGATAATAAATAATATTACATGGTGTCAGAAGTGATTAGAGTACGTGGCAATTGAAAAGCAAGATATATTTCATAGCCAGAGATTAATTAAACAGTGAAAATGCCTGATGAAATACCTACCCATGATATAGGTGTTTCAGGAATTCGTCCACTGAAAAATATAGTCCTGAGCACAGAAAAAATGTCTTCTATCTGGAAAAATTGGAGTCAACAATTTGATTGGTACTCAGTAGCGACCCAACTCTCCAAAAAGCCACCAGAAGTACAAGCCGCATTATTTATGACTGCCATAGGTCCAGATGTCATCCAAATCTTTAACAATTTTAACCTCACGGAAGAACAGCAAAAAGATATAAAATGTATCAAAGAGAGGTTCGAGAGGTACTTTAGCCCAAAGGCACATGTTCCGTTTGAGCGCTACAATTTTTTTAAAATAGTGCAAAAGGAAGGTGAAACCTTTGACGAATTTTTAACTTTAATCAGTTCACAAGCAAAAAAATGTGATTTTGGAAACCTACTGGGTAGCCTGTTAAGAGACAAAATAATTTTTGGAATTCGTTCTGATAAAGTGAGAGAAAAATTGTTAACAGAAGATAATGTGGAACTAGATAAAGCCATAACAATATGTAGAGCCAGTGAACAAGCTACCAATCAGTTGAGAGAAGTTCAGAGATTAGTCAAGTGAATTTGCTAAAAAATAAGCAGAAAAAAGCTGACAAAGGAAACTCAAACATTTTGACAGGAACTTTCGATTGCAAAAGTTGTGGCACAACACATGGAAGCAAAAGTTGTCCAGTATTTAAGCATAAATGTGAATTATGCAGTAGAAAAGGACACTTTACACAACAATGTTTTTCAAATAGGGACAAACAAAAACGTAAAAAGATAAATTCGCTGGATGATGAAGATGACAGTGAAGAAACTGAAGAAGAGGTATTATACATAAGATCAGTGACACATAATAAAGATGAAGATTGGCATGAAATAATAAAGGCTAATAGGAAGAAGTTTCAAGTGAAGTTAGATACTGGAGCACAATGCAATGTTTTACCGAAATACATAGCAGAAAAGTTATGTTCTGAAATAAAACCTTCCAAAACTAAAAGACTGGTAACTTTTAGCGAAAGTACAATTTATGTCATAGGTGAAATACTAGTCAAATGTCAATTGAAAAATCCCGATGCAAATATACTATTTAAAGTTGTTAATGAAAATGTACCGCCAATTTTAGGTAGAAAACCTTGTCAAGACTTAGGATTCCTAGTCAGAGTAGAAGAACTTCAAGACATTCAAAAGGATGACATATTTAAAGGTCTAGGATGCATAAAAAATTATATCTACGACATAGATTTGATTAAAAATCCTAAGTTTAATATACAGCCCGCAAGAAGAATACCTCATGCAATAAGAAATGACGTGAAGGCAGAGTTAGACAAAATTGTCGAATTAGGGGTAACAAAACCTATAAAAGAACCTACACCTGTAGTCAGTCCTATGGTGATAGTACACCAAAAAGACAAAATCGGGATTTGTCTGGATCCTTCTGATGTCAACAAAAACATTTTAAGAAGACATTATCCATTAAAAACGCTTAACGAAATTTCCAGCAGAATACATGGAGCCAAATGGTTTTGTCTTTTGGATGCAAAAAGAGGTTTCTGGCAAATTAGGGTCACAGAAAGAACACAAAAGTATTTAACATTTGCTACCCCTTGGGGAAGATACAGTTTTACCCGTTTATGCTTTGGTTTGGCATCAGCACCGGAAGTATACCAAGAAACCATGTCTTCTCTTCTGGAAAATGTTCCAAATACAGAGTGTTCTATGGACGACGTCTTAATATTTGCAGAAACAAAAGAGAAGCTACGTGAAATTATAGCTAAAGTAATAAAAATACTTAAAGCAGCAGGTATAAAATTGAATAAAGAAAAATGTGTATTTTAATCCAGACGAGTCAAATTCTTAGGTCATTTACTATCAGAAGAAGGGCTGTCAGTTGATCCTGAAAAAGTTGCTGCCATCAAGAACTTGAAAACACCAACAAACAAGACGGAGATACAGAGACTTTTAGGAATGGTAACATATCTTAACCAGTTTATAAAAAATATGTCAGAGCTCACAGAACCATTACGAAAGTTATTGAAAAAAGACGTAGAATTTGAATGGAGTCATGAGCAAGACGATGCTTTTTCGAAAATTAAACAACAATTAACAACTGCTCCTGTTTTAAAATTTTATGATGTCAACAATCTGTAGATGCAAGTTCGAAGAGTGTTGGAGCTGTACTTATGCAAGAAAATCAACCAGTCGCATATGCAACTAAAGCACTCACGAAGTGTCAAGAAGCCTATCCCCAGATAGAAAAAGAAGCTTATGCAATTAAATTCGCATGTGATAAGTTTCATGAGTATATTTACGGAAAACAGCTTATTATAGAGACTGACCATAAGCCTCTAGAAGTAATATTCAAGAAGCCTATCCAATCAGCACCTGCAAGACTTAAAAGAATACTTTTTGACATAACACAGTATTCTCCAAAAATCATATACAAAAAAGGTACAGATATACCGATTGCTGACATCCTTAGCCGTGATTGCCAACAACAACCTGTCACAGACGAAGAAGAATTTCAAGTACAAATCGTGTTATCCATGTCTAGAACTGCTAGAGAAGAACTAGTTTTAGCAACTGAACATGATAATGAGCTTCAAATATTGATAAATTATATTCAAAGTGGATTTCCCGACGAAAAACAAGAACTTCCGAAAATAGTACAACATTATTTTAATTTTCGAGAAGAACTTGCCTTTTACAATGGCATGGTTTTCAAAGGACATAAAGTATTAGTACCAAAATCTCAAGTGAATAAAATGCTGAAAAATATACACTTAGGTCATTTAGGCATTCAAAGCTGCTTACGTCGAGCTAGAGAGCTTCTATATTGGACAGGACAAACAAACGACATTATTTCATACATCAAAAAATGTACTGTTTGTGAAAGAACTCAAAAAGCAAACACACAATTAACAGTTCTTAATAAAGAAGTACCAGATTTACCTTGGCAAATTGTTGCCTCAGATATATTTCATTTCAAAGGACACGAATATCTCTGTATTATAGATAGCTATTCAGGATATGTTGATTTTAAGCTAATTAAAAGTTCTACATCAAAGCAAGTCATCGAACAGTTTAAAGAATGGTTTTCTACACATGGTATCCCAGAGAAATTAGAAAGTGGCAATGGCTCCTGTTTTTCATCAAGAGAATTCAAAGAATTCCAGAATCTATGGGGTTTTGAACATCAGACAAGTAGTCCTCACCATAGCAGAGGAAATGGTCTTGCAGAAAAAGGTGTAAGCATAGCGAAAAATATACTAAGAAAATGCAATATTGATCAAAGTGACATACAGCTAGCACTTTTAAATTATAGAAACACACCCAGAGCTAAATTAGGTTCTCCTAATCAGCGTTTATACAGCAGAATGACCAAATCAACAATCCCTATATCGAAGGATAATCTTAATCCTAACATAATCACCAAAGTTTCCAATGAATTAAGAAGACAAAGAAAGAAACAAATATCATACAGTAGTGCTAACAAAAAAAGTTATAAAGATAAAGTGAAAGTAGGTGACAGAATAAGAGTTAAAACTGCTCACAGACAATGGGAAGGAGGACAAGTTCAAGCAAAGGTAGAATAAAATCCAAGATCTGTTATTATAAGAAGTGATGATGGAAAGTTATATAGACGAAATACAGAAGTACTACATAAGACGGAATCAAACATGACTAAAGAAAAAGAAGTTGTAATTCTACCTAACCTTGAAACAAATGACACACCTTTAGAAGAACATAACACACCTTTAGCTGAGCATAACACACCTTTAGCAGAACATAACACAGAACCTGAAACTATCAGAGAGAGAAATGTCCCACAAGAAAATCGTACAACAAGAACTCAAGAGAATTACGTTACAAGATCAGGAAGATTAGTTAAACCAGTGAAGAGGTTCAATCTTTAGATTTCAATGTTTTGTTGTAATTTTATATTTTAATATTACTTATATATTATTTAGTTTACACTTTGAAGGGAGGATGTAACATTAAGATGTACCTTAATGTAAACAAACTATCTTGATGTCATTACTTTAACAAGGGTCGATGATCAATGTCATAAAATATAGTTGTCATAAAATATTGTAATCTTTATTTTTGATAATAAATAATATTACAGTGTGCTCCCAGCGCATCTGCAGCCGAGGCAAATACATGTATCTCCAGTACTTTGTAAACTCTTCAATGCTTTACTGGCAACTTGATACATTCCAACTACTTGGAAAAGAGCCCGAATCGTCTTTATTCCCAAACCACGCAAGGATTATTTCCAGGCAAAATCATTCAGGCCAATAGCTCTGTCTTCTTCCATGTTAAAGATAATAAGAAAAACTTATTGATAGGTATGTAAGGGAAAACTTTATCATTGAAAGGCCACTATATTATATTATAACCAACATGCTTATCAATCACACAAATCCTGAGAAACAGCCTTACACCAGCTGGTGTCGAAAATTGAGGCTGCCTTAGAAAATCAAGAAATAGCTCATGGAGCATTTGAACCAAAGGCACAAAAAGCATAAAGGCTCAGGTGCCTAGGTCTCGCAGCCTCTGACTGGTGGTGCCGAACTAATGAATCAATCAGAAGCTCAAAGGGTTTTTGAAATGTAAAAGGCGAACATAACATACATCTGTTGGCACGGAAGTGCCCCGTCAATTTGAACAAAAATGTTACTATTCTTTTTTTGAAGTCATTCAGGATATATTGGACCCCCCGTAACGTCGTTGTGCATGAAGCTAAAAGTGAATTTCCAGTCACCAAGAGCATTATATAACTAGGTATATTCTCAAATTACATTAAATTTGAATTTGTAGATTAGGAACTATTGCAATTCAAAATTCCTCGATTTTGTGACCGATCATCAAAATTTTTTAGGTATCTAGCAGACATACAAGCTTCAATTTTGAACACAATTAGAGTTCAAAATACACTACAATTTCAGTATCGTTTTAATACATACAGGATGTCCTTATGCTTCATCTCATAAACGAATAGATATATTTGAATTAGAAAATAATCTACTATTTTAAATATTCCCTACTATATTGAATTGATACAGAGTTTATACAATGTTGTTAGCTGACTAATTAGATAACAATGTTTGACAAAGTTATTGGATAGAGGCACTCGTAGATAGCTACTGAATAAATTAGCCGATTTGATTGTACAATAGGTTTCAACTTTTTGCGGTAGAGCTACAATGCGATACTTATTAATGAGAAAAAAAAAGAAACAATAATAAACTTTTGAAGCAGAAATAGCTATTTGTATAACAAGGGAGGAAAATGCATTTTACTCCCATGTTATACATATGATTTTTCCGCCTCCCTCAAATAACAATATTTTTAAATAATTTATTTATTGTAGGTATCTTTAGGGAAGGCAACACTAACATGTTTGGTGTATTATTGGTTGCCTATAGGTTCGCTCGGTAGGACACTAATATCTATTGTCCTACTCTCGCCCTAAGAAAATAGATGCGGCAGGGGCAGTATGTATTATGATATTATGAAAGGTGGTTGTGTGAGCGGTGCATCCACCAAATGTTATGTCTTTTTATGTTATGTGATTTAAGTTATGAAATAAATATATAAAACCAAAACTGTTAGCATCGTCATTCTGCGCTTAACCCAGAGAAGCCCTACAACAGTCAGAAGTGGGATAAAAAAGCCGGATGACCGAAATATTGGTAGATTGTTAAACATATCTGAAGCATGGCCGAAAATTCAAGAGCTGAAATTCCCGTAGAAACGGAGAACTGCGGTAACAATACTCAAGTGAGTGTGGAAGATATAGTCCAAACGACGGTCCAAGCAATTTTGGCCTATGAACAGAGTAAAAATGATAGAAGAGAAGACAGTAGCTTGCGAATTACGAATAAGGAGCTGTCCTCGCTCTTGCCTGAATTCCATGGATCTGAAGACAAACAGCAAAACGTCAAAGTATGGCTAGAACGAGTCGATTCAGTTCAGAGAACGTACAATGTCCCGGACGAGACTTTGAAATTGCTCGTTGTTGGAAAATTAAGGGGCCACGCGCTAAAGTGGTATCACAGTAAAACGGATCATGTGATAATGGAATGGAATTCCCTAAAAGCCGAACTAGGAAGAATGTATATGCCGATTGTAGATCCAGTTTCCTTAAGAAGGATAATGGAAAGAAGGAAGTGGAACAAAGTTTTATTGGGAAATCAAGCAGAAGTACCTGAAAGTGAAATGCTTTTTTATGTGATCGACGGCTTTGAAGATAAAACTTTGCAAAATCATGCAAAGATGAAGATCAGTTCGACGAATTCGTTGGAAGAATTATTTTCGATAATGAACAACGTATCAAGAGATGGCGCTAGTTGTAGCGGATTCAGAGAAAACCAACATCGTCAAAGTGCCGGAGTTTCGAATAGTGATAGTGCGAACCGAGGGAGGGCGCTAGGGTTAAAATGTTTTAATTGTGGTCAAGATGGCCACAGAATAAGTGAATGTGCAAAACCCAAGAGGCCACGAGGATCATGCTTTAAGTGTGGTTCTCCCGACCACAAAATATCGACGTGTCCCAGTAGAAGCAGCCCTGTAACGATTGCACCGGATTCGACTACTAATCGAGGTAACGTAGCTTATCTCGACCAGAACCAGAGGAATATAAAACCTTATTCGGTGGAAGTTCAAATTGTAAGTAGACAATCTAATGTTATGATAGGCGTTTTAGACACAGGTAGTCCAATATCATTGATTTGCGAAGAGTTTGTTGAACCTAGTGATATAATGAGCTATGACAGCGATCAAACTTTTTCGGGTATAAACAATTCACCATTAGAAATAGTAGGAATCTTTTGTTCAGATGTTATTGTAAGTCAAATTAAAATGCATTTGAGGTTTTTTGTCATCAAGAAGAATAGTATCAGTTTTAATCTACTATTAGGCCGCGATTTTATTACAAACGAAAATATCAAAGAAATTAGATTTAAAAAAGAGAATTTAGAAATCATAGGAGAAACGGTGGATAATGTTGATAACGATTTTCAATTTCCTTTTTCTGAGATTTCGCTGATTGAAAATTATAATAAACAAGATATTGATATAAAATCACAAGTATCACAGATCATGGATGATCATTATTTCTCTTGTGTAAAACCACAAAAACCAGCTACTGATTTTAAAATGAATTTAACTTTAAGGGATCCATCAGTTTATTTTAATACTCGTCCAAGAAGACTTTCTTTTACGGAAAGAAAAGCTCTAGACGAAATTGTGTCAGATCTTTTAAACAAAAATATTATTCGGAGGTCCGGATCTGCAAGTAGTAGCAAATACAAGTACTGCAAGCAGCTCCACAGTTAGTGTTTTTAAGTAGAAAATCAAAAATTAAAATCATATAAGTGAGTTAGTTATAGTTACTAAGTGATTATACACCATCCGTGAGTACATTTAGGATAAAAATTTCTTGGATATCAAACATCTACAGATATTCTTATCGGTAACAACTGGAATTTCTAAACCAGAAATCCAGTTTTATTGATAATTATAGTGAGAATTATAGCCAATTGTTCAAAAAGCCAGGGCCGCACTCAGTTCATTTAATGAAGTCCAAACAAAGAAATCGCTTAAAATGAACAATGCGTCTATACCGAAAAATACCACTACCAACCCAAATCAATCTACCTTACAAAATATAACAAACCCAGATGTCCAAAACAAATCATACTCCATGGCTTTATCCCAAAACCAAACTTCTTTTCCAAGTAAAGAACAAGCAATTGTGTTCACTTCCATTGATGGGCTAAAACTTCAAGACTACCTCCTACAACTTGGACCACTAGTAAACCCAAAGAACATTATATTCTCATCTCGGATTTCCAACAACCGTATATGTGTATACCTAACAAGTAAACTAATAGTCGACGAGTTCCTAAACAAATTTGGATCAATCTCAATAAATGGAACACTTATTCCTGCAAGAAAACTCATCACCCCTTCGGAAAGACTTGTTCTCTCGAACGTTAGCCCTACAATTCCACACAATAAAATAATTCAAGAATTAGAAAAAATTGGACTCACACTTATGTCACCAGTCACTTTTTTGAGAATAGGCGCAACAGATCCCGCCTATAGTCACATATTAAGTTTTAGGCGACAGGTCTATATATCCCCTCTACAAAATAACATTCTTCCTGAATCAATTACGATTGAATATGATGATCTGACTTATCGAATTTTTATAACAACAGATACAACTTGTTATAAATGCAAACAAACAGGCCACATGGCATCACAATGTGTCAATCAGTCATCCAACCGAACATTTCCTCCACTATCTCATCCTCCCACTCAAGATGATCAAGGCTATCCTCCCACTTCCATCGACATTCCAAAACAACTTCAATCTACAATCACTGGTACAAATAAGCCTACTCTCCAACCAATAAAATATACTCAAAATCAAAGTACCATGCAAGACCCTATAGATCAATCAATTTTTAATGAACCCGAATCCGAAGAAACTGCTACATCATCACAAGACAAACTTACTACCTTAAAACGCAACATTTCAGAAATTGTCACCCCTACCGAACTCACTCCACAAGAAGATCAGCACGTAGAATTTCCACTGCCATCATTAAAACAAACTAAAAAGAAAACAAGGAAAATGTCCACCTCGGATATTATATTACCTGAAAACTTACAAAAACTAATGGATGACACGCATAATAAAAAATTCATATTAGATAATACACAACTAAAAAGCCTGCTAGAAAATACCTATGGATCAAATGATGTTTTAAACATAGCAAAGGATTATACAACCGACATTCCAGGACTTATAAATATGCTAGAAGAAGTACACTCACATACTGAAGATCGAACTACTAAAATTAGATGTACAAAATTAATTAAAAAGTTGAGGAAACAGTTAGATTCCGTTCTATACGATCCTGAAAGCGACTCTTCCTTCACTAATTAAAATTTTTATATTTAAAATCAAACATGTATCATAAAATATTACAGTGGAATATAAATAGTTACTATACTAGACTACCTTTTTTTCAATTATTGATTAATCAGCATTCTCCCGATATACTATGTTTACAAGAAACAAATTTCAAAGATTCCAATGTTCATTCTCTCAAGGCATACGATGTACATTTTAAAAACAGAACAGACCGATATCATGCTAGTGGAGGAGTAGCAATATACACTAAACAAACATTAAATACAACAACTATCCCCATACAAACTTGTTTAGAAGCAGTCGCAGTATCAATATCTATCGGTAATAATAAAAAAATTAACATCTGCAATATCTATATTGCTCCAGACAGACAGTTAGATGTAAGCGAGCTTCTCAATCTTGTTACTCAAATCCCTTCCCCTAAAATAATTCTTGGAGACTTTAATGGCCATAATGTCCTTTGGGGGTCCAACAAAACAACGTTAAAAGGAAAACTAGTAGCACAGATGGCAAATAACTCGAACCTCGCTATTATGAATAATGGGAAAGCAACCCGATTTGACGCTGCCACGGGATCATTCTCAGCTATAGATGTTTCCTTTTGTGACACCAACGTCTTATTAAATCATAATTGGGATGTGCTCGATGATCTCTACGGTAGCGATCATTTCCCTATCTTAATATCCAAAACCAATAACTCAACCATTAATCAAAACCAGCATGAAACATGGAAACTAAAAACCGCGAATTGGACCTTGTTTAAACAAAAAATTGAAGAGGAAATAAAAAACATTCCATTACATTCAGAAATTAATGAAATCGTTGATAAATTCAATAATTTAGTTATAAAATCTGCAGAAGCATCTATTGGAAAAACTAAACATATTAAAAGGAATAAAATAGTACCCTGGTGGAGTAAAGAATGTGATCAAGTAATCAATCAGAGTAAGAAAGCATTAAACAAATACAAGCGACACAAAACCGAGGCTAATCTCATAGATCTAAAGAAAAAACGAGCAGAATCAAAGCTAATAATCAATAAAAATAAAAAAGAATCATGGAAAAAATATGTCAATAGCATCAATACAAATACCAACATAACCGCTGTCTGGAAAAAAGTTAAGAAAATAATGGGATACAGTAAGCATTATCAAATCTCAACAATAGAAGAAAATGGAGTTGAATTGACAGACAATAAGAAAATAGCAGAAGCACTAGCAAATACCTATAGAAAACAATCCGGTAATGAAAATTTTTCTAAAGAATTCCTTACATACAAACAAAATGTCGAGAGCACGCCCATCACTATACAAGACAATAACAGTAACTTAAATGTCCCTATCACCAAAGACGAATTAATAGAAGGGCTCAACTCATTAAAAAATACTGCTCCTGGTCCAGATAACATACCTGCTGAATTTTTAAAAAATCTGCCTGATGATGCTATTAACTTTCTGCTTCATCTTTATAATATCATATGGTGTCAACAACGATTTCCCAATTTATGGAAACATGCAATCATTATACCAATCTTAAAACCAAATACAAATCGGAACAAAGCCGAATCTTATCGACCAATTTCCCTAACATGCGCTTTGTGTAAACTATTGGAAAAAATTATCAATAATCGGCTTAAGTGGAAACTTGAAGTGGAAAACGCTTTGATTCCTCAACAAACTGGATTTCGTCCTCTCAAATCTACTACTGACAACTTAATATATTTAGAGAGTGAAATCAATCAAGCCTTCTGCAACAAGCAAAAATGTATGGCAGTATACTTCGATATCAATAAAGCATTTGACATGGCATGGAGATACAAAATAATATCAACACTGGAGACCTGGGGATATCAAGGTAATATCTTAGCTTTCATAAAGAACTTTTTACACAACAGAAGTTTCCAAGTCCGTGCAAATGGCACCTTATCCAGTCTCAAATACCAGGAGAACGGAACGCCACAGGGTTGCATTATTAGCCCGACGCTTTTCTTAATAGCAATTAATGACGTGCTACAAAATCTTAAAAAACCTGTACAAGCCAAACTGTATGCAGACGACTTGATAATGTTTGTTAAAGGTAAAAATCTCAAAAATATGGCTGGAATGCTGCAAGATGAACTTAACAAACTAGATACGTGGTCCAAAGTTAGTGGTTTCAATTTTTCTGCTGAGAAAACCACATACATTATTTTTTCTAAAACACCACATAAGACCAAGCAGCTTGATTTGAAATTAAATGGCCAGAATCTTAACTACAGCCACGAAATCAAATATCTTGGGTTATTTTTCGATGAAGCTTTAAATTGGAAATATCACATTAAGCGGTTAGCTCAAACATGTCAACGAAGTCTTAATCTACTCAGATGTCTTGCTAACAAAACATGGGGTGCTGATGGTACTACGTTACTAACACTATACAGAACACTCATTCGTTCTAAAATGGATTATGGATCCTTAGCCTACTGTTCAGCTACCAAGACAACACTAAAAATACTAGATGTCGTCCATAACAATGCTCTACGTATTATCTCTGGGGCATATAGAACTACTCCTATAGAAAATCTTCAATGGGAATTGGGCGAACCTCCTCTTCATGAAAGACGACGATTTATGAGTCTTGCATACGCTTCCAAAAACAAAAACAATATAACAGATATTTCCTCGCCACTGATTCATTACAAAACCCATCAACCTTTCAATTTAAGAGTTCAACAAATTCTAAGATCTATAAACATACCATACATCTCTAAATCACAAAATCAACATAGCTTCACTCCTCCATGGCTCATACCACTTCCAGAACCCAACCTCCATTTACTAACCTACGACAAAACTGAAACCAATCCAAAAATTATTATCAACGCCTTTTACAGTACTATTAATCACTATCCTAATCACATTCCTATTTACACAGACGCATCAAAAACAGACTGTGGAGTTGGATCTGCCATTATTGCTCCTAACATATGCTTAAAATATAAATTACCACCAGAATCAACTGTTCTGACAGGAGAGCTTTATGCAATATATAGGGCACTGAGTTTCATCAAAACTGAGCCTAAAAGAAATTTTTTGGTAATTACTGACTCCTTAAACTCACTACACCTAATATCTAAACTATACAGTCATCATCCTATTGTCCATGTGATCAAAACAGAATTATACGAATTAAAGAATAAAAATATTGTATTTCTGTGGGTTCCGTCACATGTAGGATTGGTGGGTAACGAAAAAGCCGATAAATTGGCAAGAGAAGCTGCAAATGATAATAGATTAATTCCACTTTTCAATCCATTACCAATAGACCTGAAAATCGTCTACAAACAAAAAATTTTGAAAAATTGGAGTGACAGCCTAAAGCAATCTCAGCCTCGAGAAATCAAATCTTTGTTTGGTCCATGGCAAAATCATGCCCTCAATCGTTTCACGGAAGTTGTACTGACCAGATTACGACTAGGACATAGCAGACTCAGCCATCAATACCTGTTGTCAAAGGAGTATCAACCGTACTGTGAAATATGTGAACTCCCCATCACAATAAAACATATCTTGGTTGAGTGTCCGCTATATAGTGTCGCAAGGTTACGGCATCGCCTACCAAACAATTTAAGTGCAGTGTTCAAGGAGTGCAGTGTCCAAAATTTGATAGAGTTTTTAAAGGACTCTAAACTTCTACATCAAATATAATTATTTTATCTTATCTCTTGTTGAATTTATACTATGTACAAAGTAATCATTCGCTGTTCCACCGCTAATAACCAATGTGGTTGATGCGGAAATAAAATTAAAAAAAAAAAAAAAAAAAAATATTATTCAGGAAAGTGAATCGCCTTATTGTTCAAATATAGTACTTGCTAAAAAGAAATCGGGAGACTATCGGATGTGTGTAGACTATAGAATTTTAAACAAAAACTTAATTAAGGATCAATCTCCTCTACCTTTAATTGAAGATCAATTAGATAGATTCAGAAATAAAAATTATTTTACTAAGTTAGATTTGAAAAATGCTTTCTATAATGTTTCACTAGACAAAGATTCATACAAATATACATCTTTTATTACACTTACAGGACAGTACGAATTTTTAAAATGTCCTTTTGGACTTAGCGATAGTTCAGCAACTTTCGCTCGATTTGTAAATAAAATTTTTAAACAGTTATGTGATGAGGGTCAGATTTTAATTTATTTCGATGACATTTTAATTGCCACTGAAACAGTTGAAGAAAATCTTGCAACGCTTACAGTAGTCTTAAATTTAATGAATCAAAATTTATTGGAACTTAGGTTAGATAAGTGCTCGATTTTGAAAACGCAAATTGACTTTTTAGGTTACTCAATTCATGAAAAGGGTATAAGCCCAAATCCAGCTAACACCGAAGTCATAAAGTTTTATCCAATACCAACCAATGTTAAAAATGTTCAACAATTTATTGGTTTGGTGTTATTGGTGTTTAGTTCTCCAAAATTACAGTTACACTATATATAGAGCACAGACCAGGTGATCGAATGAAACATGTAGATGCTTTAAGCCGTGCTCACTCTATTTTAGTTCTAGAAGGAAATACGTTAGAACAAACGTTAGCATTAAAACAGACAACCTCCGAGAATATTGTGCGTATTCGAAGATTGTTAGAAGAATCAGAACACCCTTTCTTTGAATTAAGAAACGGATTGGTTTATAGGAAGTATAAAGATAAACTATTGTTTTATGTACCAGAAGACATGGAAAGTCAGATATTGCACTAGTATCATAATGATATGGGTCATTTTGGTATTGATAAAACTTATGAACTAGTAACGCGAACTTGTTGGTTTCAAAAGATAAAAACAAAAATTAATGAATTTATGGGCAATTGTTTAAAATGTATTGAATATAACCCCAAGTCAGGTAAAAGGGAGGGATTTTTGCATTACATACCCAAAGGAAATTTACCCTTTGAAACAATTCACATAGATCATTATGGACCTCTTTCTCCTGTAAATCGACAAAAACATATTTTTGAAATTATTGATGGTTTTACAAAACACATTAAATTCTATTGTTGTAAAAGTACTAATAGTCAGGAAGTTATTAAGCACTTACGAGACTACTTTCAATATTTTTCAGTTCCGAAACAGATTGTATCGGATCGGGGCTCATGTTTTACGTCCCAAACGTTTTCTGATTTCATTAAAGAATATGATATTCAACATACTCTCATAGCTACTGGCAGTCCTAAAGCAAATGGACAAATAGAGAGGATGAATAGGTTATTAACCCCTATGTTAGCGAAAATTACAGATGGGAAGCAAATAAATTGGGTAAGAGGCGAAGTAGAATTTAGTATAAACAATACTGTCAATAGAAGTACGGGTGAAACACCTGCTAAGTTGTTATATGGTAGGAATCAGAGAGGGAAAGTTAAAGATAATATTAGGGATATTTTTGAACTTTTACATGAGGGTGATAGGGACTTAGTTAAGGTCAGATCAGAAGCTGAGGAGCGACTAGAAAATTATCAGCTAAAGAACAAAAAGTATTATGATGCCAATCGCAAACCTGCAATGGAATATAAAACTGGACAGTATGTAATGATAGCAAATTACGACACTACCCCAGGAATAAATAAAAAGTTGATTCCGAAATACAAAGGACCTTATGTTATAAGTAAGGTTCTACCAAATGATCGTTATGTAGTTACAGATATTATAGGATTTCAGAATACTCAAATGCCTTATGATGGAGTTATTGAAAGCGCACGATTAAAACCATACGAAACCTCTAATTGATGACAGAAAGAACGTCAAGTGCATAGGATATTATTTTTTGATTATTATACTTTATGTAGAATCTTATGCGTGAATTGGATGTTATGTTTCCATTCTATGTTCTAGGTTAAATCATGACACATTTTAGGATTAGTTTTATTTCTTCATAATTTTTGATTATTTAGAATTATTTAGGTTTATGCAAAAGACAAATGTTCCATAACTTGTACTATAACCATATTATGTTTTGAGTTTATGACAAGCCAAAATCCTGATGTTAAGACCATTTTATGTTTTATGCAATTATGTTATTTATTATGTATAATTGAAAATTAATTATGTTTATGTGCTATAACTAAAATTTATAGTTGATCGAGGACGATCAAGTGTCAGGATGACCGAGCTGTAGGTATCTTTACACTAACATGTTTGGTGTATTATTGGTTGCCTATAGGTACGCTCGGTAGGATACTAATATCTATTGTCCTACTCTCGCCCTAATACAATAGATGCGGCAGGGGCAGTATGTATTATGATCTTATGAAAGGTGGTTGTGTGAGCGGTGCATCCACCAAATGTTATGTCTTTTTATGTTATGTGATTTATGAAATAAATATATAAAACCAAAACTATTAGCATCGTCGTTCTGCGCTTAACCCAGAGAAGCCCTACATTATGAAACTAACAAACAAACTAAAACTATGAAGTAGGTACAGTATAACTTATAGATACATTATAGCGCAACACACTTTGAAACTGTTAATCTGTCAATGGACCATAGCATACTACTTATATAATATTTCTGTCCTAAATTCGAAAACCGGATGTACCTATGAATTGAAGTCAAATTGTTAATGTAAAAATCGTTAAATTAAAATAGCAATTCACTGATTTCTACCATTTTGAAAAATACAGGGTGTTCTATGAATAAACGGTAAAATTTTTACTTATATAATATTATATAGTATAGGTCGTCAATGCCGTATAAGTAATTTCATTGATTGACGTACCATGACGTCACTTTTACTTTTCCTCCCTAGGGAGGAAAAATACTACTTTGCTCCCTACAATGATGCCAGGAAATGTATACTTTGGATAGAGGTAGGCGGAAAAAGTATTTTTCAATAGGTGAAATAATTACTCACCTACACATGGAACATTTTCCTAGCGTTGTTTTAAGAGGTATACTACTACCGTTATAAGGCAAATGGGTAATTGAACATATACTATTATTAATGTTATTAGTATGTTCTGGACTATCAGAATGTTTATTGTTCAATGGTCCTTCCTATAAACAAACAAAATAAATTATTTTATATTTAAGTTTTCAGTAACTTGAATACTAAAACATATTAATTAGTAAAAAGCAAACAAATCTTTGTCAAAAATTAAATAAATTGTCTCTTACCGTTTTCTGTTTGTCTCTATCGTTTTGATTTTTTTCAATTGAAACGCTCAAAGCATCGTTTGGAATAGAATTTGAGTTTATATTTAAATTCTGCTTCAATAGTGACATATATTCATCAATATCATCACCTCTATGAAAATTAATTATAACAGCCGTACCAGAAGCACTTAATATACATATATCATCACTAAAACAAAAAAGTTAATGAATTCAAAAAATTTTTGAAATGTTAATTATTTCAAATACTTCATTTTAAATTTGTCACAAATTATAATGTATTACCAAATACTAGTCAATTCAGAATATCCCAAAACAGCATTGCAATTTAAGCTCCTAGCATGTGATCTTATTTCCATTCTCAATTCTGACCACCAAGTGTCTCTGGACTCAGGTTCTTCAATGTTTCTTATAGTTTCTAATCTTTTGACGGATCTTGCACTTACAGCGCCACCTATCAAATAAGCTATCTATTTTAAATGTAAATAAGTTACAAAGCATAGGTTTGTTTTAAAATCATAATTACAGCACAAATTAAAAAGTTGAGACGTTTAAAAATGTGTAATCAATAAAAACTTATATATTTTTTTAAATACGAAGAAGTGTTATATTTTGTCTTTCCGTAATCTGAGGACAGTCAGAATATTATGCAAACCCGATATTCAACTTACCTATTTGAGCTATAAAATCAACTGGAAACTTTAATACAGTGAGGAATGGATACTCCAGCATGTCAAAATGTTCTTGATGTATTTGAGACCGCATGGTAAGATTATTCTTAATAGATGAACCAGTTGCAGGTCCTCCAGATTTATCACTATTTGTAAGACTGTTCCCTAAGAGCCAAATAAACTATTTTAATTAATTAAAGCGGAAATAGGTCCAATTAATTTTGTTTAGAATTGTTATAAAATAAGCTATATGGTCTGTGATTTCAAGATAGAAATTAATGTAGTGTTCAGATTAACAAATAATTGTTTTTACAGATATTTCGAAATGAAGTAACAAAACCACTTTTTTGAAACATTATTTACGGATACAGTATTTTTTCGTATGCTGCTCACTGAATTACCAATATAAGGATAATATAAAATCAGTTGTATGTCAAGATCAGCGATAATTTTCCATATTTAAATCACAGAAAATTTAAAGCCTACAGATATTTGTTTTTAGTCGAGAAAAGCAATGGATTTATTTAGTTTTGAAAAACCACCGTAAAACACTGCAAAACGAACGTGAAATACTGCAAAACCAACGTATAAATCCAGAATATTAAAACTAAATTAAACCCATTGTCGTTTTCATAAACTGTACCTTCTGGAACGGTCAGACATAAAATATCTGTAAAGTATTACTCGGAACATGCATTAAAAAATGCAAGTTTTTAGGCACTAATTGAGATCAGTATAGCGTCGATTATTAGTAAGGTATCAAAAATAGAATGTCTTTTCGTTTTTCTTCAAAAAATACGTTGCCCAAATACCATCTGGGTGTTTCCTAGAAAATTGAATAAGATTGTTTGTATTTCAAGTTCTTCTTTTCAGCACAACAAACATTATTATAGGGTTTATTGAAATATAAGAAGTATATTGCAAACAGCTTAGGATTCCAAATGCAGCCTAAAAATACAGGTGAAGGAAAAATAAGTTAAAATATGCTATATGAAAAAAATTGGTGAGGCATAAACACGAAGAAATTTCATTTAATACAGTAATTGATAGTTTTACATACCTCCATGATGCGGTGGATCATTTTGTTGTGAGGTCTAGCGGCTTGTGTCGAAAGTAGGTCTGAGGAAGAAAAATAGGTAACCAGAAAGTGTAATTAGTGTGTCACCATCTACACTTCACTCACTCAACAATGTCAATGTTGCCATATTTCAATAATGATAAACTATATAATTAAGTGTTCATTGTTTCTGTGTAAAACCAAGACAACATATTTGTGATATTAATATAAATGAAAAAATTGTGTATTAATATGTGTCTGTCTTGGTTATTTAATTACACTTTCTGGTTGCCTACTTTTCTACTTCATATCTACTTTCGACATGCACAGCTAGATTGCACCACAATACGATCTACCGCAATATGGAGGTATGTAAAACCATCAATTGATTTGTTTAAAAACCAAAAGACATTCTCGACGGAATCGAGACATTCTCCAAGTACGTAAATATAGTTATTAGCAAAACTATACCTATTTATCTAGCAATTCTCCTCTGACGAATCTTAGGACATTCAACACATATATATGAAGATGCAACAATTATACAAGTATCTTATACTCACTTTTTCTAACGAATCCTATGAGAAGAACAAAATATTAAACAAAATTATGGAAATGCAATATTATTTTTTTTAATGTAGGTCTATTACTTTGCCTAACAGTTTCTACGCGTTTGCTAATATGGCAACATGTGCGTTATTTAATGAAATTTGTTACATCCAACCTAGAATATTATGCAATGAAATGTTTTATTGTACAATGCGGTCCATATGTATTGAATAAATTCAATTTTAGCGTTATTATGTACTATGTGAAAAAATTCTGAAACAGGTCGATTTTCATAAATTGACAATTTACAGTATGAAAATATTATCCCCCTCCAGCACCCCCTCTGAATTATAAGCTCCCCACGAAAATTTTGAATAAGAAAGGGGGTCGTGTGGCACCTTGTTGGAAAGGGATTTTAATGCTCTGTTCAGCAATATAAAGTTTTTTCAAATTTGGTGCAATCATAACTGAGAAAATTAATTTTTAAGATATAAAATTTTGATAACGTCTTTCACAAAACTTTACGTAGAATGAAGATAATAATGTCGCATAATATTTAGAATGTATTTTTCAATGTAGGTACTTTACAATTAAATTAAATGTTCAAAATGACCACCATCCACTGCTTGACAATAACCGAGTCGATTTTGGAATTCTTGTACAACATTTTGTATGACCTCAGGGGTTATTTTGTTAATTTCTATGAAGATACTAAAATATTAGTCAAAAAGCCAAATAAAGAATTGATATGAATCTAGTAGGCTGCTGTTATTTAGGTATTTGAAGTTACTAAAAGACGTCAGTATAATATTTGTGCGCGTATTAAATTTAATTATGGCTCATTTGTCCGAGACTCAAAGAATAGACATATTAATTATGATTGGTTGTGGTAATAAAACAAGAACTCAAAAGGAGGTTTGTGAAATGTTTAATAATAAATACCCTGGTCAACCCTTTTGGCAGTTTTCAGTTAGCAAAATTGAAAAAAAGTTTTGTGAAACTGGACCTGTAAAAAATATTGAAAAACCAGGTAGAAATGTTCAATTTACTGATGAAAAAAAGTTAGATGTACTTCTAGAGATTGAGGAGAGTCCGCATAAGACACCTCGAGAACTTGCCGCCGACAATGATGTGAGTAAATCATCTATTTTGAGAGGTTTGCATAAAGAAAAATACCACCCTTACAAAGTTCAGTTGGTTCAGGAGTTAAATGAAGATGATCCTGATAGAAGGCAAGAATTCTGTGAATTGATGATGGACAGAATGAACGCAGATTTGCAGTTTATAAACAAAATAGTTTTTTCTGATGAAGACACGTTTCATTTAAACAGAATGGTTAACAAACAGAACTGTAGATATTGGAGCAGAGAAAATCCTCACTGGATGTGTGAGGCTCACACTCAATATCCTAAAAAAGTGAACGTTTGGGATGGTATCATCAACAATAAAATTATTGGCCCTTATTTTTTTGAGGGCACAGTTAATGGTGAGGTTTATGTAGATTTTTTTATTAACTTTTCATTGCCTACATTACAAAGACTTTTTCCTGATGTTAATCATCCAAATGAGATAGATCGATCTATTTACTACCAACAAGACGGAGCTCCACCACATTTTGCACGTACAGTTAGAAATTATTTAAACGAGGTTTTCCCAATAGGTGGATTGGAAGACGTGGAACGATCGAATGGCCGGCTAGATCCCCCGATTTGATCCCCCAGACTTGCTGATTTAAAAGTTAGGATAACGGAAGAAATTAACAAAATAACCCCTGAGGTCGTACAAAATGTTGTACAAGAATTCCAAAATCGCCTCGGTTATTGTCAAGCAGTGGATGGTGGTCATTTTGAACATTTAATTCAATTGTAAAGTACCTACATTGAAAAATACATTCTAAATATTATGCGACATTATTATCTTCATTCTACGTAAAGTTTTGTGATAGAGACATTATCAAAATTTTACATAAATTGTCAATTTAAGAATAAAAATCGACCTGTTTCAGGTTTTTTTCACATAGTACATAATAACGCTAAAATTGAATTTATTCCATACATATGGACCGCATTGTATATTAAAATGGTAGGCAAATAGAACTGTGGTCATTTAGACGTTGCAGTTATTTATATTTTCAGAATATCACAAATCTTTGAAAACAATGGTAATTACCTACTCTGAAACTTATAAACATTATAGACGAGTTTTTCTGGGTATACCACTTATATAATACTTTGAAATATTGAAAAATATTTGAAATAAATAACTCAGATTAAAATAGAATTGTATTTGTACGTTTCTATGTGACCATTGATTCCCAAAGTGGTCCAGGTGGACCCCAGGGGACCGCAACGCTTGTTCAGACCTGCAAAAGGACGGAATACGACTTGTGGTGTGCTTGCTTGCAATCTTGCATGAACTTGTTTGATTCTTCACCAATATAAATACGAATGGCTAAGGATAAACGTTACTCATTTGTTTCCGGAATTTCAAAAAGAAAAGTAACGTAAAGTGAATCGATGTTAGTGTTTTCCATCAGAAAAAGTAAGTAGGTATTTACCTGCCTATTTGTTATATATACTTGTATTTTCTTTATTTATTTTACAATTTATTGTAAACGAAAAATGGACAATGGTCACAGGTAAAACGTTTTGATGAGAATATTCAGACATTCATTTAACATTTAATTGCCCTGCATGATGACTTGAAAATCAGATTTGAAAATATTCTGTCGATGAAAATACCACCATGGATCATAAATCCATTTGATGAAACCGAAGTGGAGAATGTGATATTACAAGAGGACCTACTCGAGCTTAGCACTAACGGAGAGCTGAAAATTAATCCCTCGTCATATTTTGTCGAAAAAAGGTTTAGTGTCGTTACAAACCTTTTAACAAAAAAAGGAAAGGAGATTTGCGGTTATTCCTAACAAAACTGATACCAAATATTGGTAATTTGCTGTCAATATAATTTTTATTTTTCACCACTCCGATTGAGAAGTTTTCTAAATAAAAAAGTTAGAATTGATTGGTTTCTTGTGCTGTGAGTAGATTTCAAAATTAAAGTTGATTGACAATCAATTAAATAATTAACCTTACAATTCTCATCTTTTTCTTTCGAAATCTGTTATTTCGTGGTTGGAACTTTTACCAGTTTTGGGAATATGGTAGAAATGTAGCTGCAGGGGGTCCACCGGAACCAGCAAAATTTTGAAAGTGGTCTATGAGAGAAAAAGTTTGGGAGCCTCTGTATTAGACTAACAATAGGTAAAGTTTAACTAAAGTTAATGTGAAGACCATAAAATAAAGCAATGTTGTCAGATATATTTTCTAAAGTTGTTGGGCTCACTATACAAATGATTTCCATTACTTCAGTAAACTGTTAGCTCGTGATGTTATAAGAAAGCTAGTTTGGAAATATTTAAAAAAAATACATAATATAAATTTATTAGTAAGCATTAAAAAAGTCGCTCGAAATTGCTGTAAAAAGAGAAATTAACTAAAACAACTTTTTGTATGCCTACTATATTTAAGAAAATTTCGTATATCTGGCAACGCTCTAGAAATTCATCGCACGTGTTCACGAAGCTCCGAGACAATACAATCATCAAGTACATTATTGTTTATATTATAACGGAGTAACGGATCGCTTACTATTCGGGCTATTGTATATGCGCTCCGCAGGTGGCCTGCGATATTAGAGACATATTAGTATCGTGTGTCGATTCAGGGGCGTGTGTGAATTTTGTTTTAAAGAAATATTTAAAATAGTAATAAATATCTAGTACCTATTTCTTGGTCGAATGAGTTTAGTGAATTGATATCAATATAATATTTATTTGTTCGTGGACTTGAGTGAATTGATATCAATATAATATTTATTATTTGTTCGTGGAGTTGAGTGAATTGATATCAATATAATATTTATTTGTTCGTAGACGTTAGGGTGAGTTTCAAGATTATAATTTATTTGTAATTAATTAGAATGGCATTTTGGAGACCATTTGAAACGACAGTCCAAGATGATGCGCGGGAATCTAATAATTTGGCGCCACAAACAAATGCAAATGACTTAGCAATAAATGATAATGATGATAGGGCCGAATTTAAAAACAAAGATTTACATGTTCAGTGTCAACGCGTTGTTTTAAATATGTACGCGTGTTTGAAAAAAGAAAATTCTGTAATTTCTGATAATGCGGTTATCGCGAGAATTCACGAATTGACGAAAATCGGGCTTACAACGATTTATAAAGTAATTAAACTAGGCACTGTTACGGATCATTCTTTAAAGCGGAAACGAACAAATCAAAAATTGAGTAAGGTTGACAATGCTACGAAACATGTTATTAAACGGATTGTTTAAGGGTTTTATAAGGACAATATAGTACCAACTTTAGAACTGATTAGTGATAAATTGCGGGATATTCCTGAATATAATTATCAATGTTTAGAAACACTGCGCGCGGTTTTATTAAATTATGGATTTAAATATAAATAAATATAAATCTTGTCAGATTATCTGGCTAAATGAGCATTATTTACAAAAAATTGTATTACAAATTTGATGCAGGTTAATTTTAATCCACTATATTAATTTGAATTACATTTGAAAAACATTATTTCAGAATACTCGAATTTATAAAAAAAATTTATGCACGCCATTGGGCGGCTTTTTCCTTCAAGGGGATTAAAAATATGGGTCTTCACATTAACTTTGGAAGAACTATACCTTAATCAATCAGATGAATATTATGTTTTCTTAAATTATTTAGGGAAAAATTGGAGATTACGGAAATCTGCTCAAATACAATTTATTAAAAACAACAACTATAACAGGAATATTACTGATACTAAATCTATGAACTAAAAGTATTAGGTTGTTTCTACATCGATTTCACGTCACTTGTAACCATCAAAGGCACATGATATTCATGTTTATCATTCTCACAAGATAAAATTACTGAGAAGCAAACAGTTTGGATTGGGGAAGATTTTTAATCAGTTTGAAAACTATAATTTATGTTTCGTGATGAGATGAATGAAATATAAACCAAATATTCGAAATTAATAGATTGATATATTCGTAAATTGATAAATATATAAGTATTAAATAATATTTAATAAAATAATCATTAAACAACCCACATACTCGCCAACTACTGCATTTCTATCTTAAGTGTGTCTCAAATAAAGCCATCCTGAACAAAAATTGAGATATTTTTTCTATTACAAGTAGAGCCGCATAAAATATCAATAAAATAGAATAATCCAAATTTGAGTCTATGACAATTTCAAAACAATTTTCGTTTTTATAAGCAAAAAAACCTTTTGATATGCAGCATATTCTCAAATTTTGAGGCTACTCAATATTTATTATGTATCGATTTTCTATTCAAAAGTTACATTTAGAAACTACCGACTAATATGTTCTACTTACCCTTTGGAGTAGTGCTTAAATCAGAATCTGAAGATCTCCGTTGAGCTAAGGTATTGAGTCTGGAAGGCGATTGGTCGTTCTTCCTCTGCTCTAAGCTCTGTTGACAATTACCTCCAGTTTGGTCTGGTTGTGGTGATATGTTATGCCTGTTTGGGGTTATGCATGCATGCTTAGTATTGCTACAATAATTGCCTTCAATTTCTGTATTGACAGGCAAATTACTGGATAAATCGTTAGTATCTGTTAAATCATTTAGAGGATGAATATTAGAGGAAGTTGAAGGTTGTTTTAACTTTCGTTGGCTAAAGATTCGGAATAGGAGGCCGCCTTTCGGCTTTTTATCTGAACTTGCACTATATGATCTTAAACGAGGTTCTTGTGGATTTAAAGATAACGTACTTTTCTTTGGTGAGAATATTTTAAATTTCCGAGAAGTTTTTTTCTTTTGTAATGATTCATTAAGCATTGTTTTGACTATGGATTTATTTAACTGATTATCTGAGTAAATTTTCCTTCTTAGTGGATCACAATTTTGTGTAGGACTCAACAGTTCAGTTTTAGCTAAGCAGGGTTGAGACTGTCTTCTTTTAAACACTTCAGTTGACACAATTTCAGTAAAACATACGCCTAGCACAGTTTCTTTTTGCTTTACATATTCTTTAAAGGACACAGAACTTGCTGATTTTGGCATTATTGGACGCTGTCTGGGGAATTGTGAGGAAGTTACTTTAATTTTTGGAAAACCAACCGATTTACGTAATGGTGACGTTGGTGGAGTGTACGTGCCTAAAAGATTCGCTTTGTCCAATAATAAAGCTTGCATTGCAGTTTTTATTAAGCCCTTCTCTTCTATTTTAGCATTTTTTATGGCTTCTGGAATTATTCCTTTGAAACGGATTGGCTCTTTAGGTTGAATTTCAGTATCTTCCTCATCTAGAGAATTTTCTTTACCAGCAATTTCGAATATTACTTTTTTGTTCTGGTTACTTTCTTCATTTATATTTAATTCATCTGAGCCTGTTTGTTCATCAACTTTTTCATTATCATTTTGTTCCGAGTCTGACAATTCAGACATTGAACAGATTTTCTGAAAATTGTATGTGTTAGAAAGTGAACTCACCGATCCTAATCTGTTAAATTTTAAACTTGGTAGAGAGTGTTGCTTTAACAACCTTGGTTTTTGTTTCAACTGTAACCTTTCCACATCTTTAATAATATTGCTGATTGTATCAAGACCCTTCTCGCCATTTTTTGAGTTAAAGCTTTCGTCTTCATCATCTGAAGATGTAGAGTCTGAACTAGAATATTGTCCTTCACTACTGCTTTCTTCAGAAAGCATAACAGGTTCTGAAACAGTCTTATTAAGCATACTATCGGGCTTTTCATTGACTTCTTCTTCTATAGGATGATTCCTTTCTAGTATGCAACTCAAACTATTATGAGCGTGAATAACAGATCGGGCTAGGATTTCAGCCATGAAACTAGAATCGCTTTCAGATCTTTTGTGCTTTTTATGAACAACAGGTTCTTCATCAATTTCTTCACCAATACTATCAGATAGTTTAGACTTCAAGGCAGTCATTTTTTTGCTTAAAGAATTTTGAGAATATTTCAGATTCCTAAGTTTCTTAGGTAAACCCGAGACAGCTTTGCCTCGTTCATTTTCTTGTTTAAGCAGATTTTCCATGGAAGTATGAGAAACATTTTCAATAGAATGTGTTGGTCTCACATTCCCCGAGTCTATGGAAGAATAAAGTTTTTTTGATAGACGCTTATATTTAGGAGACGTAAATTCTGACAATTTTGGTAATTTTGAAAAGGGAGGAGGAGATCGAAAAGGAAAGACGTTTGGTGTACTGCTCAAGCGAAAGCTTTTGCCATCACCAACGAATTCAAGGTAATCTTTAACATGCCTGTGTACAAAAAATGATTTAAACTTATTATTTACCAATAATACAAGAGAAGTTTTAAGTAGATATAATTAAATACAAATAATAAACATATGCAGTGCAAATGTATACTCTATATATATAAATGTCATGTATTATACCGGATGTTTCTCGTTGTTTTGACAGTATAAAATCTGGCAGCCATAAGCAGCTGGTACTGATGCTTATATTCATTATAGAAAGGCTTCCGATTTTCTCGCACTTCCGGTCACGTGACCCCAACAAATTTTTTAATGGGTCAACTGGTATATTACAAAAATCTTCCAAAACAAATTTAACGATATCGCACTTGTCGTGATTCTATTGTGCAGTAGGTAATGATAGTACAAAGAATAAATTATTTTATTAAAATTCCGAACATGGGCAAGTGCAAGTGATTATAAAAAATAAAATAAAAAATGTTAAAATCTATTATCATATACATTGATACAACATTCAAACCTGGTTAAAACAATTTTTGTACATGCTGCTGTAATGTTACGATATGTAGTGTTATGGTATGACATGCCTGTCTGATTTATCATTTGGTGATACTAGACATTTTAAATAACTCCAATCATGAAAAAGATTGGTATCGTTGATGTAGTCAAAAATATCAGTAACATCACATACTGGTTGTACCATTTTTAAAAATTGGTTAGAGTCTGGTGACTGAAAATGAGAAGAAAAACGAAATTTTCATAACAAAATTATTTCGCTCCCAAATTTTATACAGTTTTCGAGATATTTAACTGTCAATACGTCATGTGGGGACACCCAGTATATATATATACTAACTCAACTTTTTATGTGGACTTGTTTTGTCTGTGAGTCAAAAACAACATTTTGGTCCGAATTATAACAAAGTGCAGACATTCCAACTTCAACAAAGGTAAAATCAGTTTATTAGACGTTAAAATGACATTTTGTCTCATAAGTATTAGGAAGAAAATAAAATTGACAATGTTTCTGTATACTGGTGTTGAATGCAGACTATGAAGTATTACATGCCAAGTAACAATAAGAGAATAGGAAAATTATTTGACTCCAGCTCATTCTGAAACAGTTAATTATTGACACATGACAAAATATATCTACCTAAGAAATGAGATTATTTAATAAAGCGAAATTTTAGAATAAATCTATCCTGAGATGATTTACTTTATAGTAATAATAACAGTCTCTGCTAAATGGTTGATTTTAGAATTAGTTATAGTAGTTGTTATTGTTTCCAATAAATTTGGTTAATTATTATTGGCAATTTTCAATATATTTAGAGAGCTGCAAGATTTCAAATTTTCTATATGTCAACATTTTTTACGATAATTCTATGAGTGCTTTGAAATACAATGAATTGTTTTCTAGGAAGTTATTTGAGTAAAATAGTAAAGTTTAAGATTTGAAATTAAGTGAATTATCTACATGAGTAAGATGATATGAGAAATATATTTACTCAAGAAGTGTTAACCTATTTTCTATTTTGAAATATATTCTAAAAAAAATTGTCGGATTACTTACTCTTCCTTGCTTTCTCCATTAAGCACAGTAATACTAGTAGTTGTGGTACACTTTATAAGTGTAACAGCAGTTCCTATTCCTCTGGCTACAATTCCTGATTCTCCTTCCAAGTCATAACTCTGCTTGTACCCTATAACAGCATTACCACCCAAGCTTATAGTTTTCACTCCAATCTTTCTTTGTAGTTCTCCAGATAATTTGAAAAATAAAGTTTGTCTGGCTTCATTTGATGCTCTTGGAGTACGAATTTTATCAATCCACTGATACTCAGGATCATCATAGACTAATAATTCTTCTACAAAACCATGGATCAATTTTGCTTGATAGCCTTGAGGAACAGTTGGAGCTTAAACGGTAATTAAAAATCTTTATAGATATAATAAAAATGATAATTGGGGTTATCTACACAAAAAGAGGATATGCATAAAGCTTCCAAAAAGATAAGCTGTGAGAACACTTTATTAAGAGTACTAACCATTAAAAATACTTTCCGAAAGCTTTATTTATCTCTACTTAGAGATGCTTGTAATTACTTTGTGTACGTTAATAATGAAACATTATTTGTTATTAAAAAGTGGTAACTCATAATTATACAGGGTATTTCTAAGCTCATACGAAAAAATTCTGGAGATGATTGCCATGCAATGTGGAACAGCGAAATGGAATAAATTCGATAACGAATAAATGTGGGCGTCTTGGGAAAAACGCTTGGACATGTCGATTTATATCTTTAAATATATAATATATATAAATTAGCACTACAAGCCTTGTAGGCCCCTGGCTTCTATTTTTTTCACTACTTGCTTCCATTTCTGACGGTCCTTTGCTTTTTCTCTCCAATCATATATTCCCACTTTTTCTATGTCACTCCTTCAGACAATACCTTTTTTACTATTCTTTGATCTGGTAGTCGGGTTATATGTCCTAACCATCTGGCTCTTTGGGCTCTGACTTGATTTGTAATTGTAGGTTTTCCATACATGTCCCTTATTTCTTTGTTTGTTCGTCTTCGCCACATATCTTCTACTTTTATTCCTCCATAAATTTTTCTAAGGACTTTCCTCTCCCAAATTTCCAACTTTTTCTCTGATTGCATAGTCATTGTCCATGTTTCTGATGCATAAAGTACAACAGGTTTTATAATACACTCACCGGCACGAAAAACGGAGCAGTTGAATTTTTTTAAACAAACTTTAAATTTTAATGCTTTGTGATGTTTTATTATTATAATATCTTATACACAAATAAAATAACATGTTTAAAACACTTTTTAACAACAATTGAACCTTTATTTGAAGTAAAAAAAGTGTTCCGAACAATTTAAAAAACGAGAACAAAAAACTTTTTGTAACAATTTAAAAAACCAGAACGAAAATAAATTTCTGATGTGTCATAACGACTTAAAATTATTCAAAACTGAAACGACTTGCTATCCCAAACTTTGGAGCCGCATTATTAATAACGGGTGTTGCCCCCCACGTGCTCGAATTAATGCCTGTATCCTTCTTGGCATGCCTAAAATCAAGTGCCGAATGTCCGCTTGTGGAATAAGTTCCCATTCCTCTAAAAGAGCTTGTCGCAGCTGATTTAAAGTTAAAGGAGCAGGAACACGACTTCGCATTCTTCGCCCAAGCATGTCCCAAACATGTTCTATGGGGTTGATATCTGGGCTTAACGCTGGCCAGTTCATAACAGGAATAATTACCTCGTTTAAATATTGTTGAGTGATTCTCGCAGTATGAGGTCTTGCGTTATCATGCATAAGAAGAAAGTCATTTCCAATAAAATCAACATAAGGGACAACAAAATCTTGGAGAACGTCCTCAATGCACCTGACAGCAGTTAAGGAGCCTCTCGGAAGGATGTACAATTCTGTGTGTGCCTCCAGAGAAATTCCGGCCCACACCATAACGGATCCCCCTTGATATCCTACCCTAGTGCTGAAGGTACATCCAGCAAAACGCTCGTGTGGCCTTCGCCATACTTTCTCACGGCCATCTGGAGATCGTAAGCTAAATCTGGTAGTAGTAAATAAAAGGTGCCCCCATTCATTTTCACCACAGTGCTCATGAATTCTGGCGAACCGAAGTCGTGCAACACGATGATGCCTAAGACGTTCTGGGCGTGTCGCAGCTCTACGACTGGTTAGGTTGGCTTCCCTGAGTCTTCGCCTAACTGTCCGCTCGCTTACATTAGTTTGCCGGACGTACTGAAGTTGATTTCTGATTTCAACAGCTGTAGCATGACGATTTCGTAGACTTGTAAGCTCCAGTTTGCAAAAAACATGTAAAAATATGGTGCACAGTGCTATTGGATACATTATACTGTCGGGCAACATATCGTTCACTCCTCCCATCTTGAAGCAACGCAACAATAGCAGCCGCTGTTTAGGGATTAACAGACATATTTTTTAGATTAAATAAATGTATCACTATAGCAGCACAAATTTAACACGTATCTGTCACGTTGGATCTGTCACATTTTTCAAAATTCATGGCCAACTATGCACTTGCACTTTACGGCCAAGTAATAAGATCTATGGGGTTTATTATTTTAACTCAAATTAACTTTTTTACTTCAAATAAAGGTTCAATTGTTGTTAAAAAATATTTTAAACATGTTATTTTATTTGTGTGTAGGATATTATAATAATAAAACATCACAAAGCATTAAAATTTGAAGTTTGTTTAAAAAAATTCAACTGCTCCGTTTTTCGTGCCGGTGAGTGTAGTTTCATACACTCGAATTTTAGCTGCTCTTGAAACGTTTTTTTCTCGTAATAATCTACTCAGGGATCCGACAGCCCTATTCCCTTTTATTATTCTTTTATCTATTTCTTTTTCTTCCTGAGCTTTGTTCGTTACTATCACCCCTAAATATTCAAACTCCTTTACTTCTTCAAACATATAATTCTTTTGTGCAGTCTTAAATGTGATTCTAGAATCTAGAATCACATATCTTTAAATGCACATTTAAAAAAAAATATATATAGGGTGTGTCATGTGACAGTGGCCAATACCAACTTTCTTACTTTAACTGCAAACCCCTGTATATTATTTATTTTTTGGATATTGATAAAGTAAGCAAAAACCATTCCTGCGTTCCTTTTTACTGATATGAAATTAAAAAAATACAAAAACAGTTTTGTTCATTTTCGTATAAAAGAAATAACCCTAGCAACTTGTCTTCATGCATGACAGTAGTGATCAGTGTCAGTGTTATTGGCGTTTGAATTTCGTTAACTGTACGTAATAATATCAGAAAAATGGTTCATTTAACAGAAATGCACAAAATAACCATTCTACAAATGATTGGCTATGTAGATAACACATAGACACAAATGGAAGTTTCTAGCTTATTTCACCAAAAATTTCCAAGTTTGCCGCCTGTATCCCAAGGAACGATTAGCAAAATAGAAAAGCAGTTTCGAGAGCTTGGTCATGTGAGAGAGATAAAAAAAGTAGCTGCCAACGCAGTAAGTGATGATACGAATTTGATATTATGCTTGAGATTCAAGAAAACCCACATACCCATGCAATATCCTGAAAAAGTTAATGTTTTAGCAGGAATTGTTGAAAATCATATCGTAGGGTCCCTTTTTCATTTATGGTAACTTTAATGGAGATAAATATTTAGAACTGCTCCAAAATAATGTACCATCTTTGACAAAATTATAGACTGATCCAGCAAACCCACAAGTTCCTGCCAATAAAATATGGTTTCAGTAAGATGGAGCACCGCCCCATTACCAAATCAATGTCCGACAGTACCTGGACCAATTTTTTCCAAATACGTGAATAGGGAAGCGCGGATGGATAGAATGGCCAGCACGATCTCCTGATCTGACGCTATTAGACTACTTAAAAAGACGCCTGAGATGTTGAGTAAAGTTAGAAGACTTTTCTATACCAGATTAGCATGTTGCCAAGACGTTCGCGGCGAGCATTTTGAACATTTCCTACATTGACATTAATGTTTCTTTGTTTTTTTTACATTATTAATAAATAATCAGTATTACTTGTGGGTTTTTAGTGTATTGTAGCGAATTTGAGAAATAAAATAATTTTCTCCACGTCTACATAATAAAGCACAAATTATTTTTACATATTTAGCTGAATGATATAAATTCTTCACATCAGTGAATAATGAAATAGAATTCACTCTCGTTAGCCAATCACATTCTATGATTATCAGAAATCATGCTAAAATGAATCAATCAAATCGTCTCTTTTAAAACGTCAAATACCTAACAGCGCGTCGTTTGAAACGTCAAAATAATCATATAATCTTAATTTTGCGTATATATAGAGAACAAAATGGACAACAGTAGCGATATTGAAGATTTAATATCACAAGCAGCATTTTGACGTTGCCAGATAGTTATATAACGTTGGGCTGGACAACCCAACGTTGTAATGACCGCGTCTTGACCCAAATTTCCACCTAAATGGGGAATAGAAATTCGAGTCGTTACGGCGTCGGCACTGACTTTGAATGTCGTATGTATTCTACCAAATTCAACGTTGATTAACACTGCACAAATCAACTTCTTTTCAAGTATTGAAATTGTGACTTTCCCACAACTTTTAGTATAACTTAAGTAATTTATTTTGGAAGAAATTTGGAAGTCTTTGAAACTCGACCGAAAATGGATTAAGTATTTCTAACTAACTACCTGATTCTTAGTTTGTCATGTAAATTATGAATATAATATACACATTTTTATTACCAGCAAAACAAAAATCTTAAACGAAGTTCAATTTTTTGATAAACCACAGCCAATATTGTGGCAAAAAACAAACGCACCTCAAAAATGTTTAGGAAAAAGCGAAAAAAAAACTATGCCATTTATTATTTTTTTTCATATGGCTGCATTTATATTTAAAAATAGTATACAAATACGCCGAAACCGGTCTACAAGTTGTGTTGTCCGTTCTAATTGTAAACCAGAATAGTTGGTTTCAAAATATCTTGTAGATATACCAACTCCGTTTGACTTTGAAGTGTAATTCAATATCCGTCGGTGCATATAGCACGGGAAGTAGTTGTTGCTTCTAAGTTAAACGGTCAATGTTTTTGAAAAATATTTTTCAAAACTGTATAAAGCGTTAGAATAAAAATAATTATCCTTCGACATCTGTTGTTAAATCGCTTTATTAAATACGACAATATTACAGGAAACTGTAATAATCTTTAGTATACAAAGTCTCCAGCAACACAAATGCTAAAATTTGAAAAGTGCATTAGAATATGTTTTTTATCAAATAAATTCGTGAATCAAACAATGGCGGAAAAATCAGTTACATACCAATATGGTGGATTTTGTCAAGCGACCTAATCGATACCAGAATACTACCTATTTGGACAGGAACACCTTTTTCCATACCTAATTGCGAATTTTCCCGACTTTCCTTTTTCGTTAGACGATTAGTAAACGTTCAAATGACGGTATGTGAATCCAAAGTCAGTTGAAAGTTGGCTCGACGGCCCAATGACTAAATATTCAAACTACTAGCAAGGCCAACCTAGCGGACCGTGCTTAAAGCGGCGAAAAGACGACCAGTATTTAGTTAAATAGCTTGAGTTCCTTGGTTTACAATTCTTTCTGGACACAATAATTTACTCTACAAACCAGTTAAGGTATATATCATTTCAGAACTATGTCAATAGACAAAACCATTTGAAGGTAAACCTGTGCCAAAGCGGAATATAGGTGACACTGTCAAATGCTTATGTTTGTCTCATAATAGTTTCTAGGAAGGTTTACAGTTACTGAGTAATAAGTAAAATTAAAAACACCAAACAACTATTCCAAACTCACTTGATGGTTATTTGGTAAATCTATAAGGCCGGTTAAGTTGTATTTAGATGTCTTTCTGTAAAATGTCGATGAATGTCTAAACGGCTCCTGTTTTTTTTTCGTGATTCGGACATCTTTATAAGTTATCAGACAAAAATCTATAAATACATAAATAAAAAATGAGGTTAGGTTGGAGATTGTGCCATTGGCATATAAAGATTATATTATTATGTCAATGGATTGTGCGAATATTTTAACTACTTTTAAACGTCCGTCCGTAGGTCAAATAATAGGAGCAACAAATTTTAGGCGTGTTTTTATGACCAAAATTGTAACATGCGGATCTAAACATTCTTAGAACGTCGTCTTGTTCCAGATTAGCACAAAGACACGAAAAATGTAAACATTTTTTTTTTTTTTTTTTTTAAATGTTACCGTTTAACGGGCTATAACTTCGAAACTAGTGGTTCTACAGTTTAAATCTACAAAACCAAACTGTAGAACCACTAGTTTCGAAGTTATAGCCCGTTAAACGGTAACATTTAAAAAAATACACAATAAATTCCATTTCAATTTATTTACTCTTACATTAATAATTTAATTTTATTGTATATTTTTGAGCATTAAAATTTTTAATTTAAGTATTGACCCGTTTCAATATAATAATCTAAGTCAAATTATTATTAATTAATCGTTACAATTACAAAAAATTCCATTTTTTCATTTATCTAAAAATGGTAACATTAACGTCTGCTTGTTAGCATTTGGAAATTTTTTCCTGTGCATAGCTACAACTTGCAATAAGTACTGTTTCTGCTCTTCATCAGCAGCTTTTATTGTAGGCTTCAATCAGTTGGACCGCCCGTTCCGCAATATCATTAACAACGTGTAAATTTTTAGGCATGTATTGTAACTTTTGTCAGATATCCACTGATCAGGATGTAAATTTAAAAAATCAGTTGAGAGTTCCAAACTTCGAAACTAGTGGTTCTACAGTCTTCGACCAAAGAGACATTTTTGTAGAGAATTTAATTACCTACAAAAGCCATAAGAAGGTTTTTCGAAAAAAAAATTTTTTAATAACGAAAAGTCCACTTGAAAAAAAAACAAAATTTTTCCTGTGTTATTTAAATGGGAAATCGAATTTTTTGATGAGCTAAGCCGCTATTGCACTTAAAACCTTTAGCGCAGCGGCATAATTTTTTATTTTCTATATACTACCAGATTTTCTGGTATAGCAGTTAAAAAAAAAATATCGCCTCAAAATGACACACCCTAATATATACATAAGGTGGTGAGATTATCAACCCTTACTTTATTTAGATAATATCCAATTTTTTACGAGATTGAGTTTTGTATACAAACTCTGAAATGACTTATATGCATTTTGTGTATGGTTTAGCAACTAATAATCCTCTAGATGCTAGAATTTTTATGCTGAAAAATATCGGCAACGAGTGACACCTCAATATCATTTATTTGTACGTTTTCACCAATGCTTACCGGAGCTTACTGAAGTTTACAAAGAAATTCAAAGAACACTAGTTGTTATGAGCAGGGTAGAACAGGATATTCTGGATGAAATTGATCAAAACCCAGAGACATGCACTAAAAAAATTGATGTCGTTACGGGAAGCTGGAAATATAAGGGTAGAACAGGATATTCTGGATGAAATTGATCAAGACCCAGAAACAAGCACTAAATATCATCCACACATCTGTGTAGCAAGTTTTGATAGAGCAGAAATTGTACCCTCCATCCAATATGTTCAAGTTCTCTTACCTCGAGAGTTAAATTTTATGATGAAAAAATCGTCAATATCTGAAAAACGTATTGTTTATAGATTATTCACATTTTTCATGAGTAACTAAAATAAATTTACTTAATAATCACGTATGGGGACGAAAACCGCACAATATTATATAACATCGTTTTCAAAATGTTTTTTCAGTCAATGTATGGATTGGAATTATGGGGTACTACTTAATATTGCCAAAATGATCTCCCTGAAGTACCTCGCCCAATATAAGACAAAACAGGTAGGTCATGCATGATGATGCTTCAGTACATTTTAGTCAGATTTCTAGGCAATACTTAGATGAAACTTATCCCAACCGTTGGATTGGTCGAGGAGGGCCGCAATACGGCCTTCTTGATCTCCAGAATTAAAGCGATGTGATTTTTGGTCATGAGATTACCTTATGTAATTAGTTTATAGCTCCGATACTGGTTATCAACGATTTGAAGAATCATATTCGAATAGCGTGTTCGACGATCGATGAGACGTAGACTTTCTCTACTCCTGAAGAAACAAATATGTGTCCCCTCTTAGTACGATTTCCCCTTGTTCTTTTTAGAGTTCCGTACCAAGAGGGTAAAAATCGGACCCTATTACTAAGACATCGATGTCTGTCCGTCTGTCACCAGACTGTACCTCATGAACCGTGATAGTTAGAGAGTTGAAATTTTCACAGATGATGTATTTCTGTTGCCGCTATAACCACAAATACTAAAAACAGAATATAAGTATTTAAAAACGTGATTTTTTGCTCGTTTTTATTCGGTATTGGTAGCGGCAACAGGTAGCTGGCTCCGTGGCTTAGTTGGTTAAAGCGCCTGTCTAGTCGCAAGTTCGAATCTTCCTGCGGCCTCATGGTTTGTTTTTAATTTGTTATGTACTAAGCGAAGCTATGAATATGAAGCACAAAAGTGAAATCAATCAGCTAAATAAATTATATCAGCTTTACGAGTACTTGTATGTATGTATGTTTTAATAGATAATTGTACAGAACCCTTCGTGCTCCAGTCCGACTCGTACTTGGCCGGTTTTTTATTTAATTGTCTTTGTCAATGTCAAAATATGGTGAAGTAATTTCTTTCCATTTATTCCTCGTATATTCCAGGTTGCAAGTTTCCATATTTCTTTTTAACTTTTTTCTAATTCGGTATTGTTTATATTTCTATTCATGTTAATTTTTTTCTTGGATCCAGTCTAATTTTTTCCTTTTCATAGCTTTTGTGGTTTCCAGCACTTCCTTGTTCATCTTATTCCTTTTTTTTTGTATTCCATGGCATTGTCATTTTTTCTGTTAAAGTGTTCTCTTTCAGAGATCTACTGCTTGCAGTTCTTTTGTTTTTATGGTATTTGTTTTCTTGGATTTTTCCATTTCTTCATGGTCAATGGTCATCATTTATATTTCATATAAATTATTGTTCACCATTAATTTATTGTATTTTAGTATATTATCTTTTACTCCTTTAGCTCTTACTTGTTGGGTACTAAATTCTTACTTTTTCCTTGAATTTCCTTTTTAAAATCATCCTCAATCCATATATCTGATGCTTTAAAAATTTTTTTTTGTTTTAATATCTAGACTTTTTTTGTAAATTTCTGGAGTTTTATAAGTATTGGTGATTTCCTGTTTAGTACAGTATAGTTCCCTTTATAGTTACAGCTTAGCGGCCATTTTAGTCTCAACATTGAGTTTGAAGCAGATAAAAATTAAAGAGAAAGTAATATTTTTATTAGAAATATGTCCGAGGATACCCTACGTAATTTCTGCCTGAAACTGGAAAAAGATTTTTACGAAGTTTTCAATTTCCCCGACGATATTAATCATACTTTTTTGACCTTTGTAAATATTATCAAATATTACTTTGAGTTAACTTGCCCTTATATTCATACTGCCAGAAATGAAATGAATATAAGGGCGATGTTAGGCTGGCTCGGAGAGATGCTTGGCGGGCCTTCTGCGAGGATATCGTTTCGGTACCTCAAATGTCAAGACTACGTCGAATCTTAACGAAGTCTCCTGACAGTGCTCTTGGCTGCCTGGAAATCGCACCGGGTGTTTTCACGGAAACTCCGGGGGATACCTTGCAGCACCTGATTGAGACTCACTTCCCCGGTTGTAAGGCAGTCGGACAGGAGGGTCCTGACAGGGGCGTGTGGAAACAAAACGACCATGTAAGAGCGACTATATTATTGTAGCTAAAGAAATAGTTACTTACGAGCGGAGTACTTGGGCTATACGTACGTTTAGCCCCTACAAATCTCCGGGGAAGGACCAAATCTTTCCGGCTCTGCTTCAGCAGGGCTGGGACGCTATTGGTTCAATCTTAGTGCATATCTTTCGGGCCTGCTTGGCAAGCAGATATGTTCCTGAGCAGTGGAGACAGGTAAGAGTTGCCTTTATACCCAAGCCCGGTCGTACCATGTACACCGTGGTTAAGTCCTTTTGCCTATTAGTCTAACATCCTTTGTGCTAAAAACACTGGAGAGGTTGGTTGATAGGTATATAAGGGAAAAGGTTGGGCTTAGGTATCCTTTGCACAACAACCAGCATGCGTACCGGTGTGGCAAGTCAACGGAGAGTGCCTTACACCAACTTGTATCACAGGTAGAAAAGGCGCTGGAAAGTGGCACGATCGCCCTGGGCGCATTCTTGGACATACAGGGGGCTTTCGACAGCACCCCTGTAGAATCAATGTGTAGAGCTGCAGTAGATCACGGAATAGAGCCAATGGTAATTCATTGGCTTGGGGCCATGCTACGCAACCGCACAGAAGAGGCTGCATGGAAAGGACATGTGGCTAAAATGGTCGTCGACAGGGGATATCCACAAGGGGGCGTCCTTTCGCCCACATTGTGGAACCTAGTAGTCGACGAATTAATATCCTTATTAAACGGTGAGGGCTTTCTGGCAATTGGGTATGCCGATGATATCGTTGTCCTTGTTGTTGGAAGGCATATCACCGTACTCAGGGACATAATACAAAGGGCTTTGAATCGGGTACAGAGGTGGTGCAACGAACGCGGACTTGCAGTTAATCCTGCCAAAGCTGAGGTAATTGCTTTCACCAAGAAGAGAGGTATAAGACCTGATGGTCTGCACCTTGGTGGAGTGCCACTTCCAGTGGTTGAACAAGTGAAATATCTGGGAGTGATCCTGGATAAGACGCTGACATGGAAGGCTCACCTTGATAGTCGCCTGGGCAAGGTGACTAACACGTACTGGGCCTGTAAGAGAGCCGAGGGTAACCCTGGCCACGGCTAGGTCGCAACTGGCACGCCTTCAAAGGGTGGTCGGTTTGGGGGCAACTGGCTGCATGAAAACTACACCAACTGCTGCGTTGGAGGTGATTCTTGGACTTCAGCCTCTTCACCATGTGATTGAGGCTGAGGCTCGAAAAGTTTGGGATATGTGCGAAACGAGGAAGGGTGCAGGCACGTCAATAAGCTCAGGCTTCTCAGAGATATCCCTGTCCTGGCTCGAGCGGCTGATGTCTGCCTGCGCAGGTACTCATTTGTAACCCACTATAGGGTGAAGATCCAGAATAGAGAATTCTGGGAAAGGGAGGGAAATTCACAGCCTCATGGGATCGTCTGATACACAGATGGTTCATGCTCCAGCGATGGGGCGGTCGCTGGAATTTACTCCAGGAATCCAAGGACACAAGTCTGTGTTCCATTGGGTAAGGGTGTGTCTGCATATCAGGCTGAAGTATACGCTATCTTTGAATGTGCGCAGATAAACCTAGACAGAGGTTATACGGATCGACGCATAACCATATACACCGACAGTCAGGCGGCAATTAAGGCACTGAGTGGATATACTATCAACTCAGGGCTTGCTGCACAGTGCTGAACAGTGTGGCTAGAATGGATGCCGGCCCACTCTGGTTTTGAAGGCAACGAAGGGGCGTACGCCCTGGCTGTGGAAGGGGCGGCTACTCCCTTTAACGGCTTGGGCCCGACCTTGGGCCTCACAAAACAAACAATCCGTAAGGAGACGAGGAACTGGTTGAGAAACCAGCACCTTGCTCACTGGAGGGCTCTACAGGGTCTCAGGCAGTCCAAGCTCCTATTGAGGGGATGGACTGATAGACATGCTAGAGCTGCTCTAGAACTACCAAGGAGTAGGTTAAAGAAGATAGCAGGACTCCTAACAGGGCACTGCCGTCTGACGAAACACCTCCGTAACCTAGGTTTAGAGGAAAGCCCCCTATGCAGGGGTTGCGGCATGGCTGACGAAATGTCGGACCATGTTTTCCTCGCATGTCCACATTGGGCTGTGCTACGCAGGCGAATTTCGGAGTCCCTGTTATGGCCTCTGGGGACATAAGCAGGCATCCCGCATCCACTGAAGAGGATTGAGTCCTTCATCGAGGGGCTCGGCTTCATGGATGTATAAGTGGCAGGAACGGCACAATGGGGCCGCCAGTGACCTCAGTGCCGGAACCATGGCTTGAGTTTGTCTTGGCCAAGGTTCGCCTGACTAAGTAGTAGTAGTAGTAGTGCCAAAAAGTAACAGTTCTGTGTTTAACAGAAAATGGATAACTATTAAATTCTCGGAATGATAGACTACTCTAGGAACCTACTTTGTCTATCGTAAAATACGACTGACGCTAAGGTTCTGGCTATTTATAAACGTCAAAAAACACTAAATTAAAAAAAGTCTCAAGTGAAGCAAAAATTAATCTGAAATTCTGTTAATTCTAAAAAAGGTCAAAATACAAAAAATACTATCCAGTCAATTTAAATCGATAACTAGAATATTTTCGAGAGAACTAATGTATTGCTAATTCCTTTGTAGACTATGTTTAAAGCTGTGCTTCAAATGATATTAGAAACCACTACATTTAATGACTATACTGTTATGCATGTCAGTAGTACTTTTTGTTTTATGGGGGTTTCTCATTTTGAAGTAGCTGACGTTATTTGCTCACAAAATAATACTAACTCAGTAGGGATCAACTGCATTCCAACTAAAATCATAAAATCCACAATTTCATACATAACAAATCCTTTGGTATATATAATAAATAGTGGAAATTGGAAAATTTCCAACTGATCTGAATATGGGAATTATTACACCAGTTTTCAAAAAAGGTTACACACAGCTAATTGAAAATTATATTAACATGAGGAAAATTCTGGTGAAGATTGATAATAACAAATCTGAACTACCAGATCTTAATCGTGGAATCCCACAAGGCTCTATATTGGGTTTGTTAATATTTCTTCAACATGTAAAGGCACAAAAGCCAATTACACCATATTATACACAGATGATACCACACTAGCAACAGATACTGAATCTCTTTAGGAACTTTCTGACAAGCTTGGTGAGCTTTCACATCATTTTGTTACATTGTGTAGTAGGAATTCTTTAATAGTAAATCCTAATAAAACTGTGCTTTACTATCAGAGTTCACTCATCTCAGACCACAAAATTTTTGAGTTTAACTTTAGATAGTAACATGAACTGGTCTTCAAATATTGAGCATATCTGTGAAATGTTAAATAGGGCATATTATGCTATATTACAATTATGTAGCATTTTTACTATCAAGGAATTAATGCAAGTGTATTATGCTCTGGTGTACTCCATCATATCTTATAATATAGTCTTATGGGGTGGTTCATCTAGCACATCTAAGGTTTTCATAAAACAAAACAAAAACTAGATTGTCCATTCAAAATTACTGAGAAAATAATGTAGGTACTTGACTCACCATATATTTGATTTAATAAATATTCACAAAATCATTCATGTTCGTAAATTATGATAATCATTCAAAATATTATTATCCTTTTACTTCTATCTGATTATACAGGTGGTTGAACTTGTTACAATCAAGACAGAAAATTGGTTATAACTTTTAAAATACCCCTCGAAATACCCTGTATAACAGATTGCAACCTCATACTTTTGAAAAGGGAAAGTGAATCCTATTTCAGTTTTAAGGTAAATTGTAGGGTGTATCATTTAAAAAAAACATAACTTTGATCTGGCACTGACTTATGGAACACCCTGTAACATTGTAACCAATTTTGAAATATGAAGCTTTAAGCTGCTTACAATTTTTTCAACTTATTAACAGCCTTGATGAGCTTTATCACACTAATCAATCACCCTGTATACCTACTATACAATTGTTTCACTTGGCAATTTTACAAATTTTATATATTCTAATTCATTATTAATCATATTTAAACAATAATTCAGTATGCCAACTTGTAACTTTAAAAACCATTGTCTCAAGTTATATACTATCTAGTATTGCACAGCACATTAAAACTGTTTGTGTAGTTGTAAAATATCAGATACTCACAATAAAAGAATTGTATTCCACATGATGACTGTCTAAATCTATTAAAATCTGAAAATAATTCAACTTTGACTGTTATGTTAACTTCGCCTCTTATACCATGCATTGTATCATAAACTGGCAGCCAACCAGATATTTCATGATGAATTGAGCTATCTCCATTAAAACCATATTTCATTATTTGGCCATCAATGGGGAGCAGCAGAGGATTTAAATTCAAATAAACTTTGCCTATAGCATCATTGGCGGAATATGTATCATGATCCATTAAACGTATTTGTAATGGTTCATCTTGTAATTCTGAATCTTCTACCTAAAATTAATGTTACTTAAAAATATACAGGATGGAGGGAATTTTTAAATAACACTCAATTATTTCAATATTTTATGTCAATTTAGAAGCCATACAAATAAAACAATATTACCTCAAAACGATACCAGTCCGTATTCCACTGAGGATGCAATGATTTTCTACAGACATCTGTCTTGAAAGTCGTACTCCCAAGTTTTATTTCTACGTAGGCATCTGTGGTATCGCTAGACCTATCCATAACTGGCAAATTTCTCCCAGAGGAAATCTTAACTTTTACCTTGCCTGGCATTGTTTATTTACAAAAAGTGAGGTTAGAGTATGACCTAAAAAAGTTTATTTAAGGAAGATTTAGCAAATGAAATTTACAGTGACGTACTTAAAAAATAAAAGGACAATACTGTTATGAATAACTCATGCTACACAGATACTTATTCTATTTTTAGGCAGTTAAACTACTTCCAAGTGTACCCAACCATAACCTAACAATATACAAATGGCATCAATGACATATAACGTATTAAAGCCATTTTTCTTTGAACTTGACCACCAGGCACCGGGCACTTTGATTGACAAAATAAAGTACGTTTTTTAACGCCATCTAAGAACTGGTCCCAAAACTAAAAGTTTACTTCAATTTGGTATTTTTATTTCTTATTGTTGGCCATCCTGGAGCATAGCAGATTGCATTCATGCAGGGTTGCGATTAGTAGCACAATTGTGCCAAAAGGGGCACAATTGAATGAGCCGGGCACAATGACACGCACAATTGAAAATCAGGTCAAAATGGGCACAATGTCGTCATGATCAGAAAAAATCATCGAAATTGAATGAAGTGACAGTTTTCACAGGGATGCTCTGTGTTCTATGAAAACGGAACGCAAAATGGAAAATCTAGTAAATAATTTTATGATCTGTGAATTCTATTCTCTGTTGAAGTTGAAAAAAGGCAGAAAAAGTGAAATACTATTAATACTAAGTACCCTGTTTCTGGCAATTGTGCTGTGTTTATGTGTTTCTATGAATTTGTAATGTGCTGTGAGAATTTGAAAAAGTTATATGTTATATTGAACATATATGAACAGACTGACGACTGTAAAGCTGGTTTTTTGAAAAATGGATAATGGACAATTTGTCATAACGCCATCTTTAGGCCAAGTATCGAATGAAATCATTCATTTTGAAGTCTCAAGTTGTCATACTTGTCATCCACATGCACCGAACGTGAACTCTGTAACAGAATAGAAAGGAAATTTCTTTCTATGCTAGGAACACAAAACAGTCTAACCCACAAAACAGAATAAATGTTGGACTGTTTTGTGGGTTAGACTGTTTTGTGTTCCTAGCATAGAAAGAAATTTCCTTACTATTCTGTTACAGAGTTCACGTTCTGATCGGCCCACTATTTGACAGGTGCGCCACGTTGCCACATCTAGGATTCCTTAATAAAGTTATAGCTATATTTCATTCACATTACCCGTCATGGTTAAAGCTGATAATCCCATTTCATTGAGTTTAACCGTGACGTCATTTCCGTTTGGGAACACCTCCCCTACCTGCCCTTAGGTTTACCAGCTTCATAATAGGTAAAGGTGGTTAAAGTTGAACTCATAGAGTAGAGAAGCTGAAAGTAAAGTGTTCTATGGCTGAACTTGAAGATTTGAGAAATAATATAGAGACATTCAAATTAGAAATTACTGTTTTTTATTGGATAATTTAAAAATTAATACATAGTATGCAAAACTGTATTGATATTTGTGGCACTGTTTTTCAATTAAAAATTAATTGGATATGGATGAAGTGAGATTTATTTGAAATTTTTGAAGACTTCCAACAGAGATGATGGGGAAGATATTATTCAAGTAGTTGAGGCACTTCGAGAGCCTAGGGTTTTTAGAGATAGAATAGATGACACTAGATTACTGGAACGATAAAGAATTCATTAAAGAAAAAACTGTTCTGTGGCCCGAATTCCTCTATTTTTATATATTTTTACAGTGAACTTTGCATTGTAACTCGAGAGTTAACCCTCGGGGTAACTTGAGATATTTAACTCTACTTTATTAAACCGGGCATAAGCTGTGGTAACCTACGTAAAGTGAAAGAAATAGGGTTTCAAAAATGGTTAATGTTGACGTCATTATGACGTAGTTGCCTCCCACCACCTTCACCGAGATACTCTAACCGGGTTTAACGGGGAATGTGAATGAAATATGTCTTATTTGATTTTTACTTAGTACTTTTTTTGTTCCAATTACTTAGCTATTTTAAAAGCCATATATGACTGTTTATAATAAAAAGGATCATTAAATCAAAAAACAATCAAATTACAAATCTAAAATCTCACCAAATAATTGTTTTTCCGCAGGGGTGTTGTCAACTGTCAGTTATATCAAAAGACAAACGACGCTAGTATATTTTGTTTTCAATGTGTGGCCCCTTTGGAGTGTCTCTTGTCTAGTTATGAGCGATATCGTGATTTTTTAATAACGTTGTGAGATTACATCGTGATTTTTTTAATATCACCATATTTATTGATATCAGTACATAATATTTTGTTGTATTCTTAAATTTCCCTACTAAGCCAATATATTGTTCTCAAATTCCTGTACCATTAATTCTATTTTCCAGTTTTTCCAAATATTTGTTCCTACAAATTACTAATGGAAAGAATTCCTACATGTTACCAACAGCAGCGCATACTATTAAAAAAAGTATAGATACAATAAAAAAAGTAACAAGTAGGTAATTTTATATCGAGATAGGTACCTTTTATTTTGGCGGTATCAATGTTTATGTCTCCGAAAAGCATTAATATAATATCGTTCCTTTTCTCGGTGTCATCAATAGATATCCGAGTCACCATATCATAACAATATAGTGAATACCAAATATTGGAATAGCGTTTGAAGGTCCTCTGGTAAAAATATTACGAAATCTCTTCATATTTTTACTGTAATTGAAGAAATTCAATTTTGTTGCCGAATTTTCGTCGAATAAAAGCGATGGAGGTCAAGGAGATTATATATAACGTTTGATTTCGATTGATTCATTCAATTCATTGTCGTTTTCTCTGGCTGTGCCTGTGAGCACGTCACGCTTTAGATGTGCTAATAGGAGCTGTGACTGACTGTGATTTGATGTATCAGTGAAAAAGTAACATTCCGTGAAATCTCTCATCACTACTATTGTCGATTTAATTCTTCTTGAACGAAGTGAGATTATCGGATGATTCGGATGTATTAAATGTCATTGGAACTCATAAACATCCCGAATAAAAGAAATTAATAAAATCTATACAATAATACTTAAAAAATGTCGTCGAATGTACAAAAAGCTCAACAGCTGATAGCTGAGGCCGAGAAGAAAGTTTCCTCTAGAGGTTTTTTTGGTTCCCTATTTGGGTATGTACATATTTCAATACTAAAAGTATTCCTAATAAACGTTCAGTTGATACCAATCACTATTATTATTTCTTCGAAAATTACTAACATTTCATCTGAAATCAAATATAATTTAATTATATTCATGATCGCTATAAATTTATTGTTTCCATATAAATAAATTAACATGCATGCCTTAAGCATATTTATGTTTAATTAACAAAGTAGAAAGTGTATTTATTCTAGATATAAATATATTTTAGTTCACTAAGAAACACAAAAAGTGCATAATCCAAAAACAAAAATTGAAAACCTCACTTTATGCTAATGCAGAAATACCTCTAATTTTAGGTAAAAAATAAATGCACCAATATTCTTTAAAAATATGTGAAAAGAAGAAACATTTTCTTATTATCTTAATACCTACTATTAAAGAAAAATACATCTTATAAATTACTTTTCCTGATAGGTAACTTGCTCAACCTCTTGATGAATCTTTAGTTGATACTAATAGAAAATTCAAAATAATTATGGTTATAAATTTGGAGTTTGTCTCTAATAATTTCAGTGTCTTGTTGCAAATGAGCAATAGTTGTATTGATTTATTTTTTTTGCACTACCCATATATTGAAGGGTAACCACACTTTGTCTTTGGACAGTCAGTATTGATGGGTTAATGCTCTCTTTGCAAATTTCAGTTTTATCCATAATTCATTGGGTAATACCAAATTCACAAATACCATATTCATAACAAAAAACCTATATCTTTATTTAGATATTCTGTAAGTATATGCTTATTGTTACAAATGGAGTAAGATCAAAAATACTCTTTGTACTAATCAGAGTATAGATCATTCAATAGCTTTAGGAAAATATTTTCAAACTTTGAATTTTTATCCTCTAAACTGCTTAAATATATTATGTGAGAGCTGGCATTATCACAGTACATTATTCTACACAAGAATTATGTGTTTTTAGTTGTTTTTTTATCAATTGATCTTGTTAATCAAATTGTTACAAGAAAGCATGACATTATTTAGTGTTGGATGCTGCCAATTTTGTAAAATTTAAGTTTTGTTACCTGTTTTATACCATGTATGTTGTTTTTCCTCAATCAGGATTTCTTTATCTTTGAGATTTGTTCAAATTATTCGTAATGTATTAGAAAAAGATCTTTTCACTTTTGAAAACTACAACACCAGTATTAGTTTCTTTGATAATGTTATTATGTCCATATTTTGATATTATTGTTCATAATTCTTGTAATCTTTTCTCTCAAGTAATATTACTATAGACTAAAGATTTTATATATTTTATAAATACTACTTTGAAGAAAATTGATTATTCATTGAAACTTTTTTGTTTTCAGTGGTTCAAGTCGTATTGAGGATGCAGTGGAATGTTACCAAAGAGCTGCCAATCTTTTCAAAATGGCAAAGAATTGGGATGCTGCTGGCAAAGCATTCTGTGAAGCAGCCAATTTACATGCTAGGAGTGGTGCTCGTCATGATGCTGCCACAAACTATGTTGATGCAGCAAATTGTTATAAAAAGGCTGATATCAGTGGTGAGAATATAAAGACATTATCTGTTCATATAAATCAAGTGAAACAGTACACTATATTATGATCATTTGAATGAGTTCCTAAACCAGTTGTAGATGTTAATATAGATTCAATTAAAAGCTTTTTAAATTGTCGTAGTCCCAAATAACAATTGAGTTGAGTAGTGTAACTAATACCTACAATAAGTCAACTTTAAGCTAGTAGATTAACAGTTTCATAGAGTCATTTTATTGACTATTATGTCTCGTATTATGTGGTCTGTTTGTTTTTGCTCCTTTTTAGTTTCAAGTGTTGTGTCCAAATGTAGATATTCTGTTCTATCATCCAAAATCAATTGCAGATGCTAAAGTACCTGTTCTTGTTCCTTACCAACTTTTTCCTTTCATATGCATATGCCAACATATCAAAGGAAAAAGTCTGCAATTGTTTCTGTATAAAAAAATCTTTGGTTACATTAAATTTTTTTACTCTTTATTTTCAGAGGCTGTAAACTGTTTAATAAAAGCTATAGACATATATACAGAAATGGGTCGTTTTACTATGGCGGCTAAACACCATCAAACTATTGCAGAAATATATGAAACTGATGCAGTTGATCTAGAACGAGCTGTACAACATTATGAGCAAGCTGCTGACTATTTTCGTGGGGAAGAGAGTAATTCGTCTGCTAATAAATGTCTATTGAAAGTAGCACAGTATGCAGCACAACTTGAAAACTATGAGAAAGCAATACAGATTTATCAAGAAGTAGCTTATTCAGCACTTGAAAGTTCTTTGTTGAAGTATAGTGCTAAGGAATATCTATTTCGAGCTGCTCTTTGTCATCTCTGTGTTGATGTTCTCAATGCTCAACATGCAATAGAAGGTTATATCCAAAGGTGAGTAAAATCAATGCAGGATGTTATGATCCTGTTAATTTATTACAGTAAATCAAGTTTTAATTCAACGATTAGAATTTTGATTCCTCTGAGGAATCTTGATTATTTGGATAAAATATTTAAGTATTACCAAGACATATTTATAAATACATTTGTGTTGGTTATATCATCAATACATATTATAAAACAAAGTCCATGCTGGTTTCACCAATGGATAGAGTGGTTCTCAAGAAAGGTTTTAGTATATAATTGGTTGAGTTTTTGTATGCGTTGGCTAGATTATAATGATATTGTTAGAGTTGTTGGAAAAAAATAAGCTGTCTGGTAGCTTTTAAACGAAAACGCTGCCTAAACCCTTTGAGATATAACATAATAATGTATGGTGGAATTATGTATCTTATATAGGTCTACCAAATTTGAGTGATAGAAGGCTAATGCCAGCTCTACCCACAATCTAATCTAATATAGGTCTACAGAAAAGTCCGTGATGGCATATATCTATCTCTTGAAGATACCATACTATATCCATTTTAATACTTTAAAAAATTGTGGTAATGTAAAAGCTATTTGCACAAATAAAAATTATTTGCTCTTGTAGAGATATTGAGTTCAAAATCCTCCTCTCTTTAAGATACTATATTTTATATTTTAATTATAACATTTGTATTTACATTGTCAACCTTTTTAAAGGATTTATTTTATTGTTTCCTAGTAGTAAGAATAGAAGAGCTCGAACGTCTAGTAATAAAGACCAGGTATAAATTTAAATATAATATAGACAATATAGACCTAAAGTATTACCAGATGTTAAAAAGGACAAACAAAATAACATAGTTGTAAGTAGGAGAAGTAGTTCTCTCTGATCCTCGAAATAGAAAAGACGTAGGTACTTCCGAATCTCTATTTTTAAAATAAAACAATCTTCTAAAATAAATTTTCAATTATTTATTAGACCATTACCCAATCCATAATCCCAACAGTTCTCAACTATTGATGGTAAAATTATTAAAAGTCGCATTTCACATTCTTCATTTGTTGTAGGTACCCTGCATTTCAAGACTCTCGAGAATATAAACTTTTGAAAACCCTCATAGAACACATTGAAGAGCAAAACGTCGATGGATATACAGACGCAGTAAAAGACTACGATTCCATTTCCCGTTTGGATCAGTGGTATACCACAATCCTTTTACGTATTAAAAAACAACTCAATGAAAGTCCTGACTTACGTTAAAACATTTACTGTGTTCGTTAAATGATAATATATAGAGATACAGCGAATTTATGTTTTTTGGGTTGTTTTGTAAAATATTTGCTTTTGCTTAGTCATATTCTACATCTTCATCTTTGGTAACTTATAAGCTTTATAGCCATATATGAGTCATGAGACAACTTTTTTTCAAATAATCAAATTGTCAGTTATTGCCTTTATTTATTTCTGTATCAAGGTGGTCTAATCAATTACTAGTTATAAGACTTTTCGATCATACTAAAAAATGAATTGATTTGTAAATCAATAAAAACTTGAAACAGCCCAAAATGCATGGATTATCTAAATACGTTAAATTATTCAGTTAAATAATTTTATTGGGCTTAGTTGTTAATAATTGTATTTGAATTTTCCTATTGTTGATATTTATACTTAGTTTAATTAGTAAATGTGGTGTAGATACTCTGTCAGTTGAGCTTACAACAACTTAAAATTCAAAAATCATAAGACTAATCAAACTATTATGTGTCTTAGCTCAATTGATGGAGTATTTCTATGGTGCACAGTCGATTCTATTTTGATCTGCAATTATATTTCATTTATAATGTTGGAACAATGACGGAAATCGAATTTTCTTCAAATCATAAACAAGTTAACGCCCTTTAGTCAAACTGGCCCCGATTAACCCTATATTTCCACAATAATTTTATTATGGTGGATGGAACAAATGTTAGTAGTTAATTCAAAAAATGATAAATATGTTTTATCTAAGAGCATTATGAAATTTTAATACATTTTTCATAATTACATAACTGAGTGATGTAATGAAGTTTTACATAACTAATTAGTAAAATAATTGTTTAAAAAAATTCAAACTAAAATGAGTTCATAAAAAATTTTCAAATAATTGTTTTACAATCTTACCAATGATTTAACATGATCATACTATATGAAGAAAATATCTTCAAAAACGTCTACTAACCTCTACAACGATTATGTTAAACCAAACTTTGAATATGGAGGACAAGTCTGGAGTCCAGAATTGGTTAGAGATCGTAACATGTTAGATTTTATATAACAGTGAGCAACCCAAATGTTCTGCCTCAGGAGACAATGGTACGAAAATCGTTTGAACCAGATATGGCTGACTACACTTTAAACTTTCAAAAGCCGATTAGATCGTCTAATATAACAATCCCGATCTACATTTTTACTTTTTCCAATTATATACCGTATTTTGTCACTTTTAAAATGTTCAACTTTCTGTTTATCGTGCACTTTTTAGTACGATTCTATTATTTTTTTAAGTAATATTTTTTAATTTATTTTCCATCTATCCAAGTTACTTTTATAACTTTTTAATCAATTTTTCACTATTTGCTCATGTTTGGCATAAACTTCCACTCTCGTGTATAAAACTGATTTAAATAGGTTCAGCCAATTATCATTTTTAATAATTATAACCTTCAACTTCGATTTCCCATTTGGAGTATCTTTTTGAATGAAAAATAATCACTTTCTACATTCTAGACTTTTACAAACACATTTTTAACGTTTTCCAAAAAATAAAGATACCTCAAGATGTATGATCCGACTAAGTTTAAATTATACGTTGATTTTGAAGTATTAGTTGCTTTTTAAAATTAGAGTACCATAACTTTTTAGTTTGCAGATTAAATCTTCTACAAGGGTATGACTCAAAATAATAAATGTTTGAAATTAACCACCATTAAATGTAAATTTTAAATCTGCTAAAAAATTATTCTCTGAAAATTTACTTTTTGGATCATGTTTCTTTTATTATTTAACTTGGTTATTTTTCAACCGGTAGTGTGGATATTTTATTGAAAATATTATATATAACAATGACACAACTTTATTGATTACATATTTGGTGATAAAGAAGTTCACATTTTTGTAACTTAGTCTTTTAAGTTCCTAATTTTATTTGTTTCCACCACTAAAAATTAGATCTAGTTAGTAATATAAATTTTACTTCACTATTATACATCTACACAAGACTCCTTAAAAGGGCTTTTATTCTATTAAGCAGAATCCATATTATTAAATAGTCCATAATTGTGTATCAACTAAAGTTGAAAATAAATTTTATTTTTCTGGATGCAGAACGAACGGAAAATGAAAAGTTTTGCATTGCACCTGTGTATACCAATTTTATCTTAGTATACTGTATGTCTTGTTTGATTTGTATAGTACATATATAGCTTCTGCTCGAGTTGGAATACATCTTATATTTTTTATGATTGTCAATTTATTTTCATACTTTATTTACTAGTTAATCTTGTTTTTAAAATTACTGGCACGTATAATAGCCGAGTTCAGTGAATAATGTTTTGGCCAACCTATATGTACATACCTTCAAACTAACGTTGATTCTGTCAAGCGTATACCTAGCTGGTAAGATCACAAGCTGAATAAAATTCAATTGTGTCCAAATGGGGTACACACAGTAATTAGGTATTATTTTATCTTGCGCCTCTATTTGACAAGTTTTATGCTTACCACGACCTTGGTTTCGTGCATGATTGATTTGCAGAGAGCCTGTAATTTAAAGTTAACAAATATAACATGGTTTTTAATTAAAAAATATCTATTAGTATAGAAAGCTTAATAGCATATATACTTAGTTATTACAAATAGGGGACCATAAAATATCCAAAAATGCATTGGGTCAATGATTGATTTTATAGCATCCAATAGATTTATTTGTTTATATTTTGGTTTTAATAAATATTTATTTTTTTACTGTTTATTTTTATTTTTTCACTGTTTTTTATTTTATTTTTCTATAGCAGGCATAACACATTTTCATTTCTTATGTAAGTTTTTGAGGTATTTAGAAAATGTTTTCATCCAACGTTTGTGTTACAACATGCAAAAAATATTTTCTGTAACCTTTTAATGGTCTCCGATTGCATACTGTACTCAAGCTCTCGAATATAGTTAATACTTGGAGATGTCTTGAAAAAATAATTTGTTTTTAATATCATCCTCACCTAATGGAGTTTAGAACAGCTAATTTCCAAATCTCCAAGATGTTTATCTCTTGTACCAATATTTGTAATCCATGTTGCTTCTATCGAATATTGCAAAGGTGAAAAAAGTATAGGTGCACTGACGTGAAAGTCGTGGAGCTCTAAAATTTTGGAGAAAATAAAGAAGTAAAATAGGATAAATAATGGTTTACACTAATAACATTATTTAGATTGTCAGTATTATGATTAATTTCTCTTACTCCTTTTACATAATTACTAACCAGCAAGATTACTGCATTGTTGAGTTTTTATTAATAGTGTGGAGATTACTTCAGTTTGACATCATAGATAAGAATACATACTGTATGCACATTACAGAGCTGCAATGTTGAAAGAAACGATTGCTTATTCAAATTCTGAAAAAATATGGTTGATCCGGTTTATAATTTTAAACGAATTAGAAATGCACAAATTGCAAATGCACTAGATTATTACGTATGTCTTCCTTCTTTGTGACTTCTCTACAAAGAATTTGTTAAACCACAAAAATTAATTGTTTGATTTATTTATGTATACAAAATTTAATTCTTAGATACTAGTCACTTTGTATGATGTTTTGGTAGTAACATATTATAGAAAACTGGTTTTGTTGATACACACATTGAAATTATATACAGGGTGATTGATTAGTGCAATAAAGTAGTATCTCCTATATCCTTCTAAATATTATAATAAAAATTGGATGGACCATAGTCACCATTAAGCGTTTGATTCCCAAAAAAATAAGAGAAAAAAGAAGTAATGCCACAAGGAACTTACAGAAGATATTTTAAAATTAGTTTTATTTTTAATTTTAAATATGTTCCACTTCCCCACTGCAACAATCTAAGGTTGTAATGTGTTATACATGGTATTTAAAAAGTTATAACCACTTTTTAATAAAAATGCCATCTTTAATTTAAAAGAAGCTTAACAACAATTATCAATTGGAGCAGTTACTTTTTAATTATTGTCAAAAATTATAAAAAATATTGATTCTCTCAATATTCAGGAAATTGTGTACAGGGTGAGTCAAAATGCAAATCCATTATTTTTTTCTTTTTCAAATGGATCACCCTGTTATTTATATCACTATCGAAAAGAATTAGTATCACACTTTAATTTTTGTTAAGCACTGCCTATTGGGGATTCATATTAAGATCGCAGCGCCAACTGAACTACTTCTTTGTACATTGTTGTATACCCTCAATTATCTTTTAGACAAGATTTTCATTGTTTGATTGTAGTTAGATGTTGCCTTTGGCTTTTTTTGTTATTTTTATTATACTATCAACCTATAAATTGAAATCAAACAATGGAAATTTTATGGCAAAGAGAAGCGCGTTTATAAAATAATGTACAAAGAAATAGTTCGTTCTCTGCCACCATATAGAGTATTGCTAATATTGAATTCCCAATACCTAAATTTATTACTTATTCAGATATTTTGATTTTTATATACAAAGTATGAATAAGTATTTAAACGTTAACCAATAAGTTGATCATGGTCAAAAATTCAGAGTTATTATTGTGTGTAAAATTCATTATTTTAGTGAATACTGTTAAACGGAAGAAAGTATATTACAAATTAAACTTACAAAAAAGTTACTATAGCGAAAAAATAAATCAATTATAATTTTACTAATATACAGTAATAATAAATCATTACAACAGGTGTTCAAAATGTCCTCCAAGTACATCTGTACATGCCTGAAAAAGATTATTAAAAAAATTGCTAACATTACGCAGCATTTGAGCAGAAATATTTTGAAATGCGTTTCTTAGTCGGTCCTTCATGTTTTCTCTTGTTGTAGGAGGTATTTTATAAACTTCGTTTTTTACGTAACTCCAAAAAAAGTAGTCCATTTTATTTAACTCTGGTGATTTGGGTGGTCACCGGACTGGTCCACCTCTTCCGATCCATATTCTATGAAATTGATAATCGAGTTCAATTAATAAATTATGGTGAGCAGGAGCACCGTCTTGTAAGAACCACATCTGTTGCTGTATATGCAGTGGAACCTCTTCCAATAATACTGATTAGCTCAAAAATCTGAATATATCTCAGCGTTTAAATGGTCTTAAATTACCTTACTACTTAATTACCAGTAATCTATTCTCAAAGTCAGATTCAAGTAATTCTTAGTGCAATTGTATGTGGTAAGGATGCATTTTGTTGTTATTAAGATTTTTTGCATACCGTAGTAAGTGATTTGCTGCTCTTTGGAAATACTTACTATACTCGTTCAACCTATTTGTAGTTTACTGAACCAGTCGTTGTAAAACGATCAATTCGTTCTTATTGCATTATTTCAATATCCAAATCATATCTATCATCTCCTCTTGCGAAAAATTCATTTCTGTCCTAATTAAAATTTTGAAAAATAGCAACAAAGATACAACTTCGCTGAAACTGATTAAGCAGACAATAATAGTAAAATGTCAGCTTTTGAGAAATAAGTGATGGCCAACAATATGAATATAAAAATCCAAATATCTCAATGTGTGATACATATTAGTTCTTTCCGATAGTAATATAAAAAACAGGGTGATCCATTTGAAAAAATAGAAAATAATGGATTTGCATTTTGACTCACCTTGTACACAATTTCATGAATATTGAGAAAATCAATTTTTTTTATAATTTTTGACAATAATTAAAAATTAACTGCTGCAATCGATAATTATTGTTCTTAAGCTCGTTTTAAATTATAGGTACATGGCGTTGAAATTCTTACTATTTTTATGAAAAAGTGGTTATAACTTTTTAAATACCATGTATAACACATTACAACCTTATATTGTTGTAATGAAGTGGAACAGATTTAAAATTTGAAATAAAATACAGGGTGCTACGTTTAAAAAAATATAACTTTGGTCTGGCACGACGTTATGAAACACACTGTAAGATTGAAACTAATTTTAAAATATAACGCTAAATGGTGACTATGATCCATCCAATTTTTATTCCAATATTTAGAAGAGAATAGGAGATACTGGGCTTTATGACACTAATCAATCAGCCTTTATGGATGCAAAACATAACAGTAGAATTATTATTTTAATCATGAAGATTCTTAAGTTAGCCTAGTGGAAGAGGTAAATGTATATAAATGTAAAAATGTTCCCCAATAAAAGTAATCTAATTGCTGAAATCTTGACTACAACCATTATTGTCTTGTTTACTAAAGTAACAATTTTTGTATTATTTTTAAAATTAAGATTATGAATCACCACAGTTTAATCGTGGATGTAAAGATTAACTTTAATCCAGTAGTAAACAATTGTTGAATCAGTTTTTTTTCAGATGTGGGTGAATCTGCATATTTGAGCAGGTACCTCCATTTGTCATTTATCTCTAGATTCTTTAATATTCTAATTAAGATGAACTCACTGTAATTTTAGACTTTTTAGGTTTTACGAAAATACCTAAAAAAATCCTCAATTATAAATACTATAATTTTTAATACAACTATATAATTTAAGCGAGGTATAGTGTATTCATAGGTATTTCAATTAACAGAATGCCGTAAATAAATAGTGATAACCGATAGGCTTTTAACTATGTATAAATAGGCCAGTCGACAAATCGTATAGAATATTTGATAGCGAGAGCAATTCCGGGCAAGCTGGAAATAATTTTGATTTATTTGATTTGGTGTTAAATAGCATGTATTAAATTTGCACCCCCCAGAAAGCCATCTTGAAAAAAGGGGCTAAAAAAATGTTTTTTCTTCATTCTTTGTCAACAACTTGATTCCTATAACTTTTAGAGCCAACTATGTGGTTACCAAAATTAAAGCAAATTAAATTGTCTATAAAAAAAGTTCTATGTGTTTTTCCGTGCAACTATCTGTTGTAAGTTATAAAGCTGGATATATTATAGGCATTTATCAATTATATCGGTTAATGCCCATTGCTACTTTACAAGAATTACTGAAACTTATATTTCTTGTAAAGGCGCTAAATATTGTAATGTAGCGTTCGCAAAGCAGGTTTGTATTGCTCAGTAATGTTCGCATTTTGCCAGGGCAAATCTTGTTCAAATACTACGAGGAGAATTTACCTATAGACCTGGGTAGAAGCCTTTAAAAATGATAAAAAGTAAAAAAAAATAATAGTTGGATGAAACCCATTGGAAAAGGAGGAAAATATAAAAAAGGAAGGAAAAATAATTTACGGGCGATCTGAGGTCGAGAAGGGAAAGGGGATGAGTTTTTGAGGGTAAAAAACGGTTTATCTCGAAAAAAACTCGAATTCGAAATTTTTTTAATGCAATTTTTATACAATTTCATCTAAAAAATGTGACTGCTGCAATTTTTTTAATTAAAAATTTGATTTATTAAATTATAATTATATTAATGTCATAGAAAATCTCATAATATATAAAAATAAATGCAAATCGTACTATTGAATTTAGATACTTTATTCTGATTACGTTATTCATTATAATATTTTTTGCATTTTCTGAGAAGATTTACTATAAGTAGTAACCATCGGAAAGTGGAGATTTCAACTTTTTGAAAAGAACTGATATATTGACGGGTGAATTTTAGATTGAAAGTGTTTTTTCGATATTAAGTCAAAATAAGGTGAAAAAATAAATATATCAAATCAAATAAATTACAGTGTATTTGGGACAAAAAAAGGTAAGTTTTCACCAAATATCGTGATAAAAATATTTTTTTTGTAAACGATAAAAATAAAAAACCAGAAACTTGGTTTTTTAAATTTTCCACATACATTTTGGGGTTATATGAAAAAAGTGTGTATACAAAAGTTGTAGATCTTTTTATTACCTAGAACTTTGCCATCTGACTTTTTTCCATAGGCCCGTAAATCATTTTTCCTTCCATTTTTATAATAATCTCTTCCTTTTCCAATGGGTTTCATCCTGCTATTATTTTTTTTAGTTTAAAAATTATCGACCCTAGTCTACTATCCATATAGAAAGCGATATAGACCAGTCAACAGAATATTCTGCACATTATGAACCAGATCCGGAATATGAGACAGATGATGAAGAGATTCAAGATGATAAAGAGGGTTATATTGAACAAGTAACATCAAAAAGGCGAAAAAACTTTGATCAGCCTTTAACCTCAAAAGAAACTTAAAGTTAGCTAAGCATATAGTGGATCAGGCCTATTGGGGAGACCACTTTAAAAAAAGCGCGACGGGTACTTTACCTCTAGGTGGTGTGCAAACAAGTATATGACATGATTTTTTTACCAAATAGAAATGTGTATCCCCAAAAAGCAGTTGAATATATTTAAGAGTGCCTACAAGAAGAAAATTATCAAGTGCTCATAGAATATTCAGGTTTCGAGAGTTCGGCGCCAATAACTTCAAAAGAGGTAGTCGTACCAAAGAAATATACAGAGCGTTTTCAATAGAGTATCTACTGTTCTTTAATTTTGATAACTACATATTTCGCTCTAAAATGGATACTAATAGAGATTAAGAAAAAATTAAATTTTTGGCTAATTTTTTCAGCATAGCGCCTAAATCCGGGCCTGTTTGAGGGTGCAAAATTAATAGGTAACTTGTTGGTAGAAAAAAAACGGATTAAAATTTATTCCAGCTTGTCCGGATTTGCTCCCGCTATTAATGCACTTATCGACTGGCCTAAAAGTTATAATCTAATAAGTAAGTTACAAATTTTGTAAATCTTTCATAAAGGGTCGTCATACTGGTTAATTTTTTTAGAATTCCTCAATCATTCAATTGTAGATATATTCACTAAATAGCTAACTAGTCATTCTATACGAGTACAAATATTAATTCTAATATGTGCCTACTTCCCTTTTAAAAGCATTAATCACATTATTTTCGTTAGAACCTTATGTTAATTATTCTAGTTATGGTGCAAATATGATACAAATGGGAAGCAGCACATTACTAGTTATTCATTATTGGGGTGTTTTTGGATATTGATCTGTAACAGTAATCAACCATGAACAATATAGTATATTGTGTCAGAAGGGCAGAAAATGAACTTAAGCAGCCCTAGAATATCAGATGCACTAACGAGGACAGCTGCTAAAGCGTTTCCTGCATGTGTGACACACAACTGTTTTTCGCCTACCGAATAAAACAAAAAATAAGAAAATATAACAAAAAACTTTGACATACACTGACGTTTAATTAAATATTCACGTGAAACATCAAAGTAATCAAGTGATAGATGGTAAAAAGCTTTTCCGCCCTTGGGCTGCTAAACAATACTTTCCGCCCTATTTTTGTGGTTCATATGATTGGTTTTCCGGTAAGGTAGGCGAAAAAAGGTATATGAGCGCTCACTGATGAACGCCGAACGAATTGCATTTTCTTTCTTAGATGCGCTTTACTGTCCTTTAAATTAATGCAAAGGATGATTTCTTGCTGTTCGTGAGTCGCGTGCGGCGCTTATCTCAAGCAGGATTGCAATCAAATACCAGATTCAGTTTGGACTGTATTACTATTTGTTACAGACCTATAATTTGTTTCAACTACAAGTTATGATGATGGTTATGTATGTAAGAAAAATAATATGATTGTAAAATTTATTTAATTATTTGTTGGAGTAGATGGTAGTGAGAGCATCAATTGTAACTCATTCAGTCAATTAACACTCAGTTAAATAGAAAAATCTGCAGTTGATGTATATAAAACTTCTAGAACCCAACTATCTTGAACTGACCAAAGTATTTATAGAATTTTTAGAAGTTCACAAGAATGAAGCACATTTTCAAATTGTTATTTAACAATAGTTTCCGTGCTCATTTCACTTTCTTTTCATATACTTTATCACTCAAAATCCTTGTGTAATAGACAATTCTAAATGGTTTCGGTAGTTCCACTACGGATATTATTGTCATGGGTCTGCAATATGAGGTGTACCTATAGTGTGTGATCTTATACATGCAAGGTTATAAAAATTCCTTCCGGAATAGTAACTACAAATATTTGGCTCTTAGACTCTTTTGTTTTTGTGGAGTGTCAGTCCACTATGATTATCTACTGGTATTTAAAGTTTTTCATGTTTCTTTGCTATTTCAACAATTTTCCTCCATTCCTTACTGTCTGGGTATTTTCCTCCTTTCTTTAATTTCCATGTTTCCTAAGTCTCTCTCTATTTGGTCCATCCATCTTGTAACTGGTGCCCACTCTGTTATTCTCTTTGCATAACTACCTCCTTTCACCCTTTTTTATGCTTATTCTGGATGCTTTTATTATTCTTCATATGTTTTCAGTTTCTAGTACTTTTTCGATTTCCAAGTTTGTCTATCTTTCATACTATCCCTCATTTAATTTCTTTGGTCCATAAATTTCCCTTATAATTTTTCTTTGGAATATTTTTAACTTTTCTTCATCTCCGGTTGTCATTGCGGTAGTTTCGGCTGCATAAGTGGCTGTACTTATTGCTGTCTTGTATATTCTCATTTTTGTGGTTCCCTTGATTGTTTTGTTCTGAATTAGGGGTTTGTATTTATAGGTATGCTCGATATCCTGCCTGTATGCGTTGTGCAATTTCATCTTTTTTGTAGTTTTTAACTATTTAAAATTTATATTCCCCAATATTTATTTATTGATTGATTGTCTTTGTTGTCCCTGTCTCTTTAGACTTCCATGTATTTTCTTTTCCCTCATTAATTTCTAGTCCGCTTTTTCTGGCTTCTGTTATAATCATTTTCAGCGTTTCTCGTAAACTTTTCTGGTCTCTTGCAATTATGGCTACATCATCTGCATATGCCTCTATTTGCGCCGATTTATTAATGACTTTTTCAGCTAAATTACATCTTCTCATTATTCCATTACTACATAGAAAATTGCTGTTGCTGTCTTATTCCTAAGTTAATTTGGAACCCTTTCGATATACCTTCATTCGTTAGAACCGCTGCTTTGGAATTCATTATCGTCATTTCCACTAACCTTATAATTTTCTTGGGTACCTGCATTTTGGGTAAATCTGCTTTAATTTCTTTTCGAACTAGGCTATCAAATGGTTGCTTAAAGTCAATAAATAATATATGCATCTTGATGTCCCGTTCATAACATATTTCCACCGTTTGACTTAAGATCTGGATTGCATCGATAGGTGATCTCCCCGTCGAAATCAAATTGGTACCTACTCACCTATACTAGTTTCAATAATTATGTTCTTTCATTCTCTTCAGTATTATACTTGTATAAGGATCTTGTATGCAGTGGTTAATAACGTAATTCCTCTATAGTTCGAGCATATCCTTGGATCACCCTTCTTTAAAATTGGTACTAATAACCCCTCATTCCATTCTCGCGGCATGGTTTCGGTTTCCCATATCTAAACTATAAGTTTATGTATCGCTATCCCCATTTCATACCCTCCTTGCCGTAAATTTTCATTATCGATGTCATCTGGACCCGCTACTTTATCATGTTTTAAGCTATTTATTGTTTCCATCACTTCGTTTTCTGATGGTGATGTTTATCCTTCTCTATGTAGCTATAGCTCGTCTTACTCAGCTTCCTCATTTTCTTCACCTATCTCGTCTGATCTTTTTAGTGTATTTATGAATTACTCCTCGCATTATTTTTTATCTATATTTATCATGGTAGGTTTTCTGTTCTGCTTCCTAATGTATTGATTAGTTTCGCATTCTTTTAATTTCACTCTTCATTATTTGCTCAACCCATTAATTCTTCTATTTGATAAGAACATTTGATTCCTTCCTTATTTCTTTGTATTTCTCGAGTCTTTCTATCTAGCCTTTTTAGCCACTTGAGCCTGGCTGTTTTCTTTATAACTACGATTTCTTCGCATTCTTCGTCCCACTACTCATTTTTGTTAATTATATTCTCGTTTACTTCTCTATCGCATTAATACTGGCATTTTTAATTCAGTTCCATTTGTTATCAACTTCTGTACCTACCCTCTTTGAGCTTAGTTAATTGTGCTTCTACCTCCTCCTGATATTTCACTCGTTTTTCCCTTATGCGGTTTGTATTCCATTTTCGTTTTTTTTTAATTTCTTCATTTTATCCGTTTTTCCTACGTTTAGTTTCGCTATTACCAGTATGTGGTCGGAATCTATATTTGCTCCTCTATATGACCTTCATCGAAGATAAACTTTTTTATCTATTTGATACGGCAATATGATCGATTTGGTACCCTTGTTCTTCCCGGCATCATACATATGATTTTTTACCTATGCTCAAATTTGGTGCTGACTATACAGAGTGGAAAGTCTAACTGGAACAAATTCTGATGTAACTTGATAAATAAAGGTTTATCGCAAAATTCCTGAAACACGTCAATTTTTATTTTCAATGGGGCATATTGCAAAGAGATTTACTTATCTTTTTAATTATCTGGGGGGCTGCAGACACCCCTTACTTTTTTTTTTAAAGGAAGGTAGGTTGATTAATTTTTTATTTGAAAGCTTTTTCAATTGCAAATACAATTCCATTTTTTTTGTTACTTTTTATAGGAAATGTGTTGGAAAAAAATGAAACAAGGAAAGATTTACTGAAATTACTTTAGCGTACCTATACGTGTACTTGCCTAATTTCGTCCCAGATTCTTTGTTGAAGCTCGGCGATGTCGTTAGGTTTACTGGCATAAACCTTGCTCTTTAGATATCCCCATAAAAAAATCTAATGGAGTAAGATCGGGTGATCTTGTTAGCCACTCAATTGGGCCCTTTTTTCCAATCCACCTATTTGGAAACACAAGGTCCGTCATTTTAAGTAAAATGTTGAAACCACATCCGCTGGTCAAATAAGTTGGGATCCAAATTATTGGGGAATCAGTTCTTCTTGCAGCATATTAAGGTAAGTTTCTCCGGTTGTTTTCATTGAAAAAAAAAGGACCTATTATGCGATACCCAATAATTCCAGCCACGCGTTTGTTTTTTGATGCCTTTGGGTATGGCATTCACGCATCCAACGGGGATTTTCGTCGGCCAAATAACGGCAGTTTTGTCGATTGACGTGCCCATGTAATGTGAACCATCCACTATCGATAGAAGCCATAATTCGTTCGCAAAATTCGTGTCTACGATTAGGATCACCTTCGTTAAACTCCTGCAGGTTTTGAATCTTATATGAGTGCTTTTTGGCTGTAAGAATTATTAAAACGCTTGTGTGACTGATACCATGAACGCGAGCTATTTGCCTAGATGGAGTAACAGGAATATGTTCAACTGGGCTTCTTCATCGACTTTTAAAATTTTTTGTCGAGGAGCATCCCTTACTTGGCCCAACTCCCGATATCGAGTTTCGATTTTGCTACTCGTACTTCGATTAATTGAAGGTAATTCTGGATTAACTTCAGCCTGTGTTCGACTTCTGTCCCCATATCCGATTATCATTAAAATTTCGATACAATGCGTCTCAGTTAAATAGGGCATTTTCCTATTTTTCGTTTTTAATTTATACACGTTGAAATGCAAACAAATCAATCACATTCAGTTCAAATTGACCGAAAAACTATCGAGCAGGTTTTTTGTTGGGCTTATCAAGTAAGAAAAAATGTACGTATAGGTACCTACACTAAAGTAATTTCAGTAAATATTTCCTTGTTTCATTTTTTTCCGACACATTTCTTATAAAAAGTAACAAAAAAAATGGAATTGTATTTGCAATTGAAAAAGCTTTCAAATAAAAAATTAATCAATCTACCCTTCCATTTAAAAAAAATTTGGGGGTGTCTGCAACCCCCCAGATAATTAAAAAGATAAGCAAATCTCTTTGTAATATGCCCCATTGAAAATAAAAATTGACGTGTTTCAGGAATTTTGCGATAAACCTTTATTTATCAAGTTACAGAATTTGTTCCAGCTAGACTTTCCACTCTGTATACAGATTCATTAACATTGCTAGATTGCATTATACATATTCATCTGTATATACCAATGAAAACCATAATTTGTTGCCCTTCAAAAATAAAAATCAATGTAAAAATGTGTACCACATGTTACTACTATTTTGAAAATTTTGTCTTGATAAAATTGTACTTTTTGTTATATAAACAACAACGTTGACTACTCTTTATGAAAATATCTATACATATGTTATAGTTACAGAGTTCGTTATTGGTGATTTGTAAAAGGTCTTGAAACTTTTTGTAAAAAACTTGGATGTATACAGTTTAAAACTATTTCAACTACAAGTACATCTGTTTAAAGACCTACTCTCTGCAGATTTAATTTGTAGGGTAAGCATATGTTATCCATATCCTAGGTAACCCAGAACAAAAAAGCATTTTTGTAATCATTTTAATACACTATAATAAATGCATATTTAATTATTTATTTATATTACTATAAGACTTAGTTCCTTTTTGGGGCTTACATGTGCCATGTAACATAATTTTACTGGTGCTTGTGTTAGAATACAAGAATACCACAGTTGCGGGGCTAATATCAACAATGTAGGTATATGCAATCTCAACACAAATTCAAATTAATCTAAATTAACGTTTACAATATACCTCTACTCAGTATACTTTAAATTAAAATACCTTCTTGATGGCACTGGCACTTGAACTACTGGACGGCATAAATTATTTTGAAAATATATTTCAATTAATAGTATTATTGTACACAGATATACACAGGGATATACAGAAAACCTATGTATTATCTCGGTAAATTATAAAACTTGATAGGCATTTTAAAACATGTATAAATTTAATTGTGTATAGAGTTTGTTAAACAATAAAATGTTTGACAGGTATTTTACCATCTAATAAATCCAAAAATTTACTTATAGGTACCTAGTTAAGGTTCAACAGCTATAATTCACAATATCAAATAAATAATGGTTTAGTAAAGAGTGTCGAACGACAACCATAATAACGATTATTTTTTAAAAGAGTCACATTTCAATTTTTATTAAATATCTTCAAATAAAAAATGTAATAAGTAGTACTATTTTCAGTAAATAAATGTCAGTTCCATTCTTATCCACCATGACTACTCATTAATTATTTACATTTTCTTTGCACCTACTGAGAGCCGGGTGAAATATTTTATAGATTACTTCGTACACTATCAATAACTATGTGCAATACATCATGCCGAAGACTATTTTTTAATTCAAGATTTTCATCAATCGTTACAGATAAGTACCTACCGCTTAAATGTGTATACAAAATTCGCAAATTTTTGACATATGGAGTGTATTGTTCAGACAAAAAATCTGCGATGAGTCGCATCTTCTTTCTGTGGGCAAAACTTTTATGCAAATATGCTCCCTCGCGTCTCTGTAGACCTTTTAAATTTTAATTCATTCATTTTGATTCACAATAGCAGCTTTATAAATTTATATTGACTATTTTATACCCTGTAGTATACCTATTCTTGATAGAGAAAAATTTCTGTAACGCAATTTTCTGTTTTTAAATATAATAGTGTTATTTTCAAAATACAGAGAGTATTCATTTTAGATTAAAAAGTTAAAATAAAGTGATAACTTATTGGAAATAAAATAATAGGTATAACTGCCGCAAAATTATTAATCTTAGACTAAATATAAATTATAGTAAACGTGCTAAAATTCATCAGTCAGATGAAAAATCAGTTTAAAAGAGTTATTGCTTGGGTAAACCTACAAACAAAAATGTGTATAAAATAGTATACTGTGTCACAAGGGCAGAAAATGAGCTTTATCAGCCCAAGACTATTAGATGCACGAGCGAGCGTAGCGGAGTTAAGGGCTGCTAAAGCGTTTCCTGCATGTATGACACACAACTGATTTTCACCTACCGATTAAACCACAAAATAGGAAAATATAACAAAAAAATGTTGATATACACTGACGTTTAAAAAATTCATGTGAAACGTCAAAGTAATCAAGTGTTCATATAATTGGTTTTCCGGTTAGGTGGGCGAAAAAATAAATGTTGACATCTCTGAATCACACAATATGTATATGTATACCGTGCATGCAGTTTACGGTTGAAGATAGGTCTCCTCCCGGTGTTACGCCTCCTCACACCCAGGTGCCCCGTGCTTTAAAATATGAAGAGACTTTGTAAATTGAAGCAAGAACAGTGATTTTGATTTAATTTCCCGGAAATAACAATAATGAATATACCACATGAAACATAAGATAAATAATAGTATTTACGAGTAATTCAATCACTAAATAAAAAATTGAAGAATATTCCTAGTTTTAACGTAACAAAAAGAAATACTAATTACAATGTATAGTAACTAAAAATAGAAAATAGGAACCTGTAACATAAGACCTAATAAGAATGTCTGATAATCAAAGAATACATTGTTTGGTGTATTCTGTGCTGATAATTAAAACATTGTTTGTCCCCCACTAGTATTAGTTGATATCACGTTGATATAATTATTTATGTTGTGTTCGAGTTAAGAAGATAAATTTCTGTTCTAGTAGGTAGGTACCCACATAATATACTATAGCATGCGTTGGAGATGTATATGTTATGAATATACATATCACATCAAAAATATCCATGCATATACATAAAATAGAATATAAATATCCAGTAATGGATGTACATTACTGTTTGTTTAATGTATATGCATTGCATATATCAGGATGTATATATACATATAGCAAAGTACTACTTATGTACAATTTTAATATAATATGTATACACAAATGTACCGGGTGGCCCACTAAGAATGGACACCGGCTATATATCAGGAATAGTAGCACAATTTCTGTAAAAAAAATGTAAGAGGTAAATCGGCCATGGGAAATCGCTGGAAATTATTTTCAAGTTTGAAAGATGACCGCTAGGGAGCGCAGTTGCCATGGCTAATCATAAAACTGGCATTTTCTCAAAAAATATGCAAAAATTTATTTTGAATAGTGCCCTCGTAAACACCGGGAATTTTGTGACATTTTTTGTTTGAGGTATTTTACTCTATTTTATAAACTGTAGTGGTGGGGGAACATCAAATATGTTTTTATTTAAATGGCAATAACTCCAGTATGGATTGACGGATTTGAACAAACTAGGTCTCGTTTAAAACCGCTCTTTTTAGTTAAAAATCTGCTGTATAAATTGTTTCCGAATATATTTTGGTGTGGTACGTAGAGGCCGCAGTTAGACATTACAACAGTTATTGCGCATTATCATAAACATTTTAAATAGTAGGTTATATCTCTTTTTGCATAGTTGTATAGAGGGATAAATTCCTAAAAAGTCAGCTCAAACCGCAACTTCTTTTTTCTAACCGGAGATGTCAATAAAAGAAGCAACATTAGGCCACTGGCTATGAAATATCTCTGGAACCTATTGTGGTATTATTATGTTAGTATTTTTCTAGTAATAATAGCCGAGGGCGAAAGTCAGAAATTATATTTATAAATTTACTTACATTCTAGTGCAAGAAAAAAGCTAATTTATCTTGTCCGAAAGCTATAAATTTTTAGAGTTCCATCAACAAATTAAAGAAATAATAAAACAGTAGGCCGTGAAAACATAACTGACTCCAAGACGTCAAAATATAAAAACATTTTTGTGTCACGCCAGTGTCATTCAGTTACTACTTTTCGTTCTTATCTTTCCGAATCGTATTTATCGTATTTTCTTTTATTGTTTGAGTTTTTCGTGTTAATTCTGTTTTTTTCTGGTAATTTACGAGAAATGCTACAGTTGCTCAGTTGCTGCGAGGGTATATGCGTGAGGGTATATGCACGAGGGTATATGCTCAGCAATATCCTGATAGACGCCTCCCGAGTAAAAAAGTTTCTCTTCGAGTTATCCACTGTTTGCGAACAACTGGAAATGTTCATTTTCCTACATATCGCAGACAACGCAGAGGACGCACACTCAGAAAGTTAAGAACGAGCTTAGAAAAGTAGAAACTAAATGACACTAACGTGTCACAAAGTTTTTCAAAATTGTGACGTCTTGGAGTCAGTTATGTTTTCACGGCCTACTGTTTGTTTAATTTGTTGATTTAGCTCTAAAAATTTGTAGCTTTCGGACAAGATAAATAAGATTTTCTCTTGCACTAGAATGTAAGTAAATTTATAGATATAATTTCTGACTTTCGCCCTCAACTATTATTACTAGAATAATACCAACATAATAATACCACCATAGGTTCCAGAGATAGTTCATAGCCAGTAGCATATTGTTGCTTCTTTTATTGTTATCTCCGGTTAGAAAAAAGATAGGAAGTTGCGGTTTGCGCTGACTTTTTAGGAAAAAGAGACATAGCCTACTATTTAAAATTTTCATGATATTGCGCAATAACTTTTGTAATGTTATGTACTATACGTACCACACCAAAATAGATTCGGAAACAATTTATACAGCATATTATTGAGTAAAAAGAGCGGTTTTAAACGAGTACTGGTTTGTTTAAATCCGTCAACCCATACTGGAGTTATTGCCATATAAATAAAAACATATTTGACGTTCCCTCACCAGTACATTTTATAAAATAAAGTAAAATACCTTAAACAAAAAATGTCACAAATTTTCCGGTCTTTATGAGGGCACTATTTAAAATAAATCTTTGCTTGCATATTTTTTTGAAAACGCCCGTTATAAGATTAGCCATAGCAGTTGCGCCCCTAGCGACTATCTTTCGAACTTAAAAATAATTTCCAGCGATTTCCCTTGGCCGATTTATCAAATTTTTTTAACAGAAATTGTAAGGTTATCGGTTCCTGAGATATGGCTAGCGTCCATTCTTAGTGGGCCACCCGGTACATACGTTTTACTAGGTTTATACTATGGATGTACTTAATGGTTAACTACAATAAAAAAGATCATCTTCTAAAGATACAATTTCGAAATGTGCTTTGAAGAAGAGTGTGCCTTTAACAAAAGTGGCTGACTAAACCGAGAGGTTTAGTTCTCTTTAAAACCAAGTACCAAGTACCAGTGAATATACATGGCATATAAATATTGTACCAATGATATAGACGTGGACTGCCAAATGCATATACATAAAATATACAAGGTATTAAATTTTCATATACATAGCGTATCGTACACGTCCATGACTGCATACATATATACATATCCATCAAAATATACACGGCTGTATATATGTTACGGGTAAAGTTAGACAAGCGAGTAAACCTAGGTTTACCCGAGTAAACTGCGTAATACCCAATACTCTTGCGTAAAGTCCAGAATATGTTTGAAATTGTTCACGTTTCGGGCTTTACCTGGGTAAACCGCGTTTTATCCGCTTTCGCTTGGTTAAAGTTGGATCTACCATAAATGACAAGGCAATTATTGTTTGAAAAACATATTGAATTGGAAAAACACATTTTACAAATAAAAATTAGAATTCTAAAACTGTATTCTCTTAAAGGAAATCTACTCACGTTGATCAAACAAGACAAGCTGCTGTGACATTTCGATTTACAAATATTTCCAATAGCTTTACATTTATATTTATTGGTCATGCATTTAGTTTTACAGTACATCGTTTATAACCTTAACCTCCTAAAAGTGATTGTTCGTTTGCAAACTGACGTAAACTCTTCTTTTGTGTTGATACACTTTCCAGATCTACAAAAGTTTCTCACTGCACACAGAAAATTGGTTCCTGGAAAACATTTTCTCGATTGTTCCTTTCTCGTTTGCTAGCTTATAAAATCGTCATCGGTTTTCTCCATAACCGTCATGGTCAACGTCTGGAATTTTCACTCTCACTGTATCTCCAACGGAACATGGAGGGAGCTTCGAATTAGATAAAGCTTTCATCTTTGCTTGATTTTCTAAATTTATTTTTGCGTCTCTTCTGTTTGACTGAATATTTGTTTGGCACTAACAAAGATTTTCTGAAGTTTATATATTATTGGCGTTTTCTTTATAATTTTTGTCGACGTCTTCCATATTGTCACCTTCAGTAATATCTTCTTGCGGATTGTCTATTTCTGTACAACTATCCATAGACTGATCTTCGTTTTGCTCTTGTTGACGCTGTTCTTCTACACCAAATTCCCTGACGACTGTCTCAAGCTCTTCTTCGGTTCGTAGATCCTCAATAGTTTATTTTGGAAAAGCTGATGTGGATAGGCTGACTTTAATATCATGCCCAACCATGGCGTCGTAAGGAGCTGTTTTATTCATTAATTGGACAAATCGCAGACCTTCTGACCATCGCCTGCAGTTTTCATCGTCCATCCACGTCATGAGCATATTTTGTATATCTTGATTTGCTCTTTCCACGCTGCCTTGGGACTGACTATGATGTGGTTTGCCATGTACTATTTTAAGGCCATTCCACATGGAACATAACTCTGCAATGATACGGTTCGCGAACTCCCGCCCGTTGTCCGATTGTAGTATAGATGGGGCGCCAAAAATGCAAAATATGTGTATCAGGATCATAGCAACTTCCTCAGCCCTTTTCGATTTTAATTCATCTGAACAAACTTCGTTAAGTGGTCCTGATATACCAAGATAAATTTGTATTCTCCATCTGGATGTGATTGCATGTCTCTAAGATCCACTTGAAAAAGGCTGTTCATCTCCGAAAAAACCATTGGCTTAACCACAAGTCCTTTTTTGACAGATTTCAGTTTTTTTACACACCAAAGCGCAGATATAGAATAATAACATCTTGAGTTACCTATATTCTTGTACTTTTTCTTACATTCACTTTCCATACTATGTTTACCACCACGTTCAATGGCCAAATGTGCATCATGCAAAATATCAAACATTTCGTCGTTTGTAACGTAATATTTTATGCTGGATTCACCTAATGATATACGAGCAATAAATTTTTCGATGCCTCGAACAGAACATACGTCGAACCTCTTCAAACGTCGATTTTGTAGAGTGGACTTGGTTTTAGCTTATTTTAACTGATTCCAACATTTCTTGGCATTGTTAATTATTCAAATAATGCACTTTTATAAGACACCAACTCATCGAAAGCTTCATAGAAACGCTGTTTTAAACGAGCGCATCCACTCACGTGCGCGGTGGCGTGGTGAAAGGTGACGCAATAATAAAATCCTACACCCAACTTTAGCCAAGGGAAAACGGATAGAACGGGTAGAGCCCGAAACGTGTACAATTCCAAATATATTTTGGGACTTTACCCAAGAGTCTTGAGTATTACGCAGTTTAGTCGGGGAAACCTAGGTAATTTTGCTATGTGGGTATCAGCTGATTTTCTACTCCTAGTAGGAGAGAAAAATGAAATCAATTGACAAAAGTGAGATAAAAAGAACTGAACGAAACAAATTTGTTTCCAAGTAAAATTCTTGAAACTAAAGGTGGGTATATATGTTATCATTTTTCGGGAACATTTTTTTGCGGATTTGTCCTGTTAGAGAAGTGCAAATAATATGTTCATCGCTGCTTGCCGTTTTCAAAATTCACAGTGCAATTGACATAAGGAAATTTCAATTTAATTTATTTGTTTAAACAAACTAATTATATTTTCAATTGAATTCTTTCAAATACAAAAGGAATCAAAAAATCATTGTGAAAATAATTGATTCCTCTAGTATTGAAAAAATAGTATAGAAACCAGGGTAGAGAAAATGTTTCTCAGCCTCGCAGCTTGTTAATAAAAAGCTCAGCTGAGAAAAATCTCTTTTCTACCTTGGTGATAGCTATTTCAAGCTTTTATTCAAGCAACTTGTTCGATAATACTATTTACATCAATTTCATTTAGTTGGTCTTGGTTAATGGACAAAATTATCAGGGAGTTCAATCTCTTCCAAGAAATTAATATTATAATTATTTTTTGTATGGTGTATTTTTAGAATTCTTCTAATGGGCGGTACGCATATTGCCTTTAACTGTTCACCGCCTCTGTTGCTGTTGTACCAAAAACAATCCTGTTAAATCAGCAATTTCAGCACTCTTCCTCTAAATCGTTTGACTGGATTATAAGCATTTTAAAATATTGCAATAACGAAACCGTTTTGAATAATATCTTTGAAAAGCCAATATATGTATAATACTGCCTAAAAAGCGGGCTCCGGTTTGTAGAATACTAATTTCAGTAGTTTTAAAGTCTGATTTACATATAAACATAAAATATAAGGACATAATGTGTTTTAGATCAGTTTACTACTTGCACTATAGTATCTCGACATTGAGCTTCGAATATTTTGTAAAATGACAAAAAACTTAATATCTCATTTTGCAGGAATACTGGATAAATAATAACAGTATACGACAAGGATGAACAAACATTATTTAATTTGCATATTTTTAAAATGCCACTAAAACAATAAATTTTTGAAAACGCTATAGGACCATTTCAATAAAGCTGTAAGAGTAGGTATGTTTATATTTAATTTTCTTCGTAATAATCAATCACACACCTTCAATTGACATAAGAAGCACTCTCTACACAACTCAAGGGAGTAATAGCTTTGCGATTCTAAACACAAATATTTGCTTTGCATTTGTTTTGTAAATATTAATATAAGCCACATGAATCATTAAACTTAGATTATGAATAATTATCACAATTACTTCAAAGTAGCAAATATTCGTTTTAGAAATAAAGTTGAGTATATGGCATGTTTTTGAACTATATTAAGCAAGTGAAATAATGTAACATGTTTTAACTTCCAGAATGAATTAAATATATTCATAGTAAATTTAACAGGCAAAAAGTAAATTCAGATGCGTATTTCACAAAAACCGTACCTCATGATAAAAGTACTTTATAGTGTATACTTAGCTGTGATGAATTTATTATATTACTTTTCCTGAAACCATATTTTTGTAAATTTTTTAGTTTTTAGACTGTTGATTATTCATTACATAAACATTGAAAATAATAATTAATGGTTACAAATAAATGTTTTTCTATCCGAAAATAGTTTGGTTTTATTTTCTCATAGTACAATTTAAAGCTTCGGATGGCATTATAATAATTATGTTTTTTTAAACTAATGGGTCTAAGATGCGCTATTTAAACGACTTATTTTTTCCTCTCGGTCGTGTTTCCCCAATATTCATATGTTTATTATAACTAAACATTGATATTTCTTTGATGCAAGCTCGTCTATAGTTCATTATTATTTGGGCAAAGTTTATGAAAGAAATACAGTAGCTCACTCTGGGTTGGAGTTTTGTAGTTTGGCATCTATAACGTGTCACGTCAAGAAGCTATATACTATCTGTCCCAAGGAATTGAGTACTTTTTTCAGTTAAATTTGTATCTTTAATATTTATGGAAATAAGTTGAGAGACTGTATTATGAATTAGAACATTGACATTTCAAGTTTTTGGATTACACAATTAAAATTATAAAAAAACGTTACTAATATAAAAAATTACATATAATGTCTATATTCGGCACGAAAATGTAGAGGTGGAAATACCGTTCCCTTTTGATCAGTATAAAGGTAACCAGATGTTTTCATCATTAATTTTACGAAAAAGTTATTCTTTATAAAAAGTTCTTCATGGTCTGAAACCACAAATCCATTAGGTATTGTAATTTTCAAGTCATATAAGAGGTAAATCAGTGAATTAGAATTTCACCTAAATATGGTAAAATACTTTTATGTTTGACAATCAAAAATTGTTAGTGTTTCAACTCTTTTGTCTTCAAAATTTTGATAACTTTAAAGTTTCCCAAACAATATATTATACTGTAATGGAACCGAAAACTGAATGTTTAGAAAATCGGGAATGCCTCATAAGTGCTTTGGAAAATATCATGGAAGTAAGTGCAAAATGTATTTTCGATTACATTACTAGTATATTAAAGATCAGGGCATTTATATTAAACGAATAATAAAAAGTTTTTTTTGTTTTAGTATGTTTATAGCGTATCTTGCTGATTTTGTGCACTGTTTTTCCAATGTATATTTTTCATTGTAATTTATTTAGTATTATATTTACCCGAACTCTTGCTGCAACTTTGTTTCTAAGCAATAAATATTTATTTAATTTAAAAAATAGTAGGTATGTATTTCCATCAATTCACTATTGCCTCAACGTTTCCGTTTTATGACAAAATGCTCCAAACACATTTCTAATTATTATATGTTAAGAGTTACAGTCTGAATGGATTCCGTAATAATTATTTTTAAATGTTAGACGTTTGAAAACGGCCCCTGTTGGTATACTTTCTTTTTGAAGTGAGCCAAAAAACAGGATGAACCAGGCGACTTAAATGACCAAAAAATGTTTGATCATTTACAGTACTATAGGCAATAAAGTTAATAATTCGAAAATAAATTATTTTTGTTGTGTATCAGTTATGTATAAATATATCCATGGTATCATCAAAATGCTGCACACAGAAGTTGGGAAATTTAACAGCTTACTAGACACTATAGTTGACATTTAAATGATTTTTCTTAATAAAAATATTCGATTTGGTCAAACATAAGTCTTCTTTTGGTTAAATTCCATATATTCTAATATACCTCGTATACGTGACTTGGTCTATTGCAAATTTAGACTATGCAGAACTTTAAATGAACAATAACTTTTAATAATGATAATAATAAAAAAGTTTCCCATATGGTGTGAACTCTAGTATAGAATTTTATTTTGTGTCCGAATAACGCATATTTCTATAATAAATACTTTCAATTTGTATTTAATTTGATCCCATTTTTTTTTTCTATTTTCACTTATTACTACGTTATTTTTTAATCTTTTATCAGTTGTAAGATTTTTATTAGTTCCAAAAATCCTGTACATTTCATTTTCACACTGAATATCCAGAATATCTGTTTTTTTATTAATATTAATATACCTATATATGTTTACGATATACTTATAACAATTTTTTCGAGTAAGCAACCTAAGTTAGAAATGAACTCTTGTGGTTCCTGATTGCTCGTTAGGTATATTAAATTTATTGAGCAAAATGAATTTATTTCCCTCTTTTAAAAACTTCATTTTCAATTTACATTTATAACAAAAGTTAGTGGTTAAAAAATAGAGTGAAGTTATTTCTCCGTAGTGATTGTTTCAACTTCAATTCCATTATATTCAACTTAAAAACATGGTCATGGTCGAGATGTCGATTTGTAATACATGGAACAATTTCTCCTATTTCAATACACCATCCCTTTTTGTATAAATTTCAAATATACCTATATTTTTCTGTTTTATTCGGTGATAACCAATGGGAAAGGTTTAATTAAAAAAATATTAGGGTAGGTATGTATGTTCTTTATTATTATTCTTATTGTGATGGTTATATTTGTACGTACTTGTAATTTGGATGATACATTTTCGTTCGATTATGGTTTCTAAATAATTGCGGTTAATAGGCTTCTGGATTAAAACATTATTTTAAGTTAACAAGGTGTTTACTTTAGAAAAAAGGTAACAAAATTAGTAGGAACTAAAATATTGAAGTGGACATGAATATGCACTTAATATCAAATCTGATCCTGTATATCTTTATATCTCAAATTATTTATGAATACATTCACTTAATTAATACAGATTACATATAATGAAACAAACTCTACAGTTACAAACATTATAACAAAACAAATCTGAAACCAAGTCCAAGACTAAGTCCCATTTTAATAAATTTAATACCCGTCTATTCAGTGAACAACAATTTCGAGATTTGACATGTTTCCCTTTTTCTGCCATACTCTCCAGCACCCAAATGGAAAATCGGTTAAGCAAGTATGCAACAAAACATTTGTAGGCTCGTTGAGACATCCTACAGTTTTCTGTCCTAATAGAAGACCATACTGTTATCACTAAACCAAATATATTCGAGATTGTATTTTCTTTTTAGTAGATATATTGATAATATTAACGTGGTTGTGGATCTTACAGTTCTAAAGTTGAAAAGCCTTGAGGTACTATCCAGACAGGATATGTGTAGAAATTGTCATGATTGTTGCTTTGACATTCAACATTATCGGCTCAACAACAATTGTTACTATTGAAATAGGGCAAGTCCACGTTACGTCATCTGCCAGTTGCCATTTGATAAACAAGAGTTTTCTACACAACTAGTGGTTCTTGATAGTTATTTTATTTTGATTTAGTTTTTTCGACGTTATTGTTATAATTGTTAGGGATTTTAAAAGATATATCTGACTGTTTATAATAAAAAGGATTATTAAATCAATACAAAACAACCAAATTCCAAATCTAAAATAATTGTTTTTCCTCAGGACTACTGTCATTAGTACCAACTTGTCAGTTGGTGGACATGCCCTATAGGACAAAGTTGAAAGCCCTAGTCTCTAACGTCAAAAAAGGAACTTAATAGACATTTAAAGCAGCACATACACCTAAACGACGTACACCCAATACGTTCACGTATTTCATTCGCATCTTAAAAAGAGGTAAGGCATTTGACGCCGGGTATGTCATTTATTTGCATTTGAATCCATTGAGAGTTCACTTAACTCAACTTTATTGTGTTTTTTCCATTTACCTAGCTCGGCTCATTCAAACTTACGTTTACGGTATAACTTCGTAGAAACACGTTTACGTTAAACGTATCTGAATACGTCCGAGGAGTACTTACTATTCTTGTCAAATGATGCATTTACGTTTACGTATTAATCATTGCCTTAAGTGTCTAATAGCATAGTATAGATATAGCAGCAGTAAATTGATATAGTGATGCAAAACGGTGTCGACAAAATCTTCCATCTATTATTATTAACGTGCTGTAAAGGACAGGCGTACAAAGAAATATATATATATATTTATATTCAGTTTTGTTTCATATCGAACAGGAAGACAGAAAAATCAGTAAATCTATATTTTGGAACATTGAACATGTCTGATTTAAGGTAGGTATATACCTATTATATTTTTTAGTTTGTAGAATAACAATAACATCTGTTCACTCGATCGTTTTAAAATAAAAATATATATACCTAAAGGGTGATACTATAAAGATAAGAAAAAAAGGTATTTATAAAAATTGTAGGTAGCTTTATGCTTCGTATTTCAAAATAAGTTACATAATGTTACAGAGGTGCCAGATCAAAAGTATGGTTTTTTAAATGAAACACCCTATATTTTATTTTTAAACTGAAATTCGCAATCACTTCCCTTTTAAACTATGAGGTTAGTATCTGTTAAACAACGCCCTGTATAATTAAATAGGAGGAAAAAAATAAGAAACCACAAAAATTCCTCGAATTGGCATCACTGCTGTGGCCAGCGATCGATACACGAGTACACAGCTCGGCATCATACTCAATGACGTCAGCAGGAAGATTGGGAAACAAGAATTAGCAAACTGATTATAATTAAGGATGATTATTTAAAAACTGGAATATAAATGGTGGAAATAAAGTTATAAGATTTGAATGAGGATAGAAGTTTATCCAAAAATAAAAAAGCGGGTGAGAACGGTGGTGTTTCAGAGAAAGAAGCAATATAACGTGAGGTAATATAAAATGAAATTTTATAGAAGAATTATATTTCAATATAGGTTTTTTTCATTTCGACAAAACATGTAATTCCGTTTTCATAGTAATAACTTTAGTTACTATTGGAATTGATTTAATATTTATTTATTAAGAAAATATTTTTTGTTACTATTTCAAGGGCATTTTTATTGTTTTTTTTTGTTACCTACTTAACTTCTTTATTCTATAAGAGAACCTATTCCACATACCCATTCCATCCTGACCAGATATGCTTGTATTTATATTAAGCTAAATTGAATATTATAACTACTGTATAAGTGTAAGTGAATAGGAGAAAAAGCGATGATTACAGTTAAATATATAATGTACAGTGAGGCTCTCTCTTCAGAGTGTATCCTTCTCGCTTCACAGCACGTTTTTATAAGACGGAAGCTATATCATATTAATAGTTGAGAACTTTAGAAGTTGGGACTAAATCTTAACATTCTTTGTTATAAAAGTGCAAAAAAATACAGTTCAAGAATCTGAATTATAGATGTCCAAATAACAGACGAATAACTTTGGTTAGTTTAAGAAGTTAACACCTTGTATTAAATATTTGTATAGAGAGTACACTTAAAAAATCACATCATCTACAGATAATCTCAAAAGTAAATATTAAAATAAAAACTATCATTATTTAAAAATATATAAAAATTATAAAAAATTAAATTGTTGAGTAGATATATCACAACTTTACTACAAAAAAACGCCCGTTGAATAATATTTATGACATTTAGATAATAAATAACATCTTTGAATATTCTGAAAATGAAGTTATTTGAGGTGATTATTAACTAAATTATGTTCAATTAATGATGATCTAAAAATATTATTGTCTAAACCAAAAACGTTTTGCTTCTGCTGGGGTTCATTTTCAAAAATATAATTTCAACATTTTACATTAAGATTATATTCCTAATAGAAAAAGAAGTCGGTCAACCATAATGACTTCCTTCAATAACTTTTTCACCAAACATTCTGAGTAAGTATGTGGTCTAGTAGCTGAATTAAAATTGTAATTGGTTTTTATGAAATTTAAGGTGGGAATGAATTTTGAATTATGATTATATGATACCATGTACCTACTTTGAAATATATATTATTACAAAACACATAACAATTAATACTAGTAAAGATATTTTCGATAATTTCAAGTCATTTGCAACTAATTTAGTTAATAATCCTTAACAAATCCTTAAAGTAGAACATTTATAGTTTAAATTGGGGTATATTGGGGGTAATCTGGTTTCAACAAGGGGTAATACGACACTCAGAGAATGGTTTAAAATGAATGACTAAGCCATTAATAGAAAATTCATGTAATTAGAATAAAAATTATTTAGTCTTATTCATTCGCCTAGGTTCAATTAATTCTTAAATTCCATTCTCATTATCCGTCTTAAAAATTTTCAAAATGGATTCACGTATCATCTACTGCTCTAAACATTTTAATCACTCCTCAATAAATAGAAAAATACTGTTTAAAGACCAGTCATTTTGTAAAACAATGCATAAATACTACTACTTTTTATTAATATTGTCCGAAATATTTGTGACTCAATTAAATTTAAGATTATCTATTCGAGTTCTTACTCTAAAAGCAAAAATAATGTGTAGTAATATTGAGTACTTAGGAGGAGATGGTTTGCTAACTAACTATGCAGTGGGGGTTATTATAAGTTATTTTATTTCATTTGATAATAGACAGATATTATTTTGAGACATTATTGTCATAATTTTCATTTTGCAATGTTTGTTGGAAACTTAGTACATATAGAGTACACAGTATAAATTTGTATTTAGTTTATAAATAAATTTTAATAATGCCCATGGCGTTCGAATCTCTTCATTATAGTCGTGGTGTGCGTTATATGAATTTATTATTTTGCTCTCTTCAATAGTTTTAATCAAATGTTGTGTATATGTCTTCTAATTCTAAAGTATCATTACAAAGTTCACTCACTAGAACAAGTTTACTAAAAAATATTGAGCTTGTTATTTGTCACAGTCAAAAATATATCTTCAAATTAAAGTTTGGTCGATTTCCGAATATTTTTTACAATCACAGAAATAATGAGCAATTTCCTTTTCAGGAGAATGTAGTGGAGGCATTAAATGTTTTAACAGAATTCAGTTTTAAGGTGAAAACGAAAAATTTGTATAATAAGCTTTACAGAACTAAAATAAAAATGTACACTCAGTTGAGCAATTTATGCTTCAACTTATTTCACTAAACAGTTTCAGTTAAGTATATTTAATGTGCGATATGTTTACATATAAAAAATCAGGTATTTTATTGTGCCCTTATTTTTATAGGATTGATTTGTGCTGTTGTATAAACCTTCTTGCGACTTTATGCCGGAAGTAATATATAATATCTTTGCATTTGGCTTTGATATACGCTCTTGATTTCACGTATGGTTGTTATATAATTGATGTTAAGCTGGTTCTGCTGTATAAATTTAAATAATGTATTACAACATGTAAAACGACTGAGAGTTAACCATCTCCCCATAATAACATTCAGTATTGATTGAGATAAGTAGTAAGCACTCAATTAAAAAATCACAAAAAACGTGCAATAAAAAGGATTATCCAACTAAAAAGTTTAAAAAAGTATAAAGATCTATGTCGGAAGATCAGGTGGATCCTGGCACATCATTTCGATCGAAACAGACCTTAGTGGCATTGAGAAAACAGGTTTTTTGAGCACTATTGGTTTCGTTTCTCCTGTAGGTTTAAATGTCGAAGTCATGGTCATATTGGGTTCCAAAGTAGCGTATTTCCTCTCGGGCATGGGACTTGTTACAGTGACATATTCAGGGGTATCCGGTAGATGATTCTTTTTATTCTTCTTTAGGGTGCATTGATTCTGTTTGGCAAACGTTTCTGCTGCTGTTTGCATGTCTGGGCTATCGGCACCTACATAAATATATGTATTAATTTTTCATACAGGGATGGTTTCTTACGATATTTCATGTTCACTATCGACTAATCGAGATTTTTTTTATAAATAAGATTGACTATTTAATTTTTTCCTTGTACTTTTCAAACTTCCAACTATGATGTTACTTTATTAGGATCATATTCCATTTCTATATAGTTGAAAAAAAATTATTTGCCGATGTCTGAGCAAAATACTGACCTGAGGGACCTTCAACAGACTTGACTTCCTTATCGGGTGAAGTATCAGCGAAAGGAGTCAGTGTAGTTGCTGACTTAGCCAGCTGTTCTTTACTTGCGGTACCTACCAGAGGTAGATCCATTACCAGATCAGGTGTATGACTATGTCTTTGCAGGTGGGGTTCCGATAGCCGGTTTGATTTTAAAATGGGCGAAGCTAGTAGGGAAGATTCTAAAATAGCACGTCGTTGCCATAATTCGCGATTTTCAGAAAAATTAACATTGCTTTCATCTATCTCTGATTGGGGTAGAGATTTTTCTGATTTAGATGTAGAATCGTCCGATGGTTTTAGAACTACTATAGGTTTTTCGAGTTCAATTGGAGATATTGCTGCTTTTGCTCCAGTGAGCTGCTCAACAGATTTAGTAGCAGCGGCAGGCTGTAATAAAAATGACATTTATCATAAATACTGGGTAGTAAATTGTTTTACAATTATTTCAAGCTAGTTATTCATCAGTAATTATAATTGTGGAATTGTTCTCTTTCTATAAATGACTATGAATATGTAATAGGTATCAAATATTAATGAACCATGCAATAATAGACCAAAAAAATTTGAGACTCAAGTCTAATGTTAAATATTTATTATTGTACCCCAGTGTCAAAAAACTTGAAAGTGAATTGAACCAGAATTCCATTTTATATACTAACGTGCCATGATTTGTATGTCTAAACAATCATTTTTTTATTCCGGCACATATTGTATCTTAATCTTAATAGATGGCACTGCACTGATATTTCCTAGAAAGTAGTGAATGTAACAGATTAAGTAATAGTATCTAATATACCTTTAATAAAAATAATGGAAATATTTCGAAACTTTTGAAAATATTTTTTATTCTCTCAACATAAAAAGATAAAGTTTCACCAAAATTATCCTCTTTTGATGTCCGTAACTTTCACTGTATCTTGTAAAACGTCGTTGTATTCACAAAAGTATTAGTTTTATTCATATAATTTGATCTTGAAAAAGGTTTAACTCGAACTATTTTACTATTTACTGATAGGTCTAAGCTACTTTATATATCGGACCTAAACGCAACGAAAAGTGTTTTCACAGTTTCTAATATAGTTCTAGGTCTTAAAAACTTTCAAAAAGTACTGAGATTACACTGGATAGTTCAATATGGACTATTTTTTAAAATCGTTGTATGTATCATAAGGGAACTCAAAGATTTAAAAATCCAATTCGTCACGTAGTCTCAATAAACTTTCAATAATTATGATTCTATTAGTTTAAGTAGGATTTTGTTAAGGTATGATTTGAGATGTTAAAAACATGACTATAGATAATGATTCTCTTCAATATCTTAATGTATTAAATATTATGCTATGCAATTGGTGCATTTTATAGATGAATAATAATAGTTTTGTATTTTTTAGTTGTAAATTATAAAATATAGTAAATTAAAAAATAAAGATCTAATCTACCATTACCTAGAAGATAGGAATTAAATATTGAAAGAAGTCCCAGCACCAAAACATAAAAGAGCAAACCTACCTGAGCATTACAAAGGTACAAATAGGCACATTACAAAAAACCTCAGCCAAACAAAAAGTGGCAAATGTTTTCTATTCATCCAATCTATTGAAAGTCTTGAAATCCTAAATTACACAAAAACTAAATTTCTGTAAAATACTTTTTTCAAGAGTAGCTATTGGTGTACTCGGTTTGTCTTTATAATACTAATCATAAATAAAACAGTTGGAATATTGTTTGAATTAAAGATTTTTATAATATTAAGAATGAATTTTGAGAATAAAAACTATTAAGTTATCAAATAATCCAAAAAAATTTATCTCAATAATAAATTTGCAAGATTACTAGTCTCTAAAATTCAGCTCAGATTAGGAGAGATTTTACAAACTTTGTTTAATAAAGTTGTTTTATCAATTACTTTGTTCAATCTTTCTAAAATACTTGTGTAACTATGTCTTTAAATTTAAAACTATGGTGTATTTGACAATATTTGATCTAAAAAACATTGGTTCAATTATAAGTATTTTTTCGGGTTGAGAAGCGACTGAGATCGTTTTTATACTAAAATTAAACAAATAAAGCTGACCATATAATTTATTATAGGACATTTACAACATTTTGTAATAGAAATAATTCTACAGTAAAAATTACTAGTAAAAAATATATTTTTTTTATAAGAAGGGGATCAAACGAAAATAAAACAGTCATTAACAGGTACTGCGTCGAAATTTTATATAAACGCTTGGACCCATCAATTTTTCATATCCTTTTCGGGTATTTTTGTCTCTGTTACTTGAATTTACCTCGAAATATTTGAATGGAAAGGAGAAGTTTTTGCTTTTAATTTAATACATTTTTTACATTTAAATTTGTTTTCGAAATTCTGAGGGATCAACTTGATTACCCCAGTAACGTGTTTTAGGAGTTTTTGAAGATTTATAGTGAAAAAAGAATTTTTGTAAATCTGATTCCCAATTTTTTTTTTCAAAATCTCAAAAACAATTTATTGTACAACTTTTGAAAATATAGTTTTTTTTTTCAGTTCAATCATCTTTAAAATAAATTATTTATAGATACATTTTCCTTATATAAAAAATGACAGGTACATGCGTTTGTTTTTGACGCAGATCCCAATAAAGACTCTTTCGTTATCGTTTGGTTACCCTGTATACAGCATGACTACTTAAGTTGGCAGCAACTGAAAACATTTTTAGTTTTCCCTATAATGTGTCATAAAATAACCTAAAAGTTAAACGACCAACTAATCAGGTTTGTATTAATTGTCTGTTGGAAGATGAGCGTTTTATTTTCTGCTACGTAATTATTTTGCATACTTATTTCAATCTAATATGCACTCTTATACAATTTTACAATTGAAAAGTATGAAATTTCACAATTCAATTTAAAATATTGCGATTAAAAAAAATGTGCATTGTGCTGCGAATTAACATCTTGTATAGGTATATCAATTTTAAAGGAACCGCTTTTGAAATGTCGCTAGTACTGGAATATGCGTCATAAAGAAATGACATTGACAGTTGTTTCTAAGGAAAATATTACTTGAAATTAAATCAAAGTTTAGAAACTCACCAAGCATAGAGATCTGAAATTTAACTTGGTTCAAAATATTGTGCAAGTATTACTTTAAAGCTGGAAGATAAGTGTTTGAGTTATAACTAAAAATTAATAAACTTTTAATTTGTCGTTAACTTAAGTAGACCCACTACCTTTAGTTCAATTTAGTCATTAGGAAACATATTTGACAATATTTTATAAGTTAATGGAAAATAATATTTTCAGTTAAAAACATTTACCCATATGGTTGAAACTTTTTAAAATTCATGATATTAGTTATAACAAAAAATCAAATTATTGTCATTGTCACTGCAGTACTTTGTAGAACTAATTTACTAGATACTTTGAGCACTTTTTTAGAATTGCATCTCACTGAATCATAGTATGAAATCCGAGAATAAACCATTTTATATTATTTGCCATGATGATGATTTGGTCAAATTATTTTTCAAAACAGAGTACTTATTAATATGTATCTATGTAAGTATTTTGGGGTAACTTTCACTGATACCCAAAAGATCTATTGTGCCCCCTTACTTCTACTTAGTTTCTGAGGAGAGTCTCAGAGACTAGTAGCTCCTTTAGTCCTATTTCCCGGAGGAATTTTAGGATATCTGTAGGCTTCAACTTAGTTAACTGTCCCTCTTCTATCCAGTAGTCTCCCAGGTACTGTGCCCTAGGATTCTGAATTGCTGTGCAGTTCGCAAGTATGTGGATGGAGGTTACTTCTTCCATTCCACAAAATCTACAATCTTCTTCCTCCACTATTTTGAGCTTTTTAAGATGCCCATTCAGGCGACAATGTCCCGTTAGGATTCCTGTTACTTATTAATAAGTATGACTATAAACTTTGTCAGTTGGACCAGCTTTAAAATCGTAAGTGGGATGTTCTGTGTGTTTTTAATTCACTTAAGAATTTATAAAAGTTGAATGGTTAATTAAAAAAAGTAGATTTACTTTTTGTTAAGTACCATTTAGGTGGCCTGGTTTAAAGTTTGTCCAAATCGTCATCAAATAATATATCTATGAAAAATCATCAATTGAAATGAAAGACCTCCACGGAAGTTAGCTAGTGTCCTTTCATTTATATAGGATTATGTTTGTATTAATATTTTACTGATACTTATCAGATCTTTGAAAATTAAGAAATATTTCAAAGTGAATTAGAAGGGCACACAGAAAAATATAAATCGTTAAAACTACTAATTCCAAATACAAACAAAATATATAGTTCCCTCAATTTATTCATATGACACTAGAAAAACGTATCTCGTATGGATTTCTTTCGAAAATATTGAATTTTTGTGATAAAGGGCTTTCTTTATGCTATTGATCTTTCTTACCGATACAGTAAAAACAGAAATCTGTTAAGACTTTCGCATTCTTAGTGTACCTATATTCACTACTGCGAATTCCTCATCATATATACTGGTAGTATGGTTCTAGAACTCCCTTATATTGTTATGGCTTTGTCACAATTTAGATACTGGTTTATTTTTCCCTTTGAAGTTGATTTTAATGTTCACGTGTCTACCGATCTGTTTTTACTGTCCCGTAGATTATCATCTGCCTTTTCTAGTCTATTTTGGTAATTAATTGTAAATTCAAAATCGTGAATTTACACATTACACAGATCTGAAATATTCAGTCAGTCCAATTTGTCGACTCTGTTTTGTTCAATTATACCACACTTATTAGATAATTAAATTCACTGTGAATTGCATATAATATGGAGATATTCTAACTATATTTGCCAATACTTATATACTATAAGTTCAAAGAAAGTCTGCAACAACAAATGTTCATTTGTTTTTTGCCTTGTAATTTGAAAATATTTGTTAAGGGTAGGCTTAAAACACATATTCAACCAAAGTTATTATTAATTTTTCATTTATTTATAGTTAGGTTTATTGATGGTTGATTTATTTGATTATGTTAGCTGATTTATAAGTAGTCACACATTGGCAATTTGTTTGGGAATAATTAAGGTTTGCCAATCTAAGAAATAAAAAAATGTCAACGGCGAATTTGTTGAATTCCATAATTGTTGTATTTGTGTTTGCTACATATGATGTTGATAATACTGTCAAAATACACATAATCTAAAGATACAGTAATATGTTATTATATTTTTTCATATAATTTTTTTAATATGGGGGGTCATTAACATAATTTCTTTACAGTTTGTGATAACAGATCGAATTTAGCTTTTTTAACTCTTGCAATACTGTCTATGTTGTATTTTAATTTGTGTTTAAATACAAAATATATTTCTTAAATCTCTGCATTCAAGATCAATAAATGTAAAGTAGTAGCATTAATATGACTGAGTTGTATACCTATATGTTTGACAAAATGCTTTTCGAGTTTTGTGGTGAATAGTGTAGACATTTGAGACGTTTCTTTGCAATATGTAGATAAAATAATAATTTGAAAAGCAAACAACTAATGACCATTTTGTTCACAATTTTTGAACGTTAAGAATGGCAAATCCTAATTATCCTTACAGCACATTTATTTAAAACATGCACATGCATAATTTATTCTAAAAATAATAAAATACACTGGAACATGCATTTTAAAGCAAAAAGACTAAACGTTTCAAATACAAGGAACAACGATTTGAAATTAAAAAATTGTGACAAAAATGTAATAGTTTTGCTTTGCAGAGCACACCAACAACTACAAAAGCCGTAAGAGAGAATTCTCTAAAAGTAAATACTGGTTTCCATATATTTTGAGAATTATTTAAAACTGTTCACCTAACAAAATATGTGGATGTATTTTTATGGGCAATTAAATAAAGGCATATTAAACAAGCACTACTGTACACATTAGTTCCCCTGATTATAATAAACAGCCGTGAATTTGGAAGAACAGGAATTTTTTTTACTCAATTAAAAATTTATGACTGGTTGTTCAAGACCAAGAATTCTGCGGATGTGTTTCAGATATATTATAGATGGTTTAACTCCAAGTTACAACATAGGAAGTTGTGTTTATTATGCTACTAGAATTTTTCTGTAAGACTATTAGAGTATTCTAACAAAAGTTTGTCGTTATTGCGGCATTAGGATGATCTTTTTTGTATTTAGCAAAAAAAATTTACCATGTGGTTTCAAATTTTCATCTTCCTTCAGCGAGGAAAAACCAAAAAGAAGATAGGGAAACAGAAAACGGACGTTATGTACTCGAAGAATGAACATTCAACGGTATATTTTAGGTTACTAAAAATGTTACTGGCTTCAAGCTGTCGATATTTTACGTACTTATTGCTTTTCATACCAACATTTCAGAAAATTCTCTTTATGCGTAAAAACCCTGTAACGACACGATAACAATTAAACAGTTGTTTCTAGTACCTCTCTTGCCTGATTTAACAAAACTGTTGCATTTTCGTTAGATTCAGCTAAATCTGACACTTTGGTCCAAGTTATCGGTGTATACTGCACTGTAGGTGAATTTGTAGAGCTACTAACTGATGTGTAATTATCAGAAAGCATGGAATCTGTGGAACTGAGGGTTCTTCTTTGGACTGATTCTTCTGATGAACTTGATTTCAGTCCTACTTTATCCCTGTCGTCATCCCTATGGAATAATATAATTATGATGTTACAGGCAGAATCAAATAAATCAATATTCTATAGTCATTTAATAATAAAGATTGAAAAATATTACTTCTGTATTTGTAACTTTACAGATTGAAGACAAGTTGGAATAATATATGTACACTCCGACAGGAATATCTGCAGACGTGACTGCGCGAACTTAAGCCCTTGTTTACGGAGGTTTCATGCACGTTACGCGACGTTGCTTTATGTAATTGCACGAGGTAATTAAATAAGCATGAAAATTTTCCTCCACACTTTTTCAGGATTAGTACTGTCAACATAATAGCCATTTTTCTTTGAAATTAACCACACCAACCGGGTTAACTATAAGTTAACCAGTCTATATTCCTCGACTTGTATTCCAAACCATGACGTAACAGTTAAGCAACCACACAAACCAGCTCACTGAGATAGTTTGACAGAGTAGTTATCTTATTGGAGGTTTGTTTATTCCTTAGTTTCTACAAACCGTTACGTCATAAAAGTTTACCGTGACGTCATAGTATTGTTAACCAGGTTTGCGTGGTTAAGTTCAAAGAAAAGTGGCTAATGTTGCTGACATGTGTGAAAGTTGATGTATATTTTATAATTTTTTAGGATCTTACATTTTTTTGTATTTCATGTTACACCATTTTTTGTACAGTTTTCGACGATTATAAATTAATATAGTAACTTCAAAGTTATCATCTCTGTCAGAATAAGTGAATAAGCCATCTTCCTCATCTGTTAAATTAGTAATAATATTTCCATCACTGGATCAAAAAGTAGTTCCTTTGGCACAAATTCTTCCTCGATAGCGATCCCTTCAACAATCGCTTATTTAACATACTGAGGGTTGTGTTATTTTATTATATCATATAATACCGATATCAACATATCATTAGTAAATAGAATGTGGTAAGATTTAACAAATTTTACCAGGAGTATCTATTCTAAACAAAATCCTATCTGGCTTGATGGTCAATGTTAAGTAAAAAAGTGTGAAATATCTATTAAAAAACAAACCCGGCGGTGACCATAAATATGCACCACTTGTTACAATGGGAGAAAAAACGAAAACCCCCAGTTAGAATTTCAACTCTGTGCGATCCAGTCATATCAAAGTTCACCTGCGAGTACGAGAGTTTTATTTTCGTGTCACAAGGGCAGAAAATGAGCTTTACCAGCCCAAGACTATTGGTGGCACGAGCGAGCTCAGCGAAGAGAGGGCAGCTGATAAGTAAGGGCTGCTAAAGCGTTTCCTGCATGTGTGACAAACAACTGTTTTTCGCCTACCGAATAAATAGGAGAATATAACAAAAATGTTTGACATATACTGACGTTTAATTAAAAAACTCATGTGAAGCGTGACAGTAATCAAGTGACAGATGGTGAAAAACTTCAAAAATCGTTGCGTTATGAATTTTCCGCCCTTGGGCTGCTGAACAATATTTTCTGCTCTATTTTTGGTGTTCATATGATGGTGGTTTTCCGGTAAGGTAGGCGAAAAAACGATATTACACTCCATTTAACAAGCCTTAAGGGTAGTTAATTAAAAGTAGTCAATTGGGTAGAAAGAGTTTTTAATTTAAGACATAATTTTTATATGTATAAATATTTAAGTAATTAATCGTTGCGTAGAATACACACCTACTACTAATAAAGATATTGATAATCGGTGAAACACTGTTTTATTTTAAACAAATAATTTTTCAAGTACCCTAGTAGTACGGATGTCCACATAACATCTATTTGGGCATTACAAACCCAATTAAAATGTCATGAAACCAGTACTACTACATTTCAGATACAGTGCGTTATATAGCAAAACAATACTGTTTGGGGGCAAATGACATAGGAATTAGCGAAATTCATATCATCGTGGTAATCTCTAGAAACGGATTTTCATCTCAAATATGACCCACGTACAAAACCATTTTCATTTCCTGCATTCACACTTTTTAGCTGCCCTTTGGAAATTAGTGATATCAGTCCTTCATTGATTGAATCACTTCATTTTTTAGATGCATGGACAGTTAATAAATATGTCTCATCAGTGAATATAATACACCTATTATTTTCTTGAAATTTGTTAATTTCTCTCAGATACTTCAATCTAATGAATCTGACTTCATGTCTTTCCATTATAGTTTTTCTATTGTTTTAAGTTTTTCTCAATCGAAAACCTATTTTTCATATGTAACCTCAACCTTTCTCTGCTACCTTTGTATTGCATTTCTTCAACATATTTGAGTGAATTTTCTGATTGTTGGTACATGTTTAATGTAAATATGGAAATTAATAGTATTTTTGATGAATTTCTTTGCCATTTTATAGATTATGTGAATCCAGGTGTCAATACTTCTTGAATTTCACGACATTCTTTTGAAATTTTCTCAACAGTGTGCAAACATTGTTACAAACCAACTTCTTAAGAGAATAAATATTTGTTATTATAGAATTATAATGAAGAAATGTAAAAAAGATAGATGTTAGATATTGATTTATATTTTCAATCAAAACGAAAGCGGTCGGTTTAAAAAAAATAAAAATAAAATGTAGGTTTGCATTGTTTCAACATCATACTAACCATAAAAAAGAAACCAGGTTCAATAAAAGGACTGACAACATTTTCTATTGTAGATACTTCTGCTTCTGGATTAAGATTAATTTCCGTTTTCTTTTATATGTTTGCCAACTGGCATAATAATTGTGTGTATGCAAGTTTGAATATAATTTATTTGCATTTACTTTTCTTTGAGTAAACTGTGAAGCTGCACTCGATTTTTCACTTTACTTTGATTTTCCATATTAATATTTAAGACCAAATATAAAACTTAATCTTAATACTACAAAATAATTACCATACTATTGAGAAACGTTTGGATAAATAAGATAACGCAAAACGTACGTATTCCAGAACCACGAATAAAGCGCTACGAATGTCGTCAAATCATTGAGCTCTCCCTACCACTTTAGTAATTTGCAAGTGCGCATCGAGTTGCAGATATCCCTGTCGTATTGTAAGTAATCAATTTCAACGTACTTAATTTTCAAAGATATATATTTGTCAGGAATCAAACCCTCTTGTCCATTAACAGTTCCTCTCCACCAGTCATTTGAAACTTGTGAAAATAAAGTCACAGAATCACCCCTTTTTAAAGATAGCTCTCTATCAGATCTAGCTATAAAATCGAATTGAGCAGTAGCTTCAATATTCTCGGAGTCATCTTCAGAAGGATATACTTCCGAATCCATATCTTCTTGCGTTTGGTCAGGCGAATCACCAACATCGCTAAAACAAAATTGGACTTAGGTACTGTGAAAAATTACAAATAGTTTTTGGCGTAAATATTCCAGAATGTGTTTAAATTTACAAATGTATCGGATCCAGATTTTCAAGGCACATGTAAAATATCCTGAAAACTCTACGAAAATTCAATTATTTTTTTTTAAGTATGATAATTTATGTAGGTACTTACTGGTCTTCAGAATTAGGCGAAATATACTTTTCATAAAGTGTTCCCCCATCATTAGGAAATATTTCATCATTAAACAGAATTATATTCTTAATAAGCTCATTAACTTGGTTCTGGTACTGTACTTGGTCTTTATCCTCGGGTACGGGGACAAGAGTTGGTCCAAAGCAAATTGCTAAATTATATGGATCCATCATGTTCTCATCAGAAAACTCGGATAGGTGATTCAGAAAAGCAAATAAGTATCTCAGCACCACTACCACTGAGCGTGGTAGACTTGCCATCAATTCCTTCATTCTGCTTATAAACTCTTTTTTAGACTCTAATTCTAAAAAATAACATCAAAACTATATTATTATAATCTTAAAATTGTTAACTAATAAAAATAGAAATCACTTTCTCATTGTGTAACCCTCCTATCTAAATATTGTTGCCCGTTAGTGACAGCTCTCTTCAAAAGCAGTAAGTTGTTTTCGTCTACAACAACTTCCAGAGTAGAGACAGAATATATATTTTCATCTAAATCAAAATATCCTACCCTACCCCTACCCTACCCTACCCTACAGAAAGTTTCGCTTCGAAAAAAAATACTCACGTGCTATTTCCATAAACTGCTCAAAATAAATGATAGGAAATAGTGGTTCCCTTAACTCTCTAAGATATAACTTTAGAACTCCTGCTACACTATTTATATCAGAAGCATCTGTCATATCTGCAAGAGGATCTTCGCCTCTTTCAAACCATTCTCTAAAGTTGTTTATTTCAACTTGTGATCCAGATACTCTAAATATACCCTGGTGATGCAAACCTAAAAGTTATTAGTTGTAACATTTCTACATCGGTTTCAGATATTTTTCTAATGACTAGTTTTAACTATGAAAGTAAATTAGTACTTACCATACAAATTTATCACTCTTATGCAAGACCGCATGATTAGAGGTATTTCTTGATTTGTGGCTTCTTGGTACTCTTCAATAGATCCTCCAAATAGTTTGGGTTGTCCACTCATCTGTAGTCTTCCAATTCTTTTACGTTTCGGCGTTTTTATTACTGGTTTTATAGAATTGCAAAAATCTGGAGCTTCTGCCAATAGAGACTGTCTTAAGAATTCCTGCTTGGCATCCAAACGTGCTATTTTAGTTGAGCCCAAGAGGTATTCTCGAAATTTCTGCGAAAATTAAGCGTAACGATTTTAATATATTCGTTCAATTGAGTTGAATATATACTTACAGTTAAATAGAATTCCTCAGTCTCTTGTCTGTCGGCTCTAAGTTTTATAGAAACAGATTCGGGAGGTTTCGTAACGGGTATTGGATTATCACCAAAGTAACCACTGCAGTCGTAATCTTTAGCGCATAACATTTCTAGTAGTGTGCTTTCGGCCGTTTCTAAAGTCTTCCATACTTCTTCTGATTCAGCTCTAAGAGAAGTTACTCTTTGTTGCAGTTGGGTCAGTCTCGTTTCCATTTCTCTGTGAAGTATACTTTGAATTGCGGGTTCTGGAGACTAAAAATAGTTTGTTTTATTCCTGATTTTGAAGTCAGTTTGTATAATACAAAAATACCAACGTTGTATAAATCTATTTGCATATTTAAACATTTAGATTATAAAGATAAAAAAATATCTAAATTTTAAAATTATTTTCGATATCTAGACATGTACATTACTGCTTAGAAAAAATAAATAGTTTGATACATCAATAAGCATGGATTGTTAAAAATTAAACGACTTAAACGTCTTACTTCATCAGTCTTTTGTCGTTGAAATTCCAACTTTTTCGGAATCATAAATGCAGCATGATTGTATTCTAAAAATTTTTGTTTATCTAAACGAGAATCTAGTGAATTTATGCAGGCTGATAACGAATCCAGGTCGTTTTGAACAGATTTCTGTCTACCTTCTTCTGCACTTATATGCATCATTAAAGCTCGGGATATACAATTGTGAAAACCAAAATCCATACACTAAAATGTAAATAAAGCATTTTATTAAAAATAACATTCAACAATTTAAGAATAAATTTTCGTACAATTATAAATTTTATCCCTGTCCTCTGAAACAGTTACATGAACTACAATAATTATCCTCGTAACCGATCATCATTAAAGTATCAATTTTATCAGTCTCATCAAATTATTTCATTATTTATCCAGCAGGAAATCTGTTTTCAATTGATACAATTTAATAATTCAATATAAAATGTCAGCACACAACAAATTTTACAAACAGAATTGACAGATATTAATACACATTATTTAGCGATTTTCTTATATGGTTTCCCATTGTCTAGGACAGATTTGATTTTTATGACAAAAAGTATTTGTGAAACAGTGATCCATGACCGTATCAGGATTTATTTATTTATCCAAATACGATAACTAATGAAACGCAACATTTTAAATGACTTTAGAATTTCACCCTGCACTTATTTAACACTTATATGATAGTAAATATTGCAGAGTTTTCAAAAGCAATATTGCTGAAGTAAGAAGACAAGGTTGACTTGGTTGAATATTCCATATAATTAAAAATTATTTTGAACAGTGTGGTAAATATGACCACCCTTATTTTTAGAGGACGTTTCCAAGACAGTTTGTGAGAAAAAATAAATATTAAAACCTACCACCGTATTATTTGTTTGTAACCAGTTCAATTTCAAACCTCCATACATAACGCAAGTCATTGAAGTTATTTATTTCATGGTCACTTTAGGTAAAAGCCGTTTATAATATTAATAATAATTCCCAATCTACAATTAATGTTTAAATTATTCATTTGAAACAATTTAATATGCAAGATTCTCTAAATCTCTGGTAGGTAAAGAACGTTTCACAATATTTCGTTGACTTGGCATCTGGCCTTAAGGATTTAGTAATAATAGTTTATAAATCCCTCATTGTACAGTAAACAGTAACAGATCCGTAATCGGTAAAAATTAGATACTAAAACATAAATAGAATTTATATTGTAAAAAAATCACTAAATGTGTCAAAATCATACAGGGTAGCCCGCTTGGATTTATTACATCAAATTGACAGATGTTATCAAAAAATATTACACAAGATTACTTTCGGAGTGAAATGATTATTACAAACTAAAAGTCTGAGACAATATTACAAACTATTATCCCAAAATCCTCAGTTTCTACTTATATTGTCTATAAATATTTTAATCCCATTATATGTTAATATAAAAGGGGCAATGGAAATAAAATAGGTAATTTTAGTACAGGTTTATATTTACACAATCAGATTAATATATTTATAGATAAGGTGGTCAACCGTTATCGTGAAAAATACTTTTAACTTGAAAAATAAAAATTCGGAAATATATCTTTATAATTAAATAAATTAATTAAAAAATTATTATTATTTTACCAGCCAAACATTTATGTTATAAAATAATCATACTGTTAGGCAATATCTTTTCGGTTTTCGAAGAAGGGAGTACGAAATTGTATAAATATGTCTAAAAATGCTAATTTATACTGAACATAAAAATATTGTTTACAATAACTACAGTTATAATAAATATTTTACTTACGTCGATCAAATCTGACAAGTCATCGACGAAATATTTGTGAATTGTTGTATTAGCAGCTTCCAAACATAATAAATATTCATTTTTGGCTTTTAGTGCTTTTAGTTTCACATCGGTATGTTTGTTTCTTCTCTGAAAACGAAAAATTCATAATCAATAACTCTACCACTAACTTCTACACATTTTTGGTCGTCATACGACTTTAAGATGTGAATCACTAGCAAGTTTCTATAATATGCGTTTAGAAATATTGTTATAGAACTTCCAAAGGTGATTTTTTTGATGGTTCGTCATCAAAAATATTTAATTTCATTATGCCAAACAGCCAGGCAGCACTGAAAGCATTAGAAAGCTAGACTGGCTTGGGAATAAATCATACTGACCCAACGCAGCAGTAAAGACCTCTGTACAAAACAGGACCGCATCCGGGAGTATAGAAAAGTGTTTCTCTGCAATCTACTAGCGTTGGAGTTTGGAGGAATCATAAAGAATATTGGGAATGAGCCCAAAGAATAACCCCCGTGAAATAATTAACCTTACCTGCACAATAGACGATAAGTTTTGTTTATTGCAATTGTATCGGTTTCTATTGCAAATACGTCAAAGTTTTTATGTAAAACTTTTTTCCATATTTTCGAGATATTTTCAAAAAATTTATTCTGGGGGTAGTTAACTAAAAATTAATTCAATATTTTTCGACTATGGATACTTTAAATTTATGTCAAAACGAAATTACTTTCAAAAATGCAGGTTTTCGTTTGGAATGGTAGTTTAAATCTTCATTTTACTGGACTATAGGTATCTACACAGTATAGTGCTAAAAAAAGAATACGGCTCAAAGAATGGACTGTCAGGAGTTCTACTCTAAGGTTTACGCGATGTTATTAGGATAATTAAGAAGATCCAAATAGGTTAAAAAAGTTTCTGCATATGTCAGATTTTAAATTTTTACTGCCATTAATTTCAACTAAAATTGAATACAAATATGCAAATTTTGAGCCTCACTGAAAGAGTGCTCTCGGACACTGTTACAATTTTGCAAATTATTTGGAAGTACTATCAGAAATAAACTTTTACTTGAGAGTGTAAACTACGTATAAGACCTGATACTTTTGGTGGAATTTATTCGGAAAACTTAGTAGAGTACATAAACATAAAACTTGCCTTCATCACTTCCTTCTCCATTAATTTATACTTTTTTGATCGGTCTAACTTGTCTTGCGAGAAAGATTGTTCCAGCTTACTTCTTTGGAGTTCGGCAGTTCGTAATTTAGTTTCCGTTTGTCGCAGTTCGGCTTGGTAGCTGTGATATGTCTTCATTGTTGTATGAAGTTCGTGTAAAACTCGGAGGATCTCTTCATGGGTTTCGTAACCTATTTCTCGGCACTGTAACAAACATAATGATATAAAAAAACAAGTAGCAATTGTTGCCTTATCAGGAGTCAAGCATTATTAAGCCTATACTTCCAAAAGTTAAATTTTTTTTCAATTAATAGCATTGAAAAATGATAATTAAATTGTTTAGCCTTGCTTTCATTTCACAATAGTTTTATTTATGCAGCAAGTGCAAAAGTAAGTGTTTATTGCACGCGACGTGAACTTGTCGAGTTCAATAAACACTTTTTGAACGAGTTGCATACAATATTTTTTCTACGTTCAAGCAAAAACCAAAAAATGTCTAATTTAAGTTGCTCTAAATGGGCTAAAAATGGCGTCGATTTGAATGTTCATGTTTGTTATGATGACAAAACGCTGTAGTAAAATGTCAGATGAGTGCAATAAAGAAATAGTTTTCCACTAAATACAATGCAATAAAGTTTTGATTTTTGCATAAACGTGGAAAAAAATTATTACTCAGTTGCTCTTTTTGTTACCTTTCATCCGAGGTATATAGGGTATCTGTGACGTCATCATAGTAGCAGCGACGCCATTGCAATGAAAAAAACTCAATGGAAGTGGGGATCAGACTTAGCTCAAATGAAAGGGCTTTTATCTCAAATTCAACGGTATATCACAGTCACACTCAAGTGGATAATTATACCAAATTTTTCAATTTATTGTTTATTTGCAACAATAACCAGTGATCGTTTAAATGCTGCAATTATCATGTCCGGATTCACTTCAGATAGGCCTATTTTTACTTTTCAACTAGTTTTTATAAATGATAAAGAAAACAGTTGGCGTTGAAATTCTACCTTAATCGCTTTTTGATTGATATTAGTAAAATCTAATGTCACTTTGATTGTGGTTACTTTCTAAATACTCATACCTAGTACCGTTTTAAAACAATACATAGTGTGAAAACTCTATGGTATAATCTATGGTGAGTGTAGGAAAAATTCTCGAAATGCTCAGGCCTTATACCAGTAGCGTTTTCCCGAAAGAAGAAACCCTTCTCATGTGACTTTTGCTATGGTTGAAGAGAAGATGCGGCAAGGTTCATTTCCAAACTCAAAGCATAGTAATCATAACAAACCAATACAGACCGAACAGAATGTGGTGAATGTTTTAGCATATATAGTGGTTAATCCCTATGTGTCCATCCGAACCATTGCAAAAATTGGTGTTACTTCAAGTTCAGTTTATAGAATTTAAAAAACCCACCATTACCATCCATTTAAATTGCATTTGATTCATGAGTTACGACCCACCGATCTGGATCGGAGATTAACCTTTATCACCATCATGCAAGTTATGATACAAGACACTCCCAATGTGTTGAGTAGCATTTTGTGGAGTGATGAAGCGCGTTTCCATAATAATGGCGTCCTGAATCGCCATAACTCTCATTATTGGTCAGTGGAAAATCCGCGGTGGGCAAGGGAAACTCGCTTTCAAACCAGATGGGGAGTTAATGTTTGGAGTGGATTTTTCAATGGTCGGTTAGTAGGCCCATATTTTTTTGAAGGCTCAATAGTCAGAGATATTCAAATTTTCTAGAAAATGACCTACCTGCGTTACTGGAGAATATTCCTTTGAATGGAAGAAGAGATATGAAATGGCAGCAAGATGGCGCAACCCCACATAATAGCGGTATTGTAGTAAATTATCCTAATGCTAGATTTCCAAACAAATGGATTGGAACTCATGGACCCTTTCAATGGCCTCCACGATCGCCGGAGCTGTCACCCTAGATTTTTTTTAATGAGGATACTTGGAAAAACTTGTTTATAATGAAAAACCTATAGATACGAACGATTTAAAAAATAAAATTAGACAAGCTTGTAATAACCTTACGCAAGAGATGATACATGCGGCATGTACACGTGAACTATTTAGACGGTTCGTTGCTTGTGTTGTTGCAGAACATGAACATGTTTTATAAAATCACTGTAAATTCGAAATGTTCTGGTTATTGTTGCAAATAAACATTAAACTGAGAATTTGGTGTAATTACCCACCCCATTACCCTCACTGTGATACACTGTTGAATTTGAAAATAAAAAGCTCTTTCATTTGAGCTAAGTTTGATCCCCCCCTTCCATTGATTTTTTTCATTGCGATGACGTTCCTGCTATGATGACGTCACAGATACCTTGTATACCTCGGGTGATGTTACTGTAAGTCCCAAAAAGATTACCCAATTTTCAAATAAACCTATTCGTTAATTCTTGAGTAGTGGTAAAAAATCTTGGGTCACCCTGTATAAATACACATTTTTGGTATTTAAGAATTTCGTCAAGTTCCCTATTTACTTAAAAGCAGATGTCTGGTGGTGCCATGCGTTTAGATGGATATGGTTACTAATTTTCTTGCTATACAGGGTGTCCCGTAAATAAGTATCGTAAATTAGAGGTATTTATAGTAGATCGTTGAAAAAGATTTTAAATACCTAGATACAGTTTTACTCTCACAGTGTTAGTTTGCAAGATACGCATATGAAATATCTCAAATACCTTCTTCTTCATCTTACTAGATGTGAAAAAAGTGCAGTGCAGAACTTTTGATAGAATCATAGAACGAAAGTTCATGCAGTTGGCAATTTATTCTTTGTGGCTTAAATTTGGTGATATGACATAAACTTTTTATATGGAACGACCCGCATATTTTGGATATTTTTTCAGTTTCTTCATCACCCGATAGGACATATTTTATGTCCATTTATTATCATTTCAACTACAGACTGACAAAAAATGTCGCAGTAAAGCAGGGACTAAATAAGGAAAGTGACATAAGTATTCACCGGTTACTTTGACTGTACCCTAGGCAAACAAATAATAAAGGTAAGATCTATCAGTTGTGCATGGAAGACTACAGGGCTCAAGGGAAGATTTCTCCAAAAAGGATCGTGAAAAGAAATCCTCATAAGACAATGAAAAAGAGTAATGGATAGAATCTCGGGAATACGACTCGGGATGGTTCACTGGCTTAACACAACCGTGATAAAACCAACGATCATCTATGGAACGATAGTCTGGTAGAGGCGGGCAGTTAATATATTCAGAAAATCCTATTAGTTATTTGTTCCAGAAGTGTCCTCCATTTCAGTTTGGAGTCAAGTGATATTTAAGTAGACTGACTGACTGAGTTTACCTTCAGTCTTGAAGAAGAAAACTTGGTTATCGAAACGCATGTTAGATAGTCTTTAGTGTTAGTGTTGGTATGGTGGTAGTGTAAGCTGTGTTCAGAATTAATCTGCGGTTCTTGTCTACTTTAGCCTTAGTGAATACTATCTTAATCTGTAGTTGTTTTATATAATTGTATTTTTTTTAAAACTGGTTTATGTGGTACTATTGGTTTTTTATTAGAAAATGATATCTTTTCACTACGCATGTTTTGCCAAATTCTAAAACTGTGATAATTTACAAAACAAAAATAGTAAACATTTTCATAGCAGTACTTTTGTCTCATCACATGTAGTAAGTATTCGCAGCATTAGGAAATGAAATGTATAAGTTGTCAGTTTGCACATTTTTTATTGATATTAACCGTAACATGTGGCGTGTTAACGTTACAGCAGAGATATACTTATAAATTTCTAGTGAAAGTGGTGATATATTTTTACAAATAAACATAAATGTCTCAAGTGGGTGATAAATTTAATCAAATTTTATACATATATAAACGCTGAACCTTTGTCTATGAATAAGAAAACAGAAATTCAAAACTTAAGTACTATTTATGCCAATATTTTAAATTTTAAACAATAAAATAAAACAAACAACGATTTTTCAAAAAAATTTACTTTAAATTCAGTTTAATTCAAATATCTTCATACATCTATAAAATTATCCAAGAATATTATTAATTAATAACTACCCAAAATATGTTTCTATAAATTATTATTTTTGAATAATATAATTCACTTTAATCTAAAATGTAGATGTAATGAGATATCTGAACTACACAAATCTATACAAAAGTTGACTATTTAATATATAGACGAAAGACATAGTGTATTATTAAAAATAATTCATAAATATCAAAGTAACATCTTGTCTCATAAGTGACAAATCATTCAAAATTTATACCTTGTTTAATTAGGAAAGTTTCAAGATTTTTTTATATTCTTTTTAATATAGAGGAACTAGCTTCTAAGTTAATCTCAAAAAGGTAATACTAATTTAATATATTTTTTCAATTAATACATAAAGATGTCGTTATTTCATTAATTTCAGAAGTGACTGAAGAAGGTAAAAAATATTACCGAAAGCTTTCACTGTATCTTTATTTAGTATACATTAAAATTACTGGCTGCAATCCCCGATAATTAAATATATTTAGTACATATTATATAAATATATATATATATACAGGGTGTCCCGATTTATTTTTTAAAAATTGGGTAATCTTTTTGGGACCTACAGTAATTTCATCCGAGGTATACAGGGTATCTTTGACGTCATCATAGAAGCAGGGACGTCATAGCAATGAAAAAAAATCAATGGAAGGGGGGATCAAACTTAGCTCAAATGAAAGAGCTTTTTATTTTCAAATTCAACAGTGTATCACAGTGAGGGTAATGTGGTGGATAATTACACCAAATTCTCAGTTTAATGTTTATTTGCAACAATAACCAGAACATTTCGAATTTACAATGATTTTATAAAACATGTTCATATTTTGCAACAACACAAGCATCGAACCGTCTAAGTAGTTCTCATGTACATGTAGCATGTACCATCTCTTGCGTAAGATTACTACAAGCTTGTCTAATTTTATTTTTTAAATCTTTCGTGTCTACAGGTTTTTCATTATAAACAAGCTCTTTCAAGAATCCCCATACATAAAAATCTAGGGGTGACAGCACCGGCGATCTTGGAGGCCATTGAAAGGGTCCATGAGTTCCAATCCATTTGTTTGGGAATTTAGCATTAAGATAATTTACTACAATAGCGCTATTATGTAGGGTGCGCCATCTTGCTGCCATATCATATCTCTTCTTTCATTCAAAGGAATATTCTCCAGTAACGCAGGTAGGTCATATAGAAATGTATTTTATTGTTTTAAAACGATACTAGGTATGAGTATTTAGAAAGTCACCACAATCAATGTGACATTAGATTTTGCTAATATCAATCTAAAAGCGAGTATTCTAAGGTAGAATTCCAACGCCAACTGCTTTCTTTAGATTTTATAAAAACTAGTTGAAAAGTAAAAATAGACCTATCTGAAGTGAATCCGGACATGATAATTGCGGCATTTAAACGATCTCTGGTTATTGTTGCAAATAAAAAATAAATTGAAAGTTTGGTAAAATTATCCACTTGAGTATCCTCACTGTGATACACCGTTGAATTTTAGATAAAAAGCCCTTTCATTTGAGCTAAGTTTGATCCCCCCTTCCATTGATTTTTTTTCATTTCATTGCGGTATACCTCGGATGAAATTACTGTAGGTCCCAAAAAGATTACCCAATTTTTAAATGAACCTATTCGTTAGTTCCTGAGTTACAGCCTGTAAAAAAAATTGGGACACCCTGTATATATATATATATATATAATTTAAGAAGAAACATTTACCAACTATTCGTACATTAGGGATTGATAGTATATTGAAAAAAGAAGTGAATCTTTATTTAGAAATAGCATAGCTCAAAAAGGAGAGATAGGAGAAAATATTGATCTAAATAATCTTAGTATAGTATATAATATACAGTGCTATTCAAAAGTCCCCTCCCCCCCTCGTATCTTTTGAACGGCTACACTTACATTAATAAAATTTGGAGTGTGAAAATAAAGTGTTGTAAACTTCTCTACGAATGGTAACAGATGACGTAATAGTAATAGATGACGTCACAGTGCCACTCTAGCCAATAATTTTAAATAGGACCTTATGGCAAGTGATATCTCGTTTGAAAGGCATCGACATTGGCTACATAGCCATATTAATTTTGTTTGGGTTTAAGCTAATTTTGACGGATAAATTAAATAAATACCAAAATTATTATTTCACATTTAAATATTGAAGATTTTTCAGTCCGCCTCTGGTTAGTTGTCAGAAAATTGACGTTTTTAATTTAATAGTATTTGTTGCTTTGTAAAGTTTTTCTAAATAGCTTAAATATTTAATTTTATTATTGTTTAACGAGACGTTTGAGAGTTTACATAGGCAAAATGGTACGTACTCAAGCCGACAAAGTAGCAGCTATCTTAATAATTGGTGAATCTAGAAAGAATCTCCATGAAGCGGAACGTTTATTTAATGAGAGATACCCAGATCACCCTATCTCGAGAACTTATTTTAGGGAGCTTCTTCACAAGTTTGAAGCAACAGGTAGTGTTCAAGATGCCAAACGATCTGGTCGACCAACATTTAGTAATGATAAAAAAATTGATATAGTTGCTGAAATGGTAGTAAACCCTACTTCCTCTTCAACTAAAGTTGCGTCTATCTGTGAAGTAAGTAAAAGTACAGTACAGAGAGTGTTGGCTAAAAATAAATTTCATCCATACAAGTTAAAAATGGTGCACCACCTTTCGGATGACGACCCCGACAGAAGACTCGAATTCTGTGAACGTATGACAAATAAAATTAGTCAAAACCCACATTACACAAAAACAATTTGTTTTAGTGACGAAAGTACTTTTTGCCTCAATGGAAATGTGAATACACAAAATGTAAGGTATTGGAGTGACACAAATCCTCACACCTTTCGTGAACAACATACCCAATTTCCAGAAAAAGTCAATGTTTGGGCAGGTATTTTGGGAAACCACGTAGTTGGTCCTGTTTTCCTAAATTCAAATTTAAGCGGTGAAGTGTATCTGGAGATGTTACAAAATGCAATTGAGCCGTTAATTCTTGAAATTCTGGAAAATAATCCAGATGAATTCGGCCATCTGGAAATAACATTTCAACAAGATGGTGCTCCTGCACATTATTATGGTGCAGTAAGACGTTACCTGGATTAAGAATATCGAGGTAGATGGATCGGCCGGCGAGGTCCTATAGAACGGCACCTCGGTCACCAGATCTGGCACCATTAGATTATTTTCTATGGGAGTACTTGAAATCCAAGGTTTATACTACGGCACCAGATAGCATTGGCGTTTTGGAAGAAATGCAATGCAATTTCAGCTGACACATTTGGACGAGTACGACAAGAGTTTACTAATAGGATGTATTGCTGTCAGGAAGTCCATTGTTGATATTTGATTAATTAAATGTAAAAAAATAATTTCAATAATTTTGGTATTTATTTAATTTATCCGTCAAAATTAATTTAAACCCAAATAAAATTAATATGGCTATGTAGCCAATGTCCATGCCTTTCAAACGAGATATCACTTGCCATAAGGTCCTATTTAAAATTATTGGCCAGAGTGGCACTGTGGCGTCATCTATTACTATTACGTCATCTGTTACCATTCGTAGAGAAGTTTACAACACTTTATTTTCACCCTCCAAATGTTATTAATTTAAGTGTAGCCGTTCAAAAGATACGAGGGGGGGGGGACTTTTGAATAGCACTGTATATAATAATAAAGGCAGCACAAATTCTTAATTTTTATAATAGGATCAAAAAAATAATGGCGTCACATAAGAAATTTTAATTTGCATTCAAAGTTGTATAATTTTGTTGGTTAAGATAGTAAACATAAACTATAGTCATACATTAATTGTTTCATCGTTTACGGTGTTAAATATTAGCATAAATAAAATCAATAAATAACCGAAAAATTATCAATAATTTATACTCCTGATGAAACCAATCTTGTAATTTGTGAAACGGGAGTAGAATATCTTATATTTCTGTTGTGCAATTTGTTATTTATTGAATTTATGTAGTCAATCTATAAAATATTGAAAAATTTTTAGAGTTGTATAAAACAATTTTTTCAAAATTTTCATTCATCTTCGTAACAATAAGGTATCTGATATTGAGCAAGATAGATTTCATTTGTTAATAACTTTGATATAAAATCATTTGTCAGTTCAGATCGTTTATTTGCCGCCATGGTGATTATTTTATAGTTACTGATATTTCATCTGCCTTTATTTGGTTTGTTTCCTATTAGGTCACTATTGTAATTTTTATTGAGTTTGAGAAAATCAGGATTTATTAAAACCATTATGGTTAGTACCTATAAAATAACCGTGTGAATTTATTGTGATATAATATGGTACTTTGATTGATGTTATCGTTGGAAAGTCAATGGTTTATGAGGTCAAAAAATGATCCAATGGTGTAGTGTAATCTTATACTTTAAGGGTAATTGATATCAAATTTGATAGAGCACAAATAATTGGAATTATGTTAGCATTTGAACAAAATATTTAGGCGATACTTATTTTATTAATTTCAGGTTTTTTTTATATCAATCATCAAAGTATTTTAAAGCATAATTAGAAATTATGACAATATTATAAAGACAGAAGAAAGAAAAAAATTACATCATAAAAAAAAACGAAAAGGAATATTTCCAAAAATGTCGACATTTTAAAAAATTAAGCTTCGTAACTCAGTACATAATTTATGTCATGCAGCAAAAGGTTTTAGAGCTATTACAAATAGAGAACAGTACAGGAAGTCATCACAGAAACATCCGGTTGCTTGGCAACTGATCACATGTACAAGTCACAGAGGCGTTTCTGGTTTCTTGTTTCATTTGTTGTTGAGTGACATATTGTTTTTATGTGAAGAGCTTTTATATATTATTCTACGTTTGATAATAATTTTGCGATAAAATAGATATAGTTCGATTTTGACTTTTAGATGGATATTTTAAGAATTTAAATAAGTTAAAATAGGGTGCGATATTGAAACCAGATTCGGTTGGAAACTATTACATATATTGATGACGTGACTGTACTGTTCTGTAAATACTGGTAGATAGGATTTTTTTTTATTTATAGAGGAAATCAAAAGAATCGAAGTGTGAAACGATAAATATAAAAAATGTTTTTGTAAACAAGTTTAGTTAGATTGATATTCCTCTGTAACCTAGGTTTAGAGAAAAGTCCCCTATGCAGGGGTTGCGGCATGGTTGACGAAACGTCGGATCATGTTACCCTCGTATGCCACATTGGGCTGTGCTACCCAGGCAAATCTTCGGTGTCCTTGTTATGGCCTCTGGAGGCATAATCAGGCATCCACTGAAGAGGATTGAGTCCTTCATCGAGGGACTCGGCTTCATGGGTGCATAAGTAGCAGGAATGGCACAATCGGCCCGCCAGTGGCCCCAGTGCCGGAACCTTAGCTTGGGTTTGTCTTGGTCAAGGTTCGCCTGACTAAATTAGTAGTAGTAGATTGATATTAGAATATTGGAATTATATTATATACTGTTATAGTAAATATTTAGTATCTTCTAAATTTTGCTTCAAGGCCTTCTCTTAACAATAATCTCCCGAAAACGACACCACTTACTTTAGAAACGTCCTGATGCAATGTAGTAAGTTAGATGCTACCGGCACCAAATGTGAAACAAAGTTTAAAAGAGAATGTAAGAAGTGTATTGATGCCGATGTTAATAGAGGCACATCAATAAACGTTATTCTTATTGATAGATATCGCAGAATAATTATAATTATTTTAACGCTTTATAAGTTTCGAAAAATATTTTTCAAAACAGTGGCCGTTCAACTAAATAGCTACAACTACTTCCCGGGCCATACGCCCCGACGGCTATTGTCAAACGGGGTTGGTATGTCTACAATATATTCAACACCAACGATTCTAGTTTGCAATTAGAATGGACAACATAACATATAGACCGGTTTCGGCGTATTTGCGCCTCATCAGTACAAGACTAAAAGAAACACTGAAATCACAATTAATAAATTTCTTCCAGTAACGGAAATGTTAAAGTGGTGGTAATAGCGGCATCTTCGCCTCCAGCTGCAAACCAAAATTCGAGATTTGACAACAAGCCACGTGGGCTTGAAACAATAAAGTATTATTACAGCTTCCTGTAATATTGTCATATTTAATAAAGCGTGTTACCAATTAATAGATATCGCAAAATAATTATAATTATTCTAACGCTTTATAAGTTTTTAAAAATATTTTGCGATATCTATTGTTAACACGCTTTATTAAATAGGACAATATTACACGAAACTGTGATAATAATTTACTTTGTTATTCTTATTCTTTGTATTCTATGCAAAGAGAATTTATTACCAAATTCATCATTATATAATAAAAAAATCATTCTAGCTCTTCGGATCGATGTTGAACTAACTCGTGAAACAAATCAGTCTGCATATTCTCAAAATAGTTCATTAGAAGAGTCGAGATTGAACATTACATTATTATCCATTTCCAGTATACAGATTGGAGCTAATTCTTCAAAACGCTACCGAAAGGTAGAAAATAAAAATATTCGAATAAAGATTGTAGTTTAATTCCTATTAAAAACAAACCAAATGAAAAAGATGGGTAAAGTCAACACACATTAATTTTTCCAAAATTAACCGTATTCACCAACACAATTTCAAAAGCAATTTATTACTTGCAATAAAATAAATATTTATAATAGTTTTGAGTTTTTTATGATTCATACTAGTCCAATTTGAAAGCAACGTGTTGACGTTCTGAGGTTTAGTAACAAATATTTCAAGAGGGGACTATGATATGCCATATATTAATGAAAATTATTTCAAAAAAAGTTATCGCTGAAATTCTCTTTTTCTTCCTCTCCACAAAGTCCACATTTTGTTTTTTTATGTATAGAATAATGTGTTGAATGGTAACAATTGGTGGCCTTCTAAATTAACAGAATAATTATAAAAAGGCTCCTTCAGTAACAATTACCATTACAAAATTCAAGCAATTGAAGAAATAATTCAACTAATAAAAAAACAATTTAGGTGCAGTTAGTAATAAAACAACTTCCAGTACAGCTAAAAATTTACACGACCATTTAATTGTTCATAAGTTAGTTTAAAAAAAAATAATTTTAGCAAATAAGTAATGTGTTTTTATTTTTTCTACATTATTGGAAACTTACTATATGACTTATTCAATTTAATTTAATTACTCCTTTGTACTCGGTACAACATATTTTAATATAATTTCATTAATCATGTATATTTTAAACATTTTTGAATGCTTAGTGATACTAATATTATATGGTAATTTACAGAGAATAGCCCGGTGCAAATTACAAACTTCATTAAGATTAAAATGGGCTTCTGTGCTTCTACCCACTACGACCTTTGCAGATCTATTGTACAAAAATAGAGTCCGCAAGTCATTCATAAAACTATCCGAAAAGGCGGCTAACATTCTATCGCCATACATTTCTTTCATCAATAACTTTCAAGGAGTGGGGAGAAACTGTCGGATTAGTCGGACAATGCCACTGGCATATAGAACAGATTTACTTACAGGTGAAAAGAGAGGTTAGGAAAATTCCGATTGTTTTTTTGCAAATTTGGCACTGAGGAACCATGATTTTCTCAAAAAAATATTGTTTTTAATTATATCTGTACGCACACACACAAATATCATTTGACAACACGAAAACAATAAACTAGGAACGTCGAAACTTCGTAGTAAAATTGATAGTAAAATGGTTTCCGCCTTTTTCTCGGTGTTGCTATATTTCAGACAGACAAAATTATTAACACGCATTTGTTTCGTTTAAACCTCAAAAGTTTCAAACAAAAACATATTTTTGTTACATAAACTACTTAGGATAATTATTTTAAAGTCGTTTTTATGTAATTTCTTAAAAGTACATTTTTATTTTGTACGTTTTTATCGTGTCCCATAATTCAGTTGTCGCAATACAAAGGAAAAGTAAGACATCTGGCAAAGGGTCGGCAAGTTACCTTAGAATGTGATGTAATGTTGGGTTCACTTTTAAATGTAAACAAATGTATCTTTTTAATGTATCAATCTGAGGTATGTGCCAAAATGTTATGTTCGATTTTCTTGCATAAACCCGTCTTTGTTACTAGACTCCGAATGCCAGGCCTCAGGTCCTCCTTATGTTGGGAGGATTGTAGTTTTTCCTCCCCTAACGATAAAAACCTTAAATGTTTGCTGAGTTTTCCTCATCTTCCCTGCAATATGGTTAAATATGGTTGTGTCTACCAATCCGATGTTGTTCATGTATTATTGAGTCTACAGTGCCCTATCAGGACCCCGTCCTGGATGTTCGTCTATTCTGGATTAGTACCTTATAAATGTCTCATTGAATTTTGGAGATGGTTCTTTGACGAACAACTTATTTCATCTAATTACTGTTATTTATTTTTTGCAGGGCTTTTGCTTTACCACAGTAACTGATTGCTGTTTTAGACGCATAGAAAGCAATTTCCGAATGCTAATAAGCAAACATTAACGTTAACTCAGTAATGAAAGAAAAAAAAAATCAGTAATTCTAACGATTTATACATTGAAGTTTATATTTATTTACTAAATACAAAATATAGTCTATAAATAACAATTTTATAACTTGTATTGTAAATCATATTTGCTGTAAGATTAAAAATTTCCAATTAAAAAAAAATTTTGTATCGATAATTATTATTAACCACCTTTCCAGCAATACCACTCAAAAACTGTTGATTGTAGAGTGTTTGCCCAAAGTAACTTCTTTGTAGTTTGTTAATTCCCTACAAAAGCTGTACACTCAAAAATTTCCCGTGTTAATTATATGAGAAATCGAATGTTTGAATGAGCGATGCCTCTAATTAACATATTTTTCCAACGGAACTTTTTTTCTATACATTATCATATTTTCAGGTAGGACCGAAAAAAAAAATCGCCTAAAAATGAAACACCCTAAGAGGGATATTATATCAAGGGCAGCAGAACTAACGAAACGTACTACATGAACCCGTGTGACAGGTACAAAATATTATAGAAACGGTGGAGCTTTACCATCACGTATACGTATATACGTATAGTAACGTATATACGTATAGTAACAGTCACGTGATGGTAAAGCTCCACCGTTTCTACTTTATTTAATTAAATATATTCTTCATTTCCATTATATTCAATAGAGTTGAAGCTGAAAACCGGATATATTCTACATTCAAGATTTTAAATTATGTGTGTGAGTGTACTTTTTTGCAACACGATATGTACATTTTAATTTAAAAGAGAAATATAAATAAAATTTAAATTCAACTCACCCTTTTGTAAATTCTCTGAACGTCTTCCATAACTTGTGAAAGACGGGTGACCAAATGATTAGAATAAACTTCAGATAAGGCAGCATGATCCCTACTTAGATTCTTCGTTTGAGCAACCAATTGCTGCCAGCACGTATAACTTGAAAATAAAGGCCACTGTTCTCTTCTGAAAAAAAGTGTGTAAATTTAGTTGAAACAACTTTTCTGTACAGTATTTCTCATTTTAACGTAAGTTGTTATCCAAAAACTAATTTCCACCTTATCAATAAGGAGCGAATTAACATTTTAAAGGAAACTTCCATAATTTATTCAATATCGGAATTTCCTTTTATTGAATAGTCTAATGCACTTTCATTTCTACATTAGCTATCATCAGGAACTGTGTCAATATTTAATAAAAAATTCAACTCTCCAATTTTTTAAAATATGTTTTTTGTAGTTTCGACTCCAACACTGCAACTCCTCACACTGGGACCCGATTCATTCCAAAAATTCATGCGCTTAAACAATAACTTTACAAAGGGCCTTATATCTTCTACAGGCAAACTTCACTTCTTTCCATTCAACGTCATAGAAAAACTAATTATGATTTAATTAATTTATTAAAAGTGGTTTAAACTAATAAATTTATATTGTCAAGTATCTATGGTAGTTAATTTTTCAATTAAGTTTCGGAACTTGTTACATTGGCATTTCTTCTATACAAATGACCTTCATTCAGTCATAATGCTTTTTTTATTAAATTGTCCATCGTCTTGGGCTAGTGAAAATAATTCCAATCGAGTTTAATTCTATAGGTGACCAGGTTTAACACACAATAGACTGTTATCAACACGTCAGGTATACATTAAAGAAATAATTCTGAGAATAAATTTGTATCCTTTCAGTAAAAAGGATGTCCCCTGTATAATTAAGCGGTTAAACTATGAAAATATCTTTCAATGTGATTGTTTGCATAGCATTTTTATTTATTCAAAGCCACCCACTAGTCACTACTACGGGCCAATGGAAAGCGCTGTAAACTATTTTAAGAGTTAAAATGAAGTGCAAGTCATATCACATTATACTCAGGACATTAAATACATTAAAAAATGATATTAACCTCGTAGACGACAAGCAATCATTTTTGTTTTTAAGCTTAGTAATTGGAAGTTATCATGTTTATTAGATTAAAAACTCTATTAATCAAAATGTTTTGAAAGCTGTTCAAAAGATATGGTTATGCATTTTCGGGTAGTTTATTCTGTTTTTTGTCCAATTTGCTTGTGTTTTTTTTCTGTAATGATTATAATTACGTACTAAATTAATTTTTGTTCTCACATATCAATTAATTTTACTAATGTATTCTTTTTGGTTAGAAATGAATAATGTTTTTATATAACAGTCCTTCGTTTATTTTAATACTTTCTAGTTTAAGGGCACGCACAACAAGAAAGCAGGTTATGGGCGAATTATGTTAGAACTTGTTAAAAATTGAAGGCACGTTAAAAAATATGTTTCGTGGTAAGTGATTGTGTATTTGCTTAATAACTATACCGAGGTTACCTACCTATACCTGTTTTTTATAATTTTCAGTTTTCAAATAGTTACAATAAGTTTTATAACAATGTCAACGCCAAGAAGTGCCAGAATGAAAAAAATTACTTACTTAGAAATTAATTAAGAAATGCTGAACTTTGAACATCCAATGTCAGGGCTACCTAGTCAGGGCTACCTACTATTAAAAGGAAATGGGAGAACTGGCATTGATATTAAATAATGAGCCAGAACCAAACAAAACTGTTAAGCAGTGGAAAGAGGCAGGTACTTGCAATCTGAAAAATAACTAGAAAATCCAGAGCACTTGTGTATGAAAACACTGGAACGGGAGGGGGGCCAACAAATTCAAAATGAAATATACAGTATGGTGCAAATGAAAGGAATAAATTCGTTATTTCGTAAACCGGCGACTTTAAGGAAAAATCCAGAAACCCGTCGATTTTTATTTTAAAACGGGCTATTCGTAAGGATACCTTTTTATTTTTGACGTCATCTATGCGAGCGTGATGACGTCATCGCTAAAATTTTTAAATGGAAATGTGGGCGTTGTAATACATTATTTGAAAGGTCTTTTAAATACTTATTCAGCCATATCAATATGTCTGAGTAATTGATTTTTGTATTTGTTTAAAAAATTAATAAAATTTTATTATTACTTTAAATATTTAATATGTATTACTCATTAAATACAACGACAGGTCACAAACCCATATTAGTATGAGAATAATTAAATAAGCCCATAATTTTCTTGAAATCCTTAATCCAGCTTTGGCGACCAAGTGGTCTGTACCTTTTGTACCTTTCGAATAGTGAAAGGATTAAATTTGGGTAAAACTGACCGCGGCGATCAAAAGGTATATTCCCTCATAACCAGTGACTGCCTTCACAAAATTTATTTTTGGATGTCAATAAATACATCATACCAATACTTAATACATTTTATTAAGAAACCTGTTGAAATTTCATCAATAATATTTGTGACAATACGCGAATCAATTACTGTACATATTGGTATGGCTGAATAGGTATTTAAAAGACCTTTCAAATAATGTATTACAGCACCCACATTTCCATTTAAAAATTTTAGCGATGACGTCATCACACTCATATAGATGACGTCAAAAATAAAAAGGTATCCTTACGAATAGCCTGTTTAAAAATAAAAATCGACGGGTTTCAGGATTTTTCCTTAAAGTCGCCGGCTTACGAAATAACGAATTTATTCCTTTCATTTGCACCATACTGTATAATGCTGTACCAAGTGCTGCACTTGATAATAATAATTCTTTAGATGCTAAAATGGATGTAGATTTCGAATAAATACTAATTGAGGTAGGTTATTTTGTGAATTTAGTTTTATCTTTTATCACTGAATATTAAGGTAAAATAAAAAAATTATCTTACAGTATTTTTCAAGTACATCACAACAAATCAATGAGGAATATTTCAACACCAATGAAAATGAAACTTTTACAATACAGGTACCAATAGAAATATATATAAAAAGAAGTTTTATACATGTAAAATCATTTTCAGGAAACGGACAAAATCTCTCATGTTAATCAAAAAAGAGATGTGGACACCAGAAAAAAATCAAGGAAAGCAGAAAATCAGTAGGCATAGCAGAAATAGAGGGTTATAACGATGACGAAGGGGGTCGACCCAGCACTGTAGTGGATTGAAGTGTCGAACGCGGTTAGTGCTTGGATGGGTGACGAATGAACACGAGGTATCATGTAGATATGTCGTCTTTCGTAGGAGACGTAAAACCAAGGTCCCGAGTCCATGGATGTTGGGTACGATAAAGATCCCTCTACCACTGAATGGAGCACTAGTGGGTTCGGCAAAATTTCTGGTTAAAGGTAGTGTGCTCATGGCGTCGGTGATTAGCTACAGTCGTAAAAAGACCGACGTTAAAAAAACAAAGAAAAAAAACTATGACCATGAAAATCAATTTTAACTATTAATATAATTGACCTCTTTTATTTAGTATCCCTATTTCTAACATCTGAAAACAATATACTTATTGTAAAAAAAAAGTCAATAACCCCGTACGTTTGTTTTTTTGTTCTAGCGGAAGTAAATACCATATTTTTTTAAACAAACTTTAGTTTTAATTGCTTTCTAAAATTTCACATAAAATTTTATTATCCAAGTTACGACGTCATAAACTTTCATCTGCGATTGCCTCTGGATCATCACAAACTATAATTTATATATTTATACGCGAAGATGTCACAGCAAATAGCAAGTATATATCAAAATGTCAGAAATTTTATACATGTCATAATACCAATTTTATATTTCCTTTGCTCGACTTTTAACAGTACACAACAAATAAAAATGAAATTGATTGAAAGATAAAATTTAATTTTTTATTTACTGTTGGTGTAATAATCAGGATTTTATCTTTATCCACTGATTCTACACTTATTTTTATATTTGATATTTTCACAGCCTGAGGAAACTCGGAAATGCAATCCCTTGGTACACTCAAAAATTATTACTAGTTTCTTAGTTACTAAATAAGACGGCAGACTTTGCATTAAGTTCAACTAACTCTGAGAAGATTTACTGGGTTTTTAATTAGGTCATTAACATCGAAGATCTATTTTAACCGGATTTAGACTTTAAAATCATTTCTTAATATGAAGAGACAGCATCACCTAATCCGTCGTTCATATCTTAATGTTTTTTAATGATAAATAAATAGGGTCAGATTAAATTATATTTTATATAGATATACACGCTTTTTATCAGGATATTCTTCAAAACGAAGTTAATTTGATTAAATGTTAATATACGAGATTATGTGAAAATTTCGGCTGATATCAAAATCTGCTACTCGTTCAATGGGGACAAGTATTTTTGCCTAAAATAAATTGTTTTATCACTTGTCAATTAATACTATAATTTGTTGCAAATATTATATAGTATAGTATTATAAAGTATTGGAATGCAATAATTCTTTAACAACCAGATGTTTATCGGACATTACAGAGTAGTACTGGAAATTCACGAAATATTTTACAATAATTTAACTATTGAAAATTAATAAATTGCCACAATGTTTAAGTTTATAAATAAAACTTGTGGTGGATCTTTTCGAATATAAAATTAAGTACTATAATAAAATTGACTGACATTTCGTTTTTTAAATAAGATTCCATCTTGTGGCATTTCGACTGAAGGTCTTGAAGAATAATTTGTCTACGGGGCTATTATATTTGAAATTGTTTTTTTTTGGTATCGATTCAAAAGTTATGCAAGAAAATGTCCATCTATCATTCTATCAGAACAAAAAGATTGTGATTATTATCAGAGATATGACCATTATATTGTTGACAGCCACCACCTGACATTTGTAAATTTATTAATGGGATGACGAAATATATCAGTATTCAAGGAACACTCCAAAACCTCTCATCAATCATCAAACTATCGATCCATTCCAGCATTGTATGGAAAACAAGAAAAATCCTCGTAGTATTTCAAAGGATTTCCACTCATGTCGGATTTATTGTTGGTAATTTTGATAACCTCAATCTTTTTTCGACGCGGGATTCTGTATGACTATTTTTATTATTATTTGTGTCTCTGAATGGTTGAGATATTTTGACATCTTTTCATATATGTCAGTTAGTTTTAATACTTAGTTAAGACGAAGTATAAGACTTTCATTAATAGTACATATATGCAGCCTTTGGTAAATTCTCAACTAAAAGTTGAAAAACTGCTGTATGTATGAGTAATGGATTATTATGTAGTTTAATCAGTTTCCGATATAATACTGTATATAAATTTAATCGTGAATATAAATATGACTAACAAACGTTTTTAGTACCGGTATGGTTCTTATCAAATTAGTGTTCCAGTTGAATGCAACTAATTACAAATTCTTAATGTTTACATTATCCTCTTGACATGCTGGAAAAAGGCCACAAACAGGAAATTGATATGAAATGGTTATCACTAAACCCACAGATTGGCGTACTGTATTAATATGCTTTAAATTTTTATAAAGTAAAACTAAGGAAATAAGAAGATTAAATTATATATAATATGTTGGTAAATTCGCAATATTTGATATTCGATAATTTTTTGGTCCATCGTTATTACAATAATTCTAAATTGAGTTGAAAGACAAATGTACTACTTATATGTGATACTTCTTTGTTTAGTAGACGAAGTGTTTTGAAATACATTGCGTAGGTAACCCAAAACAATTAAACTTTATGGGTGCGAGGTTGAATGGAGACAAGATGTCAAGTACTTAGGTTTTACTCTGGACAGTAAACCCCTGTGGAATAAACACAAAAAGGAGATTACATACAAAAAAAATGGCTCTAATGGTGTGCAGGAATATGGCCGGGAGAAATTGGGGCTGTAATCCAAAAATGCTGAGCTGGCTGTACACTGCCATAGTGAGACTAATTCTGGAGCCATTGTGTGGAGTAGTAGAGCCTATTGACGAAAATAGAAAACCTTTCTAAAATTCAAAGACTAACCTGTATTTGCATTGCAGGAGCAATGAGAACATGGCCAACGGCAGCCATAGAAGTGATTCTCAACCTCACACCACTACATATGGTGGTGGAAAGTGTGCAGAAAGAACATGATACAGACTAAGTAGAGAGGAAATCATTATAAAAACACCTTACTTCTTAGAAATCAGAAAACCTGGGACATGCTACAAGATGTTATGATGAAAAAGTATAACTTTTCAAAGAAATTCGTTACGGGAGCTTTGATAGGAGTGTACGTGCCAGGGATCAAGCACTCTGAAAGCTTGGGAAAAACCCCAAGTATCTTTCAAGCGGAAAATCACGCCATAAGAAAGTGTGCCCAGTTCAATATTGACAAGGCTATAGAAGGCAAAAGATTATCATAATGTCGGATAGTCAAGCAGCCATCAAAGTACTGAGCCCTTGTGTAATCAGTTCGAAAATGGCGTGGGAATGTCTAGGCATACTCAATAAACTAGGCGAGAACAATATAGTAACCTTACAGTGGATTCCAGGACACACTAGAATAGAAGGAAATGAAATAGCAGTTGGACTAACAAAGAGGGGGACTGAAAGACGCTTTTGCTGGCCGGAACCCTTTTGCGGTATCATCTCCAATGTAATATTGGAAGAAATAGGCAAAGCCGAAGAAAAGAGAAGATCTGAGCATTGGAAAGATCTAGTAGGGCTTAGACAATCAAATATTCTGATGGGTGACTACAACCCGCTGAGATCAAATGAAGGCATAAGCCAAAGTAAAACTGCACTAAGAGTTTTAACAGGGATCCTAACGGGACATTGCCGCCTGAATGGGCTCCTGAAGGAAGAATAATGTAGATTCTGTGGAATGGAAGAAGAAGCCTCCATCCACATACTTGATAATTGCACAGCAATTCAGAATCCTAGGGCACAACACCTATTGGATATAAGAGAGGCATTTACCCAAGTTGAAGCCTGCAGGTATCCCAAAATTGCTTAGGGAAATAGGACTATACATCAGAGCTTAAAAATCGAGGCAGTATTAAGAAAACAAAAAAATTACCACAAGCAACGAACGGAAACTTCTAAGGCAACCCAACAATAAAGCAATTCAAATAACAACGCCAACTAATCGCTGTAAGTCACACGAACTAGTGAAGTACCTTAAGGTAAATCTTAAATAATAAGATGCTTGTGATAAACATAATAAATAATTATAATTATTTATTTGAATTCGCTTATTATATCGAAGTTTCTAAAACTAAGAACGAGTTAGATGTAACACTGTGTTGAATGGCACTTTTGTGCTGACACCTTTCTGTGTGTCTTGGGTGTTGAAACCAGACAGCATCCAATGATGACACTTATTTCTATAAATCGAAAGAATTCAGTAACTGTAACATTGAGATACATATACGGAATGTTCAACAAAAGGAAAAGTATTTTGTTAGTGATTGTTGATGATGAAATAAAATACAGGATGTTCCATTTAAAAGAAGCGAGAAATTCATGTATGTGAGGATTTGGTCATCTTGTATACAAATAATAAACTAGCACAAAAATCTTTTGGTCATAAAAGATTAACCCTCAGTTGCTAATATAACACAGGGTGACGATTTCAATAAGATTTTCACTTAAAACTGGCTAAATCCTATTAAAACCTCATATTTCCGGAACGGAGAAAATGAACGAAAATAAAATTTAATGTAATAGATGGCGTTCCATTTATAAAATCATAACTTTGTTATGCTATAAATATATGAACTGAAGCACTCTGTATATTAGAAAATAATTCTGAAATGATAGATTTTCGAAATAGAATGGAAAGGAATTGCTCAGGAAACCAAAAATTATTTTATAGAGTTTTAAAATCATTTGGAACCGCACATAAAAAGCAGAAACGGATAAATACTAACAAATGAAATAAAAATCATGGTAAGCATAATTTAAAGAGCTACTAGACCAACCCGCCCAAACAACTGAATACAACACTGAAGAAGCAAAAACCGAAAATCAGGATGAAGGTAAAGAAATCGAAGTGATACAAATCGAAGAGTTACAAAATACGGTTAAAGCCACAAAGAATGGAAAATCACCTGGGAATGATAAAATTACAGCTGAAATGGTAAGAACCTTGGAATTACAGGATTAGAAAGAATATTATTAGAAACATTAAATAAAACATGGAAAAGCGAAAAAATTACAGAAGAATGGGGAATAGCATTAACTACTCTATATACAAAAAGAGGGACCAAAAACAATGTCACAATTATAGAGGAATAACCCTGAACTATAATAATTTGTATTATCATAACCACAGGTATGGTTATGATAATAACAATACGACAATAGCTGACTCAACAAAATACTTGCCCCCAAAGAAACGCACTAAGTCCGTGGTCAACTAATCTAAGTTGTGACATTAAAAGCTGAATGGAAAAAAATTGGATTGTCCGCCACCCTCACTTATGTAGAAAAAACAGGGTTTGTCAGCAATAGGGTCAATTCTATAAGAAGTGGTTAAAACTTAACGGCAAGTCGTTATATTTGACGAAGTTTACGCTATTAGAAATGTTTTAATCTATACATAGTCAAGATTAGGATTTCAATTTTACAAGATATGGTGTCTAATTAAGAGTTTTCCGTTCATATTTTAAAGATTATTATGCGTACAGAAAAGTAAAATGAAGTTAGAAGATTGTCTAATTTTTAACCATACGTTAAAATTTAACATTTGCTTACAGAATTGCACCTTATAAGAAGCCAAAACCTGAGAATAAATAAGAGGTGTTAAAATAATGTCAGTACTTGTTAAACATACATTTTTATTTTTAACTCCAAAACTATGATTCAGAAATTGATGAAAATTGGTGGTTGCAGAAATTCATGATTCAGTTAGGCCTAGTATTCAAAAAGTCAAATCCTTTACAGAGATACAACGACAAACTCAAAAAAGGTCCTCCTTTTTCAGATCCATAAAATTTGTGGTTTCTAAGAAATAAGGAATTTTCTGAGACACCGCAATCGGCTTCCATTATTATTTAGGCAATGTTCTATTACCAAGTAGGTCGCTATTAATTATTTGTCACATTCATTAACCATCCTTTAAGAAATGTAATGTCAATTTATTTGTCAAAGTCGGTGTTAAATAAGAACATTTTATTTATATCTGAAATAGTTGAATATTCCCAAAAATTTTTATCAATTTGTGAATCATAGTTTTGGAGTTATCAATAAAAATTAATTTCTGATTATCCCATAACTACAGGTCCGTAGAAAAAAGTTATAAAAAGTACAGATATTATTTCAACACCCTCTATTTATTACAAGTTTGCCTTCTTATTCCTGGGACACCCTGTATGTTTCAAAATGAAATACATCAGTTCACGTGAATTGAAATGGATATTCGTTTCCGGAAACTTCAATAATTTAGATTAAAAAGATTACAAATTTTTTTTTGTCCTAGTCTACTCTAGGCTCGTGGGTAAAAAAAGATAATCGTTTGTGATTGCACTATTTATATTGTAAACTTACTTTTGTTTTTGTTCCTTATGTCGAAGTAAAAGCGTTTTTGCTAATTTGTCCAGATTTTTTGAATAATCTAGCTCCAATTCACCTCTTCTGCGAAAGAAATCTTGAATTTCTGTTAGAAGCGCAACTTGTGCTTCCATACGCACATCTAGACATCTTAGTTGTTCGTTTAGCTGCAACCGAATATCTGAAAAAAACAATCATATCAACAAACCAAAATTTATAATTGTAGGATAGAAAATAATAGTTTTTCTTTAAATATATGTTATTTATACAGGGTTGGGATAAAATATGGAACCAAGTAAATATCTTTTAAACGAAAAGAACGATATTTATGAAAATTTGCAGGTAAGGGCAATGGAACAAAATGCATCTGATGTACATTTTTTTGTTAATAATATACTTCCGGTTTAACCGGAAATGCCATCAAATTCTTTAATTTAAATGGGACACCCTAAATATTTTTACAGATTTTGAAAGAGCCTTGTTATTTTGAATTCCTACATACTGAATTTAGTGTGAGAAAATGTGTAAGAACGAGGAATATAGCACTTTAATCAACCTCCTTTGAGTTTTTTGCATTAGAGCAAAAAACTATTTAGATAAACTAATTGATGTTGTTTGTATGCATAGTAATAAATAAACGAGTACTGTTTAGTACGTCTTTTGTTCTCCAAGTGTCAAATTCTAATTGACGGAAATAAATTTTACAATTTAGAATGGTTCAATTAAGTGAAAAAGAGCGTATTGAAATTTTAATGATGATCGGTTATGGTGATCGTGTTAGAACTTATGAAGAAGTGTGCCATATTTTTAATAATTTGCATCCGGAGAGAAATCCTATATCACGCTCAACGGTAACTAAAACATTACAACTGGGATGGTAAAAAATTTGCTAAAACCTGGAAGACCGCGGACTGCAACGAACGAAACTGTTAAACAAAATATTGCAATCGATTTAGAAGAATCACCTTAAACTTCCACCACAAATTTGGCACTAAACCATGGTATCAGTCGACGTTCCGTAGAAAAGATATTAAAAAGTGAAAAGTATCATCCGTATAAAGTACAGGTGGTTCAAGAATTGTCAGACGATAAATAGACTAAATAACGAAATTATTCCTGCACTTCAACAGAATGGGCAATTAGGTACCACAAAATGTTTGGTTTCAACAAGATGGAGCACCTCCCCACTATGATAGACGGGTTAGGGATTTTCAGGATGCGAATTTTCCAAATCGATGGATTGGACGTAGAGGATTCATAGAGTGGCCTGCTCGTTCTCCGGATCTTAGCCCGTTAGATTTTTTTCTTTGCGTTATCTAAAATCACGTGTTTACATTAGACGACCAACAAACTTACAGGAATTGAGACAAAGAATTATAGATGAATGTGAACTAATACGTGGAGAAGTCTTGGAAAGAGTGACTCAAGAATTTGTTAATAGGATGGCATATTGTCAGCAAGTAAACGGCGAGCATTTTGAACATTTGAAGTAATTTTGTTTCTCATTATTCTAAAATAATGAAATGTACACCTATTGTACAACTAACAGTGAGTTATTCCTCGTTTTTACAAATTTGTTTACACTAAACTCAGTATGTATGAATTCAAGCTAACAAGCTCTTTCAAAATCTGTGAAAATATATAGGGTGTCCCATTTAAATTAAAGAAGTTGATGGCATTTCCGGTTAAACCGGAAGTATATTAATAACAAAAAAATATACATCAGATGCATTTTGTTCCATTGCACTTACCTGCAAATTTTCATAAATATCGTTTAAAAGATATTTACTTGGTTCCATACTTTATCCCAACCCCGTATATTTATCGTTTGCAGTATGGTTAGGGTGACCATACTATTCGTAGAGAAAAAAAGTACTAGTTCTAAAACCCCCCTCGCTTGCGCTACTCATCAAAATTGAAATGTGCAGAAAAACGTAAGTAAACTTACAATTTCAACGTCAATTGGTACGTAATTGTTCAAATACAACCAAAAATTTGTTGAATAGATTGTTCCATTTCTTCACGTTCCGTCAAAATTTGTATTTGTATTATCAGCAAACAATCCGATACGTTTGTCAAGTAAATTGTGGGGATTCAAAGCACTGACCACATAGTCAGTCATACACCTGTCCTGATGGCTCAGCCCTTTTTTAATCAAAGTACCTCACCATTAGGAGCACAAGTTTAATTTCCTTGTGATTTAACCAAATCATTGTGATGCAAACAAAATGTTTTTTTTTAGATGAATTCTTGGGCCAAATATTTTTCAGAATGGTCTTGTTTTAGAATCAAATTATGTTCCTTAGTCGGGTCCTGAAGTCCAGCAACGTTACTTATAGGTTTCTTTGTTTTTTAAGATATTTTCATTTCACTTAAGTGCATCCGCCATGTTTTAGAATACAATAGAATCATTTAGTACCTGAGCTTTAATCATCGTTATTCTACCAGACAAAAGAATGTATTCAAAATTTATTCAGAACCTTTTCAAAAACTTCATTTTTCTTGTTGAAGTATCATGTTGGTCAATCACTAAAACCAAGTATAATAGTCAGTGATGATCGTCTATCTATGTGATATAGAAGTTAATGTATATTTCATCTTCATACAAAAGAGAGATACAGAGGGTTTGAATGTCATTAATCATAATTATGAGAAACGAAAAAAATTATAAAAATCTTTGTTAGAAGAAAATTGGATGACAATAATATCAAGCAACAGCGCAACACGACGTTATCCAGATGAATGAGGGAAATTATTTCGTTAAAAATTCTTTCCTCAGTTTCAACCGAAATTCTGTGATATTGATGGTTTTACGCACCTCCATGTTACAGTGGATCGTATTGTATGTAGTGGGATCTAGCGAGGCTTGTCTAAAGTAGGTCTGAGGTAGAAAAATAGGTAACCAAAAAGTGTAATTAGTGTGGCTCCATCTAAATTCACTCACTTAATGATGCCAATGTTTCAATAATTATAAACAAGAATTTCCTTATTCATTATTACTGTGAAAAACCAAGACAGATATACTTGTGATAATAAAAATGAAAAAAATTGTGTATAAAGTTGTGTCTGTCTTGGTTTTTCACTAGAACAATGGAATATCTAGTTTATAATTGAAACATGGCAGCATTGACAAATTAATTGAAAATAAAAAAATTTAATATTTTTCAAATAATCAGAATTTATGAAACAAAAATAATTTAATTAACTAGTGTATTATCCAATTCGTATTTAATAACCAGTTTTTGTCTACGATCTTATAACTAATTGTAACTAAAAAACTGTACTTACTACAATATATCAACAAACTTTAATTCAACGAAAAAAGAGATAAGGCTTCATTAACATTTATTTATTTTTTATAGTTTAATTATTAAAATGCATTCGTGACATTGTTGATGTTGAAATGGAGTGGTTTATTGAATAGGCATGATGATTTTAAAAACCTGCTCCACGATGTTTGTACGCATATAATCCATAGACCATATAAGGACCTTAGCTTGCAAAATTCATGGTAGTTGTGGAAATAAGTTTATATTATGTTTTTTGAGCCGCTGAATCCAAATTTTTAACTTCCCACCAAAAATTCTCCCCTCAATCCTTCAAATGTTGAAAAAAATATCGTTTTTTTGGATTTTTTTTATTTTGCATATTTTAGAAAAAAACCTGCCTAGAAATTCGGAAAGTAGAAAAAATTTGCGACAAAAAATTCTTTAAACATTTTGACGTAATATAGAAGTAGACGATTTAGGCCTGGCGGCTGAAATTATGCTATGCGCCAAAGACGTGCACTTGGTCTTCCACTTATCCAGATGTCTTATAAAATTATGCTAGCTGCTACCTGCACGACTCGATTTCGCTTTTCTTGCTGATCGGCACATGTCTTCTGGCAAAACACATTATTAAGAATTTTATCTCCTGAGCTACGAAAAGAAACGACAGCAGGCTTCTGAAATAATAATGCCATCACCGTACTTAGCGATTAGTTGACCCTTTATTGTTCCAATGTCCGGTTTATAGTCACATTTAATTTGATCCATAAGTTCTTTAAACGAAAATTGACATTCTTGCTCATTTTCTTGAAGAAAAGAAAATACGTACTCCATGGCAGCTTTTTCCGAAAGCAACAAGCTTTGTAGGTTCTCCAAATTTGAGTTTCGGAATTAGAGTAAGCTTTCATGCATGATAAATGATACCGAGCTTCTTCTGCCACTTAATCGCCTTTAACAGGAGTCAAGCGACGCACAATTTTATCACCCCAATCATCTCTTCGATTTTTTGCGAAGTCTATGGCTTTATTTCGTATATTTAGCTGACACACATTGTACATGAGGTGCCTTCGCTCTGGAGGCAAACGTCATGGGAGGCGCGAATAAATAAGCAAGGTCGCAAAAGTGGTGAAAACTACGCTGTTACCATCTGATGTTTCAGCGCGGCGTGCATTGGGCACCGAGGCGCATGTTCTAAGACGTGCTAACGCCCTACGCGTTCGCTCTACGTCAAAACATCATATAATCTTTTTTTTCGCAAATTTTTGTCTACTTTCTGAATTTCCAGGTAGTTTTTTTCTAAAATAAACAAAATAACGAATTTTTTTCCAAAAAAATTGTATTTTGTTAATTTTTGTCACAAGTTGATGGGGTTGCGGGGAGAATTTTTGGTGGGAAGTTCAAAAATTCGGATTCAGCAGCCCGGAAAACATAAAACAAGTTGAGATCCAGAACTACCAATTTTGCAAGCTAAAATTATGAATTTCCTGGACTAATAAGCTTTATCCAAAAAAATGTTTCTTGAAGAAATATCTAAGGGGTTTAAAGAAGAAATTTAGGTTTTTTAAATACGATTCAAATTTCGCACCAAAACGCTAAAATAGTAATGGCATCTGTATGACACACATCTGTAAATACTTTAAATATTTCATATGTTGCAAATTAAAAATTTATTTTTCAATTAGAATTATTTTGTGTGATAGTCATGAATTCTAACGAGTAAATATCATTTAAAAAATTGAAAACTAGAAAATATATATACAAAAGGTTGACGTCACACGTTCGTGAACGGTGTTTTAGCTAAGATGGCGGATTGTCATATTTTGTAATTATATTTTTACTATAATAAATATAATCGAAATTGTAATACAAAAATAACTGATTGATTTAGAATCTTTGTAATGGCTGTCATCATGCCTATTGGTGGTTTCGTTGTACTTAATCGAATTCGAAATTTGATTGGTTGCATTAATTTTATTTTAAACTGACTCCTAATGAAGAATTCGATCACTGCCATAGACTTTAATCCACCGCTCTGTTTTAATGAGGTTATTTTACCCTCAGCATCAACTAATATTTTCGCAGCAGGGCGGTAAACGCAATTTGCGGTATATTAATTAGAATCAGGATAAGGATAAGGAATCATTTCCATTACCGTACCTTCAAATTAAGCTATTTCGTTTGGTACGATGCACTTCTTGCATTATTCATAATACTTTTTTTGGAATTGCAATATTTGTTTAGTCCTTACGATGTCAAAATTACATGTCAGCTGTGAAAAGAACATTCAAACTGCTTAAATAAAACTGTAATTATTGCTCTATAAATTGTCTCTTGATGGAGTTTATAGCATCAAAAAAGGAACTGTATGTGCTATTCTCAATATCAGAAATCTTTGTCTTCAACGCGTTATGGATATCACAATTTACCCACGATACACGTGTAAGATTTTTTTCGAACAGTGAGTAATATTAATGAAGCCTTGCTTTCGCACACATTGCCTTCTGGTTATTGTAATATATTCATAACGCGTTTAAAATTTAAACGATAACAGAAAATGAAATTAAAACCTAAGAATAATTCAAAAAAACTGAATGTGGTTACAAGAGCTGCTCTTATGAGATTTTGACGTCTACGATGTTTATCAAAACAATGTCATTTGTTTCAGATCATCTTTTACTGCATTCAGCCATTTTGTCCTAGGTCTGTCCCTTCTCCTTTTGCTACTTGTTGACCCAGCCATCTGGCCCTCTGTGCGCTTGTTCTTTGTTATCGTTGGTTTTTCCTCTCCCATATTTCTAGTAAGCCCTCTTCCTTTTTATTCATAACCCATGTTTCACAAGCATATATTACTAATGGTCTTAATATTGTTTGATATAATATTATTCTGATCTTAGCCTCTCTGGATACATTTTTTGCTTTTAATATTTGAAAATATTCCTGCTGCCTTACTTCATTTGGATAATATTTTCTCTATTTCTTTTTTTTCACTTCCTTCTGCTATTTAGTTTACTCCTAAGTATTCCGGTTGTTCTACTTTCCCAAATGTATAGGTGCAACCATCGCATTTTATATTCAAGTCCGTATTTTTATCTCTCATAACCATGTACTTTTTTTTTTCATTAATTACCAGGCCATATTCCTTTACTATTTTTCCAGTAATTTAAATATTCTAACTGGTTTGTTTTGTGATCTCGTCAGAACTAGATCATCAGCATATGTGTTTATTGTTGTAAATTAGTTCATTTATCCTTTCTTTCAAAATGATTTCCAATACTATGTTAAATAATGTCGTGGACAATGGATCACCTAGTCTTAAACCTTTTTCTACTTTTGAATCATAAAACAACATAAGCACGCTCGAGTTTTGTTCATAACTATTATGCTGTAACTGTCTCATAAATATTTGATCTATTGTGGATCTTTCTGACTTGATACCTCCTTGGTGTTCACCGATTGTTGTGTGCTGATATATTTTTAAATCATTATTAAGAATATCTGCTGAATTTTATATGAAAGGTCAAGAAGTGCGATTCCTCTATAGTTATCGTATTGTTATTATTTATCTCCTTTTTATAAATTGGGCACAATAGAGCCGTATCCAATCCTTGCTATAGTTTATTCCTTCCATATTTTTAAAATTAACTCTACATCCTCCTATTATTCCACAGTTGTTACATCTCTTGAATTATCAAATTGGTTCCTTGTTTTACCGTTTGGTGCTATCCAGATCTCTTTATAAATATTTTTGTGATCTATTATAATGTTGTTTCAATGACAAATTCTATTAGTTTTCTTCCTCCTGTGACCATTTGGTGTATGTCTTCTCTTCCCAGTTTTGCATTAAAATATCTAACTACAATTATTATCATATTATATTTAGGTATTTTATTTAATGCGTTTTCAATACTTTCATTGAAGGTTGTTTTTATTTCTTCATCTTTTTCTTCTGAAAGAGCATGTACGGCAACTCTGGAAGACAGAATAATAACATCCACTCTGAGGCAAGTCACCATCAAGGCAAGGACGGGTGGAGGATGTCCACAAGGAGGAGTGCTATCACCACTACTACTGTCCACAACATACTTTTACTGAGTTGGATATGTAGACGACATTGCTATTGTAGTCAGGGGAAAGTTTGTTGGGGTGATATCGGAAAGAATGCAAAAAAGTTTGTTGGGGTGATATCGGATATCACACAGAAAGCTATCATTGCCCTCGGCAGATGCGAAGGAATGTGTGGAAAAAACTGGGGACTCGCCCCAAAATGACCCAATGGCTATACACAAGGATTGTTAGACCAATGATAGCTTATGGATCAGTATGGTGGTGGACAAAGACACTGCAAATAGGAACTGTAAGGCTGTTAACTAGCACAAAAAGGCTTGCTTACCTGTGTATTATGGGAACCATAAAACCACTCCCACAAGTGCGGTGGAAGTCTTGCTAAATCTGCCTCCACTACACATTTTTATACAAGGCGTAGCCAGATCTATAACGCACAGACTATTGCAACAATAAAACCGGAATACTTAATGGGGCAAACAAATGACGCAACCGGCACGAGATATAGCTTTAATAATAAGATCTAAATAAATATTCTAGGTAGAGAAGACTGGAAAAAAGGTGTAACCATACGAACTGAGGCAACCTGGTATACGGACGGCACCAACTCAGAAGTAGGTGTAGGAGCCGGAATTATAGGGCTAAAGCAAATAGCAAACACAAGGGAAAGGCAACGAACTGGCGGATGAAACGGTCAGAAAAGGCTCATCAATGCTATTCATTGGACCGAAATCCTTCTGCGGTATCGCAAAGTCGACAATAAATCTGGCCACAAGGAAGTGGGTGGTAGAATGGTGAATAATCTCACCAGGACAGAGACAGGCGAAACAGTTTATTAGATGATATTCGCCAACATTTACGGCAGATCTAATAAGCCAAGATGAGAAAACTGTCAAAGCCATAGGTGGTATGTTAACAAGGAACTGTAAGCTCAACAGGTACGCAAAGCTAATTGGGTTGACAGATTCTGTCACCTAGAGGAGGAAACTGAAAAACACATTCTATGCCACTGCGGCTGCCTGGTGAAAGTTCGGTTTCTTGTATTAGTTGATGAGAAGCCACCGGCAAGAGCTTACATGAAATGTTCAGTCTCGAGGCTGATTGGTTAAAGAAGCAGCTGGCGTATTGTAAAGCTTCTTGCTTGACTTAACATAGTTGAAGATATTAAAATATATTGCGGTTTCGAATATTCTTGGTGAATTGTAGCTTTGAACATTGTGGAGATATTATAAGTTATTTTATTGCAAATCAAATTAAAAAGTGTTTGATTAAAATTAATAGAAAACGATTATCAACGAGAAAAATTGTGTATAGATTAATATCAGACATGTCAACATGAATTATTGGTATTATCTTATCTGCCAAAAAACAAATAAAAATTGTGCACAAAACTTACTTATTTCCTTATTCAATAATAAACTGTGAGTTTATAAGCTTTTCACTAGTTTTATTGCAATTATGGATGGAGGGTGGTATGGAACCTTGTGGTGAAGCCCTACTGGCTATCAGTAATGTTAATAGTATTCTAAATAATTAAAAAGAAATCCATAGTTTATAAATTATATTTGTTTTGTTATTAAATAATATCGACCGAGCGTGAACTTACGTAGTCAACAAGATCAGTTTATCTGACAATATTTCTGGAAAATAAATTTAGCCATGGCTAATAACCCATTGGGTTAATGATGATGCGAATTGTCTAAAAAATAGTATATATGTTGTAGAATATTATTACTCATCTTAAATTTCGCGCGAATGGTATAGTGTGTAATGTTGCGTTTCGTGCTAAGAGAAATAAGAGTGACAGTAGACTTCTCCATTTTTGGTGGCGCGAAGAGAAAAGGACTTTATGGTTATGTGTCTGGTTGTGTACACTAGTATTGTGTATTGTACTGGTGTGCAAGAAAATTAAAGATACTGTTAAAGATAGTGTTAGTTTTCTTCATGGGGGAACCCGTGTTCTAGTTACTACAATATCATTAGAATTGTATTGTTTATCTCTAATCCTATAATAACTGAGATTAAAGCTAGTTCGTGTTTTTTTTAGGGAAATATTTTTCTTCAAAGTACACTTTATTTTGTCAAGTTTTTGTTGAATCTTGTCAACTTCATCTGAACAAAATTTGATTTTAAAACGTTAGTTCCAAAAATTTGCAAAAAGTTTGTATATCATTTTTTTGACTGGTATTTCTCATAGTATTTATTATGTCTTTTTTTGTTTCATGTCCAAGTAAGTCTATTAGGTTGGGCTAAATCGAATTTAGTAGGTCTTGTCAAAATCTATATTATGCCCGGTCTTATGGGCATGTTGGGCTAATTGTTTAAAACCACTTATATGTGAAGGTATTACAGGTGCGGCACCGAAAACAAACCAGATTGAATATCTCGGTTAAAATGCAAAAAACATGTCCGTTTTTATTTCAAGGAAGACGTCTTTAGATTATATCCTCAACTGTCGTACATACCTCTGCTTTTTCTGTCACTATTTAAATAGGGAAAGTACTGAGTGTGACAAATCCTTTAAAAGATAATTTTACAAGGGATTATAATTATATTCGTTCTTTATTACACTGTAACCAAGATCAGTGCCATAGTTTACTTTACCCGTTGCCACAGGTCTGGGACATGGTGAGGAAGGCAGTATAAGTCAATATGACGGAATTGATAAAAAGTTACATAAATAAAGTAATCACAGCAAATTATTAAAATTAAATTATCACAAGAGTTATTCATTCCGTCGTGTAATAATAATAATTATAATTTAGAATATTTGTAATATATGCAAGTAGTACCAATAGTACCGTATTAAGTGTTATGAATTTGCTAATTTAACCCAACATTTTCACGCATGGTTGATACAACTTTCTCCGCGCTTTAATAATATGCTTAACTGTGTAATTTCTGTGTTCTAGTACGTTCGTGGTTAAATTGTTGAACTATTATCAAAGTTCTATTAACGTGAAATATTTTTGTTGTGCTTATTATTCCTGTTAAAATTGGATCCGTCACATTTTCTTGGCTATAAAAACTATTATTACTATTAATATATTAAGTATGCTTGAATCTAAACTTTTTCTTACAGCAATATAAAAGTTATTCAACACATCGCCAAAATATACAGAATATTAAGTTTACAAGAAGCTTAGATATGCCCAATCAAAGGAAAAAATTAGCAAGGGAGACGAACATGTACCTTAACTTCTGCAATTGATTTTGGGTAAAAGTTAGCTTTGTTAGTCCAATATTTGGTTTCTTTTTATTTTACAATAGGGCACTCGGGATTATTGCATATATGTCCTTCCATTCTGTGTTTTAATTTTAGTTATCCCGATTCCCGAGACTAACCTCCGAGAGAAATGAGCGGAGAGTGATCGATGCAGTGCTGGATATGCACCAGAAAAAGCTTCATACGGCACAAAGCGTCGAAAAAGTTGACGTGTAAAATTTTCAATGTCTAGCCAGAGTTTAGTGATATATCAGGGGCATATAACAGCGATATTTTCGTCTGACGATTTTTGTACTTAAAATTGTCTCTACGATATTATGTAAAATCGTCAGACGAAAGTAACGAAAACACGTATTCGAAAAAAGAACTTATTAGTCTAAGGCGGGCCGGAGTCTTGTGAACGTCGTAGGGCGGCGATATTTTCGTCTGACGATTTTAATTTGAGTTTAGAATGGTCTCTACTGCAGTCAGGCGAAGATAAAAAAAGAGAATATGAAAAAATCACAAATTTGAGGGCTTCTGACACCCGGCAGCGACCTAGTCGTCTGACCTTTGAAGGAGCAATTTTTCAGGCAGAGGTATGAACATTTTTTTAGCAAAGTTAGAGTCGTCTGACGTGTCTTATCCAATTTTAAGCCAACTCTTTGCGGATGGTACTTCCTGATGATCTCTCAGTAAATAGCCCAAGGAGGTTGAACAAATTCAGTGTAAATATTGTGTGTACATAGGGTTGTCATCTCTAAAATTTGGCAACCAAAACAAGACACGTGAAAACCCCGGATTTTAGAGCTCAGAACGTCAACAGATTTTTTTAAATATAGTCAGTGTAAAAATAAGCTGTTGAAAATGTTATAAATAACATTTTTATTTATTTTCAGATCTTAAAATTAAATGTAGTAATCTTTTATCATAATTTCAAATGTACCTAACAAAACAGAATCATATTACAGTTTGTTACAAATTGCTAATAATAAGTTAGAATTTTTAGAAAATACAAATTATTAATGGCAGCAATGAAAGTCAATAAAAAATTAACATATGTAGTAGTATTCGACTACGTGTTTCGTTTTGATAAAATCAACGAAAGTTGTTTAATATATATTATTGCGTGTTTTTTGTCTGTCATGTCGGGTATACGTGTATTGTGTTATGGAGCTCACTCACAGGACACTTATCGATTATTTCGTTCATAGAGGCATTGGCCCTGACTCTCTGTGGTAATTATTGGACATTAAGACATATTTTTATCAGTGTAGTCTATAACCAATAGTATGTTTAGATATTTACCATTAATAAGGTTTAATTTAATCTTCTTTGTATAATATTCCAAAAATAGTGTCATAAACCGAGACCTTTTGTTCGACAGAAAATGTAAGAATGTATAGTTAATTCATCAGTGGCCACCAGAAGCATTCCTTTGAATTTTTTTAAATACCACACTGACTTTAGATAAACTATAGCTATGTGTGTTATATTTTTATATTTTAATGTTTTCTAGGAACGTTACTACTACTATGAGAACAATTGAAATGAGGTTAACGTATCTGGTGCCTATTAACTACTCGAGAGAGCTGTCGTCCAGAGAGCTTACTGCTATGAGATAACTCACTCTCTGTCGTTGCTCACATCCTATTGCTAAACCGTATTCCCGAGTTTCACTACGGTGCAGCTGCTCTGTCAGTATCTACGCAGTGTTGCCATGATTTTCACAAGGGGTATATGTTAAGTGCTAACTTCATTACTGATTAACGTACATAACCATAGATTCTGGGCGACCTGTGATTTGGATGGCTTATTATTTTATTAGTTTTAAAAAAATGTACAAACAATAGCGAGAATAAAATAACAAAAGAGAGAAGTGAAGTTAGGTAATCGTAATGTCATATTTTTTTGACATTTTACTAGTTGATGTGCAATGCGCATGTCCACTTCACGCTTTCTTGAGTTTACCCTGTAGAATAGGCGCATATGAGTACGCGAGCTCCCTCTTGGGTTTAGTGAATACGGTATTTGCAATTTTGAGAGAGCACACATGAGTTTACTCTCCTAGGAGCTCTCACTTCTTAGTGAATAGACACCCTGGTGGTTTGAAAATTAAGACAGAACCATACTCTATTTTAGCAAAATTTCAACTCGAGCGATGTTGTAAAGGGCCCCAGTAGAGGGGCCAATATATTTATTTCGTAGTATTTAATATTATAAATAGGTGTCACACCTAGCGACGATGAAGCAAAATAAAATTACTAAAATCATGAAGGTGTAATGAACTATTTTAAACAAACTCATGTACCTGTTGTTACTTACCAACACAAACACTAAAACAATTTTAGCAATTTTGTAGTTTAAAGTAACCAAGTCGCCGTTGAGATTAGTCCAGAATTTCCTTTGATGCTTATTAGATTTTCTATTATCACATTGAAGTTTTCCGACTTTTTACTTTGAAGTGTCATGTATGGTCTATGTTCTTTTGCTGCTTTATTTTATAAATCTTTAACTTACCCTTATCCTTTCATTTTATAAAAACTTTAGAATGTTGTTATAAACATATTTTTCGCGGAACTAGCTTTTTTAGTTATATGTAAATTTTGAGAAATAAGTAGTTTTGGAATAACTATAAAATAAATAATAAATAAATGTACTTAACAATTGGTTTATTACCTGTAGATAAAAAAAGGGAAATTTCATTATTAAAAACTTTTACATATTTACAACTATTTGTAGTTGAAGTGTGTGTTCTGCTATTTTACGATTCATCAAAAGATCTTAATTTATAATTTATGAAATGTTTGCTTTTTTAAACGAACGTGATCCTCATTAGCGTATATTTAAATTACAAAGTAAGAAATAATCGGGTATTGTGTACCAGGTAGATTAAAGATCCATTTTTAATATTCTTCTCCTTTTTGTTACTTTAAATCAACTTACGGTATCAAATAAATTAGAATTTAAATTTTAATATTTGAAACAAAGTATTACGAAAATAACTTAATGAATTACAAATGCTGTTGGTTTAGTAATGATGAAAGCGGTGAGAATAAAAAAATGTAAAAGTTGAAAATCGTAAATTGGTTTGGTCTAGAAATTTGTTAACTAATTAATAGAACCTATATATTTCAAGTTCCATAATTCATTCCTTTTAATGATAAATTTGAATTTTATATACTGTTATTCTCCTGGCGAAAACGATACCCATCTTCGTAAGTAGGTACTAAATAAGTGTGTTTTTTTAAAACTATTTTTTTGAAGTCGGTGGACACGATAGGTGGCAACGTTCCTCCTTTTGTATTTTTTCACTTGAAAGTGATTTTACAGCTTCGAAATGGTGACATTTTTAGGATGAATATCGTTTTGACTTCCAATCGCCAACTAATAGCCAAAAACCGAAAAAAATATTAAAAAGAAAAAGTTGCGGCCAAGATTTATTCCTAAATTGGTCATTATTTCAAATTATTTGTGTATCTGAATGTGGTGGACAACAAACGTATTTTTCTTAAATGGTGTCCGACAACTCGCTCTAAGTGGCTTGTTTATGAATATATCTTTTGACGAAAAAACTTCAATGAAATAACTTAAATCACATAATAATCCACTCAATAGACAAAAAATGAGTCCTCGAATTATCTCGCGTCTCCCGCCCTTTATCACTGGCTATTCCACATTTTCTCACAACCTTGGTTGTTGTTCATTTATACTTTACTTCTATATAACGGAATTCAATTTTACCATTTTCCAAGACAATGATTTTACCTACTTACAGTCATCGGAGCACTTACAAATTTAGAAGCGTGCTGAGAAGTCATGACACTGTAATCATTTTATAATTTAAACATCCTGACCGAAACCACCAGGAAAAAAATTTAAATTTCATTTCCTAAAGCCAGGTAAAACTTTATGCCTATTTCAGTTTCATCTCTTTGAACGAGATAGATTTGAAAATACTTATAATAAAGTGGCATTTTCGATTCCAAAAAGTAAGCGACGATATTATAAAATTCACCCACGCATGCTGCTCTCAGGTAGTGAACTAGTTTTTCCCTTTTTATTTAATACCGTAAAAACATCTGCTCAAGTCCGTTTACTTGTTTTTGTTGTCTGACCCTGATGTTACTACAAAGAAGGTGTAACATATTTTATAATTTGATTACTTTTATTTTATCCGTTGTATTCCAATTGCTTTTGGATACAATGTTAGTAAATGTTTATTTTGTGATATAATATAGCGTTTTAGATTTTGTCAGGTCAGTTGAAGGAAAAGGTATAGTAGAAACTAACTATTAAAAACACACAGCCATCATCAATTTGTTATCGTTATCTCACTTCAACATATACACATCTCGTTGCGTTGGTCTTTGTCAGGCATGATACTGTGTGTTTTTCTTACTTGGTTCAGACTCTAATATGTTATTCACTATCTCCAAAAAAATATAATATAAGCTGAAAATTTAAAAAGCAAAACCATCACCTGGATTCGAGCCCCGGAGAGTTCTATTTGGTATTATAAGCTCCAATACCGCGACTACATGTTATAATACATTATTTGTAATTTAAGACTTTTGTTGTTAAGACAATATTTGAAAATCGCTATTTTCCAGAAATGCTTTTGTTCAATAAACTTATAGAATTTTTAACTTTTAAATTAACGTTATTAGCAATGATCAAAATATTAATAATTTTACTGCTCATTTTTGCATATCTTTAAAGTACTTTTTCCAACGTGTGCAATTTACCACGACTGAAAAGGATTGGATTTTAGTTTCATCTCATATATTTTACAAGCTGCTTTTGCATAATGGTCTACTCTTTCATTTCCATTGATACCGCTATGCCCTTTCACCCAAACTTGATGAATATTCTTCCCAGTATATATCTCAGATTATATAACAAGCGCTTAATTTCAAAAATAAGATAATGTAAGAAGCATTCTATAGACCAGAACAAAGCATCTTTAACGGCTAATACGTCAGCTGAATGTATTGAAAAATTTTCTGAAATTAAAATTTTTTTCAAATAAATTCATGTCAGGAACAAAAATAGCTGCTCCGGTTCCGTGAACATTTTTTGACCCATCTGTATAAATGTAAATTTACTTTGCCAATTTCTCCTAAATTCTATAACACTCCCATTGGTTGGTGAAATCGAATTTTTAAAACTTAATGTTAATTCAATATTAATAAAAAATTCCTTTCCGTGTTACCGCTATAATATATATGGCGATAATAAATTATGTAGTATACTAAGTATATATTTACTAGATAAACTAAATTTTGTTTATTAACTCCATACACATATCAAAGCACTCTACTATTAACAACATACTACAAATAGAGATTATATAATGTTAATAAGGGTTTTATTTGTATGTAAATATTCATTGTGACATATATTATGTTGATAACAAATTTTACTATCGATTTTAACGAACTGTAATGATTAATACAATAGTTGGAAAGTTTTCTCCTTTTGTTCTGCTGAAGACAGAGGACCAGAATATTGAACGTAATATGCAGACGCTACCAGAGAAAAGTCGGAAGAAAATATAGTCAGTGAAGGAATAAGCACCAAATGAGAAAGGACACACAGTTAATTATTATCTCAATTGCTACTAAAAACAGCCCAAGAATTAAAAATGAACGACGTTTGTCGCTTCTGCAGTTGTTTTTGGACAAACTTTATCTCCCTAAACGTGGAAGGAGATATTATTTTTCATTTTTAAATTTCATATTTCTCTAAATTATTAATATGCTAACTCATATCTTCATTGCCTTTCTAATCCCTTATCTCGCTTAAATGTATCAGTACGTTCTATGGCAATTAGAACTTATAACTAGCTGATGTTCATTTTTCTTTTGTATTCATATTAGGTTCTTCTCCAGATCTTAAATTTGCACTAAATGCCATTTTGCTTCAACTTATATTAACAGTTAAAAATTACTAGTAAATCAAAAATTCATAACTAGGTACAACGATTTTCTTGAATTCGTATGACGTATTAGGATGTCACGTTATGTTTAAAAAATAATTGAAAATAAAAACATCTAGTACTAATTTCGCTTATATGAGGAGAGTTGTTAAATAGAGCAATTCTCAAATGTTTACTAAACATGTTCAGTTATCGACTTCCTACGTATGTCCTACCAAAAAATTCACCAACAGACAGGAAGTGAAACGGAAAAGAAAACTAATCTGCGGAATACATCTTTTAAATTAGTCGTCATATATGTCATAAGATCACATGTAAGCCTCTTTTTTATGGTCTTTACAGACCCAAATTAGATTAAACTTTGCTTGTAGGTCGAAATTATTTTTTTAAATGATCTATTTCACTTGTATATTATCAACGAGAGGTGCAGAAATGAAAAAAATCCTATATAATACATCTGATAAAACAACACATTATGCTAAAATAGTTTTTCTCAGTATGATTCGAGTAAATCTGTAAGCTTTTATTATGATTCTCGGTGTATGCCAGAGTTAGCTGTCACCTTCAAGGTTATTTATTTTTGGCCCTTCAACATCAAAGGATTTTCGCCGGGATCACTTCTTGTTGTTGTGTATTCTTTGGTCCTACTTATATCCAGTTACCTTGGACATACAAGTTTCCGCATATACAGGATGTTTAACAATGAACTTACACTATCTATATATTGAAGACTACTCACACGATTTCTATAATTGGATAACTGGAGAAAAAAAAGTTATGGCGAATTTATGGAAAATATTTTTACACATAATGTCAAAGGAAAGAGTAAAATTTTTCCTAATAATTTCGATTTCATACTGAAAGGCTCGTCTGAATATTGTTGCTTTCGATTTTCGCTTAAGTTTATTAAAGTTTACTGAATTGTTGACGATCTACAGTGTATTATTTGATGCCAGAACCGGCTCTTATGGAAATACAGTTCACTGCATCGAAAGCAGAGAAACTTCTGAAACCAATGTTGTGGTAGAAACGGCCGCAACAAAAAGAATTGGAGTTTTATGCCAGCAGCATTTAAAGGACGTAAAACAGAAACATTATAAATGAAAAGTTGTCAAAATTGGAAATTATACGATGATAGTTTCATCATTCTTTTGTAAATTGTTTACCATCAAAAGGTGTAAAATATTTTTGTTAGATTCTGTATCAGAAAAAAAAACATTGTGTGGTTTTCAGATTGTAGGTAATTAACTGAAAATTTCCGGAAAATTATTGTATTTAGGGCATTCAAATCGCTTTTTTAATCTTAACTTAATAATCGGAAAATGCGAATGATAATGGGAAATCAATAGTAGACAAGATAGGAATCTGCTACACTTACTGGATACTTGAGAGAAGGATTTAGTCTTGAAATGAAAAATTAAATCTACCAACTACGTGATATGGCACTATACTATCGATGCGGTTTTCTCTAGATACATTGGAAAAATAAGATGTGGATCATTGTTTACTTATTTTAGTTACCATAAAATATTAGTTACATTTATAGACTGTGAAACTCAAGGTGAAGATGAAGTTATTAATAGAATAATTGAAGTGCAAAATGATTCAATGATTTAAATAAATATTTTTTCTCAGTTCTTAACATCTGAATTATAATATTTTTTGTGTATTCCGAATTCTAATAGGTAGATTGAAATTAAAATTTCTAGTTGTTTATCTTATCTACTATTAATTTCTCATTATCAATCCCATTTTTAAGTTAAGATTAAAAACGCGATTTTAATACCCTCAATAGAATAATTTTTTCGAAAATTTTCAGTTAATTGTCTACAATCCGAAAAAAGTTTCACCTGCGTCGTGGTTTCAATGATTTTACTCTCTGTTTATATACTTTCAGGTTTATATTCGTTTTAGTGATTTCCAAACGCCAGATGGATTTGACATTGACCACATGGTTGTTCAGATTATTAGACCCGAGATATGAACCTATCGGCAAACGGCAGGCTCTATCGAACACTCCGAATATATATTTTGATTACACTTGATATTTGCAAAAATATTTACGGGTTTCTAAGATTATATTCGAGGATGAAAATACATGGTTTTTACAACTACCACAACTATTTTAGATACATAGATAGATTTGATGAGGTGGCTAATCGGCCTACTCCACTACAACCTTTTCAGATATATTGTGGTCCTCTGAATCTAGATAAGCTTTCGATAGTCAGCACCGTGCGTTTGGCTTATGCATCGCTTTGTAGTAGTCTGTGCGTTACAGATCTGGCTTATAAAAAATGTGTAGTAGAGGCAGATTCAGCAAGACTCCCATCGCACTTGTGGGAGTTGTTTTGATGGCTCCCGTAATACACAGTCAAGCGAGCTTTTGTGTGCTACTCAATTGCAGTGTCTTTTTCCACCACACTACTGTTCCATAGGTTATCATTGGTCTAGCAGCCCTTGTGTATACCATTTGGTCATTTTTGGGGCCCTCAATTTTTTCCACACATTTTTCTGCATCTGCCGAGGGCAGTGTGTTGTATTCTGACGGTGAGTGTTCCATGAAAGCCTTTGATCAAAATGTATCCCTAGGGACTTTGTTTCTTTGGCAAATGGAATCACCTCTCCTCCTAGCACTATTGCCTTGGGACTTGTAGTTCCGTCTTTTTGGTGAAACTAATAGTTTGTTTTTTCTGAGCACTGACTGTCGGTCTCTGTTGTAAGCACCAATTATCAACTATATTATTTGCATTTATTGTGTATATAGTAAATTAAACTCTTGCATTGAATTTACTGTTTGGACACTCAATTTGTGGAATCTACATATTACTATTGTAAATGAAACTAACTGCTTCTAATTAATTCTACTTTAATACTTCTGTAATTCAGACGATGATATTTTAAATATCGAAATAATTATTAATTTAGAATTTTCGTATATTTTTTATTAAAGTGGAATTAATTAGAAGCAGTTAGTTTCATTTAAAATAGTCAAATTCTTGTGTGCTTCGTCACCGAGACGTAAAATTTATTGGTAAATCACTTAAAAGTTTGCCCATTTGCCTTATTTATGAAATAAATCGGAGGATTGGCCGAGTGGTCTTTCTTTTCACGGAAGTCTTGCAAAAACCAAGATAAGAACATGCTGACATTTATGTTTGGTTATCACGGTGAAACTTCTAGTGATACTGAAGATAGTTGTGCAAATTTTACAGATTGGGGGCTGTGGAAGATTGTATTGATAAATGTCAGGACTTACCTTTCAACGGAAATCTATACTACTATACTAGTCTATATCTATACTAATAATAAAATTAATATATGTACATGGAAACCACTTATGGAATAAAATTCTTTATGTCAATATTTTAGCAAATTCTAAAAAATGCCGAGACACGTCAACTTTTGAATTGAGTTGTGCGTTATGTAAACATAAATTTAAATGTACAGGGTGATTCATGCAAGTATGCCATAGTCGGTGTTGTTTTTTTTAATGAAACACCCTGTATATTTGCATATTTTTGAAATCCTCTTAATGAACCGATTCCAACAAACTGAATTCGCGAAAACGAGCAAAGGGTGCGACACCTACCGTCAAAATTTTATAGCTTTGGAATGGGGAAAACAAACCAAATCCCCATTAGAGTACGTGTATAGTGAGCAAGGTATTAATATCGTTTTCTTGATTTCTAGAAGAGTTTGGTGAAGTTTGTTTTATCAGAATACTTATTTAGACTCTAATAATAACCAGCAAGTGCAAGAGGTATATTGCTCTGTGCCGCAATGTAATCAGTAAAAAGATGCAAATGTATCAATACATAACTTCCCAACAGATCCAAAATTATGCAAAGTGTGGTAAAACATTTTAAAAATTAGGAAACATATTTCCGAATACTTGTCAGTGTGCATCAGGCACTGCTTAGAAACATATTATAAAGGTAATTTCACTCATTTCAATAAAGTATTTTGATGTTCAGTGTTATTTTATGCTTTGAAAACCTGTTCGCCTTCTACCATCGGCCGATTTCTGTCTCCAATGTATTTTAAAATGTCCACCAAACCAATTTTAACAAGCACCATCTCTCACAAATCACCTTTATCGCCCAAAATTCGAGATTTAATCAAATGAACAGAAAAACAGAAATGGATTTGTTTATTGTTTTCTCCATTCCAATGACAGCTTTGACATATACTGCAGCGCCCACTATCGGAAAAATTTCCGCGAATGAATGTATGGTCAATTATGAATTATACAGGGTGAAATTTTAAAATTAATAATTTATTACACTTGAAATATTGGTACTTTTTTAAATTAGCTAAATATGGATTTATCAAAAATCTAAACTAACTAATTATTAGACGTATTTGTATATTAAACAAAACCTGCTACGCCCATGAATTTTATCATAAATACCTAAAAATTGCCTAAAAACGCCAATAATTAGACAAAATCGGTAAATAATGTGGATTGTTTTCTATTCTGTCAGTTGTTGATGTGTTGACAGTTTATACTGAAAAAGTAAAATCTTTGTCAAACACTCTTTCCTTGTCGACATAACAATGAAATATTTAACTGAGACTCACCGAATTGAGATTTTGATGATGATCGGGTACGGGGATAACTGCAGAAGTCAAGTTGAAGTGGCAAACTTATTTAATCACAGGTATCCCGAATTGCCTAATATTTCACAAAGTACTGTGTCTAAAATTCATACACAATTCAGAGAACTTGGACATGTCAAACCATTGAAAAGAAAACCACACTTCGTTGAAGATGATGTGAAAGTCGAAGAGAATCCAACTTCAAGTACACGTCAAATTGCCCGTGAAAATAATGTTAGTCATACAACTGTTCTAAGATGTCTTCATAAAGAAAAACTTCATCCCTACAACTTTAACTTTTGTGCAGGAGTTAACAGAAGACGATCCAGATCGTAGAATGGATTTCTGCGAAAGATTGATGAATAAGCTGAACAGAAATGAGATAGCTCTTGGTACCATTCTTTTTTCTGACGAATCAACATTCACATTGAATGGAGAGGTAAACCGACAGAACTGTAGATATTGGTCAGCAGAGAATCCTAATTGGATGCGTGAGACACATACTCAGTACCTACCCTCAAAAGGTGAACGTTTGGGCCGGTATCATAGGCGACCATATTATTGGTCCTATATTTATAGATGGAAATTTGACAGCTGAAAAATATTTAAATATGCTTAAAAATGAAGTTATTCCTGCGTTGGCAAACTTATATCCCAACGCAATAGATCCTAGCTTACCGAATGAAAATGTTTGGTTCTAGCAAGACGGGGCAACACACCATTATGCTTTAATGGTAAGAACTTATTTAGATGAAATCTTCCCCAATAAATGGATTGGACGAGGAGGTACTATTGAGTGGCCAGCTAGATCGCCAGACCTTACGCCGCTAGATTTTTTTCTGTGAAGTTATCTCAAGAACAAAGTATATGCAACACAACCAACTAGCATTGTAGACCTCAAAGACAGGATAACTACAGAAATACGGAATATTTCACCTCAAACATTAAACAAAGTTAAGGAGGAGTTCTATAGGAGACTGTGCTATTGCCAACAACTAGGTGGAGAACATTTTGAGCATTTATTTTAATGTATTAAAATCAAATACATCAGGTATTTTATGTATGTGTTTAATAACTGTAAAAATAAAAATTTCACCCTGTATAATTCATAATTGACCATACATTATTTAGTTTGTTGAAATCGGTTCATTAAGGGGATTTCAAAAATATGCAAATATACAGGGTGTTTCATTAAAAAAAACACCGACTATGGCATACTTGCGTGAATTACCCTGTACATTTAAATTTATGTTTACATGACGCACAACTCAATTCAAAAGTCGACGTGTCTCGGCATTTTTTATAATTTTCTAAAATAATGACATAAAGAATTTTATTCCATAAGTGGTTTCCACACTGTATATTATATATTTTATGTTGCATTTATTATTTAGTCAAGTTTCAGTATTTTATGTGCCACACCTATTATTGTTAAGATTAATTTAAATTTTAATTAATTAAAATTTACTTCCCTCGTTCTTCTATACACAATTTTAATTCTTCATACCATAAAACTAATATTTAAGTGGGTTAAGGGGGGCTTCCATACAACAAACGTGATTTTTTTTGCTCGTTTTTCCTCTATATTGAAAAGAGCAGCAGGTATCCACTTTAAAAATAAATAATAAAATTAATATTTAAGGGCTTAAGAGCTCCCATACAACAAACGTAATTTTTTTACAATTTTTATACCCTTTGTGCGCGAGTCCGATCATCTGCATTAGGTGTGAAGGAGCCGCATCCTTTGACATCATCCTTGGAAAACGGCCGTGTGCTGTTAGAACCCATCCACATTCAAGAGGATCGATATCAATACCAAGCTACCTCTGAACCTGGTGGTAGATTCTAAGTGAGTGAAATCTGGCAGCGTCTTGAGTGGGAGCCACAGATAACATTAGTGGGAGCAGCCTTGGCAAAGATTAGTTACGGTAGGTGGCGCTGCAATCGGGTCATTTCAAAAAATGGGTAAAAAATTTGTTTGTCCGAAAAAATGAAGGAAAATTCAGGAAAGTCGAATTTTCTCGAAATATATTCCTTCTATAAAAAAATTAACAATAATATCTGATTTTTCCTCCCAAAATAAGTAACAATTTTTCAATCAAAATAAAAACAGTCAAAATTTATATAATATGGTAAGACAAGACAGGACAAGCTAGTAATTTATATTTATATACAGTTGTATACCTAACTACAATAATATGTATGATGTATGTACCCTTATACATATTTATCTGTAAATAAACAAACTCAATTGTAATTGTACAAATACTAATGATTCTAAATAATTATGAAAACAAGTTTTTTTTCAAACCTTCGTAAGTGCATATCTGCCGACCGGTTCTTCACGTTATAAAAGTAATCGAAAAATGTCGATTTTTGTCTTATTGATTTAACAGATTTTTAAAGTTTATCTATATTCTCGGACTTTATTAAATCTGACCGTTTTACTTGTTTTGAAATTCGAATATACATTTGATGCACAAACACTTACACAATAAGTTAGCAACAAAAAATAATCACTATAATATAACTTGCCTCTACCTGGGAGACTACTGGATAGAATAGGGACAGTTACCTAAGTTGAAGCCTGCAGATATCCTAAAATTCCTCCGGGAAATAGGACTAAAGGAGCTACTAGTCTCTGAGACTCTCCTCAGAAACTAATTAGAAGTAAGGGGGCACAATAGATCTTTTAGGTCTCAGTGAATGTTACATACATACAAAAGATTCGAGATGAATTAACAAAAAAATAGCAACTATTTAAACATTCAAGGATTCCAGGGAATATTTAATGGAAATAATTTGATACGTCTTAGGGATATGTTATCATGATGCATAAAGGACAATTTACAACATTCGGTGACTAAGTGGAAATCTCGAAAATTTAGCAAGTAAAAACATTTTTATATTTAATGAGAGGCGCATGAGAAACGTGACCAATAAAGTGGTTATAACGTATTTAAATTAACATCAGCTCCAAATTTCAAACCAGCCCTTTATATGTATTGTCATGAGAGCTATTTAGTATATTAGGACAGTTGAGGCCGGCTTAAAATCCCCCAAGCCCTTTTTAATCTGTTTTCTAATTACTCCGTCATTATCAGCTTAAATTAGAGACACCATAATTCCGTACTTAATGTTATAAAATAATTAAAATTAGTGTTGTTTTAACATCCTTCCAAGTTTTCAGTTTCTGTTCATGGATGGTTTCTGGTCAACTCCTTCTCTATGGTTTCTTTTCTTCAGTGGAATATTACCATCTTTACGATGACAAAAAAGTGACAAATTAAGTTTCCCTTATGGAAAATAACAAAGTAACAGGTAATTTCAAATTGTATACGACAAAAAAAAATGATAGTATTTCATTATCACCCCTTGGGGGGAGCGGGCCGCTAGAGGCTTGCCGAAGCCTCTTCAGCCATCATTGGAAGGAATCAGGATTGTTGGGTTCAGGATATAAGAGTAGAGGGAATGGTGGTAGGTGCCTGAGAGGTGGAATTTAATGCAGATTCGTTCCAATATCAAAAAACACCAAGCACACGGAAGCACATAACTTTTTCACAGACCATAGGGGCATCCATCCATCCTACAGTCTAAATAATTTGTTTTTAATTCCCTCAATATATCAAGATATCTTATACCTTAAAAAGTAATCTTTAGAAAATAAGAAAATTTAAAATTATGTTACCACAATTTCTGACTGTTTAAGTTTCCATCATAAAACTGAAGACCTACCTACCTACAACCTGGTTTTCTCTGATCGCAGAGATATAACTCCCATCGCTGTTAAAAACCTGGTAGGTACCCACTCTTGTTAAGTATCGATTTTCTTCGCTCCAGTAATGCGAAATTTTCATCTCACCATATAACATTCTTCAAATATTCATTATCTTTTTGACATTTTACCAACACAAATTTTGCAAATTCTATTCTTCTATTGTAGTCTGTTTGCTTTAAACTTTGAACTGGGATGAAACTTATGTTTTTTTTTGTTAAATTCATTGAATGGAGAATGGATACCATTGGTACAACTAAATCTCTAGCACCACAACGTAATGACGCTTCGGAACTCTATGATGAAACACCTACTCCCATACTCTGCTTCTGCGATATCTTACATGGACTCAGACTGAAGCACTTTGGAGAGGAAATAATACAACCATAGGAGACACAAAGCTTCTGGAATGGAAGTAGATAACATGGCAAATAGTACAAAGAGTCAGTTCAAGTGCCTGGGCTGTTGAGCACAACCCATTCGAATGAATGCTTCGGGATAAGCTGCATAATATCCACGAACATTGATTTCATAATAACTATTATTTATAATAGGCTTCACTTTCTTAAATTTTGCTTTAAAACAGACAAATTGTGTTAAAATTGTTTAATATTCTCTTTACCGTGTGACGGCTGGGTCAGGGTCGATCTGGATATCTAGTAGCAACTTGTGTCACATTCACCAAGAATTAAAAGTAAAATTAGTTAATTTCCATTGTTTAATTCCAAACGAGCCATTTCTGTCACTGTGTGATGCGATTGACTTCAAATAATGACCATTAAAATACTATTTAATTATGACAGGTAAATACACAGCCCGCTAAAATGAAAGAATAAATAACACAGCCTACGCCTATGCAATAATGAGGCTGAAATAACTAATAATTTTAAATACATGTTAATATATCAAAATCGCTTAAGATTGAGCATAGGGAAGTGAACACAAACTGACCTCATTTCCAGCCTAAGAATTGAGTAAAAGAATAAAAATATGGCCGTTTCATTAAAAAAAAAGAAGATATTTAACATTTTTAAACTTGAATTTTCATCATTTTTTCAACAGCCCTGTATACAAAAAAGAAGTTTTCGATATGTCACCAATTACCTTGATCGCTCTAACAATCAAACCGACAAGATGTTTTTTATTTGGTATTGGGGACAGAGTTTTCAATATGAGGGTCTGCACCTTTCAGATTTTTATTAAAAAAATGAATATCTCGATAAACATAAATTTTATATATAGGGTATACTACACAAAGTGAGATCAAAATTTAATGTATGTATGTCAAAATATTTTCCATAAATTCGCAATAACTTGTTCTTCCTATATGCCAATTTCTATAGGAATCGAGTGAGTAGTCTCCAATATGTAGATAATGCAAGTTCGTCGTGAAACAGACTGTATAACTTTCCATTCCGGTATTCCAGGCATATTTACGAAGAATAACCTCCGCTTTCAATATTGTATTGATAAATTTATGTAATGAAATAAAGTGTTCACATAGACTTCGTATGCAATTTTATAATTAAGTATAATGAATATTATATAAACTACATTGTACATTTTATCGTTCCGGGTTACCAGTGTATAGAATTGATAAACAGTGCATCAGACTCAAACATATCATAAGCGTGTTGTACTTAATTAGTAAAAAGGTTTTAAAGTAATGTTAAGGTTATTCGGTTATCTAACGTTAATAAAACATACAATAATTTGGAATAATAACCGGTTTATAGTCGTTCCTAAACTAATTGAACATAGGTTCGTACATAAAACATCAACACCTCAGATTGTATATAACAGGGAATTTCCAAATTTTAATTAATATCATTAAGTGGCGTCTAAAAAATCCTTTTTTTTAACACGTTTTTATTAGCTTCACCTGTATGTATGTATAATTGTAAGTAAAATTAGTTTGCACCGTTTCACAATTTGTCGGCGACACAAAGAAATCTGTAAGCAGAAGCAGAACCGGTTTCCGACAAATTCTTAATTATTGCAGAATCCCAATGCACTAGCGATTTATGTACTGTCTTTTTCCGATGAATAGCAGTTTTACCGATAACTGTAATAGTGGATTTTTTTGAAACTTTTGTCAATTATCTATTCTTTCAGCAGCTCCATGCTTTGACCCAATATTATCTTGTTTCAGTTGAATGTACATATTTTGTATCATTTTTTGCGTAAATAGCGACTAGAACATACCAAATTTCTTTCTGTCTATTGTCTCAAATCCCTACTCAGAAATCAAGCAGAATAAATAAATAAACTTCGACATTGTTTATGTTGGAATACAATAATACGTCTGTTTACTCGTCTAGTATATTCATTGTTCGGAGCCTATAACAATATCTTCCTCTTCGAATGGTCCCCAAAAAACCATAATTTTAATTATTACCAACAAAATGGTTTTAGTCAATAAAACAAGATCTGTCACAGTAACATCTAAGAACATAATATCTCGTAAACAACAGAAATGAACTAAACCCACCCGACCAATCGGAAGCTGCATTGCACCAATGAGAATCAATTGTTCGCTTGTGGGTAGATCAAGACTAGAAATGATTTATGGCTTTTTTATCTTTTCGGCTTTTTAATCCTCAAAGAGACCTTGCCGCATACTGTTATTTTATTGTGAAACAGTGCAAACTAATTCTACTCACAACTAAGTATATGTTTGTAGCCGACTCCTTTGCACTCGATTTTGACCCACAGATTTCATTCAAACTGTGTACACGTGTCAAGGACCCATGACAATACAATATAGTAATAAAATATGGGGTGGGGCGTCGGCCCAGCACTGTAGTGGAACGCCTCTGATGCGATAATTACAATGAAGCAGTGTCGAGCGCGGTTAGTACTTGGATGGGTGACCCACTGGATAAGACTGTCGTGTAAATAGCCCATACAGCCTGCAGCGGAGTAGCATATCACACCTTGCAGGGATTATACCAATGAGCACGAGGTATAATGTAGGTATGCCGGAGGAGACGTAAAACCGAGGTCCCGAGACCATAGATGTTGGACTCGATAAAGAATCCTACCACTGGTTCGAACACCAGTGGGTTCGGCAAAATTTCCGGTTAGGGGTAGAGTGCTCCCGGCGTCGGTGATTAGTTTCAGTTGCAGAAATAGACTGACATTAAATAGCCAAATAATAAAATATGGGGTGTAAGACCTGTTGTGTATCGAAACACTCAAAATTGGTCAAGTTACAGACATTTTTCGACAGGAAGGTTGAGCCACTGCTGGCGATCGACCGGGAGGTCCGACCCTTTTTCAAAACTCGCACGGGTTAGCTCATGCAGCTGTCGATCCTAAGGAAACAGCACGGAAGGATAGTCAAAAAAAGGGCCCAAGACTCTCAATCAGCTGCCGAAGGAGTCGCCTATGGCCAAGGGATCGCTGATTGAAAGGTAAGCTAAAAACTGCATGGTTACTTTATTATGCGATTATCTTGAAACTACATTTTTTTACCTGGTACATTCGATATATCAGAAACTATCCGTCGGATGGCTTTCAAATTTTTACTGAAGATTCTTAGATACATTGTCTACAATGTTACGTAGGATTTTTTTAATAACTTGATTATTTTTTTTTATTATTGTTTTTGCCTGAAAAATTTCAGAAAAAAATTAAATTTTCCTTGCGGCTCACCAACATTTTTCTAATGGTCGGAAAAAAAGGCCACGCTACATTGTAGTCACACCACTTAAGAATAACCTGCATATTTTTTTCAAACGTACCATAACCCAGTACCAGGTGGGACAAGAACCGCGCGTATCATGTGGAGGACCTCCGCGGCAACCAACAAACGGCGCCATTTTTCAATATTTTCAAATTAAATTTTACTATGTTATTCTTGAAACACTTTATGACATTGAATTAAAAAATAAAAATAAATATTCCGACCCATAGTTTCGAATTTATTAATTAAAAAAAGTGCATTTTTCGGTACGCTAGGGTTGCCAGACGCTTTAAAAACGTCCAAACTTTCAAGATAACGTTATATTATCGCACTCCAAATCTGTACTACTATGCCTACAAAATCACATTGATCATCTGTACTCTAATAAAATTAATGAAGATATCATCAACCTAGTTCAGTTACACTGCAGCTCTGGAAAATTTGCTACATTCAACTGAATAAAGGGTGATTCGAATATTCCTGGAAACGAAACTGTAGATAAATTAGACAGTCAACTTATACAGGGACAAAGCAGGACATATTGCATAAATGGGACCTAATTTCAATAAGAAAAATATCTTACAGGAAAACTGGAATATAGAGTGGTCTTCATCTTGCAATAATCCTTACTACATTAAGCCCACTGTCCATATATCGTCGCGTCAGCGTATCATATTAAAAGTGACGATACGCTTACGCTTAAATTCTGTCCATGTGTCGTACAAAAGCGGTTAGTATACAATATGTCTAGCGACGAAGAGCTTTGCTTTGTACAACTACATTACAGACATATTGTACACCATACGCTTAGAGACTGACAAGGCAGTACGAGAGGAGACAAGGCAGTACGAGAGGAGACAAGGCAGTACGAGAGGAGACGAGGCGAGAACGCTTCTCTACGAATACGTGCTGATTCCGCTCTGTCGACAGGTCCCAAAATGCAAGCTAGGAATGGCGATTCTTTCCAAAAAAGAACGATTCGAATCGTAACCTGATGAATCGATTCATAAAAAAATCGAGGTCTAAAAGATCGATTTATAAAATATCGATGTTTTTCAAGTTTGTATTTACAATGTAAATATAAATCCATTTTATGAAAAACAAGACAGATACTATAAAAAAAAATCTCTGGGATCTCTTATCAGTAAAATCAGGAATTTTTTAGTTCAGGGAATTCAATAATAACAATTATTTTCATTACCATATCAAAATATCAAGTGAGGTATAAAAGAAGACATTTATTTTATAAATGTATCTATTTGTTACATTACATTATTTGTTACATTAAAAATAGATAATAGGTTTGTTCCAACAAGCTTGAAAATCAGTTCGGAATTTTACTGAATTTAGCGACCATAATTTCAATCTACGCAAACTCAGTAAAATTCCGAACTGATTCTCAAACTTGTTGGAACAAACCTAATATAGCTTATAGTTCCCAATGCTTAATGTCTAAGCTTTTTAAAAACAACAGTCTGTCAAGTCTACTGGGATCCAAGCGGTTCCGCTCATCACTTACGATGTTGCCGGCAATTGAAAAAAGGCGCTCACAAGGAACAGATGATCCCACGATTCTCATATACATCACGGTGATAAATAGAGTTTTTTTGTTCTTGCCAGTAAAGTATAGGATCATACTTTAGGTGCACAACTGCCTGTGATAAATAATGTTTAAACTCTTCGTTTTAGCCCAGACTTTCCAGTACAAGTATATTACATGTAGAGAGTTGCTTTTTTACAAACAACTTATGAAAATCCCAAATTCCTAAACAGAAAAAATCGAATGTTGATTTTCAAGGGTCAAATATCGATTCACTGAATCGATTCAGTACAACATATCGATTTTTTAAATCGATTTATTTGGCCAAGGAATCGATTCCTCGATTAATCGATTTCAGATCGCCACCCTTAATGCAAGCGTTGTCTGCAGCAGGCAAACGTACTCCCGTCGTAATTTTTCTTCGTACGCTACGCTGACGCGACGATACATGGACAGTGGGCCATACGCTTCCCTAAACTTTCTTTCTCTGAACGAAGCCATCCAATCAGGAAAATCAACAGTGTTTTATACATGTCTTAAGGACCATGCGGCCGTTAAAGTTGAACTCTTCAGAATGAAGATTTCAGAACAGAGATATGTGAATACCATGGAACTTTTGATGACCTATAACATTGTTTATTAGGATGTCATCGCAATAGTCATGCAACCCAATATCTTATGCATGAGTCCTTCGGCCTTTTCTTGGCAAAAAGGGTAACCACTAACCAGCGCCCAAGGCAAAACAAGCATAATTCAAATAAACTCTTTTATTGCCATTTGTCAATTTCCCAATGTTTGACCAAAGGTTTTTTTAAAATTAGTGTTTCGCAATTTAACAAACTGCTTGTCAATCTCATATCAAGTGTGATTATGTATTGGCGATCAGATGATAAACCTCTTTTATTTCTTGCATCATCTTTGATAGGAGAAAAATACAGGTCAAATAACATATGAGTTTCTTGAGCCTTGAAACTAATGATTTTTATTTCAAATACCTTATTGATATTTTAGTCTCTCGTAATGTATGTAAGTCAAAGAAACCATCAATCATCATAACATCACACGATAACTTATTTGAGCTCGACTTTCAGTTCCTTCTGCCGGGGGTTTTCCGACCTGCTAATTTTCCGCCACGATCGCACCGCTCTTTCTTGAGGCCCAAATAATGTACGGAAAAACATTTTCCACGTGTACCTTATCGGCTTTTTCAGAGAATTTTCCGCGACTTTGAATCATTCAAGCAAGGGTTTTCCGACAAGCTAAGTTTCTGCCACTGGTTTGGACTGGACTCTTAGTCAAGGTCTTAACAATTCATACTACAACATTTTGACGCGTGTACCTTTTCAGTTTTTCCGACGAAGAAAACTGGCTGCCAGTTACATATCCGTCCTATGCCAACTGGCAGAACAGCCATTTGGTGATGTGTTAATGTTTTTACAATAATTTATGAATTCAAATGTCGTGTACCTTATCGATATTGTTTTATGACGTCAGCTCTCGACTATTACTACGATTCTCAAACAAGAAAACATGTATTTATTTTTATGACTGCATACTGCATCTATGACGGTACGATTAATTTTATTTCGATACATTTTTCTTATTTGGAATCCGTAGTATTCAAATAAAATGAAAATTGAACCTATTAACTAATTAGAAATAACTATTTCAACATTTTCTCGAAAGCAAGGTTCTCTAAAAATGGTAGGTGTAGAAAACAATCTTGGTTAGGTCACGTAAATTGTTTTTTAGGATAATAATTGCAATGCCTTGAATTTGAGGGGGAAGCCATAAAACCCCATAAAAATAATTTAAAAAACGGTAGATATGTAGAAGCAGTGCATATGCAGAAGTAGCGCTACATCTAAAATTGGTCTAAATGTTTTGGTGGCCCTTTATATAATTAACAAATAATATCCCATTTAATATTATAGTAGGAGGAGAAAATCTCATAAAAACCATCAAAAAAATTACAAATAGTGCAGATATTATATCAGTATAGGTGATAAGAGGGGGGACATGGTTAGATTAGTATACTTATGATTGCCAGTTTTTCAATTTTCAATGCGTTTGAGATAGTCTGCTACCATAACATTGCTTTTAATAACAGTAATAAAAAACGCTAGAAAAAAATTAAGCAGCTGCAGCATGAAAATTTAAAACTGATAATCATAAGTAACCTAACCATGTCCCTCACTCATCACCTGTACTGTGATATCTGCATTATTCGTTCTAGTAAGTTTCAAGGGGTTTTATGGCGTTCTTCACCAAAATATATTGTATTTGATATCATTTTTGTTAATGATACAAAGGGCAACGAAAGAATTTGGAGCAATTATAAGTTGCAGCGCTATTTCTGCATATTTACCTTTCAAACATTTATTTGTTTTAACAACTTATTAGCCTCTAGTAAAAGAATTAGGTTATAAAAGTATACATTATTTTTAAACGCAGGCGAAAACTTTCACTTTATGTACAGAGAACGATAACCTTTATTACACAAGGTAATTTATAAAAAAAAATAATAATCTAAATAAATAATAATCGTCAACTTAAAACCTAGCGTTAATTCAATAAGTATTTAATCACAATTCGTGTTAATTCTTCTGTCTTATGTCCTTTTTTCATAATTTATACTCAACCATTCTATGCTTCCTGACTTTGTATGTGTATACAGGGTGATCAACTTTTGGGACAAAGTACGTTACTTATATCTGTTATTATAGGAGATACCAAAAAAAGTTATTAGCAAAAATAGGAGGCAGCTATAAGCTTCACATTTTGAAATTGGTTAAAAGTATACAGGGTCTTTTATAACACTGTACCGCATCAAACATATGTTTTTTAAATGAAACACCCTGTCTTTTATTTTAAATTTAAAAATCACTTCACTTCCTCGTTACAAGAATGTTTTTAAGTGATTCTCAAACGTCATAATAATGATTGATTTTGCTAATACTGTTTAAAATTAATACGGGGTACGTCAAAACACAAATTCATTATTTGCTCAGTTTTTTTAAATGCATCACCCTGTATTTTATATCACCATCATAAACTACAGTCAATGTAGTTTAATTTATACCAAGTATTCCCTATACCTAAACTTAATAGTTTTGGAGATATTTTAAATTGTATTGGAAAAAGGGATATTTCATGAATTAAATTTATTATTTTTATGTACTTTACTATTTCCAATTATTATCAACAAACAAAAAACAATTAAACAAAACATAAGATAAAAAATTGTTATTTTTATTGTATGTGTTGGAAATGGGCTTCTATATCATTAAAATCAAGGTTGCTATGAAGGTATGTGTCACAAATTGACAATTCAGTTTTAGATCATATTGTTTTGACATTGTCTTGGATTTTGATTATTTTGCAACAGTCAACAATGAATTTTGGAAGGGAAGAACTTGTAGACATGGTATGGATCTTAGGTGAAAGAAGACCCCCCTCCTTCCAGCACTGGGTAAGCCCGGAGGAAGGGACGATCCACTAAGGCGTGGACTTAGTGGAGCGGGGGTAAGATGGTATCTTCGCTTCCTTGAACAGGGACTTGCACCGGAGGAAGCAAGAAAGAAAGCCACAGAGCGGAAAAAACAAGGAGAGGAGAAAAACATCCCTCCTAAAGGAGGAAAACGTAAGCGGGAAGTGGCGACAGCCCAGTCACCGCAAGTACAGATGAAGAAGAAAAAGGAGGACAGGATAGCCATCCCTTCTTCAGCTGGCAGCTATGCAGCTGCAGCAAAAATAATAAGGATGGCAGTTCTCCCTAGGGCGTACCCTGAGACTTCCCTCAGTGCGGACGATCAAACCTTGCTGGAGAACGCAATAATAGAAGAAATGTATGCTGGATGGGAGCATAAGCTCCAGTTTAGTGGCATACATTTCAGACCAGGAGTCGTTCTAATCGACTGTGAAACACCACAGACTGCAGAATGGCTCCGGCTGATAGTACCACAGCTGGAAAGCTGGAAGGGAGTAGAACTGACGGTGTGCCAGGGAGACGACATCCCAAAAATGCATACCGCCACGATCTTCCTCCCAAGAAGCAAAGGCGTAGAGGAAGGAAAGCTGCTTCGCTTGATCAAAGCGCAGAATGATGGTTTGGAAACAGACCAGTGGAAGGTCGTCAATCTTAAAGAAGAGGGCAAAGGCCTAGTCTTGAGGGCAGGAATAGACAATCTATCCTGCCAAAAAATCAAGAACAACGGGTTCACCATTCATTACCGGTTTGGGAAAATCCCCGTACATGGCCTCAGAAAGGAAGGGGAAGGAGACCTGGAGAAGGCATCCATTTCCTCCAAGGCCAGTGGCGACTCAGGTAGTGTAGAAAGCCTACACATTACCAAACTCCTTGGGGAGGAGTCGCCGCAGTCCGAGGAGGGAATGGAGATTGTGTCGGAGGAAGGGGACAGTACTCTTACTGAAGGGGACATCACCCTGACGAAAGAGGGAAACACCCAAGAAGATAATCAACAGGATGGCGGGAATTAACTTAGCTCAAGTTAATGCTCACCATGCCAAAGGAGCTTCGGCGGTGATCACAAGATTGTTCACCAAGGACCAATGGGGGATGTGTTTGATCCAAGAACCTTGGGTCAATAATAACCAGGTAAGAGGATTAGCATGTAAAGATGCTAAAATAGTATATCACACTGGTAGTGATATACCAAGAACATGTGTTATGATAAGGAACAATATTAACTATTTTTGTCTTTCAGAATACATGACTCGGGACCTCGTTCCAGTTCGAGCACACCTCGAACACAAGAAGGAGGGCAAGGAGATAGTAATAGCATCATGCTACTTTGAGGGAGATGGGCTAGCACCACCCCCAGAGGTACAAAGGCTGGTAGAGTACTGTGAAGAGAAGAGACTACCTCTACTTCTAACATGTGATGCTAATGCACACAATACCGTTTGGGGCAGCAGCAACACCAACCAAAGAGGTGAGCAACTTTTAGAATATATCCTTAATAAAAACCTTGATATTCACAATATAGGGAATACCCCCACATTTGTAACAAGGGTAAGGCAAGAAGTTTTAGATGTCACACTGGCAACTCGTGATCTAAAACATATAGTAAAAGATTGGAGAGTATCGGGTGAACCATCTCTCTCTGATCATAGTATCATAACATTCAAGTTAGAGCTAGGCATACCTAAGGTAAGCCTCAGGAGAAAACGAAGAAAAACAGATTGGGACAACTATAACACCTGTCTGAAAGGAAATCTAGCACATATCCAGAGGAAAGGAAGGGCTAAGCACCATCTCGACCTGGAAAATGAGCTTGAGGATCTGAACAGGGCAATAATCGATGCATTTGAATCGAGCTGCCCTCTTCAAGAACAACGAAGCAGCAAAGATGCACCCTGGTGGAACAAACATCTGCCAGAACTAAGATCTCAAACCCGGGACCTTTTTAATAGAGCAAAATTCACCGGAGACTGGCAGAGTTACACCGAGGTGAGAAACACCTACTACAAGGAAATAAGAAAAGCTAAAAGAAATAGCTTCAGGAAATTCTGTGAAGATATAAACACAACACCTGCTGCGGCAAGACTTTACAAAGTCATGGCGAAAAGTAAGGTCAACACAGATATGGCTTTGAGGATGCCAGACGGTAAATATACCGAAAATGAGGAGGAAAGAGTGCGACTCTTACTAGAAACTCATTTTCCTGGAAGTACCCCAAACAGAGGAGATAATCCTCTCGAAGGTCATAACAGACCTTCGAGAGAAAGTACTACAATGGCCAAGCACATTTGTAGTAACGATAGGTTGAAATGGGCTATGAACACCTTTTCACCTTTCAAAACACCTGGAGCAGATGGGATTTTCCCAGCATTGCTCCAGCAAGGACAAGACGAAATTCTACCACACTTGGTTAGAATTAGTCGAAGTAGCTTGGAACTGGGTTATATACCAGAAGCATGGAGAAGGGCAATAGTAACCTTCATTCCAAAAGCTGGAAAAAGGGACACAACAAACCCCAAATCCTTCAGACCAATTAGCCTAACATCGTTTGTGCTTAAAACGATGGAAAAAGCTATTGATAACTATATTAGAACGGAAATCCTAGAGAGACTACCTCTCCACCCGTATCAACACGCTTACCGGGCAGGCAGATCTACGGAGACTGCACTGGTACAACTGACGGAGGATATCCGAGGTGCCTTAGACAACCAAGAAACTGTAGTATGTGCATTTTTGGACATAGAAGGAGCTTTTGACAACACTCCACATGAAGCTGTCAAGAGAGCATTAAATAGAAGAGGTGTAGACAGCACGACATCCAAATGGATGTCGGAACTGCTCACCACTAGAGTAGCAGAGACGAGAAAGAGCAAAGACATTGTCTCCATCTGCACAACCAGAGGATGCCCACAGGGAGGAGTAGCATCCCCATTAATGTGGAGTCTGACGGTTGACGAACTCCTGTGTGGTTTGACAGACCTCGGAATAACCTGCCAAGGATATGCCGATGATATTGTTATAACAGCCAGGGGAAAATTTGAAAACACCCTTTGTGACATCGTACAAAAGGGTCTGAACTATACAAATAGCTGGTGTAGGCAAGTGGGACTCAGCATCAACCCCACCAAAACCATCTTGATAGCCTTCACTAAGAAAAGAAAACTCAACCTCAAAACCATTAAACTTGATGGGAACGACGTTGAATGGAGACAAGAAGTCAAGTATCTAGGTTTGACTCTAGACAGCAAACTCCTGTGGAACAAACACGAGAAGGAGATTACATACAAAGCAAAAATGGCTCTAATGGTGTGCAGGAATCTGGCAGGGAGAAACTGGGGTTGTAACCCAAAAATCCTGAGCTGGATGTACACTGCCATAGTGAGACCAATCATCACTTATGGAGCCATTGCGTGGAGTAGTAGAACTAGCCTCTTGACGACGAGAGAAAACCTCTCCAAAATTCAAAGACTAGCCTGTATATGCATAACAGGAGCAATGAGTACATGCCCAACGGCAGCAATGGAAGTGATTCTTGCAGAAAGAACAAGATACAGACTAAGTAGAGAGGGAATCATTAAAAAAAAAACCACCTCTTCACTTCTTAGAAATCGGACAGCCTGGGACATGCCACAAGATGGTATGATGAAAAAGTATAATTTTTCAAAGAAATTCGTTACGGAATTAAGCAACAAGAAGGAATGGGATCCAAATACCATTTCCAGACTTGGAAAGAATGCCATTCATTGGTACACAGACGGCTCAAAAGCAATAGAAGGAACTGGGATAGGAGTGTACGGGTCAGGAACCAAACACTCTGAAAGCTTGGGAAAAACCCCAAGTATCTTTCAAGCGGAAATTCACGCAATAAGAAAGTGTGCCCAGTTCAATATTGACAAAGGATATAGAAGGCAAAGGATTATCATAATGTCTGATAGTCAAGCAGCCATTAAAGCGCTGAGTTCTTGTGTAATCAGTTCCAAAATGGTGTGGGAATGCCTAGGCAAACTTAATGAACTAGGCGAGAACAATATAGTCACCTTACTGTGGATTCCAGGACACACTGGAATAGAAGGAAACGAAATAGCAGATGAACTAGCGAAGAGGGGGACTGAAATACCCTTTTGGGGGCCGGAACCCTTTTGCGGAATCAGCTCCAATATAATATTGGAAGAAATAGGTAAAGCCGAAGAAAAGAGAAGATCTGACAATTGGAAAGATCTAGTAGGGCTTAGGCAATCAAAGATTCTTCTGGGTGACTACAACCTGTTGAGATCAAATGAATGCATAAGTCAAAGCAAAACTGCACTAAGAGTTTTAACAGGAATCCTAACGGGACATTGTCGCCTGAATGGACACCTTAAAAAGCTCAAAATAGTGGAGGAAGAAGATTGTAGATTTTGTGGAATGGAAGAAGAAACCTCCATCCACATACTTGCGAACTGCACAGTATTTCAGAATCCTAGGGCACAGTACCTGGGAGACTATTGGATAGAAGAGGGACAGTTACCTAAGTTGAGGCCTGCAGATATCCTAAAATTCCTCCGGGAAATAGGACTAAAGGAGCTACTAGTATCTGAGACTCTCCTCAGAAACTAAGTAGAAGTAAGGGGGCACAATAGATCTTTTAGGTCTCAGTGAATGTTACCCCAAAATACATACATACATACATACATAGGTGAATGTAAAAAGAATTGTTTAGGTACTTGCCACAAGAGTCTATCATGAGCGATATCCAGATCGTCAGCAACCGAATAAGAGAGCATTTCAAAAGGTAATGGATAGATTCAATCGCAATGGTTCAGTGTTATATGAGACTAAAGAAAAAACAAAAACAGTTACAACAGAGGAAACTGAATTAAATGTTTTACTGGCCGTTACAGAAGATCCTCATTCAAGTACAAGAAATATTTCAAGAGAGCAAGTCATTAGTTATGGATCTGTTCTGAAAATTAGACACCACACGCACCCATACCACACCCAGCTACACCAAGAGCTAACTGCGAATGATTTTGAAAGAAGGATAACTTTTTGTGAATGGGCACAACAAATAGTTGTACAAAGAAATTTTTTCGATATCGTTTTATTCGGAGATGAAGCAACGTTTCACAAAAACGGATGTGTCAATCGGCACAACTTCCACTATTACCCTACAACAAATCCGTACCACAAAATTACAAAAAGTCCAACTAGGTGGTCCTTGAACGTTTGGGGTGGTATCTTAGGTAATTATGTAATAGGCCCTTTCTTCTTTGAGGAAACCGTGAACGGGCAGATTTATTTGGACTTTTTAATAAACCATTTACCTATTTTACTTGAAAACGTGCCCCTCAACAGTTATGGTATTTACATGACGGAGCTCCTTCTCATCACAACGCGGAAGAGAATGACCAATTAATTGGCCAGCTAGATCACCAAAATTAAGTAAAGTACACTTCTTCTTATGGGGCTATATTAAAGATCTAGTGTACCGTGAACCTCCAACAACAATTTATGACATGAAAGTCAGAATTACAAACGCATTTCATAATGGTACGCCACAAATGCTGCAGATGTATGCAGATCATTCGAAAACCATCTTCAAGCCTGTGTTGACGTTTTGGGAGCTCATTTCGAACACCTACAATAAAAATAACAATTTTTTTATCTTATGTTTTGTTTAATTGTTTTTTGTTTGTTGATAATTGGAAATAGTATAGTACATAAAAATAATAAATTTAATTCATGAAATATCCCTTTTTCCAATGCAATTTAAAATATCTCCAAAACTATTAAGTTTCGGTATAGGGAATACTTGGTATAAATTAAACTGCATTGACTGTAGTTTATGATGGTGATATAAAATACAGGGTGATGCATTTAAAAAAACCGAGCATATAATGAATTTTTATTTTGACGTACCCTGTATTAAATTTTAATAGTATTAGCAAAATCAATCATTTTTATAATGTTTGATAATCACTTAAAAACTATGGTTACAACACATCATTGCTCTTGTACCCCTTTTCTTTTATACGTTGAACTTGCTACGATTTTCATAGAAATTTGGTAATAACTTTTTTTAAATACCCTGTATAACACGTAACAACGTTGTATTCTTGTAACGAGGAAGTGAAGTGGTTTTTAAATTTAAAATAAAATACAGAGTGTTTCATTTAAAAAAAAACATATGTTTGATGCGGTACAGTGTTATGGGAGACCCTGTATACTCTTAATTTATTTCAAAATGTGAAGCTTATAGCTGCCTCCTATTTTTGTAAATAACTTTTTTGGTATCTCCTATAATAACAGATATAACGGACTTTGTCACAAAAATTGATCGCCCTGTATATTTGATTTTTTATTCTCCTAGATTCCTCCTTCTTGTACTCCTATATAAATTCATCATTCGTATAGGGGAATCTTACTTGCAATTTATCGGATTATTAATTTCCACGTCTTCTTTTCTTTTTCACCTCCAAATTACTTCTATGTTATCTTTACAAGAAGCGCATTGATTCCATTAAATTTACCAGTATTTAATTACAGTTATTCATATTCTTCGTAAATTTTTGTATTTAAATATTTTTAATGCACCAGAGCACTTCCTAAAGGCGACCTTACATTATGCTATTTAGGTGCAATTTTAATGCCACGCTATTTTGAAGCAATTTATGGCTTCGTTTTACACTAAGCTATTTTCGAGATTGTTTGGTTTATTTTGTATAATGCAATTCAGTGTGGTAAACTTAAAAATATATTTAGGTGATGTTAAATAATTATGAAAATAAATTATTTCACAATTTTCTGGTATTTAACAATACTTTCAGATAAATCGGAGTTTGGGTATATTTCTGAGAGACTAGCACATATTTCATGTGCCTTATTTCTTGTATTTCTAACATGTTTGCTAAAATAATAATTAATTATTACATCTATTTAATACCTACCAGATAAAACAAGATAACTTACTTTTCCCTATTTTGTTTTTCTATACAAACACGATTCGAGGTTTGAGTATCTGTTCTAATATTTTTAGGGTTGGTAGCAGAATTATTACTAAAAAAATAACTAAAATTGCCTACAAATTTCATGAAAATAGAAACTGTTCTAATTATTTTTCTTGCTTAAAAATCGCCACAAACTAGCACACGCACATGCGTATTGTTTATTTTGTTATAGCATGCAACTTGGCTGGCTGGCTGGCATAGATGGCGGACAAGTTATGGGATATATTTGGACATGTATGTCGCTTCCGGTTATACCGAAAGTGAACGACACCCTGTATATTATTAACTATTCGGATTCTACATTAAATTTTAATGTCATTTTGCGGAGAATACCCAATATCTAAAATTTATACTTATGGAGGTATTTTTAATAAAAAATTTACAGGTGCAGACTTTCATATTGAAAATTCTGTGAACATCTCCAATACCGAATAAAAAACATCTTGTAGGGTTAATTAGTAGGACGATCAAGGTAATTGGATGTCGAAAACTTCTTGTTTCTAGCACATAATTTGAACTACTTTACTGCGCATGACAATTCAAATAATAAGTCGAACTAGTTTGGAATTTGTTGGTGATGGAACGCAATTATTAATAATAAATAGATTCAAAAGCTGCTGATTATCGTCAGATGACATATTGAAATATCAGACATGCTAAAAAAATTATAAGGAAAACTAAACACAAATTCTAACATTAAGAAAGTACTGAACTTCCTGCCTTATCTTATATTTACATACTATCGCAGAATATTTATAAAAAATCGTATGCGTATGCGCTGCGCTCGCGTGAAATAAGAGAGAATTTGAAATACCTACCCAAGAACAAGAACGTTTCTATTGTATGTTGATAAATTGCTGGAACGTCGAATTAGTAGTCCAAACTATTAGTTCTCAAAACTAGGCGCTAGAACACTACATTACTACAGCGCATTCGCAGTACAATATTATAATAATTTTCATAATTCGAAGTCAATAACTTCGTGCAGTGATAGAAATGGCTCGTCTGGAATTAAGCAATGAAATTATTTAAATTTGATTTTTATATATAGTGAATGTGACAGAGTTGTTACTAGAACATGTGTTTTATCATTGATATCCAGATCGACCCCGAACCAGCCGTCTCACAGTGAAGTAAACAATTTAACCCAATTTTGTTGTCTTCAAGCAAAAGTTAAGAAATCGAAGCTTGTTATTTAATAATGGTAAAATTGAAATTTTTGTTATTTTTGTTATTTTTGCTGTTTTGTTGCTGATTATAATTGGGTTGTGTTTTCTTAGAATAATTCCACATAGATAAATTACAAGAATTTATATCAAGTGTTTAAAATTTCGTCTTTGAACCTCCAAGCATTTAGTAATGTAGTGGTAACACTCAAAATTGTATGTTGTAGGTTGGTACTATGTATTGACATATGTCAAGTTTGTAGCGAGTTCAACAATGGCGGAAAGTGTCATTGTATATTGATCTGATGATCTGTTAATTTGTAATGCTATAAAAGTAAAACTCTTTCTTTTCACTATCCAATTATTTTATTACTATTACTACCACCGCCAGCTTCCACCACAGGTTATGGGCCCAGAATATTTAATTGTGGTAGTAATCTGAAGTTTTTTCACCGATTCGGTTTTGCGCGGCAGAAAATGGAGTCGATCGTTAACAAACTCAATCATTCAAATTGGAATATTTGGAGATTCCAAGTCAAAGTTGTGTTGTTAGCCAAGGGGCTATTTGAAATTACCTGCGGAAATGAATCTATACCTGTTGACGATGAAGAAAAAATTACGAAGTGGAGAATTAAAGATACTCGTGCACAAGAAGTACTAGTTTTAAGAATGGAAGATGAAACGATTTCATATGTAACGCAGTGTGAAACCGCAAAACAAATGTGGGAAAAATTAGAAAGCGTTTTCGAACGAAAATCTGATGTTAGTACACATCTATTAAATGAACAATTTTATAATATGAAGTATCAAAATGAAACAGTGAACAGTTTCATATCAAAAGTTACAAATTTACAAGCAAAACTCAAGCAGTTAGGAGAAGATATTCCAGAAAAAATAGTTCTAACTAAAATCATAATGACACTTCCTGATAAATTCAGGCATTTTCGTTCAGCATGGGATAGTGTCGACTCAGATAACCAAACTATAAATAACCTAACAGCCCGACTTTTGATTGAGGAAGAAAGGTTAAAAAAAGAAGAAGAAGAATCTGTAGCATTAATGGCATTTCGATCAGCTGATTCCAGTCATGTATCAAGACAAAAAGGTCAAGATGTGAGTAGAAATAGAAAAAACATTTTTGTTTGCGGAAAAGAGGGCCATTTAAAGAATCAATGCCGAAATGTTAAGTGCAATTACTGCAAAAGAAAAGGACATTTACTCAAAGACTGTTTTGTTAGGAAGATTAAAGAAGAAAGGGATAAAAATACAAGAAATAGATCCAGTCATAGTGCAAATAGAAGTGATAGATTTGCACTTGTTGTTTCAAGCGATATTCAGTTCCAAGTAAATATGGAATGGTTTATGGACAGTGGGGCTTCACAGCATATGTGCAAAGAAAAAGATATGTTTTGCAGTTTTGAGAAGTTAGAAGTACCTAAATGGGTGAAAATTGGTACAGCTTTACAAGCGGAAGGACAGGGTAATATTTGTATTTTAGCATATAATGGTAAATCTTTTTATTGTGTCACATTACATGATGTTCTCTTTGTACCACAACTTTATTTTCACAAGGGAAGGCTTTAGATAAGTGCCTATCATTGGTTTCAGATGCTACAAAAGCACAGTTTGTAAACAAAGACAACATCATTGTAGCAGTGGCAACTCGTACAGATAAACTTTTCAAAATGATGTTTGAGGGGGCTAGTTTTTCTGAACACACATATCAACGCACTAAATGTAGTAATTATGAAAATGAAAATTGTTATTTTGTGACAGGTAACCAGGATGGTGGCATAAAGCTTTATGTCATCAGAATTTCAGATATGTAAGTAACATTTTAAAGCATAATAACATTGAAGTAAAACAAACAAATCAATAATGTAATTCTTGTGTACAAGCAAAACAGTGTAGGGAACCTTTTAAAGTAAATGAAAGTAGGGCAAATGAACCTGGGGGAATAATACACGTAGATTTATGTGGTCCTATAGAGGAATGTTCTTTAAATAACCCGATACATTTTTTTGTTAAAAGATGACTTTAGCAATTATAAGTTTGTTTATTTCATTAAAAATAAATCTGATGTATATGAAAAATTAAAGGAGTTCTTGACTTATTTTGAAAATCAAACGGGAAAAAGGATTAAAGTCATAAGGAGTGGTAATGGCACAGAATTTGAAAATTCCTCTGTAAAAAAACTACTGAAAAATAATGGTATAAAGCTTGAATGTCCAGTACCATACACTCTTCAACAAAATGGGAGAGCTGAAAGGGAATTTCGCACAATAATGGAAGCAGTAAGAGCCATGATTGCAGAAAAGAAGGAAGCTAGATATGAAGAGTAAACAGGGTATTTTCATTGTATATTCCGAAAATGTAAAAGGATACAGAGTGTATTATGAAAAATAAAATAAAGTGACTATAGAAAGAGAGATAAGTTTTATGAAAATTTAGAAGAAAAGCTTCTTTGTTTGGATCTGGATACAACAGAAATTATGTCAGAGAGCAGCGAAGAAAATAATGTAATGAACTCAACGGAGGAATTACCTGATGAACCATATTTAGAGGAACAAAATTTAGAAAATGAAGAAAATATGGAAACTGTACCAGAACAAGTATCTACAAGAAGAAGAAATGAAAACCAGCCACCGCCAGCTTCCACCACAAGTAAGCCTTTTTATCACACCACGTCTAATCATTGCTGCCGGGAGAGAATTGAATGTATTGCGAACTCTACTTTCACAATCTTCTTACATTGTTAGGGGATAGTGTAGTGACCACACTCAGCATCAACGTTTCTTCCCAGTTTATCAAAGTTTCTTCCCAGTTTTTAACATAACGTCGCGTAAACTGACATATTGGTTGTTTCGATTGTATCAAACTCGCGAACGTTTTTAAATGGCAAAAGGCGCAGATAACAGATATCACGAATGACAGCTAACGAACATCAATCAGACGAAGTGTTTGTTTGTCAGGTTTGTTGGTGCGTTATCAGTGTAGTTTGAAAGCAGAGTATTAAGAAAACGAAGCTAATTACTATACTCGATTTGAAATTGGTTGATAGTAATAAATCATTTTTAGCAGCCGATTCCATAGGCGCACCTACCTGACGTGCCGGTTTGAACCCTATTTACTTATCCGAATAATTTAGTAATCATTATTGTCATAACAGGTAAAAATAATTATGCCGAGAATTCCGGGAACAATTAATACACAATGTTACTTCAGGTTGTTACGAAAAATTAGGTAGGTAGGTAGGTACTTATTGGTATAAAACTGTGAGTCATTTTAAGAGCGAACAAACCTAATGCGAGTATTCTAGGACACACATTTGGGTACTTTTTGAAAATGAAGAGTCTTTCAGGATTTATTCCAGTTAAGCGAGCTGCGAAATCAGCGCTAAGCATTAGTGAAAAGATTATTGTGCTTAATGTATTTAATGCACTTAGATATCAAAAAAGTGCAATAAGTATCGATTCTACAGTGGAACTTTGTTCAAAGATGACAGGTATTGGAAAAGCAACCATCTACAGGCTGATGCGGGAAGAAAAGACAGGAACCGTGACGCCACCAAAACCATCTCCAGGAAGGCGAACAATACCGATCGATGAGGACGAAAAGGCCATCATAAGACGAAAGGTGCATTCATTCTATTTCAATAAGGAGATCCCTACTTTGGATAGAGTTTTAGGGGCAGTAAAAGAAGACTTTCCTGCAATCAAGAGAGATAAACTATGGAAAGTTCTAAGAGAAATGAATTTTAGATGGGAAAAACATAGTCGGAAGTCTCATTTGCTCGAAAAAGATGAAATAGTGTGTTGGAGACGTAATTATTTGAGAAAAATAAGACAATTTCGCAATGAAAACAAAACAATTTTCTATTTGGACGAAACATGGCTGAACGAAGGCTACACAGTTGAAAAAATATGGACAGACAAAAATGTGACTTCTCACCGGCAAGCATTTTTAGACGGTCTATCAACAGGAATAAATCCGCCCTCTGGAAAAGGAAAACGATTAATTATAACTCACATCGGTAGCTCCAATGGCTTTTTAGAAGGTGGACTATTATCATTCCAATTCGTTCGTACAGGCGATTACCACGAGGATATGAATGCTGATGTTTTTGAGGAGTATTTCGAACAAATGATAGAGCTGATTCCACCTGGCTCCGTCATTGTGTTAGATAACGCTCCGTATCACTCCAGAAGATTGGAGAAGATGCCTACAACTGCTTGGCGAAAAGCAAAAATTATCGAGTGGCTTGTGGAGAAACAAATACAATTTGAGGACAATATGGTTAAAAAGGAGTTGCTATCAATTGTAAACACCCATAAACACCCATAAATATGTTGTTGACGAAATGGCCAAAAAACAAAATATAATAGTGCTTCGGCTCCCCCCCTACCATTGCGAATTAAATCCGATCGAACTGGTATGGGCTCATGTGAAAGGTTATGTGGCTAGAAAAAATACCACTTATAAAATGAGTGATGTTCAAAAACTCTTTGAAGAAGCGCTTCAAGAAGTCAACGCGGGGAAGTGGCAAAGACGTATAGAGCATGTAATAAAGGAGGAGGAAAAAATGTGGCAATTGGATAGTTTACTGGAGAAAACGGTCGAACCACTTATTATCAATTTAGGGGAAGAAGACAGGCCCTCAGATATTTCATTTTCTGATGATGATTAATTTAAAAGGAAGAAATGTAATGACTTACTATAAATTTTATAGAATTTCAAATAGAAACATTTTTCCAAATTTACTGGTTTATTGGTTGCTTTATTGTTATTAGTATTATATTTATTCAAATACAAGGGTAACAAATTATGCCACACATCCGAATGTTCACTAAATTATATAATTATTGTGTTTAATATAAACTTAAACCCACCCGAAAGCACGTGCATGAGTGCAAAACATCACAGGTAGAATCCTACCGCTTATTGTTCGAGCATCGGGTTTAGCTTTGTATTCGACGCCCTTATCAGATCTATAGGTATGGAAAGTTTAATAAATGCAAAAGGGTCTATACTTTCAATGTATATACTCTTTAAAACTTGGCAATTTAGGTGGACCACTTTGTATACGTGTTTGACGGATTTTAATGATTTATTACTATCAACCAATTTCAAATCGAGTATAGATGTTGGTTGTCCAAGAAACCAGAGAATAGAAAATAAAATATATAATCAATAACAACGACTTGTCAACATCTTATGATTTTAACTCTCTTGTCAAAAATACAAATTAAAACCATTTTAATATTTATTTAATACTTCACAAAAAGTATTCATTTTAGTGCAATATACAATATAATACATGTTGCGCTAAAGATGGGAATACACCTCACTTTTTATGTAGCCCCATATAAAAAATCTGAAGGTGTTATTTCTGGTGAACAGTAGGCCACCGAAAAGGACCATTGTTAGCTATCCACATATCTTCAAACGTCTACCTAAAAGTTGGTGTAGCTCTCTGGAACGTTGAGGAGTAGCTCCATCGTGAAGGAAAAATATTTTTTAAATGCATGCGGTGGTAAACTGTTTAAATAATTTGGTTTTATTTTTCTCAATATATCAAGATATCTTTGATCTAAAAAAGTAATTTCTAGAAAATTAAAAAAATTCAAAATAACTATGCTACCACAATTTCTGACTGTTTAAGTTTCTATCATAAAAGTGAAGAGCTACAGCCTGGTTTTCTCTGATCGCACAAGAGACATTAATCTCCCTTCGCTCTTAAAAACCTGGTAGGTACTCTTGTTAAGTATTGATTTTCTTCGCTCCAGTAATGCGGATTGTGCCTATTAAACATTCCGTTTCTCGTAAATTTTGATTCATCTCACCATATAATATTCTTCAAGTAGGTATTCATTACTTTCTTGACATTTTACCAACACAAATTCTGCAAATTATATTCTTCTATTAGTCTGTTGGCTTTAAACTTTGAACTAGGTTAAAATAGTAGGGTGTTTTTTTTTTAAATTCGTTAAATGGATACCATTGGTACTTACACCTAAAACTCTCGCACAACAACGTAATGACGCTTCAGGATGAGCAACATATTATCCAAGAACATTGATTTAATGATCACTATTATCTATAACATGCTTCACTTTCACAACTTTTGCTTGAAAACAACCGAATTGTGTTAAATTGTTTAATATTTTCTTCGCTGTGTGATGGCTGGGTTGGGGATAACGACACATCTGTCACATTCACCATGTTTTAAAAGTAAATTTAGATAATCTTCAGTGTTTGATTCCAAACGAGCCATTTCTATCACTGTACGAATAGATTGACTTTAAATATTGACGATTAATACTATTTAATTATGACAGATAAATACACAGCATGCTAAAATAATAGGATAAATTAATATTTTCAAATACCTACATGTTAATATCTCAAAGTCGCTTAAGATTGAGTATAAAGAAGTGAACATAAACTGGCCTTATTTTCAGCATTAGAAGTAAAAGAATAGAAATATGGTCGATTCATTTAAAAAACGATTAAGATTTTTATCATTTTTTTAACAGCCGTGTATACAAAAAAGTGTTCGATATGTCCCCAATTACCTTGATCGTCCTACCAATCAACCCGACAAGATGCTTTTATTTGGTATTGGGGATTTTCACACAGAGTTTTCAATATGAAGGTCTGCACCTGTCAATTTTTTATTAAAAAAATTAATATCTCGATAAATATAAGTATTCTACAAAAAGTGGCATTAAAATTTAATGTAGGATCCGAAAACTTAATATTATACAAGAGGTTACATTTAAAATAACACTTTTGGTCTAACCAGAAGAGACATGTAAGTCAAAATATTTCCCATAAATTCGCCATAATTTGTTCTCCATCTATGCTATTTTTTATAAAAATGGTATAAGTAGTCTCCAATATACAGTGCTATTCAAAAGTCCCCTCCCCCCTTGTATCTTTTGAACGGCTACACTTACATTAATAAAATTTGGAGGGTGAAAATAAAGTGTTGTAAACTTCTCTACGAATGGTAACAGGTGACGTAATAGTAATAGATGACGTCACAGTGCCACTCTGGCCAATAATTTTAAATAGGACCTTATGGCAAGTGATATCTCTTTTGAAAGGCATTGACATTGGCTACATAGCTATATTAATTTTGTTTGGGTTTAAACTAATTTTGACGGATAAATTAAATAAATACCAAAATTATTATTTCACATTTGAATATTGAAGATTTTTCAGTCCGCCTCTGGTTAGTTGACAAAAAAATTGACGTTTTTAATTTAATAGTATTTGTTGCTTTGCAAAGTGTTTCTAAATAGCTTAAATATTTAATTTTATTATTGTTTAACGAGACGTTTAAGAGTTTACATAGGCAAAATGGTACGTACTCAAGCCGACAAAGTAGCAGCTATCTTAATAATTGGTGAATCTGGAAATAATCTCCATGAAGCGGAACGTTTATTTTATGAGAGATACCCAGATCGCCCTATCTCGAGAACTTATTTGAGGGAGCTTCTTCACAAGTTTGAAGCAACAGGTAGTGTTCAAGATGCCAAACGATCTGGTCGACCAACATTTAGTGATGATAAAAAAATTGATATAGTTGCTGAAATGGTAGTAAACCCCTTCTTCCTCTTCAACTAAAGTTGCGTCTATCTGTGAAGTAAGTAAAAGTACAGTACAGAGAGTGTTGGCTGAAAATAAATTTCATCCATACAAGTTAAAAATGGTGCACCACCTTTCGGATGACGACCCCGACAGAAGACTCGAATTCTGTGAATGTATGACTAATAAAATTAGTCAAAACCCACATTACACAAAAACAATTTGTTTTAGTGACGAAAGTACTTTTTGCCTCAATGGAAATGTGAATACACAAAATGTAAGGCATTGGAGTGACACAAATCCTAACACCTTTCGTGAACAACATACCCAATTTCCAGAAAAAGTCAATGTTTGGTCAGGTATTTTGTGAAACCACATAGTTGGTCCTGTTTTCCTAAATCCAAATTTAAGCGGTGAAGTGTATCTGGAGATGTTGCAAAATGCAATTGAGCCGTTAATTCTTGAAATTCTGGAAGATAATCCAGATGAATTCGGCCATCTGGAAATAACATTTCAACAAGATGGTGCTCCTGCACATTATTATGGTGCAGTAAGACGTTACCTGGATGAAGAATATCGAGGTAGATGGATCGGCCGGCGAGGTCCTATAGAATGGCCACCTCGGTCACCAGATCTGACACCATTAGATTTTTTTCTATGGGGGTACTTGAAATCCAAGGTTTATACAACGGCACCAGATAGCATTGGAGTTTTGAAAGAACGAATTATTGAAGAATGCAATGCAATTTCAGCTGACACATTCGAACGAGTACGACAAGAGTTTACTAATAGGATGTATTACTGTCAGGAAGTAGACGGAGCACATTTCGAACACTTGCTATAAGAATCCATTGTTGATATTTGATTAATTAAATTTAAAAAAATAATTTCAATAATTTTGGTATTTATTTAATTTATCCGTCAAAATTAGTTTAAACCCAAACAAAATTAATATGGCTATGTAGCCAATGTCAATGCCTTTCAAACGAGATATCACTTGCCATAAGGTCCTATTTAAAATTATTGGCCAGAGTGGCACTGTGACGTCATCTATTACTATTACGTCACCTGTTACCATTCGTAGATAAGTTTACAACACTTTATTTTCACACTCCTAATTTTATTAATGTAAGTGTAGCCGTTCAAAAGATACGAGGGGGGGGGAGGGGACTTTTGAATAGCACTGTATAGATATAGATAGTGTAAGCTCGTCGTGTATCATAAATAAAATTGACAGTGGCATGCATTGTTAATCAATAAGTTATGTAAATAGTTTTTAATTCACGAACGTTAAACAAATAAGTATTATTCGAAAGACTCTCGTGAGCTGTTCAAACAATGATAGTTTAAACACCGATTATAAATCCTTAAATAGATATGCAGGCTGTTTCACGACCAGCTTACACTGCCTATATATTGGATACTACTCACACGATTTCTATAAAAATTGGCATAAGAGAACAAGTTATGGCGAATTTACGGAAAATATTTTGACATAAATATCACTTCTGGTTATACCAAAAGTGAACAACTCGTTATTTTAAATGTAACACCCAGTATAATATTAAGTTTTCGGATTCTACATTAAATTTTAATGCCACCTTGTGTAGAATAGCTAATTTTACTTTTACTACATGGTGAATGAGACAGAGTTGTTACTAGAACATGTGTTTTATTTGCTTCCAGATATCCAGATCGACCCCGAACCAGCGTCACACAGTGAAAATAATATTAAACAATTTAACACAATTTGGTTGTTTTCAAGCAAACGTTAAGAAAGTGAAGCCTGTTGTAGATAATAGCGATCATAAAATCAACGTTCTTGGATACTATGCTGCTTATCCCGAAGCATCATTACGTTATGGTGCTAGAATTTTAGGTGTACCAATGGTATCCATTTAACGAATTTTAAAAAAAAAACACCCTACTATTTTAACCCAGTTCAAAGTTTAAAGCAAACAGACTATAATAGAAGAATAGAATTTGCAGAATTTGTGTTGGTAAAATGTCAAGAAGATAATGAATATTTGAAGAATATTATATGGTGAGATTAATCAAAATTTACGAAAAACGGAATGTTTAATGGGCACAATTCGCATTACTGGAACCAAGAAAATCAACACTTAACGAGTACCTACGAGGTTTTCAAGAGTCATGGGAGCTTAATGTATTTTGTGCGATCAGAGACAACCAGGTTGTAGCTCTTCACTTTTATGATGGAAACTTAAAGGGTCAGAAATTGTGGTAACATAGTTAAAAGATATCCTGATATATTGAGATAAATAAAAACAAATTATTTAGATCGTTTACCACCACATCAATTTGGAAAAATATTTTTCCTCCACGATGGTGCTCCTCCTCACTGTTCCAAAATTTTACACCAATTTTTAGATGAGACGTTTGACGATAGAGATAGCTAACAATGGTCCTTTTCAGTGGCCTGCTCGATCACCAGATATAACACCGTCAGATTTTTGTATATGGGACTACCTTGTGCATTGTGAACGTAGAGTTCGCAATGCATTCAATTCTTTCCCTACAGCAATGATTAGGCGTGTAGCAAACGACGGTGTGATAAAATGGACGAAATTTTGAACACTTCTTATAAGTTCTTGTAATTTATGTATGTGGAATTACATTAAAAACACGACCTAATTTTAATAAGCAAAAATAACTAAAATTTCAATATTATTATAATTATTATCCACACCTTGAGTGCCATGGTGGGTCAACGGTGTCCACCACGCATTTTCTCACTTCAAGCCGTGGTGGGTCGCGATCGTCCACTCTATTCAAAATCTACATAGGGTGAAATAAGATGATTTTGTTCTAAAAATTTAATTTGTTATAAAAAGAAATATCATTTACCAATGTGACTTACCCGAAATATCAATGTAGCTTTTATGCCTATTGTATTCAACGAGCGGGAACTGACAAAGGCATGGTGCCCACGCACGTCTACTGCGGCCACTATGAAAGGTAGAGACCTTGTGGCCGCGGTGGGTCAACGGTGTCCACAAATTTTTCATTCTTTTTTTGGGGCAACAATTTGTATAACCATTTAAAACAATTATACGCAAAAAAATGTTGGCCAGTAAGGACTGCCGAACATCTTATGGTGGCACTCAAAGTGTTGATAACAAATGATAACAAACATCACTTCAATAACTTTTGCTCGAAGACAACCAAATTGGGTTAAATTGTTTACTTCACTGTGTGACGGCTGGGTCGGGTACGATCTGGATATCTTGTAGCAAATCAAACATGTTCTCGTTTAATTCCAAATTTCAATCACTGAATGATGCGATTGACTTCAAATAATGATGATAAAACGCATCAAATAATTAACAGCTAATTGTATTGTAAATTTCAAGTTTTAGTCGTCATTATCTTGGTTTGAATTTTTTTCATCATGATAAAAATGGTGGATAATCGTAGGCACACTAAAGTAATTTTTGAATGTCTTTAAATTTTTTTGAACTTTTGGTTGGAGGTTTCGCGGAGTGGAGTTAATGAGTTTTCTTTACTAAGATCCTGCTTTCGCCCTTCTCTTCTGTTGAAATCTATGCTATCAAATTCCTCATCGAAATCACTTTTAAAATACAGAACACCTGGTGAGTTCTGCCTGAATCGCATCATAACTACTTTTGAAATCAAAAATTTGTCGCCCTTTTCTGTTTTCTTGCAACCTTGGAAGGGAGTGTTTGGTCTGTTGTAGAGCTTGCTTGAAGTCCTTGAAATTAGAGGTTGTGATTTCAAATACAACGTAGTCTTTGTTTTTGCCCGAAACGCAAGCCAACTGCATCCAGGAATCATTATTTTATAATTCGGGTATTTCTTAGATTCCCGCTCAATCACGGAGTGGTTACTATCCACCTCCATATGAGTATGACCACGAAGGAGAAACTTGTGGCTGATCTGCTTCATTTGCAGATTCATCGCTAAAATATAAAAGTAGCACATAATAATTTGAAATTTCCGATTTGGTGATGGACAGTTATCTGTCCAAATGACAATCGATGTAATCGTTTTAGAAATAGAGTTTATGTAGCTCATTAGACAGGAATCCATTTCATTTCCTCCCTGCCAGCAATGGTTTCATCCCAGTTAGCTTTCTTATTTGAGGAATCGAAGATTGTATAGTTAAAGCACCATAATTTCAAACTATAAAAACTTCCAAGCATCATTCTTTAGGAATGTCTTCTGGGCATATCTTCTCTATACAATTTATACATCGTGGAAATGTTCAAATGACTGTCCAAATATTTTTTTGCGGTGCGCCTTCGACTACAATGTGACACATGAAAATGACATGGTTGACGAATGGTATTCATAACTTTATCCTCAATTCTATTCACATTCGACCATGCCACTCGATTGTCGTTTTTGTAGAGCAAACCTGACAAATGTCTGGGAAATATCGAGGGTGTTCAAAACATATTTTTGGCACACCTGAATTCTTTCTCCATCTATAGTGGAATAATATTTTAGAGTATAGAGACGTTTTCCTTCTCGACTGCCTATTCGCTGCCTTGCTCTTAAAATAGGTGTTTGTAGAATGGTTAACCCCAAAATTTGTCTCTTTTGATGAATAGAAATATCTTTATTCCAAAATTCTTCATGAACCTTTGATCTCTGAGATTCCGTTATTTTATCAAATTATATACCTAATTTGTGAAACAGGTTGAGTAATATATTATGTTACATTTCCGTTGTGGAATATTTTTTACACTGATTTTATTTTTTGTAAATTTTGGATTAAAAGTTTAATTAAAATTCAAACTCTTACTAGCAAAGACTTTAGCTTCTGATAAATGTATGTGAAATAGTTTATTGTACTGATACATTTTATACTAGCGTAGCATTCATAGTACCTATCATATAAAACTTGTTTATCAACATATTTTGAAAAATTTCATTCCGTGTTTACTTATACATATTTTCTCAAATCATTGATTCGAAATTTATTTTAGACCCATCTTAAACGACCAGCCAAAAATGATCCTGTATATGAAGTAGTTTTCACCCCCGTTCTATATGTTTCGCAGGACTTATCTATTCCTTAGGAGATACTGATAGCAACTTACTTATTTGAATAGAAAGACTGCAGTGAAAATAGGAAAAAGGCAGTTTTTCAATATATTATCATAATCCTACCAAAGATAAATTTTTAAGTTAAATCATCTGAAGTAGAAATACAGATGGGTTTTTTGTGAATATCAATGGTACATCTGTGATAATTTTTCACCTAACACATTTAATACTGTATCATAATCATAATAATGAACTTGCATCTATATATTTATTTATAACAAGATTTATTTGAGAGGGAGCCTAGATATTTTTTGACACAATGTTGTTTACTAATTCTTTTAAATTTATAATCTACAAAAAAAATAAATGGTATCTCATGCGTCACACTCATGCATCTTGTGACGTTTATAGGTCTATGTAGGTACTGTTTTTGTTCTCTGACAAAACATTTTTAACATCTATTTTTTGGCACAGTGTCAAAAGGAGTCAGGTATATTCATTAGCTGACTGACTGCTCTTGAAATGTCTCATACAAAAAAAACAAACCCAAAGTAAGTATAGTACTTAGGTACCTGGAAATACATCTTTGTTTTCGGTATTATAGGAATGAATCCAACCGTTCTTCTGCTGAATAATACACTGGAACATCACTATTTCTTAACTACAAAAGTTTGGACACAAAATAAATCTTAGCCTCACATTGGATCACTGGCCGACAAAGAAATTGTCTTGGAAAAACGGAAGTAAAACGTAAATAAAGCACTACAAACCGGCGTCGCACGTGAGTCGATCTAAAAATATAAACCAAAATAGAAGGTAGATACACGCTTATTTGAAGAATAGTTTTAGTGGGATCTAAAAATCACTACGGCCAAGGTCTAGGTTCTCGGATCGTTCTAAAATGCATTCCGTGTTCTGTTTGAATGTCTGTGTTTCTGCCATGACAGGACGGCACAGAGAAGCGAAGGGGATCGGCGGAACAGCGGCAAGTAGGGACGATTGTAAATTGTGAAGCGGGCGATTGCAATGTTGCCAGATTTATAAACGAAAAGTATTAAATACATTATAAATAAATAACGGTCACCTTTATTAGTACAAATTAATGATATGTAGAAGGATTAGGTACTTTAAATAAAGTATTTTTCTATAATAATTATTCTTGGTTTTGATCAAATTCATTAAAAATTGTATTTAAAGACTCATAGGTACGGCAGGTCCTGTGATTTTTATATGAAAATACAAATTAGGAATCATTTGCTTTATAAAACGGTTTTCTCAAGACTACCTAGTTAGTGTACCTATTGATATCGAATTCTCACAAAAATTGTTTTAGATGATTGGTTTATTTAAAAATGTATCGTTGGAGAACGATACAAAACTTAACTAGGTACTAATAATGAAGATACTTTTAATAAGAATAGTACTCTATCTGAAAATGATAAATATCACACATTTTATAGAGCTATCCAAAAGTCGCTTGTTAAAATCGTAATCAGGTCTGAAAAGGAAATATCTATTAACAATTTGAAAATTAAATATGTTATTAAAATAAACTGATGAGAGAAGTAAGCACATCGGCGCTACTCACAACGTCCTCGTTAGTCCTAATTAATAGGTAGGTACCAACTTACATTTTATGACGTTATTGTATTTTGGTTGGATCTCGTGTTGTTATTCTAGGAGTGAACCAACTGAAAATCTCAATACCTATAATTTTTGTAATCTGAGAGATAAGAACGGAATAGTAATATGCAGCAAGTGCATTACATTTTTTCATTAGAACATAACTAAAAAATTGCATTTCACTAAGGCATTAATATTATTTATTTTCTAAAATCACTGTTGCAATCCTTAGTTACTACTTAATAATAAGTAAAGTTTGAAACACTATGAACACTGTTCATAATACTATATTATAATATATAAATGTTTTTTAAAAATTACGAAAAGTAATAGCAACAGGGAATTTTCTGACATCTCGACAGCATCGCAAACCCGCTTGGTAGCAGTCTGGTAAGAGAAAGAAAATCCTACACCGGAAGGTGCATCCGACGTTGCCAATGTTTAAACATTTAATTTGATTTATGACAGGTTAGTCTTCCTTATGATTATTAAACATTATAATTTGAAAATTGATAGCGGTCTAAGAAATTACAAACATTGGTAGATACCTAGTTCAAATCACCTAAAAAATATTTCAAGTAGGAAATGGAAAAATAAATTACGACACCACAAATGAAAGAAGCGGAAATAATTGCTTATCAAGACAATAGGTATCACAATTTGTTTAGAAGGTTTTTGATCATTTTTAAAGAAAATCGATATAACGAATTGCAGACAAATGTAACTCGACAAGAAAACTGTTATATACCTACCTATTTTGTAGGGTAGCCTTCTACCCTATAGGTATAATACCTATGTAAGTATTTAATTCAAAAATAATATTACCCGTTTAATTGAAATATTATTTATATTTGTATAAAAATACATTTCATTGCCTGAAACCTACATTAACATTTGCATTGAAAAAGCACATTAAATATTTACTGAGATTTTAATGCATATTATGATTGTAATTTTAAATATTTATGTATTCTACGAAACCATTCATACCTAGTAGTAAAGGAAATCTTGGTTAAACATTTTATTGTTTTCAACAGCTAATATAAGGAATATAGACGTTCACTTCCAGGATGCTCATTGAGGTTAGCGTGATTTGATTCATGCCTATTTAAATAATTGTTTTTTAATCTCAATTTGGAGCTTAAACTATACTTAATCCTAGTTTGTGTTATTGGAGAAAATATTAATAAGCTGAAACCTAATTTAAATAATAATATTTAATCATATTTTCAATAATTTTCATTTTCTTTAAAAATTTATTAAATTAAAAATATAGAAATTTGAAACGTTAAATCTGGATTTGAATTTACTTGCCTTACATCAGCAATTTGAATGTTCATTCAAAAGTTATTCTTATCTTCCTTGATGATAATGTCTGTGACACTACAGTGTCAATACTTTACAACGACCACTGTCATTCCACTCCTTGACTGATATCAGTTAAAGGGTTAATTTCTTAAGATAAGAAATTTTCATGGTCTAATTGGTCGATAACAAAAAATGTATTTATTCATCTTTACTCCGACATCTCACTTTCTATTTATTTCCGATTTTTCATTCGCTTGTCAACTTGTTTAAACACTTCGTGCATTCTTATCTTTACAATAATAAATGTTGTAGACATTCGGTAGCTTAAGTTCTCATTCGATTGTATCAAAAGTACTCAATAAAATATTAAGATACCATCATACCAACAATTCTTTGTCAGTCTAATTTTTTTAATTCCTTCATTTATGTCATAGGGGTGTGTGAATGTATGTATAAAAAATTTGTGTTTTTCAAGTCAAGTTTGTCCAAAATATAACTGTGTACACATTGCTTCAATATCAGATTTGTCGGAAACATGCTCATGCTAGTGGTGTAGGGAGTGGCGATTAACCGTGATCAATTCAACCTTCCTTTGCTCCCTTTTTAGGGGATTATACCCCATCAACTCACAAATCATTCATCGCGTTAAGGATCATGGGCATTTCACTTTAAAGGTCATAAACACAATAGGTACAGAAGAACGGAAAAATAATAACTAAATTCCAAGTTAGGAATCCTTGGATAGCGTCACGAAATACAAACAATCTACGAGGGTCAATGAATACGAAAAAATGTAATATGTACTTAAAAATGATTTTAATCCTCAAAAATAATACAGGGTTTGGCTTTTAAAAATATAAATAGAAATTCTAAATCATTTTAGCAATATTATAAAAGAGTAATGTGGAATATATCGGTGATTTTGTCTAACGAGAAGCCATTGAAGAATAACAAAAATTGTATGTATATCGGGGTGACATTCATTGAGACCTAAAATATCTATTGTGTCCCCTTAGTTCCTGAGGAAAGTCTCAGAGACTAGTAGCTCCTTTAGACCTATTTCCCAGAGGAATTTTAGAATATCTGCAGGTTTTAATTAAGGTAAGTGTCCCTATTTTATCCAGTAATTTCCTGGGTGTTGTGCCCTAGGATTCTGAACTGCTGTACAATTCGCAAAGTATGTGGATGGAGGTTTCTTCTTCCATGTCACAGAATCTACATTCTTGTTCCTCCACTATTTTAAACTTTTTCAGGTGCCCGTTCAGGTGGCAATGTTCCGTTAGAATCCCTGTTAAAACTCTTAGTGCAGTTTTACTTTGACTTATGCATTCATTTGATTTCAACGAGTTGTAGTCACCCATCAGAATATTTGATTGTCTAAGCCCTACTAGATCTTTCCAATGGTCTGATCTTCTCTTTTTTCGGCTTTAGCTATTTCTTCCAATATTACATTAGTACTAATACCGGCCTCCAAAAGGCTGTTTCAATCCCCCTCTTTGCTAGTTCATCTGCTATTTAATTTCCTTCTATTCCATTGTGTCCTGGAATCCACAGTAAGGGGACTGTATTGTTCTCGCCTAGTTCATTCAGTTTGCCTAGATATTGCCACACCATTTTGGAACTAATTACACAAGAGCTTAGTGCTTTAATGGCTTCTTGACTATCCGAAATTATGATAATCCTTCGCCTTCTATATCCTTTATCAATATTGAACTGGACACACTTTATTATGGCGTGAATTTGCACTTCAAAGATACTTAGGGTTATTCCCAAGCTTCTATTGCTTTTGAGCAGTCTTTGTGCCATTGTATGGCGTTCTTTCCAAGTCTGGTAATGGTATTCGGATCCTATTCCTTCTTGTTGCTTAATTCTTAACAAAACAAAACAAAATGTCCGGATTTGACAACCATGTCCGGGTTTTTACATATTCGCTACACCACCGACTATAGTAGTAATGTTAACCTATAACATCTTGGTTAGCAGGGAGCAATGTCAGTACTTCCTTTGACTTAGTGTTTATTTGAAAACGTTTATAAACTGTTTAATTTCTTTTTCGCCCACCAATCATAGGAACACCAAAAATAGGGAGGAAAGTATTGTTTAGCAGCCCAAGGGTGGAAAATTCATCACTTGCAATTTTGACGATTCACCTAAATTTTTCAGTTAAACGTCAGTGAATGTCAAGTTTATGTTATATTTTTCCATTTTTTGGTTTATTCGGTAGGCGAAAAACAATTGTGTGTCGCACATATAGGAAACGCTTTAGCAGCCCTTAACTATCAACTGCCCTCGCTTCGCTGCGCTGGATCGTGCATCTAATAGTCTCGAGCTGCTATAGCTCATTTTCTGCATTTGTGACAAAACATACTACAGCCGCCTCGACCAACCATCATTCAGTACTGTATTGGTATAGTCTGTATGATCTCAGTGGAACAACCAAATATAAAAATTCAATAAGACCACTTGTCGGTGCTTTTTTAGTTTTGAGAACATATTAAATGTTTTTGGTTGTTCTGCTTAGATCATATAGAATACTACTATACCCATCCCTACGTTTTTAAGGATCAGTGTGGCGTCCAAAACTTGATGCTGAAAGATTATGACTAACTTTCCTATAGTTAATTAAAATTTTTAGTTTACAGTTAATTTATAACTAGATTAATAATTTTTTACATTCTAGTTCAGATGAAATAGGATATTTAAACTTAAAAATACGTATTAAAATCTTTTTTCAAAAACATGAACTCTTTGGTTTTGGATATCACATGACATTTTCTTTATTACATTACCATAATATAATGAATCAAGTTGCTAGTTAGCTAACGCCTCAAGACAAGTAAAGCTGTTTGTCTGTTTGTTTATGTTTCAACATAATATGGTGGAAATCGATGAAGATATTAATTATTCCCTTATTTTAGACTAGCGAATTTTTCAATCTACAGGTAACAAATAGAAATGTGATTTTTGTTTTTTGATCTAAAACTGAACTAGAAATATCCAGGACACACTGAAATTAAATACCAGATGAACTAGCAAAGAGAGAGCCTGAAATACCCTTTTGGGGGCCGGAACCCTTTTGCGGTATCAGCTCCAATGTAATAAAAAAGAGAAAAAAGACAAGATCTGACCATTGGAAAGATCTAGTAGTGCTTAGACAATTAAAGATACTTCTGGGAGACTATAACCAGTTAAGAACAAACAAATGCCTGAGCCAGAGTAAAACAGCACTAAGAGTTTCAACACTGTCATCTAAATGGGCACCTAAAAAAGCTAAGAATAGTGGAGGAAGAAGAATGTAGATTCTGTGGAATGGAAGAAAAAACCTCCATCAATATGCTTGCGATTGTATAGCAATTAAGAATCCTAGGGCACAACTCCTAGCAGAGGACCACTTACTTAAACTAATCCCTTCAGATATCCTAAAATTTCTCCAGGAAATAGGTCTAAGGCAGCTACTAGTCTCAGACTTTCATCTGGAATAAAGTAGAATAAAGGGGGCACAATAGTTCTTTTAGGTCTCAGAGCTTATCAACCCAATACACATACATACATAACTAGAAATACAATTTAGAAACACTCTTCGGATTAATATACAATAAAAAATAAATATATCTTTCACATTCTAAACATAAATTTATATGCCACTTTAATTTCGCGAAATGACAAATCAATAAAATAACTGTTAGTTCCTATATTTAGGTAAACCATGTGAAGTCATCTAAGATGAAATTTAAATTCTCTCAACTTTCAAGTATTTAAAGGTTGGTTGTTAAGGTCAATAAGCACGTGCTACTTCATAGCTGATGGTTAACAATTTCATGCAAAACCGGATTTATAACTGAACTAGAATAAATTTTTGCGGAAAAGGGAAATTACATCTAACAAAATAAAAGTTCACATCTGTAAGGCTTTGAATAAGCCATAACCTATAATTAATTTAATTTTACAAGTATTGACTGTTAGTCGATGTGTCAATACAAATAGATTGAAATTTTGCCTTTAGTATGAAAAGTAGACAACTATAGAACAGGTCTAGAAGCAGAAAATAAAAGAATTTTTCAACTGGCGATAAAATCATTCTAGGTATCGTTCGCGCAAATATTTATTTCGTGTTTCAAACTGACTATGTATCGTTCTTGGAAGGGGTGTTAATAGAACGATTCTGTGCTTGGCCTTAGATTTGGCGGAACAGACATGCGCATTTCGTCAAAAATGTAAATAACCATCCCTTAATCGAGTTTGCGCAATATGCAGTTCTAGTACGGTATACAGTACTGGATACGATTCCAGTACATGCCCGTTGGATCAAACCTAATGGCTATGGTTAGTTTTGTAACATCCGGATTCAACTCAATCAGTGTTTCAATTATTTTTTATGAAATCTTTCTGTCGGTTTATTGAGTTCATGAAGATTGTGTCGGAAGTATTCGTCTTTTCTGGATTACTGGAGTGTTCTAAACAAATTATCAGTTGGTTTGTTCCAACAAGGTGTTTACGTATAGTTGCCGAATTGGTGACGAATTATTTTTTTAGCAAATCCTAGTTCGGGACTGGTTCTGTGTTCCAGCTCTAGCCGTTCGGTAAGTTTGTGCTCAATAGTTCCGACTTTCGTACATATTCAGGACACGGTATTACATTAACCGTTCTTGAACTAGTTCTGGTATAGTACCTTTATTTGCTGGAACGATTTACGGATTAGTTTAGAACTAATTATCAACCTGTTAAATCGCTACTTTCAATTTACGCAAGCTCCGACCAATTCTGAACCAATTCTCAAGCTTGTTGGAAGAAACCTAGTGTCATACATATCCAAAAATCTTTCACCTATAATCCTTTCATAATCTTCCAGTTTAAATTCTATCTGACCTGTACAGGTTGTTTAGTAAAGAAAAATAAATAGCAAGAAGCTGCGTATGCACGTATGGAGCCTGAAATAAGAGCTGAACTACAGGACTGATAGTAGGCCACCGATTGGTAGCACACAAGTGTTATCAAATCGTTTTTTCAATGTAAACCTGGTTCAATACACATGTGGTAATGTCCAGGTAATATGGTAATGTCCATGTAATTCGGTAATTTTCTTTAAAATTATTTTCTTAAAGTCGGATACTGTATAAAAAAAATTCGAAGAGAGAACCTGTTTATTATCAATCGATCCGAATTCAGTTGACAGGAAAATGAAATTTGCTGGATTGCAGCTTTCAGTAAAGCTTTATTTGGTGAATATGTATTTTTTGTTTGCATTTAAACGAGTTTGCTTTGTTATAAAAGTTACTCTGAATTTTCATTCGATTGCGTTAATGGAGATTATGGTGAAAGGTTACCACACTCAAGGGCGACATTTCCGGTAGAATTACTTAAAAAAGCTTTTGGGTTTCAAGTAGGCGTAACAATGTAGAGGTATCGACTAAGTAATATTTTAGGGGTTTTATATTCACAGTTTTAAGAGAGTAAAATATTGTACTCAACGTACCTATATGAGACACTGAATTTATTTTTTAAATTTGAATATCACTAAGTATCTCTTCAACAATTCGATTGTACTGATATTGACACTAACATAAAACAGCTCAAAAGGTTTGGTTCTCTCGAATATTCCTATTGAAAAGTCTCAATATTGACGTCGTGTAAGAGCTGCCGTTAGTGATTGTTGGTCAATTATAATATGCTTTTTCAACTTCTTATCCCTAAATTGCCAGGAAACACTCATTGGAACAGGACATTACTTTTTAGACAAAGCCCTACTGCTGTATATAAAAAATTGTTAAAAGCTCAGGAAATTGTTTGTAAAGAAATACTTGGTTGTGAAGTTACTTTTGATAAAAATTGAATAGATGAGGCTTTTACTTGATGAAGATTCATACTTAACTATGAGAAAGCTACTGTGTAGCGAAACGCGTCACAAAAGTATTTGAACATAGTTCAATTGTAATGAAGGTTTAAACAAAAAAATTTTTCTTTGTTTTATTTCATAGTTATTTTTGATACTTTTTTCTTTTTAGTAAGTCACTATTTTAAAATGACAGATCTCGGTACTTTAGAATCTAATTGGTACTAAAGACTTTAATTTGTGATTTTCCTGATTCTGTATTGATAGTCATTTAGCAAGAGATAACGTTTATTTTGCCTTTTGATGAAGAATACTTCAATGCTTATCGGTCTATTTAGCCGGAGGAGTAGTTGTTCTAGATCCAGAAGACGTTGATATTACAAGGAAAAAACTGATGGTAAATTAGATATCAAAAAAAGAGATTCATTTTCAGCTCAATATTTAAGCCTATGATATGGGAACATTTAATATTTTTTAACTAAGAAAAAATTTAATCGGTAACAATACTGATACTTCAGAGAAAAGGCAACGCTGTCGGTTGAAGTTGCTTGACTTCCATCAACAGATATCGCGAAAATACTTAAAATTCTAGGAGAGGCACGATTATTACGTGAGAAAAATGCACTTTGTTCGCAAATAATATATTTATTTATAAAACTTTCAACTGGTTTACTCTTTTGTTATTAACTGTAGTGTTTATTATTTGTTTTTTTTTAATACTAACTACCTAATGTAATTTTCTTATCTGCGACGTGATATTTATGTGATTATATTCAAACATTTCGCTTTCGTTTATGATACAGACTTTTTAAAAAATATATATTTTGAAATTATGATTACATATTTATGGAATGCGGTTATGCATAAACATAAATGTTGGTTTTTAGTAGCAGACGCTATTAACTACAAAGAAAGGAATACAAGAAGGAAAATATTATAGAAACCGGAAGAAGTTATAAGGTTTACCTTATGAAAGAGAAGCAATAAATATCAAATTTCACAACATACAACGGAGTGAATGAATATTATCAGGATTTATGAACAATGAATTTGATATTATAAAAATCATTTAATATAGGCAAATAAGTTTCTCTCTTCATTAGTGTATTGAAAGTTTTCTAGTTCACCTTGCAAACAAGCTCTTAAATTATTTACTTGCCGAAGTAATTAAAAATGAATAAATTTAACAAAATTTCTTGGGTTTGAAGACCATGGTTTGGACCGAGCTACGGCAACTATTGTCAGTGGAATTGGGAGGAAGACGGGAGTGCCATTCCCACCGAATTAGAATTTTGATTTTCTGATGACACTGACGTATTTTTGACTCCTAGATTTGTGGCACAAACCGACAAAGCCGTAGCAGAACATGTTCTGCGGGTTGGAGAGCATAACATTCGTTTAAATAGAACTGAGGTAATATCCACAGATAACCATACTGGGTTAGGATTATCATTAAGCCATTGAAATACATAAGCACAAAAACGAGTTTAATAAAAAAAAGAAGTATTGAAGGTTAACAAAATTTGGCATGTTGTCTTAAAACGCAGTAAGATGAGACATTCCCACAAATCCAGCAGTCAAAATTACGTCAGTTTCATCTGAAAATCAAAATTCTAATTCAGGGGGAAGAGTACTCAGATCTTCCTCCCGCTTCCACTGTCAATGGCTGCCGTAGTTGCAGCTGAAACGTCTGGGTCCAACCCTATTAGACCGTGGTCTTCAAACCCAACAACCTTTTAAGCCCAAAGTTACTTATTTGAATGGTTAATCGAGTATTGATATTACTGTGAAAACCATTTTTATTCGCAGTAATATATATAAATAAATTACATAATACAGTCAAGTGTAGGAAGACAAATAAAATAGGAAATGGCAAAAAAGAAACAAAGGAGGGTATTAGAAGTTCGTTAGGTTGCCCAGAACGAATCGTCCTTCGCTACTTCATTTTCAATTTCAAATTCCAACAGGCTTTCCCTTTCGCTAACACCTTTCGTTAAACAACAATAATTAAGAACAATAACATAACCAAGAAAAAACAGAGTAAGCATTAGGATAGACTTTCTTCTCCTTTTTTGGATTTGTGCGTAAGCTCCAATTGAATGATAGGCCAAAATAATTTTCGCTATGTATACTTATCAAAATAACCAAACTGGCTCAAAGAACAGGCAATGGATTATGTTTTCTGTTCTGGTTCTGGTTCTGTGATTCTGGTTTTGGCAAAGAATGCACCCGCAAACAAGAAGCGAAGCTGTCTGTACTTATTTTGCATGCACATGTCAATAAGATACGTTATACTTCACTTCGATATTGACGATGTTAAAAAATTTGATCATTTTCTCAGTGTATTTACTAAGTCATCTGTCAACGTCGGTCTGTCAAAGTCATGATTTTTTGTTACAAAAACATCAAAGAGCTGTGGCAACACCCGACACGTAAAATATTATCTAGGACTATCGCTGACGAAGGCGACAACTACGATTTTCACCTATACACAGCTTCTAATTAGTAAATGTTTTTAATAACAAAATTGTAAATTGTAACTTTCAAAGTTTCTGGAAGCGTACTGAAATAAAATATAAATGAACAAAGTCTTCCAATTGAATGATCCTAAATCCATTTCCTTACTGCATTGGAATGACTAAATAATTTCAAGCTGATATGGTCCAATTAGCCGCTAATGTTTGTTTTTAAGTATGTATGAGTGGTTTTGTGAATAATTAAGTCGTTTTGTTTGCTTTTTAGTGGGATTTAGGCTTATTGAGTGATTTCGAGCACTGATGAACGTTAAGGAGTGTTATTGAGTGAAATTTGGCGTTATTGGATGAACAAACGCCTCAATGTGTGTTTTCACTCGTTTTAGACTGCATTCAATGTTCTCATGTGTTTTTCGCCTACCTTACCGGAAAACCAATCATATGAACACCAAAAATAGGGCGGAAAGTATTGTTTAACACTTGATTACTTTGACATTTCACGTGAATTTTTTAAATATATGTCAGTGTATGTCAAAGTTTTTTGTTATATTTTCCTATTTCTTAGTTTATTCGGTAGGCGAAAAACAGTTGTGTGTCACACATGCAGGAAACGCTTTAGCACTCAGATTAATACATTAAAAAGATACATTTGTTTACATTTAAAAGTGAACCCAACATTACATCACATTCTAAGGTAACTTGTCGACCATTTGCCAGATGTCTTACTTTTCCTTTGTATTGCGACAACTGAATTTTAGGACACGATAGAAACGTACAATATAAAAATATGTTTTTGTTTGAAACTTTTGAGGTTTAAACGAAACAAATGCGTGTTAATAATTTTGTCTGTCTGAAATATGGCAACACCGAGAAAAGGGCGAAAACCATTTTACTATCAATTTTACCTGATTTTACTACGAAGTTTTGACGTTCCTAGTTTATTGTTTTCGTGTTGTCAACTGATATTTGTGTGTGTGCGTACAGATATAATTAAAAACAATATTTTTTTGAGAAAATCATGGTTCCTCAGTGCCAAATTTGCAAAAAAAACAGTCGGAATTTTCCTAACCTCTCTTTTCGCCTGTAAGTGAATCTGTTCTATATGCCAGTGGCATTGTCCGACTAGTCCGACAGTTTCTCACTGCTATTAAATAATTATGAAAATATTGAGAAAATAAAACTTTTGTATCAAATTTCACAGCCTTGAAAGCGACTATTATATGAACGACGAGGCGAATAATTTTCAATTACAAATATGTTCATTGCTAACAAGCAGAATGCGAAATAGAATTAAAAACTATGGGTCAATACGTGTTTACAAACTAGAGATACATCAAGTTACAATAAAATTGAAAGTTTCAAGTTATACTGTTAAATGTGATTTTAATGAGTTGATTGCCTATACAATGTGCACATAATTACTAGTTAACTATACAAACAAGTTCTTTGAAGTATCTGTAATGTTTTCCAAGAATATGGATTAGTTCAGTATGTGATGCCTTTTGGCCTAAACATTAAGTCATTAATTATTTAAAATATTATCGAATAAATTCCCTTCAGCTAATTCCAATAAACCACGAATTGTTTTATAAATAATAAATATAAAGGTTACACGTACGAGTCAATGTCAAAGCAAATAAACATTATCTAGTATCATGTATGTTTACTTATAGTGAACTTGACTCTTTGTATATATAGGTAACAATAGTATTTTAAGCATTCATTATTAATTCATTATTAATTCATTATTAATTCATTATTGATTCATTATTATTATTAAGTCATTGTTATGGTCATTCATTAAAGGATGATTACAGTCAGTATCATTCATTCTAAGTAGTAATCTAAGAGTAGTCAATTAGTGTTAGTGGTTAATGTATAGTAAATATTAAATAGAACATGTCCCAGTGAAACAGGTAGTTGTTTTATTCCTGGGGGATGACCCACCAAGTGACCAGCAGCACCACCTAGTCAGAGGCCCTTCTACTATCCTACTACACCCAGTATCCTCATTACATTACACATTACATGGCGATCCTGCAAACAATTGGAGTTCTGTAACAATGGGTGGTAAAGCAACGAAACAAGCGGTCCAAGAAAATGGCGTGGTCAACAGTAATTTTATAGTACAAGAAGAGGAACTCAAGGCAGATCTGGAGGTGAAGATTCTTATCTACATTATTGTGGTTGTTTTGGTACTACAATTTGGATGGTCTATATATAAGAATCATAGAAGACAAATGAAGAGGGAGATAAGAAGAAATCTACAGCAAAGCACGCTAAATCTGTAGGATGGTGAGAATATTATTTTTTTTTGTAAACTTTAAGGGTATATTCTGTTTTGTGGCTAAAATTTTTTTTTTTGATAATTGATATTTCATATTTTTATTTCTATTGACAATGAATTTTAAATGTCCTCGAGTGATGGAAATGCAGTAACGTGGGATGAATTTGAGATTAGATTGAATTTAATTTTAGAAGATATACGTAGGAATAGTAAGCGTGTGTTAAAAAAGGAGGTTCCAAAAAGCTCAGATAGTCATATAGATATAATAAATAAGTTGTGTGATTCATTTAATAGTTTCTCTAAGTTAATAAATAAGAATTGGTATAAGTTAGAGGAGAATCAGCAGAGTACATGTATTTTATATTTTAACAAAATTAGAGAAAAGGTAGAGAAAGCATTTCAAGTGTTAGATTGTCAGTATGAAGTTCCGTCTCAATTAATTACGCGTAATAATTTAATTAATAATTTAATAGTATTAGAAGCAATGAGCAAAGATAAAAAGGAGAAAATGGCATTAAGTATGAATGACTTTTTCAATTTAGCTGGTAAGATATTACCAAATGAATTTAATGGGGATATAAGCAAATTGCAATCTTTTGTAGATGCTATAAGTTTGCTACAGGTTGGTGCAGCAGAGCATGAGGAGAATGCTGTACTATTTGTGAAAACTAGGCTAACTGGAAAGGCCAGGAGTCTAATCACCACCGAAAAATCGTTGGTAGAAATTATAGGAACCCTTAAAAAGGGACTAAAGGGAGATAGTGCTAGTTTAGTAGGAGCTAAATTAAGCAAATTAAGACAAAACAATAAGGATATAGTTGAGTATGCTTCAGAGATGGAGAAATTAACAGATCAGTTACAAGCCGCGTATTTGGCAGAAGGAATGCCAGTACATTTAGCAACTAAGTATACAACAGAAGCAGCAGTAAAATCACTGATCGACAACTCAGCATCAGAACGGATAAAAACCGTTATAGCAGCTGGGAATTTTACGACACCGCAAGAGGTGATGACTAAATTGGTTTCCATCAATGTGGGAAACAATCAGTCAACAGGAAGTGTTCTGCATTATAAGGCAGATAGAAATAAGTTTGTGTCAGGAAATACCTATTTTCCACAGCGAAATACCTATTTTCCTCAGCGAAGACACTCTTATGTAAATCATAATGGAGAAAATAATTTCCATAGGAAAAATAACTACGATAACAGTAGGAAATTTCACGCCAATCAAGGCAATAGGAGATTTACTGGTTACAGGGAGGAACCAGAAGAATATAGAAACAAGCCTAACAATAGGTTTAACAATGATAATAAATATAGAAATGTAAGAATGTGTGAGAGTGGAGAGACGAGAGTGGAAGATGAACAGAAAGAATTGGGGTTTTGAAAAAGAAAGGTGAAAAATCCAAAATTTTAAATAACTTGCATAATAATAATCATTACATTTATAACTTTGATTTAACTCTTTCAAACTTTGTGCAAATTAAAACTGACATATCGGATAATATAGATACTTTTATATTAGATACAGGTGCAGATATATCGTTATTAAAAATTTCAGATAATTTTCCACATCACTTAATAAAGACAACACAAATCTTAAATATTAAAGGAATAACTCAGGGAGAAATTAAAACTTTGGGTACAATAGAAACTTTTCTTTTTATTAAGGGTGTAGCATTTCAACATTGTTTTCATGTAGTAGAGGAAGAATTTCCTATACCTACGAATGGAATTCTAGGTAGAGATTTCATAAGAAATTATAATTGTATTTTAGATTATTCAGAATTAAAATTATACATAGATTGTAAATCTAGGAATACAGTAACATTAGAAATCCTTGACAATCCTGAATATGATACTTTGGCAATACCGCCTAGATGTGAAGTCTATCGGTTGGTAGAAAGTTTCAAAAACTTAAGACAAGATAAAGTTGTTGAGCAACAAGAACTATTACCAGGAATATTTATAGCAAGATCTATTATATCAAAAACTAATCCTTATGTCAGAATTTTAAACACAAATTATGAAAGCAAGTCGATAAATACAAACAATATTAAAATATTGGATTTAAATTTATTTCATGTATATGCTGTGAAGAATGAAAGTAAGAATAGGTTGAAAGAATTAAGAAAAACATTAAATTTAGAGGTACCAGAATACGTGAGGGATAAGCTAATAAATCTTTGTGAGAATTTTTCAGATATTTTTGCTTTAAAGAACGACATTTTAACGCATAATAATTTTTATGAGCAAAAGCTATTGGTAAAAGATGATACTCCAGTATATATTAAAAATTATCGCACGCCACATTCTCAATCTTCAGAACTTAATAATCAGGTCCAAAAGTTATTAGAACAAGGTATAATTGAATCTTCAATCTCAGATTATAACAGTCCAGTTTTACTTGTTCCCAAAAAGGCAATCAATGGAGAGAAGTCTTGGAGACTTTGTATAGATTTCAGGCAATTGAACAAGAAAATAGTCACAGATAAATTTCCATTACCCAGAATAGATTCGATTTTAGATCAGTTAGGGAGGTCGAAATGGTTTTCAGTCATAGATCTTATGTCAGGTTTTCATCAAATTCCCTTAGAACAATCTTCAAGGAAATATACATCTTTTAGTACAGAAAAAGGTTCTTTTCAGTATACAAGATTACCATTTGGTTTAAATATAAGTCCAAATAGTTTTTCAAGAATGATGTCCATAGCATTCTCAGGATTAACTCCAGAAAAAGCATTTCTTTATATGGATGATATAGTCGTAATAGGGATGTCAGAAAATCATCATTTAAGTAATCTCGAAAGGGTGTTTGACACATGTCGGAAATTCAACCTTAAATTAAATCCACAGAAATGTCAATTCTTCAGGCGAGAAGTAACGTATTTAGGACACAATTTGTCCAGCGAAGGGGTTCTACCCGATAAGGCAAAATATTCAGTCATTGAGAAGTATCCAGTGCCCAAAAATTCAGAAGAATCTAAAAGGTTCGTAGCATTCTGTAACTATTACAGACGTTTCATTCCAAATTTCGCTGAAATATGCATACCTCTCAATAAATTATCTAGGAAAAATGTGAAATTCGAGTGGTCGGAAGACTGCGAAAAATCATTCCAAATACTAAAATCGGCATTAATTCAGCCGCCTATTTTGAAATATCCAGATTTCAATAAAAAATTTATATTGACAACAGATGCTTCAAATATTGCGTGTTCTGCAATACTTAGCCAGGAATACGAAGGTATAGATCTACCTATAGCTTATGCATCGCGAGGTTTTAAGAAAAGTGAATTAAATAAACCTATAATCATGAAAGAACTGTTAGCTATCCATTGGGGAATTAATCATTTTAAGTGTTATTTATATGGTTCTACACATTTTATTGTGAAAACGGATCACAAGCCGTTAACACATCTTTTTTCGATGACAGACCCAACTTCGAAACTTACGAGAATTAGACTAGACCTAGAAGAATACAACTTCGAAATACAATATTTGAAAGGAAATCCAAATTATGCGGACAGTATTTCAAGGATATCCATAAATGAATTAAAAGACTTGTACATTGACAATGCTCACATCTTAGCAATAACGAGGTCAAAAACTCGTCATAATAAAGCTCAGCCTATAAGAGAAGATAAAATAGTTTCCACAGAAATAAAGGAAGATATTCGCAAGCCAGCAGTATATAAAGTACTGAATAATTTAGAGGCGCATAAATTACCAATTCTGCAATTTGAAAATAACCGTGTTTCGTTAAGGATGAACATACGGATCAAAAACAGGATGAGATTTAGCCAAGCCTTATTAAATACCGATATAGTTAACTTTGATTTAGGTCAAACGTTAGTTCAGCTTGATAAGCTAGCGGTAAATAATGGTATAAAAAGGATGAAAATTTATATGAATGATATTATTTTCACACAGTGCACTATAAAAGAGTTTATGGAAAAAGGAAACAATACGTTAAAAAACGTACAAATATGTATTTGCGATATACCTAAGATGGTGGAAAAAGAAAAAGAAAAGCAACAGATTTTAGAAACTTATCATAATGATCCTTTATTTGGAGGTCATGTAGGAAATAACAGGCTATTGAAAAAATTAAGAGCGAATTTTAGATGGAAAAACATGGAAAAAGATGTAAGAAAATATATTAAGCAATGTCACAAGTGTCAGGTCAATAAAGCAAAGAATAATCACAAGGAAGAATTTGTATTAACGGATACAGCAGAAAAACCATGGGATATAACATATATAGATACGGTCGGTCCTTTTCCACAAAGTGAAAATGGTAACCGTTATTGCATCACAATGTTATGTGAATTAACGAAATATGCAGTAATAATTCCAGTTAAAAACAAAGAAGCGAACACGATAGCTCGTGGAATTTTTGAAAATTTCATACCAAATTACGGTCTAATGAAACAAATTAGGACAGATTTAGGCACAGAATATAAAAATGAAATATTCAACGCTTTAACTAAAATGTTAAATATTAGGCATAATTACTCAACAGCATATCATCATCAATCTATAGGAGGTTGTGAGAAATTACATAGAACGCTTAATGAGTATGTGAGACACTTTATAAATGAAAGTAAGGATGATTGGGATGAATGGTGTAAACTATTTGCTTATTGTTATAATACGACTCCAAGCTCGTATCATGGTTATACGCCATTTGAATTATTGTTCGGTAGACGTGCTAACTTACCCGAGAATCTAACAAACGAGATTGAGCCATGCTATAATATTGATGAATATCAGAATGAGTTAAAATATAAACTGCAGGTAGCTCATCAGAGAGCAGAGAAATATTTAACCAAACATAAACTGAGTAGACAAAGTCAAAATAGTAAGGTAGCTAATCCAGTTGATTTTAAAATAGGGGATTCAGTGTTAGTAAAGAGGGAAAATAGAACCAAATTCGAATCTCAATATATAGGTCCATTTACAGTCACAGAGGTGAGTGATGTTAACTGTAAAATTAAATTAGAATCAGGTGTGATAAAAGAAATACACAAAAACAGAATCCATCCTTATTGTAAAATGAATTAAAAATTGTAAAATTGAAAGTGCGAGTGAGTTTATAAACATTTCCGAATAATAAACAAAAGTGTTATAACAAACGTTCAAAACATTGAAGTGAAAATAAATAAACAACTAAGTGATCGTAAACAATTTTTAAAGGCAATGAACATTCATTTATTTATGAATATATTATGTAATCGTAGGTTAGTGACATTATTTAATAACCATCTACCATTTATTTTTAGGATAATTGTAAATTCATTTCATTAGGGGGAAAGGAAGCTCAACGGAATTTATTCTTTTTGTAAAAGGGGAAGGTGTGATGCCTTTTGGCCTAAACATTAAGTCATTAATTATTTAAAATATTATCGAATAAATTCCCTTCAGCTAATTCCAATAAACCACGAATTGTTTTATAAATAATAAATATAAAGGTTACACGTACGAGTCAATGTCAAAGCAAATAAACATTATCTAGTATCATGTATGTTTACTTATAGTGAACTTGACTCTTTGTATATATAGGTAACAATAGTATTTTAAGCATTCATTATTAATTCATTATTAATTCATTATTAATTCATTATTGATTCATTATTATTATTAAGTCATTGTTATGGTCATTCATTAAAGGATGATTACAGTCAGTATCATTCATTCTAAGTAGTAATCTAAGAGTAGTCAATTAGTGTTAGTGGTTAATGTATAGTAAATATTAAATAGAACATGTCCCAGTGAAACAGGTAGTTGTTTTATTCCTGGGGGATGACCCACCAAGTGACCAGCAGCACCACCTAGTCAGAGGCCCTTCTACTATCCTACTACACCCAGTATCCTCATTACATTACACATTACAAGTATCTATTTTTGATAAATATACGAGGATAAAAGTAACGACTATGAGTTCAGTAACATTCTTAGTGTTTAGTTTTGAAATTTCTTCTCGTTCAACTAACAATGAGTGTACGTACAATGATATTATATTTTTATTTAAAAAGACGAGTACAGAGCAAATATATAATTTTAATTCTTCTGATCCAAATAATATACGAGCTACACAATAAAATTAACTAAGAATATTTTCATGATTAAGTGGCCTTATTATCTATTATTATATCAATAACAAAAAGCTGCTGCGATCAATAAATTAAAATATGGATTTTACTCCACAGATTCATTTCATTCAAAATATTAGTGTATTTACAAACAATCAATATCTATATCTAAAGATAAATATTATTTATTGGTCATTTAATAAAACCTCTCTCAATTGCGAAATTGTTGGTATAGGTCATTAAGATGTTAAATTATCACTTACTAAGTACTGTAAATGGATTTTCGATAGTTTTATCGCTACCCATTAACTCGTTGAAAATAATTTTATTTTCTACACTTTATAACAGGTATCTTGTATATTTTTATCGTTAAGAGAAGTATGACAATCAGTAGGGGGTATGACAGATCCAGTTCACTAAAACATTTAGATGTTTCTGTGCTAGAACCCAAAACTTTTCACCGCAATTCTAAACAAATAGAAAGAAAAATAGATCTCTAGAATTCAATAAAATTCATAATTTGCTGCCACCGTATCTTCTGAAGGAGATTTTTTTTGGTATTCTAATAAAGCGAAATGTCTTTTGTTGCATGTTTTGTTTTTAATATGATGATGTTGATGATTTATTTGTAAACGGAAGTTTTTATTTTAGTGGTCTTCAAATAGTTTTCAGGTTTGGATCACGATTTATTCAAGGCAACCAACCGGCGTTATTTTTAGTGGTATCTTTTGATGTTATGTGATAATTTATAGAAGTCATAAATATCGAATTATTTTAATTAAAAATGGAAAATACTATTTTTATCCACATATATCTTCTTTATTTATAACGTGCTACAAATTTATCTCAATGCTTATTGTTTGCGTGCAAGTAATTATTATTAATTATGCCAAACGCAACCTTTAAATTTTCGTAGGGATCTTGATTTATTGCCCCAATTTTTTGAAAACAAAATTTTCCAAGGTGTTTTTTAATAAAAAAACCTGAGGACTGATTATTCCTTTATTAACAATGACACTCGATATATTATTTTTTTACGGAAATAATTACAATTTCATGTAACACCTATTATTTTCTGATACGAAAAAAGATATGACCTACTTGAAAATATGTTTAGATCACCAATTATTGTTATGTATGATTGATTTGTTAAAATCTAATTTTCAAATTATAAATATATAATCTTAAAGCCCCTCTACCACTTAGTGACGTAGGGCGTGTTGCAGTTACCTTCACGAAGTTTCTACATTCTTTCCTATTTTGAGCTCAGACCCAAGTTTTTCTTGGTTTGTTTTAAATACTTTCAATTTCATATCTTCGGATATTTCTTTCTTATTTATAAATTTGGTATTCCTGGTATACCTAGTATAATTTGTTAGTTTTAACTATTTTATCTGTTCCTGTGTTGCGTATTTATTCATACTTGTAGTGAAATTTTCTGGTTTTTATGACTGCTTTCTCATTTTTCTCATAGATGTTCTTTATTATTCTCATAATTTTTGCATTTAATCCCCTTTCTGTTAATATTTTCCACAGTTTTTCTCTAGGTACTGTATCAAAGGCTTTTTCTAGATCCAGGAAAGCCATGCATAGTTACTTTTTTCTTGTACTGCTTTTTCTCTCAACTGTTTAATAGTAGATACATGGTCTTGGGTGCTTCTTCCACTTCTGAATCCACTCTGTGATTTCTCCAGTGTATTTTCTATGGTGGACCTGATTCTCTTCTCCAGTATTTTCTTCGCGGTCTAATGTTATACCACCATAGTTATTGCAGTCTTTCACATCGCCTTTCTGAAAAATTGGTACAATTTGTGTTTTCTGCCAGTCCCTTGGTAGCGATTTTTCTTCTAGAATTCTATTGAAAAAATCATCAAACATCATATATTTCCCCTTTTTGCAACGTATTTAATAATTTCTGATGTGATTTTGTTAGAAGCTTTTCCATTTTCAAGTTCTGTTATCACCTGTTCTATCTCTTCTTCACTTATTTTTGTTTCTGCATCTTTCTTGATAATAATTGGGATGTATTCCTTTCTTTCTTTTGTATTATATTTCGCCGTTTTTATTTTGATAAAATATGTGCATTGATATTCCTTGATAGTTGACACCAACGAGACCATGAATCATCATTTTCTGTTGGCTTATTTCGCAAAAGTCGATCTCGACATGCAATGTGTCACATATAATTTCAACTTGCTATCGGATAAAGGTTATAAAATGTGGGACAACCCTATCTAGTAAATAATACGCATACGTTCATTAGATACATTTGTTTAGGTTCATTTCAATCCCAATGTTGAAGGGTTATTGGCGAAACAATCTACTAGACTTTAGTGATGCGTTGGTGAAATTGTTTCGGTATTCAATAATTGCATACTGTGCCTGGTTTTTCCATGTAAACTTTTTTGATGTGAAAATTTCTTAAGGCTGCCACACCGCTCTCGATTTTCATAACATGAAACTGTAACTTATAGTGTATATACATAGATGGCAAGAAAATATAGTTACAATACGCTGTTGCCAATTGTTCGGCGGAATTGAGTGACCAAAAACAAAACTTTATACAATCAGTAGGTATGTCAGGAATGTATAGGTATCCATGTAAATGTATCAAATAATTACATAATCTTTCAAGTTTCAGTTTTAAAAACGTAGATATATAGAACAAGTCATCCTATTGTAATATTATTTTTCTTTCGCTGAATAAAATCGTTGTACATAGTTAGCCAAATAATTTTTGGAAACACTAATACTGAACTTATGACTACTAGTGAAATTAAATCATTTATAGAGATATTCCAAAAGGATGGAAAGCGAGAGGTCCAAAATAATTTAAAGTAGGTACAATCTTGTACTTGGGAAATTCTTTGAACTGAAGCTGTCACTTATTTCTTTTTAAGTACCAGTATAAAATCCTAATTGTTAAATTTATATTCAGAATTGGAATGTAGGCATAGGTATTTGGAAGAAATTGATTTTTGTTTGAAAAAATTTTAACATTACCTTTCCATGCATTTCCTATTCCATTATCACATTCGAAAACTGTATCTATTTTAACTAAAACTATACCTACAATCGTGATTTTTCTCATAAGAAGGACGACTGTGGTACATAATCGTTGATAGCGTATTACATTATTTGTAATTGTAAAACGTATAGAAGTAAAAATAAGTCTAAAAACAAAGATAAGATGATTGAAATCAACGTATCTAGTAAGTATGAATGGAAAGTAATGTAGACATTGAACTATTATGAGAGGTGGACAAATTCGAATAGTTTACAAAATCAATGAGATTACGAGCAGAAAAATCTATGGAAGTTCTGAACAATTCAATTTAATCAATCTTTTAAACATAATTGAATGTAGGTACTGGTTGACTTTTCATCAGTGTAAATATACGAAAATGGGGCAGTTAGATTTAATGAGACAACAATAATTTCGTTAGAACTCAATCTCGTAGTTGTCCACTTTAAGCGACTAAATTTCAAAATAAAATGTGGGTTCTGGGCAAATAACTGACAATATTTTGAATTGGGCAACGTTGCTTTAAATAGTTTGCTGTCGATTTAAGCCGATTCATAATGTATTTGAAGTAATTTGATTCGGACACCGCATTGGATGATAATTCTATTTTGACTATTATTTAAAACAAATTTTGAACAAACATCTATAGTATAAGATATAATACGGATACACAGTATTCCCTATCATCTTCGTCTCCTCTTTATGCCCACTCTTTTCTAAAGAGCATAATCGAACAGTTTTATTCGTTAATATTGTTAGGGAATGTAGCCGTATTTCTAAAGGTTAACAAAAAATCAAATACGGGTATTCACACGCCCACTGTTTTGGTAGAGGGGACTGAGCGAACAATTCTTCTCACTCTTTCAAGTAGTGTTATTCACATTGTCCTTTTTGTACTTATGTAAATCGTATGTCAAGCTAAGCTTTTTCGCAATCTGTATGTGAACTTGTCCGAGGGTTTCATTTCTACGTTCTACATCCTAACGTGTGTGCATTCATGTATGTATGAAGGGGTGACATTCACTGAGACCTAAAAGATCTATTGTACCTCTTACTTCTACTTAGTTCATGAGGAACGTCTCAGATACTAGTAGCTCCTTTAGTCCTATTTCCCTGAGGAATTTTAGGATATCTGTAGGCTTCAAGTTCTATCTAATAATCTCCTACGAAATGTGCCCTAGGATTCTGAACTGCTGCACAATTCGCAAAGTATGTGGATGGAGGTTTCTTCTTCCATGCCACAGAATCTACATTCTTCTTCCTCCACTATTTTGAACTTTTTCAGGTACCCGTTCAGGCGGCAATGTCGAGTTAGAATACCTGTTAAAACTCTTAGTTCAGTTTTACTTTGGCTTATGCATTCATTTGATCTCAACGGGTTGTAGTCACCCATCAGAATATTTGATTGTCTAAGCCCTACTAGATCTTTCCAATGGTGAGATCTTCTCTTTTCTTCGGCTTTGCCTATTTCTTCCAATATTACATTGGGGCTGATACCAACCCTCTTTGCTAGTCCATCTGCTTTTTCATTTCCTTCTATTCCAGTGAGTCCTGAAATCCACAGTAAGGTTACTATATTGTTCTCGCCTAGTTCATTGAGTATGCCTAGCATTCCCACACCGTTTTGGAACTGATTACACAAGAGCTCAGTGCTTTAATGGCTGCTTGACTACCCGACATTATGATAATCTTTTGCCTTCTATACCTTTTGTTGATATTGAGCTGGGCACACTTTGTTATGGCGTGAATTTCCGCTTGAAATATACTTTGGGTTTTTCACAAGCTTTCAGAGTGTTTGGTTCATGGCCCGTACACTCCTATCCCAGTTCCTTCTATTGCTATTGAGCCGTGTGTGTACCACTGAATGGTATTCTTTGCAAGTCTGGTATTGGTATTTGGATATCATTCCTTCTTGTTGCTTAATTCCGTAACGAAATTCTTTGAAAAGTTATACCTTTTCATCATAACATGTTGTGGCACGACTCAGGTTTTTTGATTTCTAAGAAGTAAGCTGGTGGTTGTTTTTTTTATGAATCCCTCTCTACTTACTCTGTATCTCGTTTTTTCTGCAGCACTTTCCACCACCATATGTTGTGGTGTGAGGTTGAGAATCACTTCCATGACTACCGTTGGGCATGTTCTCATTGCTTCTGTAATGCATATACAGGCTAGTCTTTGAATTTTGGAGAGGTTTTCTCTCTTCGTCCATAGACTAGTTTGGTGACTAGACACTGCACCCTGAGGAAACATCTGCACAAAATGGGCAAAGTTGGTGAACCTATGTGCTGGAAATGTGAACTCTATGATGAAACACCTACTCACATACTCTGCTTCCGCGAGAACTTACATAGACTCAGACGGAAGCACTTTGGAGAGGAAATAATACAACCATCGCAACTACTGAAAATCCCTCCATTCAAACTAGTTGGGTACATAGAAGACACAAAGCTTCTGGAATGGAAGTAGATAACATGGGAAATGGTACTAATATTCAGTTCAAGTGCCTGGGCTGTTGAGCACAACCCAATCGAATGAATGAATGAACAGTTCTGCTACTACACGCAACGGCTCCATAAGTGATAATTGGTCTTACTATGGCAGTGTACATCCAGCTCAGGATTTTTGGGTTACAGCCCCAATTTCTCCCTGCCAGATTTTTCCTGTGTGCATGCATACATGTTTTACATTTTTTCGTGTGTAGATTAAATTTGATGAGGTGGCTACTCGGCCATTCCACTGCGACCTTTTTAGATGTATTAATTGTGGTCCTCTGAATCTAGATTACATTTTCCAGCCCGACTCTTTTTAAATAGCCAATCAGCTTCGAGACTTTATCTTTTATGTAATTTACTGCTCTCCATCTGTTTCGGCAAAATTAAGATAGGATATAATAGGGAAAATTAAATATAAATAATTGTATGTTGTTCTACGTTTTGATATAAAGTTGTAGAAATCGACAAACTTTACGCCGTTTGAAATTTAGCCACAGATACAATTTGTTATTAAGCTGATTTTTTATTGTTTTTGATTTCATGCAATTGATAACATAAGATGCTATAATTTGGATACTGAGTAGTATGCACTAAATTTACCTTCAGTATCAAAAAAAATTAACCTGTTTATTGAAATTCGCGTAAGATAGTGAAAAGTGTAGTCTAGTAGTAGTGTAAGCAGTATTGTTTCTAGTAGCCAGAATTTTAAACTCAGGCCATTTCTATATGCCATATCGAGAAATTGTTTTTTAGGCTAAGCTAAAACAGCTACAACTTATATTGCAAGGTTTCTGAGATAGTGATAGATAATTCCAGTAAATGATTGATTGATTAACGATAATATTTTAATACCAATATACTAAAGTAAAAAAATCATAATACATATTAGAAGAAAATTACGTGACCACGTAAAATAAATACAGATTACAATAATTGATTATAATACCGATCGATTTTGTATATTTCATTATTAGTGTTTATTCTAAATCAACCAGTTCCATTTCAAATGCCTATTAATTGTATTAAAGTGTCTGATTTTATTCATAATAACAAAATATTTTGAATCATTTTCGGGAACAATTTTGAAATTCTCTCTAATAATTATGCTTTTTAACGTCTGTCTGCAGTACTTAGTGTCATCTCATTTGTTAGGCAATAGGAATACGCCGGCATATGCAGATCAAAGAAAAAGTCGACAAGGGAGACGAACACAGGTTTAACCTTTTGCAATGGGGCGTCGACCCAACACTGTAATGGAACGCCTCTGATGCGATAATTACAGTGAAACAGTGTCGACTGTCGAGCGCGGTTAGTAATTGGATGGGTGACCAGTGGAAACCACCGTCTGTAGGTCCCGCACAGTCTGCAGCGGAGTAGCATATCACAGTTCACAGGCACTGTCCGACTCAGTGTTGGGTTTGCTATTACAATTGTAATAAATCTATTACTACTACACCGTGCTTAGTACGCTATTACAACAGATAAAACCTCAATAATCTAGTACGTTTTTGATCCGCATTCGAAGATTTGTCTATGACCAGTGCGCTCAGCATAATCAAAACAAAAAATAGGAATAAATTACAAATAAGTACATGTGAAGCCCTGCTGCATATCAAATCATTAACAACTAAATCGTGTTATAATTTTGAGGCATCCCAGCATCTAATAAATTTAAGTATAAACCCAGAACTAAAATGATGCTCATGACATCACATTTTAATTTACATAATATAAGAATTCACCTTTTTGTTATTGACTGAATTATTTATTTCGTTTTAGTTTCATTTTTATTATTGACCGATTATTACTTTTCGTTCTGTTAGTTATTAAGTATTTATTGTATTGAAATAGGTTAGGTCAGCTAAATTTTTTGAAATAAAAAGGTAGGAAAGTGACAAAATCTGAATTCATATTCGGCTTTTTTTTTGCAAAATAAGCAAGTATACGAATTTTATCATCACTCGGTGTTTTTGGACAAAACTCCATATTTACCGAATCTATTACGATCTATTACAATTGCGTACTAAATTTTAGTACGAAGTGTCGCCGCTAAAAACCCAACGCTGGTCCGACTAGTCCGACAGTTTCTCCCCACTCCTTGAAAGTCATTGATGAAAACATATATTATGTATGGCGATAGAATGTTAGCCGTCTTTTCGGATAGTTTTATGAATGACTTGCGGGCTCTATTTGTAGTATTACTCTAAGGGTTGGAACACTAGTGGGCAAAATTTGTGGTTAGGGGTAGCGTGCTCCCGGCGTCGGTGATTAGCCTCACTTGCAGAAATAGACCGACGTTAAATAACCGTTAAATAAAAAAAACCTTTTGTAATTAATGTTGGATAAACTTTACATTTTTATTTAAAACATCTTTTCATGATTGTATCTATGTTTGTTAAAAATGGTTTCTGAATAATAAATTGAAACGTTCCAATTAATTTATTTAGGATAAAGTTCATTTTATTATTTTAATCAAGTTAAGAAGTTTTCATTTAATACTTAAAAATTCGATGGACAACGCATATAATTTTTTGACTGAGGTTAATTTTCAAGATTCATACATTATTATACTTGAAAGATTAAAATATTTTATAAAATGACTCATGTTAAATATACAGAATTTTAAATAAAAAAAGGTTTGAAATGGAAAGAAAAATAAGCAAACTAAAATATTTCAAGGAATGGTATGTCGAAAATGTACATGAAACGTGAAGTGATTTTCACGTGGGCGTCGATACGCGAACTTTTGCGACTATACATTTCGGTTTTTTATGTACATTTTTCAAATGATAATTTGCAGATAACAAGCATTTAACTACAGGCCGGCAAGTTGATCACTTGAAGCTGCTGTTCTCTGTTCCTTGCGGTTAAAGGCGCTGAAGCATTTATGTCAAGGATGCATCTCAAATTGTTTGTTTTGAATACTTGATATAAAAAGATGAGACTTTTTGATATCCTGATATCCATTCATGGTGGCAAAGGCGACAGGTTTCACCAAGCCTTCTTTTGTTTTTAAAATTGTTGGAAAACTTGTTTTTGTTTTAAAATCTTGCGCATGGGCATTCGCAGTTGATGTACACCACTTCTAATTGCAACAAAAGTTGGTCCCACAGTTGACTCTATCAGAGTTAAGCTTTACAGGAACAGTTGTAACATGTCGTTGACACCTTCAACACCTTTCACATTTCTAGGTAGTGCGACTTCCCATTTTAATTAGTTTTTCGGTTAATTCACCCAAATTTTTGATATAATGTATTTGTCCACGACCACTTAATAATAAGTCAATATTTTACCTCCTAACAAAAGGTAAGTATATGGTACCCATATATCAACTAGAGTGAATTATGATTCATAATTCATGCTTTTGCATTTAAATGACAACTCAACACTCACAACATTTCGGTACATAGGTGACTAGAGATGGGGGTACAATATGAAATAAACTATTAAATCTGCGTATTTTGTTTAGGAAATTTGTTTCTGAAATATATCGTATCGATAAAATATCAAAATTTTTAGTATTGATACTTTTCATAACGATACTTTCTAATATTGATAGTTTTAAAACACTATATTTATAACGGTACGGTGTATCGATACTTTACACAGTATCGTCCATCTCTATATGTCACATTATTTGACGAACTCCAGAAATGTATTAATTTTGACGTTAGAATTGTCAATAATACCAAATTATTACTTTCTGTTCTACACTCGCATTATTTACTTGACTTTTATTTAATAAATAAATCAAAGATCGTGGACAAAGTATAGTATTCTACTCTCAATTTATGGCCATTATTCACCCTGCGTGAATAATGGCTATCATAAATTGCTCGTTTAATAATATAGTATTATTAATCCCCCACGTTTGGCTTCGATAGCAGTTCCAATTGTATTTCATTTTTAATTTTCTACAACACAATTTCCAAGTTATTGACTACATTTAACTACATTTTTATAATTTTGTAACAAAACATTTAGTCTTGTACGTTTACACTATGAACTGGATACATCAGGATCAGATTTTTAAAGCAACAGAGGTTTAGTACAAAACTTGACGAGTGACATTAATGCTTTTCAGAGCTAACGAAAAAAAATAATAATTTTACACCATAACCACACTTTGCACTTCAGGCGTTTTCGCAGTTTAGAAATTAATTAAAGTTTAATGAAAGTATTTTTATTTCCCATAGGTTTAAAAAGTAGAGATTGCGGGTTTGAGAGGGCGTAATTGACGAGAATAGAAAAGCAATTATCCCCTTTGAACAAAAGATGTAATCCCTTAAGGAAAAAAAGTAGAAACAAAATACGATTTATCAAGTCCAAGATAAGAATCTTAGTGTAATCACAGAATTAATAATAATCAGAAGTCTACTCATCGCCAGCATTCGTATTTCGTTTCGTGACTTTGCCGCTGTTCTATTTTGAAATACCTGAAATTGTCAGTGAAGTCACTAGGTTTGTTCTCACACGCATCACAGACAGTCCTTGACTATCCGGATTCGGCGCAAAGCCTCGAAAGCGTTCCTACAAAGATTTATGATTGATTGGAAATCCGCGGTACTGTGTTCACACACGTTTTGTGGATAGTTAGGTTAGGTTACAAGTAATATGTCCGGATCATGCGCAGTGGTTTTTTAACATCAAATAACTTTTGACATTTGTCATATTTGTGTTGTGATTGTTTGTTGGAGTTTAATTTCGTGGCTTTCGTTATTTTAGAGAAGTTTATATTTAACAATAAGTGATTTTGAGACATTTGATGATTCAGAACTCGTAAACAAAATTTGTAGTTAATTGAGGTTATATTCCCTTTGTTGCCACATATCACTTACCTGCTAGGCTAGCCAATATATTTTCAATTATCAACTGTTCATACAAACTGTTCCGGATCGATCAGAAACAGACATGCGTTTTAACACATTAGTTTGAAAACTGTCTATTATTTGTCAGAGATTTACTGTGAGAACAAACCTACTATAGTTGTTAAGAACAGTTATCGACCATTCCTATTTTCGGTTTAGTTTGCGTTGATAAGTTTACACAGTGGTTTATGTCGTTTATATCACAAATTCTTGTGGACATGAGAAATTTTATCGATTTTCTCGTGAAATTGAAATGAAAAGCCGCCCCACATCACAAATATAATTTGTACAATGTACTTATTCGTAGAACATGAAGTCTTTAATTTATGAAAAAGTAACAAATTATCGCTTCGCTTTCGAGCACAAGGTCATGAAACTGTCGGTATCTAAGGTCCCTAAAGTAATTAGGTTGCCTACTAACTTTCTACCAATCAGAAGCTCGATTAAAATGCGCGGGAATACGTCATCGTGCCTGCCCAATTCAAACTGCTCTGTGGGTTTGTTATTGGAACCTCACTATAAAATCAACAATTATTCTTCCTGAAAAAATGCTGGGGCTTCAAACTTTCTAATATTATATCTGAAGAAATAGGCTTGTTGAATGAAGATGGCAATCTTGGCGTAAATCTTAAATTAGCACAAAAAAACACCAGGACCTATACCTATGCCTATACGAGAGGCATGACTAAAAATCACTGCACAAACTCGGTGGAAACAGTGCTGAGAAACAAAAAGGTCTTGATGGGTGCATTTCTGGATTTCAAGAGAGCATTCAACTACATATCTCTATACTCAATGTCAAGGGCATCGATGGAACCTGCCGCGGGTTTAGAGAAATAATAATCGACTCCTCTTTATTGAGAGTATCATTGATAGACAAAGTCACCAGGGGCTGTCCGCAAGGGAAAGTCTTGAATCTATTGCTATGGGACCTAGTTCAAATCACACTAGGAAGGTGTGGACACAAAAAACTTAAGTACGTACACGATATAGTCATTATAAACAACTAATACAAAATTTTCACTTTGTAATTGTTTTTATCTTCCGTAAGATTCAAAATATACCACTCACTCCGAAAAAGAAGTTTATTACAATGACATATTGTTCTAATAATATATAAACATTAATATTTATTCATCAAATCACGTTTATTGTCAATATATAGGAACAATATCATTAATCCCTTAACAAATAAGTTGAAAACGTTTATCAATCAGCACGTGTTCAAATCAATATTTGAATAACAAGTGAAGCTGCTACCTTCGAATCTTCGTATCAGAACAAATATACACAATAAAGACGGTATTAACTTACAGCAAAGAGTAAAATACACCATATTATCTAGGTGTTCCATTCGAGAATAACAAATACGAGGGTTGTTTTTTAAGTGTTGCATATAACAACATAGTTGGCGACGGTCAACAAGTATCAAATGTCAAAATTAACTGTCATGCTTAATTAACTTCAGACCGATTCGTTTAAACCTCTACCTAAGCTGAATTTTTAAAGTTGATTAGTCAGTCGAAAAATGGAATTAAGCCAAGAAAGTTTGCGCGAAATAATTTTTTACAATTTTCCAAGACATTTGTCTCAACAAGATTACCTTATCGAGTTGGTTTTTGTTTTCTGCTATGAAGCACCCATGAAACGGACAGACAAGGCTCATCAATGCCATTCATTGGGCCGGAACCCTTCTGTGGTGTCTCAAAGTCCACACACAGAATTCAAAAAATTTAACATGAAGAATTATCTGTGAAGAAATTAGTTTCTCGTTGGATACCGCATCTGTTGACGGAAGAACAGAAAGGAAACTCAAAACATATATACAGTATTGTCAGCGATGATGAATCCTGGGTTTACTCTTATCAATCCGAAAATAAACGTCAATCGGCTGTTTGGGTGTTCCAAGATGAACCAAAACTGACGAAAGTTATCCGTTCTCGAAGTATTTCCAAAAAGATGGTGGTGACATTTGTCTCAAAAGCGGTTCATGTAGCAGCGATTCCTCTGCAAGATCAAATAACTGTTAGGTACTGCTGATTGGTACATATCCATTGGTTTACCGGAAGTAATTGCCGAGTTTCGAAAAACCAACCCCCAACGACGAATGATCATCTGCAAGACAATGCAAGTTCCCATACCTACAGCACGAAAAACAATTGAGTTTTTAAAGCAAGAAAACATCGAATTGTTTTACCATCCTCCATACAGTCCCGACCTAAGTCATAACGACTTTTATTTTTTTCAAAAATTGAGAATGAACTGCGTGGTCAAAGGTCCCCAGAAGATGCAGTCAACGCATTCAAAAACTTTATTTTAAATGTAGCAACAAGCGAGTAGAATAACTAATTCAAGAATTGGTTCAAAGAAAGCAAAAATGCATTTCTCTTATTGGAGAATACTTTGGAAAACAATAGTGTTTAAAAGTTATCTACTGTTCTTTTAGCTCTATAGGCAAAATATAAAAGACAACCCTCGTATCGTAAATTAAAAGTAAATATTGATTATTCGAATCAAACACATATACCACTGTTCTCTGTACTACAAAACATTAGATGTTGGATGTTTAGCAGCGATGTGGTCATTACGGAGACGACTCAATGATTTTTTACGTGCAATAATTAAAATGGTCTCAAAGATTAATAAAATCCTAAATATTCCGTTTAATAGATACACGTTTAAATTGTATCTACCTTGTACATAATTAACTTAATGAAGACTGCCTGATTCAATTCGCGACAAATTATTTAACGCTTCCTTATTAATCAAGACTTGTTATTTCCAAATGTATTTTTATCTATTTGGTTTAGTTTTTTTATACTAGCAACTATGATGTAATATTGGTGCCAGGATGAATGTACTTATTCATAACAATATTTTTGGAAAAGGACGACATATTCACCTATCATAAGTTTCCGTAGAGGGTCGCTTAAAAAAGATGGAATTTGACTGCCCCTAATAATCAATTTTAACCACCATTCAGATTTTGCTTCAAAGCTTTCTTACTTTGATTGATCCATCAAGAATTGGGCATAGAGTAAGTGCCGTATTACACAGCAATGAATTATGCCGAAAATTACCACGAAACTCTTGCCAGAAATTTCTCCAAATATTTTCTGGAAATCTGTAATACACGGGCAATAAATCTTCCAAAAATTTTCAGAGTAATTCATACGATACGCATGCGCAGATGGGTTATTTTGTTACAGCTGATGTATACCAGTTGCAGATTAACCTTTAAAACTCCTTAAAAACGTAGCTAACAGGAGGCCATTGTTGTAATTTACTAGAAGAAGAAGTAAACAAACACACTTTTATTAACCTAATATTATTTATTTTCAATAATAAAAGATTTATTTTCTTTTTAGAAATGGTGAAAAAAAAAAGAATTTGTAATATTGGATGTTGCCGAAATTTGTTGTTGGTTAGTTCATAAATTTCTTGGCAATTAATGAGTGTAATGTCAAACAAACCGATTATGCGGTTCTGCGCTGATTCTCGCGCACTCTATAAAATGTCGGGAAAATATTGAACATGTTGAATATTTTTACTCCGGAAATTTTCGCTAGAATTTTTGGTCGTGTCATACAGCAAATTTTATTGACGAAAATCTTCGTCGTAAATTTCAGAGTAATTTTCTGCATAATTCTTTGCTGTGTAATACGGCTCTCAGAATACAAATTGTAAAAGAAATTTATAAGAAGTTGTGAGTTTGGAACTAAAACGAATATGATGTCATGTCAGATTGGAAAGTTAAGTGTTACCTACATTAAAAAAAGAACATGCATGAAGCTCACTTCTTTTTAGAATTAAAAAAAATATGGACGGATAAACTTTCACGACTTTGACTGGTAGGCCATATTGTGCTGGAGGGCAACCGAATCGATTAGTTGAGGTTGAACCTTTCGTTTCCGTTTTATGAACAAACATTGACTGATTTAGGTAACTAATACCGAGACTAATACGCCAAGTTTAAAGTTGTGAATCACGGAGGGGGTCCCGTTATAGCACTAATCCAAGCATCGCGGCGTTGATCAGAGAGAATGAATTAAAATAGTGGAATGTTCTATTGTTTGATCCTGTAGGACCAAATTTGAAGATCTTTAATTACCTAGCACATCCATTACGATGAGAAATCAAAATATTTATTTTTGGTTTCATAATTCTACAGAAAATATTGATACTCGCCTTTTCGATACCGTATATTACCATACCATTAAAACATTTAATAGACAAGAAAATTAGGAATATTACATAATCAATATGTCGGTGATGGAAGTATTCTTGAAAATATTGGTGGCGTATAAAAAATAATTGTAGAGAATTCCAAGATTTTTATAATGAGATTTTTGACTAATCGTTTCTGATATTATCCATGTTTCGTCTTTGTTTGTCAGCCCTGTATACATTTACATCCATAAAATATGAATAAGCTTGTGTTGCACTCAACAAGTATCATAATGTAATTAAATGGGTAATTCATCATTTCAACACCACCCCAACCTAAACGAGAAAATATCCTTTGTTTTTCAGTTTTTGTAACCGATCCATCTCGTAACCCCAACAGTTATGATTTTTTCATTCGGCACAGATAGTAAGTTTGTATTTGTTTACTACCTGATTATTAAAACGATGCGTACATTTAAGAACGAGATGAGACTACGAGAGTGGGAAACTGTTTTTTATGAGTCACACATGTCGCTGATGACTACTTTATTCTTCTTATGTTCAAAAGAACTCTTTCGAGGAATATTTTTTCACACATCGTTCACTCAATCATTTCTCTAATAAAAACCAGACGTTCCTAATTTAAACTCCAGACTTGAATGATTTAAAAGTCTCATATGTGAAAATGAAGCTTATAAAGATTGAAAAAATATAAGAGTGTGGAAATCTACGAATGGATAACCCACTAACGACATTCATAGTAATGGTCAAAATACTTTTTTAATTAAATTCTGAAATCGACTTGGGCGAGTTTAACAGCTTTAGAGCATCCAGTTTAATGTTTTTTTAGCATACTTATAAGCCGGTCCCAGACACTACGTGTATTTGGCGAATAGGCCAATATTTATCATTTGCACGAATGTTTGCTTGATCTCCCACACGGTGCCGTAGTATAGCAAAGGTACACGTAGTTTACTTCGCCGAACTACGCGTCCTTTACTTCGTGTTAGTTTCCGACCAGCGCCGGGAAAATGACGAAGGGCGAATATTTGCCAAAGTTAACTTCCCACACGCTACGTGAATAAGTCCGAATACCAAATGTTTGCCAAATACACGTAGTGTCTGGGACCGGCTTTACAAATTTTGGTAGAACAAAATACATGATATAGATTGGTATGTAAGTCACGTACCTTTTTGGTTATAAAAAAGAAGGGTTATATTAAAAACAACAACGATTAGTTTCCTTAGATTAAAACATGGTAATTTGTTCAAAATAATATAGAGTATTATTTTTTTGTACTGTTACCTACATTGATTTATTACTTCTACGGTTAAATCTAGATTCTAGTTTATTCAAGTTTTCTATTTCATTCTTGGCCCTGTAGATTTCCACTATAAAGAGATAAATTTGCGTTACGTTTTGGTCACAGATAGTTGTTACTAAAAATCTGAGAATGTGATATTGTTGTCCAAGTGGTAAAGTATCAACAAAGCTTAACGAATAAAATAATAACAGTTGCAACAGATGTCGAAAGGAATAATTATAAATATTCAACACTCTATGAATTTTTTGAAAAATATTTTTCAAAAACAGTGGCCGTTCAACTAAGGAGCAACAACTACTTCCCGTGCAATATGCACCGCCGGATATTGAATTACACCCCTAAGTCAAACGGGGTTGGTATATCTACAAGATATTTTAAACCCAACCTTTCTGGTTTGCAATTAGAAGGGACAACACAACTTGTAGACCGGTTTCGGCGTATTTGCGCCTCATCAGTACAAGGTATGTGGTGTCCGTCCGTCTCGACATCTGTTGATACATTCACTCTATTAAATACGACAATATTACAGGAAACTGTAATAAGATTTAATAACAGTTGCCTTTCCGTAGAAAATAAAAAAATTCGATCTTTATCTGATTTTTTTGTTATCGGTTTTTATGGAACTAGTTTGGAAAGATTCACCATGGGAATCTGTCTGTAGCTAATCTTTTTACATTCTGCGTAACAGTTACGTCGTTCTTGATACGTATTTTATCGACTGTCTACCCCTGCAATTCTTACCCTCGACCGTCTCTTCAATTTACGTGTTAATCAATCACTCGCAATATAGTATTAGCATTTTCGTCAGCATTGCGTGTTTTTTTCCTTTAATGATCGTCTTTTGCCTAGTATACCGGTTATATAAAGTCTTTTTTCTAATTTTGACATATAAAGTGACACTTTTTAAAACTGATTGACATTATGAAACGTCTTAATTTTTGTAACTAGTTGCATAAAGTAACATTTTATGCAATTGGTGACGAAAAATGTATTTCAAAATTAGTGACAAAAAGAATTATTCTATTTATTAAACTGTTATAATAAAAGTTAAAAACATAAATTATAAATTAATTAATTATTATAAATATTGATAACACAATTATTGCAATTATTCAAATTAATTCCCGACGACATATTTTTGTCATTGCTCGCACTTGCTGTTATTTGGGAAGCGGCGCACATTGCATTAAATGTTTCACCAAATCTTTCTTGCGCTATAAGTTTTTTATTATTCATGGAATTTTCAACATATCCCTACGCAACAGAGGTAGATTTCCAACCTCCATGCCTCTTTAATTTTAAAATATCAGCGCCACTGTCTGCTAGGAAAGTGGCAGAGCTTCTTCTGAAGCAGTGGCCAGTATATAGAACAGGATTTGAAAGACCAAGAAATTGTGCAATAACTTTTGGCAGACTGCTAAATGTGTTAACTCCCACAGGATTTCTGGTACATTTTCCATTCGCATATTTTACAAAAAATATGTTGTGTTTAAGAACCTGGGGACGCAACTTAATATATTTTCTTAATATTTCAACAAGATTCGTATTTTCAATGTCTCCAGTGGTAATTGCAGACTGCCGTATAACTTTTGTTTTTGAAGGTGGGATATCAACACGAAAATGGCTTCCTTCCTTCGTCTATAACATTTTCAACTGGAAGAAATGTCAATTCTGCTTTTCTGCATGCTCCTGCCATTCCAATTATCATTGCAACCTTAGCCATTAAGTATTCTTTGTCATCAGCTTCCACTAAAAATTTGGCAAAATCTTCTTTAATAAAAACTTTTGACTTTTTAGCACTGTACCCGTCCGCTTGCCATTTAATATATGCTACCAAATTTGTATATTTTTTAATATCAATATTCCTTTTGAGATTTAGTTCAGACCTTAACATTGAGTAAAGTGTCCATAATGAGGAAACTTTTAGATCTTTCTTACCCTCAAAATATGCAAGTAAAACTTTCTCATTAACATGTTTAATTTTCTTCTCATCACACCACGTAACAAATTTTTCGTATGCCAAATCATAAACTGCCTTTGACTTTTTGGGAATTACTGATAATAGAGCATTACCTGCTGCCTCTTCAATATCGCTTGGTAGCTCTTCAGAACTTGAATCACTCATATAACAATCTCGCTAAAACCCTTCCGTCTAGACTTTTTTACAAAATGTCAAACTGACAACTAACATGAAGTAACAGCAACAAACTAAATTTATGTTTTCCAAATTTTTATCAATTATATTAAATTTTATTTTTTTATTACTTTCTTCAAAATTAGAAAAAATCGTGTTTGCAATACGTTACGAAATGAAATGATGGCATAAATAGCTATTTTTTACTCCTATACTATAAGTTGTTAATTAAATGCCAATTTTCAGTTTCATAATGATACTCATTATAACACTGGTTTTCATTATAAAACTGAAAAATTTACCAATATAAATCTAGATTTTTAAATAACCAAGTAGGCAGGCAGACCCAATATTTGTAGAATGTTTGATAGTTTCTGAGAGATTCGTGTGTTTTATGCCAGTTTAAATTTTTGCGTTAGTTTTTAAAAGAAATGTCGAGCATCAGACCAAAAATACTTAATGACCAAGGTAAATAAATATTTAAACTTATTAATTTTTGTTTACAATAATTTATTACTAATTTTGTATAACAGTAACTTAGGTACCTATGACGTCTAGAAGGTTAGCACAGCCAAATGAGCACAATCGATTTTAATTAACACAACGATTTAGTGCTTTTTTTGTTCTAATTAATTGCGCAATTTTTAATTTTTGTGCTCTTACCATTTCGCTGAAATCGATGGCTGTGTCAGCTTCAAAAAAAGCTAGCACAGCCATATATGAAAAATTGTTTATTTTGATTTTTTCTGGCACATCGATTTAGTGCTAATTATGTGCTTTCAGAATATGCCATAGAAAAAAATTTCGGATCACGGTTGGTCAAAAAACCACCCCCGAGCCCGACAAGGCGCAAGAGTAAAGTCTTCGAAATTCTCAGCGCAATCGAATTTGAATAGTCGATTTTAAATGCATTAATAATGGGCTTTCGAAATACCTATGTAGAGATTTTGTTGCTCCACCCTTTATGGTAAAAAACCACCCCCAGCCCGACGAGGTGCAAGAGTAAAGTCATCGAAATTCTCAGCACAATCGAATTTGAAAAGTCGATTTTAAATGCATTAATAATGGGCTTTTAAAATACCTATGAAGAGATTTTGTTGCTCCACCCTTTATGGTAAAAAACCACCCCCAGCCCGACGAGGTGCAAGAGTAAAGTCATCGAAATTCTCAGCACAATCGAATTTGAATAATCGATTTTAAATGCATTAATAATGGACTTTTAAAATACCTATGTAGAGTTTTTGTTGCTTTACCCTTTATGGTGAAAGACCACCCCCAGCCCGACGAGGTGCAAGAGTAAAGTCATAGAAATTCTCAGCACAATCGAATTTGAATAGTCGATTTTAAATGCATTAATAATGGGCTTTTAAAATACCTATGTAGAGATTTTGTTGCTCCACCCTTTATGGTAAAAAACCACCCCCAGCCCAACGAGGTGCAAGAGTAAAGTCATCGAAATTCTCAGCACAATCAAATTTGAATAGTCGATTTTAAATGCATTAATAATGGGCTTTCAAAATACCTATGTAGAGATTTTGTTGCTCCACCCTTTATGGTAAAAAACCACCCCCAGCCGGACGAGGCGCAAGAGTAAATTCATCGAAATTCTCAGCACAATCAAATTTGAATAGTCGATTTTAAATGCATCAATAATGGGCTTTCAAAATACCTATGTAGAGATTTTGTTGCTCCACCCTTTATGGTAAAAAACCACCCCCAGCCAGACGAGGCGCAAGAGTAAATTCATCGAAATTCTCAGCACAATCGAATTTCAATAGTCGATTTAAAATGCATTAATAATGGGCTTTCAAAATATCTATGTAGAGGTTTTGTTGCTCCACCCTTTATGGCAAAAAACCACCCCCAGCCCGACGAGGTGCAAGAGTAAAGTCATCGAAATTCTCAGCACAATCAAATTTGAATAGTCGATTCTAAATGCATTAATAATGGGCTTTCAAAATACCTATGTAGAGATTTTGTTGCTCCACCCTTTATGGTAAAAAACCACCCCCGAGCCCGACAAGGCGCAAGAGTAAAGTCTTCGAAATTCTCAGCGCAATCGAATTTGAATAGTCGATTTCAAATGCATTAATAATGGGCTTTCGAAATACCTATGTAGAGATTTTGTTGCTCCACCCTTTATGGTAAAAAACCACCCCCAGCCGGACGAGGCGCAAGAGTAAATTCATCGAAATTCTCAGCACAATCGAATTTCAATAGTCGATTTAAAATGCATTAATAATGGGCTTTCAAAATATCTATGTAGGGGTTTTGTTGCTCCACCCTTTATGGCAAAAAACCACCCGAGCCCGACGAGGTGCTTTACTTTACTCTTGCATTTAAAATCGACTATTCAAATTCGATTGTGCTGAGAATTTCGATGACTTTACTCTTGCACCTCGTCGGGCTGGGGTGGTTTTTTACCATAAAGGGTGGAGCAACAAAATCTCTACATAGGTATTTTAAAAGCCCATTATTAATGCATTTAAAATCGACTATTCAAATTCGATTGTGCTGAGAATTTCGATGACTTTACTCTTGCACCTCGTCGGGCTGGGGGTGGTTTTTTACCATAAAGGGTGGAGCAACAAAATCTCCACATAGGTATTTTAAAAGTCCATTATTAATGCATTTAAAATCGACTATTCAAATTCGATTGTGCTGAGAATTTCGTTGACTTTACTCTTGCGCATCGTCCGGCTGGGGGTGGTCTTTCACCATAAAGGGTAAAGCAACAAAAACTCTACATAGGTATTTTGAAAGCACATTATTAATGCATTTGAAATCGAATATTCAAATTCGATTGCGCTGAGAATTTCGAGAACTTTACTCTTGCGCCTTGTCGGGCTGGGGGGTGGTTTTTTGACCAATCGTGATCCGAAATTTTTTTCTATGGCATATTCTGAAAGCACATAATTAGCACTAAATCGATGTGCCAGAAAAAATCAAAATAAACAATTTTCCATATATGGCTGTGGTAGCTTTTTTTGAAGCTGACACAGCCATAGATTTCAGCGAAATGGTAAGAGCACAAAAATTAAAAATTGCGCAATTAATTAGCACAAAAAAAGCACTAAATCGTTGTGTTAATCAAAATCGATTGTGCTCATTTGGCTGTGCTAACTTTATAGACGTGTACCAGACCTATGTATGCTTTATGCTATTAGTCCAACAATGTGGGCCCGTAGCACAGTGAGCAAAGGCGCCGCATTAGGTTGTTTTCGATCTGTACATGCCGGGTTCGAGACCCGGATAGTGCATTTTTTTAATATTTTTTTCAAATCTTTCTTGTTCGTAGAAAAAAAAAGTGTATGCAACTCTCATGTAATGGTTATTAATACACAAGCATTAACCGGGATACGAAACGATCCAAAGGCGAGTTTCGCATGGTTAATGCGATTACATGATGGTTGCATAATATACTAATATCTATACTAAACTTGTTGTCTAAACCTACGGAGTCGATTACAGTCAAGTTTTCCATTTATTCTTCTCTTCAGTGTTATGTTCGCTTCCTTTGTTCGACTATTTTTAATAATACTTAACATTTCGTTTTTGAGCTTAGTTGAAATCGTGAGTCATTTTTCTGTACGTTATTACTTTCTTCTTCAGCAATGGACTGCCTAAGCTCTGACGTCACAGCAGAAGACTCCTCCTATAAACTTTTCCAAACAAATCTAATGCGCGTGCCCAACACAAACCACGTGTGTCCATGCGTCCAAACAACATAAGAGATTTTAAATTTACCGTTTGCTATATAGTTATTTATATAGGTATTTTCTTATAAAAACGTCTTTAATTCATCACTTTTTACTTGTCTCTAATACCGATCACTCTCATTTAAAACTAAATCAACAGCTGAGATAATATATCAACAATATCAACACCAAACAGAAAACTTGCGAAAAACTAAAAATCTCACGTGGCAATTCACACTCGCACAGTCGCACTCGGTTTGTTTGGAAAAGTGACGTCAGACTCAGATCTTTCAAGGTTCCATGAAATTCCATCCGTATTTTCTTTCTCTGTTTAGTTTTTACACATTTGCCGTGTAAACTATTTTTGTATATTATGCCTTCCACTGATCAGCTCTTCCTTTTTAGCATATTTTGGTTTTTTTAAGCCAAAGAGTAACTTGTTTGTAAACATGTGTTCACCAATTTTGCAATTTATTTTTAACATAGTTTATTATGTATGTACTTCCTTCTCTGACATTTTTCCTTTTTGTAACGTCTGTCTCTTTGAATTTAGTTAGATTTCATATTTTAACACATTTTCTGCACCAGCTAAACAACTGTTCATTTACAGTCAGTCACCACCCTATGCAAACATTTGAAACAAAATAAAATACAAAATATTTGGCTCGGAACAAAAAGTATCTGTCAACTTGCTTTGCAAATTGTTACTTTTAATTTTTGTAATAGGTAGTCTACGAAAAAGTTAACGGATTCAGTACGACTTTATTAAAGATTCTGCTGATTTATTTAAGCATTAAGTATATGTCAAGTAAATATATTTTAAACGAAAAGAACGATATTTATGAAAATTTGCAGGTAAGTGCAATGGAACAAAATGCATCTGATGTACATTTTTTTGTTAATAATATACTTCCGGTTTAACCGGAAATGCCATCAACTTATTTAATTTAAATGGGACACCCTATACATTTTTACAGATTTTGAAAGAGCTTGTTATTTTGAATTCATACATACTGAGTTTAGAGTGAAAAAATTTATAGAAAAAAAAATTATAAAAACTTTAATCAACCTCCTTTGAGTTTTTTGCATTAGAGCAAGAGTCAAATTCTAATTGACGGAAATAAATTTTACAATTTAGAATGGTTCAATCAAGTGAAAAAGAGCGTATTGAAATTTTAATGATGATCGTGTTAGAACTCATGAAGAAGTGTGTCATATTTTTAATAATTTGCATCCGGAGAGAAATCCTATATCACGCTCAACAGTAACTAAAACATTACAACATTTTAATACAACTGGGATGGTAAAAAATTTGCTAAAACATGGAAGACCGCGGACTGCAACGAACGAAACTGTTAAACAAAATATTGCAATCGATTTAGAAGAATCGCCTTAAACTTCCACCACAAATTTGGCACTAAACCATGGTTTCAGTCGACGTTCTGTAGGAAAGATATTAAAAAGTGAAAAGTATCATCCGTATAAGGTACAGTTGGTTCAAGAATTGTCAGACGATGATTTTGACCGACGGCTGGAATTTTGCTAACGGCTAATGGACATCTGTAATGTCGACGACAATTTTGCTTCTAGCACAGCTTTTTTCCGATGAGACAACTTTTTGTTTAAATAGAACAGTTAATCGCCATAACTCAAGGTATTGGTCAAATGAGAATCCTCATTGGATTCATGAAGCACATACCTAGCATCCACAGAAGTTAAATGTTTGGATGGGAATTGTCGAAAATAGGCTTATAGGCCCATTTTTTATCGACGTAAACTTGAATGTTGACAAGTATTTGGATCTAGTAAATAACGAAATTATTCCTGCACTTCAACAGAATAGGCAATTACCACAAAATGTTTGTTTCAACAAGATGGAGCACTTCCCCATTATGATAGACGGGTTAGGGATTTTCTGGATGGAAATCGATGGATTGGACGTAGAGGATTCATAGAGTGGCCTGCTCGTTCTCCGGATCTTAGCCCGTTAGATTTTTTTCTTTGGGGTTATCTAAAATCACGTGTTTACGTTAGACGAACAACAAACTTACAGGAATTGAGACAAAGAATTATTGAGATGAATGTGAACTGATACGTGGAGAAGTCTTGGAAAGAGTGACTCAAGAATTTGTTAATAGGATGGCATATTGTCAGCAAGTAAACGGCGAGCATTTTGAACATTTGAAGTAATTTTGTTTCTCATTATTCTAAAATAATGAAATGTACACCTATTGTACAACTAACAGTGAGTTATTCCTCGTTTTTACAAATTTTTTTACACTAAACTCAGTATGTATGAATTCAAAATAATAAGCTCTTTCAAAATCTGTGAAAATATATAGGGGGTCCCATTTAAATTAAAGAAGTTGATGGCATTTCCGGTTAAACCGGAAGTATATTATTAACAAAAAAATGTACATCAAATGCATTTTGTTCCATTGCACTTACCTGCAAATTTTCATAAAGATCGTTCTTTTCGTTTAAAAGATATTTACTTGGTTCCATACTTTATCCCAACCCCGTATATGATCCAATCTTAAAGTATTTCGAAACATAACATCATGAAAATAAACAAAACATTTAAACAAGTGCACATTTGTTTAATTAAATATACAATATTTCATCTGTCTGTATGAACAAAGCTGCGAATTCGTTTATTTCAAAGTGTAAGTACTGCGTATTTCGAAAATAGTCCTATAGTTGCTATATGCTATGAATAAAACTCGGAATAAAATAATATTAGTATAGTTTTTCTAAAGTCGGCGTGATATCGAAATCGGTGCTTTAGGATGCCGACAAGCATTGTATGAAGTAGATAATACCTGAGACAGAATTTATACCATAATGATGGTAATTTTAGTAACGACCACGACCATCATCAGTGATCCTATCAGTTGACTTTACGAATTCCAAAATTCCTGTGAGTTATACAGCGAGTTAGGTACTTTAAATAATATTGTTGTGTTACCTTTATAATATGACCAAACATTTCGTATTAAACCGTTATTCTGAGGATTTAGGACAGATAATGGATATTAGATAAATGTATTTTTATATTTGAGGTACCACTTTTTTTAAATTTACTTAAATCTACATAAATCACGTCTTCAAGGACGTAACTGTGGCAACTAGATGTGCGACGAATTTGAGACCTCTATAAAGGCTGACATTTTTTAAATAAATTTTTAGCTAAAATTTTAAAGCTAGCTTTATTTTGAACCAAAATGTAAAATTACCTATTTCTAGTAGGTATGTTGATTAAAAATTAATAGACATAGCAGATAATTGTCGAATCTAACTTTGCTATCCTTTAGCATAGGCGTTCCTACAAGGGGGAGCAGGGTGGGTTTTATGGCACACCCTAATCGGTCCACCCCAATTTCTCAAAATATCAATCCATTAAAAACATTTTATAAATTTTAAATTTTAACGTACTTTCAAAATCACATCAAATATAAATATACCTACTGTTGTTATCTTTTTACGAAGCGGCGTGTCGCCTTTGTCGACACCAATGCCGCTAAAGATACCGATTTGTCGTCTTTTTTGAAATCATGGCAAAAGGAGCCGAGCCGACACTGAGAGCGGTATTTCGTTGCACGTGTCGCACACTAAAAAAATCAAAGGGGTAGCCGCAATGATAGGTATGAGCTTGTATTTTTCACTCAACGGTATGAGGAAGCAGTTTTTTATTCTTAAAATGAATTGCGTTATTGCTTAATTATCATTTTTAACATACTCAAATGAATCAATGGCCCCCCCTAATAAAAAAGTCTGCGCAGGCCTATGTCCTTTAGGCAAATAGGGTGACTTGACAAGACTGGAAATAAATTTGCTTGCTAACACAACTTCAGAAGCGAAATTTTTCAATTTTGTTAATTCCTACAATCGGCTATTAGGTATATTTTTAATACCTTGGGTACCTACCTATATTATTCAAGTTACTTATCAATGCCAATTTCACACCTTAGTTTCAGTGAAGGGGGCCTAGGTATAACATTAGTTTGCATCGTCGTCCCGACAATCTTTACGTACTTAGGTATGCACATCTCATAGGAGGTATCATGGTTGCTTTGAAAAACCGGATTTAGAGCACACCCTGTAATCTCATCCCGAAGATTTCTACAATAATTTATTTATTCTTCTCCAGTGAAATGTTTTAAAAACATGGATCGTAAGTTGACCCAAAAATAATTACAAATAATTTTTGTAGGAATTTTTAATAAAATTCATAACATATTGGCCGTTTTGCTCATTCTATTTTAAAAGTTATATAGGTAGTAGATACAATACAATCCATCTATCTTTTTTAAATAAAACAGTAGGTACACTTACTATTAACAAAAAGTAATTTTCTGGTTGAACCAAGTCTCTTAATCGGAGACTTAATTTCAGTTTCGTTTTCATCCATTGCACTTATTGAGAAAGTAAAAAACAATTAAACAAAAGTTTTTAAAGATTTGAAAGCATAACGAACCAAAAGTTTAAACGCGGTAACGGTTATAGATTAAAAAAAAAATTATCCACTAAAAATTAGAAGCGGTCAATTTATCACATCAACCAACGTGCAGTTGTGTTTACACGAATCACACTATTCTCACTGCCACTGTCGGTCTTTATTTCCTTACGAAGTAACGAATAGTCAATCCCTAACTGAAAACTGAAGTTCGAATATACAAATACATATGCTTCAACGTTCAAACGTCGCTTCAACAAATCCGAAAATAGACTTTGTTGGCGCTAACGGTGTTGCCAGCTCTCCGGCGGGCCTTTCTTTTTATAATATTCTGTTTCATGAAAATTCTTTACATCAGACTAAATTTAGTTATGAATCAGAATTGCGGTATTGTTTATTGTAATAAGTTCACTTCTTTACACTGGTACCTACATTATAACAAACAATTTGTCTAGGCATTTATTCACTTACAAGGATACTTCCAACTTTCTAATAAAAATCGTTTTGCAGAGGAGTGTATAATAAATTTTGTAGACTTCTTCCATTAGTTTAGTCGATGTTTCATACGTGTTTATGTTTACCGGAATATAAAGAGATGCAAAAAATATAAATACACTCTCAATCTTGAGAATCATAGAATACATTCCTTTTTCATTTCAAGTAGTGATTAAATCGTACATTTGAGCCAAACAAAAAAGACGTAAGGATATTTTATGTTATTAGGGGAGAAATTTAATTGATTTATTGGCCTGTTTATAAGTTTGATTTTCTTAGTAAGTATGTAAAGTTTGTAGAAAGTCAATTGCAAAAGCGGCGAAAACGTGCTAATGTTGATTGAAGAATTGGTTCATTAAAAAATAATGTTCAAAAACTTGTTCAAGAACAATGTTAAACACAGTTTTAGAAATACGAACTAGGAAATATTGTATTTCAATTTCGTTTTTATAGTCATCTAATATGTATAATAATATTTATATGAAAAGTATTCAATACGCGCTATATTATTGTTGTTGCTTCGTACATCTTTTGAATAATGGACTGATTGACACAAACTGGAATATGTTCACATGGAGCCTCTTCACTTCTAAGTTGTAGAATGGATTAATCAAATCTTGTTTTTTGTATTTTCTTGAAGTAGTTTTTCTTAGCATTTAAAACTTGAACCAGTAGGTACGTTTGCACGGTGTTTCCATGTACTGGAAAATACTGTAATTGGAAACCAATCAAGGTGCAGGTGGGATTATTGTTGTTTTGTTTTTGGTAGGAATTGAAAAGAAGTGGTAGTAGGAGAATGGAGCAGAATGTAGTAACAAGAAAATGATGAATATTGTGGAATGATTTCCGCAATAAGCATCGACAGTTATTATGTTATAGTATTTGAAACGGTCTTCTTCCCTTGTGTACGGCAGTTGGTGTTGGGAATGATGCTCTACCATCTTCTAAACTACCCACTTTAGTTCTTCAGATTTGATCGGGCTATTATGTACGACATTCATTCTTGCGAACGTGATTGCTATTTCTAGATCAATTAGAATCTGGGTTGTGCCTTGTAGTGCCAAGTTCAGATGGTCTAGTATGTTTCTCACTTCTCCCCCAAGGAGCTGTGAGACCTGGTTGTTGGTGGGGGAGCCGAGTAGCTGTTTCTCCTCGTTTCACCGTAAGAAATCCGGGAAAAAAGTAGAAAAATCCTTATGCTTCCTGAACTGGGTAAACCCAGAAGCGTGGACTCAGTGGGAATAATACGGTACCTTCGCTTTCTTGAACAGGGACTTGTACCTGAAGAAGCAAGGAAGAAAGCTGCAGAGCAGAAGAAACAAGGAGAGGAGAACAACATCCCTCCTAAAGGAGAAAAACGGAAGCAGCGACAACCGCGTCACCGCGCAAGTACAGGGAAAGAAGAAAAGGAAGGGCAAAACTGCCATCTCTTCTTCAGCTGACAGCTACGCAGCTGCAGCAAAAATATCGACAATGACGGTTCTTCCAAAGACGTACCCTGACACTACCCTCAATACGGACGATCAAACCCTATTGGAGAACGCAATAGTAGACGATATGTATGCTGGATGGGAGCATAAGTTACAGTTTGGCAATATACATTTCAGACCAGGAGTCGTTCTAATCGACACCGCAGCGTTCTTCCTCCCAAGAAGTAAAGAAAGAAAATAAGCACGCTTGATAGGAGGATATCCGAGGTGGTTTGAAAACCTCTCCAAAATTCAAAGACTAGCTTGTACATGTATTACAGGAGCAATGAGAACGTGCCCAACGGCGGCGAAGTGATTCCCAACCTCACACCGCTACATAATATGATGATGGAAAGTGTTGCAGAGAGAACAAAATACAGAGAGAGAAAAACCACCTCCTCGCTTCTTAGAAATCAGAAAACCTGGGACATGCCACAAGATGGTATCAATGGCGTAGCGACAAATTATGCCCCCCCCCCGCGAAAATTGAGTTAGGGGCCCCTTGCCTATATTAAGAATATAATATATAAGGTTTGTATTACCAAACAAAGTTAGCTAATACTGTTTATTAGTCAAACTATTCACCTAATATATTTAAATTAAATTTAAATTAAATGCCTATAAAAACAGAGAAACGAGATAAATTTATAATTCTTTATAATTAAAAAACGAAGAGATTTTTATTAATTGACATGAAAAGAAAACAAGGAATTCTAACAACATTGTCCAAACGAAGCAAGTCTAACCTACAAAAATTGCTCAAAATACTTGAAGTATTATCTAGTTTATAAGAGTACTTTTAACGTTTTTTGAAGTATAAATTTATTTCTCGTATTTCACTCTTGTTATTCTAAATGTAGAAGTGCATAGTTTCCAGATACGTATCCTTATACAGGGTGTTCGAAATATTCGAAACATATTGAATGAGTATGTCCTAAATACGGCCCTGTAATCACATTTTTTAGTGGTCTGTACTCGGAAACATACAAACTCAATTGAATTTCTAGGATGCTTCTGTAGATGCATTAAATAGATTTCATTTCAAGCTAAAAAATAAAAAAAAACCTTTCGGATACCATTGTTAACCCCCAAAAAGTGTATAAATTATAACTTTGACGATCAATTTTTGGTAGTAAAATTGTCTGCGGAAAAATAAAAAGGAAATAAGTAGATTCGATTTTTTATACTCTTTCCAAGTATAAAGAGCAATTTAAAAAAAAATCTATATACAGGGTGCTGCTTTTAGGAAAGACGAGTTTTGAAATTTTTTGTTAAGCCGGACCTGCATTATCTTTTTGGAGATGCTTTTGATGGAGTTTCTAGGTATGTAATGGTTATTACGTGTACCAAATTTCAAAATAATATACAGCGTAACTCGGAAGTTATGAGGTTCTAAAGAAATACGATAAATATATAAAACACCGTGTATCTCGGTTATCAAGTGCAGAAGACACATTAAATATAGGTTTTTGGAAGCACCAAAGTGATCCCCATCTACAGTTGAAGTTATTCAAAGTTTTCAATAGATTTTAATAACTTTCTTGATTCGTCTCTCTCATCTTTTTTTGTTGTGGTTAAATTTATTTTTGTAAGAGCTTTAATTACATCTACGTATATCAGTTTAAGAGCTAACAGCGAAAAAGCTCTTCCAGCCCATCGAGTGAGGTTTAATCTTTTTAATTTGATTGAAGATTCACCAGTAAATGAGTCTAGAATATCCCATCGATTAATACTATGTCCAAAAAAGTGTATGTCTGCTAAAACGGTAAAAAAATTTCTAACTTCAGTCACCTCAGAAACTCATACTTATCTACTACTATTTTAACAGCACCACCTGTATATACAGATGTTAATACCTATTTTAGCTATGCCACCGTATACAGAAACTGTTTCTGTACAGTGGCTATGCAGAGCCAAATACATCAAACTACAAAACAGAGTACAGAGTCTGAGCCCCTGGGGCGTTGGCCTCTACAGGCCAGAATTTCGGCCCGTTCCGATCCCTAGTGGGCTCTTTCGGGCCTCGTAACCTTCCGGCGCCCTTGGGCCTGGCCCCCCCGCAGCTGCGGGGGTTCGTGGTAGTAGCGCTACGCCACTGGATGGTATGATAAAAAGGTATAACTTTTTAAAGAAACTCGTTATGGAATTAAGCAACAAAAAGAAATGGGATACAAATACCTTTACCAGTCTTGGAAAGAATACCATTCAATGGTACACAGACGGCTCAAAAGCAATAGAAGGAACTGGTATAGGAGTGAACGGGCCAGAAACCAAACACTCTGAAAGCTTGGGAAAAACAGCAAGTGTGCCAAGTTGAATATTGACAGAGGATATAAAAGGGAAGCGATTATCATAATGTAGGAAGGTCAAGCAGCTATGAAAGCACTGAGCTCTTGTGTAATCAGTTCCAAAATGGTGTGGGAATGCCTAGGCAAACTCAATGAACCTGGTGAGAACAATATAGTCACCTACTGTGGATTTCAAGGCACACTGGAATAGAGGGAAATTAAATAGCAGCTGAACTAGCAAAAAAGGGGACTGAAACACAGTTTTGGGGGCCGGAACGTTAGACGTTCGTCTGTACAATAGTCTTGAGGGGGATTTTGAAAAATTGAAGTGACGACAGAGGCTCATGTTTGACATGGTCTTTGTAGAAGCTGAAAGCTTTATCTGGGATATGGAATGACTCTGTACCTCCCGTGTCGGCGAAATAATGGAGACATTTTGTGTTTAAAATGGGTTCTTCAAGAAAATTTCCTTCTCCGTCGTATGAACAGCACAGGTGTTTTATGGTTGGTCGCCTGCATAGTTGACCTGATTGTCTTGATTTTCAAAATTGCAGCTTCCCTATTGCTTATTGATGACATATACACAAGCTTAATAGTACTGTTGTTGTATATTGAATAATTCTTTGCAAAAAAATCTTGAAATATTCTGTTGCATGGTCCTGACTTGTTTGTTGGTAAAGCCTGATTGTCCGCACGTTGGTTTGTGGTTGGGACGCCTTGTATTGTTGCTGGCTGGGTTGAAATCATGTTGGTTATAGGTCTGTTTATATGTTGTTGTGGCCTAAAAGTGATATAAGAAACGTGTTCTGTCAGTGAGAATATCTCTCTGGATGTAATGTGGAATCACTTTTTTGTAAAGCTAAGTGTTTTGATAGTTTTTGTGAAGTCTGAACAATATAAAAATTACAATTATTATAACTGAGTTTATGATAGTATGTATATTATACACCCAGGTGGTGAAGCCTATTATTATTGACCGAGCACCATAATTATTTCGCGAGGGGCTTTTCCCCGAGTGCGAGGATTATATATGTCTTCACCACCGTGGTGTAATTTTATTAACAACTAATAGAGAAATTCAACTTCTCAGTTGGCTAGAAGACGCAATGATTGTCAACTTCACAGCTAGTACTGGAAGAACTACATTATTACGATCCATAATAGGAACCCTGTCTTTAACCGTTTTATATAATGAAGGTATATTCAGTGGCGGATCTTGATATTGTGAGGCCCCAGGCGCAGCTCGATTTTGAGGCCCCCTTATTGACCTTACTTGAGGGGAATGGATCCATTAAAATGTACAAGGCAGAAAATTGTAACGTTTTTTATTGAGAAACAGTAAACATTTTAAACATTTACCTACAATTATTTAATTTTGGTTGTTTTTTGAGGATGAGGCCAACAATTCTAAGGCCCCCTGCTTTGTTGAGGACCCAGGCAGGCGCCTCATGCGCCTGTGCGGTAATCCGCCACTGGGTATATTAATTATAACTCTCACCATAAACACACATAAACCCCATATTCATCTAATGTAGGTTGTGAAATACCAAAATAAATTAAATCGGAAGGTATTCACTAAATTGGGCTAGGTCTGGGGCACAAGTGAGTCTGCCACCGACATGAAGTTCAGTTCTGTGGTTTAGTTTGCCGTGGAAATAAATTCGACTACATCAAACTGATTTGTTCAGTTCGTTGTTGACGGCCTTGTATCGAGAGTGATTGTTTTGACGACATTCTGTTGCATATATAATTATCGGTAATAAAAATCAAAAAAGCGAAATTTCTGAGTACGTCCTAGTTTCAATAAAAACGTTACTTTTATTTTTACATTTATTATAAAGGATGATTATGATCTAGTGCCTGTACTGGCTCTCCACTAGGAACAAAGCTGAAAGGGTGTACACGTCTACTAATTTGAATAAAACTGTGTTAGAGCGTCTGCTACCAACTATGGCAAAAGCAGGTCGTTGGCGTCCTAGACCGATATTTTTATTTTAAAATCTTCTGCAGCAAAAACAAGCCATCTAGACCTGTTTGGTGAAGCCTCGGCTTAAGATTAAAAACTGATGATATTCACTTTCGATAGATACTTATTTTGGTTAATCGGGTGCAAATTGTTCTAACGAGGAAAAAAGAAGCGATGCTAACATTTTCTTGAATATAGTTGTAGCTGATTAAGCACATATTATGTGTCCAGTGAATCTTTATCATTTATTGTGATGTTAATTGCTAATTGCGAAGGATAATCTAAGAATAGAATGACTTTAACACGAGTCGAGTGAACGACTAAGATTCCTGTTGTGCAGCTTCTTATATGTGCTTTTTCGGTGTTCATATCGACCCCTACAAACATTTTAAGGTTTTAAGTTTTTCTGCCACAATTTAAAAAAAAAGAGTTTTATACACAAACCCGACTATCAACATTCAACATGTTCTTTTTATGTTCAGGACTAACACAAGATGATATGCAACTTACTATACAGCTCATAGTATAGTTACTCACCAACTACCAGTAATGTTTGATATTAATTGCGAATTAGGACCTGTTTTAAGTACAATCCACTCAAGTACCTTAATAAATTCACAAGCAAAGAGTGTAGTTAGTAAGCATAGGTATATTATCTACTTTCATTCTTTTAGTAGGTAGTTAATATGTGGGCGTGGGCGTAAGCAATAAAATATTTTAACTGGTTCTGGTAAAATGAAATAGACATACTGATACTACACTAAACGTCGTCGGTTCAAATCTCACTATTTTCTATTTTTTTTTAAATTATATTTTAGATGCTTTAACACTCCTTGGTTTTAAACTAAGAGGAGCAATTTGAATTTAAGTTGGCATTTCTGGGTCAGATTGTCACCAGTTTTACACAGCTCTTTTGATACAACCATGGAGACTAGTTATAAGGAGCACAAACTCTGTATATAAAAAGTGTCCGTCGAAAATAGGAAGATTGTGGTGGCGCTCGGGAGGCTAGCGCGTCATTTTAGGTTATGTAAATGGAAGGTTTGTTTATTTTCATTGGGTTACCTTTTATGCTTGGTTTTAGCAAATTTCAAGGAAAAAATAAGTATTTCGTGTAGCTGGTGCTACGTTTGGTTAAAGATAAGTTTCTTCAATATCATTATATAGGCAATTGTGTTGCAAAATAGTAATGAAAACAATAAAAAATATTCCACACATTTGTCTATAATTGTACAAATAATATGTACCCATCCATAAATAACTGATTATTGTTGTTATAGATAATGCCTCAAAAATGATAAGTATAAATGAAATCCTCAGAGAATTAAGAAGGGGTTAATGTGTCACTGTGCAGTTACAAGTAAAATTATTAATTGAAAGTGAATCCAATGAGAAAGAAGTCTCTTAAATAATTTCTATAAGGGATACAGTATACTACATTTGATAAATATATTGGTCACACTGGCCAAAAATTAAAAAATCGTATCTCTCTCCATAAAAGTGATTCCAGATTATATCCCGATAGATGTGCTTTGGACAAACATATCTATAATTGATAAAGACCATTTTATGGATTTTGAATCTGTCAGTATTTTAGATATACAATCTAATACCAAAAAAATACTTTTTTTGGAAATGGCTCACATATCTCAAGAGCAAAATATCATATCATTAAAAAGAGTGATCATAAAAATTTGAGTGATATTTATTACTACCTTTTGTCTATTGATAAGAAACATGAAAGTCATCAAACTTCAAATTCGTCTATTTCAAACATTTGAGGGTAAAATAACACCAGACAATTAAAAAAAAAGAAGATTAACCTAACCAATCTCGATATTTTTAGATATAGATTAGTTATAATTTTATACTTGTTCTTATTCTATAAAAACAAATGAATAGTTATCAAGCATACGATTTTTTTGACATCATTTAGACATTTATTTTCAAAAGAATTCAAATCAAAATTATTGTTAGATGTATTTACCATTTAAAACCACTTATTGTAATATAATCTCGAATGCTATCCTTGAAAATGGAAATAAAGATATTCCGAAAGCTTGGAAAATAGTGTAAAGAGTACTCTTTTTACAATTTTGCCGCTTCCCCAATATTCCTGTCCTTGTACATTATTATTCGGCAAATATCTACTATAACTATATATATATATTGATATGGAAAATAATATCATACATCACTTACAACAAACAAGGGTTATTTCAGTATAAAATTTAATAATGAAAACTATTTAAAAGGAAAATTTCTCTTATCAACAAAGATAATTAAATCAAAGTAGAAAAGACAGTTTGAAATTTATAATACAACTAATACATTTGAGAAAGTAAAAATAAACAAAAATTTGATTTAAACTTAACAAAATAAAAATAAACAAATAACCTGAAATATATTTAAACTTTAAACAGGAATCTTGCTGATTTCTTTCCAGTTAATTATAATCCTATTCACATAATTTCAGAATCTTCAAAAACTGTATAAAAGTTTCCTGGCAAACAATTAATCTAAAAAGAAAGAATCTGAAAAATAAAAATTCATTAGTTAGGTTATAAAATCTGACAGTAGTAAAAATAGAAAGAGTACATTTATGAACAGAGTTAACTAAGAGTGAACCTAGATTTGTCAACTCGAACGGAAGAAAAGACCTAGCAAGAGACATAAAAACAAATGTAAAATATTATTTTAAAAATTTGAAACTAAACGATAAAAACAACAATAAAGTATTCTAAGACATTAATAATAAACTTGTATATCAGAAAAAGATCATATAATTAAATATTCAAGTCAAATAAAAACCGAAAATTGTCAAATGAATTTGATTGGTCAGCTGATATAGAAAAAACTTAAAACTAAGTATGTGGATTTATGCAGACACATTTAACAATAATTATCAATTAGCATTTAACAATTAACATTTATCAGTTATGTTATAAGTTGAACTACTCATTTCACTATGTCTCCAATTATGCACACAATTAACAATTATCATTTATCATTTAACAATTGCGAAGTTGGCCAACTTTTAACTTCTTAAATTAATTGTACCGAATTTTCATCTAGTGCGCAACTAGTACGCAGATCCTGAAGTTAACTTCACTTTTTTCATAGTGTGGATTTATGCAGACACATTTAACAATTATCAATTAGCATTTAACAATTAACATTTATCAATTATAAGTTGAACTACCCATTTCACTATGACTCCATTTATGCACACAATTAACAATTATCATTTATCATTTAACAATTACGAAGTTGGCCAACTTTTAACTTCTTAAATTAATTGTACCGAATTTTCATCTAGTGCGCAACTAGTACGCAGATCCTGAAGTTAACTTCACTTTTTTCATAGAAAAGTGGTTGACAGGTTATATTGTTTTTGTTTGTTTTGTTTATTTTTAATTTTCAAGTTCAATTCATCTTCAAAATTATTCCAATGCACAAATGGACATGAAAATGTAGGGTTAATGGTTATTGTAAATAACTAGAATCTCGGGCTCGTACGCATGCTTACTATTTTGTCCTAATTTATAATTGAGTCTGCATAAACGATGGCAGTTTTACTAATTGTTAATTGATAAATGTTAATTGTTAAATGCTAATTGATAATTGTTAAATGTGTCTGCATAAATCCACACATAGAAAAGTGGTTGACAGGTTATATTGTGTTTGTTTGTTTTGTTTATTTTTAATTTTCAAGTTCAATTCATCTTCCAAAGAATACACCAAACTTGGTGTATTCTGTGATCTTCAAAATTATTCCAATGCACAAATGGACATGAAAATGTAGGGTTAATGGTTATTGTAAATAACTAGAATCTCGGGCTCGTGCGCATGCTTACTATTTTCTCCTAATTTATAATTGTGTCTGCATAAACGATGGCAGTTTTACTAATTGTTAATTGATAAATGTTAATTGTTAAATGCTAATTGATTGTCTGCAAAATTCAACACAAAGCTAAAACGCTTATTACCCGATTAAGACCTTAACTCCCGACTTTGACCACAACTCACTATCAAGACCTATAACTATATACTATATTATCACTAAATTATGTTGTTTTATGCTGTTTTATATTATATTATTTTATTTTTATATGGTTTATACATGTTAATACAAGTTTTATAACTCGCGCACAGGCATTATTATGCCTCAGCGATGTATCAATGTTTATTCTGAAAGATTTGAAATTGTTTTAATCAAATTGTATTGTATTTTATGAATAAACATTATTATTATTATTATTATAAATCCACACTAAGAGACACATGGTTGTTGATTTTAGAAAAAATTTAAACACGTAGTTATTGATAGAAATTGGGGAAGAAGGCATGAGAGAGCTGAAAATGATACAGAATTGAGAAGTAAATTTTTTTGATATTGTTAAAATAATTTAAAAATTAAGTCACGATAAAGTAAAAGGTGAAAATACATAGTGAAAAAGTGTTTACTAACCTGCATAACCAATTTATGCTGAAATCCGATGGTAAATATCCATCAAAATTAATGAAATCTTCAAATAAACCATAAGTGGAAACTCTATGTGTGGATTTATGCAGACACATTTAACAATTATCAATTAGCATTTAACAATTAACATTTATCAATTAACAATTAGTAAAACTGCCATCGTTTATGCAGACACAATTATAAATTAAGAGAAAATAGTAAGCATGCGCACGAGCCCGAGATTCTAGTTATTTACAATAACCATTAACCCTACATTTTCATGTCCATTTGTGCATTGGAATAATTTTGAAGATGAATTGAACTTGAAAATTAAAAATAAACAAAATAAACAAAACAAACAAACACAATATAACCTGTCAACCACTTTTCTATGAAAAAAGTGAAGTTAACTTCGGGATCTGCGTACTAGTTGCGCACTAGATGAAAATTCGGTACAATTAATTTAAGAAGTTAAAAGTTGGCCAACTTCGTAATTGTTAAATGATAAATGATAATTGTTAATTGTGTGCATAAATGGAGTCATAGTGAAATGGGTAGTTCAACTTATAATTGATAAATGTTAATTGTTAAATGCTAATTGATAATTGTTAAATGTGTCTGCATAAATCCACACTAAGAGGCCATTAAGACTGAAAATTCTAAAAAACCCGACGACGGAATCAGAACGAAGCAATCCCAACCAAGGAATGCCAGGCCCAGAGCGGCCTGAAACAGAAAAAAGAACTAATTGTTCAATTTTCAAAAGTTAGAAGACAAAAGGTATTCAATAAACTATAATTTGAATGATCTACTTACATGTGTGTGATTATAACAAACATTTGATATTTATTTTTTCACATTGTGGTCACTGGTCGTGGAATCGTCCATTCTGATAAAACAGGGGTTTTAAAACTTGTTTTTGACCTTGTATACTTTTCTCTTTACATGTATGTAAAAAGTGTTACATAACTTATGTCCAAATTAGATGTAAAATTTCATTAGTGTGAATGTTCAGGAGTGAAAGACCATTTAGATAAGTGTTTTTAAATTGTTCTCTTATATATTTACTTTTCAAATTTGTATAAAAACGTATCACATTATCAATTAAATTAAATAACATTTCTTAAAATTTGAAATCCAAAGATTTTTTTTTCTAGTAAGGTTGGCAAACGTGTTTCACAGTTAAATATTTTCAATTATTCAAGGGCAAGGATACAGGATCGGCCTGAGGGTATTTTAAAATAATAAAGGTGATCTAAATTTCATAATAAATAAAACAGATAAGAGCATTATTTTCTTTAATATCAATTAATTAAAAAGAAACAGTGTGAGTACTAGCCCATGAACCCAACCTGAGGTATAGAGTTTTCATGAAAACGGTAAGTGGTGTATGATACCAGAACCATAAATTAAAATTCATTAAATCATTGGCGCCCAACAAATTAAATCATAATACAAATAAAAAAATAAACTTTAATAATAATAATAAAACACACACGCACACAAATGCATATCAATATATATACAGGGTGAATCACGACTAACGGGACGGAGGTTTATGGCGAAACGGTGAAAATTTTGAAATGTTTGTCATTTCAGTAGTTTGTACATTCATATAGGCTACATTTTAAAATTATTTTGAAATATACAGGATGTTCCAATAAAGTGTGGCGTATCAAAGTTATATTTTTTCTTATGGAACACCCTATATTTTATTGCATTTTCTAATTGCCCCTAAAAAATAAAATACTGTTTCATGTTGGTTCCCTATACCTAAATACAGAGGGTTCCGAGTTATGCTGACTTTTTTAAAAATGTGAACATTTCGAAAAAAATTAATAACTCATTGATATAATAAATTCTAGCAAATTTTCTCTCACAGCTCAATAGTCGGACATTCGTTGAATGTATTCTACGATTGAGTACTGAACATTTCTTTACAGGGTGTTCAGAATTTTCAGTTAAATTATTAGATCATTCAATGTATAATATCGGGCTTATTTTAAATGGAACACCCTGTATTTTCATAATTCATCATATTCAAAAAAATGTGCCCTTTCGAATGGTATAAGGGTGTCCTATACCTAGGTATTATACTTTTCGTGTAATTTACAATTTTCTTAAATCGTATGGTAAATCGATTTTAAAACAAAAAATTCTTACATAATCTAGTCGGTACCTAACTTAATGTCATTTTATGACATTTCTCAGTTAATTCTTTAAACGATATTGTGTTAGTTTCAAATTTTATTGTTACCAAAAATGAAGCAGTATCCTTTAAACGAAAGAGTCGACATGATACTTTGCATTGGGGAATGTTTAGAAAATTGTCTCCTAGCATCTAGAGTTTATGCTCAAAAGTACCCTATTAGAATTCACCCAAAAAAGGAAGTTTTCGAAAGACTGCTTAATAGATTTCGTGATACTGGTAGCGTTGCATACGAGAAGTTGAACAAAACTAAAACAGTTACTGGCGACAACGCCAACGAATTTGAAGTACTGCTGTCGGTTACGGAAAATCCTAATACCAGTTCTAGAAAATTGGATTTTTTTTTGTTTTAATTTTTTTTTTCGTCATGTCATCTTTTTTAGTGTAAAATAATATAAGGATTCTGAAATTTTCAAGTACAAATTTTATTATCTAAAGGTCGCTCCGAATTTTTATAAATTTTCAAGGTAAATAATTTATATCTTTTTGAGCTACCTCTAAACATGAATATTATCGACCTTTAGATAATAAAATTTTTACTTGAAAATTTCAGAATCCTTATATTATTTTACACTAAAAAAGATGACATGACGAGAAAATTTTTTTTTTTAAAAATTCGGAGCGACCTTTTAAAAATTTTTTTTTGACCTGTCCTTTAGTGGAGGCTATTAAAACATAGTAAACTAACATATTTTCACGCGAGACTCGAAAAAAAAAATATTTTGTTTTTTTGGGCCACCCTAATATATATATTATAATATATATATATAATCAGAACCTTAATATGTACCCTAAGGTGTTAAGGTGTTTTTAATTATGTACAAATTTAGCCCATTCCCGTTTATTTCCAGCCTTTAACTTCGCCTCCTGCCAGTTTAGTCCCCTTTTCCGCTACTGCATCATCCCAGGTTTTTTGTGGTCTTCCCCTTGGTCGTCTTCCACATGTTTTTGTTTGCCATCTCATTTTAGCTTGTTGCTCATTTTTCATGCGTACTCAGTGGTCAAACCACCTTAACTGATTCCTTTCTATGCTTCTTTCTAGGGATTCTACTTCTAGCTGTTCTCTTATATAATCATTTCGAATTTTGTCCCTTTTTGTGATTCCCAATACTGCTCTTAGATACTTCATTCATGAATACTTACAGTAATTGATACATTCTCATTTAAACGTATATGGTTTTTGATCTGCTTCGTTGCAGGATCCATTTGAATAAATTCTCGTTCATTTGGTTTGTCGACATACAGCCAAAATGGTGGCAGCAATGAAAATTTAAGAAATTTATCCCTAAAACTCTCTAGGGATTGTGTAGTTGCTGTTTCCTGATGACTCTGTTCATAATTTCTGTTGCTCCATGTAGTTTTGTTTAACTTGATGCAGTTCATTTATGATATTTGCTTGGAGCTCATGTGATGGAATGGAAACAAATTGATGCACGATTGTAGGGAAAGCTTCATCTTATAGTGTTTTTCTTTCTGCAGGAAAAATCTTGAACTCTCCTTTAATATTAAATTCATACATTTTAATGTCACTCTCTTTAAAATGAAGGTGGCAAATGTGATCATTTGCTTTCAAAGCCATACTCAAAGAGATCTTCCATTTTTCCAATCTAGCCGCTGTCTGTAAATTAATATAAGCAAAGAAAAAGTTAATGTATTGATAAGAAGTAAAAACTAGCTATTCTACCTCTGTATTCTACTTAAATAAAAATTAGTTTACTTACTATTGGTCGAAAATAAGACAGGGGCTGAGGTGTGTAATTTTTTTATTTTTAACTTTACTTCTAGTTGGACAACTTTTCACGACACACGTTTTTCCCATTGTCAATTTTTTATAAAAACTTCTATAAAAATTTTTTATTTGTTAGGTTAACTTGTTCAGCATACTTCACTCTGTAATTTTAATCGCTAGGTACTCTCGCGCCATCAACTATTTGTACCTTACCACTGGACACTTTTTCGAATTTTTCCTATACAAGTTTCTGCTCCTTATATCTAGACTCCATGGATACAACTAACAACATTTGTCAGTTTGGTATTCATTTATATGAAAATATTCATTAGATCAATCTTCATTACCACTCTTTTGTGTCTGTTGTTTATTGTTTTATTTTTAACGTAGTATTTATTCTATTCCAACCAAGTTAATTTTAATTATTTATTCAGTTCTATTAACAAAATCTTTAGTCCATGCTTGTTTTTTCTCGTTAATAATATAGGTACCTAAGTAAAATCTTATTTTTGTCAATATTTCTACATCATGCTTTACAATACAATATGATCATTATTCGATATCAAAACTTTTTTTTACTTTTAGTTTGTGCTACCTATACCTAAGCCTCAAATGTTAATAGAGAATAATTTGAACAGTCAATTATATTTTCTACATCCTCAAATTATGAAGATATTTTACACAAATTAATAATTATAACCATATAATTTTCACAACATGACATTTGATTACTACTTTCGCCATTGAGTATGGCCAATGATGATTCGATCTTTAGACATGCCTTGATCCCTCATTGGCCACGACAACTGCGTTGGCATAATTGTCAATTAGTTCAAAAAGTCTGAAGACGCACTCCTAATCTAGTAAATTTTAGTGGTGTGATTGAGGTTTATTAAAATGCTCCTCCTAGTTTAAAAACAGGGTATAATAATCATAGTTTTGTAGAGTAATATAACATAAACTATATGTCAATGAAAAACCCTATAAGAGAAGTCAGCATTACACAAAATAGCTTTTCATTATTTTCAATATAACAGTATGTTTGGTTGCCTATATCAAAATCCTTTATTAATAGAAAATCGTTCATTGATACAGGTCATTAACGAATGATTTTGTGCAAATTGATATAGTAAAAACGAGAGGTCGACGGAAAACCAAGTTATCATTTGAAATACAAGACTCACAGCGTTGAAAGGTGAAAAAAATGAAAATATTGTAGGCTCTTGTCAAACTGAATTTGAATCTGGAGATAACAAAGCGAGTTCTCAGGGATTTGTTATCTGATGGAAATTAGAAAAATATTCTATTTTGAAAAAAAAATTTGGGTTGCTTTTATTTTTTGTCTCTTATTAAAATATAATTTATTTTTCTAATTTCCATCCTATTCCAAAGCCCTGAGAACTGGCTTTGTTATCTCCAATCTTATAGTCAGTTTGACAAGAACCTACAATATTTTCAATTTTTTTCATCATTCAACGTCATTAGTCAAGTTATGTTACATTGTTGCCCCACGTTGGGCGCCAATGAAATACAAATGACTCGCGGCGTTGAAAGATGAACAAAATTGAAATTTACAATTAAGCAGTAAAGGGATTATGCCCGGTTGCAAGAACGCTTTTTAAAAATGATGAATGATTAACGGCTAATCAATGAAATAATAACTCATTAATTCTTCAAATCAACCATCATTTACACATCAAAATGCAACGGATAAGTACCTGCAATGATGAACAATTAATCGACCATTATTTGTTTTGTGCAATCGGGTTCCCATTGATGGTTCATCATTTTTTAATCAACCATCACATGATGAGAGATTTGATGCAACCGGGCATTAGTATATAAAAACAATAAATATACATAAATTAAGCAAGTGACATGTAGGGCCCTTGAACTGTTTCCAAAGGACTTTGGTTACTCTCCCGAAACTGTGCTACAATATAAACATATTTTTACAAAAACAGAAAGACATATTATATTATTTGGATTAGTTATAGAATTTTTACAAGTATTTATGCTACAGCTTAAACATTCATCCTGGACAAACATCTATTTTATGATACAGTCAAACATAAAAAGCAAAAGAAAAAAGTATAAAGGGAAAAAGCATAAAGGGAATAAGATGTGAATTGAAAGAATTTAAAAAATTAAAAACATATGGCTTCCCAAAATTGTGTAGCCATTTTGTTCAATGAATTTTGCCCGACATTAATATTTCTTAATTTTAATCCAACAGCAATGATATTAAATTAAACCAAAATCACCGGTAATCCCCGAAAAATTTAGATATCACAACTACTAATATATTATTTCAACCCTAAATTTCAACGATTATGAACTACTGCACATCTCCTTTCTCTAGAGAGAAGAAAGCTTGAAACCTCTCCGATCGTATAAGTAAAGTTGAAATATTTCAAATTTCGCGGTAAACTTAACTATTATTATTGATCCGACACCTTAGGGTATAAGGATATATGGTTATACATACATACAATTATTGATTTTTGGTATAATAATTGCTTATTCCACCAAAAATAAAATTTTCAAGAAATTATTAAATATATTTATTTTAGAAATGTTAGCTGCAAAGTTAACGTTTCACATTTTATATATTTAGTTGGGCTACACCGTTAAACATAATTGTTCGCAAGTTACATCAAACTAAATATAACTTAAAATTCCAAAATACTTAACGTATGTTCGACAATTGCTTCACACAGTGTTCATAAAATAGAATAAATAAAGAGGGCCTTGCTGTAGCATAAGCTTCACATTTAAAATAAAGCGCCAAAAATTGATTGTTAAACTTTTACGTATGTTACACCGCGTTACCAATTGACCATTAATCTACCACACTTTTATAAACTACTTTATTCAGTATGCTACTTTTATATTCTGAACCCTTATTTTATGCATTTAGATAAGACTTTATTTTTTGAATGCTTGGTACACCGTAAAAATAGAGATGTCTTGATTCAATTACACAAAATTCGCAATAAAAATGTTTGGCAAAGGATACAGTTAAAAAAATCCTCCTGAATTTATCTTCCAATTATGGTTAATGCAGAAGAGAGGAATTAAGTGAAGTAGATTTTTAAACTTATCAACTGTCTCAATCACAATCTAGATGTTTTCTATACTTTTTCACGTAGTTACATCATAGACACTACCTAGGAAACTGAAAATTGCCTGTAAATGTGGCTTCATCCCAGACTCTTAAGAGTCATATATACTTAGATAAACGAAAAATAATTATCACTTTCTAATCATTTGTACTGTGAAATAAAAATTAAAACAACGTTAAAATATCTCCAATCAATTCTTTATTGGATAGTTAATGCCAGGATGGAAAACAATATGGCTGAAACACAAACACAATATCCAATTATTCAGAACAGCCGTAAATAAAGTTTTCATAATCATTTTGATCCTCAAGAAAATTTCTTGAATCTCAGATAGGTTGTTGTTTTAGTCTAGCAAATGCCCTCTGCATAATATATTTAACTTGGATATACATTTAATTATGTATTTTTGTGGCCTCCACTACCTTTCTAGAATGATAAGGTTATCCCGTCGCCCCTTTAGTAGCCATAGAAATTCTTCTAGACCCACAGCTTATCAAACGTAGAAAAATACGTGGATAGGTGGTACAAGCTGCAGAATTGTTTAATTGTACTCTGCGTTCTTTACTCGTCGATACACCTCTAGCAGCTGATTAATTCAGCCGCTCTCTATTTTACATTGAGGGGTGTGGCCATGTTTACAAACTAGCGCCTCTTTCGATATTTAACAGGTTGTACCTACCCTCCATATTTTTCTGGAAAAAGAGGCAGCATACAAAATCGCACATATAATCAAATGCACAAAACTGGCTTATACGGAGTGTAGCAGATTGTTATCGTACACTGGAAGTCAAAGTATTCTGAGAATGATCTATGACAAAATGCCTCCAACAATAAACTACGACCTGCCTTATACCTCCTAATTCCAAATAGAGATGACTGAGTCCTCTGAAAGCTTTGCCAAACAAACACTAAATATCTGGAAGGCCAGGAGAGTTTTAAGCTTCTGGAAAAATTTACCAGGATTGGTTCATCCAAATGCTTTTATATATCCTTCAAAAAAGTTATCCAACTACTGTTTAACCATAACAGGTACGACTAATGTTTACTAACAGGTCTACTAACAGTTCACTGTCGTCAATATTATAACACAATCTTATAAAGACAAAATTAATCAGACAGGCAAAATCATGTTAAAATTCAATTTTAAATTTTTTTGTTTTGCATCAATTTTAAGCAAGTTGTGGACCGTTCCATTTTCATCATTATCCCCTCTCGATTTTGCAAAAAGTTCGAATGAATTTGTTGACATACAGGGTAGCACAAAAAAATTGTATTCTACGCTTAATTTCTGAACATCCTGCGGAAAAATTTCATTACTGAATGACGTTTATTTGTTCGACATTTTTAAGCCCCATCCTTTCAGAACAATTTGTTTTTCATTAATCCCGATATCTGCATTATTCAAGGAAAAATACAGGTTTGGAAGAAATAATGCAATAATCCTTTATTTCTCCAGTCGTCCATGTCCCAATCTGTATGAGCTCATGCAAATTCCCGTCGATATAATAGAGGACCTGTAGCAAGTACACCACAATACCGTAAACATCTTCTAGCTAAAAGCTGAGCAGAGGTCGTCCGCAACAGAACACTCTAGAGAAGAAGAAATCGACCTTCAGCTATACTTGTAGCTCTTCGACTTCCTTGTCCAGGCCTTCTTGAATAAGATACCGTACTGCGTGGTTGGCCAACCTTTCTGCGACATACCGAATACCGAATCGGACGACCATCATCTTGTAAATCCACGGCTTGTTCCACTTCTTCTGGTCTCTTCCTATATTTAAATACACTTGTAATTTGTTGACAATAAACCTTTTTGACCAGCTAGTGTGTTATAATAGAAACTGATACCATTATGACAGAAAGGCAAAGCTAACTTTCTATGTATGTATGTATGTATGATGGAGTGACATTCACTGAGACCTAAAAGATCTATTGTGCCCCCTCTTACTTCTTCTTAGTTTCTGAAGAACGTCGCAGAGACTAGTAGCTCCTTTAGTCCTACTTCCCTGAGGAATTTCAGGAAATCGGCAGGCTTCAACTTAGGTAAATCCCCCTTCTATCCAATAATCTCCTAGGTGATGTGCCCTAGGATTCTGAATTGCGGTGCAAGTCGCAAGTACCTATGTGGATGGAGGTTTCTTCTTTCATGCCACAAAATCTACATTCTTCTTCCTCCACTATTTTGAGCTTTTTCAGGTGCCAGTTCAGGCGACAATGTCCCGTTACGATCCCTGTTAAAACTCTTAGTGCAATTTTACTTCGACTTAATATGTGTTCATTTGATCTCAACGGGTTCTAGCCACCCATCGGTATCTTTGATTGTCTAAGCCCTACTAGATCTTTTCAATAGTCAGATCTTCTCTTTTCTTCGTCTTTGCCTATTTCTTCCAATATTATATTGGGGCTGATACTGCAAAAGGGTTCCTCAAAAGGGTCTTTCAGTCCCCCTCTTTGCTAGTCCATCTGCTATTTCATTTCCTTATATTCCAGTGTGTCCTGGAATCCACAGTAAGGTTACTATATTGGTCTCGCCTAGTTCATTGAGTATGCCTAGGCATTCCCACACCATTTTGGAACAGATTACAGAAGAGGACAGTGCTTTAATAGCTGCTTGACTATCCGACATTATGATAATCTTTTGCCTTCTATATCCTTTGTCAACGTTGAACTGGGCACACTTTCTTATGGCGTGAATTTCCGCTTGAAAGATACTTGGGGGTTTTCTCAAGCTTTCAGAGTGTTTGGTTCCTGGTCCGCACACTCCTATCCCAGTTCCTTCTATTGCTTTTGAGCCGTCTGTGTACCATTGAATAGCGTTCTCTCCAAATCTGGTAATGGTATTTGTATCCCATTCCCTTTTGTTCCCTTATCCCTCTAACGTTGATTTCTAGCAGATATATATAGTTAGTTCGGTATTTAAGTTATTTAATATTTGTATTGTTGTAGTACAACCTGTATACAAATCTATAAATACATTTTTAAAAACAAACGTTTTAATTTAAAAATTAAAACTGGCGCATTCAGTAGGATACGTGCGGTCGAAAAAGTGTCGCATAACGTCGGAAAGTCTTTAATCGATCTTGGTATTTCAATACCTTTGTGCGTATTCTGGACTAAGTTCCCTTCGATAAGAATCAACAAGTTTTGCATCCTCAAGAGTTATCAAGATAGAAGCCCGAGAAGAAACTGCCGAACGAATTGACGACCAGCCGAGTTCCTTTTGCCTATTTCTCCTGAGAACAAGGTAGGAATAGATATATAAGTTGATAAATTTGCAAATATTTTGATCATTTTCGTGGATCTTCTGCATGAACGAACTTGAAGAAGTTTTAAAACAATGTAATTTACTTGATATAAACACTAATATAAAGATGACTGAGAACAGAGTTAATTGGGATTTATTTAAATCTAAAGTTGATATTATTAAGCCTTACGATGGCAATGTTAATACATTAAACAAATTTTTATTGCGTTGCGAAAACTTGATTGCCACCTATCGTACGTACAACGATAACATTTTGAACGATCATATTTTCGAATGTATACAAGAAAAGCTAGTTGGACAAGCTGAAGCTTTAGTAGGAAATCGCGCAGAATTGAATAATTGGGACTCTCTAAAACATGCATTAAAGCAATGCTTTTCAGATAGAAGAGATCTTGATTGTTTAATTCAAGAATTAACTAGGGTTAAGCCCAATAAAAATGAAAATTTAATAGATTTTGGAACAAAATTACAATTACTTAGAAGCAGTATAATTCAACGTATAAGCAATGATACAGAGTTGACGGCAAATGACAAAACTTGCGAAATGAACCATTGTGATAAAACAGCATTAAACACATTTATAGGTAGTTGTACCGGAGTATTAAGAAATACTATGCATTTAAAAAGACCAGACTCTTTAGAAAGTGCTATTGCATATGTTAAAGAATTTTATAATTTTGAAAAACTATACGTTAATTTTAATGATACAAAATATATTCCTAAAAATAATTTCAATTTTCCAAGAAATAAAAATTAAAATAATAACAATGAAAATTATAAAAGATATAATAATAATAATGATAACTATTAAAATTATCAAAGATTTAACACCAATGATAATCAGGAAATAAATAATTTTCCGAGTCAACCTATTCATATACAACAAATACCTATACCACCTCGTAAATATCCAACAAATGCACAAGTTTTTGGAAAACCACGAAACGTATTTAAACCAAACCAAACACATGTAAATAATTTACCAAAACCTGAACCAATGTCTACAACATCTAGAAATGTTACAAGCAACTCTAGAGCCTCAAATAATAATAACAATAATTTTCCTTACAGAAACAATAACTACAGACCCCAATATAATAGTAATTTTAGACAAAAACCAAATTACAAAGCTGAAGAGCTATACAATAATAATTATCAAAGGGAAACTAATCATTACAGTGATTACGATGACTTTGAACCTGTAGAAAATAATATTTCTAACCCTGTAGAACGTGATTCAGAACAACACGAAAATTTTCAGAGAAAGCCTCCAAAATTCAAACAGAAATAGTAGAAATCAACACAGTCGCAAACAATCCTCTCCCCTACATAGAAATTGAACAACCTAAATTAAAACTTCTAATAGACACAGGGAGTAGTCGATCAATAATTAAACCAATAATCACAGAAACATTTTATCAAAAAAAATCTTTCATTATAATGTGGAAATAAAAACATCCATTGGTAATAAAACAATAAAAAGACAAGTAACAATTCCAGCATTTAAAGAATTTAATAGTAATAATAAAATTAATTACATTTTGTTTGATTTTCACGACTTTTATGACGGAATTATAGGTTTACAAGATTTAATAAAAATGGGATTCAATATAGACTTGCAAAATAGAAAATTAATCAATAATAGTACTGCTGGGGGGATGAGCTTTTTCATCGGTTAAACCCACGTAATGATTTTTCCTTCGATAGATCTCTGGTGCTTTGGATTGCAAATAATGTTCCACACAGTCACACAAAAAATAGGATGTTTATTCAGCACAACATAACCTCACGGAGGTATACAGAATACAATAATGTAATGTTTAAAACTAAGAACAAATAATGTATGATTCTATTAAATTGCTAACAAATATGGCATAGATGATAAATACATGCTTGTTGCACAGAGTCTCAATTAGTACTAAAGAAAATGAGCCGGTACCGCGAAAATGGACTCTCGTCTGTGGCCCGTATACGTGGTGCCGATCGAGTATCTCCGGCGCTCGGCTTTCATTCGGGGCGCGCACGGTTCAAACACCCCGTGTCGTTCTCTATGAAAAGAACATCTCCTCGCTTTCCATACACTTTTTTAACTAAACCACCCTACCTTACCCCCTACCCTAATCCGAATCGAAAAATTGAATTGTGTAATTGACAGATTATTATAATAATTTTCAATAATAACCCAACCAAAACCACCCTACCTTACCCCCTACCCTAATCCGAATCGAAAAATTCTTCGTATTTTTAGTCAATTTTTGAAAAAAACAATAAGAAAATAAAAATATCTTGACTCGGACACGACTCGAACCTGGTACCTCTGTGTTAAGAGCCCAGCACGCTTACGCTGAGCTAATCTCTGTACACATTAATGATATCGTATAGAAGGTTAAAAGCTTTAGAACCGTGCGCGCTTCGCATGAAAGCCGAGCGCCACCGGAGATACTCGATAGCGCCCGAGGTCGGCACCATCTATACGGGCCACAGACGAGAATCGAAAATGGGCACCCCAGCTCGACTCTCGTCTGTGGCCCGTATACGTGGTGCCGATCGAGTATCTCCGGCGCTCGGCTTTCATTCGGGGCGCGCACGGTTCAAACACCCCGTGTCGTTCTCTATGAAAAGAACATCTCCTCGCTTTCAATACACTTTTTTAACTAAACCACCCTACCTTACCCCCTACCCTAATCCGAATCGAAAAATTGAATTGTGTAATTGACAGATTATTATAATAATTTTCAATAATAACCCAACCAAAACCACCCTACCCTAATCCGAATCGAAAAATTGAATTGTGTAATTGACAGATTATTATAATAATTTTCAATAATAACCCAACCAAAACCACCCTACCTTACCCCCTACCCTAATCCGAATCGAAAAATTGAATTGTGTAATTGACAGATTATTATAATAATTTTCAATAATAACCCAACCAAAACCACCCTACCTTACCCCCTACCCTAATCCGAATCGAAAAATTCTTCGTATTATTAGTCAATTTTTGAAAAAAACAAGAAAATAAAAATATCTTGACTCGGACACGACTCGAACCTGGTACCTCTGTATTAAGAGCCCAGCACGCTTACGTTGAGCTAATCTCTGCACACATTAATGATATCGTATAGAAGGTTAAAAGCTTTAGAACCGTGCGCGCTTCGCATGAAAGCCGAGCGCCACCGGAGATACTCGATGGCGCCCGAGGTCGGCACCATCTATACGGGCCACAGACGAGAATCCCCAGCTCGAGCCCAGCGAGCGTGCGTATTTAACCCGCTCACGGGGTTACAAAATAAATTTCGCACATAGGCGGGTACACAAATAAAAATAGAAATATTAAATAAAATACCTAAACAGTTTAGAGGTCTAAACATGCCGCCCCCTTTGAAGGGATTACCTTCAAAATAAGTTAATCATAAAAACATAAGAATGACATTGATCAATTGTTAAATATACATTAAGAACCTAAAGAGATACAAAGTAGCTTAAAACTAATAAATTGGCAACATACATATTTTAGTTACCGGTCGCTTTAAAACGCCACTATTTGTTCGAATATTCACAACGCGAACTATACCGTCTGCACCCGGAAATACCTCGTTTATACGTCCCATTTTCCAAAATAAAGGCGCTAAATTATCGTCCTTTGTCACTACTAGCGAACCGACACTTAAATTAGGATAATGTTTATTCCATTTGGAGCGAGTTTGCAACGTATTAAGATACTGATTTGACCATCGTTGCCAGAAATGTTGTGTCTGCTGTTGAAGTAGCTGGTAATTATTCAGTTTGCCCTTAGGCAGGTTAGTTGAATTGGTTTGAGGTAGCGAAGTCAATACCTCGCCGATTAAAAAATGCGAAGGTGTCAATGCACACAAATCGTTAGGGTCATTTGATAATGGGGTCAAAGGCCTTGAGTTGAGAATAGCCTCGATCTGAATGAAAATCGTAGACAGAGCTTCATATATCAGATGAGCATTCCCAACTATTCTTTTCATGTGAAATTTGGCAGATTTAACACATGCCTCCCATAGACCACCGAAGTTAGGGCCAGATGGAGGAGAAAAATGCCAATTAATTTGATTCGTATTTAAATATTCGGTAAAACTATTATCACCTTTCAACTGGCGAATTATTTCCTTTAATTCATTGAAGGCACCAACAAAATTGGAGCCGTTGTCACAATAGATGTCGGCGCAGATGCCTCGGCGAGAAACAAACCTTTTGAGACAATTTAAAAATGAGTCGGTAGATAAGTCTGATACTAATTCTAAATGAGCAGCCTTGGTCGAAAAACAAACAAAAACACACAAATAACATTTCACCATAATTCTATCTCTAGTTTTGCCGTCCTTGACCAAAAACGGACCGGCAAAATCAATTCCAACAACAGAAAATGGACGTTGGGGTTGTACACGTGATTTGGGTAAGTCACCCATTTGATAGGAATGAGCCACAGGCTTTGCCTTAAAGCAACTTATACAAGTGCGAATTAAACGTTGGGTGATATGACGACCATTTATGGGCCAGAATTTCAAACGTACTGCTGAAAGAGTAGTTTGTGCGCCAGCGTGCAAGTGGCGGATATGCTCGTACTGAATTATGAGGTTTGTGAAGTGTGATTGGCTTGGTAAAAGAATTGGGTGCTTCTGGTCAAATGAACAGCTACTGAACTTCAAGCGGCCACCAACTCGAATTACTCCAGCGTCATCAAGAAATGGATTTAAATCAACAATGTGATTGCTATGAGGTAAGGGTTTAGATGCCTTAAGATATTTAATTTCGTCAGAAAAATGCTTGGATTGTACTAATTTGCACAATGCAATGGTAGCGTCTTGAATTTCTTTAAAGGAGAGTGATCCGGTTTTTCTGTTATTCAACAACTGGGTGTGCGAATTGTGTGTGAATCTTAGACACCAGGCTATGATTCGCTGTAACTTGGTATATGAGGAATATCTCTCGATTATAGAGATATCGGAAATGAATGTCACAAGACTGACTGGGCTTGTTTTTTGTTCAGGAGGATCAGGCAAACTCCTTGGAATTTGAGGCCAGAGATTGTCTTCATCAAATAAAAAAGAAGGACCATGCCACCGAAGATGGCAATTTTTTAGTTTTATAGGATCTATGCTTCTAGAAACGATATCGGCAGGATTCTTTTCTGATGGAACGTGATGCCATTGAATATATTCAGTAGGTTGCTGAATTTCAGAAACCCGATTCGCAACAAATGTGTTTAATTGTCTTGGTTGCAGACGAACCCAAGACAGAACAATGGTGGAGTCCGTCCAGTAATGAACATTATTGAAGCTAAGTTTCAACGAACGGAGGGTTTTGATGGTTAACTGAACTAATAGTAGAGCTGCGGAAAGCTCTAAGCGAGGCAAAGACAATGATTTTAAGGGTGCAACCCTGGATTTTGCACAAACAAGAGCTACATGAGTTTTACCTGAAGCATCAATGGAACGAATATAACAGCAAGCACCATATGCCTTTTCAGATGCGTCACTGAATCCATGAAACTCCAGACAGGAATGATTATCTATAAGGATGGGTCTGGGTATATTTATGTCATTTAGAATGTGAAATTGATCACGAAGAGTGATCCAAACATTATGAATCTCTTGTGGAACGCTTTCGTCCCAATCCAGATTCAATTGCCATAATTTTTGTATTATTATTTTTGCCTTTATTAAACAAGAACTAATTAAACCCAATGGGTCAAAGATTGAAGCGATGCTAGCTAATATGGATCTTTTAGTAACAGATTTTTGTTGTGGTACGTTAACTGTGTATATGAAATTATCGTTCACCGAATTCCAGACTAATCCGAGTGTTTTAATAGTTTTGTCGTCAGAGATAATTTTTTGATGAGAACTGTCCTCATTGTTTGATATGTTAGTCAAAATTTCGTCATTGTTGGACATCCACTTGCGCAGATGGAAACCGGCCGCCTTAAGAATTTGAATAATTTGTTCTATGATAAGGTTTGCCTCTTGGACAGAGCCTGCTCCAGCAAGTAGATCGTCCACATAAAAACATGATGTGATTATTTCATAGGCCTTAGGATATATTTCCTTGTATTCAATTGCTGCTTCTTGTAGACATCTTATTGCCAAAAAACTGGCGCTTACAGTACCGTAAGTTACGGTCTTCAATTGAAAATGCTGCAGTTGTTCTGACGAACTGGCACGCCATAGAATTTTAAGCATAGGCCTTTGGTTTTCTTGTACCATAACACGGCGATACATTTTACCAATGTCCGCAGTGAACGCAATTTGATGTTTTCTAAATTGGACGATTATGTCGATCAAATCATCTTGGAGTTTTGGTCCCACCTTCAAAGTGTCATTCAATGAGAGACCACTCGTAGTTTTGGCAGAGCCATCAAACACGACTCGCAGACGTGTTGTTGTACTTGATTCCTTAAGGACGCCATGATGTGGCAAATAAAAGTCTTTATTTTCAAATCTGCTATCATACGGTGCTGGTAATCTCGTCATATGACCCAAATGTTCATATTCTTTCATGAAGGTATTGTATAATGAGCGCATTTCTTTATGCTTATCAAGCCTCCTTTCGAGAGCATGAAAACGTTTCAACGCACTGTCGAATGAACTACCCAATTCAAATAGGTTTTCCTTAAATGGTAAGCTTACGACGAATCTACCTGATTCATCGCGAGTGGTTGTTTTGTTAAAATGTTCTTCGCATTCATTCTCCTCAGGAGAATTTAGTGACCCTGGAGTAACCTCTTCCATGGACCAAAACCTTTCCAAATTTTGATTAAGTGTGTCGATAGTTACATTGCAAATAGACGTATTAATTTGTTGTAATGGTAATGATCCCGACACTATCCACCCCAGTTTTGTTTTTTGCAAAATAGTTGTTTCATTGGCTAGAACAAATTGTCCAACGCAAAGTAAACTCCAAAAAATACCTGCTCCTATGAGCAGGTCAATTGGACCATTTTTATTAAAGTTGTTATCAGCTAATTTAATGTTGGGTGGTATTTGCAATTGTTCCTTGTTGAATGTAACATCAGGTAGATTTTTTGTAATTTGATCAGTAATTAAAAATGGAAGATTGTCTAATGAAAATGAATTAAAAATAGATTTGATGTTCACCGTAGTCATTTTAAATATTTTCGTTGTGTTGCTTCCGAAGCCTTGAACGGAATGTGGTATGTTGGATGAGGAAGTATTAAGTTTGTTGAATAAGCTGGTGCTTATGAAGTTTGACTGGGAACAATTATCAAGTAAAGCACGGCATGTGTGTGGGTTACCAAAAGTATCGAAAATTAAAATATTTGCAGTAGCTAATACCACGTAGGGTTGCAATTCATATGCATGGGTTACAGAAAGAGTATTTGAATTATTTTGATTTGAAGCGGGAATATTATCCTCTGAATATGATTCAGTAGATGTGTTTGGCGGATGCGCCGAAGATGAAATTGAATGCCTTGGTTGACTCGATACAACTGTGTCTACAGAGTTAGTTAGATGAAGTAGTGAATTATGCCTAGAACCACATTTTTTGCAAGAAAATTTGCTTTTGCAATCCTTAGAAAAATGTCCCTGACGCAAGCAGTTTGTGCATGCGAGTATTTTTCTGATTTTGCTCAAGCGCTCCTGAGGAGCTAATGATAAAAAATTGGAACAAGAGTAAATGAGATGATTTTTCTTGCACAATATGCATGTTTGCGTGGAGTGACAGAAAATGAACTAGAATTTGACCTTTGTGAAGGTCGTTGTGAAACAGCATTCGCTGACGACATGCTTTCTAAAATTTGGCACTTGTTATTCAAAAATGAAGTTAAGTTTTCCATAGTAGGAAGCTCGTTACTCAACTTTAGTGAGAAATCTTCCCATTCTTTTCGCGATACCGAATCTAGCCGACTGGTTATGTGAAAAACAATAGCATCCCAAGACTTAACTGGAAGACCTAAAGACTCTAATGCCCTCAAGTGCTGAAGAGATTTATCAATAAGATTTCTAAGTTGAACATCCCAAGCAGCATTATTCTGACTTCCGACTTAATGATTACTTAAATCAACGTTGGTTTTGGGTATTATTTAGTTGTTTGCATCAACGTTCACCGATAACGTCAGTTCATAACTTAATCCGACGTTGGAACTTCGAAGTCGATTGGGCCAACGACTACTCGACGTCAGCAAATCGAACGTTATTTTTTGTTAGACAGACAACGTTCGCTCAACGTTCATTTTTACCTTTTTCGTGCCTTTGGACTAATCTGGAACAAGGCGACGTTCTAAGAACGTTTAGATCCGCATGTTACAATTTTGGTCATAAAAACACGCCTAAAACTTTATGTTCCTATTATTTGACCTACGGGCGGACGTTTAAAAGTAGTTCAAATATTCGCACAATCCATTGACATAATAATATAATCTTTATATGTCAATGGCACAATCTACAACCTAACCTCATTTTTTATTTATGTATTAATTATAGATTTTTAACTGATAAAATATAAACATGTCCGAATTGAAAAAACAAAACACGAGCCGTTTAGACATTCATTGACATTTCACAGAAAGAGATCTATATATACAACTTAGCTGGCCTTATAGATTTACCAAATAACCATCAAGTGAGTTTGGAATAGTTGTTTTTGTCCCTGATGGTGTTTTTAATTTAGTAAGTCTTATATATTATTCAGTAACTGTAAACCTTTCTAGAAACTATTATGAGACAAACATAAACATTTAACAGTGTTAACTATATTCCGCTTTGACACAGAGGTTTGTTTTCGTGTTTACCTCCAAATGGTTTTATCTATTGACATAGTTCTAAAATTATATATACCTTAACTAGTTTGTAGAGTAGCCTGTGTCCTGAAAGAATTTGTAAACCAAGGAACCCAAGCCGTTTTTAAATCGAATAAATACCACCTTTAAAAAATGATCCATTTTTAGGTTAGAAGCGAGGATATTGTTAAGAGGTTATGATTTTAAAAAATAACTGGACTGGTCGTCTTTTCGTCGGTTTAAGCAACGTCCGCTAGGTTGGCCTTGCGGTAGTTGGAATATTTAGTCATTGGGCCGTCGAGCCAACTTCCAACAGACGTTGTATTCACATACCGTCATTTGAACGTTTACTAATCGTCTGATGAAAAGGAAAGTCGGAAAAGGTCGCAATTAGGTGTGGAAAAAAGGTGTTCCTGTCCAAATAGGTAGTATTCTGGTATAGATTAGGTCGCTTAACAAAATCCACCATGTTGGCATGTAACTGATAACTGATTTGGCCGCCATTGTTTGATTCACGATGAATTTATTTAAAAAAAACATATTCTAATGAACTTTTAAAAGTTTTGAGACCAGCAATTGTGTTACTGGAGACTTTGTATACTATTTTTAAATATAAATGCAGCCATATGAAGAAAAATAATAAATGGCATAATTTTTTTTTTCGCTTTTTCCTAAAAATTCTTGAGGCCCGTTTGTTTTTTGCCACAATATTGGCCGTGGTTTATCAAAAAATTGAACTTCGTTTAAGATTTTTGTTTTGCTGGTAATAAAAATATGTATATCATACTGTTCATAATTTACATGACTTAAACTAAGAATCAGATTTTTAGTTGAAAATACTTCCATCTTTGGTCGAGTTTCAAAGACTTCCACATTTCTTCCAAAATAAATTACTTAAATTATACTATTAGTTGTGGGAAAGTCACAAATCCAATACCTATAACGAAGTTGGTTTGCGCAACGTTACTCAACGTTGGATTTGGTCGAATACATAAGACATTCAAAGTCAGTGCCGACGTCGTAACGACTCGAATTTCTATTCCCCATTTAGGTGCAAATTTGGGTCGTGACGTCGTCATTACAACGTTGGATGCCAACGTTGGGTTGTCTAGCCCAACGTTATATAACTATCTCGCAACGTCCAAATGCTGCTTGGGATGTGATTCCTTAGATACACACTGAAGTTCAAAGATTGACCTTAAATGTGATTGTATAATAACTCTTTTGTTTTCGTAACGTTGGCACAAAAGTTGCCAAGCCTTTTCATAATTTACATCAGAAACTTCTAATGCACTGAGAACCTTGACCGCATCTCCCTTGAGACAAGACTTTAAATACCAGAATTTTTCAATGTTAGTTATGTGTTCGTTTTTATGAATCAAGGAATTGGAGGTGTCTGAAAATTGGAGCCATTCATCATAGGATCCTGAAAATTCCGGTAATTTGATTTTTGGTAAATTTGTGTTTTTGTTTGTATGAATGCTACTTGATAAATGTTGTTGATCAGATGGCTTATAAAAATGTTTGTCGATTAGACATTTAACTAAACCTGTGGAATCAAAAAATTCATTTTCAAAACCAATGCGAAATTGTGAATGATCAACTAATGTATCTGTCAATTCTAATTCTGCTTGCACATTTGCAAATTCGTTCCACAAAATTTGAACTTTCTCTAACCGAGCTTGCAATTGATAAATCTGTTTCTCGTCGATAAATGCCTCGACAAAATTTGTAAAACGCGTGAGAGCTTCGAATAATTTGTCTCTGATATACCTAATATAAGTTTTTTTTATTATCAATCGTGGATGAAGTTTTTTCTGGTGTTGTTTCACCTTTAGAAGTCATTTTTACCGCCAATAAAAGCAAATGAAAACAATTGAATGGTTTGAATTAAATTTGTACCTAAATGTTTATAATGCAAAAAGACATATTTAAAACTACAAATAATTTTTAAATTGTTGGGAACCTCGAAAGTATGCCCTGTATACGATCTACACCGATCAGGATGAAATTCAGTTAAGTAAAGTTGTACCTACAATAAACTAGTTTTGTGAGCAGTTTTTACAGTGTAACTCTGTAAATGTTAAAGTGCAATAACAATGTATATTATGCGCAGGTTTCAATGGAAATACAATAAAATGCTTATGGTTTTTGTCAAGACACCGCCTTGACTGCTAATTTTTAAAGAGTACTAAATATTACACAAAGTGTAACTGAAATAACTAATGTATATTATGCACAAGGTGCAGTGACAATATAATAAAATGTGAATGATTTTTGTCAAGACACCGCCTTGACAACTAAATTACACAAAGTGTAATAGCAGAAATTGATTGTGAAACAAAGCTGCAAATAACTTATTACCAATTGAGTATTTTCAAAGCTAAATAAAATAAAAAATTTCATAAATTACTTCAAGTTTACCGCTTTCCTTCAACCAACAGACAAACGAATCGGCAACAACTGTAAAAAACCAAAACAGTTTTTTGAAAACGCTTTGACCTTCAACGGACTTATCGCCGCACCGTTGGCGCATGGAGATAGTGGAAACAACTTGACCTCCTGGCTCAGCTTTGGACTGCCGGCAATTGTTTCGTCAGATAAACGTTAATAAAGGTTGTGTTTTAAATTTAGCACGTTGATAATAAGTAAATTGTACTTACAGGTGGAAATCTTTTGAAGTTGAAATTTTACCCAAATAACTTGTTTGATGCTGAATAAAATCGAATCGACCATGTGTTGTACTCGAAAATGTTTCAAAGTTGATGCAATTCGGCTCGTATGGACCATATGGGGGGATGAGCTTTTTCATCGGTTAAACCCACGTAATTATTTTTCCTTCGATAGGTCTCTGGTGCTTTGGATTGCAAATAATGTTCCACACAGTCACACAAAAAATAGGATGTTTATTCAGCACAACATAACCTCACGGAGGTATACAGAATACAATAATGTAATGTTTAAAACTAAGAACAAATAATGTATGATTCTATTAAATTGCTAACAAATATAGCATAGATGATAAATACATACTTATTGCACGGAGTCTCAATTAGTACTAAAGAAAATGAGCCGGTACCGCGAAAATGGGCATCCCAGCTCGAGCCCAGCGAGCGTGCGTATTTAACCCGCTCACGGGGCTACAAAATAAATTTCGCAGATAGGCGGGTACACAAATGAAAATAAAAATATTGAATAAAATACCTAAACAGTTTAGAGGTCTAAACCACTGCAATACCCATTAAATTTAGAAAATCAGAAGAAAATGATTTTAAAATTGAAATAGGACCTTTAGAAAGAATTTTAAAGGAAATACCAATCACGACACATGAAGGTGATGTAATAATAAATGAGATTGAATTAGGAAACCTAAAAATACCTGCAGCTTAAACAAAAGCTAAAAATGGACATGCAATTATAGAATTAGGTAATTAATGAAACTAATGACCCGATATCAATAACTTTGAATACACCAATTTCTGCTTCATTTTTTATTCCCTCTCAATATGAAATATTTAAATTCGAATTTTTTAATGAAAATAAAATCAAAAATAATAAAATAGCTGATAAACTAGAAATCAATCAACTTGTGAGAACGGATCATATGAATCAAGAAGAGAAAGACAATATCACTAATTTATGCAACAAATACTTCGATATATTCTATAAACCTGGAGATCCATTAACGTTCACTTCTAAAATTAAACACGAAATTAAAACAACAGATGAAGAACCTGTACATGGCAAATCATACAGATACCCATATATACATAAAGAGGAGATTAAGGAACAAATAAATGAAATGCTTGAAAAAAATATCATACGACCCTCTTCTATAGTCCTTGGGGAAGTCCCATATGGATTGTCAAAAAAAAGTTAGATGCTTCAAAACAGCAAAAATGGCGTCTAGTCGTCGATTACAAAAAAGTTAATGACAAAACAATTATAGTCTAGGAGGAATCGGCGCATGAGTACCGAAAACTATTTGAACCCAATTTTTTTATGCGATCCTCTTCAAATTGCCCTCCTTATGATATAAATGCATGTTGCCATGGCGCAACCCGGTGCCATATTGTTTAAACCGAAATTGTTTAAACAATTGCAAGGAATTGTTATTTTTCAACCGGACAAATTTTTTTTATATTCTTTATTGAAATACCAATAAAAAAGGTCCTATGACTTTTAACGATAAAGTTAATATTTTTAAAGATATGAATTTTTAAAGGTTCGAAAAATCTCAAATTTAGGTACTTTCGACCCATGAAAAATATATAAAAAAAAAACATAATGTCTAAGTAATATTTTTTTTAAAATTCTCTATACAATTGTTAATAATATTGTTGAAAGAGATTTAAAAAAATTTCATTGTTTATATCTTTTTTTTAATTGTTAATTCCGCGCGCTCACAAGTATGCGTCGCTTACCTTTAAGTATCGCTGTCTCTCTCTGACTCATGCGTTGCATCGGCCTCTCTGTCTAGAATCATAATTTATCATTTATCTTTAGTATATATATAGTATAGTATATTATCATTAGTATTATTAGTATATATATAGTAATTTTTGCCTTTATATCAACAATAATAATAATAACAAAAAAGTAATATAAACTGATAAAAAAGTAATTTTAATTACATGTTTCGATTTATGCTTAAATAACTTTTGAAAAATTGATTTCAGAAAAAAATGTATTAAAAACAAATTGTAGACAATTTAATTATTAATAACATTGCTCTCTTTAACAATCTTGATAAAGTTGATAGTTATCAAGATAAATGATAAATAATGATTCAAGACACAGAGAGGCCGATGCAACGCATGAGTCAGAGAGAGACAGCGATACTTAAAGGTAAGCGACGCATACTTGTGAGCGCGCGGAATTAACAATTAAAAAAAAGATATAAACAATGGAATTTTTTTGAATCTCTTTTAACAATATTATTAACAATTGTATAGAGAATTTAAAAAAAAATATTACTTAGACATTATGTTTTTTTTTTATATATTTTTCATGGGTCGAAAGTACCTAAATTTGAGATTTTTCGAACCTTTAAAAATTCATATCTTTAAAAATATTAACTTGGTATTTCAATAAAGAATATAAAAAAAATGTGTCCGGTTGAAAAATAACAATTCCTTGCAATTGTTTAAACAATTTCGGTTTAAACAATATGGCACCGGGTTGCGCCATGGCAACATGCATTTATATCATTAGGAGGGCAATTTGAAGAGGATCGCATGAAAAAATTGAGGTCAAATAGTTTTCGGTACTCATGCGCCGATTCCTCCTGGACTATTAGTGATAGATATCCAATACCCAACATTAATGATATACTAGATAAGCTAGGTAGATCACAATACTTCACAACCCTCGATTTAGCAGCTGGTTTTCATCAAATCGAAATGAGCCAATCATCGATAGAAAAAACAGCTTTTAGCGTAGACAACGGTCATTACGAATTTTTGAGAATGCCCTTTGGTTTAAAAAATGCCCCTTCAACATTTCAAAGAGTAATGGATGAAGTATTAAAGGATTTACAAAACAAAATCTGCATGGTATACATGGATGATATAATAATTTTCAGTACAAGTTTACAAGAACACATCCAAAATTTAAAATTAGTATTTGATAAACTAAGAGAAGCTAGATTAAAAATTCAAATTGACAAATGTGAATTTCTTAGAAAGGAAGTAGAATTTCTAGGTCATGTAGTGACACCTGAAGGCATTAAGCCATTAAAAAAAAGGTTTCAGCCATTAAACAATTTCCTATACCTCGTACTCAAAAAGAAATAAAATAATTTCTAGGCTTACTGGGATATTACAGAAAATTTATAAAAAATTTCGCTAAAATAACAAAACCAATGACAACCTGTCTTAAGAAAGATCAAAAAGTAGTACATACTAAAGAATTTGTAAAATGTTTTGAAACATGTAAAGATTTATTAACATCAGAACCGGTATTAGCATATCCAGACTTTACAAAAAATTTTCAATTTATTACAGATGCATCAAATTATGCAATAGGTGCAGTATTAATGCAAGAAAATCATCCAATATGTTACGCTTTACGTACCCTTAATGAATCAGAAATAAATTATTCCACAATTGAAAAGGAATTACTCGCCATAGTGTACGGTTGTAAATATTTCAGACCATATCTATTCGGCAGATCATTCCAAATATTTACAGATCATAAACCCCTTCAATGGCTTTTTCCTTAAAAGAACCTAACTCACGCTTAGTAAGATGGCGACTTAAGCTTGAAGAATTTGACTATTGTGTTCATTATTTAAAAGGTAAAAATAATAAAGTAGCTGACGCACTTTCTAGAATTCAAAATAATCAAAATTCAGATTTAAACGCACTTGAAACAGCACCTTTAGACGATAATTTCGATATAGATGACAACGCCCTTGAAACAGCATCTTTAGACGTTAATTTCGATATAGATGACATAATAACTAAAGAAATATCAGATATACCTAATATCTCAGAAGACGACTTTTATACAACATTGAACGAACTAGAATTATTAGACAACCCAGACAATAACACACAAAATAAATGGAACATTATATCAAACATTCAAATAAAACCACCTGATACTCAACCAAATGACACAGACTTAGAAACGGTACATACTTCATTAGACAATCCTATACTTTCAAAACCTATAAGTGAAAAATCCTTAAATACCTATAAAAATCAAATATTGATTACTAGCGGAGAAATTAATGATATAAAAGTTAAAGAAGAAAAGATTTTTGAAAGAAAACGACTTTATGTAACAATACCACAAAGAAATTTAGAGCAAAATATTTTTAAATTCATAAAAGAATATATAGATCCAAAAAAGACTTATGCAATAAAGTTTAGAAATCAATTACTACCAGAGAACTTTATAACCACTGTCCAAAAATATTTCAGAAATTCAGCATTTAAATTTATACATTGTCCAAAATTATTAGAAGACATTTTGCTAACAGACGAACAAAAAGAAAAAATTGAATACTATCATATTTTTAAGAAAGGACATCGCGGAATCAATGAAGTAAAAGCATCTTTAGGAACCCGATATTATTGGCCCAAAATGAACGAAGATATTGAAAACTTTATAAACAGTTGTGAAACCTGTTTAAAAAATAAATACGACAGAAATCCACCAGTAGTAAAATTTAACCTTACCCCCACAGCATCAAAACCCTTCGATCATATACACATAGACGTTTTCAAAATATCCAATAAATCATATCTTACTATCATAGATTCTTTTTCTAGATATGGCCAGGCATACCCGATTCAAAGTACAAACGGTATTTCCGTAGTAGAAAATTTATTAACCTATATAAGTCATCACGGACTGCCATATAAAATAACTGCTGACTCAGGATCAGAATTTAAAAATAATGATTTAAAAGATTTTTGTAAGTTACACCGTATTGACTTACATTTTACCACACCAAAAAATAGCAACTTGAATTCACCAGTAGAACGCTTTCATTCAACGCTGATAGAACATTATAGGTGTTTGCGAGAAGAAAACAAAGAATTGCTTTCAGAACAATTAATCAAACACGCAGTTCTAAGCTATAACAATTCCACTCATTCAGTAACAAAATTCCCACCATTTGAAATAATAAAAGGACACATAAATAACGCTGACCCATTTGACTTGAATGACAATTTGATATTATCTTATTACGTTCAAAATCACAAACAGGCTAGTAAGCAGTTATACAATAAAATCAAAGAAAGAAATGAACAAGTAAAAGAAAACAATATAACAAAGCTCAATACAAAACGAAAAGACCCTCCTGATTATAAAAATCAAACCACAGCCTACATACAGACAAAATCACGAGACAAAAAATTACCTAATTTACAAAATTCTTGATAAGCACTTTAGTGAGAAAATCAGAAAACATTTATCCACATATCAGATCAAAAAGAGGTGTAATCAATGGCATAGGCAAAGCTAACAAATGGCTTTTCGGAAATTTAGATTCAGATGATGGAGAAAGATATGACAAGGCAATTGATATTTTGCAACAAAATCAAAAACGTATAATTTACGAAACAAATTCCCAAATATCACTGTATACAAAATTAATAGACCATTATAATAAGTAATTAACAGATTTATGGCAGAATCAGCAAAAACTTCAAAGTAACTTAGAAAAATTCCATATTTCAATAGAAAATAAATTAATAACGTTAAACAATTATATAACATTTCATGGGATCATCTCACAAATTAATTTAGACTGTCAAAATTTAATTACATTTATTGACAATATTGAAAACTCAATTATATTTTCAAAACTGAACTCTCTTCATAGTTCCGTACTTTCTAGTCCTGAGGTCGCGGAAATGATTGAATATTTGAAAACAATTTACAATGAGGAGCAAATTCCAAAATTCAAGAATTTGTTGACCTACTATCTATTTCTCGGAACCTAAGTTACCTTTTCCAAATCCAAATTAATCTTTGCTATACATATCCCTATCCTAAAACCCGAAATTGCAGAGTTCTACCACCTTTACCCTATCATACAAAAACACAAAATGTTTATCCCTTCTCAACCCTACTTAGCAAAAGCCGAAAAATCGTCATTAATAAAGGAAGAATGTCCGATATTAGAAGAAACATATTATTGTCGACAAGAATTCATATCCAAAGACAACTGCACAACAGAACTACTCGAAAATCGTTTGCCCAAACAATGTTACGCCACTGACGTAAATCTTCAAGAACCCATCGTAGAACAGATCACAAATAACGAAATACTGATTGTTCCAGCCTCCACTGTAAAAATATTATCAAAATGTACCCCAGAAAAATATTTCGAAATACACGACCCCTGTTTAATCCGAATTCCAGAAAAATGTGAAATAGAAATTGGAAGAGAGAAGTTTTCAAACAATATTAAGTTCAAAAAGACAAATCAGTCATCTTAACAAAATCAGAAGCTATATTTTCAGAAACTCAAATGTATCACCATCTAAACTTAACAAAAATAGATTTTGATAAACTTTTTGAAATTAATAAAATTGCAAAAAACCTAAAACCAATTCAAGACGTAGAATTTTCAGGAAAACACGTAATAATTTCCAGTACAGTTCCTTTAATCTTAATCACTTTAATTGCTTTAACCACATTTTGCATTTTAAGAAAATACAAGAACAAGAAGACAAGAAGAAGAAACCTAGAAGAATTCCACTAGAAGAAGTTAAATCAAAACTCGAAAATAAATCCATTATTTTCCCGTCTTAAGGATGGAGGAGTTAAGTATCCAGATTAGCAGGGTCAACAAAAAAAGTAGTAAACAAACTAGAACAGTGCCATTGTTTAAAGAAGATTATAAATAGGTTTCATTTCACATTTACAGGGTCTTCTAACGTTGATTTCTAGCAGATATACCTATATAGTTAGTTCGGTATTTAAGTTATTTAATATTTGTATTGTTGTAGTACAACCTGTATATTAATTTATAAATAAATTTTTAAAAACAAACGTTTTAATTTAAAAATTCATTCACGTGTCAGAGCTCATACAGTACACATCTACCTGTCGTTAATTATTAATTTAAAACGAGTTTGTTTTTATCATCCTCAAAATGTGATAAGAAGAGTTCCAGCCACTGTTTACTAATTTGGTGAATATAAATATATTTACTTATTTATGTGAGAAGTAAATAGGCCAGTCATCAAGAAAAAGACTTACATCTGAGAATCTATTTACTTTAATTCCACGTTTCATCTTTATTTTTTTATTTCAACTTATTGTTTGTGATTTTGGTATCCAGGATCACAACAATATGTCAAACCCAACTTCAGAAAAACAAATCAACATGAACACCCCAACCACCACTTCAAACAGTAAATCCTATGCCGCAGCCATCTCAACAAAACTGCCCCCTCCGCCAGTTCCATCTCGAGACCAAGCCATCGTTTTGCCTTCTATCCCTAATACTGTCTTATTTGACTATATCAAAGCCATTGGTAGCATTGTTTCTCCCAAAAACGTACACTTCGCTTCCAGAATTTCCCACGGCCGCATCTGTATTTACTATTTACTTATCCTCCTCCACACTAGTAGACAGCCTTCTAAAAACTAACCAAAATGTTACAGTCAATTCCAATGTGATCCCTATTCGGCGACTTATCTCTCCCACCAAGAGAATACTAATTTCTAACGCCAGCCCTTCCATTCCCAATACACTAATTGAAAAAGCACTTCATGACCTTGGACTTATACTTACATCTCCAGTATCTTACGTCAAATGCGGCTCACCCGATGATGAATACGCCCATGTTTTGAGTTTCCGTCGAGTAACATAATATGTATTACCCAACAGTGATGATTTTTCTTTACAAACATCGATTGTTGTCAATCATGAAAATACATCACACAGGCAGGGCCTATTTTACCATAAGGCCCATAAGGCCCGGGCTTTGGGCCCGGTGGTCTGGGGGGCCCGTTAAAGGTTGTAAAATATTCATAATTTCAAATGTAAATTTACATAGCAGAGAAAAAAAAACAGTTACCTCTGATAAGAAAATTGATTAGTTGGTAATTAATTATTGGTTGTTGCCTGTGGTTTTTCATTATTTATTGTTTGTATTGTTTTTATTCCTTAGAAACAAGATTTTTATTTATTTTGTTAAATACCTACTGGTTAAGTTTTGTTAAATAAAAATTTTTAATTATTTTATAAAATTACATTTAATTGTGTATTTACTATTTATTGTTCACTTTGTTTTTTGTTCACTAAAAGAAAGGTTTTTTTTATTTTGTTAATTCACTATTAGAAATTTTGTTTAGGTAAGTTTTGTTCTCGGTTTTGTTAAAAAAAATAATTTATTTTTTAAAATTAGAATTAATTGTTGTTTTTTTTTCATTATTTATTTTGTTGAATATAATAATGTTTATTTATTTTTTTAAAAATTATTAAAAAAATAAAAATAAAAATAATTGTTTTATTTTTTAACCCAAACTAACAAGAGAATTTTTGAATGAAAAATAGGCCCTGCACACAGAATATTCATTTCAACTGATAAATTAGAATGCTTTCTTTGCAAACAGGCTGGACACACCGCGGAGTCCTGCCCCAGCCCCCAAAACTCTCCCTCTTCCCTCGAGCATCCCTCCAATCCATATGATCTCACCAACCCGGAACCCACGTTTTCTACTAATCCAACACCGTCTGAAACCATTCAAATTCCTACCGAATCGATCCCCGAAAATTCACTTGCTTCCACCTCTTGTCCTGCAACTTCAATGCCAAAAATTGGCGAAAAAAGAACACGTTCAGCCAACAGTAACCTAGATTCATCCCCAATTATATCCCCTATGTCTACCCCTCCCCCAAAAACTGACACTATGCCACCTCCCTCCTTTTCCACTTCCTCAACAAAATCTAAAAAGAAATCGAAAAAATCAAAACTGACTGAAAGCGGCAGTATCACCCGAATCTCTCTCTACTATCCACTCACTTTACGAAACCTCCCCTGAGACTTTATCCCTAAACGAAATCCAGCTAATCGCGTTCCTTGAAAACACCTTTGGCAACAACGACGTCCTTAGTGAAGCTGATAAATTTACCTCCGACACCGATGCACTACTTAATGACTTGACCATAATTTATACAAATGTTAATGACCGATCTTTGAAGAATCGCCTCACGTGACTTCAAAATAAACTTAAATTAAAAAATCCATCAGAAGAACTCTCAACAGACGACGGAACTACCTCCGATACTTCCGTTTTATCTCAATAAAAATCCCACTAACTTATTTTTTAATCCAGTAACATTCTCTGTATTGCAATGGAATTGCGACGGATTTTATCCTCGCCTTGAAAGAATACAAAAACTGATCTCCCTCTACAACCCCAACGTTTTATGTCTTCAGGAAACAAATCTTAAAATTGACCATCAGTGCAATCTAAATAACTTTGAAGGTTACCATTATATTCGCACAGATTGCACTAGAGCCAGCGGAGGATCCTCAATATTTATATCTAGGGACATATTTTCATCCCATCTCCCCTTAAACACAAACCTTGAAGCAATAGCAGCTACCTTCTGGAATCCCAAAAAAATTACCATTTGCAGCTTATACATTCCCCCCGATCATCCTCTTACCGAAGAAGAACTAACTGATTTAATATTCCAACTCCCCAAACCATATATTCTACTCGGTGACTTTAATGCCCACAACTCCATGTGGGGTTCCTCGCGAACATTTGGTAAAGGGAAAGTTGTAGAAAATGTTTTAAATATTACAGATACATGTCTTCTAAACACTGGCTTAAACACACACTTCAACATTTCATCAGGTACATTTTCTAATATTGACCTCAGTCTTTGTGACCCAAAATCCGCTCCTCCTCTTTCTTGGCAAGTACTCGATGACCTTCATGGTAGCAACCACTTTCCCATCATTATTTCGAATAATGCCAACAAGGAATCACTGAACCGAAGCTTCTGGAATATAAAAAACGCAAACTGGTCGGAGTTTACTTATCTCTCCCAAAACAATTTATCTTCCCTAGACATCACAGATAATATAAGTGACTCTGTAAATAAGCTGACCGAATGTATTCTCTCTGCAGCTGATATTCATATTGGTAAAACAGTTATCTCCTGTACCCGCAAATCTGTTCCCTGGTGGAATCCAGATTGTGAAAATGCCATCCGACAATCCAAGCTTGCTCTCAATACGTTTCGAAGAAATAAAACCCAAGAAAACCTCATCGAACTAAAAAAACTCAGAGCAAAAGCTAAATACATTACCAAGCAAAGCAAAAAATCTTCCTGGCAAAATTATGTCTCCTCTATTTCAATTAACACAGAACCATCCCAAGTCTGGAAAAAAATAAAACAGGTACAAGGCTACAAGTCTAATCTCAAGATTCCCAGTCTCATATATAACGACACAATTATCTCCGATAATCAAATAATTGCAGACACTCTGGCACAAAGTTTTGAAGACAAATTTAACAGAAGCAACCCCTTCACTATCTCTTCTAACCCACTTCAACAATCGCCCTCTGCCCTTGTTCGAGTTTGTTTTCTTTATATTTAGGTAATGCTTTGTCACAGTGGCAACATTGTAAGTTTTTAAAACTGTGCTCTCTGACCTCGGCAAAGGGTGAGACGAGTAAGACGATCGGCAACCACGAGTACCGCCGGCAGAGAAAAATGGTGTAAACTAAATTTAATGTAACTTGTATTACTGTTGCACGTTAAATAAATAATAAAAACGAGTGGTGTTATTTCAACCAGTAAGGAAGAAAACCCCGACGTAACAAATGGTCCTTCAGCCGAATACAGCAGTATAAAAGGTCAGTCCTTTCCATAACCATAATTTTAACCTAAAATTGTTTGCCTATTTTCCCGCATTGTCTTCAATATTGTCACGAAACTTCGTATAAGATACACAAAAAATATTGAAATTGTCTCGTTTTAATTGTAGTTTGCATAGTTTCACGTTAATATTTAGGCAAATAGTTAAGGGTCTCGTATGAAAAATCTCGTAAACATATTCATTTGCATGAAATATTCGATGAAACACGTGGTTTTGTATGCATATTAAGTACTTGGAACATTAAGTATAGTGATTCTCGTCTCGTAACAAATTGAAAGTCTCGATTACAATCACGGTAAACATATTCTCGCAAAAATCTCGTATTACTTATATAGTGGCACAATAATCGGTAATAAATATAATAAAATCACGATGTCAGACGTAGATGATGCAAATCCTCAACTCGATTTATCACGATTGAAGCATAATAAAGCTCAAATCAAAGCAGAACTAACTCGTTTTCAAAACTTTTTGGATAAAACTGATCTGGTTAAATCAATCGAATTATTACAAATTAGGGTAGAAACTATAAAACCTCTCCTTGATAAGTTTAGGTCGGTTCAAACGCATTTTGAAGAATTAATATTAGGTGATTTTCCCGATAATTATAACGAGGATAACTATATAAACGAAAGGGATGAATTTGAAACACGTTATTTTAAAGCATTAGCTCAGGGTCATAAAATTTTAGATCAGCATTTTTCATCTCTGTCTCAACATATTCCACGGTCAGATGGCGCTACGCCAAACGTATTTTCAAACGGAAATCAAACCACTCACGGTGCGATGTTGCCAAATGTCGCCGCGAAGTTACCATTATTAACATTACCTGAATTTAGCGGTTCTTACAGTGAATGGCAAAGATTTCGGGATATGTTTTGCGCATTAGTACACAATAATGGTACTTTATCCGATGTACAACGGTTTTATTATTTGGAAGCCTCTCTGAAAGGTGAACCAAAAAATGTAATCGCCTCATTAACACCAACAGACGCGAATTATAGTACAGCTTGGGAATTGTTGAAAAAACGGTATGAAAATAAGAAGGTAATGATAAATTCTCACTTAAAAGAAATAATGGATTTGCCAATATTAGTTAAAGAATCTCACTCGTCACTTAGAACTTTCTCGAATACTTTTTTTAAAAATTATCGCTCACTAGAATCATTAGGAGAAAACGTATCCGAATGGAATACAATTTTAATCTATATTCTCGTTTCAAAATTAGACACAAATACAAAACGTGAATGGGAAATATGTTGTAAAGGCATGTCTTGTCCAAAAATTGATGATTTTAACGAATTTATTATACAAAGGTGTCAATTATTGGAAGCTTTAGACACAAAGGCAAGCACCAACTCTAGAAAACCATTAGAATCAAAATCATTTGTAACATCCACCACGTACCGTCCAAAATGTCCAAATTGTAAGGAACAGCATTTTATATACTTTTGTGACAAATTTAAAGAATTATCCATACCAGAGCGTTTTGAAAAGGTTAAAAAACTAAATCTGTGTATTAATTGTCTACGATATGGACATAGGTCCTCAGAATGTAGATCATCGGGTTGCAAAATATGCCGACAAAAACATGCGACTTTATTACATAAATCTCAGGAAATCTCGTGCGCAAATAATCAAAACTCGAATACCACAAATAAAGTTACCGAACCTCAGTCATCGAGTCAAACATATGTTACCGAAATTAAAAAAAATTCAGAAAACGATGAAGGTGATATATTACTTTGGGGTAGTTCAGTAATGTCGAATACCTGTACAAATACGATAAGTTCGTTCATTTTATTATCCACAGCTATTGTCAATGTGTACGATAGGCATAAAAATATTTTACCCTGTAGAGTGCTTCTTGATTCCGCTTCACAATCAAATTTTATAAGCTCCTCTATGTTCGAAAAATTACATGTACCAAGCAGAAAAATCGATCTTCCAGTTGTAGGAATAAATCAAATTAAAACAAATTTATCTCAGCGTGCTGAAATATCATTGTCCTCTCAACATTCCGGTTACAAAACAAAATTAAATTTTCTTGTTATACATAAAATTACAGAAGCTTCACCACAAAGATATTTTGATACATCAAAATTAAATATTCCTGAAGATCTGCCATTAGCAGACCCACATTTCAATGTGCCCGCGGAAATTGACATGTTATTGGGCGGAGAAGTTTTCTTTGAGCTTCTTTGCGTTGGACAAATTAAATTGGGAAAAAACTTTCCAATATTACAAAAAACACTACTCGGGTGGATAGTATCGGGTCAGGTGCCATGCGGTCAAGGTAAAATTGGCAAATCTGAGGTCATGTTATCAAATTGCTTTTTTATTGAGGATTCTTTGAACGATAGCTTGGAAAAATTCTGGCTCATCGAAGAGATCAATCCTAATCCACGCTCGTCAATGACCAAAGAAGAAATAGATTGTGAGATGCATTTTCAAGAGAATACACGTCGAGATGAAACCGGCAGGTTTATTGTTAAATTTCCGTTAAAAACAAATTTTTCAGATTTAGGTGATTCCGAACAGTCCGCGTTAAATAGGCTATATTCTATGGAAAAAAGATTAGCGAAAAACCCCGAAATTGAAAGGTCTTACGTTTCTTTCATGCAAGAATACCAAAACTTAGGTCACATGACGGAAATCCCTCGCGACTGTTCTTCTAAAACTCCTATATACTATATTCCGCACCACTATGTTGAAAAACGCGACAGCTCAACAACTAAACTAAGGGTTGTTTTCGATGCTGCTTGCAAGTCATCCACGAATCTTTCATTAAATAATGTTCTAAAAGTCGGTCCCACAATCCAAAACGATTTATTCTCAATTTTATTACGATTTAGAAAACATAATTTTGTTCTTATCGGTGATTTGACTAAAATGTACAGACAAGTATTAATTGATGAAAGCGAAAGAAATTTGCAACGAGTAGTCTGGCGAAGCTCTCCGGAGCATGAAGTTAAACACTTCCAACTCAATACGGTCACCTATGGCACAGCGTCAGCCTCGTTTCTTTCTACGCGTTGCTTGCTACAAATATCTCGAAATATAGCTGAAAATTACTCGTTAGAAAGCGACATAATTGCATCTGATTTTTACGTTGATGATCTCCTCACAGGATCATCAGACCTCGATACACTTATAAAACTAAGACAAAATATTTCCGCAACTTTATCCGAATATGGATTCGAATTAAGAAAATTTCAATCAAATAATCGAGAAATAGTTGATGATATAAATAGACACGGTAATCTTAACGATAAATACACAATTACGGATGATTCAAGTATCAAAACTTTAGGTGTCTCTTGGATACCAAATCTCGATAAATTCGAATATAATTCTCAAACCCTCATACTCGAAAATGATAGAGCCACGAAAAGAAATATACTCTCATTCATATCAAAGATTTTTGATCCACTCGGTATATTAGGTCCGTTGACGATACGAGCGAAACTGATAATCCAAAAACTCTGGCAACTGCGACTCGACTGGGATGAAAGTCTTCCAAATGAAGTATATACAGAATGGTTGGATGTAAGAAACGAATTATCTCAGGTTGGTTCCTTGCATATTCCACGTCACGTCCTCGTAAAGGAGCCAAAGGTCATCGAAATTCACGGTTTTTCGGATGCGAGCGAAAAGGCATATGCCTGTTGTATTTACCTTCGTTCAATCAGTATGGACAATAAAAGCGAGAGTCATTTGCTATGTGCGAAGTCACGAGTATGCCCTTTGAAGCCAATCACGTTGCCGCGTTTGGAGCTTTCCGGATCTCTATTATTAGCTGAACTAATGGCTAAATGTGAAGTTGCTTTAAAATTAAACATAAAACAAACTTTCCTATGGACAGACTCAACGATTGTACTATCGTGGATATCTGCTGAACCAAAACGCTGGAAAACGTTTGTTGCTAATCGTGTCGCGGAAATTCAGCAATTGACGAACATCGAAGACTGGAATTACATTTCTACTGATAAGAATCCAGCAGATATAATATCTCGTGGTTCCAACATAAAAAATTTAATCACCTCCTCGTTATGGCTACACGGTCCGGATTTCTTCATTGAATTCAAAAAATGGCCAAAAAACACAAATATTCTCAATTTCAAGCGATCCACCCAAAATATTCCAGAGGCCAAAACAGTGCCAAAAATAACTTTGTCTGCTCAAGTTCGTAACTACGAAATATTTGAAATATTTTCAAGTTTCAGTAAGATGGTTCGGGTTACAGCATACTGTTTAAGGTTTGTGAATAATTTAAAACTACCAGAAGAAAAAAGAAATACGGGAAAATTAAGTTCTTTAGAAATCCACAAATGCGAAATGGTATTAGTTAAATTAGTTCAGTCTCAGAGTTTCTCAATAGATATTCACGATTTAAATAAGAAAAAACAAGTATCATCTAAAAGTAAGCTAAGGTCTTTATGTCCATTCATTGATCAGGACGGTATTCTTAGAATTGGTGGCAGGTTGAGTAACTCAAATTATGGATATGATATTAAACACCCAATAGTTTTGCCCTCGGATCATAACTTCACTAAACTCGTAATTGACCATGAACATAAGCGCACATTGCATTCCGGAGTTCAGGGTACTTTATCTCATATAAGGCAAAAATACTGGCCACTTAATGGCAAGAACGCAGTAAAATCATATATAAGGCGATGTGTACCATGTTTTAAGACAAATCCAAGTATTGGTTTTCCAAAAATGGGTGATTTGCCTAAGTCACGAGTGAACCCTTCTCGCCCTTTCGCATCCGTCGCTGTAGACTATGCTGGACCTTTCGAGCTCAAAAATGGTAAAATTCGCTCTAATAAAATGATCAAAGGATACGTCTGTATTTTCGTTTGCCTGGTGACTAAGGCCGTGCACATTGAGGTCATTACCGACCTCACTAGTGACGGATTTCTTAGTCTTTTGAAGCGTTTTGTATCACGAAGAGGTTTTTGCTCGTATGTTTACAGTGATAACGGTACTAATTTCGTAGGATGTAATAATAATTTGATTTCAGTCAAAAAATTGGTCGAATCTAATAGTGTTCAAAACTACGTGGTACATTCTAATATTAAATGGCATTTTATGCCATCCCGATCACCGCATTTTGGCGGTCTGCATGAAGCAGCCGTGAAGTCTTGCAAACACCATTTAAAGCGCGTTTTGAACGGTACGCGTTTATGCTATGAAGAGTTTTATATCTTAACTACCCAAATTGAGGCAATATTGAATTCAAGGCCATTGTTTCCCATGTCTTCCGATCCTAATGACCTTTGTGCAATCACGCCCGCTCACTTCCTAATTGGACAAGAGCTCACGGCTCTTCCAGAACGAGACTTATCTCAAGAAAAAGTTAATTACAGTCGAAGATACCAGCATCTCCAACTCATGGGTCAGCATTTCTGGGCTGGGTGGAGAAAAGAATACCTGCATCATTTGCAGCAGAGAAGCAAATGGCAGCTTGACACCAACCAGAACTACCGCATCGGCTCCCTTGTCTTATTAACGGAGGACAACGTTCCTTCCATGTTTTGGCCTGTAGGGAGAATAGTAGAAGCTCATCCTGGGAAAGACAATGTAGTGCGAGTAGTGTCCGTCAAGACTAAAAACGGTGTCGTTAAACGATCGGTGACGAAAATATCGTTGCTTCCATTAGAGTAAACAATTTGTTTTACTGACATTACATGATAAAAATTTTAAGTTGTTGATAAAAATTTTAATTTGTTGATAAAAATGTTAAGTTGTTGAAACCCTAGCCTTTCAAGGGGGGGAATATGTTCGAGTTTGTTTCTTTATATTTAGGTAATGCTTTGTCACAGTGGCAACATTGTAAATTTTAATACTGTGCTCTCTGACCTCGGCAAAGGGTGAGACGGGAGCAAGACGATCGGCAACCACGAGTACCGCCGGCAGAGAAAAATGGTGTAAACTAAATTTAATGTAACTTGTATTACTGTTGCACGTTAAATAAATAATAAAAACGAGTGGTGTTATTTCAACCAGTAAGGAAGAAAACCCCGACGTAACAGCCCTTCCAATTGATCAAAATGACGTTACTGATGTCAATGCTCCCTTTACTCTTAATGAACTGAAATCGTCTTTATCTTCTTGTAAAAATTCAGCTGCTGGTCCCGATGATGTCCCATATATATTTTTAAAAAAACTCTCAAATCCTTCTCTCCTCAAACTCCTCGAAATACCTATTTAACCTTATCTGGAATACTCATCAATTTCCTGATTCGTGGCGCAACGCTACTATCATACCAATTAAAAAACCTGCTCAAGCCTCCACAGAGGTAAAATCTTTTCGCCCCATTTCCCTCACATGTACTTTCTGCAAACTTCTGGAAAAAATGATCAATAAAAGACTTCTATGGTTCCTAGAAAAGTACAAAATTATACCCAGTGCCCAATCTGGATTCCGACGTCACCGATCTACTCGTGATAACCTTGTCTTATTGCAAACCCAGATCTCCACAGCATTAAATAATCAACAGGATCTCGTAGCAACTATCTTTGATATCGAAGGTGCTTTTGATACAATTTCCAGAAATGCAATAATGAATAAACTATTACAATATAATCTAGATGGCAACATTTTCTTTTTCATACAAAACTTCTTAACTGCAAGATCGTTTAGAGTCTCCGCAAATGGCAAACTTTTCCAGCCTCGCTCCCAAAATGATGGTGTCCCTCAGGGATCTGTATTAAGTCCCACCCTATTCATCCTTACAATAAACGACTTCTCTTCCCTTCCCTTCTCCCATCAAATATGTTCAATACGCTGATGATTTAATTGTCTACTGCCATGGAAAATCAGTTTCCACCATCTGCAAACTTCTACAAAACGCAGTGAATATGCTGCAAGATAGAGCCAACAGCCTACATCTCTCCTTATCTCCAAGTAAATCGAAGGTCATAAAGTTCAGCAGAAGATCCCCAACCAGTACACCGCTAATCTTCTTTAATAATTCCCCGCTACCTGTTGTGAATCATTGCAAAATTCTCGGAATGATCTTCGACTCTTGCCTTAATTGGAAACTTCATATCAACACACTCAAAGGCATGTGTCTGAAAAGACTGAATATCATCAAAGCTCTCTGTCACTATCACTGGGGATCCGACGAAAACACTTTACTAAGAGTTTACAGAGCCCTCATCCGTTCTAAGCTAGACTATGGGAGTTTCATTTATATGTCCGACATCGATTCACTAAACTCTGTTCACAATACAGCCCTTCGACTCTCCCTCGGTGCTTTCCGCTCTAGTCCTGCTGCTAGTCTATACTGTGAATCAAATGAGCCACCCCTCTTCCTAAGACGTCAATCGCTCCTCCTTTCATACGCTGCCTCAACGTCCTCTAATCCAACTAACCCTGTTTACCCACTGTTCACCTCAATGTCTCAACATCATCCTACCAACACTATTTCCAAACGTAGCATAAAATCTGTTGCTCAACTGATTTCCCCATTACTTGAGAATACCGACCTTTCAATAACCACTCCGCTTCCCCAACCTCACACCCCTCCTTGGACTAAACATCTTCCTCTTTTCAATACCTCTCTCACCAAATTCAATAAACATGAGTCACCTAACACACTTATTAAAAAAGCATTCTTAGAAATATTGACAAAAACACCGTATGATGTAGTTCTCTACACAGATGCTTCTAAAACTTCTTTTGGTGTTGGCTGCTCAGTCACAACCAACCACGAACTTATAGGTTCCTATCGGTTGCCCTCAACATGTAGTGTTCACACTGGTGAGCTGTATAGCATTTTCCAAGCCTTTAAACATATCTCACCTCCTTCCAAGCATGTCGCCATTTGTACCGATTCACTTTCTTCTATTAATTCACTTAATACTATCTTTACTGACCATCCAATAGTTCAAAACATCCATGATATCTATCAAATACTCTCAGCTCGTGATGTAAAAGTCTGTCTTATCTGGCTCCCATCTCACATTGGAATTACTGGCAATGAAAATGCTGATTACCATGCCAAAGAAGCCACCACACCACAACATCGACCCAGCTCCCAGAAGACCTCAAACACTTATTCAACAAGTCCGTCAAAGAATCCTGGCAAAATTTTTGGCACAACAGTAAAACAGCTCTAAACGATATACAGCCTTCCATTGGCTCTCTTCCCCTCGACTTCTTAACCAGGAGAGAAGCTGCTGTTATTAGACGATTGCGGATCAACCATACCAGATATACTCACGGTTACTTGATGTCATCTGAAAACCTTCCCGTCTGCCGTTACTGCAATGTTGATTTAAGCGTTAAGCATATACTCACGGACTGCCAGATATACAACAATTTGTATCAGCGCCTAGATCTAAAACCGAACCTGAAAGAACTTCTAAACTGCACCGCTGAAATTCCGAAGATATTGAAATTCCTCAAAGCAGCTAACCTCTACCACAAACTATGAAATATCATTGACTGTATTAATATAACTACATATTTTTTGTGTATTCTGATGTACTCTTGTATAGTGCCAATGGCCATAGTTATCGAGGCACTTAAATTCTAATAAAAAAAAAAAATTTAAAAATTAAAACTCGCAGGTAAAAAATAACTGGTTCCTATAGTTATCGAATGACTAGAGAACAATAGACAACCCTCTTATCGGATGCACCTGCGCTCTTGTTTTGTCAGAAGTTAGTCATCGCTTTAACTGCACGTATCGTATGAGTTTCCTAAGTGTGATAGTATCTCACAAAAAGTTGAATATTTTCGTAACTACTGACTTCTTTTAAAATATTGTTATGGATATGGATCAAGGAGGTAAGAACGCATATTGTTAAAATATTATGCTGTATTTTATTTGATAGGATAACGTTATTTGACGTTTGAAAATATAGTTTAAAATTCTTAAAATTGACAACCCAATTTTAAGTTTGAAAAGATTTTTGTTATATTTCCGGTTTCTTCCCGGTTATAATGTTAATTGATAACGACAGGCTATAGTTTATATAAAATTATTATGGCCTAATTAGCCGTCCATACCCGCCCCCTTTTTTGCCAGAGGCGACAGACCTAGACAGTGAAAAAAAATAAAAACTGTATTTGGAATTTACACTATGTTACCCTGGTAATTATTTCGTTTCAGGGTCACCTGGTCACTCAGGTATTAGAGTAGTGACCCGAAGATCCCTTTTTGATAAAATGAAAAGTTGCCTAATTTTAAAGAAAAATTAAATTACTTGGAAAATTGGATTTTGTCCAGCGAAAAATATTCTGAAGATGAATTAAAGGCGTTGAAGCACAAGTTATCGCATATTAAGTCGGGTTTCAAACAAAGGTGGAAGAAAGCTGATAAAACGGAAGCTAGATTTCTTCATAATAATGACGAATGGCTAAAAAATACATTCGAAATACCGAGAGCGCAGCCTAAAAGTTCGGGTCGACCATCAAAACCATTTAATGAGCTAAGCGAAAGAAGTAGGAGAAACCTGAAACCTTACGTATTACAGCGGATAATGATATGTTGATACATGCTGCACAAACAAATTTGCAAAGATCTGGAAGAAAAGTTGCTTCAAGTATACTTAAGCAGATTATGAATTCTCCATCAACAAGAGCTACAAAGTTGACAAAAAGCATACAAAACAGTACAAGATGACAAAGAAAAACAGCTATCAGCTTTATCGGCACTTTCTGTATTCGTGGAAGCTGACCTCACTCGGCGACAATATGAAATAATAAGAAGTGCCAGTAAAAAGTTGTTTCCTAGTTACAGCATCCTGCAAAAAGTGACTACTATCCGCCCAAACAGTCTTACGAAGTGACTGAAACATGCGCACAAGTAAATCTTCAAGATGTATTAAACCATACTACAACAAGATTACTGACGTATTTGAAGGATGTTCTACGTGATCTAAGACCAGATGAATCTGACTCATTAGAGCTGTTTTGCAAATGGGGCTGTGATGGATCGCAGCAGGCACAATTCTAACAAAAGATGGAAAATTACGCCACAGATAGTAACATTTTTCAAAGTAGCTTTGTACCACTTCGTTTGGTATGTGGTTCCAAAACAGTATGGCAAAATCCAACTGCATCCTCACCGCGATATTGTCGTCCTATTAAAATCAGATTCGTTAAAGAAACTGTGGATATAACCAAAGAAGAAATTGAGTATGTGGAAAATGCCATTAACGCCCTACAAAAAACAACATTTTTACTAGAGGAAAAGTTATATTCAGTAAAACATACTATGATGTTTACAATGGTAGACGCAAAAGTATGTAATGCTGCCACACAGACCACGTCAACAATGAGGTGCTACATTTGTGGAGCACCATCGAAAGAATTCAACGATTTAACTATCAAAAGAGATGTTGATGCATACGCTTTTTCATTTGGATTATCCACTTTGCACGCGAGAATTCGTCTGTTTGAGAGCATATTGCGCCTCTCATACAAACTCCCCGTAAAAAAGTTGCAGTTAAGATCTAACGTTGACAAAGCTATTGTTAAGGAGAGGAAAAAATCATTCAAGAAAAATTTAAACGTGAAACTGGTTTAATAGTTTTTTCCCAATCCTGAGTTAGCTGCAGAAATAACTGGAGTTGATTAAATTTCATTTAACGGCTCAAAGTCATCCTTGAAGTCATATCAAGTGGTCATAAAGTCCATTTGGACAAGTTTGCAGATTATTGCATAGACACTGCGAAACTTTATATAAGTTTGTATCCGTAGCATCCTATGACACCTACGATGCACAAGATCCTGGTGCATGGTGCTACTGTCATAGACAAAGCATTGTTGCTAATTGGGTTGCTCTCGGAAGAAGCCGCTAAGACACGGAATAAACATTTCCGGTTGTACAGGCAGAATTTCGCGAGAAAATTTTCAAGGGTCAAGTGTAACACTGATATTATAAATGGATTATTACTCAGTACTGACCCACTGATTACTGGAATGAGACCAACCCCCAAAAAAAGAACGTTGCCATTCACAAAAGAAGCAATTGCTTTGATGATTCCTAATGTACCTGGCTCTGAAAGAGACTTAGATTCTGATTTGGAGGAAGTTTCTGGAGGCACTGAAAGTGATGGGGATGATGAAGAACCATGGGGCTCATCATCATTATAGTTAAATAAATTTTATAATATTTTGTTTGAGAAAATAATAAATATCGAAGTTAAAAAATTACTAAAATATATTTTTATTATATTTTTTCCCAATATTTTAAGTCATTATTCATTAAAAAGAAAAAAATGGCTTATGGTTAACCAGGGCAAGTCCCTGGAGTAAAAAAACTAAATAAATAATTTTGACCGGCTAGATCAGCAAAATACCCCTATGTGCGTCGTACAAATAGTAGCACTCGGCAACTAAATTTTTCCACAGCATGTTCAAAAGTTAAGCGTGAAATTCAATTTTTGGTGCTATCCTGTATATCATTATATCCGTTTGAACTCTATGCAAAATCGATAGGGGATAATGATGAAAATAGAAGGGTCTACAACTTGACAAAAAATGATTAAAATTTATGTAAAAAAAATTAAGATTTAATTTGATCATAATTTTTCCTGTCCAATTAATTCTGAGGTACAGTGTATTTTTAATGTGTAGTTTTCCATATTCTATTAGTTTTAGTTATCTGGTTTGCCCGGTTTTTTTTTTCCAAACATTCAATGGCATTCTGGGACTGGAAGTCTTTCCTTTTTGTATTTAGTCTCTTTTGTGATATCTTACATTCCATTGAGACTGTTAAAATGAGAATGCTTGATGATTATTAATACTAATTGTTTTGTGCCGAAATAAACATGAACATATCACTTAGGTAAAGGTCAGCACCGTGATCTGTCTATATACTTTCTATATATTCAGTAACATGTCAATGCTATTTTTTAATTCATTGATGGCACCATTTATTAAATTTCAACCTGAACAGTGGTGTCGATATATAGGAAAAATGAGAACATAATATATGACTTTTAAACAGTTATTGATTTTTTGTTATATTTGTGTGGTACTTTCATCAATGGCTTCAGCTGCTCTTATTACTAAATATCTAAATTGTTGATAAACAACATGCACGCACACTATTATCTACTACTTACTCAAAACACTGCAGAATAAACTTTTCTTCACGCTTCTGTGTAATCAGTTTTCTGTGGATGTCTCCATGTTCTATATTCCATAGCAAGTAGTTCTTTGTTCACCGAGGATTGTACAATTTTTATTTTTACGTAGTTTTCTGATCTTTTGATTTGAATAGGATTCTGAACTTGGCAACGCAATTTCTGATACATCCATCTGCATATTTTGAATGTTGTATCCACATTAACTAGGGAAATAAATATCGCTTATCGCTACCACTGGTTTTGCTTCCTAGGTTCACTTATCAGGAAATGTAATTTATGTTGGCAGAAAACAAACAACACACCTTCCTCACTTATCTGTGTATTTTTGAAATGCATTGCCAAGTTATATAATGATGTTTTTAAAATCAATTAATGAATTAAAATAAAAAGAAGGAAATTTGATAAATTATTAATGACTATTATTGTTGTGACCACTAATTTTTACTATTTGCTTAAAAATTTTAGTTAATTTTTGTTGATAAGAGAGACAAAAATGCTTTATTGTCATAAAAAATTCTATAATCAAAGCGATACCTACTACTTGAAAAATAAAAAAAATTAAATCAAAAACAAAATAAAAAAATGCTAACTATACTAATACATGAATAATAAAAAAATAATATTTAATTTGATAATATCGTACATTGTTATAAACTAATTATTCAATAAATGCCAATACTACACTGATTTGTTAACCAATCGAAATATAACTAGATAGATAATTTAATTATAAATGGAATGGTATTAGTATTGCCTGTAAATAGTATTGCTAGATTTTGAAGTTTGAAAATCGGAGCAAACAAAGATGAGCGAGAGGAAACAAAGTGTCCGAAGTATTATGGACGAGGACATAACATAACACAGCAGACAGCAGTAAGCAGCAATTCACAAAGATAGTTTTTACCAAACATAAGTAATATCTCTGGTATTTACCTACTGTCGAGAATCAGTTTGAAACGATTCACAATAAGTAGAAACGGTGGAGCTTTACCATCACGTGACTGTTACTATACGTATTTACGTATACGTAAATACGTATAGTACGTATAGTAACGTATATACGTATGGTAACAGTCACGTAATGGTAAACCTCCACCGTTTCTACTGTAGGTTTGTTCAAGCATAAATCAGACATGTGAACATGTGAGCATTAGCTTTTTACTGATTATGCAGTGCAATTACGATTTATTGAGGAAATTAAGTAAATATGAACAATTTATTAATTTAAATACAAATTGGTACAATGGAAATTACAATTATTATATACTACGTTTTTTTAAATGAGTTAGTATTTTCAGCGCTGGGAACATGGCTACTGATGCTCATTGAAGTGCTGAAAGTACTGAAGGTGTTATTACTTGAAATTGTAGAGTTTTTAAAATTGGATCTCATCTTATTTATTATGTTTTGGTGATGCTGTTCATCTAACTGTAGGTAGTGTTTGATAAAATTGCTATTGTCATGTCCTGTTATTTTAATCAGCTCTTGTTCCGATACACCTGCTTTTGCCAATAGTGAAACAGCAGTGGCTCGGTGAGAATGATTTGAAAGTATTCTGTTTGTCATATTCAAATTTGCCAATTATGCAGACTTTTTGGTCCATTTACTAATTTCATGCACTCCAATTGGCATGTTTTTGTACCAGAGAAGGGTTTTTGGTTTTCTCCAGTTAGGATTTATGGTCAGGAATAACCTATCTATTTTAATATTGATGTTTTCACTTCTTTTTATCATAAGTTTATCTAGAAGTCTCACTGGACAACGACTTACTTCATTATGGTTGGGTACAAGCCATTTATTATTAGCACACGGTTTTGCTCCTCCCTGTGTGGTTTTGGTGAAAATAGGATTATATTGTATTCTACCAGTTGGAGTATCATCATTTCCAGTTTCCTTTTGAAAATAATGAGTCAAACATGACGCTCCTTCATTTCCCCTCCACGCAAGTTCTACAGAAGCAATTAACAAGAATTTTATTTGTAATCCTTCTGGTGTGTTCTCATCCCACGCTTCTATCATTGCTATGTACTTTAAATGCTGATGCACTAACCTTTCTCTTGTCTGGTAACATTTGAAGTTTCCTTTTTGAAGTTCTTGCGTTTTTTGCGGCTAAAAATATGGGATTAGAGAATGGATCAATATTACTCTATTAAACTCCTTCATATATTGTTCTTGTACTTGTTTCGCCGTAACGTTCCACATCGTTTTAACCACATTTTCTTTATAATTTTCTCCATCACCTTTTCTCATATTGAAAGCCCAATCTTTCAAAATGGTTGCTATCATTTCAGTGGAAATTGATTCATTTTTGATAAACGTCAAAATTTGACAGTCCTGTGTATCCAGTTTGTGTATTGTTGTATATTGATGTCGATGTGGTTACTATGGAAATTAAATTATTGTAAAATTTTCGATTGGTAGAGCTACTCTATGTATAATCAGGTATTATCGAAATTATACAAGGTAACGTAACTAAATTGATCGTTCTAATTGATTGAAAATTATATGAAAAAAAGAATCAATTATATACAAGGAGCAGGTATGACGAAACAATATATACATATACAAAATAATAACTTCCAGAAATAAACTGGATTAAATCTTTTTAGCGGTACCAAACAGAATAAATATGTACAATGTGCAAGCAAAGCCAAAACAATTTATAAACAATATGCACCATGCAAAACCTGTCGGTAGTACGGGTATAAGGGGCGGATACCAACCGGGCACCAAGCAGGTAGTAGCAAATAATCCGATAGGTGAACCGGGCTCCAGAATTTTTAATCCTTAAAAGGAGCATCATCAACCGGGCACTGACTACCTGCTTGTAAAAATAATTTTCAATTTTTAGACAATTTTTGAACAATAAATTATAATAATTTTAAACAATAACCCAACCAAACCTATCCCTACCAAACCACCTTCGTATTTTTAGTCAATTTTTGAAGAACAAATTATAATAATTTTCAATAATAACCCAACCAAACCTACCCCTACCAAACCACCTTCGTATTTTTAGTCAATTTTTGAAGAATAAATTATAATAATTTTCAATAATAACCCAACCAAACCTATCCCTACCAAACCACATTCGTATTTTTAGTCGATTTTTGTAGAATAAATTATAATAATTTTCAATAATAACCCAACCAAACCTACCCCTACCAAACCACCTTCGTATTTTTAGTCAATTTTTGAAGAATAAATTATAATAATTTTCAATAATAACCCAACCAAACCTACCCCTACCAAACCACCTTCGTATTTTTAGCCAATTTTTGAAGAATAAATTATAATAATTTTCAATAATAACCCAACCAAACCTACCCCTACCAAACCACCTTCGTATTTTTAGTCAATTTTTGTAGAATAAGTTATAATAATTTTCAATAATAACCCAACCAAACCTACCCCTACCAAACCACCTTCGTATTTTTAGTCGATTTTTGAAGAATAAATTATAATAATTTTCAATAATAACCCAACCAAACCTACCCCTACCAAACCACCTTCGTATTTTTAGTCAATTTTTGAAGAATAAATTATAATAATTTTCAATAATAACCCAACCAAACCTACCCCTACCAAACCACCTTCGTATTTTTAGTCAATTTTTGTAGAATAAATTATAATAATTTTCAATAATAACCCAACCAAACCTACCCCTACCAAACCACCTTCGTATTTTTAGTCAATTTTTGAAGAAGAAATTATAAAAATTTTCAATAATAACCCAACCAAACCTACCCCTACCAAACCACCTTCGTATTTTTAGTGCCCGGTTGACGGATAGGATTAAGAGACCTTTTCGGCAATACAGGTAAATAGGGTCGTTTGGAGCCCGGTTGACACCCGCCGGGTATAAGCACTGGCACTATAGTATGGACATAAGCAAGTTAGTTTAGCTCTTAATAACGGATAAAGCAGCTTATTGTAAGCCAACGACAAGAATTTACAGGAAACAGAAAAATAAACCAACACAGTAATGAGCAAAATAAAAGTATCTTATTGCTAGGTCGGTCAAGCGGGATAAACAGGAAAATTGCTACCAAGTCAGTATACAGACAATACTACAGGCAAACTGGTATCTCGTGACAAGGCAGGAGCTTCCAGTACGCAGAGAGAGAGCGTATTCGGCCAGACTGGGATGGAATTTACCCGAACATTAGATATTAAAATTTATACAATGTTGTCAATATGTGGATGATCACAGTAATGTTGGGTATTTTTTAGTATGCTATTTAGAGAAATGAGTTTCAAATAATTGACACAACAATTTAATTACTAAAAGGATGAGGGAATGATTTTTGGTTAGGTATGATATACAATGTTTTATACAAAGGGAGAGAAAGTTTATCTCACATTTCACAAAAAAAATTATTCTCGATAAAAAGCTCTGCATGACTTGTAGATCCATAATCATGTCAGAAATTTTAAAAGTTTGTGTAGAATAGAAGGACAACAAAAATAATTATTTGATTAAAATATAATATTTACCGAACAATACATAATAAAATTATGATGTACATAATTACAATACAATTGTATAAGTGACTTTCGTTTTAAAAGATCCTACTTGGAAAACTTAATTACTGGTAAGTATTTAACCTTTCAAAATACATATTAAAATAAGGCAATAATTATATGATTCTTTAATATTTTTGATTAATTTTTAATATCACATTCGACAAAATTATTTATTCTGTTTAATTTAAAAAGTATAACATTATTTAACAAATTACTGAAAATTCTGAAACAATAATAGCATTAATGAGTACTTAGTAGATATTATTAAATAAATGGGGTTTAAATAAATCAGAGTTTTTTGTACCCATGGGGGTTTAGAGATCCTCGGTATCTGATTCTTTATCATCAGAAGAATCCCATTCCGAATCACTGTCTCTTAAAGTGATGACAAATTTTTCCATATTATTTTTGATTGTTGCTTCTTGAACCAAAAATAGTTGCTCCCATGTTTTTGCATGGTTGCAGGCTTTGCCACTCAGTAGGAGGGAAAGTGGCAAATAATTGTTCACATAACTCTTTTACATTATTTATATTGAATGTAATATTTTTTGATGCTACATAGGATTTAAAACTGGCCCAGACCAGCTCAATTGGATTAAAATCTGGGTGATATGGAGGTAATCTTAAAATTTTATGTCCATATTTTATTGCGATCTCGTCTATTGCATAACGTACATATCGTGGTTTATGCATTTTACTAAATCGTACAGTTCCGGCTTTAGCATACTATTGTTTATTGGAATATTTCTTGCCTCTAACCATTCCTTTATCAATCCCTTCGTTGATTTTGATGTTGGTGCCTTGTCAATTTGTTTATTGTGATATGGTGCATTATCTATTACTATACCACACCTTGTGGAGGAAGATTGGGTATTAATTTGTTTTCGAACCACATACAATAATTTTCAAAAGATATACCGTCGTGATAGTCGCCTGTTTTAGTACCACATTTGAAAACTAAGGCAGCTCCTTGAACAAAACCTCTCTCACCACCAGCATGTACAATAATCAAACGATTTCCTGTTGATGTGGGTTGCTTAATACCTTCATTCGAATCATCACTCCAACTGTTGCGTGTGGTATGTGTTGAGTGAATGTATGTTTCATCCAGTTACATTATAGGGCGATCTTCTTCTAGATACTTATTAACAGCTCTTAAATAGTATATATGAAGCGTCTGGATTTCATTTCTTTCCATTAGAAGTTTTCGATTTGTTTTTGTTTTTCTCCAACGGAATATTTTTTAGCTGCGGTACTTCTTCATCGCTTATATGCATATTATGAATAATACGCCGTAACACCCCTTTGTCGACGTCTTCAATAGTTTGCTTTTTTTTCTTTTATAATATGTTTTCTTGGAGAGGAAAACGAGGAGCATTGTCCTGCAATTAAATATATTCGATTATTGTCAGTATACAGAAGCTGCTATGTACTTAAACACAGATTAGATAGTCGAACAACCTATGGCAACAGCCTCAGACTTGTTTGAATAGTGTCTTTGTTGATAAAGTTATTTAAAAAAAAATTAAACACTGTAACGTTACTGGCTTAAAGTTAAACCACGCATGGCAACGGCCTCGCACTCGCCACGCAATCAGTTTAAAACTCTTAAAATATCGTACAAAATGAATAATGGATGAAACCCAAACCAAAGGTAGTTAGGAAGTTGGATCGACCAATAGTAATGAATACGGTGTGTTAAACTAGATAATCAATCAACCTATGGTAACAGCCGCAGACTTGTTTGAATATCGTAACTTTGTTAACAGAATTATTTAAAAAAATTAAACTCAATGTAATTGTACCGGCTGAAAGTTGCCTCGCACTCGCCCCGCAATCAGTTAAAATATCTGAAAGTTCAAGTTCTGAAAGTAGGACAACGGGTACCCAAATAATAAGGATTATTAGGTATGATTTAAACTAGATGATCAATCAACCTATGGCAACAGCCTCAGACTTGTTTGAAAATCTTATTAACTCTTTAGCTGAAGTTATATAGAGAAAAGTGAAACTTAAACGTAATTATAACCGGCTGAAAGTTGGACAACGCATGGCAACGGCCTCACACTCGCCCCACAATCAGTTTCAACTTTCAAATATTATCGATCCAAACTAAATAAAATATATGTGTAATTTGGGCAGGACAATAGGTATATGAAATGAAATCTGAAAATAAAAATGTACAATCCAATATAAACGGTATCTTATATTAAGCCTTCAACTATAATGCTCCCAAAAAATGTTTACTAAAAGTAAACACTAATAAAAAAAAACTGAAAATAAATCTTTCTTACTAATCAAAAAAAACTCTAACTCAAAAGAATACGGAACCAAATTTTTAACAATTCAGAATATTGACACTGTTAACGGAAATCAATTTTATATTTTAAGCTGAACAAAATATGTTATTCGACCTTACTTATGCTTTACCCTGTAATTTGATATTACAATTTTCTTTTCTTAGTTACTCAAGAAAATTTCGGACGGTCGGCCACTATAACTTCACTAAGATTTTACTCAACAGAAAATATAATATATAATATATAAAACTATTTGACAATCGATACGGAAGAAAATACTTTAGAGCAAACGGTAGCAGAGAGCGAGATTAGCACAAAACATTCGCAGAGCGACCAAAGAAGACCAAAAATTATCGGTTTTTGAATTTATATTTTAATTCCTATCTACAATTTTTGGCATTATTGGTGGTAATTATATGTGAAATTAATTTACTTACAACAACATAATTTCTACTATACTGGACGGCTTCCGTTTTAATTAAAATAGTTTATATACTGGACGTCCCCTAGTCTTTAAATTTTTGAGAATCGGAATTAATAAAGGACCCCGCACTTTTTATATGGAAAAATGGTTTCAGTCCCGAGGTCTAATTTTTAGTGGAAAAGGTAGTTCTCATCATCCTGAACAAAAAAGCTCATGGTCACAAAAAAACCCACCGTCAGGATTTTGCTCTACGGCGCATACAATGTGCCGTATGCGCCGTACGCGATTATGGAGACATGCATGCGTGGAGGTGTGCTGGAATGAAAAGGTACTATAAACATATATCTATATATCTGGAAAATGAGGATTCCGGTCTTCCACACCACCTAATGAGTTTCCGAATAAGGTGTATGAGCTTTTTTATAGTGATTATTGGTATTTGCTCTGGTACCGAGGACGCGATGTAATAATGCTGTAGGCGTGGATACGGAAAAAGATGGTCACCCTTTTCTGTGTTGAAAACGAGGTGCAAAAATGAGGTTTCCAGTCTAAAATTTATTCCGCGTATACAAATAATCCTTTATAAACATTTCCCCTAGTATATATAGTACCTTTACATTCCAACAGACCTCCACGCATGCATGTCTCCATAATCGCGTACGGCGCATACGGCACATTGTATGCGCCGTAGCTCAAAATCCTCACGGTAGATTTTTTTGTGCCCATGAGCCTTTTTGTTCAGGATGATGAGAAGTACCTTTTTCACAAAAAATTAGACCTCGGGACTGAAACCATTTTTCCATATGAAAAGTGCGGGGTCCTTTATATTTTTAGATGTGAAGATATGTACCTTGAATTACTAATAAAAATAAATAGTTTGGTAATACTAGAAAACTAAAACGGTACCAGAAATTTCAGTCGGAAATGATGTAAGGAGTTATATAAGACTTACTGAAACTCAAAATACTAACGGAGAAATCCAAAATGGTAAAAAACATAACTCGTTACAAACTACTACTCGGGATTAGATGAACCGTAACAGTTTTCAAACCTTAGATCACAATAGTTCGTGGGAGTTTATAGAAACTTTTGTTGGTTTAAGCAATTCCTCCAAAGCAGGGTTTTGTTTTTTTGGGCCGGTGTTTTTCAGGTGAGATAAAGATATTGTTTGTTAAATATACTTCGTCTTCAATTCCTGGCGGAAACTGCAGGAAACGATGGTTGTATGAGAGGAATTTACAGCAATATGACATTACTGTTTACATTTGAAACAGGTTAGGCCATCAACAGATACGAATATTCGATATAGAGTATTTTCATAGTTTAATATAAATTGTTTTGGAATGTATTCTGTGTTGGAAACTCCAATCTTTGTAAAAGTTACTGATGATACATAAGACCTAATTTCTTCAATTCATTTTTTAAATTCTCGTGTGGAATACTACGGCAGATGTTGCATAATTTTTATTTATAAAATATAATTTTTTTATTTATTTATGTAGCAAGTTGAGATATCTATGCGCGGTTCAGCAAATCCACTGTTTACCCGGAACTCGTCACCATTCTCAGATTTATAATATTTTAAGATTAAGTAATGAAATATGTTTGTCAGAATGATTATTAAGTTTACTTCTATGTGTTGTGATATCAGTGAAATCTAAGTAATATAGATAAATTCAAAATAAAATTTGATGTGAATCGGCGAAACAAGATCAGACGACAAGCATCTGTAAGTTAAAAATTCCTTTTTACATGATAACTATCCCAATATCAAGAGAAAAATAATACTATTTCCGGAATCTGACCTTTGGACGAGCTAATTATCAAGTATCGAGAGACCTGCTTTACAGACCGCTGTTGTCAGATTAAATAGAAATCCGAGCAAATCTATTTCTTGGCATTGAATATCATGGAACCAACTATCCAAGCTGCACTTCAAAGAATTTCAGAAACTTTAACAAGCCAACTAAGCAATTTTTCATCAGAAATTATTAATGAAATTAATATCAACAAACTACAAACAGAGTTTATTACAAAATCTTTAGAAATAGCCGATAAATTTGCAATAATGGAAAATGAGTTACAAGCAACGAAAAAAGAAATCAATGAACTCAAACGAAAAAATTATTTAGTTATAAGAGGTATACCAGAATTTGAAAAACGCAATGCAGAACTGCTTGAAACGATAGTGGAATTTTGCAGAAAAGAGATTAAAATAGATATGGATTACAGAGAAATCAATTACGTACGAAGGTTGGGAAAAAAGGAAAATAAAAACCGGCCAATCCTATTGAGTTTAATATCGCTGCACAAAAAATACGAAATTATGAATAGAGAAGACTATATTAAAAAAATGGAAAATAGAAAGATCGCAAATGGTTTAAAGGCACAAGCTAAAGCTGTGATCATTAGAAACAATCAAGTTTATGTTAATGATAATAGTAAACCCCAGGCCAAAGATCAGAGTCAATCAATGAATCAAAACTATAGTGTACAGAAGCTGCCTGTAGAAGACTCCCCTTTGGAAGGAGACGAGTCCGGAAATCAAACCCAAGCTTCATCAACTTCAAAGCACAGCCAGAAAAGAAAACGTTTAACAAAGAAAAAAGACGCCAATGTAGTTAAAAGCGGTGGTTTCGATTTCTTTCTCGTTAAAAAAAAATAAAGTGAAAAATTCTGACATTAACCACTTAAATATTCTGTTATGGAATTGCCAAGGTATAAACAGTTCGAATGATTTTGATCCGCGAGATATTAGTAATTTATGTAAATTTCCAATAATAGGATTGGTAGAAACTTGGATTATCTCCGCTAACCCTGCAGTTCCTGAGTTTTTGAATAACTATAGCTTTTACTGTAGCACAGCTCTAAGAGATAAACAAAGGGGCAGGGGTAGAGGAGGTATCTTAATACTGATTTCCAGGAGTATGAAGGAAATAAAATCTATTGAAATTGTCGATGTTTGTAACATGTGGCTATTTATAAGGATACATATAAATTTTACTCATTTTATCTTAGGTGTCGTATATTTAAAACCAAGTCTAAATGACCACATGTGTATAAAGCTTTTAGAAGAGACTGTAAGAGGTGTCATCAGTAAATTCCTTTCTGATCAATTAATCATATATGGCGATTTTAATGCAAGAATAGGCCATCTTAATAGCTTCAAAAATAGCGATCCTCAGAATATACAGCTAAATATTGAACCTCGCGAATCAAAAGACAACACCGTTACATTAAGAGGCTATTAGTAGAATCATTGGAAAACTTGAGTTTTATTACACTTAACGGCAGATTCGACGATTTTCAAGCTGACTATACATACATCGGCGAGACAGGTAGCAGCGTAATCGACTTAGTTTGGACTAATTTGAACAGTATCAATAATATATTAAATTTCGGATTTAACACAAACTTTATTTCAGATCACGTAAGCTGCGTTAGTACTTTAGCTATACAACATTCTTTAGAAAGCGAATGCACTCTAAACTCCCGAACCCTTACAAAAAGTTACAAATGGGATATTTCAAAAGTGCAAGCATATAAGAATATAATATCACAGTACAACATAAATCAAAACGCAGATGAGATTGAACTATTAGATAACCAATTAAATGATGCTATTATTAAATCCTGTAGGTTTTTGGGCATGGAAAAAATATATACGTCTAACACGTTCATGCACTTTAACTCAAAACCATGGTTTGACAAATCGTGTGTCAATTTAAAAAAATAGCTCAACTCTTCAAAAAAAAAATCTTAAAAAAAGCAATTTTAATCCTAACGATATAAGAATATACAACACAGCTAAGAAATAGTTTAGAAAATTAATTAATAAGAGAAGAAAAGTGTTTACCAAAAAAATCAGATAGTGAAATTTGAAAACATAAAAAACCCTAACGAATTCTGGAAGGAAATTAAATTGAATAAAAATGAAAACAAAAACATGAAAAGAGCTATAGAAATGGATCAATTTTTAACTTTCTATAAAGACTTTTATTAGCCCACCCCACTCGTAAACATCCAATTCACGGATGTATTACATCCATATATGGATACTCCCTTCACCATACAAGAAATTTATCATGTTTTAAACCTTGCAAAGAATAATAAAGCACCAGGCGATGATAACATATCTAACGATTTTTTTAAAAATTTGCCCATTGATTGGATATTCTATTTAAAAAATATATTCAATAGGATATTTCATGAAGAAAGAATACCTTCTACATGGGCAACTTCTAAAATGATTCACTTCCATTAAAAAGGACCATTAGGAGACCCAAACAATTACCGCGGCATAACCACAAAACAAAACTGTTTACACAGCTTATCAATATTATACTTACAAACTTCGCTGAAAACTGTGAAATACTACCAGAATGCCAAACAGGATTTCGTAAATCTCGCGATTGCAATGATAAGATTTTCATATTTCATGCAATTATTAATAACTATTTACGTCTTTTGAAACTTTTTGTTTTATTCGTTGATTTTAGAAAGGATTTTGATTCCTTGGATTATAGTGTTCTCAGGGAAAAACTTTATTTACTAGGCGTTAGTTCAAAAATTCTTAGAATTCTTCTTTCCTTATATAACTCAGCACATTTTTATATAGAACAAAACGGCAATGTCTCAGATAAAATTAAAATAACGAAAGGTGTTTTACAAGGCGACTCGCTTAGTCCCCTTCTTTTTTCCATATTTATTTCTGATCTGGATAGTTATTTCAAAAAACATAATAGTAAAGGAGTTACATTAGATGAAACAACGAACATTAACATGCTAATGTATGCAGACGTCCTAGCCCTATTTGCTGAGTCACAAATTGAAATGTATCATAATATAAAAATCTTAGAGTCATACTGCGATAAATTTAATCTTGAGGTTAACACTTAAAAAAAAATTATTGTCTTCCGGAGACGATCTAACTTGGGCGAACAACCGCAATTCACATATAAAAGCTAGAAATAGTGAATTCTTACGAGTATCTAGGTGTAATATTTTCATTTAACGGACATTTCATAAACAACCTCAAAAACCGTGAGCAGAAAGCAAGACTGTCCCATCGTTTAGTTCTAAAAACCATAAATTGTTCACACATCTCAGATATAAACTCAATTAAAACTCTATATAATAACGTAGTCGTACCCACTTTCACATATGCTAGCAATATTTGGGCCCTACGTTACTTAGAAGAAGCTGAAAAAATGCAAAATCATTTTTGGAAAAACCTACTTTTTTACAAAGCTGTACAGCCGCATATGTAATTCGAACTGAGGTTAATATTTCTAAGCTGGTATATTTTATTATAAAGCAAGCTATAGAGCTTCTGAATAGAATATCAAATCATGAAAACAACAGATACACTCACAAAGCACTTGTCCGCTTAAAAAAACTATATAATGCTGATAATGTCAACTTGAAATATAATTGGATTAGTCAATTACAAGCTTGTTTAGAAAAATATTGCCAGCTCGAATTAAATATTTCCCATATAGGAGTCATTGATAAAGAATATATCTTATCTAAGTTCTTGAGTCACAATTATTGAAAAGACATGAATAAAATTCTACTTAGCACTTATAATTCTGGTTACAAATTCTTATTAGGAGACCACATTCCATTTGAAACAACCAACTATATGAAATACTCGTTACCCCTGTATATTAAGAAATTAATGGCACAATTGCGAACTGCTAATCTAGAAAATTTGTACATATATCTAAATAACACCCCGTATGCAATTAAGACGAAACTAACCTGCTCAATTTGCAATCAATTAACACCCGAATCACTCGAACATATACTTCTGACATGTCCTATGTATAGCTGCTTAAGAACTATATTTGTCAAATCCGAAAGATATTCAGATGATTTAGATGCTTTATTAACATCAAACGATATCTCTGTATTAAAAAAACTATTTAAATTCCTCAGCAAAGCGATGAAATTAAGATCGTTCATCATAAATAAATAACTGATGGCACCTCAATCTCTATTTCAATTTATCTAATAATCTAATATTTATATATATTTTCTTTTCAAACTTTTTCTACTCTTTATTCTATTTATTTATTTTTTTAATCAGGTAATACACTAATATTTTGTAACCCTCTCTTCACCTTGTTCATGTATTTGATTGTAATACTAAAGAGCAATATATATGTTATACTTGCACTAACACAAAAGACTTTTTAAAAAATTTTATTTTTACTTAGAAACAGATAGAAATGTATGATACGGTTATGAGTTCTTAACTAACTAAAACTAAACATAGTTTCCCTATTTATGATATTCTTCCGTGGGAACGTGACACAAAGTAAATAATTCTACGAAATATGCAACTATGCTTAATATAATTACATGGGAATAGCAACTAAGCTTGACATTCTAGGAGCTATAATATGACACCTGATGAGTGTGCATATAACATTGACATTCTAAGAGTTATAATATGACACCTGATAATTGTGTGGTATTTGTGTATATAACAACTTCCCTCTTAAAAAAAAAATTGATGTTATACAGCAATTTTTTAAGAGAAAAAAAAAGGAAGAAAACAATCAAAATTGAACTAAGAATGAAAATTATTTTTAACACTAAAATTAAACTATAGAAATGTCGTTCTTCGGTTGGGTTTCTTCACATCCCCTCGAATTTAAACGTGGTCTTTTCTTTGGAAGAAAGTTCAAAAGCATGCTTGATTTTTGAGGCTCTTCCGATTGAGTTTTTGGTCTTCGATGTCTTCGACACTTACAAGTCAAATAAGCGGTGACTAGTGCTATTATAAAAGCAATAGTAAGGTAGGTGAACCAAGAGATATTTTTTTCAACAAAGGGTTTGTTGATGAGGTCATCGAGATCTCTGGAATATTGGTCCAATGTAGTTTTGGTGACATCTAAGTCTTCCAAATTAAGGCTGTCTAATTTTATTGGTTTTAGTTTGGGAATGGCTATGTTTTTCGGAATATCGTCGCAACAGTCAAAGTCAATAAGTACGGGATGAGTTTCGTACGTGATATTCGAACTTTTCTTTAATCCGGCTTGCACTTTTGTCGTACCGATAAATGCTAAACAACCCATTCGAAGGTTGAAAATAGAATTTTTGGAAATAATTAGTGTCTCTTGATTTTTGTCGCACTTTATGGTTACACGTACTGGTTCGGCTATTAAAACCAGCCACGCACTGTCTTTAAGTTTTTGCACGTTGTAGCCTTGACCGATAAACAAAGTATTTTTGCAGCTTTCGGGCAAAGCTTTATAGTTTCTGAAAAGCCGTGCTTCACATATTGCATTATCGTCTATCGGGTACGCGTACAGACCACTACAAATTTTTTGGTAGGGTCCGAGAGGTTTACACTTATTTGGATTCTTGAGTGGGATATACGTCAAAGCATCTTCATCTCTTGCTAAGTACTTTTGAGAAATACTCAAAATGTCGTGTAGCCCTGTTCTATTATCATAAATTGGTATTGGAAATAAATGAAATACAGTGAAAATGTGTTGATCTATTAAAGGGATTTTAAGAACAAAGACCAGATCTGAGTGGGTTTGGTAGGCTTCGATATTAATAATTTCCAAATATTGAGCCAATTTAGCTTCATTAACAGATAACGGTAGATTTTTATGTTCTAAATTTTGAGATATAAGTTTCAAGGATGACAGAAGTTCATTGGGTTCGATAATGGTAGTATGAAGTATCTTTAAACGGGCAAATGTTATTGAGTTTAATATATCAGTTATCGCTTGTTCAAGGAATGTGTAGCTTTCCAAAAGATTCTCGCAAATTCCAAGAAATATTAATTTTGACTCTATATAATTAATTTCGTTTGCTGATTGATAAACGGCCTTCTTAATACTTTCAATATCTTGGTTTAAAAGCCCTTCATTGATTTTTATTTGGCTTATACTGGAGTTAAAGTCTTTAATGACCGTTTGGGTAACAGAAATTTGATTCTTCAAAAGATTCTCAATTTTGGTTTGGTCGGATTTTAGTTGATTGATACAATTCGTGTAATATTCGCCATCCGACGCGTCAAGATTTCCAGTGATTGATTTAAAAATGGTACCGATTCCGTTTAGTATCCCGCGTTTGTGTCGTTTAACGTCAAGCGTTATTTGGTCAAGTTTATTTTTAATAGATTTTGAAATCTGAAATAATAGTGTAAGTTGATTTTTGACTTCTGAATGAAAATTATTGATAGGGTTGTTGCCGGGACAGATAGATTTTTGAAGTTTTTCTAATATTTGATTATTTGAAGTGTATGCGATTTGTAGGGAGGTAATATTCTTATGTACTAAAAGCGTCCAATCTTCGTTGGTAACTACTATTCTTGTCTCATCGTGGTAGTAGACTCCTATCGTACTATTTATCGGGTTGATTGTGAATTGGGAAACCACTGTTCCGATCAGCAGTAGAATCCTAGAAAAGATTAATTTTCAAAGTAAGGTTTCAACATGTCGAAGTTGTATTTTGATTTTTGTTTCGTCACTGGGTTAAGCACCGTTGCTGAGTTATTTTTATGAATTTCTACAATTTCGAACGGACCGTTGAATTTATTTTGTAATTTGTTTTTTATTTGTGTTTCTTTTACATATACTTTGTCTCCGACTTTGTAATCTGGCGTATTACCGGAAACATGTTGGTCAAAACGGACTTTAGCTTTATTCTTTTTATCTAGTGTTTTCGCGCGAGCTATTTTATAGTAATAAGATATTCGGTTGTTGAGGTCTCTAATATATTTAGTGATTAATTCCTGTTCATTATATAGTGTTTCTGGAGGTCTACTTGATGTATGTCCAAAAACTAATTCGTATGGCGTGAAACCATGAGTCTTATTTTTAGAATTGTTATAGCTTATAACGGCATATGGTAAAATATTAAAAGGGTGTTCAGTGGGGTTTTCGGCGACATGAATTCTGATCATTTCCAATAGGGTCGAGTGGAATCGTTCTATTGATCCATTGGATTGGGGATGACTTACGCTAGAATTTGTTATTTTTATATCAAATAATTTGCAAAGGTCTTTGAACAAATGATTGTCAAATTCTCGCCCAAAATCGCAATGTATGCGTAAAGGAGTTCCGTAATGTTGGAAATAAATTAACAAGGTATTTACGATCGACTTGGCAGTTTTGTCCGGAATAGGATATACTTGTGAAAATTTTGTTAATTCATCGCGGATTGTAAGTGCATAATTTTTTGTTGGAACTTCTAAAAGATCTATATTTATTCTTTCGAATGGTGTTTTGGGTGTTTCAGTGATGACAAGAGGACTATCAGTATTTTTTCGATACACCTTTGTCTGTTGACAAATCTCACAAGCTTTAATGTGTTTTTCAACGTCTCTAGTAAGGCCAGGCCAATTATATTTTTGCCTTATACGTCTTATGGTTTCGTTAATACCGCGGTGTAAATGTGTTTTTCCATTATGATATTCATCCAAAATAATTGGTATTTGATCGTTGTCCGGTGTTTTTGCAATATTCTGGCAGACTTTAAATTTTAATTCGGTTTCGGACAAAATAAATGACAGCATTTCTAAAGAGGGTAAATCTGGATTATTTTCGACGGCGTATACTTCATTAGCTTTAAAAATATCTTTGCTTAAAAATAATGCAGCGAATAAATATTCATTTAAATCATGCAGATCGAAAGGAAGAGGTATTATTAAATATTTTCGGTGCCTTACAGTTTTGCTACTAAAGACATTTATTTTACAAGGAGAGAAATCAGCATTTTCCTCAAAAATATCTTCGATAATTTTGTCGTGTAGGTCTTCCATACATTTGTGTCTAAAGAAGGTTAAAATATTTTTATTGTCTTTATCTAATAATTGTTTATTTGTGAATTCAATTTTTGAATAATTCGTTAATGATTTGGTTTTATATGATTCAATAAATCTGTTGAATTCTCTTTGGGCTTCTTCTACAGAAGCATTATCGTATTCCTGATTTTCTACAATTTCGTCTCCTTCGCACTCGTTTGAGGGACCGGGATTCTCTCTCGCTTGTAATATTGAGTAGGGATTTGTTTGACCTAAATGTGAATGAAATAAGACGCAATTTTGAGTGTAGTTTGATTTAATTCGGGAGAGAGCGTCGGCATTTCGATTTGATTTGCCTGGTTTGAATTCTATCTTGTAGTCGTATTCCTCAAGTTTCAGGCGCCACCGGGCAAGTCGACTACCAGGATCTTTAATTGAAAACAACCATGTAAGTGGACGATGGTCTGTTAATAAAATAAATTTCCGGCCGAACAAATACGGACGAAAGTGTTTGACGGCCCAAACAATAGCTAGTAACTCCCGTTCTATTGTTGAATATTTTGTTTCGGCTTTACATAGGGTGCGAGATGCAAACGCTATAGGTAAGTCTTTTCCTATAGGCCCCTGTGAAAGGACACCGCCAATAGCGAATGAACTGGCGTCAGTTGTGAGAATAAATGGTTCATCAAAATTAGGATAAATTAAAATGGGAGACGTAATTAATGATTTTTTTAATTCTTCAAATGAGTTCACACACTCATTGTCGAAGTTAAATACGACGTCTTTTTCCAACAATTTTGTTAAAGGTTTTGATATTTTCGCGAAGTTAGGGATAAATCTTCTATAATATCCCGCCAGACCCAAAAAGGATTTTATCTCTTTTTGGTTACTAGGTTGAGGAAAATTTTGGATACACTCTATTTTTGCCGGGTTAGGTTTTACTCCATCTTGAGTAATCAAATGTCCCAGATAAGCGACTTCCTTTCTAAGGAATTCACATTTGTCCGGCTGGATTTTGAGATTGGCGTTTCTGAGACGCTTGAAGACTTCGGTTAATCTGTCAATATGGTCATGAATGGTGGGAGAGTAAATAATAATGTCGTCCATGTAGACGAGACATCTTTCATTTTGGATGCCGACAAGAATGTTGTCCATTACACGTTGGAATGTAGATGGAGCATTCTTTAATCCGAACGGCATTCTGTTAAATTCAAAATGTCCGTTTTCAACTGTGAAAGCGGTCTTTTGAATATCCTGGGGTTCTATTTCAATTTGATGGAACCCAGAAGCAAGGTCTAGGGTAGAGAAGTATTGACACTTGCCTAATTGATCCAAGAGGTCAGAAATATTTGGTAAGGGGTACTTGTCGTCCACAGTGACCTCGTTGAGTTTCCTATAATCGACGACAATCCGCCATTTCTGTTTGCCTGAGGCGTCAGCTTTCTTCGGCACAACCCAGACAGGGGACGACCAGGGAGAATTTGAAGGTCTGATTATCTTTTGTTCCAACATTTTATTTATCTGAGTTTTAACCTCTTGTTTGTGAATTTGGGGGTACCTATAAGATTTCGTATAAATCGCCTTTGAACCATTTGTGTTAATTGAATGTTTAATTTCATTCGTGAAAGACAGCTGATCACCGTCTAGATAAAAAATATCTGAAAAATCTAAACAAAGCTGGGTAATTAGGGAACTCTCTTCCTCGTTAAGATGTTCTAATCTTAACTGATTTTTAATTTCAAAATTCCTATCGTTACTTCCGGTATCGTTTGATACATTACAATTATTTAATGAATTGAATTCTATCGGTTCTATTTTTAGATCTGAAATTTTAATTTTTTTTGTTATTGCGTTTACATTAAGAACTGACGTAAAAAATTCGCCATTTTCATTTACTCTTACAATTGCGTTTGGCAATTTAACTTTTTCAATTTCTTGTCCTAGCAAGAGTGCGTCTGTATTCTTTAGGCTACATTTTAATTTAAAAATTTGTTCAACGCGAGGTTCTATCATGATAATGTTATCACAATTTTTCGTTTCTCTATTTTCTCTTATTGGGGTATCGTTTTCGTTATCAGTGACTTTAAACAAGGGTATTGTTTTGAAATTAGTGATAAGTTGTCTATTCTTTATATCTACTATACACTTATAATGATCTAGGAAATCAGACCCTAGTAATCCATCGAAGTCAATGTCTAAATTACAAATATATACTTTATGAGGGTCGTTCTCAGTAAATGGTATGAGGACAGATTCATTCATTATTATTTTTTGATCCGTTATACCTTGTATTACAACATTCTCGCGAAATCTTTTTTTATAGTTTTTGCAAGTATTTGGTTTAAAAACGGACAGACCTGCGCCTGTATCAATTAAAATTTTGAAGGTATTTGTCGCGTCTTTAATATAGAACATATTTTTTGAATTTACTGTCAGAGCGGGATTTATAGGAATATTTGTTCTGGGCAATTCAGATCTGGGTTGAAATCGTCCAGGTTCAAAGTTTGGATTTGTGTTTCGATTTCCGAAATAGGGGGTTCGGTTTGAATTGGACCTGACTGAAAATCCAAACTAGAATTTTCGTACGGATTGGATGAATTATAATCATCAAAATTCTCATAGCTATTGTTTGTATAGTAGTTTGAAAGCTCTTGATTTTCGGCTGTATAATGGTAGAAATTTGATAAATTTTGGGGTTCTTCGTAATCTTCAATACAATCAAAACTATAGTTTTCAGATGTTTGATTATTATCATGAAATATTTCCGGATTATTAGCGGTATAATAGTCATTTAGCATTACTGGATTATTAGCAGAATAATAATCGTTACATATCTCCTGACCGTTAACAGTATAACTGTCATGGGAGTCGTTTACGTATTCTTGAGGTTGATTGCTATTAAAATGTAAGGTTCTCTGTCTGTTTTTATCAAAATTGGGATTGGGTTGGATGGTAGGTACTCTATTAAAGTTTACGTTAGGATTTGGTTTGATAACGGGTTGGCGAATTTGATTTTGAAAGCTGGGTTGAGAAGACTGCCCTTGCTGAAAGTTATTGTAATTATTACGAAAAGGTTGGGGTTGATTGGATCCCGAAGTACTCTGATGATTGTTCGAAATATTATTTGGAAAGTGATTTCTAAAATTTGGAGTATGGTTTGAATTTTGGTTTTGCCGTTGTCTAGTTAGGCACTCATCGAATGTATGCCCTATTCGTTTACAAAATGAGCATTGTTTGTTTTGGTGGGTTGGTTTTCGTATTGATGTATTGCTCTGATTTGAAGAGGTACTTGCAGTATTTCTTGGAAGTTTTTGGTTTTCGAAATAACTTAGTTGGAGTTCACGTTTAACTCGAATAGTGGCTGAAACCATGGTAGTAGGGTTACTTGCCCTAACAATATGACCTATTTTAGGGTCCAGCCCAGTTAATAAGGTATTTAAAACCAATGATTCGATTAGACGGGCCTGTGCGATTTTTTGATCAACAGTTAAAGGCTGTTTACCAATGGAAGATTGCATCTTTGCTTCATGCGTTTGTAACCGCGCAATAAACGTTAAAGGAGATTCATTTGGAAGCTGACGTATTCTTTGTAAATCTTGAATAAGCGAATTCAAATCTCGTGAATCACCAAAGTGTGATTCCAATAAATTCTTAATATCTTCCCAATGAGATGGGTCGCGAGAGTTAACTAACTCTGATGCTTTACCTTTTAATTTGTTTTTTATATGAAGTGTTAAAAGTGTTTTTTGATCGCCTACTGCCATGTTTATTGCTGTTCTGCATGCGTTTAAAAAACTATTTAAAAATATTTGGTTGCCATCGAATTCCGGCACTATTGAAAATATTTCTGAAAGTTTATAAGGTTCTAGTTGTACATCTGGATTTAGAATAGGCTGAAATTGGGGGTTAGCTTGATTTTGAGGGTCTGGTGCGACTGGATTTTGACCGTTTTGTTGGTTTGCTGAACTACGTGTTTCGGGCATTTTAATTATTTATGAAAATATAAGAGAGAATAAAAAAAAAATTATCTGCGACTTATGATAATAAAACACCACAATATTTCACAAAAGATTAAACAAGAGATATTTGCTTACGTATATGCTGTTTTCATTCCTTCTTATGGCAGATGAAATCCAATTCCGTGAACGTTGTTACACCAGGTGGGCCAATTGCGTGTTCCCGATGCCGGATAGACCGTCCGCGATAGTAGAAATGCACTTATTTATTTTAGAGCGTTTTTTCGTTTTCCTTAAAGGCTAGGAAACCACCACACTTAGTTAGGATGTCCGTGTTCTAGGTGTGTTTTAGGAATCCTACTGACTGCGCCAAATGTTATACTTGCACTAACACAAAAGACTTTTTAAAAAATTTTATTTTTACTTAGAAACAGATAGAAATGTATGATACGGTTATGAGTTCTTAACTAACTAAAACTAAACATAGTTTCCCTATTTATGATATTCTTCCGTGGGAACGTGACACAAAGTAAATAATTCTACGAAATATGCAACTATGCTTAATATAATTACATGGGAATAGCAACTAAGCTTGACATTCTAGGAGCTATAATATGACACCTGATGAGTGTGCATATAACATTGACATTCTAAGAGTTATAATATGACACCTGATAATTGTGTGGTATTTGTGTATATAACATATATATTATTAATGAAATATGTTTGTCAGAGTGATTATTAATTATTATTCTACTGATATTCTGATCTGATATTACACCTTGTAATTAAATATTGAATTTCACCAAGTTAAACACTTAACCACTAAATTGGGGATTCAAATTAAAATCGTAGCGCCGTAGTGGCGATAACTGAACTACTTCTTTGTACATTATTGTATAACCTCAATTATCTTTAACATAAGATGTTTCTTTTCGCATTTTTTTATTATATTCGTAGTTCCACAAGTATTGTTAATTGTATTTATTATACAAATATTATAAAATAATGTACAAAGAAATAGTTCCGTTTTATGCCACCAGGGCTGGCACTCTGTAATTTGTATTTTAAGGAAAAAGATAAAGAATAAGCAAACGAAAAGAATCGCTATACTTGGTTAGTGGTACTCTATAAGCGAATCTCTATCGCCTCGGCTATAGTTCGACAAGATTCGGGATCGTCAATCGGATAGAGAATAATCTACTAATAATTCAGAAAACATTATGCAGATTTGAGATTTATCTGTTAGCTTTGGTAACCTCACATTTTCATTTATGCTTAAGTATTTACCTATTTGCTTGGTGCATAATTAATATTGTTTAGTGATTTGTTTAATAGCTGTGGCAAAGAGTAGACATTCTGTTTTGTTAATGTATCGGGTTTTGTTGAAAATCTTGCCAGTATAAAGATTTCTTGTAAATGAAATCAAAAACATTGCAAGAATGATAGTTTTTTCAGGTAGGTATAATATTATTCCACAAACACAACCTTTGACACAACAAACCCTAGAAAATTGAAATTAATAACAACAACATAACCTCTTTCCTTTTTTGATCGAACAGAGATGAAAAATCTTACACATTGAGTACAATAATACAATGTATGTACCTATCTTAAATAGAAACACCCTTGGAGTAGTCGCTATCATTCGCTTCGCCACAGAGGACAGTAGGTACTCTGTGGATTCGCTATCGCATCTTTGGTCATGTTTCGGAAACGTCCGAACTCAGTTACAGAGTACGGAATAGCAAAGAGAAAGAGAAGAGAATCTTTATCGCTGTTTTGTTACAGAGTGCCAATCCAGATAAAGTATCGCTTATATTGAATTCCTAATATAAAAATATATTGACAAATAACGAAATCAATTAACAATTCATGATAAACACAATAAAGATAAGGATTGATAAATAAAGAGCGACACACTTACGGCTAGGAACCCGTATCAGTTCTTTAGGTGAATTCATGCAAGGAAAAATTAAAACTTAGATTAATTTAAAACTAAGAACATAAAACCCTGTAATTTAATGTTGATATTCATGCAAAAAACTAAGATTTAAATTAAAACTAAGAAAGATGGCCAACTTTCGCGTAAGAAATTAATTTCTTCCATGAATTCGACACAACGCATTCGTCAAGCCCTGATCACAGATCACCTTCTGCTGATTTGTGTTAAGTTATTGTTTACATAAGCTTGTATATTATTATTACATGTTTGAACATATTTTTATAGTTTGCAATAATATTTTTCGTAAACAAGCTGGTTTACATTTAATATTTATCTTTAGTTATTTGACAGCTCGATTACTATTGGAAGTTTTGACAAATGATTGGAAAGAGTGCGCATGTCCGGTTGGTTTATCAATTTCTTAATTTATTTTGCATGAATAAATGACTATTTTCAGTTTAAATGTAATCTTAAATTAATTTTAGTTTAGTTGATGTTGCATAAGTGCCACTTTGATTTTTTTTACCATTCCTCAGATCGTAAGTTCATGTGTATTTAAGTATCGCAGAATCTAACAGTATAATCTTCGCTCTCATAATAAAATATTCATATTCGAGTTGTGTCCAGTGTATAGTTCCAAAACAAATTGTTTACAGAACTATTGAACATTTTATCGGTTCTAGCGATCACTTTTGTTGTTATTAATAATTACCATTCATTAAACCGTAGTGATGGCAAAATAAGTATTTTCTGTTTGATTTGGTCATGCATGAGAATTGAAATATTTTCATTTTTTAGGACTGGTAGATAATTGACATTACATTTACAAGAACGATCGTGTACATGCGGGTTGGTAAATAAACCAATAGTTTATTCGTACCTAATGGAATTTTTAAGTGTGAACAGTTGTACAGGAAATACCATTTTTTTTATCGACAGGAATACATGGGCGGTGCTAGAAACCGCTGGCTGGGTTCAATTGAGGTGTGCAAAATTAAACTTAGCGTACATGAGACTAAGTTTATTTTCAATGCACCTGTAAGTATGAATAAACTCTACCTGTATTTTTATGAGAAAATTATCATGCAATTATTTCATAATTTTCACATAAACATATTTATATAAACAAATCATTTAATCATGATTTTCTAATATTATATAAAAATGTCAAAAAATATGGATATTATTATTGTTAATGGTTATTTTGGGTCCTGTCCTTATGCTTCTTTACAGGATTATGTGGCTATCAATCGTTGAAAATCACTGAATAGTATATAAATAAAAGAACTTTATTCCTCAAAGCTATAGGGAGAGTTTATTAAATTTATATGCCAGGAAGGGGTTTTTTTTTGGAAGGTGAGGATAAACATAAGCTTTTGGTCAAGGTATATGTATAGGATATATATTGTTATGGTATGAACATACCCAAAATAAATCATTTTAAAATAATCATAAGGCAATACGACCAACTCTGTTATTTGGTTACTTAGTTAAATAAATTCATCACAATAAAAGAAATATAATAGAAATAAACTAATAAATAAGTCAAATTAAAACATGCAAAACTGATAATATTAATAATAATAAAATAAATAACATTCTTTATAATAAGTTTTGGCAAGCACTATATTCTAAATTATTAATCAATTTTAATAAACCCTGTATAATCGAAGAATTTAAGCTATAAATTGACAGATAAAAACAGGAGTACCAACTTCAAGCAAATCGTGTAAAATACCAACCTAAATTTTAAGGTTATAAAAGATATAAATACAAATTTTTGACCACTGCAATGATAAAAACAATAACATAAAAATGAAACAGACACCATATAGTAACTAAAACATAATTTATTTTGAATAAACTTACAATAATTTTAAAGATTGGAAATATCAATTTAGTAACAAACTTTTAAAATAAATTTCATTGCTTGAAATAAAACAAAAGAAAGTTTGTTTAGAAAACAAATGAAAAAATCAACAACTTGTATAAATTTCTCCGAAGGAGAAAGACGTAGAAAAATTTGAGTTGAAATTAAAAGTAAAAATCTTAATAAAACTATATAAAATATTCAAAAGATTAATAATATATTATTTATGTAAACATAATTATAAGGAGTCAGTGATACCTATCATTAATAAAAGTAAAATAAGTAAGAATACTTACAAAGTGCCGGTAAGCGTATATCTACCTCTGAATTTATAATTTTAATCAAGACGAACTGATATATCTGGCATAGTTTTGTCGATATAACCAAGAAATCTTCCACAACAAACAGACTGTGTAAAGTCCACCGTTTTTTTTGAAGAAGGAAAATACCGGATTTGATTCTCAGCTGACAGTCTGTATATTCTGCAGGCCTTTCACACATTCTCCAACCCATTGAAACCTTCGAATTTGAAGAGAGAATAAAAGTATAAACTAACAAACATTCAGGTACCTACCTACTGTTCATATTAATTTTAAGTTTTTTTTTATGTAGTATAAATTGTTTGCTTATTAGAATCTAATTGTTTGCTTAGATATAATTAGATAAAAATACTTACAGAACATTTAATAATAATCAATTCGTTAGATTAACGTTTTTTTCATCAAGTTTCATATTCCAAGAACAAAGTAAATAAATTTCTTCTTTTTTTTTTACTAGATAAATTGTCTATTATAATTAAGGTCACATAGCCACGTAACTGAATTTAGTTCTGTGAGTATAGTTAAATAGTGTGCCTGAATGAATGAATGAAAATTTAGATAAATAAGAATTGGAGTAACTGTATAAATTGTATAATTTGAATATTTTATTATATATAAAAAACCTAATAATAATAATAGTTCAATAAAAGATAAAACACTTATCCAATAGTACAGGTGGCTGTTTTGTTTTAATGTCTATGATTCAATTGCAGTAATATACTTTAATGCCAACTTTCAACACGAAGGCCAAAGAACAGAGTCGGTCTTCAAAAAAAATTTCAATTTGACCTCACAATAAAATATTCCCTGAGAGTATAAAAAAAAATATACAAATAATAATATAATAAAATAAAAATTAAGAGTCTCATAAAATAGTCGAGATAATCATTAATGGCGCCCAACTAAAATATAAATAAAATTTTAAATAATAATAAATATAAAAAAAAGGTAAGTATTAAACACTATAATAAACAAAATTTATACATATTAAATATATAAAAAAAAAGCATACTTACCATAACCATATCAATATATATATATATATATACTGATATTACTTTCTATAAATAAAAATAAAATGAATTAATTTTCAAAACCTGTATTAATTGCGATTACGTTTTGAAATTATTATTGGGATGCTCCGATAAGCTTGAAGAAACATTTCAAATTTGAGGTATAATTTTAGTTTCATTTAAATTTAGTTACCCGTTTTCTACATCGTCCCTCTTTACTAAATATAATGCGTTTGTGTCTAAAATATGGGTAATTGTTTCTCGAGAAATCGTTTTCAAAATTTTTTAATTCAGGAAATTTTAAAATGCACTGAAGCTAAGACCAATTTACTTCGGGAGCGCCTTAAAGATTCCCTTTGCGATTAATAATTAAATGGCCTGCCTAAAATAATGTTTTGTCATTTCCCATTGATACAAAATCACACAAAAGCAAACACGTTTATTTTCTTGTCTATTCAATTTTAAAACTCACATTGCACCAATTTAAACAAAAAATATGAATAGGAACAAACGCCTACAGCGAAGTCTGCTGCACCTTTGAGGTTAAATCTACTAATACAACTTTAAAGTGGCAAAGTTAGGTAGCTGCGACGTAACGGCCACTTTGAATATACAATTTAGGTGCCAATCACTAAGATGTTTATTTCTTAAAACCCGCCATATTTAATACCAGTTTTAAGACCGTCATTATGCTGAAAAATAAACGCGACATTCAAAAAACTTTTTTTCATCAGTACCTCTTCAAATTCCGGAAAGTTCATACATTTTTTCATGGTTTTAAGTGACCAAGGTTGTTAAAAAAGCTTTGTTTGAGACATCTGGGTACTTATATAATTTCAAAGACGGGCCCTTATTTCGATCTACGACACCTATATTTAACAGTAAATTTTCAATTGTTGAAACTTTTATGATTTCCAACTCCTGAACAAATATTCTTGTGTTTGGATGTAATAATTAAATCATAAAAATTCAATAAAAAAGACAACCTCAGTGAGCAAAGTTTTGTATTTGGTGTCGACCATCACACCCTTACGTTTTTGACAGGTAACCGCTACGTGGCTTAACCGTGAGTATATACTATCTTATAACGTCGTTGGAACGTAGCTGCCACCTAGAAAGTGTTCCCCAATTTGGTAACCGCCACGTAATAGAACGGTTTCTATTACGTGGCAGAGAATTTGGCAATACACTTTAAAGTTTCTAAAGTAGTGGCAACTACGTTCCCTCCAGCAAAAATGCTACTTGGGATCCCCGTACCTTCAAGTAGACGAGTAAGGTTCACTGTATGCGTGCCATATGTTTCAGCTGGCACATTGGTCTCTCCGAAAATTGTTTGTCCCCTTGGGACCAGTACCTCAAAGTCAGATAAGATATATAGGTTACGGCAAAGATTACAAAATAAAGATTTATTTTGTAATCTCCATGCCCAAAGTTTGCAGCTGTGATCCCCGTTATACAGTCCTATTTTATACAGATGAGCACGGAGCATGATCCGTTAGATAACATGTCATGATTCTTAGTTGATTCGGTAGTTCTTCGGCCCGTTTAACACATATGTCACCTATAAGGTCTTACTGTGTACTTACTTTGGAGTGTTCTTCCACTGTAGTCTATGTATCCATTTTTATATTTGTCCTCGGACCACTTTCTTTGTAGTCCTAACAAATATAGTTGCTGAACCTCTTCTCGCAAGTTCATCAGCCTATTCATTTCCAGAAATATCGTTATGTCCCAGCACCCACACTAATCTTACTTTAACGTGGTCTGCCAATTCATTTAGTTTTTCCGGCATTTCTCCAACAGTCTGGATGTTACCTTGCGACTATTTAGAGACGCAAGAGCTACCTGGCTATCAGTTAATATGTTTATCCTACGAGTATCAGTTCTGTATTTGTTAATTTTGACACATTGTAGGATAGCATACATCTCCGCCGGAAATACGAGAGGTATGTTTTCCTAGTGAGAAGAAACATCTTGTGTTCCTCATTTACACCCCTGCTCCTGTCCCTTCCCCAGTCTTCGAACTGTCTATATGCCAGGTCTCACTTCGAAGAAACTTCAGACTGCCTGGGTCTTGCCAGTCCTTTCTGTGAGGTATCTCCATCTCATATTTAGGGCCGGGGAGAAGTTTAGTGGCTATAACGTCCTTGCTGTATTCGCTGGTTAGGTTCAAAATTATTAGCAGTTTATAATTGCCATAATTATTATATCTGCGATAATTAATAAAATTTTGTTATTTTTCAGAAAATGTATTTGCTTGTACAACTAACTAAGTGCATATGGTAATTGAGGCCATTTATAAAAGTTTTTAGAAATAGTTCTTAATGTAGAATTTTTAATAATTTAACATTATTTAAATCATTGGATATACATATCTATTGCTGAACATAAAATACTACGAGCATCTTGGATATTGAATCCAAAATTTTGAGCACTTTAATCTTTTTCTAGAAATAATATCTTGTAAAATTGAATAAATTGATCTTTGATCAGAAAATGAAATTAAAAGTGAATCTTTAACACTATCACATGTATCTAATTCTGTTCAAGAGGCTATTAAACCAGCTGCTCAGCCGGTTGATTTAATTATAAGCGTGGAAAATTAAAAAATATTCATTGCATGATTAGGATAAGTAGTATTTTGATTATTGATTCAAAAGATTTCACAAGATTTTATAAATCTATTGATTTCTTTTGGATTACCATCAAAAGTTGGAATATTATCAGCTTGGTATTTAATTAATTGAAGGTTAGGTTGTGTCATTTTTAAAAGTTTTAATTTTTTTAATTCAATTATTATATCTTCTATGATTGGATGATGAATTTACTTTTTTGGATGTGTATAAAAGAAATGAAGGATGCACTAACAAGTTCTCTTTACTTGACTAATGACTTCTTTTTCTGTCCTCACCAATAGGGCTATACAGTTTTCTCTAGAGATGTCTCACAGTTTTTAACACACTTTCTCTTAAAGTTCTCACCAACTAATTGTTAAAACAGAAATTGCACAAAAGTCCGACACAGTGTGTGCTTTGCACATTTATGGAAATCCTACTGACTACGCCAATTATAAATTCGGTGTTGAAAAACTGAGTTTTTAATTAATCATACAACAATTAGACAACAAACATTACAAATACATGAATGAAATTAACTATACAGGGTGATTCATTAGGAATGGGCAATCTCTGAACTGGAGATACTATACACACCAAAATATGGTGATTGAGCTGAACATGTCTTATAGAATTGTTGCAGGTTTACGAGATACAGGGCATTCAAAGTTGGAATTTTAATTTGAAATTTCTTAATAATTTTGTGATTTTAAGCAGCATCGTCTTGAAAATTGGCAACTTTATGTTATATACACCGAGGGGAGAAACACCCACTACAAGGAAATTAGAAAAGCTGAAAGAAATAGCTTCAGGAAGTTATGTGAAGATATAAACACAACACCTGCTGCGGCAAGACTTTACAAAGTCATGGCGAAAAGTAGGGTCAACACAGATATGGCTTTGAGGATGCCAGACGGTAAATATACCGAAAATGAGGAGGAAAGAGTGCGACTCTTACTAGAAACTCAGTTTTCTGGAAGTACTCCAAACAGAGGAGATAATCCTCTCGAAGGTCATAACAGGCATTCGAGAGAAAGTACTACAATGGCCAAGCACATTTGTAGTAACGATAGGTTGGAATGGGCTATGAACACCTTTTAAAACACCTGGAGCAGATGGGATTTTCCCAGCATTGCTCCAGCAAGGACAAGACGAAATTCTACCACATTTGGTTAAAATTAGTCGAAGTAGCTTGGAACCGGGTTATATACCAGAAGCATGGAGAAGGGCAATAGTAACCTTCATTCCAAAAGCTGGAAAAAGGAACACAACAAACCCCAAATCCTTCAGACCAATTAGCCTAACATCGTTTGTGCTTAAAGCGATGGAAAAAGCTATTGACAACTGTATTAGAACGGAAATCCTAGAGAGACTACCTCTCCACCCGTATCAGCACGCTTACCGGGCAGGTATATCTACGGAGACTGCACTGGTACAACTGACGGAGGAAATCCAAGGTGCCTTAGACAACCAAGAAACTGTAGTATGTGCATTTTTGGACATAGAAGGAGCTTTGACAACACTCCACATGAAGCTGTCAAGAGAGCATTAAATAGAAGAGGTCAGCACAACATCCAAATGGATGTCGGAACTGCTCACCACTCGAGTAGCAGAGACGAGAACGAGTAAAAACCTTGTCTCCATCTGCTCAACCAGAGGATGCCCACAGGGAGGAGTAGCATCCCCATTAATGTGGAGTCTGACGGTTGACGAACTCCTGTGTGGTTTGACAGACCTCGGAATATCCTGCCAAGGATATGCCGATGATATTGTTATAACAGCCAGGGGAAAATTTGAAAACACCCTTTATGACATCGTACAAAAGGGTCTGAACTATACAAATAGCTGGTGTAGGCAAGTGGGACTCAGCATCAACCCCACCAAAACCATCTTGATAGCCTTCACTAAGAAAAGAAAACTCAACCTCAAAACCATTAAACTTGATGGGAACGACGTTGAATGGAGACAAGTAGTCAAGTATCTAAGTTGGACTCTAGACAGCAAACTCCTGTGGAACAAACACAAGAAGGAGATTACATACAAAACAAAAATGGCTCTAATGGTGTGCAGGAATCTGGCAGGGAGAAACTGGGGTTGTGACCCAAAAATCCTGAGTTGGATGTACACTGCCATAGTGAGACCAATCATCACTTATGGAGCCATTGCGTGGAGTAGTAGAACTAGCCTCTTGACGACGAGAGAAAACCTCTCCAAAATTCAAAGACTAGCCTGTATATGCATAACAGGAGCAATGAGTACATGCCCAACGGCAGCAATGGAAGTGATTCTCAACCTCACACCATTACATATGGTGGTGGAGAGTGTTGCAGAAAGAACAAGATACAGACTAAGTAGAGAGGGAATCATTAAAATAAAAACCACCTCTTCACTTCTTAGAAATCGGACAACCTGGGACATGCCACAGGAAGGTATGATGAAAAAGTATAATTTTTCAAAGAAATCCGTTACGGAATTAAGCAACATGAAGGAATGGGATCCAAATACCATTTCCAGACTTGGAAAGAATGCCATTCAATGGTACACAGACGGCTGAAAAGCAATAGAAGGAACTGGGATAGGAGTGTACGGGCCAGGAACCAAACACTCTGAAAGCTTGGGAAAAACCCCAAGTATCTTTCAAGCGGAAATTCACGCAATAAGAAAGTGTGCCCAGTTCAATATTGACAAAGGATATAGAAGGCAAAGGATTATCATAATGTCTGATAGTCAAGCAGCCATTAAAGCGCTGAGTTCTTGTGTAATCAGTTCCAAAATGGTGTGGGAATGCCTAGGCAAACTTAATGAACTAGGCGAGAACAATATAGTCACCTTACTGTGGATTCCAGGACACACTGGAATAGAAGGAAACGAAATAGCAGATGAACTAGCGAAGAGGGGGACTGAAATACCCTTTTGGGGGCCGGAACCCTTTTGCAGAATCAGCTCCAATGTAATATTGGAAGAAATAGGTAAAGTCGAAGAAAAGAGTAGATCTGACAATTGGAAAGATCTAGTAGGGCTTAGGCAATCAAAGATTCTTCTGGGTGACTACAACCTGTTGAGATCAAATGAATGCATAAGTCAAAGCAAAAGAGTTTTAACAGGAATCCTAACGGGGCATTGTCGCCTGAATGGGCACCTTAAAAAGCTCAAAATAGTGGAGGAAGAAGATTGTAGATTTTGTGGAATGGAAGAAGAAACCTCCATCCACATACTTGCGAACTGCACAGTATTTCAGAATCCTAGGGCACAGTACCTGGGAGACTACTGGATAGAAGAGGGACAGTTACTTAAGTTGATGCCTGCAGATATCCTAAAATTCCTCCGGGAAATAGGACTAAAGGAGCTACTGAGCTACTAGTATCTGAGACTCTCCTCAGAAACTAAGTAGAAGTAAGGGGGCACAATAGATCTTTTAGGTCTCAGTGAATGTTACCCCAAAATACATACATACATACTTTTAAGGATGTGTATAAAAGAAATGATATAAAGGATGCACCAACAAGTTCTCTTTACTTGACTAATGACTTCTTTTTCTGTCCTCACCAATAGGGCTATACAGTTTTCTCTAGAGATGTCTCACAGTTTTTAACACACTTTCTCTTCTCTCTCTCTCCAACTAATTGTTAAAACAGAAATTGCACAAAAGTCCGACACAGTGTGTGCTTTGCACATTTATGGAAATCCTACTGACTACGCCAATTATAAATTCGGTGTTGAAAAACTGAGTTTTTTATTAATCATACAACAATTAGACAACAAACATTACAAATACATGAATGAAATTAACTATACAGGGTGATTCATTAAGAATGGGCAATCTCTGAACTGGAGATACTATACACACACCAAAATATGGTGATTGAGCTGAACATGTCTTATAGAATTGTTGCAGGTTTACGAGATACAGGGTATTCAAAGTTGGAATTTTAATTTGAAATTTCTTAATAATTTTGTGATTTTAAGCAGCATCGTCTTGAAAATTTGCAACTTTATGTTTTTTGGCATAAACATTACGAATTTTATGCTGAATTTAGCACTTTTCATACAGGGCATTAGTTACACTCTGTTACTTAGGTAAATTACAACATTACTTTTTTGCCTAATGAGTTACGGCTAAAATGACTGAAGAATCTAAAAGGCAGTTTAATTTTGAATAGAAAAGGTACTCTTGTTGATTTCATGTAACTGTATCAGTTTTTGAGTTATTTGCATTTTAAACATTCTATGAATTTTGTTTTATTGTGAAATGAATTTATTCCTTTAAATTACTATTATGCGGGGTAACAACAGTAAAGACAACAAATAACAATCAGTAACAGTAATAAAAGAAAAATTCAAAGTGACTGCTCAAAATGCCCGTCTTCCACTTCAATACACTTTATAAGGCGCCTCCTTAAAGATCTTTGAACATTAAATAACATTTGTCGATTATTTTTAAGAATATTAGCAGCTTCTTGAATTTTTTGTCGTAATTCTTGGATGGAATAAATTGTATCTTTGTAAATCACGTCCTTTATTTGTGACCATATCGAGAAATCTAGAGGGTTTAAATCTGGACTTTTAGGTGGCCAAACAAATTCACTGCTACAATCCACCGATGAGGAAAATGTTCATTTAGGTATTGCCGTTCTGGCAGAGACAAATGTGGCGGCGCCCCGTCTTGCATAAACCACATGTTCCGCCTCATAGCTAGTGGTACATCTTCTAGTAGTGTGTTTAAATGTTGTTCAAAGAAGTTTAAATAGAGGGGCCCGTTCAGATTAGGAGGAAGTTCAAAAGGACCAATAAAAAAACCAGATATCACACCACACCAAATATTTGCCTTGAAGTATGCTGAAAATGTCGTTCCATTAGAGTATGTGGATTTTTGGAGTCCCACAAATGATTGTTTTTCCAATAAAAAACACCTCGTCTAGTAAACGTTGTCTCATCGGTGAAAAGGAGATAATTAATGAAATCATGGTTTTCGTTTTGTTTATCTAGCATAGATTGAGCAAACTGTAGGCGAACTGGTAAATCTTGAGGTAGCAAATTTTGAACAGGAGTATAGTAATATGGACGGAGATTCACTTTCTTTAAAACTCTCCAGATAGACGATTGGCTTATTTGTGTTGCCGCACTTAACCGACAAGTACTGAGATCTGAATTTTCCGAAATACGAACTCTTCTTCATCATCGACGTTGATATTTTTTTGGAGCACCCTTTAAGCTTTTAGGACGAAAACACCCTGTTTCGCCTAGGAGCGTATAAATACGTTTGTGATTGGGTTGTCTTCGATTTGGGTATGATTCTAAAGACCTTCCGGCTGCACCAAGTCCAACATAATTTGACTGAGCAAAAACACAAATCATATCACGCATTTCACTGTTGTAAAATTCAGTATGTCGTGGCATTTTCTTATTTTACTACAAATAATACACTCTTACTTAGTGACAGTTGAATTGTCAAACATTTCTTTACCAGAAAAACTGACAAGTTCTGACACAAGCCTACTTGAAAAAAGTCAATGTATTAACGGTGGCTTAGGAGTCTTTACGCTGAATGTTTAAAATGCAAATAACTCAAAAACTGATAGAGTTACATGAAATAAACAGGAGTACCTTTTTTATTCAAAATTGAACTGCCTTTTAGATTTTCTAGTCATTTCAGCCATAACTCATTAGGCAAAAAAGATATAATTTAATTTACCTAAGTAACAGGTTGTAACTAACGCCCTGTATAAAAAGTGCTAAATTCAGCATAAAATTTGTAATTTTCATTTCAAAATACATAAAGCTGCCAATTTTCAAGACGATGCTGCTTAAAATCACAAAATTATTAAGAAATTTCAAATTAAAATTCCAACTTTAAATACCCTGTATCTTGTAAACCTGCTTTATTTGTATAAAACATGTTAAGCTCAATCGCCATATTTTGGTGTGTAGTATCTCCAGTTCAGAGATTGCCCATTCTTAATGAATCACCCTGTATACATAGAACTTAAATTGTGAACGTTTTAGATAAATGTCCCAAAATCAGTCCGTGTTCGAATATATCAGTACTATTCCGAAATTAACCATTAATGCTGTCACGAATGAGTTTCTAAGCACTCAACAGAGAAAATACTTGAATACATTAACTATTTCAAATAACACTAAGCAGATGTGTCTTGATATTAATTAATAATAATGTAAAAGTTCTGTAATCTCACCTAGGGTGTCAACTGGGTCGTGTCTGTAGTTTACGAGGGTTGTCTTTTATATTTTGTATATAGAGAGTAGATAACATTTTTGCATCCTTTGAAACCAATTCTGGAAGCACCTCTTGTTGGTATATTCAAAATAGTTTTTAAAGGCGTTGACTGGGGACTGGAAGCTTTGACCACGCAGTTCATTCTTAATTTTTGGAAAAGTAAAAACATCGTTAGGACTTTGGTTGGGACTGTATAGAGAATGGTCCAATAACTCGATGTTTTTTTGCTTTAAAACCTCAATTGTTTTTCGAGCAGTGTGGGAACTTCAATTATCTTGGTGGAAGATCAGTCGTCGTGGAGGTTGGTTTTTCGAAACTCAGCAATTACTTCCAGCAAAGAAATCGATTTGTACCAATGAGCAGTAATAGTTCTTTGATCTTGCAGAGGAATTGTTGTTACATGATCCACTTTTGAGGCAAATGTCGTCACCATCTTTTTGGAAACACTTCGACAGTTGATAACTTGGAACTTGGAACACCCAAACAGCCGATTGACGTTTATTTTCGGGTTCATAAGAGTAAATTCAGGATTCATCGTCACTGACAATACACTATTTTTTGAGTTTCCAGAGTTAAGCCGGCTTAAAGTTTTTGGACACCAATTACTTTATGTTCTTCCGTCAACAGATGTGGTATCCAACGAGAAACTAATTCTTCATGTAAAATTTTTTGAATTGTGGACTTTGAAATGCCCAATGATGCTCCAATTTCGTGATATGTCACATGTCGATCTTCTTGGATCAGCTTAAGTACAGCATCAGCGCTTTCCTGAGTGACTGCTGTTGCTGGTAGACCTGTTTTTGGATCGTCGTGACAATTAATTTTGACATTTGTTGACAGGCGCCAACTATGTTGTTATATGAAAGATAAGAAGACAACCCTCGTAAAACTATGTAATGTGTGTAATGATGAAGCATTAGATAAAATGGTTATGCTGGAAGAATATGAGTGAAATTATTTCAAGTTTATTGTCACATAATCTGAAATTAATTTTGAATTTAATAAAACATTTAGTTTTTAAATATAATGGAAAATAGTGATGGTGCTTGATCAATATTCTAAAGTTCTTATCCTTAGCTATTTATCAATTTTGATGTTTCATGAAAAATTAGTTTTTTTAAAACATATTAGGTCAACAGAGTTCCAATATTTTAAAATCAACTAGTTTCATTTCGGGTGCTTTAAAAAAGTTTAAACTTTTATCACTTAATTTTCTTACGTAAAAAAATCCCTGGCTGGGGTTTAAACAACGGAAAAATAACCATTTTATAAAAAAGCGTAAGTTAAGGTAAACAAAAAATTACTTTTATTTAATATGATACCTAGGTAAAGAGTGCGCTGGGGTCATATATTCTGTAATGTTATATAAAAATACTACTCTATTCATACAAAATTTTAAATACTCCTTCAGTAAAGTTTTGTTTGTTCGAGCATGATTTGAATTGAATTTGAATTTATCCTTCATTGGAACGCAACATTTTGGTTCTAGCATCTTATAGAATATTTAGTTTGGTTTGATTTGATTAAAAAAAAACAAATGAATTCGTGGTCGCGGTAGTGACAACTGTCGCTGTGCACCCATGGGATGGTCGTAATGTGGCTCCTCGCAGTCTGGAACTCCTCTTGTAGCAACGGTTCATCGGTAGCTTTTTTGTGCGCACTTGTCTTCTATGTCTTCGGTGCACTTTTCCGTGGTGTTCCTCTTGTTTTGGCGCGTAGGTGGAGGTATACCCGAGGCTAAGAAATTAGCGCGAAACTGAAAAATACCTTGTTGCCTTGACGTTGAACAGAGCAGTTGTGGTTATTGTTAACGCCCCGCGTTAATTTTTAATAGTCTAATTTAGACAGCGGATAGTGTGTAATTCAGAATTTTTCGAGATCGAGACCAAATTATGTATGGCAGCCAATTGCAATTGTAGTATATGTAGAGGGATGCTCTTAAGCACTCCTTCTTGTAAATACTTTAGTAAATTATTTTCTATATTACGAAGGTTCAAACATTATTTCCATTATTCGAAATTTATACAATAATGATAACATCAGAGTGAGAACAGAGGAAGGGATGATAAAGCCGTTCGGGGTCACAACAGGAGCTTTAGATTTGGAAGCAGGTACTTAGATTGAAAATTTATTATATTCTTAAACAGTGCCTCAATTGGTTAATTATAATTTTAAACATGTCTGAATATCGTTATCCAAAAATATGCCTTAATAAACAACTTCAGACAGCAACAATACTCAGTAAATATAATTGGGGTTCTCAAGTAATGTCTTCGATTATATCGATTGTGAACATATTTGGCAAATTTTGAATCCCATATCTACTATTAAAATGGGAAAAAAAAAAGAAATGTGTCGCTTATTTTGCCGCAAGTTGTACTTGAAAGATTCCTCTTTATTGGAGAGATCCTCATTCGTTAATCTGCACAAACGGCTAACAATAACCTTAAATCCTCAAAAATATTTTACCGTTCAAATTTGTACATATTTTAAGCCAACTTAGAATGTCGAGTCATTAAGTAATGAAATTCACTTTTAATGGGATATGTTATAATGTCGCTCCACAAAAAGCTTGTACAATATGTACCAGAAAAGATTTAGAGACCATACACCATCTATTATTTGACTGTCCCATATACAATGCTAAGAAAAGAGAGAATACGGTCTACCTTCCTAACGAGACAACGTTTGTTCAGAAGCTAAATGATTTAGATCCCAGTGCTGCTAAAATTAGATGTAGCTATTTAATTAATATTCTTAAGTTAAGGTCGTTTGTTCTCTGTCAAGCTGAATTGTTATCGTATTATCTAAATTATACCCAATATAGTTATAGTACTTCTTGTTGTAAAGTATTATATTTTTCTATAAACAATTATAATTGAATTGAATTGAATTAAATTATTATGGCTGTTTTTTCTTGTTTTTGAATTTATTAAAACTTTCTCGAACTTTATAAAAAAGGTTAATTTTCTCTTTCTCATACAATTATAAAAATATTACACTGTTCAACTGTAATTTTTCTGTTTTATTATTTTTAACTCAGCCTTTTGAAATTTTAAGTACCTTTTCTTACTCTTTCTATAAAGATCTCTTTACAAAAGAAACTTTGTTGTTTATTTGCGGTCCTAGTTTACTTTTGTTATAAAAAATTGATTGGATTTAAATACACTACTGAACAAGTTTTGTTTGAATATATTCTCACTTTAATTATCGTTTGATATACATATACTGCTCTCAACACAGTTTTCAATTTAAATTTTTGCCTTTACAATGTTACTCCATAGTTACAGTTTCTCTACGAAGCCGATTAGGTATTATTAAAATTATATTGAGTATATTATAATTTTATTTCAACTTTGTCATGATCAGTATAAATAGGTACTATAATTTCTGTAGTTTTTCCTCGAGTCAGTTTTTGACTATAGCCGTCATAGCAATGTCAAAAACTAGTATACTGGTGATTAAAGTGTGCATAATTATTTTAAAGCTAGGTGTGCCGATATTTCTGATGTCTATCATGACTTTAATTCTTACCATACTGCTATTCAATATTATCTACACATGATAATGCAGATCTTGATGTTGAAAAACAAATTCGACAGTAGATTGATGAAAAATATCACAGAATAAGAGGCATTTATGCTAGCCTTTTCGATAACTCAACTCCATCCATCACTTTAACGAATAAACAAACCAATGTTAATCTGCCTAAAATCGTAGTTCCTCATTTTTACGGAAATTGAAAACTCTGGCTCACGTTTATAGATATTTTTGATGCTCGTATTATCAATAACGACTCTCTCCCTAACGCTGAACAATTTCAATATTTAATTTCGGTGGTTTCAGGAGAACCAGTTAATCTTATAAAAAGTATCCCCGGGACAAATGATAATTTTTTAATTGCCTAATGACAGTTTGCAAAAGCGATATCAAAATAAACGGACTTTATCTTCATTTTATTGGGAAGAAATGGTAAATTCTCCGAAACTAAATTCTGAAAATCCGCGTCACTTAAGAACATTACTTTCTTAGATAATCTGCAAGCTTTAAAACCTTTCTCATTGCCGACAGATTGGTGGGATTTCATTTTGTTTCATCTCCTTAAAAGTAAAAGAGATAATGAAACGGAAAAACGTTTCGAACTTGAACATACATCTACTGATATACCATAATATTAAGTTTTATTTTTATTTTTAGAAACTTAACGTGATGGTTTAGTCAGTTTAAAATTCTCGAAATAATCTACTAATCAAGTAAAAAAATCATCTAGTAGTAGTAGTAAAAACCCTATTTATTTTGCTAAATCTTCAACCTCATTGATTAAAGCCACTGTTAATAAATGTCAACTCCCACATTTAATTTACAAGTGCCCAGATTTTACGGCCAAATCACCCAAGGATATAACCTTGTAAAAAAAACAGGTGGTGTACCCATGGCCTTGGTACAAAGCACACTTCAATCAATTGTCCTTCTCCTACTCATCAGTCATCACATTAGTTTGCATTTCGAAAAACCCATTACTACTCAAATCTCTTTTCCAATTTAAACTTCTTCTAAAGACGCAACGTCTGTAGAGTTTAGTGGAATTTACAATCAGATATCACCGAAAAATAACTTTGAAAGAATGAATTTTATAACTGACTTTTTTATTTTTATAATTAATCAAAATCTGACAACTCATATCTTATATTATAAATCAACATATCTATAAACAGGGTGATTACTTAATATTGAATATCCAACACCCCTTCTCAATATTAGGTAATTAACCCAATCATTTCCCTAAATCTTCCTAACTTCTGTGATTGTAAAGGCTTCGTCAGAAGATCAGCTAACATTTCCTCGGTAGGACAATATTCAAAAATGATTGTGTTGTTCTTCCACAAATCCTTTATAAAATTATATTTCTTATCCAGGTGTTTGGTTCTGTCATTTAATTTTTCAGAGTCCATTAATTTTAAACATCCCTGATTGTCTTCAAATACTTGTATTTGTTCTAATTCTATCTTAAAATCTTCAAATAATTTAATCAACCAAAGTGTTTCCTTGCAAGCTTCACAAAGAGCTATTATTTCTGACTCTGTTGAAGATAGAGCCACGGTGTCTTGTTTTCTGCTTCTCCAGGAAACTAAACCTGCTTTAAATTTAAAAACATATCCGCTGTTAGATTTTCTATCAGATTGATCTCCAGCCCAATCAGCATCTGAATATCCATAGAGTATATTTTCATTTGATGTTTCACCTCCAAGGATTATCTTTAAATGTTTAGTTCCATTCAAATACTTTAAAACTCTCTTTACTTCAGTCCAATCCTTCTTTGTAGCTTTATTAACTTTTCTGCTTAAAATCGAAATACTTGCAGCAATATCTGGTCTCGAATGAACTGATAGATATAAAACTTCTCCTATAATTTTTCTGTAAATGTCTTGATTTTCTATAATATCATTATCAATAATTTTGTAATATCCTGTATCTAGTGGAATTTTTGAAAACTTGACATCTAAAAGATTGTGATCTTTCAGTAATTTTTCAATATAGGTTGTCTGATAAATTTTAAAAATTCCATCAGGTTGCCTCTCCACTTGTAGTCCTAAGAAATATTTCAATTCTCCTAAAGATTTAGTTTCGAAATAACAATTGAAATATCGTCCCAATTCTTCAATTGTTTCGCTATTGTGACAAGCCAGCAAAATATCATCGACGTAAGTCAAAATATACATAGTTTCTCCATTATCTCGTTCTTTAATGTATAAGCAAGGATCAGCTAAGCCCCTTCTGAAACCATAGTTTTGTATAACTCTATCTAAAAAAACGTTCCAAACTCTTGCTGCTTGCTTTAAACCATAAATACTTTTGTTGAGTTTACATACTTTTTTCTCATCTTCTTTAATAAATCCCTCCGGTTGTGACATGTAAATATCCTCCTCAAGTTCACCATTCAAAAATGCAGTTTTCACATCAAAGTGATGAACTAATAAATTTTTGTATCCGGCAATAACAAGCAGTGTTCGTATTGTAGTTTGCTTGATTACTGGAGCGAAAATTTCGTCATAGTCATGTCCATATTTCTGTGAATATCCTTTCGCTACTATCCTAGCTTTGTAGCGATCTATTTGACCTAAATTATTTCTTTTAATTTTAAATATCCATTTACAACCTACTAGATTTTTGTCTTTAGGTAAAGAACACAGCGTCCATGTGTTGTTAGTTTCCATAGAATCCATCTCTTCTTTCATAGCTTTCTCCCAACGAAGTCTATCCTTTCTTAATTTTATTTCGTCATATGTTTTGGGTTCTTCCTGTTCTTCAATCTCAAAATCATGGTTACAAGCTGAATAACTGCATTCTCCATATCTTTCTGGTGGTTTACCTTTATTCTTTCTAGTTGATCGTCGAATTTCTTTATTTTCATTGTCCTTTTCTTCGTCTTCAGTTTCAGTCAATTCTAGTTGCGATTTTGTCTCTGGTTGTAGAATGTTACTTTGTTTCTTTTCTTCTACTTCAAATTCGACTTCGATTAACAAATACCTTTTCCTCGTGTTCAGATTCAATAAACTTTACGTCTCTACTAATGATAATTTTATTGGTCTGTTTATTTAATAGTCTGTATGCTTTGGAATTTTCGTCATAACCTACAAAAATGTATTTTCTTGCTTTGTCTTCCAATTTAGTTCTCTTTTGCTTAGGAACTTAAGCATATGCATGACATCCAAATGTTCTAATATGGTTTAATGAAGGCTCTGTTCCAAACCATAGCTTATAAGGAATTCTTTCACCATTACCTTTGCTTCTCCCCAATAACATTTTTCAAGATTTGCATCCAGCAACATGCAACGCGCCATTTCTTGAAGAGATCGGTTCTTCCTTTCGGCTACTCCGTTCCGTTGTGGACAAAAAGGTGCTGTGAGTTGTAATTTTATGCCTTCACTCTTTAAATAGTCTTTCATTTCATTACTTAAAAATTCTCCTCCTCTGTCACACTGTAGGACCTTTGGTTTCTTACCAAACTGATTTTTACAGCTTTCCACAAATTCTTTTATACTTCTAAAAACTTCATTTTTCTGTTTCATTAAAACAACATTGGTAAAACGGCTAAAATCATCACATTTGCCATTGGCCCACAAACATCTAAATGTACAATTTCCAAAGTTTCTTTTGTTCTTTTCTCAGAATGCTTTGGAAATGGTAACTTCGACATTTTTCCTCGAATACAGCAGTCACAGTTCAACTTTTCAATGCATGGTTTCAATGATATATTTTGAACCTGATTCTTTTCAAACATACTTTTTACTGTTTCTTGATTTCTGTGACCAAATCTCCGATGCCAAACATGAATACAAGCCATATCCTGCTTATCCCATACTGAGTAGACCTTTTCTGCACATTGTAGTCTGTATAATTTATTCTCCAGTTTAGCAACGGCGTATACTTTGTTCGATTTCATTATTTTACATGTTTTATTTGCAAAACTAATTTCAAATCCTTGTCTTTCAAGGACACTTAAAGATAAAAGACAGTTTTCTAATTGTGGAACATACAAAACGTTTTTTACAGTTAATTTTAACATTTCTTTATCTACAAGGCTATTAATTGTACCTTTACCGATGCCTTTTGCCTTTAATTTTTTACCATCAGCAAGAAATATCTCCTTATTAGTCTCTTCCTCAAATTCATCAAAAAACTCTCTATTATCTACCATGTGACATGTACATCCAGAATCTATATACCAAAAATCGGTTTTTCTTTTTTCTTCTTCCTTGTTATTGAAGCAACATTCTTCATCAGAATCTTCTGTAACGTTTTTCATGTCATCTTGAACATTGTTCACCTTGTTTTTACCTTTAAAATTCCTCGTTGAATTCTTATAAAAGTAACAATCTTTCTTCAGGTGACCTTCCTTATTACAGAAATAACATTTAAGTTTGCTTTTATTAAAACATTTTGCTTTCATTACTGTTTCTTCAGTATTGCTGGTTCCTTCCGCATTAAATTCTTTTCTGCGTCTATACTCTTGTAAAAGTTTATCTTTAACAATTTCCAGTGTTAAATCATCGTCCTTTCGACCTTCCAAAGACATAACCAGTGAGGTATAACTATCAGGTAAACTGCTAAGTAATAGTGCAATTGCTAAGCGATCTCCAATTTCTTCGCCTAGAGTTTTTAACTGATAAATTAAATCTAGCAACGTTGAAACATGTTCTTCAAGATTACTATCTTCATGTAATGTCAGTTTGCAGATTCTCTTTAATAAACATACCTGATTTGTTAAGGTCGATTTTTCATAATACTGTTTTAGAGATACCCAAGCCTCTTTAGCTGTTTTCGCATTTCTTATATGTGATACTTGATTATCGTCAATCAAGAGCCCAATAGTTGCTCTTGCTTTATTATCAAGTTTCTTCCATGCATCAGTTTCTGGATTTGGTTTATCTTTCTCTATGACTTCCCACAGTTCTTCCTTCTGCAGCAACAGCTCCATTTTAAACTTCCAAATCCCATAATTATTTCCATTCAATTTTACAATATTAAATTTTGTGATATCCGACATCTTGTGTTACGTTTTACTTTATTTTACTTTCTCAGTAACTGGGCCCATAACCTGTAGAGTTTAGTGGAATTTACAATCAGATATCACCGAAAAATAACTTTGAAAGAATGAATTTTATAACTGACTTTTTTATTTTTATAATTAATTAAAATCTGACAACTCATATCTTATATTATAAATCAACATATCTATAAACAGGGTGATTACTTAATATTGAATATCCAACAACGTCCTCTGAAATCAATTATGAGGTAAACTTTCTTAATAGTATTGTTACTTCAATTCGGGACCCACTTAAAAGTTACTCTATTATGATTTTCCAGGGTTAATAGTTTTTATAGGCAGTCCCAGATCAGTCTAGATCTGATCTGGGAACATGCTAAAGATTTCAGTGCAGTCTGACTATCTGAGAGTATGAGGATATTTTGTCCTCTATACTCCCTTTCGATGCTCGTGTCGATAGCGTAGATTTCTGCCTGGAATACGGATGCAAGCTTCCCCAACGATGCGTGGACATTTTACTTGGGTCTAGCACCGTGGACTCCAGCATCTGTTTCTATGTCAGTTTTAGGTCCGTCTGTGTATCACACCAACGTTCCTTCCTGACTGCTTGCTTCCAACCCATCCCAGTTTAGCTGGATATTGTATGGTTGATTGTCGTTAATTGTGGCCAACATGTTATCACTTTTCCTTTCAAGAAGTGAGTTTGTGATAACATCTGTGATTCTAAAGTGACTATGGGTGTTGGTTCCTTTGTGCAAATTCTAGCCTGTATGAAGCCATTCTCGCTTCCACCTTAACATACAGAGCAAGAGGCGGAAGATTGAAAATGGCTTCCATTGCCACAGTCGGGCTGATTATCATCGCACCCGTTATGCACAGACAGACAAGCCTCTGAATTTTTGATAGCTCTAGTTCGGCTTTCTGTTTTTGACCACCAAACTCTTGTAATCAATGGTTTAGGTAACAGTACTTCCATGGCCTGTACTACTGGACCTTGTATTGTTAAAACGCGCAGTTCCTCAGAATCCATGTTAACTATAGAAGCTTATATGCCATAGTGAGACCAATTATCACTTATGGAGCTATTGCGTGGAGTAGTAGAACTAGCCTCTTGACGACGAGAGAAAACCTCTCCAATATTCAAAGACTAGCCTGAAAATCACCTCCTTACTTCTTAGAAATTAAAAAACCTGGGACATGCCACAAGATGGTATAATGATAAGGGAACAAAAGGGAATGGGATACAAATACCATTACCAGATTTGGAAAGAACGCCATTCAATGATACACAGACGGCTCAAAAGCAATAGAAGGAACTGGGATAGGAGTGTGCGGACCAGGAACTAAACACTCTGAACGCTTGGGAAAAAACCCAAGTATCTTTCAAGCGGAAATTCACGCAATGAGAAGGTGTGCCCAGTTCAATATTGACAAAGGATATAGAAGACAAAGGATTATCACAATGTCTGATAGTCAAGCAGCCATTAAAGCGCTGAGTTCTTGTGTAATCAGTTCCAAAATGGCGTGGGAATGCCTAGGCAAACTTAATGAACTAGGCGAGAACAATATAGTCACCTTACTGTGGATTTCAGGACACACTGGAATAGAAGGAAACGAAATAGCAGATGAACTAGCGAAGAAGGGGAATGAAATACCCGTTTGGGGGCCGGAACACTTTTGCGGAAACAGCTCCAATGTAATATTGGAAGAAAAGAGAAGATCTGACCATTGGAAAGATCTAGCAGGGCTTAGGCAATCTAAGATTCTTCTGGGTGACTACCTGTTGAGATCAAATGAATGCATAAGTCAAAGTAAAACTGCACTAAGAGTTTTGACAGGAGTCCTAACGGGACATTGTCGCCTGAATGGCCACCTTAAAAAGCTCAAAATAGCGGAGGAAGAAGATTGTAGATTTTGTGGAATGGAAGAAGAAACCTCTATCCACATACTTGCGGACTGCACAGCGATTCAGAATCCTAGGGCACAGCACCTGGGAGACTACTAGATAGAAGAGGGACAGTTACCTAAGTTGAGGCCTGCAGATATCCTAAAATTCCTCCGGGAAATAGGACTAAAGGAGCTACTAGTATCTGAGACTCTACTCAGAAACTCAGTAGAAGTAAGGGGGCACAATAGATCTTTTAGATCTCAGTGAGTGTTACCCCAAAATACATACATACATAACTGTTACCCATATGTGATAATTTTTTCTTATCATCTTCCTCAGAAACTACTATGACTAAAAGGTCCATTTTATCTGAAGTAGCCCGAGTATATGATCGAATGGGGTTTCTAACTCCTGTGACGTTTTTTACTAAAGCCAACAACTTTGGAGTTTAAGAGTCAACTTTCCATGTTCTCAAATATTAAAATTTCACGCTCATTATTGCCCGGCACCTATCAATATTGTCAACTACATGCATTTGCCGATACCTATCAAAAGGTTTATTCATGTGTTGCCTTCCTTCGACTTTGTCTTGATGGCAACTCCTTTAAAATTAGACTAGTAGGAGATAAAGAAAATGTCGCTCCTCTAAAGTCACTTTCAATTCCACGATTTGAATTATCCGCCGCCGTACTTCTTTCCAAGTACGTTTTATTTATTCTGTCTGCTCCGATTGACCTCCATAAATTGTACGCCCGGACAGACTCCTTGGCAGACCTTTATTGGATCCGCCTAACAGGAGGAGAACATTTATTCCCAACCATGTTGGTTTTATCCAGGACAGAATTCAACCTGAAAATTGGAATCATGTAAAATCAAGTGATAATCCAGTAAGTCGTGGACTATTGCCGTCTTAACTTCAAGATCATCCGCTGTGGTTTTCTGGCCTTGTATGACTTTCGTTGCCTGAACATTTATAGCCTGCTTAATGAACTATCGACACCCCGGGGGCTGCTGTAGACGTAGAAAACAAAATCTCCATCTCCTTACTAGAACTTGTTTCATTTGATTATTTTGATCAACTGATCACTAGATTCTCATTTCTGGGTAAAATTTAAAGGATCATAGCATATACTTCAAGATTTATTCATAATCTGTAAAATCCTAATAATGATGTTTCTCCTTTCAATGAAATTGAGTCACATCGGACACTAGGTACTTCTAGTTCGTTATGCACAAAACAAAATTGTTGCGAATGAACTCTCTGGAATTGAGAATAACTTAACACATGCCAAGAACTTTTCTAAAAAATATGGACGGAAGATTGCATTTCTCCGGTAGTTCTTACCGCCTTACTTACCTAATAATTGGGAACACTCACAAGCAGCATTTACATGCTGGTCTGCAAACATTACATTTTTTATTGACCCAACATTTTTGAATTTTATCCTCTTGACGTGCTATTAGAGATGCTCCAGCAAAATGTATCCGTTATTTTAAAATGAACCCCAAAGTACTTGAACCGGGCAAATTTACCATTTCTATAGTTTTGAGTAAAATTAGTTTGGACCGTTTCACAATTTGTCGGCGAGACAAAGAAATGTGTAAGCAGAAGCAGGACCGGTTTCCGACAAATTTTTAATTATTGCAGAATCCCAACGCACTAGCGATTTATGTACTGTCTTTTTCCGATGAATAGCAGTTTTACCGATAACTGTAATAGTGGATTTTTTTGAAACTTTTGTCAATTATCTATTCTTTCAGCAGCTCCATGCTTAGACCCAATATTATCTTGTTTCAGTTGAATGTACATATTTTGTATCATTTTTTGCGTAAATAGCGACTAGAACATACCAAATTTCTTTCTGTCTATTGTCTCAAATCCCTACTCTCCACTTTCAGAAATTTCAAAACCTTTGGTAAAAAATTTTAACAATAAAATATTCATGTTTTATACTACAACATTCAAATAACTTATATTCACTGCGAGATGGAATCAAGCAGAATAAATAAATAAACTTTGACATTGTTTATGTTGAAATTCCTTATAGCCGAGTACACATGACTAGAAAGTCAAGAAAACATTGTATTCTGTGTAAAAGTTTTTAATTTTAAAAATATTGCAAAGCGCTCTCGGATAACTTGAGTTCTATGTTTACCTAGACTGTCACTTGTCTTAATTCATTTTAATTTTGTTGTATTTCAATCTTAATGTACTCACTGTCAATTTAATTTCCGTTCTACAAACACGTGTAGCTGTTAGAAGTTTATAATTGAAAATGTTTAAAAGTTAACGACAGTTTACTCCAAATAGGGGAATATTTAAACTTTAATGTATTTTTTAAAAAATGTTATGATTGTGTTGTCGATTTTTATGGTTTCTTGTATATATACTTGACGAGTAAGTAGTTCTTTAAAGATTTCTTATTTTATAAAATTACAACTATTATTACTTACTTGCAGGTATCGCACTGATGATGGCGTAACAGCCGAAAGCGCTTTGCAATATTTTTAAAATTAAAACTTTTTACACAGAATACAATGTTTTCTTGACTTAATTGTTTATGTTGGCATAGCATAATACATCTGTTTACACTTCTAGTATATTCTTTATTCGGAACCTATAACAATATCTTCCTCTTCGAAAGGTCGCCAAAAAGCCATAATTTTAATTATTACCAACAAAATAGTTTTAGTCAATAAAACAAAATCTCAATCACAGCAACATCTAAGAACATAATATCTCGTAAATAACAGAAATGAACTAAACCTACCCTGGGACGTTAACACTCCATGTGGACTAACAGTTCGAGTACATTTTTCATAGACCAATCCGAAGCTACATTGCTCCAATCAGAAACAATTGTTCGCTTGTGGGTTCAAGACTAGAAATGATTTATGGATTTTTTTATCTTTTCGGCTTTTTAATCCTCAAAGAGACCTTGACGCATACTGTTATTTTATTGTGAAGCAGTGCAAACTAATTCTACTCACAACTATACGTGTAAACCAAATTACAGCATTCCAACGCGTTGCCGTTGAATATGCCGGTGCCTATAATGTTACCTACTAGTATATTATTAAACGAGCAATTTATGATAGCCATTATTCACGCAGGGTGACGTTTGCGTCCCGTTCCGTACGCGAGGGGCGCAATTCACCCGAGTGAATAATGGCCATAAGTTGCGGGTAGAATACTATACATGCGGGAGTAGAACGTTAGGTAATAATTTGGTATTTAGTATTATTGACAATTCTAACGTCAAAATTGATAAATTTCTGGAGTACGTCAAATAATGTGACATATAGAGATGGGCGATACTGTGTAAAGTATCGATACACCGTACCGTTAGTAATATAGTGATTTAAAAATATCAATATTAGAAACCATTGTTATGAAAAGTATCAATACTAAAAATTTTGATATTTTATCTATACGATACATTTCAGAAACAAAATTCCTAAACAAAATACGCAGATTTAATAGTTTATTTCATATTGTACCCCCATCTCTAGTCACCTATGTACCGAAATTTTGTGAGTGTTGATTTGTCATGGCATGTTATTTAAATGCAGAAGCGTGAATTATGAGCTTATAATTCACTCTAGTGAATTATGAGTTCATAGTTCACTCTAGTAGATATATAGGTACCATATACCTTTTGTTGACTTATTGGTCGTGGACAAATTTGTTTATTTGTGTGCTTTGTCATAAAAGCCGTCCATATAGAGTTGTTTCAAATATCTCTACCGATGCTTTTTTTTGTTGGATATAGAGGACGTTGTATGCATATATTTAGTGACTGTGGAACTAACTTTGTAGGGATAAAGTGAGTTTTAAATGATTATATGAAAACTGCAGTTGAAACGGAAAAGATTTCGTGGTCCTTGAACGTTCCTTCTAGTCCTCACTTCAACGGTTTATGTGAAGCTGGTGTCAAGTCAATGATAAGCCATTTGACTCGAATAATCAATGACCAAATTCACATACGAAGAATTTTATACTTTTTTGGTCCAGATGGAGGCCGTATTGAATTTATAAAAAAAATAATTAAATAGGCAAATTTCAATGATTTTTTTCATTTTTTTCAAACAAAAATGTATGTTAGTAGGTATACGTTTCTTAAAATAATAAAACAATTACCTACATTACTTCTTTTTATACAATAATTTTGACCCAAATAATTTTATGGGGACGAATTTAGGTACCACCAGAAATACCACCTAAAAATACAGTCGACAACCCGAAAGGTGAGGCCATACAATTCATTGGATGGTCATCATGTATTTTTATTTTTTGATTTTGTAATTGTTTATGATACCGTTATAATAGGTCGGTATAAGATGACGAAGTGTACCTCAGTATAGGTATTCACGCACTTTATAATACTTTATAGTACTTAATAATATTTGTTTCTCATACACTCAATCCCCTTCTGATAACGATTTTTACAACATAAATTGCTCTGCGATACGGTATTACGGTATAAATACCGTCATCCTGAGTTTCTCAGAATTGAAAAGGACTGTTTTTTTAAGTTTATAGGTATTGTTTATAAATCCGTGTTAAGCACAATGATGTCGGAGTACATAAAGATGGTATAAATACAATGAGAAGGTAGGAGTATTATTTACATCGTGTATAATGTGCCGTTTGCTTAGTCATATGCCCCGCAAAATAGTGATGTATTGAGTGAATGATGGCTACACACAGTGGCGGCGCTAGGCGTCGGCAACGTCGACGACCGCTAACGGCCTCACGCTTGATGGGGCTCGCAAAATGTTTAACAATGTTTTTCAAATTTAAATTATTCGTTATGTGTGTAAAAAGAAGTAGTTACAGAAATAAGTCATAATATTCGGAAAAAAGAAAAAAACGAAAATTGGGTTATGAACGTTGATGAATCTATATAATCTGTTGAAATGCCTCTCAGCTAAAAAAAAATTATATTATACTAGCTTTTGCCCGCGATATCAACGTTTTTTGAATAAAATCGGATTGAGTTTTCAAACGTGTCAAAACAAAATGTAGTTTAAATCAAAAGCGTTAAGGAATATTGATATAAACTTCGATGCAAATCACCTCCAAAGTAACTGGCTACTCCTTTTTAACCCCGTTAGATGATGCCTTTCAATAAAATCCGAAACACATCTTCTATCAATTCAGTTAAAGAATGTTTATGCAAAATTTTAAGTAGATTGGACCACGGAATCACGTTATCCCATAAAAACTTTGCCCTCGTTTTTCACCCCCTTAGGGATAGAATTTCGGAAAATCCTTTATTATCGGATGTCTAAATCATACAAAGAACACTCACTCAGGTTTCAGGTCTCTATGATCAGCGGTTTCGTCAGTCAGTGATTAAGGACAAAGCATTTTGTATGTAAGTATATATAGACAATAGTTACAAAAACATATCGACATAAACATTTGCAACAAAGGTAACTCTCGGCGTAGGGCTAAATACTTTTACTTCATATTTTCATATACATATACATTTATTTACTAATTAGCTTACTGATTCGTTCTGGACAAACATACAATTATCAGGAATAATTGGAATAATAAGAAAATGAAAAGAATAAAATTTGTAAAAAAGGTAAAGGCCATGTAGTATCACGAAAATTAGTAACCATTTTGTATGACTAGATAGATCTAAATCTTTTAATGTAAAATCACGAGATCGTTGCGCATCATACTGTTCCGAGACCCGACTTCATTAGTTATGAAGTTGAATGTCATCATTCAAAAATGTCAGTCTCGATGCAACTGTCTAAAATATACGATATAAAACTAAAGATGTTGTTTTAATCATCTAATTGCTAAATGCATAAAGGATACAAACATCATATTGAACATGTATAAAGTTATGTATTTTAAATTTTGATTTCATAACATACCAGTAAACCTAGTAGATTTCGAATAATCGACACCAAGAAAAATTAAACTAACAATATGGACTACTGCACGGTACATTTACAATGGTATGCTGATTTCTACTTCAAAATTGCGTACGAGCCATAGAGAAATAATATATGATGAGAGTTGTCGATCCTGTACAGTTGGCATCACGTTCATCGCAGCGCACCAGGAAGGGTTGTCGGAACTAATTTCGGCGGGATATTTAAATTTGTTAGTTTGGATTGTGGGTAGGTGAATTTTACAATTTGTCTAAAAATTGTTTATTATATAATTATTTCATTACAAAAAATAAAATTATATTCCATTTTTTCTAATGAAATGATTATAATTAAACAATTTTAAGATACATAATTTACATAAATAAAAAATCAACACAGATTTAAAATTTTTATTAAACTGCACTACTAAAATTACATTATATTTCCAATAATCACATCAAATTGCACATTATTTTAAATTGACAAAAACAACAAATATTTTTATAAAAAAGAATTAGAAACTAGATTCTCCATTTCCATGAAGACAGGAATTCAGGTCTGAAAAAAAAAATAAACACAGTACATTAAGTTACAAAGAAAAAATTATTATTTTTGTCTGCTAGTCCTTTTACCATCATTATAATATTTTTTAATTAATTTGGGAGCGCAAACTTTTATGAGCTGAGAAAATCTTCAGTTTTAGCCTGATTCTTAGTAAAATAATAAGCCACTGGCTGCTTTCAAGCTTTATGCAATCTATTAATTACAAACACCAGAGCATGATTGGCAGGTTGTAACTTTCTGCCAAGATCTACAAATCCTACAACTTTGTCGCTAGCTACATCCAAAGTCAATTGTTTTTTTAAAGCTGTTTCATCAAATAACCAGAGACAATTTTTATCAATGTGCATCATTTTCACAACCCTTTCTTTAAACCTTTCAAAAATTGCTTTATTAATTCCAGTTTCAAATGGCACTGATCTTAGAAGTGACTATAAAGTAGATTTACTGGGCAGAGCTATCAAACGTTTTAAAAAATTATATGCTTGTGGTCCCTTTTCATAAATGGCTGATGAAAGGGCCTTATCTGTTATTGACCATGAAGGTTTATGTTTCTTGCAATTAGCAGTACTACTTTTAAAAATTGAGTAGATGAGGCTTTTACTTGATGAAGATCCATACTAAGCGATGAAATAAAACAATTTGTCCACGACCACTTAATAATAGGTCAACATTTTACCTCCTAACAAAAGGTATATGGTACCCACATATCTAATAGAGTGAATTATGGTTCCATAATTCACGCTTTTGCATTTAAATAACATGCCATGACAACTCAATACTCACAACATTTCGGTACATAGGTGACTAGAGATGGGGGTACAATATGAAATAAACTCTGTTTTTGTTTAGGAAATTTGTTTCTGAAATATATCGTATAAATAAAATATCAAAATTTTTAGTATTGATACTTTTCATAACAATATTTTCTAATATTGATATTTTTAAAACACTATACTTATAATGTTAATCCTATAATTCATTCTGATATCATAACTTTATTAAGTGTAAATCAAAATTGTTTTCATTTCAATAGAGAGATTTATATCAGTAAAGATGGTTTGATTATGGGCAACCCTCTCAGTCCCCTATGAGCAGAAATTTTCATGGATAATATAGAAAAAATAATTCCTAAACACCCCCTTAGTAAAAAATTTGTGTACTGGCACCGATATGTAGATGGCATTTTAGCTTGCTTCACCGGCACAACTAGACAATTAGATAACTTCATTACTCATTACTTACATCAACTCAATTCATAAAAATATCAAATTTACCGTAGAAATTGAACAAAATAAATTTATAAGGTTTTTAGACCTTACAATTTCAAATATAAATCATAAACATGATTTTTCTATATTTCACAAACCATCACATACAGACATTACAATTCATAATAGTTCGGTCCACCCATTCAGTCATAAATTAGCAGCTTGCAATAGTATGATACATAGACTTTTAACAGTTCCATTAAATACTGACAATTACTATAAAGAACTAAATATTATAAAACAAATAGCAGTTTTAGTCTATTTCGGAAAGGTATAGGGTAATAAAATGGGTAATTCCGTCCAGTTCGGCTCAATTTCAGTGTCGGCCATAGGCGTAGGTCTTGAAATAGTATTGTTTGTAATATTAAAATTTCAAGTAATTACGTAAGAGAGTTAGGAAAAGTATGTTTTCTTGCCTGAAGTGTCAATATCGAAATATTGTGTAGGGATTACTTAGGTAGCAGATTATACAGTTACGTTTTGCGTTTCACAGGTACCGTTTAAACTTCTATTAGTACCTCTGCCTAATTCCAACCCTATTTCAGATTCGGCTTAACCATACGCCGCAAGGTGCCTTAACCAAAATTTTTAGACCTTTATAAGTATATTTGTTTAGTTTAACGCATCAGTATTTGCTGTTAAGCCGTAAATGGTGTTCACAGTATTATAAGATTAGTAATAAAATGGCGACATTTACACCAACGAAAAGATGTTCCAATAATTCTCCACTATCAGTGAATTAAAAACTTATTATTTTAAATGTACACGATTGCATAAAATACGATTACCCGAAATTTGTACAAGAAACTGTCGACCGATGTTCCCGAATGACTGGAAATAGATTATATTACTTTTGTCAATATCCGTAAAACTCCGTATTAATGCACTGTATAAATTAAAAAAATTTCATTATACCTCCACACTGGTTCAAATATATAATGAAGATTTAAACAAATTAAATTGTTTTATTTCATCGCTTAGTACCTACTACTTTTTTTAAAATCCATGCCTGCTGGATCTAATTTTGAAATAACTGATAATTTTCAAATTCTATTCATCTGATCTTTATTAATATAATGCATATTCTTCTTCGTGGGAGGTAAATTACTGACTCTAGTTTCATTTATTTTACTTACATTCCAAACATAGTTTCTCAGGTACATGTTCAAATTGAGTTTATTTGAGACTAACATTATTTAAAAAAAAAGTAAGCTTTCGTGTTTCATGCAATACAGTATCAAAAGCTTGGGTATTACTATTATTATGTTCAACTACTTTTGGTGGTGTATGATGTAAGGGTTGCAAAGGTGAAAATGAACTTGTAAATGCAATATTATCGAAATGATCTTCACACAACCTTTGATCTTTGGATGTATAAGGAAATTTTGTACTACTGTTCTCTTTGATTAATATTAGATGGAAATTTTAAAAATGTTTTCTTCTTAAACTCCAAATTGTGAAGTGGGAAAAAATATTTGCTATTAAAACTGTTTGCAATACAACTATGGCGAATTACACCTGGGGATGACATTTTAAAGGTTCACTTACTTTAATTTCGTTTATTATAACTAAAATCCTGAATAAATTTAAAACTAAACTAATCCTAAATCCTACTCACCTCACCATGCTCACCATTAGCAATTCTAATTTTTGACACTTTCACTTTGACAAACAGAAACCAGATTCACACCAACCAATGTATGATTGATTTTGTATATTTTCATTTTTAAGGACTTAAAAGTTAATATACAAGGAAGTTTTATAATATGTATCGACATTAAATGCGAAATGTTGAAGTGTAAAGTAATTTATGATATTTTAAACTATTTTATTCTATTCTGCTTATGTAAGAAGTCTTGTAGTTCGCGCGACCGCAGCGATCGATGCACGGGTCAGCTGAGCTGAAACGGTTTGCCTTATACCGCCTATACTTCAATCTGTCTCTTTTATTTTGTCAATGGTACGAGCCGCGCAGTTACGTCACGCAGGAAATAATGTTTGGATACTCCAACTATCGATACGTTAACGATCCGAGATTTCACGGATGCCAGCAGTTCTATTCAAAAAGCATAATGTGGTGATGAAATGAATTAAATAACAACAAAGAATATTCACGCTTATTGATTATATCTATGCCAACAATTAAATCTACTCAACTAAATTACCTAGTTTATTAATTTATTTAATCATTGGCTAACAAGACATTCCAGGTATTCACAATCGCTCAACGCCCAACGGATCACAAGGTATCGATTCAGTGCAAATGTATCGAAAAGCATAGTATCGATAAAAAATATCGAGTATCGGACGAAAAAGTATCGATAAACTGAAATATCGGATCGAATCGCGCATCCCTACGTGTTAGTTTTAATTTCAATTGTACTTGAGTTGATTCGTTTATTTGAAATGTGATTAACTACTAAGTTAGAAACTGTTATTGATGTTATTTAAACGTGTTTTATAATAAAACTTTATTTTTGTAAAACGAGCTATTTAGCTGAGAAAACTTTATCATCCTTTCCTAGTTCCATTCGAGGTAATTTTATGCACGAGTAAGACACGAACATGTATACGATTAATTGATATCAATAGGAAAATCAGTTTTCAAATTTGAGAAAATGATTGCCCCATACTATTTTTGATACCTATCTGTAAATATAAGCTTTGTAAGATTGAGAAGGAGTAAATTCTAATAAAACTCGCTAATAATACACCACTCCACATTCAAAATAATCAAATTCCTTAATAGACACCTTTACCTTTCAAAACCCGAAACTTGCCTGTCTACATTTTTAACCTTGGTATATAGTATATATTTTATAAATGATGATATAAACAAAACTACACTTGTTTGAACTGGGATAGAAGTGTACGGGCCAGGAACCAAACACTCTGAAAGCTTGCGAAAAACCCCAAGTATCTTTCAAGCGGAAATTCACGCAATAAGAAAGTGAGCCCAGTTCAATATTGACAAAGGATATAGAAGGCAAAGGATTATCATAATGTCTGATACTCAAGCAGCCATTAAAGCGCTGAGTTCTTGTGTAATCAGTTCCAAAATGGTGTGGGAATGCCTAGGCAAACTTAATGAACTAGGCGAGAACAATATAGTCACCTTACTGTGGATTCCAGGACACACTGGAATAGAAGGAAACGAAATAGCAGATGAACTAGCGAGGAGGGGGACTGAAATACCCTTTTGGGGGCCAGAACCTTTTTGCGGAATCAGGTCCAATGTAATATTGGAAGAAATAGGTAAAGCCGAAGAAAAGAGAAGATCTGATAATTGGAAAGATCTAGTAGGGCTTAGGCAATCAAATATTCTTCTGGGTGACTACAACCTATTGAGATCAAATGAATGCATAAGTCAAAGCAAAACTGCACTAAGAGTTTTAACAGGAATCCTAACGGGACATTGTCGCCTGAATGGGCACCTTAAAAAGCTCAAAATGGTGGAGGAAGAAGATTGTAGGTTTTGTGGAATGGAAGAAGAATCCTCCATCCACATACTTGCGAACTGCACAGCAATTCAGAATCCTAGGGCACAGCACCTGGGAGACTACTGGATAGAAGAGGGACAGTTACCTAAGTTGAAGCCTGCAGATATCCTAAAATTCCTCGGGGAAATAGGACTAAAGGACTAGTCTCTGAGACTTTCCTCAGGAACTAAGTAGAAGTAAGGGGACACAATAGATCTTTTAGGTCTCAGTGAATGTTACCCCAAAATACATACATACATACATACATACATCTCTTCGTTAAGGAGTCTTGTATAATTAGGGTTGCCATCTCTAAAATTCAGCAACCAGGGCAAGACCCGTGAAAACCCCGGATATTAGAGCCCAGAACCCGGACATGTCAACAGGGTTTTTAGACATGGTTAGTGTAAAAAAACAGTTGAAAATGTCGTTAAATCACCTTTTTATAATTATTTTCAAACCTCAAAATTGAATGTAGTCATCTTTTATCATAATTTTAAATGTAGGTACCTAACAAAACAGAATCTTATTACAGGTTGTTACCAATTCTTTTAATAATCAGCTAGAATTTTTTTTTTAATAATCCACAAATTGATAATATACTGTTATGAAACCAAAATCCAATCAAATTTTTAAACAAAAATCTTAAAAGTGACTCTTTTAACTCGCGGGCGGCCCAAGACTTTAAATTTTTAAGCCCGGCCTACAAATGAAGTCCCACCCGGACGCTCCCCGGATGCCCTTTAAACTAGGACAAATCCGGGGAAACCCGGATGGATGGCAACCATATGTATAATAAATACAATATACTGCTAGAAATATAAAATATAACATTTTATATTTTATAATACACATAATGAGTTTTAATTTCTGTTTGAAATCTTTCTAAATATTTTAATAGTTATTTAACGTATAAGTCTTTTAGATAGTGCTTCATCCACGCAAGAAAGTTAAACTCCTATAAGGGTCAACTCTATAAGAAGTGGTTAAAAATTAACGACAAACCGTTATATTTGACGAAGTTTCCGCTATTATAAATGTTTTAATCTAATAGTCAAGATTAGAATTTGAATTGTAACATGGTTTCCAATTAATAGTTTTCCGGTCATATTTTAAAGATTATTATGCATACAGAATAGTAAAATGGAGTTAGCAGATTGTCTAATTTTTAACCATGCGCTAAAAGATAACATTTGCTTACAGAATTGCACCTATTATGTGATTGTGGATAACAATATAATATTACCTACATATTTCAACACGTTATGTCCAATGTTAACTCCCAGCATTTTTAGAGATATCGGGCAAACACGAATAGCGTGATACTCTATTTACGTTATACGCTATTTGACATCTAAGCTTGCGTATGTCAAAATATTTACCGAATTACGCATATATAGCGTTACCACAAAACGATAATTCCATAGAAAAAAAAGAGACGGATTGAAGTATAGGGGATAAAAGGCATAAAGTTTCTGCTCAACTGACCTGCGCATCGAGTCGCTGCGGTCTCACGAACAGCAAGACTTTTTACATAAGCAAAATAGAATAAAATAGTTTAAAATATCATAAATTACATTACACTTCAACATTTCGCCTTTAAATTCTATAAATATTATAAAATATCCTTGTATATTAACTTTTATGTCATTAAAAATGAAAATATACAAAATCTATTATACATTGTTAGGTGTGAATATGGCTTCTGTTTGTCAAAGTTAAAGTGTCAAAAATCAGAATTGTTAATGGTGAGCATAGTTAATGGATGGTGAGGTGAGTAGGAATTAATAAAGCAATTTTTGATAGGCTTAGGGTGATAGGGTGTTGAAAATAAAGCACATTGATAGATGAAATAGCTTTAAAAGAACAATTGACTTTGGATGTGGCTAACGACAAAGTTGTAGGATTTGTAGATCTTGGTAACAATTTAGGCAGAAAGTTACAGCCTGCCAGTCATGCATTGGTGTTTGTAATTAATAAATTGCTTAAAGCTTGGAAGCAGCCAGTGGCTTATTATTTTACTCAGGATCAGGATCAGGAAGTTTTTCTCAGCTCATAAAAGTTTGCATCCCCATATTAATTAAAAAATATTATAATGATTTTTTGTTTCAGACCTGTTCCTGTCTCCATGGAAATGGATAACCTAGTTTCTAATTCCTTTTTATAAAAATATTTGTTGTTTTTGTCAATTATTTTAAAATAATGTGCAATTTGATGTGATATTGGATTAACTCTCTTAAATATAATGTAATTTTAGTAGTGCAGTTTAATAAAATTTTTAAATGTGTGTTGATTTCTTATTTATCCGAATTATGTGTCTTAAAAATGTTTAATTATAATAATTTCATTAGAAAAAATGAAATACATTTTACGATTTTATTTTTTGTAATGAAATAATATAATAAACAATATTTAGACAAATTGAAAATTCACTTGCCCATAATCCAAACTAACAACTTTAAATATCCCGCCTTTAAAAATTAGTCCCGACAACCCTTCCTGGTGCGCTGCGATCAATGTGATGCAAACTGTTAATACAGGATCGACAACTCTCATTATATATTATTTCTCTATGGATAATTCTGGAAGTATACAGGATGGTTTAACGGAAGGAGTTACGGTAAATTGAGAAAGCCGACTGTATGCTGTTCCTGTTTTAGTAAAGTTGCAAAGTTCATTTAATTAGTTTTTTTTTGGTAGTAGTATTGAAAAAGTACATGTATCAAGCAGTAATAAAAATATTTATTGAACTAAAACAATAAACTGTTAGTTAGTTCCATATTGCAAAAAATCAACCATTCACCCTAATAACAGTTATTTTCCTTTATTTGACTACTTTCTGGAATAAAATTAACATTCTTACAACTCAATAACATTAACCTAACCAGACCGATAAAAAAAATGTAAACTTTCAGTGTCAAAACGAAAATACCCGAATTAAAATTATGCTGACTTATCGCTAGATGTAAAAATTTGCTCTGACCGAGCTTTCTTTGAAAGTCATGATTACGTACATTCGTTATTTAAAAAAAGCGTAGAACGTGTTTGTCCGATCTCTCTTTTGTATTTACCAAATAAATTATATTTAAAAAAACCAAAAAACGCGCTCTATAGGCAATCGAACAAAAAATTGAAAAATAATTCTTAATTCAAGAATAAAATGATTAACAAGAAAATTAATGTCATTTTGGTAGAAGCGTATATTTGTTACGGTCAAAGCGATGAACCGGACATTGTACTCAATGACCGGTCAATTTGCTTAGTGCTCGGCTTAGCCGGTCAAAGCGATTAATGTTTGACCGGTCATTGTGTGCAATTACCATCACTCCTCGGGCAAAGTGATGAAAATTTGACCAGGCAAGGTAGATAAAATCTGTTGTCCAAAATCGTGATTTAACTGCACTCATTTATTTTCAAATTAAAGCAATACAATTCTTCATTCAATTAACACTGAAGTTAAAAATAATATCCAATAATAAGAGCTAAGTGAATAATATATTTGGAAAAGTCAAGCTGTAGATTACGTTATAGTCTGGTTCACAAGTGCCATTTCCCTCGAAGCCTGATCGCCGCCACCAAAAATTATGATTTTGGGTTTATTCGATTCGGAATGGCATCTAGAACGTTCTATAAAAATTCCAAAAGGGGCTAAAAAAAAATGCAAAATTTATAAACAATTAAGTAAAATAAAAAATAAGGGTTTGGTTTTTTTGAAATATTTCAAAAACTATTTGAGATACTCGAAATTTGAAAAAAGATCCTTAAAGAGCAGGAAATTTCCTAAAAAAAAATTCTACCTCCCGGAACTGTACCAACAATCCTTATAATTTTAATTAAGCGGTGAAAATAACGGTAAAAACGCGTAGTTCGGCTGCCGCGTGCCTCGCCCAAATCTGACACGTGAACTAAAAAAATTATTTTAACTGATTAAATATTAATATTAAGGAATAAAAAAATTTTTGTACTAAGTAGACATATCAATAAACAATAATCCGTCAACAAAAAATTTTTATCACAATTTTTTTATTAGTTATGCTTTTGTTAATTAGTTAATTTTCACCATTTTAATGTTAATATAAATACGCTGATTATTTCAAAACAAGAAATCTAGAATTTTTTTTTATTTTTTTAAGCTAATCTTAAAAGAGTTTAGAAGAGATATTTTTTTATTGAAAAATTTTTTTTATTTACCTTTTAAAAATATTGTACTTTTGACTTTTTGTCAATAAAAAAATAGATATGGTTGTTTTTGTAATATTTTTTAGTATTTAAAAAAAATATTGCGTAAAATTGCATTTGTTTATAACAAATTGTTTATTTAATAAACAAATGAAAAGTTAATAAAAAAATACCTAATTATTTTTTCATAATACGAAATAACATAATAAACAATGATTTAAAAATAAATGGTTCCTTAATATTAATATTTAGTAACAAAAAAAATTCTTAATCGACGAGTGCGATTTTTGTTAATAAAAAATTTTTTTTCAGCCCCTTTTTTGGAATTTTGATAGAACGTTCTAGATGCTATTCCGAATCGAATGAGCCCAAAATCATAATTTTCGGTGGTGGCGATCAGGTTTCGAGGGAAATAGCACTTGTGAACCAGACTATTATTGATATTGTGCTAGTGCTATTATAAAACTGCATTAGGTTTATGACGCACATTTAAATGGAGTGCAAGAATGTCATCAATTAGTGGGGGGCAAGGATATGACACATATAATTCTAAAGGACTATACGTCGCATTGGTCCAAATGTAAGAAAGACAAGACAAAATACAATTGAAAAAGTATGAGTTGTTGTAATAAATAAATTTTTATTCTTTGATGAATTGTGTTCGTCTTATATTTGTTAATAAATAGCATTTTTAATCAGATAGTGATTTTCAATTTGCGACAGCACTTACTTGAAAAAAATGTTCACGATTAATTATTTCATCCGACAAGCAATGAGTATTCTCTCAGTGTACCAACAGATGTCTGCTCTTGAAAGTTCATTCCTACGGAGGACCAATTCATCTCTATTTGGAATTAGGACGGTATGAGGCAGGTCGTAGTTTAGTGTTGGAGGTATTATATCAGTAATTCCCAGAATACTATGACTTTTAGTGTCCACTAGTATTCTAATTTGCTCTGTATAAGCCTGTTTTTTGCATTTAGAAATATGCACAATTTTATTTGTTGTCCATCTAGCCTCCTCTTCCAGAAATATATGGAGAGGAGGTAGGTCCAGAAGCTGCTGACGGTGTGGTACTGATGGCACCAGTAATAGCCTGGACAAGCATGTCTGTGTATCCCAGAGAGCTTTGCTTGGGCCATTATCTGTAAAGCTTTGACCACCAAGCAATAGCTCCATATGTGATCATTGGTCTAACAGTCCCCAGTATACCACCCTAGCCGCCAACCAACTGGGTGGTATGTAATTCCACGCCAGAATAGCTATATACAGTTTAATGAGGATGGGTAAAAGTAATTCTAGTCCACTTTGCTGTGATAACTTCCTTGGCGACCTCCCAATCATTCTTTTTTGACCGCCTTGCTCCCTCAACGTGGGGAGAGAATCTTGTGAATTCTGGTACTGCGAAGTATATCATATATACTCTCACAGAACTTCTTCCAAGACTCTCGCTTCGCCTTTCTAATTTATTTATTGTAATTTGTTAGAGCAGTTCTATAAAGCTTCCATTTGCCTGACTCTTTAGCTCGGTTAAATAGTCGTCCAACTTTTTTTCTTCGCTTTTCTAGGCATTTGTTTCACCAAGTAGAGGTGATGATAGGAGGAGATCACCGCTTCACGAAGCTCTTATGCTGCAGTATCTATCCCATTACAACTTATAATTGTAGTGAAACCATCCTCAATGTACAGTTGGAGGGAATTTTGATATCCACTCCAATCAGTGGATTTTGAGTTGCGATATTCCACTACTGGTCTTTGACCTATTTCAATGTTGCATCGAATATGTCTGTGATCTGAACACAAAGGCTCAGTAGATACTGCCCAATGCCGTATCTTATTTATTTGCAAATATATAGCATCCATTTCCTCTAAATACTCAAATTATTTTTTGCCCTGTCCCGTAGAATTCTGGTTATCGGTATATTTTTTATAATTTGTTTCTAATACTTTTCACCTATTTTGGTAGTTTAGGTGTGTCACATTCATATTTATTTGTTTTGTAACCTCCTCTGCAATTTGTAACCACATTTGCCTATGGTTTCTAACAGAAAATGTCCCTACTATATTTCTATAAATTTTATAAGTGTCTAGAAGTATTTTTGTTTGATTACTGGACCATTTAAAGTCTACCATCGTCATAACCTCTTTTGAAGTTGAAGGAAAAGTTAAGAATTCTTTCAACTCTAAAAATGAATTACAAGCATTTCAATTAAGAACCAAACAGTACCTATAATTACAAATTTCCCATGATTCTTCAAATTTTCTAAACTGCTACACTAAATAAATTTATAAAATATCAATATATTTCTTTTTAAAACATTAATGTCCAGGGGATTTCTTTTAACGCAAAGATTATCAGTCCTATATCCAGCAAAATAATCCAATTTTGAAAAACTAGGTCCATTCACTTATTAATTCGTTTGGGGTGCTTAACAGCCCAGGCATTTGAACTGAATTTTTGTACCATTTCCCTTGTTATCTACTTCCATTCCAGAAGCTCCGTGTTTTCTATATAGGGTACTAGTTTGACTAGGGGGATTTTGAGTAGTTGTATTATTTCCGCTCCAAAGTGCTTCCGTCTAAGTCCTTGTAAGTTTTCACAGAAGCAGAGTATGTGGATAGGTGTTTCGTCATTCAGTTCACATTTTCTGCAAATAGGTTCACTAACTTTTCCCATTTTATGCAGATGTTTCCTCAGGGTACAGTGTCTAGTGACCAAGTCGGTAACTATCTTCAAATATCTCTTACTCAGTTTCAATAGCCTGGTCGAGATTTCCTTGCCTACCTTGTTCAGTAAACTCTCTGTATGGCGGTGACCTTCCTTGTTCCAGCCTCCATTTGAATCGGTGCTCCTTATCTTGCTAAAATCACCTCATGTGCCGGCAAACATATTAGGGACATTGACTTAGGCATAGCAGATCAAAGGAAAAAGTCGGTACACTTGTTCGTGGCTTCTACAATCGATTTTGGACAAGCCTTCCTCATTTTCTCAACGGATGAGTAGCATCGCGACAAACGTATACAAATACCGTGGTGATATAAGTATTCACAAGTTACATCCTTAAATTGAATATGTTTTGTTCCTTAGTGTAAGGACGATGGTAAACTGTAGTTACTTAAATCATAGTCGTGTTTGCAGTTGAGTAGATTCTACTGTATACAAAGTAAACCGCTTTCCTTCAATGTTTCCAGCATTATGTTTTCATTGTTTTGTGAACTTTTTAGTTAATTGCACATTATTCTAGCTATTACTTTTTGTATCACACGTAGAATATACTGCTGTCAACTATTGAATTTTGTATTTACTGGATTTATAGGGTTAACGACTGTTCGACATGATCATCAGTTTGTAAAAATACTTCAGATATTTTGTATTCGTATGTAGACTCCGTTTCACTTAAGAAGAAGCCACTTGATGTTGCAGTCGTATGCGCGAACTTGTTGTCAAAACCAGCGCCATATATATGTAAAATTGACTTCAAATCATTAGTGTAACATTTTCACATTTTGTAGGTTAAACACAAAATAACAGTACTAAAATGTATTTATCGTATGTATAGTTTAAATAAAACATATTTGGGAGTTATTTGAAGCTCTTCGAGATAGTTTCACATACAATAGACACTGGTATCGTTAAAACATTTATACTTTCAATTAACGATTGGCAATGCTCGTTTGTAATGCCAATGGCATGAAACTGTTGTTACGAGGCGACATAGATGTATGTATGTATGTAAGTGATGGGGTGACATTCACTGAGACCTAAAAGATTCTTCTTAGTTCCTGAGGAACGTCTCACATACTAGTAGCTCCTTTAGTCCTATTTCCATGAGGAGTTTTAGGAAATCTGCAGGCTTCAACTTAGGTAAATGTACCTCTTCTGAATTGCTGTGCAATTCGCAAGCATGTGGATGGAGGTTTCTTCTTCCATGCCACATAGATAAACAAAATCGATTTTGATTTCTGCGCAAGACAGTTGGCAAACTTCACGTGGGTTCTTCTTATGTGAAACGGAGTCTATGTATTTACAAACAGTGGAAATTTTTAAAGAAATCTTCGGATAATTAAAATTGCAGCAGTATAAAAAACAGGTACTAGAAAAATAGCTAATAGGTACCTACCTAACTATATGTATATGAAAAAATTATATTGAAAAAAATTTAGTTGTAGTTTTAAAATAAATGATAATCATCCCATACTCTTCACTTCCACTAACAAAATGTTATCTCTCGATATTTACGCTAAATCGGCAACATCGATAACGATATCCTCCTTTTTTTCGTAACGCAACGCGTCCTGTGGGTACCATCTGCACTCACAACTTACATTCACATAATATATACAAATGTGGTGGTGAGCACCATGAATCATCTAGAAGGCTTAGGCCAACCGTCGTCGCCGGTCTCCACCAGTCTCTAAACGAATTTGTCGAAGTGTGCTGCTTGTCGGTTGTGTTAGTTATAACGCGGCGGTTCTACCATTATTCGGTTCTCTAATTCTACCAGTACCAAACCGTCCCGTGCACCGATCCAACTAAATTGTGGATAGCATTATCCGCTTACTATATATGAGTATTCAGTTGATCGACTGAGTTTTAGTCGAAAATTCAAAATAAACTGAAAAGTGCAGGTGTTGTGCAGTGCAGGTGACCGTTTGATGCGCGACAGAAGTAAGACGGCAAGTTTTCCAACTCAAGGCCAAAAGTAAATCTGATCAGTTAGGGTTTGAATTTGCTTGCCTTTTTGTTCGTTAACGCATGTTATTACTGCAGCTGTTTTTGATTCATAGATATATAAAGTTTTTCTTTCAAAAATTGACATGATTCATGTTGTTTAAGCTAAAAATAATTGTTTGCTTTCGCATTACACAACTAACCATTTGATGCTTTTTCAAACGAATAAATCGTGAGCACGTGACAATAATTTCATTTTGAAAATAGGAAGAACAATAGTTAGTTAATGTAACCAGTTTTGCTATTTCTAGTACTCATGATCACAAAATAAAAAGTATACAACAATAAAAATGTCATTTTTAAAATATTCAAATATGACCGATTTATGAAATTTCACATCACTATAAACTTTCATTGATTATAAATTACAATAAAAAGAGAAATTATGTTTATTAGGATTTAAACACGATTTTTGTAGGAAAATGTAAAATTAAAAGTGTTTATAATCTACACAAGGTGTCCTAGGACCGATGGACAGAGATCCTAAAATATCTTATTTTGTAAAAGTTCATAATAATTGGTAATGTTTTTTGATTAATACATTTTTTCAAGAGGTAATTAAAAATCATTTTCTACCTCTATAATGATTTATAAAATAAATATTTTAGGTAATTATTCTTATTATTATTATTATTTGGTTTTTATAAAATGGGACTAAAAAATATTTATCTCGATATTTATGCATTTCTATAGGGAAGAAACATCATGACTCATTATTGTGGCGCATGACCAAACAAAAAAATACACATTAAAAAAATACTTGATGTTTTACAGAGACTAAAAAGGTTGAGAAAATTGAAATCTAAAAACGCAATAAAAAGGAAAGCGTATGTTACAAAATTCGTACTTACATTATTCTAACTAAACCTATAGGCTGCAGATATATTTTTCATTATTCCCGGGACACCTTGTATAAATTGTATAAAACCTTTGAGGTCTTATTAATACCCACTACTCTCAAGATTTACCCAAAAATTAAATTTTGTGCAACAATTTGAATACCAGTGTCCGAAACAAAGTAGAATTAGATACTTCAGGAACGGAGTATGTCAACATTAACATGGATAACAAACAACTATACCTGGAGTAAATATATAATATAGCACCTCCTAGCACAATCCTTGGCACAATCTATTGCACAAGACTAGAGGACTCATTCAAAATGGTATGTAAATGGAATATCGAACTTTAAAAAATATTTTATAACCGTATAGCGTTTATTTCAGATACATTTATAAAAATACAAAAAAAGGAAGTTTTTAAATGCTTCTCACATTCTTTAACATATAGTCTAAAGGGCATCAGATCCACCTTATTCTTTTTACGTTTTTAAAATGTATTTTTCACTAATTTTTGACTTTCTAATCTGTGGTAGCGCTGGGTAAAAAATATGTATGAACATACGGGTGTATGCCGATAGCGCGCAGCGGTCAGTTTAATCCTTACAGATTATAAAAGGGTCCTAAAAGCGACAGGTTGATTGCGCGCGGACATGATATTAGTACCTGTCCCTAATAGCAGGGGGTCTTTCAGTCTTATGATTGTACACATTGTACTCACTTACATTATTCAGAAGAAGTTTACGTGTAAAGTATACCGAAATGGAGACCATGTTAAGTGAGCGCGGAAAAAAATAGGGTAGGGTAGGGGGGTAGGGTGTTTTCCTATGGCAGGTTACATCTTAAAAAAATTGATTATAATATATTAGTGTATAAACGAGCATATTTCTATAAAGGAACCGTTCGCGCAATTGACCGGATTACCGATTGTATACCGCGCGCTATTGACCCATAGAATTTCAACTACCTGAAAACATTTCTGACCGCTGCGCGCTACTGACCGTTGCCCGAACATACATTGCGAAGATAACCTCGAAATATATAGCTAGTTTTCTATATGAATTCTTGAAAATTAGTGAAAAAAAATACATTTTGAAGACGTAAAAAGAATAAAGTGCCTTTAGTGTTTGAGTAATCAAGTCACTGATTTAATTTTTTTTTTGAATAATTGTTTATTCTCGTGTACACCTGTGTGCAAAACTACCCACCGAACACAATGTGCACCCATTTATGCAGTACGTTTAAAAAACGGAAATATTTTCTTTCTAAGGTATATCTACTGTCCAAATAGAGCCTTGTTTTTTTTTCAATTTCACCCTCTTGCCACATTCCACATTTACTGCTAATGTAACTCGCATATCGAGGTGCATATTTAGACACATCCTGTACCTATACAACAATGTTTAAAACCATCCTCTCGCTCTTTTTCCAATATAACTAGAAGGCTCCCTTTTGGTAGTGTCTTATTGTTTGTTGGGATTAATCCTGCTTAAACAGATGTTGTTTAATACAACCTGGACTGCAATTTATTTTTTACTAATGGAATGATTTCTTTTGGCAATGATTTGGTTTCTTCCTATCTTCTTAACCAGTTCGGAGGAACTGAATATTGTCTGTCTAGAGTTTGTAAAGCTTTTTATTTGTTGTTTTATTCTTTGAAAATAAGTCCTCGATGTTATACATTTTTATAAGTTTTTATAAGTTCATATGAAACAGTAAGAATCAAAATAAGGATTCAGTGTAATTGCCGAAATGATTGACTTTTTCTGTAAGACTGCTTATGTCGTGACGTCATCTAATTCAAATGCATCAGTGAAATATGGTTGTACACAATAGATTATTGTAAGTATCTTAATTCAAACATAAGCCGCTAGTGGAAAGCTCATTTGATTATGAGAAGAACTTTTGACACCATATTATTTGGTTTTATTAATGTGCCTTCTGCTTAAATAGTATTCATAGGTTTATATGCTTAAACAATATTCATACTTTTATTTTTGTATTTTTACTTTTAAATTGTAAAATAAAGCAGCTCATTACCCGTACTCTAATTAACGATATCAGACATGAATTACCGAACTACCTACTCCATGTTTTTAAAACAGAATTTACTTACTACTTCACCTGTACGGCAGCTCATGACAAAATCCAACAACTCTAGATGTTGACATTAAACGTAGAAATTCTAAATATACTGTTTTGATAAAATTATTAATAATTATTAGTCTGTAATCTTACAATTAGTTGTTCATTGGTAGATAAACTGTACCCTTTGCAGCTCCATCGAACAACCTTTTATTCCACTATGATCCTAGCTGTTTTGCAATGCATAGGTTTCGGTTATTATCGACCTCGTCTGAGAAAACTTCAATTTATCTAATTATAAACATATTATACTGTTAATTGGTTGTCTGAAAAGTGTCACTTCACACTCGATGCAATGAGTTCAATGTGCCCTTTAGGCCAGTCAAATGTGTTAGGAAATACGAAAAGGCTTGTGCTCATAAAAAAATAAACAACTTGACAAGAGCTGGTGTGAAAAAGCAGACTTTAGCTGCAAAAATGTTGAGTACTGCTCAATTCGCGATTTCAGTGGCAGAATATATATTTAATCGACTTCATATTTCGGGAGGCACAGTTTAAACATGGATTAAAACGTTTGCCATAAAACTAAAATAGATTGTAACTTTCAAAGGAAACGCTACAAAATTTGATTTTAGGGTAACGTTTCACCCTTTTTTTCCCATCGTTAGCAAATTTCCTTCAAATGATGTCTTCTCTACACCAATATACCCCTACTCACTGAATATTAAGCTGGCTTTTCGAAGTCCACGCCACTGACACCGTAAATTGAGCGGCTTTCAACATTTTTGCAGGTAAAATTGGCTGCTATTCACACCAGCTGGTCAAAATATATCTTACAGTGATAATAAATCACTACCATTTAAACAAAAGTAACGTGACAGCTAACTAAGTTAAAAAAAATTAACAACTTGATAACCCCCCTGCTAACTAAAATTCAGGTTTTATTTTTTTTCTCATATTTAAGTAAAGATGGAAACTTGAAATTTTGTTATTTCCGTGCACTCGCAATGACTAGCCACAGGTTTTCAAAACTCCTGTTACGTTATAAGGGGGTGAAATTATCAACCTTTACTTAATTTTTTTTTCGAGATTGTGTTTTATGGAATAAAAATATTATTTAAAATCTCAGTTGTCTTGGAAAACTTTTTTTATTCTTGAAGTTCTTTCCTTAAACCAATAGATTTGTACTTAAAAAATAAAACACAGGGCTCTCACATGATGCTGATTCACCAATGCGTTGAAGAAGTTGAAAGGCACTAGATTCCATAAAGGTAACCTCTAAGCTGGTTTGGGATTGCATGGGTGCCTTAAACTCACATGGATACCATTGCAAGGTCATGGTAGCCTGGGAACGAGGATAACAAGGGCAACAATGAAACGGTCAGACAAGGCTCATCATTCATTGGAGCTGAACCCTTCTGCGGGGTCGCAAAGTCGACAATAAATATGGCCACAAGGAAGTGGGTCGCAGAAAAATCTATAGAATGGTGAGTAATCTCACCAGGACAGAGACAGGCGCAACTGTTTATTATAGGACGTTCGATAACATTTATGGCAGACCTAATAAGTGAAGATGGGAAAACTTTCAAATCTATGGTAGTGGTAGATATATTTACAGGGCCCTGTGAACTTAACAGGCACGCAAAGCTAATGGCGTTGATAGAAGAAACCATGTGCAAATTCTGTCACCTAGAGGACGAGACTACAGAGAATATGCTATGCCAGTGCGATCGTCTGACGAATGTGCGGTGTCTTGTACTGGAGGATAAGAAGCCACCAGCAAGAAATTTCATGATAAGTTTAGTCTCGAGGCTAATGGCTATTTAAAAAGACTTGGGCTGGAGAATGTACTAGATTCAGAGGACCACAATAGATCTGAAAAAGTCGCAGTGGAATAGGCCAATTAGCCATCGCATCTAATCTAATCTATCTCAGATATGTATAGGAACTTTTCAGATGACTTTGGAAACACCCCTGTTTTAAAGTATTTTACCAACAATTATTAAAAAGAGGACTACCGATCTTTCCACTCTGTGGATAGTCACTCGAGGGGTAAACCGCTGACCTAAATGGTGTACACTAATGCCCAATTTGGGCATAACTCTTAATTTTAATGCACTAATGCCTACTGATTCCCACTAATGCCTATATTAATGCCCACTAATGCCTAGTAATTCCCAAGTAATGCCCACTAATTCCCAAATAATGCCCACTAATTCCTAGTAATTCCCAAGTAATGCCCACCAATGCCTACTAATTCCCCAGTAATTCCTAACATTGTTCACTAATTTCCAATAATACGTACAGACTTAGTAATTCCCTTATTGAATAATAAACGTACCGCAAATACATTAAAATCTTCACAGAATAAAAAGTATTTGGTTACAGTTTACGAAAACTAAAGAACCATTTTTTAAATATTAATACCACGTTGTTGCTCATTTGTTTCCTGGCTCTTCTCTAAATCCGAAAATGTTTCAGGGTTATCTGATGTATGATGATACATCAGATGAGCTGTCGGATTATTTCCTTTTCCTACCTCTGCGAACTACTTTTGCACTATTTTTGTCAGCTTTTTTCTTCATATGTATCTTTTTATCGAGCTTTGTATCATCATGGAGTGAAATTTCGGATTACTTACTCTTCCCTCATTTTCATCCAGCAACCAAATATATGCCGATTTTTTTATTACTACTGTCTTTTCCTTGAGCGCAAGTCTTAAAAAAATTGAATTTTCGTCCATTTTTTTATTTTTCCTGAATAGTCTTGAAGTTCCAGCCCAGGTTCCAACTTATCTTGTAAGTATTCACTTTCATTTCTACTCTTCTCCTCGTTCTCCTCTTGGCTTTGGTTTTCCCCTTCTAGAGTCATATTAATATCCAAATCATCAGTTTGTTCCGAGCTTCGGTCTTGCAAAACAAAACCTTCATTGATTTCTTGTTCTATTTTATCTATATTATAACCGAAATTATTACTATCTTCTACATTTAAACATTGATCAAAACGTAATGGAATGTGAATACCGTTCCAGTCCTCTTCGGTCGGTTCCATTCCCAAATCTTTCGCTATAGAGATTGCGTCGTTCAAAGATCTAGATACGATTTCTTCAATATCTAAATTTGAAGCTCTTCGGAAGTAGGGAAATAAAGATTTTTTGTAGGGACTTTTTTTCTCGTGGAAACACATATTGCACAGAAAGGTCGCTTAGTATAGAATTTATCATTTTAATTCGTTCAATTCATGTAAATATCCTTTAACCCGGCGACGGTAAGGTGGAAAATGTTCACACCAGTGGTAAGGTGGGGTATGATAGACCCCAATCTAATAAAAATAATAAAAAATACCATGAACCAAATTTTGTATTTTTTATTTAAACAATATAAGTACCCAATATAAGAAAATTGGCAAATAAATTAATTTTTCTTTTGACAATAAATTCAAATTTAGTAAATGCCTTAATACGAGTACTGAAAAAAACAAATTAAACTGAACAAATTTTAAAAATAATTGAAAAATATTTGCATGAAGATTGTTAATATTCCAATAAACAATCTAAAATAAAAAATAGGATTTTATCTTCAATACAAAAAAAGTTACAGCGATTCAAACTTGCAACATTTTTGGCAATAAATATTAGCGTGTTCCATGCACAAAAATACCTTACACTCCCGGCATGCAAATCTTGTTTTACGATCACGTGATCTAGGACATATTGTGCATCTTTCAGACAGTTTTGGACTTTTTGGAGGTGGTTCTTCATTGTTCCCGGTTATTTCAACTATTTTCCGACGTAAATTTTTTGGTAGCCTAGGATTATTTTTTCTAGCATTTATTTGGTCAAGAATTAGAGCAAGACCTAGTTTCTTCAAAAATTCTCGCCTTTTTAGTTTTTGTTCCTTATTATTTGTTTTGAATATAATCTGGGAAAAGTAGAAATAAATTGTAGTATGAATAAAAAAAATTAAATTTGAATACACTTACTTTTCCCATAAAAAAGGTCGCGGGTGTGGTAAGGTGGGGTGTGACAAACCCCAAAGCACTTTGAGCATGCACTACACATCCTCCTTGCACAATTTCAACCTACTAACTGAGCGACGATGGACGTGACAATATTCGCCGAAGCTACTAGGCTGTGCATGGGCATAGATTCTCTATTACATTAATGGTAGCGAGTGTTAGATCGGATGGGGTTTCTCACACCCCACCTTACCGACGCCGGGTTAAAGGTAAAATTTATCAGTCGAAAACGTTGTTGTAATTGAGCGAGCAGATCGAAACAGTTTTTCGCTCGCCTGACTACTGAAGACTGGCAGATAAAACATTTCTGGTTTTAAATTAGGAATTGTTTTAAACTTTAAAATAAGCTTAATTAAATTGTGAGCATTAAGTTCAACACAGAGATAACAATTGCTGGTCAGAAAATTATCTTTTATTGTAAAATCTTTTTTTCGAATAATATCTGCTCTCCAAATTCTCAACATAAATACGCAATACCAACTATTATAATCTAGAACAAACATCAGTAATTTCATCTAAAAATCCTGTTATAATGCAATGCATGATATTGAGGATCACTTCTGTTCCTTTGAATTCTGAATCATTTTTGAGATGTTGTAGAACAGAGTTTGAACACATTTTTTCAGCAGATATGTAATTCATCTTATCTCCAGCTTTCAAATCAGATCTTGTCAGCAGATGCTGGTCTTTAGATATGTGCTCTATTAATTTATATAGATGATCTACAGTGGCAAAATAGTTACCAGGAGGTAAAACAATGTTAGGTTTCAAAAATCTGGTGCACAGTTTGGTAATAATATGTACACTGTCTTCAATATGACATTCATCTACTTTTGTTATATCTGCATGAAACCAATTCCACTTCATAGTATCAGCAGAGTGATTGTCAGTGTCAATATCGGTCATACTGTTCTGAGCATCAGCATTGGCGCCAGCTTTTGGAAGGACTGAATTTATCCACATTGCTATTAAAAGACGGGAATCTCCAAGTTTCTACAAATTATTTGCTCCTTGTTCTACGTACTTCTTTTACGACACACTCCTCATGGTTTCTGTATTGTCAATGTACACGCGTCACGCATGTGTTACCTTGCCTATTCTGGTTTAGCGACGAATTTTGGCGGTAATTTTTCATAGCAATTCCTAGCTAATGCCAACTAATTCCTACTAATGCCTACTAATTCCCACTAATTCCACGGTAATGCCCACTAATTCACTAATTCCCCAGTAATGTCCACTAATTCCCCAGTAATGCCACTAATTCCCAGTAATGCCCAGTAATTCCCAGAATGTGTACACCGCAATGCCCCTGTCACTGTAATTTCAAACAATTATCAAATTTATCTTTAAATCCGAAAATCTGTCAATATTTGTAACTACCTCCTTTTCAACTTAAATGCTATTAAATGTAAAGTGCCAGATGGAAAAATTTCTCTTCAAGACGTTAATAATTGTTACCTTCAGCATCAGTTTAAACATTAGTGGATTAGGAGGTGACGTAAGGGCCGGCTTCTTAGTAGGGCCCGAAATTCGTACCCATAAATCGATAATATAGGTACAAGGAGGTTTAAGCTTTCATTAATCATCTTTATTGAAAAAATAATAAGAAAATGTAAGCCAAAAAAATTCAATATAGGACATTTGCTGAGGATATAATATTTATTTTTGCAAAACTGATGTATTATAGTACAATTTTAGCGGTAATTTTAAACGTACAGAAAGTATCAGCAGTGAATACAGGCAGAAATTAATAAAATAATAGAAAAAACAGTAAAACTCTACCATACGATAAACAAAAGATTTATAAACAAAGAAATATCGAAGAATACCAAGCTCAACATTTTTAAAGAGATATACAGGCTAATATTAACTTGTGGATATGAAACGTGGGTGCTAAATAAAAAAATGAAGAGTAAAATTCAGGTAATAGAAATGACATACTTAAGAAGAATTCGAGGAATTATAAAAAAATACAAACTGAAACACAATGTAGCCTGGCCGGCCGCCCGGTACGTAAATAAAGAGAGAGAGTATAATAGGAAGTTAAATCTTCACAAAAATATAAATAACTGATTAACAAATAATAATGTTTTACTTAATTGTATATTTTGATTGTCATGAAACTCAAATCAAAAGATAGGTATTTAAAAACTACTGATTTTATTTTTTCAGCTTTCGACCAAAGAATCCTGCTTTTTGACTCAAAATATCGCTATATACGGGTATATACCACAATAAAATAATTACAGTGTACAGTTTTTTATAATTATCTTGTAAATAGTTTTTGAAACTGTTGAAATTTTTGACGATACACTCTTTATACAATAATAATTTGATGCCCGTCGAGTTAGTTATCAATGTAGCCTGGGTAATTTTCCAAAAGTGTATTTATTCTTACTGGAGGTAGTATCTAGTATCTATCTTCAATTGCGGACCTATTAACCGACATTCAAACCGTCATACCATAATGGCATCTGTCACGACCAGTTACTTACTGATTGAAGTTTTTAGTTAAACAAACAGTTAATTTACAAATCTGGAGTTAAATGTTGTATTACTTATCGTTTGTTGCAATTGTCTGCCGTCGATACCGAGAAGAATGCGTTTGGTGCTACAACCATTATTTTCAAAATAGAATATAAGCAACAGTTGGACAGTTTCAATGAAGTTTCTTCCATTTATAGGTACTGAAGTGATTTCCCGACAATACAAAAAGGGTCAAAATACCATGCATTAATGTGGAACGGAATTATACATAATTTAAAGAATGGCACAAAATTATACCGGCCGTATCCCAGGAGCTGTTTATCTTAGAACTTGAAGAACAACATTTGATAACTTGAAGAATATTTTATAACTTGAAAAATAACACTTTATAACTTAAGTAGCTACGAGGAAAGCCAGTTATTAAAAAGCTGAATGTAACGAACACTGGATCTACATTTTTAGAAATTATTTGGACCAAGTTGGAAAGTGACAACACATCAAATTAAAAAAAAAACGGATTTAAAAACAGTATAGTTGATCTTGTCGGTCGCACAAAAAGCAGACCATTGATTTTCTGTTGACACTGACTTTAAATAGAATAACGATAGAATCTAAAACTTTTATTGCATCTCTAACAGAAATTACATGCATAATGCAAGAAGAACAATGCTGTATAAAGTCAACTTGAAATATCTGTAGTTATTGCTGTAAAGCAAAATTGATTAATATACAACTAGAAAAATTGAAAATCAATAAAATATTTAATTTCATTATGAATGAAAACAACCTTTTATATAATTGTACTTGGGATCTTTACAATACGTCGAATAGTCTAGAGGACATAAATGTATTTACAAGTATTGAATATAATGCTCAATTTTTGATATCCATAAGTTCATCTTACATTTGCTCATATTAACGACAGCACTAATGACGTGTTTGGTTTCCCTTTGAGTTTCCTACGCTATCCCTAAAAATAAGGACTAGGACGTGAACTCAACGTTGACTATATATTATATCCTTATACCTTAAGGTGTCGGATTTGCGTTTACATTTAATTTTCATATATGATTTTTCTCCATTCTTTCTTGTTTCTTTTTAACGCTTTAGCCTCTTCCCATGGTTTGCCTCTGTCTTGTAGAATTTTACCCATTGCTGTATTCCATGTTTCTCTTGGTCTTCCTTTTTTCTTTTTATTTGTATTTTTGCTGTATATGTTCTTTTAACTTGTCTTTTATTGTCCATTATTTCAATCTGTCCCCACCAACTTAGTTGTCGTTGTTCTATAAAGTTCAATTCTTCTCGTATTTTTATATTTCTTATTTTATCCTTTCTATTCACTCCTAAAGTTTTAAATTACATTTTGAAGGCCAAAATATGCTTTTGTTTAATTCTGTGCGCACGAATTGCGGATAGATGCATGAACTGCGGAGGCCGTAGGGGTCCGTTAATCACTGCACGAATTGCGGACAAGGGTCGGTCAGGTAAAGGGTTAGGGGGTTAGGTTAGGTTGGGTTAGTTGAATATTAATATTCATATTTCTACGGAATCGAAATTTTTTCCCTTTTCACTCAACATTACTTCCATTTTACGATTTGTTAGGAGAAAAAAATCTAATTGGAAAATCAAAAAAACAAATAAAAAGATATAAAAGGTATAAAAATTTTGTAAAAAAACTCACCGTACCACTAGAACTAGATACTCAGCACACAACCACCTAACAAGAAAGTGATATTATTTGTGACACGAAATACCTGAATAAGGCCCTAGAGATGTTTTTCTAAACAATGCAATTCAATTATATTTCTGAGAAGAAGGGTTGCGGCGGTTAAGCGGATTAGATATGGCCTGTCCGCAATTCGTGCGCTACCTGCTCTCAACCCATCGGTTGTCCGCAGTTCATGATCACCCGTTTAATTGGGGTTTCACACGAAACGAAAAAGATCTCAAGTTGTTCTCTTCACACTCTGTACATTTTCCAGCTGTGGATGACTTCCATCGAAATCATTGAAAATTGAAAATTATCACCTTGTTGTTAGACGCTCTAACTAGGTATTCGAGTGAGGTTATGTTTAAGCGAGTTTACTCGGCTCTACACTGCAATTCACAAGAGTTTATTGTTGCTCTAGATATTAGTGACTTCCAATTGGACGATTGCGCCTTTATTAGCAGTTAGCAGAAATGCACAAAAATTGTGAATACTCTCATTACTCTTCGTGGAATAAAAAACGCAGGAGACAAATGAACGTATAGAAATATAGAATTAGGAAGAATAGTTAATTTTTAGCAAAAACTGAGTAATCATAAAAAGGCTTTTCAGGATTTATCGGAAATTCCAAATTTTTTTTATTGAAAATGGTATTTTTATAAAATATTTATTTATTTGATAAATACACTGCTATACGGAAAAAACCCAATTACAGAGCAGGAAAAACGAAATATTCAAAACAATGATAAAACTTATTAAAAAAATACATTCATTGTAAACGACAAAAAATATGATTATTTAAGGAAATATGACTTAATATATGGCACAGAACAAAAAAATAGATCGAATTCACAATTCATCGTGTTGATTAGACAAATGGAATTGGGTCGACTTACATTTAAATAAAAAGTATTCGAGGTACACAAAAATTGAACATTCCTGGTAAATTTGGACAGTAAATTATATTATTTATAATCTTGTCTACAAGAATTACACCAAAATAATCTGCTTCTATCCATTCAAGGTGACATTGATAAAATGTACTCCTCACAACACATGTATATTCTAGCTTAGACATTATAAAAGCATAATTTCAAATGATTGTATCCATATGTTTGTTAACCAAAAGAGCAGGGTCAAATGCGACACCAAGATCAGTAAAGGTTTCAGGTCGTTGAACTTTTTTTTTTTTTTATACAATATATGAACTTAGCAAATCAGTTTTGAGGCGAAAGGATATGACGTTGGTTTATATGGAAGATCGTTGCTTTCACACCATTGAACAACTGCATTTAAATTTGCAAATATATATTCACAGTCCTCCATAGATTTCACACAACTGTATAGTTTTAAGTCATCTGCATATAAAAGAAAATCTAAGCTGATGGCTTCAGAAATATCATTTAAGAAAATTTTAAACAATGGTGGTCCCCTTGGGGTCCCAAGATAGAACGCCGAACGAGGCCTGATATTCAACAGACCTAAATCCATTAATCTGAACAAACTGCATTCGATTTGAAAGGTAGAAATGAAAGAGCGACTTAGATAAACCAAATGCTTTAAGTCTACTAAGAAGAATACCATGATCAAGTCTATCAAAGGCTTTCGAAAAATTCATGTAGATTACATCCGTTTGGAGTCTACTATCAATAGAGTCCGCTATGTGCTGGGTTCTTGTAAACCAATTGGTAGTTGTCGAATGGCCTTTCATGAATCCGTACTGATTAATTGTAATCTAATAAAATTTCAAATTTTTATAATCTGCAACTTCTCAAGTTGCAGATTATAAAAATTGGTCAATAACTTGATACATCAGCCTTATCTCCTTTCTTGAACACTGGACTTTCGATGTCGTCCAGATAGTTGGAATAATTGATGTTTTTAGACCAATATTAAACACCATAGACAGCAGCCGTGCACGGATAGTAGAAATGCTGGAAAACTGTCTGGTCAGTGCATTTAAATCATTAAATTATATATTTAGTTGTAGTTGTATGCCATAGAAATGTTAAGCTTTCACCGAGTAAAATAATACTTTGATTTATGGCAGCTACGCCTGAAAATAATAAATATAAAGAAAATCCAAGTTAATTTTTAATAATAAATATCATTGTCTAATAAAACTAATTTACAGCGCTTTGTTTAATATCTCGGTAAAGAAATGTTAATTTGAAATCTCTGAACCAAATCCAATGATCACGAATGAAAGTTTCAGGTACATTTTAAACAACTAAAAATACTCGATAAGTATTTCGAAACACAAAAAATCACGCCAATTTTATGGCAAATGGTTTTTAAACCCTATCGTACGTTACCAGGACTGGCTCTCTGTAATTTGTATGTTAAGGAAAGAAATAAAGAATAGGCAAACGAAAAGATTAGCGATACTTGATTAGCAGTACTCTATAAGCGAATCTCTATCGCCACGGCTATAGTTTGACAAGATTCGTGATCGTCAATCGGATAGAGAATAATCTATTTCTTGATAAAAATAAAAAAGATGAAGAAACTGGACATATATCATTAATAATTGTGCTATAACTATTTAATTGAAAGTGGTAGAGGTAGATAGGTCGCATAGTTTACTTTTCAATTAACCCAAAACATTTTGATAGCAACCCAACACCCAAAAAACTTAGTTCTAAAAATGAAAATTAAACGCTTACCTTTTTATAGTTTTTTTCAGCTATAATAAAACAAACAACTAACCCTAGAAAATTAAAATGAATGACAACAACATAATCTCTTTTCTTTTTTCTTCGAACAAAGATGAAAAATTTACACATCGAGTAGAATAAGACAGAACGATACGTCTCTTAAATATAAAGACCCTTGAAGTAGTCGCTACCATTCGCTTCGCTATCGCATCTTCGATCATGTTTAGCTAGGCTCGGAAACGACCGAACTCAGTTACAGAGTACCTACGAAATAGCGAAGAGAAGGGAATCTTTGTATCTATTTTGTTACTGAGTGCCAGTCCAGGAGATCTTCTAAAAGTACATGATAATTGTTTTTTGTTTTATGAACAAATGATGAGGTTTTTATCAAAAATAATGCCTAAAAATTTATGTTGATCAACCACTTGAGCGACTTCCCATTCACGGTTAATAACGGAGGAAGAGGATTGTGTTTTCTGCTGAACTGGATAACTTTTGATATGGTTGTGGAAAAGTGAAATCCAGATCTTACAACCCAAATGTGTATTAAATCTAGGGCGTTTTGAAGTAAGGTACAAGTATTAGATGTGACCATGTGACCACCTTGGCAGCAGAGAATAAGACCGCATATTTAACTGTTGAAATTTTAAAATAAGTTGCGGGCAGTGAAAACTTTCTGGGGGTTTTATTCCTACCCGTATAAAGGAACATTTCCAACATATGAAAATCATTTTTTTTCTTGTATTCGATGTTTGTATGTTTAATTTTTATGTGCTATTATCCTCCGAATTATTATTGAATAATTTATTTGGTAAAACAAAATAATTGTTGGTGACGATTTGTCAGTTGTTTTATTGATTTTATAATATTAAATAATTAATACATGTCATATTTTCTATATTATTGCGTTACATCCTGTAGTTATATTTTCACGTTTTCCATTACCATTATATCGATTGCATGTAATCGACAGCAACTCATGAAACTCTATTTTATCCTTGGCGTAGTTGGAGTAGACTAGCTATAAATGTTTGCTATTTTCAGCTATCATCCACACATCTTCAGCATTCAATATAATATCCGGTATTGTGTTTATATTGTACCACTGCAGTCAGTGAATGTGTTTCTAGTTTATTCCAGGATATACTACTACTTTGAACATAGTCGGGTCTGGTATCCGTGTAAAAAAAGGAGATGTTGAAATGTATAATTAATTTTTTTTCATGCTCTATACTATAACGGGTATACTATAGATAATCAGGAATGTTTTTTGAAAAGATATTTGCTAATAAATCTTTTTTTTTTAATTTGCGGATACATTTTATCATGATTGCCTCACTATATGACGTGTAGGTTAATTAATATTTCCTAGTTTGATAACACCCTGTTATTGGAATTGCTGTATTGTTTTCATTGTGTACGTAGAATTCTTTTGAAAACGTTAATATATCGATTTGATAATGACTTTAGTATGTATAATTGTGGTTTATGAAAAATGTACAGTGTTAAAAAGAACTTTTTAAGAGAAATGCGTTCTAAAATTATTGTTTTAAACGGAATTATAGATTGCAATATTTATCTTAAACAACAACAGTTTTTATCAGGATGGTTCAAGGTATGATTGTTTTGATTTTATATTTTTCAATATGAGGTTACAGCTGAAATTTTAAGTAAGTAATCAAACAATTATTTCTCATTAAGATGAAAAATAATTTCAATATCTCATCTTTGCTTCCAGGATAACGTCATCCGTGAGAACTTTGAATTAGTTAATTAGACTTAATCATGAATTTTTCTAATTCGGTTATAATTTTTAAGTAACATTTACATTGTTTTTCCTGTTTTGGGGTAACCAGGGTTTAGAACAGGCACTGCGTATCTTTATGTTAACCGATAAATTTCTCGTTATTTCGGAAAATTTAATTAATCTAATCGTGAAGGTTACCAAAAAACTGAAACGATTAATTTGTTTGTCACGAGATGTCTTGTATCATATTTTACTGCATTTTTACATTTTATACGTAAATTTGAGGGTCCAATGGAATAATAAATATCTGTCTATATTGAAAGTACTGTATTCATATTAAATATTAAATATCTTCACAATCTACTTAATTACAGTTTCCTGTAAAATTGTCATATTTAGTAAAGCGTGTTACCATTATTCACGCAGGGTGACGTAGGCGAGGGGCGCAAGTAACCCGAGTGAATAATGGCCATAAATTGCGAGTAGAATACTATACTTTGTCCACAACCCTTTATTAAATAAGGCGAGTGTAGAACGGAAAGTAATAATTTGGTATTATTGACAATTCTAACGTCAAAATTAATAAATTTCAGGAGTACGTCAAATGTGACATATAGAGATGGGCGATACTGTGTAAAGTATCGATACTCCGTACCGTTATAAATATATTGTTTTAAAAATATCAATATTAAAAAATACCGTTATGAAAAGTATCAATACAATCAATACAATATATTTCAGAAACAAATTTCCTAAGCAAAATACGCAGATTTAATAGTTTATTTCATATTGCACCCCCATCTCACCTATGTACCGAAATTTTGTGAGTGTTGGGTTGTCATGGCATGTTATTTAAATGCAGAACCGTGAATTATGAATTCATAATTCACTCTAGCATATACCTTTTGTTAGGAGGTAAAATATTGACTTATTATTAAGTGGTCGTGGACAAAATAATTAAACATCATTTCTACATAAACACGTGGGTGTTCATTTTGGTTTGTTTATGTAATTCTGTGAATTAGTGTCATTGTTGATTTGTTTTTGTTTGGACTATTTTTAAGATGTTCAAAGGTAGCTTTCCCAAACTTTATATCGTAGAAATTAATCCCAATTTGTCTTCCCGGAGGATGTAAATAATAATAATAATAATAATAATAATAGTAATGAAGGCTTCTATTGACTTCATATAATACAAAAAAAAACGTAAACAGAAATCGTATAACCATAGTGGCAGCCAAAAGGCAGAGTTCAGATATCTACAGAGGACCCAACGAGTCCTCTGAAGGATCTGCTCTTCTACTCAACCCGTTTAAATATATATAAAGTATATTCTAGATATTATATCCTATAATAAAGTTAGGAAAATTAAAGAAAAACTACTTAATGCTAAAAAGTGAAATACAGTTTTGTTTCACCAGATTTGAAGCAGTAGTTAAAACTTATGTTTTATAACAGCTGTTTCAGTTTTTTTTAAGGTATTATAAGCTTTTTAAATTAAGTGGGATGATATTATAGTCTCGCTATATTATATGGAAAACTGGCTCGAAACAATGTAGTTTTATGTTTGGGTAAAGTTATATTAGTTTTAAATATAACGTTAATATTGTGGATTTCAGATCTTTTTATAAAATTTTTCATATCAGGAAGTAGGCTTTTTTCTGATAATAATTTTATGGAAAAAACACAAGTAAGTCTCCTATTATTTAAGTTCAACCAGCCAATATTCGCCATATGTTGTGATGTGAAAACTTCCAACAAATTTGGTAAATTAAATGACAAACTATTCGGATAACAATCGAAATTCACTTATATTAGAGCTTAAAGGAAAATTTGAATGACACTATAAGGCATGCGAAAAATATAGATACAGATGGTTTCCTTTGCAAAAAGCAAAGAAAGAAAAAGTTGGTCGTTATGAAAATAATTGTTGCATGTTTGATCCTTCTAGTTTACAGTCAACCTACGTCGCTGTCCAACTGGATGTACTATTTTTATTGTTTCTCTTACTTATACACACTAGAACATGTGGTAACAGCATAAACTCAACATAGAAATCTGTACCTAAACGTGCTATTTGAAAATGTTTATTGAATGAATGTACTATAAATGATCAAGCAGCAGCAGCAGCAACGAGTTATACAATATAATTGTTTTCACTTAATCCAGACAAAAGTATATTTCAAAATAAATGTTGTAATCTTTGACCAAACGTAGTATGATATTCCACGTGAACGTGTTCAGGGTTCAATTTTGTTTTTTACATTGGTCTTACATTTCGTTTATATTATAAGACTTATGAGATTAAACTGCCCCTATGTAGTGATTGTAGTTAATTAAATTGATTTATAATTTATAATTCTCATTATTTTTAAACGAAGTAAAGTTGATATAAGGGTATCTCTTTAAAATTGATTTTAACTGACATATATAAGGGTGAATTGTCTTCAGCTTTCGCAATGATTCAATCACGAATTCATAATAAACAAAATAATTAAATTTTTATTTGTTACTTGAGGAATACCAGTACGTTGTGAATTTATTTTAGATCTATAGCATCGCTATACGGTTAATTTTATAATTAAGTTAATTTACAATGTAATTATAACTACCGAAGAATATATAAGTAACGAAGAAATATTAACAAAATATAGCAAAAAAATGACTTAGAAATCTACATCTAATTGAAAAAGTGGAACAATTGTAACAATAAAAAGCAAGAGAGAAAGATAAATGGATGGGACAAAGAAATCAGAGAAGCAGTAATATTAAAGAAAAATCAAAAAGTTTCTTCAGGACGAAAATCGTAACTAACTTGAATAATATTGAGAGGAAGAACGCTTTAGAGGTATAAGAGAAAGGTAAAGTTTTGAGAGCATGAAAACAAGTGATGAAAAAAATCAAACCGCAAGTTAACGGAATTACCGTAAAAAAATAATTAAACCACGTGTATTAAAATGAAAACATATGGGAAACATTTTCTAAGAAAATGGATGAAAAATGTCTAAGAAGACCAACCTATTCAAAATATATGGAACTGGTTAAAAAGTTCTAGACCTAGCAGACTGGGAAATAAACGACAGAAGAAATTAAGAGTTAAATAAGAAGAAGTCTAGGAACCGTGGTATTATACGATACCTGCTATTCCTAGCACCATCCCTGATAATTCACATTTATAAAAATACTACACATAGCTAATAATACATTAAAACTAATTATATTCCAGCCGGTATTACGAAATCAGTCAATTGCTGGTAAAATTCTTTCGCACACTATAACTTTCAAGATTTGTTTTGTTAAACTCCTTACTCACATTCATTACAGCATCCGCTGTTTGTAATTACTTCGTCTAATATTGCCTCTCCAGTATTTAGCAGTTCGTATTACTCTAATTCTTTATAGACCAGGCCTAAGTATAGAAATTTCGTCCGTAGCATTCTCTTCCAACATACCTTTTTCTATAAATAGCTCCATTAGTCAGTGTCAAGGAAGCAGAAAGAGAAATAGTTGTTTATGTAAGCTAAACAAAGAATATATCGATGTTAAACAAAGAAAAGTAAAATACCGGATTGAAATTGAATTACAGAGTTTAACGTTTCGCCTTTTTTTCTGGTGCTCCATCAACTATACAAGAAGCTTAATTGCAAAAAATTAAAGTAACTAATTTATCAACCAATAAGCCGGTGAATAATGGCGACTCACTTTAAAAACACGAAAGTGCTATAGTTAGTATTATTATATGTGCAAAACGGAATACTGAATCGAAAAAGGAAATAAAGTTCTTGCAAATATAAAGTAAAACAGAAAGATATTTGTTTAATTAATAATTACTGCATAATCGTTAAAGATAGCGAGGCGGTCACATTATCAACTTTTTTTAATCGTAACAATGTACGAGTTGAACCTGCTTCAGATAATTATGTAAAGTTTTTTATTTTCATACTACTCCATTGTTTTATGGACAATTGGTTCTAAATTGTGATTCAAACAAATAAATTTTAATTATAACATAATTGCAGGCACTGATTAGTTTATAAATTTAGTTTTTCTGTTGTAGCTAATGCCAGTAAAATTAAATGTTTTTCTATGCTTTTATTTAACTCCCAATGTTTGCATGTATTGCTATTCATTAAAACATTACAAATGTACTTGCACGTCATCAAAGTTCCGAAATCACGCTGTTGGTTTAATCATTCGTTTGCTGCTAGCAATCAGTACTATGTGTTAACGGAAGCTCACTTCAGTGAGCTCCAGTCAAAGTTATGGTAACAACGCGTTGTGTTGAGATGACAAATCCATCTGTAACTTTACTCATATTTTCTAGATTCTCTTCATTTATTTCTGTTTACTTTCACTTTATCCTTAAAAATTTATGTTTTCATCAATAAATATATAAAGAAAACTAAAAAACAAATTTTCGTTTTGAATGTTTATAACAAATTACTGAAAAACATTTAGGTGTTCAAAACATTTCAAAATTATACTACGTAATGTCTTTCATATGATGGCACCATCCACTTTCTACTAGGATTTTTGTTAACAATTACCATACTTATATGCTCTATTGATTGGCCTATTTGATGCAATTCTGCCAAATGCTGCCAACATAATTTTAGGGACAAAATACGGAATAATAAAACCACTATTTTCTAGAAGCCAGTAATCAAAATGCTAGAAGAAATTTCTTAATTCCGAAGAGTACCCAACGTTCAACTGTCTCTAAGGAAGAACAGTGCAAATTACTCTTTATGTTTGAATAATCATCAACACATTCCTATAATATTGAAACAATTACTATTAAAATAAATCATTTTGTTTTTGTATCCGAAAGTCTAACAAACATTCCTGTACCTAATTTAGGCCTCACTGGTAAAACTTCAATTTGATCGTATTGAGTTTTGTCGTTTGATTTTCCTATTTGATCTCTCCTTCTTCTAGGATCAGGCATAAATTTGTGGCCCACTGACTAAAACTTCTTGTCAGAGCTGAAACGCCAAAGCTTCGAATTTTGACTATAACCGTTGAGTGAAAAATACATATTTTTCACTCAACGCTATAACATATAAAGTTAATAAACTGTTCGAATATAAAACCTCATTTATTTGTGGTTGAGGGAGATCACGTCAGTAAAAAGTTCATTAGAAAATTTCAAATTGTGCATATTATGTATCAATTTACCCTTACCACACCTTGAAGTCTTCACTGTCTCGCTTTCATTACAACATTAGTTTGTTTAAAAGTGACTCTCGTGTATACTAATAAAGGGGAACCATGACAATGTCACATTCGTGAGCATACTAAAAAGAAATGTTATAATATATCACCAGTTGATTTCACAGGATTGAACTTATAAAAAAATTGAATTTATAAATCCGTTATCTAGATAATTTTCAAAAACATTGCAGCTAACCTTAAAAGTAAAATATGTAATTTTTATAACTTAATCACATAAAATTTATTTGTATCCATTCCCAGTCATATAATTATATTTTGATAAGTACATGAATAATAAATTTTATGCAGGAAACCACATTAATAAGATTGGACGAAAACTCACTGGTCTATTTCTTATTCAGTGATACATAAAACATTTGAATCTTATGTTCAATTTCGTTGCTAATGTGGCCATTTAAGACTGAATATATAAATTATGTTTGAACTGTGGTCGTGGGGTCATGGCTACACTATAGTATAATCATTTTAGAACGTTGGCCTTTTCGTTAAATCTTAATGGCTAACCCTTTTTGCGTTATCAAAAGATGCGGTTAAATTGAATGAATTTACCTAATTGTTATCCAAGAATTTTTTGTAATTTAATTTTGTTTTGTCAAATAACTACTGTTGTTACAAATTGTATTGAGAAGATGTTCTTTTAATACTGTTTGTGATTTAGCCACAGAGATACTGTGCAATAGTAATGAATTTCATAACAATATGATTTCCTAGCTCAAATATAATTATTAAAATTAGACAATACTGTATTTAATTGACACTTTGTGAGTGGAGATATTACATTTTATAATTAATTTTGTATACCTACTTTGTACAATCTCAGTTGAACAACCAAAAAAAAATTTTTTTACGACCGCTTGTTTTACAAAACCATCTACAAGTGGTGCTTAAGAATTTTTTATGGTTCAACGGATATCGTACAGAGACAGAGACCAAGTGGGGAACATCTGTTGATACAACATTGGTCGATAAGATTATTGTGACTAGACTGTATATGACCATGACCTACTACATTAATTAGCACATAATTTGCAAAAATTAGGAAATCTTGTAAAAAAAGTCACTGGCATGTCTCTTGAATTGGGTAGAATATATCCGTTTTTAGGTTGTTGGATGAATGTCAAATGTTAAAAATTCATGTATACACGATTAGCGGTCGAACAAACAAACAGTTTGCTCTTGAGATTATTTTCTTAAATTTTTTTCAGTTTAAATCTGCATTTCATATCATGTTTGAAGTTAGTATTAACCCATTCCTGTATCTATGTATAAAGTTAGTCATCAGAATTACATAATTGAATTAACATTTAACACGCTTTTATTATATGTATGTATGTTTGTATATTTATATGTTTGTAACCGACTCCTTTGGACTCGATTTTGACCCACTTTAAACGAACAGATTTAATTCAAACTTTGTACACTTGTCAAGGACCGATAACAATAAAATATAGTCATAAAAAATACAATATAATAATAAAATTATAGGGTATTCCATCTATAACACAACCTTTAAACTCAATTTTTACCCACTTTAAACGCTCAGATTAATTCGAAAAAAATTTTGCACACTTGTCAAGAACCGATGACAATACAATATAGTAGTACAATATAATATGGTGTTCCATTTATAACGCAACCTTTAAACTCGATTCTTACCCACTTTAAACGCTCAGATTAATTCTAAATTTTACACACTCGTCAAGGACTGATGTTTATACAATATAGTAGTAAAATATAGGGTGTTCTATTAAAAAAACATAACTTTGATCTGGTATCGAATTTGAAAAAAGCTAAGAAAAACACACCCTATAGTAAATCGAACTAAAAAGTGAAAAATAATTTATAGTTAAAAAAAAAACTAAAAAACACGCTTTTAAAAAGTAAAAAATAATTTTTTATTTAAGAATAAAATGATTAACGAGAATATTAATGTCATTATGGTAATAGCTCGATATCAATTATTATAATTTCTTACTAGTTCTTTTCCGAAATGTAGATTTAGTGTATAATGTAGTACAAAGGACCCCACGCTATTACCACAATGATATTAAATTCCCGTAAATCATTTTATTAAATTAAATTAAGAATTTTTTACTTTTTAGTTCGATTACCTATAAAGCGTGTTTTTTAGTATTTTTAAACTAATTTATTATATCTGTTTCTGAACTAAGATACCTTCTAAGAATGTTAAATACATCAATAAAAGTAATTGAAAATATCACTTGATTTTTTTTCTCTTACAATTTAATCAAATTTTCCTATTTCAAAACGTCTTTAATAATAACTTCCGTAATACTTTTAATACTTATAAATATAAAACCACTTTGAATGTGAAATAAACACTCAATTGCTTTAATGTGTATTGTTATTTTGTCAGTTCATTACGCAAGTCCGCACCTGTGGAAGTGATAATAAATTTAATCATTTGCCATTAGCTAGTCAAAAAGAACCGATAATTGAGATAATTTTCGTAGAAATCGATAGTTACATCAGTATGAATTCGTTGTTTGTTAAAAATAATTCTGTGAGATAGTGTGTGCAATTATTTTGGATTTTGCGTATTCTAAGGAAAACCAAATGAGTGAGAAATTTGTGGTAGGCATAAATTCTCATATTTGTTATTTATCTGTTGGTATATTTGTTATTTATCTGTTGGTATATTTCAATATTCATAGTTCACACCAATATACTAAATTATAAAATATTACAAACATGTTAAAGTTTGTACCTATATTATAATATATATAGATATTTTTCTTAGATTTATAAATACTAGAACACAAACAGTTGAAAACTAATTAATATTATTATTTATTATAGTATTCACTTCTGTCCTATTTGAAAAATGTTTGTTGACCAATGTAAGTTGATTCTACATCTGCCGATATTAATTGGTAGTGACAATAATATTAGCAAATACAGAATGTACAGAATTCTATTCAATAACCTCCTATCTAGGGCATTAATTAATCAAATTTTTGGTAATCTACATAAAACAACCTGTACGATACATCAGAATTTATAAAATAAAAATAAAAGGTGGAAAACCACTCATGTATACAAGTTTTATTTTGTATACCCTGCGTTTAACCAAATATATGTTGTTTAATCAATAATAATATTTTGATAAAGATAAATGCACTGGAAATGAGAATAGATTTTTTTGCCAACAGGACCGGACTAAGATCTGAAGGGGCCACCCTTTGTTTTTTCTAATAATATTCATATTGAAAACAATTTTTCAATATGGCATACATTCTATTTGTAAATTAAATGTATTTTACTATCTTCCTGTTAGATTGAAATATAATCTTTTACAATTTAAATGAACTACTAACAATATTCAATTAATGACAATAATAATACATGATAATAACCCATAGTTTTTATATTCGCAAGCAATTTCATCATTCTACGTCAAATATTTTGTGGTGCTAATTATTGCTAATTATTTTATATTCTAATTACTAACACAAACGTTTTACAAAAAGGTTTTATTTATAAATGTTCGGTGAATGAAATGAAAAGTAGTGTTTATATTGAAAGTGCTGGTTGAAACGGGGTTTCAAAAGATATGTATAAAAAAAACCTTAAATACACTGAAAAAATCTCGTTAGTTTTATTTGCGCGTGGATATGAAATCCAATCCAAAAAATTATAAATTTGATCCACTTAAGTGGTTTATACTCGATATGTGTTTATACATTATTTGTATATTTTTATATGACATATGGCTCACAGATGTAATGTGGTTTTGAAACGAATTTAAGATTAACTGTTGATGTAATTCCTTAAATATACACAGGGTCAAACCATTATTTTATATACAGTGCTGTCACACGCAAATGGAACATAAACCAGGTCAACATTTTGCTCCATTTTTATATAAAGAGTATCACTCTTCTCTCGTATATTTGACTTTACTTTTTCTCCCCGGGATTGGGATATAATTGATACACATTAAAAATATTTTAAAAACTTTTAGGAAGTGTAGTCACATATTCTTTACGATCTTAAATTTTTTTTTAAGACAGTCAATACTTTGTCCTAATATGATAACACACTAAATTATTCTGTAGATGTGTAGATCATAAAAATGACCATGAAATTTAATATACAAGTGTTAAACTTCCTAAACCAATAGTAAAAAGTAAAAGGCAAACAATTTTCTGAATTCGAAAATAATTGAAAAGATATTTTCATGGCCACAGCGACATCCAGCTCTGCCCAGGACCATCTTATTAATATGAGGCCTGAGCCATTTTCAGTATTAAACATTTTTACCATTTCTAGTAGCTTCAGGATTGTTTTGATCAATCGCAGACATTTCGAACAGCATAACTGCTAATTGAACAAAAAAAGTTTGGGAGAAAAAGCAGAGCTGGGACCGATAATAAAGATAGTGTAAAGTATTAGTTTAATGAGTGTAAACCTTGTTGAGTGTAGATAAAATAATATACCCGAATTTTCAAATTCAAACATTGGTCAAAAAACCATGTTAAATGTATTTCTAACTAATTTAGAACTGAAAGAAATATTTTATTATAGCTACAATTATATTAGGATAATACCATTTATTAAAAATATCTACCTACGCTAGTTTATTTATATGTACAAAAATATACTCAATACGAATTAAATAATTCAAAATTGAAATATCTTTCACATGATTTAAAAACAAATAGGTTTGTTCCAGCACGCCATGAAACTAATTCGGAATTGTACTGCGTACGCGCCGCCGCCGTGACAATTTAGTGTTCCAGCTCCTATTTTTGGGAACTAGTAGTTACACTGGACTACTATTCGACGTTTCAGCAATTTACAACGTACAATAGAACCGTTCTAAAACAGTTCGATCAGTTCTTGCTCTTGGGCAGGTATTTGAAATTCTCTCTTATTTCACGCAATCGCAGTGCATGTTTTAGTTTTGTTTTGATGTTAATTTTATAATAAATCAAAATCCGTACAATTACAACAAACTTTCATACGAACGCATACGATATTTTATAAATATTCTGCGATTATATGTGAATATAAGGTGAGGGAGGAAGTTTTTTTTCACATTTGTATATTTACTTCAAATATAATCAATTATAAAAGTACTTTCTTAATGTTAGAATTTGTGTTTAGTTTTCCTTATATTTTTCTTAGCATGTCTTATATTCCAATATCAGGCTTAAGCTCTTGAAACGTCATCTAACGATGATGAGCAGCTTCTTACTGATTATGAATAATTGCGTTCCAGCACCAACAAATTCCAAACTAGTTCGACTTAATATTTGAATTGTCTTGCGCAGTAAATCAGTTCAAATTATGTGTTAGACTATTCTACAACTTATTGCTGGAACAAACCTAATACATAGATAATTTCAACTAATCTACACTTCAGTGTCCAATAAGAAACGTTACTGTATGTGTGTGGCGGAAATTTGAGTTTACCTACAGTTACGAACTGTTGTCCTAGATCTTCAAACAGGAGTGATATTTTTGTTTCAGGCCGTGTCACTTTGTTGTCTTAAAGTGTGGATAACCGAGAATAATTTATTATAGAATTTATTAATACATACTTATAAACAACATAATCCGCTGCTGTGGCAAATAAAGGCAAAAGGCTACATGGACAGAAAAATACGTAGCGAAGGCTTGCAGAAACATTAGGAATAGACATGATGACTGATTTTGAAAAACAGCTCCACGATGTTTGTACACATAAGCTTTATCCGAAAAAAATGTTATTTCTTGAAAAAATCAAGAGTTTTAAAGGAGAAATTTAGGTTTTTAAAATACAATTCAAAACTCTGGAACAGTAATGGCATGTCTATGACATCACATATTTGTAAATACTTCATAAATATTTCACAGTTTGCAAATTAAAAAACTATTTTGATTGTTAATTTGAATTTTTGTGTGTGATGGTCATGAATTCTATAATAAGTAAATATATAAATGATGCAAAACCAGAAAATACGATAAAAATTCGAACGATATACAAAAGGTTAACGTCATACGATTGTGAACGGTGTTTTAGCTATTTTGTATTTATATTTTTACTAAATTAAATAAAATCACAATTGTAATGTAAAAATAAGTGATTGCTTTAAAATCTTTGTGATCTATAAAATTTTTTCATATGATTATTTCAGTTATTCTTAGTGACCGTCATCATGCCTATTAGAATATTTATTCCATTTTAACAACCACTCTTCAACACGATATCTCTTCATAGTATTTTTATGTGTTCGTTGATAATGGCACTTGCAACAAAGACAATTTTTTATTCCTGCCAGCTGGCATGCTAATTGTCGTTTTGGATTGGAAAATTTAAATCCACAGATCGGAACTGTCACGCGTTAATAATGTGTGGGCAACGTCGATCCATGCGTTCAGACCAGTACTATCGACACATGCCGGCCGGATGCCGATAATTGAATGGGCCCCTTAATGATCCTTAATGACCTTCAGTCCATGTGGATAACACCAGGAGTGATCAATTGAATTTTTTTCTATTCATTTCAATGGTCACCATGGAGTTATGTCCGTACCCCAAAAAATCATTTGTGGCAATTCACTTCGTACAAACTTTACACATAACTAGGAGAATTCACACTAACCTGACAGCCGCACTCCCACATACAGCTAGTAAACAACTTGATTCCCACGAAAGACTGGAAATTTTTATCTAGATGTGATGGGTTCTAGATTAGTTTGTATTTGGTTCATACAGTCTTTATTATCTATCTACTTTTTAAAATGGTAGGCGAGTTGTGATTTTTGGCGATGAAGAATAATTGTTTCATACATATAAAAAAATATAAATGTTGGCTCATGTTACTTTCGTTTGTGGTCGTGGGAAAAATAAATTAAATATTGTGAACTAATCTTTTTTAAACTTTTTTAACGATCAGTGAAAAATTCGATCATTAAACAAACTAGATAAGTCTTGCCTTCGTGATTTTTTTGCTGTTTCACATATTGGTAACATAAATTTATCGATCAACACTTCGATTATTCAATTCAACTTTGACCGCCATACTAAATTGGATAGATCACATTCATGTATCAAATGATACGACAATGTCACTGTCATTTACAGAAAATTACCGAAATCTTCAGGTTCGCATTCTGTTTCTGAAATTTGACTAATGTACAAATGAGGCACTGCGTATTGTGAAATTATGTAGGTATACCAATTAAGTAGGTATTGGAGGACATCTTTTGAGGTACCTTGAAAAATTTAAGTCAATTAATGATTATTAATACGATATGACAACATCTGTGGTGGTACTGGATTGTAATGCTTAAGATAGTACGTGTGTTTACTCTTCTAGCTTTCCTTTAAATCTACCCTATCTAATATGCTACTTATCATTTGAAAAATACTTATACCTACATAATATTCCTTATAAATATAGTAGAATTTTAGTTTCAAGTTTCTATTTTCAGAAAAATATTTATTTCATTGCATTGCAAACTGATGATCTGTTTGGGATGAAACAAACTGTATCGGTGAAAATCTCTCTAAATTAAGTAAACATAATAATGTTGTACTTATGGTACCAATGTTTATCTTATCAGTGAGACAGCAACATTATAAGCCTATTCAGTCATTTGTAGACATAATCAGAAACTGGCAATATTGAGTAAACCCAATTTTTTTTATTTGTGTAAACTTGGTTAGGTTAGGTTTGAAGTATTAGGTCCTTCACTGCGATTCGTGTCTATTGTGGCTCACACCTATTAATATTTCACCAAACAAATTCAACTGCTTAACAAATCCGATTAGTTTATTTAGTGCCAAACATCAGATATCTGGTTCGAACCGAGACGGTGTAGGCACAAAGTATATGCTCTGCTGTTTCATCATTTTCCAGACAAAGACGGCACGTCAGATCTTCCGACAGTCCAATTCCAACGTAGGTCATGCTTGCTGAAGTGCTAAAGTCAAACACTTATTTGGAGACAATCCTGGTAAATTATGTCAGAAGCCTGAAACTCTTTTTGTTATCCATGAATTTAGTGTTTGTTTGGCAAAACTTGATGAGATGCCAATTACAAATTCTGGTCCGATCAAATCACCTGCAGTACCCTCCGTTGCATGGTCTTTTCATTGCCTTGCATGCCTGAATGACCAGGGATCCCGACCAGTGAGTCTTCCTCACAGACATAGGTATAAAAAACAATAGACAGAGCTATTCAGTCATAAAATTCGAAATGTTTACACACCAACATTGGTATATGGTCAGGGGCGGTGAGGAGGCAAAGTATATGACTCTTGTTGAAATATGGTGGACGTCAGATCAACACCATAGACGGAGAAATAAGGGTGGTGAATGACTAAATTGACTTAATTCGGGAACTCTGTCACAATATTTTCCATTTTTTAAATTAAAACTTAATAAATACATGTGTAACGAAAATAAGTTGTATAATTATTTGAAATTTGTTGTTACTAATAAAAAACCACCAGTAAATTGTAAATTATAGCTAGGAATAAAATTAACATAATTCTTAGCATGCATACAAAATGCAGCAACAACTTTTTTCAACATCCACTCTATTACAGTATTTGCCTATCATAGTAAGCCTTACATGTAGTTTCTAATCCCTACTTAACTCAAAACTTTCAGTCTGCCCAAAGCCGTATAGTTAAGCATCACAGATATTTGTTATACAGTGCTATTCAAAAGTACCCTCCCCCCCTCGTTTCTTTTGAACGGCAACACTTACATTCTTTGGTTTGAGGTTGTCTATTTTCGACTACTTGGGTTGGTTATGCTTACTAAAATTCTTGAAAAGCTGCTAACATTTATATATTTTATTAAATAACTTTACGTGTGGTTGGAGCAAATATTAACAATTATCTAAAAATTAGTGTATAAATTCATGTCATTGAACACAGTGTACACTTACTACACTATCTCAGAGACTGAAGGTAAACTAACACTATGGTGTTATATACAGTGCTATTAAAAAGTCCCCTCCCCCCATCGTATCTGTTGAACGGCTACATTCTACATTAATAAAATTTGGAGTGTGAAAATAAAGTGTTGTAAACTTCTCCTAGAGAGACTACCTCTCCACCCGTATCAGCACGCTTACCGGTCAGGCATATCTACGGAGACAGCACTGGTACAACTGACGGAGGATATCCGAGATGCCTTAGACAACCAAGAAACTGTAGTATGTGCATTTTTGGACATAGAAGGAGCTTTTGACAACACTCCACATGAGGCTGTCAAGAGAGCATTAAATAGAAGAGGTGTGGACAGCACAACATCCAAATGGATGTCAGAACTGCTCACCACCAGAGTAGCAGAGACGAGAACGAGCAAAGACATTGTCTCCATCTGCACAACCAGAGGATGCCCACAGGAAGGAATAGCATCCCCATTAATGTGGAGTCTGACGGTTGACGAACTCCTGTGTGGTTTGACAGACCTCGGAATATCCTGCCAAGGATATGCCGATGATATTGTTATAACAGCCAGGGGAAAATTTGAAAACACCCTTTGTGACATTGTACAAAAGGGTCTGAACTATACAAATAGCTGGTGTAGGCAAGTGGGACTCAGCATCAACCCCACCAAAACCATCTTGATAGCTTTCACTAAGAAAAGAAAACTCAACCTCAAAACCATTAAACTTGATGGGAACGACGTTGAATGGAGACAAGAAGTCAAGTATCTAGGTTTGACTCTAGACAGCAAACTCCTGTGGAACAAACACGAGAAGGAGATTACATACAAAGCAAAAATGGCTCTAATGGTGTGCAGGAATCTGGCAGGGAGAAACTGGGGTTGTAACCCAAAAATCCTGAGCTGGATGTACACTGCCATAGTGAGACCAATCATCACTTATGGAGCCATTGCGTGGAGTAGTAGAACTAGCCTCTTCACGACGAGAGAAAACCTCTCCAAAATTCAAAGACTAGCCTGTATATGCGTAACAGGAGCAATGAGTACATGCCCAACGGCAGCAATGGAAGTGATTCTCAACCTCACACCATTACATATGGTGGTGGAGAGTGTTGCAGAAAGAACAAGATACAGACTAAGTAGAGAGGGAATCATTAAAAAAAAACCACCTCTTCACTTCTTAGAAATCGGACAACCTGGGACATGTCACAAGATGGTATGATGAAAAAGTTTAATTTTTCAAAGAAATTCGTTACGCAAAAAGAAGGAATGGGATCCAAATACCATTACCAGACTTGGAAAGAATGCCATTCAATGGTACACAGACGGCTCAAAAGCAATAGAAGGAACTGGGATAGAAGTGTACGGGCCAGGAACCAAACACTCTGAAAGCTTGCGAAAAACCCCAAGTATCTTTCAAGCGGAAATTCACGCAATAAGAAAGTGTGCCCAGTTCAATATTGACAAAGGATATAGAAGGCAAAGGATTATCATAATGTCTGATACTCAAGCAGCCATTAAAGCGCTGAGTTCTTGTGTAATCAGTTCCAAAATGGTGTGGGAATGCCTAGGCAAACTTAATGAACTAGGCGAGAACAATATAGTCACCTTACTGTGGATTTCAGGACACACTGGAATAGAAGGAAACGAAATAGCAGATGAACTAGCGAAGAGGGGGACTGAAATACCCTTTTGGGGGCCAACACCCTTTTGCGGAATCAGCTCCAATGTAATATTGGAAGAAATAGGTAAAGCCGAAGAAAAGAGAAGATCTGACAATTGGAAAGATCTAGTAGGGCTTAGGCAATCAAAGATTCTTCTGGATCACTACAACCTGTTGAGATCAAATGAATGCATAAGTCAAAGCAAAACTGCACTAAGAGTTTTAACAGGAATCCTAACGGGACATTGTCGCCTGAATGGGCACCTTAAAAATCTCAAAATAGTGGAGGAAGAAGATTGTAGATCTTGTGGAATGGAAGAAGAAACCTCTATCCACATACTTACGAACTGCACAGTATTTCAGAATCCTAGGGCACAGTACCTGGGAGACTACTGGATAGAAGAGGGACAGTTACCTAAGTTGAGGCCTGCAGATATCCTAAAATTCCTCCGGGAAATAGGACTAAAGGAGCTACTAGTATCTGAGACTCTACTCAGAAACTAAGTAGAAGTAAGGGGGCACAATAGATCTTTTAGGTCTCAGTGAATGTTACCCCAAAATACATACATACTTCTCTACGAATGGTAACAGGTGACGTAATAGTAATAGATGACGTCACAGTGCCACTCTGGCCAATAGTTTTAAATAGGACCTTATGGCAAGTGATATCTCATTTGAAAGGCATTGACATTGGCTACATAGCCATATTAATTTTGTTTGGGTTTAAACTAATTTTGACGGATAAATTAAATAAATACCAAAATTATTATTTTACATTTAAATATTAAATATTTTTCAGTCCGCCTCTGGTTAGTTGTCAAAAAAATTGACGTTTTTAATTTAATAGTATTTGTTGCCTTGCAAAGTTTTTCTAAATAGCTTAAATATTTAATTTTATTATTGTTTAATGAGACGTTTAAGAGTTTACATAGGCAAAATGGTACGTACTCAAGCCGACAAAGTAGCAGCAGATCTTAATAATTGGTGAATATGGAAAGAATCTCCATGAAGCGGAACGTTTATTTAATGAGAGATACCCAGATCGCCCTATCTCGAGAACTTATTTGAGGGAGCTTCTTCACAAGTTTGAAGCAACAGGTAGTGGTCAAGATGCCAAACGATCTGGTCTACCAACATTTAGTGATGATAAAAAAATTGATATAGTTGCTGAAATGGTAGTAAACCCGACTTCCTCTTCAACTAAAGTTGCGTCTATCTGTGAAGTAAGTAAAAGTACAGTAAAGAGAGTGTTGGCTAAAAATAAATTTCATCCATACAAGTTAAAAATGGTGCACCACCTTTCGGGTTACAACCCCGACAGAAAACTCGAATTCTGTGAATGTATGACAAATAAAATTAGTCAAAACCCACATTACACAAAAACAATTTATTTTAGTGACGAAAGTACTTTTTGCCTCAATGAAAATGTGAATACACAGAATATAAGGTATTGGAGTGACACAAATCCTCACACCTTTCGTGAACAACATACCCAATTTCCATAAAAAGTCAATGTTTGGGCAGGTATTTTGGGAAACCACATAGTTGGTCCTGTTTTCCTAAATTCAAATTTAAACGATGAAGTGTATCTGGAGATGTTACAAAATGCAATTAAACCGTTAATTCTTGAAATTCTGGAAGATAATCCAGATGAATTCGGCCATCTGGAAATAACATTTCAACAAGATGGTGCTCCTGCACATTATTATGGTACAGTAGGACGTTACCTGGATGAAGAATATCGAGGTAGATGGATCGGCCGGCGAGGTCCTATAGAATGGGACCAGATCTGACACTAGATTTTTTTCTATGGGGGTACTTGAAATCCAAGGTTTATACTACGGCACCAGATAGCATTGGCGTTTTGAAAGAAAGAATTATTGAAGAATGCAATGCAATTTCAGCTGACACATTCAAACGAGTACGACAAGAGTTTACTAATAGGATGCATTACTGTCAGGAAGTAGACGGAGCACATTTCGAACACTTGCTATAAGAATCCATTGTTGATATTTGATTAATTAAATTTAAAAAAATAATTTCAATAATTTTGGTATTTATTTAATTTATCCGTCAAAATTAGTTTAAACCCAAACAAAATTAATATGGCTATGTAGCCAATGTCAATGCCTTTCAAACGAGATATCACTTGCCATAAGGTCCTATTTAAAATTATTGGCCAGAGTGGAACTGTGACGTCATCTATCACTATTACGTCACCTGTTACCATTCGTAGAGAAGTTAACAACACTTTATTTTCACGCTCCAAATTTTATTAATGTAAGTGTAGCCGTTCAAAAGATACGAGGGGGGAGGGGACTTTTGAATAGCACTGTATGTATGTAGTAAGCATCTTATGTTTATTTTCTACAATCTAATTAATTATGTGTATATATACAACATTTCACCCAATTTCTCCTTATCAAGCTAATTCAGATCCTATAAGAATTTCTTTAGATATTGTGTAAAAAAGGGATTAACATACTCGACTATGACTAACTTATTTACTGCAAATTACCAGTACAAGATAGGTTAGGATTCAAATAGTCGATTCGCCACTTCGATTATCAAAGGTAATACCACGAGTGCTTCAAATTTTATCGATAATTTTTCTTTTCCACGAAAACTTGTTTATTTGGCAAAAATATGAAAACAAACTGATTGATAAAATCACGAGTCCGTTATAACGAGTGATTTTATCTAAATTCGGTTTGTTTGAATGTTTTTGCCTCAAATAAACAAGTTTGAGTGATGAAAATAAAAAATTATGTGATAACATTTGAAGAACGAGTTGTATTTGGGAAGATTATTTTTTTCAATAATTTAAAAGGATTTTGCTTTATTTTTTCATTTTATTATTTTATTCAATTCAAAGAATACATAAGCTAACTGGAAATATAATCAACTTTTTGGACAAGAGAAAAAATTAGTTATTGGAAAAATTACAGTTATTAAAAACACAGTTTTTGTAAATAGTTTGGCCATAATATTGGTTGATGTTGCCGCAGTTGTTGATGTATTGGTTAATGTTGCCGCAGTTGTTAGTGTATTGGCAATAAATACCGCTTTGTTCGGCATCAATATGTGAATATGGCTTCAACGAAGCTGCTGTTGCGTGACCTGCTATTTTGATGGCTTCTTGTTCCTGTATACCTTTCTTCATTAGATGAGTAACCAAAGTTGATCGGCCTGAGTGATTAGTTATTCTTTTTCTCTTAGTGTCAAGTCCACATTTTTCAGCTGATTTCTTTAACCATTTGCCCATTTCATTCTTACCCACTGGTACATTTTTATACCAAGTAGCATTTGCATTTTTCCAATAAGGATTTGGAGTAAGAAAAAATCGATCAGTGGTGATATTTTTACCTCGTTTATCCATAGGCTTATTATACAATCTTATGGGGCACCGTTCAGGATTCTCTGAGTTAGGTGTCAACCATTTTGTGTAGGTGCATTTTTTATTCCCACCCTGGCAAGTTTTACTAAATATAGGATTATATTCCAATCGTCCTGTTTTTTCACCTGAATTATTTAATTCCTCCCTGATATAATGGATAAGGCAATTAACACCTTCGCCTCCGCGCCATGCTAATTCATAGGAAATAATATGAAAGAACTTAATTCGGAGACCCGAAGGCGTATTTTCGTCACGCGAACCGATCACACTCATATATTCTTCTTCTTCTAGTGCTGTTGCACTTTGCTTTCTTTTTTCTATACAACTTTGCAATTCTTTTCTTTTGGCATTTCGCACATCTCTCGCTCTTTTAAATTCCAAATCTTGAAACGGATTGAAGCTTATATTGAATTCTAGGTAGTATTTTTCCTGTATCAACTTGGATGTTACATTCCATATGGTTTTCAAAGTATATTCTTTGTAATCTTCGCCGTTACATTTTTTCATATTAGCTGCCCAGTCTTCTAGAATTTTTGCAATTTATTGAATACTCGTATTTTTTTGTAGTTGGTAGTTTCTGATTCTGCAAAATCCTTCAAACTGATTCCATATACATTTTTTGGATTTGATTGTGTTTTGTGGAGTGGAATTTTGTATTAAATGTTTAATATTCTCTTGGGTGATGGCACTGAATCGGTTTGTGTTCATTTTCAATAAACTTCGAAGCACTTTTAGTTGTCAATAATGACAAATTCAAAGTAAAATTTTGACATTTAAATGTAAACGAGGTATTAAAGATGAGGAAGGAGTTTTATCAGTATAATACCGAATGATTGGCTAGAATAATGTATTGCTATATTGGTTGAAACCACCAAAATGTCAGATTTTGACAAGTGAAAAAAATAATCAATAAAATTGTATTGGAATATGGCGGCAGCTTGTTGGGGTAGTTTGCTAGCGGCATTACCGGCGAAATTTTAAAAAATGAGCTGAATATTATCCTACCTTGTTTTATGTAAAATACTATTTAAACGATTCAAACTCAACAAATAACAAATTTCAACATATATATTGAAGAGGAATAAAATTAGTCTGAATTAATAAGGAAATTAAAATTTACAAGCTACAAAATTGGATTGTTATGCTGTTTTTTAGATTGAGCTAATAATATTAAAAATTAACTTAAATATATTTAAATGAATAAATAATAATTAATTAACTACCTATACACCTAATCAGTTTTAAGAACTTTGCCAGGTATACTTTAATCCTGTAATATGTGATATTTTGAAGAAAATTATTAAATTGTTAGTAGGTAATGCAACTAATAAATTCACGAGACATTTATAAAAAAAATATAATGAGAGAGTGTCAGAATGACAAAAGAGGATTGACAGATACAAATTTTTGGAGGAGAGAGGGGAAAGATTTCGATAGCTGCAAAAAGTTTTATTGAATGATTAAAATAATCTGAATTCATTCGATACTAGATACAAAGGTGAATTAAAATTATATTGACAAGTCACTAGGGTATTTTATAAATTTAAAATTACTGAACCATTTTGGATTATACGTAAGAAAAAAAAATTTTACAAAAATTATTTCAAGAAATTTATAAGGAAATTGAATGAAGCTCCTAAATTATCACCCAGGAATCATTAATCATTTTTGAAAATAAAAAGTTTTTATTAGTTGTAATTTAGAAATTTAAAATATTGTAAAAACATTCTTTAGAATCGAATTTGTCATGAAAATTGGCCAATTATTTATTATTATAATAATTTCAAAATAGACTGTAGATTTGTTGAATGCTACATTTGAGAGGTTTATAAAATATACTTACTATTCTTGAAGTGTGATGCCTGGTGTCCAATTTATTTTTGTTATTCTTAAAATTGAATAGGTGGAAATAAATTAGATAAATTAGAAATCTACAGTAGGTAGAAATATTTTCTAAATTCAAATATAGAACTTGCCCCTATGTAGAGTCAATTTATGCTAGAAAAACGTAAATTCAATTTTTATTAGATAGTGAAAGATTATTTGAGCTAGCCGAGTTTAAAAAAAAAGATAAAAACAAGTTGTAAGATATTGTTTTCAGAGAACAGACAAGATATCATTACAATATGTGTGTAAAAAGATATTAAATTATTATTATAATAATATTGAACATTAAGCATTACAAACAATTTTATATTGTTCATCTGGCAATGCCGGATTACTACAAAATAATTCGTAAGAATTAATGTTGGCACATACACATTTGGTAAGCAACTATGTCTATTGTTTTTTACATGTCTGTGGTCTTCCTATTTTCCTATTGAAGGGAGTCTTTTTTAGCAGTTTGATACCAATTTCTACGTAACACGGCAAGAACTAAGTGCCTTTAACGCAGGTTCGAATTAAATAATTTATAACTGGTTATACAATGTACCAAGTTTGAAATTTGTAGAAAGCGTTTTTTCAAATCTTAAAAAACAGCGTCATCTTGGTGGACGCAAGTTCCCTTAGGAAGAACTTTTGGATGAAGGTACATTAGATTAGATGGGCATACAATGACATCTAAGTATCTGTTGTTGGTATTTGACAAGAGAGTTAGCTTCTGGATACCCTGTATAAAGAAATTATCATAAAAGTTAGCTGGATAAGTTTTGTTAATTATTTCAGAAAACTCATTTAGTTCCTTCAAGCGAAGGGTACATATGGGAATCAGTTGCAATCTCACGTATAATATTCTCGTAAATTTATATTTTATTTATAACCTATTGATACTATTTTCAATTGATACGTGGGGTATTTCTCCCAAAACGTTAGAGAAATAAAAACAAATCAGTAACAACTCTAGAAAGCCGAATGTTTTATTCATGTATAATTAAAAAAGTTTCATCTGTTCGAATCTAATGAAACATGTCCATTCCAGATGTGCCTTCTTGTTCCGTTTTTTCCAAACTTTTTCTAGTTATAGTCTGAGAAATTACGAGAAATTATAGTTTATCGACACTGAAACCTCTTTTAATCTTGTCAGTGTATCCGAAAATGTATACAAGCAAAATTAGATACAAATTTGGTATTGATAAAATTTTAAGAATATATCTGAATTACAATCCATACCTAAAAAAACTATCTACATAGGTACAAACCAACTCTCGAACAAACTGATATATGTTTGCATTATATTATCTAAACATAACGTTAACGTTTGTCATAAAGCTCAAAATACTTTATCGCATTTTTCACTAAACTTAAAAGGCATGGTTTTAGATCAAATAAAACACAAAACAGTCACGGATAAAAGGGCTTATCGTCTTAAAATAGTCAAAAATCAAAAATATTCGACAATAAATGATCAAACACAACATCAAATGTCAATAATAAAATGGATGTCGGCACGAAACATCGTTTGTAACGCCAATGGAATGAAACTATCATTACGAGGCGATATAGATAAACAAAACCGATTTTGGTTTCTGCGCAAGACAGTTGGCAAACTATAGTCTACAAAAAATGCTTTCCCAACGCTACACGAACACGAAGCAACAGAAACATTTGAAATGGACTTTTAAAACGCAAAAATACTAGCACAAGGTCATAGCTACCACAAATTAACAATAGTTAAAGAAATTATACATATAAAAAATTACAAAAATTCAGTTTTAAGTTTCCGTCTTTACTCACCACCTTTCAGGTGCGTTAACCCGATTTTGTCATAGGAAAGATCCAAATATAATACATGAACTGTGTGAAATATAATATTTTGCACAGTGAGTATATTATCATGAAATTATCTAGATTCAGATAATTTAGTTTTAGATAATAAGGTAGAGTTTCATGGATTTATCTGTTAATCTCCTATATTTGGAAACATTTTCAATTGATTTTGTGTTAATTCAAGATTTTATTTCTTACAAATATGCAGTATTTATAGGTTTGTTTGAACCACAAATCACAAACTGATTTCCAACAATTTTCAAATCGTTTTCAACGCGCATATCTATCAAATAATCTGATCCCTGATCAATTTATGTTTATGGTTGGAACATCTGACAACTTCAGTCTGTACTGTAAATGCGCTTAGGTTGGCATCGTTAAACAGCTGATCAAAAGGCTTACACGATTGTTATTATTTATAACATTGATACACATTGAAAAAAAAATGGAACCAAGTGGAAAGTTTCATTTTTTATTTTTGGGTACCCTTGCTATATTTATAAATATGTTAATTAATGTTCAACCTATTAATTAATATGATAATGCTAAATACACAAAAACAAGTACATGTTTTTACAAAAGGTTCTATTGTAGGATTACTTGGCGAGTTCTGAATTATTCATCATTCAATCAACAGAGAAGATATATTCTTCGTCAGTCATTTTATAATTAAAATAAAAAATATATAAATACAAACACAATTCACTGTTTAAAAGTTCTAAGTTATGCTGCGATTCAATGAAACAGTGAAACTGTAAATAAAATTAAAACACAGCAATTCGCATGCGCCAGATTAGTGGTCAGAAGAAAAACCATAAACAGTTCTGATAGTTATTTAAGTTACTGCGCAGAATCCTGATGGTTTCTGACGCTGGCTGGAGCAAACCTTATATAAAGGGTGCGGTACCGAAAATAAAACAGTTTCATAGATCTCAATTACAAATTTTTTTGGAAATAATACAAAAACAGGTCGATTTTTATTTCAAAGGGGACATCTTTCGATCATAACCTCAACTGTCGTAAATCCCTAAGGACATCCTTGGGCTGAGAAGATCGTTCGGTCGTTCAGCATGCAGTAGGTATGTCCATCTGCAACTTGTTTTGTCGAATCGGCTTCATGATCTCTTCGCGAGAGGTGTTGCCAAAGACACTCTCTATATCAAAAGGAAGGCTACTAATAATACTTCCTTATCTTCGACAGCATACTCTATCCCTCGTACTAAGTGATGGAGTGCTTGCTGTCTTTGTGGATATGTTTATCCATTTTTCCAATGTCTTCAGTATAAATGACATCAGACATATGGGACTAAGTGACTTTAGAAATAAAGACCACTCTTAATTTCCTTCTCTGATCTTTTTTGCTGCTTTGGCTCAGATTGTTTTACTGCTCTTGATGTTCTGGAAACAGGTTTATCAAGGTTAACCTTTGCGTCATTATTAGAGAGTGTTGAACCTGGAAAGTGAATGTCTAATAAGCATGCTTCCAGTGAACTTCCCGCTAGGATCTTTTGAAAAATCCAATACCGTTAGAGTGGTCTTTTGAGTTTACTTTTTGGAGGCGTACTTCTGGGGCTAAATTAGTAATCCCTTGGCAGAATTGTCTCCGTCTTCTTCTCTTACACCTTGTGAATTCTTTATTGTATTTCGCTAGAGCCTTTTGTAGTCCTCTCAATTGCATATTATTGCGTGTTAGCGTCTATAACTTGCCAAGTTCCCTGTTTCACCATGGTACATTATTTGACGACTTTAGTCTTGGGACAAGTTCCCTCATAGCAGTTAATTATCGTGGGGAAGACCACTAAGAGATGAAATACTCTCAAATATTTCAATCAATTAATAATGATGTTGGTTCAGTGTCCAGACAATATCATGTGTCAAAATCGTATTAAACAGATTTTCAGGCGTTTTGTAATCAACATATTATTTCAAAACTGAAAAATGTTCGGAAGAAATGGGCGGTGCTATGACATACTAACCCTAAACATTAGGAAGTGGCAGAGAGCTATATGGAAGGTTCAGTCTCCACGCTAATAGACTTTTTAAAAAGAGTCAGGCTGGAGAATGTAATCTAGAGTTTGAGAGGACCACAATAGATCTGAAAAGGTCGCAGTGGATTAGGCCGAAAGCCACCTCATAAAATCTAATCTAATCTAATCTAAACATTAGGACGATTATAATTAGTTGGAAATTGGACGACACCAGCGCTTAAGGTCGATAGGCGTGTTGGGGCTAGTACGTCATCCTGCATTACACCAATGTGAGCAGCCTTCACAAATGGGGCGTAAAATTTTATGTTTATGAAAATTATTTTATTTAATACATTATTCATATTAGTAAATGAGCAGCACCGATTCGGGACCAAATTGGCTCTTTTAACATGTAAATCTCCATAAGAAAATCTAAGGTTCATTCTGGCAAATTTGGTTCATTTTGGAGTGGGGGTAAAACTCAATCTACGCATGCGCTACGTTATTGGATAGGTGACGTCATAGGGGTAATGATAAAAATAATGAAAAAATTCCAGCTACCCCCTTTCATCCCCCACGCAGCACCCCTCTTACTAAAAGTTAACCAATCATAGCAAACGACGTCTCGTTTAAAAGGCCTTATCGTCTAGTGTATAATTAAAATAATGAAAAAATTCCAGCTACCCCCTTTCATCCCCACGCAGCACCCCTCATACTAAAAGTTAACCAATCATAGCAAACGACGTCTCGTTTAAAAGGCCTTATCGTCTAGTGTATAATTAAAATAATGAAAAAATTCCAGCTACCCCCTTTCATCCCCCATGCAGCACCCCTCGTACTAAAAGTTAACCAATCATAGCAAACGACATCTTGTTTAAAAGGCCTTATCGTCTAGTATATAAAATAATTATTAAATTTTAGCTACTCCTCGTAGTTAACTACGACGTCTCGAAAGGCCTTAACGTCTAGTATATACTTTTATTCCTATACCCACCTATTTAGCATTCCTAAATTTCAATGGACCCCAAATTCCAGCACCATCCTTTTTTTTGGCCCACCCAAGTATAGGCCCAAATGTTTAGGACCCCCAATACCCCCAAATGTTTAGGACCCCCAATACCCCCAAATGTTTAGGACCCCCTGTTTAGGACGCCCCAATACCCCCATGTTTAGGACCCCAAATATAGACCCACCCCCAAATGTTTAGTACCTCCAATACCCACCTACATTTGTATGGTAATTAAAAATCTTATTGTTGAAAAGTTTACGGAATGAATTTATTGGAGAGTCTTTAATACTTTGCTATGACCATCCTGTTATCCTATCCGCCAGAGCCAATTAATGCAGTCGCAAATTAGTGTTTATTATGTAAGTATGCAAGGTCATTAGATAGTTCATTATTTTAAAAAATCTTAAATCTGTGTATATATGTATACCGATAGGAGGTAATAAGTAGTGTAGGTAATCATTAATTGATCCACTTAAGTGTAGAATTTTTGAAACAATAGTTTGTTTAGTTGTAGAAAAGTGTTACTTAAACGTTTTAAACTTTGAAAAACTTGGAATTGTAAACAAAAATTAATAATTGGTTTGTGTACGGCTGAATGTAATCAAACAAGACCACTGAGAAAATTTCCTGAATATATAGATAATAATTGGTTTCATGAATTAGACCCATTAGATGAAAGAGAGAGATATATAGCGGATATTTTTTACCTCCACGACGACGAGATTGGGGGTGTGCCTATATTGGGGGTCCTAAACATTTTGGGGTAGGCCTATATTTGGGGTGGGTCTATATTTGGGTGGGCCAAAAAAAGGATGGTACTGGAATTTGGGGTCCATTGAAATTTAGGAATGCTAAACAGGTGGGTATTGGGATAAAAGTATATACTAGACGTTAAGGCATTTCGAGACGTCGTGGTTAACTACGAGGGGTAGCTAAAATTTCAAAATTATTTTATATACTAGACGATAAGGCGTTTTAAACAAGATGTCGTTTGCTATAATTGGTTAACTTTTAGTATGAGGGGTGCTGCGTGGTTGATGAAAGGAAGTAGCTGGAATTTTTTCATTATTTTAATTAAACTCTAGACGATAATGCCTTTAAAACAAGATGTCGTTTGCTATGATTGGTTAAGTTTTAGTAAGAGGGGTGCTGCGTGAGGGATGAAAGGGGGTAGCTGGAATTTTTTCATTATTTTAATTATACACTAGACGATAAGGCCTTTTAAACGAGATGTCGTTTGCTATGATTGGTTAACTTTTAGTACGAGGGGTGCTGCGTGAGGGATGAAAGGGGGTAGCTGGAATTTTTTCATTATTTTTATCATTACCCCTATGACGTCACCTATCCAATAACGTAGCGCATGCGTAGATTGAGTTTTACCCCCACTCCAAAATGAACCAAATTTGCCAGAATGAACCTTAGATTTTCTTATGGAGATTTACATGTTAAAAGAGCCAATTTGGTCCTGAATCGGTGCTGCTCATTTACTCATATTATAAAACAAATAAAAATATATAATTACATTATATAGTAATTTTTAAGCATGGAGGTCACGATTATGATGTTTTTGAAAATGAGTGGTCGTCCCCATTGAACCAGTGTAATCTATACGGTGGAATTAATGAATTACCCATTGTATTTGAAGTTGCTGCACAGAGCACATGCAATTTAAACAGTAACTGACTTTTATCAAATTAGTCTCGTATTAAACTTTCCCCATTTCTAGTATTACTGAGTTCGCAATATTTGTCTTAATGTCTGTCAGAAATATACTTTGTTCCAAGATTTTCTTTATGACTTATGTCAACATGATTGATTCAAGATCAAAACCCACAGCAGATAGTCGTTAATCCGATAACAATAGCAGAGTATCGTACTCGTTTCTTCGAAAAGCGAAAGGATAATGCCTAACAGTACGATTATTTTACAAGTGACATATTTGGCTGGTAAAATAATATTTTAGACTAGTGCTTCGGAAGATATATTACCGATTTTTCAAGTAAAAAGTATTTTTCACGATAAATCAGTATATCTATATATTTTAATCTGGTGTAATTATAAAAAAAACTTTTATTGCTTGTTTTGTTTTGTTTGACCTGTACTGCACCTACCTACTTTATTTTCAATGCCCTTTTTATAGTTACATTATAATTGGATTAAAATATTTATAGATAAAATAGAAAGTGGGAATTTCGGGATAATCATTTTTAATATTGTCACAGAATTTTAGTTTGTAATAATCATTTCACTTTTGTTTAAAACTAAGTATGTGCTGTCCTAGGGCAAAAAAGTGCACTTATCGCCAGATGCGAAACGAATTGTGGGAAATTTGATGGAAACATCGATGTTATAGTATAACCGATACAAAAAAAGAAACATGTAAGTTGACCAAAACCCCAATATACACAGTAAAAGACATTGTCAATAAGCCAATACATAAACGAAAAAAATGAACCAAAAGTATTTGTATCCGAACAAGTTTGTTAAGAGCTATATCTCAAATGGAATTTAAATATTATACCATCAATAAAAGGCAAGCGATAATGGAGTCATATTGCTTACGAATGTGGCGTCATGATTACTTATAAGATATTCAAAAATATAGACGTAAAAATCGTTCAATTATCTACCTCGACGAGACATGGTATGACACCCATGATACTCCAACGAAGGGTTTTGTGGACAAAGGCTCCATCAAATAAAGGACAAAGAATAATGATAGTACATGCTGGATCAGAAAGAGGTTGGGTTCCAAACGCTTTATTCTTATCAACAAAGAATATTAAAGATTCAAGCTTAAATTATCACCAAGATGCAACAGCAGAACTCTTCTAAGATTGGTTTGATAATTAGGTATTTATTGCCGAATATACCGGGAAAAAGTATAATTCTAATAGACGTATCATAGCAGTCAATTGAATAACGTACCAAATAACAACGAGTAAACGGGAAATTCAAGAGTATTTGTATTACCTGTATTTTGAAGAATCGTACAAAAAACTTTATCCCTTACACGTTTTAGCAATGTTCAATATCGAAAAAGAATAAGGTTGTGAGATATCGCTAAAAATATGGGCCACACAGTATTAGGGCTTCCCCAAATATATAAAACCCTATAGAACACATGTGGCATCAGCTAAAATCCAGAGTTAGATCTGAAAAAGTTTCACCCATTTTAAACTCAAGTGTTATATCCTTTATAGTACAAAATATTTTTAAAATTTGGCCATTATTAAACTACATATTTTTTATTTTAAACATTTTTTGATAACATCTGCCAATTAGATGTAATAAATCCAAGCATACGCTGGGTCACCCTGTGTGTTTCATCGGTTTAATTTGTTCAATTCTTATTAATATATGAAAGTTAAATTTGTTTTTGAGAAAATCAGTAATTTTTTTCTTACAAAATATATCTAATTTATGTTTTCGTCGCGTTTGCCGAGCTAACAAAATATTGTGAAACGTTCTTTACATACTTGATTTATAGTGTAGAGATAAATAATATTATTTAATCTAAACCATATTAATGTTTAAGTCGCTTTCCGTAACTGAGTAATTCTTTGTACAGAAACTGATATATTATGTTTTTATTAGCTGTACATGTAAAACTAAACACATCCGGTGAAGTATTTTATATTTAATAAAAACCTACGCGTATAATAACTTCTCAAAATAAGAATAGTGCAGTTCTATTACACATTTTATCCGTACGTAGAGTTCAGTTAAAAGTTCCGCAATAATTCAATTGTTGAAAAAATTTGGAGAAAGTTGCATACATCTGCATGTGAAGGTGTAGAAGAGTTATGTAGGATTTTTCTTAAGTTGTGCAATGATACTTCAGCATATACGAGGGTTGTTGAGGAAAAAATAAACACACTATTCAAATTATTGAAAAATTTAATGAGAATAGTCACTAGATAAATTTAGATCCAATTGCATCTGAATTAATATACAGAGGAGCCAGATGAAACAGAACTGTTATTTGGGATCTATTGTGTATCTGTCAATTTTTTTACATTAAAGTCTAATGGTTGGCGGGTCATACTACATATTTAAACATTTGAGTAAATACTTCCCCTCGTCAGTCAGCGAATTGGTAGTATATAGACAAAATAAATGATCTTATAAATTCCAATTTTGTCAATTCAGTGTATTAGAGCAGCAGTATAACCAGGGGCGTAGCGCAAAATTCAGAGGACCCCCGAAAGATTTCAGTCGGCAGCCCTCCGCACGATTTCAGTCGGCGGCCCCCTCCATAGATCTATGTTATGTATGTATTAAGTATTTCGTGAAGTTTTTCTAAGACGGATAATAAAGAAAAATTGATGTAAATAATATACAGTGCTTCTCAAAAGTCCCCTCCCCCCCTCTTTTCTCTTGAACAATAATATTTAGACTGATGAAATTTGGAGGGTGAAAATGAACTATTGTAAGCTTCTCTACTAATGGTAAAAGGTGACGTAATAGGCATCGATGACGTCACCAGGCAACTGAAACCAATAATATTAAATGGGACCTCATGGCAAGTGACATCTCGTTTGAAAGGTATTTAGAATACCTATACAATCATACCAATTTTGTTTAGATCACGATGTTTTTATGGTTATAATAAATAAAATAAACATTAAAATTTGAGGTTCGCTTTTAAATAATAACGATTCAAAGTCCGTCTATGGTTCATTGTCAAAAACATTTTTTAAATGACTTTACATGCGATAATATCTTGAATTTTTAGTTTAATTATTGTTTATCGAGACGTTTAAGTATCTACATTTATAAACAAAAGTTTCAACAAACAGGTAGTGTTCATGATGCCAAACGATCGGGTCGACCAAATATTGGTAGTGATAAACAAATTGTTGCAGAAATTGTAGTAAGCCCTTCTTCTTCCACAGCCCATGTAGCGTCTACCTGTGGAGTCAGTTATAACGTTCCAACAAGATGGTGCTCCTGCACACTATTACTTTGCAGTAAGACGTTATCTAGATAAGGAATATCCTGGTAGATGGATTGGACGACGCGGTCCAACAGAATGGCGAGCTCGGTCACCGGAGCTAACACCTTTAGATTTTTTTCTCTGGGGATACCTTAAATCCAAAGTTTACGCTACAGCTCCTGACAGTACTGAAATTTTAAAACAACGAATTGTTGAAGAATGTAGGGCAATTTCCTGAATATTCCGAGTCCGACAAGAGTTTAATAATAGGATGTTTTACTGCCATGAAGTAGATGGAGCACATTTTGAACAATTATTATAAGAACTTGTTCTTAAATATTTCTTAATTAAAAGCGAAACTCAAATTTTAGTGTTTATTCATTTTAATCATCGAAAACATCGTAAATAAAAAAAAATAGTATGACTGAATAGGTATTCTAAATACCTTTCAAACAAGGGGTCACTTGTCATAAGGTCCGATCTAACATTATTGGTTTCAGTTGCCTGGTGACGTCACCGATGCCTATTACGTCACCTGTTACCATTAGTAGAGAAGCTTACAATAGTTCATTTTCACCCTCCAAATTTCATCAGTCTAAGTATCACCGTTCAAGGGTAACCCTGGCCTCGGCTAGGTCGCAACTGGCACGCCTCCAAAGGGTGGTCGGTTTGGGGGCAACTGGCTGCATGAAAACTACACCAACTGCTGCGTTGGAGGTGATTCTTGGACTTCGGCCTATTCAAAATGTCATCGAGGCTGAGGCTGGGAGGGCAATCCTACGCTTGAAAAGTTTGGGATATGTGCGAAACGAGGAAGGGTGCAGGCACGTCAATAAGCTCAGGCTTCTGGGAGATGTCCCAGTTCTGGGGCTGGAATTTACTCCAGGAACCCAAGGACATAAGTCTGTGTTCTATTGGGTAAGGGTGTGTCTGCATATCAGGCTGAGGCATACGCTATCTTGGAATGTGCGCAGATAAACCTAGACAGAGGTTATACGGATCGACGCATAACCATATACACCGACAGTCAGGCGGCAATCAAGTCCCTGAGTGGATATACCATCAACTCAGGGCTTGCTGCTGAATGTCGTAAACGCCTTGCTGACCTAGCGAGGCGGAACACAGTCTGGCTAGAATGGGTTCCGGCCCACTCTGGGTTTTGAAGGCAATGAGGGGGCGGACGCGCTGGCTGTGGAAGGGGCGGCTACTCCTTTTAACGGCCCGGGCCCGACCTTGGGCCTCACAAAACAAACAATCCGTAAGGAGACGAGGAACTGGTTGAGGAATGGCACAATGGGCCCGCCAGTGGCCTCAGAACCGGAACCTTGGCGTGAGATTCTCATATAATAAATAAATGTTTTGAATAAAAATAGATATTTATCTGTGAAATAAATAAAAACATGCAACTTAAAAAATTATTTAACAAAAATTGATTAGCCTTCTTATATTTTTGTGTCTATCAGTATCTCGATGTCCAAATTTCTGGCCACTTCTTGTTCAATGCTGAGTAGGCTCAAGTCCGTGTTTGCGACATTGAATTCCTTAGATAATTATTGATTATGTTATGCTTGGAAAAAGATGATAAAAAGTTTTAGTGCTATAAGTACTTCTGGTACACAACTTAATAATAATTTGCGTTCAGAAATTAATAGTTGTGTTAAATCTATTACAGAGGTTGTCGCTCTCAAATTATGCCTGATAACGCTTCTTAAGGAAATCAGTTGTTTGGCAAAGTCAGTCGATAGATCTGCAATATAAAATGATAAAGCCTCGGCTCTCTCCATCAAATTACTATCACTCAAATAAAGCAAGAAAAACTTTCTATTATAGTTTTCATTCCCAGAAATATATGGTTCAGTTGCCGAATTAAAATATTCATATCAGTATTGAAAACATTAATTTCAAAAAAATTTTATGGATAGCTATGCTTTTCATCAAAACTCATTTTGCCGAAAAATTTGTTCACTCTTCTTTTTCTCTTGTTTCCGAATGAGGGTTGAATTTGCCATTTACTCGCTAAAACTGCTGCTTCATTTTTTATAATTTGAAATGACTTTCTCATTTCTTTCAGATTAGTCACGGTTTTATATAATAAATCCACTGCAGCTGTTAAATCTGACTGTTTTTCCTGAAGAATCTTCGAAACGATGTTTGTGTAATTCAATATTTTCGATTGAATTGTTACATTCATGATGAATTCAAAACTATTTATCAGATCCAGCAGGGTGTTTGCTTCAGATTTCTCATAATTCTTTTTGGATGACAGAACAATTCTAGTGAGAGCTTCCATTATTTGTGGAAATGCTCGGTCTATTCTATGGCATGAAGAGCGTCATACCGTGATGACCATCTTGTTTCCCACCTTTTAATACTCGCACTAAAAAATACGTATACTGTATTTAATAATATTTCTCTATTTCTCGGATATAGTTGTAAGTACCTTTATTGGTTACTTTTGAATTTATATGTGTTGCTCATTTTATCATCAGAAAAATATCGCGAATCGGCAAGTACAACCAAATAAAATTATCGGGGGCCAATTTACTGCTTTTTCGTTTGGCTTGGGGGCCCCTTTAGTGCCGGGACCCACCACGCCATGGTGTCTGCGGGGGCCTTTGCTACGCCACTGAGTATAGCCTACTATCAGTATCGATGATCTGAAAACAATAACACAAGCAAAATTCAAGACCATTTACAAAACAGCAATTGCATCTCAAAACCGACGTTTAATAGTATTATAACGTATCTTTATCAGACCCAAATAAATAAATCGATTTTTAAATGATAGTATCCTATAACTACATTGCGCTGTCAATATATTTTACAATCGGAAACAAGCTATAGGTTTACGCTATAGGCCAGTCAAATTTAGGACCCTCAAAAAACAGATATTTATCGTTGTCACATTTTTTTTGTTAGCGTTAAACTCTGGAAACTGGCAATGAAAGATAGCAGTCTTTATATTTTCGAAATAATTTTGAGTTCAAAGCTCTCGATTCGTGAAACAGAAAGTCTTATTATTCAATCTCTTAATCGTTAAATCTAAAAAAATTTGTGGGTTTTTCGATTTTCAAAAAAACGATAATGATTGCAAAAAATTCCTTTCAATTTTTTATATATGTTTATATAAATTTAATATGTCACGGCAACTATGACTATTGACACATGAGCAATTTGATCATTTTTACAAAAAATATTTACATACAGCGATTATAGTTTTAAAAAGAGGTGCACACCTTGATTCGTTGGAGTACCAAGTGAATTTTATCAAGGCAGTTAAATTTTTTTTCTTAACAGACCGGGAAAGGTTGGTTGTTCAAGTGTGGGCTGAATTTCATGAAGTGGTATTAATAGATATTAATTGGTTTTGCCATATAGATGTTCTTTTGATAGTACTTTTAAGTTCGCTGCAAATTTGAATGCTGGTTGTTGAGATTGTGGTGGATGAACCAGCTTCCCTTGCGAGGAGATCAGCGAGTTCGTTGCCGGTAATACTAATGTGTTTGGATAGCCAAATGACGATAAATGCTGCTTCTTGGGAGAGGAGATGTTGGTGGGAATCATGTTCGTTTTGTACCAAGAGATGGTCGGTGAAGATGACATACATTGGTTTGATAGGAGCTTAAAGGCTAAGGCATAAGGCATGTAGGATACTAAACAACTCTCCAGTGTGAACACCAAAATGAGTAGGGATAAGGAAGGAGCTTATGGGGCAGTAGTTACAGAGCAGCCTACTTAGAGTAGTAGGCTATAGTGGTGTTGGCTTATTATTTATAGAAAGACTTTTCGCATGAGTTCATTCGGGATCTCGTGTTTGTTTTATTTGCAGAGGGTAGTGTTAAACCCTCGGAGAGCTTTTATCCAGGGAGAAGTAGGTGGTAGTGGAAGGGGGGTTGTTTGGATGAGATTAATATTATTTATAATTGAGGCAAGCCTTATTCTGACGGGTTTTGTTATTGGGCGAGAAGTGGTGCTGCATGGACTATCTGTGCTTGAATTTGGTAAAGGGTAAACTGGATTGAAAGGGTTGGATAATATTATAGCTCCATAGGAGAGGACAGAATAGGAGGACAGGATATTGGTTACCCTTGTTATGAAAATTTTCATATATTATATAATTTTTCTGTTCAAACATTTTTTCCCACTATTTTGAGGTGTATAACTGGTGTACACATATTCCAATTTGCAATTACAGCATATTTAGTTATTGATAATCGAAAATCGTATATTTATTTTAAAGTGGTTTTCCCGGTCTATCACAAATACCTGTTCGATTGTCACGAACACACTTTTCAAAACCTAAGACGTGTGCAGTAAGGTTTAGTGAACAAGATAACATTTCATGTCACCTGCCAGTATTGATAAGCAGGACGCTAGCGGTACATTGTTAAGGTAGACATCGCAGTCACGTTTTTTTTTTTAATTCGCATGCGTAATGTCGTCATTATTTTTTCTAGCTCCGAATGTATGTTTATTGATTTCTGCGCAGTTGTGGGATGTAATTGTAGATGTCTAAACAATTTCATAAAATATCAAGGATTCGACAAATCACATTCTTTTACCGAACCATTGTCGTTTTATCCACCGATTACAAATTTAGTTTCAAGAATCTAGCTCTGTTATATTTTTGATTAGGTATCATTAATTACAACTTAACCTAACCTAACCATTAAATACAACCATCTGTCATTGGTGTCGAAACTTACTAATAAATACTACATATTTTTTACTTGAATGCTTTATTAATGTTGAAATTATTTTAGGTTGTATTAATTTTTGGATATTGTGAGGGTGTCGTTTTTATGCTCGGTTCTGGTCCTATCGCCAGCTACATCTCAGCCTCTTGTGCTTTTGGTTTCTTCCCATTCAGAGTTAAGGTTCACAACACCCACTCCGTAATTCTAGTCCTCTCCAGTATTAGTCTGTACAGATTCTACACCGGCTGGCTGTTGGATTCTTTGGAAGTTAGCCTAGGCTATCCGAATATTGCAGTCTAATGCCTCGCATTCTGAGCGTACATGCTCGGCTGTTTCTGTCCGTTTACCACATTGTCTTCAGGAAAGTTCTCCGTTAACAGCTCGTTTTGCACATGTGTCCTTTCTCTGGATTTTGACCAGTGAGGAGACCCGTTATTGTTCGGATTTGATTCCTGCTCATCCTGCATTGTGCTTCGACGGTTTTCAATAAATGTTTTCCCGTGGTGCACGAGTGGGGCTTCATTCCACTTTTCTCTTTGTTTTCGTTTGACTCAGTCCTGTATGCATATTCGGATGGCAGATTTAGTATCTTCGAGTGCGGTTTCGGTGCCAATATATGGAGTTGATGAAGCCTTTTTATCTAGTTCATCAGCTTTTGCATCGCCTTCAATGACATCTTGAAATCCACACCAAAGTTATTTTGTTCTGTCATTGGTCTTGTAACTATCGAAATGTCCTTGGTGAGGAAGCAATTCCAATTGTGAATCGTTCAATTCCATCATCGTTTTCATCGACTTGTGGATCGGTTTATTCTCTTGGTGAGACATTGATTTTTTTGTCATGTAGGGATTTTTCTTCTACTTCATTGTGTCATCCAATCGATCCAATAACCGCGAGCATGTGAGAAATAAGGAAATCTGGAGTAGTTTCTACATTTACAACTATTTTCTTTGACAATCGGTATTGAAACAATAATAAAAATTGTATATTCTGATGTGCTGAATATTGTTTTCGTATTACTCATTTAAAACTTGGTGACAATAAACTGTGAATTCTCAGGTTTTACTAGTTTAACAGTGTGATAGGTTAATACTAGTTTTTGGGTTTTTGCCAAACGACATTCTTAAGAATTAAGCAAAAAAAATTGGGACACTTATTATAGATGATCCAAATTTTCAACGAGGACATCGAAACGTACGTTCTTTATAAGCAGTGGTAGCGCTCATCAAAATGTATTGATAAATTAAAAAAAAATAAAAATATTTTTATTCTTGAATGAAGTTTTTAAACTTCGGATTTGAAAATATCAGGGACTTTGAAAAATAAAGTACATAAAATTTTACACAACTATTTGCTTGCCAGAATTATTCAGCAAAAGATTTTACACATCAACAAACAACCGGCCATTTCAAGGACAAAGCGAAAAATCCGTGGATCACTTCAATCTTGTCCTAAATTACTGTTCATTTTAGAGATAAATAATTCTGTATGGATAAACTGCTACAACATTTTTTTTAAACGCAGGCCAAACTGAATTTATCTGAAATACCAAAGCCGTTTTCGGCGATAAACATCTGTTGTTGTTCTGTATTTCCGAAATGTCAAAAATATAAATAGACAGTAACCCACTTATGGAAAGTAACGTGATATTGAGGTATTTATAGACCTTTTCCAAACAATTTTTGTACGTGTATGGAATTCTTATTACCGGTCTTACGAAAATCGAGACCAACACAAATTACCATAAAACGAGTGAGAATAAGATGATTTCAATCACGTATGTATTTTTATGATAAATCATCTGAATTTACAGGGAATGTACTAAGAGTAGTATACTTTTTAATTTCTACACTTTACACTTAAAATTAATTTTCGTTAATTTTACCTAAAATAAAATATTTAGCTTATGAATTTCATTGTTTTAATACTGTAATGTACAGTTTGTCCTTCAAATTACCTCAATTGTTTAAATCTAACTATTTCTTGAAAAGGTATACTTTCAAAACTATATATATGGCGCCTTTATTTAGACTTCAATAATTTCTGATTCTGCTTGTTCCTACCTTCGTTCAATTTTTTAATTTATTTTACCGGAAGATTCTGGTTTTACCGGAATTTGATCGTGTACGGTCTGGACGTAGAAATTCTTCCTATACGCTTCCGCTTTTTTCCTATTAGTCTTATTTTTAGTTTAGTACTGATTTTGAGTTACTTATATTAATTTTAATAACGTACACTATTTAATTTGTAAAGTCACCTTCTTGAGGATAAAAATAAATACCTTGTATATGTAAGAAAAGAAGCAGTTCTTTTCAACGGCTTTGTAGAAATCGAAGTCGTTGACTTGCTTTTCCACTTAACCTTTGTAATACTATTTTTTTTAATAACCAATATTTAAAAAGTATAATTATGTTCTTTTCATTTAAATTACTGTTCCCATCTCATTTAAATTACTGTTCCCATAAAAGCAATAACGAACTTTACATTATAATTTACATAATTATATCTGTTAATAACGTACTTTTTGCTTTGTTTCAGGTAAGTGTTTTCCTGATTAATACATGACAACCAATACGTATGTATATTGATTTTTATAATACCTATATGTATTTCGATAAAAAGCTCCTTTTTAGATACTACCAACAATCATTTATTTTATTTGTTGTGAAAATTGATAATTGTGTGCATTTTAAGAAACATGTATTGTATCGTTGTGGTTATTGAGAAAACCGAAAAAACTATTTTTTTTTATACCTTTAAAAATAGGTGTCGCTTTCCATAGGGTTCACTAGCTTATGTATAACCGTTCCAAAGATAGAGGGTTGGGATTTTCTTAATTTGATTTAGGTATTGCCCAACTTTCAAAAATAGTGAAATCGGGCAGTAGTCCGGTATCAGTGGCTGTCATTAGATCCATGAATAAGCTCATCTAAAACCTTTCCAATGACATTTGATCTCACGTCTTTACAATCTTGTTGAATATGATATTCTTTGTCACCTTTCTCATGCATTTTAACTCGGTACGTACCGACTTCTCGTTTTGGCATTTATTATTTATCTCACATAGGATTTCCGATACCTTAGTAACTAAGAATTAATTTTCGTAAAATAAATGCATTGCATTAATTAGCGTCAATGGTGACGGTATCTTTCAATCAAATTTAATATTGCAGAGGTTTCCTTAATTAGAATTTGAGGTCTTTATAATTACACACTAATTTATCCGAAAAACCAGAGAGCGGATACACGCAATACATGCTTTATGTGTACCTACCGATGAAAAATAGTTCATGCGAATTACGAAAAAAATAATAATATATTCTAATTTTACCTACTTTCATTATGAACATTAATCATTTTTCGGTATTACATTATTTCGTGGTTATTACTATTTCTTAAAGTTCTTTGTCAATAAACATGCTTTATCTTTTTGACCGCGATTTTCGTAGAAAATATATTGAAATTCACATTTTTGGCTGCTACAGAAAAAGGGCTATGTGCATTATTGCTAATGGCCGAGGCGCTATGTATGTATGATATGGTGACATTCACTGAGACCTAAAATATCTATTGTGCCCCCTTACTTCTATTTAATTCCTGAGGAACATCTCAGATACTAGTAGCTCCTTTAGTCCTATTTTCCTGAGGAATTTCAGGATATCTGCAGACTTCAATTTAGGTAAATGTCCCTTTTCTATCCAATAATCTCCTAGGTGCTGTGTCCTGGATTCTGAATTGCTGTGCAATTCGCAAGTATGTGGATGGCTTCCATGCCACATAATCTAGATTTCTTCTTCCTCCACTATTTTGAGCTTTTTCAGGTGTCCGTTCAGGCGGCAAAGTTCCGTTAGGATACCTGTTAAAACTCTTATTGCTGTTTTACTTTAACTTATGCATTCATTTTATCTCAACGGGTTGTAGTCACCCATCAGAATCTTTGATTGTCTAAGCCCTACTAGATCTTTCCAATGATCAGATCTTTTGCCTATTTATTCCAATATTACATTGGGGCTGATACCGCAAAAAGGTTCCGGCCCCCAAAAGAGTCTTTCAGTCCCCCTCTTTGTTAGTCCAGCTGCTATTTCATTTCCTCCTATTCCAGTGTGTTCTGGATTCCACAGTAAGGTTACTATATTTGTCTCACCTAGTTCATTGAGTATGCCTAGGCATTTCCACACCATTTTGAAACTGATTACACAAGAGCTCAGTGCCTTAATGGCTGCTTGACTACCGACATTATTATAATATTTTGCCTTCTATATCTTTTGTCAATATTGAACTGGGCACACTTTCTTATGGCGTGAATTTCCGCTTGGAAGATACTTGGGGTTTTTTCCAAGCTTTCAGAGTGTTTGGTTCCTGGCCCGTACACTCCTATCCGCGTTCCTTCTATTGCTTTTGAGCCGTCTGTGTACCATTTAATGGTATTCTTTTCAAGTCTGGTAATGGTATTTGGATCCCATTCCTTTTTGTTGCTTAATTGCGTATCGAATTTTGTGACATATCCCAGGTTTTCTGATTTCTAAGAAGTAAGGAGGTGGTTTTTTTTAATGATTCCCTCTCTACTTAGTCTGTATCTTGTTCTTTCTGCAACACTTTCCACCACCATATTATGTAGTGGTGTGAGGTTGAGAATCACTTCCATGGCTGCCGTTGGGCAAGCTCTCATTTCTCCTGTAATGCATAGGTATACAGGCTAGTCCTTGAATTTTGGAGAGGTTTTCTCTCGTCGTCCATAGACTAGCTCTGCTACTCCACGCAATGTCTCCATAAGTGATAATTGGTCTCACTATGGCAGTGTACATCCAGCTTTGGATTTTTGGGTTACAGACCCAATTTCTGTCAAATTCTTGCACACCATTAGAGCCATTTTTGCTTTGTATATAATATATTTTTCGTCTTTGTTCCACGGGAGTTCACTGTCTACAGTGAAACCTAGATACTTGACTTCTTGTCTCCATTCAACCTCGCTCCCATCAAGTTTAATGGTTTTGCTACTTCTCCCTGTGGACACCCTCTGGTTGTACAGATCGAGACGATGTCTTTGCTCGTCCTCGTCTCTGATACTCTAGTGGTGAGCGGTTCCGACATCCATTTGGATGTTGTACTGTCTACACCTCCTCTATTTAATGCTCTTTTGACTGCCTCATGAGGAGTATTCTCAAATGCGCCTTCTATATCTAACATGGGAATCTCCATGAGGAAATCATTAAAAACGAGCCACTCAAAATTAGCAAAATTGGTTTTTTTTTGAGTGGGGGTAACAGTTGTCGTAAAACTGACGTCACATGTCACCTATCAGATGTCATCTGTCAAACGTTAAATTTAGAACTCCAATTTTGCCCTCCCCCCAAATTTAGACCCTTCCTACTACTTCGAAAAATGTCCGCTATGTGGCGCTGAGCGCGGCAAATTTAAAATTTGGCTGCGGTTGTGACATAATCATCGTTGAATGTTTCAATTTTAGATCAATAAATAGACTAAAGTCTATATTATATAAAACATGAACGAGTAATTTCAAAAGCATAACTTACACCACTAAAAGTTACTAGATTAGTTACTAAAGAGCGTGTTCCGAAATATGGCGAATCCACGTCACGTCATCTGATTGTCCCCTGAGATAAACATGATTTAGTGCTTTTTTGAGGTTGTTTTAATTGCTTAGGTATTTTAAAAGTCAGTTGGTGGCAGGCCCTATTCCTAGTCGTGTTCAAAATATGCCCCGATTGGAATATAACTTTCATAAACAGAACATGATTCTTTAGATTTCAGATGTCGGATTGAGATGTAAACAATAAACAAGCTGGTATTCTATATTCTGAAAAAACTTAGTTTTTACCTGTTTCGTATTTGATATTCCTAAGAGATTAAAGTTAAACGTTTATTGTAAAATTGGAGTAAAGATTTCTTTTTGAAATTATAGTGTATTGTAGCCATTTATTTTCTAATTCTAGTGATTTCTGTAAATATTAATTTGGATATTATGATGGCTTGTGTTGGTAAACATATTCGGCCGATCAAAGATGATGATGCTTTTAAAATAGTCAAAGTTCATGAATGAAATCCAATTTTTTTTCCTTGGTTCTAATAGGTTTTTCATCCGTTGGATAAAATGGGTCCTGTAAAGTTATTGTTGATGCTTTTTTCATTTAAAAAATTCTACAATTTTTACTTTACAACAATTGAACCTTTATTTTTTTCGCGGAAAAGATTCGTTCCTGCTATTGAATTGTGATTTATTCTCAACTTTTATTTGATAATTGGTCGTAATTAATCGATATATAAAAAATAAAAATAAAAACTCAGAAAACAAGAAATATTTACATAAACAGCAAATGGATAATTCTGTCTGATCTGAATACATTTTCTTCTGACAAATAAGTTGTAAACATGGTAAATGTAATCATTTGCCTTTGTTTTTTAAGCCATCCCTTTGGAATGATTAAGAAACTGCTTTATTAACAGCACAGTTATTCCGGCACCATCCTTTGAATGACAAGAATCCGAATAGGAATGGGCGCAAATAGATGGAACGGCTAAGTTTCTCCGTATCAGGCTACCGACCAAAAGATCGAGAATTTCCAGCCCAGCGGTATATTTAAGCGTTTCATCCATTGAATAATTTCTCCCGAAATCTTCAAAATTCCATTCCATTAACAGTTTTATATTTACTTGAGTTTTCCTCCATTGAAATTCCAAAGTGAGAATTTCTTTTGAGCTTCTATAGACATATTTTATCTTTGTTGCGCAAAGTTGGTACTTAATAATTTAAAATATATCGTCTCAGAACTTCTTTATTATAATTATCTCTCTTCCTTTTTGATACTTTTTCCTGTTGTTTGGAATAGAAAATAATGAAGTTTCCTGAGTTTCTATTTTGCTCTACTCCTTTTGTCTATTTGTCTTCATACTCACACTTTCCGCGATAAAAATTATTTACAGTTTCATGTTGTGTTCATTTCATTTTCAATCAATAAATTACTTAACGTTGCTGTGCATTTCACGATGCGACAAATATGAAAATATAACAGAAATAACCTGTTCAATGAGATTTACTCTCTTCTATAACCGCACGTTGATATTTCACTTTCAGACCAACATTTGCAAACACATAAAAATAACACTATCAACAGCAATACAGTAGAGCATTATTTATTATAATTGTTTCCGTTTTAATATTTTTAGTTTGATTCAGTAGTTATTCTAGTGTTTTTAATTTATTAAAAACATCCAAATTGCGATTCAACACGTACACTAAGCTTGTGCGGTTTTTTCAAATTTGCATCAGATTAATCGACAGCCTGTTTCTCGAATGGCATAAGCGACTTGGTTTGATTGTTTTCAGATTAATTTTACACAAGTTACAGATCAAGCGTATAAAATAATTTATTATATTCAACATACGGTTTATTAAAAATGAGTGTCTTGGATCGATTGTAATCATGAGCGTAAAATGTAAAATAAAATACGTTTGTCTACGTGACAGTTCATTAAAAAATAAAACTTTCATCTTAATTTTAACATTACTTCTCTAATGAAAAACAAATAATAGAAAAGAGTTTCGTAAATAAAATATTTGTTCAGAGTACGAAACTTATCAGTGTGTAAACCAATTCTTCAATAAATAATTTTTCACTGAAATTAAAGTTAGTAGCAGTGCGGTTTTAACAGTCAATTAGTGAACACGTATTTAAAGCGGCTCTCTTATCTACAAAGTGGTTTTGTTAAGAATTCCAATTCTATTGAACCGGTCAGTCCACCTAGTAAATAGTATATTTATAGTTTGTGGAAAATGTCTAGTGCAGATCCCGCTAACAAAGGGGAAATTTCAGATTTGTACTATAAAAACGATAACACAAGGAATATGCGTTATAGTTCAACATACCAATCAGCATTTCAGGAAAGCAAAAATTTAGGAAAGGATGAACAAAATAATAAATAAACTCGCTAAAAATGAATTGCTTATCAGTCAAATTGCCAAAAAAGTAACAGAAGCGATAATAAACACGTTTGAAAACAAGCTGAAATACATTGAAACTACAGTGGCGGAATTAAAGGAGAATTTTGACAAATTAAATGATAAATTTGAAGACAAAATGAATAATCTGCAACATAAAATAACTACTCTCAGTATGGAAAATGTAGAGATTGAGTTGAAAATGGATCAAATAGATCAGTCGACTAGATCTTCTAACCTAAGAGTTTTTAATTTAAAAGAAACTCCAAAAGAAGACACTAGACAAGTCATAATAAATAATCTAAATAAAAATATGTCGCTTAATCTCAATGTAAATGATATCCTATTAAGCTACAGGATTGGGAAGAGAGAAGGAAATAAAAGTAGAGGTATTTTTCTGAAATTGAAAGATCTCAAAACAAAACAAATGGTATATGGTAAAAAAAAACTACTTAAGGGCACAGGGATTGTCATAAGAGAAGATCTAACCAGATTAAGAGTAAACTTGTTAAACGAAGCTATTGGAATCCAAGGTTTGAAAAATGTTTGGACGGAGTATGGCAAAATTTATGTAAACAAGGACAATAGAGTATCTATTATTAGAAATAGAAATGAATTTGATAATCTATTTTCAGCTAAATGATTTCTCCTATGTGCGTGAATGTAAATAAAAAAAAAAAAATATAAAAATTTGTAACCCAACATGAAAGTAATAAAACCTTAAAGTAGAAGGGAAAAAGGAGAAAAGCTAATTTCAAACATTTTTCTCTCGTCATAGTAAAAATTCTTTTTCTTTTTTTTTTTACTTTCTACATTTTAATAGTCATTTATTATAACATAGAACATAACCAGAGATGTATTCTATTTATAAATTTTTAGGGTGTTTGAGTCAACTTTCTTATAAGTTATGTTAGAATTTTTGAATGTCTTAGACGACGAAGAAATAGAGACAAAGCTTATTGATAATTTCGAGGACTATATACGGGGAAGAGTAGACAAGAACAGATATGGGCTAGGAGTTGTTCACCTAAATATAAGAAGCTTACAAAAACATTTTAATGAGTTGCTGCTGTACGTTGAAATGGCTAAAGATATGCTTGACGTTATTATATTATCAGAAACAGGTAACATAAAAAATACTAAAGATTTTTCTATACCCAAGTTTTCAATCCACTATAACGAGGCAGTATTTAACAAATGCGATGGTACTATAATATATGTAAGAAATACTTTATCAGCTACTATTAATATTGAGCCTGTGAATGAAACTAAATTCCTAAGAGCTGTATTAACTACTAGTAATCTTCCTAAAAATTGCAAAATAGGGCTTACTGGTTTCTACAGACTACCAGCTACCGATGCAAACACGTATTTAGACAATTTAGAAATATACCTTAATTCTATAGAACTTCAAAATTTAGAAATTTATGTAGGTGACATAAACATCGATCTATTAAAAAGAGAAACAAACATAACAAATAACTACTTAAATATAATGAATTCTAAAGGTTTTGTTTCATATATAAATAAACCGACGAGAGTAAAAGCTGCCATTGATCATATTTTTATAAGAGCTCAGAAAACCTTAAAGGAAAGCATTGAAATTGAACCAATTATATTCCATACAGATATGACAGATCATTATTCCCCTTTTGTATTAATATCCTTTTCCTCACAAAAACAAAACTTAACGGAACTAGAAAACAAACTTTCTGTGATAGATTTTAAAAAGGTAGAGCAATCTTTAAAAACAGTGACTTGGGTTGATGTAATTAGTTGTACTGATCCGCAACAAGCTTACGATATATTTTTTAATAAAATTGATAAGCTCATCAGGAGCAACACAGCTGTTAAAAATAAAAATCATAACAATAATATAATTAAACTAAAACCATGGATAACAACTGGTTTAATAAACTCCATAAAGCATCGAGATTATCTAAAAAAGAAATTATCAAAAAATTATACTCTAGAGCTCGAAAACCACTATAAAAGCTATAGAAATAAACTTCATTTCCTAATAAGAAAAACAAAAAACGAACATTATCAAAATAAAATCTCTCAAGCCGGAAATAATTACAAAAAAATATGGAGGGTTATAAATGACATTACAGGATGTACAAAAAAGTTTAAACAAATTGAAAATATATCTATAAAGTCAGAAAAAAATGACTACATCAACCAAAATAAATCAAAAGCAGATGTATTTAACAATTTTTTTACAAATTTGGGTGAAAATATGGCCAACAAAATAAATAAAGTTAAAATTCCAGATAAGTTTCTTAAAAAGGACACGGTTAAATCAAATATATTCCTGAAACCTATAACAGAAATTGAAGTAATTATTTTAATAAGTGAATTAAAGAATAATTCAGCACCTGGCCCAGACAATCTAACAGCAACTACAATAAAAAATATACATACATACATTACTCTTCCATTAACGCATATTATTAATCTCTCCTTTCAATCAGGGAAAATTCCAAGTCAATGGAAGGAATCTGTTGTCACCCCCGTGTACAAATCCGGTGATCCTGGAGAACTAACCAACTATAGGCCAATTTCAGTAATCAATAACTTAGCCAAAATATTTGAAAATGCGATTAAAAGCAGACTAATACATTTTTTTAATATTCATAATGTTATAACAGAATGTCAGTATGGGTTTATACAAAATTCAAGCACTGAAGATGCAGTAGTTGATTTTCTAGAAAAGACCGTTGGCGCAGTAGATGTTTCATTAAAAAGTGTTGCAGTATTTCTCGATTTAGCTAAAGCATTTGACACCGTCTCACATAACATTCTACTTGACAAACTGTATAACTACGGCATAAGAGGTGTAGCACTAGAACTCATTGAGAACTATTTATCAAACAGAACCCAGCGCGTAAAAATCGGAAAAGACAGAAGCTCTAATTCCCTAGTAAAGGTGGGTGTTCCACAAGGGACCGTATTAGGACCAATTCTCTTTCTCGTTTATATGAATAACATTACACAAATTGATAAATTCTCTGGTAAAGTCATATGCTACGCGGATGACACTGTAATTATTTTCACTGGTAAAGAACGGCATGAGGTCAAACTCACCGCAGAAACAGCATTGGGGAAGATAAGTTTATGGTTAAATGATAATCTACTAACCTTGAATGTGTTGAAATCAAAATGTATTACCTTCAGCTCAACCATCGTTAAACAACCTGAAAACTTTGAAATTAAACTGCACTCCAATGACTGTCAAATAATCGATTGTAACTGCCCCATAATACAAAGAGTGTCCCAAATTAAATATTTAGGTGTTATACTTGACCAACACCTACGCTGGTCACAACATATTGTCCATGTCAGCAATAGATTGAGAGCCTTAATGCATAAATTTTATGTTCTTCGAGAAATTCTTTCAAAGAAAAATTTACTAATACTTTACAATTCTCTGGTGGAATCCTTATTAAGATACTGTATAGTAGCTTGGGGTGGAGCATTTCACTCCACTATTAAAATTTTAGAGACAACACAAAATACCATTTTAAAAATCATCCTAAAAAAAGAAAAGCTATTTTCAACGAAAAAATTGTTTAATGAATCAAAGATACTTAACATTAAACTACTTTTTGCTTATCAATGTATAATAAGAATATACAAAAGCGGCGATAAATTTAACAACAAAAATACCCATTTAACTCGATCAGTTACTAATATGGAGATACCTCTAAATTTCTTTAAAAAATCAGTCAGTCAAAGATCATCATCCTTCTTCGGTCCAAAATTTTTTAATACAATCCCGATTCACCTCAGACAAATAAAAAAATTAAAGAAATTTCAAATTGAATTGAAAAACCATCTAATAACTAATCAAAATAGAATATATGATATAATGGCTCAATAACATACAAACTACTGGTTCGTTATTCGTTGCTTGTCTACTACTTCCTTACGTGAGTATTGTCTTCTTTTTTATTATCATCTATTTTAGATTTATTAATTGTCTACATTTGTTCGTCTCAAAACTCTACTTGCACTTTAATTTAGTTTTCTTTTTCTTTTTCTTTGTTGTTTTCTACTTATTTTATATATTCAATATTAGCTATTTAAGATAAAACGTGCAGAGTAAATACTACCTGATTGAGTATAAACAAAACAGGCAGATAATGCCTAGGTAAATGCTCAGTTAGGTGTCTTTATGTATTTTTATGTATGTTTAAACCACAAATTTATTATAAATATGTACTTTACTATGGAAATAAAAGAAATTTGAATTTGTCTGGTCAGACAGCGACAGGTATTTCAGTACCACTAACAAAAAGTTAACCTAATTTATATTCAATTGATAAAATTTAAGTATTTATGGAAAAAATTGATAATGAAAATTTAGGAATCGTTAATGACGATAAGCGAAGTGGACGGCCAAACATAACAGAAGATAAACGAATTGAAATAGTTGCGGAAATGGTAGTTAAACCATTACAATCCACCTCAAAAGTTGCAGATACTTGTGAGGTGTGTCCAAAAACTGTACAAATAATTAAGAAACAGAAATTTCACCCTTACAAAATGAAAAAGCTCCACCAGCTGACAGAAGAGTCTACCTTCTTAATGGTAATGTGAACATTCAGAACGTGCGATACTGGAGTGACACAAATTCTCACATTTTCCGTGAAGTACACATCCAGTTACCTCAAAAAGTGAATGTGTGGGCAGATATTCTAGGAAACTACATTGTTGAACCTATATTTCTGAACAGGAATTTGACCGGAGACGCTTGAACGCGTTCGGGGAAGAGTTTTTGTCTAGAATCTTTTATTGCCAAGAAGTCAACAGTGGACATATTGATCATCTTATTTAAGCTTCATGAAATAGATAGGGGGGAGGCTTTAGACGGGCACTGTATAACCTAACACAAAGTACTTGGCTACATGGATTTCTCCAAACGCCATAAAACCAATAGAAAAAGAAAAAAAAAGTGAATAGTAGGTACCTATTTGTTTTATTTGTTATTCACTCTAATGGGCTTGTTCAAGAAAAAAATATTAATTTAAAAATCAGAACTAAAACTCATTTTAAACGGAATCCCAAAATTTTAGATTTTTCCGCGAACGTTTAAGCCCTCAAATTAATTAAAGAAATTGGATTGAACGAAAACGGGGCGTGGTTACCTGTGACGTCACACTGCATATGCTATACCTAACGTTTGAAACGCCGCGAGTCGAGAGCTGTGTACTGTGTATATTGTAAGTACCTATCGTGTTGTGTGAGAAACAAAACGCTGGACTGTTGACTGTACTGTTTCGTTATTTTATTTTATAATGAGCGAGAAAAAAGTGGTAAATAAATACTGTTTGGTTCCTGACTGACATCCAAGAATGGAACCAGAAATATCTATTTGTGTAACAAGGGAGCAAAATGCTACTTTTCCTCCCGAGGATGAACTTTACTGCCCGACGAGTAGCAGAAGGCAGTAATCATTCAAGGGAGGAAAAGGCATTTTAGTCCCATGTTATACATATGATTTTTCCGCATCTCCCAAATAACAACTCATTTTTCTGAGTAAATACGAATATGCTTTTCTTCGGCCCATTGCTTGAAATGTAAATACTGTTTTTCGAATTTTTCTTTAGACTTTTGGGGCAATAGAGATTGTAATGTTACATTAACTTGTTCCAAAATATCCGGTGGTGTATTATTTATATCTTCAAATTCGCTTGAATCATTCATTTTAAAATATTATTTTATATTTTGTTGATATATTATAGAGTACCTAACTCACTTGAACTGTTAATCTGTCAATGGACCATAGCATGCTATATAATATTTCTGTCCTAAATTCGAAAATCGGATGTATCTATGAATTGAAGTAAAATGAAGATATTCTACCAAAATCCTTATTTTGCAAAAGCTCGTGATTAGCTAAAACAATAATCCTTTTTATAAATAATAACCTAAACATATTTTTTTAAAAATTTCATTGGAGCTAAAAAAAATTCAAATGAAAAAAAAAATGTCTACTTTCTGCTATTTTGAATAACAAAATTTGTAGATTTTTGAAATTAGTGATAACTTATAAGCTTTATATAGCGTTTAACACAAATCATTTGTATTAGGTAGAGGAAGATAAAGAAAATTATATATACATTAAAACAATGAACAGTGGAAAAGTTAAACTAAAACCTGGAGTTGTACCGAGATTTTTTGATTGTCAAAAAAATAGAATTACAACGCATAGTTTAAAGCCACGGTCACAGTTTTTATTAAAGTAGTCCATCACCATAAAGATATCGACTTCAGGTAAATTTGCAGAATCTGCTTTAATAAACCCAGTATCTACTGAATACATTTTTAATAGCAACCACTAACACTTTTGAAATTTAAAGATATTGCAGCTGGAACCAGCTTTCTTATGTGAAACGCAGCGGTGTACTGCCGAATATCAGACCACAATATGCAATGTGACGTCACAGTCGGTTCTGCCGCTTTTTAACGGAGCTCCATTTTCAACCTTTAATATCTAAGTAGTGGGGAAAGTTAAAGAGCTAAAAATTTTACCTCTTATTTTGATGATTCAGTTTTACAAAATAACGGTTAAAAAACCGAGAAAATATTTCATTGATAACAAGCCCTAATATTCCGACAAGCATTACACATAATTACATAACCGGTAAATAATCGTAACAAGCGAATTAACGAATAACGCTTGAAATCTATTAGACATTTAAACAATGATCATATTATATATACATATATATTTAAAAACAAAAAGGAATTCTTGACGGTAGATAATTAAATAGGTTTTATGTATCTTAGGGATTCCGTCGCAAGGAGGGCTGAATAAAACTCTTATCTACTACCCAACGTTTCGAAAAATTTTATTTTCTTTTTCATGGCTGAAATTTGAACATTTTGTTGGTTTGGTAAATCTTTTGTAAAATAAAGTTTAAAAACTTACGTGTAAAGTGAGTTAATGATTATTAATAAAACTTAACTTGTTATTTGAAAGGAAGAACATATTTTTTGTATGTAGGTACTTTTTTAAGGAACTGTTTTGATGTAGAATGTCAAAATTCAAGTGACAGTTTTTTTTGGTTGTTATGTATGATAGATAATGTTTAAGAATAATGGTAAATAGGTGGTATTTGGTTTTTATGTTCATAGGAGTAACCAACTTATGAATGTAAATATTAAGCATTGCATGGGCCATGGTTTTGTCATTGATAAGGTTAAATAGGTGAGTTAACATAAAGAAAAAAAAATTTTAAAAATCTTATACATTGAAAATATCTTCATTAATAATAATTGCATTGACCCTCGTAAATAATTTTCATAGTCCAATGCAACTAATGATTTCAGATTACTAATAAAATACGAGATAAAATATCCATGATACGCAGGTCAATAAAGAAAAGAAATATTACTTTTATACATATAAGAAACTCAAGAATTTTAATTACAAATTTTGTCTTCATGTTCGACTTCAATCAGATTACCTATGATTTAGTTTTTAGAATACAACCTTATAACTACCACGTTTAGTGGAGGATGTGTTTATGTTTTTTAAAATGATGTCCTGTCTATATATGAACTGTTTCGTTTGTCTTTGTCCTAGTGAGTTTGTCCACCATTCCATGGATTTGTGAGCTACCCACCTTTCTGTAGACCTTTTTGTTGTCATTTTTGCTCAGGTCCAACGATTGGCATTGACGATCCCAGTCTGGCCATTTCATTTGCGTTTCTATTGCCCTTGTGGCCCTCGTGCCCTGGAATCCGAACTCCGCAACCTTGTTCCGGTCTACCAGAACATTCAGAGCACGAACACCATCCCTTACTAGCTGAGAATTGATCTCTATTACCTCGATTAACTTTAGCGCTACCTGACTCTCTGGGAAGATGACAATTAAACGGTATGTTCTTTCCTGTCTATTAATTGGTGGTAGATTGCCGTCATTTTAGCATGGAAAATTGTAAAATCCTCCTCGTGTATAAAGGTACTTCATCAGTTATTAAATATTAAAATGTATTTTATTAATCAACTGAGGAGTCAGCGATTACTTACAAATCACTTGGATAATATTGATTAGATATGTTTATCATCAAAACATGCCTAAGTGATTGTAATCAAAATATATGGTTTGATAAAGATGATATGGGAAAATTAATTGGTATTGAGCTAATCATTATTGTAAACACCAATATGTCCAGCTTGTGCTAACCAGAGTTTAATATATTGCGTTCCAACTGATTATAATATTGTTCGTGGGACGGTACAAAAACTGTACCTTCTGGAAGTGGTGATAAAGTTGATGTGTCCACCCTAATTCGAGTTTGCGCAATATACAGTACTCTGTACGATTCCAGAAGGGTTCATAAATGCCAGTTGGTAATCAATGTATTTATTATGTCTGTTAACATTGGATCAACTTTGTCGTCAACGAGAAATTCTAAATACATACCCCTCGTTAAATTACCTGGTAAAAAAAATTGCCTAAAATACGATCGCCATATTATATTCCAATCCAAACATTCAACTGTTCTGGATGTTGAGTATGTACTTCATGGAAAACTCTTGGATAGAAATCTGATAATTTGTATACATCTCGCGACCCCCAGTTTGGGAACCACTGGGCTAATCTAAGGTGCTTCGTTGCAGTTGTCTTATTAGTTATTGTGAAATTCCTTATAGCTGAGTACACATTACTAGAGAGTCAAGAAAACATTGTATTCTGTGTAAAAATTTTTAATTTTAAAATATTGCAAATCGCTTTCGGCTGTTACGCCATCATCAGTGCGATACTCGTCAAGTATATATACAAGAAACCATAAAAATCGACAACACAATCATAAAATTTTATTTTTTTTTAAATACATTAAATTTAAATATTCCCCTATTTGGGGTAAACTGACGTTAACTTTCAACATTTTCAATTATAAACTTCTAACAGCTACATGTGTTTGTAGAACGGAAATTAAATGTATTTTTTAAAAAATGTTATGATTGTGTTGTCGATTTTTATGGTTTCTTGTATATATACTTGACGAGTATCGCACTGATGATGGCGTAACAGCCGAAAGCGCTTTGTATTAAAAATTTTTACACAGAATACAATGTTTTCTTGACTTATTAGTTATTAACTAAAAAGTTATTAGAATATTCTTATAACTTTGCAAATTATTGAAAGTAACACGTTTGAAATAGAAAAACTTATTTCAAAATAGAGATAATTATGTTTCAGTGTCGCTTATAAAAAAAAGTATAATAGTTTAATTTCGAGTGAGTGTTATAAAAACTATTGACTCACCTCTCAATAGAAATTTCAATAATTTTTATTTTAAAAGTAATTGCTTTCAATGACTACAGAAAAAATGAAAGTTTATAATATGTAAACATTAGTAGCATAATACGAGTATGTAGATCATCTAAACTAGTAGATTGTCACTATTTTATCCCCATAAAAAAATTAACTTAATATGATTAGTGATTAGTTAATAAAAATTAAACCTATTGTTTGTACTTTTACTTTGTGTTATCTGTTTTTTTTTCACTCTATATCAGCTTTAACTTCTTATCGACGTAGTTAGTTGTTACAAGTTAGTGTCTTCCAAATAGGTAATTAATAAGTTCTTTTGTATCCATGTTTTCACCAAATATGGCAGCTAAGATGTTTTTTATTCTATTATGGTATCTCTCTATGGTATATTTTGTCCAGTCTACAAGTAAATGTTCAATAAAGATATTTGTATGACAAGTATCATAGTATGGTATATCCGTTTTTGTTATAATGTGGATGTGTGTCTCCTAGCCGCATGCGTTGAATTTTTATTTGTTGGCGTCTATTTGAACTTGGTTATGGCTATGGTTTTACGGATGGCTTTATGGTTTTTAGACCATTCGCCTGTGATGTTTTATTCCACACACTTTGCTACGCACTGATCACTTTAGTTTTTGTATTGTTTTTTATGTGACTAGTTGTATCTTTGTCTTTTGTATGGAGTTGTCGCTCGAGGGAGCTTCGGGGTCTTTCTTAACAGCTGGATTCCGACGTGGGTCGGTGTCCACAAGAACATTAAAATTGAATATGATTTGATTGCTGGAGGTGGTAAAGGTCGTTTTTAATTTGAATTGATTTGTGCTTATAAATTGCAAATAATTTGCACAAGAACAGCAATGGTTCCATCGAAATTGGATGATATTAAAAAATAGTGTAATCTTAAGTTTAAGGTAGCACAACTTTTAATAAAAACAAATACATAAGTGCACAAAAATCGTGATTTGTGCACATAAATTGTACAAAATCACAGCAATGGTTTTATTGAAATAGGTTAGTAACCAGTGACGGCTCGGGAAGTTCGGCAGTAGGTAAATTTAAGGCCAGAAATTACAAATTTTTATACCTTCTGTTAAAGATCATATTCGTCAAAGAGGATTGTTTATATGATTACATGCAACGGGGTCTTGACATTAACTTGTATTTCGATCTTATTCGATTTCAACTGGTTGAATAAAGTGGCTTCAATATGTCAGAAACAATCTGAATTATATCTGTCGGAGACTTTTAAATGGATGCGAGATTTTAGCTTAGGCTAGGTAACTTTTCCGCAAAACGGTGTGCAAATCTCAATCGGTTCGCGCATGATCCTTGTCTTTTCCATTTGATGTAACAGTTACGATTGTCTTTGTATACTATCGGTCGGCATGGGCGCGTCTACGTCCTTATCGTGCTTATACCTCTTATACCAAGATGGCGCGCTTTGAATTTAAGATAATTGAGTCTTTGCGTTCCTTGGAGAAGTTTAAAATGTAACAATGACAAGTTTTAGGCTTTCTGTTTTACATGAATACGGCGGGAAGAAAACAAAGCAATTACGACAAATAATTTTGGTTTTTCATTTCTCCCTTTTGAATTTTCAGAAGTTGTGCTAGTTTGATTTTAAGGTAGCACAACTTTTAATGAAAAAAAAAACTATGGGTGCATATATAGATGACATAATTTGCACAAAATTATCTACACCATTAGAATTGATTGTGCTAACTTTATCAATCTCAATTTTTTATTTACTATAACTACATATTAATATTTAATTTCAATGCACATATTTTTGTTAAATGACAGATCCTCCTCTGCATTTGTTCGAACAATATTAAATTTATAAATTTTTTATCTTTAGAAATGACTGAATTAAAAAGTTTAGAATTGATGTTCACGTCCTGGCCGTTTCTCAACTGAATAGGATCGTTTAATCCCACCCACGGATAAATACATGGTGCTAAATAAGAAAAACTAAGAATACTAACAGCGTAGCGTTTGAAATATCCAAAAGACTTCGTAGTTTGTAAAGGTGTGGAGTTAATCTGTTAGTCTGGAAAAAATTCAATATATGTTTAAGGCTAGTGGCAAGTGGATTCATTTTTACAGGGTCATTTCAGGACAAATTTACGGGTCTTATCATTTGTTTTCAAATATGTCGATGTTAGCGAAAATCACACTTCCCAAAATAACTTGACAAGCTTAACATTTTCGATTATATATATATATATATATAATGCTCATCATAGGAATGGAACGTCAAATTGTATTATCTGTATGACTTTTAAAAAGTTTATTTAGTGAGATATATCACAATTCACCTAGTGCCTTCCCTATTTGGTTGGGAATGCTATGTGTTTGCCTCTTAAACCCGAACTTTTCACGTTCCAAGTTCCAACTGTATATGGCTTATTGTCAGTGACGGATCGCAGCTGTCGCAGACTGGTGTCGTGTAATGGAACATCACATAGTCATGAGAGAATCTTGTAATCCCGATTCTTAGGTGCGATAAGATCATTTGTTCTCCTATTTTCATCGGGAATGATCTCCAAGGGCCTACGTATGTCTTTATTCTACGAGACTTAGAATTTTATTCAGTCCAATTATCTTGCTAGTATTTATAGACTAAATGTTTTCTGAAGTTTTTTTCTGTCTGCATCCCTTGCTTCTGAATTTATCTGTTCGTTCCCAGGAATACTAACGTGCCAGGGTACCCACTTGCATTGGAAAATTTTGTGAACGTCTTGTAGCTGAAGTAGTTAATTCTTGATGATTTGCAGCAAGTTGTTTGTGCGAAAATATGCTGGAGACTATCAATAGAACTTATAGAGTCAGTTATTATTAGAAACTGTTGGGATCATCATTACTCCAAAGAGCAAGGCTTGATAAATTGCATATAATTCACCAGTTTTCCCTATTACGATGGCCATTTTGTTAATTGGTACAACGATCGTAGTAAATACGGTCATTGCACCAGGTAAGATGCAGGGAAACCATCGAAGACCTGGGAGTCGGACAGTTCGGCCACGGGCCAGGTACCTGGTTTAAGTACACCGATCAGTTGGACCACGACCGCTCTTCGAGCGGATTAAGGTTGTGTTCTAAGAATTAAAACAATCACTATTTAGTTAACATATCATTAATTATTGAGGTGAATTATAATAAGATATAATTTTTACAAAATCTTTTTGTGATTAAAGGGCATTTCTATATTCTGCTATAATAGCTTTAATAAAATCTTTTTTTTTTGTGTTGCACTTTTTAGTTTTTTGGTGGAACATTTTGCGGAATTTATTTTAATATGTTTCTGCTTGAAAGTTTATTAAAATATTTACAAAATTAAACAAACTTGGGTGAGAACTTTAAAAATTAGAATTAAAATGAGAATGAAATGAATCACACGCGTTTGTGGTCCTGTACATACGGTCTGTAGTACAAGCCCACATACTTAGGGGAAAATTACTTCCTTCATCGATATAAGTGACCACGATATAATCGCAAAATTTCGATAGACTCGGATTACTGGGCATTATTGAATGAATTTCTTCAGAAAAAAAGTTTCCTACTTCATGAGGGTCTAAAAATGGAAGCCAAAAAAATAATTTAAGAAAATTACCTATTTCTGAGTTTTTGTTCCTATATTCTGTGACTAAGCCGAAATTTTGAATTTTACGATACCACGATTGGCACAAATGGAATCTACATCCTATAATTTTTATATTCGGCCACATTATTGAACAAGCGTTATAAATTGCTTGTTCAAAATCAACGATGACTGTTGAAGGTTTAAATATCAGATCCAAAGTTTTACATTTTTCATTGTTTGGTAATAAGCAAAACGCAACAGCTATATAGTAGCCATTTTTAAAAGCATGAACAGTAAATAATGAAGAAAAAATTTAGTACAAAACTGAAATGTTCCATCCCTATATATTGTACTCACAGAGGTGGGAAGGAAATCGAGGCGCTTAGGCATCTAATACAGTCCTACTACAACCATAAATGCTCTCATCAGAGAAAAGATATACCTCAGCTTCACGCCTATCTAATAAACCTTCTTCAATTTCCTCTGATCTTCTGTTTTATCTTTCCACCCGATTTCAGGACGTCTGCTACAGCTACTCGGAGAACAATGCCCGAAAAGCCTGACGACAATAGACGACCGCAGACAAAAAAAGTCTACAGAAACACAAAAATATCTACGAAAACTATATGGGAAACCACCGTCGAAGATTTGTATCGGAAACAGTGCTTCGAAAACACCAGTAGGCGTTCCGGACTGCTAGGCACACCAACGACACTACTCCGCTCCCGGTACTTTTTAGTACAATTATGAATAAACATTTCTTTGTTCCTCATCCAGGACGATGGACGCAAGTCTTGAAGGGTTTTGGAAGTGTAATTAGGGATATTTTCTACGGTTTTGAAGGAATAATTTACCTTTTCAGGCATTTCGGGTTGGATGTTGCGTCTACCCTCACAGCTCCTACAAGGTTTTTTGTCCTTGTCGCATTTGTCGACCCTGCGTTTGTGACCCTCGAAGTTAGGGAAAATGTAAAGCTTTTCTTTACATTCGTGATTGTGTGGTTAGGTCTGTCTGCGGGTACAGTACGTCGGTATAGTATGGAGAGGGTTGACGTTTGATGTCTCGCAGCTGTGATTTAGCAATGCAAAGGAAGATTCCTTTTGGAGAGGGCCTGTTAATAATTTATTTCAGAGTCGGTGATTAGGAAGATTGTAGATTTGGAAACGATACCACAGCGTTTCTTAAAGTTTCATTCTAGATTTTTAGGAGTTCAAGTTTCTACTTTGGAAATGTTTTTGTCGGCTCCGGCAATAACAAATGAGAAACTGTATGTGAATTGACGAAGGAGGCTAGTCTTGAATGCAGGATATTGGTGATTAACTGGGATACATACCATTCAGTTGTCGCTGATGATGGCATCTTGTCGACGTTCCTCGGAATTTTTGGAAAGGGTGGTACAATTGGGATAGATCTTTGGATATTGGATTTTGCCTAGGACTATTTCAATGGTAGTCAGAAGGTTGAAGAGTTTTTTCATAGAGCGGTATTCAGTTAGGAGGTTGGGGAGATTCAAGGTTTGTACTGCCGTTGCCATCGTGGAAGTTAATTTGAATGTTATTGGCGACTACGATGGAGTGGCGGGGAAGGACTTTAGCATGTGAGATAGAAATACGTCCCACGTGAAATAAAAATTGACATGTGTCGCAGCTTCTATAATACAGTATATTATAAACTATTCAGTACAAAATATTGATAATAGACTTGTAACATTCAGGAGAAATACAAGGTGGAGTAAATTGAATGATAGTCAGTTTGTGCAAAGTGTTACGAATCGAAATAATTTTTTTAAGTTGATTAGGTAGTGTTCATTTAAGTGAAACACAACGTATATAAATTTTTTTTTGTACGCGGAAATGAAAACCGGATCTAAACAACAAGTAAGCCATTTTTTTAATTCCTTAACCGCCCTCGGAGATTTGGGTACTGCCTCCAACGTGCGGTCACAGTGCCGTTACTTTTTTTGAGTTAATTGTCAAGTATCTCAATTTCTCGGGACTTGAAGTGGAATATAATTTTCAAAAATACTTTTTATACTGTTCAGTGAAAATTTTCTTTTCATAAAAAGAAACGAACTATCGATATTATCGTCCTGAAATAATATCTCAATAAATACGATAAACATCATTTTTCTTTTTACAGCCTATATCTAAAATTGATAGTATTTCTTAGCTTCAAGTTTTTATTGCAATTTTCTAAAAAAATTGAGACCATAACCAGTCCCCGATGATTCAATTTTTTCAAAAATGTATTTATTTTCATAAATTCTTAAGTGTGGGCCGATATACTGGAATAATAAATAGGAATGTTTTGGTTCACATTGAAAATGTTAACATATTTTTCTCTAATAACAAAGAAGAATTTGTGTCAAATAATCATAAAAATAGATAGACGAAACAAAACACATGTTTTTGATACAACGTCTACAATTTAATTCTAAATTATATTTTGGGTGAATGATAAATGAATGTATTTTGAAATCTGTAGTGGTTTTTATTGGAATAATCAGATTCCACCATCGGCGACAACAATCACTAGGTTTTTATTATAAATACAGTGGAAATTTAATTTCAACTTTTTTTCATTTTACTAAATAAATTTTTACACAATGCCTACTTTAATTTGTTACAAATATATACATATATTGTTTTTTCACTTCTAAATATGTTTAAGAAACAGCAGAAACACCTAAAACACTGAAAGAAGGGAAAACAACGCGATGAGCTTAGGATGTTAATCCAAATCCCAAAATAAATTAACTACTCTATACGTATTGTAATATTTTCAGCTCTGAACCAGCTTTTCTTCTGTTGATCTAACACCCCCTGTATAAATCACGCATCACTATCTACACTATCTTTAAGGTCACAAAACTTACTCTTTCTCCATGCCAAAATTTAATATCTCAATTTTAAAGATATTATCAATATCTTGCGACACTCCACCACTTTGGTACTTTAGTACTAGTATCATTCTACGACCACATACTCCCCTAAACATCTTGTCCATTTAGTTGTGTCCCTTAATTGATTGATTAGTTCGGCACCGCCATTCAGAGGCTTCGAGACCTCGGCACGTCAGCCTTTAGGCTTTTTAAATCTTGGTTGTACCGTTTATGTGAAGAGACCAGTAGTCCTTATGAGGCTCAACAGCTTTTTTACTAAATCCTCCCTTGGGTACTCTAGTCCTAGGAGTCTCCAATGAGACAGAGGTTCACATTCAACAGATAGGTTCCTTCCTATACACTGTGTCCGTAAAGTATGGAACAAATTCATTTTTAGCTAAACAGACCATTTTAAGAAATAATCCTGAAACACCTCGATTTTTGATTTCAATTTACCGTATTTTAAAATAATAATCTAATATACAGGGTGAATTATTTTCGAGTAATGACGTCACCGTCATTTTTTTTAAATGGAACACCCCCATTTTGTCTCAATTTTCTGGTTACTCTAGCTGAGCTGATTCCAAAAATGTATCACATGTTGATTCCAATTGGTACAGGGTGGACAAAAATACAATAGTTTTGTTTGTGCTCATAAAGTAACGCGTAACATCCTTTATTAGTTAAATTTACAATATTATCAAAAATACTAATTGTCTAGCGGCAGTTGGTTTAAATGTAACTTGTAGTTTGTTACATTTTTAGATTAATAAAAATGAGCTGTTTCCAAACAGCAGTTAAGTACTACAATATTTTTGGTATTCGTGAATGTTTTAATTATTGCTTGGAGTTAAGTGTAAAGCAAAAAATTGAAATACTTATGATGATTGGGTATGGAGACAGATCGCGAACTCAGATGGAAGTGTGCAATTTGTTTAATGATAAATATCCAGAAAGACCTATAACGCGTTCAACAGTCAGTAAGATTGAAAAGAAATTTCGAGAAACTGGTACGGTTGAAAATGCACGCAAATCAGGTCGTCCCTCTGCAAATGCTGATACAGCATTAGATGTTTTACTTAGCTTTGAAGAAGATGGGCACACTTCTGTGCGTAAAGTTAGTCGCGATATCGGTATTAGCAAAACAACGGTACAAAAACTATTAAAGCTTGAAAAATGGCATCCTTATAAAATCAAACTTGTGCAGGAATTAAACGAAGTTGATCCCGATAGAAGAATCCAATTTTGCGAAAAAATGATGGATAAATGTCACCTCTCTTGATACAAAACATTATTTTTTCTGATGAGGCCACTTTCACGTTAAATGGCGAGGTTAACCGTCAGAATTGTAGATACTGGGCAAAAGAAAACCCCATCATACACAATACCCGCAAAAGGTAAATGTATGGGCTGGAAATGTAAGAAATTGAATCATCGGACCCTACTTTATCGAAGGTAATTCAAACGGGGCAACGTACCTTGAATTTTTAAGGGGGTATCTCGTACCTACTGTACGTAATTTGTTTCCCAGCAGACGTAATCCTGGAGGTTTTGATGAAAGTTTATGGTTTCAACAGGATGGTGCACCTCCACATTATGCTGTAGATGTTAGAAGGTACCTTGATGAAATTTTTCCGAACAGGTGGATTGGTAGACGTGGACCTATTGAATGGCCAGCGAGGTCACCAGATTTCAATCCTTTGGATTATTTTATGTGGGGCCATCTGAAGAATGTTGTGTATCAAAAGAAACCAGCAAATATTCAAGGTTCCCGACTTAAAAATAGTAGGTTATTTTCCAGATAATCGACAGGATTCCTTTTATAGCGGAATGAGATATTCAACTTCCCTCGTCGCCGATACCAAATTAGTAACATAACATCTATATAAAAATGCTACAATTTTTAACCAGTTGTGACACACCACGCATAGGAAAATATCTTCTCAAACATAATTTCCGCGTACTCTTAAATCATAATTAAAATGTCGTCTTGAAGCCATTGTGCTGTATACAAAATATAAAATTTTATGTTTGCAATAATGTTCCTTCAATGCAGTCTATCATTCCTAGAAATTCTAAACATTGGCCATTAAAATCTATGTTTATTATTGTAAGTTTTTCGGACAAGCCGTTGAACTTTGCAGATACCTTTTTGAACTTCTTTCAGATACTTTCGAACTATAATTAAATTTAAAAGTAATTTGCGACATATACGACGAATTTTTTCTTTTACGAAGTGTACCGTGTGGGTGGTAATTTAATCTTTTAATTATAATATGATTAAATGTCCACTATGAGCTCTGATTTATGTTTCATTATTAATTTATATACAATTAAACTCAAGATAATATAATTCCATTCTAACACTTTGAAACCATTGAGATCGATATTTTTATCTGACAATTTAAAACAATTCGTACATTTTTGGTTGTTGCAGTACACTGCTTTAAATCATGGGGTTCACTACAAATAGGAAAAGATACTGGATGAATGTTTATAACCATTACTTTAAAACATTGGTACAATTCAAAAACATCATATACAGCGCAACTATCGTAGCCGACAAATATATTCCCTGATTTTGTAACCCGTTCGTAGACTTATCTACTTGTATAATTATTGATTGCCATAAATTGGGATTCTTTTTGGTAGGAAATGTTTTTATAGCCTTGCATTCAGCACTATCAGAAAAAACTGCTGCATTACCACTCAAGAGATGATTGCGAACGTAGTCATCAGAATATTTCTCCGACATTCCTACCACGCGCAGCTAAATTGTATAGGAGCGTCTAAATGTAGCTTTTTACCAACGTTACCAAGTGTAGTCCTAAACTGAAAGGGCGCCATCGAGTATCTCCGGTGGCGCTCGGCTTTCATGCGACGGTTCTAAAGCTTTTAACCTTCTATACGATATCATTAATGTGTGCAGAGATTAGCCCAGCGTAAGTGTGCTGGGCTCCAAACACAGAGGTACCAGGTTCGAGTCGTGTCCGAGCCAAGATATTTTTATTTTTATTTTCTTATTGTTTTTTTCAAAAATTGACTAAAAATACGAAGAATTTTTCGATTCGGATTAGGGTAGGGGGTAAGGTAGGGTGGTTTTGGTTAGGTTATTATTGAAAATTATTATAATAATCTGTCAATTACACAATTCAATTTTTCGATTCGGATTAGGGTAGGGGGTAAGGTAGGGTGGTTTTGGTTAGGTTATTATTGAAAATTATTATAATAATCTGTCAATTACACAATTCAATTTTTCGATTAGGGAAAATGTATCTATGCATTCGTGAGTTTTCCTTTTTGTATGATAATTCTGTATTGTAAACTCGAACAATTTTCAGTACGTTTTGCTAAACATAATTTTAAAAATGACAAATATTGATTTCTTAACACATTGCTTTTTAATCAACTGTGATAAATATCATTATTAAAATATTTTTACTTTCCAAAACACAAACGTTTTAGTTTAGGACTACACTTGGCAACGTTGGTAAAGAGCTACATTTAGACGCTCCTAATTGTATTCCCGTAACTTCGTTGATTTCATATGAATCCGCCATTTTTAACTCCACCATCTGCTTGATCCTCTCATTATCTGCTCTATTTTGGCATCCAATTAGCAACCCACCATCCTTGACAGATTTTATTTCAGTGAGCTGGAGAGATCCTCCTCACCCGGATCAATGTTTCGAAGTATATCACATTTGGTTTGCGACAGCGACTTTTTGATGTTTTTCGGCTTAATAATAACAGCTGGCTGCGACTATAAGTACATCAGAATATTTAAATAGATAAAAAGTTCTAGGTATTGTAATCAGTAATTTATTGTTTAATAAAAACTCAGTAAGATATCTATTGAGAAATAATTAAATAAAATACATGTGGAAAGGTAAATTCGATTTTCCCGTGAGTAAACTCGCCTAATTTGTAAGAGCACAACCACAAAAGTCACAATTATTATAAATCACCAATTTTTAAATGGAACAAAATAAATCAATTTTAGTCGATAAAGCACTAGATTAAAATGAGGACGAAATATTCTATTCAACGCTAATGCGATTGATGCAGATAATGCGTTAACATAAACAAATACTAAGAGCTAACCCTTTTTTTGTTACACGCTTTTTATTAGCTTCACTTGTATGTTCGTTTGTATGTTTGTTTGTATGTCTGTATGTAACTCTCCGCGGCTTCTGGCACCGAACGAATTCGATGTCGACATTCACTATGAGCGACATTATGAATATTTTCGACAATCGAAAAGCTATACTTAAAATGCTGGACATACATGTTAATCAAAAGAATTCACTTAGAAAAATATCAATTGTAAATATCGAATATGAATTCGATGTCAACGCTTACTATGAACGATAGTATAAATATTTTTTGATAGTCAAAAAGCTATACGTAAATGCTGGATATTCAAGTTAATTTTAAATATTTACTAGGAATAAAATCATTTGAATTATTGTAATTAAATTTATATTTTTTTTAAATTCAACAGCAAGTGCACACGTCAAGACTGGATTGGTTATCGAAGTAATAACTGTTAATTTTCTCTTCAAGTCGGAGCTAATTTTACAACTCTCCGCCCTCTGTTAGCAATTCGATATACTATCTGCATCAACATTAAGTTTTAGAATTTCACACCTCAAATTTTATTGCGTTGTTGCAGAAGAATTTTACGTTCATGCACCCTCTGTTGGAAATTAATAATACTATCAACGAGAACTTGAAGAAAAAATCTATAGACAATAAATCGAAATAAAAAGTTGAAAATAAATATAGTTTAAAAAAACTAAAAAAACACGCTTTTAAAGAATGTTGGACTAAACAGTTAAAAATAAATATAGTTTAAAAAAACTAAAAAAACACGCTTTTAAAAAATATTGAACTAAAAAGTTGAAAATAATTTTAAAAATTAAATTATGACAATAGTACAAAAACAATACTAGTTTAATTGAGGGAAATGCATGGAGCGCTCCCTCAATTAAACTAGTATTGTTTTTGTACTATTGTCATAATTTAATTTTTAAAATTATTTTCAACTTTTTAGTTCGATATTTTTTAAAAGCGTGTTTTCTTAGTTTTTTTAAACTATATTTATTTAGCCTATCGTGTGTCAGCGTGAAAGCAGCCACGCGTTCCAGCCACGAGTTCAGTAGAACCGTAAGGCGCTCGCCAATACTTAACACTCGTGGCTGGCCGTGGATGGATACTCAACATACATAGGAGGACATAGATAGATTTGTAATACTAAATTGATTTTGAAGACACTTTTTTTCATTATTCTGATAATTCATCATCTGCAACTTTGAAAATAGAAACGAATTATGCCAAATTCCACGTTAATGAATTTTTGTTTGTTAAAATACTCGTTAAGATACTTGTAAGCAAATTTTTAGTTCTGCACACTAAAACCTATACACCACCCGATTTTGTCGGGTAAGTTTTAACCCTCCACAACCCCTTTCAATTATTAAATAAATTATATAATAAATTCGTAAAAATACACATAAATGAAATTAAATTTTCACAGATGTATGCTTTGTAATGTACTTTATAAGAAGTATATGCCACCTGCTTTTGTCGGGTAAGCTGCAACCCTCCACAACCCCTTTCAACTATTTAATAAAATAAATCACAACTTCGTAAAAATACGCATAAATGAAATTTATTTTCTGTAGATATGTGCTTTGTAATGTACTTTATAAGACCTATATATCACCAGATTTTGTCGGGCAACTTTCAACCCTCCACAACCCCTTTCAATTATTCAATAAAATAAATCTTAACATCGTAAAAATACACATAAATGCAATTCATTTTTCACAGATATATGCTTTGTAATGTACTTCATAAGTATATACCACCTGATTTGGTCGGGTAAGTTTCAACCCTCCACAAGTAGTAGTAGTAGTAGTAGTAATTTTCTAATTTGTAAAGCGTTTTAATAGTTTTACACTATTATTTTGACGTCTATACATTACAAAGCATATATCTGTGAAAAATGAATTTGATTTATGTGTATTTTTACGAAGTTATGATTTATTGTATTGAATAAATGAAAGGGGTTGTGGAGGGTTGAAACCTACCCGACAAAATCGGGTGGTATGTGGGTCTTATAAAGTACATCACAAAGAACATATTTCCAGAAAATAAATTTCATTTATGCGTATTTTTACAAAGTTATGATTTATTTTATTAAATAAATGAAAGGGGTTGCGGAGGGTGAATTCCTACCCGACAAAATCGGGTGGTATGTAGGTCTTATAAAGTACATTACAAAGCACATATCTGCAGAAAATAAATCTCAAAAATGCGTATTTTTACAAAGTTATGATTTATTTTATTAAATAATTGAAAGAGGTTGCGGAGTGTGAATTCCTACCCGACAAAATCGGGTGGTATGTGGGTCTTATAATGTACATTACAAAGCAAATATCTGCAGAAAATAAATTTCATTTGTGCGTATTTTTACAAAGTTATGATTTATTTTATTAAATAATTGAAAGAGGTTGTGGAGGGTGAATATCTGCCCGTAAAAATAAGGTGGTATATAAGTCTTATAAAGTACATTACAAAGCACATATCTGCAGAAAATAAAAATTTTTTTATGCGTATTTTTACAAATTTATGATTTATTTTATTAAATAAATGAAAGGGGTTGCGGAGGGTGAATTCCTACCCGACAAAATCGGGTGCTATGTAGGTCTTATAAAGTACATTACAAAGCACATATCTGCAGAAAATAAATTTCATTTGTGCGTATGTTTACAAAGTTATGATTTATTTTATTAAATAATTGAAAGAGGTTGTGGAGGGTGAATATCTGCCCGTAAAAATAAGGTGGTATATAAGTCTTATAAAGTACATTACAAAGCACATATCTGCAGAAAATAAATTTTTTTATGCGTATTTTTACAAATTTATGATTTATTTTATTAAATAATTGAAAGAGGTTGCGGAGTATGAATTCCTACCCGACAAAATCGGGTGGTATATGGGTCTTATAAAGTACATTACAAAGCAAATATCTGCAGAAAATAAATTTCATTTGTGCGTATTTTTACAAAGTTATGATTTATTTTATTAAATAATTGAAAGGGGTTGTGGAGGGTGAATATCTGCCCGTAAAAATAAGGTGGGATATAAGTCTTATAAAGTACATTACAAAGCACATACCTGCAGAAAATAAATTTCATTTATGCGTATTTTGACAAATTTATGGTTTATTTTATTAAATAATTGAAAGAGGTTGCGGAGTGTGAATTCCTACCCGACAAAATCGGGTGGTATGTGGGTCTTATAAAGTACATTACAAAGAACATATCTGCAGAAAATAAATTTCATTTGTGCGTATTTTTACAAAGTAATGATTTATTTTATTAAATAATTGAAAGGGGTTGTGGAGGGTGAATACCTGCCCGACAAAATCGGGTGGTGTATAGGTCTTATAAAGTACATTACAACGCACATATCTGCAGAAAATAAATTTCATTTATGCGAATTTTTACAAAGTTATGATTTATTTTATTAAATAAATTAAAGGGGTTGCGGAGGGTGAATTCCTACCCGACAAAATCGGGTGGTATGTAGGTCTTTTAAAGTACATTACAAAGCACATATCTGTAGAAAATAAATTTCATTTATGCGTATTTTTACAAAGTTATGATTTATTTTATTAAATAAATGAAAGGGGTTGCGGAGGGTGAATTCCTACCAGACAAAACCGGGTGGTATGTGGGTCTTATAAAGTACATTACAAAGCACATATCTGCAGAAAATAAATTTCATTTGTGTGTATTTTCACAAAGTAATGATTTATTTTATGAAATCATTGAAAGAGGTTGTGGAGGGTGAATACCTGCCCGACAAAATCGGGTGGTGTATAGGTCTTATAAAGTACATTACAACGCACATATCTGCAGAAAATAAATTTCATTTATGCGAATTTTTACAAAGTTATGATTTATTTTATTAAATAAATTAAAGGGGTTGCGGAGGGTGAATTCCTACCCGACAAAATCGGGTGGTATGTAGGTCTTTTAAAGTACATTACAAAGCACATATCTGTAGAAAATAAATTTCATTTATGCGTATTTTTACAAAGTTATGATTTATTTTATTAAATAAATGAAAGGGGTTGCGGAGGGTGAATTCCTACCCGACAAAATCGGGTGGTATGTAGGTCTTATAAAGTACATTACAAAGCACATATCTGCAGAAAATAAATTTCATTTATGCGTATTTTTACAAAGTTATGATTTATTTTATTAAATAAATGAAAGGGGTTGCGGAGGGTGAATTCCTACCCGACAAAATCGGGTGGTATGTGGGTCTTATAAAGTACATTACAAAGCACATATCTGTAGAAAATAAATTTCATTTATGCGTGTTTTTACAAAGTTATGATTTATTTTATTAAATAATTGAAAGGGGTTGTGGAGGGTTGAAACTTACCCGACAAAATTGGGTGGTATATAGGTTTTAGTGTGCAGAGCTAAAAATTTGCTTACAAGTATCTTAACGAGTATTTTAACGAACAAAAATTCATCAACGTGGAGTTTGGCATAATTCGTTTCTATTTTCAAAGTTGCAGAGGATGCATTATTATAATAATAAAAAAAGTGTATTCAAAATCAATTTAGTATTACAAATCTATCCACGTCCTCCTATGAATGTTGAGTATCCATCCACGGCCAGCCACGAGTGTTAAGTATTGTTAACCTACCACTGGCGATTTGACGCGCGCCTTACGTTTCTAGCGAACCCGTTGCTGGAACTCGTGGCTGCTTTCACACTCGTTCGTGTGATTTATATGTCTGTAGTGTGCCGGGAGGAAAGAGAGCCCTTGATTTGTGTTTATTAACTTAATATTACAGAGGTTTCACAATTAATACTAAACTCTACACTTGAACTTAAAATAACGTGACCAGAATTAGAGATGAGTTCTAACTGCTCTGTTGAAAGATTTGGAATGGTTTCCCAACATGATCGTACTTAAATTATATTAAATATGAATAATATCTATGAGAACAAAATAAAGTAACAAAATAAATTGAGATTAAAAACATACTTTTATGAAAGGCGACCTGAGAAATTATTCAGCACCCGTGTTCGACTGTTTATCTTAATATTTATTCACTAAACATTGCATTCAAATATTATTAGTTTATTTTGTCTACTAATTTCCACTTAAGTTTGATTATTGCTCGTATTTATAGTCGAGACTTGGGCCCGAGCTCGAGCTTGAGAGCGCCTTGAGACGAGAACGTATTTCATAGTCGAATCTCGAGACCCACAGCTTGAGAAAAGCTGCAACTGCGCATGTGCGAGTGGAGTCTTGCTCAAGACAGCCTGCGACCTGTCTTGAGCTCCACTTGAAACGCGGTTTCTGGACATTTGTCTTCTTATTTGTGGTTAGATTGTGTTTGTAATAGAATAAAAATTTTAATAGTGATTAGTGAAAATGAATTATAGAGAAAGAACACAAGGATTTTTTGGAATATTTTTATTATGTGGAGGAAAATATGCCAAATGATAGGATTCCAAAAACATACATACGGGATGCAAACAATCCTATAGAATTTTATAACGCGGAAGAATTTCGAATACGTTATAGGTTTCCAAAAAAAATCCTTTATGATATTATTTTTCCTTTGGATGTCGCAAATTTAGCGAAGGTAAATAATCGTGGGTTACTAATTCCACCACTAATAAGTCCAAAAAAGTCCGAAATTCACACAAACAATAAAGAAAATACTTAAAATAGCGTTACGGCATCAAAATCCACGACAAATGGATCACAATTGTCATAAAATACACAAACAATTTTGAAGTACTTCTTCTTTTTCAAAATTTTTCATGTTGGCCAACATAGAAAACCTAATCCAAGATCTCGTTAACTTACATATGCTTAGTAATGGGAACATTACATTTCTATTCAGAATCGGGTACCTATTTAATTTTTATGGAAGAGGTTTAGTTCTACAAAAATGAATTCTTACATCTGGGAGTCTTAAATACTTACCTTAATTCGGATACAACCTGTATACATTCATTAAGTAATGTATATTGTGTATATTGCGTTAATGTTTATTTTGTATTGTGTTTAAGTAATGTTGGATCCTAATTGATAATAAATAATAATCATTCTGTAGCTGTGGATTATAGCGTAGAATAGAAAACTCCTAGGAGATTAACATCAGAAAATAAAACATCCAAGAGTAAATAATTGGTGACAAAAGAATATTGTTCATTTAAAGAGACCCTGAGCTATGAAATTGAGTTTTTAATTATTTTAAATAGGTACATTGTAAAATGTGAGAACTGACTTATTCATTTAGACATCGTGATCATTACTTGACAGTCCTGTCATGTAGAAAATTAGTAGAACAACTAAAAATTACATTACACTCTGGAGCCGTTTGTAACCATGTCATACAAACAAGCAAATACGAGATCGAATCGGATAATTTAAAATAACGTGTATGGCTTTTCAGTTATTGCATGAAGTTATTACTCGGTATTACTTATTAATGAATCATTTGGTCTTTTATTATAATATGAATATATCATCAAAGTGTATTAGATTAGATTTGATGAGGTGGCTAATCGGCCTATTCCGCTGCGACCTTTTCAGATCTTTTGTGGTCAATAAAGTACATTATTCTTTGCTATGTTCATTATCTACAGGTCTCGGGATTGATAAATTATTTCAAATATAGTATTCGATATTCCATTTGGTGTAACCCTTGCTGTAAGTCGTATTTGACATGATTGATTCATTCTCAGTGAGCTTTTGACAGCTGACAAAGCGATCCTTTGATTTTTTTGTTGTTTTCACACTGAAATTGTATGAGCATTCCTACAACGATCTATTTCGCTTTCACTAATGATTTTGGAATAAGTTCAGGCTTCATACGAGAAGAATTATGGTCACGTGCCTGGGGATAAAAATTATTTTATGGGCTACTTAAGGACGTTCTGTATAAGTTAATGGTAACGAGAGCATAAATCAACGAAAATGTTTGAAATCCCGTTTAATTGATCTCTTGTAAAATCCGAAAGCAGAATTATTTACAAAAACTCTCATTTCTAGGACAGGTCAAATAGCTTTCGATATTTGCTTTAACAGAAACTTCGTTAAAAAAATGTAATTCACCATAAAAGAAACTATTATGAAACAATTAATAAATACTTAAGATGCATTATAATTTGACGGTAATTAATTTATATGATGACAGGTCAGCTTCTTTTATACATCGTTTGTCAAGCAATTACATTAATATTGTGATCGTTTGTCAAGCAATAACATTAATATTGTGCTAAGCATCATCTATAATTATGGTTGCCATCCGTCCGGGTTTCCCCGGATTTGTCCTAGTTTAAAGGGCATCCGGGGAGCGTCCGGGCGGGACTTCATTTGTAGTCCGGGCTTGAAAATTTAAAGTCTTGGGCCGCCCGCGAGTTAAAAGAGTCACTTTTAAGATTTTTGTTTAAAAATTTGATTGGGTTTTGGTTTCATAACAGAGTATATTATCAATTTGTGGTTTATTAAAAAAAAATTCTAACTGATTATTAAAAGAATTGGTAACAACCTGTAATAAGATTCTGTTTTGTTAGGTACATTTAAAATTATGATAAAAGATGACTACATTAATTTTGAGGTTTGAAAATAATTATAAAAAGGTGATTTAACGACATTTTCAACTGTTTTTTTACACTAACCATGTTTAAAAAGCCTGTTGACATGTCCGGGTTCTGGGCTCTAATATCCGGGGTTTTCACGGGTTGCTGAATTTTAGAGATGGCAACCCTATCTATAATGTAAAACACATTTTTAAGTCGACATCAAAATGAGTACCTATATTTTTATAACTATCTAAAGAGTGTGAATGTATAAAAACCAGATATACTATAATGTTGAACCAGTAATAAAAATACGAAAAAGTAAGTTACATTGTTGAAAGTCCGTCTGTTTCTACTTTTAGGGCTGCTAAATCTGAAACAATTTAGATGCCTAACCATAGGCACTATCTTGAAATCGATTGAGATGAAGCTCAACGTACTGAGAGGGGTCAAGTTGGTTTTGAGTGTTACTTCCGGCTCTTATAAAATTTGAACCGGAAGAATATAAACTCAAATGGACATCGTTACCATATTCAGGAGACCGTGTAGACTCAGTTTCACGTAAGAAGAATTCACTTGAAGTTGCAGTCGTATGCGCGAACTTGTTGTAAAAACCAGCGCCATATTGTAAAATTGATATTCGACTTCAAATCAGTAGTGTAACATTTTCACATTTTGTAGGTTAACACAAAATAACAGTATTAAAAATGTATTTATCGTATGTATAGTTTAAATAAAAAATATTTGGGTTTTATTTGAAGCTTTTCACATACAATCGACACTGGTATATGAAAATACTTGGTATCGTTGAAATATTTATACTTTTAATTCACGATTGGCGATGTTCGTTTGTAACGTCAATTGAATGAAAATGTTACGAGGCGACATAGATGAATAAGACCGATTTTGATTTCTGCGCACGACAGTTGGCAAACTTCACGTGACTTCTTCTTATGTGAAACGGAGTCTACTAAAACACCCAGCGAATTGGCTTAGGTGTTACTTCCGGTTAAAGCAATGAAAATATTCGGTTTCTATAATTTAAATATTAATATAATAAAATCATAATAACCCTTATATGGGTTCTTTTGAAGTTGATCGATTTGCAAAGAATAATAAATATTTTCTCAGTTGATGCAGGTGAAACGATCCTTGAATTTATCCAGATTCATAAAACTAAAGAGTTGGATTTATTCTCATAAATGATTAGTAAATAATATCAAGTCCAACCAGTCTTTGGAATAAGAATACATCTAAAATATGCTTCTTTTGCACTATCGTGTATGAATATAAATAAATATATCATTTTTTGGTTTAACTTTACCAGCATCTTATTTTCATTTTATCTTCAAAACATATTGAACTACAAAAAATGCTTTTGTTACAAAAAAAATATTACGTATTAAATTGAACACGCTCAGATTCAATGTCGGCCAAATATAAAGAATTGATATATTATGTGTTTATAAAAGTTATTCAGCCTCACGTCCTCAAATATCTTTAAACGAATCGTGTGAAGATCAAGGTGGTAAATGTTTACGACCTTGAATTTCTTTTAAAAATTACTTGTGCGTGCTACTTCAAAAATAAGGAGGCGTTACAACGATCACAAAAAATATTTTTCATGAGTTCTCGATCAGGATCAGATATCAGATCGGTGGTCGCTATTCTTCTTCTCGTTCTTCTGTTCTTGATGTTGATGAGAAATTTTAAATGAGGAAATTCTTATCAAGGTGAATGTCAATCGGTTGCACTTTTATAGTATATTTTTTATCCTTGCCTGCTCATTAGATGAATGGCTGGCAGTAGTTAACAGTGGTATTTATTTTGTAGTTTGTTTAAATTTAAAATAGTCGTTTAAGTATTGAGTAATTTTAAATCTAATTTAACAATAATTCAAGTTTATAGGTTTTCCAACAATTTAGCGTAGGTGTGAAATAAAAAAATCAATTCCAACACCACTCCAGACTTGGAAAAAATGGTATACAGATGGCTCTAAAGCAATAAAAGGGACTATAATATGAGTGTACGTGCCAAGAACCAAACATTCTGAAAGCTGTTGAAAACCAAAAGCATCTATCAAGGAAAAATTCACGTCATGGAAAGTGTGCCCAGTTAAATATGGATAAAATATATGGAAAGAAAACGATTATCACGAATCTAATACAGGTTGGCAAATTAATTTTGGCAGTTGGAAGTTTGCAAGAGCTCACTTCGCTGGCATAATTCGTAAGCCTCACAACCTTTAAAACTTTGCATGCGGAATGTACGTCGCCTGCTCTTCCCGGTAACTGCGTTTACAACGTTGTCAAGTTGTATGGCTTTCTCGCGCATCGTCAACTGCCAAAATTAATTTGCGAACCTGTAGTTGCCATGGGTAGGAAAAACGAAAGCGTAGGTCACGTTCATGATTCTCCATCCGTGGCAACGCAACTTGATAAGTGTTGGGCAATTTTTATCCCTTTCGTAACTTGTAAAGGAAAGGTCCGATTGGAATAATTTAAAGAGGAATTTACATGTACATATTCAAGCTTGATTATGAAACTATTTAGTTGGATAAGGTTTATTATCATGATCTTTCGATTCTACTCTACTCTACGATATGTGCCGCAAATAATGGAAACGGTCTGCGATTTGTGCCCGCAACACGCGCATGCGCAGTAGTCTTCAGTCTTGGGTACGTCACAACAAAACCAACATCCATTTCCAACCTGAGTATGGAGAAACTCCTCAAGCTCAACCACTTCCACCCTAAATGAATCCCAGCTTCCCATTTCATTATCAGCCAACCTACAACCAGCATCACTTCAATCAAATATCTCCTTGTAGCAGTCAAGCATTAAGCCCACAAAACTCATATCCTTCCTCCCATTCCTCTTCCACAACCGTTGCATCATATACTTCAATGCAGATAAAACAACGACCAGTCGCTGAGTTAAACAGTCAAGTGCTCCAAGGTAGTCAATATACTCAGTTCTCAGATTTAACTTCGTTTTAATTAAATGTTAATTTGTTGCTGTCGCGTATCTTTAAGTAGCATCTTCAAGATAAAAAGATAAATAAAACGTAGATCACAATATAATACATTCAAACAAACAAATACTATGAAACCTTAAAGCAGACTGCTGCAAACTGCACGGAGAAACATAAAAATCGCACCGGTACCCCGACATGTTCCTAGCACAGTGATGCAGCATTAAGTACGCTCGACATGCTCCCACACATGTCGCAGGACAAGTGCCTGCGACATGTGTAAATGGAAACGTACCTTAAAAGATTTGTGTAGAAATGAACTTTTTTCATTTTCGTTAAAATTAACGACGTTGAAGCGTTGTCTGCTTTCAAAGACTGTCACACACAAACTAAATGACGTAGCCTGCTCATAATTTGGCTGTAGGTAGTCTATTATTAGGTGGTAGTTTACGGAAACGGTGCTGTATTTAAAATTACTTTTAATTATTATATAATATTATTGTTTTTATACTTTCATAAAATCAGCGCTAACATGAATATCATAAAAGTTTGGCCACAAATGTGGCCTATGTGGAGCCCTCTATAAAATACATCGAAACGGATATAATATTATGATTTTGGGAACCTCAAAATTCCTTAAATTTTTATGTTCGTATATCGAAAATCTTTAAATTTTTGTGAAAAAACATTTTTTCATTTCAAATTTGCCACCCTCTATCTTTTTTATTATCAATATTTTCCTAAGCCACTTTCGTCAGGTAGTAATATTTTGAGGCCGAGCATCTTCCATTTCAGTTTGAAACATTAGTTACGGACCACCCTGTATAACATGTTTTCAAATGCGTATTACTGAAATTTCAGGACATTTCATAAAACTATAATGTTTCTTCCAAATATTTTGCCAAAGCTTTTTTTTTGCCAAACTAAAATATATTTTTTTAATGAAAATTGATCACATTTATTTTCAATATGTGTAAAGCGAAGTTGTATTTAAACGAGATACAATGTAGATTGTAGGGGAAAGTATTCGGGTGTGATTAATACATGTAGACAATAAATTGCACTTGAAATCTGCATTTCAGGCACATACATAATTATTGGAAACAACGCATGTCACTCATCTCATCTGCAGCGAGTATTATCACGTGAGACGAGATTTGGCTTTCACATCCGTTTCGGCGTATAGGCCAGTCCAAAATACTCTTTAAATGATATTTTTATTACATTAATAAACACCTTCTGATTTTACAACCATTGAACTCCAATAACAAATTACTCCTAAAACCAATAGTTTTTATTTACAAATTATAGGGAAATATAGTCGTGGAACTTGAGAATTTACTTTTTTCATCTATGAATATTTAATCTAAAAATATTATTTTATTGATAACCAACCAAACAAATTTGATGCTACCGCAAACCGTGTTTGTAGTGAAGTAAACAACAATTTTCTTTATTTCAGATTCTTAACCCTTTTTGAAATCTTTACTCGACTGTCCACAACCAGATGTCCCAAACTATGACATAATTAGTAGAAATTATAGTATTGTTCAAATTTTGCAATGAAATTGATGTCGCTGTTCATTTATGTTTTTATATTGTTTAACACTAGCTGCACTGTTTACCACCTTTTATATATGGATGACATCAAACCAGCGTCAAATTCAACATTTACTCAAAATCACTGAAAAATATTCCAGTGACTTACAAATGGGATTTGGGTTAAAAAAGTGCAAGGCCTTAAATATCCAGAAGGGTAAAATCGTTAACGGAGATGTGTTACTACCTAATGGGAACATTATAAATGCTATGCAATATGGTGAAACTTACAAATATCTAGGATTTCAGCCAGCTAAGCTACTAGACCAGAAGTGAGCAAAAACCAAAATAAGAAGCCAGTTCACTCAAAGCGTAACTTCTTTATTGAAATCCCTGTTGAACGCAGGAAATCTAGCCAAAACAATTAACACCTACGCCATACCGGTCCTGACATACTCATTTGGAATTTTGAACAGAACAGAACTGGAAGATATTCAAAGAACAAGGCGTACCATGATGACCAAACACAAATGCCACCACCCGACATCTTCAGTTCTAATTACCACACTACCAAGTTAAGAGGGATGTGGCGCTTTAACGGACATAGTTAATTTACATCACAAACAAATATATGAAGTCCAATAATTATTCATTGGCAAGGTTCAAACATCTTGATTGCATGAGCTGATCGCAAAAGCAGATACAAACTTTCCCCCCTTATATCTAGTAAATCCTGATAAGAAACTTGAAATCGGGAGTGGGTCCAAAAATACACCGATCTTGCAATTGAGGTAGGGTAGATGTGGGATGCAGAGAAAGTAGAGGTGGTGCCGGTCATTTCATCTACGGGACTAATTCCCAAAACTCTACAAGACAGCCTCAACCAACTAGGCCTTCACAAAAACACATTAATTAATTTTCTTTTGTTGGTTGGTGTTTGCACCTTCCCAACTGGCGAATAATTTGATATGAAGGGCATTTCCAATACTTCCATCATATGCAGATACTTTTTCCAAGTAAAATGTTTCCAAACTCTATACAATAAATACCTTTAATTTTCTCAGGAGTTGTTACCTGTGGGGAACAAAAAATCTGAATCCTTTGGATTGTAATCTAAAAAACATAATCCCATTTAATAACATTCAATAAATATATGTACAAGATTTACATACCAGGCAAAAACAGGGAAGGCAAAGAAAATCTTATCAATAGTTTACCTTCGCCTTCATCTACTTTTAAGAAGCAGTCCTATAGTTTATTTCAGAAAGGTATAGGGTAATAAAACTTCATTAGGTATGCAAAGGGAGCACAGAGTGACCCAACGAATATTTAAGCCACTTTCATAGTTTGGCATTGATTTCATTGTAAAATTCTTTCTTTTTATCAAGTGCAGGTAGTACCACCCGGGTTGGGGTCAATATATGGGTTTAGCCTATTGTTATCCATTCATAAACACTGAAAATAGTGTGCCAAAGGCGTGCCGGTAGGATACTCGTTAAAAGGAAATAATTTTATTTTAACAGAATAAAAATTAGGCATTATGTACATAGTATTAGGTACACTTATTTTTTATTGAAAATTATACAAAAAATACATTATACAGAAATTAAATTATAAAAAATCATAATCATCGAGACCTGGTGATTTTTTAAGTTTCAAATTCTTTATTGTATTAATAACTTCAGCTTCATCGGTAGGTCTAAGGAACATGGTACCTACCAAAAAATCTGTATTTTCTGCAAAATTTTTTACCTCGGGTATGTTTCTAGCTAAATTCGAGCCTAATTCACAGAAATATGTGTTAAAGCCATTTGCAATACTCAATTTGTCATTATTTTCAGTTCCATTTACTTTAATTATTTCAATAGTCTTTTGAGGATTTGTTTTGCCGCAGATCTTGTTTATGCTTTCCCACAAAGATTTGGAGGAATTTTGATTTTCTTGGATAATTTTTCTATAATAGTCTTTTTTTGTTTTTTTTACTAGTTTGTTCACATTATTTTTGTACACATTGTATTGACTTTTGTTTCTAAATTATCAGGATGTTTTAAAGTTAATTTGTACAATTTATTTTTTTCCTCCATTAATTTTACTAATATAGGATTCATCCAAGTTTGCAATAACTTTTTTTTATTCTTTACTTTTACTTTCTGTGTATTTTCATCAATATGATGTTTCAAAGAATTAATAAAGTTAAGAGCCATATTATCAACTTCATTTTCATTGTATACCTGTTCCCATTTTTCAAACTTCAAAGCATTTTTTAGTAACGGATAATTTATGTAATATTTGTAATTTAACTGCTCATTTAACTGAATGTTATTTCGTTCTGTTTCTAATGTAAGGGCTATGGGGCAGTGATCTGTAATATTATATCTAAATACAATATATGATTTAGCTTTAAGTGTATTACGACTTGATACATAGAAGTGATCCAAGCATGTTCGAATAGGTAAACGAGTGTACTCATTAATGTATGAAATATATCCAGACGAGCTCATTATATTTTTGTACTCTTCCTCCATCATTGTTATCTAATAAATCTAAATTTATGTCACCTGTTATAATGCTAATGTCGTGTTTTTTTAATGAATTCAAGTAATTGATCAAATTCTTATTAAAACCTTTTGGTGATCGGTATATGGATTTAATTTCAATTTTTTTATTTTTTGCGGTGACTAAAATTGAAATGATGCTGATGTCACCAATAAATTCAATTGTTTTTTCAAACTTCAAATGATTTTGAACGAAAACCAAAACCCCATCATTCTGATTTAGATTCCCATTATTGTATATACTTTTATATCCCTGAATTTTAAAGATATAGTGATCATATAGCTGCCAGGTTTCAGTTAGTACTATTAAATCAAACTTAGCATGCATATTATCCAATAATACAAGCAGTTCATCCATATTTTTTGTTACGCTCCGAATATTCATATGGAATATTTTGAAGTCTTCGATGTTAATATGATTTCTAAATGTTCCCGGGATCTGTATCTTGATTGATTGAATTGGATCATTTTCATAATCTCTAATATAAGCATCCATTTCAGTTAATATTAAAAAAATTTGTTGTTTATAAAAGTCTAATAAAAATTTAAAATTACAAGGGCAGGATCTAACTAACTATCTGTAACAAATGCTAAAAAACACACACACACAAAATAACTAATTAAAATTCATAAAATATTTAATTCGAAGTTGAATTTTTTTGATTCCTGATTACACGTTTTGAAGTCTCTGATTCTGAATTTTTCTCCAATTTTCTTTTCGTTCCTAATTGTGGCGACAAATTTTCTTTGAAATGATAGCTTTTTCCGTTATTTGTTGTTAATATTTCTATTGCATTCGGTTTTTTCTTCAGATCTTCGTATCCGTATTCCTTATCTTCTACAAAGAGTCTATTTTTCTCGATCCTTGCTTCAAGGTTGTTACTCCTAGCTAATTTTAGATTCTGACCTAGCACTTTTTTACGTTGATAGTCTGCTTGTAAAAAACAATTTAGCTCCTTTCAAGATTTTCGATTTTCCTAGTATTTCTGTTTGTAAAAAATAGTTCATGCACTAATAAGTGGTCTAGGCTTGTTTGCAGATATTGTGCCAATTCTACGAATATCTCTAAAGTCGCTTAAATTGCAATTAATGTTTAGTTGCTGAGGGTCGTCTTCTTCAAGATCTTATAGTATTATGTTGTACTTTTTTAAGTTTCGTTCAACGGTTAGAAGCTTATTTTTTAGTTGCTGATTTTCTTCTTGTAGCTTATTATTTTCTTTTTTAATTATAGGAAAATCTTTGTTAAAATCGTCTTTTAGGTCTTTTATTTCTCTCTCAAATGATTCTCTCAATTCTTTATTTTGCTTGGTAATTTCAGATATTTGATTTTTTATAGCCTCGTTTGATTCGTTAACGCTTTTCAAAAGGCGATAAATTGCTGCGTTACTGATTTCCTCGTCCATTTGTTAAAATGTAATTTCAATATAATTTCTTTAACTGATTTTATGCTCCCAAGCTAATGTTATTAACTTGAATGTTGTTAGTTTTTATGTTGATACTTTCTTACAGCTGGTTATAATTTATATATGTATGTTTGAATCAAATCTGGCTTACCAAGTATCACTTGTTTGTTATTTTTTCACAAATTCCATCCCTAACTACACTCTGAACAAATTTCAAGAAATTTGCATTATTTTTTCTCACTATATTTAAATTTTATTTGGAGGCGACACAAAAACGTACCACCCACAAACGTAGTGGGTTTACTACTACTACTACTAAGTTTGCAGGCGAACCTTGTCCTGGACAAACTCAAGCCAAGGTTCCGGCACTGAGGCCACTGGCGGGCCCATTGTGCCATTCCTGCTACCTAGACATCCATAAAGCCGAGCCCTTCAATAAAGGCCACAACCTTTTTCAATGGATGCCTGCTTGTGTCTCCAGGGGCCAAAACAGGGACTCCGAAGATTCGCCTGCGTAGTACAGCCCAGTGTGGACACTCTAGGAGAACATGGACTGACGTTTCGTCAGTCATGCCGCAACCCCTGCATAGGGAACTTCCCTCTACTCCTAAGTTGTGGAGGTGTTTCATCATACAGCAGTGCCCCGTTAGGAGTCCTGCTATCTTCCTTAGCCTACTTCTTGGTAGTTCAGTAGCTGCTCTAGCGTGTCCATCAGTCCATCCCTTCAGTAAAAGTTTGGATTGCCTAGGACCCTGCAGAGCATTCCAATGAGCGAGGTGCTGATTCTTCAGCCACTTCTTCGTCTCCTTGCGTATTCTTTGTTTTGTTAGGCCCAAGGTCGGGCCCGGGCCGTAGAAGGGAGCTGCCGCCCCTTCCGCAGCCAGTGCATCCGCCATCTCGTTGCCTTCAAAACCAGAGTGGGCTGGAATCCATTCTAGCCGCACCACGTTGTGCCTTGCAAGATTAGCAAGTCGTTCTCGACATTCATTAGCAAGTCCTGATTTGCTGGTGCACCCACTCAGGGCTTTAATTGCTGCCTGACTGTCGGAGTATATGGTTATGCGTCGATCCACATAACCTCTGTCTAGGTTTATCTGCGCACATTCCAAGATAGCATATATCTCGGCCTGATATGCAGATACACCATCACCCAATGGTACACTAACTTGTGTTCTTGGGTTCCTAGAGTAAATTCCAGCCCCTGCTTCATCACCGGAGCATGAGCCATCTGTGTACCAGACAGTCCCATTAGGCTGTGTATTCCTCTCTTTTTCCCAGGATTCTCTATCCCGGATCATGGCCCTGTACGGAGTTGCGAAGTAGTACTTTCGCAGGCATTCATCAGGTGCTCGAGCCAGAACTGGAATATCTTCCAGTAGCCGGAGCTTCTTGACGTGCCTGTACTCTTCCCCTCTTCGCACGTATCCCAGCTGTTTTAAGCGCAGAAAAGCCCTCCCCGCCTCAGCCTCGATCACATGGTGAAGAGGCCGAAGACCAAGGATCACTTCCATCGCAGCAGTTGGTGTAGTTCTCATGCAGCCAGTTGCCCCCAAGCTGACCACCCTTTGAAGGCGTGTCAGCTGCGATCTAGCCGTGACCAAGGTTACCCTCGGCCACCAAACCAGAGCCGCATATGTGAGCATAGGCAGCATGATCACTCTATAGAACCATAAGATCGTTTTGGGGGTCAGTCCCCACTTCGGACCAATGGCTCTCCTACAGGCCCAATACGTGTTTGTCACCTTGCTTAGGCGACTGTCAAGATGAGCCTTCCATGTCAGTGATTTATCAAGGATCACTCCCAGATACTTCACCTGCTCAACCACAGGCAGTGGTACTCCATCAAGATTTAGACCCTCAGGTCTTATACCTCTTTTTTTGGTGAAAGCAACTATCTCAGCCTTGGCAGGATTTACTGCAAGTCCGTGTTCGTTACACCACCCATGTACCCTATTCAGAGCCCTTTGCATGAGGTCCCTGAGAACGGTAATATGCCTTCCAACAACAAGGACAACGATATCATCGGCATACCCTATCGTTAGAAAGCCTTCACCGTTTAAAAGAGTTATTAGCTCGTCAATGACTAGGTTCCACAATGTGGGCGAGAGAACACCCCCTTGCGGACATCCTCTAGCGACGATCACTTTTGCCACATGGTCTTTCCATGTGGCCTCTACTGTACGATTGCACAACATGGCCCCAAGCCAGTGAGTGATCATTGGCTCTATTCCATGATTTGTCGCAGCCTTACAAATAGATTCTACAGAGGTACTGTCAAACGCCCCCTGTATATCCAGAAAAGCTCCCAGGGCGATCATGCCATTTTCCAGCGCCTTCTCCACCTGGGTTACCAGTTGGTGTAAGGCACTTTCAGTTGACTTGCCACACCTGAACGCATGTTGATTGTTGTGCAAGGGATACCTTAGCCCAACTTTTTCCTTTATGTACCGATCAGCCACCCTCTCCAATGTTTTCAACACAAAGGATGTTAGGCTAATGGGTCTAAAGGATTTAGCCACCGTATATGTGGTACGACCCGGTTTGGGTATGAAGACTACTCTCACCTGCCTCCACTGTTCAGGGACATACCTGCGTGCCAGACAGGCCCGAAAGATATGTACCAAGATTGTGCCAATTGCATCCCAGCCCTGTTGAAGCAGAGCCGGGAAGATTTGGTCTTTTCCTGGAGACTTGTACGGTCTGAATGACCGTATCGCCCAAGTACACCGCTCGTATGTGACTATTTCTTTTGCTAGAAGATAGTCCTCTTTACATGGTCGCTGTATGTTCACATATCCCATGTCAGGACACACCCGCTCGATTCCCTCACAACCGGGGAAGTGTGTCTCTAGTAGATGCCGCAAGGTATCCACCGGGGTTTCGGTGAAAACACCCGGTTCGACTTCCATGCAGCCTATAGCGCTGTCCGGTGATTTCGTTAAGATCCGGCGCAGCCTTGACATTTGAGGTACCGATACGATATCCTCGCAGAAGGCCCGCCAGGCATCTCTCCGAGCCAACCTAACAGCACTCTTATACTCATTCCGTTTCCGGCGGTATTGCTCCCAATCCAGATCCGACTTCGTCTTCCTAGCCCTATTAAATAGGCGCCGGGTATGTTCCCGTAGCGAGTCTAGAGACTTGTTCCACCATTTGTGGCCCTTACTTTCCTTCCTCGTTTTTTCGGCGCAATTTTCTTCATAAGACGAGACAATAATCGAGCCCAGCTCCGCTATGGCCCAATCGATCTCATCGTTATTGCTCAAGTTCCTAGGGAAACCACCAAGTCTCCTTCCGAGATCCAGTTTATACCGTTCCCAGTTGGTAGTCTTGGGGTCCCTATACTTGATTGATTGTTCTTCAACAGCAACCCTGTAACTGAAACAAATGTAACTGTGATCCGACAATGACGGATCATCATTAACATGCCAGTCCCTTACCATACTTACAACGGTACTTGACGCAAGCGTCACATCCAGGACTTCAGCCCTAATCCTATTTCGGAATGTTGGTTTCGTCCCTCGGTTGAGTAGTTGCAGGTCAGTGGTACCTAGATAGTCAAGCAAAGCCCCTCCCCTGCTATTGACGCCTGTGCTGCCCCACATAGTGTGGTGCGCATTGGCATCACAGCCAATAAGAAGAGGCAGATTCCTGACCATGCAGTATTCCACCGCCTTGCGGAACTCCTCAGTAGGTGGTAGTTCTGGTGAGTCATAAGGCAGGTAAGCAGAGCATACCACTAAGCTATGCCTAGTACCATTCCTGCCCAGGACGTCCACTCTCACCGCTACTATGTCCCTGAAACAAAGTTCGTTTATTAGTATTGCACTTACACTGGAGTGCGTAGAAATGCAAACTCTTGGATTAGGTTCACCCACTGCATAGAATAAGCTACGCCCGGGTGTGCCTAAGCCTCGCACATGACCTTTATACACCCACGGTTCTTGTATGAGGCATATGCCTGTCTGCAGCTTTGCCATCCTCTGCGCGAATACTCCTGCAGCGGCACGGCAATGCTGCAAGTTAATCTGGGTAAATTTCAAGGTCCCTTCAACAGACATCGAAAATCTATAAAGGTACCTCCTTACCCATTAATGATTTACCCAGGGTAGTCTCCGTAGTTCCCGAGAAGACAATTTTGACCTTCCCGAGCCCATACCGGATTTCTCCCTTCGTTTGGTTGAGTGCCCCCATCGATCGAGGATCGAGCCCCAATACAATGTTCTGCCTCAAAGAGGCAGCATCCCATCGGGAGGCCCGAATCACCCACCCTGCAGTCCTCAGGGTCGGATTACCAATCCGGATCCTTCTGAGGACCTCCTGGGGAGGAGACTCGATCGGCGCCGGCACCCATACCATTGCCTTCTTAAGTTGCTCGAGGGCCGACTGCTCAATGATTTTGAGCGCCAGTCCCTCCTTCTTAATCGCACTGGCAGCCACCCTGAGCCAAGCCAGAGAGCCCCCATCCGCACAGGTCACCATAACGGCTCCCCGAGCAAACGAGTGTCCCTCAAAACTTGGCACAAATGAGACGCCAGTCTTATACATATCCTCATGCAATTGCGCGAGGATCTGCGCATACTGCTCCCTGGTGAGCAGGTTGTCTGGGTAGCCATCGCGGATGATGGCCACCTTGAGGTCGCTGCTTGCAGCTTCCCCGTACGACTTCCGCTCACCGGGGACCGTACGTACCTTCTTGGAAGCCTGCCTGGCCTCTGGTGGCGTGTTATGCACCCGAGGCCTCTTGGCTCCCCCTTTGGTGACGTCAAGCTTGACCCCGCTGGGACCAGCATTGTCATGCGTGTCCCGGCTTGGTGGTGCTGTTGTCACCTCTTTACAAGGGCCAGTTGGGCCACCTTTCGGTATCCCTTCTGTCGCCCTTGCCGCCCTTCTTCTTCTTTTCTCGGCACCGCAAATGGACTTGCGGTGCCTTTTCGGTCTTTCAGGTGATGGGGCAGTTGTTCCCGGCATAGCCTGGGCCCTTACCGCTCCCATCATCTGAACTTCTACTTCATCTTCATGCTCGGGGGACCCGGTTTCAGGGCACCTCCCAGGAGTCTCTTTCGTAAGGGCCCTATATAGGTCGCCCATCTCCAGAGTCTCCTCAGAGGTCCCTTCCTCCTGAGCCCTCCCCTCTTCTTTTCCTCCTGGTAAATCCATAAAGGTCCCACGAGTAGCAAGGGAAATCTTGGTCCACCTCCGCAGAGCCCCGCATGCGAAGGTAAGGCTACATACAATGGGGTTTCGCCCAGTTCCCCAAGGTGATGACCAGTAGATGCCGATCTTCTGTTCGGCCACGCATCCTTTAGGCCCGGTCATCCCACCGAAGGATTCAGGATTTTTTGACAAGGTTGTCTCCTCTTGGTCCGGACAGTCAAGTCAAGACCCCCCCCATCCCTCCGGTCCGCGAGACATGACCACAGACCAGTGAACGTTGGTATAACAGGTGATTCCGAGGTAACCTCGAAAATACACCTGGCATCGTAAACCCTATGTGCAGTCCCTTAGCCACGATACTACAGCTGGGATAGGTGAAGTTGGTCCGCGGCAGGGTTGAGGGCTGCCAGTTGAGGTTTTATGCTCAACGAGCCCCCACTTCCCCGCAACCTCTTCCTCACATAGATCATCGTCAGAGGCCCTCCTATCCGCCACCTGGAGACGCGCCGGGTTGGTTCTTCACCCCCTCCGCACCAATAAACACCCGAGAACAGTAACGAACATCGTCTATGCCTACTGATGCGGACCCGGAACGTAGTGGGTTTACTGATGCGTTAAACTAAACAAATATACTTATAAAGGTCTAAAAATTTTGGGTAAGGCACCTTGCGGCGCGTGGTTAAGCCGAATCTGAAATAGGGTTGGAATTAGGCAGAGGCACTAATAGAAGGTTAAACGGTACCTGTTAAACGCAAAAGGTAACTGTATAATCTACTACCTAAGTAATCCCTACACAATATTTCGATATTGACACTTCAGGCCAGAAAACATACTTTTCCTAATTCTCTTACGCAATTACTTGAAATTTTAATATTACAAACAATACTATTTCAAGACCTACGCCTATGTCCGACACCGAAATTGAGCCGAACTGGACGGAATTCCCCATTTTATTACCCTATACCTTTTCGAAATAGACTATAGCAAAAAACACGAGGGTATATTCTAAATGTTTTCGCCTTGTTACCTCCAAAGAGTGTTCTCCACTTCTTTCCAGACAAAAGAAACGTTGTCCTTCCTGGCTGGGAAGTTTAAAACTGTATAAAATAATAACTAATGAACCAACCCACAAATATAACTAACCGTCGCAAAACTCGTGGTTGTTAGGTTAGGTTAGCAGAGGAACTATCTGTAGACAAGAATTGACTACTAACGGCGTTACAGTTCTCATTAAATCCGTTATTTTAGTAGTATTTTAGTAGTGATCCGACTCTCTAGGTGGCAGTACCCTCGCGCGTAAAGAGTGCCCACACCCTGAGCTATAGGCAATCCTTAAAATGCATAGCTAGTGAAAACCATGCTACTAGTATCATATGTACTGATTCACTTAGTTCACTTCAGGCCGTATAGAAAATGACTTTAATCTTCACATTCATAATATCTTATTTCACTTGGAATCTGTCGGAAAGGAAGTTATATTTCTATGGGTACCAAGTCTTATTGGTATCGTTGGTAATTAACGGGCTGACTTGGCTGCAAAAAGAGCACTCAGTGAGCAACAAGAAGAAATTCCAATAAGGTTACATTATTACATGCTGCACATTAAGCAAATAATAAAATATCAACATGGCACAATTAATCGAGTAAACATGCGTCCAAGCTAGGTAGGTTAAAACCCTCTGTTAAACCTTGGGTAGCGAGATTACATTTGAAAAAAATAGAACAGGTCATATTAACAAGAATTAGGATTGGACACACACATCTTACATTCTCCTTTATGATTGTGAGACACAATACGCCTATATGCTAAATATGCAATACTATTCTCACACAAAAGACTGTCCAAAATATTTTAATCAACGACAACAAATGGACTTTGCCGAACAACTGAAAGTAATATTAAAAAAATCATCACGTATTTGAAGGTACTAGATATTTTTAACAGAATTTAACGTACCCAGAAGTAATGAAGATTTATATAAAAGCCTCGCAGTCGATGCCTCTCAACCATACAAAAAATAATAATTATATTGCTTTTTAGTATTAAAATGATATACGGACAAGATGACTAGAAGGTTACCAAGGCTTTATTGTTTAAACTTATATTTAACATTTTTATTGAAAAATACGTGATTGAGAAGAACCTCAGATTTAAGAGTATATGTCAAAATCTGACGTATCACAATATATTTAAGTTAATTTTGTGACTCCATTTTTTAAAGGAAATGAGAAAAAAATACTTGATCTGGACAAACTTTGTAAACAAAATAGTTAACATCTGATTGTGAAAAATTGTATTGTCTGTATCTGGACGTTTTGATTGTTTAATTTGTAATCTAATTTATAATCCCTGATGGTATCGATGCTTAGTTAATCAAAGGTTTCTTTTAAAGGGAATAAACTGTAATTTAATATTTATTAAATGCACCTAATCATAAAACAACGTTAAGATATAAATATTAATTATATTCAAGTTGCATGACTAGTCTTATTCATTTGTTTTTTCAACAAAATGTTAACAAGCATTTGGCACATACAAAACAAGAGAAATAAATCAACAATTAGTTCGGTTAATTGATCAATGAAAATATATTCGAAATTAATTTGTGTGAGCACACGTGCGTGGAATGCAATTAAATTAATTTGAACGCACATGTGCGTTTTACAGAGATTCTGTTATCCGTGAAAATAGCTGAAAGTCATTGCTTCCGCAACCTGGCCATAACCTGGCTATCATTTGAATTTATTTTTGTAAATACAGTGTATAGGCAGTCTAAAATTGTGAGGTAAGTATAATGTATACTATATATCTCTTTATCTCTAAAAATGTGCTCATTGCCTATTTTTCCGATCTCTTCAAAGAAAATGGAACCTTCAACGTTATGGTCTATCTATTCGACGGTGAAACATACTAGGCAGTTAAAACACACGTACGTCTGTCAAGTCACCCGATTTTCATGTCATTTGGAGACAATAAATCTTTTGGTATAAGCTTACTCTATTAGCTTATTTCCTCTCTACAATCATATTTCCTTGAACATTTTCGTCCTGCTTATGTTTGTAGTGCCCTTTTGCAGTCAATATATTCAATTATATTTTTTGCAAAGAATAGTTTAATTAAAACCAACATTTTTACATTTACTATTTGTTAAGTAGCCAACCGTGAACTACGAACGTAACTCGAAAAAGTTGACATATTACTAAATGCACAAAACAGGCTAATACAGAGCGAAGCAGAATGCCAGTGGACACTGAAAGTCACAGTATTCTGGGAATGACCTCTGACATAATGCCTCCAACAGTAAGCTACGACCTGCCTTATACCGTCCTAATTCCAAATAGAGATGAATGGGTCCTTCGCAAGTATGAACTATTAAGAGCAGACAGCTGTTGGTACACAGATGGCTCAAAAACACCCTCAGGCTCTGGTGCAGGTGTATACGGGCGCAGACCTAGGATAGAAATTTCAACCTCTCTAGGATCATAAGCAACCATATTTCAGGCGGAAATTTACGCCATTGTTTCGTGTGTGGAGAGATTGGAGTAAACCAATCGCACAGATAGAACAATAATAAAATCTTCTCGGACAGTCAAGCGGCTTTGTAAGCACTTAGCTCTCACCGTGTAACGTCAAAATTGGTTTTAGACTGCCAAAGAAGACTCTCCTCAATAGAGTATCGCTGGTCTGGATCCCTGGCCACTCTGGCATGGAGGGAAATAAGAAGGCATACTCTCTTGCAACGACTTATACATTCTCCAAAAAACGTATCCAAACAAATATTGGGCTATAGCAGGCATGACCTACGGTATCTAACAGGCCACTGTCGTCTGCATCATCATAGCTGAGACCTGGACTATCGGAAGATCAGACTTGCCGTCTTTGTCTGGAAGATGATGGAACACCAGAGCATATAATTTGTGCCTGCCCGGCTGCGGCTCGAATCAGGTATCTGATGTTTGTCAGGATCTCTCTCTCGCACTAGGCTTTGTTAAGAACCTGAACCACAAACCTAACCTAACCTAATAAATACCAAAACAATATTTTATTTGAATACCAATATTATATTTAATTAATTAATAATTGATAACTATCTTTGTATTTTAAGAGTCAGATTAAACATGAAATCAGATGTGATCATAATAAGATGTTTTCGTCATCTGTTGTATACTCGCAATATAATGAAAATTATCAATTATCTACTGTTATTGTTATTTTTCCAAAACTCAAAATATATCATCTTATCAATTTGGGATTTTCGAATTTATTAATGATCTAAATTTAAAAAAGTAGGGCGAACAAGGGGATGAAAAATATCCAATATTTGATTCGGTGGAGACGATACTGTCTTTGGAATAACATTTCCTACACAAAATATAAAGTCAATCGGTCATGCTTTCTTGAAGTGAATGTTCTTCGTAATGTTGGAAGAGTGCATTTCTTGCCTTGGGCGCGATATTATCCTTTGGATGCGAAGATTGTAGTAACTATTTACATTTTTTCTTATTGTTATGGGTGGGTAATTCTTTAATATCAAATGAAATCGTATTTCATTCCAATGTACATATTTTGCAATACATCATTAAAGCTTTCCAATAAGAAAATGTGAATGCGTTTATTAGTATTTTACATTAATTTTACGATTAAGCGCACTGCTAAATTATAAATATTATACAAAACGGATAAACGTATACAGAGCTGGTTCTACTGAATTTTGTAATGTTCATTAAAATATACCAAAGCTAAAACGTGAAAACTGGAAAAACTTAAAAACGTATGGAACATCATAGTATATCAAAAATGCAATAGCACTAGTATCAATGGTGTAACCGCTGTGCCTACAGTATCTAGCTCAACCAATACACAAATGGTAGCTTAGACGTCAAGATAATAGTACAATACTATTATAACGCCTTACGTATTTGAAAATTACTTTTCACAGAGTAGACTGTTCACTAGCAACATCTACTACTCGGGCTATATACCCCGAAAGAAAATAAATTACACTTCCACAATATGATACTTGATACTTGACGTCTATTGATAACACGCTTTACTTAAATATGACAATTGTTACAGAAAACTGTAATTAAGTAGATGGTAGCTTGTTTAGCACAAAACATCTTTAATGAGCCCACCTTCGGGACGAATAAAGTTTCCGCTACATCTCCATTCGATTAGTCACATTTTGTATGCCCTTTCCTCCGAATTTCAGATCAGATGGGCTTAATTTTGACGCATATATTTGTAAAAATATATGAAATAGTTTATGCATATACCGCTGCGGATGTCCCGGGATAAAGTCATATTGGAATGCATTGGTCTTCCACCTTTCGGATACTTGTTATAGTTTTGACATGTAAATTGATTTTTTTTCAATACTGGTCTATTTAAAATTTTATTTCGATAAGGCTAATGACGTTTTAGTTGTTTAAAGGTAACTTTGAAAAATATATTGAATTATTACTATTTCAGAAAATTATCTAATATTAAAAGTTGCAAATCCACCATACAAAGATTTAAATCAAATTAAAAATAAATTAAAAATGACCTTAAATTGATTAAGGTTTCTAATTTTTTCGATTTTTATTTTAATCTTTTTCCATATTGTAGTGGAATATTAATGTTTTTCAACAACCTCCCCTTGATCCAATCAATCCAATTTTATTATGAGACTGATATTTGTCACCAAAAACGAACTTCAAATGTAATAGGATACAAGCATTAAAAAGTTTCCGATGTTCCTGAAAAAATCGGAACAGTCCTAGCAAAGCTAGCGGTGGAGTTTTCGTTAAAACCGATGGATCGAATTTTACTTATCAAGCTCAAATTCTGAAACTTCAGTGACAGAGGTCTGGAATCAAGTACGTGGAATATCTGGTTTAAATACATTTGTAACATCAATAAACTCGAAATAGATGGCAAGATATTTATCCAAAATAATAATATTGCTAATTATAATTTATTCTTCAAAAATTGACTAAAAATACGAAGGTGGTTTGGTAGGGGTAGGTTTGGTTGGGTTATTATTGAAAATTATTATGATTTATTCTTCAAAAATTGACTAGAAATATGAAGGTGGTTTGGTAGGGGTAGGCTTGGTTGGGTTATTATTGAAAATTATTATAATTTATTCTTCAAAAATTGACTAAAAATACGAAGGTGGTTTGGTAGGGGTAGGTTTGGTTGGGTTATTATGAAAATTATTATAATTTATTCTACAAAAATTGACTAAAAATACGAAGGTGGTTTGGTAGGGGTAGGTTTGGTTATTATTGAAAATTATTATTCAATCATTCTCCCTCCCCTTCTCGAAAAAATATCAAATAATTTGTATTCCACGTGCCAATAATCATTTCAAATCACGTGACACAAACATAACGAATAAAAATGAACTTAATCACGTTTTAATTACTCTGCCCCATAGGTGACACACATTATACATAATGCCCGGACTATTTGATTATTTTAAAAAATTTTGTCGCTCTGCCCTCTCATATTGGGCATTTTTCAAACTGCGCGGGCACTTTTTACAATGTCCTATTAATAACTTGGTCTATAACCTATACACCTGATTTTGTAAAAAAAGGGAGTTTCTCTTTAGCATTTGCAGAATAATTCTTGTTGGTTTCAACTGCATAAATGTATTTTCAAAGGAATTCACTCACTTGCTACTTTTAAAATAATAATAGACATAATCAAAAGCTTGGATTAGTAAAGAAGAGTCTTCTTTACAAACTAAAATATTTTGGCTGTACCCCATATAACTTTATTTTTCAACTAGTCAGCCGTATCTACCCTACAGTTTCTTTTATATACATTTTTTTTCAACCTATATAAGTTTTTAAAGTGTTTGTTACTAATATTATTAGCTGTATAAATTAGTTTACCATATAATAATAATAACATATTTAATGCTTCTAAAAACTTGCAACGAATGGCTATAATAAATTTGGTGATGTCATATAATTAGTCAGGTAGACTGAGAATAAGGTAAAGTCACCTATTAACGGCCCCCTTAAGAAACTTTTGCCTTTGTTCGTTAATATTAGGTATTTAAATAATTTTTCTGAAGCTAGAGTTATTTTATTCGATAGATGGATTATTTGTTTAATAAATAGTAAAAGGAATGTCTAAAAAATGCTTCCTTAAAAAATATATTAATTGAAAAAGATAATTAAACGGATTTCCCTATTAGCGGCCCACATGAGACTATGCTAACCTATTAACGGCCTGTTGGTGTCCAAATACCGGCTCTTTTTGCGAATTTGATCCGAATATTCTTAGACTTCTTGTAGAAGTGGCATCAGTGGTGCTATATGATTGTTAAATATTTTCCATATAGCAATGTTGCCAGTTTAATCAAAAGTCTTTACGTAATCGGAAGAATAATTAAAAGGCAATAGATGGCAAAAATAAGTTTAATAAAATGAAAAGTTATAAAAAATACTTGAAATATAGAATAATAACATAATCAAACATTTAATTCTGGCACTAAATAATGTCCTCTTTTATTGAATAGATTTGGAGGATTAATAGTTGAAATAATTTTTTCAGCGTCATACCAGATTAGGTCGTCTGTCTTAGGCCATCTCCAATGTGTGCCAATTGCTTCCATGGCCTTTACATAATATTTTCCATCACTTTCTTCCAAAATTATACCAGGAAAGTTTTTACCATCGTAAATTACTATTACATTGTCACCCTTTTTTAAAACTTTTTTTCCTACATTGATAATGTCCACCTCGTCAAGACATTCTTGGTTTTTTTTTATTTGTGATTTTTGGGTAGTTTCAGTATTAACTATAATATTTTTATTTCTTAATTTACTTTTTTCCGCTTCTTTAATATTCCCTGTGTCTTTGTTTTCTTCGCCATTTAGGTTGTCTTGAATTAACAATTTAGAAGTTCCCATTTTTACATTCTTATCTGATTTCTGCATCTTTTTTTTAGACTTCTTTATCGCGTTCTGTCTCTTTTTCTCTTCTTTTTCTTCTTTTTCCATTTCAATTCTTTTTTGATACTCCATAAATTCATCTGATATGGCAACAGTAGGTGTAAGTTTTTTTGATACCTTTTTTTTAGAATTAGTTGTCGGTTTCTTAGGAAAGTAAAAAGCACTTTTAAAAGGTGTAGGCATTTTAAATGGAGGAGTATTTTCTTCAGGACTTTGATGTACAGAATCATTTATAGCACGGTTTAACAAAGTTGTCACACAATTTGTTAGTTGTTCCCTTGTAACCGGAAATCCTGCTTCCCCCATAAAATGTATCCATTTTACTATTAATTGTTCTTCTGTATTTTTTAAGACAGGTTGTATCCCGCATTTTTTGTTTTCATATTTTTTATTTTTTTTATCTTTTAATGTACTTTTAGGTACCCCGTATTCCTTGGAGGCTTGATAGGCACTCATGCCATTGCTCATTGCGTTTAAAGCCAAATCTAGAGCTTTTTCAGAATATCTGCGTCTTTTCTTACAATTTTCTTTTGACGCCATATTGCTAAAATTTAAAAATTACAAATTAGACATCTTTTAAGTACTTATTAAGTTTTAATATATTTATTTATAAAAATATAAATGAATATTTAGTAATTACAGTCTCATAGCAATTACGTATACATCATAATACTTAGACTGTGACTAGTTCGTAAGCCGGTATTACGGAATTGCTTTTTAAAAATTTTTTTGTCGGCCCAAATACATATTTGTGATGGGCCGGTAATAAGTCGGAACATATCCATAGAAATCCTAATACCGCCCACCTTAAAACTTACTTTTTTAATACAAAATTTTTACTAAAATAAATGAGAAACTTTTTAAAATATTTGCAGAATATTGACAGTTAAATTTTAAAACTTAAAACCAAAATAATAAGTTTTGAAAATAAACGATTTACATAACAGTTCGTTAATTAAGTATCGATTAATTGAATTAAAAAATGACACGTTTTTATCCAAAAATGTATAAGCCGGAAATTAGTAAAAATGTTGTGGTATATCTAAGAAATAATTTTATGACCAAATATTAATGTATTTGTTTTAAAACATAGTCAAAACACCACTTAATAAAAAATCATACAAATCCGTATTACCGGCTCATTGGGCCGTTAATAAGACAGGACTAAAAATCGTCACCTATTACCGGCCTATTTATTTATTTAAGACTGATAAATTATTTTAAGGTAAATTAACAAAAATAAATCAGAAATCGTTACTAGGTACCCTGTACTATAGGTCTATATCAAACATTTTGCTCTTATATTATTTTTTTCTCAGTTTTCGTCTTAATTCTCTTAAAGTAATCATGACGCGTACTTACCAAAATCACAGCTTTTTCACCACGAAAATAACACACGTGTTCTCTTTAGCGTTATCCAGATAACTGAGAGATTTTTAAGTTCTTCCGTTGGACGCAACATGTTTAGCAATAAATTCTCTATTGGTTTCCAGGCATCCAACAAAAATTCTTCCCGCTTAATCTAAGAAAAGGCGCTAAAATGTTTGAATTTGATGATAGGCCGGAATTAGGTGGTCGTTTTGGGTAGGCCGTTGTTGGGTGACTTTACCTTAATAAAAGAGTGAAAACTTATTCATTCATTATAAAGGATCTTAATTTGAGTATATTCCAGATGTATTGGCTTATCACCTTAGCTTCCTAATTTGTAATTTTTTGTAACGCCTCAATTAAAGCATCTACATTCTATAAACAAGATATTCTGCGCTTCATCACAGTATTTATGGGACACCTTTTCTTGATTGAAACATATAAAGGAAACCCATTTCGGGTCAATATTAAAGACAAAACCGTTAAATGAAAATTTCATTTCACAATCATTAACCATACATAGTTGGGCCAGGGTGCGGGTGACTTAGATAGGTAACTTGTTTTGTAAATACGGACGGTACTTCAAAATACTATATAAAGACATATATGGGAATACCTAGACACAATATTGATATCCACTTGTGTAATATTTAGCTAAAACAACTTTATTTAAAAATGAAAAGTTGTATGATGAAAACTTAGTCCAGTAATCTAATACATTCATATCAATGAAAAACTGTCTTATTTGCCTGTTGTGTACAAATGCAACAAGTAAAATAGTTATTTATGTACCAAGGACGAAAAACAGTCTATTATAGTCGAGCCTGCAAATTTATAGCCGAGACTAACAAGTAGACGAGACACTAGACAGATTTTTTTGTCCGCCGTCCAAAAGATAAGTTTCATCTGGGGCATCACGAAGAAATCTGTTTATTTTATCTCGACTTTGTACCCAACGACCTGTTTTTTCAAAAATGCAATAAGTCTCGGAAATTTGGATATATTAACGTTTTAACGGACGAAAAGATTTGACGGATGAAAACTGTCGTCAGACGACAAATAGGTACTCGCCTTCAAACATAGTTGATTCTTTATTAGGAAATTAGTAAGTAAAATGTCAAGGCCTACGAAAAATATATGTAGGTACCTATATATATTTATAAAAGTACTTCAACTAAAATAGTAGATCATTAATTTATCATTTTCATAGACTGTTCGCTTAGATAAAAAAATAAAACACTTCGCCTAAAATATTAACCTTAAAGTAGGTAGTTTAGATCCTAAGATACATATGTAAATGAGTAATTATAATAGATTATCTACGTACGTTATAGTTTTGACTTGATGCGAAAATAATTGATCGTTGTTACGAAATGATTTATTTTTAGATATAGGCGTACATAAACTTTTTTAACAGTAATACGAAAACGTGAATACATATTTTTATAAAAATAAGTATGTCCTTGAATATTATTTCTGCCGGTTAGGTAAGCAAAAACAGTATTATAGTGATTACCGATGACATTTATAAATTATAATAATGTTATTAAAAAGAAACTGAAAATCACGATTTGGAAAGTGGTAGAAAATTCAAACAAATTTGGGTTGGCAGCTTGGACCACCATTAGTGGTTAATAAACCAACATATTGTGTGTATCAACCGAGGTATCAGAACATAACCTATTGCGGGTTCAAAGAATTAGGTATATCAAAAACTACTCATATTTATAAAATCGTTAATTAATTAAAATTCCAGTAAAATCCAAATTCCTTGATTAATTTCATTAGTAACCAATATACAGGGTGCGGCCAATAAACCGTCGGTTAACTACAGGTAAATGAAAACTGAAAATTTGCATGGAGGGGTTTCGAAGGGAGAACTATTTATTGAAAATATTGACATCCTTTTATCACTTCCGGTTATACCGGAAATTAGCTCTAATTTCGTTTTATTAATGGGACACCGTGTATATTTTTACGTTTTTTTGAATATTTACGTTATTCTAAACAACTTTTGTTAATATTTCTGGCTATCCCTAACCCTTTTTGAGTTATAATTATTTTTTAATGGAAACCACACTTTTCTACTATGTATAAAACATTCAATATCTTCTAACGTAACTTGGTTAAAGGCTTACATTTTTCAGAAAGTGTACACGACATTACATTGTATCGTTTATAATTTTGAAATTGTTATTTTTATCATACAAAGTGCTCTCAAAACTAGAGCATATTCGTTATCTAAAATATTCACATAATTCATTTTTTTCAAATGGAACACCTTGTATATGATTGATTAGACTAAAGGTATACATTATCCGCTTTCTATCTATATTAGGGCTCCCTATACCTATCTCATGTAGATTTCCGGTAATTCCATTTTTAATATTTTTTTGACAATAAATCTGTTATGAATAGTAGCCTATGGAATACATAAGCTGCCTGACAGATAATGACAGTTCGTAGTTTATTTTCTTAATAAAATAATAATGGCTCATTTACAAAAATATTCAAATGCTGGTCTCTTGATTTATAGTCAGTGTAACAGGATAATAGACAGAGCCTGCCGTGTTTTTGCTGAAAGATACCCTGAGAAACGTAGACCAAACCATAATACCGTTAAACGTTTACTAAACAACAGTTCTCAGTTTGGTTTCATAAGCAATAGAAGCAAGCCCAAAACTCATGTCGATAATGAATATTTACAGATAGATGTCTTGGGATATTTTGCCGCTAGTACGAATTCATCTTTGCGGGAATGTGAGCAATTGTTACAAGTGTCATCCAGAACAATTCACAAGATATTAAAAAAACATCATTGGACTCCTATTCTTATACAGTTGTTCAACATTTACATCCAGGAGATTTTATAAGACGTGTCGAATTTTGTGAATGGATTTTAATGAAAAGTCGAGAAGATCAACATTTTCCAAAAAGATAATTAGGTGGGATGAGTCCAAATTTAGGAAAAATGGTCTGTTTAACCGCCACAACAGCCACTATTGAAGTGACGAAAACCCATTACGTTACATGGGATACTAAATTTCAAGTGTCATTTTTTTTTTAATGTCTTTTGTGCTATAAAAAGTGATAAGATATTCGCACTTACAATTTAAAACGAAAATTTAAACGGTAAGAGGTACTGTAATATTCTACAGCAAGCAATTTTTCCGGCACTGCAAAACTTACCTAATAATGAGGTTAATGAAAGTTGGTTTCAACAGGATGGTGTACCTGCTCACAATACTCGAAGAGTAGGCACATTGCTTCAAGATAGGTGGATAGCTAATAACGGTCCATTCCGTTGGCCACCAAGATCCCCCCAATTGTCACCACTGGATTACTTTATTTGGGGGTATGTTAAAAATAAGGTATTCGCTGAACCTGTTATACCTTCAACGAAATGGATAGGAAATTAATTTCAAGAGCTACTAATGATAATTTTATTAAAAGAATCCCGACATGTATGAAAGTTGTTGGGCAACATTTTGAACATTTGTTACTTTAGTGAGCTTCTATTCCAAATTTGTCTATTCTTGAATATTAAATATGATGTTTAAGCGTTTATTGTTTGTTTTATTAAAAAAATTAAATTTTCTAAAATTTCGTATTGAATAAATATTTGTATAGTGGAATTACTGGAAATTTACATGAGATAGGTATAGGGAATCCTAATACAAATAGAAAGCGGATCATGTATATTTCTAGTCTAATCAATCATATACAGGGTGTTCCATTTGAAAAAAATTAATTATGTGAATATTTTAGATGACGAATATGCTCCAATTTTGAGAGCTCTTTGTATGAGAAAAATAACAATTTCAAAATTATAAACGATACAACATAATGTCGTGTATACTTTCTGAAAAATGTAAGCCTTTACCCAAGTTACGTTAGAAGATATTGAATGTTTTATACATAGTGAAAAAGTGTGGTTTCCATTAAAAAAAATTATAACTCAAAAAGGGTTAAAGATAGGCATAGGGAAATATTAACAAGAGTTGTGTAGAATAACGTAAATATTCAAAAAACTTAAAAATATACAGGGTGTCCCATCAGAAAAATGAAATTAGAGCTAACTTCTGGTAAAACCGGAAGTGATAAGAGGATGTCAATATTTCCAATAAATAGTTCTCCCTTCGAAACCCCTCCATACAAATTTTCAATTTTCATTTACCTGTAGTTCACGAGATCCGTCTAACCGACGGTTTATCAGCACCCTGTATAAAAGGTCACTTTAGAAGGTCAACAGGAATGCTGTTTTTCTTGGTTTTTAATGGGTGATGAATGATCCATAATAGTTTTGGGAAAAACAATCAAAAATCTTCGGATATCACTAACATTATTTTAGGTCCCACATAATTCTGAAGGCGTCGCTTTTAGGAAAAAATAAAAAAAACACGTAAAAAATCATACAGAGGGGTGCGTTTTTTTGTTCATATGTAGACGTTATAATTTTAACCCCCTCCCTCTATGGTCACCCCTCCCAAGTTTTTAAATGGAATACCCTATATATTATTGCATTGTTGGACTCTGCTCTGCAAGAGGATTGATTAGAGAAATGTATAATACATAAGTGAAAAGTCAATCAGTTGGGATTTACGGATAAAATAATTCCAATTTACTAATAGTAACATTTGAATTCGTAACAAATCAGCAAAACAGTACTACATTATTTTATAAAGTGTTCAAATTAGCTTCCAAAGGTTTCCATACAATGATACAATCGAGCCTCAAATAAGTTTCGAACATTATGTAACATTTCCGGGGCTATTTGTCCACATTCTTGAATAATTCGCTGACGTAAATCATCTATAGATGAGTGGTATAAATTCAGATATCCCCATAAAAAAGTCTAGGGGGCTAAATCGAGTGACCTAGGTGACCATTCCAACATTAGGTCTCGTGTACCTAACCACTGAGCAGGAAATGATTCGTTTAAAAACCGTCTTACATCGAGAGCGTAATGTGGAGGTGCTAGCAAAGCTTCTGACATGGTATCATCATTTTCTATTAGGTATTCGTGTTATTTCGGGATCAATATATAGTTTCTCTGAGTAATTGTTGATAAGACTCACGATTTAAGTTTCCCTCAATAAAATAAGGTCCAACAATATGATCACCAAAAATGCCACACCAGACGTTCAATTTTTGTGGTGCTTGACTATGAAACTCGCGCATTACGTGTGGGTCATTTTCTGCCCAATATCTACAATTATGTTTACTTCACCATTTAATGCAAATGAATATTCGTCGGAAAAGCATATATTGTACAATAAAGCTGGAGTGTCGTGCAGTCGTTCACTCATCAATTCACAAAGCTGTAGACTCCGGTCGAATTCGTCTTCATGTAGATCTTAGATTAATTTAATTTTGTAAGGATGGAATTTGTGCTTATGTAAAATTCTGAAAACACTGCTGCGAGAAACTCCCACTGCATTAGAGATTTGTGATATTGACTGTTGTTTTTGTAACGTAAGATGTCCGAAAACGCCAACTTCCATAGCCTCGTTGTGTTTGGTGTTTTTTATTGGCAACTGATCCTAATTAAAAACATTTTTACATTAATTCAGTTACGTTCTTATGTGTGGCAGTTCTTCCGGGATAAGCAGCATTAAACTGTCTAGTTGTGGCTCTTGCAGATTTATTGCTTTCGTAGTATAATCCTACAATTTCAATTCTATCTTACAGAGTACACACCATTTTTATGAAAACTAAGCTACCTACTTGACACTTTATTTAAATAACGTCAAACACTAGTATATTTTTTTGTCCTCGAGCAAAATATCGTTTACTTAATTGAGTAGAGTTAGTGCCGCAGTAAAGGCATACTTTACATTGGAATTATCCGTAACTCCCAACTGATTGACTTTTCACTTATGTACATTTTTATAATCCTCTTGTAGAGGAGAATCCATAGGGGGAGGGGGTTAAAGTTATAACGTCTATATATGATCAAAAAGACGTCCCCCTTTATATGATTTTTGACGTGTTTTTTAATTTATTTAAAAAAGTGACGCCTTCAGAATTATGTGGCGGTGGATAGTTTTTATTGCAATGCTCTGTATATATATATATAAGTTTTCAGTATAATTTTAAAGTAAATTCGGAACATATTTTCCATCTAGCTACATATATACTCGCATGGAGATTAAGAAATTATTTCAATCTTGGGCTGCTAATCTGTAAACATTAATAATAATAAGGAATCTAAATGAGGCGACACCCGGCTTAGTTATTGTTATTAATTCGTAAGGGGGGTCGGTAAATAATATTTTTATTGGGATTTATCTGAAGCTAGAAATTACAAAATATAATATAAAACTAACAGTCACAAAACAAGAACACTGCATAGCATAAATATTACGAGCACAAACAATATGATTTCTGTCCCGCAACCTTAAGCTGGGTCAGCCGGTTTGGCGCGCTTTGGAGGTCGTTAGAAATGATTTTAAGTACCGCGGAACTTCAAAGTAAGTTATTATTAATTTTTTATAAAAAATATTTGGAGATGAGGCTATTTAAACGTAACTTAATGATATTTTTGAATAAAAAAAATTGAAAGTTCCCTATTGCTGCTTGATATTCTAAATATGGTCCTTAATGGCAATTTTAATGTTTGTTAAAAGCATTAAAGCTGAACTATGAATAGTTGCGTGGGAAATTGATTTCATGACTATTTGGTCTACAAATCATATGTTTGTTGTGAATGTATAGACTTTATTTATTTTTAACGCGACTAGAAAATCATAGTGAAGTCAAGATTAGAGCGTGAGGTTTCAATTTAAATGAATCCCAATCTATCGATTTTCAATTTAATATAATATTCTTCGAGTATAAAGTATCATGTCTCCAAATGTCCGTCTTTAAATGACTTTAAATGATTCATTTATACGAACGGTAGTAAATTTATAAGTTCTCTTCCTTGGTTTCTATCGAAGCTAACTGGAAAAATATTTTATTTGTATTTCTTAAAACGAAAATAGACACGGAATATTTGCTTCTCTCTATGCGCAGCTGTTGTATAAAATGATGTTTCCAACGTTTTCAATACTGCCTTTTGGCATTCAGCGGCGTATCCAGAGTATATTTCAAAGGATTTCAATCAATAATAGTATATATTACAAGGTTTTTATTGTTACCTCGGTTTATTAACTGTTTTTTGTTACTTTAATTTTTTTCAAATAAGTACTTGCTGGTGGCATGGTAGTTTTTTCTTTACTCCTCCATTAATTTCCATACCTTCCGGGTCCTTGGTCTTCCTTATTCTTTTAAATCTAGATTATTCTTACTATAGTTTGTTTCAAAAATTACATAGAATATTGGAATGCAATAATCCTGTAACAACCAGATGTTTATCAAATATTACAGAGCTGTACTCAAAATTGACGAAATATTTTACAATAATTTTATAGTAACTTTAGGTAGGCACCTACCATTGAAAAATGCCACAATTTTTAAATTTATAAAAGAAAACTTGTGGTGGATCATTTCGAATATGAAATAATGCGATATAAAATATTGTACTATAAAATAAAATAATTTACTTATCCACTAAACAGTTATTATTAAATTGTAAAATATTTTGTCAAGTTTGAGTACAACTCTGTAATATCCGATAAACACCTGTTATTGCATTCCAATACTTTTTGAAACAAACTATATATTTATCTTACTGGTCTGTTGATAACCATTAACATAGTATAGTTCTTCCAAAGTTAATGTGATGACCCAAATTTTTAATCCTTTTGAAGGAAAAAGCCGCCACTAAACTCACTCAACCAAGAAATAGATACCAATATTTCTTTAAAACAAAATTCACACCCGACACTGAATGATACTAATGGATTATAAGCCGAACCACAACACAACCCCCCAGAATACCCTCAAGACCGTAAATTTTTTCTGCCAAAAACGTCAAACGGAGTATACTTCGGTTATTTCGTTATATTGCGATGAATACTACAGTTGATGATTGGTTGTTTCGAAGTCTTGACTGCACGTGCTACTACGTTGCCAACTCTTCAACATTTTCTTAAATATAGTAACATATAAAAAGTGGTTTTAATGAATTTTTCTTTTTTCAGTAATTTCAAGCGACATGTATTTTTTTAAAAATATTTCCAAACTAGCTTTCTTATAACATCACGAACTAACAGTTTACTGAAGTGAGAGGAACATTTGTGTAGCGAGCCTAACAATTTTAGAAAATATATCTGACAACATTGCTTTATTTTATGGTCATCACACTGACTTTAGTTAGAGTATAAGTGGCACAGATTGGCCAGTGGCTGAAGGCGTGAGTATTTATTGAATCTATTGTGATTCTTTCTGGTTCGTTCGGAATGTGGGAAGATATGTGATTTTTGCCTTTTTGTTGTTTTAAAAGGTGAAAGAGTGAGATGTTGGAGGTTTAGGGTTAGCTAGATTCATTCGAACTAGGAGTGAAAGATGATCGGAAATTATTGAGTCTCCCTAATAACATACATCGTCGAACAGAGTAGATACCACGTGATCTGTGATGGAAGATCCCTGGTCGCCGAAGAAGGTGGGATTTTTATTGAAAATTCTAAGAAATTCTACCAGAGTTATTGGTGGACTATCACCGAATTGTTGATGTCTGGAGTGAAAATCTCCAAGAATGACTGCTTTTGGGAGATTGGAAAGATATTCGAAAAGCTCTGTATTCAAGGTTTGACAGGGGTGGTTGTGAAGCAATCTAAGTTTTAAGTGAATTGCACAGAAAAGCTGTCAATTGTGGCAGCAATTCCATTTCTGACTAGAAAGCCGTTACTACGGTAGTATTAGTTTGATAACCTGATGAGTGAGGTGGATTTTTGCCAGAGAGAATTTGGATGTTGTTACAATTTAGAAGATGCTTCAGCAAGTGTCTATTTCTGGAGAGACCTTGGCAATTTAACGTACCTATATCACAAAGTCTATCAAAAGTCTTTATAGATAGGGAGAACCTGGAATTTAAGATTTAATGGACATGAAACTGAAATACGCCTTATTTCACTATCCCAGGACAGAGCAATTGTGATTGTAAACAGGTGAGATGAGGTGTTTGAAAGTTTCAATCACCATCTCACGAGATGTAGGGATGGCATTCACAATGATAACCGCCACTACTTCCAGAATTTGTGAACTTCAGTTGAGAAGTCGAAGGGCATTGAGCGTCTAGGAAGGGTGATAGGGGCTGTTTCCTCGGATTTCGAGGGTATTTGATTGTCGGTTAGGGCATTTGGGATCGTAGGTGGAGTGTTCACCACTGCAGCTTTTGCACCAAGACTTTTGTACCTTGTCGCATTTGTCTGCTTTGTGGTTGTAACCACCGCAGTTTGGGCATGTGTAAAGCCTGGCTTTACATTTATTGGAAGAGTGGCAAATCTCTGTACAAGTGGGTACAGCATTTGGGAACTGGTGGAAGAGCATTTGCGTTTGATGGCTTACATCTGTGATTGAGGCCATAAAGGAAAATTCCTGTGGAAAGGGCCAGGTGATAGTGTATTTCAGAGTCGGTGACAACTCTGATTAAGGAGGTTGGCGAGTTGGTGACTTTGGAGATTATTCTCCAGCACTTTTTGAAGTTAAAGTTTAGTGACTAAAGAAGTTCAGTCGGAGATAGCTTTGTTGACATTAAAGGAAATGTTAGGAATTTGTTGCCGAGAAGACTGGTCGGTTTTGGCAGCAGTGGTGTTGTTTAATGGGATGCATGCCACGCGTTTGTCACCGGTGGCATTTTGGATCTTTTTCTCGAGATTTTCAACCTCGATCGATATGGGTACTTTAAAGAGATTAGTATAATTGCGGTTCGGGGGGGATTAGATTTGGATAAGATTTCATTAGTGTAAAAATATGTAGAGCTGAGAGGTTTCTGAGGTTCAGTGTTTGCAAAGTGGGTTTGGTTGATGTAGATTTGGTGGGTGGAGGAGTGGATTAGCGTGTTGTGATTCTGTGAGCCACCTAGTTGAAACCCCCGTTGACTCGTTTAGATGTTGGTAGGCTTCTATTAGATGTGGGTGCCTCTGAATAGGAGATGAGGTTTTAGAAGAAATTTTAGAATAGCATTAACAATGGTAGTAAGGTGAAGATCATTTCTAAATTTAGAAGATGTTGAGTTGGAGATTTTTGAGATTGAAGCAGGAGAAGTTGATGGTGTTTTTTGAGAAGGTTTAAGAAGTGGAAACACTTTTTTCGATAAGGAAATCTGGGAAGAAGGGGCTCTTGATGCCCTTTGGTATGACCTGGTAGATCGCATAGTTTGGGTGTAGGAGTGTTTTTTTGTTGAAAATTGGTATTGATAATTGTCAAGTAGAAGTCGGCGTATCGTAAACCGGTTACTACCGAGGAGTAGCCACTCTCCCCGCCTTGGCTAGCTTGGCCAGTAACTGGTTGCTTGGTGTCTCACCTTCTACCTTCTAGTAGAAACATTTTTCGATGCCACTAGAACGATTTTATGTCGGAAGACCTTCCTGAAAAGAAAGCGGGCGAGATTTATAAGCAAAGTTTACTCGACATGATGTCAACCAAGGGCCGTATTCTGAAACGACGTGGAGTTTGCGCGCGAAGTTGCTACTGAAAATGATATTGTTGAGTGGGCAATTATATATAATTTGATAATAAAAAATTGGGACAGAAAATACAGAAACATTTCGTTAATATACTATTTAAACATAATTTATTGAAATGGCAGTAAGATATTTTGATCTAGTTTATTAACAATTTATTTTAATTTTGCTTTTTCTATTATTAAAACTGGTAACTGCATAAATGAATAAATGCTTTTCAATAAAAAACTAAATAAAGATATTTCCAATAATTCATTAGCGACACTGCTGCTTTATTTCCGTTGTTGAACACCCACTTGATTTTCACAAAGTATTTAATACTTATTTTTATAAAGTTATTTTTGAAACGCATAAATTATACTGTAAAAAGGATATGCGGTTGATATCACTTTGATACTTTATTATTGACAAATAAATTTCACTGAAGAATGTCGGAAGTTGAATGTAGTGTTGAAAACTAGTTTTTATTTTGTTGTGAAATTATAATAACATCAGAATACTTTTATTCGGCTGTGAATATTTGAATACAGAGAGTTGTGTATGCAGCTCGTTGATGCTCTCGGAGGAGAGACGACAGTCACATTCATCTTGACAGCTGTATTTAGAGAGAAACAATTCCTAGTGTTCTCCAACACTGGTTTTCAAATCTTGGAAAATAATATTTATTGAAGTATTTAAAAGTATGGTAAGCGACCGGAATATCGGATGATATCCTAATTTCGGATATATCAATATCTCGTATACGAAGTAGCGTCGCGTCGTTTACCGAACAGTCCTATTATTATTAATATAAAACTAGATGGAAGTATATTTCATCGACCTCTCTATCAGAATGGCGACAAAACCAATATGCGTTTGATTTTTGATACGAAAAAATATTCCTCTGTAGTTTTCAAAGACATTTTGAATACGTATGTAATATAAATCTCTGGACCATATTTTTGATAAAACCAATTTGAATGCTGATTAACTTCATACCGATCATACTACATACTACTAACGTTACTGTTACTTTTTTAATTTCATTACAAATAATTTTTGAAGAAAATAGCCATGCTAACTGAAAACATACGAATAATACAAGGTGGGTCATGGGGAACTGTACATGCTCCTTCCTCATATGAAGAGCCCTATGGGGAATTTCAAATGGCCATTAAAAAGTGTCTGCTCCCATATTTTAAAAATATACAGGGGAAGTTGTGAATTTTGACTGATATTTCTTTGGATCATAACTTTTGAACGATAATTTCGATTTGTCTTATATAGCTCGTGCTATATTTTTAATAATACAAATGTTTTATTGGGAGTTCTTCCGTTCATATTAAAAGAAACGACAGTCACGCCATTATATGAATAGAAATATAAAACTTCAGTGAATAATTTCCGTCCTATATTATTACATCCAAAATATTTGAAAAAATAATAAAAACGAGATTAACTTCTTATTTGGAGAAATACAATACATTGATACCCAAACAATTTGGCTTCAGAAATAATGTAGGGGAGGTAGGCTTAAAATGATATACCATTTTCATTTTTGAGAAATTAAAAAGCGATTGTACTTTTAACGTTGTGAAGTGGGCTCTTTAGACACTAGGGTTTGTTTATTTATAAGAGGAATATAGATTTTTAACACCTAATTGCATTTTATAGTTATTTAAATGAAAATGGATACTATGTCATTTTAGGCAGATATGCGGGTAAAATGACACACCAGAATGTTGACCACTTTAATTGCATGTTTATTTAGAAAAATAAGTTTTTAGGTACAAAACAAAAACTTAACTGCGTAGAATATAAAAGTCAAACCATTCAATTTTAGGATTGTTAAATTTCTCTTGTTTATTAAACGCATATTTCGCAAAGAAATTGTTTTTTTTTACTAACGCCCGCACACTCACAATGTGCCCATAACAGGCAACTTGAACATCTAATGCATGCTTCCTTATTTTTTGACATCGAATAAAGTTCTAGGCAGTAAAGGTATGAAGCGTCATCATCATCGTCCTCATGGAATGGATCAGTCTCTTCATATGCATCGTCAGCACTGAGTTTCATTCGATTTTTGACAGCTCTTACCGATTTGCGCCTTTCTTTCTCTAATTTTACTTCAGCCTTCTTTCGAGTAAGGCAGCTTGTGGTACGCCGAATTGATTAGCTGGTTTTAACCAACCTATTTCTATTGGTATTTCTCTTGTACTTTCCGACCATCTGTTAATGGTAAAATGGCATACTATGTCATTTTACCCAAAAAGATATTAAGTTTGTGAAACGAGAATTTAATGTTTTTTCTAAGCCGTTTTTCACAACTAAACATGCTAATACATAGTAAACAAACTTACCTAGATCTCTCACAAAAATTGGAAAAATTAATGAAGACTATTTATTTTCCTTCTTAAAAGTGTATCTCGAAAACTTGAAACAAAGGTAAACGTTTATATCGTACCTACCCTGTTACTCTAAGACTTAAAGTCTAAGTAATGGCGGATGACTGATACGTGCCGGCAATTAGAATATTAATATTTACAGCGTCCTCTCACGTACACGAGATTAACCTATCTATGTCATTTTACCCGACTGTGTCATTTTAGGCCTAACTCCCCTATCAACAGAAGATGCCATACTATTTTATTACATAGCATATTCAATGCTTTGGACTTGCTTATGCAAATTTCTAGACCTTACTAATATCTTTGACACAATAAGTCATGAGCTACTTCTGCACTCACTTGAAGATATTGGAATTCGAGGAATATGTCTTCACTTATTTGAAAGCTATCTATCAGATCGATATCAGACTGTAGAAGTGGCTTATGGAGTAAGTGGTAGAGACCGGACATTTTTTAAGAAGGAGCAGATTGAGACAACCTGAAAACTTTAGCTGAAAAGGACTTTTCAAATATAAAAGTATGGTTGGATTCTCAGCTATTAACAATCAACTTGGACAAAACTTATTATCTTCCTTTTAGTTGTAATGTAATGTGATTGGACTATCGCAATATAATTCAATTACTCTTCCCGAATCAAAATACTTCATACACTCTATGAGAAAAATTAAATACGTTGGTATTTATAATGATTGCCATTTGATGGGACTATCACATACACTGTGTCGTTAAGAAACTTCTAAATATCTTATACAGGGTGAGTCACGAGGAACTGTACATACTTCTACCATACGTAGAGGCACCTTAAGGGATTATCAAATGACCATTAAAAATGACTTCTTGTTTTGATTATTAATATACAGATTAATGTACAGTTCCTCATGACTCACCCTGTATATATTTAGATATTTAAATAAATTATAGTTTAAGAAAACTTGAAAATCACGCTTTATAAGTAATCGATCTAAAAAGTAAAACATAACCCTTAATTTAAGAATAAAATGATAAACGAGAAATTTAATGTCACTATGGTAAAAGCGCGGATGGAAAATCAACAGGAATATGGTTATAACACGTAAGATCTAATATCAATATAATCGAAATCCAAAATACTCAAATAATGGATGGAATTTTATGACTTCTTCTTCTGTATTTTTTCCCGAGGAATGGAATAGTATATGTCTCAAGCTAGCGCAGTAGCTGCTTCAGCTCAAAAATGAAACAAACCAACAACAAAAGTGAAGTTTATCGTTTAAAAAGGCTATAAAGTATTGGTTTTGGAAAATTTTCTCATGAGTAAAACTTAAAAAATATTGATTTGCGGCTGAAATAGAGGCCAAAAAGAGAAAAAACTACCGAAACATATTTTTTTGCGTTTGCTACGCCCCTAATGCATCTGAGGATCTGAAAATGTATGACGTTCCAAACTAGTCCAACCAAGACCCCAGAGTCAGTTTTTCAAAAATGGCAAGGGCCCAAATCAACATTATTAAGCCTTTATATATAATTTAACACTGTCTAATTCGTTCAATTCCCCCATAGTATATGGAACATGGAACCGATATTACGTATACAAATATTTTTAACAACGGTTACATTTAATATATTTTTACACAAGCGAGGAGGGCTTGAGTGATTTTTGAGAGTGGTCCAAATTATGCACTAAAACTAATTCTTGTTCATTGTACTAAATTCGATTGATTCTGCAGCACCAGTTTTTGACTACTTGATATAAAACAGTGAATCTTCTAATTTAATTTCATTTCGATGATTACATATATTTGATTCCGTGTACTAATTCTTCAATACCTCAGTTTAACTGAAGAAAGTTTAATCGCTGTTTGATGTTATCTTTTTGTTTTTCCAATAAATTCTTTAGTATAATTTTGTATCTATACTCTTACACCCAACAAATTTTCATGCCACTTAAAATAATTAAATCTGCATCCTATACAACTAGTTCACAAACTCTGAAACTAATCAACTCCACTAGAAGTATAATTGATTAGCTCTTGACAGGAATATGGCTTGAGGAAGAGAATCAGATTGCTTTCGCTGTTATTATTAAGGTGTTTAAACATTGCATCGAGTCAATAGATCGGCCTGCAAACACTTCAAAAATACTGTGTAATTTGAGTTTGCCTTAAGCAACAATGATTTTAATAAAGAAATTTAATTGCATTTGTAACTTGAATTCGTTCGGTGAGTCAAGAATGTGTTGAATAATATGACAAAAATGTTATAAAGTACCGATGTATTGTTATAAGAGTTACTAAAGGTGCAATATTTATATTTATTTTCACTTTGTAGAACCTAAAGCACCAATTACAATTTGTGAAAATACAAGGTGCTCAATAAATATTTGTCATATTTAGTTCAAAATATATTTTTAATTCCAAAATATAACTCCTTGCAATGCATGGCATGCATGCAATTATCCAATATGTAGTAACATATTTTAGAATTTTCCTTTTTGATTTGAATTTGTTTCCCGGAAGGTAGTAGATTAGATATCAATTTAAGATGCTTGCCAATAAAATTTGGTTACCAGCCCCAAAAAGGTCATTGTTAATTTGGTATCCGAGCATTTCTGAATTAGAGGCACGACCTGCGCAATCCGTGTTTATTTTACTATAGTTTATTGCAAAGTAATTATCTACGTACTTCATCTGTGACGTTTAGTAGTTTTTTTAGAGCTGTGTTGAATTCTCCCATAAATCCCGAAATAATTTTGAGTGGAGAAAAACAGTTATTAATTATATTAATAACCATAAATATTGCCTTCAAAAGGTCCTGAAAAATGGTGAGAGGCGATGGACTTGTACAAACAGAAAGTGCAAATCATTTTTTCTTACTTTCTTACATTTTCATTATGCAGTTGTGCAAGACTTGAATCGTTAATTCTGCCTGAAAACGAAAAGCTGTAGAAGACTGGTCCGAAAAACCTGCGAAGATTATTCGTAGATTATTACATGAGAATGTGCCGATCCATATGTTTCTTTCTGTGTTTGGATTAATACTTTTTTTTAGAAACTTTATATTGTAGATACTTGTAGATAATAAACAATTATATAAACTGAATGGGGTCTCATTGCTTTCCGGGAACCAAATTACACATAAAAATTATGTATACCTATACCTAAAATATGGGGTTCCAAATTACCAATTTTCCTGACCCTTCTTAATATTTAAAATTATGGCAGTTTCCCACTGTATAAGGATAATCACAGCTATGGGACGTAATTGCGTGTTTGATTTACGATCTGAGGTCGATTAAGACCAATCTGGTAAAACGAAACTTTCATTTCATCAGTAAAGAAAAAATGGAAATTAAACTTTATCTATTTTTAGTATTATTACCTACAGAGCATTTTAATCTGTTCTAGATTATGATTATTAAGAGCACCACTTGGGTATGGCTAGTTAAATTAGACGAATTACCTTATACGTATAATTCTTATTCTAATTTAGCAGGAAATCGAGTATGAATTGTATACTAGTATTTTAAAATTGTAAAGACCCATCCTCGATGTTCAAAAAAGCTTTTGTTTAATGAAACCTTAGATTTTATTAATAATTACTACATTGATTTATTGAGAAATTAACACTCTTCAATTAACTTTGAAGGACGATCATGCTTACATAACGCTCTAACGCATAGTGAGCTGTAGAATTTTGAGGTGAATTCAAAAATGTAACTGCTCATATACAGTGTTATTCAAAAGTCCCCTCCCCCATAAAGTTCCCTACTAGTGATGATCGATCAAAGATGACGTCACAAGGTCATTGTGACTAATAATTTTTAATGGAACCCTATAGCAAGCGACACCTCTTTTCAAAGATATCGAAAAAATCTATTCAATGATACTAATATTGTTTGTGCTTATGGCATTTTTAATAGCTTATTAGTAAACATTAAATCTACTTTAATAATTACTCGAAGTGAAAATCTTGTCGTACTTTTTCAAAAGTGTCTGCGGAAATAGCCCTACATTCTGCAACAATACGTTGTTTTAAAACGTCAATATAGTCAGTTTCAGTGGAATAAACCTTCGATTTAAGATAACCCCCCAGGAAAAATTCATAGGTGTGAGGTCCGGTGATCGAGCTGGCCATTCCATTGAACCTCGTCGTCCAATCCATCTACCATGATATTCCTCATCCAAATACCGCACCGTAATTGTGTGGAAGAAGGACCATCCTGTTGGAATATTATTTCCAAATTGTCGAATTCATCTGGATTATCTTCAAAATTTCAAGGATTTCCAGATAAACCTCACCAGTTAAATTAGTATTTAAAACGATGTGGTTTCCCAGGATACCTGCCCAAAATTTCACCTTCAGAGGAATACGGAACGTGAGGATTTGCGTCTCTCCAACACCTCACATTTTGTGTATTTACATTTCCACGTCACGACATAATTTTAGTGTCCATAATTTCACAAAATTCTAGTGTTCGGTCATGGCCGTCGTCTGAGAGTTGATGAATCACTTTTAATTTGTATGTGTGAAATTGTTTTTTTTCAACATCCTGTGTACTATACATTGACTGACTTCACAGGTAGATGCAACTTGAGTTGTTGAAGAAGTAGGATTTACTATTACTTCTGCCAGTATATCAATTTTTTTCTCATCAGAAATTTGTGGTCAGCTAGATCGTTATGCATCATTAATACTACTCGTTTTTTCAAACCTGATAAGTAGTGCCCCCAAAAAATTCGTCCTAACGGGAAATCTCTCATTAAAAATGCGTTCTTCTGCTTGAATTATATCGAGCTGCCCATTGCATAACGTCTACCGCACGATTGGCTTTGCTTTGCCACTTTCAAATTTGTTACGGCGCATCGTCACCTCATTCCACAAGATACCGGTTGGAGTGTACTCGAGCTACTCACGAATACTTACCCGAGCACCAAGATCACAATGTGTCATTTGCGAGCAGCTGTTAACAGTGAAATATTTCTTAGTTGAGTGTCCGCTATATCATATCAACAGACTAACATGCAACATAAGTGATTCCTTGGAAAATACTTTAAACAACAGCAGTAATGTTAAGAATCTTATCAAATATATGCATATTTCAAATTTATATCATAAAATGTAAAAAAATATACTCTAATCAAAACACACGTGACATGTATATTAACAGGTACCATAACACATAGGTACAGACCGCTAATAACCGTTCAGGTTGATGCGGATTCATAAATAAAAAAATAATTAGAGGGACTTCCAAAAACTGTAGATTATTTGACAACTATCCAGAGGCGGAGCAAGTTTTAACTGATTCAATTTGCCACAGCTTTGCTTTTTTTAGGGCTAACAGTCAGTTTCCAAATTTCACTAGTTTATGTATAATCGTTCTAAAGATAAGAGGGGGGAGGGGACTTTTGAATAGCACTGTATAAGTCTGCTTCTAATTTATAGACAACAGTCGTTGTTAGAAACCAGCTGATTCAGTATCACGAGTGAATAATCAATATCATTAAAAACTGTTGAATGAATTAAATGTCCAAACACATCATGCTATTATTGATTAACAACAGGAAACTGAGTGTTTGTTAGATCACCTTGTAGTAGTAAACGGGTTCATCTCATTTCACTCTTGTATCTGTAATAGGCAACCAAAAGTTAAAGTTGTCCGTCATCGGAATATCATTAATTCGATCAAACATGCTCAAACTCTCACAAATACTTGATTGCATAAGTTTTTTAATAACCATAATACAATACAACAAAAAATAAGGTTGGAATTCGCTCCACTGTCAATGTTATAAAAGAGTTAATGACTTAGAACAGAAAAACGTTAATTTATAATAGTAGATCGCGTGTTTCAATATGAAGTTTATAGACCCAATTGGGTATTAAAACATAATAAAATTGTTTTCAACAATGTCGTAAGAACATAATTACTTATGGTAATTACTTATATATTCGATTATATAAATAGTGAATCACATACACTGTCCAGTTCAAATATATTTTGAAAATCAACTGCTGCTCCATGCTAATGCATGCGTGAATAAACAATTAATGCAGAACGATGCCTTCTTGGAGATCAAGGAACATGGAGAGCATCTTATATCTTAACGCAGATAGAGAACAGTAAAGGCACGTCATCAATCGCGTTTCCAACCGACTCTCGTACCAGTGTCGCACCTCATTTAACTTATTAAAAACATCCAATACAAACGACTTAAATTCTTAAAAAATTCACCTAAAAGTCGAAGTTGAACTATAACTATCTTATCACCAAATTATTAAACGTAGAATAATATATATAAAAGCTCTTCATTCCCATAAGAACGATCTGTCACTGAACAACAAACGATACAAGGATTAAGTTTTCGTCTAGAAACTGGACTGGACGCCTTTGAGACTTAAACATGTGCGAAGCAATCGGACGGCCTGTACTGTTCTCTATTTGCCCAACTCTACATCCTAACCTATGAACGGAAAACTGATTTTACCTAAAAAATTCTACAAACTTTCGTGGCATTAACGAACCGATATGCCGACATACTCAGCAACTTTTCTAATAGCGATTCGACAACAAATTTATTCAGTGCTTCAACGTTTTTATCAGTGGGGCCTTCAGTTCGAGCATAAGCAGCCCTATGTGAACCACTTATACTCATTGTTTAGTAAATTCGCCAAACGCCATTGTTAACATTCCAAGTGTGCTGGAGTACTTGATGTTATTTTACACGAAACATTTATATATAAAACAGCGTTTCGGACCTCACAGGCCCATAGCTTCTACTTTTTCTGTTATATTTCTCCATTTTAATCGATCTTTTGCAATCCTATTCCAGTCCTCTTTACCTATCTGTTTCAAGTCTTCCATTTATTCCTAGGTCGTCTCCGTTTTTCCAACCTCCTTCACCTCCAAGAAGAATCTTCTTCACACACCTTTCGTCATCCATCCTACCCACATAGCCCAACCATCGAAGCCGTTGTGCTTGAATTTGACTTGTAATGCATGGTGCTTATACATAACTTGGATTTCTTTGTTTATTTTTCTTCTTAACTACCTTGCATCAATTACTACGTAATTTTTTCTTAAAACCTTTAGTTCTCACCTCTCCAGTTTATTTATACTCTTTTTATTTAATATCCAAGCTTCACTTCCGTTTAAGGCTAGTTCGCATGAGAGGAATTAAACGCGCCTTGACATTGTTTCCACTGTTTAAAGATTTTTCGAATTTACGCGCTTTGCGCTCGTGCGATACCGTAGCAGAGACAACCAAGAGACGGCCAAGTACATGAGCATTATTGTTTGTTTGGCAAATAAAATAGTCCTACTAGGTCTATTTTTTCTCGTAAGCTTTGGGCATGTCACCTCTTTGTCTTATTTTCGCAAAGTAAGCGCAGATGGCAGTAGGAGCAAGGCATTTTTGACACAACGTCAAACCTTAGAAAACAAAGTTTGTTTGATGTTCTAAGCGGTAAAAGTGACGTGCCAAAGTATTCATCCGCCATTGTCGTTTTAATGTATTTGCTTAACTTTGTTTTGTTTGTGGCGTTTTACTAAATTTAGTGTAATTTTAACAATTAACGCTCTTATTTATAAACTTTGTAACAGTGGGTTTCTTTACAATTATTTTAGACTTTAGTTTGGTGATTAGTTTGTGTACAAACTGTTTTCTATCGCTATTGATAGCCATTGAAGTTAAAGACGCGGTTACATTGCAGAGGATACAATGAAAATACTACATCTACACAAAGAATAATATAAAAGTAGGTATACAAAGCAAACTAGTCACAGCTATTTAAAAATATTAAAATAAGAAGCACAAAAATGTTTCATATACACCCACTTTTTATACTTTTCAATAAACTATGTTTTTTTTAATGAAAGAAATGAAAAAATAAAACAAAAATAAACGAGAGGGCTTACGAACGGTTTTTTAAAATGTTCTGAGAAGCGCGAGCGCCATCTCCACTCACTGTATAGTCCAGTGGACCAATTCATTATTTTAGAACAAAAACTTCACATGTACTTGGCCGTCTCTGGTTGTCTCTGACCGTTAGTCAGTCCAGTATTGTATTCTGTCAGAAGACTGATGTGGCAGATACAATTAGTTTATGGATGCTGTATCGAAGAGGACAGCGTCGTAGACAAAAAGAACGAAAATATTGGGTTCATCCTATTTCACAAAATAGACTTTACCTTAAGTTTGTTCATTACGCTTTACCCAAATCTCAGGGATTATAAACCTAAATTTTCTAACTACTTGTTGATAATCAGAAGTCTATTTTCAAATAATTACAACATATCTTTTACGTCAACTATACTCGCAACATTACATAGAAAATTTCCGATATATTTCACGTGTTCTTTTACAAAACAAAAGAACTAACAAATGTACTTCTTCGTCAAGGCCAATCGTTACATCAATCACGTAAATAATCGTATGGAAGCAAGCTTGTTTTCCAAACTTCGGATTCTATCGATACCGTCTAAACGTCGAACGGTTTAAAAATAGTTTTAATTTCTATTGTTAATGTGTGCGCAAAGTTTAAGTGGATATAATAAATACAAGAAGACCTGACAGAACACAAGATTCGAATTTTATTAAGCAGCCTAAAGAAAATATCATTGATTATTTATTGTTTTGTTTGCATAATGTTCATAACGTATCAGGTATTATGTTTACGGGTATAATAATTGGTTATTGTGTTGCAAATTGTTTAATGTAAAGTCCGTCCGGAAATATGAGATCCTAACTTTATAACCTGCAATTAAGATAAATATCTACTCGTAAACACCCTATTGTTAAAAGATTATTTATAAACTCACAAGTCACCAATAATTATAACAAATAATTAAATATTATTAAAGGAATACTAGAAATCTTTTTATTAAACTGTTTTTATTGTTGAGGTTGTACCTAGGTACTTGGTATTAATAAAAGCGGCCAAGTGCGAGTCGGAGTAGTAATAAATTAAAATTTTATAACAATGTGGCGACAATAGCAAGATGCAAGTGCTAATTACGTGGAACTAATTGATAACGTAAATGAACCTGTTGATGTTGCTGTGATATTAAATGAACCCATTCAATCAGCGTATGTTCGAAAAAGGATTCATTTTTCTGCAGGCCCAAAACAAATTGTTAACAATGATTATTATTAACGACTTTTAATCGGTATCATTTATTATTGATAATATGATGCACAAGAGCTCGTCGAGTTGAATTTTTACATGCTACTTTTTACTGCAGTTCAGATTTCAGTAATTGGAAACGTTATTATTATTCATCTGCATAGTAAAGTAAAATTAAAACATTTTGGTCATTCTTCTTATATCTTTCAAGAATACGTATATTATTTTCTTCAATATCCCAATCGTATTTCAAAGTTGAAATGTCTTGATACTGATTGGCATATTGTAAGAATAAGTTGCTCAATTTGGCCCGGAAGTATTTCGACGGAATGTACTAATTATCGAGGTATTATTGAGCGTAGTTTCCAAATTGTATTAAAGCAAATTGGAAAATAGATTAAGATCCTTAATAGATCCGGACAACCCACATAGCGGATTTAGGAAAGGGCACAGAACCCAAGATCACATTTTCACTATAAAACAAATAATGAAAAAACCTTAAAATAGCTTTCGATAGTGTACCACAAAAAACAGTTTGGAATAGCCTAGACCAAAGATCGGTTCCAAAGTGTCTAACAAGACGAATAAATAGCCTGTACAACCATGTCAGGAGACATAACCTTGAACCCGTACATTCAGAGTCAAAGATGGACTTAACAAGGTGGAGTAATGGACGACATCATCAAGGCAACGAAAACATACATAAAAAATATACATATAGGTTACAACAGGTTAATACCAATCACCCTGACAGCGAAGGAAACTTGCAGACAAATCTAAAGATGTGGAAAAACGAACTAAAGAGAAAAAGCTTGAGAATAAACATACGAAAACAAATGTAGTGCCCATATACCGATACATGCAATTAGAAACGGAACATAGGGATTTTAAGCATTGTGTCAGAACTGCTTTTGAACTAGTCGACCAATATCAAGCTTCAACAGATTGAGAACACGATTATTACAATCTTTCATTTGGACACCTACAACATATCGTACATATCCCACCACTCCGTAGTCTCAACTGTTGGGTGGTCCTTAATTAGCGTCAGACAGTCAGTAAACAGCAGTCGATATCCAAATACTGTTCAAGCCCATAACTATTCAAAATAAAATAAATTCGTAGAGAAATCAGAATGTACATCCTTCAGGAGAAAATTGAAATTTTATCGTGGTATTTTGGAGGTCACTCACAAGATCAGCGGGTTTCTCCCCGAATGATTTCTTTTTATGGGGTTTTTAAAAAAATTAAATTTATCGGCACAATTTTGAACGGGCTCAAAATTTGATAGAATATAGGGCGAAAAATGTCCAGCATTGTGCAAACATTACACCGAATCAGCTCAGAGATCCAAGATTATCTTTGTTCAATAGATTCGGTTTTTGTTTGGCTCAACAAGAAGGACTATTTGAACCTCTAACTCATTAATTTTTTAGTTTTAGCATTTTAAGTTATTTTTTGGAATCCATTTTCAATTTGTTTTAATTTAAAGAATCTTATTTTGTTTTATTTACAAATTCATTTTTATTTTGGAAGCCTTATGGCCAAAAGAAATCAAAAGACACTTGAATACTAAATAGCACATAACCACATAACTAACAAATATTGGAAGGAGAAGAGGCGGGGTTTCTTACAGTAGTTCTGAATCCAGCTGTCCAGCTAAATACTTGATATTTATTGAAGTAAATTTATAGAAATTTTTTGTTGGTGGACTATTTAGATCGGAGAATACATTAAATCCCTACCTATGTTCCGTTTTTCATTGCATGTATCTGTATATGTATATATATTGTATAGATATTTGTAAAAGGGCATGTTTACTGATCTATGAAATTTGAGATTTGTAAAAATATGTCGTTTTGTAAGTATGGTTAATGTTTGTAAAATTTATGTTGTCAGTATTTAGATAAAACTTTGCTTTGCTGTGTTATTATTTATGTTAATATTTTTCTTCCGTTTATACATATAGGTAGTTATTGTATTGTTAATATTTCCTTACTATATTGTTTGCAATAATAATATTAATTATCGATACTTGTAAAATTACATCAAAAAATTTCTAAACACACATTAATATAAGTTTTAAGGAATACACGCTTGAATAGTCCGCGTGTCTTTCCATTACTAAGGGGCCATCCATAAAGTACGTCACACGTTAATGGGGAGGGAGGGTATCACCGAAGTGTGACATCGTGTGACAAGGGGCATGGGGGGTCAATACTTTTGTGACGTCACATGTTAAAATTTAAAATACTAAAACGCAAAGTTTGGATGTGAATTAAAAATTTACGAAATTGATCTATATTTATCAATAATTTAGCATTCTCGTTATGCGATAATCTCTCGTGCAAAGTAAAAAATAAAAATAGCTGTTTTCTCTCGATTATTTTTAAATACATACATAAATTTAAAAAATGTGTGACGTCACATCAGGAGGGGGGGGTTATAAAAATGTGACAACCTGTGACAAGGACGGGGGAGGGGGTACAAAAGTCCTAAAATTCGTGTGACGTACTTTATGGATGGCCCCTAACCAGAAACCAGACTCTGACTGAGAGAGAATAAATAATATTAGGTTTGTTCGTAGAGCAATCACAAAGGGTTGGGAAATGGACGACTCACGCGCAGTGATTAAAAACCTTTCACAGAGAGGCTCTGCGCATGAGTCGTCCAGTTTCCAACCGTTTGTGATCATAGAGATAATAAACATAGAGTAGGCAACCTATAGTCGGAAGCGTCCACGCAATAAAAAGAGATGGCGAATGAAATTGGTGATGCTGTCTCTCTCTAACATCGCGTGATGCACATGCGCGAAGACTGTAACACTAGTAACATTTTAAGACTATTAGAAACAGAAAGCAATACCAAACTGGTTGTCCATCTCTTTCTAACGGGTGGACGAATACACATACACGAGCCCCTATGGCATGCCTACTTTATGTGTATTATCTCTATGTTTGTGATAGCTCTACGAACAAACCTAATACTAATAATAATACACAGATGGTATTACTATTTCAGAATCGATTAATATAACCTATAAGCGTACTTACTAAAGTCAGTGCCACTGTTACCGACACGTACGCCAGCCAGGTCCGCTCCCAGACATTTGGGGACCTGAGGCAAATACTTAGTCGAGATCCCCCTATATTTAATGAGGTGGGTATCCTACTTATGCTACAGTTAAAGCAAATAAATCAATCCGACCTCTCCCCCGCGTCCACCCAAAAACTGGTGAATGGACCATGGACTTCCGTTTAAAAGTAATAAATAAAAGTTTTTGATGAACCATTAAATCTATCAAGATTTATTTATGAGTTTATTCCTTAATGGGTTTTTAAAGGTGGTTTCAATAGCTAACTTCTAAACAATTGCATTCTCTTTAGTATTGTATCACTTGCGGGCTTTTAGAATTTGGGGGCCTGGGACAAACTAGCCCATAGTTCTCCTCCCCTGATACTGGCCTTGACTCCAGCCGTTGAAAAAGTTTTTAAGTAACTCTTCTAAGTCACAGTAACAGTTTCAAGTGCATAAATATGTTACCTACATCTACAATCATTGAACGTATATATTTTAAATATGTATCGTATTATGTTTTCAATGTTTTATTTAACATTGTCAAATTCCCAATCTATCGGACGATATTTTATTTCGAATATTCTCAAAACAATCTCGGAGCTTATAACACAAACATTATAGACTAAATTAATTCACCGACCGATATATTATAATATTAAAGTTAATTAGTACATAATCCTCTTAATGGTTGAACTTGTGCGAAATTTTGATGATTTAATAATGCTAATAAGATGATTTAATTATGCAAATAAGAAAGTTATCTATGTTCATGTGAATGCACGATAATCCGACTTTGTGTATATCTGATCAAAATGAACATAGTAAATGTAAAAACAGAGCAATTTAAATGTATACAGATTTCCGTAATGTTATGGAATCATTTATTTTGTTATTCAGTTTAGTCTTATACAGACCGTTAATAAAATGTGCTAAGGTATGATACATTTTTAAATATTAACATCTGCTTTAACAAAATATAAAGGACTTTATTGATTTATATTTTGATTCTCACAAATAAAATTGAATTTTTGATGATAAAATATAATTTGTAGCAATAATTTGTAGTTATTTGTCAAAATTCATAGTCTAGATAAGCCATTCACATTCGTATACCACCTTGGCTTATAGTCGTGAGTTTGTTTCGTCAATTGTAGCAAAAAATATTTAAACTCATTTTAGATTTTCATTATTTTTGGTTAATATGTATACAATAACAACGTTTCTACTTTTCTAAGAAATATTATTTTTTATGCTTATTTTAATAAAAGCCAATAAAAAGTACGAAGAGCGCTGTAGAAGTTATGCATCAAATGTCAAATTTACATAAAAATGGTACAATCTGTTTTCAGCTTACAAACCTTGTTCATCTAAAAATAATAATTCAAATTATTTTCAAGTAAAGAAAATTTAGATTTCAATACAAGATAAACAAACTGATGTACCTATCACCGAAATTTAATCTTAATCGTCTACTTCGTATTATCATTCTTTAAGTTTTCAACGTCTATTTCCATTCTCCTAAAGGTGCAAGTTCATGTACAAGTAAAAATGTGAAAAATGAGGATTGATAATGGCCGTAAGACTTTTTTTAAACTAGTTAAGCAGTTTTTGAGATTATCCGTTACAAACAAATATACAATCGAATATTTTCTCTTAGGTTTAAAAGTTTAATTTGCTAAACTTCACTATATTTTTAACGAAACGAAATGAAACGTTATAAAACTTTCATAATTATTATATCCTCTTGATAATCCGCCACTGCATTGTATTGTATTCTGCAAAAGATATACCATTATCTTGTTAAAAAATTACAAGGTGACCAGTAGCCACAAAAAACTGCCAAGCTTGACTGACTTCTGTGTGGCACGGATAGCTCCGATAGCCATCATTTCTGAAAGTGTTTAAAATATGAGTTTTCTTGTAATACAATACAGTTTTTATTAGATATTATCTTCTCCAGCTTAAATAGATGTAGTAAAAACAGAAACAGCCAATGTTAAGCAACAATATACAAGACGGAGGTTGACGTATATGTGTATATACAGTATGTCTGAAAAAGTTCTTTATTGCTAATGTTACGAAAACGATTTTATTTGTTCAGTATGGTCCAGAATAAAAAATGCAAATATTAGATGTCAGAGATGATACTAAAAGATTGGCAGATAGGATGTAATGTGTAATGTAATGAGGATACTGGGTGTAGTAGGATAGTAGAAGGGCCTCTGACTAGGTGGTGCTGCTGGTCACTTGGTGGGTCATCCCCCAGGAATAAAACAACTACCTGTTTCACTGGGACATGTTCTATTTAATATTTACTATACATTAACCACTAACACTAATTGACTACTCTTAGATTACTACTTAGAATGAATGATACTGACTGTAATCATCCTTTCATGAATGACCATCATAATGACTTAATAATACTAATGAATCAATAATGAATTAATAATGAATACTTAAAATACTATTGTTACCTATATATACAAAGAGTCAAGTTCACTATAAGTAAACATACATGATACTAGATAATGTTTATTTGCTTTGACATTGACTCGTACGTGTAACCTTTATATTTATTATTTATAAAACAATTCGTGGTTTATTGGAATTAGCTGAAGGGAATTTATTCGATAATATTTTAAATAATTAATGACTTAATGTTTAGGCCAAAAGGCATCACACCTTCCCCTTTTACAAAAAGAATAAATTCCGTTGAGCTTCCTTTCCCCCTAATGAAATGAATTTACAATTATCCTAAAAATAAATGGTAGATGGTTATTAAATAATGTCACTAACCTACGATTACATAATATATTCATAAATAAATGGATGTTCATTGCCTTTAAAAATTGTTTACGATCACTTAGTTGTTTATTTATTTTCACTTCAATGTTTTGAATGTTTGTTATAACACTTTTGTTTATTATTCGGAAATGTTTATAAACTCACTCGCACTTTCAATTTTACAATTTTTAATTCATTTTACAATAAGGATGGATTCTGTTTTTGTGTATTTCTTTTATCACACCTGATTCTAATTTAATTTTACAGTTAACATCACTCACCTCTGTGACTGTAAATGGACCTATATATTGAGATTCGAATTTGGTTCTATTTTCCCTCTTTACTAACACTGAATCCCCTATTTTAAAATCAACTGGATTAGCTACCTTACTATTTTGACTTTGTCTACTCAGTTTATGTTTGGTTAAATATTTCTCTGCTCTCTGATGAGCTACCTGCAGTTTATATTTTAACTCATTCTGATATTCATCAATATTATAGCATGGCTCAATCTCGTTTGTTAGATTCTCGGGTAAGTTAGCACGTCTACCGAACAATAATTCAAATGGCGTATAACCATGATACGAGCTTGGAGTCGTATTATAACAATAAGCAAATAGTTTACACCATTTATCCCAATCATCCTTACTTTCATTTATAAAGTGTCTCACATACTCATTAAGCGTTCTATGTAATTTCTCACAACCTCCTATAGATTGATGATGATATGCTGTTGAGTAATTATGCCTAATATTTAACATTTTAGTTAAAGCGTTGAATATTTCATTTTTATATTCTGTGCCTAAATCTGTCCTAATTTGTTTCATTAGACCGTAATTTGGTATGAAATTTTCAAAAATTCCACGAGCTATCGTGTTCGCTTCTTTGTTTTTAACTGGAATTATTACTGCATATTTCGTTAATTCACATAACATTGTGATGCAATAACGGTTACCATTTTCACTTTGTGGAAAAGGACCGACCGTATCTATATATGTTATATCCCATGGTTTTTCTGCTGTATCCGTTAATACAAATTCTTCCTTGTGATTATTCTTTGCTTTATTGACCTGACACTTGTGACATTGCTTAATATATTTTCTTACATCTTTTTCCATGTTTTTCCATCTAAAATTCGCTCTTAATTTTTTCAATAGCCTGTTATTTCCTACATGACCTCCAAATAAAGGATCATTATGATAAGTTTCTAAAATCTGTTGCTTTTCTTTTTCTTTTTCCACCATCTTAGGTATATCGCAAATACATATTTGTACGTTTTTTAACGTATTGTTTCCTTTTTCCATAAACTCTTTTATAGTGCACTGTGTGAAAATAATATCATTCATATAAATTTTCATCCTTTTTATACCATTATTTACCGCTAGCTTATCAAGCTGAACTAACGTTTGATCTAAATCAAAGTTAACTATATCGGTATTTAATAAGGCTTGGCTAAATCTCATCCTGTTTTTGATCCGTATGTTCATCCTTAACGAAACACGGTTATTTTCAAATTGCAGAATTGGTAATTTATGCGCCTCTAAATTATTCAGTACTTTATATACTGCTGGCTTGCGAATATCTTCCTTTATTTCTGTGGAAATTATTTTATCTTCTCCTATAGGCTGAGCTTTATTATGACGAGTTTTTGACCTCGTTATTGCTAAGATGTGAGCATTGTCAATGTACAAGTCTTTTAATTCATTTATGGATATCCTTGAAATACTGTCCGCATAATTTGAATTTCCTTTCAAATATTGTATTTCGAAGTTGTATTCTTCTAGGTCTAGTCTAATTCTCGTAAGTTTCGAAGTTGGGTCTGTCATCGAAAAAAGATGTGTTAACGGCTTGTGATCCGTTTTCACAATAAAATGTGTAGAACCATATAAATAACACTTAAAATGATTAATTCCCCAATGGATAGCTAACAGTTCTTTCATGATTATAGGTTTATTTAATTCACTTTTCTTAAAACCTCGCGATGCATAAGCTATAGGTAGATCTATACCTTCGTATTCCTGGCTAAGTATTGCAGAACACGCAATATTTGAAGCATCTGTTGTCAATATAAATTTTTTATTGAAATCTGGATATTTCAAAATAGGCGGCTGAATTAATGCCGATTTTAGTATTTGGAATGATTTTTCGCAGTCTTCCGACCACTCGAATTTCACATTTTTCCTAGATAATTTATTGAGAGGTATGCATATTTCAGCGAAATTTGGAATGAAACGTCTGTAATAGTTACAGAATGCTACGAACCTTTTAGATTCTTCTGAATTTTTGGGCACTGGATACTTCTCAATGACTGAATATTTTGCCTTATCGGGTAGAACCCCTTCGCTGGACAAATTGTGTCCTAAATACGTTACTTCTCGCCTGAAGAATTGACATTTTTGTGGATTTAATTTAAGGTTGAATTTCCGACATGTGTCAAACACCCTTTCGAGATTACTTAAATGATGATTTTCTGACATCCCTATTACGACTATATCATCCATATAAAGAAATGCTTTTTCTGGAGTTAATCCTGAGAATGCTATGGACATCATTCTTGAAAAACTATTTGGACTTATATTTAAACCAAATGGTAATCTTGTATACTGAAAAGTACCTTTTTCTGTACTAAAAGATGTATATTTCCTTGAAGATTGTTCTAAGGGAATTTGATGAAAACCTGACATAAGATCTATGACTGAAAACCATTTCGACCTCCCTAACTGATCTAAGATCGAATCTATTCTGGGTAATGGAAATTTATCTGTGACTATTTTCTTGTTCAATTGCCTGAAATCTATACAAAGTCTCCAAGACTTCTCTCCATTGATTGCCTTTTTGGGAACAAGTAAAACTGGACTGTTATAATCTGAGATTGAAGATTCGATTATACCTTGTTCTAATAACTTTTGGACCTGATTATTAAGTTCTGAAGATTGAGAATGTGGCGTGCGATAATTTTTAATATATACTGGAGTATCATCTTTTACCAATAGCTTTTGCTCATAAAAATTATTATGCGTTAAAATGTCGTTCTTTAAAGCAAAAATGTCTGAAAAATTCTCACAAAGATTTATTAGCTTATCCCTCACGTATTCTGGTACCTCTAAATTTAATGTTTTTCTTAATTCTTTCATCCTATTCTTACTTTCATTCTTCACAGCATATACATGAAATAAATTTAAATCCAATATTTTAATATTGTTTGTATTTATCGACTTGCTTTCATAATTTGTGTTTAAAATTCTGACATAAGGATTAGTTTTTGATATAATAGATCTTGCTATAAATATTCCTGGTAATAGTTCTTGTTGCTCAACAACTTTATCTTGTCTTAAGTTTTTGAAACTTTCTACCAACCGATAGACTTCACATCTAGGCGGTATTGCCAAAGTATCATATTCAGGATTGTCAAGAATTTCTAATGTTACTGTATTCCTAGATTTACAATCTATGTATAATTTTAATTCTGAATAATCTAAAATACAATTATAATTTCTTATGAAATCTCTACCTAGAATTCCATTCGTAGGTATAGGAAATTCTTCCTCTACTACATGAAAACAATGTTGAAATGCTACACCCTTAATAAAAAGAAAAGTTTCTATTGTACCCAAAGTTTTAATTTCTCCCTGAGTTATTCCTTTAATATTTAAGATTTGTGTTGTCTTTATTAAGTGATGTGGAAAATTATCTGAAATTTTTAATAACGATATATCTGCACCTGTATCTAATATAAAAGTATCTATATTATCCGATATGTCAGTTTTAATTTGCACAAAGTTTGAAAGAGTTAAATCAAAGTTATAAATGTAATGATTATTATTATGCAAGTTATTTAAAATTTTGGATTTTTCACCTTTCTTTTTCAAAACCCCAATTCTTTCTGTTCATCTTCCACTCTCGTCTCTCCACTCTCACACATTCTTACATTTCTATATTTATTATCATTGTTAAACCTATTGTTAGGCTTGTTCCTATATTCTTCTGGTTTCTCCCTGTAACCAGTAAATCTCCTATTGCCTTGATTGGCGTGAAATTTCCTACTGTTATCGTAGTTATTTTTCCTATGGAAATTATTTTCTCCATTATGATTTACATAAGAGTGTCTTCGCTGAGGAAAATAGGTATTTCCTGACACAAACTTATTTCTATCTGCCTTATAATGCAGAACACTTCCTGTTGACTGATTGTTTCCCACATTGATGGAAACCAATTTAGTCATCACCTCTTGCGGTGTCGTAAAATTCCCAGCTGCTATAACGGTTTTTATCCGTTCTGATGCTGAGTTGTCGATCAGTGATTTTACTGCTGCTTCTGTTGTATACTTAGTTGCTAAATGTACTGGCATTCCTTCTGCCAAATACGCGGCTTGTAACTGATCTGTTAATTTCTCCATCTCTGAAGCATACTCAACTATATCCTTATTGTTTTGTCTTAATTTGCTTAATTTAGCTCCTACTAAACTAGCACTATCTCCCTTTAGTCCCTTTTTAAGGGTTCCTATAATTTCTACCAACGATTTTTCGGTGGTGATTAGACTCCTGGCCTTTCCAGTTAGCCTAGTTTTCACAAATAGTACAGCATTCTCCTCATGCTCTGCTGCACCAACCTGTAGCAAACTTATAGCATCTACAAAAGATTGCAATTTGCTTATATCCCCATTAAATTCATTTGGTAATATCTTACCAGCTAAATTGAAAAAGTCATTCATACTTAATGCCATTTTCTCCTTTTTATCTTTGCTCATTGCTTCTAATACTATTAAATTATTAATTAAATTATTACGCGTAATTAATTGAGACGGAACTTCATACTGACAATCTAACACTTGAAATGCTTTCTCTACCTTTTCTCTAATTTTGTTAAAATATAAAATACATGTACTCTGCTGATTCTCCTCTAACTTATACCAATTCTTATTTATTAACTTAGAGAAACTATTAAATGAATCACACAACTTATTTATTATATCTATATGACTATCTGAGCTTTTTGGAACCTCCTTTTTTAACACACGCTTACTATTCCTACGTATATCTTCTAAAATTAAATTCAATCTAATCTCAAATTCATCCCACGTTACTGCATTTCCATCACTCGAGGACATTTAAAATTCATTGTCAATAGAAATAAAAATATGAAATATCAATTATCAAAAAAAAAATTTTAACCACAAAACAGAATATACCCTTAAAGTTTACAAAAAAAAAATAATATTCTCACCATCCTACAGATTTAGCGTGCTTTGCTGTAGATTTCTTCTTATCTCCCTCTTCATTTGTCTTCTATGATTCTTATATATAGACCATCCAAATTGTAGTACCAAAACAACCACAATAATGTAGATAAGAATCTTCACCTCCAGATCTGCTTTGAGTTCCTCTTCTTGTACTATAAAATTACTGTTGACCACGCCATTTTCTTGGACCGCTTGTTTCGTTGCTTTACCACCCATTGTTACAGAACTCCAATTGTTTGCAGGATCGCCATGTAATGTGTAATGTAATGAGGATACTGGGTGTAGTAGGATAGTAGAAGGGCCTCTGACTAGGTGGTGCTGCTGGTCACTTGGTGGGTCATCCCCCAGGAATAAAACAACTACCCGTTTCACTGGGACATGTTCTATTTAATATTTACTATACATTAACCACTAACACTAATTGACTACTCTTAGATTACTACTTAGAATGAATGATACTGACTGTAATCATCCTTTCATGAATGACCATCATAATGACTTAATAATACTAATGAATCAATAATGAATTAATAATGAATACTTAAAATACTATTGTTACCTATATATACAAAGAGTCAAGTTCACTATAAGTAAACATACATGATACTAGATAATGTTTATTTGCTTTGACATTGACTCGTACGTGTAACCTTTATATTTATTATTTATAAAACAATTCGTGGTTTATTGGAATTAGCTGAAGGGAATTTATTCGATAATATTTTAAATAATTAATGACTTAATGTTTAGGCCAAAAGGCATCACAATACTTTTACCTATACACTGTGTCCGTAAAGTATGGAACACATTCATTTTTAGCTAAACAGACCATTTTAAGAAATAATCCTGAAACACGTCGTTTTTTTATTTTAATTTAGTGTATTTTAAAATAATAATCTAATATACAGGGTGAATTACTTTCGAGTAATGACGTCGCCGTCATTTTTTTTAAAAGGAACACCCCCATTTTGTCTCAATTTTCGGATTACTCTAGCTGAGCTGATTCCAAAAATGTATCACGTGTTGATTCCAATTGGTACAGGGGGGACAAAACTACAATAGTTTTGTGTGTGCTCTTAAAGTAACGCGTAACATTCTTTATTAGTTAAATTAACAATATTATCAAAAATACTTATTGTTTAGCGGCAATTGGTTTAAATGTAACACCCTGTAGTTTGTTACATTTTTAGATTAATAAAAATGAGCTGTTTCCTAACACGTTTGGTACTTGTGGTCTAGCAGACAGAATATGAAAGAAATTATTTCTTATCAATTTAAAGAAAATATTGTAGTACTAAACTGTCACTGATCATCAATAAATTACTAAACAAATAATGACATCTCACAAAAAACTAGACGACTATGTTTTTTTTAAATTGATAAGAAATAATTTCTTTCATATTCTGTCTGCTAGACCACAAGTACCCAACATGTTTGGAAACAGCTCATTTTTATTAATCTAAAAATGTAACAAACTACAGGATGTTACATTTAAACCAATTGCCGCTAGACAATAAGTATTTTTGATAATATTGTTAATTTTACTAATAAAGAATGTTACTCGTTACTTTATGAGCACACACAAAACTATTGTATTTTTGTCCACCCTGTACCAATTGGAATCAATATGTGATACATTTTTGGAATCAGCTCAGCTAGAGATATCGGAAAATTGAGACAAAATGGGGGTGTTCCATTTAAAAAAACGACGGTGACGTCATTACTCGAAAGTAATTCACCCTGTATATTAGAATATTATTTTGAAATACGGTAAATTAAAATTAAAAATCGACGTGTTTCAGGATTATTCCTTAAAATGGCCTGTTTAGCTAAGAATGAATTTGTTCCATACTTTACGGACACAGTGTATAAAACAGGATATAACTATAACTACGAAATTATGGTATTTGGGTAAAAAGGGAATACACGAAAAATATTCAGTATTTCTTAAGGACAAAAAATATACAGGGTGATCCATTTGAAATAACAAAGTTCATAATTATTCCGGAAAAAGGAAAGATCTGACAACAACGTAAATACCGCCATAATATCGGCCATATCACCAGATTCTTGCTCACCGAAATCTATAAAAATCGTGCTATCCGTTTCCAAGATAATTGAGGCGTTCCATACTCAAAACTCACTGTATAGAACCAACACTGGATGGAGTACAAAGTGAATCCCGGGCTGAAAAACATATTTACTTAGAAAAAAAATAGCGAAACAAAGACGTACTTCGCATGTATAGACTTGGAAAAAGCTTTTGACAGAGTTAGTAAAAACAAAGTATGGGGAAGTAAGGAAAATTGATAAAAAAATAATAGGAGTGATAAAAAGTATTTACAGTGAAAACATAAACTATATAATCAAAAATAATTGAACATCTGAAACATTTGAGACAAAACAGAGATTTTCATGGACCACATAATAAAGCAAGCTAAAACAGATACACAGGGGAGGAATGACAAGACGAGACAGAATAAAGAATTTAGACACAAGAGGGGTGCTAAAAATAAAATCCATTCTGGATTGGATAAAACAATGACGACAGCTGGTGGCGACATATACAGCGAATGGAGGATACTAAACTAGTTGAATATGTAGCAAAGGTGATAGCTAAAAGAGAAAGAGGTGTACCAAAAGAATTTTGGGATAATAACATAGTCAAAATATACAAAGAAAGAGGGAAAACAATGATAGAAGCAAATAGGAAAGAATGGAGAACTTTTGTTAAACAAACTTTCCTTAAAATGAATGAGGAAGTTTTTTGGGGATGTGACATTAATACCATAGACTACTCTTTTAACAATATATTCTGAGCTTTCGAATATAATTATATTCATTTTCGATGACTGAAAATTATGTGTAAATGTACTTATGGTAAAGGTCGATGATAACAGATAATATATGTTCTACAATTCTAACGGTAAAATATTTATAAAAAATTTGTAATAAAATTAACATTGATGTATAAAAACGTAGAACATCTATATTCAATAGTATAAATGATTTAGTTAATAAATTGATGTTTGTATTAAAACTTAAATTTTTAGTGTTGCAGAAAATAAGTTTGTATATTATGAATATATGGAATCCTTCTGTTTAATTTATTCCCAATAAATCACTCATAAAACAAGTATTGTATTTAGATAGTACAACTACCCGTTTTTTCCAATATCAAATGGGTACATAATATTTTATAGACCTATTTTATTTCCCACACTTTCGATAAGAATAAATCGAAAGTACGAAGCACCTATTTCCATATAAAATATGAAAATAAAATCTCTGCAAATGCGTATTTAAAATTATTGGTACAACAAAATTAGAAATGTACTATTAAACACTTTCACAATACCATCTGAACAAAAATAGATGATCGGAGCAATTATTTGATTTAAAAATTTCAAACAAAATTTATAAGAATACCTAAAATTAAATTGAAAAATACCCTTTCCCGATTCATTTAAAGTGAGAAATCGAAATTTTATCAGATATATACAGCGCAAAACTAAATGGAAAAGATAAACTATTCAAATTACTGAAGAAAAAAGCGAAGAAACATGAGATGAAAATTAATGAAAAGAAAATTAAGTACATGGTGAAATATGAAAAGCTAGGCTACACCTATACATTTTGGGAATGAGGAACAGCTAGAATACTTAATCGCAGAAGGAAGTGAAGAAAACTAAATACAGAAAATAATATCTAAAGGTAGTAAAACGCCTGTGTGTGGAAAGAAAATGGTTCGGAAGCAGGACCATTAGCCACTGAATTTTGTCATAATATCACTGAAATATAATTTTCAAGATAATAATAATAATAAATGACTTTATTTCTGTGTTACAAAAATACAATACAAACAAAAGCGACGATCGCTCTTAGATGATGTTCTCATACGAGAAGCACCAGCTAAGTAGCGCTCTTCAACGCAACCTAAGTTAAGTAACCTAATTTTGTAAATATAACCAGTTTTATCTGCTTAGACTTAGAATTTCAATGTTATTCTGTTATTTTAAGAAGAGACTTCTTAAGATTAAGTTTAAATCGAGAAATGGGTAACGTTTTTTAGACTTTGGGGATCATGTTGTATAGATTAGCAATATTATAATATGAGAAGCTAGATCGAAATAACGTGGTTTTATGTTTCGGCATACTAATTTTATTTTTAAATCTCACATTTATATTGTGTAATTCTGAACTCTTTAATTTTTTTCGATAAGTAATAAGGAGTGTTGGTTAACATAATTTTGTGAAATAGTACTGAACCATGAAGAACACGTTTTATTTTTTATATTTAGCCAGCCAAGGTCTGCAAGATGCTTAGAGATCTTTGATGAAATTTAAAAGTATGTTAAAAATGGACCGGCTATCTCTGGTTAGAATAAGGATAATATTTAAAGGAGGAAGAAGGTTTTGTTCACAGAGTGACAACTAAACTGTTTGATTTTGTAGTGTAATTGCTGTATCCAAAAAAATGTTATTAAGATCGGCACATGCATTCTCATTGCAGCTACAGGATGATGATCTTATTATACCATGCTTGGCAAGATGAGCGGGAAATCTCCTATCATTAGTTTTTATTCTAAAAATACTTAATGAATACAATTTCGGGGTTGAATTTTTGAAAATACAGTTTGGAGGGGAGGGTAAACTAGGACGTATCAGGAAAAAGGAATTTTATGAAGAGGCAGTAGGAATGTTTTCTAACATTGAGATTCAAAATTGTATCTAGAGTGACTAAGATTAAATTATATCAAACAATAAAAAGAAGAACTACGTAATTCATATCAGTATATAGGCACTCTAAACGTGCGAGAATAGTGCCACCTAGAGAGCCAGAGCAGTACTAAAATTTAGGATTTAATGAGAATTGTAACGCTGTAGGTAGTTATTCTAGATATTTGCGCATGCCTCACATTGTCGTTTTACGCCATTTTACGGTTCATGTGCTTCGTTATGGGAGTGTGAATTGGTTAATATTATCTATCATTAATCATTATCGTCCAATGTCCAAATGTATTGTGAAGGAATATAACGTATAGTATACTCGGTAAGTTTCTTTTAAGTAAAATAAAACAAAACTTCTTTCATTCCAGAAAAAGTAACGACTTAGGTACTAAATTACTTTTTCTTTATGCAGCTTTATACTTCCAGTCCAGGAAGTAGGTACAGCTTTTGGAGGCTCCCCCCCTTAAAAACTACAAATAAAAGACTACTATATGTAAGTCTAACAATTTTCAAAGATAAGCAGTTTCAAGAAACAAACATTTAAACCTTTACAGTACTAATTAAAAATGTCTAAGAATAAATAATATATTATTGATGATAGTCATAATCTCCTCAAAATTTACTAGATTCTCCTTGTAAACTAAACTACTATTTTCAATAGTATGTAAGTTTTGGTTTTTTACTTTTTGTAATACATATAGCTGCCCATAGTACCGGTTTTTCAAACTGTTACGGAAAATTGTTGTTAAGCTCTTATATTGTTTCTTTCTGTGTATAAATACATGAAAAAAACATTTATTTATTGTGTTATGTTTGATAATGAATAAAAATATTTAAACTGGTTGATTATTGTTTAGTTTTTCCCACTTCAGGCATTATATGGTACATTTTTTGTCATTTCATACTTTGAATGAAATATTGAAAAATTGACCATAAATGCCATTTTGCAAGAAAGGTAAAATTGCAATCATTCTAAATTTAGCGCCAAATATCCTAAAAATACAGGAATCTTCTTTTCCGGCTGTTATCAAAGACCAAAGCCCTGTCAAAGCTGTTAGAGCTTACTGCTTAGGCTCTCAAGGTGGCGCCACCCGTTCAATTTATTCGCCGTAGGTAGCGCCACGGGTCAGATGCCTATCTATATGTAGGTTATCTATTATTCATTTTTTCTTATTTTTTTGGGAATCAAACCACAATAATGTTTTTTATTTTTTAAATTTTAAATAAAAAATAAAAAACATTATTGTGGTTTGATTCTCAAAAAAATAAGAAAAAAGAATAAGTAATGCCACAAGGAACTTATAGAAGATATCTATTATTCATATTTATACGCGAGAATAAGAAGTCAATAGAGGCAAGTTATGGATGTCTAATAGATGATTTGGTGAACAGTCTCATCAATGCAATCTTGTTGAGATAATTTACTTCAAAAGTATCATTTACGCTAAAAATTCCCAACTTGATTACAGAAACTTCAAATTTTGCCAGATTTACCAATTGTGGAAATTTCTAAAGTACTGTAGCAACTCTGCTCTTACGACGCTATACAGTGAGGATTATTTTTTATCCACTATGTACAGAAGACAAACATCAAATTGTCTCCAATAAATTACCATTACTCTGACTTATTATCATGTTCAATATAATTTACGTCGGATAACGCTTATTAAGATTTTTTAGTTCATGTTAAACCATTTCCTTACTATAAACAAAATATTATGATTTTTAAAAACTACTAAATTTATCTCTACCTCTAGATCAATCCTTAATTTGTATATGTAGTACCACTGAAACATTGATAGAGAAAAGGTGCGAGAATGTTTGTTAAAAATACAGTTATCACTGTTCCGTGAAAACAATTATTAATTTTTTCGAAGAGAAAATTTAATTTAACCTACCGAAATTGAAGATTGAAAAAAAATTTCAAAACCAAAAATGCTATTAAATCAAAGAAGCACAGTTGGGAAATAAAATTTAATTTTGTGTCGCATGTGTAAAGTGTAAAACAATTTCTAGGGTTGACATTTATTTTAAAGCCAACTCCTTGTAGTAAGTATAAAAAATGTGTTTTTTCTCTTGCGTGTTTATTTTTTTGTTGAAGTCTAGTTTATTTTAACAATTGGCATAATTTAATTATTGATTTTTAGGTTAATTTTGTGTTGAGAGGACGAGATTTTTTTGGGAGGTGTACATGTTTAATTAAATCGTCATGTATAGTGTGACCCGAGGTGTGACAATTATTTTAGCTCCAAAAAAACATATTATGAAGAACTGAGCACTTGAATGGAAATCCGCATTAATTTTGTCTTTTTTAGATGCCCATGTAATATTTATTTTTTTTCATAATAGCTGACGACTACTCAAGGTAATGTCTGACGGATTACAGTTATCTCTGGATATTTAATTTTACTTAAAATCGATCCTAACCACTAGTAATTTTTAAGGTCTCCAGACAATTCGGATTACAGAATTTTCCAAATTAGTTAAGATTATGCCTAATAGTAGTTAACAAAAAAGTTATTTGGCGTGCGTTCCATTAAATAAGCCATTTTTTTCTTGGATGGAAATTTGACTGGCTTCGAATAGCTCAACCTTACGGTTTACCAAAACTCACTAATGATCAGGAAGGATTGTTGGTATGTAATAAATTTGCCGTCGGGGAGAAAATAACTTCAAACAAATCTTCAGCTACATTTCACGAACTGTAAAAAATTGAATGTCTACACTTAACTACTTCATAAATAAGGATATGGTTATCAAATATATTATGCACTAAATAGACACCATTATCTTGATTACATTTAAAATAATCTCCTTTCAATTGGGAAAAAATTGTACTATAGTTTGTTCCTAAATGCGGCAGAGTAATAATAAATCTTCGTGACCCTTGCAAACCCAATACAGGATGAACTATCCAAGTAATGTCAAAATATTATCGTGAACATGAATTTTTTTTCTATTTTTGTGTCGGGCAGGTAGCTTTACGTAGTTTAGTTTAGTACGTGTACGTAACAGCACGAGTTTAGGGCATTTTTTATTGTCAAGAGATTAAAAATTAACTTAGTACCATAGTAATTGACGTTGGCTGAGAATGAAATGAATGTTTTGAACATTTTAAATAAATCTGAATTTTACAATTTGAAAGTAATTGACTGTTTCTCTTTTGACTAATTTTATGCAAACAACGGAATTTGCCAAATTTTTATTTTAATATTGAATATAGGAAGTTAAACTTTTGAGCTACACATTCTTAAACTCATCCTTAGTACGCCTATGGAATTTGGCCAATTGATTGATTTATTTCTCCGCCGGATTTATGAATAAACTATAGCTGTGCACTGTGCATTCATTTAAAAGCACTACTCGGTAGATCTCGGCGGTTAAAAAAAACATTGTTTATTGTAGCATTAGCTACTTTCGCCTTTGTATTTAAAAAGATACACATTCGAATGTTTATTTTTAAATTGAAATCGTCTTAGAGATATACCCAATAGATTATTCTTTACAGGGTTATACTTCCTACTAGTAAGCGGATCATCGTTTACACAATATTAATCATTATGAATAAATTAATATTGAAAAAAATTTACAAACAAGCTTTTATTTAAATGCTCTAAAAAGAAGGACATAAATTTTAAATTAAATCAAACCCAAGATTTACCTGCGTAACTGTATTTCTTCTACGCCCTATCTTTAAAGTACCTTGTATTTCACCAGTTTGTAGCGCTTAAAATGGGTGTTGTCTCTATTATTATTATGGATAGTGAAGATTCCGAGTTTGAAATAATTAGTATTCCCGAAAATATCCAAAGAAAATTATGTAAAAGTACAAGACACTTTTATGAAATGGAGGAACCAGCACAATATTTATAGCTTTGCAGAGCTATTAGCGTTTTTGAAGGAAGGTCAAGAAAATTCAAGTCTTCCACATTATGGCCCAACTATTCTAAACTAAAAGCAACCTTAATTATTAGTTATAAAAACCGCCCAAGAGTTAAACATTCCATTGGTACTGGAAAATGTGCACCACATCATTATCTTCTTATTCATTTTTTTCTCAGCATATAGACAATACACACTACTTGTTCCACGTTCATATTGCAACTGCAGTGACGCGAAAACTGGTCGTTCAGCTGGAAGCATCTATGAAAGCGATCAACCTTGGTCGCTCAGTATGCGTAAGCTCCTAGTTAATGAAACGGTTGATATTGTTTAGCTCCAGCTACGTACTTATTATAAACAGTGCGTTGGGCTTTTGTTTTGGTATTCATTGTGACCATGGTGGCAAATAGACTTTCTCACAAGTTAAGAGGGATTAAAGTTTTTTATATCGCAGTGGATTTTGACCACCAAAATTGTACCAACATGCTGCTAGTTATCAGTTTTCGAAATCTATTTCCGCAATTTACATAAAATCTGTATCTTAGAGGCTGAAAATATTTATACTGTCTTGGTAATTGAACATTTCTGGAATGATAATGGAATATACTATAAAAAAGCAAGAGAAGATGTCAGAAATTCGATCGATATTGAAGACAACTTTTTGAGACACAGCAAGCATTACAAATTACTGTATTCCAGAACATAAATTTGGTTTCTTTTAAAAATATTTTGAGAAAACACATGAGTTGTGGTCCCGGGGGTACCAGACACAAGGTTATTGTAGACAGTGAAACGACACACACCCTATCAAAACTATGGTCTGAAACTGCATTCACTGGTACTGAACCAGTATTTGGAATATATAAAACTGCTGCACGTAGTTGTACATCTCGGTGGACTCAAACTAAACATCAGACGTACTGGATCCACGTGTCAAAGCAGGAACACAGTAAACTCCTTGTCAAAAAACCCTTGGAGTCGCTGACTAACGAAATATTGAACCTCAGCAGTGGCCAAATAAGGAGAGTAACGGGATTACTCAACGGTCACTGTACCTATGGAAGCACACACATACGCTTAGCATAGCATGTCGGTTGCGCATGGAAGAGGAGGAAACAGCCTCACACATTATCTTCGAATGTGAAGCACTATCTCCTTGGAGATGCAGACTCCTACGAGTAAAGTACCCAAGGAAGGATTTCTCCAAGAAGGACCTAGTGAAAAGATTTTTGAGCCTGATGAGGGATACTGGTCTCTTCACCTAAACGGTACTACCAAAAGCACAAAAAACCTTAAGGCTAAGGTGCCGAGGTCTCGAAGCCTCTTATTGGTGGTGCCGAACGAATCAATCAATCAATGTGCTCCTTGCTGTGTCTAGTACGTACTAACAGATTCATGAGATTTGTAGGACTGAACCTATACTTGCGAGTACCTCTAATAATTATTTGAATCTAACAAAAAAAAAAAGGATAATATAGAAAATAAAAAATTATTGGTTATAAAATAACACGATAATTATGTGATTGTTGTAAAAATTCAATGTGTTTTATTTTGATTCAAATTAATGATAAAATCATATATCCGCTCCTCGAACATCGACTACGTTTCCGTTTTGCTGCTGTTTTAGATTTTCTTTGGGAATTCAACATCACTCTGTTTATTCAAGTCGGACGTACCTCGTTATTTCATCTGTAATTCTCGCCCTCGAAATAAATTCACGAGAGCTTGGTAATGGGCAATTGAAACAACACAACTAAGTAAATGAGTTATGACATCATCGATACGAAATTTAAATAGATCATGCTGAATGTTTGTTCCTTCTTCTCTGATTAGTACTTACAGCACAGCGCTCCTAATCACGACTTTGCTGGTTATAGTAATTTTAGCTATTAGGCCAGTCTAAAAACTGAAAATAAAATATTATACAAACAAAAGATTTTGAGAGAAAACCTCTCTAAAATTCAAAGACTAGCCTGTATATGCATAACAGGAGGAATGAGTACATGCCCAACGGCAGCAATGGAAGTGATTCTCAACCTCACACCATTACATATGGTGGTGGAGAGTGTTGCAGAAAGAACAAGATACAGACTAAGTAGAGAGGGAATCATTAAAAAGAAAACCACCTCTTCACTTCTTAGAAATCAGACAACCTGGGACATGCCACAAGATGGTATGATGAAAAAGTATAACTTTTCAAAGAAATTCGTTACGGAATTAAGCAACAAGAAGGAATGGGATCCAAATACCATTACCAGACTTGGAAAGAATGCCATTCAATGGTACACAGACGGCTCAAAAGCAATAGAAGGAACTGGGATAGGAGTGTACGGGCCAGGAACCAAACACTCTGAAAGCTTGGGAAAAACCCCGAGTATCTTTCAAGCGGAAATTCACGCAATAAGAAAGTGTGCCCAGTTCAATATTGACAAAGGATATAGAAGGCAAAGGATTATCATAATGTCTGATAGTCAAGCAGCCATTAAAGCGCTGAGTTCCTGTGTAATCAGTTCCAAAATGGTGTGGGAATGCCTAGGCAAACTTAATGAACTAGGCGAGAACAATATAGTCACCTTACTGTGGATTCCAGGACACACTGGAATAGAAGGAAACGAAATAGCAGATGAACTAGCAAAGAGGGGGAGTGAAATACCCTTTTGGGGGCCGGAACCTTTTTGCGGAATCAGCTCCAATGTAATATTGGAAGAAATAGGTAAAGCCGAAGAAAAGAGAAGATCTGACAATTGGAAAGATCTAGTAGGGCTTAGGCAATCAAAGATTCTTCTGGGTGACTACAACCTGTTGAGATCAAATGAATGCATAAGTCAAAGCAAAACTGCACTAAGAGTTTTAACAGGAATCCTAACGGGACATTGTCGCCTGAATGGACACCTTAAAAAGCTCAAAATAGTGGAGGAAGAAGATTGTAGATTTTGTGGAATGGAAGAAGAAACCTCCATCCACATACTTGCGAACTGCACAGTATTTCAGAATCCTAGGGCACAGTACCTGGGAGACTACTGGATAGAAGAGGGACAGTTACCTAAGTTGAGGCCTGCGGATATCCTAAAATTCCTCCGGGAAATAGGACTAAAGGAGCTACTAGTATCTGAGACTCTCCTCAGAAACTAAGTAGAAGTAAGGGGGCACAATAGATCTTTTAGGTCTCAGTGAATGTTACCCCAAAATACATACATACATACATACACAGCGCTCCTAATCACGACGTTGCTGGTTATAGTAATTTTAGCTATTAGGCCAGTCTAAAAACTGAAAATTAAATATTATACAAACAAAAGATTTTCCCTCAAAATGGAAAATATCATCCCAAGCAGCATTTGGACGTTGCGAGATAGGGAGTTATATAACGTTGGGCTAGACAACCCAACGTAGTAATGACCACGTCACGACCCAAATTTGCACCTATAATGGGGAATAGAAATTCGAGTCGTTACGACGTCGGCACTAACTTTGAATAAATATCTTATGTATTCGACCAAATCCAACGTTTACTAACGTTGCAAAACTAACTTCGTTTGTATTGGATTTGTGACTTTTCCACACCTATAATATAATTTAAGTAATTTATTTTGGAAGAAATGTGGAAAAGTCTTTGAAACTCGACTAAAGATAGATAAAGTATTTCTAACTAACAATCTGATTCTTAGTTTGAGTCATGTAAATTATGAACACTTTCATTACCAGCAAAACAAAAATTTTAAACGATGTTCAATTTTTTGATAAACCCCAACCAATATTGTGGCAAAAAACAAACGAGCCTCAAAAATTTTTAGGAAAAAGCGAAAAAAAAATTATGCCATTTATTATTTTTCTTAATATGGCTGCATTTATATTTAAAAATAGTATACAAAGTCTCCAGTAACACAAATGCTGGTCACAAAACTTTAAAAAGTGTATTAGAATATGGTTGTTTTCAGATAAATTCATGAATCAAACAATAGCGGCAAAATCAGTTACATGCCAACATGGTGGATTTTGTTAAGCGACCTAATCTATACCAGAATACTACCTATTTGGACAGGAATACCTTTTTCCACACCGAATTGCGACTTTTTCCGCCTTTCCTTTTCGTTAGACGATTAGTAAACGTTTAAATGACGGTATATGAATCCAACGTAAGTTGAAAGTTGGCTCGACGGCCCAATGACTATATATTTCATCTACCGCAAGGCCAACCTAGCGGACGTTGCTTAAAGCAACGAAAAGACGACCAGTCATTTTTTAAAATCATAACCTCTCAACATTATCCTCACTTCTAACCTAAAAATGGATCATTTTTTTAAAGTGGTATTTATTCGAGTTATACGGCTTGGGTCCCTTGGTTTATAATTCTTTCTGAACACAAGTTACTCTCATTTCAGAACTATGTCAATACACAAAACCATTTGGAGGTAAACACGAAACCAAACCTGTGTCAAAGCGGAATATATGTGACACTGTTAAATAAACTGAATAATATATAAAAATAATATACAAAACTTAATAAATTAAAAACACCATCAGGAACAAAACAACTATTCCAAACTCACTTAATGGTTATTTGTTAAATCTATAAGGCCGGTTAAGTTGTATTTAGATCTCTTTCTGTAAAATGTCAATAAATGTCTAAACGGCTACTGGATTCGGACATCTTTATAATTTATTAGGCAAAAATCTATAATTACATAAATAAAAAATGAGGTTAGGTTGGAGATTGTGCCATTGAAATATAATGATTATATTATTATGTCAATGGATTGTGTGTAGTGATGGGCCGTGGGTATTTACCCGATGGGTAAATTCATAAATACCCGGTAAATACCGGGTATTTACCCGTGGGAAGATTGGGTTTTTTCCTTAAAATAACATAAGGACTTCATAAAAAACATAATAAACAGCTATTGATGAAAAAAATCCCATCATGATATATAAAATTTTGAAGGTGGCAACACTGGAAGCGACGGAGAATCCCCAGGGGCGCGTTTCGCATTATTGGTGTGGCTGGCCTGGCTGCTACAGGTTTTTTCTTGTACCCCTCGGATGCATTTGCCATACTCTGCAATTGTTGTGTACAGACATATTATCATGTAACTCCTCAAACGAATTTTTAAATTGATGTACTCAGATAATCAAAACTATAAAAAATGTTCATGTTCTAAATGCACTATTCGCAAAGATAAACGAAGAGAAAAATATAAAAATTAGTTTGAAAATGCCAGTTAAAACACGTTGGGGCAGTTACCTAGACACTCTGCTTACTTACTTGTAAAAGTACACTACAGACCTTAGCTGTAAATGAACAAGCTGCCGAGTCTTTGTCAAGAGAACTGAAAAGTCGTATTCTAGATGACAACATTTTTTGGGTACGAGTCGAGAAACTCGTACAAATTTTACAACCAGTCGTTGCTTTGATAAAAAAATTTGAAAGTAACGATTGCCTCATACATATGGTGCATCATGCTTTAAAGGAACTGCAAAGTACTCTTATTGAGTTGTTGCCACAATCACCCCTTACAAAAAAAGAAGAAAAAACAATAATACAGAAAATGGAAGAAAGAAAAGAAATGGCACTGAGTCCAATTCACTTGGCTGCTGCGCTGCTAGATCCGGTTTCTCAAGGTTGCAACCTAAGTCCCGATGAAAACGTAGATGCCATGGAGTTTATCCATAAAGTCTCAGCAGACTTCTCCAGTTAGCTCTGCTGCCACTGAAAGGTCGTTTAGCACATTCAGTTGGATTCACAATAAAAGACGCAATCGCCTCACAAACTTAAGAGCAGGAAAGATTACATACCTTGCACATAACTGGAAGCTGCAGCAAAAAACTAGAAATAAGAATAAGACGGAAAATGAAGTGATCATAGAGTCGGAAATATCAACTCATTCAACTCAAACACCACAACCAGGTCCTTCTGGACTGAGCAATAATTTAAGCAGAAAATCATCATTTAGATGATAGCGTATCACAAATTATAAAGAAATCAAGTAATTCAAACGGTAATAAAAATAAAGTGATTAACACTGATGAAACGGACGAAGAAGAACTGGAAACCAGCGATACTGAGACTGACGATGACAATGACAGCGACAATATTCCATACATGGACACAGACGATGATATATCCGAGCCAGAAACAACATAATTTATGCAGATTATTATATTATTATACTGTTTTTTCATTTTAATATTTTTTATATATTTATTCGTTCTACTCCTATCCTATAAGTATTATCTCTGCTAGTCGTAGTCTAGAGAATCGAGATTATGTTTTTACATGTTAAAAAAATTTCACTGTTTTTCTTTTATTTTGTTTAACTCATATTAGCTTTCTAGTAATGTTAATGTTATGTTTTTATTATTTTTTATTGATGTGTTACGACTTAAAGGAATTTACTAATTTACATTTCCAATCAAATATATAAAAAACCTTAAATCTATTTATATATATCCATTAAGGGTCCGGGTAAATATCTGGGTAAATACCCGGGTATTTACCGGGTATTTACCCGGGTATTTACCCAAAATATATTTACCGGGTATTTGCCCATCACTAATTGTGTGAATATTTGAACTACTTTTAAACGTCCGCCCGTAGGTCAAATAATATGAACAAAAAGTTTTAGACGTGTTTTTATGACCAAAATTGTAACATGCGGATCTAAACGTTCTTAGAACGTCGTCTTGTTCCAGATTAGTCCAAAATCACGAAAAAGGTAAAAATGAACGTTGAGCGAACGTTGTCTGTCTAACAAAAAAAACGTTCATACATACCATACATATGGTTCCAACGTCGGATTAAGTTATGAACTGACGTTGTAGGTGAACGTTGATGCAAACAACTAAATAATGCCCAACACCAACGTTGATTCAAGTAAACATTATTTTGGAAGTCAGAATGATGCTGCTTGGAATGTTAATAATAACATAAATAGTTTGGTTAGTCATTCACTGTATATTCTTTTTGTTTTATTTATCCAAGTTTTTATTCATTTTTTCAATTTTTATTTATCTTCTCTGTCCATTACATATTATACTTTTGAGTAGTTTGTGTTGAGCTTGGCATTTTTGATATATGTACAACCATAGGTTTGTAACTTGGAAACAAAACTAGCTACTTAGGGATCTCAAATACCATTTTATATCTAGTGTTCTAGAGACAGCTATTTAAAAGCAGCTCTTGTTTTCTACTTATTTCTGCTTTATCTAAGTGATGTGTGCATTTTTTCATTAACTACTTAGTCGCATTGGTTCCAAATAGTCACTCATTTAACTTTTGATTTTTAGTTTGTGAATATTTTGTTAAACAAATCTCGAACATTAACGGGATTTATTTTGTTTGAAATATTTTCTTTTTTTTTATTGAAAAACCATTTTACATTTACTTCTATCAAACCCCGAATTTATTGAACTTTGATGTATATTTTTAATTATGGACTTATTCTAATGTTTTGGTCTAGTGGATATGGTATTTCTGCTATTTAAGGTAAAAGTAGAACCAAATAACACGGACTAATCTGTAATTCCTGTAAGTATTACATATTACGTAGCCACAAAATATTTGTAAATAGCTTTACGAAAAAAGATTCAATTTAAACATTTCGAAATCTTATAATGTGAAATAACCAACACATCTAGATGAAACAATAGAACAACAAAAGTTAAACCTGGTGTGAAATCCGGTGGGTCATAATTTGGTATAGAGCAGCAACGGATGTTTTAAAATTGATTTAATTGGAAGACCGTCTTACATTGAAGTGTGATAGCTTTCTATGGTACACGTATCTGCACCACGTTCCTTTGTAAAACAGTTAATGAATTAATAAATCCTAAATAAATTTGAACTTAATATTTGTGACTTCGGTTCCCGCGTTTACCAGATTTTCAGTAATATCTTTTCAAATAAAATATTCTCAATTAGGTACATATCTATTATTTATAATCTTTATAAAAATATTAAATTTTTTTCCCGATATTTATTCCTGAATTTTTTTATTACAAATTTAAGTATTATAAACGTTCCGTGAGTTAATAATTCTTGACGGTGTGTTATGTACCACCACACACAAACAGTCGTTGTCATCTTGTGGTATATCGAATAGTAGATCTTTTTTAATTACGATAGAAAGTTTTTAAAATGTATAATTTTTTTTTCAAATTATATTATTGTTTTTTGAGTTTATACCTATATACAGGGTTATTACAAAAGAATCATCTGGTTGACAGAGCTATAATTCGGAAAATATGACAGACCTCTACGTTTAAAGTCGCGTCTGCGGAGGCAGCTTGTAATGCGTACGCCCACGTCACGTCTGCAGTAATCAAAATGGCGTCTATGCAGCGGAAAGCGCCGGAAGACCACGAGTGTCAGACACAGCAGTGGATGCGGCTAGACAATGTTTTGTGCGTTCGCCACAACAATCCACCTGTCAAGCAAGTCAAACTTGATATTCTGCAGCAAACTGGGTAGAAAGTTTTGTGGAAGCGATTGCGATTCAAACCGTACCGTATACAGATAGTGCAAAAGTTACGACAAGATGACTGTGTAAAGCGAACCCAGTTTTGTAATGTCATGCAGGAAGCAATGGAGGATGATGGATTTGCTAACCGTCTGGTGTTCAGGGGCAAAGCGACATTTCATTTAAGTGGCAAGGTGAACCTTCACATTATTCGGATATAGGGCACGGAAAATCCTCATGCAATTCTCCTACATAAAAGGAATTGATTGTTTTTGTACCGTATCCAGCCCAAAAGTGTATGGACCGTTTATCTTTCATGAAAAAACTGTGACCGCAACTGACGGCTGATTCCAACAACTTTATATATCAACAAGATGGAGCTTCATCTCACTGACATCATGAAGTGTCGATATCGAAACGAGGAACTACCATATCGTTAGATAGGCCGTTATGCTGCAGATAGGTCATTGTTTGCGTGGTCTCCCATTTCTCCTGATATTACACCAAGCGATTTTTATTTTTGGGGGTACATTAAAGACACGTTCCTCGAACCACCACTACCCACAACACTGACTGAGCTCAGAAGAAGCGTTGCCGATGCTGTTAACAGTATCGACCGAGATACATTGCAGAGTGTACGGGCTGAACTGGACTATCGTTTGGACGTCTGTCGTGTGACTCACTGAGTCCACATTGAACATTTGTAATGCCCTAAAACTTTAATGTTTTGTAATGCCCTAAATGTTTTCTCTGTCTACCGACATATCATTTACCATTCTAGTTATAACCCTGTATATTATATAACTTGTGGGAAACGTAATAAATTTGAACATTTGTAATATACCTATATTATGTTCATTTAGAAAATAATTATTTTTAAAAAATTTTTCGGCTATATACTTTATTTGATTACCTTGAAAATGAATACATCGGAAATATATTCTTAAAAGAGAGACTCTGGCATTTTTGCCACATCCCCACAAAAAATCCTAATATTCCTGTATACGTGTGTCCCCAAACAGAGGAGATATTCCTCTCGAAGGTCATAACAGGCCCTCGAGAGAAAGTACTTCAATGGCCAAGCACATTTGTAGTAACGATAGGTTGAAATGAACACCTTTTCACCTTTCAAAACACCTGGAGCAGATGGGATTTTCCCAGCACTGCTCCAGCAAGGACAAGACGAAATTCTACCACATTTGGTTAAAATTTGTCGAAGTAGCTTGGAACTGGTTTATATACCAGAAGCACGGAGAAGGGCAATAGTAACCTTCATTCCAAAAGCTGGAAAAAGGGACGCAACAAACCCCAAATCCTTCAGACCAATTAGCCTAACATCGTTTGTGCTTAAAACGATGGAAAAAGCTATTGACAACTATATTAGAACGGAAATCCTAGAGAGACTACCTCTACACCCGTATCAGCACGCTTACATCTACGGAGACTGCACTGGTACAACTGACGGAGGATATCCGAGGTGCCTTAGACAACCAAGAAACTGTAGTATGTGCATTTTTGGACATAGAAGGAGCTTTTGACAACACTCCACATGACAGACAGCAGAACATCCAAATGGATGTCGGAACTGCTCACCACTCGAGTAGCAGAGACGAGAACGAGCAAAGACATAGTCTTCATCTGCACAACCAGAGGATGGCCACAGGGAGGAGTAGCATCCCCATTAATGTGGAGTCTGACGGTTGACGAACTCCTGTGTGCTTTGACGGACCTCGGAATATCCTGCCAAGGATATGCCGATGATATTGTTATAACAGCCAGGGGAAAATTTGAAAACACCCTTTGTGACATCGTACAAAAGGGTCTGAACTATACAAATAGCTGGTGTAGGTAAGTGGGACTCAGCATCAACCCCACCAAAACCATCTTGATAGCCTTCACTAAGAAAAGAAAACTCAACCTCAAAACCATTAAACTTGATGGGAACGACGGTGAATGAAGACAAGAAGTCAAGTATTACATACAAAGCAAAAATGGCTCTAATGGTGTGCAGGAATCTGGCAGGGAGAAACTGGGGTTGGAACCCAAAAATCCTGAGCTGGATGTACACTGCCATAGTGAGACCAATCATCACTTATGGAGCCATTGCGTGGAGTAGTAGAGCTAGCCCCTTGACGACAAGAGAAAACCTCTCCAAAATTCAAAGACTAGCCTGCATATGCATAACAGGAGCAATGAGTACATGCCCAACGGCAGCAATGGAAGTGATTCTCAACCTCACACCATTACATATGGTGATGGAGAGTGTTGCAGAAAGAACAAGATACAGACTAAGTAGAGAGGGAATCATTAAAAAAACCACCTCTTCACTTTTAGAAATCGGACAACCTGGGACATGCCACAAGATGGTATGATGAAAAAGTATAATTTTTCAAAGAAATTCGTTACGGAAGTAAGCAACAAGAAGGAATGGGAACCAAATACCATTTCCAGGCTTGGAAAGAATGCCATTCAATGGTACACATACGGCTCAAAAGCAATAGAAGGAACTGGGATAGGAGTGTACGGGCCAGGAACCAAACACTCTGAAAACTTGGGAAAAATCCCAAGTATCTTTCAAGTGGAAATTCACGCAATAAGAAAGTGTGCCCAGTTCAATATTGACAAAGGATATAGAAGGCAAAGGATTATCGTAATGTCTGATAGTCAAGCAGCCATTATAGCGCTGAGTTCTTGTGTAATCAGTTCCAAAATGGTGTGGGAATGCCTAGGCAAACTTAATGAACTAGGCGAGAACAATATAGCCACCTTACTGTGGATTCCAGGACACACTGGAATAGAAGGAAACGAAATAGCAGATGAACTAGCGAAGAGGACTGAAATACCATTTTGGGGGCCGGAACCCTTTTGCGGAATCAGCTCCAATGTAATATTGGAAGAAATAGGTAAAGCCGAAGAAAAGAGAAGATCTGACAATTGGAAAGATCAAGTAGGACTTAGGCAATCAAAGATTCTTCTGGGTGACTACAACCTGTTGAGATCAAATGAATGCATAAGTCAAAGCAAAACTGGAATCCTAATGGGACATTGTCGCCTGAATGGGCACCTTAAAAAGCTCAAAATAGTGGAGGAAGAAGATTGTAGATTTTGTGGAATGGAAGAAGAAACCTCCATCCACATACTTGCGAACTGCACAGTAATTCAGAATCCTAGGGCACAGTACCTGGGAGACTACTGTATAGAAGAGGGACAGTTACCTAAGTTGAGGCCTGCAGATATCCTAAAATTCCTCCGGGAAATAGGACTAAAGGAGCTACTAGTCTCTGAGACTCTCCTCAGAAACTAAGTAGAAGTAAGGGGGCACAATAGATCTTTTAGGTCTCAGTGAATGTTACCCCAAAATACATACATACATACGTCCCAAAAAGTTTTAAACAAATGGAGAAAAAGTTTATCTTACATTTCACAAAAAAAATTATTCTGTATAAAAAGCTCTGCATGACTTGTAGATCCATAATCAATTACAAAATTCTTGAAACATTTTCTGGAATCTAGGGAAAACCCAAAATAATGATTTGGACGGAGAAAAAATTGTCATTGAAATTGTGATTAAGTAACAAAAAAATATGCACAATCGTACATTATTGATATTCACAGATAAAAATCAATACCCAGACATATATAATCGTATTGTTCATCTCTAATAGTCATATAATAACTCTGAATATGTATGGTGGTCTTTTTAGAGAAGTACTTATCACATACTACACACATTTCGTTTTGTTAAGCTTTCGTTGAACTCCGTCAACTTTATCGAAACAAAATTTATGATTATAAAATAGTATAAAAAATCTTGATTTTATAAAAAAATTCATAACAATTTTATAAAAACACGTTTACATTTTGATTATTTTAACAAACTAATGTCAGACTGACGTAAAAAATTGAAAGTGACAAATAAAATGTTTATATTTAGTGTTCTGTGATGGTATTTCCCAATCACGTCAGTTTTTGACCATCTCAGTAATGTCTTTCAGTTATTTTTTAAAAAATTTTTCATGGTTTCAAATAAACTGGAATTAATTTTTCAAGTATATTTATCTGTGAAAAACTTTGACCCATTTAAATTTCTATTGTATGCTGCATTGCATTGTCAACAACCAATCATTAGGTAACAAAGCACTTTATAATTAATAAAAATCCCATTAGAATTATTTTGTTTGAAATGCCACTGGTTGGTTGCTTCATATTGTGATTATATCAGATGAGAACATATTAACAAACCCATGTTTCAAGATTTTTTGTGGGAAAATTCTACTGTTACTTTACAACGTGTGGGTCGCACTAAAAAAAATGATGTTTAGAAAAGGTTTATGCATTGTACGGATATAAATCAAAATATAAGTATGCAACGGAAATAACGTTGCAATAAGTGGGTGCGTAGTTTAAGTACAACAAGCAACAGGTCCGAAATGTGAATTTCTAGTCACGAACATCTTTGGTCTCATCTTTCAATATCATTATGTTCGTACATTCAACTAAAAAATTCGTGATTTTACGAATATACCAATCCTGTATACCGATTGTCACATTTTAGCCATCTGATAGATTAGATAAGCGTAATAATATTTACAGTTGAAAGGTTGTATACGTGGGATACACATAACTAAAAAGATGCTCAAAACCAAGAATGAAATTTTCAACTTTAAGCATCTTAATGTTGCCATTAATTGATTTTTTTATTTGTAGTGTTCACCGTAGTGTGACACTGCTGTAGACGAATTTAGGATGCTCAAATTTAACATAAATCTATACACTTTTTAATTATTAGGAATATATTTTTAGGATATTATTTGCTTATTATTAGTATATACGTTACCGGCAAAGTTCGCTATACAGTCATATCTAGGTTTGCCTAGGGAAAGTCCGCATTGCCGGGCCACTTTAGGCAAAGTCCGAAATTGTTGGATATTTCGGACATTGCCTACACTGTGGTACGACAATCTTAGGTTTGCCAAATGTGTAGCAGGCACACTCCGAAACAAGCTAATATCCCGATGGCAGACGGTCGAAACTTGTCGCCACGTGTTCATAGTGTGAATAGCTTTTTTTTAAATAAATGACATAATAAACAATACCAAGTGTATTTTATAAGGGTTCACCCTGAATTTAAGGTGGTCTCTGATTATTCCCCAATATGCTTTCAGTTTGTTTCTATTTTGTATTTGTGATTCTTTCTTCTTTTTGTGTTTGTGATTGTTCTTTAAGAGACAATAAATTATTAATATAAATTAATTTGTTTTTCTTTTATCGCAAACTATGCCTCATACTCGAACATAGAATATTGACGGTATGAAATAATGCGACAGGTTATTTCGGAATTTGCTGGCTACATATATTTGGCAAACCTAAGATTGTCGTACCACAGTGTAGGCAATGTCCGAAATATCGAACAATTTCGGACTTTGCCTAAAGTGGCCCGGCAATGCGGACTTTGCCTAGACAAACCTAGGTATGAATGCATATCGGGCTGTGCCAGTAACATATACACTGGTTCACCTATTCTAATGTCCCCGCATTGTTCCATTTCCAATCTTGTTTTCTATTTCTGATGATTAAAAACTTCAGTTACTGCAATACTTCCTCATACTACTTTATTTTTTCTGTAATTTGCCAAAGTTTCATTTCTACTTTTAATATTCTAATTGAATGACCAAATACATGCTTGTCTCTTACCTTCTTTTATTATCCTTTGATTATGCCGAAAGGTAAAATAGCTATTACGCACACTGGTACATTATATACACAATAAATATGTCAAGTAATAAATAGTGAAACTCATTTTGATAAAATTAATTTTTATACTAGTTACTTTGATTTATGATTGCTTTATTATATTTCTCTGGTTGCTGTATGTTTGGAATCGACGATGAAGATCATTTTTATTTTAATATAATATCTAGATGTAGCTCTGTTATTGGGAGTTATTTACACTTAGTTGGTGCCCTTGAACTTTTATCGTCAAGTGGGAAATACACCCCTTTGGTCCTAATTAAAACTCGTACGCGTTTGTGTGTTTTCTTGGTCTTTCCTTCTTATTTAATAAATTTTTGATATAATACATTTGGCAAATTTTGAAATTTACATATAATTGGGAAATCTTGAGAGTGTACAATATTATCCCATCATCATTTATTTTTAAATTTATTGATCACACTTATGGGGATCAAACCATCTCAGTTTAATAACTTACGACACCAGATCCTACATTTGGCTGCTCTTTACCAATCACATTTACATTTTTAAGAATTGATTTATGAAATAAGATGTATTTTCGGGGGGTAACTTTCAATATACAGATTGCGAAAGGGCTTTTCGAACCGTACGATTTACACAAGCACGACAAGGAAAATATGAGAAAAACAGCTTGAAAGAGAGAAAGAACAACTGTGCGTGGCCAGCGAGGGCGTGTATTTAGTTCCAGAGGCCGGCCGAATGTCCACGGCCCCCCCATTTCAACCGCTGTTGCCAGAAGCGCAGCCTAATTTGTACAAATGATATTTTTGTCTCGTTATCGTTGACTCCTTTTCAAGCTCATGCCCTATTAGGCAAAACCAAACATCTCCATCCGGCAACAGTATCCTTTACAGAGAGAATTCACATTTTAATTGCTATTCCTAGGTCCTTTCGCTACAAACGTTGATCACGTTGGAAGCGCATGCCATTGTATTTGAAAATGACACTGTTGCCGGATGGAGGTGTTTGGTTTTGCCTAATAGTGCATGAGCTCGAAAAGGAGTCAACGGTGACGAGACCAAAATATCATTTGTGCAAATTAGTTTGCGCTTCTGGCAACAGCGGTTGAAATGGGGGGCGCAGAAACCAAAATCGGTCTTTTTTATTTATGTCGCCTCATATCGACCGTCTCATGCCATTGGCGTTACAAAATTTGTTTCATGCCGGCAGCAATTTTATTATTGACATTTGAGGTTGTGTTTAAAGCAATCATTTACTGTCGAATATTTTTGATTTATGAATAGTTTAAGACGTTTAGTCAGTTTATCTGTGAGTGTTGTCTGTTTGATTTGATCTAAAACCATGCCTCCTGAAAAACTTGTTAGTGTTAAAGGAAAAATTATCCTTAGTCAATGCCGACAGATTATAATTTTGAGTTAACCTACAAAATGTGAAAAAGTTCCGCTACTGATTTGAAGTCAAATGTCAATTTTACCATATGGCGCTGATTTTGACAACAAGTTCGCGTATACGACTGAAACTTCACGAGGATTCTTATGAGAAAAGGAGTCTGATTACTTGGGGTAGAATAATTTGTATAATAGTTTTCAGTAGTAGGTATGTCATGCTATCCTAGAAATTTTTACATACAAAAATTTGTATCTCACGCCCACATTCACTATTTATTAAATGAATTAACTTTTATGAAGAGATCACTGTACATGATATGAGAATTTTACGTTAGAAACCAAGTTCACAACCGCATTTCAATTAATTTATATCGGCAACTAAAAATTTTGGAAATGTTTCGACATGACTTAACACTGGTAAGTCTAAGGCTGAAAGCACATGAAGCGTTTTCAGTCTAGTCGACAGCCTCGTCGGCCACTGGAGCGGTAACTCCTTAATGATACTTGTAATTTTCCCAAAATCAATAGCAAAAGTTTTAACACCTATATCTATCGTCGCACTATAACTTTCCAAGTATCAGCTGACCATATTTCCACCGTGATACAACCGTCTGACATTCAAATTAATTCACCGTTTCATATAAGCTATTATCAGGTAAATTTTTAGTTGAGAGGTAGTCATTGAAAGTATACATTTTTCTTTCATGCTCAAGCGACCAGCTGACGTATAATACTCTCAAGTTATAGTCACCTCACTTTTTTTTCTCTTGTCGTGACTGACATGTATGAATCGACCTTTACTAGATAATTAAATAGAACTTTATTGAAATATTGATATAAAATCAACCGTGTCGGGAAAAGCAATTAATAATGGCAATAATTGACTTGCAGTTAATCTCCAAATTTCAGTTAATTTCTTGCATATTCTGATTTATTTTCTCTAGCAAATATTAATAGTATGTTACATAATAACAGTGGGCGCCTTTTAGAAAGATCTGCTGTAAAATCTATCATAAACCAAATTTTAGCGGAAGTGGCAATACCTATAAAATTCACTCGCATTTCCGATATCTTTATAAGTAGTGTTTTTGTCAATATTTTTAAATTAGTGAAATTGGTTCAATGCTTTAAACAAAAATCTTTTTTATTAAATTTTGCCAATAATTATATAACTTAATTAACAGAAACACTGAGAAAGTTGTTTTTATTAGAAAGTAACATTAGAGGAGAATTGGCTACGATTATGAAATTTTTTTACTCTTGCTAAAAATATAATAACCCCAGATTTAATTTATTGCTTTTCAATTGAATCGTTATGTGTTTAATATTAAAACCATGATTTACAGAAACTCATACTAATTATTTCGTAATTAAAAAAGCATATTCCTGAAATAAATTCACTAATTTACGTTTTTGCTCGAATTTTTTTAACAAAATTGCTTGAGTAATATTCATTAGTTAATAAGTTGAGGTTTCCTACAAATAATATAGTGGTACAGTGAAATATATGTTTCCATATTTCTGTTTACTGATCTTTCTCGGCAAATTGCCGTTAGGTACTTCTTCGTATTGCATGCTCCATTTCCTCCCTAGCGATTCTTTCTTCTTCCTCTTTTGTTCCGGTTTTTATCAATATCTAGATTGGTCGGTTGTTTTTGTTGTTAAAAGTAGGCAACCCAAACTTTCTCACTTTTTTATATCGAAAAACCAGTGCAATCCCATTTCGCAGTAAACCGTGGAAGAGCAAACGAAAGTCTGGTAGGATTGATAAGGTCTTCTAACTAAAATCTGAAACAATACGAAGTAATATTTAGAGCACAAATAATTTTAAAGTTTATATGAATTTGCTGGAAAAATAAAAAAAATAGTTTGTTTCATTCACTTCAGTTTGATTCGTCAATAATTTTCTATTTAAATGACAACAATGAATATTATTTAATAACATGTTTTTTCCGTAGGCCGTGAATTTTTAAGCTATATTAACAAACACAAAATCATTAATGAACCATTTTCTATGAATAAACGATTTTGGTATAGGCAATCAAAACATACAGTCAAAATTTCTCTAATACTTCTAGTTTTTTACTTACACATAATTTTTGTTATATTATTCTACAAAAAAAAATTAAAATAGTGAGATTTGAACCGACGACGTTCATTATAGTATCCACATGCATAATTCCATCGCACCAAGAAACACAACAATGACATGTTAATACCACTTACTTTTTACAGTATTGACCTATGAAACAAATAAATATTCATAGTTTAAAATATTTTGACTGTTAATAGTTCTTATTGACACACTTGGTTAAATAAATATATATTACTTAATATAGGTACTGGTTTTAATTTTTTTAATAAACTAAATGCTTTTAGTTTAATATTATTTTTTACTTGTCCTATACTTATTACTTACTTAGTTTGCAGAAAGTTTGTCGGTCCTTATTATTTGTTGTTTTTATGACTTTCCTGTAATTTTTAATGTTACCTACATTAATATAAGTAATACTTAATTATCTTTACCAATACAACCCGTCTGCGTCTCTTCTGCAAGGTATTTGTATCATTTTTCTACATAAACGACAGAATCGATCCAAATTCAGGCTTTTTTCGCAATATTTAGATTTCTTGCAATTTTCTTTTTTGTTGGTTGCAGTAAAACTTCGAGACCTTTTCGGATCCCCAAGTTTTATAGCTTTTTAGTACTTTTTGGTACAAACAAACTGTTTTCTCTGATAATCTAAGTGTTGATTTTCAAGGTCATGATAAGTACATTTATTTTGTTATTGTTTGTGACAACTTTTAATTCCTCTAAAAATAATGATCCATCCAATTGAGATGGGAAGCTTTTATGGCCATATGCACCATTTTTAGTACTAAATCCGTTTAACCGAATTGGTTTGGTGAATGTTGCCCTGGTATGTACGAAGTTGAGTTAAACCTTGAAGAAGTTAGAAAATGTGGAAAAATTTAGGGACTTTTTTGTGTGAAAAACGTTCGTTGGTGACAATGCTTGAAGTTATTTGAGTTTTGAGTACTCTCGTTTACAGTTATACAGACGAGGAGGTTGTTATTTGAATTCCGAATTACATATACTGCATTGATAAAACGTGCAACAGTTTAAATAGTTAGAATCAACAAATTTTTCACAGTCACCTCATCAAATCATAAGGCATTGTCAAAAAGAACAGTTTAAACTTAAACCTCCAATATTGGAAGCTTAAACTGGTTTAACTTCCATAGAATTGATGGTGCATACCAACCCAAAATTATAAACTAGCATGATGCTTAAACGAGTTTAAGAGCCGTTTCAGACTAGGATACTGTATCTGAGATACGCGTATCCCAGATACAGAAAATACATGTGTTTAGTATCGCGATGCTGTATCCCGTGATGAATGCAGTGTGAATACCTACATTTAAACACATGTATTTTCTGTATCTTGGATACGCGTATCTCAGATACATTATCCTAGTCTGAAAGGGCTCTAATTGTAAACGGTTGCGTACGGCCATTAGACACACATTTTTTGTTTGTAATTAGGCGTTAGCCATTATAACGTGGTAGCTTGAACGAACCCATATGTACGTACGCCAGTAGCCTTATTTTTCTTTTATGCCATCGTCCATGACTGTAATAAATATAGTGGAACTCATCACTCCACTTTTGGTCCCTGCGTCTCTTTTTATTATAAGCAGTTGGTTACCGACTTATCTTTTTATCTTTAATTTTGATTTAACCGTAGCATCTTGATCTAAACTTTTTAAATAATTTTTGCTCTTAGATGATTTATTTCCACTTAAGTACACCACAAAAGACAAGAAACAAAGCGTGTTTTTGCATTCTGCAAATATTAGTTTCTTACATTATGTAATTACAAATTGTTAAAAGTCATTCTCAAGTTCGGCTCTGCAAAGAAACTCATTACCGCAAAGATATAAATTGTAAGCAATTAGTTTCCGCCCAGATTTCTTATGATCTTTACAAATTTCACCTATTCTTCATTTACCGTTTACATTACTAGAGAAAGGAAAATGAAGTTACCTTTGTTTTTTATTTTAGTAGTACTAATAATGGTATACATGTACATGATAATATGTTACGAGGCTAGTTTGATAAGTCAAAGCAGACAACCTCATGAATTTGAACTAAACTGAAAAAAATGTATTTCGTGTGCTGATTAAGCAATATTTTTTTCTTGAAAAATCATCACTTAAAACAAGGAAAGGCTTGATAGATATTATGGAGTCACTATACCATCAATTTCAATGGTTGAGAAGAGGTTTACTGAGTTCCATTGTGGTCGTAGCAGCAAAAGTGACGCCGTAATAACTCATACTGGACTATAAGTACAACTGTGTCACTTCAAATGAGTGTTTGGAGATGTTAAGTCGCAATCTGAATCAATTTTTACGCCTTTTATTTACCGTGGACGAAACAGAAATCCATCACCAGAGATCCAGGAACAACAACTTCTTCATAAGTCAAATCATTATTGTGTTTAAAGAGCTGCAGATACGTTTCTCCTATTATACGTTTGTATGTATTTGACATTTACTGGGACCTAATAGTTCTATTGTGCCCCCTTACTTCTACTTAGTACCTGAGGAAAGTCTCAGAAACTAGTAGCTCCTTTAGTCCTATTTCCGGGAGGAGTTTTAGGATATCTAGGTGCTCTAGGTGCTCTGCCCTAGTATTCTGAATTGCTGTGCAAATCGCAAGTATGTTCTCCCATCTGTTACACTTTTAATATTTAATTAATATGAAGAATTTCAATTATTTATTTATTATATCATTACATATAATCAACCATGTCAAGCTTTTCTATCCTTCACCGTATCCTATTTCACTGTCAAAAATGTTTCCCATTTTCCTCTATGATTTTTCATAATTGAAACAGAGCATTCTTAAGGTTATGAATATAGATGGTCTAGTAATAACATGAATTTACGGAATCCTTTATACACTGGTCTAAGCTAATAACATTTCAATCACAACGCATTGAGATTAAACTGGGGCATAATTTGATTGACAATATCTTATATAGACATTGGCATGGTCACGTTTTAAAACGAATCTCCTCAGCTTATTTTCATTATCGAGTATTGTGTTCACTATTCTACTTACCTATTTTTTATAGTTTCCAATTTTCCTATATACTTTGAAATGCAGTTGAAACAGTAATTCTATAGGTGTTATTGGAACTTGATTGACCCTGTTTTTTTCGAATATAGTATAATTACAGTAATCATATTTATAAAAGCACGAATTCGTGGTAATTCAATGTAGGTAGGTATTTTTTAATTGTGCCCATCCTCTTACAACCGTTAAATCATGAGAGGCCAGTGTCTAGATTTCGCCTACGTTAATTATATCATGAAAAAAAATGCTTGGTTGATTAATACATTTAATATTATTATCCATTAGATTGATTTTGAAAATATTATTTACATAATCATTATGTATGTTACATCTTTCATTATCTTGATTTTATAATAAGAAACGGTTGATGTTTTTGGTCATATCGCATTGATAAGTATAGGTGTTTATTTTTTGATTTCTACAAAATATTTGTTTTGTATCCAAATTTTTACAGCCTTATGAAATGTTACTTTAACTTTGTGTTTTATGCTCTAAATACCTTATGCAAATAAAAAGTCGATTGCATGTCCTGATATATTCGTTAAGCGTTGCCTTGTCATGATCCTAAAAATATAATAATTTTATGCAAAAATTTAATTTTCAAAATATCTCTTAATTTTTAGATAAAAATGGTCAGATTGTCTAATAAACATCATCAAAAATACTGGGCCATCTCGGCTTACTAAAATATAACCTCAACATTGTTAGATAAATATTATTTCTCATATCCCTGTCCTTTTTCAGAATGACGTTTCCAGCAGCACTCACGGAATGACGAAGAATTCCCCTTTTCTATCAGACAGCCGAAAACAGTTCACCTTGGACTTTATAAATTGTAATTTACCAGAAGATACCTCGCATTATACAATATCTGACAAAAAATCACCTAAACTAGCTACTTACTACTTTAAACACGAAGACACTGACTCAAGCATGGAAAAAAGTGAGCACAATTATTCTTTATGCGAACCAGATACTAAAAACGAAACTCGAGGTGTTACAAGCGAAGCCCCGCACGATCTAAAACAAATTTCTGATGATCTAAACGATAAAAAGGCAACAGAACATGGATGTGATGGAAAAGAAGCTAGCACAGTAGCGCCAGATACGAAAGTTATACGAAGAAATATTAACAAACCTCCACAAAATGGACGAAGGTATATTAGCATTATTTTTACTAAATGTTTTTTCACTAATACGAAACCATACAACCAATCTATCTTTCAAGTTTTATGACACATTGATTAACGAACATTTTGTTTTTGTAGCCTTCCAAGACCCAAATCCCTTACCGAAGATACGATTCGAATCCTGGTACAAAAAGCAGAGGAATTAGTTAGCACCGATAAACGTCATAAACTAACAAAAGTAAATAAATGGTTAAAATTAGAAAAACCAGACGACAGTTGCGACGCCAGCGGCGAAGATGACGAAAAAGAATCTCAAACTTCAGATGATCTCGATGCCAGTACTGCCACTTTACAAGGTGGCGACTATTCTTTTACTGATTTAACAGTTGCCAGTAATGGAAGTAGACAGTGGTTGGGGTCAATTTCAAGACTTAATGATGTTGCTACGACTCCTGGGTGAGCTTTTCTATTTTTGTTTAGAATACTCGAAGTTGTCATTTAATCAAGTAGCGTTTTATTGAACAAAGTCTTGAAATAAAACAAATCCAGAGTTTTTTTCTGTATCGATTATGAATACCATGAATATATCCAACACTTTTTACACTTTTTATACGAAACAAACACGGGATGTTAAAATTACCAGTTGTTTGACAAATACAAATAAAACGAACTTTTGAATTTATTTTTACGTATAAATCGTATTTCATATAAAGCATTTCACGAATATATATCTTTAGCTTGTAAAGTATTACTTCAAAAACAATAGTAAGAGCAATGTTTATACCACTCTAAACAAAACTCCTCTATAATAATTACATTCGATGCTCGCTGAGTCTTGATGAAGTGCGAATGAATTCCTTATTCACGATTTTTTAATTCAAATTGGTACTCAAGATTGAGTACTTCCATTTTATTACTTATCTTCTTTTTGTCACTGTGTCCTGGTTCTTTCCACAATAGTTCATTTACCGGAGACTCGAAATTGGAAAATAAAAGTAAAAAATTGTGTAGTCTGGATTAATATTTTTTATAATAGGGTTGACCCCCAGGTATAACATACTAAAAGTCCCCAGCGAGGGACCGCTCGCTTTGGGCGAGGTTGGGGAGATATGTCCCATATTTTAGTTTTTATTAAATATTTAAAAAACTTGAAACGTAATGAGCTTATTAAATTTCTTACGAAATCATATATAAATTGTATTTTTATGATAAATACAAAAGGAAATGCAAGGGAAATAAATGTTATACAAACTGATAACAAGGTATTATTGCCTTACAAAATTAATGTTTATTATTCCGGTAAGGGAAAAGTAATTCCCGAACTCGGCATCTTACCATTTTCCCGTTCTGCTCTCCCCATATCCCCTTAGATGAAGAGTTTTCTACATTACATCCAATATAATCATTAGTAATCTTTTGGTTCATTGAAATGATCTCACAGAAGTTGAAGACAGGGGGAGTGGAAACCGTAACCGCAGATGGAGTTCCTGATGCCACTATAGTACGATATGGATTGGAAAAAGCTTCCTAACACTCGACTGTGACAGTAATAGAAGAGGACATTGATTTATTGGTTCTGCTCTTGGCTCTGGCTCCACCAGACAAAAATATATTTTTCATGAAGCCTGGCAAGGGCAAGGGCAAGATGGTGAGCAAACTGAGAAATCTGCCATTCGCGGGCACCATCCTCCATGCTTTCAGTGGGTGCGATACCACGTCCGCCTATTCAACAAAGGCAAAGCAGGGATGGTGAAAACATTTACGACGTTCACCAGCGAAATAAGAGAAATAAATGACGTATTCTCCAACCCTCATGTAACGGAAGATATGGTTGCTGAGGCAGGAGAAAAGCCGTTTCTATTGGTCTACCAGGCACCAGAAGAAGTTAATCTTAATCGACATCAACATGCAGCGTTCATCAAGGCCTCAACCAAGCTGAAGTCTGATTTGGCAGCACTACCACCGACTAAAGCAGCAGCTCGTTAGAACTCACCTAGAGTTTACCTACAGGTATCTACACGCTAGTACTTATCCTACTATTATGAATGTGAAAATTTGGATGCTTTGAGCTTTCTGACTAATACGGCTGAACGGATTTGAATGTTTGGCAGACATATACAAAACATAGAGATAACAACATGGATAACCATTCTCAGGAAAACAATTGCTGAAGGATAGAAAAGCTTGTTAATTTTATATCTATGCATCCGAGTAACACCGCAGGGTGAAGCTAGTAACATTTGTGTGATACATTTTTCGACCAACTATGGTGGTCTGTGTTCTTATTTACAGATCCATTCGTAACAGAAGATACATTTTTAACCACTAAATGGGGATGGACCAAAAGGTGGAGATGGCTACCTAGTCCCTTTGACTCCTACTGAATCGATAGCTCTGGGCTCGATATTAATATTAATATATTCTGCGGCTGCAAAAAAGGGTGTAGAGGTCGATGTGCCTGTAGAAAAACAGGCATTCCCTGTTCTGTTGTTTTCGGTACTTGCCACGGAGCTTGCATGAATGGTTCTGGAGTACAGGACATGCTAGACGAAAATGCCGATTTTGACAAAGCAATTAATAAATAACGTGTAAAATATAATAATAAACTAACTTGTAAATAACACAATAAATCTTATTTGTTTCGTATTATATTATCCATTAACTGCTTCAAATAAATAAAGTCTTCAACAAAATGGGCTAGCAAATAAAATTTTGTCTTCAAATAATGCCCTTTTCATAAAATTATCACAATTAAATAACCTTTCCCTTTATTTCTAGATAAACTGGGACATAAAAATGATTTTTTTACATTTTCACCTTCCGTATGTTTCTTAATACTGAATCTAAAAAAAGTATGGTTTTGAGAGAATCACAAAAAAACATGGGACCTATCTGCTACACCCCCCCCCCCCTGCGGTCTTTCAATATGTTATACCAGGGTATCACCCCTACCATTTGACATAATAAGCCAGATTACACAATTTATTGTTTTTATTTTTCCTTCGTCGACTAGATTACAATTAAATACGCCTGAAATGATTTACGTTGAAACCTACGATAATTAATTGCCTATTAACGAAATAACATTTAATAACTGGAAAATTATCTAAATACTTTTTCTTATCTAGTATTTCGTTTTTAGTATCAACAGTTTCTCGATATCAGAGTCGGCACTTCATCAGATGGTTCTTTCGCAGAAAGATCTACCTACCTCATACACTACAGTTAGCAGCAACAACGTTAACGTCAATTCCAACAACTCTACTTCCTCCACAGTCGAAGAAGTCTTGCCGTTGATAGCAGAAAAAACATCACCAATAAGAAAAAAAAAGTCTAAATTGAAGAAAAGGACATTGGTATGTTAACTCATATTTTTGTGTAATATGTAAACATACTAATCTTTTCAATCTTTGGTATTGCAGTGGTATGTTTATACAGGGTGTCCAGGAACTTAATGCCAAAAATTCGGGAGCAAATAGAAGAGGTCAAAATAATGTTAGAAGTTCAAATAAATTTTTGTCATACGAGCCTTCGTTTCCGAGTTATAGACCTCTAAAGTTTCGAAATAAAAACCTTTGTTTTGTCATAATTTCTAAACTATACATTGGAATACTATAAAATTCCAGTGACGGATTGCATACATCCATGTCCTGTGTTTGACGGTATAAATGAATCTACATTACGTACAGATAAGCAGAGACGGCTTGTGCCCATTGGTTAATAATCCGTAATTTTAATAGGGACCATCTGAATAATATTTAAATTTCAAAAATAAATTTTCCAATCCATTTACTAATGAAAATGTACTCTTGTTTGAACTCGATAAAATTAAGGGTTTAGGAGAAATTTGAACTTTTAGATCTGATCGCCATATTTTGTAAAGACAGACATTCTGAAGAGAACTATCAATAATTGTCACAACTTATAATTAAAAATTCCTTAAGATTGTATTTAAACGCAATAAAAAAATTGCTTTGCAGTTTTAGTTTTAGTTCAAGCGTTTAAAGTCTGACCATGGGACTGGCTTAAGAAAAAGTAAAATTGAACTGTTTTCATCAAGAAGGCTGCTGTCAAATAATGACTAGCCGGCAAAACGTATTGTATTCTTAATTTACATCGAGTTAGTAGGCGGCTTCATTTATGTCAGCTTGTTGTCAAATTTTTAGAGACTTTATCAAAAATTATCTTTATTATTGTGTTTGATTGTTGATATGGCACAATTTACCTTAAATGAATATGCAGATATGCATTTAATGTACGGTTTGGCTTCTGGTAACTCGTCAGAAGCAAGAAGATTGTATACTTTACGCTTTCCTGGGAGAATTATACCCCATAGAAGAACCTTTGAACGAACCGATCGTAGCTTACGAGAGACAGGTATTTACATAAGCAAAATAAATTATTTTCTACTAGTTTGCATTAAATAATAATTTTAGGAAGTATCATACCAAGAAAAGGTGGCGAAGGTCAACCAAGAACTGCACGTACACCAGCTGTAGAACAAAATGTATTGGATGCAGTCGATGGTGATCCCACAACCAGTGTACGTAAGCTCTCAGCACAATTTAATTTGTCAAAAACAAATGTTCACAATATTCTCCAGGAGCAGCTTCTTCACCCCTTTCATATCCAGAAAGTACATGCCATGGATGTAGAAGATTATCCAGCAAGACTTGCCTACGCTCGCTGGTTTTTAGATACACAACGGAATGATAATGCATTTGTTGGAAAAGTTTTGTTTACGGATGAAGCCGGTTTTACACGGGACGGCGTAATTAATTCACATAATTTACATTTATGGGCTGATGAAAATCCGCACGGTATTGTTGAAACCAAAAATCAACGACGATTTTGTGTAAATGTGTGGGCGGGAATAGTGGGCAATAATTTAGTGGGTCCATATTTTTTCGATAATATTTTGAATGGTCAGATATACTTAGAATTTTTACAAAACGATTTTCCACCGCTTTTAGACGATGTTCCTTTACAAATTCGAAAAGACATGTGGTTCATGCACGATGGAGCCCCTCCCCACTATCTCATTGATGTACGAAATCATCTTAATAACATTTATCCCAATAAATGGATTGGACGAGGAGGTCCAGTTCCATGGCCAGCTCGTTCCCCAGAATTCAATAGCATGGATTCATTTTTTTGGGGATATCTTAAAAGCTTGGTTTATTCAACTCCGGTGCAAACAAGGAACGAAATGGTGGATAGAATAAGGTTTCATTGTAACGTTATAAAACAGAACCAGGGAATGCTCTACAAAGTACAAAGAAATATCCTTCGCAGACTCAGAAAGTGCGTCGAAGTGCAAGGTGGTCAAATCGAACATTTATTGTAGCAGTTTTAGGTTTTGGTTCTTATTTTCTTACCATTGCATTGTGAAGTATTAAAATTTATAGGCAACTACAATGGCCTAACATGTACGTAATTTTTTTATTGCGTTTAAATACAATCTTAAGGAATTTTTAATTATAAGTTGTGACAATTATTGATAGTTCTCTTCAGAATGTCTGTCTTTACAAAATATGGCGATCAGATCTAAAAGTTCAAATTTCTCCTAAACCCTTAATTTTATCGAGTTCAAACAAGAGTACATTTTCATTAGTAAATGGATTGGAAAATTTATTTTTGAAATTTAAATATTATTCAGATGGTCCCTATTAAAATTACGGATTATTAACCAATGGGCACAAGCCGTCTCTGCTTATCTGTACGTAATGTAGATTCATTTATACCGTCAAACACAGGACATGGATGTATGCAATCCGTCACTGGAATTTTATAGTATTCCAATGTATAGTTTAGAAATTATGACAAAACAAAGGTTTTTATTTCGAAACTTTAGAGGTCTATAACTCGGAAACGAAGGCTCGTATGACAAAAATTTATTTGAACTTCTAACATTATTTTGACCTCTTCTATTTGCTCCCGAATTTTTGGCATTAAGTTCCTGGACACCCTGTATATAGTTTTCATTTTCTTTATCCATTGATAAATAGTTATTTGTATGGTTAGGCCGCGATATAGTTTAGGTGTGATAGTTTTGGTATATTTTATTTAGTGATTTTAATGTAAATTAATCTTTTTTCCAGTTTGTAAAATCTGACACCCATCTCTTATTCAATCCTTGCCAGAAAAACAAAAGTCATCTCATCAAATCTGGATCTTTTCCGGGTTATAGTACAATTACCTCAAGTAGTAACAGTCCAAGACCTGAAACATTTACTGAACAGGCATTTTCCCCTCCTGGAAACAGCGAGACCTCCACAACCAGCGGTGCAGACAGTGAAGATGACAATAGCAGAAGGTATTTCTCTTGCTTTAGGAAAATTACGGGACATAGAATTTGAAACGGAAATATTCATTTGAAAAGTTTCAAATTATCTTTGCCATTCCTTATAATTAAAAATAACTCACTATTATAGTCCATTTAAAAACCAGGAGAAGTAATTTGAAAAGCCTCACGCACACCACTAAAAGTTACCAGATTAGTTACTAAGGGGTGTGTTCCGAAATAGTCGTGTTCAAAATCTATGAAATATGCCTTGATTGACTTGACGGGGAAACTAGCCAATCGTAGGTAACCCTTATGTACTGAAAATTGTTCTTAAGATGTCGAGTTGAGATGAGATGTAAACAAACCGAGTATTCTTCTATAACCTGTAAAACTTTTGTATTATTTTGATTGTTTCGTATTTGATGTTCTTGAGAGATTAAAATGGATCGTTTATTGTACACTTATATTAAAGGTCTCTGTTTGAAACTATTTATTTTATAATTATTGTATTAATGCATGTCAATGTTAAAAGATATAACTTTCATATATTCTGGCAAATCTGTGAACATGTTTTTAAAGCTGGTCATATAATTTGATGTGGAACTGACTTCTATGAGAAAATGATCAAAAACTTATGTATGGGATTTTTTACAATTTCACAACCTCCACATGAAATCACTATCACACTAAATGAGACCTGGACTTGATGTTATTGTATATATAGGGCCATCTTTAATAATTTCTCTTCGTTTTGATATGATTTTTCATCTGATGAATAAAATGGTTCCAGCAAAGTTATTGCTAATCAAAAGTCAATATATTGTTAATTCTTTATTTATTAAAAATATTCTACAACTTTTGCCTCACATCTAAGTATATTACAATTTTTCATAATAGTACCTATAAGTTCCTTATGTATATTCCAAAGTTGTACACAATACAAATACATATGATAAATGTTATGTATAAAATCTTATTCATTGGTTTAGATGTATCCTACCAAACATAGTAGTAGAAATATACAATGTCTCTACTTAAGCAGTAACCCATATGGAAAATTTTTTTATTATTTTCAATAACCACACTCTCTATTTTTTCTTTATAACTCAGTGAATTTGCCATTTTTATTGTAATTTTATAAATACCAACTCACTCGGACACTTAGGTACGTTTAATTATGAGGTATATTATATATATCCGAGTATATATCCCAAAAACCTTGTGTCTCAATAGTTCTTTTGTACAAGTAAGTAGTGTATATTTCTACTATTATGTTTGGTTGGATACATCTAAGCCTATGAATCAGATTTTATACATCACATTTATCTAAATGATGAAATGAAACAATTTGATTTGTTTTAAATCTACATTATATTAAAATTGAAAGTTTTAATATTAATATAATGTAGATCTTAACAAATCAAATTATTTCATTTCATCATTTAGTATGGATCTACATCAAGTAAAAGCCTCATCTATTCAATATTCAATCACATTTATCATATAAATTTGTATTGTGTATAACTTTGTGAAATAAATGAGGATCTTATACATTGCATTTGCACCCAGCACACACTATTATCCAGAAAATTATCAGAAGATTCTGTATCTGAAGATTCTGTTTCATCTGAGCTTCCAGTGTTGGCAGATATTATCAAAGGCTCTATCATGTCATCCATTATTCCATCCAGTGTGGACATTTTTTGTTCTTCCTTAATGACATGCTGTATACATTTCTGCCAATTTGTAGCAGTTACATTTTCAACTGCTCTCAATAATAGGCATTTGACATCTGCCAACTTGAAAGTTGTATTTTTAGCTGCCACTTCATTCTTTATTTGTGTCCATATCAATTCAATGGGATTTAACTCACAATGGTATGGTGGCAGACGTAATACAACTTTGTTGGATGCTTTTGCCATTTCATCGACAACATACAAATTATGGTTATCTTTATGTTGTCGGATTAGGTATAAGAGCTCACACCTTCTCATATTCAGATCAAATTGTATATTTTTAGTTTTCAACCATTCCTGCATTTCAGCTTTCCTTGATGACGAAGAAGGAATCTTCTCAACTTTTCGGCTATGATATGATGCATTATCCATTACAATCACAGCATTATCAGGTAACTTTGTCAAAAATGAAATGAACCAATTCTCAAATACCTCTGCGTTCATTTCGTCATGGTAATCTTCCAATTTTTTGCCTTCAAAAACTAATAGTGCATTTTCTACAAAACCTTCTTCAGAACCAGCATGTAAAATTATAAGGCGTCTCCCCTTTCCTGTAGGAGTTCTCAGGCCGGTGGATAAACCTTCATTAAACGCCTGACGAACTGGTTACACTCTGGTCCACCCATGTTTTTCCCTTAGTATGACCTTCATTAGTCCAAGTTTCATCCAAGTAAAAGATTGGCCTATTTTCTTCTCTATATTGTTTTATAGATCTTAAATAGCTCAACCTCCATCGACAGATATCGTCACGCTCTATGAGTATACTTTTACGATTTCTCTTCAAATATCTAAAAATATATTGTATGATAATAGACAGTACATTTGACTTTTCAAAGTTACACACTTACTTGAAGTTAATTTGTTTTAAGAAAGTATATAAAGATGACCGGGACAATTGTATTAAATCTGATCGTTTCTTCAGAGCTTGTAAAATTTTATCAACTGTAGGTAACTCGTTATTAAAAAAAAATTATGGATTATTCTTCGAACTGAATTTTTATACCCATCATCACAATTTTTAAGAAATGCCAGTCTTCCACCAATATTTTTTGGGCTGGTAAAATTGTTCCACTGCTACGGTATTCCTTCAATATTCTGTAAACTGTTGACTTTGCTACTCCTGTATATACTATTGTTAATTGGAAAATTATAATGATCACTTACCGGCTACTTGAGAAATTCTCGATATAACATCAACAATTTTGGTATTCGGCATTTCATCCAATATTTGTTTATACATATTTATTATGTATTGTTTTTCTGACATTCCTAAATGGCCTAAGCTTAGCCGTTTTCGTGGTTTTGGCGGACTACGCGAATAACTGGTACTTGGAGTAGAGGGATCCATAATTGCATAAATTCAACACAGGAGTTCTGAAACGAACTATTTTAGCGTAATAAAGTGGAAAACTAAGTAAAAATGATGAAATAACAAGGAAACGAAAACAATAATTTATATGACAGAACTGTCAATTATCAGGAGATGTCAATGTTAAATAGTGTTGTGTGAAACTGGGCGGAATCTGACCAATCAGAGGTCTACAGAATTGCCAACTTAAATTCAAATCACTCCTCCTGGTTTTTAAATAAGGTATAGGTGGTGAATACTAAATACGTATGTCAGAATATTAAATGTGATGGATTAAAATTTTTTTCACTTGGGTGCAATACATTTCTTGAATTTATATAGTATATTAACTTACCCTATTAAGTGTGTGTCTTAGATTAATTATTAATAACGTTATCTTTTGTAGGCCTCTCAACTTCAAATATGGTGGAAAAACACGTTATTTAACTAATGAACCGCTAAGAACTGACAAATCGGGTAAAAATAGTTTAAATGCAGAAGAGCAGTCGAGTTCTCTGTCGGAACAAGCGTGGGATAACTATCAGGTAAATTAAACAATAGGAAACTTCATTAAATACGCTAATTACAATGAATGTTTCACTCAGTCAAATGGACTAACAATTTAATTAAAGTCCAATAAAACAATGCAAAGGACCGATTGTCGTCCTATAACTGACATTTTTAATTCAACGTAAAAGTTTGAAAACTTTTTATTTTTGGTACTTTGATAAACGATGAAATAAAACAATTTAAATTGTTCAAATCTTCATTATATTAGAACTATGTTCAATATATATTCGTGCCGCGTTTTGCTAACACAGTAGCTTTCTCAAACGAGTGGAGGTATAATGAAAAATTTTTAATTTATACAGAGCATTAATAGGGAATTTTACGGATATTGACAAAAGTATTATAATTTATTTACATGGAAATAAAAAGCAAAAAGTGACTGAATATGGGATTAACTGAAGTATTGAATAAGTTTACCTGGAAATTCATTCACAGCAATCTTACCGGAAGCTTTCTAGGTAAAAAGGTTTAATAAGGGAGAATTGTTGATATCTATTTGGTCGTTAAGGATATTATCCGAATATTTGTTTTTATTTATCTCAAGAGCTTCTAAAATATTTAATTTGAGGGATTTAGGTTCTATATGCAAAATTTCAAAATTTGAATCGAAAGTGTGTTGGTTCGCTAATAAATGATTTGAGTAGTTGGAATCTAATTTTTGGTTGTCGTACGTTTGTGTTCTGAAATTCTTATTCCAACGTATGTTAAGCTTTTAAATTGATTATTTTTGTTTTTATTAGAAGGAAATACTTGTTCTAAAGTATGTTTTAGTATCTTTTTATTTATGATATTGTCTATTAAATTTAGATCGTAATTATTATTAACTGCTATTTGTTTTATGATGTTTAGTTCTTTATTGTAATTGTCAGTATTTAATGGTACTGTTAAAAGTATATGTATCATACTATTGAAAGCTGCTAATTTATGACTGAATGGGTGGACCGAACTATTATAAATTGTAATGTCTGTATGTGATGGTTTGTGAAATATAGAAAAATCATGTTTATTATTTATATTTGAAATTGTAAGGTCTAAAAAGTTTATAGAATTTGATAAGCTGAAAAATTATATATTAACCAACAAAAATTGTGCACGTCATGATTTTGAACACAAGCGTCCATATACCATTAGCGAGGAAATGAATTCACAAAAAAATTGTTGTAATATTAAAATATTTGATTTATCACAAAAGTAGCGTTGAAGAGACCACATATATTACCCCAGTACTGCAATGCCAGAAGTCTTGATCCATCGAATATCAGTGTGATTGATTGGTTCGGCACCTTGTGCTATTGGTTGTACCGTTTTCACTAGATCCTTCTTGGGGAAATCCTCCATTGGGTGATCTAGTCCTAGTAGTCTGTACGAGACAGTGTTTCACAACCGACTGATATATATGCCAATTGTATGCATGTGGCACGTGGCTTCAGTGCGTCTCACACCAATGTGATTACTTATTAAAATGAATAGACGTAATCTGCGCCTCAACATGTGCTTCATTTCTCCACTGAAATATAATGAGAATGAGGATAACGAATACATTTCTAGAAAGATGATGGTATAGTTTGTCTCAAAATATGTCGTCTTAGCTTTTCCCAGCAATCATCTAAATACAACTATTTACGACCTTCTTAAAATAATTTTATCTGAAATGAAATCCAAGAACAGTCGACTGACAAGGCAAGGGCGGGCCATCAGGTTTGTATCGGGTTTATGAGGGCTGCATTGAATTCATTTGGCAGTATTAAATATTCCGTTTTAGCGTGCGTTTTCAAAGAGCTTTCTATACGAGTATTGTAACTAATTTTTTTCGCAATGTTGCGTCGAAAACACTTGTCATTAGATGCAAAGCAAATTGTGAAAAATGTGTATGATTGTTTTGTAAGTAGAGGATGTCATTAAACAAGAAGCTTTAAAAGAAACCTGCTTATTTACAAAGACACCAATATCCTCTATAAAGGATATTATTAACAGTGAAAAAATTAGTGGAAGAAAAAAACGTAGTGATTTTCAATGTCATCGTCTGGACAATGGTCAACAGGATATAATAAGAAGAAAAATATATTCCCTCTATGAAAGCCAAATTGTTCCTACTTTGGACAATCTAAAAAGAAAGCTAGAAGAAGATAACACCAATATGTTCCAAATTGTCTGCTGCTGTCTGCAAAGAATATTAAGCTCGTTATGAATACATTCATATTCAAAATAATATAGAGCCTATTGAAATTAATCTCAATTATAAGTCTGACAGTATGAAACAGAATTAGATTAATATTAAACCATACCAATAAAGTTGTAAGTATAATGTTTTTTTTACCTGGTTATAGTTTATTTAACTCAATAGTATTTAATAATCTCTCATTTAGGAGAAAAAATACAAAAAGTTTAGAGAAATGGTCTTGGTCTTCACATATTAAATAAAAAACAGCAGTACATATTTTGATGGATATGTACATGCAGTAATGGACGTACGATATGCTATGTATATGGAAATTTAATACATTGTATATTTTATGTATATGCATTTGGCAGTCCACGTCTATGTAATTGGTACATACATACAGTCTACTTATGTATATGCTATGTATATTTACTGAATGTACTTGGTTTTGAAGAGAACTAAACGTCTCGGTTTAGTCAGCCACTTTTGTTAAAGGCATCTATTCTTCAAAGCACACTTCGAAATTGTATTTTTCGAAGATGATCTTTTTTTATTGTAGTTAACCATTATATTATATTACTAAATTTATTATTGAAAAATAGGTATATCTATATATGTATGTAAAATATACATCCACAGTATATATCTAGTAAAACGGGTGTTGGCCACTTGGTCGCCGCGGTCAGTTTTGTCAGCGGGGGTTCTATAATCTCATCGACCATTTGGTCGCCAGTTTTAAAATCAGATAGGCCTCTTGGTCGCCGTAGTTATCAATCATTAAAGGTATTTAATTCTATTTATTGAAAATAATATTTTTAAGAAGAAAATAGTTTAACTGATGATATGATATGGTAAAGAATGTGGGTCATGAAAAGAATAAAACCAAATTAAAAAAGAACAGGGATCTTATTTTTGTATTGTTCTATTACGTTCGGTAAATATGCATGCCGTTTTTTGTAATTAGCGTTTTTAATTTTGTTAGGTATATGTGTACTGTTTAATTTCACGTAAGTATAACTGAATATCGAGAATTACATCCACAAATTTGAATATATCGGGATGCGCTGAATAAAAAGCCGAATTAAAATGTTTGTGGTTAGTTTAGAGAATCACTTTTCAAATAAAAAAATTAATCTTTTTAGTAAGAATGCAGACAACTAACTGATGAAAAATATTTTTATTTTGGTTGTCGACAGGTCACAAACCTATATTAGCATTAGTGTAATTAAATAAGCCCATAATTTTCTTGGAATCCTTAATCCAGCTTTGGCGACCAAGTGGTCTGTACCTTTCGAATAGGAAAGGAGTAAATTTCGGTAAAACTGACCGCGGCGACCAAAAGGTATATTCCCAGTAAAACGATGTTTGCTAAGTGGTTGAGACAAGAGGACCTTGTTCCTCAAGGCAAATGTCTGATGAGGTTAACATGGCTGAGAGAACTGTACAACATATTTTAAGACGAATTGGGTAAAGTTTCTCCAAAATAAATCAGAAACTCATGGTGTTCGTCTCTCTTGTCGACTTTTTTCTTTGATTTGAATGTACCGGCATATGCCCAGTCAAAGGAAAAAGTCAGCAAGGGAGGTGAACACGTGCTTCAACTTCTACAATTGATTTTGGACCAACTTTATCATTGCTACAAAACTCAGACTACACATGAAATTTTTACCGAGAACAATTTCCGACAGATTGAATTCTTTGAAACAATGATAGAACATCAAAATGCAGATGAAAATGTTTTAAGAAACATTTCCTTTACAGATGGTTCAATATTTTCGTTGCATAAAAAACAAGATATTGATCTCGGGAAGATAAACATCTAAGTATTCCAGTATCCACAGAAGCTGAATATTTGGACGGGTATTTCAAGTGACTACATTATTGGAATTTTTTTTATTGAGGGTAATTTACATTCGGAGAAATTAGACTTGTAACAGAATCACGTGATTCACCTTATAACTGATTTGGTTTCAACAAGACGAATGTCCATCCCATAACTCAAAGGCATCTATGAGGTTTTTAACAGCTTCAACAGACCAATTAGACCAAATCGTACAATGAAATGATCTCAAATATGACCAAAACTAGCTTTGATTTGTTTTTTTGGAAATTTTAAAAATTCATATATACCAGCATGCATTCCAGAGGGCTAAAAATATGCATGAATTGAAGGTGAAAGTACAAGAAATTTGCGCCAACGTAACACCAAATCAAATTAGAAGTGTGAGATTTCATCTATACGACAGGTTACTTTGTCCCGCTTTCAATGAAATATCTAGAAATATACAGTTTTTGACTCGAACGGGATATGATCGGTTGCCACCTGTTGTGCAGGCAGAGCAGATAAAACATGGAAAGTTGTGGCCTAAGCTAAAGAATGCAGCAGTGCATTTATCAAAAAATTGGATTGGGATACTTGCTTAACGCAGAAATAGGGTTATAGGGCTGTGGTTGGAAATTATTGAAAAAGTAGAGTAGTTGAGGTTGATTTTTGAATTAATTGTTTTGTGTCCCAGCTGCAATTATGTATTTTTGTAAAAGTTGTTATAATGACATATGAAAATTTTGTGAAAATGAAAACCTATTTTTTCGGAAATTTGGTAATGTTCTTCTAACTATCCAATTTTGATATGTCCATAAAACTTTCAACCTCTACACAATGCCTCATAATTTTCCATCTAATTAGAATTAGATTTTGTACTACTTACAAATTCCAAACTATCTATTCCTACCGCAGGTTGTAGCTCATCTATATTGATTTCTTTTGATTCTTCAACGTCCGCGATAGGTGTATGGGCGAAAGTACCGTTTATCTAAAGTCATAGTGAATTAAAAAAAATCAAATAACCTCTTCTCGGTGCTTTTACCGACTAACAGGCTGTCCTTTGAATTTTTTTGATTTTACACTGACTTTAGATAAACTACCTACTACATATGTGGCGCCTGACCATACCGTTCTATTCCGCATTAGTGACAGGATGCTCTCTATTTGGTATATGTATGTAAAATCAACCAAATATAATTCTACCGGTCGCTTTCTACTGGAAATATCTATAGTTGACACCAGTCAAAATTTGTTTTTCTTTAAATAAATTAACAGACCATTTTGATTATTAATAATAATATAATTGCTGTAGATGAATGCTTGATAAAATAAGAGTATGAAATATAGATTAATGTGTTAGGATGCTAATTATTCTGTAATCGAAAAAGTGAGATTGAATGTGCTATATTCCGCTTTACCAACGCTATGGCACTTTATTTACTTAATGATCATATTCCTGTTATGGGACAAGGCGATAATGATGGCTATTGCACAAGCATACATTTTTCGCAGCATTGGTATAACACTGGAAGTTACCAAAGGATTAATTGGATGCAATTTCAATATTTCAATGGCACAACGGAGGTGCCTAATATTCTGCTACAGAGAATAACCCTTCGCCTTTCTTTCCATTTCATTGAATTTATTTGCAATTTGCTTTGGGTTATTTCCGCATAGATCCAATAATACTTGCCAATGCTCCATATGAATCCGCTATTATTATTTTTTATCTTTGCTTCAATAATTGTTATGATTATCACCTTTTTTTTTTACTTGATACCTTTTTTATCAAATATCATCAATTTGAAAATATAACATCACAGATGTATCAGTAATCACGTCTTCGCCAATAGAAAGCGGTAACGATTATTTTTGTCGACAAAAATGTGCCAGTAGTGTAAAATAAAATCGATTCGTAGAATTCTATACTCTGCAGACATTACTGACATTTTACTTGTTTTTCGAATTATATATTATGGTTTTAAATTATATTTCATTTGATTTACTGCTGGATTTGGTACTCTTATTTAAATTTGTGTATCCCTTCTGTGCCTGTTTAGATACATTCACCTTTCAGTATTTATGATAAATATATTGAATATTCTCCATTTTGGATAATGACAAGCAAATTGGTATAGTTTGTCTAAGTTCAGTGAGGAATGAAAAAAAAAGCCTCCAAATAAGCACCGAAAAGCGATTATGGATTTCACACTGACTTTTGATAAACTTTTCATTTTCTTTTTCATTATATAAGAGATAATTTTTTTAGAGCACTAATATATGTACGTTTTTGTTGAGTTCGTGAAATTCAAGAAAGATTATTGTTATATCAAAAACGCAGGTTAATACTTTTTTACCTTTTTCAGGAAAATTATCTTTCCGAGCCTTACAGTGAATCTCACGATTCCGACGCAGCGAGGAGACTACTAAACTTCGGCGAAGATTACAGAAACTTCATCGATAGTCAATCTGATTGGTCAGCATTTTCCGACATATCACCACGAATGAAACGAAAATCATGGCCCCAGCGAAACGACGAAGGCTCCAACAGCGAGGAAGAGTCTTTGAAACACTTAATTACCGAGTCTAAAGAACAGCTAAATCATGCTGTGGAAATTTACGACCAGATTAAAGTTGGTGTGCACAACCACCTGGTTACCTTCGAAATCGTAAGTACTACAACTATTGTTAACATATTTGTTTTAACAAATTAATGGTTTCAACCCACACTACGTGGAGTCTTTCCATAATTAAAATAATATCAATAGCTATGATCGTTATTTGCATAGGAAGCCTAAAATTTTTTTGTAACTAAACAAATAATATGCCCAATAAGGGCTATTATAAATCCAGATATTGCTTTATGCTTGTATGAATTGGTTTCATTAGCTTTGCTTTTGCAAGGAAGGCACTGAAAGATATTCATCACTTGAATTTAAATCGTTATTATTTCCATTTGAAAAATCAAAAGAAGAGTAAAATTTGGCAGTGACAAATGTAGGCAAAGTAGCAGCTTGATATGATGCATGTTTGGTTTTTATACTACATATCAAATCAAAAACTCTTTATATAAATGTATGTAGAATCATTTCCGAATTGACCTGAAGAAACTTATTGACAAAGCAGGAACATATTAGAAAAACGAAATGTTCATAAAAAACTAATAGAAATAATAAAAACTATTTACTTACAGAAAAAACATAAACTTCCTATATAAATAAGAGCAACGAACATCTGAAACGTTTAGACAACGGGGACATGCATTTTTGCCAAAAATAAATTCTTTAACCACTTTTTATTTTTATGATCATATCCTACATGTAATTTCGCCAAAACACTTTACAGGTATATTTGGGGTTGTAAACATCATGGTTTACTGCGATATTATTATTGGTTAATTTATCGATAGGGGCAAGAAAAATTATTGAAGAAGGTATACACTATTGAAAAAAAGGCTGTGTGAATTGAAAAACTGCAACTTTAAATGCCTATAGGGTCAATTCTATAAGTGGTTAAAAATTAACGGCAAGCCGTTATATTTGACGAAGTTTACGCTATTAGAAATGTTTTAATCTATACATAGTCAAGATTAGGATTTCAATTTTAACATATATGGTGTCCAATTAAGAGTTTTCCGTTCATATTTTCAAGATTATTATGTATACAGAATAGTAAAATGGATTTAGCAGACTGTCTAATTTTTAACGATGCGTTAAAAGTTAACCTTTGCTTACAGAATTGCACCTAATAGCAAAGTAACCAGAAGTATGCGCCAACAACGGAGTTATGTTTAGAGATCCTGGGGGTATAAAACAGAATTACCTATTAAATAACCCGAAAAGGGTGAGTTTTGGTCAGATTACATATTGAATTTTATACCTGAAGAGGTTTTTTGACGAATTACATATAATAAGATGAGTTTATGACGTTCTTTGGCTAAACTACAAACATCCTAGACAACACAGGCATTACGGAAAGGTAGATCTTAAGTATAATGTAATACAACAATTTTCGTAACAAAAAAATTATGGGTTAAAAAGTTTTTATATTTTTTATAGTTAATATTTCCACTACAAAAATGTCTACACTTAGGTATTTCTACAATGTGTACTAAGTTTCACTGGAAAATGACACTTGTGATATCAAGTCATGCTCCAGGTTCAGACAACCGAATAAGAAATTGGTTAAAAATGTATTAGAGGCAAATTTGATTCTTAAAAGAGGCAGAGGTAGGTAAAAAGAAACCTGGAATAATAACTTAATTAAAATATTAAAAGAGGAAAACATTGATCGAAGAAAAATGCTTAGCAATTAATATGAAAGAATGGAAACATTTTGTAACATAAAATAGTTGAAAAAAAAATAATTAATGATCCATTTTGTTTACGTGAATTCAATATACAAATGACCAGTCGACGGAAAAAAAAACATTAATTTACTGATCTCCACTTTTTTCTATTAATATTCAACAAGCTGTTCTGAATCTGGCCATGTCCATTACATTTAATTATATATTATGTTTTCTTTCCTTTTTTCGCACTTTTACGTAAACCGGAACGCGCATTGAAATAAAATATGGTGTTAATCATATTTTATATTATTACAAATCTGTAATTGAATCCTATTGCAGTATATAATGTTCAAATTATTGATATATTCCTGGTAATCTAAAACTTTAATTTCTTTTAATATAATCTGATTTTAAAATATCTTTTCATTGTTTGGATACCAGAATCACTTGATAAGCATTCAATTTTCACTAGAGTTAAAAAACATCAACCTACCAACATGTTTCCAAATTTCTAGGAAGTATATACCTAGGCGTTGTTTTTCTTTAGTTCTATGAAAAAAGTAAGCGCTACCTTAAGTTCATATAACAATCTAGTTGGGAATTGACTAAAAGGTAGGTGAATATTGGGGAAAAAGTATTGCTGGAGATTGATGGATGCCACGATCAATGTTCAGTGATGATGAAGGCAATGGGATTATTGAAAAAAACTAAGAACTAAAGTGGATAAAATCACGTGCATATTGGATGACCTAGGCAAATTAAAGAGTCATCATGTACGAACATGTAAAAACTTCAGTTCCTGTACTGCTAACATTTAAAATCGAGTTATCCAATTCGCAGCTGACTTAGAATAGATCAGACGTGGTCTTTGTTTACATGCGATTTTTCTTGGGGTCGTACAGACTATAGGTTTTACTAAAAAGCATAGTGTATGAGGAAATCTTGCCTGAGCAAAATTCTAATAATCGATTTTTTTCTATTAACCCTGTCCATAAATCTGGTGTAGTATTTTTAGTGTTTTTGAACCAGTGAAATGATATAAGATTTTTCATCATACCATCTTTCTCAGTAACGTATCGGTTTTCGTGATTCGCATTTGATTATCAATATCATAGTCTCCTTATTAAATGTCAATATGTCATTCCTGTGTCTTATAAAAAGTTGATTCACCCAGTTGAAAGCACTTGTAAAGAAAATGCTTGTATGCTAAAAGTGTGGATTGAAGTGTCCGTGTAAATATTTTTTAATTTTTGGCATGTGTACATCCAGAAATAGTTGTAAAAGTTAGTATGGTCCTTATTAGTATAAAACTGCCTTGCTTGGCGTGTGGCAGGCGTGTATCAAAAACTGTGCTATTAACTGTGCACTATTTCACGACTTAAATTCCATATTAAAATCCCTACGCGGACTGTACCACTATCAGTTCAAATGGATCTTTACAGTGCAACGTTCTGCCTAGGACTGGTAGCTGCCGACATTGTTGTACGCGTGATCTACGCGCATCCGAATCTCACGGTTGAAATGAATTTGGTCGAGCTGTACGTACCTCAACACGGTACGTAAGGGTAGTCTAAGACTGAGAGAAACGTGCAGCTCCGCCACTGTTTGTAGCTTACTTCATATGGTTGTGATAAGGCAAGTCCCAAAAACACTGGAAAGGGAAAATAACTATAATACATTGGCTTGGAAAAACTAGAAACAATTTATTTGCCAGTGGTTAGTTTAATAACGGAAAAAATTGCAAAACTCGTTTTATTCCAATTTTTAATGTCTTAACCTTGACTGTTATAACCCACTGTACAATTTAAGTTATTTATGAATCTGACATAATGGTGGGTGACTTGTAATTTTGTACCAAAAATTATTGCTTAACAGAGTTGGGCTGAAATTTTTTCTTTTTATAAGAACTAAACAAATATTAACCTTTTGTACTTATTCTGAATATTTGCCAAATAGTTGTGTACAAATATCTCTCACGCAAAATAAAGCAGTTAAGAAGGAAGAAAATAAGCAAAATGTAACACAAAATAATATAGCTGAATAACTAGTAGAAGTCAATAATTTCTATTTCGCCATTCTCATTTTTTTTTGGTTTAATTTTTAAGAACTATTTGCAAAAATAATTGAATAAAAATAAATACCCAATTTGGCTAATCCATATCTGTAGATCCGACAAATAACGAATACAGTTGAACTGCTGACTTCTCAGGTTACGTTAATGAATATATTCGTTTGACTTTGGATACAATAGTTTTTAAATCGAGAAAGTTTTAAATTAAAATAGACAAGCAAACAATGGTGCGTATTAATTAAAAGAAATAGGATATTAAAGAAAGTGTACAAGATAAGTAGTGTGTTTTTATGTAAATGTGAAAAAAAAGTAATTCAGTTAATAAATGCTCCGTTTTTTGCGCTTTTATTTCTGTATTGAAGAAGTGCGTCTAATGTGAGGCTTCTACGTATTATATAAACAAGTGAAATGTATTTGATTTTTGATTTTTTCAAAATATATCTATGGAATACAATTATTATAAGTGTTAACATTGTACACTGATGGTAATGTAATACATATAGATAATATAAAATTTAGTGCTCATTTTTATAAAGTGCCTTATAATAAAAGTTGAGACAGTGGAAATTCAAACAGCTTAAAATTTTTGTTTTGTTGTTATATTGGTTTGTCGAGGAAATTTACAATGAGAGTCTACATAGTTTTATGGTACCAGTTAATTATTTGGATCATTTTATAGTTCCAAGTGTATTGCAATCTAATAACAGTGACAATTTTTATAATCACTAATTAATAGTCAATTACACCTATTTCTCAAAAACGTTGGCGTTCATATCTTCATGGTAGTCTCCAGTTTTTTTAGATTGGAATATAAAAGAGCCACCATCTGAAAACCCATTATCACTGCCAATATGAGTTATGATTAGAAGTCACGTCGTCCCTTACCGGATGGACTATTCGATCCTGTAGATAATCCTTCCAAAAAAGCCTGTAGTGAAGATTGAATGTTGGTATCTTGCCACATTTTACTGACAGTTTAGTCTTCATTCACCCAGGTTTCATCCAAGTAAAATACTGGTTTGCCTTCTGCACGTAATTTAGAAATTGTTCTTAGATACCTCCGTCTCCAACAAATAGTTTCGTCAGTATCAATTAGAATCGCTTTTCTATCAAGTTTTGCCCATTTAAATTTTAATTCCTGTAGTTTCCCGTAGTTTCATTTGGCCATTTTAGGGAAATATGGATATTTATTCATTTTATCCGAAATGTTAGCTAGTGTTGGGATTTCTTTCCTAAAATAATATAGGCATTCAATGATATTCGTAATACATATTTCAGTAATCCGAATGTCTCTATACCTTAAAAATCATAATAGGTACCCATCCCTGAAATGACCTGTTCCGATAGTTTCATTACTCCGCACCGATTTTAGTATAGTAGTGTTGTTTTTTAATTGTGTCCCTTATGGGGTTATGTAATCCGTTTACTATTCAATTGAAACATTCCTAAAAAAAATCAATGTTAGTAAATTCTGTTACAAATTTTTAATTTTATTTATTAGCTAAAATGCTGGAAAAACAATTTAAAAATATACAATATCTACTGCATGTCGATGGTGAAACTATTTTCTAAAGATGATGAAGGATGGATAAATAGAAAATATGTGAAATATAGTAATTTTAATGACAATGCTCACATAATTTTACTTCGTTCCCAACCTTTCGAAATTAATACAACTAACAATAACATATTGTGTTTCAGGATGATCTCATATCTACGTGTGATCGACACATCGAATTATTAAAACACATGAGTGAATCTTCTAACGAGTACAAAATGTCGTATGTGGATAAGGCAGTTACAACAGGTATGTTTTAAAAATTAAACAAATGATTTATTCAAAATTTAATAATTTTATTTCTATAAATAGAGACAGTGTGCGTCTTAAGTCAATTTCTTCACGTTTTTTTTATGATTGACAAACTCCAACTAATTTAACAGAATAAGAGTTTACCATACGTTGTCACTCTATAATCATAATTATATATGTATATATAATGTGACATCTCCAAAGTATGCACGATATGGGACACTGATTCATTGAGGTTTTTTGTCTGGTAGTTTGACTTTGGCGTAAATCAATTAGCCAGATCGCTTTTTTATTATACAAACGTAAATTTTATTTTTGAATAAACTTATCCCAAGTTTGTTAGTAATACTTAGTAAGTAAACTATTTTTTCACAATGCATATAATTAATTAATTTAATTGTTTTCAATGATTTTTTTATTTATTTATTACTCGTTGTCGTCCAGTGGTTGAACATTATTCCCTGAAAACAATATCAACAAAATTAAACAGCGGAAAGAGAAAGAAATACAAACAAGACCCGAGACAGTCGGCAATTCACTGACATTCCTGCCAGAATAGATTCAATTCCCGAACGAGACTTACGAATCGTCCCACAATTAAATATTATTCCTGGAACCGGACAAAAAAACAAATGATCAAGAAAAAAAATTTAAGTTGAAAAAGCAACCAGTGTAAAAAACGTTGCATACAAAAAAAACTTGTTTCTTTTATGAAACTTAAAATATCTACGGACAAAATTGGTCAAACTTTTTAAATAAACGAAAAAGAAATATATATGTAATATATGTAACTTAGCTTACAATTAATTCTTTTCCGGAAAAATAAGAAGCTAGCTAGAAGTATAGCTGACGGTAATAAACCTAACAACTTTATTCATTTGTACAGAATACATTAAATTCAACTATCAAAATAATTTGGAACAAAATAAATTTCATGCGGAAATATAGGGAGCAATATAAAATTTTACCTTTTAAATACTTAATTAATCAATTTCACTAACCTTTTACGGACACTGTATGTAGAGTCCGACCACAATAACTTTAGGACACCACGTGGTCGCGGGTGTGGCGTATCAGCCAGTGGTTTTACTGACTTGCATATGAAAATGTAATTTTGATACTAAATTTATTGTTAGGAATTCATTTCAAACTTTATGGTTTTGGATACCTGTAGAAAATTACATAATGCAGCTTTATGCAGGTAGGCGATGGGATTAAAGTTGACCTTTTTTGAATTCATTAAATAACAGAAAACAATTTACTTAATCTAAAGTTAATATATTCCAAATCTAAACACTTCCACAAATGTATCCAACATGTCAACTTAAACTTATCATAATAAATATAGTTTAAAAAAACTAAAAAAACACGCTTTTAAAGAATGTTGGACTAAAAAGTTAAAAATAAATATAGTTTAAAAAAACTAAAAAAACACGCTTTTAAAAAATATCGAACTAAAAAGTTGAAAATAATTTAAAAAATTAAATTATGACAATAGTACATAAACAATACTAGTTTAATTGAGGGAAATGCGTGGGGCGCTTGATATACGATAAGCACAATAAAGAGCTGCTACCCAATTTTTGACTGATGCCCATATTTTTTCAATAGGGTTCAATTCATCCAATAAATAAGTGGGCATAAATGCAGCAACCCGATCTATAATTTCCTTTGTTTGACTATGCAAAGCTTTTCCTTGTTTCACTCTCTTGGGAGACATGACACAAAAAGTTCCAAGATATGAAAAATTCACTATTAGCAACAACAAAATCGCACAAGGGCACAAGAAGACCGAAAGCAAAGTACTGTCTGGTCTGCTGTCAACACTGAAATGAAAACGAAGAAGCTACATATATTATTTTGAGATCGGGTTATAATGTTCACACTTTATTTAGTATTTTAATTACAGTAATCTTATCTATAAATTCATACAATGTGTTTTTATTAACCGTGATACATGTGGTTTTTTGTCGTTCGTTGTGTCCCCGTTTCCCCCGAAGTGCGCGCTGTCGTCGTTCACTTGTCACTTGTCCGCAGCTATGTTCCGCACTCCCGTTCAATCACTAGCACATACTACATCTCCCTTCTTTACTGCGAGCCTTACTTACAAAAGTGTATTTAAACCTACTGTACATTATTTACAACTAATTTGTAACAAAGTCATTCAACCGTTGTGGCTGAGTGGTTTTGCGTTTGAGGCGCTTAGCATCTGAAATAGTTGCTTTACAATCTAATTTGGGTGCTTCTTTATTACTGCTGTCTTTAATTAAAAATTTTCTGTTTCTTTCAATGACACTACCATTGTCCATTTTAACTAGATAAGTTCTAGGCTTTTATAATTTTCTTATTATTTTACCTGCAGTCCATTCAGATTTATCTTGTTTCTGAACTCGGACCTTTTCTCCCTCTTCTAAACCTTTCAATTGTTTTGTATTTTTATCATAATTAATTTTTTGGTTCATTTGTCTCTTTTTAAAGCTTTCTAAGACTGATGTATTCCCTTTTGAAAAAATGTTAAGTGTCGGTAATAAGCTTTTGATATTTCTATTAAAAAGTAAGGTAGCTGGAGAAGGTATATTGTTATCAATTGGCGTGTTTCTATACTCTAATAGGCACAGATATAAGTCTTTATTGTCATGTTCAGCTTTTTTAATTAAGTTTTTACATGTTTGAATACATCTCTCTACCATGCCATTAGATTGGGCATTGGTTGGACTGGATGTAATGTGATTTATTTTCCAATTGTCAACAAAATTTTTGAACATTTCTGATGAATAGTTTGTCCCGTTGTCTGATCTTAATACTCTTGGTATACCATGTCTGGCAAAAAATGACTTAAGCAATTCAATTGTGTGTTTGCTGTCTAGTTTGTTTAAATCTCCTATTTCAATGTACTTAGAAAAATAATCAATTACCATTAAATAATTCGTACCTCCTATGTGAAAAATATCTGTTCCTTCTATTTCCCATGGATTATTTGTGATTTCTGTTTGAATTAGAGGTTCATTACTGTTTGAATTTATAACACAGTTACTTATATAATTTTCTATATCTTTATTTATGTTGGGCCAATACAGACATTGACGAGGTCTTAGTTGACACTTAGTTATTCCCAGATGATTGTAATGTATTATTTTTAGCATTTCATTTCTTAATTTATGTGGAATGATAATTTTATTGCTCTTGAGCAATACATCATTTAAACTGATTATTTCATCTCTATAGTCCCAATATTTTTGCAACTCACTAGATAAATTATTTTTTTCTCTTGGCCAGCCTTCTTTTACTATTTTCATTAAATTGTTCAATACACTATCATTTTTTGTCTCTAGCTGAAATTCTTTAAATTTTTCATCTGATACTGGCAAAACTTTTTCTATTAATTTTATTTAAGCTTCAATATCTCTAGCATTAGATGTATCTTCTTCAGTTATTTCATTTAAAAAATTTCTGCTAAGACAATCTGCAATATATAACTGTGAGCCTGGTTTGAATTTAATTTGAATATCATACAATTGTAGTTTAATTAACATCCTTTGTAGCCCCAAGGGAGTGTTTACTAGTGGCTTTCCATGAATTGAAATTAGTGGCTTGTGATAACTTTCTACTACCACACTCTTGCCATAGATGTATTGATGGCAACGAGTACACCCAAAGAGCACAGCAAGCAGCTCCTTCTCTATTTGGGTATAATTTTTCTCGGTTTCTGACAATGCTCTAGAGGCATAAATTACTGGCAAATTGTCCTGCAAGAGAACTGCGCCCAATCCATTTTTTGATGAATCGACTGATACTACTACAGGCTTATTTACATTGTAAAATTGTAGCACTGGCGTTGATGACAAAATTTGCTTCAATTTGTTTAAAGACTGACTATGATGCTCTTCCCATATAAAATGTGTGTTTTTATTTAACAATTGTCTCAAGTCGTTTGTTAATTCAGACAAGTTTGGAATGAATTTTGAAACGTATGTGACCATACCAAGTATCTGCTCCAGTTCTTTTCTATTTTTTGGCAATGACATGTTTAATATGCTTTTAATTTTCTCACCATCTACTTTAACACCCTCACTACCTATTATGTGCCCTACAAATTTTATTTCTGTTATATTTAGGGATTATGCTTGCCTGTGCCCCTGTGTCTAATTTGAATGTTATAAATACCTTCGGCTTGTTGTGCACTTGAATTTGTTCAGTCCAGTCCTCTTCAATTATGTTTTCATTTCTTCTTCCAATCGTTCCAATAAAAATCTCATCTTCATCTGATGTTTGTGAATCATCTTTTTCTCTTGCCACTTCCTTGATTTGTTTTTGTTTACACATCTTTGCAAAGTGGTTCAGTTATTTACAGTTTTGACATTGCTTTTGAAAGGCAGGGCATTTATTTATATCATGGTTGTACCCACATCTTGAACAGGTCATTATTGATTTAATCATATTTTCTTTCTTTTTGAACTGACTTCTTTCCCGATCACTCTGTTTATTTATTTTATTTATGCCTGCTTGTTCAATTGATAGAGATTTCACATGGGTTTCTGTTGACAGTGTGGCTCTACACATATCTATGCACTTATTTAAAGATACATTTGGTTCAATTAGCATTTTTTCTTTTAATTTGTCATTTTCTATGCCACATATTATTCTATCTCGTATCAAACTTTTTTTAGTATACCAAAATAGCATGTTGCAGCTAATGATTTTAATTCAGTTACATAGTTATCAAAGAATTTCCCTGTTTTTTGATTTCTCATAAAGAATTTGTGCCTTTCATAGGTCACATTTATTTTGGGAACAAAGTAATCGTTGAACTTATTTATTAACACATCAAACTTGTCAATTGCTGAGGTTTTTAATTCGAAAGTGTTGTATATATCAAGTCCTTCTTGTCCCATGCAATGGAGTAAGAGGTTGCATTTTCTTCTATAGTTCGACGATGAACACTGAAGCGACGATGAACACTTCAAAAGATTGTATACATTTTGGCCATAAATTAGCGGCATTAGTTTCACTAATCTTGAAGAAGGGTGGTTTGAGGTCCATGTTCCTTCCTTGCTTACTACTTTGACTGCGCCATATATTATTTTGAGATCGGGTTATAATGTTCACACTTTATTTAGTATTATAATTACAGTAATCTTATCTATAAATTCATACAATGTGTTTTTATTAACCGTGATACATGTGGTTCTTTGTCGTTCGTTGTGTCCCCGTTTCCCCCGAGGTGCGCGCTGTCGTCGTCTATGTTCCGCACTCCCGTTCGATCACTAGCACATACTACCACTACATAAAATTAAGCGCCCGTTGCTCCGCCGCTGGCTCACAGCCGCAGCCAGTCGGAGATCGTCATCTCATTCGAGGCGGCCCTACGTTGAATCACGTGGTGTCCCAAAGTTATTGTGGTCGGACTCTACTATTTTATTTGCGGAAGACGAGAGCGGAGAGAAGTAGCCACCTATTCAAAACTGTCGTCTTGCTATTTATGCTGTATTTCCCTCTAATCGCTTCAAAATAATTTAGTTAATAAAAACTCAAACTAGATTTAATTACTTTATACCAAAATTCATATAGGTAGGTATCTGGTATACTGAACAGCCTAAATGTTTTAGTCAAGTAAAATTGAAATGTATGTCTACTGGACGGCCTAAATATTATAATCAAACGGACTTGTCACTAAATAGTATTACCAGGTAAAATTTAAATTTACTACCTTACAACATTTAAAATTATAGTAAGTGAGTAAGGAGGTAGTACAATGTTACCCATTTCACATCTTGAAAACTTCTAAATAAACTAAAATAATACCGGAAAAAGAAAATAATACGACAAACTCAAATCCTTTTTAAATCTAAAAAGTAACTTCGTTACAATGTTATCATTCATTTTTTTATGAGGTCATATTAATTTTTGACAGCTTGCTTAAAATTTCGTATTTACCAAACTGAACGCATTTCAAATGTTTATATTTGAACAAAATATGCGGAATGACTTTTCATAATATTTAGTTTTCTTTCAAAGTGTTTTACCTTCGATTGGGATATTTTTCTACAATTGAACTAGCAATTCAATAAACCTATTAAAATCTTAAAATGTACTTTTTTTTCAGGGTTACTGGATCAATGGAGAGTTTTAAAAAATAAAAGCTCATCCATGGACGAATATAGAAAACTCCGTAAACAAATATTGGAGTTGAAGTCCTTCATTGTGTCTCAAAATTTCACTCGAAGAAAAATTAACATTTCACAACACTGCGTAATTGAAGATATCTACAATGAAATCGACGCTTGCAATGTAAGTACTTGCAACAGTAATATTGAAATTTTAAAAGAACTGATGTCTGTTGTAAAATTTTATTTATATTTTATACTTTTTAATATACAAATAGTGGGATATGCTAATCACTGTTTATTTAAACACATAGTTATGGTTTCTGGAAAATAATTTTTTTGTAAAAATATTGTGGTTTATGGAGTTGGGAACACTAAAACCATAAGCGTGCGCAGACTTTTTTATTAGGAGGGACCATTGATTCATTTGAGTGTGCCTATTAAAAATGATAATTAAGCAATAACGCTCCCTTTTCTATAACGCAAAAGTCCATTGCAGGATCATCGGCGAAATAAAAAAAACGTCATTGCCCCATTTCTAATTAAAAGATTTAGTAATTACGCAATTATAAGTAATAGAAGAACATATATTGAACCAAAAAATAAACTAGAAAAACAAAACGTAACATTCGTATGTATGTATGTACTTTGGGATAACATTCACAAGACCTAAAAGATCTATCCCAGATAACACACGATCATACAATGGATGTCCAATGGATAACCACATTGGACATAAGGGATATCCATAGGATATCCGTTCAGGTCCAGAAGGATATCCTATGGACATCCATTGGATATCCATTTGCCACAAAATTGGACATCCCATGGATGTCCGTTTCGTACTAAGAATGGATATACCTTGTAAAAATATGGACATTCACTGGACATAATAAATAAACCATGGAGAACTCATGGACTTTTCATGGACCTGAACTTGATACGTTCTGTACATGGACAGGATGGCATATGGACATCCCGTGTACTTGTTATGGACGTGAACTATTTATTTTGTCCACGACTATTTGATAATTTTAACAATTTACGTGTACTTCTTCACTTCACTTCGCATATATTGAAGATTATTCATATTTATACAAATGCCACAATTTATTATTTTAAAATTTTCACCGCGACGGGGATTCGATCCTATGTCTAAAATTACTCACTTCACCAAGTCAGCGCCTTAAACCACCATGCTATGCACATACATGAAATATTTTATCAAGCTGTGGTATATATACGAGTAGATCGTTTTATATGCAGTTTTTTATCTAGTGTGTATGATGTATGTCAAAAGCAAAAGTGACATTTTAAATAATTAAATACTTATTAAATATATTATCTGTTGAATAGCATAAGTAGCAATTAGTAGTTTTTTGTAATAAAGTATAGTGTTTTAGTTTGACCAAAAATGTATAGGTACCTAAACAGGTAATTAATAGTCGTTGACAAAATATAGTGTTCTACTCGCATATAATGGCTATTATTCACTCATCTGCGGTTCACGACATAAACGCACCATCGTGAATAATAGCCATCATTATATGCTTGTTGAATAATATACTATAGGACATGAACTGGAAACATTTAGGACATGAACTGGATATCTTTTGTACAAAAGCTCTCTACACAGTCTAACATCAAATTATTATTTATTTTTATAAAACCACAGATGTTCAGCCTTATTCACTCTTCCTCCTTCCAAATCAGATACAAATAGACATTTTATGTAATGCCATTTCCATTAGCCGCACTTGTCTAAGCTTTTGCTACCTTCAATTCTTTTTTTTTCATTACATGAAACTAAAAATATAATAGGTACTCATTATACGAGTGTAAAAAATTAATCGAGTAGCTGATGGAAGGTATAAGTATAAAATATAGCGGACCTAGTACATTTTTAATGAGTGTATATTTCGATTCGACCAAAGGATGAATAATCACTCAAATAAATATTCATGTCCAGTGGTGAACGAGAATTGAAGGTCCAGTGAATGTCCCCAAACGGATATCCATTGTACTAGTAGTAAATGGACATCCATTGGCTGCCCATTTTCTGTCCATGTCCATATGGACCAATCGTGGACATTATATGGATATCCATAGGATATCCTGTGTTTACTGGGATTGTGCTCCCTTACTCCTACTTAGTTTCTGAGGAGAATCTCAGAGACTAGTAGCTCCCTTAGTCCTATTTCCCGAAGTAACATTCGTTACAATACATGGAATCCAGAGGAAAAAAATAGATAATGATAATATCCTATCAACTAATCTACAAACGGATTCGACGTGTTGCTTCGGATAACACTTTAAACTCGTCTATATTATAATGTCATAATTCACATTCGCCGTTTTCTCTTGTTCAATGAATAAAAAGAGAAGTGAATCGAGTCTCTGTTGTGACATAGTACTCCTCAGTTTTGATTTAACTTCAACCATTTTTGAGAACGAACATTCACAAGAGCAACTAGCAACTGGTATGACAGCAAACATTTTTAAAAGCGTGAAAAAGCTAGTGTATATTTTGTAGTTGTCTGATGAAAGGATCCAAGCCATCCAATAATCAAGATTAACACCTTTAGGAATGGAATTATCAAATTTTATTACACTCAGTTCGGCAAGCAATTCTTCTTTTTTATTTTAAATTTATTTATAATTAAAGTATACGTTAAAATTTAAAAACTATAAAATGTTTTTAATAGATTTATATTTTGAGGAATTGGGGTGATATTTTCAGGTATGCTACGAGCATTGTCCTCTTGTGATATTTCTATTTCTATGATGCATGTGCTCCATCCGATTGATCAATTTCCGAATTATTTTTGAATCTAATCTTGCAATTGACGAAGGGGAATATGATTCACATCTCCCTCGGTATCCTCATCACCAGACTCCTCATCAGTTAAGACGTTAACATCTGGAGGCTCATATATATTGCATCTACATCTAAGTCGTCGTTATAAACCATTTCCACGGCTTCTTGAAGAGTAAACCCTTTCCTATAAAAAAGAAAAAGAAAACAAAAACAATAAAACAGGCAAAATAATCCAGACTTACTAAATACCAAGACAAACAAATATATCAGAAACAATCAACTGTAAACTCTAATCCCATAATGTTTAACCCTAAATCTTAACAGAACAAAAATAGGTAGGTACGCTCTAAAATAATGTATTTATCAAAAGACACACATATCTATATTATATTCACACATAATGGCTTATTGTAAAAAAAAGGTAATAGGAAGGCCTAGCGTTGCATATATGTAACACACAACTTTTAGGTAAGCTATAACAAAATACAAAACAGTTTTCCTAAATCTAACCTAAGAGGGTCCAAAATATATACTTATTAATGATTACACTAAAGATATTTAAGGTTAAAGTAATGTATTATTATTGTTATTATTATTACTTACTCGAAATTGGTTTCCATTTTTCAAACTCTTATTAATCAGCTGTTTTTTGTCTGCTGTTAAAACGCATATAAACAACAATATTCCAGCAACTAATGTTTAGAATATATAAAATGATGTCTCTGTCTCTTAGTAACATAGGCAGCGCCATCCATCCTCGAAATGAAAAAACCTAAGCACAGTAATCTACTTCATGAATCACTGCAGCCGTTGCATAATATAAGCGTTGAGTGAGAAATTTTTCACTCAACGATATAAGTAACGGCTTTTAAGGGCTAATTTGGGTCTGTAAATACCATTAGAAAGAGGCCTACATACGTTCGTATGACACATGGAGACTATAGTCTCCATGGTATGACATATGACGACTAATTTAAAAGATGGCGTGTATAGACACGTTTTTATCCGAAGTTTAGATTTTTGTTGTTTAGTGTTTTCTTCGGCTAAAACTAACAATAAATTGGTTTCCGTTAGTAAGCAGATAGTCAATTTTCGATTTTATTCGCATTCTTAGCTTGCGTCGCTATCTAGCGGAATATAGTTGCATCATACTGGAAATAATAATACAGACTCCACCTTATGACTTCGAAGCATATTTTAATATTTTGTCGCTAGATGTCAACAGCCATTTCTACTTTTTAGATTTTATCTATATAAAATATAAACCAATGTTATTTAAAACTTATGGGATGATTATTGTATATGTCTGATAATAAAATATACTGTCCGTTGTGCTAGTTTTATACTGTGTGGTGAAAATTTTATCAAGCTGGTTAATACTAGTCAGCAATTTATTGAAAATAAAGGGTACATACAGGAAGACTTATTTACTATTTCTATAATTTTACATACAAAACCGTAAAAATATTAAGATATAATGGCACAAGAGGATGTGTTTATTTTCAACAGATTTATATTCACTAGTAAAACTTATATTTCTCTATTGGTACTCTGGGATTGACTTTATGAAATAATCTTTAATCGTTGAGTTCACTCAACGCTTTAATTTAGCCAAAGCCTACTATATACTGAAAGCATTCAGAAAAATATCATTTTTTTGGCAACAGTGAGAGTAGTTGCGTCTATATACTTTTATGCGAAAGTAATTTTACCAAAACAGTCATTCATCACTTGTAAATATTGTTTTTCCTACTTACTGATTCTTCGTGCAACTGTCGCCATATTAGCGGACCATTTAAAGTTTGTCAGGGTTTATAATTATTATCTATGTAGGAACGCTTTTGCTTTACTCTTTATGGTGTTATAACTATCATAGTCAGAATAATATCAATAGAAAGTGAATATGTTTGAAAGTTATCATTTGCCTGAATATTTTTCTTTTTTTGATCTGTTTAAATAAATTTTTTCTCATATTTTGTGAATACTGTGGTGATAATCACTGAGACCTAAAAGATCTGTTGTGTCTCCTCCTTCCACTCAGTTTCAGATAATAGTAGGTCCTTTAGTCATTTTCATTGGAGGATTTTAGTTGGTTGTAGCTTCCAAGGAAACTTTTTGTTTGTCTTAGCCCTAATAGATCTTTCTAATGGTCCGATCTTCTATTTTTTCGATGTGAATTATTTCTTCCAATATTACATTGGTGCTGATACCATAAAAGTGTACCGGTCCTGAAAGGGATGTTTCAGCCCTTGTTTTGGCTAGTTCATCTGCTACTTTATTTCCTTCTATTCCAGTGTATCCTGAAATCCACAGTAGGGTGACAATGCTGTTCTTGCCTAGTTTATTCAGTTTTTGAGACATTCCCATACCATATTAAAACTGATTACACAAGAACTCAGTGCTATAATGGCTGCTTGATTATCCGAGCAGATAATAATTCATTGCCTTTTATATGTATATTTTATCAATATTACCGAGCAAGTTGTGGAGTGGTCTCGCTCTCGGCTTGCTCGGAAGGACCAGAGTTCAAATCCCTGACCCGTCTGACCTACTATGAGTTTTTTCAGAGGTTTTCTCGTAGCAATAGGCGAATGGCCAGTATACACTCTCGGCCACCTACCACCGTTCCCTCCACTCCCATACGCGAACCCAAATCTCCTCACTCCTTCCAATGCTAGCTAAAGAATCTAGTTGCCCGCTCCTCTTAAGGGGGAAAATGAAATACACACAGGGGTCATCTAAATATGGCGTAAATAGCTGATTTAAAGATGCTTGGGGTTTCACCAAAACTTCTAGAGTGTTTGGTTCCTAGCCCGTAGACTGATGTTCCAGTCCCTTCTATTGATCTGATCTGTATACCATTGTTTTCCATTGAATGGAATTCTTTCCAAGTTTGGTGTAGGTGCTGGTATACGATTCCTTCTTGTTACTGTATTGAATTTCTTTAAAAAGTTATACTTTTTCACCATTCCATCCTGTGGCATGTACCAGGATTTCTTGAAAGCGAGGAGAGGGTTTTTTTGATGATCTTCTCTACTTACTCTATATCTTGTTCTTTCTGCAACACTTTCCACCATCACATTATGTAGTAGCGTTAACTTGAGAACCATTTTCATAGTCACCGATGGGCATTTCTCTCGTTCTCATTAGGCCAGCTCTATTATTCCACGCAGTGGCTAGGGACATCCACCTCATGATCCTTGCGCTACAAGCCCAATTTTCGCTAACAGGCTTCTGCACACTATTAGAGCTATTTTGCTTGGTGTTATATCTTTTCGTGTTTGTGACACAGGAATTTACTATCTAGTGTCAGACTTGATTGATTGATTGATTGGATCAGCACACCAGTCAAAGGATTGATGTCCTCGGCACCTCAGCCTTAAGGCTTTTTGTGCTCTTGTTTGTGCCGTTTATGTGAAGAGACCAGCAGCCCTTATCAGGCTCAGCAGACTTTTCACTAGGTTCTTCTTGGAGAAATCCTCCCTTGGAAATTCTAGTCCTAGGAGTCTATATCTCCAGTGAGATAGTGCTTCACAATCAAAGAGTGTCAGACTTACATAATTGACTTCTTGTCTCCATTCAACCTCTTTTTGATCAACGATTTTGAGGTATTGTTTTCTTTTTTAAGTGAAGGCTTTAAATATGGTTTTGGTGGGGTTGATGTTTAGCTTACACCAGCTATTCGTATAGTTGAGTCCGTCCTCATGCCGGGAACGCTGAAGTCTGTTGGTTTTGTGCTCTACTCCCACATTTTGTTCGCCCTCTCAATTACCCCCGTGCCATCTACACGATATAGGTCCATTTGGAAGTGCTCCGTTGTTCCAGGTAAACATTGGCCTCTCCGAAAATAGTTTGTCTCCTTTCGGTGTCTCACAGTCAGATAGGACATGTGTTACGGTCTCGATCCTCATGCCACTAAGTCTGCAGTTGAGAATCCCGTTATACAGTCCCACTTTGGTGGTCTTTTACCGAGGCATGACCCATACAATAATCTGTAATGATAATAATTGTAGCTCTTCTGCTCGTTTAACACATGTTTTTCGTATGAAAGTCTTTCTTTCTTTGTGGTCCCAAGAACTGGTTTTGGTCCAACATTTATTGTTATTGAACATCTTCTCGATAGCTAATCAGCTTGTTTATTTCAAAAAATATTGTCTCGGCGCCCACACTAATCTTACTTTAGTGCATTTACTAGTCTGCTGTTACTCTTCCTTGTAGATATCCTCTGGTTGTGCTGATGCAGACCATGTATTGATTCGTCTCTGCTACTCTAGTGGTACGCAGTTCCAACATCCACTTCAATCTTGTGCTGTCTACACTTCTTCTTTTTAATACTCTTCCACAGCCTCGTGTGGAGTATTGTCAAAAGCACAACGATGTCAGGCTAATTGGACATTTTTAGTTTGCTTTGCCCTTTTTGCATAGAAATATGTTCATAGTCCATATTATCCTTTCGTTACTACTTATGTGGCTGCTTGTACTGTTGAGGATTTACTTCCTGGAAAATGGGTTTCTAGTTTCCTCACTATCGGTGTATGATATCCGTACGTTAAAGACATTTTTCATTTCCTTCCAACACGTTTTACAGTCGATCGAATGAGAATTGACACCCTGTATGAAGGAACACTCACCCTTTCCATGCCGTCCAGCTGTAAATAAGAAAATTCGTCCACTCCGAGAAAATATTTGAAATGCAAGCGTCTTTCACTTTATGCTTTTCGGGAAATAGCTGCAGACGCTTGCAACAGACAGAGTAAGTCTGCCTTAGGGCAAATAGGAGTCCCCAAGGAGTAGTGAAATGCCCTTCGGTTCAAGTAACAGTTCCTAGATGGTCATCTTTACATGCCTGGCTCGAGACGTTCACTTCGGCATGTATATAAATTACTCAAGTTTATGATCGTAGACCACACCACAACCTCATTTTAGTATTGATAAACTCTTACTAATTCAAACCTATCAGGGAAAATTGACCACATCACGTCTAGGGAAAGGGTTACTACTAAGCTACTATTAAGTTTCTGATAGGTATTTAAAAAACGGATGATATAAGTAAACAGTTATTATTAAAATGTAATAGTTTATTTTAAATGTTGCTTTTATTAGTATTATTCCTGGATTGAATACTGCTACTTATAGTAAATGTATTATTATAAAAAAGTCTCTTTTGCCAAAATGAGTATCGAGTATTATTAGCTGGATAATTTATTCGGACTCCGTTTTTATGTAGAGGGTCGAAAGTTATGTAAAGGGGTGATGTGTAAACATTACCACACTGGAGAACACTGGGGTTTTGTCGTTGATACAACACTTTACAGATGTTTTCTGGAGCGATTAGACGTAGCCAAATTCGGTTACGAAATATATACTATTTTGTATAAATAAATAGGTTTACTCAAATATCACCAGTTATAGATAATCTATTATTAGTATTTGGTAGGGCAATTATGTAATTCATGGTTAAAAATTAGACAATCTGTTAACTCCATTTTACTTTTATGTATGCATAATAAGCTTTAACATTTTAACGAAAATTTTTCATTGTACACCATACCTCTTAAAATTTAAATCCTAACCTTGACTATGTATAGATTAAAACATTTGTAATAGTGGAAACTTCGTCAAATATAACTGCGTGCAATTAATTTTCACCCACTTCTTATAGACACTTATATAGATTTAGCACAAAAAGCGAACAAACTCTTTCAATTTTGTCAAACGGGTAATATGTTTTCTTTTTGTTTCTTGTAGTATATTAATTTATTTTTTTAAATAATTTGCGAAATGAAACTATGCGGTAGCGTACGAGCTACCGTTATCAAGAATATTGTATTTTTCAGGAAATTTGTCCCTGACACTTACAATAAATCCGAAAACTACATAATCAATGGAAATATGTCAAATTTTTTAAGGTCCATCCACAGTAGATTATATGTTTGACCAAAATCAAAATTGACTATAAATACATTTTTTTTTGTAATTTCATATAGTAGGAATGGAATCTCTAAAGTGCATGATAATTTTTGTATCCAAGCACTTTTTTTAATTTTTTCGGTTTTTACTATTGGGCTCTTTTGATATTATGTTCACTGAATCCCAGTGAACATGATGTCCCTCTTCTTAAGTGTGTATCTAGCTAGATATTTCAGATGAATATAATTTCCCACATTTTGCATTTCCTAGATTTGCAGCTAGCTCGAAGATTGAACTGATTACCAATTTTGTTAATTTTTTTCGTAATTCCAACATACGGTACTGTTTTAAAAATTATGTTATAGTTGAATTATTATTATTGGTATTATTATTATTGGGTATTACGAATGATTTGTTACTAATTTCTTTGTGTATAAATTTTGTCGGGTGAATGTTATTGCTTAAAACTATCTTAAGTAAATTTTTATCCATCACAGATCCCATTCCAAGTAGACTATAATACTATCAGAATGTTATTACAAAAAAAAAATGCGATTGTAAATAACACTGAACATAATTGTCTTTTGTTGTATATTAAAGTAACCATATTGTTGTTATAGAAACTATTAGAGAGTCTCTCAGAACATGGTTCAAACCTAGCATCTCTAAACGCTTTGGTTCATCGGTACTCATTAGATAATGAGGATTCCGAAGAATTTAGCGGAGCTACATTGAAAACAGAAATTTCAGAATTGTACGAACTATTCGACAATGCACGTACTTGGTAAGTAATTTTTTTTCTTAAAAATTGTGGGAATTATAAGAATAATAAATTATTAACTATCCCAATTAAAATTGACAAACCGACACAGACACCGAAAGATACTTTTTGAATATCTTAACATCGTCGAGTGTGAACAATCAATTTTACCACAATAAATATCTAATTTATAATCACTTGAGAGCAGTTTAAAAAAAAATGACGAAGCATAGTTCTCTTTGCTTTAACTAATTTTATTAACTTTAGTATTATTATGAATATAAATTTTTGCTCTAATTAAAATATTAACTACTAGACCACCCGAGACCATAGGAGGTTCATTTTGGTTATTATTATAATACAGTGGAATAATAAAAACTATACAAAATGCAAATGTAACTTTCTAATAACAAAAACAAGTTAGATAGGGATGTATAATACTGTACTGAATACATCGTTTATTGTCCAAGAGCTGGCCAGCACAAAAACCTAGCCTATCGTTAAACAGCATAGAGTATATTTGAAATATTAGTACCAACAGTAAAAAATCATTTAGTGCCTGGGCAACATCTTAAAATTACTTTATTTTATTTTTTAATTCATCACTGTACCCATAAAGAAACACCTTGGAATTACAATAATTCAATAAAAACTTATACGTCTAGAAACTTACACACAGGGTGATAACTCTGTTACATTGGAAGATACGACATATAAAACTAAAGTCTGTCCCAATGCAGTTGATACCACGGATCGGGGGTTCGGACCATAAAATAGTTGTAAACCATAGGCGCGACGGAACTACCTGCCCCGTAACCTATTCAGGTACAGACCAATTTCCTGTTAATATTTAAATCTAACTACCTGTATAGAAAAATATTTGAAGTAGTTAGTATTCGGTAACTAGCAAGCAGTGGCGTAGCTATCAAAGGGCCAGGTGGTGTAGTGCACCAGGGCCCCGAAGCCCAGGGGGTCCTCAAAAAAAGCTGTTCATCAAACCATCTTTCAAATAAATCGGCTGTCATATCTTCGTGATAATCAGCGGAAGACTTTGTTATATTTTTAGCCGACAATAGCAACGCATTAGGTACAAAGCCATTCTAATAGAGTCGAAGTATGGATTTAGCTTACTAGGGATAAGTTCAACTCACTGTTCCCTATTCTTATTCCTATCAATAATTTTGAAGGCTAATATAAGTTTAAACTACGCGTAAAGAGGGGAGGAGGGCCCGATTCTTTCCCTATGCACCAGGGCCCTTGTCCCCCTAACTACGCCACTGCTAGCAAGTAACGTCTATTCGTCTAATTAAGATGGCTTCAAATTCAAGTTTTTCTCCAATTCCTATTCAACGAGTTCGCGAAAGTGCATATTCTCTGCGGGAAAAAGTTATTCAGAATTCAGTTTTTGTAATAGATATCATTCTCGATTAGTAGAGAAGCTTCCCCCAAGTTCATGAAAAGTGTTAGACAGCGTAAGGCAAAGTTTAAAAAATTTGTAATCGATGAAATCGCAAAAGATAGAGGTATTATTGTACATCGTTTAACCCCTTACCATTGTGAGCTGAACCCAATAGAGCTTATATGGTCACAAGTCAAAGGTTATGTTGCCAGGAACAACAAAACTTAAAAACTTCAAGAAGTACGGCAACTTTTGTTGGATCCATTGGCGAATGTGACTGCCGAAAACTGGCAAAGCGTCATAAAACATGTTATAGCTGAGGAGGGGAAAATGTGGGATCTTGACGACTTAATCGACGAAAGTACAGAGATCGAACCGTTAGTTATTAACTTAGGACAAGGCGATTCTTCATATTTTTCTGATGAAGAATTTAGTTAATAATGCTGTATATATTATAGTTAGAGTAATGTTCATCTGCAATAATTTGTTATGTAGCAGGATTCCCTTTTTATCAATCCAACGTGGCAACTGCGCTTTTTGGTTGACCCGCCTTTTGAACTATCCGTTGGAGGTTGGAGTAGTGTGTTAATTAGTTCTTTAGAGTAAAGACGTAAAAACTCTTTTTCGTTTACCGGCTTTTCTCATTCCTATTTCTATTGTCATTTATTTTTATAACCATTTTGTATAGTTTTTGTGAATTAATAAATCGTTGCTAAACGGAATAATCTATCTAAAACCCACCCTCCGACGATATTTATATTGTCAACCTGTTACAGTTATAATTTTTGTATTTTTTACAAGAATATGTGTGTATATAAAGCTTAGTGCACAATTACTTTGTATTTTCATTATAATATTCATTATAATAAACGTTAAGCAAAAATCATAAATAACCCTGATCTACGACTATGCTCCGTTTCGTTCACTGTGAATGCTTAATTTGCAGTTTATTACCTATTGTTATTTGACCGATTACCGGGTGGCCTGGTCACAATTTCTTTCTTCTTAGTCTAGATACATTGTAAAACATAAATAAGAGATACAATTTTTTGAGACACCCGACCTCCGTTTTTAGTTTATTATAGGCGCTCTATGCTATCAACTCATTTGAAACGAACAGAGTCAAACTTCACATCTCAAAATTATTTTTTAATATATAGGGCGTTTCATACAGTTATAGTATATTAAAGTTACGGTTTTTTTTTTAATTGAACAAGTTTTATTTAATAATGGATTTCAAATTCGCTCATTTTTCCCATTCCGACAATACAGGGTTTTACTAAGTATTATTAAAGATGTGGCCGCTTTTATGTGTAAATCGTCACCCTGCATTATTTTATATCAACAACTGGAGGTTAATCTTTTAAAGCCAATATATTAGTCTAGTCTTTACAATTTATCATTTTGTACCCAAACCTCACGTCCATAATTTTCTTGCTTATTTTAAATGGAACATGCTGTATTTTATATCATATTCAACAACCACTTACAAAATACTTTTCTTTTTGTTTAACATTCCCGGGTACCTTAGCGTTACAGTTATTGCCCTATTTCGAGGTTTTGCGAAAAAAACTACATTTTCGTACTGTTTGTTAGAATTGGCGATGCCTGGTCAGCGTAAGAACACTTTCACTGGTTGGTTATGATTGTATTTGACTGAGGTAAAGTACGATAGAAATTTGAGGTCATAAATCACGAACCACTTGAGTTATCACCTGGCGGTCAATTCTACGCAGAGCTGTGTCTGCCCTAGCCATTAAATTTCGTCTTATAGGTAGATATAATGATACAAACACTTGTAAAGTTGCTGTTTTTTGCATATAAGTATTTGTATATAAGTTGAAGGTATTTATAAACAAAATTACTCACCAAAATCAATTTCACTTTTACTGTCGTAACCCAAATTGATAATAAACTTATCGTTGGGAATTTTTTCTATATCCATATATGACTTTTCCACCTTTTTAATTTGGGAAACAAACTTGGCCCAGCTGCTATCAGGAATGTTGAACTTAAGGTTGGAGAAGTATTATTTCTTCGAACTGGTGACTTAAGCTGATGCCATACAGGGTGAGTCATGAGGAATTTTACATACTTAGAGTTCCTCGAGGAGGATGTCATATGTCTACTAAAAAGTGTCAACTCCTCTTCATTATTAATTTACAGGGTGATTTTGGAAATTGACCACATATTTTAATTGGCTGTAGTGTTTACACGGATCATTTGATTTTTCTAATTTTTTCATGATACAGTACACTACTATCATTGTCTAACAATGATCAATCAAGCATTCGACTGGATTAAATGTAGTTTAACTTTCTCCCTTTTATTTCTGAAATTGGAAAGGGTTCTAAATCGACCTTGGGAGACTTTTTATTGTCAAATAAATTTAAATAAAAAAACTGTCAACAAAAACCAAAAATATGAGATAGGTATTTTAATCCAGACCTGGGAAAACTTTTAAGGGACACACACTTTTATTGCTTATCTACATTTCGAACAATATGTGTTAATGAGGGTCGTCGGCTAATATTGATTTACGACCTTCTTTGATTTCTGGTTTTACTGTACAATTCTTTTCTTTTCAACGATCTTGGCGTGTGCTTGAAATAATCTACAACGGAATTTTCAATATCTGTCTCCCTCTAATACACAGGCGCGTAGCTCACTAATAAGTAGCACGCTTGTTGTACTAAAATGTAATGTGCCAATTACCTGAAAAAATTAATTTCGGGAAAGTAATTGACCGATTTAATCGCACAAGTACTTTGTTTGCCGAATCAAAACTTATATTTTTCATAATAGCTAGGCACACATACCAATTATACGTCAAAGACAAAAGTCATGACCAATCAATGGAATAATTCTAATGTTCGTTGTGAGTACTAAAATTTAAAATATTTTTTATAGTGTTTATTGATAGACTAGATATTTTGCAGCCAGCTATTGGAATATTAGTTTATGTGTTATTCGTTCAAATTTCTCTCTGATTTTCCCCGTTATCACGACACCCCTGTATCAGAGTAGTCGAACCATTATTACTTTTTATGTCTACTCTCTTAAAAAATCGACTAAGGGGCGAAACATACAATTCAATATATCTTTTCCAGTGTTACTGATGAATTATGCCAACTAAAAAGCCTGTTGCCGGTGTGGAGAACACTGGAATCGAGGTTGGAACAACTCCAGAACGATCTGAAAAAGGACGAGAAAACTATTCAAGTCCTCGACTCCTGTTTATCAAATGGAGCTTTTACCGACCAAACAGCTGCTTCTGTTCGAGAGGTTGCGAAGTTGTTATCAGAAACCACGTCATCAGTAAGTTTCATTTAATTTTTTAAATATTATTTCAACCATTAAAACCAACTAACTTAAGGTAACAGTGAATCAAGTTAAATTATACTAAGCAGAAAAAGCAATTTAAACAATAAAACACATAATAGAAAGACTTTTATTCAAGAATTCAACTTATTCACGGATTAGCATATTTTTATCCAAGTGGGCTTGGGATATTTAACAATTACTTAATAATCAGCTTTATATCCTAATAAGCCATTTCACAAAATATGTCTCTATCTGAATGTGTAATGTCTCTTAAATTAAAACGCGCATATTTATCGCGTCACATTCCTTATAGTTTTAAATAGCAGGGTATATAATTATTTGATAGTGCATCGCTTTAAGCCAGTGATTATCAAATTTTAATACGCAAACCTCTGACCATAAAAAACTTCTGGTGATCTTGAACTTTCTATAATTGTACTCAGAAGCCTGTCAACGGGTATAAATGACAAAGATGGCTGAGTACTGTCAACATCATTTAATACCTTTAAATTAGTAGAAAACGTTTTAATCAATACGTCGTTTGCTGTATTCCAATTTCCTTTACATTTTCTTTTTTCCCGATGAAATTAGTCATTCGTAATTGATTGGGATGTATATGCTTCCTTAGGAGACAGTGACCGGTAACCTAACCAATTTCCTTTTTTGGCTCCTACTGAGGTATAATATGAAAAAGTTAAGGATTACAGTTCTGCCTGACTATCGGGGTTTATTGGCTTCTATACCACTTTTCGATGTTCATTTCCAAACACGTGTCTATAGCATAGATTTGCCCTTAGAATATGGATGCAAACTTCCTCAAAGATGCGTAGACATTTCTCCTGGGTTTAGTAGCGTGAACTCCAGCTCCTGTTACTCAATTATATCTACACCATCGCTCCATCCTGACTGCATGTTTGCCACCCATTCTAGTTTAACTGGATATTGTATGATTGGCTGTCGTTAATTATTATGGCCAACATGCTATTACTTCTCCTTTCAAGGAGCGAGTTTGTGATAACATCTGTTATTCTATCGGTTTCTTTGTGCCAATTCCCAACACGTTATAGCCTGTATGCAGCCATTGTCACATCCGGCAAGAAGCGGAAGATTTAGAATTATGCGTTGATCGAAGATGGGCAGACTCAAACTTATGTTACAAACGTAATGAATATTAATCAATCCAGTGTTTCGAGAGCCGTATTCCGATATAGAGAAGCGGTAAGAAGGTTTGCTGTTTCGGGTAGCCCTCGTTGCTCAAACCGTCAAGGTGGTCGCATTTGGCGCTTACAAGTATTGCGACATTTTACAACATAATGTTGTAACATTTGCGCTATATGTTGGGGATTAATTCATTTCAATGAATAATATTGCACGGCTACATGTGGCAAGCACTGTATCTGAATACCTCGAAGAGGTTGACTCAGAAATCTGGGACCATCTAATATTCAGGTTTGGGACGCGAAATATTGCTCCAATGAATCTTCTAGAATTCGAACATATAATAGTTCAAGAGTGGGATAATCATGATGAAACCATACGAGAGCAGTAATTATAACAGGAGGAGGAAAAACACAATATTAAATTGTAATCGTATTATTTTATTTCGAAAAAAGTTTTGTTTTTTACTTTTTAATTAATTTGTAATTATTGTTCTTGAAAAATATATTATGTAATAGTTTTTGTGTGGAGTTACCTTACTTTTTATAAACACTGTATAATAGTTAGTCTGGGCAATGTAAATTCTTACCTCTAAAATAATTGGGTAAGAATATTTCGACTATTACGTTGTAAAACATCCATTTTGAATAGTTTCATATAAAGGAAATTTAAAATATTAGAATTCATAGACTGATATGTATGTGGTGATCTTCCTGTATATTACAAAAGAGTTAGAATACCAAACAATGATGGCTGAGAGTTGTGTGTGAGAGTGCGATGCGGGATGCGGGTGTGCGACGACGCGCGAATGGGTTCTGACCAACGTAATGCTGCTGTTTCCGGATCGTTAATAGTCTTCCTTTCGGTTTCTGGTCACGTATCTAGAATGTTCTACGGAATCAGCGTAAAAATACAAATTTAATATCGGATCGTAGGAGCTCACTTAGGCCCCGAGGTCAAGCAATGCCTAGAGCCTACACGGGATATACCCAGATTATTACTGACGATTTTCACTAGGACCTTCCGAACACAAATATTTATGTACGACCTTCCAATATGAGAGTTAAACAGACTAAAACTATGCTGGCTAAAGTTCCGGTCAACTAAAATAAGAATTATAATTAATATTATTGTTTAGCTTATAGGTACTTATATATTCGTAAAGTATGGAATAACTTCGATATTTCATAAACAAAAAAAATTGTAAAAAAATCTGAATGTTGTACCTTTTATATTCAAACATTATTATACAGGGTAATAGACCTTAATGTGATGACGTCATCTGCAATTTTTTAAATGTTACACTGTTTACATTTTTCTACTTTTCTAAATTTCCTTGAAGAACTGATTTCAGAAATACTACATAATATAGGATCTTAAATACGTATGCGGTATTGGCAAATATTCAGTAGTGTCATAAAATGTGATTTTTAACACCCTTCAACTGTGTAAATTACGTAAGACCCTAGGTAAGTATATAATATTTTTGGAATCACAAAATTCAGAAAATAGACAAAATGGAAGGGTTTTTACATTTAAAATATTGCCGATGACGTCATCACATTAATGTGTATCACCATGTATAATTAAATTTCCATAGTTTAGAACATTAAAATTGAAAATCTACGTGGTGTAGATTTTTTTAAAAAGATTTTTCGTTTCGGAAATATCGATTTTATTCCATAATTTACGGAATACCTACATCTAGTGTATCCAGTGGTTGTTTGCAAAACTACTCTTATTCTCAATAAGTACTTAAAAATTAGCATAATTACTGACCTCTAAGTGTCCTTCGATCTCTGTTAATATTTTGCATGGAAAATAAATTTAGTAAATTTTGAAATGAAATTCATTTTTGATAATTTTATCACATCAATAGTTAGCTTTTGCGTTTTCTAAAAATATTAACTATTTATCTTGCTTCTAAAATATCGACTTATTATATATTTTTGTAAACCCAAGCCCAACAGTTTAAATCGCTTATGAAAGAGTAGATAACATTATTAAAGTATCTCATGTTCACGTCAAAGTAACACTCCGATGTTCGGAGCATTAGTCGCAGTCTCTTAAGGATTCAACCTTAACAAGTGGGAACTTCGCTACGGTCTTTGTTGTCCTTCGAATTCCCAAGTTTATAAAGGGCCTACCGGCCAATATTTTTCAATCAATTGGACCGGATTCTGTAGAGAAGAAAAAATAATTCCCTGGAAAGTTGTAAAAAATCTAGAAAACTATTCGACGCTATATCGCACCATTTTGCGGGTATTTTACGTTAAAGAAGGAAACTCTCCACAATGTTGAACAAAGGTATAATTTAGAAAATATTATGAGCTAGAGACGAATTTTTTGGAGAAGTATTTTGAATTTTTGTTAATAAATAAATATTGGCATACCAGTAATGTTTGTTATTACAGATTCTAGTTATAATGGAATTTGTTTAACGTACTATCAGGAAGAGTAAATCCTGACATTTTTTATGAAAGAAAACTTTAGACAAAGAGTGGAATTATGAATTTTAAGTAGCTTTTACTTCTTAAAATAATAAGATATCAATTACAAGATTTGCGCACTTCATACACGATTAACACTATGTCTCTATGTTATTACTATATCTTGGAGTAAAATTTGAAACGGAAAACAGAGGTAATATAATTGAGAAACAATGGTTCTTTAAAAAACTTATAGGTTATCTTAGATTTCGGTTTAAAAACTTCTATACATTGGCGTCGTATTAAGAATAAACTATCAAATCTGCGTATTTCGTATAGGAAATTTGTTTTTGAAATATATCGTATCGATAAAATATCGAAATTTTTAGTATTACCTAATACTTTTCATAATGGTATTTTTTAATATTAATATTTTTAAAACAATATATTTATAACGGTACGGTGTATCGATACTTTACACAGTATCGCCCATCTCTATATGTCACATTTGACGTACTCAGGAAATTTATTTATTTTGAAATTAGAATTGTCAATAATACCAAATTATTACTTTCCGTTCTACACTCGCTTTATTTAATAAAGAAATCAAGGGTCGTGGACAAAGTATAGTATTCTACTCGCAATTTATGGCCATTATTCACTCGGGTAACTTGCGCCCCTCGCCTACTGCTCGGGACGCAAACGTCACCCTGCGTGAATAATGGCCATCATAAATTACTCGTTTAATAATATACTATTCTCAGTACCTTTTGGTATACCACACAAACCATTTAACGTCAATGTATCAACTACAACAAAGTCCATTGTAATAATCGATGTGCACGTTTGTTCAATTCTTTTATTCAATTGTGACGTCACGTGTTTATAAAGAACTAGACATTCAATGTTTACTTTGTGTATCCTATTATTTTTCTTGAAAATAGTATTGCAGTAGAGGGTTCATCACAATTTTTATTTTCTTCAGTTTCCCTTTCATCGGGATCTTTCTTTTATTTGAAGGTAGCTAAACTTATGACATGAGCTAATTTTCCGGATTCCACTTGAAATTATCTCAACATATTCTCAGACATTCATCTATAACATTGGTCTTTAGCAAGTTGACTGTAAACGATTGGCCGTACATTAGTAGTATCAACAGAATATTGGTTTTTCATTATTCTTTAATATCTCCTTTTTATTTTATTTCACATGCTTTTATAACTTGCAATGTACCTACCTATGTTTGTCAGGGAGGAATATTGCAACGGAATTTTAAATCAGTTATCTTTAACCGATTGAGCTGAAATTTGGTATAGGTACACGCTTATTTTGGATGACAAAGCAAGCTTAGCTATGTGACGTCAATCTAATTCCAATATGGCGGATCATTCAAGATGGCGCACTAGTTACTTTTTCTGCACTACCACAGTATGGGTATTAGATACATGAAAGTGCTTGCTGACGAGAACTAATACAACGTCACATTAAATCCAAAATATGGGGGAGGGACAAATTGTTGGAAGGTCTAATTATTGGAAAAATGACTCTGCTAAACTAACGGGCAAACGACGCATTAAATGAAATGCACAGACAAACAAGCTTTTATTTAATTGCCATAAAACGAAGAAAATACTCTTTGAATAAAATCAGATCAATCAATTTAGTACATGTATAAAAGCTTGTCGCGACATTTACCTGTGCACTAACTAGTCCTGCTTGACATACTTATTATAAGTAACTCTATGAAAGAAAATGTTTCCTATAAAATATGCAAATCTCGCGACAAGCTTTTATATCATTTAATAAATTGTGTAATACATGTACTAAATTGATTGGTTTGATTTAATTCAAAGTTTATTTTCTTCTTTTTAGTGCAATTAAATGAAAGCTTGTTTTTAAAAAGTTTGTTTTAACCATTAATTTATTCTTAGTAGCAACAGTGGGCGTTACGGATCTTAATTTATTTAGTTGATATTTCCCAATACTTTATCTCCTCGTTGCTCATTAACCTATTAATTCTTTTGTTGCCGTCGTCAAACACTATTTTTAACTCCCATTGTTTTTTTAAATAACATATTATTATCATATATTATTCGTTTGTTAAGCATCTAGCTGTTTTAATAAACTTCTAATAAGGTAAGTTTCACAGTGATTGATTGGTTAGTAACCACCAGTCAGAGGCTTCGAGACCTCAGTACCTGAGCGTTTATGCTTTTTGTGCTCTTGGTTGTACCGTTTTTGTGAAGAGGCCAGTAGCCCTTATCAGGCTCAACAGTCTTTTCACAAGGTTCTTCATGGAGAAACCCTCTCTTCGATACTCTAGTCCTAGGAGTTTATTTCTCCAATAAGACAGTGCTTCACATTCGAAGATAATGTGGGATGCTGCTTCCTCCTTTTCCATGCACAACCGACAGATAGGTTCCTCCATATATATGCCAATTGTATGCATCTGCTTCCTTAGGGTACAGTGACCGGTGAGTAGTCCCATCACTTACCTTACCTGGCCTCTGCTGAGGTTTAATATTCGTTAGTCACCGACTTCGAGGAATTTTTTTTGACCTGAAATTTGCTGTATTCCTGCTTTGGCGAGTAGCTGCAGTACCTCTAATCTTTAGTTTGAATCCACTGAGATGTAAAACCACGTGCAGCAGTTTTTGATATTCCAAATACTGGTTTAGGACCATTACATGCAGCTTCAGACCCTAGCTTTTATAGGGTGTCTACAGTTTCTTTCTCCACAATACCCTTGCGTCTCGGGACTTAAGAGTTACTCTAATATGGTTTACGAGGATTAAGAGTTATTGTAGACAGTCCCAGACAAGTATAGATTTGATGCTAAATATTTCAGTGCTGCCTGACTATCTATAATAATAAGGATTTCTTGGCCTCTATATCCCTTTTCGATGTTAATTTCCAAACACGTATAAATAGCGTAGATTTCCGCCTGGAATACGGATGCAAACTTTCCCAGCAATGCGTGGACATTGCTCCTGAATCTAGCACCGTGGACTCCTAGATCCGTCAGCGTTTCTTCCATCTCAGTTTAGCTAGAGATGGTATGGTTGGTTGTAGTTAATTGTGGCCAACATGTTATTACTTCTCATTTCAAGAAGTGAGTCCCAGTAAAAAAGATGCACTTTTTTTGAATAATAGATTATGTAGTTACTTTTTCAAGTTATTATTCACTTACAACAAAAATCAGTTGCTTATACTAATATTCACATCAAAATACTATTTAAGATTTGCTATTACGCAACATATTTGGAATTCGTATCCCTTTAGTAACTCCACGTAACTACGCGCCTGGACAAAAGTTTCTGACCGTAGTAGCGCTTGAAGCTTCAAGTTTCACATAGAAAGACATTCCGCCGGCATCATGGCGGTAGCGGGATGAAGTGGCCGACGCTCTGCTACGGTAATGAAAAGTGCCGCGTCGCATACTAAACAGTTTCAGATGCTGCGCTCATTGGCATAGCTGTGCTATAGCTTCTAGTGTGAACTTCGTCTGTCGGTTTGGAGCAAAAGCGCTGAAAATGGGAAAGCTGCTTTTCAACTCTGGTAGCAGCGGCTTCTGAAAAAAAAAAGAAAATCAAATATTTCTTTGTCTGCTGCTTGGTAATTTATTGGAGATTTAGAAACAATAGAAAAGTTAACCGTTGTAGCAGTTTGAAGTAGGCACAAATGCTGAGAAATCGATGAATTGTCTTAAGGATCCTTAATCTTTTCTAATATTCATTAATTACTTTGATACAAAGTAATATACAAAATGATGCTCTCGTTACGTAATATGAAATCTAAAACAAATATTTTATATGTATTTGAATGGAATTTTTTTATACAATTTCTTCGGTAGCTAAACATCGGAACAGACATCCCCTCATATCCACACAAACTCTCGAGCAGAACCCTCACGAATACACATCCCTATATACACTTGCACACTTACTCTCACACTTATACTCAGACACACACTCATACACTCACAATACTCACATACACTCTCATACACTCACAAACACTCACACACACACACACACACAAAGTCACACTTTCACACGCTCTTACACACTCAGACTGTTGTCGCCATTGTACAGCGTGTTCCAGAACGCCGTGCTAGATCAGAATTATACTTTTTTAAATGGGACATCTCTATATCACTTTGAATTCTACTTGACTCCGCTATAGCGATGATATGAGATTGTAATAAGTTATACAGTGTGTTTAAAAAGTTCTGACCACTTCTTCCTGAAAATCGTAATGAATTTATACTCTAAACTGCACAATTTGAATTCAGACTTTCACAACCATACGTCTGTGATGGTCGTTCAGTATCATAATTCACTAGACTTGCTTCCATATCTAAGAAACCATATAAAGGGCGAGACCAAGACCAAGATCGGACAACCAAGATCGAGTTCGTTTCCAAGACTGTCTTAGTATTGGCCTTGGTTCGCGCTATGCTCATCACTATATATCATACGATGTCATAAATATTACGGAACGTGTGTGTTTGGTGGACACAAATTAGGCAATTTATTATTAAAATATAAAATTAATCATTGGCTGTTTAATTTTAGAGAACTCAACCCATACAAGACATTTTAACGGAAGGATCATTCTCTGACAGTGGTATTTCTGACGAAGGGTCGGAGCAAGAGATAGGCGAGAGACAACGTAGGTTGGCGGCTATCCGTAGATTAGTACGACAACTTGAAATCGGCTTACCACCAGATTCAAAGGCGCGACTGACGATGAGAGAAAAATTAGCAGCAGCTGAGGAAGACCTGAAAGCTCTGCAACTTCGCTGCAGATCTCTTATAGCTCACACGTCAGCATGCTCTGGAACATTTGTTGACAGATTAAGGTAAGAAGTACTGTCCTCAATTTTACATTATTTAAATAATTTTGTTCTTAAAGTTTGATTCAATAAAATAGAAATTTTCATTTACTGTATTTCACTCCTTGGTACAAACATTGTATATTTTTTTGTAAATTGCATGAATTTCTCAAAATATCTTTTTGTAACCTAGTGTTCCCATATGTGCAAGTAAAATCAAAGAGATAATATTTTGAAGAACAAGTAATGTAGAGAATTAGTAGAAAAAAACAATAAAACCATGCAGAACAAGAGGGTGGAAACGACATTATTAATAATTAAACAAGAAGATCATGTGGGTACTATTCGTGATAAAAGAAATGCAACTTACCCAAATAAAGTTAATTTAAAAGCAAGGATCAAAGCCTGCTGGTTCTGTTTTCGAAAGAGATTGTGGTTTTTGAGACTTCCCTTAAATCAACTTTTGAAAAAGTATGAATGCTACAAAACATTATAGGCTTTCAGTAAAATTTGTTTTAATCGCGATTCTTTGTTGCAGATCTGTTCCGGAAGAAGAAATAACTTCGCGGGTACCTAAAACAGCTCCAGGAGATCCAGATAGCGACCCAGGAAGTAAACCTAACGGCAAATCATGGTTTCGACGAGTTTTCAAAGTATCTTTAACATTTCAGCTGATTCTGCTCACTTTCTTTTGTCTGAGCTGTTTGTTTGAACCAAGTTGCTGCGACTATATGAACAACTATTCTTGGTCACTCAGTCCTAAGTTACATTACGAGGCTCGTCCACCAATATGAGCAGTACTTAAGAGTAATGTTAAATTATGAAATTTTAGAACGTTTATTTAGTTTTTAAGAAACTTTTTAAATGGTATTTTCAATGTATCTAAACTTAATGTAGGATTTGAGAAACATCTCAAAACTTTCTTCACTATAAACTACGTTGGGAAATTAAAGTATAATAAAAATATCACAAAGAAGATACTTGAATGATGTATCTATTTCAAATTCATTTGTGACATCACCATATTGCACAGACACTTTGTACCTGTTATTGATAGTACCATTTAAAAAATATTCCATGATAATTTTATAGTAGGTAAGGTCATGTGAAATAATAAATTTTGATACCCTCAGTGTATGTATAATGTTGTTTTAGAGACGTAAAGTTATTTTTTATATTCCTGTTTATAATATGTCGCTATTGATAGAAATACAACACTGCAATATATTTTTTACAAATAGTATTTTACACAAATCACGAGTCTTTTCACATAAATTTAGTTGTAATTTGAACTTTGGATTGGAAACTAATTTAATAGGTTGGCTGCCATCGTATTATTCAAAAAACCGTTGACTCCAGCGACGGGGTTTTTTGCTCGAAGCGACTTAAAAAACTGCATGCAACATGATTATGGATGTTATCAAAACTTTACTGCATTTTTTCTTTTTTGATTGAGAATGAAGGTATAATTTACGCGGCTGGAATATGTCGATAGTTCACGCTGTTTCTCACAGATTAATCGGTTCTGCTACTGTAAACGCCTACATTTTAAATGTGGAAGTTGCAAATGAACGAATGTTGTTAACTCAATTCAAAGAAGAAATTGCTATAGAACTTTTACAAGTAAAAGTAGCTCAACATAATATTGTAGTTGCTCACGATAACCGACAACATCCTATGCTTGATGAAGGAACTGCAGGACGAAGAAGATGTGTCTTGTGTTATGATAAATTGCAACAAGAACACGGTAGATCTCATGCACAAAACAAGATCTCACAAAGTAGATATAAATGCTCAGAATGTTACAATGCTTGCACTTTTTTTTCAAGAGCATAAGTGCGTTAGATCTTAGGTTTTGTCACTTACATTTAATTTCATTTGAATAGTAGATTCTCTCATTTACTTTTTAATATTTCTGTTTTGTTTTTGTAGTTTTGTTGTTGCATGAATAAAGTTTATTTACTTGTAAGAATAGTGTCGTTTGGTTTCCATGACAAAAAATGTTGAAAAAAATTGATAGTATTGAGAAGCAGCTGTTGATTCTGAAAAATATAGGCCAATCACAGAATGCGTTCATTCCAGCCGACTATATTCACATCCATATGGTTTATATAGCATCGAGCATCAACCACAGTTAAGACAATTCCCATCCTCCAAATCCAAGGAAACCGCTCCCATATTTTTACATAAACCTCCCATGCCATTCGACTTCCTTACGGAAGTAAAAAATTCTCTAGATAACCTGCGTTATCTTGATGAATGCACTCCCTTCCTCCCAAAGGACGGTAATTGAGACTCCGATATCTCATACCGGCCTAGTACAGTCACAACTCTTCTGTTCAAGGACAGGGCAACGGGGCATACTTTAGCTTCACGCCCATCTCCTAACATCGGACACAAACTTCACCCTCACCACACCTACCACGCGCCGAAACAACGAAATTCCACGGACAAAGTGCACTAAAAACTTATAGAAGACCTCAACAAACATTTCAAAAAGACACTTTTTAATGCACTGCACTTTTCAGTGCAGAACACTCAATTCAGGTACTTTTCAGCACTTGAAGTGGTTCATACATATGAAAATACACAAAGACCTTCCGTTTCCCATTCCAGGATGCAGGTTTTATGTGATTTTTTCCTGCATCCTAACTTTCGCAATGATCGGAACCATTGCGGAAATTAACCAAATGGCCACAGCTGCCCCTACCGTGACCGTAAATTCACTTGCTTTTTCATTCAAAACCTGAAGAGGACTAAATCTCCTAAAACAGGGTAGAATTGAAAATGTTTGCAATATCCAATGAAGGATAATTTAATTCAATAGTAAAATCTTTTTCGAACAAAAAAAACACCGCTTTTCATGGCCACTGAAGGAGACCTATGCATGAGAAGAAACACATGGTGCTTCTCGCGGCTGTAAGACTTAATTTTTTGAGAAATACGTTATGATGATCATGGCAGCCAGCCTGTTGAAAAAATGTAGAGTGATGAAAAAAGCTAATTTAAGAGTAATGCTGTACTAGTATGTCTATTTTTAATACTTAAAAATTGTTTTGGATAAGGATTTCGATAAGTTTTTAAATGATTTTCAAGTATTGTACTAGATTTAGTGGTTGCTTGATGTATATGCATGCATATTTTTGAATATATTGCAGTTTTTGTATCGTGTGCCTTGAAAAAATCTTGAATTTTAACGCATTTACACAACAGTTTAAAAAAGTCAAAAATATTATTTGCATTTAAAGTGTAAGTAATATTTTGCCATTATTCATTTATTTATAATGCATTTGTTTTTCGAATGTTTGAACAGTTTGAGTAATATGTTTATAGTGTTTGAGATGTTACAATTGTCAATTTTTGGCATGGAATTGACTAAATGGTAGTTCGTTAAATTTGCACATAATATAAGACAACTGGTGAGATTTAATGAATTTTTTTAATAAAAATTCAATTTATTTCTACCATGAATTGTGGATATTTTTGTTTGTGGCAACACTTTTACGGCGAGAAGTTACCAATATTTTTTTTAATTAAATCTTAATTTTTAAAATATTTGCGGAACATGCCAAAAACTATGTATTTGATTTTAGCTATTTATTGTGTTGATAATTCAGTATTTGTTTATTTTGTTGTATAGTTCAACAAAAAACATTTTAGGTCTAGCACCGTGTGTATTTACGAATTATGCATAAAATTTATAATATTACAAAGGTAAATATAACGTTAGTTATCACATGATCTCTCGAATGTAGGTTGAAATATTTTCGTAAATATAATACGGTTATCTCTATACTACTGAAGCTTTCATGATTGTTGTTTGAAGAAATAGTATAATGTTAACCCCTTCAAAAACGAAAGAAAATGTGGAACAGAAATGTTAGTACAATCGTATTGTTTTATTCACTGTGTAAACGGTGAGTAATTATATGAATTAATAAATAATATAATTTTTCCAAATATCCTTGGATTTTTTTTTTACCAAAAATACCGTAATTGAAAATGGAAATTTTATCAAAACAGCGTTCTCAGGTAAATTAAATGATTGTAAACAGATTGAATAAAATTCTATTTTCTACTATTTAACCAAATTTCGATATAAAAACATCAAGTCAGACCACGTAACTATCATATTTTTTGATCATTTTCTTGCAGAAGTCAACATGATCCTTTTTGAATGTTTATCCAATTATGTGGAATTCTAAATTTGGCCCTATATTTCAAAGTAGTCGAAGTTTGCTTACATGAAAATATCAAAATTATTAATTCAGGACGAGATTTCAAAGTTGCCAGACTCCCCAAATTTCAGACAGTGTTTGTGGATTCTAAAGTAGACGGTTTATCAATTTTTGTGCTTTATTTGACTTGAAAAATTGATCTCGCTTCATCGACAATTATTTATATCAAAAATTTCAGATATAAATACCAGATTTGACGTGGCAATAATAATGTTATTTAATTCCAGAATATAAATAACCCACCATTGATTTATGATTTTTCTTTATACATGGTTATAGCGATGAAAGTAGGCTAGTTAATAAGCTATTGTCATTTACTTAACTGACGTTTTATTACGAGTCTTTGTCTGTTGTTTTAAATTGGTAATCCAGAGTTGAAAGGAAAATATTGATTAAGTTAATATGAAATTAACCTCGTTTTATTAATATATTCATTTCGAGGTTTTACCTGGAAACTTGTTTCGAAAATTGGTAAGTTTATAAATGTTGATGCCAGTGGCGGTCATATATACTTTGAGAGGGGGGGGCCATGGGCGATTGTCTGATACGACTGAACCACGGTAAAAATTCACGGTATGCTGACTTGTCGACTCAAATTGTGCACGCTCTGCGCATGACGTCACCTTGGAATCAGATATCAGAAATTGTTGGATAAAGTTGTACGTGTTTAGTTTGTTTTTCCTGAGATTTTTTGATTTTCTGCGTTAATTGATATTGTTTTAAACTAAAGCCAGTGTTTAAAATTATTATAGAGTTGATCTAAGTGTTTTTTTTTGTTTTAAAATGTTTAACTTTATTTTACTTTAATTATAAGACCATAATGCCGGGCTGTGCCGTGGCTACATACAAAAATACCAATCGCAATACTAAAGAAAGGGTATAAAATAAAATGGATTTCCAAAAAATGAAGACTTGGCGAAGCAGTGGATAAGTGTTTGTCGTCGTTAATTGCGAAAGATGTGAATTGTATAATGTATGGTTTTCTACCTGCTTTGTCCAAGTGCCAAAGTTTAAAATTCCTCTATAAGATGAGAAAAGTATTTCCGACTTATTTTATTTTAAAGTGTTTTTTAATTGTTAATTACACGTGAAGATAATTACACGAGAATGTTATTCTTTTTAATTTCTGAACAACTGCGGTTGGGCTAAGGGGGGGGGGCAGGCCCCCGTGGCTCCCCCTATGACCGCCACTGGTTGATGCGCTCTTTGTGAATTTTAACTCAACCACCTCATATATTTGCAGTTTTTTGATAATATTCCCTTTCCGAGTCATTTTATGATAAAAACATTTATATACATAATTAATATACAGTATATCTCATAATTTATGTATTCACATTTTTTTTTGTAAAATCAATAGTTTTGGCGTAGGAGCGCCGCAAAGGATACTTCAATATGCGCTTTTGCTAAAAAAACTCATTTGAACACCATCTTGAGGTAAAGTAAGCGGCGCGTTTTTTTTATCGTGGTGTTGTCTGTAGGTCTAATCGACATGTAATGCCCAATTTCGAAATTTAGCGCAATTTTCTTGGCTTTGTTGTTCCTGATGGACCAGGCGTTGATAGTTCGGTATCTATCGAGCCGTCACAGACCGAAATTTCATCCGCATCATATTTAATGGGATTATTAGACTCATCACAATCCTCTCCCATCATACGTTTGCTCGAAAATAGTCTCCGTTTCTTCCTCTTCATTGCTATCGTGTGATGGAACTTGCGAATTATCACAAACACCACTAGAATTCGTGCATTTCAACCCAGCTTTTCTGTATCCGCAGGTTTTTTGACATCCCTTTTTACATTTACAAGAAATAAGTTTTAACAAGGTTTCTGGAGCTGTGGGCTCGAGAGTCTTAATAGGAATTAGCCCATTTTTGTTTCTGTTCCATCCCCTTTGCTCTGCATTTTGTTCAATCCCATACCGCTGCTGAACCTGGTGATAGGTTCAGAATGAATGTTGTGTTGCTGCTTCTGTTGGCGGTAGCGATACGATATTGAATGTACTTTAATATGCTGCTTTTTTGAAGCATGCATATTTATAGTAGTTTAAAAACATGCTTATCTTCCTTTTCACTTTACTGTAACCAGATAATTTGAGAAAAAAGCGTTCCCTACCTTTAGTAACTCGCGACGCCTGGCAAAAACGCATATTTAGCGGCGCTCCTACGCCAAAACTATTGATTTTACAAAAAAAATTGTAAATGCAAAGTTGTAGGAAATTTTCTCTAGTTTAATTTTATGGAAAAAAATTTGTATCATAAAATGAGTCGAAAAGGAGATATTATCAAAAAAATATGGCGGCACAAGCGGCAAAGGTACGAGGTGGCAGACTTGAAATTCGGAGGCTGTACATCGAAATCTATAAAATTACCAATTTCCAAAACTCCCGGAAAACTTTCCAGGTAACTTATTTTTATTCAAACCAAATGACTGTACTATATGTGACTAAAAACAAATAGATTGTGAAAGTAAAATAAAGTTAACAGTAAGAATGAACCAAGATATTTTCTAAATCTTGAATATCCAAAGAATGAACATCTATATTTTATTAATTTTCTGACAAAATCTATAAAAAAAAACAATATACTCTCAAATTTTTATTATAATTGGAGTCAATTATTGAATTAAGGTCTTGGTTGGGTTCACGTGAGAACCGTGTTCTACGACAATAGGTATATATTGTTCCTCAATCCAAGCTAGATTGCCTGTTTGAGTTCAATCTTCCAAGTTAGTTGCTAATCTGTTAGGGAGTGAGTCTATCTACAGTTTACATCCAGGGCACATAAACGCAGCTCCGGGTCTAATTCGTTTAGCAACCACACAGTACGTCAGATTGTGTCCTGGCGATTCATCTTCTTATAAGCAGAGGCGATATTCGTTGTTTAGCAGTGTCCAGTCAGGATTCCGATTATATTATATATATTATATCTGAGATAATTCACTTTGCCAGATTTAAAGAGATCCCCAATCGGGGCTCCAGGTCTATAAACTGGGACTTACCTCCTTACCTGGCAAGTTGGACAACTACTTCGTTACCCAGGGTCCCTTTGTGACTCGGAATGTGTACCAGGATAATCTTATTGATTGTATCCAGTTGCTTAAGAAGTACTCTAGTATTTCATACCAGTTTTTGAGGCGTTATTGCAGCATGGCTCTGAAAAAATTAAGATTTTACACAACACAACACAACGAATTCTACTGAAGACATTTATTGATATTATTGACGCATACACAAGTTCTCCTCGCATTCAAGGTGTTGTGATTTTAATTAACAATAAACATGGTTTATCTTTCAAAATTTCATTATACCTAGAGGGTGATCCAAATTAATATAATGATGTCATCGATAATTTTTTTTAAATACAACACCCTGTATTTTGGTTATTTTTAACGAGTGGATTCCGATAAAGTACAAAACGGGTCAAACTGACGAAATTTAGATTATTGTCTTCCAACTGTAAATCTTTTTTGTAATTGATATTACACTAAACGTTTAATAAATGATTGTGGAATATTTCTTATGGTAACATGAGAATTGTTGTTTGTTTATTTATTAACTGTAGAATGACTTGATTTTGATGCGTTTTTTCGACGGTATCAACTTCTCGAAATTTCTTTTTAGTTCTACTGACTGTTTTGTATTGCGTAATGTTCTTTTTTGGATATTTAATATTGAATAATTCGTGACCTGCCACTATAACCAATCATCAGAAGTATTTCAATTATTTGCTTTATATTCTAATTCATATTTCAAACTAAGTCCAAGGCGATCATACAAATACAAATACAAATACAAATTAATCAACTGTTTAACTGTCACTGAAAGTCAACCAGTTTTTCTGACAAAAAAAAATAAAAAAATACGAAATAGTTTTTTCTGCAATACTTAGGTAAGAAATAATTGTTATCTTAGTCATTATCTTCTAAACTTTGTACATTAGACATGATGTGTCATAATCTTAAAATATCATCAAATACAAAGTATTGGATTTGGAAAAATTGGCAATGTCGTCATTATATTAAGAAGATCACTCTGTATAATAAAATTTTGCTATACAATGCAGAACCTCGGATATAATAATCGACGTATCTGAGGGATTTTGGGAAATAGTGCAATGTTTAACACGTTTGTCGAAATGTAAGTTTCTGCAGATGAAAAAAAAACGGAGCTGCTTTGTTTTATATTCTGTGCAAAAATAAATGAAAACTGTTGCCTTAGACCTTAGATAATCAGTTCAAACATACAAAATATGACAAAAGTGTTATGCGGAAACGATGTGTACTATTTACGTAAAAATGTTAACTAATTTTCTTACCTGCAAGTGCAAGACAATAATAGCTTTGGGATTATTTTTACTGATTATTCAAAGTTTACTTTTTATGGGGATATAAATCATTTGAAATTGTGACATCGAATGATAATACAATGAGCCAAGAGAAATATTAATTTTATAAATTATGGCGAAGGCGCTGGGGAAACTGATTTTCGTATTATAGCTTGTACCCATGCGGGGGATTTGATGGGTATTTGTAATTAATTGGTAATGGTGATATTATAGATCATGGTTCTCAAATTTTTATGTGTCGGAGACACCTTGCCATGTTATTCGGTTTTTGGTAGACCCCCTACTTACCTGATATTGATTTCTTGTAAATTACTTACTGTAGTGAAGTTTAGTGTTAACAACTCAAAGTAAAAATACATATTAAGTTTCATACATTTATTAATTGAATTTAAATTAAAACTACTCAAAATAAAATTTTGTATCTGTTAGTTATATAAAATAAACGTAACATAAAATAAACTAAGCAATAATGAAATGTTTTTACTGGGAAGGATGAACCTGATCCTTTAATTATAAATTATTAACAGTTGGCGTCAATTTTGTAAGGTTTAATCTTAAATGTCCTCGGCTAATGATGTTCAGTCTGTTTCTTTTGTTCGTTAGAAGATTGGTAACAGCGCTGAGCCCCCTTTCCATTAGGTATGACGATGGAAAGGAAATTAAAAATTTCCTCGCTATATTCCATAATACGGGATAAGTAACGGGTATGTTTTTTTGCAGCCGGAAGTGCTGATATCCGTGCTTAAACTCATGAATCTTAAGATCTTCGTTTGTACTTATTTTAGTCAGTTCCTCTTGTACTATGTCATCCGTTTCTTCTATGTCACCATATGGGTTAATTATCCACGGTGGTATTACCATAGTCAAAACATTCTCAAACCTAGTTTCAAAATCTGAATAGAGGGCATTTAAATGTTGAACGTAGGTTGAAACGTCGTCTTCCTGGCAGTTTGTCTGTGACAAATTGGGGAACTGGGAATATTCGCCCCGCCCAATATTTTGCTTCATTAGTTTTTTACTCTGGCAAGAAACGCTGATAAGATGGACTTTGTTTTAATCAAATTTAGACTGTCGCCTTGTAACTGCAAAGTAACCATATCAAATTTTGTAAACAAATCTATTAAATAGGCGATATTTGTTTTCCCAGTTCATTAAATTGTCTTTTAAAATGTTGTCTTTAGTATCCAGAAATTTTAAAAAAGTGCAAAAAACATAAGCCTTTCGACAGCCAGCGTACTTCAGTCTGAAAGAGTAATTGATGAAAGTGTTCGTCATTTTCTTCACACAACTGCGCAAATAACCGCGTATTCTACGCGTTGCTTCGAATTCGGTTTACTGCATCAATGACTAATTGAAGACATGCAATCTAACACTAAAATTTTTAGTAACTAAATGTTGTCGATGGATGACGCAATTTATTGCTAACACCCCAAAATTAATAAAAAATAATGTACTTACTTTTCTCCGACATTAGTATTTATAGAGTGACGAATTGAACAAGTGCAAGTTCGCGAATCTCCGATCTTACAAGACTTTTTAAGGGCGCGTATGCTTGTAACAAAATTATACTGGTATATCATTATGTGCAGGTTTTTACAAGTTCAAAACGTATTGCGACCACAAAGCGAATGCCTACATCCTACAATTTTATAAACATAATATATAATAATTTTTTTTACTTCATAGGTACTTTTATAAATAATGTATACATATGTCTTTATACGGGGTTGGGATAAAGTATGAAACCAAGTAAATATCTTTTAAACGAAAAGAACGATATTTATGAAAATTTGCAAGTAAGTGCAATGGAACAAAATGCATCTGTTGTACATTTTTTTGTTAATAATTTACTTCCGGTTTAGCCGGAAATCCCATCAACTTCTTTAATTTAAATGGGACACCCTATATATTTTCACAGATTTTGAAAAAGCTTGTTATTTTGAATTCATACATACTGAGTCAAGTGTAAAAAAATGTGTAAAAACGAGGAATAACTCACTGTTAGTTGTACTATGTGTACATTTCATTATTTTAGAATAATGAGAAACAAAAATTACTTCAAATGTTCAAAATGCTCGCCGTTTACTTGCTGACAACATGCCATCCTATTAACAAATTCTTAAGTCACTCTTTCCAAGACTTCTCCACGTATTAGTTCACATTCATCAATAATTTTTTGTCTCAATTCCTGTAAGTTTGTTGGTTGTCAAACGTAAATACGTGATTTTAGATAACCCCAAAGGAAAAAATCTAACGGGCTAAGATCCGGAGAACGAGCAGGCCACTCTATGAATTCTCTACGTCCAATCCATCCATTTGGAAAATTCGCATAGAGAAAATCCCTAACCCGTCTATCATAGTGGGGAGGTGCTCCATTTTGTTGAAACCAAACATTTTGTGGTAATTGTCCATTCTGTTGAAGTGCACGAATAATTTCGTTATTCAGTAAATCCAAATACTTGTCACCATTCAAGTTTCCGTCGATAAAAAATGGGCCTATACGCCTATTTTCGACAATTCCCATCCAAACATCTAACTTCTGAGGATGCTGGGTATGTGCTCCATGAATCCAATGAGGATGCTCATTTGACCAATACCTTGAGTTATGGCGATTAACTGTTCCATTTAAACAAAAAGTTGCCTCATCGGAAAAAACTATGTTAGAGGCAAAATTGTCGTCGACATTACAGATGTCCATTAGCCGTTCGCAAAATTCCAGCCGTCGGTCAAAATCATCGTCTGACAATTCTTGAACCAACTGTACCTTATACGAATGATACTTTTCACTTTTTAATATCTTTCCTACTGAACGTCGACTGATACCATGGTTTAGTGCCAAATTTGTGGTGGAAGATTGAGGTGATTCTTCTAAATCGATTGCAATATTTTGTTTAATAGTTTCGTTAGTTGCAGTCCGCGGTCTTCCAGGTTTTAGCAAATTTTTTACCATCCCAGTTGTATTAAAACGTTGTAATGTTTTAGTTACTGTTGAGCGTGATATAGGATTTCTCTCCGGATGCAAATTATTAAAAATATGACACACTTCTTGATGAGTTCTAGCACGATCATCATAACCGATCATCATTAAAATTTCAATACGCTCTTTTTCACTTAATTGAACCATTCTGAATTGTAAAATTGATTTCCGTCAATTAGAATTAAACACTTGGAGAACAAAAGACGTACTAAACAGTACTCGTTTATTTATTACTACATACAAACAACATCAATTAGTTTATCTAAATAGTTTTTTGCTCTAATGCAAAAAACTCAAAGGAGGTTGATAAAAGTGCTATATTCCTCGTTTTTACAATTTTATGGTGTCCCATTTAAATTAAAGAAGTTGATGGCATTTCTGGTTAAACCGGAAGTATATCAATAACAAAAAAATGTACATCAGATGCATTTTGTTCCATTGCACTTACCTGCAAATTTTCATAAATATCGTTCTTTTCGTTTAAAAGATATTTACTTGGTTCCATACTTTATCCCAACCCCGTATTATAAGATAGTATAATGTAAGTAAATAGGTACTATCAGTATAAGTTGAGATCCACTATCGTGGACCCCCATTTTCATTTCATGGACCCCTAAATTTTTTTTTTCGCTGACATAAGGGTCAATTGTATAAGAAGTGGTTAAAAATTAACGGCAAGCCGTTATATTTGACGAAGTTTACGCTATTAGAAATGTTTTAATCTATACATAGTCAAGATTAGGATTTAAATTTTAACAGATTTGATGTCCAATTAAGAGTTCTCCGTTCATATTTTAAAGATTATTATGCGGACAGAATAGTAAAATGGAGTTAGAAGATTGTCTAATTTTTAACCATACGTTAAAATTTAACATTTGCTTACAGAATTGCACCTATAGACCCCTTGCAGGTTGTCATAGACCACTGGGGTCGATATAGACCACTTTGGGAATAACTGTATATAGATCAATGGGTAACCTAAGTGCAATGGAATGCTAAGTAATTACTCTACTTATTTCAAAAACTGAAAAGCACGCGTAATTTTAATGTAAAATGTTACTCGTTGTTGACTATATGTTTATTTATTAATTTTATTTTTCAATTCAGATAATTAAGAAATCGTGATTTTTAGTTTTTTGGATCCCACTTACAATTGCACTATCGAATAAAATTGTGCATAATCAGTTCAAAACATAGTTTTAAACAAACACCTTCAACAGATTGTACAATTTTATGACGCAAAAGAATATAGTTTTTCGTTCATTCTGTAAACCTCTTCATGTAAAATTGTAGGTGAAATTTTGACATTGACGCATACAAGAAATTCTGCTCTTTCGATATAAACTAAATTAGAAAATTGTTAGACACAAACCAATTAATTAACTGTCATCAATTTGTTTCAAAACATTTCTTATGTCATCAATATTTATTCAACATTTCACCCGTAAATGACTTTATATCATAGGCATTACCCCAACCCTCTTAAACTTTATAAATTTTAGATTTTAATAAACCACTTTCAACATCTCGCTTCTGGGACGGAAAACCTCAAAAGTCGAAATATCTTTCCGTCCATACATATATCAAAATACAAATATACAAAACGTATTGTGAAAAATGTATGCACGCCAGTATAGTCCGGTAGCTATACAAGTTGAGGTAATTTTTTAGTTCATTGTTCTATCTTAGCCAAATCCACAAAAAATACAAATGTACTTGATAATAATATATTGTAAGGACGACATTTTAAAATAAGAATTGTTGAGCAACAATAAATTAATTATACTGCTCATCAACCTGTGAAAATTAAAACCACAAAAAAGATATGAATAATCAAAATCTAGAATATGAAACTTTCGAAAAATATATAAAAACAGTAGCCAAAAATATACCTTTTAAATGTGGTGCTTTGCATGTTAAAATTTTAATATGGGATTAAATGATATGCACATATTCATAATTTGCATTTCACCACAAGCCTAACTTCACACGAAATGTAGGAAATCAAATTACTCAATATTATAATTTTAACACACTTTGCTAATACGCTGTAGACTGGTTAATCAATTTATTAAAAGAATTTTGTTGAAAAAACCAAACTTTCCATTCTCAATAGGCATCATTCAATCATATAGTTATTTAACCAACAAGAGTATTAATTAATATCTAAACAATCGAGTTTTGCTCATGCGTTAATGTTTGAGATTGTTAATCTCCCTTTTAATACTCGTGTTATTTACTAAACTTTTCCGTCAACTGTACAACTTGAAACCTTTTTTTAGTACTAAGAATATTTATTTGTTTCATAAGTAGGTACTGTCAGAAATAAATCATGACATAGAAAGGTCGTCGGTTCAAATGTCTGCACTAATTTCGTTTTTTTTAAATTCTTTTGGTTGCATCTTTTAAGACTAATAATTGATTGATTGATCGATTGGTTCGGCACCATCAGTCAGAGGCTTCGAGACCTCACCCTTCAGGCTTTTTGTGCTCCTGGTTGTACCGTACCGTTTATGTGAAGAGACCAGTAGCACTTATCAGGCTCAACAGTCTGTTCACTAGGTCCTTCTTTAGAGAAATCCTCTCTTAGGCATTCTAGTCCTAGGAGCCTATATCTCCAATGAGAGAGTGCTTCATATTCGAAGATAATGAGGCTGTTTCCTCCTCTTTCATGCACAACAGACAGATAGGCCATATATGCTAATTGTATGCATGTACTTCCTTAGAGTACAGTGACCGGTGAGTAGTCCGTCACTTTCCTTATCTGGCTCCTGCTGAGGTTTAATATTTCGTTAGTCAGCGACTCCGAGAGTTGTTTTACCAGTGCTGTGTTCCTGCTTTGCCACGTGGCTCCAGTACTTCTGATGTTTAGTTTGAATCCACCGATATGTACCGGGTGGCCAACTAAGAACGGCCGTCGGCTATATCTCAGGAATGGATTATAACACAGGATCGGAAAAAAAAATTTTACAACAGAGAAACGCCTGAAAATTACTGTCAGAATTGTAGGTCCTCCGCTAGAGGGCGTATTTGACAGTTAAAATTTTAAAATTAAAAAATTTTCAAAATTTACTCAATTAAGGGGCATACCAAATATTATAATCTGATTTCTCGACAAATTCTGCATATTTTTTATATAACAAGTCTTAGTCTATCTCTTCAAATGAGGGATGGGGGAGAGTGGAAACGTTGTTACGAAAAAATGCCTTTAATTCCTATTCTGCTTGACCGATTTCAATGAACTTGATGTTGTTTGAAAGAACTTTTGTTAAACAATCGAAAATCTGTAAATTTGAAGAAATCTAATTAATAACATAAATGCTAGAGGGCGCTGTTTAATATTTTTTAAATATTTTGTTTTCTCGTTACAATTTCAAATGGAAGCATAAGAATTTAAAAGGGTCTTTAGAAAGTAGACTAAGTTAGTAATAAAACAGTGAAAACCGCAAGTCGATATCTTTTTCCTATCCTGAGATATCGTAAGAAACAGGTAAATGGCGGGAATTGTTCTTCCAACGTCTAGAAGGCTGGTGAAGTAAGTTGTGCTACATTTTTTTAATTATATATGAATGTTATTATTTGTGTTCAAGTTATGTGATTTTTTTTCTCTAAGTGTTTGGCACTGGCAGTGCCAACAGGCCAGCTATAAAGCTATGTGTTAGTAAATCAAAAGCATAAAATATCAACAAAAACCGATATTTGCCCAGCAACAACAAATCCAGTTTATAATAAGAATTACGAATTACTGATGACAACAGAATTAGTAAAGATGGCCATGTAAGATATAAAATAAATTCCCTGTTAAATATTTAATAAAAAATTAAACAGCGCCCTCTAGCATTTATGTTATTGAAAGCTTTTTCAAACACCATCAAGTTTATTAAAATCGGTGAAGCAGAACCGGAATTAAAGGCGTTTCTTTGTAACAAGGTTCCCACTCTCCCCCACCCTTTATTTGAAGAGATAGACTAAAACTTGTCATATAAAAAATATGCAAAATTTGTCGAGGAATTTGATTATAATATTTAACATGCCCCTTAATTGAGTAAATTTTGGAAAATTTTAACTGTCAAATACGCCCTCCAGTGGTGGACCTATACAATTCTGAAAATAATTTCCAAGCGTTTGTCGAGGCCACTTTAATAATAAACATTTTTTTCCGAACCTGTGCTGTAATCTATTCCTGAGATATGGCCGACGGCCGTTCTTAGTTGGCCACCCAGTACAACCACTTGCAGCAATTTTTTATTTTTCAACTGCTGGTTGAGGAACAGCAAATACAGTTTCAATATACAGATGCAAGCTTCCCAAACGATGCGTGGACATTGTACCTGGATCTAGCACCTTAGACTCCAGCTCCTGTTCTTATGTCAGTTAGATCACCACACATAATTCTCAAGGCGTCACTTTTATGAAAAAACATGTCAAAAATCATATAAAGGGGGACGTCTTTTTGCTCATATGTAGACGTTATAACTTTAACCCCCTCCGTTACCCCTACCAATTTTTTAAATGGAACACCTTATACATTATTGACCTTAAGAGGATTACAAAAATGTACCTCACATTGAAATGCTCTGTATAATAAAAACGATTGGCTAGTCAAAAACTAGGAGTATTTTGTACTAGAACTCAGTTTTAGGTCTTTTTTCAAAATATTATTGTATATTTGGTTGCACACAATCGTTTATTAATAAAAAATAATTTATAAATAGGGGTAATTAATGAATTATTTTGTATACATTAATATCGCTCAAAAACGCACGCTAGACGGAAAAATATTTTAACTTCACCAGCCCATAACTATCGATATTTTACAATAGTCATATTTGACAAATGGTCATGATTTTACTTGGAATATGTTTCTTCTATTCCGCATAGGACAAAAGTAATTTTAATAGAAAATAACTTTTTCCGGCCGTCTTACAAAAAAATTGCAGTTCAGTAAAAATATTACACGCTATTTTCTCGTTATTTGTAAGTGCTTAGACTAAAAAGACGGAGAGGGCGAGAGACAGAAACGAAATAAAAATAAAAGAGAAAATAATCATAAGAACCTATCTAGAAATTTGAGCATGCTGAGCAAGTACAGGAAATACGCTACTAAAATTTTTAAGTAAGAAGGATGAATGTATTATTTAGTACCTTGATGTTACGATGTTACGACGACCGTGTTGGTGGGTCTGTAAAGGGTCCGTCAGGACCGGTGGGAGATGGTATTGGGCCTGGGAACAATATACGTGGCCTACCTACATATTGAAATGATCAAAAATCAAATATTAAGATAATAAAATTCACACACTGAATATTGGTTTTATAAATCATTTAAAACTCATTAAAGTATTTTTATATCTCATGTAAATGATTTCGCTTACCAAACCGTTTAACGGTTTTCAGATTCATGGGTTCTAATAAAAAATTGGTGCTTTACAAACTTGTCCATTCTAGGTTCGTTTTGTAAAATGAATGAAGACTTGCCTTTTCGTATTTTTTCGCAAATTTATTAAATCTGGTCTTATATACTTCTTCTACTATCACTACGTCATTAAAAAATTCATGGCTCTACGCATACAGGACTAATGAAAAAACGAAGTATTTTTGTATGTAGAGGTACCTATAATCGGTACCTCAAGAGATTATCGGAACTTTTGTAGTCGTTATTAAATAATTTAAATGGTGTAGGTATAATTGATAATAATCATTGTAGACATTGTAAGTAGTGAACTCTCAATACTAATAAATTCAAATTTTTATGTTTTACCGAAAAAAATATAAAAAAGTCCCTATCAGAAAAACCCAGCATTTATTATCAGAAGAAATTTCTCCTCGGCACAGTAATACACGTATTATATGGTTAAAGAAATTAAAAATAATATAAAGACCATTAAAAATAGGAAAATAATTCTTTATTAATGACTAAACTTATAAATTTCTTCCACATTATAAAGGCCTCGTCTATAAGGAACACATTTTGGGCAAGTCTTCTCGACAACTCAGGATGCCTATTCAAAAATCTCTCAAACCACTTACGACCAGGTCTTCCGTTTGCAAAATTGTTAGATCAATTCATGTTTTTAAGTAGCATCTGCACGCTGACTAGGAGTTGATGCTTGGTACCAGGAAATACAAATTGAGCAATATGCAATAACCATTTCATCAACGCATCTTCTTCGGACCTTGTGAGAACTGTTTCAGGACCACTCTTTTTGGCCAAGACAGTTCTTCATTTGACTTTGTCTTGTAAGGCATCCCAAATCATTTGCTTGCCGTTTTGAATTTCATGCTATTATTTATTGCCCCGATGGCAGTAATATCAAGTAAACACGATGCTGGTGTCAAAGGCACCCTCTACATCAAGAAAGGCTGCTAATAATAATTCCTTATTTTCTGGAGCATACTCTATCTCTTGTACTAAGTGATGGAGTGCTATCTCTGTGGATACTCCCGGTCTGTATGCATATTGATCTAGGTCGATCGGTCTTTCTATACCAACGACACTCCTCTAATGTGCATGTCTACCAGTTTTTCCAATATCTTCAGTATAAATGACATCAGACTTATTGGTATTAGGGACTTCGCTTTATTGTCAACTGTTTTCCCAGGCTTAGGCATAAAGACCACCCTTACTCCAGACCCCCATGTTTGCTTTAAGGATCGTGCAAAGTCTGCTGAATATAGTGCTGTTGGCCTTTTACAACATAATTATATAAATCCCTTCTGGTCCGGGGAGTTATACAGTGCTATTCAAAAGCCCCTCCCCCCTCGTATCTTTTGAACGGCTACACTTACATTAATAAAATTTGGAGTGTGAAAATAAAGTGTTGTAAACTTCTCTACGCATGGTAACAGGTGACGTAATAGTAATAGATGACGTCACAGTGCCACTCTGGCCAATAATTTTAAATAGGACCTTATGGCAAGTGATATCTCGTTTGAAAGGCATTGACATTGGCTACATAGCCATATTAATTTTGTTTGGGTTTAAACTAATTTTGACGGATAAATTAAATAAATACCAAAAATTATTGAAATTATTTTTTTATTTAATTAAGCAAATATCAACAATGGATTCTTATAGCAAGTGTTCGAAATGTGCTCCGTCTACTTCCTGACAGTAATACATCCTATTAGTAAACTCTTGTCGTACTCGTTCGAATGTGTCAGCTGAAATTGCATTGCATTCTTCAATAATTCTTTCTTTCAAAACGCCAATGCTATCTGGTGCCGTAGTATAAACCTTGGATTTCAAGTACCTCCATAGAAAAAAATCTAATGGTGTTAGATCTGGTGACCGAGGTGGCCATTCTATAGGACCTCGCCGGCCGATCCATCTACCTCGATATTCTTCATCCAGGTAACGTCTTACTGCACCATAATAATTGCAGGAGCACCATATTGTTGAAATGTTATTTCCAGATGGCCGAATTCATCTGGATTATCTTCCAGAATTTCAAGAATTAACGGCTCAATTGCATTTTGTAGCATCTCCAGATACACTTCACCGCTTAAATTTGAATTTAGGAAAACAGGACCAACCGACCAACTATGTGGTTTCCCAAAATACCTGCCCAAACATTGACTTTTTCTGGAAATTGGGTATGTTGTTCACGAAAGGTGTGAGGATTTGTGTCACTCCAATACCTTACATTTTGTGTATTCACATTTCCATTGAGGCAAAAAGTACTTTCGTCACTAAAACAAATTGTTTTTGTGTAATGTGGGTTTTGACTAATTTTATTTGTCATACATTCACAGAATTCGAGTCTTCTGTCGTGGTCGTCATCCGAAAGGTGGTGCACCATTTTTAACTTGTATGGATGAAATTTATTTTTAGCCAACACTCTCTGTACTGTACTTTTACTTACTTCACAGATAGAGGCAACTTTAGTTGAAGAGGAAGTAGGGTTTACTACCATTTCAGCAACTATATCAATTTTTTATCATCACTAAATGTTGGTCGACCAGATCGTTTGGCTTCTTGAACACTACCTGTTGCTTCAAACTTGTGAAGAAGCTCCCTCAAATAAGTTCTCGAGCTAAGGCGATCTGGGTATCTCTCAATAAATAAACGTTCCGCTTCATGGAGATTCTTTAGATTCACCAATTATTAAGATAGCTGCTACTTTGTCGGCTTGAGTTCGTACCATTTTGCCTATGTAAACTCTCAAACGTCTCGTTAAACAATAATAAAATTAAATATTTAAGCTATTTAGAAAAACTTTACAAAGCAACAAATACTATTAAATTAAAAACGTCAATTTTTTTGACAACTAACCAGAGGCGGACTGAAAAATCTTCAACATTTAAATGTGAAATAATAATTTTGGTATTTATTTAATTTATCCCTCAAAATTAGTTTAAAACCAAACAAAATTAATATGGCTATGTAGCCAATGTCAATGCCTTTCAAACGAGATATCACTTGCCATAAGGTCCTATTTAAAATTATTGGCCAGAGTGGCACTGTGACGTCATCTATTACTATTACGTCACCTGTTACCATTCGTTGAGACGTTTACAGCACTTTATTTTCACACTTCAAATTTTATTAATGTAAGTGTAGCCGTTCAAAAGATACTAGGGGGGGGAGGGGACTTCTGAATAGCACTGTCTAACCCCCATTAATGAACGATTTTTTTATTAACAAACGATTATGGTATAGGCAACCGAACATATAATAATACTTAAAGAAAAAGGTCGTAAAAGTGACTTCTAGTATAGGTACAATACCTACTTATTATTTTTGGACTTGCCTTTTTATTTTTATATTCTACAAAACTAAATAATTAGTGTTAAAACATCCATCCTTAACCATTTTAATGTCATGATTCATTGTTTACAGTACGTATCTATGTAACAAATAAATATTCTTAGTTTTTAAACGAAAAAAAGGATTCAAGCTGAACAGTCGACGGAAAAGTTTTGTAACTACCTAACACGAGTATTAAAAGGGCGGTTAACAATCTCAAACATTAGAATATCTTTATTCTTAATAGCCCTCATTAATACTCCAGTTGGTTGAATAACTATTATGTACTGCTGGTCATTCTTATAAATTATCTGTTATCGGTAACTTGTACGATTTCTTATACTAAATCAAAATAATGCTAGGATGTACTATACAAGAATTACTGTTTCATATTTCTAGATGTTTGGTATTCTGAAGTACTTATATAAAAACAATTTACTTAATGTATGAGAAGTTTGAAAAGGTCCCAAATCTATTTCACCTACACGTTATTCTTACCACCTTGTGCAGTGACTACGCAGTTTAGAGGTAAAAAAATAACAAGCCCATTCTGTGTACGTGATGATTGCGTTCAACGGGTTGCCATCACGTGAGGCGCATCCTTCAACAGCTTTTCATTCATGTTGCTGGTCTGCTATACCAGGAGAATACAAAATATGATAGGTGGTAGTAAGGATTTTCCCAGAATACATACACGGTGTTAACATAAATAATTCACGGTATAATTCTTGCGTAAAGAAAAAATTGATTATATTATCATATTTAAGGAGACGCGCCCAGAAAGAGTAGTGGGGATGGAACGGAGCTACCGATGTTATAAAAAATCAGACTGAACGAATTACATGACATGATATAGAGAACAACGACATTCCATCGTTTTTAGTAAATGGAATAAACAATTAATGTTTTTTTTTACATTTATTTTAAATTGCTGATGTTGATGATAAATTTGCATAAACGAATTTCTTTTTCTTGCATATATTTTTTTTTTAATAATTCAGCAATTGTGATCAATCTTAACTTAAAACATAGCTGGATTCTCAAACTAAGGTTCCTTAGATATAAATAATCACTAGCACCATTGTGTAAATCCGCACTTTTGCTTTGTTTTACTCCAACATTTGATTAACTCATAGGGTTTCTTTTTCTTGAGTCTTCCCAAATGGTTGGTGTTGTTGAGGGGTTCGGTCACCTCAATATTAACGTGGTTCTTAGTGAAACTTGGCAGATTTGGTAATCGTCTGAATAACAGCTCCGATGAAAACATTATTTCGGCAGTACCACGGTGCATTGACAGCGTTTCTTAGTACTTTTTTTTTGAAGTGTTGTAAGTATAATATGTACCAAAATCTGTATACAGCAAGTCCACGCTGATCTTAGAATTTGTTTGTATAAAATCATTTTATTGTATATACACAAAGTGGAATTTCGTTCCAATAACCAAAACACCTTCCTGTACTGGAATCCCAGTTCTTCTCGTTTCCTCTGGACGTTAGGCTTCAAACGTAACTTTGGAGCAAGGGTAATCAATATCAGATCTTTTACTTTGTTGGTGTAAGGTGTGTCTCGAGCAGGACTGCATGAAGAATACATGTTTTGCAGTAGATTATAAGGCACTTTTTGTTAAAACTACACTCAAATTCCTCACTTCGAATTAAAAACCAAACGCTCATTATAATGCGTTAGTAAAATTAATTCAAGTAAACTGCATTTTCGACCCTTTATATTTATAATAAAATATTTTCTTTTCTGTATTTTATTATTAGCACTCGGTCTAATACCTTTCCCTTTTTCTTTACCAAAGTCCCTCTAGCTATTTAAATATGTTCTATAATGGTTGCTCATTTATCTTTCACCCTGCTGCCCTACTTTCCCTATTTTATTTAGCCAAATACATACCCTGTACATAGGGAGGCGTAAGGCTACAGTGACGAAAAAGTTTATTCAGCATTATTTAGATTTTAGTTGTAATAGGTAAAAACTTTGATACGTATTAGGACACAACAAATGTTTAATTATGACAATAAACAGGGCTTTAATTATCGTTATCAAGGTCCGTCAACTTAGGGTAATTACAACACTTCAATAACCTATTAAAAGCAGTAACCGCTAATGACCAAAAATCATTTACATTAGAAAACAAAATGTTTGGGAGTATTAACTATTTCATTCGGTACAATTAAACCCGTTAATAAATTATAGCAATGGAACTGGTTGGTAAAAGTGATTAAACATGTTAATAACTAGTTAATAATAACAATAATTATATGGATCATTAACAGTGATATGACTTTGTGATTGTTAATTGAGGACTTTCATTACTCGATTGTTTTAGCAAAGACGACGTTTCAATCAGTACCTATTTATCTTTGTCATTTACTGATTTTTCGAAGATAAATACTGATTGAAACATCCTGTATAGTAAAAGAATCCAGACAATGAAAGTACAAAATTAGCAATAACACTTATTTTCTATGGAAATTGAATAGAGACAAAAAGCCAATTTCTTAAAACTGATGTTTTTAATATATAATATTGCACAAAAAATATAAATTATGTGTTATAAAAAATAATTTCAGATTCGTATTCAGCGACCTCGAATAGATAAGATGAAAGTGGTTTTAGTATCTACTCCGTGGTCACATACTGCAATTTTTATGCAACTTTTTGGGGATGTCTAGATCTCCTATAACACAAAATACAGGATGTAATCAAATTTAAATAGGTACCTACGTATCCAAATAAAATCTGTCTTTATCTGTATCTGTATAGTAGGGAGGGTGAGTTAGGCCCACAGCACTTAGGCCACTTGTGACCCATTGTACATCCTCCCGAGGAGTTGTCTTCCTAGGTCATCGTCCATCCTGTCCTTTCCAGGAAGGTGGACAGGTCACTAGGAGACATCTCCTTTATATCGACAGGCTAGGTGTCGGCCAAGACTCACCGAACACACACTCTCTTATTGACGATAACTCCGGGCACTCGCATAAGAGATGCCTGACAGATTCATCTTCCTGTTCACACATCCTGCATAGAGGTGTGTCCACTAGCCCTATTGTATGGAGGTGTTTCCTTAATTGACAGTGGCCAGTCAGAAATCCTACCGTTAAACGTAGGTTTTTCCTGGTCATCGCCAATTATTTTTTCGACTCCAGCTTCCCAGGGTCGCCCAGGATGATCCTGGCAAGACTGGATCCCTTGATTTCATCCCATCTCTTTAGAGATTGTGCATGGGTGTAACTTTTAGTTAGTTCCGCAATTGTTGAATTCGTCAGGCCGTAGGTGTCGCCGGGTCCAAGAATTCTTAGTCCAGCCGCTTCCCTGGCTAAAGAGTCAGCAATGCGGTTATCTTTGCTCCTTAACCCACCTCAGGATAATATTGTTATCTACCGAAGCGTTAGCTAAATCTCGATGGCGCTCTAATACTAGCCCTGATGTAACACGTTGTCTGTTCAAGGATAGTAGAGCTTGTCTGCTATCAGTGCAGATTATTATGTTTTTGGCAGAAATTCCTTTTCTGGTTAGTTCCTTTGTGGCAATTGAAATACCAGCCAGTTCTGTTTGAACCACGCTGGTGTTTTTTTCCCATTCCCCACTTGATCCTTAGGCTTAGTGATCTGGAGTAAATTCCACATCCTGAGCCTTCTTTGGTTTTTGAGCCGTCTGTGTATAAGCGTAATGCATTTGCAGCATCTGACTATGTGTTCTGTTTTATTTGTAATTTGTAGGGTTTATTAAACACAAACCTGGGTTCAATTGCATTACTGGCCGCCTGCAGCAGAGGTAGAGCTGTAAGCGCTTGCCGCCACAGTCGCAGTCTTCATTGACCCATTCCTACTTCCGGGTTTACACCAGCCGTGCGCAATCGTAACATGGCCATTAACGCAACCTCTTTAACGTACAAGTCCAGAGGGGTTAGACCAGTAATTAATTTCATTGCCACGGTTGGTGTTGTTCTCATGGCGACTGTAATGTTTAAACAAGCCAATCTCTGTATTTGACATAATTTTTGGATGGCCGTTGCTTGTAGAACCTTCGGTCCCCATGCAATGGCTCCGTACGTTAACATTGGCCTTATGATTGCAGTGTAGATCCAGGTGACCACCCGGGGTGAAAGTCCCCATGTGCGTCCCACTGTCCTTCGACATTGCTCATAAGCCACATATGCTCTTCAAAATACAAATTGAAAATCAATTTCATACTGAACTCTGCCTAACCATAAAAGCTGCTTTTTAATACCTACGTATCAAAAAAAGTAATACTCTTTATAGGGCTACTTTCACTGCTATGAGGTAAGATTGCCCTTTGTAGGTGTCTCAATTTATCATAGAAATGTTGTTATCAGTATTTTAGCACTGCATTTTTTATTTGTATTGTGTCCAAAATAAACTTTTATAAGAATCCCAAACAAAACGTTCACCTTCAAATATCTTTATCACTGGTTTTCAAAGTTTTAGATATCACAGAACTATAAAATGTTCTATTTTACTTAAAAACAAATAATTAATATCGTAAGTAGATAAGTAATTAATTTTCAATGTTTATTTACTTCTAAAGCGGCTCAAAGACTCCTCCAGTCACCATTCCAGCATGATTATTTCATACTCCATGTAGAATGGAGGTTATCTGTAATTTCCACTTTATACACACACTGTTCACTCTGTATGGGTCCAGCTCCAACTGGCTCCAACTAATCAAACACCCTTACAAGTCTCTACGATGTAATGACGATTAGATCTGATCTTCTGCAAAATGCAAAATAGCCGTTACAATTGATTAAACCCTTTAATAATCTTAGTTAATACTCTTAGCGTGTCAGGTAATTGTTATACTTACATAATTAAAATAATTTCAGAAACAAATTTTAATTGCCCGAATTAAACTGCTAGCTGGGTTAGGTATATTTTTAATAAAATTTCCAATATCAAATGAAATAAAAATTGCAGAATGTGAAAATAATACCATTAAATATAAAAATAGGCATATGAAATTACAATAAAATGTTAAGTAGGAACAAAGTTCATAATTTCATAAAAAAACGCTTAAATTTTGATTAGTTTACCAAACTAATGTCAAACTAACGTTAAAAATTGAAAATGACAAATAAAATGTTCATAAATTCATATTGGTAAATAGCAATTTTAAAGGTGGTAGGTATATCTTGTATTTAATTGTCCGTTAGTTCATTGATTGAAGTTACTGTGTCAATGTTTTGACTGGTACTACTTACGGAATGATAAGGTTTGAGTACTTAAATTAAATTTAGTCCGTCAGTGTCTGTTTTGGTATTCATGGAATGTTCTTCTTGAGATATTCTAGTCATTTCACTAAAAAGTCGTTCTGTATAATTTTTACATTTGTCAAGTATTTTAGTGTTCTCAAAAGTTTATACTATATCCGGTCTTATGGATATATTGGGCTAATGCACATCGGTTCACATATCGTTTGCAATCACTTCTATGTGAAGTTATACGGTCTTTTAGGTGTCTCGAAATATTTCCACCAAACTCTTCGTTGTAGTATCATCGGTGTCATAACATGTCTCGTCGAGGAGTCGAGGTAGTTAATTGAACGATTTTCACATCTATATTTTTGAATATCTTGTACCTAAGTAATCATGACGCCACATTCGTGAACGATATGACTCCATGATTGCTTGCTTCTTATTGATGGCATAATATTTAAATTCCATTTGAGAAATAGCTCTCCACACACTTGTTCGGCTGCAAATTAACCGCTTTTCTATACAACCTAGGGTTGGTATCATTTGTTCTTGGTATAGGACATATATCGTTCTTCAGATTATATCCTTTTGTATAGCCCACTATATTCCCAGCTCCATTATAGATACCTATATTTGATATGCAGACAGCCTGATGTTTTTTAGGAATAAAAAATAGGTATGACGTTTCGGAAGGTCTACAAACTGAATTCGTATATTCTGATTTCTCCAAAGCTTTTGACAGGGTGAATCGTGTTCTCTTGCTTTGTAAATGTTACTTGTATGGTGTGATTCTTCGAAAAAAATAGAACTCGTTGGATAATTAAATTTGAAATTCAAACTAACGTCAGTCGTGCTAAAATTTTTATGTTAGCTAAAATGGGCGCTGTTCCCGCGATTACAATGGTTTATTAGGTTTTAATCAATTTTTTGACAATTTTATTATGTTCATTTAATTTGTCGATTCTTTTATCTGCGTGGTTTTAAAATATGTTAGCTCCAAAAAACGTATACCTACCTACATGAAACTGCTAATAATACTGCAATAGTTGATACATTTCGTATTCGTGATACTATTTACAGTACGTATGAAGCAAGTAAGTATAATTTTTCTAACCACTTAGTAGATATAGGTACTGTACCACTGTACCTGCATAGGGAAAACAATGTGTTCGAGAGAGAAGTATCGTGGCAATATGTAAGAGTGAGACAAAGAGACATATATCACATGTGTCGCTACATGTAATCCGTCACACATCTGCGTACTTTGGACCCTCAAATTTTGACAATTGGACCACCTCCCAAATTTTAGACCCCTCAAATTAAGGCCCACTCAGTGGCACTGTTCTAGAGCTGTAGCATGGTTGTTCCTTAAAATTTTCTGGAAATTTATTTTTTACAAGTATCATGTATCTTCATCAGGCATCTTACTTCAACAATTGGAGGCCAAACAATTATTCGATGTAGAATGTCTCGGAGTAGCTTACTAAAATATGATCCACATTCATACAGAGTCATTATAGAACTTTCATACATAGCTTTAAAAGGGGTAGTTACTATAATTCTCAAGAACTATATAAATTTGGTTTTATTTCCCAAGCAGCATTATTCTGACTTCCGACTTAATGATTACTTAAATCAACGTTGGTTTTGGGTATTATTTAGTTGTTTTCATCAACGTTCACCGATAACGTCAGTTCATAACTTAATCCGACGTTGGAAGTCGATTGGGCCAACGACTACTCGACGTCAGCAAATCGAACGTTATTTTTTGTTAGACAGACAACGTTCGCTCAACGTTCATTTTTACCTTTTTCGTGTCTTTGGACTAATCTGGAACAAGACGACGTTCTAAGAACGTTTAGATCCGCATGTTACAATTTTGGTCATAAAAACACGCCTAAAACTTTATGTTCCTATCATTTGACCTACGGGCGGACGTTTAAAAGTAGTTCAAATATTCGCACAATCCATTGACATAATAATATAATCTTTATATGTCAATGGCACAATCTACAACCTAACCTCATTTTTTATTTATGTATTAATTATAGATTTTTGTCATAAAATATAAACATGTCCGAATTAAGAAAACAAAACAGGAGCCGTTTAGACATTCATTGACATTTCACAGAAAGAGATCTATATATACAACTTAGCTGGCCTTATAGATTTACCAAATAACCATCAAGTGAGTTTGGAATAGTTGTTTTGTCCCTGATGGTGTTTTTAATTTAGTAAGTCTTATATATTATTCAGTAACTGTAAACCTTTCTAGAAACTATTGTGAGACAAACATAAACATTTAACAGTGTTAACTATATTCCGCTTTGACACAGGTTTGTTTTCGTGTTTACCTCCAAATGGTTTTATCTATTGACATAGTTCTAAAATGATATATACCTTAACTAACCTGTGTCCTGAGAGAATTTGTAAACCAAGGAACCCAAGCCGTTTTTAAATCGAATAAATACCACCTTTAAAAAATGATCCATTTTTAGGTTAGAAGCGAGGATATTGTTAAGAGGTTATGATTTTAAAAAATGACTGGACTGGTCGTCTTTTCGTCGCTTTAAGCAACGTCCGCTAGGTTGGCCTTGCGGTAGTTGGAATATTTAGTCATTGGGCCGTCGAGCCAACTTTCAACAGACGTTGTATTCACATACCGTCATTTGAACGTTCACTAATCGTCTGATGAAAAGGAAAGTCGGAAAAGGTCGCAATTAGGTGTGGAAAAAAGGTGTTCCTGTCCAAATAGGTAGTATTCTGGTATATATTAGGTCGCTTAACAAAATCCACCATGTTGGCATGTAACTGATAACTGATTTGGCCGCCATTGTTTGATTCACGATGAATTTATTTAAAAAAAAACATATTCTAATGAACTTTTAAAAGTTTTGAGACCAGCATTTGTGTTTCTGGAGACTTTGTATACTATTTTTAAATATAAATGCAGCCATATCAAGAAAAATAATAAATGGCATAATTTTTTTTTTCGCTTTTTCCTAAAAATTCTTGAGGCCCGTTTGTTTTTTGCCACAATATTGGCCGTGGTTTATCAAAAAATTGAACTTCGTTTAAGATTTTTGTTTTGCTGGTAATAAAAATATGTATATTATACTGATCATAATTTACATGACTTAAACTAAGAATCAGATTGTTAGTTAAAAATACTTCCATCTTTGGTCGAGTTTCAAAGACTTCCACATTTCTTCCAAAATAAATTACTTAAATTATACTATTAGTTGTGGGAAAGTCACAAATCCAATACCTAAAACGAAGTTGGTTTGCGCAACGTTACTCAACGTTGGATTTGGTCGAATACATAAGACATTCAAAGTCAGTGCCGACGTCGTAACGACTCGAATTTCTATTCCCCATTTAGGTGCAAATTTGGGTCGTGACGTCGTCATTACAACGTTGGATGCCAACGTTGGGTTGTCTAGCCCAACGTTATATAACTATCTCGCAACGTCCAAATGCTGCTTGGGTTATGAATTCTGCATTTTCCAAAATGGCAGTGTTCATGTCAAGATCCAGAAAAAAGGAGTGTCTAAACTGTAAAAGTTGATTGCAAAAGGTATGTTATGATAATATGAAAATAAAATTATTGAAACATCATTTTTATTATACAGGGTGATTGATTATTGCGATAAATCTCAGTAGGTCAGTTATCATGAAAAATACCAAAAACAGAGAACAAAAGACTGAAATACAGAGATGAAGTCAAATAGATATTTAATTGGTCGTTGGTTTCTTGCTGGAAACATTTGATTTCATAGCTTAGGTAATGTAGGCTCATCTTTTACTCCAAAATTGTTTGCCTCAGTTTTTCAATTGAAAGGTTCTGTGTCTGTGACTTTTTGTCCTATTGAAGTTTATTTTTCGCTGGTTTAGGAAGTGGTGAAAATGCCTCTGTAACACATCGTATATCAAAGTAGTTTACAAGGTATTAAACATTAAAATGTTAGTTTTGTCAATTGATAGTAGAGTAATCGAAACATTAACTTTGTTGTTGAACTTACCACGAGGAGTTTATTTAACACCATTGATCTTATCTGACATTCACACAATTTTTCTGTAAACAGTAATTGTTTCTGGAGGATTCTCAGTGACGTTATTTGTTTCTTTTGCTTCAGTTAGTCATGTTCAGGCTTCCTGAAGGCACAAATTCTTGAAGATCGAAAAATCAATCAGCCACACACTACTACATTTAACCCCTTGTGCAGAATTCTAAATTGTCGCAGCTTCACTAAATGTCTCCGTCACTAGTTTTTAAATATGGCATTGAGTGACACTTAATCCACTAATGAAGCCATTTTCCTACATCTTGGATTGGATATTCCTTTTGAAGCTTGAAACATTATCTATCCAATGGTTGGAGTCGATTGTGCGTGTCTTGGTAACTGTAGCATTATTACTCCTGCATCTCGAGCTATTTCCAAGGCTTCTGAATTTTCAGAATTTGTTGAGTGTCCGATAAGAAAATACAGATTTTTGTTCCTTGGTAGGCTTAGCTGTGTCAATGAAGTGACGGAGACATTTTACAAACAATTCGGAGTTTAGGTATCCACTTTCTGAAACATCAACTACACTTCCAGGTAAAGGTCGACTGTATATGGATCCTACAGAACATTTACCTTTTTCTGCTATTGGGCCTTCTGGCATGTTCTGCACCGTACTTACGCCTGTTTCAATGCTAAAAAGTATTTGTACCATCAATTTTATTTTTTTTTAATCCCAAAGGATTCATTAACATTTTCTTTACAAAATCCTTTTGCCCTAGACAAGGATGTTGCTTGAGGCTCTCGAAGTGAAAGGCTCTTATTCCACCCATGAAATCATAGTACCTACCATCTGTCTCTCTACATTGAACGTATGGGGAAATCCATTTCATTCTGAAATCTGAAATGCAATTCTACGAGCATCCATAGGTAATTGTAAGTCAAAATAGACATCTTTCTGTTTTTTATGACGCCAACTATAGCTGCAGCTCTACATCTGGGACAACACAGACAACCATTGCTTTTTTTTGTGTCATCGTTGACTTTTACATTTTTTTCATTGTCTGCAACATTCATTGAACCACAAATCTCCGTCCTATACGCGGATATGACTCTCTCCATTGCAGACTCTATACTTTATTTTTTCCATTCTGTAACACAAAATTGTGTAAAGAACAAGTAGGTAATAGGAAATCAGTATATGTAAGTTATTTTAGTTTTAATATAAATAATATTTTGTGAGGACAACAGCATTGTTAATATTTATATTTTTCATTTTTATTTAAATAATAGGTTTATCAACAACTTAATATGTTTTTGATCTTTTCAAATGACCCTTGTAAATGCCGTCGTTGTCAACCGCATCATCGATTCGAATCATCTGTGACCAAACGATATTATCTCGGCAGAACGTATACACATACTGTGAACAGCAGCAAGAATCCTGCCATCAGCTTCCTCCAACCCACAGAAGACGACGTCGTTAAAACAGTGTCTCACTGTAAGGTGCAACAAGCGTTACCTTAACTTATCTCCGAGTAGAGTTGGGAAACACGCCTCGAGTGGGAGTACCGCACAAAGGCGGGCTACGTGATCCCGTCAAGTCGGCCTTACGGGAGTCCGCGGCACGGTCACATGACCCGTTGGGCATGCACGCGAGTCCCGCCCTCGCTAACTCCTTCAGTTATTCATAACAGGACAGAGAACGGCGGCCGCTCTCTCGAAAAACACCGAAGAAGTCTGGTATAGTAACTCGGCACCTTTAGTAAGTAGCTTAGCTAGATATAAATCAATGCTAGCCGCGAGAGGACAGCGAGTCCTCGGGGTGATTATCGGTAGCGTTGTCAGCGACTAGCGACGGACGAGTTAAAAGGGCATCGGTGTTTCGGATGATCTGCCAGGTGCAGGTGCAGTGCCGTCGAGTGTGGTGGGTGCATATTCTGCATGCACTTCAGTGTGACTGTGCGTAGGTGCACCTCCGAGCTGGAGCACCCAGGAGGGTTCCCTTCCTCGCCCTGGGCGGCAGTGTTGGGTCATCAACATACCGCCGCTGCAGCTGTTGCAGCGGCGGCCGCCACTAGTATGATGCAAACTAGGGACCATCATTCTTACACCACCCATCACCCCGCTACCCCGATTGACTTACACGTGCCACAGGCTTTCCCCTATTATCGGTGAGTTTAATTACACTTACCTACCCCAATCTCAACTTAAAACTCAGTGATTCATATTCAACAAGTTATAAGCGTCAAAATATACACACTAATAAATATCTTGACTAATGATTTAACAGAAAAAGTTTGTTTACATTATAACTTGATTAATTTATTAATTCAGTTATGTAAATACCTATTATACCTTTTGAAAATTGAAAAAATGTACCTGAATCATTTGAATTATTCACAAGAATTATATTAGACCAATTGAATATAAATAGATACATTATTTGATAAAAATGTGTCCGATTTTAATAGGTATTAATACACGTTTTCATTCGAATTGTTTTCCATAAAATATAAACTTGATTTAATATAATATTCAGGCCCGCGCTAGCACTTTTGGCGCCCATATGCAAATTTAAAATAACGCCCCTTTGTATTACGTTCATATGTGTGTACAGATACTGGTTAAGTTAGGTATTATTATCCACTATTGATAAATAATTTTTAAAAGTATATAGGTACATACTTTTATTTTTATTTTTATATATTACTAGTATTTTCTCATTGAAGTTCATAATTATAAACTTATAGAAAACAGAAATATATTCTAACAGTAGGTATTACAACTAAAAATTTTTGTATTTTAGTTTCAAATGTAATATATGATATAAAAGCACAAAAAATAAGATAAAATCACTATAAATTTTGTTTTGACAATGTTATTTGTTGCTTTATCTTTTTTTTTACTTTTGAGTATTGAGGCTTTTCGGCGCCGTCGTGCACTACACTACTTTACCCTTATGTGAGTGATTTGAATGGAACTATTTGAATTCATACACATGTCTGCAAACGTTTGTAAGGTCTAATTAATACGTGATGGTAAAGTGTTCAAGTATATTAACATAAAATGCTGATTTTGACATGATTAATAATAATATAATATTATTTTAAACCATTACACAAACAGATAAGTTTTAATGTGCGGTTTTAAGTTATTTTTACGTACAAGAAGAGTTCATGAATTATTAGCACTGTTTATTAAAATTTTTAATTTAGATGAGTCAAAGCATTTCATTAAACACATAAAATATTAACATGTACGGTATCAGAAAAAATAATTCCCACATCACTACAACACAGGTCAGTATGAATATTCTTGTATATGTAGTGGGTTGGAGCTTGGACACATCATTTTGATAATGGAGAACATTTTTTTTCGCCGGTAAGACATTAGAAACAATTTTTTTGTATTCTAAAAATTATTACCATGTACTCATGGCATTACAAGTAAAAGCAAATGGTCAATAGATAATCGCTTGGTACCCGATCCGGTAAAAACGTTGCTTGTACTTGCGCTAATCACGAACGTTGCTGACTTGTAACTTTCACGATAAGCTAAATTTTCCTTTGATTTCATGGTTATTTTTTGTACTATTACTATTTGATGGGGTCATGTTTCAAACAAACAGCTAAAATGAAGTCTAAAGCTTCACTGGCCCTGCTGATGTAGAAGCCTAAACGTTTAAGGGGGTGGGAAGCTGGATTCAACAGTCTGACTTTTGGAGTTGAAGTTTTAATCCCTTCACCCAATAGACTGGGTATATTTTATAAGTAAAAATTGGACATAGGTAGATAGCTAATTTGAAAATCTATATTTACCTATTTATAGTCGCAGATTGGAAATAAATCCAGTTTTAAGGGATCATACTACCAAAACTTTAAGCGATTTTGAAGATAATTTGGATAAAAAATATTGAAGAATTAATTAAATTAACACCTAAACAGTGAAATTGTGATAATTTCTTAAATTATCAGAAAAATAATTGAAATCCAATTGTTTTTGAACTACTATTTAATTTTGAATGTATAATAAATTTTGATTATCTTCCAATCTGAATCACTGTTTATTTCAACTAAATTAAATTTCTACTAGGTACAACTTATATTTATTCCATATTTTATTTTTATTAAATCACTCAGTTATCCACACCAAAGCTTGTAAGCATTAAAACAAAATTCTTGATACGGCTTTTTAAGTTAAATAATCATGTAACATTTATAATTGCAATCGCAAAATGTAAATTTGAACCGTAACCTTAGGTATAAAAGAAATGGCACTAATAGAATTATGCATTTGTCGCTATGAATACTCGTCTGCATTTTTGTTCAATTGCTTTTATAATTCCAAGTACGCTGCATTAACTATTAACGATTCATACTTAGTTGAATTCGGAGATGCATATTAATCACCTACTTTAATTTGTTTAATACCTCTACATAATTTGCTTAATCGTTCGGATATATCGGTATAATAGAACTAGTTGGTGAGCTAGGTAGCTATATATTTATAATTCTGTCAACACAGGATCGGATTACGGGTTTATTTAGCTGGAGGCAGTTACCAGGTACTAAACACAGCTATACCTCTGTAATGTGTATACTTATGATTGCCTGCAGTTGTTATCATCGTAAAAACAGATACTTAAAAGTACTCAAATTGATTTGCAAACAAAACGATGTCTTGGTTTACACAGATTTTTTTAAAACTAGCTGGGTTAAGATGAGATGCTTGTTAAATAATGTCTTTTTATTCTAGAATATCTTATATGCCGTTAGTACTCGTCATAAGATCTAAAACAGGAAATTATTAAAAAATGAGGTTTAACCAGTAAAGCGATATCTATAAACGAACTGCTTCCGAGCTATGTCCGTTGGCAATAGTTATTTGTCTTGCGTGCTGAAGATTGCAAAAAATATAGTAGTAATTCATTGAATTTAATATATTTTAATAAAAAAGTGAAGATTATCAAAGCTAAAAATTAAGAATTATTCCAGAATCTTTGAGAATATGAAGCCTACAAGGAGAATTGAATAGTCTTTATCCTTTATTTGTGTTTAATCAAGGAAACCTCTAGCTAGCACTACCTCTCAAACCTTGCCATATTTCCTCGAACCGATCCTTTATAATAAAGATCTGTCTTCTTCTATTTGTCATTTTACAAGCCTTAATAGTTATCGAAACTATCTGACTCCATACATCTCCAGACTCCATTATAGTTAATCCAGTTAGAGGCTCCGAGACCTCGGCACCTTAGCCTTTAGGCTCTGGTTGTACCGCTTATGTGAAGAGACTAGTAGCCCCTATCAGACTCGACAGTCTTTTAACTAGATCCTTCTTTGGAGAAATCCGCCCTTGGGTGGTCTAGTCCTGGTAGTTATTTAAAATCTAAAGTTTACATTTATAGACCTAAAAGTCCGAATCAGACAGGAAATGCAAGTTACAATCACTATGTTACAAATTGCTAAAGACGAAATTATTACCAGATTAAGTTATTATTTAGTGGCCAATGGAGTGTGGATATTTACTGTACATTTTCTTTGGTTTGTTTTTGTTTGAAAGGCCCTTTATTCTTCATCAATTATTTTGTGAATAATGAATTGTTAAGGAATCTTTGCTTTTTGTCCACCCTGTACCAATTCAAATCCACTGGTGATACATTCTTGAAATTAGCTCAGGGAAATCCCAAAATTGAAAAAAGGGGGGTGATCCATTAAATAAAAAATTGGCGCAGATCTCAGCACTCAAAGTATATTCATAGATTATTATTTTTTAAAATAGTAAATTAAAATAAAAAATCGGCCTATTTCGGGATGTTATCATATAACTGCTTATTTATAATGAGTTCATGCGTTACATCAAGGACACACTGTATAAATTGATATATTGAAGAAGTTTCACAATCTCTTTAGGCTCTAGAGAAATAAATATCCGTTAGGGCTTACTTTTATACAAAGATGATAACATTGATATTACATATCTATATATATTGAAACACTATAAATTTTCCACCTTTTTAAACTCCATCTGTTGGAAAAAATATGATGCTCAATACAGCCACAATTGTTAAAGATGCATTTAAATATGCCCTAGAGAATTAATGAAGTTGGGTAACTTTCAGTTTTAAATGACCCACACTGAAAATAATTTTGTTTATAAAATCAATAAACAGCATTAATCGAAATTTGCTAATTGGCTTAATAAAAATACATTTCTTAAGAGAATTATCAAGGATTATTGGTTGATGAACAAAGTTATTATCTCAACGAATCACTTTTAATTATTTTTGTCAGTAAATTTTTTCATTGACCCAATGAATCCTTTTATTGAGCGAATAAACATCAAGCACATTTACGTACATTGATCAATACAATTTGTTAAATCAATGAATTCTGGGAATTAATCGATAAATGCATTCGTTGTGATGTTAATTAACCAGGTCGATAAATAAATGAACGTATAGGTACCTACATTGGTCTAACGAAATATCGTTGATTAATATTACGAACAATTGTTCATCAGAACAATGAATGATGTAAAGGTTTATTGACTGATGAGCACATTAGTTGTGACAATAAATACGTTTATTGGGCTTCACAACTATTACATAAAATATTTTATAGGTTGAAAACAAATTTCCGCGAAATAGATTTTATACAGTCTACTCTCTAATAACGTGACAAAGGAAGGCGTCCCGAAAAAAATATAGAGATTCCGTCGAAATACCGTTTATTTTCGCAAAAAAGCTTAAAATCAGCAACGCAAAGTGAATAAACAAAAAAGAAACTCAAAAGATATAATAATAAAATAAAATTAACATATGTATGTACCTATGTATATATGATGGGGTGACATTCACTGAGACCTAAAAGATGTATTGTGCTCCCTTACTTCTACTTAGTTACTCAGGAACGTCTCAGAGACTAGTAGTTCCTTTAGTCCTATTTCCGTGTGGAATTTTAAGATATCTGCAGGCTTCAACTTAGGTAAATGTCCCTCTTCTATCCAATAATCTCCTAGGTGCTGTGCCCTAGGATTCTGAATTGCTGTGCAATTCGCAAGTATGTGGATGGAGGTTTATTCTTCCATGCCACAGAATCTACATTCTTCTTCCTCCAGGCGGCAATGTCCTGTTAGAATCCCTGTTAAAACTCTTAGCGCAGTTTTACTTTGACTTATGCATTCATTTCATCTCAACAGGTTGTAATCACCCATCATAGTCTTTGATTGTCTAAGCCCTACTAGATCTTTCCAATGGTCAGATCTTCTCTTTTCTCCGGCTTTGCCTATTTCTTCCAATATTACATTGGGGCTGATACCGCAAAAGGGTTCCGACCCCCAAAAGTGTCTTTCAGTCCCCCTCTTTGCTAGTCCATCTGCTATTTCATTTCCTTCTATTCCACTGTGTCCTAGAATCCACAGTAAGGTTACTATATTGTTCTCGCCTAGTTCATTGAGTATGTCTACTCACTCCCACACCATTGCTTGACTATCCGACATTATGGTAATCTTTTGCCCTCTATACTTTTTGTCAATATTGAACTGGGCACACTTTCCTGGCCCGTACACTCCTATCGCAGATCCTTCTATTGCTTTTGAGCCGTCTGTGTATTCTTTCCAAGCCTGGTAATGGTATTTGGATCCCATTTCTTCTTGTTGCTTAATTCCGTAACGAATTTCTTGGAAAACTTATACCTTTTCATCATACCATCTTGAGGCATGTCCCAGGTTTTTATTTCTAAGAAGTACAGTCTAGTCTCCAATAACGTGGCAAAGGAAGGCGTCCCGAAAAAATATAGAGATTTCGTCGAAACACCGATTATTTACACAAAAAAAGCTTAAAATCAGTAACGCAAAGTAAACAAACAAACAAAAATCTCAAAAGATATAATAATAAAATAAAACTAACATAGCTTATATGCTTTAATTATTCAGTTAGCTAGGAGATCCTGTGGATTAAAGCGGTGGGTTGATCGTCCCACTACGTCACTACAACACTAATAATTGTTAATAGTAATAGTTAATAGTTCAATCAGGCACGTATACAGGGGAGGGGTCCAGGGGGTCCGGACCCCCCCGAAATGTTTTCAAACACATACTAGAAAAACGATGATTCCATAATTTTTATGTAGGTACAGGCAGTAAAGTAAAAATGTATAGACGTATAGAACGGCATACAGTTTTGAAAATATTATTTTTAAAATGGCTTTAGGTTTAAAAATAAAAATCAATTGCTTAACTATTGGCAACATAGAGGAACTTATCGTCGATCAACTTATAATGAATCTGCAAGATCGTTATGAAACAAACTCAACCAAACTAATAGCTTTTCAAAGCTTATTACTAGGCTTTGCCTCAAATGAAAATGCAAGTCAGCTAGAGCAGCTTTCTATGTATATTGAAGATAATTACTCAAGGTCTGCTCTTCAGGGTGAATATTACTTATGGTGCAATCAAGTGGGTGAAGATTTAGACAGAAATGCCGAAAGGAATACTGAAGGCTTTGGAGCACTGTAACAAAAAATTTTTCCCTGCTCTCCAACATTTACTGGTTATTCTTTCTACTTTACCTGTTGCTACAGCCAGTGTTGAGAGATCTTTTTCTACTCTTAAAAGGGTAAAAACCTTTCTAAGAAATAAAATGTCACACGAAAGGCTAAGTTCCCTGGCTGTGCTCTCAATACACTGGGACATCGATGTTTTTCCTGATAAAATACTTGACATTGACAATATATTATTCTTACTGCACACTTATACTTTTTATAATTATGAGATTGTTTGTAACTATAGGTAATAATAATAACTCAATTTTTAACAGAAGATTAAAAATGTTTCTAACAAAACCTGTATTTTAACGTGTTGTTTTGTACCTTGACAATTTTCTACTTTTCATCTAATGCCTTTGACCTTGACCTCTTCAAAAATTTTTGTCTGTGGCGCCATTTTTTTTCTCGTTGGACCTCCCCCCCCCGAAACCAAATCCTGGATACGTGCCTGAGTTCAATTAACGGCGAAGTTTTCTGAATCAAAATGTGTCATATCTACAACGCACAATAATATTTGTGTACCTACCTGTGATTTCAAGATACGAAACTACAGTGTTAAAGCATGAATGAACGTTTCTCCTTGTCAATACAACTGCCATATGAGTAATGATTTATTGTATATTTTGAATTTATACCAATATAAAGTACTTAGTAATAACTTGAAATACGAGGGTTGTCTTTTAAGTGTTGCATATAACAACAAAAATTCAAATGTCAAAATTGATTGTCATGTTAACTTAACGCCAAAGCATACCGCTTCATTTAAAGCTGTACGTAAACTGAAGTTTCAAAGTCGAAAAATGGAATTAAGCCGATCTTCGCGCAATAGTTTTTCACAATTTTCAAAGAATGCGTTGCCGAGCTGGTTTCAGTTTTCGGCAATGAAGTACCACATCAGTCAACAATTTCTCGTTGGTATGGAGAATTTAAACGTAGACGGATTAATGTTGGCGACTATCCAAAAACAGTAGTCACCCAGGAAACTGTCGATGAATTGGTTCCAAAAGATGCAAAAGTGCGTTTCTCTTCGTGGAGAATACATAGGTACTATATACAAAACTGTATTCAATAAAACTAGTTATAATTTGTTTTTAAATTATTTGAATAGAAGTAGTCAAACGGGGATGGGGGATTTGGTCCCCGCTACCTGTGTTAATCCGTTAGAACCCAAACATTTCGATAATCCGACTGGTAATTTCGCCCCCAAATTAAAATATAACTTGAAACTTGTTGGAAATGTGCCAACAGAAAATGTGTCTATACATTAGGTTCAAGTGTAATATTCGTGACTAAAACTTCATCCGAACACTGCCATGTTGCGGACAATTCAACGTTAAACCTAACCTAACCTTAAATGAATTTCAAATCGAAACTTATATCAAGTTGCAAAGTCTTCATTTGAAACATAATAAAAGAGACCCTAAAGTTAGAAATCGGTAAAAATTTATTGAAAGCATATATACCTACTTGGGGACCAAATTACCTTTTGAAATTTCGTGACCTCATCTTTGGGGACCAAATTACCAACTCCGAGACCAACAGGAAAACGAAATATGTATTAAAGAAATCTTCTAGTGGTTGGTCAAACTTGTGAGAAACATATATTTGTAGTCTCTAGTTTATACCTAGATACTAGAAGTAGGTAACAAATATAACGAACATAATTACATCATTTGTATGCAGGATAGCCTACATTTGAATTGTCTACATAATATAAAATAATGTGACTTAATATGCTTCCTGATAATTTGGAATTTTGAGAATTTTAACAATACATTTTCTAATGGGAAAATTATTTCCACCGAATATGCAAACCGAAAAAAGAAGCCCAAAAGTCAAAAAATTTTTTTAAAGCGATTACAAATGTAAAAAAGACGTTTACAATTAATGTATGTTTCAAGTTCAAGTTTATAAACTTATTGTGATACGTATTCTGATGATGACCATGATTAGGGTGAAACGTTATAGTATAATATGCGAAACTCACTGTTTGGTGGTATTTATAAATTTATATAATTTTTATAAGTCAAAATTATTATATACCTATATATTTTTTTTTGTTTTTTTGGCCTTAAGCGCTGGTTACCCCTTTAGCCAAGCAAACTGTAAAATCAAATGTAAGAATAAAGGTCCTAAGTTAATGCATGCATTCAGTCATTCATACCTCCATCAAACTACATGTAAGTAATAGATTAATAACAAAAGATAAAAAAACAGCAAGAGGAAAATTTTATTAAAATTCCACACTTATTTATATCCGTTCGTATTAATTATAACAAGATATTTGTCATTATATCAAATCTCAAATGATGGAACCCGCATTTAACCGCCCAACATTACATTTGTGTATTTCTATTGAATGTCAACCGAAATTTTTATACCATGAAACTCTTTTTTGTAGGAACACTTGTTCAATATTGCAAGTAATAACAATTTCCAAACGTTTTAATAAAGTAAATTGTGTGCTTACAAGGAACCGGCGAATCGGAAAAGGCCACTGAAAAAAGATGCATTCTAGAGCAAAACGTCTACACATTGTCAGGCGGCGTATAGACAAAACATTTTTTATGCTACTTATGGTTAGACGCGATACTGCAGTTTTCACATACATTTACGGAAAAGGAAGCAACTAGTTGTTAGTTGTTAACACAAATTCTCCAAAGAATTGATAAAGAAGAATAGTTCAGATAGGCATCGGCTGGACATTAGAGTAATTAGTAAAAGATATGTCACAGTTTGTGATAAGAAAACGAAATACTTTGGAGTGATAGTGACTGGAGATTATCACATAGCAATACGAAAATTGGAATTCTTGACTCGTGATGTATTTCTGCCAGAAAAGTCAAAACTATGTTTAAACAAAATGTTTCACAAAGTCAAAAGTTTGAATTTTCAATTTAAAACTTCCATAAGACAGACATCAAAAAGTTTTCTTTTTCTTGGCAATTTTGGTTTTGAAGAACACCAAAAATGTGGTATTTATTCCCGGCAAAACTCTCCTACAGAGTATCCCTGACAAAATATCTCCAGAGAATACACCCCTAAGATTCTCCCAAAAATATCTCCATATAATAAGGACAAATTCCACGATTATTTTCTCTTCCACTTCTTGAAAAAATTATGCGAGCTACAAAGTAATAAATGTTTTTGAAGAAAGGGTAGAAGGTTTTTGTCCAAGATTATTTATTGCGTGGTGGGGATATTTTGTTCGGAGACCAAAACGCCTGATACTGATCAAATAAGTACAATTTTCTTTGATTGAATTGGCCAAATTTTGTTAAAAAACATACTTACTTCTAAAATAAATTCAAATAGCATCAATAATTGAAATATACCTTAGGGACGCTTAAAAATTATTTGATCTTTGATTTATTTTTAAATTTATTAGAGCTGACAAACTGTTCACGAAAGAGTCCAAGCAGGTTTATAGTATAGAGAACTTGTGAGTAGCCACTTGTTGCTCGTTTGCATTTAGAACCGACACGTGATATATTGAGGGCTGGGAACACTTTGTCCAGTTTTCGAAATGAATGAAGTAATATTATAGGAAACCAGGTACTTTCACTGACCCAATAGTAATAATATGTGCAATAATAAAAGTCATAAAATATATTTCTCTGTTATTTCAAATGCTCTTAGTTTTTTAGAATAAATAAATTGGTTTCTGAGGAAAATATATAAGTATCTCTTACATAATGCAATTTTTAAAATGAAACAAATTTCTCAAACATAATTTCATTCACAATTTATAGACAAATTTGACAAAAACATACAAAATTTCGATTAATAATTAACTCTTTATGGCACAAATGTCCAACCCTCCGATTCTTAATTAATTCAAAAAAATTAACGCAAAACTTAGCAGTTTTTGATAATTGTTGAAATCTTTCTCTTTTCTGTTCCAAAGCTGCAATGCTTACTGCAAAATTGGAATTAAAATAAATTTGTTGATTTGCCAGTTTTATAAGCGTATTGGTGGATTCTCAGGGAGAAGTTATATAAAGCTACCCACCTGATGTAGCATTCCAGTACTCTTTCAAGTCCCATAAGCAGGGAAGATGTTAGGATAATTGGTCTGACCGATTTAGGGTGTGGGTCTGTGCAGACCAATTTCGGTACCTATGTATACCACTCTAGCCGCCAACCAACTGGGGGTATACAATTCCACGCCAGACTAGCTCTATACAGTTTAATGAGGATGGGTAAAAGTGATTCCAGTCCGCTTTGCAGCATAGCTGGACATATGCCATCCTCACCGGGAGATTTGAAGGGCTGAAGTGATTTGATCGCCCATTCAACTGCCGGTGCTGTGGTAACTTCCTTGGCGACCTCCCGGTAGATCTTTTTGGGTCGCCTTGCACCCTCAAAGTGGGGAGGTCGATTGTTATCCAGAGTCAAACTTCCAGGACAGTGATTTTTAATCAAAAGCTCTAACGTTTCTTTTCTACAGGTCGTGAAAGTGCCATCAGGTCGCTTTTTCGACCCTATTTCGGCTATCCATTCTTTAGAGAAAATCTTGTGAATTCTGGTACTGCCAGATACTCTCACAGAACTTCTTCCAAGACTCCCGCTTCGCCTTTACAATTTCTTTATTGTATAATGAAGAAGATAACTTGGTTATCGTGTAAGTGTTGGTGTAGTGGTAGTGTAAAAAGGGTTCAGTGACAAAATGCAGTTTGAAAAAACAATATTTTTGGTTATTTACAAAAATGTAGCATCTACAAAAACAAAGCGAATTAAAGATACTTACACCATTTCCATCAGAAATTCATCAATAAAATTAACCAACTACTCTCCAGAACTAGTTTTATTTTAATGTTTTTATATGATTTATAAGCTGGACCGATTTAGAAAACGTATTTTTCAAATAAAAAGGTGGATACGTATTTTTCTACTACCGTGCGTAAGGTACATACTTCAGGCACACTATGGAGTGTCGTGTAAATCTTCGCTTTACGCACTAGTGCGTAAAGAAAACGTTCCACTTTGTATGTTGTAATAGTCTTATGGAAATATATGATAAATGAATATTATGTCTGATATATTGTTTTGTCAATCAAATATTGAAAAATATTCAGTAAAGTAGCTACCTAGGTGATATTAGTAAATATTTAATTAATACTGGAAAACAATAGACGAGTGACATAAACACCTATGTGAATATTTGCCATTATATGCGAGTAGAATACTATATTTTCCCCACCACTATTAATTACCTGTTTATAAATGAATTATTTTTCTCTTTTCTCCAATTTAGGATCATAGGATTTCATAAAGGTACCTATAATTTTTCAACTTTTCTGACAATAAATTTAAGGATGCTATTTATTATGCTTCTCTTATTTTTGGCGGGGTAACATTCATTTTAGTGTCTGATTCGCTTACAAATACTCTAATTTCTAGTAATTTCAATTTGAGTTCAGTATAAAAATTGAAATTCTTGCTATCAGCTATAAATTATTTAAAACGTCACACTCTTATTTTGACATCTTCATACGATCTATATACAACAGCTTGATAAATTATTTTATGTCTCGGTAGCGTAATGGTTTAGAGATCTGACTGCGTGAAATGAAGAATTGTAGGCACAGGTTTCGAATCCTGGTGATAATTTGTATTTAATATTTTATGACATTTGTATCTAAATCACCTTCAATATAGGTCGTATTTATCCGTGTCATGTGACCTGTTCATCATACTTTTATTCACTGGTGAATAATGTAAGTCATTATACCGAATATTAAAAAACAGTCGTGGACAAATAAAATTACTATTACATCGATTTTAAATAGAAGTTTCGGTAGTAGAAAAAATACTGTATGTAACTCGTGTGTAAAGTTCCTTTTGTGACTCACGTGATTGTCGCACTCACCTACGGCTCGTATTCAGTATTCACATTCGTGAAAAAAGAGTTACTTTACACACTAAGTAGTTGCATCAATAACTATTTCATAATTCTCAAAAAATAACCTTGTTTTTTAAAAACTTCTGCACTTATTCCATTCGCGGAAAAATTAGAAATAGGTAAAGACTTCACCAATATTTTCATGTAAGCGATCGGTTCCATTTAAAAATAAATTGTAAGAGGATATTAGTTGGTTAGTTAAATCCATCTCATTACTTATTCATTCATTATTAATCTCTCAATTTCAATACATCTTGTATGGAACGTACTAGACGGGGGATTGTTTTAAGTGTTTGAAATAAAAAAGCACTTTGTTTATATCTATTTATATTCAAATGAAGTAAGAATCCCTCTTCATTTGCACTAAATAAAAATCCACCAAAGTATGATTTATACATAAGTAGTCCCTTTGACACCCAAGGTCGTGTTTAAGGGATTTATAAGAGAAAAGAGAGAGAGGCGGCAGAACGATAGCGTATTCATGAGGTGAATCAGGAAACGGAAAGAAACCACTTTGATTTTTACCCCCGCAAAATATAATATGAATATAGTTACGTCTAAGAGACTCTGCTTAAAATGCATAACGTATACTTCAGACCTGCCAAACTAATCCCAAAGAAAAGAAAATTAATGTTAAAGCTTTTAAATTTGTAGCAGCCGACAATCAAGAGAAACATTTTGGAATATTAACCCTTTTTTAACTGATTATTTTTTTCATTCTAATGCGTTTGAAGTAATTAAGCTAAACTGTGTAAGAAATCTATTTCTAGTAAAAGTGGAAAAGTAGATGCAAATTGGCAATCTAAATATTCTTAACGTCAGTGAAAACAGACAGATAAGTTGAAACAACGCACCAGTTTGATAAGCTGCTTGAATAGAGTGTGTTACGAACAGTTTTCTAACAAATCGAGTTATTTAATGGAAAATGAAACAATGGTCCAAATATATTTTGAAGAAGTTGAAGAAGTTTCAGCTGAAATAGAAGAAACCTTACAAAAAAACAGAAAAATGGCAAGACGGCAGTATATTACAAATTAACAGTAGAAATGCTCAAAAATGTAGGACAACAGGAAAACAAATCATGCTGAATATTTACGAAAATTTTGGGAACAGGAAGAAATGCCACAAAACTGGACTTTTATACTACCGATGTACTAAGGCATTAAGAACGACTGAAATAAGTATAGAGAAATTTACTATGCACTACTACGTAAATAATAGACAAAATGCTAAAGACTATTTTAGAAAATACGTTGGATGAGTCGCAAAGTGACTTTAGGAAGGGCAGAAGCACATAAGATCATTTTTTTTTGAAAGCAAATAACTGAAAAAGCCTGGCAAGAAAAGAAAAATATACGGGGTTGGAATAAAGTATGGAACCAAGTAAATATCTTTCAAACGAAATGAACGATATTTATGAAAATTTGCAGGTAAGTCCAATTGAACAAAATGCATCTGATGTACATTTTTTTGTTAATAATTTACTTCCGGTTTAACTTCTTTAATTTAAATGGGACACCCTATATATTTTCACAGATTTTGAAAGAGTTTGTTATTTTGAATTCGTACATACTGAGTTTAGTGTAAAAAAATTGTAAAAACGAGGAATATAGCACCCACCTTTGAGTTTTTTGCATTAGAGCAAAAAACTATTTAGATAAACTAATTGATGTTGTTTGTATGCATAGTACTGTTTAGTACGTCTTTTGTTCTCCAAGTGTCAAATTCTAATTGACGGAAATAAATTTTACAATTTAGAATGGTTCAATTAAGTGAAAAAGAGCGTATTGAAATTTTAATGATGATCGGTTATGGTGATCGAGTTAGAACTCATGAAGAAGTGTGTCATATTTTTAATAATTTGCATCCGGAGAGAAATCCTATATCACGCTCGACAGTAACTAAAACATTACAACGTTTTAATACAACTGGGATGGTAAAATTTGCTAAAACCTGGAAGACCGCGGACTGCAACGAACGAAACTGTTAAACAAAATATTGCAATCGATTAAGAAGAATCACCTCAAACTTCCACCACAAATTTGGCACTAAACCATGGTATCAGTCGACGTTCTGTAGGAAAGATATTAAAAAGTGAAAAGTATCATCCGTATAAGGTACAGTTGGTTCAAGAATTGTCAGACGATGATTTTGACCGACGGCTGGAATTTTGCGAACGGCTAATGGACATCTGTAATGTCGACGACAATTTTGCTTCTAACATAGTTTTTTCCGATGAGGCAACTTTTTGTTTAAATGGAACAGTTAATCACCATAACTCAAGGTATTGGTCAAATGAGAATCATCATTGGATTCATGGAGCACATACCCAGCATCCTCAGAAGTTAGATGTTTGGATGAGAATTGTCGAGAATAGGCTTATAGGCCCATTTTTTATCGACGGAAGCTTGAATGGTGACAAGTATTTGGATTTACTAAATAACGAAATTATTCCTGCACTTCAACAGAATGGACAATTACCACAAAATGTTTGGTTTCAACAAAATGGATCACCTCCCCACTATGATAGACGGGTAAGGGATTTTCTGGATGCGAATTTTCCAAATGGATGGATTGGACGTAGAGGATTCATAGAGTGGCCTGCTCGTTCGGCGAGCATTTTGAACATTTGAAGTAATTTTTGTTTCTCATTATTCTAAAATAATGAAATGTACACATATTGTACAACTAACAGTGAGTTATTCCTTGTTTTTACAAAATTTTTTACACTTAACTCAGTATGTATGAATTCAAAATAACAAGCTCTTTCAAAATCTGTGAAAATATATAGACTGGAAGTATATTATTAAGAAAAAAATGTACATCAGATGCATTTTGTTCAATTGGACTTACCTGCAAATTTTCATAAATATTGTTCATTTCGTTTAAAAGATATTTACTTGGTTCCATACTTTATTCCAACCCTGTATATCTAGCATTTACTCACTTGGAAAAAGCATTTGATAAAACACCAAGAAGAAAGCTATGGAATATTCTAAAAGGAGTTAGTAGTAAGCTTATGGAATTAATTCAATAATTAGTTATAACCAATAATCTACAATCGTCAACATTTAAAACCACAGATTAAACAGGGAGTCAGTTTAAGCCCAACTTTATTCATTACATCACCCATATGGAGGGAATGAGAAAGAAAAACAAAAAATTAAATATGGGATACATCGATCTTAACAAAGTAAAAGTGTCAGAAGGGACATTTGCCGAGGATATATTTATTTTTACGAAAACTAAAGAATATCTGAAGCAGAATTTAGAGACATGGAATAGTATCTTGAAGGAAAACGGGATGGTTATGAATAAAAACAAAACGAAAGCTATGGTTATAGGTAATGGACAAGAAGAAATAGGTATAGAAATTGAAGGACAAGTCATAGAACAAGTGGGAATATTTCCATAGAATTAGTCAACAAGCAAAAGACTGGCAGTTGTAATGAAAAAAGTCTGGTGCGTTACAAAAAATACAAAATTAGGATAACAGAGATCTAAAAATAGAATTAATACTAGAATATATAGAAAACAGACAATTTGGTTGGTGGGGACATTTAAAAAGAATGAAAAATACCAGACAGACTAAAAGAATATGGTACCTAAGCGAAATATTTGAAAATAAAAGAAAAGGATACCAAGACAAACATGGAATAAAACTTTTTCAAAAATATTAAAAAGTTAAGGAAAAACATGACTGGACGAATTGTTTAAATGGAAAAACAACGTTATATTGGTGATTATCTTAAAAGCACATCCTCAAAAATACACCAAATAATTGGCTTAGTAGGTTCTCTATATGGCAGCAAGTTCTGATACATTTGCATAACAAAACAATTAAATCTTTTAAAACAACGACTATTCATTATTTTGTCACTGCAGCACACGCATAGGCTGGAATTTGTCTTAATTAGTAAACAATTCCAACTACGACATTTTTAATGGTGAATAAACCACAGATATGCTAATAATTTTTACTTGTTGATTGGTGTTAAGTCTTCCAAGTACTGTATTATATGCAGAAATGTATCTTGCGGTCATCGAAGTATTATATACTTTTATAAACTTTATTTTTAGATTTAGTTTTTAATAATTATATATTATACATAAGTGAAGAAAAAAGCATTGAATACGAAAAATAACAGTTATCCAAATATTGTTTTTAAAAAAATCGAAAATCAGTGCAAATAAAACATACCTAATATTATGAAAAAAATGATATGCGATATAGACATTCCGACCCATACCTACCAATTATTATCAATGGCGAAGGAGAGCATGGGATAACTACTTTGAAATATCCGTTTTTCAGAAAATTCAGCCGCGGAAAGCGGACAGTTCGTCGACCGCTAAGAAAACCAATTTCCACCCAAGCTGATTTGTGCGTGCTGTTTGCTTTGTGGATAGAAACGAAAGGTAGGTACTAAAACATGGACTCAATATAAATTGGTTGTGTTCTTATTGTTAGAAGAGGAACTGGGGATAGCAACCGTCAAAGATTCTAGCAAGCCACTGCATAAATTGTTTTTCTGACACGTTACGAAAAGTAACTTCAGTACCGAGTGTCCTAATAAGAATTGCTCTCCGACATATCTCAGAAACAGTTTATAGTACAGCTGCGGGAAAATAATTTTATAACAAGGTATCGAATAAAACCTGGAAATTATTTTTACATTTGTATGTCTTCTCCTAGGGGAGGTAATTAAATAAAAAAAATTAATAGCCGAATTTTACAAAATTAATTTCGGGGCGTAACGAAAATAATAATCGCATTCTTCAAAAAATTCTGCATATATATTTGATACTACAAGTTTTAATATATTTGCTCAAATAATGGGTGGGTGAGAGTGGAAACTTTGTCATGAAACTTCGGTTTTACTTAATCAATGTTTGCAAACTTAGTGTTATTGAAAACAGCGCTCTTTTCCAACAACATAAAAGTGATAATTTCGACATAATAAGTAACATACAACCTAAAGGGAGCTATTATTTTTTCCTTAATTCTCCTTATATTTGAAGAATATTAAATAAAAATAATTAGCAACAGAATAGCGAAAACCGCATGTCGATAGTTTTTTCCTGTCCCGAAATATGTTTAAAAAAGTGTAAATTTATGGTGAATTGAGAAAAATAATTCGCTCTTCGATACTTATAACATTTTATCAAGCGTCGGAAATTCTTTTAGTGGAACTTCTGTCGAAGCCACATCAGTAGAATCTTCTATTAAAATGTATTCTATCAAAATATACTGCATAGTTCGGGTAGATTGCCCTTGTCTTCCATGTAATCATATCCACCTTAGTACAAACTGCTATTTCGCATTGATTTAGCAAATTAGTTTCAATACTTCGAACTAGCCACCCTCCCTGGCTTTGCATTGAGCTAGGCGGCGGCGCAGCGATCGGGAGACATCACGGTCACTGTTTTTATTATAGAGAGCCTTTTAAAAAGTTTTAAATAATAAAAAAATCAATTAAAATTACAAGCTACTATTGAATAGTTTCTAGTCTACAAAAAATAAAATCTGTTGGTAACTAAGCAACTGAATGTAGAGATGTACTTAGTCTCCCACGGTGACATTTTTATTACTTTTAACATTTTTATACCTTTCGTAACTTATTAACGAAGCGTCGGACTGGAATAATTTAGGGAGAATATACATGTACCTACGTAATCATATAACAAGTATAATATTATTGTTATTTCAGTAGGGGTCTATAATATTTTTGATATTAAAATATATGAAAGAATTTTACAGTAGTTTTTGAGTTTGTCCACTACAAACAAACTATTCTTTATAACTATGAAATAAAACAATAAAATTTTTTGTTTAAACCTTCATTACAATTGAACTATGTTCAAATACAACTTGTGACGCGTTTCGCTACACAGTAGCTTTCTCAAACGAATGGAGGTATCATGAAAAGTTTTTAATTGTAATGAAGGTTTAAACAAAAAATGTTATTGTTTTATTTCATAGTTAAGTATGAATCTTCATCAAGTAAAAGCCTCATCTATTCTATTCTTTATAATATTACGTTAGATTGAATGAAACAAATTATATTTAAAAAAAACTTCATTACAAACTATGTCCTACTAAAAACTACTTTAAATAAACTTCCGCATAAATAAATTACTGTGTGACGATATAATAAGGTTATTAATTTTTTGAGTAGTTTAAACTGCTTTTGTATTTTTTGTTGATATGATTATGTCAATTTTTCGTCGGCGTCTCGACCAATTTCATAATTAAATATTTTTACAATCACAACTACAATTTCCATAAATTAAGCAGTAGTGTGTGTAACCTCATACCTGCTGTCTGTTTCATTATACCGCGTTACATACTTATTATATATTTGTAGCAAAATGTTGCAATTTCATGACGCAATCATTTGATGCAATGAATTCAAGTGATTAGCAGTAAACGACTTGGTCATGTCTCCTGTAATTTATTAAGTTATTACTAGTTACACAGTTACTTACACGACATATATTTAAAAAATTATAATTATAACGTGCTTCTCTCTATTACAATTATCGTACTATTATTGACAGTTTCACAACCAATAATAAATAAGACGTTGCTCCTGTAGAAAATCACGATGCTGTCAATACAGATTGAAACACCAAACAACAGATTAATAATGTTTATACTGATAAAATGCGAATCATAGGAGAATCTTTTACAATAGATTTTTTAAAATTTGGAAATATTATTTAATTACAAAAATAACTGCGTCAACCATTTGGATTATTAGCAGTAGCAAAGTCAACTAATAGGTAAGTAAATTAAGTAATACACTGATTAACTATAGTTTATAAATTTTAATGCTATTTAGGAAGTGAAGAGATATTTTTAAAGAGCTTTCTGTGGTTTTTCGGGAACTCGACGTTAATGGGACAGTTGTGAGCATTCTGTTATTAGGAGCAATTCTCTGAGCAACTGTTAAATTTTAACGCATGGTTGAAAATTAGACAATCTGCTAACTTCATTTTACTATTCTGTATGCATAATAAGCTTTAAAATATTAACGGAAAACTCTTGGTGCGATACCTGTTAAAATTTAAATTTGACTATGTATAGATTAAAACATTCTTAATAGCGGAAACTTCGTCAAAAATAACGCCGATCCTTCAATTTTTAACCACTTTCTATAGAATTGATCCTATTATATGCTCAATGGATTTTGTAACTCAACATTGGGTACCTACAATGGAGTGGATTTTCTTTACATGTAAGGTGTTAATGGTTGATCGTAGTATTATCCAATCCCTAAGTCTTGTAGCCATTATTTGTTCTGGTCGCTTGTAAGATAATGAAGGCGCAGAGAAAACGTTGGGAATCAACATTAGGTTATTTTTGTTTATCTCGAGCCGATTTTTATTTTATCAACAAGTGTATTAATAATGGCTATTAACGATCGTTAATGTTCGATATTGTTAATCGCCCTTTTAATACGTGTCAGTACAGAACTTTTCCGTCGACTGTATACAGTGTATCCTTTTTTTCCAATCTCTGAAAACTAAGAATGTCTATTTATATTTTATCGTACAACACAAATCAGATTTTGAACTATTATTGTTGGGCTTCTTGGTGCAGCGGAATACGGACTATACTGAAGGTCGTTGTTTCAAATCTCACTGTCTTCGTTTTTTTTTAAATTCCATTTTGGATATTTTAACACTAATAATTATCCTAGTTTTGTAGAATAATATAACAAAAAGTATATGTCAGTTAAAAATAGCAGTATTCTATTAGAGAAAATAGCATTACACGAAATATATTTTCGATATTCTAAATGTGACTGTATGCTTGGTCGCCTATAACAAAATCGTTTATTTAGTGCAGGCAATCTAGGATTTGAGGCGTGCTCAAGAGTTGCTCTATCGAACGGTATGTCGCAGATCATTGTAACACGTTCCTAAAACCTTTTATTGCATTTTACAACTATGCCCTTTTTAAGGTATAAATATAAATAATGCTCTAAATAATAAAAATGTCGAATCCGAAAAAATCATGCATGTTTATATCATCAACCTGCATCATTTGAAATGTATTTCAGTGTGAGCAATTGTTTATTGCAATAGAAAAAAATTATTAAATAAATCATTGTTTATAACGGTTTTTTGTTTATAACTAAGTACCTATTTATTCGATTTTAATGCGCGACATCTCATTCGACGCGGAATTTCAGCAGTTAAAAATGACTTCAATATCATTTTGCTGCAGCGATATGCAAATGAGTTAGAGCGAAAAAACCTATTTTTACCACATATTTACATTGTTTAAACAATGACGCGGGGCGAAGTAGCTATTATCGAGCATACGGCTACACTCAGTACTTAGTTCCCAAACGGATTTACGCATTTTCAGCGATCCAGGTTTTATGTTACAAAATGCTCTAGGCAGAGGCTAGATTGCCTGCACTATATTAATAGGAAATCGTTCATTAATAGGGGTTATCAATGGATGATTTTGTGTACATTAATATAGCTCAAAAATGCACGGTCATTGGAAATTTTGTTTTAAAAACAAACTTAAAAAGCAACAGTTAACTGAAAAGCAAAAAAATTATTGTTTTATACAATTTAATACCAATTAAGAAATTGTCTCTAAATTGAGGTGGAATAAATTTAAAAACATATACCTAGTTGAAGTTTATCGAAAATCAATTGCAAAAGCTTAAGCTTGTGTTCTTCTCCCTTCCGAGTTTTTCTTAAATCTGCATAAGCTAGCATATGCCTAGTCAAAGAAATAAGTAGGCAAGGAAGACGAACAAGTGCTTGAGTTTCTGTCATTTCAAAAATGACTGAATATGTAGAAAAAATGTGAATGAAAACTCAATTTTCTTCAAAAAAACTAATATTGATATTTGTCGAGATATAAAGCGTTAACATTTTCGTTCTATAAAATTTTTTAAAATCTTCGAATTAAACTTTCTATAAATGATGATCATCATTATTTAGTTTCATACAGGTACTATCCCTGCTGAATTTTTGAAAAATGTTACCATCACGAGGACTTCATATCGGGCTCTATATAACCTTGGAATATCCTTTACACTACCAGTTTCATTAAATTTGTTTATTAATCTCGTCAATCTAGATCTACTTATAGGAGATCATTCAGGATTTAAAAAGGTGAACTGCCTCGTCATGAAAACGTGTGCGATCACCACATCCAACTAACATTAAGATTTAGATTCGCTGTTTTTCCGATAAATGTGTATATGTGTATATATTGGGGTGACATTCACTGAGACTTAAAAGATCTATTGTGCTCCTTACTTCTACTTCCTGAGGAAAGTCTCGGAGACTAGTAGCTCCTTTAGACCTATTTCCCAGAGGAATTTTAGGATATCTCTAGGCTTTAACTTATATAAGTGTCCCTCTTCTATCCAGTAGTCTCCTATGTGTTGTGCCCTAGGATTCTGAAATGCTGTGCAATTCGCAAGTATTTGCCATTCCACAGAATCTACATTCTTCTTCCTTCACCATTTTGAGCTTTTCAGGTGCCCGTTCAGGCGGCAATGTCCCGTTAGGATCCCTTTAAAACTCTTAGTGCAGTTTTACTTTGACTTATGCATTCACTTATACATAAATGTGCCATTATTCTTAATTTACTTTTAAACTTCGTGCTAATTTGAGATTAGTATCAGTTTTTTTTCCTCAGTTATTTAACGTCGGTCTATTTCCCCGACGCCGGGAGCATGCGACCCCTAAATTTTGCCAACTAGTGTTCTAACCAGTGGTAGGGTGCTTTATCGAGCCCAACATTCATGGACTCGGGACCGCGGTTTTACGTCTCCTCCGAAAGACGGCATATCTACATTATACCTCGTGGTCATTGATATAATGCATGTGAACTATGATATGCTAATCACCCTAGTAGTCTAAAGTGCACTCTAGTAGTCTAGTGTTTCGCTGCAGGCTGTACGGGCTTTACGGTTCCCAGTGGTCATCCATCCAAGTACTAACCGCATTCGACACTGCTTCACTGTAATTATCGCATTCCACTACAGTGCTGGGTCGACGCTCTAGTATAATTTTTGACAGTTTGTACATAGATAATTACGAGGTTGACGTTTAGTGCAGTACAATTTAATTTAGAAAAATGAAACTGATATTTTATATTTTAAGAGAGAAAATAAGCCTCTTTGTGATAGGTCACTTGTCCTAGGTTGCCATTTAAATAAATTTCCCTCTATACGTTTCAAAGATAATCCCTTGGAGCGAGACTTTACAGCGCATCGCTGTATTTTAACTATAATTTTGTGGTGAAAAATTGATATCTTTAGACAGAATTATCTGAAGTCCTGAAAGTTCCCTAAGAGCAATCATTTGTGACATTTTAATGCAATTTGAATGAAATAAATAAAATACTGGTTGTGAGTGATTTTAAGTCATGGGTAATATGCGTGTCACACGCCACTGAGTTGTTGAGCAACAAACAGTCAACAGCATCTTCAGGAGCCAGATACAACTAGAGGGAATACATACAAAATTCTTGCCGCTTGAAGGCTGACAAAACATGATATTTCAATTAAGAACACTTCAATAATGAGGATGCAGATTTATAGCAGGTGTCTAAATTATTATGTCTAGAGGGTGTGTAACACGCAAGCGCTAAATGATTACTTGCATGATTTAATAGGTTTAACATATAAATGGGTTGCGATCTTGTACAAGGTATCGACAGTTCTTATCAAGCTGGTAAATAAACGTAGAAAAAATTTAAATTGTTTGTGCTTTCGTTCTATTTTTATTATGTGCAGTTATTCCCTTATTATTAGATTTCATACTGCTTATATACACTTTTTACGTTTAATTTCAATTTTGTAAATTCGTTATCTCATTTTTTTCTTATATTTAACTAGGCTAGTATCTTTAATAACAATTAAAAAATATTTATAACATTAAAACTTGATATTATTTACGTTTTTTCTGGAGTTAAAATAAAAATATTTCTTAGGATAGACTCCCCATAATTCAGAAAAAAAAATTTACACCCATTTAGTATGTGTAAATTTAAACAAAAAAAGTTTTGTTTGTATTTTTAAAATTTTTAATCTACTGTGGTACGACGTTACGCACATATTTCGACATACAGCCCATTAATAAATAACTATTAAAACTAAGCGTTCGAAGAAAATAAAAGGCAAAGGAAAAAATTCTAGGGGTGTGAGAGAAAATAAATTCATAGTACAAGCTGTTGCGACACTCACAAATTAACGTAAGGACTTTTGACTCAATGACTTCTACAACGTAGGGTAAGGGAGTAAAAGATCTACTGTTTTAAAGAATAATCAAGTAACATGCCCCTACTGAAAAAATCAGACTTGCAAATTTCTGATTGCCCCCTTCGCAGCCCGTAAAGACATTAACCTCTTATATACTTTAGTCTGGACTAGAATCAGCTCAGGGACGGTTTTAAAATACATAAAAAAATGTTGAAAAAAAGTTCAATAATTATTTCATTCCATTTAATTACTGAATAATAATTCGTAATTTGGAACATACGAGGGCTGTTTGATAAATTGATAGTCCGACAATAATATAATAAAATTTTAGAATTTTTGGGATCGCTTTTAATTACATAAGCGATACTTATTTGACATAGAAGAATTTAGTGTAGTTTTGAAACAACTGGAGCGATACATAAATAAAATTGTCAATTTTGGATTAGCGGAAAATATAACATGCCTACGTGGTACTCCTTTTCTTCTTTAGGTAAAGTTGTAGCACCTTTTTGGTTGTTTATTTCTGCCTTTTAAATGGTTCTATACTTCTACACTTTCCGGCAGATTAATATATTTGAGCAGATTTGGAGTCCCATGCAAATATTCGTTTGTCTTTTAAACCAATGTTTATTGTAGGATTGAACATATACTTCCAAAAAGTCGACTATATCCACCACTAGCCATTCGTTATTAGGCGTTTCCAGTATATATGTAGGTACATAAGAAATTGGGCTGAGACTGGTCCTGTCGCGACCCTCTCTTTAAAAATGCCTAGCACGGAGTTATTTCGAAGGAAAATTACAAAAAACCCATTCTATGGAGCACATTTTCAACATTTTTTCTTCGATTTTACGCCAGTAAATTCTTTTTACCTGAAATTACTTACAAAATTCCAGTTTCAACCAATTCCTAACACTCTAATTGCTTGTCGATACAATGGATTTTGAAATAAAAAAGAGAAAATTCTATCTTGCTGCATTGAACATTAACAAAGGAAAAATAATATTAATTTTGGGTTTAATAATGGAAGTTCAAATAACTGATATAAAATGAATACTGATATCGATCGATTTCTACAAAAATATTTTTCATTAATCTTGATAATTCAAATATGTCTACTTATACCTACCTATGCCATCCTAGAATGTGTCAGAATTAACAAACATAGGACTGACACTCATAGGATAAACATATTCACTGACAGCCAGACAGCCCTTGCAGCTCTAAATAGCCGCAAGGTAACATCCAGACTGGTAGAAGAATGCCAGAATGAATTAAATGAACTGGCAGACCACAGTAGAGTAAGACTAGTGTGGGTGCCGGGACATAATGATAATTCTGGAAATGAACAAGCTGGTGAACTCGCGAGAAGAGGTTCAGCAACGACATATGTTGGACCAGAACCAGTTCTTGGGACCACAAAGAAGGTAGTCCGAGAACAAATACGAAAATGGTTACAACGCTAACATAGACTACAGTGGAGAAACACTCCAAAGCAGGTACACAGTAAGATCTTCATAGGTGATATAATGTGTAAAACGGGCTGAAAAGCTACTGAATGCTAGTAGGAACAAGCTAAGAATTATTACAGGTTATCTAATGGGTCATGCCCCGGTAAAGGATCATCTACATAAAATGGGGCTATATAACGGGGATCTCAGATGCAGACTTTGTGGCATGGAGACCGAGACCGTAACCCATATTTGACTGTGAGGCATTGGACTCAAGGAGACAATCTTCGGAGAGGCCTACGTGCCGCCTGAATAATATGTCATGCATCCAGTTGACCTATATCATCTACTCGAGGATACGGGAATGGCTGGGTGGGTGGAATAAAGGTGAGAGTAGAGTACAATAAGCTAACAGGCTGCAGTGCTCCCGGTACTAGAACGGCTCCAAAAAAAAATACCTACCTATCAGTCTAATACAAGCTGAATACCCAAAATTTTGAAAAATAAAGGGTTTCTGAGACATGTAAATTATTAAGGAGACGTTGGAAGCAGTATTTATTTATTTTTTAAAGAAAAGTTCAATGATTTCCTATGTTTAACGCTATGTTGTTTTCTTGCATCATAAATATTATTTTGTTAAATGGTTACCTTGAAATTGATAATTCTGCCACAGTAATCTATACCACGACTAGAGAGAACGTCATTCGCCAAACATGTCCAGTGTAATTTTATTATCTGCACCAGAAAATATATTTCAAACAAATAATTGTGCTTGAAACTGTTATGTATGAAATAACATTTTAGGTTAAAGACCTTAAAAGTTATTGTGCTACTGAATATGATGTGATGTCCGTTGATGCTGACAAGTATGAGAGAGGTCAAAAGTGAAGGCCTCGGGCGCAGTTCTCATGCGGTTTGTTTCTGTAAATGTGTAACGAGGTTTACCTGAAAACGTCTTAGTAACTACTTAGTTACAGTAATTCTGATTTTAATTAAAAAGCTTTCAATTTAGTTGATGAATTGGTAGAAATTAACAAGATTGCAAGTTTAGGCAAATCGTTGGCTTTCCTCTCATGATATGACAACAAGTAACGGTTAAAAATGAAGATAATGAACTTTAAGACAATGTAGCAGTTTACAGTTAGTAAAATTTTTATTTTTACTTTCACCACACTAGTAAAATTAATAATGATATTAATTTACTTTTATATTAAGATGTCAACCAAGATTTGAGTAGCAAGGCCTTTGCATAATTATTGTGTAAGTACAATATATTCTCATTCTGGTATCTTGCATTCGCTGTATATATTACCAAACAATCCAAGTCATTTTGTTCTTATTACTCTGCTTATTTCTTGTTCGCCAAATAAAACTTATTTTTTGGTTAGTTTTTCTTACTCACATGCCTTCTTCTTTTTCATCTTTATTTCCTTGTTAGTATTTTCCTTTCCTATATGTTTACTTTATTTTCCTCATCTTTATTCAATATCCATGTTTCACTTCCGTACAGTGCCGTTGGTCTAATAACTGTTTTGTATAGATGTAACTTGGTCTTTCTAGATACCTTTTTTTGTTATTACTGTATTTACGCTCCTGCCTATTAGCTCCTTTTTGCTAACCTTGATTTTATGTTTATCTCCTCATCGTCATCTTCCTTAATAACTGTACTTAGAGAGACGTAGTTTCGGACTTCGAACTCCATTGATCTATATTCATTTAGTTCTACTAAAAAATGTCTCTCCTTTGCGGTGTTTTCATTTAAAATCTTTGAATTATCTTCTCAGCAATTGTGTCCTTTTTGTTTTCAGTGGTTGTCGACCGAGGTTTCCTTTGCTATGAAAACCGAGGTTTTATTGACTTCCGGAACATTAAAGTTAGGTAATAATGAAGTCCACTCATTTTTCGGTATCGTAATCCACGTAGGCCCCGATAACCAAAGATAATGATTAACTAACTGCGCCGGAGTAAGACTACGTGATAAACAATCGGCTGGATTCTGTTTACTTTCAATGTAATACCATAAAACGTTAGGAATATTCTTTTTAATTTGTAAAATCCGATTGGAAACAAATATTATCCTTTATATAAGAAAATTTTACTTAAAACTCACTGTTCCAAGTAAACCCGACAACACCGACCGAACACCGATAGTAAATTTGAAACTAAATGGTTTTTAATCGATTCAGTTTTTTCACGCGCTGAAAATACCTGAATGTAAACAAATAATTTATACTAAATAAAATGCCCAATAATGATTGAAATAGATTCAAATAATGAAATCCGTGTTTGTACACGACCAATTGTTTCAATAACTCAGTAAAATATTTAAAAATAATGGACTGTAAAATGTGAATAGAAAAACAGTGGGTTTTAAAATTTTTTACCCATAAACTGTTCCTCTAAGATTCCATTTCTTGCTCATTAGGAAATGGTAATAAATGGGAAAAGGAGAAAAATAGAGCACTTTTAAGGTATATGTCATACGTGAGAAATCGTAAAGATATCGGTTGATCGGTTTTGTGTCACAACTAGATAAAATCACCCCGCTGGCCGCTAAATTTTTAACTGAATTTTTACGTTTGTACCTCGATTGTACTAATTAATTACTACTACTTAAATCCTTTTAACAATATTTGGCAGAAAACGATAAAGCGCTGTTGCCAAGTTAATCAGGAATACTAATACGCGTGAACATATACGCCTAAACATATACATGAAACATTTTGACCATGAGAAACATATTTTTCATAAGATTTTTAAAATTTTGATGGGTAACATAAATTTTACAAATCGTAAACACAATGAAACCTTTAAAAAAGTATTATTTGACAGTTGGCCACAAAACAATAATTGATCCAAGCTTTAAGTGGTGATGGGGTGAGAGGGTTATCCCTGAAAATGCTCGTTACTTTTAAAGGATGCAGGATTAAGTTGGTAGAAACGTTCAGTTTAATATATAACACATTTTAATATAGTACCTATATAAAGTTATAGGTTGCAGTTAGCAGAAATATCTCCCCTTCATAGATCTCTTAGGTCTCAGTGAATGTCACCCCAATAACCTTGCATATATATTTATTAAAACTATATAATTGTATACTAGTTTTAATTTGTTATAACTCCAAATGTATATCAATTGCTGTGTATTACCATTTGAAGACTTCAGGGGAAAAACGATGAGGGTTCAAAAAATTGAATTTTGAGATAAACACGTCAAGTCATAGTCAAAGGCCGTTACCTTCTGCATATCATACTATAAAGAGTAAAACAGATGAGAGTACCAAGTAAAATGCGTTTCAATATATGCCATACAGGGGAAAAAGGATGATGGTCCATTCGATTTTTGCAAAACGGATGAGAGTCGAAATTGTTCTCACTCTAACTTGTTCGGATCGTTGTCGTCGGCCATTTCAGGCGTCAGAAGATATTAATAGCAAAACAGTTCGTTTTTGTTTTAAGCCTGAGTAGGTTGCGTGCGAGTGGTTTTTGCTGACTTTGCCATACGCGTTTTCATAGAATTTTTAAGATGGATGACTTTTATGTGCTACCCGTGACTAAGAAAAGGCCAAAACTGGGACGTGTTTCCGATTCCTCGAAAAAGCTAAGATTGCAAACACATGAAACTGGTACTGGTTTTTCAAGGTTCAAATGTTTCGAAGTTATTGGTGTTCAAGACCGTGCAGCGATTATTAGAAATTTTAATGAGTTGAAGTCGCATGATGAGCAGAGCTTATGGGCCTAATTAATTCCAAAGCCCTTTCAAAGTAATTAGTTGTGAAGACCAAATGATTTTCCGAAGCTGGACTGATCATTTGAAAAGCTATTATGTACCGAAATGTCCGTTGGAAAGCCACCCAATCCGGGAATTAGTTGTACAAAAAGAAGAACCCAGAATGATCGAACATCGCGACTTTTACAATGGAGGCTTCACATCAAGCATTGTAGTGCCGACAAAGAAAACTCAAGGAACTATCAAGAAAGGGAAAGCAGTTAAAAACAATACAAAAAACGGGTAATGTGCATGTGGTACCAGATCTACCTTCTGGACAATTTGAACTTCCAAGTTTCAAATATGAAGACGGGATTCCCATTAATCCTAAGAAGTAGCAGAACATACAGGAATTGAAACGCTTCTGTAATGTAGAAGCTCAACTATACTTTGAAAATTTACCATGTAACTGAGTGAAAATAAATATTTTTTGTGGACCCTCATCTTTTCTTCCCTGACTTTATGTACTTAGCCATCTTAAAAAAAATCTCGACGCTCATGTTGAAAAAATAAAAGTAACAAGTTCCTTTACCAAAAGAAGATACACAAGCCAATTTTTTTAAAATATGTTGTTTTAAAAAAATTAAGAATTAGGGAAATACAGAGTTTTGAATTTTAAAATTCGCTCCACACAAAACTTCGGATTTCTGACCCTCATCCTTTTTCCCCTGTGGTCTTCATTTCATAATATTGTGTAAATGTATTTTCTATTTTAATTTTTGTTAGCCAAAGAGTGTGAGTTCAAATTTTCCTCTATTTTTTTTTAAATTAGTTTCTTCCAAGCCGCTAGGTGGCGCTGAAATTTAGCTTCATAGGTTAACATTGAAGAGTCTTATCTATCCGTATATAAGTTATCTATCCGTATATAAGTTATCTATGGTCAGTTGAATTCCATTTAGCTCTACTAAAAAATGTCTCTTCTTTGAGGTGTTTTAATTTTTAAAAACTTTGAGTTATGTTCTCAGCAATTGTGTCCTTTTTGTTTACAGTGTCTCCGACGAGATTCTTCTTGTCAGTCCAGTCCAGTCTCCGATTTTGTGTATCCGAGAGTAATTATTTAATGGGGCTGGTTATAATCCTGTACAGATGGAAGTCAATAAAAATGGCATATACTGGCAAATCGTATCCGTATCAAATTCGTTGTGAAAACTTTTTGTATATAGCCGAGGGCAATTAGAATTGCAATTTTGTGGGTATTTATTGTTGCGGTCGTCTACTTAGACGGTGCATTATCTTGGTATGAAAAACCACTTTTATCTTGTTCATTTGGGTTCGTTTTTTTTTGGAAATCCTTCCTTCATATATGTGATATTTCTTACAGATTGTTTTCCCTCTTAAAGATTACAGCATGTGCATCCCAAAATACGAGAGCTATAATCTGAAGAATTCCCATGATTTTGTTTTTTGAAAGCAATGAAAAAGCGTGCCCTACTAGACACACTGTTTTATTAAGTCTTTGTGCAGTCAGACCGCTCAATATAAGCAGAAAACCTTAAAATTAGTTCCTCTTTTTTTTTAAACGACTTTTAAAGCTCATTTAAAAGGCTTCAAGTACTCTTAAAGGGCTTTAAGCACTTTCAAAGTGCTTTAAGCTTGGAGCTTTATCAAATATTTTTAACATTTTAACGGCTTCAAATACTTTGAGTATTAGATGCTTGGTGCTTGACAGGAAAAGCACTTTTAAAATAAAAAGTATTTGGCACGTTCAACACTAAAGCACTCGATTGAAGTGCTTTGTGCTTGGTAATTGAAGCACTTTCCAAAAGTGCTTTACCCAGCTCTGATAATTGCGTGTTTCTACGTATAGCGTAATCGTAAACGTATAGGTTTATTGAGCCGATCTAGGCACTCGGAGCACTCGAATATAAACGATTTAGTTTACTTGTCAATTCACTTGTTTATTTTTATTATAAGTAGAGTGTACCTACTGTTGCCTAAGCCAATCATCATCAAAATTTCTAACTTATTTTACAAAAAATATAGAAAAAACTCTACAAAAAAAATAGAAACCCTGCGTCAACTGCCCCAACTCTTTTTAAGATGCAATGAAATACGTAAACGTATTGGATATACGTAGTGTCAATACGTTTACGTGTATGTGCTTCCTTAAGTGTCTATTGTTCTGTTGGTTATTGTGAGCTGCCAATAACCGCGATTGCGTCTTAAATTAATCATTTTTAAAATTTGTAAATTTTGATCTTGACCCGTTTGTTCTAGCTGTTTTGAAAATTGATTTTCCTAATGATATCCCTTAATCGTATAATATATGTTCGTGTCCTACTCATGCATAAAATTACCTCGAATGGTAGTGAGTTGAAGGAAGCTCAAGTTTTCTCAGTTAAACAGCTCCTTTTACAAATTATGACAAAACAAAAATAACGTTATATTATAAAACGCGATTAAATAACGCCAATAACAGTAACTTAGACAAACACATTTCAAATAAACAAATCAACTCAAGTGAAATTGAAATTTACACGTTGCGCTGCTTGAAAATACAAGGAATTGAAAGAACGCTGACAGGTGAGTGAAAATTTCTGATTCCCGCGTGAAGGAAGGAAATAGTAACTGCGTGGCTCGGACGTAATTTGAAGTGGAAATCAGCATACTGTTGTAAGTGTACCGTGATTATGTCATTCTACTAACCTAAGTGATGTGATTTAACAATAAAAAAGATAATATAAAAAGAAGTATACCAAAAAAGTATTAAAGAAATTTAAAAAATTTCAAAGAGTGTGCTCGTTGAACGCTTGTTAATTTGCATACCAAGTTTCTTATATTTGCCTTTACGTAACGCCACTGTGTAAGTTCAACCTCAGTCATTCTCATAAAGGTAATCTTGACTTTGTTGGACCATCTAAGGGTAATGCACTTACTCTTTTTCAAGTTTACACACTGAATGTTCAAATATTTAGACATCTGGTCACCGGCTCGTGAAAATAGAATATTTTTTATGGTGTTTCTGCGGTGCTCCTCTCTTATCTAATTACGGCAATGCCATTGGCGGTTAAGTCCATATTCCGCAAGATTTTTTCTTAAATCTAATAGATGCGGTATTGGATTCTTCTGTAATATTGATCGGTTATGGTTGATGTATTCACTGTACGGATCTCTTTTTATCATTTAAGGTCAACACATTAATATTACTATTGTATCATTATACAGGGTGTCGAAATCGTGAAACAACAACTCACCGAGGTATGTATTTTTTAAAAAGGGAACACTCTACTCAATTAAATTTTCTTAAGACTAATGAGCCATGGTTTGATGCTTCATGTACTATTGCCAAGAGAAATATGCACAATGCAAAGAACTTAACGAAAGCAAAACTTTCCACAAAAAGTGAATATACAAAGATCTAAAATTTGAGTACAAAAATATAATTAAATATAAGAAAATCGAATATTAATCAAAAATTATAACGAAGTTATTAAAATATCTACAGGGTATGAAACAAGGGTTTATTGTAAACCAACACACATTAATAGGTATTTGAATTTTGAATCGAATAATTTTATAAGCTTATGAAAGGAATAGTAAAATCTTTAAAGGTTAGGTCCAACATAATTTGTTCTAATGATAATGAATTCACAAAGGACAAAACTTTATTAAAATTAGTTTTAAATAACAATATTTACCCAACAGAATTTGTATACATAGAAATTATGAATATAGAGAATGGCTCATTGTTAATACCCAATAATAATAATAACAACAATAATAATAGTTCATCTAGCATAATTTTTAAAACCAAACGATACCTTATGTAAGGGTTTATAAGAAAGAATTAAGAAAATTGGAAATCAACTACTAACAAAAACTAAACCAAAAAATGAAGAAATATATTAAAAAAACTGCATATATCAGATATCCTGAAGATGCGACAAATCCTCTAATAATAATATAATTTACAAAAACCAATCCACTTTTTATTTGAAACACAAGCCAAATGGCACCAATATAAAATTATTGTTATTTACTTTACATTTTATACAGTCAAGACAATTTTTACTGTTTACATTTTTTTTGAGAATATGACCTACAATTATGAATTCACTTATAACATTACCTTATTATCTATTTTTATCGCATGGTTATAGAACATTTATTTAAGAGAGTAACTAAAAAAATTCTTACCTTTCTGGTCGGTATTCTTTAACTGGCTTAATAACTGTCAACATTACCCACACCTCAACACAATTCTGGAAGTCTGCATGTAACCATTTCATATTTCTCATGAGTATCTTGAAAAAATATTATAATCAAATTACTGCATTATATAGGTATAACGAATTGGTAAAGTCGTTACTGCCGAAGTAATGACCTCTACCGGGACTTGGGAGTTGACCTGTTAGTGGACGATTACCAAGTGTCACGAAGAAATAATCTAGGCTCACGTGATCCTATCTAGTTCATTAGGTTACCGGGAGGAATGAATGTTAGGTGTATCGTTTCACGAATGTGGAAATATGCAGAGGCTGAAGTTAATAAAATAGTCGAAATTATATTTTTTCTACTTCCGTCACTAAAACCGAATCTAAAACACGGGTTTGACACTCGCAAAACGTCACTTTAAACACTATTGTTTAAAGTGTGAAAAGTCACATTTCGTTTATCTTTTGTTTCTTAAACGTCACATCAAGTGTATCTTCTGTAATTTATATTTAATATTCCGTGATAAGTTTGTAGTTCTGTGTGATTTTATTTTTCAATGTCACATCAGTCATTGCCTCGCAACTAGCAAAACTGATTTTATAAAGGCTGTAAGAACTGCTATACAGCATATCTTATAGAAACGTGAAAATCTTATAATGTGGCTGTAAACCTTTATACAATGTCTTTACAACCAAAAAGGGCCCCAGTTTATACAACAATTTAGTTATTTTAGGACATCATTTAGTAAACTACACAACCGTAATAGGATCATCAATATGATGATTATAATAACTGCCCTATAAGTATGTCTTCAAGATTCGCTAATACAATAATTTTATTTTCTACTGTCGAAATTCGAAATAGAATTGTCACAAGAATGTTTTATTAGGTATGTGTTAACGTTTGCGTTGTGTCATGACAGAAGTATAAGATCCAATATCAGGCATTATTATTATGGCGGTAGGTGATGAAGTTATTATATCTGTTGTTAATCATATTACACATATTGAAGACCTATATCGCTACTCCAAGGGCCAAATTTATTTGCGCAGCTAACTTTTCTGACAATATATGTACATTTTTTGATAAAAAAATTAAAGCGCCTCGGTCTAGCATACATTTTATTGGTATTATTAAAAAATAAAAAATACAAAATTTATGTTTTATTTGTTGAATTTTCAACTTAAAACAAAACATGTGTTGTGGCTGTTGTAAAAGCGAAAAAAAACTCTATATTTCTTTAGAAAATCCATTTTTATTTCACCGTTTCACGTTTCTATATGATTTTTTCACAATGGCGGTGGTTTCTGAACAGCCGAACGTTTAATAAATATGGCGTATATAGGTAATACAAATTAGAAACATCATACAACGATTCTGTTTTCTTCTGAGCTGTATACGATATTAACGCAGCGCCATACAATTGTTTTTGACAGTCTCAGGGGTCAGGTGCGGTTTGATTCTTGGCCACTTTTAAATGTTGCCAGATTTAATAATACATTTATTCCTGGGAACTACATTTTTATTCTATAAGCTCTTCATAAGAGATACTACTGTTGTGGCTATAAGATGATTATAAAATACTTTTATATTCATTGTGTAATGTTTTACTTCTGCGTAAAGCAACAATCTTATTACTTTTCTTAATTAAGGAACTCTAATGCAACTATTTATACAGCTTATAAATATAATTAAAATATAACATAATTAAGATCCTGCGGGCGTAGAAAAAGTATAACGAGCACCTAGTGTCAAAAACATCTTCAGTCACTCGTTTCATAAGGCACTCGTGACTAAAGTTACGTTTTTGACACTTGGTACTTGATAGACTATTTTACCTATGATGTTTTTGGTATAGTAGAATAGCTTTTCTTCAGCTACTATGGCATGTTTGCATCGATCAATTTTAATTGGAATTAAATATCCTATTTTTTTTTGGTAAAAAGCCACATCGTATAACATCAACAATTAAGAGTTTATATTTTTATTAATAACCTGAAAACAATTCAAATCGAACATAAAAAAAAGTACACATGTTTTATTGAAATTTCATGCATGACGTAACAAGTAAATTTAGTAAGAAATTTTCAAACGGATGTTGTTGTTTACAAGGTTCAAAAAATCATTTGTAGACCGTGATATTTTATTAAATAAATTGTAACTTGGGTTGTGTTTATTCATGCATTTACGGTTTTTGTTTGAGAAAAAAATATATTTGATGGTTAGTTGGTATCAAGTTATGTTACAAATTATAATCGCTGATATTGAAGTTATTGTAAGGCTTTCGATAATTGCACAACTTGGCTACCACGAGAACATATTATCGATAATTGTTGATATATAGAACTTTTTAAACCCGTTTGTTTCAAAAGGCACACAATCTAAACGTGTTTTCACATGGTAAGGGCGATCATTAGCTTCCGGCCGCCAACCGTTCAAGTACCTTCCTTGCACAGCTTCCGTGAAAGAGCCTACTATGTACTGCTTATTAAACTGACCATGGATAAGTTATATACGGATAGATAGGCCTCTTCAATGTTAAGCTATGAACCTGAATTTCTGCACCACCTAGTGACTTGGAAGAAACTAATTTGGAAAAATAGCGGCAAATTTGAACTCACACTCTATTATTTGGTATTCAATATTTCACTCTGGTTAAGAAAAATTAAAATACAAAATAGTTCTGAACATATTTATTGATGTCCTTTCTTTTAAATACTTCTTCTTCTTCTTCTTTTCTGGTTCCTTTTGCCCTTTCAGGCGTCGGATGTGGATTCCATGACCTGAACCCATTTCTTCCATGTCTTTCTGCGGTTTTTCATTTCTGCTATGGTCTTTCCTCTTTCTAAACCTATCTCTTCTATTTGGTCTAACCATTTTCTCCTAGGCCTACCCCTACGTTTTTTGATCGGTTTTCCAATCTCCATTATTTTCCTAGTCAATCTATTTGGTTCCATTCTTACCATATGACCATACCAGCTAATTTGTCTCTTTTTTATTTTACTAATTATCGGTTCCTGTTTAGTTGTCTCACTAATGACGTCATTTCTAATCTTATCCCACTTAGTTTTCCCTGTAATTCTTCTTAGATGTTTCATTTCTATGGCGTTTATTTCAGTTTCGTCCTTTTTTCGCATAGTTCAATTCTCACTTGCATATATTATTGTAGGAACTGTTATCAATTATGAATTTTCATTTTTATTTCTAAATCTATATCTATATGTCCGAGAATTGTTTTATTTAGAGAGTAGTATATTTTTGTTGATTTATTTGCTCTGTTTGTTATTTCTGCATCTATCTTTCCATCTTCTGTTACTATACTTCCCAAATATTCAAATGTTACTCTTTCTAGCGTCTGGTTTTTGCATTTAATATCTTTATTATTTTGATTACCTAGATGTTTTTCATTTATTATCATCACTTTTGTTTTTTTTATGTTCACCTCCATCTTCATGTTCTCTACTTCTTTAGTCGAAATATTCACTAGTTTTTGCATTTTGTTCTTTGTACTCGCTACTAAGACCACATCATCTGCATATATAGTAGACTACTCATTTTTATCGGTTCTAAATGTCTGTGTCCCATTATAGTATTCAGCTGCTCATATTTTTCTTTAATTCGTTTCCCAATCTTATCCATGATTATTATAAACAATAATGAGCTTAAACTGTCACCTTGTTTTATTCCCTTAAACATTTTGGATTCTCCTGACCTTTGGCCTGCAATTTGTACATTGGCTCTAAATACACATTCATAATATTATTACATGGTATTACATAGTAATCGATATACATTTGGAATTATAACAAATTAAAACTAGTATAAATATTCTATAGTTTTAATAAATATATTTGCAAGGTTATTAGGGGGACATTCACTGAGACCTAAAAGATCTATGAAGGGAAGATATTTCTGCTAACTGCAACCTATAACCGTTGATTGAATCAATCAACGCTATAACTTTATATACTATATTAAAATGTGTTATATATAAACCCTAATGAAATCTGCACTATTTGTAACCAAAAGGAGTTAGAAACGATTGAGCACATACTTTTTGATTGTCCAATAAATTGTTGTATGAAACGATCCACCTTAAATTACCTAGCCGACATCAATGTTGCAGCTGATTCACTAAACAATATTTAATACATTCAGCTAAATCAATTGCTAGCTATACCTATTTGGAATGTTCTAAAACTCAGAGCCTTTATTATAAACGAATAAGTAATATTTATTTCATCATTGTAATTAGGTTTATACATTGTTCTCACCCTTTCCATAAAATTGTAAGGATTTTGAAAGGAAATAAACTATCTATCTATATTAAACTTTATTTACATTACTTTCTTTTCAACGTTTCTACCAACTTAATCCTGCATCCTTCAAAAGTAGCTGGAGCAATTTCAGGGATAACCCTCTTGTCATCACGACTTAAATCTTGGATCAATTGTTTTGTGCCCTACTGTCAAATAATACTTTTTTGAAGGTTTAATTGTGTTCACAATTTGTAAAATTTATGTTAACACATTAAAATTTTAAAATATGAAAAATATGTTTTTCATGGTCAAAATGTTTCATGTATATATTTCCGCATATTTAGTAGTCCTGATTAACTTGGCAACAACACTTTATCGTTTTCTGCCCGAATATTGTCAAAAGGATTTAAGTAGATAAGTAGTAGTAACTAGTACAATCGAGGTATGAAACAAATTGAGTTAGGAATTTAGCGGCCAGCGGGGCGATTTTATCTGGTTGTGACACAAAACCGATCAACCGATATCTTTACATTTCTCACGTGTGACAAATAACTTAAAGTGCTCTATTTTCCTTCTTTTCCCCTTTATCCCGAATTCCTAATGAGGAAGAAATGGAATCTTAGAGGAACAGTTTATGGATAAGTTAATTTTAAAACCCATTGTTTTTCTATTTACATTACAGTCCATTATTTTTAAATATTTTACTGAGTTATTGAAACAATTGGTCGTGTACAAACACGGATTTCATTATTTGAATCTATTTCAAGCATTATTTGGCATTTTATTTAGTATAAATTATTTGTTTATATTCAGGTTTTTTCAGCGAGTGAAAAAACTTCATTGATAAGAAATATTTCTATAGTTTCAAACTTACTGTGTTCGGTCGGTGTTGTCCGGTTTACTTGGAACTGTGGGTTTTATGTAAAATTTTCTTTGTCACAACTTAAGTTTTTAATTTCGGTTTAAAGTCCTATACTTTAGTTAAATACGAGTTGTTTATAAAAGTGGGGTATTCGAACCATTGGTTAAGTTATATTGATAACTTGTTCTAAACCAAGCTTTGACCTAAAACATAGCAAAGTTACAAAGTCAAAAGTTTCTCCTGCAAAAAGCCTAACTGTTCCTCGGTTGGAAGTGCTTGTATCTCTTACTTGTAAGAACCGAATTTGTATATCTAGTCTTTTCGGATTCGTCGGTAGTTTTAAGTTAGTTAAAAACGAGTAGATAAAGAATATATTTGTTTCCAATCGGATTATACAAATTAAAGAGAATATTCCTTACGCTTAATGGTATCACATTGAAAGTTAACAGAATCCAGAGGATTGCTTATCACGTGGTCTTACTCCGGCGTAGTTAGTTATTCATTCTCTTTGGTTATCGGCGCCTACGTGGATTACGTTACCGAAAAATGAGTGGCCTTCATTATTACCTAACTTTAATGTTTCGGAAGTCAATGAAAGCTCAGAAGTTTTCATAGCAAAGAAAAACTTGGTCGAGAACCACCCGCTTTTACAATTATTAGAACGAATTTCTTCTAGGCCAAAACAAAAATTTTGCGTATTACAGTTTGGGTTTTGCGTTTTTTAAAATTGATTCCGTGTAAAAGGTGGTTACTGCGGACGACCTTCAAAAGGCGGAATTAGTATAAATTAAATTAGTCCAACTTAAACATTTTAGTTCGGAAATTAGAAATTTACGCCCCTTTTTGCAAGATGGATTGTTTAGGGTCGGGGGCCGAATCTAAAGGCCAATTTAAGTGTTAAAAGAAAACATCCGATAATTTTACCTGCCAAAAGTCAGGCTGCGGAAAAACTGGTACATTATGATCACCATATTCACTTGCACACGGGTGCTTATTTGCTTGAAGCTTTGTTACGGCAAAAATATTGGTGCAAAGAAATTCAATTCGAAGTCGAATACATAAATGTAATCGTTGTACTAACTTAAGTCCGTTCATGGCCGATTTACCCGCGACGAGAGTGCGGGAGGGACGCGTTTTTTCGCGCACAGGCGGAGATTATGTTGGACCAATAAATATTATAATGGGAAGGAAAAGAAATGCACCTGTCCCCCAAAGCTTATGTTAGTTTATTTATCTACATGTCTGTCAAAGCCATTCATTTAGAATTAGTAAGTTCTTTGTCCACACAACATTTTTTACAGGCGTTTAAACGGTTTATTCCACGCCGCGCGCCGCGGTCCAGTAGAAGTTCTTTATTCCGACCGTGGAACTAATTTTGTGGGTGCAAAGTCGGTACTTAAGAAAATTAATGAATTTATTAACTCCCTGGAGTATATTAATGCTTTTCATGCAGAATTAAGCAGGACGCGCACTGAATCCGCTCCGCTCGGATCGACACGGCACAGCATTGCCGAACGTTTTGTATTGTTCTTATTTCAATATATCACCGCGCACTCATTCGGATCGGCACGGCAGTGACCGTTCGACTCGACTCGACTACGGCGGAGATTCCTTCTGCCGAACCGAACGTCCAGTTGATTATGTTCAATCCAATAGTGGTGTCAATACTCTATTTATCATGGAGGAAAACTAATTTCTAGCATAGAGCAATGTTAAATCGGTAAGAAATCATCTTTATCGTGTCCTCGGGGACCTACTTGTTAAGTACGAAGAGCTTTCCACCGTGTTTGCACAAGTCGAAGCGTTATTAAATTCGCGGCCCTTGTGTAGTCTGTCGTTGGATCCAGATGCTCCAGAGGCTCTTGCTCCGGCCCATTTTTTAACATTAGCTCCTTTAAAGGAATTTCCGGCTAAACCTTCAACCGATATATTAACGAATATGTAAAGAAAACTAAAGAAGCGTTACCAAGAAAACTGGATGGTCTTGAACGTAGTGTCCATGAAGCGGACCATTACGTTTTTAATGAAACTGATGCTGATGATCAGCTTGTAGAGCATTTGATACTGATATAAAAATATTTCAATATCACTGGGAATCCTAATATTGACATGAACCATTTCATATAACGTATTCCGCTGATTGACTGCCTGTCCAATCACAAAACAAATTTCCTCCAGTTGATGTGGGTGACAATGTATTTATAAACACACCTTTTCCATTTAATGTTATTAAGAAATTAGCTGATTCAAAGCAAAGTAAACTCGTTCTTTCAAGTTCGATTTTATAGTAAATTTTTATGTCTGACTTGGCACCTACAACATTTTAAAACAATTAATAATTACCTAAACAATAACTTCTCTGTTACATTAAACGAAACAACAAATAGTAAATCAATCAATTGGCCATATTCCATAAGCATACATACCTACTTAATATGAGTTTAAGAATGATTAATACATTAATACAGATTAATACATTAAAAAAATACATTTGTTTACATTTAAAAGTGAACCCAATATTACATCACATTCTAAGGTAACTTGCCGACCGTTTGCCAGATGTCTTTCCTTTGAACTGCGACAACTGAATTATAGGACACGATAGAAACGTACAAAACAAAAATGTACTTTTAAGAAATTACATACAAACGACTTTAAAATAATTATCCTAAGTAGTTTATGTAATAAAAATATGTTTTTGTTTGAAACTTTTGAGGTTTAAACGAAACAAATGCGTGTTAATAATTTTGTCTGTCTGAAATATGGCCGAGAAAAGGGCGGAAACCACTTACTATCAATTTTACCTGATTTTACTATGAAGTTCCAACGTTCCTAGTTTATTGAAGCTCTTTTTTTCCGTCTTTTCAACTGATATTTGTGTGTGTGCGTACAGATATAATTAAAAAAACAATATTTTTTGTGAAAATCATGGTTTGTCAGTGCCAAATTTGCAAAAAACAACAGTCAGAATTTCCCTAACCTCTCTTTTCACCTGTAAGTAAATAGTTCTTTTGAACAGTGGCACTGTCCGACTAGTCCGACAGTTTCTCCCCACTCCTTGAAAGTCATTGATGAAAACATATGTATGGCGATAGAATGTTAGCCGTCTTTTCGGATAGTTTTATGAATGACTTGTGGACTCTATTTGTAGTATTACTCTAAGAATCAAACTAATCGTTTTTCCGTTCGTTAATTGCAATTTGCTACGACAAATCTGCGATCACGTGACCAAAAATCCGTCAGCTCCTCGATGTAAATACCGAACACAGTAAATGTTAACGATTACTGTAATGATTTTATTCCTAGTTTAAAATTATAAAATTTTCCACAAACTCTTGATACATCCCTGTTTTCAATCGTAAAATAGATCAACAATCCTACCAGAGCAAGTTTCAACAAAAAATCTCTTTACATATCTCTTACATTTTTTTCTGGTATAAAAGGGATGGTAATCGTGTCATTTATATGTTCTGCATCGCAATATTAGGTGTACAATCGTTAGAGGATACAAATATTTGAACATAACATCTGTTTGCTATTGCCTCGCAGCTTCTGTTGTTAAATTTCATTCGTATACTTCTCGCTGCGGATGCTACTGTTCGCGTTGGGGTGCAAAGTGTTGCAAACTGTAATAAAACACGTTATTCTATAAAGCTGCACACATTTGTTTTCTAACTAAACGTGGAATTTAAATATATGAATTAATACGTACACGTTTTAATATTTTCTTGGTTTGAAGAATTTAAACAGCTTCTTTAAAATGAAGTTTAAATAGCAGGTGTCCCAAGTTATCGTTTACAGGCAATATCTCGCTTAATTTAAAAGATAATCCAATACTGTTGTGAATGGCATCAAAATTCCTTCCTAATGACGTATCAGAAACTTTATTCCACTTAACTGTCCTTTTGCAGCCACCAGTCACTTTCTTTTTTCAGATGGCAACCTCTGTATACTTTCGTTGAAAATTGCTTGTTACTCGATGTAACAAACTTGTTGGTTTTTTATTATTAGCACCAAAATAATCAACATTTCATGATATTTTGCTTTACCTTATTATCCTTATTGCTTCCGCCACTGTTTTTAAAAACACGAGATAGAAGTAGATAAATTTTTGTTTGAAAAAACTGATGCTTTTTATTAATATTGTTATAAGCACGATTCTATTTACATTCAGTCCAGATGAGTACATTCATGATGATTGCTATTGGTTTATGGTGCATGCAGGAAAAATGATCGGCCCGTTTATACCATGAACGTTTTCCTCAACGTCCTCAGGTATTACACATGGTGTTTCCTAAATTGGAACGGAAGATGTGCAGCAGTTCGTTCCCAAACAAAAACCGTGCAACGCACCGATATCCAGTGAGAACTGATGATAATGTAATTAATGTACATGCGTATGTTGGTATCAATCCTCATACTTCCTAGAAGTATAGCTGAAGAACTGGAAATAAGCAAGAGGACGATACAGAGAATTTAGAAGCAACATAAATATCACCCATTTAAACTACATTTAGTTCAAGGACTGATGCTTACAGATTTCGACAGATTAGAATTCATATCTCTAATCGATGTTATGATTGCTGACAATCCCTTACTATTAAATCAAATAGTTTGGAGTGATGAAAGCCGCTTCCACAACAATGGTGTAGTTAGTACACACAATGCCCATTATTGGTCGAACGAAAATCCTCACTGGGTTCGTTCAACTCGTTTTCAAACAGTTTGGGGTATAAATGTATGGTGTGGGTTATTCAATGGTCATTTGACAAAACAAACTACCTGAACTTATGGAAGATATTCCTTTGGCAGAGCGAAATACAGTGATCTGGCAACAGGACGGTGCTTCACCTCATAATGAAGGCATTGTTGGGGAGTATCTCAATCAGTCTTATCACAACAGATGGATATGTACTTACGGACGTATAGCTTGGCCTCCCCGCTCGCCGGATCTAACGCCACTTTTTTTAGTGGGGTTAACTTAAAGAGCTAGTATATCAATCACAGCCTGTAGATTTAGATGATCTTAAAGAACGTATTCGTGACGCATGTTGTAGTATTAAACCAGCTATGGTACACAAGAGAAGTTTTGAAGCTTGCATGGAATCTGCGGGAAATAATTTTGAACACTTACTGTAAGTTTTTCTTCATTATTTGTATTTTATTTTAATAAGGAATTTCAGAAATTAAAAAATGATAATTTTTTTGGTGCTAATAATAAAAAACTAACAAGTATGTCACATTGTTGTGTTCCAAATAGAGTGACAAGCAATTTTCAACGAAAATATACAGGGGGTACCATTCGAAAATAGAAAGTGAGGGGTGGCTGCCAAAGGACTGTCAAGTGAAATAAACTTTCTGATACGTCACTAGGAAGGAATTTTGATTCCATTCACAACAGTTTTTACAGTATTGGATTATCTCTTAAATTAAGCGAGATATTGCCTGTAAACGATAACTTGGGACACGGTGTATAATGATAAAACTTTTATGTTTTTTTTTAAACGAAACAACAGTTTTAAGTAAACTAGAAAATTATTTATTAGTCTAATTCAATAAATAGTGTCTCTTGGGTCACGGTTTATTGTATTTGAACATTCTGTACATAAGGGAGTTTCTTTGCGCTAACTTCAATGAAATCGTCAACATTTTTTGAAATAAATAATGTATACCACCTCTAGAAAGTAAGGTAATAAATATTGAGGTAAAATTATGAGACTCGTCAGGGAATGACTCCCAAGAGCAACAAATCGAATGGACGGCGATGCAAAAGAGTCTCAACTCTCAAAGCAGAAGTGTAACGCGTATCTCATTCTCATAATATCCGCGATCGCGTGAGTCGTATAGTCGATTAAGTGATTTATCAGGAGTAAATTCAAGTGCTCTAGATGAAGGCTATACTTCAACGCTACTTACACTGACAAACAATTTTTATTTGTGAAAACATTATCTACTGGGATATTAGTTATCTGATTTTATAGCTAGACCATTTTTTACAATGATTATATCACTAGCAATTTTCTATATAAATTATTTCCAATAAATACGGTTCCATTCGTATGGGGGGATTTGTCTTATTTGAAAAATACTTTATTTGATTGTGTCATTATACCTTGTTTTTAAACTAGGAGAAGCATTTTAGGAAACCTCACACCACTAAATGTTACTAGATAAGGAGTGTGTTCCTAAAAGGTCGTGTTCAGACTTCACTGACAATTTCGTGAAATATGTATTGTACAGCTCGCGTGGCCAATGACGGATCAAGGCATGTCTAAATATCGAATCATCATTGGCCACATGCCATGGTAAAAGTAGTTACCAAATATGTGAAAAATGTAAGGTTATAAAAAGTAGTGTATGTAAAGTTTCTTAATAATATATTTAGAAAATGCAATCATGTGTTTAAATTATTCTTTAATAACATTTGAGGCTTAGGTAAGTATGGTACAAACTAAAAGTAAACAGAAGTTTTGACATCGAAAAATACCATAATATTGTGCTGTAAAGCATATAAAACTTGATGTAAAAAATGTTAAAAAATTAATTTATTTGTCGTTGTCAGTTGTGAAAAGCTGCGTGAAACAGGCGGTAATCTGACCAATTACTAGGCAGCAGAAATGCCAACTTAAATTCAAAGTTGAGGCCTGCAGATATCCTAATTTCTTCGTGGAAATAGGACTAAAGGAGCTACTAGTCTCTGAGACGTTCTCAGGAACTAAGTAGAAGTAAGGGGCACAATAAATCTTTTAGGTCTCAGTGAATGTCACCCCATCATACATAAATACATACATACATTAAAGTACCCACCTCTGACCTGGTAAAAAATTCCACCCCTGACCATGGAAAATATTCCACCTCATTCAATGCCAAAAAATAATACATCCATCTATCGTCAAAATTAAAAGCGGTTAATACATACACAATAAGTTCCTAATATTGACGGAGACGTTTTTTCACGAAAGATTAATTCTACATTGTACCAGCATTGTATCTCAGACTTTTGAGTTACATTGACATTAATTTAATAATTATAGGACTATTTAATAAATATAACTTTTTTTATTTTGTTTTGTTTTCGATTTTATTTTTCACTATTCAACTTGTTAATCGTTTTGTCTATAAAATATATAAATAAACCATATCTCTATCAGTCTCTTTACATCCGTTTTTTGGTTTGCTGTTTCGGCAAATAATTATTATTAGTTCGTAGATGTAGCACTAATAATCAAAATAATAATTAATATAGAAACACACTGAAAAAGGTAGAAAGAGTGAATAGTGCTTACACAAGGCTGGTACAAAACTTTTAAACCGAAAAGTGGTTTGTTGAATTTGCTATAAGTATCTGTGTAAATAGAGTAAATTTAAGAAAAAAATATACCACGATACTGCTGCTTAAAAAATCATTCCGTATTTGTTTTCTCCAGTGTATGTTTCGTTCACGCCATCATCGACAAAAAGCAATCTGCAATGGCGTTTGTAAGTGTGCATAGTGCACTTACCGCCTAACACATACCTCTTAGAATTTTAAAGAATGTTGTAATTACAAACGAGTTTGCAAATATTGACACTTTTCGTGCCGCAGACCGTAACACACAACTTTTGAATTGGTTTTCGCATGACTACACTGTTAATTAAGAGAATTCACCAAGGTATTCCTGATAGCTTTAGGTTTCTGGATGATTCTTAAGTACGAGTAGTTCCACTCAAGTTTGTTAACATCAGTTAATAATTATTTAACCTTCAAGAGTATTAATAAGGGTTATTAACAATCGAGCTTTGCTCGCCCGTGAAAGTTTGAGATTGTTAATCGCCCTTTTAATACTCTTGTCAGTTACAAAACTTTTCCGTCGATTGTACAACTTGAATCCTTCTTTTCAATATTTAAAAACCAAGAATATTTATTTGATTCATAGGTAGGTACTGTCAAAAAGAAATAATGACATTGAAATGTCACAGAGGTCACCGGTTGAAATGTCTGCTTTCGTTTTTTTAAATGCTTTTTTGGATGTCTTTAGACTAATAATTATCATAGTTTTGTGGAATAATATCATAAAAACGATAGATAAGTCGAAAACTATACTAGAAGTCAGTTTAAGATCATTTAAAAAAAATACTTTTGTATGTTTGATTGCCTACCTACACCACAATCGATTATTAAAAGAGAATCGTTCATTAATAGGGGTCATTATTGAATGATTTTCTGGACATAAATTATAGCTCAAAAACGCACGGTATGCATATTTAAAATAGCATAGGTATTGGGAAAACGTGGTTTCTTCTGAGAATATACATTCTTCGTTAAACGCCGGTGCCATACGTTCCCAAATCCAGTCAGCCGTGAGGATATTGATAATTTTAAATTCAAATTTTCACATTCTTGATACTTGAAATTCATTTCTCAACTTAAGAATAATTCAAATTTGTGATATTTTCTTGACATCCCCCATAGTCAAAAACCTAAATTCCAAAATATCAGTTGTAACGATTCCCGATGTTTAACCAATTTATATATTTTTGAAAAATAACTATTTATAAGCAACTGAAAAGTTTTTCCACTGAACGAAAAGACTCTAAAGATGACTACTGAAGTAAATATAATCTACTATCTCCAATCTCTTGAGATTGAACTTGAAAAATGCAATGGAAAAGGAAGAGCTTCTAGTTCTCAGTTCCGAAAAGCTTCGAGGGAACTGAAAATAATCGTCAAGAGAATCTAGCCAATAGACTATGCATATCAATAGTCATTGTTGGTTCGATCTTTGTTCGGTTCTGAAGTTGGGAAAGATGTTGATAGGTTACGCAAAGTCAAAATCATAGAGTTTTTGGAAAAATAAAGCAAACTCTACTTTTTATTATTTATCTACCGAGTATTAAAGACATTATAACTATTGCGTATAATTAAATTTTTTTTAATCGGATCTTAAAAGTACAACTAACACCTTACCTTTTTGAAGAGATAATTCCAAAATTACCGCGACTTGTTACAATTTCTGATAATCAGCCTAACCTAGTCTATCAATTAATTATTAGTTTTGAACTGATTTTGTCATTCATCTTTGTTTCCTGGCAGGTCTACAGTAATTTGGGCCATTCCATCTCTTGTTCAATTGGAATTGGAAGGTAATAGCCTTAAAATGTAATTCAAAGATCTTGTTTTTTTGTCGTAAAATGGTTACTCCTTTGTGAAATAGTGTTTTCAAGAAAGCTCCCAAGAAGGAGCATAACGTCACATGAAATTAGACGAAATTGTATTTTATATATTCTTACATATCTTTTTTTATTCAAATCATTTTTTTCAGAGGTTATTAAAGTAAACATAATATTGTTTAATTTTATGCAACGTTAAGGTGCAACCACATTATGCCACATTGGCAAAGCCGATTTGATATAGACGCGACCGTAGGCACGTGCCAATAAGCCAGACGTGTGCCAATGAAAATCGGTCTCCTTCAAAGGAAGCCACTGAGAACGAAAGGTGGGGATGTGAAAATCACTGGCCTCTCGCGGCTTTAGTTGTGATTCAGACTGTCTGCCAGTTAGGACGTGCTTTCAAATGGAATGGACGGGAACGTTATTAATTTGACAAATCTATCGTCCTGTTCTGAAAACATTGGGCGGCTAACCTAAATGAATGCCAAAACATATTTAGACGGTTTTACAGTCGTTGGTCGCTTGCCCATTTGACTTTGCAAATTGGCATTGCCAACGGCTAATCGCGGCATAGTGTAGTCGCGCCTTTATGCTCCTTCTTGGGTGCTTCCTTCCTTCATTTGTCTCGTTGTTTTTTATATCACACTTACGAATTTTTTTTATCAGAAATTGTTTACTTTCAATCGCACTTTACCAAATAGTACATAACCATAAGATGTTTTTATTTAAATAGAAATAATAATTAATATAATATAAATATAATTGCGTGACCTCACCGAAACATGATGATGAAGGTCTTTAGATCTCTCGAAAAATTCAAGTAGAAAGCGAGTGGAGCAAAAGTGTTAGATATATCGGACAATCGGAAAGTGCTTTATTAAATCGTGCGCTCTTTTTGTCGGATGCTGGATATATCTAATAGAGTGCGCATCGGTATCGGTATCGTATAGTCCCCCTGACATTGACAGCAATATCCGGATACACGTCACTAAGAGGAAATTGTGCAATACAAACAATTCCTATTATGTCTGATAGGCTACGCTCTCTCATTTAAAGGATCTTGATTAGAATTTATGAATGCGAACAGTTTGTTATTTAATTTAATATTTATTTGGAAATTAAATAAGTTTTATTTTTGCTTTTACAGAACGTGTAGATTGGGTAAATCGTTTTCCATACATTTGTGTAGTAATAATACAGTAAACAATCAAAAATTTCAAATACACCTGAATAGAATTACTATTCAGAAAAAATATGATTGTAGGCTTATCTGTGATACATTACCCATTTCTTGTCATCGTTATTATTGCTTTTTGAAAAAATGTTCTATTAAGTATCAAAAGTATATTGGCGTACAGACTTCGGGGAATATGAAAATTTGATTGATCTTGAAATAGAGCACCAGTATATTTTGAAACTTGTAAAATGATTGTAGTAAAATGTAGTAAGCATTATCAAATTAAGCTATAAGAAAAAAACAGTCACAACTTTTATGACCAGATTGATCATATTTATCGGTATCTATGGTGCTAAAATGTAATAATCAAACGAGACGTTCTACTGTGAAAATCTCAGAAATATGAATTCAATTTCTTCCACTCTAAATTATTTTTGGTAATTTTCAATTGAAAACAAATCTACCTAGTTTATTGAATGACTCATGAAAAAGATGATCCGCAAAATATTCTGAATTCAATAAAGTTTTGTTTCTGGGGTGTCTTTTTTAGATGGTCTTTTATTACATAAATTCATTTTCAACTTTTAAATTGGAACATCATATTTCTATATCTGAAGCTGATATTTAAAAATTGGTTTTTCTCATACACCATGTCTATAACATATATTTTTTTAACGTGGCCTAACTATTTTACTTTATTCAGTTGCTCAAAGTTTCATTCAAATTTGAACTATTTATCTAGTTATAGACTTTATAAACGAAATATGTGGGTCCTTATACTTACTACACTAATACATTAAGACACCCCTTGACAGTAAAAAGACGGTTGTCATGTCCCGTCATTGTCCTAAGTAATTTACAACGAGGACATGCACTTCCAAATAGTATGCAAAGTGAACATACGGCCAACATGAGAGGAGGGGGTTGAATTTTGGAAGAGGTGAAGGGAGTTTGATGTCATGTAGTGGGCATAAAGTAGCAATCCAAAGTGTAACATGTGGTTTGAAGTGGTGCTCCTCGTAAAGTTATCAGTGGGCATGTGGTGGTAACGGCCCCTACTCGTCCCGAATTATAAATGAGAGAGACCTTTCCAATTCCTGAATCCTGTGCTTGTTTCTACAGTCGTAATGACAATGTGATGTGAAGAGCCTTCTATTCTGTTCACCGCGATTATGGGTTTTCTTGATTACACGTAACATTCTTAAATATTTTTTGGTGGTTCTTAAAATTTATATATGAAGTAAAAACAATTTATTGTCATGAAAGAAAAATGTCACGTTCTATACTACCCTGAGGAGTTGAGAGCAATTATTATTACATTCATTTTTTCTCCAAAATATATTTACCAGGTTCATAACTTTGTTAACTAAGTCCTCTGATCACATATTTATTGAAAAGAGAATTACTTTTTTTATTTATTTTTATACAATTTAGTTATACTCTGTATATTTATGTAATCAAATTTATATGAATGAATAGGAAAAATTCTTCATTATTTGCTTGCAAACATAACAAAACTGATTAAATCGAATATCGAGATACAAATAAGGCTTTACGATTAAACGTGGTATAGAAAGCCAGACATCAATCTAGTGTATCGTTTCGCACTCTAAGATATTAACTGGTGATTGTTTGTATAAGAAATAGGGCTATAATGAAACATAAACACTAAAGGAACTTATAATAAACATCTTATTTCCACCTCGGATTAATCCCGAATCTAGTTTGGGGACTATTTAATACATAGGGATGTATGCATAATGCAGGAGCAGATTTGTGATCTTTTGTTAAGAAAACTTCATATTGATTTCTTGAACGTACTGACTTTAGATACAGAACAAATGGATAGCTAAAATAAGAGATTTAATTAATTTTTATTAAAATACTTATGTAGTTATTAAAACAGAAACAGAAACCGACACCAAAAATCATAAAGTGCTAAAAATCAAAAAATAATTGTTTTATACATCAATTGTTCCGTTAAATGTAATTAAGAAATTACTGTTGATTGTGTAATTATTAATTATAGTCTTATAATTTTGAAATAAACGGACGTCTGTCCATAGAGAATTAAAAAAAGAGAATTGTTGAACCTGTAGCAGTTTGTGGCATAAATTTATCGGCTTCCTTTGCTACAGGCGTCAACTATTAAATTTTTATACTTATATTGTTCAATATTTGCAAATAAATGATTTTGCACTTCAATAATATTCATTTTTTAATCTTTTAAGTCGAGTAAAGAGACTAAGAAATAACATTATTGTGCTAAATCTGCTGCTAATATTGTATTGTGTGTGTATATGATAATATCATAGGAAATGATGGTAGGAAAATAAAAAAAACTTTTGAAACAGAGAAGATATTGTTATCAATTTAAAATTATATATAAAATAAAATGATACAAAAAACTTCATACAATCTATCTGGAGGCATCTCGAAGCACACCGATATTATAAAGGAAGCACATAAATATAAAATATTAAATAATAAAGCAATTTTTTAATTTGTCAGGCGGAGGAACATAAAATAGGTAATAACTAAATAATACAATACATGCAGGGTGGTCCTTAAGTAATTCTACATAGCTAGCTTTAACAAAATGTTGATAATAAGAGAGATACAGGATGTTAAACATGAAATTTTAATTTTTGTTTTCTACAATCACGCTTTTGACGTGAATGAACAAAAATTTGACGTAGTAGACGGGCGTCTGATAAATATCAACATAATAGGTGGACGTCACAAATTATTTTGACAGAACATTATTGCTTCGATAATATCAGGTTTTATAATACTTAGCTTGTATATATTTTGGTGAAAAGCAGGAAAAAATAAATTACCCAGACATAATAATTATTCTAATACAAATATGGGAGATATGATTACTATCCTCAATCGTCTCTGCTTGAAACACAGACGTATATCAACCAATGCTAAAGAACTTTGTCTTCGTAGGTCCGTTTATGTCAGCCAGTTGATTTATTCTCCAAAATTACCTGGGTGCATCACCTGTTCCCTAGATGGCATGATGATATTCACTCGCTCAGTGAATATGTTCTCCGGTGTCATGTCGTGAAATATAGGTCCATCTAGTATTGTCCCAGTTGTACCAGTGTGACCTTCGTGAACGCTGCTCGGGGGCCATATAAGTCTACCGATTTCATCCTAAGAATTGCCATCATCGCCCCCGCCCTTGCAATAAGTTCCAGAAGAGGAAGGCCAATAAGGGCTTCCATTGATACCGTCCTCGTGCTGTTCATTGCCCCGGTTGGGAGGGCTTGTCTTTGGACTATTGTTCCACAGGTGATCGTTGGCCTTAACACATTTGTGTAAAATCAGTGAACCACCTCGTGCCGTATTCCCCATAATTCGTCTGCATTGTCAGAAAACCTAGTCGCACTGGTAGTAATTTTTTCCAGGTGTCTTTTGATCAATTTTGATTATTGCGTCACTATTTATTCTACTTTTAGACTATTCTATTGATTTGCTCAAATGTTCGTACTGATGGGGTACTTGTCTTCTTTACACGTTTTGTGAGCGTTGTCCTTGCCATGGCTACTTACAAAGCTAGTATACTTGCCAAGTCACTTTGCTCTGTTACTATGTTGACATATTTTCTAATTTATAATAACACTGTTACCTTTTTGTGAAAATCTAATGTATAAACAGAAAATTTTAGTTGGGATCAGAAATTTTCATGCGAATGGAACGTTACAGCTGTTATAAATTCTCAAATGCAAAAACGATCTAGTTCATTTATTGCACAAGTACCCCGAAGTCCTGATTCATTCCCGCTTTAAGGATGAATTATTGACATGTAACACACTGTGACAGAAACCTGAGTTTTAAATTTTCCGTTATTTGCTTCTAAATGGAATTTTCTTCTAATAAAGGCTGCTCTACATGTGCGTTCTAAGGGTCTGTTGAGTTTGAAAAGCCCTCTTTTCCCTACAAATATATCAAGGCGTCATTTTTTAATGCCGCTAGGGCTTTTAACAATAGAAAGAATGGATAAAAAGCTTTCGAATGTCTGATAACAGCCCTCCTATTACAAATTTTATTGGCATTAGAACATTGGAATTTCTATGTATTAAATTATATATTAAGGCTACTACTACCAAAATAACTTACTAATGGGATTTTATAAATGAAGTGATCTGAATGATTTCACCACTGGTTAAAAATATTACTATCTGTTTTTTTTATTTTGTACCAATACATGTCTGGAAAAATACAATGTTTTTAAATAAGAAATTAACTTTTCAACTAATTGAAATTTGGATTTTTAAATTTAAAATGTTAATAGGGCCAATTCTGTAAGCAGCTGTTAAATTTTAAAGCATGGTTAAAAATTAGACAATTAGCTAATTCCATTTTACTATTCTGTATGCACGACAAGCTTCAAAATATTAACGGAAAACGCTTAATTTCACACGATAACTGTTAAAATTTAAACCTTACTGTATCAACTATGGATTAAAACAATTTTAATAGAAGAAACTTCGTAAAATATAATCGAATCGATTCAAATTCGAGTAAATTATAGTAATGCCTTTGAGATTTCATGTCTCATAATTCGCATTCTGGGAAACGCACTTAGAAAGTAACTTAATTTTGGAGGTTATGATATGCTACACAAATCTTTTTTAAAGAAACATTGAGTATTAACGAGAATATTAAAGAATCCAAAAAATTTGAGAAATGATTGGTATTAAGCTGTTCAGAATTGATAAAGATACTTGCCAATTACTCATATATTTAATATCCGAACATATAAATGATCAATATTTGTTCATAAACGTCTCCGAGTGCTACGCATGGCACATGGGATGAAAAATCCCGGACCTAACAAAGAAAACACGTTTTTTTGTTCAAAATTAGTTTTATTCATCAACATAATTTCCATCAAGAACAACGCAATCATTCCAGCGCCGCTCTAACATTTCAATGCCACTTATGTAGAACGATTTATCTTTTGTCTCATAATAGGTCTCAGTGTCAGCGATAACCTCTTCATTCGAGCGAAATTTCTTACCATCGAGCATTTTTTTAGGTCTGCGAACAGCCAGTAATCGCTGGGAGCCAAATTTGGCCAATGTGGGAGCAATTCGAAGTTCAATTCATGTAGTTTTGCCATTGGTTTGATTGACTTGTGACACGGTGATTTGTCTTGATGAAACAAAATTTTTTTCTTTGTTATATGCGGACGTTTCTTTGCAATTTGGGCCTTCAAAGGCTCTAATAATGCTATATAATATTCACTGTTGATGGTTTTTCCCTTTTCAAGATAGTCGATAAATATTACACCATGTACATCCCAAAATACCGAGGCCACAAGCTTTCCAGCTTATTGTTGTGCTTTCGGGTTTCCAGTTGCTGTCCACTCAGATGATGATCGTTTTGATTCCGGAGAGAAGTGATGAATCCATGTTTTATCCATTGTCGCATATCGACGCAACAATTCCGGTTTGTTACGTTTAAATAAATTGATAAATTGATCTCTTTTTGATGTTTTCTGGTGTTACCGCCTCATTTGGACGTTCACTGCGTTCCGCATCATCGGTGACTCTACGACCACGTTTAAAGTCAGCAAACCATCGTATTATTGTTGTTTCTGATAGAGCGGAGTTCCCATAACACTTTTCAAGCTATTGCTTCGCTTGAACGGTATTTTTCCCATCAAGAAGCAGTGTAAAATTAAAACACGAAATTGTTTTTGATCCATTATTTTGGAAATATTAAAAGTCGCGTCAGTCTTATCACACTCACTAACTAATTAATAGAATATCATGAAAATTTGACAGCTGTCTTTTTAAGGTAAGTACTAACTGAAAAACATGCGATTGCAATAAAACTAGTGCCATCTATGTATCAGGCCCCGGAATTTTCAGCCCATGTGTTACTTTGCATTTTCTTGGTCATTGCAGTTACCAAACACCCACAGATCAGCTTCATCAAATTACATAGAGTCAGCAAATGGTCAGTTGCAGTATTGCAAAAGTCACATGAATCAAGTATCGAAAAAGTTCGATCTGTCAATACTGCTTCATTTAACTCCACCGTTATAATAAATGATTTTAAAGGATCCTTTAAATTTAAATTCACTTAAAATTGTGTTTTATCTCTCGGTTTTAAAGAATAACTAATTGCTTTCTCTATAATCATCAGTAGAATTTGTTATGTCAGTTTTCATACTTTTAGGAGGGTTGTTTTAAATTATCCAAAAACTTTTATGTGCCAAGAAACTGTGAGTATATGAGTATAAAATGCAGTTCGTTGATAGAATAAAATGAACACATTTGTACAATAAACAATAAAACTTAGGAAGTAGGTTACTTATAGTTTATTGAAAATTATATTATGGTTATTATTGTTATCTTTATTAACACATACTGTATATTGGCGGTATTTTTTCCAAACCAATTTACGGTACAAACACAAGTAAAAAAAAGAGACATTCGATTGAAATAGTCTCTGAACATAAGACCTTTAGCGAAGCCCATTCGATTTTTCTAACTTGAAGAAACTACTTTTTATTCACTAAAAGAGGAATGCAGCTTTTATTGAGGAAAAAGCATGTGTATAGAGCCGACAATGGGGGTAAGTTCATAGACTGTCCGTGTCCGGTCTTTCGTCTCACTCTTTGTATAACCAGACATGTCCATCTAGGGATCAAGGTGATTGTGATTGCTGACTGCTGGATTCTCTTTTGACTCTGAAGACGAAGATCTTTTTAGTTTTCTTCGTCTTTCGCCTTCGGTCACCGATCGCCGATCGATGTCCTTCTTGCAGTTTCGTGGCAGAGACGTTACCGATTTGTTTTATTATTTTTTCCTGACGGCACACGCTATTCAAATTTCTGCAGGGATAGCACACTTACCGATTAAATATTGACATTATGCTACGTTTTGTTGCAGAGAATTAAGGTCTCCTTTTGGATTTATTCAGTATATATTATTTATTTATTTTTAAATAAAACCGTCAACGTTAAAATAATTAAGCTCTTCCCATTGCCAGAGTCACAGAAATATGACAGATTAAAAATACATATACTTCATTGAAGACAGAAATTATTGAAATGCATTTGTTAAGTGAACGTTCACAAGCCTCTTCATTTTCTGTTCTTCTTAAAAACCAGGTAACTGTTTGCTTTGGTGAATATAGGAGATCGAATCTGGTACTTTTCTTTTTGTGCTGTCATTCTTCGTATCTCAATAAGTATGTCGTTTTTTCTCTCTGGGAACACTTTTACATACTTAATATGCGATGTCGAAATAAACAGCATCCGTTAGGTGACACATGGGTCGTGCTTAAATTTTGTTGTAAATCCGATCTTTTCAAATACCTGGTCTGTTTCAATTGTGTTTTTATTAACTCACGCTTATCTCTTTGTTTCTGTATATTTTTTCTTTATTTTGCGTTCTCTATACAATAAAGTTATATCCTATTTTCGTTGAAACTATTTTTAAAATTAATATCTGTCTAATAAAAATAAAATTGAGCAGCAAAATGTATTTAGAAATAATATTCCATAGAGTGTTTGCTTCAGGGGTGGATACTTTTAACGCGGTTCTAATTTTCTATATTAAAATGTAATTAAGTATTAACTTCTTTTCAATTTAGGATGTGATATTCTCCAGCCCAGGAGATCATATTCATACATAAAAAATACCGAGAACCTTTCCTATTATAAAACATAATATTTTGGTAAATTGAAATAAAGTTTACCTCGAAAAAATCACGTATTAAACATATTTTTTATTGAATAAATAATCAAAAAGAATAAAAATTAACTTTGCTGAGATTCGGACCAACACATTTACAACTGCTTTGTATATTTATGAGATGCAGTAGCAAACAATGCCGGTTCTTTCTCTATTTGGCATTTATATTTCTTCTCCTTTATATAACGAAATGTGCTTAAGCGTGACTCTTACACTTATCGCCGTATAAGAAATTTCACTCAAAAAAGGTTAAATGTTGTGATCTGAATCTTTTAAATAGTAATAATTAATTCTTTGTTATAATTCTCAAAATTCGTATACTGTTTCACATACCCTACAACAATATCTAGATATTTTGTCAATTCAATTAAATAAACCCAAAATATCTTATCTCTTATTTATTCACACATAATTTAACAAAACAAATCCAGAAATACAAAAATCTTAATTAAAAGTCAAAGCACATGCTCGCCCAAGTTATAATATTATGCATATCAACAGTAAATTTGCAATTAAGTCATCAACTAAAATCCACAACTGAAATATTCCATGTATTACTCTACCGGTTTCACAAATAACATTTACATCGACAAGAGTAAATTATTTATATTATTTACCCCTGTAGCAAAGGTTATTTGTGAAACCGGTAGAATAATATATGTTATATTTCCCTTGTAGAATTGGTGGGGTATTTATTTGATAATTATGGAAAGATTCCACGTACTGAGGGTTGAAACAATTAATTTATTAAAGAAGTCGTTTAGCGAATAGGACCAAATCATGTAATAAAAAAATCCGGAAAAAGGAGCCACTTACATAAATACCATAATAAATGTAAGACTGGGATTTGCCTACTACGTCTATTATTATAAATCAATACATTAAACCTTGTTTTAACCTTGTCTGTTTAAATATTTTAGAATATTTGTTAGAATAAGTACCGTAGCCCCCCCTAACACGAACGTCTATGATAGTCGATTGACAGAAGACGGACGGGCCAGTGAATGCAACGCACACCGATAAACAATGTCATTTTTATACGCAGTCTTCGTTTATTCAAAGCTCGAAGATAAATGAATTTTATACTACAATGGGATTAAAGAAGTTGATTTCTTTTAACATGTCAAGATATCTTACTGCAATGTCTCATTGATTGGCCGTTCGCTATACGCTTTAAGTCCTACTTAAATTCTACCTCGAAAGTACTGCAATCAATTAGACCCTTGCTTCAAGACATAAGCTAACGAAAGCCAAAATTTAATAGAAATTACCTATTCATACATAATTATTTATCTTGGCTAGGTTCATAAAGGTGTAGTTTGTGGATAAAATTTAGAAAAACTACCAAAATGTTAAATACTTTAGTAAAGCGAAAGCATTTTGTAAATAACTTTAAATATATCACTGTTCCGTTAATGTTGGGGGTATACCTTTAATATAAATGACTGTCCAAATGGCGGCGAAATTTGCTGATAAAGTTTTAACCGGATGTCCGTTTTCTGGGGTTGAGATTACAGCTTTTTATGCAGATCAGGTTAGAAAATAACCTGTGGATGCTGGACTTAATACCCAAAGATATTTATTATTACGATGATTGCAAAAGAAGAATAACAAATACAGTAGAAACGGTGGAGCTTTACCATCACGTGACTGTTACTATTCGTATATATAGTAACGTATTGTACGTATAGTAACGTATATACGTATACGTATATAGATACGTATAGTAACGTATATACATATACGTATATACGTATGGTAACAGTCACGTGATGGTAAAGTTCCACCGTTTCTACTGTATATTTGATTAGATACTAGAAACCAATGGGAGATAATTTGAACCCTATATATAGGTTTTTCAATCTGGTCAATATAATGAATGTAGTAATAATGGGAGAAATCGTTATCTGCTGAACGGAACAGGAAAGTGTCAGAATACAATCTAAGAATAAACGGAGATACTTCTTCCAATACTGAAGAAGAAATAGTCAAAAGTGATTTAATTTTTTCCTGATGGAATAAATTATTAGGTACTTTGAAATACTAAGCACATATTATTACACAAAGATAGATATTTTGTTGAATATTAAGAAGTAAACAATATTTTTTTAAATTTTACTAATAGCATTGGCGATATATATTGGTCTACTATTTACGACATATTATGGGAAGGTCAGGAGAATGAATTCCTCAAGGAAAAGTAATAGTAATAAAACTCCGTAACAGAAGGATAAAAATAGGTACAATGGGTAGTAAAAGAGAGTTAGGGTGCATAAAGGTGTACTTAATTATGAAACAAGACGTGCTACTTCAAGTTTTAGTACTTCAGAAGTTTTCTTATGTTGATCAGCATTAAAACTATCAGAAAAAATAAGCAGTAATTAGATAATAAACGTAAATATTAGATGATTGCAGTTAGATTGAAAATTGCTGTGATAATATTATCCCAAATAAGGTAAAAAAAGTTGAACAGAATTTAAGATTTTCAATAATACCGGATTTTAAAAAGTATATCTCAAGATTACCGAACTGTGGACTTATTTAAGACATTTTACTCCTGAATACGGACAGTCACATGGTTTTTTTTATCCATAGTATCACAACAATAGCTTGTGTCAAAATAACTATAATGATATTTTTTATCACACAAAAACATTGTAATTTCTTCTCATTATCTATCCCTGTCATCACTGACCACGATCTCTTATCAGTGACTGTAATTAGATGGTAGGTCTCTCCCGCATTATTTCCATATTTCACTGTTTTGTAATATTAATTCTGATAGCTTTTGTTTCACGATTGCTTTACTTTATCACTAAAGATAACTTATTTCAAGAAATAATCTGGAAGTTATTCGATCCAATATACCTACATAGTGTCAGTATTTTATTGGTATTGTATGGGTAACTTTCAAACCGTTGGAGGTACGGAATTAATAAAATTAGAAAATAGCTTACAATTTTTGTGGTTATCACAATGGTTTATTGTAATCCCTGAAATCCTTGACCAGGAGTTTGCTGTGTTTCTCCTTTGGCACGTCTGACTCCAATACCGTTTTGTCCCACTTAATTGCCACTTTATTGAGTTTGCCAGGGTTAATAGTTTTTGAAGGCAGTTCCAGACCAGTCTAGAGCTGATATGGTGGCATGCTAAAGATTCCAATGCTGCCTGAGTATCTAAGACTATCCCCCCTTTCGATGTTCATTTGCAAACACATGTGGATATCGTAGATTTCCGCATGGAATACGGATGCAATGTTCTCCTACGATTCGTGGACATCGCACGTCTATTTTGAAATAACCTATAAAAACTGTAAAGTATGAGGAGGTAGAAGGGGGTCAGTATGATTTTTCATTCTACTAATGTTGACATCCTTTATCCTCTCTATAAAGTATTTGCTTTACGTCACAAACTGAAGTATCGGGCTTTTCTTGTCCGACAAGTCACTATACTATTGATACTATGCTTAGTTGAAATGGTGACCAAAGGCAAATCAGGTAAAATATACACTTAATAGTTATTTATCCAAGTGTATTAACAACGACAATTAACAATAGAGATATTTTAACACGCGACCGAAGCGAGCGCATTTATGTTGGAAATTGCTAATCGCCCTTCATTCATTCATTCATTAGATTGGGTTGTGCTCATCAACCCAGGCACTTGAACTGAATCTTTGTACCATTTCCCATGTTATCTACTTCCATTCCAGAAGCTTTGTGTCTTCTATGTAGGCAACTAGTTTGACTGGAGGGATTTTCAGTAGTTGTAATGGTTGTATTGTTTCCTCTCCAAAGTGCTTCCGTCTGAGTCCATGTAAGTTCTCGCAGAAGCAGAGTATGTGAGTAGGTGTTTCATCATGAAGATCACATTTTCTGCACATAGGTTCACTAACTTTGCCCATATTGTGCAGATGTTTCCTCAGAGTGCAGTGTCTAGTCACCAGGTCGGTAACTATCTTCAAATGTCTCTTACCCAGTTTCAATAGCCTGGTTGAGAGTTCCTTGTCTACCTTGTTCAGTAAACTATTTGTATGGAGGTGCCCTTATGTCGACCTCCATTTGAGTTAGTCCCTATCTAGCCAGTTCCCGCCACTTCGTCCTTATTAATACACGTGTTAGTTACAAAACTTTTCCGTCACTATCATTAAATAAGCACACATTTTGAGAACCCACGAGTAAACTGCAAATTTGAATCATTTAAGATCTGACAGTAGTCAAGACCATATTGGTTATTGACGGAAAATTGGAATGTCAACTTGTATAATGAAAAATCTGTATTTAATGGAAATCATTAATAGTATTTTATTCAGAAGCATATAATGATGGCTATTATTTACGAAGGTGCGTTTATATCGCGAGCTGCAGGAGAGTGACAAACACCTACCTGAATATCGGCCATTATATGCGAGTAGAATACTGTATTTTCTCCACCACTATTAATTACCTGTTTATTTATTAATTTATGTTTTCCCCTTTTCTCCAATTTAGGAAGGATTATAGGCTATATACCTATAATTTTTTCAACTTTTCTGGCAATAAATTTAAGGATACTATTTTTTATGTTTCCCTTATTTTTGCCGGGTATCATTCGTTTCAGTGTCCGACTGGCTTTCCCTATTATAGTTTCCAGTCATTTCAATTTACATTTAGTAAATAATTGAAATTCTTGCAATTAGCTATAAATTATTTTGTCCACGACCACTTTTACTAATAAATCAATATTCTACCTCCTTACAAAAGGTATATGGTACCCATATATCTTCTACATTTAAATAACATGCCATGACAACTCAACACTCACAAAATTTCGGTACATAAGAGACTAGAGATGGGGGTACAATAAGAAATAAACTATTAAATCTTTGTATTTTGTTTAGGAAATTTGTTTCTGAAATATATCGTATCGATAAAAAATCGAAATTTTTAGTATTGATACGGTATTTTTTAATATTGATATTTTTAAAACAATTTATTTATAATGGTACGATGTATAGATACCTTACACAGTATCGCCCATCTCTATATGTCACATTTGACGTACTCCTGAATTTATTAATTTTGACGTTAGAATTGTCTGCAATAATACCAAATTATTACTTTCCGTTCTACACTCGCTTTATTTAATAAAGAAATCAAGGGTCGTGGACAAAGTATAGTATTCTACTCGCAATTTATGGCCATTATTCACTCGGGTGACTTGCTCCCCTCGCCTACGGCTCGGGACGCAAACGTCACCCTGCGTGAATAATGGCTATCATAAATTGCTCGTTTAATAATATACTATAAAACGACACTTTGTCATTTTGACATTATCATACGCTCTATTTACAATAGCTTGATAAAGTATTATATATGTCTCCGTAGCGCAATGGTTTAGAGGTCTGACTGCGTGATATGAAGAAATGTGTACATATGGGTCGAATCCTGGTTGCGGTGATAATTGGTATTCATTATATTGTGATTTTTGTATATAAATAATCTTCAATGTAGGTCCTATTGATCTGTGTTATGAGACCTGTTCATTGTACTTGGAGAAACACACGTAAATTTTGAATATCCAATAATTGTGGACAAAGTCCAGTATGTGCGCGATGCAGACGATATTCTAGATTTTGTTACGTTTCTAATGAAATATATTGTTTCAGGTATAGAGATGATACATTATGCTGGACAGATAGGTGAGTGTGGTAAATGTAATATACATTATAGCGGAAGATTATTCATAGAGCCCGCAACTTAAAGTAGATGAGCTAGCTTATTTTTTCCCACTCTTCTTGGGGAATGAAGTTTTGGTATTTTGGCTTTAGCTGTCAAAAATAGTTGTGAATTATGAAATATTTTAGAAGGTTATCCAGAAATCCAGCCAATAAATGAAATCATGCTTTAAATTAAGTATTCAAATGTAGATATGATAAAAACTACAATCAAAAAGGTCATAAGTGATCTAAAATATATAATTTTAGATTTCGTACTTTTCCAAATTATTATTAAGGAACTACATTAAACTATTTTTAGTCCTGTAATCTGTCATCAAAACTTCACATCAATCCTTTAGATAACCTACAGGCACGTATCCAAGTGAGGAGTCCAGGCGGTCCGGACCACCTCCCGAAATTTTTCAACACATACTAGAAAAACGATGATTTTATAATTTTACAGCACTTATACTTTTTATATGTTATGTTTGTAGCTATAATAATAATAACTCAATTTTTAACAGAAGATTAAAGTGTTTCTAACAAAAGCTGTATTTCAATGTGCTTTTTGTACCTTGCCAATTTTCTACTTTTCATCTTTGACCTTGACATCTTCAAATTTTTTTTTATATTTCTCATTGGATCCCCTCGAAACCAAATCCAGCATATGTGCCTGATAATCTACTTAAAATAAATTAGATAGACACCATAATATTCAATTAAAAACATAAATTTTGTAGAGAACTGAATAGTACCATAGATACGCTACCAAATGTTTTACCTATAACCCTATCGAAAAGTGATATAAGAGGTTTGTTCTAAAAAAGGTAACGTTTTATTTTTCTCGAAAAATTTTTATTATTCATCAATATCTATCTTGTCCCCTTCAAAGTAATCCTCTCAGATGTAATGCACTTGTGCCAGTACTTTATACAATCCTTCAGTGCTTTGAACAATCCTTGAGTCTCAGCCATTTCAAAGAACTTTTCAGTTTTTGGGAACAGAAAAATCACAGGAAGCCAATTATGATGTATGTATGTATAATCATGATTAAATTGAAAACACATGATTTGTGTCTCCACAAATCCGGACGTTGTCTTCGTGTTTCTCCACACTGAAAGAACAGTTTGGTTACAATCACTAAGACTAATTAACTATCACCAAATCCGTTATTGGAATAGGGCTTATTAAACGTTTGTTAGTAAAAAACCAATTATTTGTTTTCACTCTATAAATAAAGAATTATTTACTATTACATGAGAATATTTTCTTATAATAATAAGTTATTAACAATAAATGTATATTTTGCTTTTATGAAAAAATGATTAATCACTAAGAATATATGTTTTTCCACCACACCGTATGTTATTTAATATTACAAAGTCATTGTATATAGTTATTACATATTCTGTCACTGTTATTCCAGATTGAATTATTATACCCACATACTTGTTCACAATGACAACATGACCAAAGTCCCTTTATTGATAATAAACAAATATTTTTTACATTTTGTTACCAATATTTATAGATTGATGTCAAAATACTTATTTCGGCAACTAGACCCGAAAAGACCCGAAAAGTTATCATGATATTAGCAGATAGTGAAACCATATCAGCCTTTGGTGATTTCTGCTAATACATTGATTACTTTTAGAGGATCTTACTGGAGATAGTAACTTATTGCAGTTGATGAAATAAGTGTTGAGACATTTTTGAAAATTTCTTTGTTTTTTTTTAGTGTTTATAGCTATACCTAATTATTCGTTTTCTACAGCATTACAGTTTTTTTTAATATATAAATGATAAATTGTTGTGCTTTTCTTCAAAATGACTTATACCTAGATGCTGGTAAATGAAACAACAAAACTTTTAATCAAGCGATTTATTCAAAAAGGGAACTTACATTTTATCAAATTTATATTTTGAACCCTGACTAAACGATAAATGTCAATCACAAAGGAATGATGTAATAACATTACGGTAAAATAGTAGAGTTACTAGGAACTATGGTTACTAACCTATTCTTGGTTCATAGATGTAATATATGGGGGGTGCTACTAAAGTCGACACATACACCGCCGTCCGCCATTATTTTGGTGTAATATCCAAATACACTAGTTCAAGCACATACTCAGTAAACACTAAACTATTTACCAACCCCCACGCTGCCCACACTATTGCTAATATCCAAATAATATAATTACTGGCAAAAACACAACACACTACTGAAACTGAGGGAAAGATTATTATTTACGACGATACACAGCACACGTGAAAATCTAAATAAGGGTAGCTACATCACATGTGCAGACGTAAGATCACGCGCATGACAGTTTGTTTTTTTATAACAAACAATATTAACTATTAAACAATATTTTGCTCATTTGTATAACGTAGGTTTATATCAAACAAATGAATTTATTGAATGTCATAATGATACAAAAAGATTTATTAACAGACACTGTACCATTTATAATAATTATCAAACCAAGTTATAATTATTAATTAAACTTAGTAATTATCATCGCGAAGTTGGTGTGTTAGATGATTTGTTTATTACTAAAACATTTTATTCAAAATAAACAATTATAGCAGAAACAAATCTTCTGTTATTTATTAATCAAACAAATCATCAGTAATGATTATAATAAATAAGCTTTTTCAATTATAAATATCAATACGTAATTATGAACAAATTTGACATTAACAAACATTCGATAATTATTACTGAGATTTTTCTTTCGGTGCAAGCAGACTATGCATAATTTCAAGGTAATATCACTCATTAACCGTACGACCTTTTGGCAAGAGCTTATGAACACGCTATTGCTATCGAAAAAAAAGCAGCCAGCAAAACTGTCAAAGCAAAACGTCATAAATCTGGAACGACGTTGACGCAAACCAATAGCTTCCGAGGAATGCTCAGTCGACGGTAAAAATTTCGTAATTTCGGACACGTTTCATGCCCAAAATATTGGGAAATATTGTATGATATGAGCCAACCGACATGCCGACATCCTCAGCAACTTGATAATTTTCTTTACAGCTTCAATGGTTTCAAGGGTGGTTGAAGTGCTGGTATGTCCAGGGTGAGCATCGTCATCAACATATTTTCGACTTTTTGATATGAATGGCTTGAACGTCATTTTTTTGGTATACACTTAGCCATAGGCAACGTTTCATTGGGTCCCAATCCACTCGATTTCGGAGTATGGGGTGTAATGAAACAACTTGTTCATAAGAATGTCATAAATACACGCGACGAACATTGGCAAGAAGTAAATACAGTAGCATTGTCTTTTCATCTAATGGCGTTATTTAAGGGGGACCTCACATTTTAGGAACCTCAAAACAGTTGGCACCCGTGACTTGCAACAAAATTTAGGTCCTTTTGTAAACAACAAATCTAAAGAACGCAGTCAAATTAAGTGTTGAGATCTTAACACAATATAACTTGGACCTTAGTCTTGTGGATCAGATATTTTGGTTGAGTTTTAAATTGTTATAAAGAATATATAAGCCATTAAGTGATGTGATTTTGACAGTTTTGACAATTTGTGGTCACGAATTTGAACACCAAATTCTGATCCCCATTAGAAAGCCTAGAGAATTCTATTATGAAAATATGGAATCTCAAATCATTGTATTTTTTGAGATTTGTTGTAGGGAAAATAATGTAAACGAACAACTTTTTACATTAGTTCAACCGTTCCACCGTCTTGATGGATGGCGCTGTGTGGAACTTCAACGCACTCTGCTTCAATGACAGATGACGACGGTCAAATGCTTTGTCATGTGTTTTGTGTCGTTACAAATTTTTCAAACTATTTATTATTGTTTATAGCTTGTTAGTATTTGTAGGTGGTTATAAGAAAATAATGTTCATGCTGAAAAAGTAATTTTGTGCTTCGTAAAAGCTGTTTATATTTACTCCACATTGCTCCAACACAAGCATCGTATTTAGTGCAGGGGCCTAGGTGTAAAATAAACCAAATTAATATTTTAGCTATTGTTAGTGATTCTACAAAGTGCCTTATATTTATGGTGCCCATATCGGTGCCTTTTGGTTCCTCCGGGAGCCTGAACACAGCCATAGATTGCATAAGCATACATACATCGGCCTCCCAAGTCAGTGAGAAAAACTACATTGGTATAGTGTTTCTAATGTGAATATAACGACAATAAAATAAAGCAATGTAGTCAGATTCATTTTCTAAAACTGTCAGGATTACTATACAAATGTTCCCCTTACTTCAGTAAACCGTTAGTTTGTGATGTTCTTAGAAAGCTAGTTTGGAAATATTGAAAAAAAATACCTAATATGAATTTATCAGTAAATCTTAAAATAAGCCGCTTGAAATTGCTGGAAAAATAAAAATGAATTAAAAGCACTTTATGCATGCTACTATTTTTAAGAATATTTTGATTAGCTGGCAACGTAGCAGCAGGTGGATTGGATATCCAATAGTCCAACTCCAGTAATTGGCATAATATGACGAAGTAATTGGTCAGTTATTAACGCGGTCCACTATTTCATAAAAAATTTTAACGACCTAAAGAAGTTGGGGTTACTTAGCATTAATTTCATCCAGGGGTGTGTGCGAATTGTGTTGTAGAGAAATATTATTAATATAATATCTATTTGTTGGTTGAGTGAGTTTAGTTATATTATATTACAAATTTTATGAGTTTTGTATGCAGGTTAATTTTAATCTACTATATTAAAATCAATATGAAAAACATTATTTCACGATATTCGAATTTCTAAAACAAAATTTATATGCACGCCATAGGGCGGTATTTCTCATCAATGGGATTAATAATATGGGTCATTACATTAACATTAGATTTACTATAATAGTTATAATAATAATTACATTCTACTAATTGACCAAAATAGACATTTCGTAGTATATTCAATACTGTTGTGATCTTTTATTTTCAAAACAGGAATAAAAATGTTATATATTTTTGATCTTCAATTTTTCCAGGTTATGTATCAAAATGTTATACTTTTCGCAGTTTTCCTCCAGCGTGTAATAAACTGACAAGTCTGTTTTCCATTGACTCTTTTTAATTATTCATGTAAATTATAGCAAAAATGTTTTTTTTTATTGGAAACAAATCATTTAGGCAATCTGTTTGTTTAATTCTAGTATTAAAAATTTGAAGTACAAAGTAAGTAAGTAAATAGGTACTTTTTATATTAATTATTTTTATGTTGGCGAATGGACTTAGTATCCGCAACCAAGGGAAACCAAATCACACACATATTGACTATAATACAGAATGTTTGATTTTCTACTGACTCTTAATAATTGAAATGAATTATAGCAAAGAAATTCTATAACAATGTTTATTATAGCAATAAACAGGCCTGTCTACTTTTTCATTGACCTTTATTAATTATTCGAAAAAATCCCAGCAAAAATAGTTGTATGTCTTCATTGAAGCGAAACAAATAAAATATTATATAAAAATATAAATAAAATTATTATTACAAATTTAATGTATTTGTCTTCATATTTATGAATACATAGCAACTGAAGTCCATCTTCCATTTTCCTCTACCATTTTATACCAAGTTTATAAAAATATCAATTTTCTAAGATTCTATACTCACAAAAGGGCGGTGACCCCCATCGACATATTGAAGTCTTGATCCATGTACTCATAAAGACTGAAAACATATTATTTGAATACTTTCTTTAAATAAATATTATTTTTGCTTACAGAATTATTTTTCTAACTCCCATATCAGCAAAAGTATATGAATAATCCATTTTATCTTGGAAGCCAACAAAGTACTGAATATATTGTCTTTGCTTTTATTTAAACATGGCAACTGAACTGCATTTTCCATTTTCTTAATCATCGGACAAAAAATTATCCATTTTTTACTTCACAAAGAGGGGTGCTGACACCCATGAACATACTGAAGTCTTGATCTATATAGCTATGAAGACTGAAAAAAAAAACATTTTTAATTTTGAATGATTAACAAAATTATTTCAAAATCATTTCAGCAAAAGTTTTAAATAATCCATTTTATCAGAACTGTAAATGAAATGAAAAAATTAGATGTTTCTTTTAAATAGGTGTTGTAATTTTTTTACCTACTGAATAGTTATAGCGAACACTGCTATATGAAAATCATTTGGACCAGTGCGGGCACTTACATCAGGTTCCGTTTTACTTTAACTTTGCTTTTGCCGTCTTATGTATTTCGTTTTTTGTTCCTACACTTTCCTCGCGCCATAATAAGTATAATAGGTACTAAAAAAAATAAAAAGGTGTCTCTTTCACCAAAGGAGGGTGTCCTTGTCACCATTGAAGATACCACAATAACGCGCAATAAAAATAATAAAATGGTGTTCTTTTCACCCTATAGGCAATAGAAACCTAGGTATAACACAACGTAAAAAAACAGCTTGAAACAATCTCAAACGATGAAATGAATATCCTGACTGGTCGGCCTCCCAATGCTCTTATCTGTTATCCATACCCAGTCCCCCAAATAACGTAAATGTTTAGAATTTACATAGTTGCCATATCTAGAAAAATAATGTTTCATTTACTTACCTAGTTATTGTAACGAAAAAATAATAATAAAAAACCTTCAGTTATCTGAAATGAAACAATAACAAAATATAAGCATATACTTACCCTATATATTTCTATTTTGGAAACCCAAAAATTAATCACAATTTGCCTTATGGCTAATACACAAATACACTTCGAAGTCGAATTTTGAAAACATAAAATACCTAACATACAGGTAAAATGGTACCTAAATATTCATTAGGACTTCAGTTTAAAGTACCATACATATTTTTGATCTTAACCGCTACTATACTCTAATACATCTTGATACTGAAAAAAAATTATCGTAGGTACACACATGTTTCGAACATAATTTGATTAAATAATAATCATGTAGTTAATCTCACTAAAATGTGATTTTCTCTAAAACCGTTAAGATCCTTACAAAATTATAATTTCTCATATCCAAAAACCCCCACCGACAAATGTTTGTGCGTACACGTCAAAAATCATTAGAGTTATTGTAAAAAAACAAAAATTAAAATTTCACGTTTAACACCCTGTATATCAACATTTTATTAAAGCTAGTTGGTGTAAATCGCAATATTTTAAAGCGAAGATTGTACTGTATTCCTATGTATAATTACTTAAGGACCACTCTGTATATAAATTAATTAGATCAGTTTAATTTCAATGAATTTTAGATTTTCTGTATTATTTAACTATGAAAATGATTTTTTCAATAAGTTTGACTATCAACACGTGTATGGTGCTCCACGCACAATAATTTTTGTGTAGCTTGCCACTAAGTAAATACTTCTTATTTTCTTCTCATTCTACTATTTTCTTTTCATTCTACCTTTTTAGGTGTCGGACTGCCACCAAATACAAATAGGATAAATTATCGAAACAAAAGTTTTTTTAATATTTGTGTCAGTTGATTTAATGATCCAGCTTTACTTTCTCAGTTTATTATATTGTTTGTTACGTTATTATACAGTTTGACTGTTTTGTCTGGAAAAAAATGGAAGCAAGATTTTGTGTTGATGCTACATAATATAAATAAGTGGTGAACCGGAACCGCGACCCAGGCAAGGAACCGGGAATCGTCGATAACCGGCGGTCTCGAGTGAATCTCTCGGTGCAGGGCCAGGGGCTCGCTGATCATTTCGGAACATCATTTATTCAGGCAAATTATCTGCCAGCATCGGTGGAGTAATCACGTCGATTATTTCATAACTGGTTTTGATTTTACGTTGATAGACTCTCTGCTGATGTTGATGGCTAATCGATTCGAGATAATTTATAAAGGTTTTGTTGTTTTATTTGCGATTCTCATTAAGCGGCAAAAGCATCATCTCATCTTCTTCGTGGTTGTCGAAGAAGAAGAGACTCCATAATCGACATTGAGCGACCTAAACAAAAAGTTAGAAACGAGTATCGATACCTGTCTGTATAATGTCTGTGACAAAATAAAAACTCGACTGACCGCTACTTCAAAATAAATTGATCTAAAATTCGAACGGCTTCAAAACAGCTCGCCGCACCACCAATACTGATAGCTATTACGATTCTTTCGTGCACTATCACCCAGGACCGTATCACGACCTAACTAATCGTATCACACTAATAAAGATTAAGTTTATTTAAAAAACACCAATCATAATGTAATACGTAGATATTCTCATGATATATGGCGAATTGACTTTTTTTAATGATAACGGAAAGAATTTAAATATTTTTGAAACTCCATTTTGAAATTGATATATTCTGGTATAAACTGATTTTCGCTAACTGTGGTTATTGATAAAAAATATAAAATTTCAATAATAGTTCTTTAACCAACAAGAGTACTGGTAAGGACTATAACCAAACGAAATATTTTGATGCGCAATCAAAGCGTGCGCATTAATGTTTGAGATTGTTAATTGAGATTTTAATGCTCGTGTTAGTTACAAAAATTTTCCGTCGACTGTACAAGTTAAATCCTTCTTTTCAATATTTAAAAACTATTAGTTACATAGGTTAATACTGTCAAAAATAAATCATGACATTGAAATATCATAGAGAAGGTCACCGTTTCAAATTCACTGTTTTCGTTTTTTTAAATTATTTTTTGGATATTTTAATACTAATAACTTTTATAGTTTTGTAGTGTAACATAAGCTTTACCAAGAGGGAGTGTGTGGCGTCACGTTCAAAGCTTGCGTTTACTTTTCGCCTTTTCAATAATTTTTTTTGAGTAGAACCTTGCGCATTAAAATTTAAAAAAATACGACATTTATAATACATGTCAATACTATCAAATAAAGCAATAAACAAAATTTACTGAAAATTCCCATTAGTTTTCCTTTGACTTTTTCCCCTTTCAGTTGTTGATTTATTTTTACATATTCTTTTTGAATGTATTCTACTGATGACTAAAAGATATACGTAAAAATTTAGTTTATTGTTTTCTGATTGTATTTTATCGATTCTTGTTTAATAAATTTTTCTCTATGATGTTCTTTAATTTCCAGGAATACTTCTTATTTTTTCAATTTCTAACATTTCTTACTATTTACTTTTCAACAACTTTCAGGTTCCTTCTTGGCTCATACCGTTTTCTAGTAGAAGGAAAAGAAAATGGGTACTGTTTGTTTTTTAAAAATGTGTAGGTATGTCTTACAGCCTTTTCTGTTTATATTTCTTATTTGCTTACTACAAGCCCACGATTAATATACTTTAATTCCATTATAAACTAGCTTTTGCCCGCGACTTCGTCCGCGTAGAAGTCGAAATTGGTTCTAATAGGATTTTTAACCCGCCCTACTATAAATAATTAGTTTTTTGGAACTTGAATATTTTTCACATACTCTAAATTTAGTCCACATTACTACTCATACATATAAAAATTTTCCATCTCAACAACATGTTCCATACAGTCTTTCCAAATTCCTGCAGAAATGCTAATACTACTATTTTTCCAATTCTACTACACATGAGTTTAAAGTGGAAATAGGCTAATTCAATGCATGAGTACTTTAAAGAGTAGAAATTAATTTTTTAAATCTTCAAAATGGCCTTCATTTGCTTGAATGTACAATGAATTACGAGTGTTTAAGTTGTCGATTGCTTTCCAGGTATCATTTTGGTGAATATTTTGAAATGCAGAATTTGTAGTGTTGGATTGGGTTTATCAAAAACAACATTTTTAAAATATCCCCAAAAAGTAAAAATCCAATGGATTGTAACATGCAAACCCAGCAAACTATTCGGAGTTTTTGATCAAAAAGTGAAAACCGGACCTGATACTGGAGATTTCAAAACGTCTCTGTACACAAATTTGTTCTTACTACTACTGTACCCCATCTCTAATACCTACCAATAATAAGCTGGATAACCTGTATTCGGTAAAAATCATAATGTAAGCCTATAGGTATAACATAAAATTTGTTCATACTCGTATGATGAATGACCCAGGATATAATTTCATTTTTTATATGGATGGATAACAAATACATTAAAAAGTGAATCTTAAAAAATTAAATGAAAATTAGTGAATGTGGGGTTTTCTGGAAAATCTGTAGTTTTAATAGGAGGTTGAAAATAATAATAAAAATAAGACTAGACTAAGACTACAGCACAAGGGATCCATGGAATAAAAATATGAAACATTTTATTTTAATAGTGTTCCTTGCTTTAATCCATCACACATTCAATACTCATTTAAATCGTCTCTGCTGTAAAAAAAAAGATTAATATTATTTTTCAAATTTTGCTACTGTATACTAAGCCATGATTATAACACTCGTTTTTCAGAGGTCTTAAAAAATAATTATTCCACCCACTTTTCAAACCTAAGTACTATGTTCATTAAATCAACCGACTTTCCTTATAACATTCCATTAATATTTTAGCCAATATTTTTTTAATTGCACTTCAATGTTTATAATTTGCATATAAGAAACAAACTACAGAGAATCCAAGAGAATAAAAGAACGGTGACTGACTTTGGCTTTGAATATTGCAGAGGATCAATCTTGTCATCGGAAACAAATCCGCTATTGTTTTTTTTTATTTTTCGTAAAAAATTTACAGTGGAGGTAGGTATTGTTGACTAGAAAGAAGCAACAATATTTATTGTGTCCAGCAGGCTAGCAGAATGCGGCGACTGCATCAGTCCGCAGTTGAGTTACATTTCCACATTCTCAACATACATGGGTTTTAATGAGCAATTTCTACTAGCCTCTCCATTGTGTGTCCCTCGCAGGACACGATTATACACTGGTCGTCAATCTTAATGGACAAATTTCTTTTTTCTAACAGTCGATTTTAACCAGAGGACATTTACAAACAACAAAGATTATTTCAAATTCCAAGATACCTGATAATACTGGATATACTTATGTAAAAACTAAAATTTTTTTATTGTTGCATTTTTAAAATGAAACTTATATTCTATCTTCTCAAAATTTTTTGTCCATCGCATGTCGCGTTAAACCGGGCGCGGAGTAGGAGAAAAGTGAAAGGCGCAAGGCCAATATATGGCGGCGCCCATTGTTTGCATCAGCCGTGTAGTAACCGTACATAGGCTATGAATGGTAGATTCACTCGTCGTCGGCACTTTCATGTAATGCTGATAAAGACATGCCGAAAAATGATGTACCTATTTGGTACGGGATTGATAAAAATGTACGTTGTTAGAAAACTATTTGGAAAAACGATATTGTTCTGATATATGGTATGTTCGGTACGTTCTAGAATTTAATTGGGAACATCAAATTATAAAAGATGCAAGTGAACCTTTTTCTGATTGTTAATAATTGCTTTACTTACTGAATCCTTGAGAGAAGTATTTAATCTTGAAATGACAAATGATAGACCAACCACGAGATATGGTACTACCATCTATGCATTTTTCCTAGATACATTGAAAAAATAAACGGTCGGTTACTGTTTACTAATCTTAGTTGCCATAAAATATTACTTACTTACATTTATAGACTGTGGAGACTCAAGGCAAATATGAAGTTATTGATAGAATAATTGAAGTTCAAAATGATTCAATGATTTAAATAAATATTATTCTCATTAGTTAACCTGCGTCTATCATCTAAATAATTGTATTTATGTTTTCCGTATTCTAATACGAAGATTGAAATTCAAATTTATAGTTGGTTATCTTGTCTACTATTGATTTTCCATTATCATTCCTATTATCCAATTAATAAGTTAAGATTAAAAACACGATTTTAATATCCTAAATAAAATAATTATCCGTAAATTTTCAGTTAATCGCCTAAAATCCGAAATCATTTGCATCGTGGTTCCATAAAACCACAAACCAATTATTACTTACTAAAGTGAACTCTTCCATACATTACCATCAACTTCATTTTTCATGAGGCCAATTCTGCAATCTGATGTACGGGAAGCTATGCTAAGCTTGAAAAATAGGCCATGTCTAGATTTCTTTGATTTGAATGGTAAAATAATAAAAAAATCTATTCAGTATTTCATTGAAACACTTACGTCTCTTTAGAATCAATGTCTTTATGAGGGCATTTGGCCTGATTTTTTTTAAATTATTGAAATTTTGCCCATCTTTAAGAAGGGAGATATATAACTATACTGTGAACATAGTAAACTGAGCAATTTGGATTTCGCACGAATAAATCCACAACTAAAGTATTACTGATTGAGTATGCGACTGAGGCACTTGAAATAAAAAAAAGTGTAGAATTACATTTTGTGATCTTAACAAAGCATTTGACTGTGCGGATCAGCAACGTGAAAATGTGTGATTCATTCCAATTTACATAATTACTCTATTAGGTCTGCCAACAACTTAGTTGTTGAAATATCTAGGATTGAAACCTCTAAACGTACGTAAAGTCAAGCAGCCTTGTTAAACACGATAACAGCATACTAACTAATGGTTACTAAGAGTGTACTTATAGCATGCTAAGCAAATCATATTGATAATTGAATTCTTAGAAACATGTAACAAACAATTTGTTTTCGTAAGATAAATATGACAACAATGTAAAATGCGTAAACGGCTATATTCACTCTTATTTCTCTTTGTAAAATTTCCGTCATGTTCTGTGATAGAATATTATATACTTATGTGCTTCGTAATGGTAATATTTGATGTTCTGATTGTTGATTCTAACCCTTAATTTTATTAACGGAAGAGATTTTTGTTCTCGTAAACATAGCTCGTGAATACTTCTGAATATCTATTTTATAGAAAAATTTTTATACTGTTGGGTGTTTGTGCCTTTGTGGTGCAGTTGGTTGCAGTTTTTAATGTGTAAGAGTTGGCCAAAAAAGGTTAGGTTAACTTAAACACGGTGTAAAACATACCCAAACTTATTACTAAGGAGTTAGTATCATTATAGTGTTAAAATAATGTTAAATGTATTTATTAATATGCTTTTTAGTTTAGTTTTAAATTAGGTTGGCAGAATCTAAATTTTATTATTAAGCTTGAAGGAGTTTTTAATGAAACATTGTTTTTATTCTATTCAACAATTTATGTGTTACCACTTTTAAACTTTATCAATTTATTTCATCTTTATATATACATTACGAGGAATGTTCTTTGGTTACATGGAGTTTAACACAGAGTCCATAAGCGACAATGTGTTAAAAAGAAACAAGTATAAATTCAGTGTATTACTCTTTTTCTCTAGCGAGATATCATAAGCGAATGTGAGATATAGCATATCCAATAAGCGACAATGCGATCGAAAGAAAAAGTATAAATTAAACGTCCAAATCTAAGTGTCGCCCTCGAGAGGTGTACGAGCGATTCGTATTCGTATATTTTAGTAACTTTATTTTAACTGTAACAATTTATTTCCCGTTGAGTATGAGGCGATTACTGTTTTACGCTAGAATTGAATGAGAAATTATTTCTGTTATTATTGAAAAGGAATTTTGTATGGGCATTTATACTTTTTTTTGGCCCTGGTTCCGTGCCCCTTTTAGCCACGAAAGTCTATATTTTATTATAATTAATATCCTAATCAAATCACCCTATCTTTCATGCTTTTCATGCTCACATCCCTAACCTACCAAAATTCTGGAGAAAATGAAAGAAACACAATAAACAAGTAGGATAAACAGGGACACTCTCTTCACGCTAAGGTTCCCGTCATAGCGACTTTGTTGATTTAGACATACAAAAAAGGCAACGGTAAAACGGTACTTACTACAAAAGGACAGACAGAAGGAACAAAATCTAAATCATTTATGCAATAAATGTACATACATCCATTCATGCGGAACAAAATTAAAAATACTACAATCTCATACTTCTCGTTAGGTGCGTTTGAGGAATTCCCATAAAACATCTCTTATGATAGGAACTTATGTACAAGAGAGACACTATGTTTTGAGGAAAAGCTTCTTCTTCGCTGATAAGGAGAACAGTACGGTAAAAATCACGAATCTTTCCGTTACGTCATACTTCCCTGAATGTATCAAAGACACTCTAATTTTATGTAGATATCGCTGACCGCGTATGTCTAATTAAAACAAATGGAAAGGTACATATGTTTTTTGTGCCTGAATTAAGCTACGCCATTACGTCTTTATCGGTTTGTCACTATGTGTTGTGTTGTGACAACGATTGTACTTAAAAAGCGAAACGTCACTTTATGCGGAAATCATTCTGTCACCATTGTCATTACTTTAAACAGGTAAAGTTCATTTACATTTATTGTGATATTTTTCGACAAAATGCTTGGTAAACGTTTGGACGAAAGTAAACGTGAGTGTATTAGAAAATTACATGAATATTTCCAAAAGGAGTTGGCTAATGGCGGACCACTTCTGCCGTTAAATGCCATTCACGAGGTAAGTTTTGTAACAATTTATTTGTAGAATTTCAAATTGTAGTCTGACTATGATATGTTAAATTTGGTTTTTATTTATTACCTCTCATAATTATATCACCAGAAATACATGCCGAACTCTCTAACAATGATGCGCCGCTGGTGAAAACTGTCTTATTGATTTGATTCGGATGCTTATGAGTTATGACGTAACGAGAAAGATTCGTGACTTTTACTACATTTATACTTGTACATGTAGATTGAAAATTAAGAGAGGGGATAGATAAAAAAGAGATGTTTCGGATAGTCGTTCAGGATCTAATATTTGCCATTTTATAATTGTACAGTAATTAATTGTCGAGTTGCAATAATTAATTATTACAAAAAGTAGCCTATTTAATGTCACTATCGTCGATTTATTGTTTTTCATATTATAACCATTAAAAATATTAAATTTTCAATTTTTCACTTCTCAATGGCACGACTATTCGATTAGTTGACCATAGAGTTTCACACGAAAGTATTAATTTGCTAAAATTTGAGATATGTTCAACAACAAAAGATGTCGTACAACCAACTGAATAATTACTTCACTGTTTATGATATCCTGTTAAAGAAAAAGAGTAATACACTGAAATTATACTTTTTCTTTCGAACGCATTGTCGCTTATGGACTCTGTGTTAAACTACATGTAACCAACGAATATTCTTCGTACTGTAGGTATATATTTCTTCTGTGCGTGTGCGATTTTGATGAAATTTTTTGTTTGTGTTCAAGTTGATTCGAGATTGGTTTAGATTCACAATTGGTCTCTTTAGGTGGCGCTACAACCGGGTTCATACTGAACTTCTCCTAAATGGTTGGTCCGATTTTGATGAAATTTTTTGTGTTTATTTGAGTAAGTAACTGGATGGTTTAGATTCACAATTAGACCCGGTAAGTGGCACTGCAATCGGGCTCATTCTGAGCTTATCGTAAACAGTTGGTCTGATTCAGTTGACATTTTGCATAGGAGTTTTTTAGTAAGGTCCTTAAAAAGTGAGTCAAATTCACAAAAACAAATTTGTTTGCCCGAGAAATTGGAAAAAAATTTAGCAAAGTTGATATTTAGGGAAACATTCTATCAAAAATTAACGATACTGTCTGATTTTTCTACCTAAAATGAGAAACAAATTTTTAATCAAAATAAAAAATTGTCAAAATTTGTATAATATTATTTGACAAAAGGTTAGCTCAGCATAACGTCTGTCGGGCCCTCTAGTTATTTTTATAAAAATTTTATGTGTGGATCATCCAGTCGTAATTTTATATACCATACGTGTTCTATGTTAATGTGTAATTTGTATGTGACTGTAGTGCTGGTCAATTTTTCAAAAATTCATATTATATAGTGGAAGTAGATGTATTTTCATATGTAAATATATTATTTTGGTCAATATATTATGTTATGCCATTATAATTATTATTATTACAATCAGGTTTATGTATTGTTGTCACGCTTTCCATAAAATTGTAAGAATTAAAAAAAAATTATCTATCTAGTATGGTTAAAAATGTATGAGGAAACTACTAGCTATTGCTCTTTTAATTTTTATTTTCACGATTTTTCTTATAATGGAACATCTGAATACATTTATGTAGGTACTGTAATGTATGTTATTTAGCAATATTCAAACCATTTTTCTCAATCATATGTTCACTGACGTAGTTTCAGTACAATATCAAGCCATTCTAAAACTCAGTTTAAAATATAATAAAATAATAAAACAAAGGTAGGTTAAACATTCAAATCGAACATTTTGTCTATAAAAAATTTAATTATCATGTACCAAGTAAATATAAAGCTTTTATTGCATTCCTACGTTATTGTAATATTCTGCACGTTTTGCAGATTTTATATACAAGGAAAGTGTCTCGTGTCTCAGATTGAACTACCTACTGCGCTAATTTATTCTTATTTGTACCGATTAGCGCTAACAGCGAGTTAAACATATCCATCAACCGTATGAAAGTATTCCCGCCTCATATCCCAATTAAAGGAACAGTTATTAGAAGCAATAAATAAGAGTTCAGAAAATCAATGTTGCTTCTGAGAACCAATTAGACCATAACGGGTAGTTGCAGATTGCTGAAGGTTGGTGACATATATGGAGTTGTATTTGTTTCGAGAATCGATTGGACGAACTTCTATATGATATTATCTGCACAGGTAGCCGAAGACCGGCCAAGATCGACGACTGCTTCAAATACAAGACAGATAGTCTGGGAAAAATTGGATATACCTCCGAAATATATCGATGTTACGCTTTTTTTTAGTAAGCACCTACTAAAACAGTCATGGAAGAGCCCTGTGTTCGATGGCTAGTTTCTACCAGTAAGCCAAATTTTCGGAAGAATAAAATAAGAACTTACAGCTTTAAAAGTTGCGAAGACTATAATATAATTCGAATATATTATCCTAAATTATAAGGAGAAATAGTGATGTTTTAAGTTTTTATAAAAAAAATATTTTATGCTGTTATAAACCCACTTAGATCTCACTTCTTTTGTCCTTGAAGTCAATCACCAAGGCATTTAATATTCAACTTGGCTTTCATTTCACATTTATGTTTGTGCTTGGATATCATCTCATTTTGTAAAGAAATGATTAGTAGGTATTTATTCATAATAAAATTAATACCAAATGGTTTTTGTTAATCTACTGTATTTTCCTACGTTTACGGGATACAATTTTCTTTTTTGTGTTACTTTCTATATTTTCTGTAACTTTGAAATGCTCAAGTGAATTGACCATCCAGTATCTAGAATTTTTTACGCGTGTTCTGTTTATACTTTATTTGGTGATTTATACTTCAGTCGGGCTTTTAACTATTATAACTATACTAAAAACATTATTAACTTTTAATTTAAACTCTTGCCTAGACCATATCCACTTACTAAAATAATTGTAATAATAATATAACCACAAATAAGTATTTTTTAAGAAAATCTATGAATTCCAAAGCATAAATCGCAACCCTATAGGTCAAGTATCGAGAGACAATCTGACAGCAAGACGGCGCTCGCGCTTATGAGCGCGGGTGGCTGTCGCTTGTATGTATGTATGTCTTTTGGGGTTACATTCACTGAGACCTAAAAGATCTATTGTGCCCCCTTACTTCTACTTAGTTCCTGAGGAAAGTCTCAGAGACTAGTAGCTCCTTTAGTCCTATTTCCCCGAGGAATTTTAGGATATCTGCAGGCTTCAACTTAGGTAACTGTCCCTCTTCTATCCAGTAGTCTCCCAGGTGCTGTGCCCTAGGATTCTGAATTGCTGTGCAGTTCGCAAGTATGTGGATGGAGGATTCTTCTTCCATTCCACAAAACCTACAATCTTCTTCCTCCACTATTTTGAGCTTTTTAAGGTGCCCATTCAGGCGACAATGTCCCGTTAGGATTCCTGTTAAAACTCTTAGTGCAGTTTTGCTTTGACTTATGCATTCATTTGATCTCAACAGGTTGTAGTCACCCAGAAGAATCTTTGATTGCCTAAGCCCTACTAGATCTTTCCAATTGTCAGATCTTTTCTTTTCTTCGGCTTTACCTATTTCTTCCAATATTACATTGGAGCTGATTCCGCAAAAAGGTTCCGGCCCCCAAAAGGGTATTTCACTCCCCCTCTTTGCTAGTTCATCTGCTATTTCGTTTCCTTCTATTCCAGTGTGTCCTGGAATCCACAGTAAGGTGACTATATTGTTCTCGCCTAGTTCATTAAGTTTGCCTAGGCATTCCCACACCATTTTGGAACTGATTACACAAGAACTCAGCGCTTTAATGGCTGCTTGACTATCAGACATTATGATAATCCTTTGCCTTCTATATCCTTTGTCAATATTGAACTGGGCACACTTTCTTATTGCGGGCACGTTCGCGTTACACTATTGATGTGCGCTAAACATTGAAATAATTTCAGTTAATAAGGTAATAAATACGAAAGTATCGACTACACTCTTATTAGTTATAAGTACTAAAACTGATATGTTTGGATTAAAAAAAATTAAGGGTGGTATTCCCCTCGTTACATATTCACGTGAAGACCTTAAAATCCACATTATCAATTTTGATTGCTGTCTCGTACATTTCAGGCACTATAAGTAAGTGTTCCAAATAGAATCAATTGACTGAAAAATTGTTTTAAAATAATAAAAATTAGTAGTTTCTGATTTATTCCTTTGTATTCATTCAACTACCAATGTGGATGCCAAATTTGAACTTGTCATCTGGAACTAGGTTAGAGTTTTAATATTCAGTGATAAAAAGGATGATTTCTGGACGTTAATAAATGTAAATAACTGTTTGAGGTATTTTTATAAAATTTGGAGCACATATGCATCTCGCAAGTCTCAATATATGAGCCAAATTTGACATGTTTATGTGAAATAGTTTTTGAGTTATGAGGGGGTCAAAAGTGGTTCCAATTTGGAACAAACGGTATCTCTCCATTCAAGACTTTCTTGTAAGCGTTGCTTAATTTTATTGTATTCCATTCTGCTTGGAATTGGTACAAAATCATAAAAACAATTATGATTATATTACAATATTTGTTTAATTTGTAATCGACAGAACACTATAATTTTATTATCGAAGTTTTCCCAAATTTTAACTTTATTATTTATTGTTCACATTAGTAAGAAATAGGGCACTAGACAGAATGCTAACATATGAGATATTAGATGATAATTGAACTTTCTCGAACTGTCAAAAAGGTGTATAACCTTCCAATATCAACACACAATAAGCACACAAAAATTCACAAATCAAGTTTTATTACATCTTCAGGGGACCATTTAACCGATTCACTTAAATAGGGTCAAAGTAGCTATGATCTATGGAAGCTAAAAGTCGTTAGTAATTATTGACATCTGCGATCAATCTTGGGAAATAAACCCTGTGAGGTCAAAAATTGCTGATTAAAATATTAAGTTATTTCATTGTTGATGTTTTTTATGCTGTAAATTTCACACTATAGATAAAATAAACTTGGGTAGGTAAGTACTATCCCACATCAAAAAATTCAAATAATTTTCAAATATTATTTGCAACACATAAGTTTTTTTACTTGAAAGATATTTTCTAGGTAATAGATAAATGTAACAACGGCTATAATTTTAAAGATTACTTTCTTGCTACCTGACATCGGATATCTCATAATTATCTCGAGGATATATAGCGCATTAATTAAAGAACCAACAAATGTCAAACTAATCACTTCATTCATATCATTACACAAAAGAAGAGGTGGATTTCGATCAGTAACTCATACAATTTCCATTAATCGACTCTTATCGCACCTTATTGACTACAAATCACATCAGAGGCGGATCTAATACACTTACAGGAAAAAATTACAGGAAAAGAGTGTTTAATCTTAAAATAGGTTGAAAATATATCAGGTAATACGAAATAATAAAATGAACAAAAAAATTAATATGGCAAAAGGAGAAAGTAGAAATGTTTAAAAAATAAATTTAAAACACCTAAAAAAGCAATTATCAGTCTTCTTGGATGACTGGATATTTTGCGTTGTCCATTTTTTTCCTATAATTTTATAAATACAAAGGGTGTATCGTAGACAATAAATGTGAGAGTATTCTTTTTTGTAGTCCTTGACAGTCTTTGTCTGTCAGTAGCTAAGCTTTCAACCTCAATAAAGTCTTGACCAAATTCATTTCAATTGTCAGGAATGAAAAACAAAATAGATATCCGATACGCCACATTATATCCTACTTGATAATTGAAAAGCTGGAACTTAATCAGCCGACAAATTAATCCAATTCTTGAATAAGTAATGCCGTTGTAGACAGAAAAAAAGATTTGTAACACAGAGTGTTATCAGCAGAGTAGATCTCCGACTTACCACTTCATCCTTGTTCATTAAAAGTCATTACAGAAACACGAAAAGAATGGATAAAGTGGGATTGGGACCATTATCCTTTCAAGGTACGCATATTCTAATTATGATGGATGTTAAATATCTAGGGGTAATTATTAATTCGACATTAACATACACCAAACAATTAGGAAGAGTGGTAACATACTATATGGCTACTAAACTTCTCCCCATTCGTAGATAGGAGGTAGAGATACCTCACAGAAAGAACTGGCAGGACCCAAACGGGTTGACGCTTCTCCGATGCTAGACCTGGTACACAGACGGGTCGAAGACTGGGGAAGGGACAGTAGCACAAGTAAATAGTGAAATGAGGAACTCAATATGTTTCTCCTCACTAAAAAAGCATACCTACCTCTGTATCTTATGCGGAGATTTATGCTAACCTACAATGTACTAGAACGAACGAATAGAGGACTGAACTCATAGGATAAACATATCAACTGACAGCCAGGCAGCTCTTGCTGCTTTAAATAGTCACAAGGTAACATCCAGAATGATAGCCAGGAAGAAGAATTGATTTAGCAGCAATTTATGTTGGACCATAGCCAGTCCTTGGAACCAACAAGAAAGTGGTCCGAGAACAAATGCCCCGATAAAATACCACTTGCATATTATGCGGGGATCTCAGCTGCAGACTTTGGGGCATGGAGAACGAGACCGTAACCCTCATGCCACCTCAACATGTGGCAGTGATCCTATCGTCTACTTGACGGTACGAGAATAGCTGGGTCATCATTACAGAAGAAAAACCAATACATAAAGTGTAAGAAATTTTTTGGAAATGCAACTTAAAATTTAGATGTGTCATAGTGAATTTTGATGAGAGATAACAATGATGAGCCAGTGGCTGTACTCAAGTAACAACTGGGTATCTGATACAAGCTTTATTTAAAAATAACGCTCTTTTACCGTAAAGCTAAATATTTGTTGCCAACTTTTAGTCTATTTTAAGCAGATCCAAAGCTTTTCATTCAACTGTTGTCTGTTTTGGTTTTGTCAATAAAATCACCACGGTGGCTATCTTAGCGTGAAAAGTGTAACATGGTCTTCCTTTATCGATACTTCGTGAAAAAATATATGTATAAAAATGTAATTTATACAATTCAATACTGGTTTCTTAATTAAATCCCAATAGCCCTAAGATCCGCCGCTGTTGAAATTTAAGTTAATAGTAATTGTATCAATATGTATCCTATCGTGTATAGCATACGAAATGAATAGACATGTCTTATATTTAAGTCTCTATATAATCAGATGAGATTTGATGAGTATTTTGAAAGCAAAGATTTTAACTTATCGATGCAGGGCGCGTTTTGTTCGCGTGCCAGACAGCTGGTCTTGATTCTTAGAGGTTCACTCTCCTCTTCTATTCTCGATCTTTCATCGACATTATCGTCTGTTGCTGTTTGTTTTCTGTTTTGTGTTCTTGGGCGACGATGCCGCTGCTGCTGTTGATGTCGATGGATGTCGTTCATGGCTCGCGATGCCGATTTCATCGATTCAGGTCCAAGTCGGTGGAATTAGACGCGGTTATAGTACGGTGATTGTATTAAAGACTGATATTAGTTATTGACTGACTACTTTAGGAATGCAACGGTTATCAGGGAATTAGAATCTGATAGAAAATGAATAATTGTTTTACCAAGAAAGAAATTACGTCTATAATTAATTTCAGTAACATATTGACAAATCTTAAAACGGCGTACGATTGTCAAGTCATTATATTTATAACAGATGTTTAATATTGATACGGTTAGTTAACTAATTAGAAAACAATTTATGACGATGCTGTTCAATAGGTGCTTCAATAGATACTGACTGAAATAAATTACTTTGTTCTAGACAGAAATTCGCAACTTTTTTGGAAGAAGGAGAGCGTTACAAGAATTGTATTCCTCTTTTTCTCTTCGAGTAATGTTTTGTCTACGGATTTTCCTACTCCCTTTATCCATTGCTTTTCACAGATTTAATTGATAGTGGAATTTCACGATGTCATTGACAATACGTTTGCTTCCACAGAAAATCAGTGATCTGTTTCTGATAGTTGGCCAACCAGATTGTTCAGAGCTGGAACACAAGGTCTCTAAAGTACATAGGTTGCCTAATAACTTTTAGAAGCTCGATTAAAATGCGTGGGAACACGTCATCGTGCCTGCCCAATTCAAACTGCTCTGTAGGTTTGTTATTGAAACCTCACTATGGAATCAATAATTTTATTCTTTCTGAAAAAATGCTAGTGGATTGAAATTTTCTAATATTATTTCTGAAAAAATAGACTTGTTGAATGAAAATGGCAATCTTGGCATATATCCTCAATTAGGCTCTGACTACTTAATAACTTTTCCGCCGACAAGCGTTCAATCTAAAAGATGTTTTTTCTCGGCTGGGTTAATTTGTTCGAAAATTAGATCTAAATTAGACGACGATACAATTGATAAATTGATGTTTTTGTGACATCACTTTTTAATATATTATACTATTATGATTATCTCACGTTTTATTCATATATAAGTTTAGAAACTAGTATTATTTTATTTTTGCTTTTTTGATTAAATTTATTAAAATAAATAGACTTCACAACTTAACGAATAGTCGCCAATATCACAATTAACCAAATGCATATAGTATTCGGATAGAATAAAAATATCGCGTAGAATTAGATACAACGTCAATGACTGGCTGCTGATCGCTGTGGGAACAAACTTCAGGTTAATACATTAAAAAGATACATTTGTTCACATTTAAAAGTGAATCCATCATTACATCACATTCTAAGGTAACTTGCCGACCCTTTGCCAGATGTCTTACTTTTCCTTTGAACTGCGACAACTGAATTATAGGACACGATAGAAACGTACAAAGTAAAAATGTACTTTTAAGAAATTACATAAAAACGACTTCAAAATAATTATCCTAAATAGTTTATGTAATAAAAATATGTTTTTGTTTGAAACTTTTGAGGTTTAAACGAAACGAATGCGTGTTAATAATTTTGTCTGTCTGAAATATGGCAACACCGAGAAAAGGGCGGAAACCATTTTACTATCAATTTTACATGATTTTACTACGATGTTTTAACGTTCCTAGTTTATTGAAGCTCTTGTTTTCGTCTTTTCAACTGATATTTGTGTGTGTGTGTGCGTACAGATATAATTAAAAACAATATTTTTTTGTGAAAATTATGGTTCGTCAGTGCCAAATTTGCAAAAAAACAGTGGGAATTTTCCTAACATCTCTTTTCACCTGTAAGTAAATAGTTCTATTGGCCAGTGGCACTGTCCGACTAGTCCGACAATTTCTCCCCAATCCTTGAAAGTCATTGATGAAAACATATATATGGCGATAGAATGTTAGCCGTCTTTTCGGATAGTTTTATGAATGACTTGCGGACTCTATTTGTAGAATTACTCTAAGGAACAAACCTATTAGCTAACGACCTTGACAATTGATTTGAATTTTCCAATTTCCTCTTTTAATTTTCAAAATGACATCAATTGTTCTTTGGCTGTCTGTACTGACATATCTTATATAGTATTCCATGTATTTCTGTGGTAATAACGATTTTATCAAGTATTCGTAAAATTGGGAAGAGTCAAGAATTAGCCTCCTGGATTGCTAGCTAAAATATTTTTCAACAAAAAAAAACTAATAAGTACTTGAGTTTATCCAACTTTATTATTAATATGATGTCTTCCCCAGATTCTTTGACCTTCTTCGAATTGCTTATGAAAATAGCCACACTACATATTTTTCCTCCAGGCATCTGGTAAAATAGAAGATACATCTAGATAGAAAAATATTGCACATTGATCCATAATTCAATAAAAGACCAGATATTATATAATATGCTACATGACCTTTATTAATTTAAAGTTATAGCTGTTAACTTACGTTGCTGAGGATCTAATAACTTAGAACACAACACAAACTATTAATTATTTTTCTTTTATAAATAAAATTACACGAAGCTTCGATGAAAAACTACCATAAGTACCGAAAACAACACTGAACAATGGTAAACTGATATACAGTGCGTCCATAAAGTAACGCATAAATTCATTATTAGCTAAATAAACAATAATATTAAAAATTCCCGAAACAAGTCAATTTTTGATTTTAATTTACTGTTTTTTCAAATTATAATGTTATTTACAGGGTGAACCATCTTCGTGTGATGACGTCATCGCCATTTTTTTTAAGTGGAACACCCCAATTTTTTTTCGATTTCCGGATTTCCCTTGATGAACTGATTCCAAAAATGTATAACACTTTGTTTCAAATTGGTACAGGGTGGAAAAAAATACAAAAATTGTAATTACATAATTATGAAATTACTGTGATTTACTACCAAAAAGAAACAAAAGAAAATTTACAATAAATGTTCAAATTGTTCTCCATTGACTGCTAGACAATGACAGAAACGGACATTACATTCTTCTTTAACATTTTGTAGCATAGCGGGTGTTATGTTCTGCATTTCTTGCCTGATTCGGTCTTTTAGATCACGGATATTGTCAGGTCTGTTAGTATAAACTTTAGATTTTAAATAACCCCATAAAAAGAAGTCTAATGGGGTAAGATCAGGGGATCTAGCGGGCCATTCCACTGTTCCCCTTCTTCCTATCCACCGTTGTGGAAAGGTCCTGTTTAAAAACTCGCGCACAGTTACAGCGAAATGTGGCGGTGCACCATCCTGTTGAAACCAGATTCCACGGTCTAGATTGTTGGGTATTTGAATATCAGGAAAAAGCTGGATCAGATCAGGAATCATTGTGTTTTGTAGGAAATCCAGATACAATGCTCCTGTTAAACTTCGTCAAAAAAATATGGACCAATAATTGTATTTCTCACAATACCAGCCCATACGTTGATTTTTTGTGGTCTTTGCGTATGGCATTCTTGTATCCAGTGTGGATTTTCATCAGACCAATAACGGGTGTTTTGCCTATTAACATGCCCGTTCAAATAAAACGTTGCCTCGTCCGAAAATAAAACGTTGTCAGTGAAATTATTTTGGTTCATCATATACTCGCAGAATTCAGTTCTTCGGTCAAAATCGTCTTCAGACAATTCATGGATAAGTCGTACTTTATAAGGATGGTATTTTACCTTTTTAAAAATGTTTGCTACTGAAGACTTTCCAATACCTAAATCCCTAGATAATCCTCGCACTGTGCAGTGTGGATTTTCTATTGCCGACAAAATTATGTCTTCTTGAATATTTTCATTAATTTTTGTTCTACCGGGCTTTGGTGCATCCCTCACATGTCCTAATTCTCTGTATTTTTTCTCTATTCTGCTTACAGTAGATTGTGAAATCCTGTCGCCAATACCAATCATCATTAATATTTCAATCCTCTCACTTTCGGTTAACCGCATTTTGTTAAAGAAGTTGCAAAATTATGATATGATAAATTTCTTTGTAGATAGTTTTCACATAAACGTACCTTGTTTACAGAGTTAACAATAACAGAAATGTACTTTAACGTTGTTGACAGTTTTTACCGGCAAATGATAAAAAATGACAGAAAAAAATTTCAAACAATAAAAATTTTAGTCGAGGGGCTTGGATCACTAAGCTGTTAAATACAATGTTAAAAATTATACGGGGTGTTTAAAGTAGTAGTAAGTAAATACGTAATTTCATTTAATGTGTTTATTACGTTTATTCTTTTATTTCTTATTTTGTAGGTAATTTAATTTTTTTTATTTTCCCCCACCCTGTACCAATTTGAAAGAAAGTGTTATACATTTTTGGAATCAGCTCATCAAGGGAAATCCGGAAATCGAAAAAAAATTGGGGTGTTCCACTTAAAAAAAATGGCGATGACGTCATCACACGAAAATGGTTCACCCTGTAAATAACATTATAATTTGAAAAAACAGTAAATTAAAATCAAAAATTGACCTGTTTCAGGAATTTTTAATATTATTGTTTATTTAGCTAATAATGAATTTATGCGTTACTTTATGGACGCAGTGTATAGGGCAGGCACGATGACGCGCAATATGGCGACTTCAGATGACCTTCAATAGTTTATAGGCAACCTATATACTTTAAGGACCTTGGTTGGAATATCTCAGAAATATTATTGACGGGCATATTTTTTATCAGAGTTATAACAAACGCAACACAAACATTAAATAAAAAAGAACATAATTGTAGGCTATGCAAAAGATCAACCAAACTAAGAAACAATGGCGCAAAATTACAACTTCAATGACTGGCTGCTGATCGCTTTAGGAGGAAATATAATAGCTAACGACGTTGTCAACTAATTTGAATTTTCCTTTTCTCTTTTAATTTTCAAAAAGATAACCACAAATTTTAGGATGTAGCAATTGAACGGACTTTAGTGACGTCATCGGTGCAGCTATATTATTTTTTGATTTTAAGGAGGGGAGGTGTGATAGCTAGTGATAAAGGACTTTGTATTCTGAACTCAAATCCCCCCCCCCACATTTAATACTGACATTATGAGGGATGCATTATATTGTAAAGTCCGTCCAATTGTTGCATAACAAGTTTTATAAGTTATCTTTAATCCGTTCTAGAGTTATGGCCTGTCTATAAAATTATGAGACACCCTTGTTGGGCTAAACACTAACTAGATTCCAAAATTGTGTGTTTGTTAAATGTAACTCAGAATTTCGATGTACTATACTACATGAGTTCTCCAAAAGAAAAAAGGGATAATATGGATTCTACCTTTAGATTATAACTAGTGTTGCCGCCGAGACGAGAGATTCTCGTCTTTCGTCTCGTCTCACCCTTTCTCAACGAGACGAGAGAGGTATGTATTTTCTTTCGAATAAAGCTCCGAGACGAGACGAGAGAAGTACCCTCTCTCGTCGAGAAATTCTCGTCTCTCTCTTGATCTCCTTCAAACAAAAAACGTAACTTTTTTCCTTTCGTTTTATAAATTCTATATTTGGACCAGCGGTTTTCGAGTTATTTGACTGCAAACAGTTTCATCTATGGTTAGCCGTGCCTGGCCATTTAGAATAACATATTATTATTATGACCTTTTATCGCTGGATAAAATTATTTGCAGTCAAATAAATCGAAAACCGTCGGGCCAGATATGGACATTATATATATTTTAGAAAAGAGGAATTTAAGTATATTTTAAAAAACATATATGTAAATTTGCTGATTATGTGACAGACATACAATTTTGGAATTAGCACAATAAAAATGTTTGTGTAAAGCACAAACAATTTTTATATCAACTTGTTTTCTGTATCTCTTGGAATAAAGTCTGTAAAGGGGTGGCAAATTATAAGAAAAAACCCTGTACGATACACCATTCCAAATAAATATATTGTATCTTATATTTTTCAAAAAAATTTTGGAATCTTATTATACACGGTGGCTATTATTTAATATATTAATCACTACATATCGGTATCTTCTAAACAGTACAGGTACAGGGTGATTTGTTAAAAACCTTTAAAATTAATTCCTTTCAACTCGAAAGGTTTTAATTTTAGGAAAACGATCTCACAATTTATGTCACATATTATAGAACCTAACCTTAATGCGTTAAAATTTTGCATGGTGTTCACTATATTTGGATTAAATCACGAGAGAAGCGAGACGAGACGAGAGATGGTTGTCTCGCGGCAACACTAATAATTATTATAACACTTACTCATAATATAGAAATCTAGTATCGGTAATTTAAGTGCCACTACGTGGAAACATTTTTTAAACGTTACAGGAATTTCAATGGATAATTGAGGACAGATTTGATTGTCATCACTCTACAAATTAATTGATTTCATAGATCAAATTTTTCAAACAATAGCAAGTATTTTTCGATGTATTTAAATAAGCTAGTTAATTATATTCAATGATTTAAGCAGCCTCCAAAAATAAATATAAAAATAAATGCGGTATATGGTCAATTCAACAGATATTTACCGGTTAATTAGCCGAATGAGGAAAACCCTATCGAGCCCACTGGCATGTCTGCAAGCCCTTCTTTCTCGGATCGGGATTGACTGCGCCCTTAATTACAACCGTTTCACTAGGGTGTTGATTTATAGGCCAGTTAAATATCTCATAAACAGCACATGAGCACGCTGGAATGCTCGATGTCATATTTGATGGGCCATCGCACATTCTTGCCAGCGTTTGCTGTGGATCTTATTACAAGAGTCTGAATAACCGCAGTCACCAATTTATTAGCGAATCATTTTAAAATGTTCTAAAATATCAATTTAAATTATACTAAGTTGAACTATTGTTGATGATACTATTTTAAATGAAACTAACTGCTGCTAATTAATTCATTTAAAATAGTAATATGAGTAGATTCCACAAAGTTGTTAATGCTTTCATACAGGGTGTTAATGTTTACATTTATTACCAAAAGACTTTTTTGTTCTAATTTCCAGTCACATTTTTTTAAATGACTACATATTTGATAAATTCAACGGATAACACTTTTGTCATGATTTTATTCTGCAGTAATAATATGGGCCATTAAATGATCAACTGTATAGTTTCAAAAAAACGGGACATTAAAAAGTAGATAGACTGAATGCTCGAATTTTGCTGAAACATTTTTTGTACATTCTGCTATAATAATTTCGGTACGATGTGCTTGTCTAAATCTATCTTTTTTTATTTTTATTGATCTAAATCAGTCAAAAGTCTGACATAAACTAACCCCAATAATGACAAGTGTGATTTCGTTAAATTTATACCTGAAAGATTTTTCAAAAATATCTTACACCGGCTGTAAGCATTTTCATAATAATTATAAGTATCAGTTTCGATCGCTACCAAATTTTATACTTGTCATGTGAACAGCTTTCGAGATTTTAGACTGTCTAAAGGTAGTAGGGCACAGAATCATTTGAGCTACAAATTTACTAAATCTGCAGTTTATTAACACAATCTTGTTATTTATTTATATGAGATCACAAAAAACAATGAAGTAGAATAAATAATGTAAAATAATTTTATAACATACACACCAGACCGCTCGCGAGAATGTCGGCGACTATACTTTCTAAATTCATGCAACAAAATTCAGGAGGTGATTGCTCGTATGAAATTAAGATGGTTCTTTATTATAACAAAATATCCTCAGCCCACCCCTTTCCGAGATATCACCCTTAAAAGGTGGTGACTTAAATTGAGTTTTTATAATATTTTTTTTAATCTTAAATTTTTTTCCCAAAATCAATAGCAGCAGAGACAATAAAATAAATTTTATTTCATAAAAGTTCAACTCGAAAAAAGTTTTGATATCAAATAAAGTGAGTGAGATAATTTCACCCCCGTATAATGTAACAGGAATATTGAAAAAATACCCGTGGCTAGTCCTATGCGAGTGCACGAAAATTACAGAATTTCAAGTTTCTAGCTTTACTAGAATTTTAGAAAAAAAATAAAAACTCAATTTTAGTCACCACCTGTTAAGGGTGATATCTCGGAAAGGGGTGTGCTGAGGAAATTTTGTTATAGGAAAGATCAATCCTAATTTTATACGAGCAATCATCTCCTCAATTTTGTCGGATGAATTCAGAAACACCCAGTATATGTTGGGCCCGACCAGAATCATTCTTTGTGATACTCAAAAGCAAGTACACAGTATGACCTTTACAGGTAACACATGTGTTAAGCGGGCAGATGAACTACTGAATATCAGTAGGAATCGGCTAAGAATCATTACAGGTTATCTAACGGGTCATGCCCCCAGTAGAAGATCACCTAAAATTGAGCTATATAACGGGGATCTCAGCTGCAGACTTTGTGGCATGAAGACTGAGACCGTAACCCATATCTTACCTAACTGCGAGGCAAATGATTCGAGGAAACAGAAAACATTCGTAGAGGCCAATGTACCACCTGAAACATATGGCTGACATCCAGTGGACCTATATCGTACTACGAAAGAACACGGATAACTGGGTGGGTGGACTGAAGGTGGGAGTAGAGTAGGTACAATAAGCTACCGGCCTGGAACGGCTCCCAAAAAGGAAAAAAAACACCATACCTTAAAAATTACGAATAGATGAGTATTATTTCACATTAAATACTAATATGGTCACTATCATATGGTTAAGAATCCATAAAATATCAAAATACAACCATATTGCTGACACGTTAGCTAAAAATGCTATCAAAAAACAATTTTTTTCTTTAGCCCTCCCTAGTATACAGAATACAAACAAAGCACAAAGGACTATAGGCTTCCTAATGAGCTACTACGGTATCCTGATAAAGAAACAATTGGAACTTTTTTAATAATAGTCGGAACCAGCGACTCTTTACAAGAATTGTTTTTGGCCAGCTAAGGAAACATCTCTATAGAATGGATTCAACTGTCATATCCCGTTACTGCAGACAGAAAATGGAACAGTTGACAGGGGGATGTACGTTCGTTGTGGATATGAAACCATCTTCCAAATGTTCAGATAAAAATTATCTAAAATCAGCAACCACTTATAGTATTTGGTTATGATAACTGTTAAAAGAACATAATGTAATAATGATCGTAGGAGAAACATTATTCTATAAGTTTATTCAACTTCGACACTACGACACAGTAATCAAACCAGAATGCATCTGAAACACTGGTTTTGAATATAAAAACGGACAAAGAACGAATTGCAAAGAATGGAAAATTGTTAGAAAAATACTATGCACAATTAACACTGACAATCAAACTTATACCTACACCGGGTAATAAAAAAATAGAAAAATATATGGACAGTTTCGATATGCATATGTGTATATTGGGGTGACATTCACTGAGACCTAAAAGATCAATTGTGCCCCCTTAATTCTACTTAGTCCCTGAGGAAAGTATCAGATACTAGTAGCTCCTTTAGACCTACCTATTCCCCGCAAGAATGTGGATGGAGGTTTCTTCTTCCATAACACAGAATCTACATTTTTCTTCCTTCACTATTTTGTGCTTTTTCAGGTGCCCTTTTAGGCGACAATGTCCCGTTAAAACTCTTAGTGCAGTTTTACTTTGCCTTATGGATTCTTTTGAGCTCAGGTTGTAGTCACCCAAAAGTATTTATGATTATATGATTGTCTAATCAATACTAGATCTTTCCAATGTTCAGATCTTCCTCTTTGCTAGTTCATCTGCTATTTTATTTCCTTCTATTCCGGTGTGTCCTGGAATCCACAGTAAGGTTACTATATGGTTCCCGCCTAGTTCATTGAGTTTGCTAGGCATTTTCATACCATATACCATTTTGGAAGTGATTTCACAAGAAATTTATATAATGAAATGAATAGTCAACAGTAAATTCACTCAAATTCCATATAAAAGTTGACACATAACAAGAAGCGATTGGGATCTAAAAATGTTATGATTTAAAATTTGGTTTCAACATTTTGATTTTTACTGTACAATAACTAAAGATTCGCAGCGTTCATAATAAAAATACCAATAAACAGCAAATGTTATGTTCTCTAAACAGTGTTCAGACTGGATATAGGCTGTTATTTTTTAATGTACATTGGCTATAATAAACTATTATACTACTGGCAGCTCTGTAAAGCATTTATGACTGTAGGCTTAGAGACTCAACTCATTCCAAGGCGGACGACTGTCTGTATGTACTTCTGTTCTTGCTTCCCTGCTTCCATGATGATTTTTTTTGCTTTTTTAATCAAACTCCGCATTCTGTAGTCATCACACGACGCTCGTTGGTTTATATTTTGTGCTAAATAAAAACCATTTACGGGTTAAGAAATATATGGAGCGAAAAAATTAATTTCGGCGAAATGCGAACAAATTCTTTTGAGTTTATTACAATAGTTGTGAATGTTTGATGGGAGGAGAAAATAAACTGTCTATTCGAATCAAACATTGTACTTATACCACGTATGGAATGTACCGAATGTACCGATTTAAAATAAAGATCATCGAAAACGTTATTTCCATGGATGAACTAAATACTCCCGAAATAAGCGGTTTAAAAATTTCAAAGATCTCTATACCTTGTTTTTAAACTAAGAGGAGCGATATGAATTTAAGTTGGCATTTCTGCTGCCAAGTGATTGGTTAGATTGCCACCAGTTTCACACAGCTCTTTTGATACCACTGTCACTGACATTTGTCAGTTTTGTGTTTATTTATATAAAAATAGTCATTAGTTCAATCATTACTACCACGTTTGTTGTTTATTGTTTATTTTTAACAAAGTATTATATTTTACCCAAGGTATTTGCTATTTTTATTATTTATTCCCTTTCATGACAAGTATCTATATAGCAGTTATCTTAGCAACAGTAAGTATATTTATTAAATTTATTACTGTCAATTAAACTATACATAATATAAAAAAAGAAAAAAATACAGTTAACGATAAACAAGGCATTGAAAATTTGAGTCAAATTTACCTTTATTGACTGTAGCTCGCGTGGATGCGCGAATAGTAAAAATAACTAAGTATCTATACATATAGCAGTTATTTTAGCGACAGAACAAGTAATCAAATTTGAAAACAAACAAAAAATTCATAATAAGTTGTGTACTGAAATATAGTTTTGGGATCTGTATTGATTAATCTAATCATGAATGACTTATATAATCTAAATACAGGGAATGTCATTATAGGATAATTTATTTTAGAACAGCTCAATCTACTCCACCATATATTTTAAATAATTAATAATACTACTCGGAAATATACAGTATTGTCTTAATTGACATCATATATGGGTTGATTTAGCCTGAAAAGTTCATATGAATAATACAGATATAAAATTGGACAATGACATATTTTAATTTAAATTATATTGATCCGTCTGCGATTTTTCACTGCCATTTATGGCTAATATCATTATAATATGGGCATTAGATCAGTTATCTGATTACTAGTCATTTAACCAACCAGTGTATCAAGATATTTTAATGTTGAGATTGTTGATGGTCCTTATGGTTACGAAACTTTTTCTGTTCAAGTTTTATTCTTTTTTATCAATATTTAAAAAGTATATTTATTCTCTTCGTAGGTAAGTTATTTCAAATATAAATCATGACATTGAAACGTCACAGAGGTCGCTGGCTTAAACGTCACAGTTTTCGTTTTTCTTAAATTATTTTTTGGATTGTCTATTAGAAGTCAGTTTTACTGTTTTTTTTTAATATTATTGTATGTTTGGTTGCGTATACCATAATCGTTTATTAATAGAAACTCGTTCATTAGTAGGGGTCATTAATGACATCAATCGATATCTCTCAAAAACGCAAGGTTGACAGAAAAGTGTAATATTGTATGGGAATACCTAGAAAACATTAATGAACCAGGCAAGGACAGCGTCAACATCCCACTGTCTGTTCCAGAAGACATCTTTTTAGGGACCGGAACGGTTTTGCGGTATCAGTACCACTATAATATTGGAAGAAATAGGAAAAACCGAGGAAATCGGACCATTGGAATTATTAAGTACGGCTAAGATATTTAGGAGAAATTACTGAGATCAAAAGAATACATGAGTCAGAATAGAGCTGCACTGACTTTTGAACACTGACTTTTGACAGGTGTCCTAATGGGTTACTGCCACCTGAATGACCTTCTCAAAAAGCTCAAAATAATGGAGAAGGAATAATATAGATTTGGAAGAAGAAACCTTAATACTTGTGGAATGCGTAACACTACACAACCCCAGGGCCCAGCACCTGGAAGACCACGGGATCTACTGCTTAAAGTTTCTTCAGGGAAAAGAACTAAAAGAACTACTAGTCTTCCAACGTTTCTCAGAAACATAAGGGGCACAAAAGATTTTTTAGGTCTCCGTGAATGTTTCCCCTCCCCTAAGCAAACAAAAAACATACATACTGCAGTATAAACAATAATTTCTTAATTATCTCTCGATCTATAACGGACTTTACAATTTTTTTAGCTTTCACTATAAACCTTTCACAGTAATTTTATCTCCTTTTTATCACTGTTATTTATTTTCTCGAAATGTTCGGCCTAGATGTGAACAATACAACACAACTTTGACTATGGAACATATATTTTGGTTTATTGTAACAATGTCAATAATCAACCGAGTAGGTAATCAACGCTTAGCATGTCAGTTGCCAAACAATCTCAAGTAACTTCTCGATGAAAATTCTGTTACTTAATAGAAATTTGGAGACTGACATATACATATATGAAGTGTGACAATATTGATCATAATATACATTTTCAATAAAAAAAAGTAATTGTACATATAATTTTTTTCATCTCTTTAGATTAGGTAAATTCTTGAGTATAAATAGGACAGAGCTGGTCTCGTCTTTGTAGTTCCTTTTAATTTCCTGTTAGGTAGTGTGATTTATTTCATAAGATGAATCTTGTACATAAATCTCTGGAAAACACTCTGTACACACAAAGAAAACGAACACGCACATGACTATATACAGAATTAGGTAAAAACCAACCAAAGATACAATGTAAGGTATAAATAGAAAGCGTACAGCAATAAATATGATTTTTTAGTTGAAAATTCTCGTCATTCCCGTCCAGTTTGTAAGCTGTGATCATTTAGCTACGACGTACGTCTGATTCTGATAATTAATATCAAGTTTAAGTGTCCGAAAGGCCGATTAGCGACAAACGTGCCCGGGTTGGGCAATTACTGATGTGCAACAAGAAAGTCTTCGTCATCACATTTATGGTAAAGGCAATACGCACCCCCGCCAAGCACATAGGCGTAGGTAGCTTTATACGTTACCTACAAATAATAAACAACAACATGAATCACTATATCAACTTATTTTATTATGCAAATAAAAGTCAAAAAATCTGGCAGACTCAAATTAGCAATTTATTAATATGAATTTCTAGGAAAAGTATATTATTTTTTATTTTCAAAAAGTTTTGGTAATTTGCAGAGCACGTGCCTCTCGATTTTGACAAAAAATTTTGTGACAGCCTATAGGAATTGCTATATGTGTATGAAGTTAAATTTGTCGGAATGGCATATTTTACAGATCAATGTGTATATCTACCATTAGAAAAAAAATTTAAAAAAATAGTAGTGTAACCTCAAAATACGAAGAGAGAAAAGTATTAGAAATAAGATTATCCTTACAATCTGACAACATCGCAATTATAATATGACGTTTTAAAACAGATCATTGGTTAATTATCGAAAAGGGCAAAGGAAATGATTGCAGAAGGTATACAGTGTTGAAAATATGGCCGCATAAATTAAAAGACTAAAACTTATGTTTTTGTTTTTTTGGCCTTGGGTGCTGGTTACCCTTTTAGCCACGAAAATTTTGAAGCAAACTATAAAATCAAATGTAAGAGTAAAGGTCCTAAGTTAATTAATGCATTCATACCTCCATCAAACTACATCTAACAGAGTAATAACAAAAGAAAAAAAACAGCAAGAGGAAAATCGGGAATACTCTTTCACGCTAAGGTGCCCGTCACAGCGACTATAAACACAAACAAGACAAGCAACGGATAGGAGGAATAATAATAACAAAGGGAGAGACAAAAGGTACATCATTATTTATGGTAGATTCATTCAGTACCTCATACATACTACTTACATTTTTAAATTAGGAGGTTAAAATCAAAATTTGCACTTAGATCGCTTTCAGCATTCGCACAAGATGGTAACCGCAACTTTGTAAGTAAACTTCTAATTCCATTGTATAAAATTTGAAGGTCGGCGACAAAAAAATAGTACCTATTAATGTTGGCATTGTAAGGAATATAGAGGTATAAAAATGTTTGTCAAAATCGAGAAACACGTGTTCTGCGCAATGACCAAAGTTTTATTTCATGATTATCTGTGTACTTAATAGATCCTCAAGTTAATTGAATTTAGACATATTACATTTAATAGACTGTACTGTAAGTTCACACTTTTTCTATTGTCAAGTAATTACAACCAGGAATAGTTATCCATTTTTATTGTTCTGAAGCCTTACAAAAATTTGCAACAGGAACTATTATTGTTTTTTGCAGCAAACATGATCCTGGCTACCGGATGTTATCAAATGGTATGTATTGAAAACAAATTGTTCTATTTTTAAAAGGAAACAAATACTAGCAAGTATGTCTTGTGTGAAACAGTTTTACTAAGCCCCGTGAAAAACCGGTAGCTCACTTCAGGGACACATAAATTTCTTTGCATTTTTTAAGCTGATCTTTGTCGAAGACTATGTTCAACTTTACTCGTAATAAAATTCTTTACAGTAAACAACCTCCAAAAAACAGATCTTTAAAAAAGCTACTACGAAGATACGTCTATGGCAAAGCTTGCAATTTAATGGCAATGGGCCCTGAAAAAGCTTTCCAATTAAAAAGTTTACTTTGTTGCATTTTTATATGTTCACATTTACACTTCCAGTCGAATTACAGCCTGTACGGCTCTCTCGAACATTTTTATTACTATTTGTTTTTTCTTTTCTAATTAGAAATGTAGCTTCCGTTACTTTCCACTTTATTTACTAACTCCCTAGGATTGGTATGTTTGGTGGTGTTTAAAGGTTAAATGAAAAAGTAAAAACACCAGGATAAGTGACAAATATTTTGAAATTATATAAATTTATTTTACAAAATAAATCTTAATTTCTCCAATCTCCATCAAGTAACAACATTTTAGTGCTTAACTATAGTAGAAGAAATCATCAAATATGGTTTATTTATCATAAAAAGACGATAACGTTGCAAAACAAAATTTTGTGAAGTTGCCAATATGTAGAGTTTTTCATTATTCAAAGGAAGCTGGTGCAGTCAATGGGTAAGTTCTTCATTTTTATTCGCCTGTACCTCGTAAGGCATAAATTGAAGGTGTTTATTTATAAATAAAAGGCTTGTATGATATTCTCAGATTTATTTAATATAAGTATTTATTTATGTGAAAGGTTTGGATAAAATACAAAAACAGTAACCAATCATTCTATATCTCAATTACCGTTTGATTATTTATTATTTTTCATAGATAATTGAATGACAAGCTTTAGAGCCATCTTCAAGAACAGTGGAAGAAATAAATCAAAGCATCAATAATGTTGAGGAAATTTAAATATAAATATTATTCAATTTATAAAAGAATAATCTAACCTATCATTAAAAACATTCAACTGAATAAATTTAAATATAATATATAATTTGTAATAATAATAATTAAAGTAAATGATATTACTCACATCTCTTACAGCAGTAAGCAAGCCCCATTGTGGCATTCTCATCAAAAATAACTTATCAAGGATATTAATGCGTTTAACTACACACTGCATATCTGCCTAATTAATTAGTAAAGAAAATAAAACCATTTTCTCAACATTGAAGAATGAATGAAGAATGAATTCAGGAGCACCAGAAAAACTTGTAAAGTCGATTATCGATGTCAACAAACAATAAATGATATACTAAACCTAACCTCAATTGTGTCAAAACTGCTGAATTTTTCCAATTGATCTGACAAAGTCTTGAAGTTTTGCCAACCCCTAAGCTGAAAATTCCCCAGGCCATTAAAGGTGGATTTATGCAACATCAACTAAACACTAATTTAAGATTAAGATTAAATTTAAACTAAGAATTGTCAGCTGTTCGTAAATTAAGAAATTGATAAACCAATCGGATATGCATAGTCTTTTCAATCATTTGGCAAAACGTCCAATAGTAATCTAGCTGTCAGATAGCTGAAGATAATATTAAGCGTAAACCAACTTGCGCTTACGAAAAATATTGTTGTAAACTATAATTATATTTTCAAACATGTAATAAAAGCTCATGTAAACAATAAGTTAACATAAATCACTAGTAGGTGATCTGTGGTTAGGGCTTGACGCATGCGTTCTATCGAATTCATGGAAGAAATTAATTTCTTATTTGAAAGTTGACCATATTTCTTAGTTTTAATTTAAATCTTAATGTCTTATTTTCTTGCATGAACATCTACATTATATTACCTACATGGTTTTATCTTCTTAGTTTTAGTTTTAAATTAATCTCATGAATCCACCTTCAGTATGAATTGTATTTACGGCTGGTAAATTTATATTTACTCTGATATGCAGGAAGTAACCAATAATGGCATCATCGTCTTTTTATCGTAAATAAACTCATCCCTACAATATGTGGCTGCAGCGTATTTTAAAAAAATCCAAATGATCAATGAGAAAACGACTATAAATATTGAACGACAGCAAAAGTTACCTATAGAAAAGAGATAAGACACTTATGAGAAAACCGGGCACTTCATTTAGCAAACTAAGGAAATTAGTCACGCTTTTAAGGTATAAAGGGAATAAGTAAGCTAGGATTGATATAAAAAGTTGTCGTGAAGAAAAGTTAATTTCTGGGAGCAGCAAGAGAGGTCAGCCATATATAATTCTGTATTTTATGTTCGATTGAATAAAATTATCAGTGAACCTGAAGACTAAAATTCAGAAAATTTATTTATAAAAAAAATAAACTCTTTGGCTACTACTAAATAAACAAAAATATGCAATAGGTATACTATATATTTGCATATTTTTAGTTAGGTACTCCTCATATATCCTCAAAAATAGTAAAGAGTTGTATTAGCTGCTTTTGACATATTATTGATGATTACAAGCAATTCTTATATACCGAGTACAGAATTAAAAAAATAAAAATAAGCTGGTTATATTTTATTAATTGAAAGTAATTTATATAAAGATATTTTTAAAAGGATAATTCCAAAATATTAATGTTTATCTCCGAATCTGTTATGACGTATCAAAAATTCAATTTATAAATAAATCATTCAATAGTAATTTTCAATTTTTAGTTGGATATAATTTTGCATGTGCATACTTATAATTTAAAAATATAGTTAGCTTATTTTTTGTTTCAGGAAACCGTCTATGGACGATGTAGGAAATGCTTCTTCAGTTAATGCACGGTATGTTTTAATTATCTTTCGCTTTTTTTTGAAATCTTGAAATTACAAAAAAAACATTGAAAAAATGTGCATGGTTTTAATTCTATCTCGTCACGTTTTCTTAATTTGTTTTATTAATCCAAAGCAGATTCTTTTTAAACCGTAAACCACAAAATCGCTCGTTTTCATGCAGAAAAATTGATCCGTAATCAAATATAAGTATTTATGTTACAAGCTGTTTTTACCATGTTTGATAAAGATTTACTAATGCTCTCAGTAAGCAGATGCAAATAAAATATATGGTACATTCCTGTAGATTGTATACTGTAACCAAAGTATTACCTGAATATCTCTATTTCATAATTGATAATATAAAACAATATTTAAAAAAAAAAGCAGGATAACAAAAAAGGCATTTAACAAATCCATTAATTACGTGAGGAATTTTTTGACCCCCTTCCCCCCTGGTGAGACGTAGTGAGATTTTTCAATATTTGTTTTTTGGGTATAAATGCCTTGGATAAATTAAAAAAAAAACAATTTACTCAATTGCTTTTTTTAAAGACTAGCAAAGACTGGTATTAGGGAATATTACCGTAATTTTGTGTCAGATTTAATTCAAGACACGTTTTTTATCTTAATTTAACTGAAATTTTACGCAATTTTACATCGTTTTCTGATAGAAAAAAATTACGTGATATTTGCCAAGACCCCCCCTCTCCACCAAGTGAGATTTGGTGAGATTCGGTTGATCCCCCCTGAACACCTCACGTACAGGATATATGTAAAATTTGTCAAAAAAGTAGAAAATGCTACAAGGGAGCGTCATGAGCCAAATGACGTTTTAAATTTTAACAAAGATAAAAGCATCAAAGACAAGAACAAGGAAAATAAAAAAGAAAGCTGGGAAATTTGAATGTATTTGACTAGATAAAATAGGTACAAGTGGTGCTAGAACAAAAAATATTTAAATTCTAAAACATTATAAAAGATGATAGTCTTAAGAAATTTTAAAATATACGAAGTGCATATTATTGGAAATGACAAGAAATGAAAAAATAGGGAGTAATATTTGTTGATAAAAAGAGCACCACTCAACACTTAACATCAAAATGATTTGGATCGAAGTGTTCCTCCAATATGATAATAAAAATAACATTGAATATTCAAACATAAACATTTAAAAAAATTATGGGAAATATATATTCAGGAATAGTGAAACTAAATATAAAATGTAAAACCACTATGCATATAAGTGAGAGAAGTTTGAATGAAATGTCCATTTAGGAAATATCCGCAAGATGTTACAACATAGTGGTGGACAGTCGTATCATTTTCCAATCAAATTTTATTGAAAACAGATGGTCCAGCTACTTTGGTTTACCATAAAATCCTCATAATCGAAAAATACGTTCTCGGCTAGGGGACATTTGGATTATGTTGATGAAAAATTTGATATTTATGGATTAATTTATTACATTCTGAAATTAAATTACATGTGTAAAAAAAGGTAATTATGAACTATTCAAACTCTTGGATCTATCTAACTCTATTTCAGCATAAAGCACAGGTATTGGTTAAGAAACAATGAAAATTTTCACCAGCTTGTTGCGGTGTCCAGTGGAAAACTAGATTATCTTATTTATTTATCTTATTTTCTCCATTACATATACCTAGTTATGTTATTTAATCGAGCACAGAAAGTTACGAAACTCTTAAATAATGCATAAAAGAGCGATCGTAGAGGATCTAAGCACAAGTATAATATAGCAAGAAAGAAGAATGGAAGATTCTATTATTATTAGACTGGGATTTTATCGGAGTATTAGGAAAATTACTGAAAACGGAGGCACAATCAGGATGTTCAAGATTATTCGATCTGATAAAGAAGTTTTACGAAACCAAATAACTGCCTGCATTTCAAGCAGAGTTGGACATTAGCACACATGCGCAAACAGAGAACTATGACGCTTTTACCGAAGAATTTAGGAGATGACCGATATCAAAAGTAGATTCGTACAAAAAAAGTGACGTCGCTTCGGACAACCAGTATAGGTTTGGATCTGAGAAACACTTTGTTGAAACAGTACGTGTGGGATATAAGTACTACCTTGTAGGCAGCGGAACGGACATTGGAAGAGTGTAACAAAGCTAGACCAATATCAAGACAGTTTTAATATTGGTTACGGTCTTGCCTACTCAGTGTTGACCTTACTCAAATATTTCTAGTCTTTGTCTTGCTTTTTAAGCCTTGGTCTTCGTATTCAGGAGTAATTAAAATTGCAGAAGTAGACGTTGAACACAAAAAAATATTTCATTTAAATAAGCAACAGCAATTAGGTACATTTTTGTCTTTCTCTATAAATTGCCAAATATTGTAACATTTAAATAAAAGATCACATGTTTTGTTGAGAAAGTTATTTTCTAAAAAAAATATTTCATTTTATTTCTGGTGCTAAAGCTGAACGCCACAGCGTGTGTCATAATTTTTGTCGTTTACTGTTATATTACAAACTAACGCCGTGATATAACTTCGGGTCCATCCTTGGCCGGAAGGACGAAAGACGGTTGTCTGCGGCAGACCAAAACGCATTTGGTGTATCACCATTACCGATTTATATTAAGTTCGTGTTCAATCTGTCGGTAATATTAAGACGTTAAGTTGACCTTTTATGACAAATTATTATGTTTTCAGATTTACAACAGTCGTTAACGGATATAGTATTGCCAGTTTTCGAGATAAGCATCAGTTTGTTAGATATATTTGTAGAAGCGTGTTAAGTAAAAGACATACACATACTAAAATATTATACAGGGTGGCGCACCGAAAACGAAACAGATGCATTTACTGGCAGATGATTCCTTTTTAAAAAAATCCCTCGGACCCGTCGATTTTGTTTTCGAGGGGGACACAAAATTGGCATAAAATCACAGTAACATTTGCAGCCCCCTAAGCGGGGGTGGCACCATCCCTAAAATCTTAAATGGAAAGGGGGGTCGAATGATCCATCATTTAAAAGGTCTTTCAACTCCCTTTACAATGATGTAAAATTCATGTACTTCAATTCAGTAGTTTTGGAGATTTATTGATTTAAAGTTTAAATACATCATCGTAAGAGGAGATCAATACATAGCAGCAAAGTTGTTAAAAAATAAAGAATGAACTGACCTGTCAGCCGAGTAAATGTTGAAAATGACCACCATTACTTTCCATGCAATAATAAAGATTTTGCTGAAAACGTTGCCGGACATTTTGCAATATTTGAGGAGTAATTTGATGGCACTCATTCACAATTCTTTGTCGCAAATCTTCTAAGGATGTTGGCTGAGTAGCATAGATTTTGCTTTTTAAGTAACCCCACAAAAAGAAATCCAAAGGTGATAAATCTGGCGATCTTGGGGGCCATTCAACGGCACCTCTTCTACCAATCCATTGACCTGGAAAGGTCTGATCTAAATAATGCCGAACTCTTAATGCGTAATGTGGTGGGGCACCATCCTGTTGGAACATCAACATATTCTCAACGTATCGACCATCATTCTGATTTTCAATTATATCTGTTAGCGCAGGATCTATGGCATTTTGCAGTAATTCCAAATACATTTCACCAGTCAAATTTCCAGGTAAGAAAAAAGGACCAACCAAATGATCGCCAAAAATGCCAGCCCAAACATTTAATTTTTGTGGCTGCTGTGTGTGTACCTCATGGTAAATTCTGGGATTAGAGTCCGACCAATATCGACAATTATGACGATTTACTTCGCCATTTAAAAAAAAGGAACATTCGTCGGAAAAGCAAATGTTAAATAAACATTGTTCATCGTTTGTAATTCGTTCACTCATAACTTCACAAAATTGTAATCGCTTATCAAAATCGTCTTCATTAAGTTCTTGTACAAGGTGAATTTTATACGGATGAAAATTATGTGCCTTTAGAATCCGTTGGATAGTACGTCGACTAACACCACACGAAGTTTGCAATTTGCGGGTACTTAATGTAGGATCTACAATAACTTGCCCTAAAACCCCCACTTCTGTTGCTTCGTTCCTTATAGGATTTTCAATATTACGTTTTTTATTGGCGACTGATCCAGTTTCCCGAAATTTAGCTACAAGTTCTATAACATATTTTCGGTGCACATTATTGTTCTCATGTCGCTCATTAAAAATTTGTGCTGTTCTATTAGCGCACTGATTATTTCCGAAAAATATTTCAATAATTTCAACCCTTTCTGCCGTGGAATATACCATGGTTAATTTATGTAAAAGCAATAAATGATATTTTAACAACAAAGATTGGTCAAATCAATCGCAAACTAATGTACTATTTCCTATTTAAAATAAGTACGTGGCATTCTCTACTTATCTTTCTTCAAGAAACAACTTTTTTTGTCACAAAGGACACTTCAATTGCTATTTTTATTATTAATAAACCATGGGCGTAGTAAATAAAAGCATTTACTTATCAAGAAAATGCTTTTACTCAAATTTCTTCTGAAAGAAGTACAAACTAATTTGATGTACCTATTAAAGTCTACTTTAAACTTTAAATCAATAAAACTCCAAAACTACTGAATTGAAGTACATGAATTTTACATCATTGTAAAGGGAGTTGAAAGACCTTTTAAATGATGGATCATTCGACCCCCCTTTCCATTTAAGATTTTAGGGATGGTGCCACCCCCGCTTAGGGGGCTGCAAATGTTACTGTGATTTTATGCCAATTTTGTGTCCCCCTCGAAAACAAAATCGACGGGTCCGAGGGATTTTTTTAAAAAGGAATCATCTGCCAGTAAATGCATCTGTTTCGTTTTCGGTGCGCCACCCTGTATAGTTTTGTTATTAAAATGAACTGTATTATACATAATACATAATTCATCAATAAATTAATATTTTACACAGAAAATCCTGAGCCCCAAATTAGAAAACTACTTCTCCCGTTACTTCAAGCCTCTTGGAAATTTTTCATCATACTTGGTGATGATTTTGAGCTATGAAAATACTTATTTCATTAAGAGGTAGTATCCAACCAAAGCCTTTTTTATTTTGTATGCTCTTAAACTATACATTTATAAGTCTATGTCTTCAACACGGGTTACATTACATTGATTTTGTGATAGCATTGTTAAAGTTGTTATTTTTAAAAGCGAATTATCATGAAGTACCTATTAAACCTAAAGTAGCAAACTACAATGCTTTATTCGTGTATTAAATAAAATCCCATGATAAAAAATAAATCATACTATGAAACATACTTTCAGATTTGACTCACCATCTCGCAACTAAATGTTTAACTGTAAATATCTTGCAAAAAGAATAGATCATTTACATAAAAAGTATTGGACATTTTATGAACTGACAATTCCGCCAGTGAAGTGGAATGTAGGTAGGAAAAAATCCACCCTTGTCTCTGTCGTGCTCCTTTGGTAGGGGAGAGAAACTATATCTTAATGAATTTCAATTTATTTTCATATGCTCAAGGCAATTACAAGGTATGATAAAAAAATATCCAAGGACCTTGAAGTAACGGACAAAAACAATTATTATATTCTGTCATAAAATACCATGTTTTTCGGAATAGAACCATATTTAGTAATAAGTATTAAAAGTATTAAATAGGTAATTAAATTTTCTTATTTTAGACTCAGCTTTTTATGTGCAAATAGTACACACTTATACGTAAGTAGTATAGTATACGTTACTTTTTAAATTATTGAGCTAATTAAAGATAGAGTATAGGAATACACTTCACCACTTTGTAATCGCCCACCAAATAACGCATGACGCACTCTTCACCTACGTATGACTCTGCCTTTACTTCGCGAATCGTAGCACCTGTATGATCGAAACAAAACATGGAGCGCCTGCGCATATTTTCCATTCTGGTATTTTCTAAGCAATTTGGCGCCCCACTGCAGAACAGTACCTCGCAGTTTCCTGGAATTTACTAACACTACATTGAAAATACCTCGCAAAATACCCACACACTTCCTCGAAATACCCTTAAAATAAACCTGTGTATTAGTGTATTACTTGACAATGGTACTGTGTATTGGATGAACAAAAATCATGGAACTCGCGTCATCGTCACCGAACGCTTTCCATGAGCTATATGACGTATACTTCGTATATATTTGTACTTGTTTGGGTGAACAGAAAGCGTGAAACTTTTAGTCATATTACAATATTTTTACCTAATATAAGGCTTAGTTCATTTAATTTATTTAAAATACCTAGTATGTGATTTTATTGAAAATTAACTTTAATATTCCAAATTTAGAAACTACTTGACCAGTCTAACGCTCACCAAAAATAATAATCTAATAGCCCATCGATACAATTCACAAGTTTTCACTTCTATCGGCAGTCCCCAAAGATTGCCCTGTCTGTTTTTTTAAGTGGGTATTCTGGTCTAGAAGCTTAAATTTTAGACATTTTTCAAACTAAGTTAAAAACAAGTGGAAAAAATTCTTCCTATCCATTTTTTTATATGATTTTAAGAATATAAAAAAAAATCAAACATTCGTCGAATTATAGGCTGGTGGAGTAGGGTCTATAAAAAAACGGTTGACATGATTCCAGTCCCTGTATCTAGTGATAAGAAACAAAAAAATTTAAATCAGTAAAGATGTCGTTATCGTTTGGACCTCAGCCAAAAAAACACAAAAATTCACAAAATGGCGTCGACATTAAAAATTTTTTCACCCCCTTTTTTTGACCTCTTCGAACAATTCGAATTTTTGGAAAATCCGTTTAAGAACATAAAAACACACACAAAAATCGATTTTTTAAAATTGCTAGACCAGAACACCCCCTTGAAACAATTGCAATAATCTCGATAATAGTTACCTTTAATGTTTGAAATATAATAAACCGTCCAACCAATCAAATCAAACAAGAATATTTATCTATTATAAATTTATATCCAAATAGTAGAGTAATTTACACTGATGGTTCTAAAAGTGCTGGAAGTGCTTTTTACACTGACGGTATAACACGAACTTGGACATTACCAGGAGCAGCTTCAGTGTTCACTGCAGAGCTATACGCCACCTGGCAATCCTTAAAATTCATAGCTAGTGAAAATCATGCAAATAATATCATATGTACTGATTCACTTAGCTCACTTCAGGCCAATATCACAACCTCACACACACACACTTCAGGCTGTAGAAAATAACTTTAAGTCTGACCCGCTCATTAGAAATATTCATAATATTTTATTTCACTTGGAATCTGTGGGGAAGAAAGTAATATTTCTTTGGATACCAAGTCATATTGGTATCGTTGGTAATGAATGTGCCGACCTAGCTGCAAAAAGAGCACTCAGTGAGCAACAAGAAGAAATTCTAGTAAGGTCAGATGATTACAAGCTGCATATTAAGCAGATAATAATATCAACATGGCAGAATCAATGGAATCAACATGCGTCCAAGCTAGGTAGGCTAAAAACCTCTGTTAAATCATGGATAGCGAAATTAAGTCTGAACAGAAGAGAACAGGTCAACTTAACAAGAATTAGGATTGGACACAAACATCTTACATCCTCTTTTATGCTAATAAGAGAAAATCCGCCTAAATGCAAAATATGCAATACCATATTAACAATTGATCATTGTCCAAAATATCTCAATTAACGACACCAAATGATGCTTCCAAATGATATTAGACTTTGCCTAACAAGATATTTTTGACAGAATTTAACGTATTTATCCAGAAATATTGAATATAGATATAAAAGGCAAATGGCCTCGTAGTCGATGCGTCTCAAAAAAAAATAGTTCATTTAATAGTCTTCGTATTAATTACTGTTTAAAATATAGTAATGTAATCATCTATTATGACAAAAGAAGCAGACTCTATGTAAATTTTAATCATGTCTCGATCAGAAATATTACTTCCTCTGAAAAAATTTACAGGATATGAAGAATTTTTTATGATAATAATGAAATTCCTGTGTAAGTGGTGGTGTTAATCTAGTTAAACGTTTTATTTCTTAACTTTTTTTTAAAGTACCTTGTATAAATAAACTTTATTTTATAGTTAAATCTTTCTCATCTGTCAAAAATGAAAACGAATCAAACAAAAAACGTTAATTTTAAACATAAGAAATCAAGTATAGTGAACCCAATGAGAGGGATATTTATAATCTAGAATCCCACGGGTGTTTGTCTTAATTATAAGCAGAGTTCAAGACAAGCTAGTCATTAGAATAAAATCCCTTTGGACCAGGAAAGCTGTGCATCTCATCAAATACCTAATCCCAATTCCATCTTCTTGTCGTCCGTATTGTTCCACTAATAAACGAACTCACTTGACACAACATTTATCTTAATGGGCCTTAATACGTCAATTCGTTCAATAAAACTGTTTCATTGATTTATATTGTCTTACTTGTCAGACGAATTTTGCTGTTATTGGTTTTATTTAAATACTAAGATGCTATTTTTTAACACCCCCTATATTATTTCTGACATGTCGCATCAAGGGAGACTTCGACGGGCTGTTTGCCCTAGTGTTGTGACACCCTGGTCGCAATATCCCTCACCGGGGGAGTAATTCCTGCGAATAGTGTTTCGGACTCCTTTAGGTTTCAATTTTAGTAACAAGGGCTGTGAAAACTTACCTAACAAATATATCACAATAAGCAGTTGAACAAAATTGAAAACTGTATTTTATATATAGATCCCATTTTAATTAAAGAGTTTATAAAAGAAAATGTAGGTATATATATACCTTCTACCTAAGATAGGTGCAGGGTTTGAGGTTTCCATTATTCTTCCTCGTGGACGAACTTCCTCCATTTCTTTTTATTTTTTGCCAATTTGTTTGCTTCTCTTCTATCGATCCCCCTTCGTTTTAATATTTTATTGATGATGTAATCCCATGTTGTAACTGGTCAGCCCCTTTTCCTTTTTGTGGGTCGTTTTGCCTCCCATATCTGTTTTACCGGTCTCTCGTTGTTCATCCTTATTAGGTGTCCGAACCATATTAACTGATTGGTTTCGATTGTCCTTGAAATTAGTTTTACACCTAGTTTTTCTCTGATATGGTCGTTCCTTATTCTGTCTTTCTTGGTCACTCCTAAAATTCTTCTCAGGTACTTGATTTCCATTCTTGATTTTAGCTTTTTTGTTAGTACCCAGCTCTTTGATCCATAAGTTAGTATTGGTACAAATACTGAATTGTGTACGTTTAATTTTGTCTTCCGTGATATTTCTTTTCTCCCGATGAAACTATTTTTAACGGAGTGGTACAATTTTGAGGCGTTTTCAATTCGTTTGTTGCTTTCTATTTCCTGTGTTCCATTGTCGTTTATGTACACTCCTAGGTATTTAAAATTCTCGACTCTTTCTATCTTTTTATTATCTATTTTTATATCTACTGTTTTTCAGCTTTGCTGCTGATCATTATTTTTGGTTTCTATCTATTGATTTTTAAGTTTCTGGATTTTAGTTTTTCTTCCCATATCTGCAAATTGTTTCTTATTTCTGTTTCGTTCTTTGTACATAGATCATTGGCGATTTTAATTTGCTATGGCCAATGTAAAGTTTGTTCGTTTGATTTCTCGTTTCCTTTGTAACATCGTCCATCACCAGGTTAAATAATGTAGGGCTTAGTACCCCTCCTTGTTCCAGTCCAGCATGTACTGTGAACTCTCCTGACATACATCCTATTATTATTATTAATTAATAGAAAAAAAAATTATTTAGTTTTTGAAGTCGTTGACTGCATCTTCTGGGGCTATGACTCCACAGTTCATTCTCAATTTTTGGAAAAGTAAAAAAGTCGTTAGGACTTAGGTGGGGAGTGCATGGAGGATGGTCCAGCAATTCGATGTTTTCTTGCTTCAAAAACTTAATCTTTGATCGAGCTGTGTGGAAGCTTCCATTGTCTTGGTGGAGGATAATTCATCGTTAGGGGTTGGTTTTTCGAAACTCAGTCATTACTTCCAATTACCAATCGGTTTGTCCCAATCAGCAGTAATGTTCTTTGATCTTGCAGATGAATTGTTGCTAAAAGACCCACTTTTGACACCAAAGTCGCCACCATCTATTTTCTTCATGTAAATTTTTTGAATTGTGGTTTTTGAAATGCCCAGTGATGCTCAAATTTCACGAAATGTTACATGTTGATCTTCTTGGATCAGCTTACGTACAGCTTCAACGTTTTCCTGTGTGACTGCCGTTGCTGGTGGACCCGTTTAAATTCTTTGTACAAACGAGAAATTATCGACTGATGTGGTGCTTCAAAAACAGAAACCAACTCGGCAAGGCATTCTTGTTGAATTGTTCTCGTCAAAATTCCGTTTTTCCACTGACTCATCAACTTTAAAAACTCAGTTTAAGTACAGCTTTAAGTTAACTAAACATGACAGTTAATTTTAACATTTTTGATAGGAGCCAATTATGTTGTTATATGTAACAATTAAAAGATAACCTTCGTATTTATGCTTTGTATAAATTGAATGTTTTCATTATCAATGTCATAAGTACGTTTGATAAAGCTACTCTACTGTGTTAGCGAAGCGCGTCACAATTTCAAGTTGAATATGGGTTCAAATATAGTGAAGAATTAAACAAATTAAAATGTTTTTTTCAAATCGTTAATTCCAAAATAGTATATTGTTTTACATGGGCAGAAAATGAGCTTTAGCTGCCCAAGTCTGTTAGATGCACCAGCGAACGTAGCCAAGCGAGGACAGCTGATAGTTGAGGGCTGCTAAAGAATTTACTGCATGTGTAACACACAACTGTTTTTTGCCCACCAAAAAATAAAGCAATAAAGCATACTGTGACGCTTATTTAAAAAAATCACGTGAAACGTCAAAGTAATCAAGTGACAGATGGTGAAACACTTCAAAAACCGTGGCGTTATGAATTTCCCATCCTATTTTTTTTGCCTACCTTAACTGAAAAATAATCATATCAACACCAAAAATAGAGCGGAAAGTATTGTTTAGCAGCCCAAGCGCGGAAAAATCTACCCGCCACAATTTTTGAAGTTTTTCACCATCTGCCACTTGTAATTTTCACGTTTCACCGAAATTTTTTAATTAAATGTCAGTGAATGTCAAGGTTTTTTTGTGACATTTTTTATTTTTTGGTTTATTCGGTAGACAGTAACAGTTGTGTCTCACACATACAAGAAACGCTTTAGCAGCCCTTAACTATAAATTGTCCTCGCTTCGCTACGCTTACTTGTGCATCTAATAGTCTCGGGCTACTAAAGGTCATTTTTGCCCTTGTTACACAATATGCTATTGTTTACCTACAATACGTTTCTAAATTTTAATAACATCACTTTTGATACTATGTCTTACAAATTCATTATATTTAACTAAAAATGTATGAGGTCAACATACTGTAGAAGCCATTAGTTCACGTTGAAGTTGAGGACTACCGAAATCGAGAATTTGAAATTCCCATATGAGAATCTAAGATTTTGGTATTGTATTGCATATCTGTTAACATTCCTTCGATTGAATCGCAGTTTAACAGACACATAAGAAGTTATTGGTAAAAGAAAAAAAATAGCCGGATAATGGTTGTCTGGTTATTCTGGTCTTTCCATGCCGGTGATGGTCGGTCTCTTGGTATATCGAAAGTGACAATGTCCACGAGCGGCATAGTAGAGGACACGTGCTCAAGAATGGCGAACTAAAAAACATTCAACAGTTTCTCAAAGAATGAAACAAGAAGATGCGATAATAGCTATTTAGGACTCGAAACTATTTTCGATGTTTAAAAGATATTTATTCCGAAAACGGGATATACAGGGTGTCTAGTTTTTTATTCGTTATTTACAAACCGTGTAAAGCAAGCTATTGCTATTATAAGAAATTGTTGAAGAACAGTTAAGTTCATGTAAAATGATTCACTGGTCACGTCAATAAAAAAATTACATTTATATTATACAATTGAATTTTATTGATTTATTGGACAAAACAAAAAATAAGTCTTAGCTAAGCGAATCGAATACAAAGTGAGTCATGAGGAGCTGTATATACTCCTTCACTCCATTAAAAAGTGTCTGCTCCCATATTTTAATAATATACATGGGAATTTTTTAATCTGATATATCTTTTGTTCATAACTTTTGAACGGTCTCTGATATATGATAGTCCAATTTATCGTAATTGAAGGGATTCCAACTCGCTGCTCCGTATGGATAAAATAGAACTGACCTATTTGGTCCAATACTTCGTTGCCCAAGATTCCAGTGAGTCCCGAAATCTATACCAGGACAACCTTATTGATTGCACCCTGCTAGTTGTTTACTATTTATGACAATCATAATGTTATCTCCAATAAGTAGTATTTTTTTTAAGAGTTTGTTTTTCCAATTTAAAAGTGAAATACTGCTATATAGGGTGATTCATTAAGAATGGACAATCTCTGAACTGGAGATACTACACACCAAAATATGGCGATTGAGCTTAACATGTCTTATACAAATGTTGCAGGTTTACGAGATACAGGGTATCTAAAGTTGGAATTTTAATTTGAAATTTCTTAATAATTTTGTGATTTTAAGCATCATCGTCTTGAAAATTGGCAACTTTATGTTTTTTGGCATGAAAATTACGAATTTTATGCTGAATTTGGCACTATTCATACAGGGCGTTGTATGTATTTTGGGGTAACATTCTCTGAGACCTAAAAGATCTATTGTGCCCCCTTACTTCTACTTAGTTTCTGAGGAGAGTCTCAGAGACTAGTAGCTCCTTTAGTCCTATTTCCCGGAGGAATTTTAGGATATCTCCCAAGTAACAATTTCTGACTCATTTTGGGCGAAGTGTCGACGCTGTGTCGACACTGTAATTTGGACACGACACATTTTCAAGACAAATTGTCGACTTTTGGACCATCAAAAGTGGGAAATGTGACCAAAATGGTGATTGAAATGTGTACTGATTATGGCCTGAAATTCATCTAATAGTGAGTCTGAAATGTAACAATTTTGTTTCGAAAATGTGTCTGGATTGTGTCTTTCGTTTCCAATATATACCTGAAATTGAACCTTGATGAGTCCACAATCTGTCTATTTTGTTTCTAACTTGAGCAAAATGTGTGTCCAGTATGTGTACAAAATGTACTTTGCATGTGCCTGGTAGGTAGACACGATGTTTCCAGAATGTGTTTGATATTGTGCTCTGATGAGAGCCACAAAACCAACACATGGTGTTCTGAATTTTTACCGAAATTATTAACTCCTATTCATTGTGCACCAAAATCAATCCAAATAGACAAACATTAAATTGCTTCTCGATCCATTCTAGATAATCATGAACAGAAAACTGAAGATGTTTACTTTTGAGTATTCTTCAACCTAATTAGAAATCATAAGAGGGTTTTATTTTATCTTGAGTATTTTTGTATTTCTCGCGTAGGTTCACTTGCGAACTAAAGTTCATTGAAGATAGTTGACACGGTACCTAGTTCTAAAAATTAAACGGGCCTTAATAATACCAAGTAATTATAATTTGTTTATATTTTTAAATTATTTTCAATGATTTTAATTTTTTTTATTTCTCCACAAAATCAAAACACGACGGTATTTTATCATGCAGGATATCATATTCAGTACAGTTTTGCCATAAATATTACCAAAATCCTTAGTTTAAAATATATTTGCGAAGTCCGCCATTTTTCTCAAGTGCATATAACGACGAAGTACGTGTTGAAATATGTTGTACTTATGGATGGTGTCCAAACGGGATCATGTTTCGGTAATGTGAATAAAATTTTGCTACAAATTGCCCATCTCGAAACGTTTGCAGATAGAGGAAACAATTCAGAGTAATGTTTCTGAATGGAGACCAATAATTCACTGAATAATTACTAAAAGGTCACACAGACACATTTTAGCAACCAATTAGTCACCGAAGTTCATTATGTCCAAAATGCGTCGTCTTTATCTAGCAGTGGGCACATTTCGGAATGTTTCTGTCTGAAATGCGGCCGACATTCGAACAGACTCGTGTACCTCATAACCTTACTTTTTAGTGCTTTATTTACATGGACGTTATTTTTACTTCCGAATATTTATAATGTCATTTAAAATCGTTAAAACAATAGAAAATGATACAGTGCAATTGTGCATTGTTCAACAGCTTGGGAGAAAAATGGTGTTCTATACTGGCCAACAAAATCTTGTAATCTTGTAAAGACAGCGAGAAATTAATTAGAGACTCAGAATCTGTTCCTCGAATAGACTGGGACAAAATACCTTGCAGTGTAAAGGAGGCAGACATTGAGTCATTAAAAACCGCCAACAAGTTGTGTTCGCTCTATTCGAATTTACCAGATACTGACGCCGAAATTGACTAGACACATTGAAGGAACAAAATAGAAATTATGTGGGTAAGATGTTTCTATATGAATAGGTATGTGTCCGGACGACGCATTGTAGAAACAATGAAGAAAATCTATGTTTAAAATGTACCCAAATGGAAATTATTGTGTCTACTCAACTCATTTCAGTAACATAATAGTAACATCTTGTTAAGAAACAAATTAGACAAACTTGAGTCTATTTAGTGTCGACTCGCCTGTGTCTAAATATATTTGAAGAGTCCAAACTGACACAAAGTAGAGACATTTGAAACACATGTGTTTGAAATGTTGCTATTTAGACTCGCTCATCCTTTTGACGCAATAAGTTCGGAATGTGTCGACACAAACTTGAACATTTTAGATAGAATTCACATTGTGACAGAAGCGCCCGAAAAGAGTCGACACAATCCAGGCACAAGTAAATTGTGTCCGAGATTTGCCAAAAATTGCAACTTGGGCTGCAGGCCTCAACTTAGGTAACTATCCCTCTTCTATCCAGTAGTCTCCCAGGTACCGTGTCCTAGGATTCCGAATTACTGTGCAGTTCGCAAGTATGTGGATGGGGGTTTCCTCTTCCATTCCACAAAATCTACAATCTTCTTCCTCCACTATTTTGAGCTTTTTAAGATGCCCATTCAGGCGACAATGTCCCGTTAGGATTCCTGTTTGCTTTGACTTATGCATTCATTTGATCTCAACAGGTTGTAGTCACCCAGAAGAATCTTTGATTGCCTAAGCCCTACTAGATCTTTCCAATTGTCAGATCTTCTCTTTTCTTCGGCTTTACCTATTTCTTCCAATATTACATTGGAGCTGATTCCGCAAAAGGGTTCCGGCCCCCAAAAGGGTATTTCAGTCCCCCTTTTCGCTAGTTCATCTGCTGTTTCGTTTCCTTCTATTCCAGTGTGTCCTGGAATCCACAGTAAGGTGACTATATTGTTCCCGCCTAGTTCATTAAGTTTACCCAGGCATTCCCACACAAGTCTACTATAATTTGACTGAGCAAAAACACAAATCATATCACGCATTTCACTGTTGGAAATTCATTATGTCATGGCATTTTCTTATTTTACTACAAATAATACTCTCTTATTTAGTGACAGTAAAATTGTCAAATATTTCTTAACACGAAAAAGTGACAAGTTCTGACACAAGCCTACTTGAAAAAAAGTCAAAGTAATAACTTAGGAGTCTTTACGCTGAATGTTTAAAATACAAATAACTGATAGAGTTACATGAAATAAACAAGAGTGCCTTTTTTATTCAAAATTGAACTTCCTCTTAGATTTTCTAGTCATTTTAGCCATAACTCATGAGGCAAAAAATATATGTTGTAATTTACCTAAGTAACAGGGTGTAACTAACGACCTGTATGAATAGTGCTAAATTCAGCATAAAATTCGTAATTTTCATGCCAAAAAAGTTGCCAATTTTCAACACGATCCTGCTTAAAATCACATAATTATTAAGAAATTTCAAATTAAAATTCCAACTTTAAATACCCTGTATCTCGTAAACCTGCAACATTTGTATAAGACATGTTAAACTCAATCGCCATATTTTGGTGTGTAGTATCTCCAGTTCAGAGATTGTCCATTCTTAATGAATTACCCTGTATATTAATATACTAAGCATATTTAATGATAAAAAGTATTGTTAGACAAAACACTGAACACTGTTTACACTACCACTACACCAACACTTTACACTATCTTACGCGCGTTTAGATAACCAAGTTATCTTCTTCAGAGACTGAAGGTAAACAGTGTTCAGTATCAAGTATTGCCAACGGTTCCAGAATTCCCAACTTAGTTGCTAGACAAAAGACAAGTTTTTATAAAAAAAAAACGCTATTTTTATCATTACTGTCATATAACTTTGTTCTTAACTGAATAGATATTGTGTGGGATCACGATTTGTAATACAAACTAATGTTAACCAGTACGTTTGACCCAAAAAGCATTGTAATGGAACAATTCGTCGCAATGGCCGTTAAAACAAAAAGCTAAAGACTTTTTTATTTTACGCTATTAACTGCGAGTCGAGAATTTACGGAATTAATATAACCACAATAGAGGATAGGCAAGTAATACAATTTAATTTTTGTAAACTTTTTCAAATTCCCAAATTAAATAATTAATATAATTTATGGGGGCAGACTATCACATTGTTTTGATGATGTGATTAATTTAAAAGTGTTCAGCATGGTTTGTATCAAAATAAAAATGAGATGTAATAAATTAAAATGGAGTATGGCCACGCACGATAAATGAGTTTGGATAATGATGAAGGGATTTTACTACTATTCACAAATTAATAATTTTCAATTAAATTCAATTGAATTTGGGGCTGAAGTACGCAATATTATGGTCTGTATGATCTCTTTTAAGTAACCAAAACTCAATACATCCACTTATCGACCGTTCATGTTTTACAGAAGCACCGAACATGGAACTTTTTTTTTGGTTGTTCAGCTGAGATCATATAAAGTACACTTTCCATTCGATTTTTATATTATATTGTATATTGTTCAGTTGAGCTGCGTATATTATTTAAATGGAAGAATTGAAAGATATTTTAGGATTAGTATTTTAACTAATCTTCACCTGATATTTGTGTGGAGAAACAATTTATAATCCCTGCGCTAGTTAGTGGAACAGTAGACTGGTCCGATCTTTGCTCATTAGACTTCTGTTCATGGGGCTATGTAACACCGTATCCTAAAAATAGAATCAGGCAGCATTTACTATAAATTTTCTTTGGTTTATTTTTGTTGAAGTATCATAAACAAATTTTGCATTTAAGTCCGCACTGCACCAACTTGAATCAAGCTTTGATACATTTTTGGAATGATAGATTATGCTTCCAAACAATCGTAAATTAAAATCAAAAGTCGACTGGTTTCGAGATTTTTATTTAGCTAATAATGATTTTATTTTATGAACGCACTGTATCCTGCACCTTTGGTTTGAAGTAAATAAATTATATAGTGGTAAGCAAATACATAAAAGAATTGTTTTTTTAAAACAAGCTACCATACTATTGAAAATAAAAATGACTCATCGGATTAGCATCTTTAATTTTGGATTGCTTTTTTTTTCTATGATTGTTTTGTATTTTTATTACTATGAATGGGTGTTATCATATCCAAATTTACTGAATTTTCAGAAATATTCCAAAAATTGAGTTTACATATGCATTTTCTCCATTACTACTTTAAAATGTTCATCAATTGATAGAATCTGTAGATTTATATAGTGCACCTCACCCCTTGTTTCCTATAGATAGGGTGAGAACACCCATTTTTCTTGAGTACACAGCATTTTTAATTATCTGCACTCCGGAGAAATTTTATCATCTGTAAATTTTACGAATGGCAATGCTTTTTCTACTGCACCTTCACTGCGGAAAGAAAAATTAGTGGAGAAATACGCTCCATAGGGTGTTTTTCTCTAATTAAAAAGTTGTATTTTTTACTACCGGAAGGGTATTTGGTAATTTGTTTTTTTATTTGGACCTATCAGACGGCATAGTTTAATGAGTTCAGCCAAAAGAATTAATTGCCCTATAAAAAAAGTCAAATTAAAGTAACAATTTTGTACTTTAGATAGTCGAAATTATTGTTGACCTCCATGTTTTCAATTCCATTATCACAAAAAAACAGCAGAAGAGTAGTATTTAATTACAGAAAACACAAAAAACCCACATACACTACAGACATAAATTAGTATTTGCACAAAATTTTATATATATATATATTTTTTCGCAAATAAGGACTTTATTAAAATCAGTCCAATGGTCAAATTTCTTATAAAAGCATCCACTTTTTAATGAACACATTATTGGCTATATCCTTTTAATATTGTTATATACAAAGTTTCTTATAATCCTAATTTACAGGTAAACAATAAATTGAAAGAAATTGTAATTAAACTCATTAATTTATAATTTCCATTGCCTAAACCGTTAAACAATCCAAATTTCGATTAATATTGAAGTTCAATAAATATCGAACATTTGGTTATAAATACATTTACTTGATTCTATACTTTATACCATCCCTGTATATTTTATCGAAACATTCATTTTTTTATAATACCTTAATCTAAAATCTCATACATTCCCATAACTTACCTCAACAATAAACTGCCGGCCAACAATGTTGTGACATTTTTTCGAAAATCCGTTTTTTTCCCAAACATGATTGTTCCTAATCATAAAATATTACAAGTCGTTGTATCGATGACATTTCCATGCATTCTAAATGCGTTTTATCAAGTGGTTCACGTTCTCCTGCACACTAACAGAAGGTCGGAGCCAAGAGGGATTAGAGGGTCATATTCAACATAGTATCCCTAAACTTTTAAGATTCTTAGTACATAAAGTAGGTGGATTTTCGAAATTGAAAATAATATTTTTATTATATATAAACAGTAGGTTACTATGAGATTTTTTCCAAGATCTTAGTGATATCGGATAGATTTTCGCTCAAACTGATACGTAATCTAAATGCCCACTAGAATGGAATTTTTTTCTAACCTAACATTATAAATTGAAAATATTTGGTTGTTTGTATGTTTGTTCGTCAAAAACTACTTAATTGATATTTAAATTATTTCACCTTTAGAAACCTATGTTATCAACAAGTAACATAGGCTGCATTTTATTTGACGTGTGCTGCGAAAACTTTTGATACAGAAAATAATGTACCCCATGTTTATAGAACTCATCATTATCCACAAAAAATTCTGAGGGGTTACATGACTAATTATCATAGTTAAGTCACCAATAAACATACTAAAAGTAAAAAAATGCCGAAAAGAAGAACACTGGCAAAAAATAAAAGGAAGTTCGCGGTGTGAGGTGGTATATTTAAATTAGTTATTTGTCTTATGGCGGTAAGATCATATAACTCAGATTTACTATTGCCCATTGGAAAGTTCGCACTAATAAAATTTTAAATATGTTTTACCCTCTAAAGAGATTTTTCCGGTACGGTTCTACAAGCTACCCCAAATAAGCACACCAAAACAACCCGATACACACGCACATGCACGTCCATTTATAAAGATTGATCTCCACTCATAGACATAACCATTCGTCAATTCCTTACTCGATTTACTGCATCATTGATGCTTTAAAGTCCGTTAGGTCACACATTTACATTAAACATTTATGTTCTCCAAGACCAAATCCAGTCATTCAAGAGGAAATATTGGCGATGTGCTACTAGTGATTCAAATTGTTTACTTGGTCAGAAACGATTTGCGCTTTGGTTATTAGACGATTTATTTGAAATTAAAGAAAATTTCTATTTCTACCGGCTTGTAGATCAATGGTTACTGTTAGGTAGATAGTTTCCATTCCAGGAAATATAGAATTTTGTTAGAAGGTTGTATTATTCTTTATGAAATGGAACTTAAACATACAAAATATTTTTGACGTTTCGTGAATTACCCAACAAACAATATAAACGAATTTTCCAACAACGTACCCACAAATTCTACAATAACACTCACAATAACTGCACACAAACTAAACAAAATAAAAAAAGATACATAGCAATGTCATATACAAATGAACTCGCAGAAAACCTAAGATTTATATTGTCCAAACATACCATAAACGTTTGTCATAAAGCTCAAAATACTTTATCACCATTATTTACTAAAACCAATAATGTGGGGCACATAGCACATAGTTCTTTTAGGTCTCCGCGAATGTCACCCCATCATACATACATACTATACCTTGTTTAAACTGTCCAAAAATATATGGGTTTGACAACACAACATCTAAAAAACCGTCACAACGGCCACAAATATACGAAAAATGCTTCTACAGCCCTACATAAACATGAAACTACAGAAAAACATGAATTTGATTTCAAAAACACAAAAGTATTAGCTAAAGACTTTCTTTATCAGAAACTTACAATTAAAGAAATGATACATTTAACAAAAAAAAAATACAGTGAAGTATAAACAATATATCAAAACGTGAGTCTAATTTATCATAATTTAATAAAATAACAAATTAATTATCTACTTAATTACAGTTTCTGTAAATAATTGTCAGTTTAATAAATCGTGTTATGAATAGATGTCAAAGATAATAGTTTAATATTACTATAACACCTTACAAATTTGAAAATTAATTTTCAAAGAGCAGATCGTTCACTAAGACATTTTTCACATATTTCTCAAATATCGTAAATTTACTTGTATCATTTTATTTTATTTACTATAATTATTGTTTTTCCAACTACTTATACATAACTAACCAAATTCTATAGTGACAATTGTAAATAATTCACTTCATCGTGTCATTTTTTAAAATAAATATTTTGACAAACCTCCCAAACGGGAAGCGAAACGTCAAAAATGTTTTAATTTATTTTTATCTTCTATCATGTAACATGGTGTAACATTATGAACCTTTTTTTGTATTTCTTTATTTGTATGCACTGTATGTTTGGCCAATAAAAGCATTTATTATTATTATTACCATACAACTTAATAACCATTTATACCGGGTATCCGAGACTAAATTATTCAGGCTATATCTCTCAAACGAATAGAGATTTTCGAATGGGACAAAAACCGATCTGTTTCATTTCTAATACACTTCAATATAGCGTAGAAAAAATCATCCCCTAAATATTCATCCCTTAGTTACAGCACTTAACTTTAAATTTTTTAATGGCATCCTGTACATTATTTTATAATTTTGGATGTGGTCTTCCATAGTCTATCAAAAATAAAATGAGTTCGTAGATAATCAAGAAAATATCAGTTTATTTTTTATTTTTGTTAAACACAATTACAACACGTATAATTATTACTGGTCTAATACTTTTATTCCAAACGTCTGACAAATCAAATCATGGCAACCTGGATTGAGGGCGATATCCAAGACGTAAAATAACCGCAAAAGTTTTTCAAATATTGTGACTTCATTATGAGAGATTTTTTGGTTAATTTTTGCACACGCATTTGGAAGATAATAATGCCCAAATTTTGAAAAAATTGAATACCAAAAAAGTAACAGAACGGAGTTCGTAGAGGTACGTATAATAAAAATATTTTTCCAAGTGAAGTTTTTTATTCAATCGATACATTTTTGTGAAAATGACCTAGGTACATACCAGAAATCTTCTGACACGATTCGAAATGTGTATTGCCGCAGGTAGGCTTCAATTCGAACATCTAATATAAATAATATTAGTTAGTTAATTGTTATTTATATTTATTTTTTTCATGTCATTTATATTACATTTATTTTTATTGTTTCTTTAAGCTTTAAGGCTTTCTTTATTAATTTAACAAAAATGAAAAGTAAACTGATATTTTCTTGATTATTTACGAACCCATTTTATTTTTGGAAAATTTGTTGAATAGACGATGGAAGACCACATCCAAAATTATAAGAAAATTTACAGGGTGCTATTAAAAAATGTAAAGTTAGGGGCTGTAACTATGGGATGAATATTTAGGGGATGATTTTTTCTACGCCATAAAAGTGTATTAGAAATGGAACAGAAATGGAATGTCCCATTCGAAAATCATTATTCGTTTGAGAGATATAACCTGAATAAATTAGTCTGGGACACCCGGTATATATATATTTCTATCACTTGGACCAAAATTTTCTATAGAACCACATTTAGGTTCAGACATTCCAGTAAAATCATTTTTAGCAGATGTTGAAAATACACTTAATACTATTGGTGATACAAACATTCGATCTATCACTACAGCAAGAATAACTAATGTACTAACTAATTATGTACATTCAACGTTAAGGAAAACACAACCCTCTTTCTTTCGTTATTTACTATTCAAAACTAAAATTTTTTTGAAAGAACACCCTGAATTAATAGTAACAAGGTCTGATAAAGGTAATATTTCTGTAATAATGTATAAAGAAGAATATACAAGATTATCATTAAATCTGATTGAAAATAATAACTCTTATACAAGAATTAACTCTAATCCCACTTCATCATTACAAACATCTTGTAACAAACTTATTAAGAAATTATTCGATTCCAATCAAATTGATAACAATACAAAAAAACAATTAACTACTTATAATTGAGTTATAGCTAAATATTACAGTTTACCTAAAATACATAAACCTGATCTATCAGTAAGACCGATTGTAGCTTCTATAGGATATCCTACAGAACATTTATCTGCATTTATAACAAATATACTTAATTACTTACTAATGCATATGACAACAATAATGAATATTTTGTGAAAGATTCTTTCCAAATTTCACTTCCATTTAATAATATGAAATTACCCCCAGACTATGTTTTAGTGAGTCTAGATGTAGTATCCTTATTTAGTAATATATACTTAGAAACATGCTTAAGATCTATTCAAAAAAACTGGGAACGTATTCGTTTACATTGTAATATCAATATAAATACTTTTTTTATAAATTATCACTTATTTGTTTAATAATACTTTCTTTGCATTTGATAAAAAGTTTTATAAACAAACTTTTGGTACTCCAATGGGAGCGAATATTTCTCCAATTCTAGCTGCTTACGTTATGGATGACTTGTTAGACATTGTTATTTCTGTCCTTTCTTTCCGTCTTCATTTTATAAAAAAATATGTAGACGATATTATTTTAGCATTACCAAATACAGGCATCAATGAGATATTAGAAACATTAACTAGTTATGATCCCTACATCCAATTCACTATTGAAACAGAAGATTCAGAACAATCTGTTCCTTTCTTAGATACCAGACTTATTAGAAATAATGATATAATTACAGTTGACTGGTATCAAAAACCCTGTTGTTCAGGTAGATATACTATTTTTCATACCACAAATTTTCAACAAAAATAAATCTGATTAAACAAATGAAAAATAGAGTACTTAATATCTCAGATTATACGTTACATGATAAAAATTTACATATACTATCTAACTTATTTATTGATAATGGTTATCCTAAAACATTAGTAAGAAAAATTTTGTTTAACACTCCTCATCCAATAGATACAACAATTAATATTAATTTAATTACTACTATCCCAGAAAATGTAGCTAATACAACTACAACTAATATATTTTTTGCATCATTACCCTATTTTAAGGAGCTGACACCTAGAATTTCTAAAATTTTAAAAGAAGTGACTGACATCAAATTTGCATATAAAAATGTTCTTTCTCTCAATTGTGTTTATAGTAAGTTGAAAGAAATTGATCCTATTACTGATCTTTCCAATGTAATATACAGATTAACGTGTTCTACATGTAATTCTGTTTATGTAGGTGAAACTTCACAAAAAATAACCAAACGTATAGCCTTACATAAGAGCGATGCAAGGTTGTATCCAGAAAGATCAGCACTAGCTGAACATGTTTTCTCTACAAACCATATAATAGACTATAAAAACTTTGAAATTCTATACAAAGAAAATAACTACTCTAGAAGGATTTTCCTGGAAATGGCATTCATTTCAGAGCAAGACAATTGTTTGAATAAAAGAACTGATATTAAGAAATTAAATACAATTTACAGTTATTTATTATTATTCGACAAAAAACTAATAACAGGTCTAAACATTACAGAGAAGAATTCTTTTATTGACTTTTAAACTAATGGTTTATCCCTATGAATATACATTTGCACTAGCTATGAATAGGTTTCTATGACTAATATAAATTGACAAATTTCACAAATGTCATTTTAACTTAATATTTTTTCATTTATACCTATACATATAACATTTTTTCACGAATGAATCTTTTCTCCATTTATACAATTTATATTATTAATCTCAATTAGTTGTAAGTATGATTTTCAATTATTTATCTAATTTTCCAATTTTACTTGACTTATAATATCTATGAATAATTTTCTTGTAGTTCTTTGAAAATGGTTAGAATAATAAACCGAAAGCTCAGAATTAACTAAAAAGAGTACACTTCATTTACATTGCCGCATTCCCCACAAAATTTGAAACCTATCTAGTATCGGCAACGAACTACTTTCTTATAATATTATATATATTATGAAACTATGAAATCTTTATATCTGAAATGCTTTCAGCCATGACACAGTTTCGTTCCACCAAAAGAAGATTTTTAAAAATTTCGAAATATTTAAATCTGAAATGTTATCGTCAAAGACAACACATTTCAATCATGTACAGGAACTCACCCATACGCATTTATTGAATATACCTATACAAATAAACAATAGTGTAATTATAAATCATAATAACAAACTGAACGTATCAATTATCCTAATACGAGAACCTATTAATAATATTTGCCTCTACATATAGTTGAGAGTAGAATTAATTTTCACCGTTTCACAATTTGTCGGCGAGATAAAGAAATCTAAAAGTAGAAGTGGAACCTGTGAAATTTACAGTCCACGTGGACTAACCCTTCTTGTAAATTTTGCATAGACCAATCGGAAGCTACATTGCACCAATGAGTCGAAGTGATTTATGGCTTGTTTATCTTTTCGGCTTTTTAATCCTCAAAGGGACCTTTGCCGCATACCGTTATTATAACGTGAAACAGTGCAAACTAATTCTACTCTCAACTATACACTTGCTAATTTAATTTCAATTTTATCGGCAAAGATAGATAACGTTCCATAATCCAAGTTTACCGAACAAACAGATGGATTTTAATTTACGAGAGCAGTTTAATAAGTCAGTGTAACACTGATCCCGCCAACTATTAATAAAATACTGTCAAATTTTCTTCAAGCTGCGTCGTTTAGCCTGTTTTTTTTCAGCCAATGGAAGCAGAAATCTCCTTTTGCCAAATGCGGTAATTTCTGCTTCAAATCAATATTGAATCTGCCCAAAACCTCGCCGTTGATCGTTTTACCATTTTCAAAAAACTGTGACCATGACCTTGATGGCAGACATATCCAGGTTGGCCTTCTTTCACCTGAAGAAATCCACTGTATTGATTGTGTCTTGGCCTCTGGTGTGTTGTGATGATCCAGCGGAACCTACCAGATCTGTAACGCACCGACTACTTCAACTTCAATAACACACATGCCAAACTCACAGTGCTGACTGACCGTTTCTACCACTACATTGGTTTTTCTGCCTTCGATGCAGGGGACTGTATTTCCATAAGAGCCGGTTTTGGCATAAAGTAATACACTGTAGATCGTTAATAATTCAGTGAACTTTGATAAACTTTAACGAAAATCGAAAGTACATACATTATGTACAAATGAATATGAAAAACCTTTTCAGTATGAAATCGGAATTCTATTCTAAGAGTATTAAAAAGATTGTGGTTCAATTTCCCAAAATAATTAACAAAAAGAATAATGGATACACCACAAGGAACATACAGAAATTATTCTTCTAGCCATCCTCCCTATGTTCTTTTCCATGATATTCAGTTCAGTTGTTTTCATTTTGGCTGTTCAAACCATGTGAGATCTTTCTGATGGATTGTTATTAGTATATCCTACGTTATCTCATTTCCTATTATTTCATCAGTAACTTTTCCAGTTTTGTATTTTTGCAGCTTTTCTTGTGAAATCCATTTGGAATAATAAACGTTTAGGTGGGTAAAGTTTGTCCAAAATCAATTAAATGGGCTAAAACATTATGTGAGGATAGAATGTAAATCGCTTCAAATGTTAAAATTAGTACGGAAATCAACAAACATTTGTTTTACTTTCAAATTATGGTTAACATATTCTTCGGTTAATCAGTAATAAATTAGATACACCATCAAATAGTATATTTAATTTCAGTACGGAATAATAATAGTATAGGACAATGCGCTGTTTCCCTTCACAGTTAACCAAAATCCGAAATACGAAATCGAAATACGTTTAGCCGAAATTAAACAAGGTTTGACAAAGGGTCGAGGGAATTCGTTGCGGACACTAGTATTATTTCAGATTAATCCCTGCATTGGTCACGGGTCTTAGTGTGAGATTTACTTTTTAATGTTCCGTGCCGGTTTCCAATCAAATCAGGCTTACTATATATTATGGATATAATATATAGAAATAAACTTCGTCATACACAGAAAAAAATAATTTTACGATTTTTGTGAGGAAAAGTTATCAAGAAAAAAGTTAAATTAAAAACTATAAACCCCTAAAATAGCATTTAGGTACTTATTTTTATTAGGAATTGAACCACAATATTTTCCAAATATTTTTATTTTTAACGTTTCGGTTGCGTTCCAGTGGCCGTTATCCAGAACTATCTTTTTTTAAATATGTCCCTATCTGACACTTCTAATAAATTGGACAACTAGACAATCAATGAAATCATTTTGCATATTTGATAAAAGTGAATGAATAAATAATAAGTGTCATAACCAGGAATGGGATTTAGTGGAGTGCAAGTTACATGAACGGCTTTTTTAAGAATAGCGCCTTTATGCCTATTTTATAAATATTGTTAATATAACGCGTTTTTTTTTGTTTTAAAATAATGTGTCAGTTTTGTGTATTTAAGTGTTTCGGTTAACAACAATTCCAACAATAAATCACAAAAAAAATCAGTATAAAAACTTCTGATACTATCCTATTTCTCTCCACAACAACGGTTACCAAATTCTGCTGAAATGTTAGTTAAACATTCAGTTGCATTAAACCTTTAATATTATGTTCGCTGAATCCCATTAAATACGTTGCCTCTCTTCCCAAGCATGTTTGCAAATAATGGATATACCATAAGGAACATACAGAAGATTATTATTTTTTTGGTAAACACAAGCAATAGACATTTCCAGAGTGTGTATTCAGATTTTCTTATAAATACATTTGAGTCTTTCATAAACAAGTTGACATTCATAATTTTGAATTTAATGTTTGACCCTTACTTTGAGGAGTCTACTCATATTACAACTATTTCTAATTAATTCCACTATTTAATAAAAAAATTTATAAAAATTCCAATATACTTATTTATAATTATAAGTTACATTTGATGTGATGCCTATCTGATGTTTAATATTTTGGCTAGACTAAATAGTGACCTATCTTGTGATTGACTTAATATATATGAATAGAAAAAAGGAGAAGATATGATATCACAAATAGTAAAGATTAGGTATTATTAGCCCTATGGGGATGTCCTGGATATCTTTTTCTCATTTACGATCAATATAACTGTGCGATGATATAGGAATCCAAAAAAAACTATATTTGATGATCTTTACAATTTTATTGTAACTTGAGAAGACAGTTTAATAGTGGAGAGCTCTTTAGGTTTATCTGTTCATTGATGACTTTATATGACTTTATATTGTGGGTCTGTTAAGTGTCTTCTAATTTCTCCGGGAAATAGGACTAAAGGAGCTACTTCTCTGAGTCCTTCAGAAACTAAGGCACAATACATCTTTTAGGTCTCAGTGAATGTAACCCCAATATACATACATATATTCAGTTTCTGAGAAAAGTCTCAGCGAGTAGTAGTCCTTAAGTCCTATTTTTTGGAGAAAATTTAGGACGTCTTTCTCTCCTACCCAGTAGACGTGTGGTTGAAGGAATAGTTAATCAGAATAGTTGAAAACTAAATAAATTGGTATGGATACTTGATGAGATTTCTATCGATTGAAACTACAAAAAAATTAAACAGAATAAAAAAGTGTACAAAAAGAAAAAACAGAGGACACAGGAAATGAAGACTGAAAATGTAAAGTGAGATAATAATGAAAAGACTAACAGAAATGGAAAACGCAATGGGTGAATGAAAATCCATGCATGTATCCAACGCCTCACACGAAATATCTATTTAGTTAACCAAATATTCATCCACAGTTTATATTAACAATAATCACTTTAATATGAAGAAAGAGAAAAATAAAAGTATACAACTCTCCAGCTCACTAAATTATTTGCACCAGTGTATATACGAAGTTAGACGGTGTAATAGGGATTGCGGAGCGGTAAAGGACAACGGTTCCAAATGTTTGCGGAATAGGAATTGGAATGACTCATTGTCCTGCTAATCCTTTGGATAACCAACAAATTAAACCTTATATTAACTTATACAGTTGATATTTATAAATCATATTTCAACCAAGAAAGTAAGTTTTACAAAAAATATTATCAATGAACATTAAATAAAAATGGTTTTAACGTTAATACTACCCAAGTACTGAGTAAATTGATTGAATTGCGTTTGGTACACATTAAGAAATATTATTCCGGATTTAACAAAATGTTCTTGCGTTTCTATAATAACAGCACAATTTTTGTTTTTCTTGCTTATAATATTTTAGAAAATATTTATGTCAATCATTGAGACACAATGGCTACCGATTACATTAATAGTTATTTAACCAACAAGTGTATGGATAAAGGTCATTAAGAATCTAGATTGTTGATGGTCCTTTTAATACACGTGCTAATTAAAAAACTTTTCCGTCCACTGTACACAGTGCATCCTTTTTTTTCAAACTAAGAATATTTATTTATCATTAGGTAAGTACCTAAATATCGTACAACATAAAATATATCATGAGCTAGTATTGTTGGGTTTTTTTGGTGCAATGGAATATGCATGCGGATACTATGGTGAATGTCGTCGGTTCAAATCTCACTGTTTTCATTCTTTTTATCCCATTTTAGATGCTTTAACACTAATAATTATCCTAGTTTTGTAGAATAATATAACAAAAACTATGTGTCGGCCTTGAGTGAAAAACTATAATTTTTCATTCAACGGTGTCAGTCAAAAACTAGTATTCTATTAGGAAAGTCAGCATTACACAAAATAGCTTTACATTATTTTTAATTCGGCTGTATGTTTGGTTGCCCATACCAAAATCGTTTATTAACAGAAAAACGTTCATTAATAGGGGTCAGTAATCAATGATTTTGTATACATTTTTTTGTTTTCTGTTTTTGGCACTCGGAAATCCATATCTATTCATCCAGTATCCAAGACTCCCTAATCAATTATGTTATACTTATATACAAGAAAAAATCAAAAGGATGGATTTGTGACACAAACTTCACACCCAAGGGTCGATCAGGGTGACTAACAGACAGATCAGGTGGGCCTCGAATAGGAGGGATATAGGTGTATACTATGGGGTTTAACTGGAACAAAAACTATAACTTCAACTGAGCATCGAAAGATTCAAGCGGGTCATATACGGCTTTATTGTTCAACGAGAGTAAATACTGTAATCAGTTTACGGGTAGTCCAGGTCGGTTGCGCAGTAATTCACTAAAAAGTTTATGTGTTTGTTGCAATTGAAAAATATGCGGTCTAAATCAGCCACTTCTAGATAAATGTCACATTGATTTGACTCTTTAAGGCCTATCTTGCTAAGGTGCAAGGGGTAGCAAGTATGTCCAAATTTTAGACGAGAGATGGTGACAATTTGGTGCCGACTATACCTAACTGTTATTTTTGTGTCAAAGTTCATTGAGTTTGATGGGCTGGATTAAGGTCTAGCGTGTCGGGTGGTTTATTTTATATTCGGTCTATAGTTTATTCCATGTATTTCTAGACATCTCTTTTATTTAGCTGAAGCACGTTTCAACAGTGGTGTTGTTATATTAATAGCTGTTCCTGTAGAAATGGTTTGTTTAGCTAACCTGATGTCTTTTAAGATTATTTATCGGCAATTTTAATTCTAGAATAGAGGTATTTTTAAAAAGGACGTAACATCAATCGGGGGCGAGATGGTGGTAAGAACTGACAAACAATCTGATAAAATTATAATTTTCTAACAAGAGTTTACGCGAGCGAAATCCATAACTTGAATAATTGTAGAAAAAAATTGACGTTGATTTATTTAATTTAAATGATATTTAATGTACATTAATATATAAACGAACGGTGGACGGAAAAATGTTTTTATCGACCTGTTTCCAAGACAACTCTAGACAAATTTCATTAACTGCTTGCATGTAGCTAGAAAACGTATGAGCCCCTTAACCTCAAATTCTCTGAACCGAAGGAAGACATTATACGGTATTTTTCTAAATCGAACTGCATTTTTTAATTTAAAATTGTCCTTGTCCCAAGATATGCGACTTATTCTATAGTGGCCTTCGGAATAGCTTGAAATTAAATGTGGAGAAATTGGTATGCAGATTGGCATCTTCCGAAACGTGCGGTAAAATTTATTTCTTTAGATAATAAGAAGGAAGAATTGCACGAAGAAGATAATGAAAGGGTGTTTCGAACAATAGAGAGCTGGTCTCTGTTATTCCAATGCATCAACTTTTTTCTTTTTCCCTGCTCTCTGCCGTTTCAATTTATTTCTAAAACATTTAGCGCGAGAAATCAATTGAAAATTTTCTAGATTAGAGGTTCTCGCAAATAAATACGCGAAAACACAAGGCAAATAGATACTATAAAAAATTGTAACGAGTTATTTTTTTTAACCGTTTTGGATTTTCTTTTAATTTTTCTCCGTTAGTATTTTGATTATTAGTAAGTTTTATATAACTCGTTACTTAATTTCCGACTACAATTTCTGGTACCGTTTTAGTTTTCTAGTGTTATTTTTATTAGTAATTCCAGATACACAGATTCAAATCTCAAAATATGTAATTTATTAATTCTGATGTTGAAAAATTCAAAGACTAGAGGACGTCCGGTATAATATAGACTATTTCAATTAAAACTGAAAGCCGTCCGGTATATGAGAATTTTTTGTTGTAAGTAGATACATTTTTGCCTTACCATCGCTAAAATAAAAAATTGTAGGTAGGAATAGATTCGAAAACCCAACGGCGATCGTTCTCGATTCTCCCTATTCTATTTATTGTCTCTGCTATCTTACGTCATTTTGCTCTCCGATACCGTTCATTTAAAAAAAAATTTTTCCGGATAATTAGTACAGATTTATTTTGAAAAGTCTTCTTCCTTTTTTAAAAAAGTTTAGTGAATTAGCAGTGTCCGACCGTTCTTGGGTAAGTAGTAAAATTTTAAGATTAAAGGACAGTGTAAAGCAAAAGTAAGGTAAAATTGTTTTGGTGAAGCCGAATAATTTATTCTATTCAGTTTTATGAATATATGTTATGAAAAATGATCTAATGCACATCCTTTCTCTATTTTCTAGTATATTCTATGAATTCTTGACATCGACATATTATGATGTTTTGTCGATTGTCACTAGTAAGATTTGAACGTGTTTTGAACTATACCTTGTTTTTAAACTAAGAGGAGCGACTTGAATTTAAGTTGGCATTTCTGCTGCCTGGTGATTGGTCAGACTGCCACCAGTTTCACAAAGCTCTTTTGATACCACTGACATTTGTCAGTTTTGTGTTTATTTATATAAAAATAGTCATTAGTTCAATCATTACTACCACGTTTGCTGTTTATTGTTTATTTTTAAGAAAGTATTATATTATACCCAAGGTATTTGCTACTTTTATTATTTATTCCCTTTCATGAAAAAAATCCATGCTTCTTTTTTCTTGTTAATAATATAAGTTTCACATCAAGTTTTACATATATTGTATATTATGGTATTTTTCGATAACAAAACTTCTGTTCACTTTTAGTTTTGCTACACCAAAGCCTCAAATGTTGAAAAAAAAAATTTAATCATACAATTGCATTTCTATATTCTCATTTATACTCACATTCTTAAAACATTTTACATAAACTACTTATTATAACCTTACATCTTTTCACAATAATGTGACATTTGGTTACTACTTTCGCAATGACCTGTGGCCAATCATCATTCGATATTTACACATGCCTTGATCCCTCATTGGTCACGACAACAGCGAGCAGAACAATACATATTTCACGTAATTTTCATTTAGTTCAAAAAGTCTGAACACGACCCTTTCGGAACACACTCCCAATCTAGTAACTTTTAGTGGTGTGGTTGAGGTTTCCTAAAATGCTCCTCCTAGTTTAAAAACAAGGTATAGTATGTATAATAAAATCTTCTTGATAGTACCTATAGAAATATTCGATGTTTATAAGAGGCTGAGGTGGTGCCGGTGTAGGGACGGCTCCTTTAAAAAAAAAGGTGTAATAACAGTCTTGTATTAAATAAAATGTAAATAGGGTGCCTGAATATTTTTATTTAATAACAAAAATATATAATTGATTCCCGTTAATAGTTTAAAAATTTAGTACCTTATTCTATTGAGTATATTTTTTTTGCAATATATAAAAAATGTATTTTCAGTTTTTTATTATTATTGTCTTCTTTTTCTTATATTGTTTTTGGTGATAATTAATTGAATACTTAATACAAGATACCGTTTAAATTGGATTTCAGATTTTATTTTAAGATTCAAGTGCTTATACCCAGTATCCTAATTATTACCCAAATATATTATTAATTTTGATCGGTAATTTAAAATTTAAAACTGTTTGGGGGACAGAGAAGTGGCTTTTGCCACATGCTGTCCAACTTTCAGCTGGTTGTAACTTCTTTTAAGTTTCACTTGAAATTTTTTAACTTTCGTTCTGGTTAATAAATTAATAAGGGGGGGTTGTGTCCTACCTTACGACCAAATTTATATTATTAATTTTGACTTTGAAAACTAAACTGATTGCGGGGAGAGTGCGAGGCCGTTGTCCAACTTTCAGCCGGTAAAGTTATATTGAGTTCCATTTTATTGTATTAATAAGTCTATTAACAAATTTACCATTTTCAACCAAGTCTAGTATGAGGCGGTTGCCACATGTCGTTCTACTATCTAGTCTGTGTTCATTAGTATTTTTTTTATATACTGATCTGTAATATTTCACCACATATCCCGCTTGACCGTCGCTACCGCTAAGATACTAATATATTTTGTTTGCTTCTGTAACATTTTTTTTATTCTCTCTTTAACCATGCTCACCGATTACTCACAAACTGCTTACACCGCTTAGCTGTTATTAGATACAGTTAACAGAAGCAAACATGAGACCCGGAAAATATGCGAACTAAAATTAAAAGGTCATCGCAACGAGCCAATCAGGAGCTAATGTTTAAGATTGTACATTATTAGTAATTGTTAACATAATCGGAGTAATATGACCGAGTGATTTCATCAACATACATCAATTTTAGTGTCTGTATCAGTGTTGTCAATGCGAGGATAATTATCCGATTTTTAGACAATTCCGCTAATTTGGATCCAATAGTTTTTCGAATATTTTGCAGAGGGGATATATAAAATGGCTATTGTTTTGGGGGAGTTTCCATTTTGACTAGGGTCGAAGACTTTATTTAGATAACCACCTATTGGTAATTTTAATCGTAAGCTCGGCTAATTTTTATTTTTGCATCGGCAACCCTGGACTGCATTCTATTTTCTATTTGATGTCAGCTGCCATTTATAATCTGTTTCTATAGTTTTATACGTTATTTTATTATTTGCTTCATAAATTACATAACAATCAGTCTTTGTTAAAACTAATTTTATAATTAACTTAACATAGTAATAAGGTATGTACTTACTATAATTATTTTTAGCAAGTTTGACTTTGTTTACATATCTCTTGACACTTTTGACAGTTAACACTTATGGTATCGATATTTGGCTATCGATTCAAAATATCGATTGTTACTACAAAAATACAACTACAGCAACATGAACATTTTTACAAATTGTTTAATTACATCGTGGGTGTGTAATTCTTTGAGCTGGTCCGACTCTATTGAAATGATACCAAGATTACTTAGTCGGTGTTGCCCCATGGTCGATATTAAGTAATTCTTCCTTTTTTTTCTTTTATTCAGCAAATTTGGGTATCCAGACAATTTCTTCTTTTGCAGCTTAGACAGGAAAAAAGCGTTTGTCCGCTCGTTGGCTCGTTGCAAGCCAATTTCAAGCTCAAAAATCGATAAAATCAGATTTATTTGAGTTCACACAATTCATGTTAGGTATTCGATCGAATAAATGCTATTATTGCCTACTCTCATTTGGAAAATATCCATTTTGGAGATGTTGCATCGAGGGTGTCCAAAGTGACGTGCCCAGTTGGTGAGAAAAAAAATACTCTTTCTAAATGTCTATTTATTTCTTGAATACGTACTTAACTTTAGTACCAATACTTTATTTTTTTAGATACCTACATGTCCTCCTGAAACAACTAAATGGAAAATTCCATTATGTTAAAACAGGTAAAAGTTTCGTGAAGCAGATTCACATTTTGAAAAAAAGAAGCAAAATATTTTTAGTTGAATAAATACTCATTATACAACAAAAACATGTCCTCAGTATTATTGACAGACATGTTAATATTCGTCCATAAACCGTCTCGTGTTTTGAGATCCATCATCAACTTTAAGTGTTTAAAATGCAACTGTTTATTGTTTTAAACCATTATCAGTATCCCACTTGGTTTGAATAATTTACGTACCCATGTTTCAAAACCAAAATATAACAGTTTTTTGACGTCAATAAATATATTGAAACATTTTAATTGATTTATATCCAAAGAAGAGAAAAATTGCCAAAAAGTCAAGCGTATATCCTCCCGTTACATCTGTACAAATTGCGGAGTATTCATAAATACCGAATATGCCACAATAAATTGGCAGTCTTGTCAGTTCCGGTCCCCAGACAGTCGTGATCGTGCATCTTCAACAACTTCAACTCCCAGACGGGGGTGTTTTGACTTTAACAAAAAAAAATCACATTGTGTGTACCTTACGCGTATTGATAAATTGATGGGGAATAATAAAAAAATCTGATTTTTGGAATTTAAACGTACTTCTTATAACCACAGTATTCACGACAAAATATTTTTGAAAGGAAAATAACTTTATGGAAACCATTAAATGCAATATAGGGCAATCTTACTTTTTAAATTCATTAATTAGTATTCTAAAAAAACGTATTATACTTGTAATTAAATTGTGTTACTGCAATGGAAAACTTTTCCGTACAGAAACATTATTTTAATGATCATTTACTGAAATTTCAATGGTAGCTATTTCGTCTTTTATCGATTTTCTTATTCGCTTTTAACCGGCATAATATGTCAAATCGTTCAAAATTGAATATACTTCTATACACCGTGTCCCAATTTTTCGTTTACAGGCAATCTCTCGCTTAATTTGAAAGATACTTCAATACTGTAAAAACTGTTGTGAGTGACATCAAAATTCCTTCCTTATGACGTATCAGAAACTTTATTTCACTTAACAGTCCTTTGGCAGCCACCCCTCACTTTCTATATTCGAATGGCACCCCCTGTATATTTTCGTTAAAAATTGCTTGTCACTCTATTTGGAATATAAACATTAACATTTCGTAATTTCTAAATTTCCTTATTAAAATAAAATACTAATCATGGAGGAAAAATTACAGTAAGTGTTCAAAATTATTTCCGGCAGATTCCATACAAGCTTCAAAACGTCTTAAAAGCGCTCTTTTGCATACAGCTTGAATTATAGCTGGTGTAATACGTACTGCGTTCTTTAAGATCATATAAATCTACAGGCTGTGTTTGATATACTTATTCTTTAAGATAACCCCACAAAAAAAGTCCAGTGGCGTTAGATCGGGCGAGCGGGGAGGCCAAGCTCTAGGTCCGTAAATACCTATCCGTCTGTAGTGAAAAAACTGATTGAGATACTCTGCAACGATGCCTGCATTATGAGGTGGAGCACTGTTCTGTTGCCAGATCATTGTATTTCGCTCTGCCAAAGGAATGTCTTTCATAACTTCAGGTAATTTGTTTTCAAGAAAATCTAAATTCCTGTGCCCAGTCAATATGCCCTCGTAAAAGTACGGCCCAATCAAATGACCATTGAATAACCCTTACTATACGTATATACCCCAAATTGTTTGAAAACGAGTAGAACAAGCTCTGTGAGGATTTTCGTCCTACCTGTAATGTACATTGTGTGTATTAACTACACCATTGTTGTGGAAGCGGCTTTCATCACACCAAAATATTTGGTTTGTCGGCAATCATGTTGTTTTGCTTCAAAATCCTCTTTATCGTGCTATTGCTTATTTCCAGTTTGCTATATTTCTAACAGAAGTATGAGGATTGATACCAGCATACGCAAGTACATTAATTACATTATCGGTGTGGTACACGATGTTTATTTGGGAACGAACCTCTGCGCATCTTCCGTTCCAATTCAGGAAACACCATATGTGATACCTGAGGATGTTGAGGAAAAAGTTCTTGGTATAAACCAATAGCATATCAATGTACTAGTTTGGACTGAATAAACGGCATTGTGCTTATAACAAGATTAATAATTTTGAATTCAAATTTGGGGATAGTATAAACATTTAATTCGTCTATTAACTACGACACCCTAGATACTATTCGCAAATAATTGTTATTCTACACTTATTATTATTAACTATCATTAATTTGACATAAAAAGAATCAGTTTTCCAAACAAAATATTAATCTACTTCTATCTCCTGAAGTTTTTGAAAACAATGGCGGAAGCAAAAAAGATAATTATTAGGTAAAGCAAAATATCATAAAATGTTAATTTTTTTGGTGCTAATAATAAAAAACCAACAAGTATTTTACATCGTTGTATACCAAATAGAGTGACAAGTAGTTTTCGACGAAAATATACAGGGGGTGTCATTTGAAAATCTAAAGTGAGACGTGGCTGCCAGATGACTGTTAAGTGAAATAAAGTTTCTGATACTTCATAAGACATAAGGAAGGAATTTTGATACGATTCACCACAGTTTTCACAGTATTGGATTCTCTTTTAAATTAAACGAGATATTGCCTGTAAACGATAAATTGGGACACCTGGTATATAATATATACTGAAATGTAATTACAGAGTAATTAGCAGAAGTTTGTAACAAATAAAGTGACAAGTTGACTCGTTTGTTATCTGCTTAGGTAAAAATTGATAAGAATCAAGTATATCATATATTTTGTTCTGGAATGTGTGTACCGAGTGGCTGAACGTGATATGTCAAATAAGTTAGCTCTATCAGCCGATTCCCCATTGGCATTAACTGTTCAATTATGTCCAATTATGTCAATAGATTACATCTCCTTTGCTCCATCCGTAATCCCAAAGAAGTTGTAAAGGAGCAAAAATTCGATTTGGACATTCAGGTGAAATTCTGGGGTTATGTGGTGCAATTATGATGCTCATGTTAGTATGGACGAACAGAGACGGACTAGCCTCTCTCGCTACAGAAAATAATACTGATTTCAAGCGGCTTTTTTAAATATCGAATTAAACCAATAAATAACAAATTCCACCACAGATATAACATATATTACCCGACCGGCTTCCCAAATTACGTTTGTTTGGTATAGAGAAAACTATAGATTTTTTTGACAGTTACTACTTCGATGTGCTATGTGGTAGGCAGATATGAAAAACAAGAGGTAGACTTGAAAAACGTGGAATGAAGACAAAAAATCAAGTGGAAATGTGGAGCAAAATATTTTAAAAAGCAATTCCAGTATGCACATATATTTCAGTTTTGTTTAATTTTAAGTACTTTTTTTGTCGAAATACCTGTAAGAATTGGAGTAGATGATCTGAAATACTTGAAATAAACCACGACTTTTTTCGGTGGCGTGGTGACTGTATTTTTTATAGACCGTTTTAAACTTTTATGCAGTAAATATAATTGAAATTACAAACTACTATGCAATTCTTTCTAGTTTACAAAAAATAAATAAATAAAATCTAGGTAAAGTTTATCCAAAATCAATTGTCAGTTACCACGTTTTCCTTTGATCTGCATGTTTTTCCTCTTGTCAGCATATGCCGATCAGAGGAAAAAGCGAACAAGGGCGACAAACACGTGTTTTAGCTTTTGAAATTGATTTTGAACAAACTTCAACTTATTAATCGTAGGGTTCTCCGCCCACACCGATTTTTTCTTACTTGTAGAATTTTTGTCACAGTCATAACTTTTACACGAAAGGTCCGATTCGAATAATTTCAAGAGAAATTTACATATGTACATAATCAACCCGTACTTTTTTGTGGATAATTATAAGTAAAAACAATTTTACAATGTAAAAGAAGTGGTAAAAACATCAGAAAGGCCATTATGCTGCAAATATTTTTTATAGAAGCGGTGATAATACAAGGCATTAACAAAACAAAATCGATGATTTTGTTACATTCAATAAAATAATCTGATGATCTGAATTTTGATGAATCGATTGCGAATAAACAATCAATGCAAGTTAAATGAAATTTCAGGATAATAATTCATATCAGGTGTGCCAGTAATGATGTGGACAATAAACAAAATCCTATAACAATATGGGTATATGTATTATATATTCAGGTGACATTCACTGAGACCTAGAGGATATAATATTATGCAGTATTCTACTACTCAGTTCCTAAGGAAAGTCTCAGAGACTCGTAGTTTCTTTTGTTCTATTTCTTGGAGGAAATACAGAATCTTCCCTGTTTTTCGGTGTTACCTATTTCTTTTAGTGTTACGTTGGTGCGGTTACCTAAAAGGGTGTTTCAGGTTATCTCTTTGCTAGTTTATGTGCTATTTTCTTTCCTTCTATTCCAGTGTGACCTGGAACCCACAGTGGGGTATAAATATGCTGTTCTTGCCTGGTTTATTCAGTTTCCGTAGGTATTCCCATACCATTTTAGAAATGATTACGCAAGAACTCTATGCTGCTCGCCCCAAGTTTTCCTTGCCAGATCTCTACTGATTTATAAAACCATTTTTAGCAATATGAATTGTTTGCAAATTCAAAATATGATCCTACTACAGTACAAACATGTTTTGTTACAAACAAGTATTATTAATGTACTGTATTCCGGTCCTGGACTCGTAGAAGTGAAGTTGAGGTCTCGGCTTGTGGCTTTATCGGCTAGTAATGGGGGAGAACAATGCCCTAAATGCAGCTGATGCCTTCACTTGCTTTCTCTTGCTCGCTGAATGGGCCCTTATTTTGACATTCACCTTACGTGCTGAATTATTTACGATTGGAGACATCTAAGGTACACGTGGTGAAGAACTGACATTTTTATTAATAAATTGTATGAAAGAAGTAATTTAGTGTATGATGTGATAAAAAATACACTTTTAAAAACGATATCATAATAGTTACATATTGGAAAAATATTATTATAACATTCTACTGTAAAACCAATTTTTTACCACTGGCAATATTTTCTGGAAAAAGTTCTTTTTGATTGAGAATTTGGTTCTTAACATTCTTGAGCCCTTAAGCCATATTGAATACACAAAATCAAAAAAATTGATAAACACATTATTTTATATCGAAAAAATAACAACAAACGAGTGTTGTTAACATCACTAAAATAAGCAATAAAGCACTATAAATTTAAGTATAATACAATTCAAAAAAATATATACAGCGTTGCTGAAAAGTCTCGCACCAAGAGATTATCTTTGAAACGGATGGAAGGAAAGTTATGAAATTCTAGGACGATGAATGAGACTCTATTCTGCATATTTTAGAGCAAATGTCAAATGTTTTTGAAGTCAGCGTTTAGCGTACGGCCGCCATCTTGAATTTTTTCAAATGACAACCTAGGTCGTGTGACCCATCAAAAAAAAGCTTATTTTTTTCTCTTTCCAAAAATAATCCCAATGTATCGCTTTACTACAAAATGTCCTATAAAATATCGTTTTCATTTTTCTAAATTAAAGTGTACCGTACCTACTAATTACTTGGACTTGTAGGTTTTTAACAAAAAACAAAAAACAATAGTAGGCATTAAAAACGTCAACCACATCATTAGTTCATTATTTATGTACAAATTGTCAAAACTGATTCAAATTAGCACGAAATTTAAAAGTAAATTAAGAATAATGGCACATTTATCAGAAAAACAACGCATCCAAATCTTAATGTTAGTTGGATATGGTGATCGCAAACGTACCCAAGACGAAGTAACTCATCTTTTTAACGATTTAAATCCTGAACGCCCTCCTTTAAGTAGATCTACAGTTATGAGATTAGTAAATAAATTTAATGAAACTGGTAGTGTAAAAGATATTCCTAGGTCTGGTAGACCAAAAAGTGCAACTAATGAAGGTAAAACTTTAGATGTTCTATTAGATGTTCAAGAAAACCCTAAAACATCTACAAGTATATTGGCAAGAAATCACGGTATTTCTAGACAGTCTATACAAACTATTCTGCATAAAAATAACTTTCATCCTTATAAAATTCAAAATCTTCAACAATTGGGCGAGGATGATTTTGATAGGCGATTACAATTTTGTGAAATAGTTACAGAGAAAATAAGGATGCAAAACAATTTCTTAGATTTTTTGGTATTCAGTGATGAAGCCACACTTTGCTTGAACGCAGAGGTCTAGAACTATCGATAGCCGTACCATCGACAGTTATCGATAGTTTTTTCTAAACCATCGATAATTATCGATAGTTTTCGATACTCTGAAAGACTGGTAATTTTAAATAATTTAAAGTGTTAGTGGAACGTAAAACACAGGAACAGTAAAACTAAAGTACGCAAAATAAAACTAACCACTAAAACTCTAAAAGTGAGTGGAACGTAAACACAGGAAACTGGAAAAGTAAGAGTAAAACTAAAATTCACTTCATTAAATAACAAGTGAGGTGACATATGACAGGACAGACAGGTGACAGTTAGTGAGAGGTTAAAGTGTTAAAAAACAAAATATGCCACAAAACGACAAAACCAGAGATAAAACTCGAAAACAGATACTTCGTCTTCTTTTTTCCTCCTTTGTTCATATCAAAACATGTTTCGATATGGTGTGTCCACTCATATACCACTATCGAAAACTATCGATAACTTTTCAAAACTATCGATTGTGTTCGATAGTCATAAACATCGATAACTATCGATAGCGGTATCGATAGTTCTCGACCTCTGCTTGAACGGTTCTGTTAACAGACATAATTGTCGGTACTGGTCAGATTGTAATCCGCACTGGATGGAGGAGGTTCATACACAGCGTCCACAAAAAGTAAATGTGTGGGCGGGTTTGGTGAAAAACCATTTGATCGGTCCTTTTTTTATTGAAGGTACGCTGGCCGGTGCTAAATATCTTGACTTACTCCAAAATGAAATTATACCTGAAATAAATCGATTATTTCGTAATATGAACGTTTACTTTCAACAAGACGGCGCACCTCCACATTATCAAAGAGACGTTAGGCAATATTTAAATACAATTTTCCCTCAGAGATGGATTGGTCGAAGAGGTGCAATTGAGTGGCCGGCAAGATCACCCGACTTGACACTACTCGATTTTTTTCTCTGGGGCTTTTATGTAAACAGACAAACTAACTTAAACTATTTAAAGGATCGCATACGTCTCGAAATGCAGGGAATTACTCCACAAATGATCAACGATTCTATTCGTAGCTTTGAAGAGAGATTGTATCATTGTCAACAAACAAATGGCCAGCATTTTGAGCACTTATTGTAATGAAGTATTTGCAACTTAAATAATTATTGTTTAGTTTATAAATTTCTGTAACACGCAGTTTTGATTAAAATTATAATTTTAATATTTTTGTTAAATTTCTATCATAATATCCGAGTCAAGTTAAACATTGGGATTATTTTTGAAAAGAGAAAAAAATAAGCTTTTTTGTGATGGGTCACACGACCTGGGTTGTCATTTGAAAAAATTCAAGATGGCGGCCGTACGCTAAACGCTGATGTCAAAAACATTTGACATTTGCTTTAAAATATGCAGAATGGGGTCTCATACATCGTCCTAGAATTTCATAACTTTCCCTTTATCCGTTTCAAAGATAATCCCTTGGTGCGAGACTTATCAGCAACGCTCTATATCCTATCGAACATGACTTCTGTCATAACTGGACTATGTTGCCAAGCCGATGAAATAGTATGAGAATCTAGCAAAGGTCAAATGAAGTTTATCAAATATTCTTCTTTTCATTTGGCTATAGATTTATACTTTAGTTTTAGTACAAACTTCAATTTCCACTTACCCAACAGATAGGTACTACTTTTATTTGTTAATACCACAGCACTTTTATTTTGAAAATTATGCAATTATCCACATAATATGAAATAGTATGCCTAAATATTAATTATGCTATATATAACTTTTAGGATAATTAGTAATCACATGCTGTAAGCTCTACATATCTTCCGTTAATAAAAAAGGTTCTGAAACTGGATCACTCTTTCAAGGTAGGTCATTTTATTTTATAATCTTTAAAGCAAACCTTCTGAACAAGTTTCATAACCTAGAATTAATAGTTTATTTTTATTTTGTAAATATATTTTGGAAGGCGTTTTAAATACTTAATTAGGTAATTTCTCATGTATGTCATATATTATAATCGCTGTAAATTTACCACAGCCACAGTTTAAGTTATTTCAATAGCAACGAAAGGCAAAGGAATATTTAAGCGACCACGATTGTGCGCATAAAACAAAAGGTAGTACCTCCAGAGACCTAGGTACGAGCAGTACGATCGAATATCGCCGTATGTGTTAAAAACGCCATTTTTATGGACAATTTAGTTAATTCAGTTAATTTAGTGTAAGTAAGACTAGCAATTCGAATCCGCGGTGAACTGTGGGAATACCTCGTGATCTACAACATCCTCTGAGCTGGCCAGCATTGCAGGAGAGAAGATAAAGTACCGGTAAGTCGCTTTCCAGTTTTTTCGTTGCTACGTATATATCGTCTTTTTTGTTGTTATTCTTAAATCATTTTGTTTCAAACACTGTGGATAATTTACAGCCCTAGCTCAGCTTCCATTTTTCTTGAGCTATTGCTCGAGTGGTCCTTCGAAAGTTTTTCATCAAAACTATTGCCCCTCGAAAACATTGGTCCCGGTTCGAGCCGGATCCAGAACATCTTAAAATACGGTGTTTCGAACGCATTCCAAAAAAAAAAAAAAATATATATATATATATATACATTTTTAGGTGAATTTATAAATTCATAATTTTTTAATTATTAGTCTCGCTTGACCTCCATTAAATTTGAGTATTTCAGGCCATCAAGGTGTAAAAATTATAAGTATCGAACGCGCATAGTAATTAAACATACTACTCCCACTTTCTCTGAATTTACAATTATTAATAATTCTAGTTCTTATCTTGGTACATCACCGTTTGTTTACATTTCAATCAATTAAAATCAAACTTTCAAAATTGCTAATACTCGCTCACCTGAGATAGAAACATTTTTCCAAAATATCAGGATGTCGGCTCAATTAAAGAAGATTGAAGCGCTTCGCAATGTACACATTAATCGAATGAAATGGCTGCATCAATTAGCTAAAGACTGTGTTGATGATGAAAGTAAAAGATCGCTATTACAGGTTAGAATTCTAGATATTGACGATATTAAACAAAATTTTCTTATATATCAAAATCAATTGTTTGAGGCTTATGCACAAAATCTAGAAAGATTTGACGAAGAAACTCCCTTTCTTCAAAATTTTGAGGATGCTTATTACGAAGTCAAAAACATTGGAACACAAATTTTTGAGACTAAACCAGATACGCAGTCTGCTGCACAAGTCACTTCACCTCAAAGTTCAAATGTTTCCGATCCTGATCGCTTTATCGCTTCGCTAATGCCTAGGTTACGTATAGTAGAATTTCATGGTGATCTTACGAAGTTTCCCACATTTATTGATATGTATAATAGTTCTATACACAATAATCCAAATATTCCTACACACGCTAAATTTAATTTACTTCTGTCGTACCTAAAAGGGCCGCCGCTAAATGTTGTTAAGCATTTACCAATAAATGATGCAAATTATATAATCGCTTATAATGCATTACTTAAACGCTACCATAATCCACGGTTATCTGCTCAAACCTACTGGCGATCGCTATTTAATTTTCCTCCAATAAGAGATGAAAATCCCGAAACTCTGCGCACACTTTTAGATGTATTTTCTGAAAATATCGAGGCACTTAAAACTCTTGATTACGATCCATCCCAATGGTGTTTTCCACTCGCGAATATTTTATTAGATAAGTTACCGGAAGTGCTACTTTCCCGCTTTGAGCTCGCCAATCAAAAGGCCAACGAGATGCCTAAATATCAAGAAATCTTCGATTTTCTTGAGGCACAGTGTCATTCCCTTTATTCACTACAATCTAAAAATAAGCCCAAAATTTATAAAAATATGTATACAAACAATAAAAGTAATAATGGATATCACACTAAAACTTTATTAAGTACGCAACCAGTCCATAGCAATCACACTCATCTCAAATGTATCGTTTGTGGTGATAACTCGCACTCAATTTATTTCTGTACTGTCTTTAAAAATAAACCTGCATACGAGCGCTTCACTTTCGCAAAACAAAAAAAACTTTGTTTAAATTGTTTGAGTTTTTTACACGATACAAGCTCATGTCAAAGCTCACGCTCCTGTCGCTTTTGCCCAGGAAATAAAAGACATCATTCTTTAATTCATGTAGATCGCAACTCTAATAATAATAATTCACAATATCCCCAAATAAATTCTAACGTTAATTTTTCTCAACAAATTCCAAATCATATCCCTACTCATTCTTCGGCTCTCTTGCCACAAAATTGACAGCAACCCTCCATGACGTCTGCGTCAAGTTTTTCGCTACAAAATCATTTGCCGCATCAGTCAAGCAATAATAGTTCCATTAATCTCGCACAACAAGGTATCACTCCTTCATTTTATGCAGTTCAAAATTCGCCCAACCAACATACACCGTCTGATAATCAACCGGAAATTTCCGCACCTTCGCGCAATACTTCGGAAAGTAACTTTATGCAAACTAATACTCATTGTGGTTTTACTACTGCTCAATCAAAAACGTTATTGTCTACCGTGCAGGTTCAAATCCAGGACATTCGTGGTAGTTTTCAAAAAGTAAAAGCTATTTTAGATAGTGGTTCAGAAAGTACTTTTTGTAGTTTAAAATTGGCTCAACAGTTAGGACTGCCTAGGAAATCTTGTCACTCAAAAATTCAAGGTATTGGAGGAAATAGTATGACATCAGATCTTGGTACAATTTTTTTAAATATATGCAGCATTCAAAACCCTAATACTTTTGTATCAACACATGCTCTGGTTGTGCCAAAAGTATGTACTAATTTACCCTCTGAACAAATAAATATTGATACTTGGCATTTTGTCAAAAACTTACCCTTGGCCGATCCAACTTTTAATACTCCTGCTCCTATTCATTTATTAATTGGTATGGATTTATACCCATTAATAATTCAAGGGGAAAAATTAATTAGCTCAAACCCGAATCACCCGTTTGCTATGAATACTATTTTTGGATTTATTCTAATGGGACCAATTAATCGCTCCTTAAATCAACCCTTATGTCCAGACCCCCCAATTAACGCTTTATTTTGTCAGAATGAAAATGACCTGCTCTCCAATTTAGTTTCCAAATTTTGGGAGATCGACACGGTTCCGCAGAAAACATCTTTAAAACCTGAGGATGAAATATGTGAAAATTATTTCCAAGAAACTTGGTCGCGTGATAATGATGGCCGATATGTGGTCTCGTTACCTTTTAGAGAGATTGGTATCAATTCACCCCAGTTTCCAGGTATGAAACAAATTGCCCTTAGTCGTTTTTTGTCTCTGGAAAAAAGGTTATTGAGAGATGAAACTTTGTATTTGGAATATTCTAAATTTATGAAAGAATATCTCGATCTTAACCACATGGAAGTCGATATACAAAACGAATTAGATAGTTATTATATACCTCATTTCGCAGTAATTAAAAATGAAGCTCTTACTACAAAGTTACGTGTAGTCTTCAATGCCAGTGTTCCAGATCCCATTTCCAATATTTCGCTTAATCAGATTTTATTACCAGGGCCTAAATTACAAAAGGACATAGTTCAAATTTTGTTGAATTTTCGCATTAATCCAGTTACGTTAACCTGTGACATACAAAAAATGTATCGCGGAATCAAAGTAACGCCGGCGCATCAAAAATATCAAAAGATATTTTGGCGATTTAATCCCACTGACCCAGTTTCCGTTTATAAATTAAACACTGTTACGTATGGTGTCAATTGTTCACCATATTTGGCTTTACGCGTTCTTCAGCACTTAGCTGAATCCGAGTACGAAAATTTCCCTCGCGCCGCTAATGTAATCCTAAATGACACATACATTGATGATGTCACGACTTCGTGTTCTTCCGTAGAGGAAGCTCTAAGTTTGCAAAAGGAACTCACGCTTTTGCTAGGAAAGGCTGGTCTTAAATTACATAAATGGTCTAGTAATAAAACCGAAGTTCTTTCACTTGTAGATCCTTCTTTAGTAAATCCTGCGGCACTTTCGATGGATTCTGATGATATCACAAAAGTTTTAGGTCTATGTTGGCACCCTTCTGCAGATGAATTTCGTTTCTATGTAAGGCCTGGTGAAGGAAAATGTTCAAAAAGAACTCTTTTGTCCTTCCTTGCCCGCTGCTACGATCCCCATGGTTATTTAACCCCGGTAACTTTTACCCTAAAATACCTAATTCAACAAATGTGGCAATCCGGCATATCTTGGGATCAAACTCCAAGTACCACCATTGTACGTCAATGGCAGTGTTATAAAAGTGAATTTAAATGGTTAGAGGATTTTCGTTTACCTCGTCATATAGACATTACCAATACAGAATTTATAGATATTTGTGGATTTGCTGATGGCAGCGAACTGGGATATGCTTGTGTTATTTATTTACGAGTTTTTCGTCGTAATAAATACTTTGTTTATTTCGTTATCTCAAAAAGTCGAATCGCTCCTTCTAAAAAAGTCTTAAGTATTCCTAGGATTGAACTTTTAGCCGCTACCCTTCTTTCTGAAATGTTGAGATACACGTATGAAACGTTCTCAATGAAAATTAAAATAAATAATATTTATGCTTTCTCGGATGCAATGGTCGTATTGCACTGGGTGAAATCGCATCCAAGTAAATGGAAATCATTTATCGCGAATCGCGTCTCTTTAATTCAGGAAAATGTTGGTCCTGAATGTTGGTTTTATGTGCCTACTCACTTAAATCCCGCGGATGTCGCAAGTCGCGGCTGCTCACCAAGTGACCTTTTGCACCATCCTCTATGGTGGGCTGCGCCAGATTTTTTACAAACGTCCTTAGATAGATGGCCAGTAAAAAATAAATTTTTGAAAAGCTCTGAGTATCTAGAATCAGAAACACGCAAACATGTTGCGTTAACTGCTATACAAAGTAAAGGTGAAAATGAAAATTTCTTGGATGTATTGTTAAAGAATAATTCAGATTTTTGCACAACTCAGTTTTGTCTGGCGAGAGTTCTGCGCTTTATTAATAACTCAAGAGTACCCAAACAAGAAAGAAAATTGAGCAATATTGATTTCTCCGATCTTTTTTCTGCGTTAAAATGCTTGGCCAAGTATGAACAAAACAAATATTTTACGGATATAATCGAAAATATTAAAAATAATGCGAAATGTATCAAACCGATACAAAAATTATGTCCAATTCTTGATAAAGAAGGACTTCTTAGAGTCGGTGGTCGAATTCAACAAGCTGCTATTTCTTATAGTCAAAAGCATCCAATTATCTTGCCGCGTGAAAGCCGACTTGCATTTTTATATGTTGAATATATGCACAAAAAATATTTACATGTTGGTGTTCAAACCGTTCAATATTTAATAACACAAACTTTTTGGATTTTAAACGCTAAGAGACTCATTAAAACAGTTTTATCCAGATGTGTTCGTTGTTATAGGGTTAAACCTCAAGCGTATACACAAATTATGGGCCAACTGCCTTCTTATCGAATAATACCCCAGAAGCCGTTTCTATTTAGCGGGGTAGATTTTAGTGGTGCCATATCTATAACGCTCAGCAAACATAGAGGAGTAAAGACTCAAAAAGCATACATCTGTCTATTTGTTTGCCTAGTTTCAAAAGCTATCCATATTGAGCTAGTTTCCGATCTTACCTCCGCAGCATTTTTAGCCGCACTTCGTCGGTTCGTCGCGCGCCGAGGTTGCGTCAAACAACTATTTTCTGACAACGGTACCAATTTCGTTAAATCAAATAAAGAACTGTTATCGCTTGCCCAAAAAGCTTGTACAAAGGAAGCAATCGCTTGGAATTTTATACCACCCTCAGCACCCCACTTCGGGGGTATTTGGGAATCAGGGATAAAATCCGTGAAACACCACTTAGTACGCACCATAGGTGAACAAATTTTTACTTATGAAGAACTTTATACGGTTCTGTGCCAAATAGAGGCGATACTAAATTCGCGTCCACTAACTCCGCAATCATCAGATCCACATGATTTGCAGGTTCTAACACCCGGACACTTTCTGACGCAAGGTCCTTTAATTTCTGTCCCTGATGAGGATTTTCTTCAACAAAATGAAAATCGCTTAACTCGATGGAATCTCATGCAACGCACTCAAGCTGACTTCTGGCGTCGATGGAGTAGAGAATATTTGAGTTCCCTCCAGGTAAGAAACAAGTGGTTAGAACCTTGCAAAGAGCCTAAGATGGGAACGCTTGTTCTCATCAAAGATGAGCTATTACCGCCACTGCAATGGCGCGTTGGGCGCATAACTGAAATATTTAAAGGACCGGATGGTCATGTTAGGGTGGCGACTGTTCAAACTATGTCGGGTAGTTTCAAAAGACCGCTTATCAAATTATGCCCCCTTCCCATTGATTCAGATGAAGGGATGTAGAAAAATAGTTATCATTTTGTTAAAAATGAACCCATTTTTGGTGGGCTGAAATGAACAAGTTTCATAACCTAGAATTAATAGTTTATTTTTATTTTGTAAATATATTTTGGAAGGCGTTTTAAATACTTAATTAGGTAATTTCTCATGTATGTCATATATTATAATCGCTGTAAATTTACCACAGCCACAGTTTAAGTTATTTCAATAGCAACGAAAGGCAAAGGAATATTTAAGCGACCACGATTGTGCGCATAAAACAAAAGGTAGTACCTCCAGAGACCTAGGTACGAGCAGTACGATCGAATATCGCCGTATGTGTTAAAAACGCCATTTTTATGGACAATTTAGTTAATTCAGTTAATTTAGTGTAAGTAAGACTAGCAATTCGAATCCGCGGTGAACTGTGGGAATACCTCGTGATCTACAACATCCTCTGAGCTGGCCAGCATTGCAGGAGAGAAGATAAAGTACCGGTAAGTCGCTTTCCAGTTTTTTCGTTGCTACGTATATATCGTCTTTTTTGTTGTTATTCTTAAATCATTTTGTTTCAAACACTGTGGATAATTTACAGCCCTAACTCAGCTTCCATTTTTCTTGAGCTATTGCTCGAGTGGTCCTTCGAAAGTTTTTCATCAAAACTATTGCCCCTCGAAAACACCTTCAAAATGCTGTATGTATGTATGTATGTATGTATGTATGTATGTCTTTTGGGGTAACATTCACTGAGACCTAAAAGATCTATTGTGCCCTCTTACTTCTACTTAGTTCCTGAGGAAAGTCTCAGAGACTAGTAGCTCCTTTAGTCCTATTTCCCCGAGGGATTTTAGGATATCTGCAGGCTTCAACTTAGGTAACTGTCCCTCTTCTATCCAGTAGTCTCCCAGGTGCTGTGCCCTAGGATTCTGAATTGCTGTGCAATTCGCAAGTATGTGGATGGAGGATTCTTCTTCCATTCCACAAAACCTACAATCTTCTTCCTCCACTATTTTGAGCTTCTTAAGGTGCCCATTCATGCGACAATGTCCCGTTAGGATTCCTGTTAAAACTCTTAGTGCAGTTTTGCTTTGACTTATGCATTCATTTGATCTCAACAGGTTGTAGTCACCCAGAAGAATCTTTGATTGCCTAAGCCCTACTAGATCTTTCCAATTGTCAGATCTTCTCTTTTCTTCGGCTTTACCTATTTCTTCCAATATTACATTGGAGCTGATTCCGCAAAAAGGTTCCGGCCCCCAAAAGGGTATTTCACTCCCCCTCTTTGCTAGTTCATCTGCTATTTCGTTTCCTTCTATTCCAGTGTGTCCTGGAATCCACAGTAAGGTGACTATATTGTTCTCGCCTAGTTCATTAAGTTTGCCTAGGCATTCCCACACCATTTTGGAACTGATTACACAAGAACTCAGCGCTTTAATGGCTGCTTGACCATCAGACATTATGATAATCCTTTGCCTTCTATATCCTTTGTTAATATTGAACTGGGCACACTTTCTTATTGCGTGAATTTCCGCTTGAAAGATACTTGGGGTTTTTCCCAAGCTTTCAGAGTGTTTGGTGCCGGGCCCGTACACTCCTATCCCAGTTCCTTCTATTGCTTTTGAGCCGTCTGTGTACCATTGAATGGCATTCTTTCCAAGTCTGGTAATGGTATTTGGATCCCATTCCTTCTTGTTGCTTAATTCCGTAACGAATTTCTTTGAAAAGTTATACTTTTTCATCATACCATCTTGTGGCATGTCCCAGGTTGTCTGATTTCTAAGAAGTGAAGAGGTGGTTTTCTTTTTAATGATTCCCTCTCTACTTAGTCTGTATCTTGTTCTTTCTGCAACACTCTCCACCACCATATGTAATGGTGTGAGGTTGAGAATCACTTCCATTGCTGCCGTTGGGCATGTACTCATTCCTCCTGTTATGCATATACAGGCTAGTCTTTGAATTTTAGAGAGGTTTTCTCTCGTCGTCAAGAGGCTAGTTCTACTACTCCACGCAATGGCTCCATAAGTGATAATTGGTCTCACTATGGCAGTGTACATCCAGCTCAGGATTTTTGGTTTACAACCCCAGTTTCTCCCTGCCAGATTCCTGCACACCATTAGAGCCATTTTTGCTTTGTATGTAATCTCCTTCTCGTGTTTGTTCCACAGGAGTTTGCTGTCTAGAGTCAAACCTAGATACTTGACTTCTTGTCTCCATTCAACATCGTTCCCATCAAGTTTAATGGTTTTGAGGTTGAGTTTTCTTTTCTTAGTGAAGGCTATCAATATGGTTTTGGTGGGGTTGATGCTGAGTCCCACTTGCCTACACCAGCTATTTGTATAGTTCAGACCCTTTTGTACGATGTCACAAAGGGTGTTTTCAAATTTTCCCCTGGCTGTTATGACAATATCATCGGCATTTCCTTGGCAGGATATTCCGAGGTCCGTCAAACCACACAGGAGTTCGTCAACCGCCAGACTCCACATTAATGGGGATGCTACTCCTCCCTGTGGGCATCCTCTGGTTGTGCAGATGGAGACAATGTCTTTGCTCGTTCTCGTCTCTGCTACTTTGGTGGTGAGCAGTTCCGACATCCATTTGGATGTTGTGCTGTCTACACCTCTTCTATTTAATGTTCTCTTGACAGCCTCATGTGGAGTGTTGTCAAAAGCTCCTTCTATGTCCAAAAATGCACATACTACAGTTTCTTGGTTGTCTAAGGCACCTCGGATATCCTCCGTCAGTTGTACCAGTGCAGTCTCCGTAGATCTGCCTGCCCGGTAAGCGTGCTGATACGGGTGGAGAGGTAGTCTCTCTAGGATTTCCGTTCTAATATAGTTGTCAATAGCTTTTTCCATCGTTTTAAGCACAAACGATGTTAGGCTAATTGGTCTGAAGGATTTGGGGTTTGTTGTGTCCCTTTTTCCAGCTTTTGGGATGAAGGTTACTATTGCCCTTCTCCATGCTTCTGGTATATAACCCAGTTCCAAACTACTTCCACTAATTCTAACCAAATGTGGAAGAATTTCGTCTTGTCCTTGCTGGAGCAATGCTGGGAAAATCCCATCTGCTCCAGGTGCTTTGAAAGGTGAAAAGGTGTTCATAGCCCATTTCAACCTATCGTTACTACAAATGTGCTTGGCCATTGTAGTACTTTCTCTTGAAGGCCTGTTATGACCTTCGAGAGGATTAACTCCTCTGTTTGGGGTACTTCCAGGAAAATGAGCTTCTAGTAAGAGTCGCACTCTTTCCTCCTCATTTTCGGTAAATGCTGTAGAAAAGCCGGTATCTGAAGATGAATATACAGGGTGTCCCAAGAATGAGAGGCCAAAAATATGCACCTCCTATCTCTACACATTTATTGAGCCTACGAATAATATTTCGTTGTACTTGAAACAACATTCCTGGATTGTTCCTTATAGCATCGCAATGGAAATAAATTCGATCCAACAATTCATTCCTTGTTTGTATGGATGTTGCATATACCAAACTTTTCAGGTAGCCCCAGAGGAATGAATCTATTGGATTTAGACCCGAACTACGCGGGGGCCATAAATTTGGACCTCCCCTTCCAATCCATTGGGGGTATGCAACGTTTAAGTGATCACTTACCACAATGCTTAAATGAGGTGGAGCACCATCGTGCATGTACCACCTATTAATTCTGATTTGTATAGGTACATTTTCCAATAGGTAATTTAAATGATTTTCCAAAAAGTCTAAATAAACTGTCCATCTAAACGACCATCAATTATAAATGGACCAACTAAGTGGTTTCCAATTATCCCAGCCCAAAAATTTACCATAAACCTTTGTTGATGCCGTGTCTGAATTATGCCGTGTGGATTCTCATCGGCCCACAAATGTAAATTATGAGAATTGACAAGGCCATTTCTCGTAAATCCCGCTTCATCAATACTGAGTTAATAATATCTCGATTATGTCTTTGTTTTTCTAAAAACCACCGCGCATATTGAAGGCGTGCTGGATAGTCTCCTGGATCCAAACCCTGTACTTTTTGAAGATGGTACGGACGTAAAAGATTTTCTTGAAGTATTCTATGCGCGGTGGTTTTTTAAACATTATGCTGGATCCCAAGTTTTCTAACACTTGATGTAGGTTTCATCTAAGAAATCTTGCTCTAAAACAAGGGTACGGATATTTCTTACGGGACCCACACCTTCCGTATAAATGTACCTAACAATAAAATGTATAGTTAAGTCACGAATCTTTCTCGTTACGTCATAACTCATAAGCATCCAAATCAAATTAATAAGACAGTTTTCACCAGCGGCGCATCATTGTTAGAGAGTTCTGTATGTATTTCTGGTGATCTAATTAAGAGGAAATAAATAAAAACCAAATTTAACATATCATAGTTAGACTACAATTTGAAATTCTACAAATAAATTGTTACAAAACTTACCTCTTGAATGGCATTTAACGGCAGAAGTGGTCCGCCGACAATGGCGACGAACTTCAATGGTGACAGAATGATTTCCGCAAAAAGTGACGTTTCGCTTAAGTACAATCGTTGTCACAACACAAGACAGAGTGACAAACCGATAAAGATGTAATGGCGTTTGTTTTAATTGGACATACGCGGTCAGCGATATCGAAATAAAATTAGAGTGTCTTTGATACAATCAGGGAAGTATGACGTAACGGCAAAGATTCGTGATTTTTACTGTATTACCTTTTAAAAAGCATAATTGCAATATTTCATAAAATCATACCTTTTTCTAGTAAATTTCTGTCAACACGATCAAAACTTTTTCTGTCTGGTAAAATTCTATTAGGAAAATGTTCAGAATAAAGTCTCCTTGCTTCGCGAGAATTTCCAGATGCCTTTTCATACATTAAATGCATATCTGCATATTCATTGAACGTATATTCTGCCATTTCAAACAATACAGAAATAATTAAAATATTCTTATTTAACTCCGAGTATGGCAAATAAATTGACAGCTTCCTACATGATAAAACTAAATTTTCTAGACTAAAGGAGAGTTAACTAATGCATATGACAAATAATTGACGGCAGCCCACTTGGTTATAACCCATTTCCTAAATAATTATAGAATCTGAATGTGCTCTGCGGTGTCATATTTCTCGGAAACCACTGATGTTATCGACTCGGACAAAGGGTACCTTTTTTTCACAAAAATAGATGGAGAATAAACTGACAGTATTTTAAAGTTAGTTGCCTTGTCACTTTAAAAGTTCTGACCTTTTATCCGGTGAGTCAAGTCTGATCCTGACTCTCTGCAACATTAGTATACTTACTGGTATGGACAAAATAAATGAATTGATGTACTTGACAATCCACCAAATTTTCATCAAGTTCGAAATTATAGTTATGAATAAAAGTGTATTTTTAATTTCTAACATTAAAGCCCTATAACTCAACAAAGGAGGTCCGTAGAAAAAAAAGTTATGTGAAGTACTGACATAATTCTAACACCACCTACTCATTCCCAAGTAAGTATATATATATTTTTGAATAACTTTTGACCTACTAATTTCTCTATTTATTAGCTCTAAAGTGGCAAAACTGATTGACAGTGGATTGAAGAAGCAAACGAATGACATAATACAAGTGAACATCTCTGCTGTTCTGACACTTTGGTCACGTTCGACGGAATTTTTATTCTATGAACCATATTAAAATGTTATTACTAGAAATATTTGGTTATCCACAATCATTTTTATAAAAGATATATTCTACTGAGAATGAATATTATTTGACAACAATTTTTTGCAGTTTAAAACTTCAAAACATTTACATTGCCGTTATCAATATCGAACAAAAACGAGCAAAAAAATCGTGTTTTGAAATGTTTATTATATTCTCTTTTCAGTATTTGTTGTTACAGCCGCAACAGAAATACAGTATCTGTGAAAATTTCAACTGTCTAACTATCATGGTTCATAAGATACAGCCTGGTGACAGACAGACGGACAGCGAAGTCTTAGTAATAGGGTTCATTTTTTACCCTCTGGGTACGGAACCCTAAAAAGGACAATCAGGCAACTACTCTTGCTGAAATTAGTGTATCTCTACTACGGACTGTGCAAAAGTAGCACTATGAACAAAGCTCCATGTAGATGCTATCGAAAATTTCAAATGTATTATTTTTGATTTTTGTTTTCTCTTCCTACAATGAGGTTAATACTCTTTCGCCATGATCAATTGAGGATAATTCTGAAAAAAAGTCATTTGGTTGTGAAAATCAATCGTAAACAAGGTCCGGCAAACCTCTTTTGATGTTCTATTGTGTATAACACATATTTATTCGAAAGATATATATGTTAAGGGTAATTAAAATCAATTACATCAACGGTTTCCTAATACGGGACTTAACAAAACTTTGATTTATGGGGTTATGTTAAGAATTTTGTTTATCATAAACCACCTGATAAAACAGAATAGTACAAGTATTCAGATCTATTACACCTCAGATGCTAAGAAACAGTGAGAACGCCTACTTAGACTTTTACCAAAAATGTTTTTTTTAATAACTTTTAAACGACGAAAAATAGGTACAGAGAGTAGATAGCAAAGTTGAAGGGGATAAAATTCAGTATCCATTGGTGAATACTTTTATGAAAAATTTCCATGGAGATTTTTGGAATGTAAAATTAATTAACACCATCCTGTACAAAATGAAAATTTCAAACTGACTGGGCCATGCTTAAATGTCAAGACTGGACCATGCCTAATTCCCAGGACTGTTACGACATTTAATGTTAAAATATTTAGATTATTTAATGTCCAGCAGCGAAGTTTTTCACTTAATGTCTCTTTCGTTGACACTTCTTCACTATTATGATGTGAAAAGCTATATGCAGCGTCACCTGGAAGTTGGTCATCATTATTATTTTTCAAACAATCACTGCTACTACTTTTTGAATCGTTATAACTACTACTCTCAGAGTCATTATCACCTGTACTGATAGAATCCAGTCTTGGCCCAAGCTTGGGTAATTATTGGCATGGCCAAGGCTGGGTCAAACAGCCTGGCCCATGCATAGGCCAATACAGGTCCAGGCTTGGCCCCTTTGTCGATTCTGGGGGTTTCCTACATGGGTACATAAATTCAACCTCATAAAAGTATTTGCTCACTCGCCTTTTCTCCAAGATTTATTGACTGAGCGCGATTTCTATGTTAATAAAAAAACGAATCTCAATTAAAAAAATAGATAATTCGACTCCAAGACTCCTGAAGATACAAAAGTAAATATGCTGAAACATGGAGAGATTTAGAAGTAATAGCTTTGAAATCGTCCTTGACCTAATTGACAAATATTTCAAATTAGAAATGGATTGATTATCTACCATAAAAGGAAAAAAAACCAACCTGCGATATGTGATAATTATAAAATATCTTAGGACCAAGAAAGGATTAAGTCAAACATTAAAAGAGTGTGTATAATTGAATTCCAGCTATACAATGAAGTGTATCGACTTTTAGTAGCTTCTATACTTAAATATCCGTGAAATTAAGTCTTTTATCACGGCAAGTTTTTCTTGGTCCTTTTTTTGTTTTCATGAATATTACATCTTTTCTCTTTTTTTGTATTTACGTTCATCCAAAATCGAATTTTTAAATTATTCACGTATTGACTCAGCTGAAATTTTCAACCTCAGGCCACAAAAAAGTGACTTAGTGAAACTTGTTATTACACACGAATCGACATTTGATATGTGACCTTTAAATATAACAAACTTTATTAGCATTTAATGAAAATTCATTCTTTTACTTCTTAAAAGCGCCAAAAAAGCATATAAAAAGTTTTTTCATATTCTAATGATGTAAATTTGTTATATGAGGCAATAATTGTTGTTTGTTATTGTATAAGCATTGTAGGTTACAGAGTGGTCTGGAAATAGTTCTACCCCATACTTGATTGTATTTATTTGATGTAAAAATTCAAATACACAGGTTTCAATTAATAGGTTAGGTTAGGTTTATGGTAAGTGGGTCTATAAGGCCCTCCACTGCGACTCGCAAGAGTCTATTGTGGCTCACACCTATTCAGATTTCACCAAACAAATTCAGCTTCTTAACAAAGCCGATTAGCTTATTGGGTGAATGATTTTTCAGGTCCGAGGGCGAGAGAGCATCCCTGCCAAACATCAGATACCTGACTCGAGCTGCGGCAAGGCAGGCACAAATTATATGCTCTGCTGTTTCATCATCTTCCAGACAAAGACGGCAGGTCGGATCTTCCGACAGTCCAAGTTTTAGCATATGATGATTCAGATGACAGTTGCCTGTTAAAAGGCCTGTTAGACAGCGTAGGTCATGCCTGTTAAAGTCTAACATTTGTTTGGAGACATGCTTCGAAAGATGTATGAAAGCCTTTGAATGAACCAATCCTGGTAAATTATGTCAGAAGTCTAATGCTCTTCTTGCCGTCCAGGTATTCAGTGTTTGTTTGGCAAAACTTATTGCGATGCCAATTGTAGGTTCTGGTCCGATAGAAACACGTCACCCTTCCTTGCAAGAGAGTCTACCTTCTCGTTTCCTTCCATGCCAGAATGGCCAGGGATCCAGACCAGCAATACTTTATTGAGTTCTCCTATCGAGGAGAATTTTTTTTGGCAGTCTAATACCAATTTCGACGTTACACGGTTACACGGTTACACGGTTACACGGTTAGTGCTTTCAAAGCCGCTGTGCTGCCCGAGAAAATTTTTATTGTTCTATGTATGAAATTGGCCTGCTCCAATCTCTCCACACATGAAACAATGGCGTAAATTTCCGCCTGAAATACGGTTGCATAGGATCCTAGAGAGGTTGAGATTTCTGTCCTAGGTCTGCGCCCGTATACACCTGCACCAGAGCCTGTGGGTGTTTTTGAACTGTCTGTATACCAACACCTGTCTGCTCTTAATAGTTCATCCTTACGAAGGACCCATTCATCTCTATTTGGAATTAGGACGGTATAAGGCAGGTCGTAGTTTACTGTTGGAGGCATTATGTCAGAAGTCATTCCCAGAATACTGTGACTTTCAGTGTCCACTAGCATTCTGCTTTGTTCTGTATAAGCCTTTCCAAAAATATATGGAGAGGAGGTAGGTCCAGAAGGATTTCCATGGCAGCTGACGGTGTGGAGCTGAAAGCACCAGTAATTGCCAGGCAAGCCTGTCTCTGTAAACCAGAGAGCTTTGCTTGGGCCGTTCGCTGTAAAGCTTTTGGCCACCAGGCAATAGCTCCATATGTGATCATTGGTCTAACGATCATCACATATATCCAATAGATTTGTTTGGGTCCCATGCCCCAAGATTTTCCACAGATCCTACGACATGTCCACAAGGATAGTCTGGCCTTATGGATAACTTTTTCCAAGTGAGCGTTCCAAGTAAGTTTCATATCTAGGATAATCCCCGAATATTTTACTTCCGCTGCAAATGGAATAACCTCACCATTATAGGAAAGTGGTGGAATATCCTCCAACTTTCTTTTCCTAGTGAAGGGAACTATTACAGTTTTACCAGGGTTAACAGACATCTCTGACACCAACTGTGGACATCGTACAACGTCTTTTGGGGGATATTATAAGCTACCCTTCCTGACTTGGTCCTTGCCAAGATGACAAGGTCAATTAATAACTAGATAATTAACTGGCATAAAAAGTGAATACAGCTCTGTTCTCAAAAGTGTTTCTTCAAAATGTTTAAGTATTTAAAGAGTCTTCAAGAATATTCTTATATTATGAATTGGATTTCGACGAACATTGTTTCAATGAAATTTGTCAAATTTTATTTATGGCTGTGACTGTTTCAGAAGAAGATATATTTTTATGATACTAGCTGCCCAGTGGCGAGACTTAAATTCTCGGCCATCCCGCAAATTAACATTTGGGCCACCGTTAAAAAAAATTGTTTTGTGGAAATATATTAAAATAATACAAAAAGCAAATAACATCAAAAATTGATGAATTTACATAAACAAATCCTTCCTTGTATGTATATAATGGCTTGTCACCCCGTGTGGGGTTAAGCCGCGTATGCTTTCTAGATCCGCTTAATTGGGGCAGATCAGTCCCCGTTGTTCGTTTAAATTCTTTCACTTATGTTCCTCCATAATTTCCTATTTTTTCGTTTTTTCTTTCCAGTCTGCTACTCCTGCTCTATTGAGGTCCACCTCTACTTCATTTTACCACTTTGACCTGGGCCTACCGCGTCTCCTCCTTCCTCCTGGGTTCCACTGCAAGATATTGTAGGTTACTGACTTAGCTCCTTCACTCCATATGTGTCCTAGCCATTCAACTTGTTGTACTTTTATTCTTTTTACAATGTCTTCACCTTTCTGTTCGTCCAAAAGTTCACGATTCGTTCTAATTCTGTATTCATTCTTATTTATTTTTACAGGCCCCAATATTGTTCTCATGATCTTCCTCTCAATTCTTAATTTTTCCTCTTCCTTCTTTGTTAACGTCATCGTTTCTGCTGAGTACATCATTATTGGCCTTATTATCGTTTTATATATATTTAATATTGTTTGTTTTGTTAACATCTTGCTTTTAAGTAGTTTCTTATTTGCGTGGTAGGCTCTATTTGTAGCGATGATCTTTTCTTCAATTTCTTCATCTCCTGTGTTGTTAATAATGACCCCTAAATATTTATATTTTTTTACTTCAAATCTTTCCTTCAAGCCTTTATATTTGCAAATTCCTTTATTACATCTTCTTTGGTGATATTAGCCTCAAATGCCAATAATGAAAAATCGTATAATATTGAATATTTTCAGCTTTGACAATGATCTTTCTGTGGTAACAGTGACGGGTAGGGCAAGGAACAACAACAAAGCAGTAATAACATCTGCAAACTTTACAGACACTGTTGAGGAAACGACAACAAAGCAGTAATGACATCTACAAAGTTCACAAGGATTGTTGAAAAAGCTCGGCAAATTTCTTTCTTGAGAATAGATCATATCATTATCATTTGAAAAGGAAACTCTTGATTTTCTTGACACTTTTTCTGTAATACTTCTACCGATTTGAACATTTAATTTTCTGTGCGGACTGATAATTTTTCCGATTCCATGAAAGCTACATCCCAAAATTTATAAAATAGTTTTAAGCTAGTTTTTTTCTCCCTTTCCTTTCAAACGATGATCATTGGCAAGTTCATCAAAATACCTCTTGAACATTTTCTGTTTCTTCCAAGTAAAAGTTGGATTTATTTTACAACTAGAGGCTGTTTGTGAAGCATTTTTTTCTGACTCCTACATATCCCTATAAACTTTTAAATTTTTTGTTTGCAACAATTTTTAGACATTATTTTTGATAAAACTCTTCTGATTTTTAACTCCCTTTTTTTGCTGCTCCACTGGTATTGCTTGAATTTATATACAGTGCTATTCAAAAGTCCCCCCCCCCTTGTATCTTTTGAACGGCTACACTGACATTAATAAAATTTGGAGCGTGAAAATAAAGTGTTGTAAACTTCTCTACGAATGGTAACAGGTGACGTAATAGTAATAGATGACGTCAGAGTGCCACTCTGGGTTTAAACTAATTTTGACGGGTAAATTAAAAAAATACCAAAATTTATTATTTCACATTTAAATATTGAAGATTTTTCAGTCCGCCTCTGGTTAGTTGTCAAAAAAATTGACGTTTTCAATTTAATAGTATTTGTTGTTTTGCAAAGTTTTTTTAAATAGCTTAAATATTTAATTTAATTATTGTTTAACGAGACGTTTAAGAGTTTACATAGGCAAAATGGTACGTACTCAAGCCGACAAAGTAGCAGCTATCTTAATAATTGATGAATCTGGAAACAATCTCCATGAAGCGGAACGTTTATTTGATGAGAGATACCCATATCGCCCTATCTTGAGAACTCATTTGAGAGAGCTTCTTCACAAGTTTGAAGCAACAGGTAGTGTTCAAGATGCCAAACGATCTTGTCGACCAACATTTAGTGATGATAAAAAAATTGATATAGTTGCTGAAATGGTAGTAAACCCTACTTCCTCTTCAACTAAAGTTGCGTCTATCTGTGAAGTAAGTGAAAGTACAGTACAGAGAGCTAAAAATAAATTTCATCCATACAAGTTAAAAATGGTGCACCACCTTTCGGATGACGACCCCGACAGAAGACTCTGTGAATGTATGACAAATAAAATTAGTCAAAACCCACATTACATAAGAACAATTTGTTTTAGTGACGGAAGTACTTTTTGCCTCAATAGAAATGTGAATACACAAAATGTAAGGTATTGGAGTGACACAAATCCTCACACTTTTCGTAAACAACATACCCAATTTCCAGAAAAAGTCAATGTTTGGGCAGGTATTTTGGGAAACCACATAGTTGGTCCTGTATTCCTAAATTCAAATTTAAGCGGTGAAGTGTATTTGGAGATGTTACAAAATTCAATTGAGCCGTTAATTCTTGAAATTCTGGAAGATAATCCAGATGAATTCGGCCATCTGGAAATAACATTTCAACAAGATGGTGCTCCTGCACATTATTATGGTGCAGTAAGACGTTACCTGGATGAAGAATATCGAGGTAGATGGATCGGCCGGCGAAGTCCTCTAGAATGGCCACCTCGGTCACCAGATCTGACACCATTAGATTTTTTTCTATGGGGGTACTTGAAATCCAAGGTTTATACTACGGCACCAGATAGCATTGGCGTTTTGAAAGAGAGAATTATTATTGAAGAATGCAATGCAATTTCAGCTGACACATTCGAACGAGTACGACAAGAGTTTACTAATAGGATGTATTACTGTCAGGAAGTGGACGGAGCACATTTCGAACACTTGCTATAAGAATCCATTGTTGATATTTGGTTAATTAAATTTAAAAAAATAATTTCAATAATTTTGGTATTTATTTAATTTATCCGTCAAAATTAGTTTAAACCCAAACAAAATTAATATGGCTAAAGGGTCAATTCTATAAGAAGTGGTGAAAAATTAACGGCAAGCCGTTATATTTGACAAAGTTTCCGCTATTATAAATGTTTTAATCTATACATAGTCAAGATTAGGATTTGAATTTTAACATATATGGTGTTTAATTAAGAGTTTTCCGTTCATATTTTGAAGATTATTATGCATACAGAATAGTAAAATGGAGTTAGCAGATGGTCTAATTTTTAACGATGCGTTAAAAGTTAACATTTGCTTACAGAATTGCACCTTATGTAGCCAATGTCAATGCCTTTCAAACGAGATATCACTTGCCATAAGGTCCTATTATTGGCCATAGTTGCACTGTGACGTCATCCATTACTATTACGTCACCTGTTACCATTCGTAGAGAAGTTTACAACACTTTATTTTCACCCTCCAAATTTTATTAATGTAAGTGTAGCCGTTCAAAAGATACGAGGGGGGAGGAGATTTTTGAATAGCACTGTATATATATATTTTTAAATTTAAAACCTTTCAATCTGCGATTGTGACTCCGTAATCAAAAGGCTTTACAGCTGAAACAAAATCAACACCATTTTTACTTTAAAATATAGAGTAACACACGAATTTTATGAAATGTTACCTCCAAAAACTTTTATATTTTACATACCTACAGTAGAAACGGTGGAGCTTTACCATCACGTGACTGTTACGTCAGCAACAATATTCATATGAATCAAATCAACTCAATAGAAATAATCGTTATGACTAATATTCCAAATGTCGGCCTTTTAAGAATTGGTAATTACACAAGAAATTCAACTTTTTTAATTGTATTTATTTCATTTATATGGTTAACATCGACATATTTATTAAAACTATCGATATACTGGGTGAATAAGTTACAAAGTACAAAATTAATATGTAGTAAAATTGTAATATTCCCGTCTCACGGCATTTTAGGTGTTATGAAATGTCAAAAGTTAACGAGTTGATAATGTATTATATTCGTACTTACCAATGTCAAATGGAATAAAATCTCAAATCAGTTCTTACAAGAACTAATTTTAACAATAAATTTACTTTCAATCCAAAAATTCGCTAAAAACAAGACAATAAACTAAATTCGCATAACCTCAAATGCGGTAGTGTCAAACTCAACTTTTAGTACGATCAATTATACACGTTACGTCACGTTGTCTCTTTTTACGATTACTTCGGCAAATTTAATGAAACTATTACGTATGTCTTGTAGTTGGTCTTGTAGTTGGTCTTGTGAAGAAGACAATCGATCGTAAGTTATTATGTTTGATTTATATTGATAGAAGAAGATAGTATGTAGAAAATATGTGTCAATCGTAGATTGGGTCACGTGATGGTAAAGCTCCACCGGTTCTACTGTTCTGTATAGAACTGAGAAAAAGCAGTAGATAACTTTTAAGAACTATTGCTTTTCAAAGTATTCTTCATAAAGAAAAATGCATTTTTGCATCCTTTGCAACCAATTCTGGAAGCAGTTATTCCACTCGCTTACTGGTACATTCAAAATAGAGTATTTGAAGGCGTTTACTGGATCTTCTCGGGACTGGAATCGTTGACAACACAGATCATTCTAGTTTTTGGGAAAGTGAAAAAGTCGTATATATGTTTTGAGTTTCCTGCGTTAAGCCGATTAGGGTTTTATTACACCCATTGACTCTTATCTTTCTCATCTTCCGTCTACAGATGAGGTATCCAACGAGAAACTAATTTCTTACAGATAATTCTTCATTAAAATTTTTTGAAATGTCCAATGATGCTATCACGATATGTGACATGTCGGTCTTCTGTCATTGTCATGGGTGATTGCTGGTGGACCCATTCTTGGATCATCGCTAAGTTTAATCCGTCCATGTTTATAATCTCCGTACCAACGAGAAATTGTCGACGGATGTGGTGCTTCATTGCCGAAAACAGAAACCAACCAGGCAAGGTATTCTTGTCTTGGAAAATTGTAAAAAATACTGCTTACCACAACAATTGAAGGTAATACTAAGAAAAATTTGAGGTAAGAGAAGGTACGTCTTTACTACTAGACGATCGGTAGCGGAAAAGGCGTGGCTCTCAAAATGGAATCGACAGTTGATATATGACAATTGTCTTAGGAGAATTTAGGATTTATTCGATAAAATCGAAACAGGTCGATAGACATGTTACAGAATATAGTCTACAACTCAGTTGGAATGGCATATTCGAATAGTTATTATCAGAAAATGCTATAGGCAGGTATAAAAAGTCATTTTCACGGTTATGTACCTACCAAACTTATAGTAGAACGTCTTCTGAGTTGAGAACAACTACATCAAATATTGACGTAGGTTACTTTTAGAGGACCACTATGTACATTTCAAGATTGAAAACAATGTTTATAATTCTACATTCAGAAATTTAAATTTGTAACAGTTTTTACTGTTTGAAAAACAAGCAGGTTATTTTTGGTACTTATAACGTTGAACAGATAAACCACTCTGTATCGTTCATATAGATTCCAAGTAAGTCTATTTTTACTGTCCAATATAAATAACGACTATTAGATTCAGTCAAATTTACATAAAATATCCGTATAATACATTTGAATCAGTGAAACAAAATGCTTGCGAGTGAGACATCACTACAAGTACCTGTAATTTTTCAATTTGCATTTAAATACCGATGATTTATATTCTATTCGTGTCTATATGAGGTGAAAGAATCCTCTTGACGACAATCAAACGCTACTGCTAGTGAATAGAAATTATCGAATAAAGTAACTACTATGCGAAAACAATTTTGTTTCGATTCAGGAATTATCTAATAAACACATGAAAAGTAGTTCTATTCAATAAGTCAAAGATATGTAAGACATCAATGTCAGTGAGAAAATACGGGGTCAATCTTCAAACACCGCAACATTCACGTAAAACAAGATATACCTGATTTTCAATTTGTACATTACTTAGAATTTGACTCTCTGTATTTTTATTATACACCTTGAAGCGGTTTCTTTTTTTTATTATTATTATTTAACAATGGGAATGCACCTAATCTAAAAGATTAATCAACATTTTTGCTTTAACCTAAGTTCCTAAAAAGTTTGTAATCTAGATGTCACCTGTGATCCATCCTAGTTTTTAACGTAAGCTCACTTCTTTGTTGTGGCTACACAGCACAGCACTGTCTCTGCTTTTCACTTAACACTTACACAAGCTCAAACGGTTTAGTTCTTTTGAGCCTTCGCATTTGTGGTTGATTGTCTAGAAGTTGGAGCACTTCAAGGTTGGGATGTTTATGGAGCCTCTCTTCATGTCTCCTGGCGACTTTCTTGATTTCATCCGGGATAGATTCGACTTGGGGGTCTCTATGAAGATCGTTGTTCCGAATATACCAAGGAGCATCTGCAATATTCCTTAATATTCGGTTTTGGAACGTTTCTAGGCATCTATAATTGCTTTTTTTGGTACAACCCCATAGTTGCAGGACATAAGTCCACACCGGTTTCAGAACCTGTTTGTAAATTAATAATTTGTTCTGAGTGGAAAGCTGCGAGTGCCTACCTATCAACCAATACATATTTTTATATTTTATCTTCAACTGTTCCGTTTTTTTCTTAACATGTTCCTTCCACTTCAGTTTGATGTCCAGATTTAAGCCGAGATATTTAGCTGTTTTCTTATTAGGAACAATACTGTTATTTAGGTTGATTGGAAGGTAAGTTATTCTTTTGTTGGTAAAGTTTATATGGACTGATTTGTCTTCATTAAATTTTATACGCCATTTTTTAGACCAGTGTTCTATATCATTGACTGCATTTTGTAGATTGGCCGTTGTTTCTTCTATAGTTACTCCTACTGCTAAAGCTCCTGTGTCATCAGCAAATGTGGCTAATATTATGTTTTCTCTCTCCGGAATGTCAGATGTATACAAAAGATATAGTACCGGCCCAAGAACACTGCCTTGTGGGACCCCTGCGTTTATTGGTTTCAGCTCAGAGTACTCATTTTCCATTTTAACTCTAAATGTTCGCTGGTATAGGTATGACTGCAAAATTTCAACCAGTTGCAGAGGAAATATTTTCTTTAGCTTCATTATCAGGCCTTGGTGCCATACTTTATCGAACGCTTTAGCGATATCCAGAAATATAGCTGAGCAGATTTTATTTTCTTCCAATGATTTCTCTATTTCATTTATTATCCGATGAATCTGATCTATAGTAGAATGTTTATCGCGAAATCCAAATTGGTGTGATGGGATAATGTTTTTTTGTACAATTATATGGTTCATTCTTCGTAACAACAATTTCTCAAATATCTTTGAGATTACGGGTAGTAAGGAGATTGGCCTGTATGACGTTAATTCATTGGTAGATTTTCCTACTTTAGGTATCATTATTACCTCCGCAGTTTTCCATAGGATGGGAACATACCTGAGCCTAAATGATGCATTAATTAGAGTAGTAAGCTTTACTATAGCTTTCCTGGGTAATTTTTTTAATATCTCACCACTGATCAAGTCAAAGCCAGGAGCTTTTTTTGTATTGATGTACTTTATTAGTTTGTGAACTTCTTTTGTAGTAACCAATGATATGTTCTCAGATTCAGTGGCTTCCTGTTCATCATCTACTTGAGTTTCCTCAGGATTTGGTTGAAAAATATTTTCTAAGTAGTCAGCGAAAGTGTCCACTTTCTGTTTGGGATTTCTTGCCCATGTCCCATTTTCTTTTCGTATAGGAGGTATATTTTGAATTGGCTTATTTATCTGTTTGACCGCCTTCCAAAGGGAGTAATCAGTGCATTCCTCATCAGTTAGTTCACTCAGGTATTTGTTGACTGATTCATTTTTGATTTTTCTGATTTCTCTTTGTAGTTGTTGTGTGAGCCTATTTAACTTATTTTTATTTTCTGCTGTTCGTGTCCTTTGCCATATCTTCCTAGCCTTTCTTTTTTCTTGAATCAGTTCTCTAATTTCTTTCTGATATTCAGATTTAACAATAAATGCCAACTAAAAAGGAAGAATTTCTCGGCATTTAACGTTAATTTTATAAAAAGTGGTTGCTAATAGGTTGAAAACGAATGATCATCTTAAGAGCCGACAAATCTACTGGGGCTGGTCATATCGTCGAAAGAAATAAAAACATATTTCCAAAAAGGATCAGAATCAATTTATTATTTAATAGAAAGTTTACAATAAAATAGGTACCAAGGAAGAAAAAATGTATATATTATAGTAGAGTCTGCAAATTGATAGACAATGTACAGTTATTCACCTAGGTGCATATTACATTTTTTCGTCGTTCTTTAGAAAAAACTATTAATTTCCGAATGAAATAAGTTTCATCTATATCACTATCCATTTTTGATTGTTATGTACACTAATATTCATACCAAGGTCTTATTCACATTAAGGTCTTATTCACACGTAAAATCTTGCGAATTTCTTAAATAATCAACTTGACAACATCGAATACAGTTATCGCTACAGACGTATTTTAGTAACCACAGCGAACGAAAAGTACTTGTCGTCAAAAATAGACAATTTTTCATCCGGAAATTAGTACGTAAAATGTCGACGGAATGTCGACGAAAAAAATTATTCATCTACATTATCTCACCTAAAAAGAAGAGATTTAATTGTTTGTATGTCTATTTGTGATGGATAAACTCAAAAACTACTCAACTACTTTTTTCGCCTAAAGTTACACTATTAACGAGCAGGACATGGTATCAAAAAATTGCATATAATAGTATATTATACACCAAGGTAGTGAAGACTATCATTATTGACTGAGCATCAAAATTATTTAACGAGGAGCTTTGCCCCGAGCGGAATAAGGTGCGAGGCTTATAAATGTCTTCACCCCCGTGGTGTATCTACAATTTTTTCCACACTACCCAAATTTAAGACAAAAATTAAAAGTAAAAAAAGTGTCAGAAAAATTAAGTAGCACATGAATGTAAATTCGATTTTCCACTAATAAATTATAAATCAAGTAGTCTGATGCAAAACTTATTTTCAAACAACGTTTGTAATTATTGTGTTTGCGTGATTACCAATTTCCATTAACAGAAGATTCCATTCCATTCCATTGGTAATAATGTTAAACGTGAAAACATTCCTCGATCCATGTTTTTCTGGAATCAACTTAAATTAAACAACACATTTCAGTGTCAAAATCAAATTTGGAACTACAAATCGGTAGAGAGCGCCCTAGGCGTTTACCTCGCCATCTGACTGACATGTACGCTGTAGGTTTTCGCTCCTCATCTTACCCATAGATTATGAACGCACTGCTTATGTCATCAGTCATTTTTGGTTGAGCGCGATTTTAAACTAATGGCATTTTTATTTAAATAATTTTATCTTGTTAGGTAATTTCAAGCAGCAAATATCCTGACAATATCCTGGGTATACAAAATTATGTTGCACAAGTTTTTGTTAAACTACTATAGGTATATCTCTGGATTCTCAAAATATTTGAATTTGTCCATTATTGACCTGGGTTAATAATAGAAAAAAATATTAATCACTAATAGAGAAATTCAACTTCTCAGTTGGCTAGAATACGCAGTAATTGTCAATTTCACAGCTAGTAGTGGAAAAGTCATTATTCGACGTGCGCTACTGCTATTGACGATGTATGTTTATGGTAGCCCACAAAAAAGTCTGCGGCTTTGTACAAATTAGTCAAAATCAAAACACGAGTAGACGAATAGAAAGATGATGACATTTCTATCATGATAATAATCCTTATTTAACTAAATGATTCCATAATCAAGGTTGATTATGTACAGGAAATAGGCATGATGACTGATTTTAAAAAATTGCTCTACGATCTTGGTACGCATAATCTTTATCCAAAAAAATGTTGTTTCTTGAAAAAATTGAGGTTTTTATAGGAGAATTTTATGTTTTTTAAATACAATTCAAATTTCGTACCAAAACGCTAGAATAGTAATGGCGTCTCTATAACATCACACATCTGTAAATACTTTAAATATTCCAAAAATTTGTTTTTATTGAATGAAATCTATAAGGAGTGAATCTCATTTAAACGATGCAAAACCAGAAAATACGATAAAAGTTCGAACGATATGCAAAAGGTTGACGTCACACGTTTGTAATCGGTGCTTTAGCTAAGATGTAAGTGATTGTTTCAGAATCTTTGTAATCTATACAATTATTTCGAATGATTATTTCAGTAATTCTTAGTGACTGTCAACATGTCATCTCCTCTTTAAATTATATTTAAAAGTTACAAGAGGTATGGTAAGAAAAATACCTAGGCATGCGCGAGCAGACCTTACGATTTATATGCACATTTTATTTTTTTGTGAACTAAAAACAATTGAATATTATCTTGTACTTTTAATTAGATATACGTTTTTATTGTTTCCAACTTTAAAATGCTATATAATAAAGATTGAGAAAAAAGTTTATTCATCATTATTGAGATTTAGATTATAGCAATGGACCTGGTTAGTAATAGTGATTCATGTTAATAACTAGTTAATAATGATAATTAAATAGATTATTAACAGTAATATAACTATGTTAATGTTAATTGAGGAATTTCATTACTCGATTGTTCTAGCATACATGAAGTTTCAATCAGTACCTATTTATCTGTGTCATTTACTGAACGTTCGAAGATAAATGTTGATTGAAACATCATATATTATTATATAGTAAAACAATCTCTATACAATGAAAGTACAAAATTAGCAATAACATTTATTTTCTATGGATATTGAAAAGAAGTAAATAGCCAATTTTTTCAAACGAGCATGAGTAATTTATACTTCATTTGCACCTGTAGCCATCACCTAATTATGTATAGACCACATACACAATCCATTCTGTAGCTCAGCTTAAACTGACGAAATAACGTGATGAACCAACTATGAACCAAGATGTAGTGACGATTAGAGCCGATCTTGTGCGAGAAGCAAAATAGCCGTTAAATTAATTAAACCCTTTAATTGTAGTTAACATACTTAGCTAGTGTCAGGTAATTGTAATACTTATCATAATTATTAAAATAATTTCAGAAACAAATTTTAATTGCGCTAATTAAACTGATAGCTTACGAAATGTGATTTCAGAAAAAGTCTTCAGAAAAATAAAAAATTATATGGCAATTCTACAAGTTTAATTATGGTTAGCGAGAATGTCTCTATTAAACCGTTTTACTTGGACTGTTTTTCTCGGTGAACAATTGATTAATTTATCTCCAAATATTCGATTCAATTCCATTTTTTTCGCCGAAGTAGATTTTCAAAAATGCCGTAAACAATATAACTTTTGGCTGCACTTCAAACTTCATGAGATTTGCCAGTCTCGAAATATAAATGGCTCACCTTTTCCTATATCAGTATAATCTCTTTACACCTTAATAACTTTTGTAGGGCAAATGTTGCGGAAATCTTAAATGGTGGTAAGTAGTTAATATTTAGAAATTCCAGAAAGTTTGTCTCTAGACAGCAATATACTTCTCCTGGTGCTCAAACTCTTAAAACTCTTAATGAACGTAATGAGCCATTTAATGTTGTTAACTGCATCTGATAGTGTTAAGATGACATGTTTCCTGGATAACTGAGATTAGCTGAATGGCTAAGAGTTTAGTTAAGGGGGATAAATGGGTACAGAAGACGCGGACTAAGTATAATACCCGTATACAACTGCATGACCTGCAATATCAGGGGTGGAGTTTTATTATAAAATTTAAACAATGTTTATTTAATAACATAAAATGAGAAATGTAGCGATACTAACGAATGTTTTAGGAAATATGAAGTAATTATATTTTATGTGGTTAAATATATTTTCTGCTACAAACTAATTGAAAATGGAGGTATAAATTTATGCTAAAATAACAAAAGTCATTACTTGGTAATATACTACTGATGAGATCACGACAACTTTAAATTATTTAATGTGTAGAATAACCTGAATTACTTTTTTATCAGAATCGTATAAAAATAATCAAAAAGTCATTCATTCAGCATACAAGAGCAGAAAAAATGTATCCCCTCTGGTTGTTTTGTCAAGAACATAGGGATAGGCCTGATATTCAGATCTTCCATCTGAGACAGGCATCACCATGCAAATTTGGACTTTCATTTTGATTAGAAAATATTACATTAATATATATTTTGGGTTGAAAGATTCGATAGTAATATATTTTTTTTTAAAGGAATGTCTTTTCTAACAATCCGACTTTCCTGAATTTTCATCCAGATTCAGGGTCAATGTAATTTTGTTTTGATAATTTTACCCATTTTTTGGAATTTACGTAAGTACCAAAAATCTTCCATATGAAACATTTCATAAAATTGTGAATTTTTCGAGAGCGAATTTTTCCTCAGCGGCTTCTTCTGGAACTGAAATAAAATTGGATTATAGTTTATGATTTATAGTAGAATTTTAAGAAGTTTTGTTGCTGTTCGTTCTTTGATGCATTTTAAAAGTTTTGTTTTATACTTATATTTAACAATGACACTAAAATAAGATTTATTTATTAGTTCTCAGTTCCTATAGATTTGCATCATGCATTTTTTGTCACTTTATTATCATGTACAGTTAATTCAATGTTTAAATAGGTATAGATATACAAAGTTTCGAGACTTGTCTACCTAATTTTAGTATTTTTCTAGAGAACCTAGTTTTATTTTTATATTCTGAATTATTTGTTGAATTTGTAGAAGCATGTTTAAATGTGACCGCCGAATGTCACCATTTATTGAATTATTTTCCTCTTTTAGATGTCCGGTAAAACTTCTGCAATACTTAATTTAACTTGCCAAAAAAAATTGAAAATTTTCAATTGCTCTTCATTGTACCTACCTTAATATAAATGCTCTAGACACTACCTACATATTAACTTTTTGACAGATAGAGATAATAATAATATTTTCTTAACTTACGTGTATACAGGATACTCCTAGAAAAATCACTTGAACAATTGTAGATTAACACTGCACTTTTTTTAAACACACTTTCGGGATGGGCGGGACATGTTATAGAATTACCTATTTATAATGATTCTATAATGCATATATCATGAGAACTAGCCGATGTCGCAAGTGCATCTTTCCATGTAAATTTAGCGGGAATTGAACAAGTGTTTAAGTGGTGGGAGACGACAGAACATAATATTAATGTATTTGAACATTGGCTCAACGAATTTTTAGTCATCAGGTTATGATTTGTTGTATTATTTAATAAGTTTGGGTATTATATTGATGTTAGGGGTACGTTAATTGATGTCTCTGAACTTTTAGAGTACTTATATACTATAAGCCGTGACATTATTTGTTCTCATTGGGTAATGATTAACTTATATTCTCGAGGTGATTGGTTTAATGGAAATAATCATTGTATTGATGTAAAATATCATTACCTTAATGTATTTTGCCAGAAAAATATTTAAATTCTCGCATTAAGGCGCGTCCACACTATGCCACGTCTACATATATGTTGGCACGTGCTAACTGGCAGACAGTCTGAATCACAACTAAAGCCCCGAGAGGCCAGTGGTTGGCACGTCCACACTCTCCGTTCTCATTGGCTTCCTTTGAAGGAGACCGACACTACAGTGATTTTCATTGGCACACGGCTAGCTTATTGGTACCTACGTGCCAACTGTCGCATCTACATCGAATCGCCCTTACCAATTGGCCATGCCAATGGGGGATTAGTATCAGGCACGACATTTTGTTCTGTGAAAACATTTTTTATATTTCCACTTTGGCACTCTCCATCTTTTTTATCATCAATATTTTTTTGAAGCAAGTTGCGTCAGATTTTAATATTTTGAGTCCGAGCATCTTCCATTTCGTTTTGGATCATTACTTACTGTATAGTATATGTATATAATATGAAGATATTTATTTAGTTTTTGGGGATGTTGCGTAAGTGTCTCCTTTATTCAGTGAGGATTAGTTCCGTAAGTACGACATACTGTACCTTTCTTGTGACCTTTAGAGTTATTAGACTCATTGTTGATATTGACCATAAATAACTATTGTCAGAGAAAACTGTCAAAGTATATAAAATGATAAATGCCTATTTTAAAAGATTGATAGAATTGAGTTATAATCATTAGTACAGATCCTTCTCAGAATCATAATAATTGGCTACGACTGAATAAAAAATGTATTCATCCAGTTCTTTCATTTTTTTCCCAAATGGACGTAAAACAATTCAAACAACTTAAAGCTATGATCCGGGAACAGCAGAAAAGTCTTATCAATAAGAAAAAAATTAATTACGGCCCGAGCAACAGCTCTCAGTAACTTTTCCTGTTCATTATTCAAGTAAAGCACCGTTTGAAAATTTTGATGCCGCAAAGAATCATTTTTCTGTTATCTTGAACATTTTAACCAGTATAACATGACAGGAACCAATGATTACTCAAAAATTGTTTCAATTAGGTCCACACATTATAATAGGTTAGTAGCATTTCTTGGTCCCGACAAACCAGTAAAACATTTGACATATAAACACTTATTATTTAGTGCAGGTTTTGAAACCAATGCTAATACCAAAGGAGAGTGCCATTATTTTCTGAATCTAAAAAAAGAACGTCAGACAATTGCTGAATATGTTGTTGCAACACGATCTTGTATGTTCTCAACTACCTGAATGTCAGTTTCTAATGGAGTGATTTTCCTCAGAGCTCAGTTTATTCGTCAGATTCGTGATGATTGGTTAAGAGAACAAGTTTTATAGTCAAACGTTACATCTTTCGAAAAATATTAGCAAAGCAACTGCTCTCGAAGCCTCGAAAATAGAGACTAACGAAGTATCTCAGCACACCAGTTCGGGCTACTCTACTGTCAAAACTATCAAAGCAATTTTAAATTATACAATATATAAAATAAATCCATCCAGTTTTAGTTCTAGATCACAAAGTCCAAATGACCAGAATTTTCAATCCTGCTACAGTCAACCAGATTACAAAGTATTTTATATGGACAATCTTTGTATTCGAGGAACCAGAAACAATAATAAAATTAGATATTGTCGAGTTAATAGAGACAAAGTTTAAAACATTTTGCTTAGGTATGGTACGATACCACTAGCCTGGGTGAATCGTCTGTAGAATGAAGATGCGAATCCTCTTGGATGCAATTTCCCTTATCGATCTCAAGCCAGTACGTTCAATTCAATTGGAGATGAGGATCCAGGCTAGAATTTTCATAAATATGTCAGCTCGGAAATGTCAAGAAGAAACTTGGTAAACTCCATTATCTGCCTCTTAAACTCAGGAAGAACGTTAAAAAGACATTTTAACCAAATAAAGTCAACGCTAATCCTGAAAAAGAGAATAACGCTGGGAATCAGTCAGTCATTCAATGTTGTCAACATCACCGGAAGTACCTCAAACTAATCTAGAGTTATAGAATGATTTTTATTTTGAGTGAACCAACACCTACGCGACATGATTAATTAATTATATAAACATATCACTCAATCGGCTTCAGAAATAACATTTGAATCCTCAGGAGTAAATTTTGGAAACTCCTATAATTCACCTACTTTCCAATTATTTCAATCATCTTTAGTATATTTCTTCATATTGTATAATGGTTGTTTAGGTGGATGAAAATGAATTTAATTTACCAAAATGATATCTATATTTAAAAATGTACATTCATAATAACTCACATACTTCTTTTAATCTCCCTATTATCCAACTCACCTCTTAATATTAATTATTATAATGTGCAATTGTGGAAATAGTCTAACAAATTCGTATAAAAATTCAAGTTGGCGCCGACACTGTATTTTCCGCGGATTATACAGTAGAGAAGTAAGTTGCAAAGTTAACAAGAGTTTGCACTCAGCAATCTCTTAGTGGCCACAAAGTGACGGTGAAGACATTTTAGACGTATTCAGGATTAGCACCCCAACAACCATCGCCTGCCAACCACGACATACTAATATATGACCACTGTTACTTAAAATCTGCTACACTGGACCCTCGTTTCGCTTCATTTTAGATTACCGTGAAAATATTTAATTTTTATTTTATTTCGACTTGGGCTATCAGCGTAGAAGTAAAAAATTTACCGGTGCTGAACGTTGAGATCTGAACTAATCGCAACTAACAGGTTTTTATTGTATTCCAAATGTTGTGATCCTCAATATTCAATTGAAATAAAATATGTTACGTTAGCAACTTTTTTTTGGGGGATTTATGCAACAGTTTTTATTTATGTCATAAAAGGTAGAAATCGTACAATACCTACATAGTTTTCAAGAAAATCCAAGCACTATTGTTTGTTCATTTATAAGGCGACCCTCAATTTTAAATCAAGCAAGTATTATCCCTGATTGTCTCTATACTCCATACTTATTTTACATGAATTCTAAACAATAAAAGTGATTATTAGTCCCAGAATTCTATAAAATGACAATATTGATGAACAGATGAACAGCTGTGCCTCTTGAAAGGTCCTTCTGTAAATTAACTAAACAGGTTGTATTATTGAAAATATAACACGAGCTGAGATGAAACCTGCTACTTTTGTACAAAAAATTAAATTTGTGCAAGAAAAATTTAGTTTATAACCCAAACAATGGACAGAAGCAATTGTCATACCAATTATTATAAAAAAAGGAGACCAAACTGTCTACGAAAACTACAGAGGAATTTCACTGCTTAAGATATTTGCAAAAACTCTTAAAAACAGACTTGATCACTACGAAGAAAGACAAGCTGGGGATTACCAGTGAAGATTTCGAAGAGGAAGGTCATTCAATGATCAAGTATTCACTCTAAAACAAATACTGCTCAATTGCTTCGAACACAATCTAGCAGCACATGTCGTTTTTATAGAATATATGAAAACATACGGTATGCTGAACAGAAATTAAATATACGACAGAATGAAAAACAAAAACTTGAAGATACTAGAAACAATAATAAGATTAAAAAAAATTAACACTAATAGATACAACAAACATTGTTTCCATAAACGAACATCAAACAGATAGCTTCATAACAAAAACCGGAGTACGCCAGGGAGTCCCGATATCAACAACTTTATTCAACTTCAGTAACTTCACACTAGAAAACATATTAAGAGACAGCAGTATTCACACCAAAGGAACTATACATAGTCAAAACATCAACGTCAGGCCTACGCTGACGTGATAATAGCAAGGTCTAGGAAGGATCTAATAGAAGTTATAAAACGTGTGGTAAGTAGTCCAAGAAAGAAGGGGATACAGTTAAAAATGACAAGAAAACAAAATACATGATAATGAGAACTGGTAATGAACAACTGGATAGAGATCTAACTTTTCTGAGGTTTTTTAGACAAGAAAGTGCACACTATTAAGAATACAAACAAAATAAGCTGCCTAGGAATTAATATCAACAACAGAAATGATGAGTCAGCAGAAATTAATACTTTCTTTCTTTCCTTCTCTTATCCTCATGCTTTCTCAGGCGTCGTAGAAATTAATACAAGATTAACAAAACAAAATAGAAGCACAGGAGCACTATTGAATACATTTAAATCGTCACGTTTTTAGTTTTTATATACATCATAATATGGTCTATATACAATAGCTTGGTTGATAAATTGTTATGTCTTCGTATCCGAGGGGTATAGAGGTTCGGCTGCGAAAATTATCAATTGTAGGCGTAGGGTTCGAGCCCTGGACAAGGTGATAATTTGTTTTATTTGCTGTATTGTGACAATTGTATATGAATAACCTTCAATAAGAATAATTCTTTATAGGACCAATATTTTCAAATAAATATCAAAAATTTAAACCATTCATTGTTAATTGCAGATATAATCAAATATAAAGGATTTACAATGAGTGTGGAATTTGCTGCATGTCTCTGTCATTATCTTATGAGTTCTTAAAATCAATTGCAACATTCACACTCACAATACTAAAAAAAAAATAATAAATAAAATGAAATATTTTTTAATATACCATGTTTTTAAAACGAACTAAAAAGTAAAAAATAATAATGATAAACGTGGGGCACATGCGACACAGCTACGTTGTACATTTTTATAGAACTATCACGTGTGCCCCACGTTTATTTTTACTATAATTATTATTTTTGACTTTTTATTTTTTTTAAAAACGTGGTAAAATTTTCATTTCATTTATTGAATTTTTTTTGTGCGGTTCATTCTGCTTAATTTTTAATTTGTAGTAAAATTCTAAAATAATTAACAAGCTACAAGCCGGTGAAATACAAATTTTTATTAGAATTTTCAAACAACATATATACAAGAAGAAATTATTTATATGAAAGAATCGAACTAACTTTTAAAGTCCGGTCGTTGTTCTACTTTCAATGAATCAGTTAATTGGATGGTATAAGTGAAACATTTTACCAATATATAACACAAAGAAATTTTTGTTTAAATTTACATTTGGCCCTGTATATTACTATACAATGGAGGCAGACATATTTTAATGGTCGTTGGATATAAAAGTATGTACATTTCTTCAAGACTCACTTTATGCCTTAATAATTTCTGAAAAATCAGGTATTATACTACAATGCACGGATGGTGTTTTGTGAAAAAAGCAACTCAGTGATCTACACATTAATAGGAGATCACTTCTGGAGATAGTATTAAAAAATCGTTTTGAACAGAAAGTGGAATGTATTTTCCACGGGGGTGTGAATCTGTTACTAAAATATCGCAGGTTGTCCTACATGCCAAAAGTGAGAGGGCGAACGAGGCAAGGCAGAAACAAGTAGAGCCGTAGGGCATGAGCCGAGGCCGACAGCCGGTGGCCGAATAGGTCCATCCGGCAATATGTTAGCTTCTATAAATCATTGTTTAGGATGACTAACAGCTCCGTACGACGCCCTTCTTTTCAGAAATATGATGTAATTTATATGAAAATGCAACCGAATCTCTGTCATTTTGAGATATGAATGAAAAATTCATCTGAGTCCGAATACTGAATACCACGTGTCAGACGAGATAGCGGAAAGGCTTCTAATTTGCCAATCTCGTATCTCCCTAACGTTGATTTTGACTGAGAAATTTTTTGATTTATAGAAGAAGTTCCGGTCAAAACATGGAAAAATAATGGGGATTTATTTCTCATTTCTATATTTAAGATCGTATTTAGGGGATTTGATAAGATATTCAAGAACGAAATATCTTACGTCATTTGGAAATGCAAATATAGTAAATAACTCAGACTTGAAAATTAACATAATACACACATAATATCTGCCTCTTCTATCTGGAAAAAACAAGGTATACAAATTATAAATTAGATCAGAAGTAAATTATTTAGAGCTCAACAATAAATAAATATAGTAGTTCAGTTTTCTACGTGAGTTTAGTTTAGCGAAGACCTATAAGAGAGAAAAAATATACTGTAAATCATAATTAAATATTGGAATATTAAATCAGAAATAATACAAGATATTTACTACCTACTGTCTATATTTTTCTGGTAAATATTATTGCAGATATTTTTTCATATTAACGACATAACATAGCATAGCATAACATAGCCCGAGTTACATTACATAGATTCTAATATTACATGAGTGTATACATCGATGGTAAACTCTAACTACAAATCTATGGAAATACATTACTTGATATAGAAATGAAGATGCTAAATATATTTAGTTTTATATTCTGCTCATAAATTCCTTTTCTAAAAACTTGATCGCCTTGTGGACTTCATCCGAGCAATTTAGGGTATGTCTGTAGTTGGATTTTATTCCAAGTTTTAGACGTCTCATGGCATGATATGGACATACATCGAGAATATGTCTGATACGGAGTTTTAAGTGACAATACTGGCAGCTAGTCAGGGGTGATAATGACATTAGGTAACCATGTGTAAATCGAGTGCAACAGCCATATTTTCCTGGATAAACCGACACAGATAAATAGTATCATCAACTTACTTCATGAACAATCTTAAGTACTTAAATTTGTTCAAGAATTCAAACTCAAAAAATCTTATTACAGTTTAATAGGTTGAATGTATCAACAGATGTCGAAAGGAATAATTATAAATATTCAACACTCTATGAATTTTTTGAAAAATAATATTTTTCAAAAACAGTGGCCGTTCAACTAAGGAGCAACAACTACTTCCCGTGCAATATGCACCGCCGGATATTGAATTACACCCCTAAGTCAAACGGGGTTGGTATATCTACAAGATATTTTAAAACCAACCTTTCTGGTTTGCAATTAGAAGGGACAACACAACTTGTAGATATACCAACCCCGTTTGACTTAGGGGTGTAATTCAATATCCGGCGGTGCATATTGCACGGGAAGTAGTTGTTGCTCCTTAGTTGAACGGCCACTCTTTTTGAAAAATATTATTTTTCAAAAAATTCATAGAGTGTTGAATATTTATAATTATTCCTTTCAACATCTGTTAATTCAAACTCAATTATTTAATATTTTACATGTGAGAGTTTATAAAAATGGTACAAATGATATATACTTTTTTTTAGACGTCAAAATAATGGTGTAAAACTATTAAAACGCTTTACAAATTAGAAAATTACTTTCCAAAGGATAGACCGTTCACCAGGAAGCAACATCTACTTCTCGGGCAATATGCCCCGCCAGACAATGAATTACACCTCCAAGATAAACGGGGTTGGTATGTGTGAATATATAGAACCATAATTAGAAAGAATAATATCACTTGCAGACCGGTTTCGGCGTATTTGCGCCTCATCAGTACAATGTAGATACTATCCGTCCAGAAGCTCTAAGAGCATCCTGGACAACGGTCTATCCTTTGGAAAGTAATTTTCTAATTTGTAAAGCGTTTTAATAGTTTTACACTATTATTTTGACGTCTATTCATAACACGCTTTACTTAAATATGACAATTGATACAGAAAACTGTAATCAAGTAAATTAGTTATTTATGTAACTAGTGTGTAAAGTAGCCTTTTTTTTGACGAATGTGAATATTGTCGCATGAGCCGCAGGCGAATGCGACAATCACATGAGTCGAAAAAAAGGTCTTTACACACGAATTGCATACAATATTTTTTCTACTAGCGAATATTTAATCAAAATACAAAAGTTTAATAGTAATTTTCTTTACGCACTAGTGCGTAAAGAAACATACTTTACGCACTAGTGCGTAAAGTAAGTTAAATTTTTCTTTAGAAGAATCCATCTTTATTTTTATAATAATCTAAAATAACATCATAGTTTTCTAAAAATATTCAATTCTTAAATATAAAATACAATTGCTTACCCTAGGTATAGTCGGAAGATCTCAATTTAAATTTTAAATGTCAGATTCAATTCACAAAGAAATGTCAGTCACTCACCGCCAACTTATGCCTATTTACCGTATTATTTCCAGTACTCAATAATTATTTAACAATAATTATTAGGTTACTTTACCGAATTCTATAGGTTTCTATCTCCAATTTATGAAAAAAACTTAGATTTAATATCCGTTTATTATACCTATATTTTTATAAGACTAGATATCTATAACTACATACATATTGGAATTTTTTCTTTACGCACTAGTGCGTAAAGTAAAACTCTTTACGCACTAGTGCGTAAAATAAAGTTTTACGCACTCGAAAATGTGTCTAAAGTACGTACTTTACACACGGTAGTAGAAAAAATACTTTTTTTATTTTGGAAAAATTTAAATTAGATTCTTAAAAGTTGCAGGGTATGTTAATTTACGCGAAACGGTGATTTATTTGAATCAAATTCAGAAGACATTGTTTTACACACCCTTCGCGATATTGCATACACTTCTTTTCTGGTGCACTGTGACAGTGTATCACTCTCTCTATCTGTGTGGATTCGACAAAATAGTCGGGTCATCTAAAGAGACGCATATCATTTGTAAGCGCCACTAATGCCCGATTCGATTTTTTTGTCAAGTCACTGCATTTTTGTCGTTCCGAAGAAATTATCGAAACGTTGTCGTGTAAAGCATTGTAAATCATTGACCTTTTTTAGCAAGGATAGTTAGTGCATACTCAAAATTTTAATCAATATTTAATTTATTACTTTAGATCCCCTTAGCTTGATACCGAAGTGCCTAATACACAAAATCTATATACAGTACTATCATGATTTTCAGTCATTTTATCACATTTAAAATAACCGTCCTGTATAATAGCTGTGTACAATAATAAATATATGGAATTCTGAAAATATCCACATTATAGCAGTTAATCTATAAAAATAATGTAAATGTACGATATTTTTAATAGTTCACGAGTCAACGCTGTCTTCTTACAAACTTCTTCCTTATTACATCTTTCTGGAAACCCACCTGATCACATCTCTCCGAGTTGGGTAAACTAATCAAAATTATCTGCCTACATCGTCGGAGGACGTTATTATTTTCTTTTTCAGTTTATTTTTTATTTTTGTTTCCACTCATAAAAAATCTTGTGAGAAAGGAACATGCATCACACGACACATTTAAGTTATTTTATGAGATGTTTGTTTTAGCTACTTGGTTTTGTTTCGTATATAGGCTAAATGCAAAACTACCATGGCATGATATTTACATTTTTTGTGAGTAAACATATTTTAAAATAGTGTTTTCATATCCAAACACACCGAGAAAGGTGCTAGTTGATTTTCGTAATTTATTAAAATATTTATAGCTATACTTTATTTACATATAAGTTTTTTTATACAGAGTGGGCTAATCAAAACAAACCACCTTGTTATTTCGCTGTATTTATTGAATAAAAAAAATTCTGTAACAGGTCGATTTTTGATTCACACGATCGTGTGATGATGCCATCACCATTTTTTTAAATGGAACACTCTAATATATTTATCTATTTTTCTAAATTTCCTTGAATAGATCTCGGAAATACCACATACATGGAGTTGTAAGTGATTATTTATAAAGTTACTGGGTGTTAAAAATCACATTTTTACAACATTAGGTCGTTTTTTTGACAAAACAACACCAGGATTTGCTGATGATACAGCATTATTTTATAAAGATACAAGTTGGGCAAAGCTCAAGGAAAAAGTAGAAAGAGATTTACCGAAAATCCAAAATTGGCTTAACCATAAACTGTTGACACTTATAACACTAATAAAATGTTTTACATTGCATTTTCTTGCTCCTCTGTTCAATGCACTAGCTGTACGTACTGAAAACCAGGAATACACAATAAAAATACAAATAATATTAAATATCTTGGAGTATATTTGGACAACCACCTTAAATGGGACAAACATATTAAATATATTTGTAAAAAACTTAGATATATTATGACAAAGTTCAAATACTTGAGCAAAATACTAAATATAGCTCAAATAAAAATTCTTTATTATGCTTTAGTGGAAAGTCATTTACGTTATTGCATTACTGTCTGGGGCGCTGCGCTAAAAACTCATATTCACCCCATAGAGGTTATTCAAAAAAGGTTTCTCAAAATAATAACTAAACGAAATTGAAGATATCCCAGTGATATTCTGAAACACAGATCTTGGATATCCGTCAACTATTTTTTGTTAAAATAAATTGCCTTTACCACAAAAGTAAAACTTTGTCTGCTTCACAACATAATTATGACACTCGCCGAAAAAAAAGATTACCACCCTATACCTTTAAAACTAAAATCAATTGGTCAAAGATCATATGCATATTTAGGACCAAAACTGTACGACTCATTACCAGATGAAATAAAAACAGTTAAAACTCATATATTTAAAATGTGTTTAGGTCAATACATGTTTCTGCGGGATAGACAAGCCATCTCTGGACAAATTGACAATACCTAGATTTACCTACTTTATTTTATTTAATCTTGAATTTTTCTTTATGTACCATGTGACTTATTTTCAATCTGAAAACTTTGCTTTTACATTTAATAATTTCAATATTGTAATAGATAAATTGTATTGATGTAGTGATAATAATGTAGGTAAGGTGTATTATTATATTATGTGTTTTATTTTATTGTATGAGCTATTGCTATTTATATTTATGTATCATGCGTTTATTGGTTGTAATATGCTCTACGTCGTAACAAGCTTTTGCTTTTCGACCTCTCTATCATTTATATTAATCGTGTAGTTGAAATTTATTGTAAAATGTGATTTTATTTTATTTTATTTAAATAAATGATATATATATATATATACTGAATATTTGGAGAGACGGCTTACTTGCCTCTATCTTAACTTTTCAAGCGCTATTATTACAAGGTGGTCAAAATATAAGAAATTTTTTACCTCTCTGTATTAATTTTTTTCTTATTATACAATCGAACAGGAAAATAAAAATAAAGATAGGGATACGCAAGCAGTTTTGCCAAATATTCAGTAATTTTGTCAAAAGAAAAAGATCTAATCTCGAAAACACGTCACATTCAATACCCTGTAACTCAGTAAATATTCACTAATAGATTTATTGCATATAGTATATATCTAAAATCAGCTGTTCAAGATTTAGAAAATAAAAAAATGTATAGGAAGAAATATCGGAGTGGACTGTTTCCTGTGACCCACATCGTATATTTATTAGTTGAAAACATAAAAATGAATAAAATATATATTTTAATGGTACTTTAGTCTGTTTGTTTCTGTCGGACTTTTTAAACTTCCAGTTACGGCTCCGTTTTTTTAGGTTCTAACAAATATTTCGACACTTAAAAACGACAAAGTCAGCAATTTTCCTTTATCGGTGAAAGTAATTTAGTCTTTAATTATCAGATAGTAATAAAAGAACCGATTTAATGATAAGATACGCTATAAAAGGGTATATAAATAAGAACAAGAAGTGGTTCGTGTCCATATAATGATGGGTGTTTGTCGGTCAGTAGAGAGTTTCTCGGCACTTTGAAGGGCAGTTCCTATCAGGACAGGGGTCAAAGCCAAACGCCATTTCATTCTCACTTCCAATGTGTAAATGTCCGATTACTGTGGCAATAAGCTCAACTTATAGCGTCCTTTCAATTTCCAATTGTAATGGAGATCCTTCGTTCTCGGAGGGCTAGCGGTAGCCAAAGCTGCAAACTGCCTCTTTTTATCGCCGACTTTAAATAACTTGATCTCCAGTCTTTGTATTATTTTTATCACTGAACATAACCGTATATCGGTATTGTTTTTATCTCGTAAGAGAATTACCCCCAAAGTTATTTTAATTTTTCCTTATTCCAGTGCGCATAATTTTTTACCAAAAATTATTCAAACTACTTTTTTTACAGCTTGGTTATTCACTATCTGCATCTATATAAACTACATTTTCTTGTAATAGTCTTAGTCTACATTCTTGACATTAGTATTAGTAAACTGGAGTAAATATATACGTGATGATGTTATCATGTTGCATTACATAATCGAGAAAGTCTTTTTTTTAAATTGAATATTTGAATACTTATGTTTATTATAAAATGTTACATCGAGGTCAATATTTCAAACAATTAAGTTCCCACCGGAAAAAATCTCATTTAATTTAACTTGTTTTATGTTTACATATTTGTTAGACACCAGCTTGAGATTTGTATCTTAGGAGTCGACAATGTCGGGTATGTACATCCGAAGGTTGTATAATATAACGCAGTGAAGAATTAACTTTATATTGTAAGTCCGAATTAGAAAGTACGGTCCACGATGTAATCTGCAAAAAAAATTACTGCGCGTATAGCACCGTGCATATGTGATAGAAGTGAAACTTCTCAAAAAAAAAGGTTCATGCATAAAATTCACCAAATATCTTAAATCCATTGAAATTAAACAAATATGATTCAACTATTCTATTAAAAAAAATTCACCTCGATTAGAACACGAATTCAACATATTTTCAACTCAATAAATTTACAACAATAAAACAATTTGGTCAGATTCGAACCACCACACCTACAAATACCATGTAAGTTTAGGTGATGCATTAACCAATAGGACTAGCAAAATATCTATCCCTGTCTAATAGGCCTATTTTGTATCTAAGTGGCAGTCAAACAACTCTAGATAGTAACTTTTTAACCACTTTCAATAAAATTGCTATTCTGGTGACTACTAGTGGTTAAGAAGAATGATTAGTCACTTTTATAGTGTAAATCGGCCCTACTAACAAATCTGACAACTGAGAAAAATGAGGTTAGAAGAATATTTGTATTAGTGTTCAAATGTTCATAGATAAAGATTAGTTTAGTAAGATGTGACGCCCTGATAAAATTGGAGGGTGTTTCTTTTCGAAGCTAAATCTCCCACTAACCCTTAAAAAGCCAGAGTCGCCAATTAATGGCTTTAAACTAAGAATTTTTTATTAAGTTTTATTTTATTAGCACTTATTTGCTCAAAATCCTCGGAAAAACAATTTTCTTGTACATGAATAAACAATGTTTTAAGCGATTGATCGATTTCACTTTTTATTAATGGACTTATCCCTTATCGTCTGACCCTGAGGATCTCACCATTAACGCCTGAATGATCTAACAAAATGTTCATAACCCACGGGTCCATCTTCCTACCACCACACTTCTACCTTTCTCTGACAGTTGCTAACGTTAACAACCATAAATATTGTGGTTGCTCAGAAACAACTATAAATTAACTTTCGTAACCACTGGTTGCCTCTACAGAATACCAATTGGAGACAAGTGGCAACCTAACCACTGACCTTGTTCTAAACTACTTGCTCAGTAGCAGCTTTGCGATACAGAATAGGGACGTGAATGTGGCGATTGCGACTCTCAATTTTGATCCAGTTACTGATTTGCCACTTCAAATATTGTTTAAAGGCAATAAGCGAACATACAAATGTAGGCGTCAGTATTAACAGATATAAGTAACCTAACAAGATGTGCACGTCTAATGGAAGATTTGGAAATATAGTCACATGATTAGCTCTGCTTCAAATATATTGTAATAGATGGCGCACAATGTGAGTTTTTTAATTAGAATATTATGATGTTAAGCAAAGACCAACACCAACAAACAAGAAGTGAAACTTCGGAAAAAAACAAATCTTTTAAATTAGTCGTCATTATGTCATACGATCACAAGTAGGATTCTTTCTTATGGTCTTTACAGACTCAAATTCGACTAAAGTTTGCTTGTAGGTTGAAATTATTTTTTTAAATGATCTATTTCACGTGAATATTGTCTACGAAAAGTGCTGACATAGCTACTGATGGAAAAATACATACACTGTGTCCGTAAGGTATGGAACAAATTCATTTTTAGCTAAACAGACCATTTTAAGAAATAATCCTGAAACACGTCGATTATTGATTTTAGTTTCCGTATTTTAAAATAATAATCTAATATACAGGGTGAATTACTTTCGAGTAATGACGTCACCGTCATTTTTTTAAAATGGAACACCCCCATTTTGTCTCAATTTTCAGATTACTCTAGCTGAGCTGATTCCAAAAATGTATCACATGTTGATTCCAATTGGTACAGGGTAGACAAAAATCCAATAGTTTTGTGTGTGCTCATAAAGTAACGCGTAACATTCTTTATTAGTTAAATTAACAATATTATAAAAAATACTTATTGTCAAGCGGACAGAATATGATGAAATACTTACATGACTTTATAAATGTTCGAACTGCAGCCCTTGCTGTATTTGACAGTAACCCAAACGGTGTACAAATTCTTGTTGAACCTTGTTTATTGTGTCTTGAGAAATATTGTTTATTGCTGTGCTCATAAAGTAATCCTGGAGGTTTTGATGAAAGTTTATTGTTTCAACAGGATGGTGCACCTCCACATTATGCTGTAGATGTTAGAAGGTACCTAGATGAAATTTTTCCGAACAGGTGGATTGGTAGACGTGGACCTAGCAAATATTCAAGAATTAAAAGACAGAAGATCAATTAACAATATTTCTCAAGACACAATAAACAAGGTCCAACAAGAATTTGTACACCGTTTGGGTTACTGTCATATACAGCAAGGGCTGCAGTTCGAACATTTATAAAGTCATGTATTCGATCATATTCTGTCCGTTAGACAATAAGTATTTTTGATAATATTGTTAATTTAACTAATAAAGAATGTTACGCGTTACTTTGTGAGCACACACAAGACCATTGTATTTTTGTCCATCCTGTACCAATTGGAATCAACATGTGATACATTCAGCTATAGTAATCCGAAAATTGAAACAAAATGGGGGTGTTCCATTTAAAAAAAATGACAGTGACGTCATTACTCGAAAGTAATTCACCCTGTATATTAGAATATAATTTTAAAATCAAAAATCGACGTGTTTCAGGATTATTTCTTAAAATGGCCTGTTTTGCTAAAAATGAATTTGTTTCATACTTTACGGACACAGTGTATATAATACATTTGATTAGATAGGTACAACTTTATGCTAAAATACTTTTTCTCAGTGTGATTCGAGAAAACCTGATGTAAGCATTTATGATGATTCTCAGTGTATGCCAGAGTTAGATGTCACTTTCAGGGTTATTTATTTTTGACTCTCCTACATCAAAGGATTTTCGCCGGGCTTCACTTCTTGGTGTTGTGTATTCTTTGATGTGAAGTTAGAGCGATTGACAGCAAAACAGCAAATTCATTGACATTGACGGTAGATAATTAACCTTGACGGCTATTCCGTAAAATGGGATTTTCATATCTCAAATTAAAAGTACTGTACCTACAACGACGACCAAGTCAAAAAATAGTTAAGTTAAAATTAATATATCATAATCTAGATATTTACATGAACATACCTAAGTACAATGCATTTAGAGATGCTAAAGAAGTATTATTTGGGATTTGACCAATATTGCGTCTTTTGTATTCATGAAAGTAGATTATTTTTCATTTGTTGACTAGGTGATTCTAAAAACTGAGATTTGCAATAGGTATAATGGTATAGATTACAAAAAAAAATTATTTATTCAAGAACTTCTCTTGATTTATCCGGTTATTTTGACCGTCTTCCGGATACATAGAAAAAAACTGTTTTACCACGACCACTATCCAAATTAGTCACAGTTCCAAATCTGACCTGAAAGTTGACGTTGCCTATTTTTATTTTCAATAAAGCAGGAAGGTAATCATTATGAACGTGATTAAAGGTTATATTGATTCAATTCACAAAATCGAAAATTTTCGAGAAATATCTGGTTAATGTACGTCGAAATTTCAGGAAATTTAAATTTTACATCAAATATTTGTAGCACTGTTAGTCAAAATATTGAAAGGTACTTTCAATAGTCTATTGTGATGTAGATCGGTGTGTAGATGTAGCAATTGAATATTACCAAGATTTTATTAATAAAACATCACATGATTAAACCTTACTTATGTACAAAACAATGAGGCGTAACATTTTGATTGAGCTTTTGGCGACGTGTCCTTTCACAATTTATATATATTCACACTTATTTCCCGATTCTGACATTGTCACTGTATTACTGAATGACAATATCACATAAACTCGAAAAAATTCTACCATGTACGAATTTGGTACACGCATATTTCATATTTTGCTTAGATATTAATTTATAATAGTAAAGTTGATATCAAAAATAACTAATAATAGGAAATAAACCAGATTCCATTGGAAATTACTTCCAAATTTTATTGCAGTTTCCGACCACCACCCGACGATTTCCGAACGCTACCGATGATACGTGTGATGTCATACCATGTGATTACTTTTATCAATATGGCCGGTATTGCATTAGGTTCTGTGTTTCTATTGTATCTTAATCAACTATTAATTGCTTCATCGACGTAAAAATATTATTTTTATGTTTGTTTGAGACCATTACGTGTTTCTGTGTGCTTTTTTTATTTCTAAAAGTCAACGTAAAGTGGAAAGTGGACATAAATATTCGATATTTCCGAGGATATTTTAAAACTTTTAGAAGACAATATTTTATTTACTAGTTCAGTGTTCAGTGACGCATAGCTTGCAACCACAATGTCCTTCTCTTAAGTGCATTTTTGCTTGAGCCCCCAGGTAAAGTAACAAATATTTTGTCTGGAGTTTTAATAGTCGTTGATTTACACTCTGGAACAATGCAATACTTGTAATACAAAGTTTTTTTTCGGCTTTATCCATTTTTAAAGCTTTCAGAAACAAATTAGGTCACAAGAACTCGGAGCGTGATACAAGAATAAGAACGTAAACAAATGACGACACTCCATGGGGCAGCCATCTTTATGACGTAAAGTGCGTTTTGGCGGATTTTCAAATTTTATGATTTTTAAAGTCGTTTTAAAAGTAGAGTTTATATTTTTTTTTTTAAAAATAGGCATGCAAGGTGTTAGGAGACCTGATAAAGCGTCAATTCCCACCAATAGCAAAATTTATGCTTGTACCCTATTAAGAACAATGAATAAAAACAAAATCAGTGTTGCCAGAGCAAAATAAAATATCTAATGTTTTTTTACCAGATTTTTAATATAATAACCCCAAACTACTTTTATCAAAATAACAAAGAATTTCAATTTTTAATTAAACTAGTATCAGCAACATAATTTATCAATAAAAATATTATTATTTCCTACGCAAGGATTTCGTCATATGGGTACTATGTGCCAGAATAACACTGAACCAGAGTAATTTGTATCGCATCAGGTACAACTGTAACATCTCTGGCAACACTGAATAAAATGAATGGAATGAAAACAATGGATAGGTACCTAAGCTATAAAAAGCACATAAGAAATATTCTTCTTTTTTGCAGTTCCTAGTCTGCAGCTGATAAAGCTATAATCTCTCTTTGGAATCAACGGCACTAGTTCTGTCTACTGGTTGATTCCAAAACCATGATAAAATATATTTCCCAATTACAGCATTGACGTGCGCATCTTGTTTATTACTTATCTCCGGTATTAAGAAATGAACGAATAGACATCCTGTATATTTGTGACTATACCCTCACGGTGGTGATAATATACCGCTGCTATAAACTCTTGCAGCTATTCATTCTATCCTGAAGTTTTTAGAGTAACCCTTTTGACGTAAGTATCAATGAATTTTATACCAATTTCGAGATGAAGTACTATCAGACATTCCAAAATAACATGGGAATTTTCTTTATATATATATATGGTGAAATCAAACAATTTCGTAAAAAGTTGACAATGTGATTTGAATGAAAAGGCCGCCGAATATGAGTGAACATTGTCGGTCTGACTGCACAGGTGAATTCACCTTTAGTTCTTTAGCCGTATAATCAACTCGAAACCGCAGGTTACCATGGTCTTCTCTATCAAACAATTACACCCGCGGACCGTATAATTTAGAACCATAAATTAAATTGAACTTCGGTCGGTCAGCATTTGTGACTAACGTAAAAATACAATACAATTGTTTTTTACAATATGTCTACAATCATATTTTCTGATAGTTTGGTACTTATTAGCGACCACGGGATAATTTTCATAAATAATTACCACACGCCGTATATTATGGGTACTGGTTTTATTCTTTTACAGTGCTATTTTCAATTATACGACTAATGATTAAGGGAAAATATGCTCTAAACGATTTGTAAAAATGTATTATTGGTGTAATCTTATAGATAAACAGAGGCGGGTATTCTGGAAATATAGTTCAATAAAAATTATGCAATTAAGAAACGATATATCCAATAAATTAGATATTCGATATGATAATATCCTATTGGACATCTCCAACATTGCGCCATTGACTACAGTAATATCAATACCAATCTTACCTTATGGAACAAAGAAGAAATGAATTCATCGATTTACTCAACCGCTTTATGGCACAAATTAAGCTTACATACGGGATGGATCATATTGTATACTGATGGCTCAAAAACAGATACAGGTGTATGTGCTATCACATAAAAATCCAAACTTGTCTGGGAGTGCTTAGAAAATCTCAAAAAACTCAGTGTTACAAATAAGGTAACCCTGAAATGGGTGCCAGGTCACAAGGGTATTGTAGGGAATGAAAAAGGAGACGCCCTAGCACGAGAAGTATCGGCAACCGGCCACACCGACCCTGAGCCGGCAACCGGTGTAACAAAGGCTTCGGTAAGAACCACATTAAACCAGTGGGTGCACAAACAACCTCAAATACTGGCAAACAATTCCAAAGCTCAAACACAGCAAACTGATGGTTAAACAACCCATACCAAAACTTACTGAAGAAATCCTAAATTTAAATAGGAGAGATATCAGGCCGGACACTGAGGTCTGAATAAGCACCTTCACACAATGGGGATCTTCCAAGAAGAACCTATATGTACATTATGTGGTGAGAAGGAAGAAACAGCCACCCATATAATTTTCGAATGTTACGTTGGTGGGGGTATAGACAGATAGGGCCGGATGACCCTGTATCCAACCTCACCAAAAGAGATACTGTGAAGAGACTTCTAGATCTCATCAAGGTCACAAATCTTCTCACGGACTAGCAGACAGACAGGACAGTACAATAAGCCAACGGCTGCAGTGTTGGGGCCCACTAGCCCGGCCTGTTTCGTCTGTCTACCAACCAACCATGAGCTATCACACATATAACGAATACTGGGAAAATATTACATTTTATATGGATCTCAAGCTTTGTAGAAATTGCTGGTAATCAAGCAGCAGATGAGACAGCAAAAATAGCAGCATCTAGTAGCATGGAAGAAATATCAGTATGTATAAAAAGTGGAACAGGTAGGATGGTTATTTAAAAATAAAGGAAAACAAAAATAAAAAAACTGGACATACCCAACTAATCTAACAATAAGAGAATAAGTTAGACAGTGAAGGCTTCTTCTTATTTGAAACTCCCACCTTACACACTGTCATATTTTAACAGAGTCAACGCATCCCATATGCATATGTAACATAAGGCTCAGCATAGACCACATAGGTACTTGTTCTGAATTTTCTTTGTTAAGGTACCCACTATTTTCAACAAATTATATACTCTTATAATACGATCCACAAACCACTACCAACAGCTTTGTCCTTAATTTCCAAGAGCTTCTATAAAATTGAAGTATAGATTGAAAATTATTGATATATGATACTATAAAACTAACAAAATTGGTTTTAAATGCATTTAAAACAAGATTAGACCAATAAAAACATTTTATATGTAGGACATAAGACAGTTACATTTTTTCATTGTATGTATATACGTATGTATGGATATTGGGGTGACATTCACTGAGACCTAAAAGATCTATTGTGGCCCCTTACTCGTACTCAGTTCCTGAGGAAAGTCTCAGAGACTAGTAGCTCCTTTAGATCTATTTCCTGCAAGAATTTTGTCTGCAGAACTCAGTTTAGTTAGTTTCCAGCTTTTATCCAGTAGTCTCTTAGGTGTTGTGCCCTAGGAGTCTGAATTGCTGTTCAATCCGCAAGTATGTGGATGGAGGTTTCTTCTTTTATACCAAAGAATCTACATTTTTCTTCCTCCACTATTTTATGCTTATCCAGGTGCCCATTCAGGCGGCAAGATCCCGTGAAAACTCTTTTGTTTGTGTTACGTTGCCTTATGCATTTGATCTCAATAAGTTGTAGTCACTTAGAAGTATCTTTGATTGTCTAATACCTACTAGATCTATCCAATGTTCAGATCTTCCGCTATTTCATATCCTTCTACTCCAGTGTGTCCTGGAATCAACAGTAAGGGTACTAGACATTCCCATACCGTTTTGGAAGAAATCAATGCTTTAATGCATGCTTAACTATCCGACATTATAATAATCGTTTGTCTTCTATAGTCTTCATCTATATGTAACTGGGCACACTTTCCTGTGATGTGGATGTCCACTTAAAAGATACTTGGGGTTTTTCCAAGCTTTCGGAGTGTTTAGTTCGTAAACTGCTATCCCAGTTCCTTCCATTCCTTTTGAGCTGTCTGTGTTCCATTGAATAACATTGTTTCCAAATAGTAATGGTATTTGGATCCCATTCCTTCTTGCTGCTTAATTCCGTATCGAATATCTTTTTTCATCATATACTTAGTCTGTATCTCGTTCTTTCTGCAACACTTTCCACCACCGTATGTAGTGGTGTGAGGTTGAGAATCACTTCCATTGCCGTCGTTATGCATGTTCTCATTGCTCATTTACAGGCTAGTCTTTGAATTTTGGAAAAGTTGTCTGTCGTCGTCAATAAACAAATTCTACTACTCCACGCAATGGCTCCATAAGTGTTGATTGATCTCACTATGGCAGTGTACATCCAGCTCAGGATTTTTGTGCTACAGCCCCAATTTCTTCCTTCGGGGTTCCTGCAGATCATTTTTGCTTTGTATATAATCTCCTTGTCGTGTTTGTTCCACAGAAGTTTACTGTCTAGAGTCAAAGTCGCTTAGAGGATAAAATCAAAAAAGCGTTATTCCTTATGATTAATATGTTCTCTACTAATTAAGCTTGGTGAATCTGCGTTTAATCTAAAAGGTAAGAACTATTCTCTCATTTTTTTTTAAATTGTATGCTAAATAATTTCGGAGAGCTTAAGGAGTATTTTTACCTATTTTTTTTTAATTTCACAGCCATTATTCAAAAACCTTTGCAAAGAGTCCTTTCATTTGATATATCACACAGTTGCAAAAGTTTTTTTTTATTTCTAACATGCCCCCAAAAATTGACCCCCTTATCCAAAATTCTTTTATATCAAAAACTTTCAAAATTAAATACTGTACCAATTCTAATATTATTTTTAGTATTATTTCTGGGAATAAGAAACATTTTAATTATATTTTTCGGTCGACCGTGCGTTATTGAGCTATGTTAAGGTACACAAAATCATTCATTAAATGCCCCTATTAATAAAAGATATTTTATTAATAAACGATTTTGGTATAGGCAACCAAACATACAATAATATTAACAAAAAAATGGGGAAAAACTGACATATAACAAAATATTTCTAGATTTTAATTTACCTATCGTTTTCATTATAATATGATTTTCCAAAACTATAATAATTACATCCAAAAAATAATTTTAAGAAACAAAAACTGACATTTGAACCGGAAACGTTCTCTGTGACATTTCAATGTCATTTTTTATTGACATTACTAACCTATGAAAGAAATAAATATTCCTAGTTTTTAATATTGAAAAATAGGATCCAAGTTGTTCAGTCGACGGAAAAGTTTTGTAACTAACACGAGTATTAAAAGGACCATCAACAAAATATCCCGATTGTTAATAGCCGTTATTAATACTCTTGTTGGTTAAATAACTATTAAAATCCAAAAATAATTAACCACTTGTAAATCTACTTAATTCATCTCCCCCAAACAACAGCGAAACAGTAGCATATTTTTTGAATTAGGCGAATAAAGCCTAAAGCTCTACAATTCTCACTTGTTAATTTAAAGCGTCATCATATATTTAATCATCGGGCGTTAGGAAGGAAATGACGCAAACCAAATTCTCTTGTCAAAACGCGAAGCTCCAGGCTTATTAATCTTGTTATCTTTGACGTTGCCAGAGATGAACTCCGGAAATTTATTAGTTTGGTATAATTCGAAAATTTAATAGACACTTGATTAAAATTTGCGTTTTTAATTGAATGCACTTTATATTAAAATTTTGTATAGTAGTACAATTCTTTGATTCGAGTAAATTATATAGGAAACAGTCTGTAGCGAAAAAATTAACGACATATTTTATATCTCCATTTGTTCACCAAATAGGTATGTTTAGTTCTGTTTTGTTTATAAAAATTGTATCTTCAATGTACCCGTGTCAATGACCATAGATGTCTAGTCACGTAGATGCCAATAAAAAATTTTTTCTCTACGTGATCTTCTTGAATACACATACGAGGGTTGTCCTTTAAGTGTTGCACATAACAATATAGGTTGGGATATTTTAGGCCTATCCAAACGGACATGCTAGCGGTCACTATCTCAGTGAGAGAAAGGATAATTGATAAATTGGTTATCGACACACACTTGAGCATCGGACTGGCAAGGTGCCAAATAGAAAAAAAGGCTGAAAGTACCAACCTAATTATGGGAAAAGGGAAGATTGGCCAGGGAAAACAGTTCTAAGAACAGCTGCAGCAGGAAAAATCGTGCGATGAAGGAAAATATATGGACGTGTTCGAGAACAAGCTGCACGAAGCCATAAAGGAATTAGGGAGAAGAGACTCATCACTAGATCAACTGCCCTCCAGCAATGATGAGGATCAACAACACGTCCAAAGTTCGCGCTATAGATGACATGTGACGGGTAGATTAAGCATTTAGATGACGTTAGACGAAGATTTCAATGTCTGTTTATTTTAAGTGCTTATACTATTAACAGTATGACTAGAGGTCCGCCAATGGAACTATGATTTAAAAATTCAAATCCGCCTTGGGGCGGAAGTTTATACAAAATATACAGAAATCCGCCGAAAATACTATAACTTGCGCAAGCGTGGCGGATAATTTTATTACTTATGTACCTACTTTGCCGCCGTCCTGAGGGCCCCAGCAGCGGACTAAAGTTTATTTTTTCAAGAATTCCGTCCGATTCCCGAGTTCCGTTTGCTTGTGTATTTGAAGAAACGGAAGGCAATATAAACATTGCATTCACCCTTCCCCTTAAAATGAAATAAAATAATACTAAACCAAATTGCGGACGGAATTCTTACAAAAGTAAACTTTAATCCGCCGTTAAACGGCGCCCCAAAGCGGAATTCTAATTTTAAATTCAGAATTCCACCGGCGGAACTCTAGCCACACTGTACTAGTAAACTCTACATGTCGCTGACAACACTTCGTATTTGGGAGGCTGAAATTTGCCTGCAGAACAAAAGAAAAGAGTAATTTTCAATAAATAGTAGATAAAAGTTAAATGCAGTAAGAAAAAAATCTGGTATTGCATTTATTAAGAGCTGTTTGTTGTAGTTGCGTGGATTGTTTTCTTAACTGTTGAATTTTGGATATTTTTTCTGTTATCCTATTTATTGTTAAAGCTGTTTGTTTTAAAACTCTCAGGTAGTATCGGTTTTAAGCTGGACACTGCAGAATTTGTTTAAAAAATTGATAAATTGTTTGATCCCAAAACAGCCAACAACTTTATACAATAAAACCTTGGATTACTGCATTAAGTTTATCGAATAAATACATAAGTGATTCTTCAGAATTATAAATAAGAAATAAGAAGTTTAATTTTGGGCATCGGCCAAGCACTGTAGTAGTACGCATCTGATGCGATAATTACAGTGAAGCAGTGTCGAACACGGTTAGTACTTCGATTGGTGACCACTGGGAAAACACAGTAGTAGAGCTCGTACAGCCTGCAGCAAAACACTTTAGACTACTAGGGTGCACTTTAAACTACTAGGGCACCTAACCACTGAGCACGATGTGTAATGTGGAGGAGACGTAAAATCGAGGTTACGACACCATGGATGTTGGACTCGATAAAGATTCCCATTGTCCACTGGAACACAATGGGTAGTGTGCTCCCGGCGTCGGTGATTAGCCTCAGTCGTAGAAATAGACCGACGTTAAATACCAAAGGAAAACAAATTCAAGGACGTTAAATATGGATCTTTTGTGCCTCTGCAAACAAAGCACACAAAAGTCTCGTGTCATCACAATCTTGTAAGGTGTGAATAAATATCGGTTTGAATGGACGAATTTTGTTCCCATTAATATCTTCTCTAAGTGGCTCTTGCTAAAACCAACTTCCGCGGCTCTTTTTCGTAACTTCAGCTTGGGATTTTCTCTTACTGAGTGTATAGCTAGGGTAGCCGTCCTCATTGTACACCTTTTTCGATTAGATCAACAAAACCTGTCTGATCCTTATTTATTTTTTTAATCCATTAAATAGTTGAATTGCATACTTGTAGCATTTTACAAGATATATTCTTTAGTTTTATAGGTACATTGTTAACGTCATCCACTAGATTATTATTACATTTTCGAATTTAGCGCAAATATTCATCGTATTTTCTATAAAATGGGCTATAAAATGAAGCAGGTTTTGAAAAACTCAAATTTTATTTCATTTCCTGGAGTTTAAGAACAAGCAAAGCTTTTTATCAGTAATGACATTTTTCACTAAAAGTACAAAAAAATAAAAAAGTTTCTCCTCTTGGGCACCCTATCCGTGGACACACTGTATAATATGTATCTCTACTAAAAGGGTCTCTGTTATATTTACTAGGTTGACTGACTACTTCTTATTTAGACAATGATAAAGTTTGTCCAAAATCTATTACAAAAGCTTAAACACGTGTTCGTCTCCCTTGCAGACTTTTTCCTTTGATCAGCATATGCCGATCAAAAGAGAAAGTCTGCAAGGGAGACGAACACGTGTTTACAATTGATTTTGGCCAAACCTTACTTCCAGCGTCTTCAGTTCTCAACAGGTTTTACGTGGGTAGGCAGCTAGCAACACTTAAATTTGTAGCTTGAGTCACCTATGCATCCGCTTTAACCACTGATGCCATTCCAAAAAGGCATTAAACACGTGCAACGTTCAATGCGCATCAATTTACAAGGGACAGAGGATAATTATTTACTTTGCGATACTGTAACGTTTCACTTAACAGATATAAATAGTTATTCATAAGGGCTATTCATAATCGAGATATTTTAATTTTAAGATTGTTGATGGTCCTTTGAATACCAGTGTTACTTTCAAAACTTTTCCGTCGACTGTACAAGTTGTATTCTTTTTTCTCAATATTTAAAAATTAATAGGCAATATTTATTTGTTCCATAGATAATTACTGTCAAAAATAAATCATGACATTGAAATAACACAGAGGGCGCCAGTTTAAATGCCACAGGTTTCGTTTCTCTTAAATTATTCTTTGAATGTTTTAACATTAATAGTGATTATAGTTTTGTAGAATAATATAATAAAACCGATAGGTAAGTGAAAAACTAGAAAATTTCTATATTAGAAGTCAGTTTTAAGGCTTTTTTTTTAAATATTATTGTATTTTTGGTTGCCCATACCAAAATCGTTTATTTATAAAATCGTTCATTAATACAGGTCATTAATGAATGATTTTGTGTATATACATATAGCTCAAAAACGTACGGTCGACTGAAATATTAATCAAGACCCACATCTATGTGCTTTCAATAACTAGAATATGTAGTATTGAGGTCAAAAATAACAAATAGAAGTAGTAAACCAGTTAAGGAGGTAAATTGTGGGCTAATTAATTTGAAAATAATGGCAGCCACTTAAAGTAAATTGAATTTTGTTAAGAAGGGTACGTCAAATTCGATAATACAGCTTTGGATGTGTAGACCTTAGAAGATACCAAAATAAACCTGCCTATTGGAAAAATTGCCGGTTTTGAAACGGAAAGTTGTTTTCCAGTTTTTCATAAGATGCACCCCTTCCGATATATTGGGCATGGAAAATTTCGATTTTCACCAAGAAAATACTCAATTTTAAGCGATTTTTTAAATTTTACGATAAATCTGATTTTGATTAAAAAAGCATATAGACTTAATTGAATCCCGTTGAGATGACAATTCAAATGTGTTTTTTTTAATTTTCGCAAAATTAATTTATTTAAAAAACATTTCCCTTTTTGGCCCGTTGTGGAAAAAGTATTTATTTTTGAATCCTTAAGGTGGACATTCAATTTCCATTTTTTTTACATGATACGTTTTAAACGAAATATGACCATTTTAAATTTACCATTTAGCTTCATTGTCGTTAAATTGTCTGTTCTAACCTGAAATATTTGAAACAGTTTCTTTCTGACGTAATTGTAGGTGAATTGAATTTGCGGCAATTATTCATAGCTTTTAAATGTATCGTTAAAAATCTGGATATCATTACCCAAAAAAAAGTTACTGGCAAAAAATGACCTTTTTTCGCATTATGTTAATGATAAACTGTCAACTAGCTGACAAATGACCAATGAATGTCAAATATTTAATCCCAACACTTGGCAGCTGTCAAATCAAAAATGGAAAATTGCTAAAAAAGTGTATGTTCTTCTGTATTTGATGTCGGTTATTTGAAATTTGATGCACAATTTCTAGTTTTGGTAGGTACTTGACAGCTGCCGACTAGCGAAATACCGAAAAAAATCAATTGGATAAAATATTTGGATGTTCTTATGTGTTTTATGTTGCTAAATTGAAATGATGTGAAATTTTTGAATAGTAAAACTTGGAATCTGTCAAAATTTAAAATATAAACAGTTGGTTTTTTATTTCTCCAGGCTGGAATCGTAATCAGTGGCCAAAAAATTCCTTACCTATCAACTTCGGTGAAAATTTATTGAGTATTTCTCTAGTTATTCAATTTGTTTAAAATAATTGTTTATTTATAACTAATTACGGGCTAATTACCACACAGCAAAAATTGTATTATCGAACAATCAACAACTTTCTTAACAATTTGCAAAAAGTTTTAAGTCCATCATAGCATTTTCGAATTATTTTACGATATTATGAAAACGTTTACTTCATTGATTGGATTATAGGGGAAACAATAAATTACTTGTGATATCAAAACAAAAGTCATAAAAAATGTATAAAAATTGAGGTAATTTTTTTTGAATAAAACGATTTAGATACCAATAAAATCTGTAGCCGTACCTCAGTGGTTATGGAGCATAAAATGCAAATCAGCAAATCTTTTCTTCGTTAAATCCACTCCCGATGGGATACTTTTTGGCTTAGGTAGATGGCTCGTTGAAAAAGTCTCCAGCGGCCAATAGGCATACATATTTTAAATGACAGTGGAGTTTTGAAAGCGCGGTAATTCGAAATAACCGCGAAGAATTGCACAATTGAGGCGTATAAAATCTCAACCCTTTTCTCTTTCTTATAAGCTTACGACCAACGTAGACGGAGCGTTATTGTGTGTGAAATTAAAATCTTAAGCGCCGACCCTTCAGTATACTTACAAATGTACTCATTTAAAGTTAATTTTACATCTGGATGTTGTTTTAGTTTGCTTTAATAGTCATGGGATATCAGTCGAATTAGCTTACATAAAATAATAGCTATTAATACTATATTTTTTAATGACCACTAAATAAATAGTAGTTTGTACAACTACTATGCAAAACGCTAGATTTGCATCACTTGCCTTACTGCTCGTGCCACAAACTTCTGCGCTCGTGGGAAAAGTGATTTGCGTACAAGCTGTACACAATATTTTTTCTACAACCACACTTATTAATGAAAGAAATACAGTAATTTATATAGTTTTGGACAACTCAAAAGATAAATTATTTTGATTTTGGTTCATAATTCCTAAAATAATGCTTAATAGATTTTTATAATTAATAAATTAAAATAAATAATGAAATAAATGTTTATTTACTTTTGGTTTAAATTTAAAAATTGTACACCAATAAGAAATTCACTATTAGGTTGAATTGTCAAAAAAAGTTGACAGGTCATAGGTAGCTTTGTTTGACATTTCGGTTCGGAAAAGTGCCATAGCGAGTACTTTTCGCATTACTTTTCCAACGGTTATCAAAATAATTAAGAAAAGGCCTGCTTTGCGTATACAAATTTGTGTAGAGAAGCGTGTTTTGCATAGTTGTAGGAAAATTATTTTTAAATTTTTAACGTATAGTATGAACGAAATTAAGCAAATTGCAGCACTTTTATAATAAATATACACCTAAGTTATACAGATAAATGAAACAGTATGAAAATGGAGAATGGAAATAAAAAACAAACGTAAAATTCGAACTTTGGCGACGTAGCACCCGGAAAAGGGAGGGGGAATCAAAAAAGTTTATATAGATTAATTTATCATACCTTTTTCCAGTTAGTAATGGGGCACTCTGTATTAAATGACTTGTTAAATAAGAAGGAAAAGAGATGATTAGTACAGAAATATTTTGCAAAAACTAATATTAAAAGTTTATTTTGGTCGTGAATGGTTAGCAGAATTTGAAATAATCTATTAATAATAATAATAATAGATAGATAGTTTATTGACCTCAAATACAATATTTAGTACATACAGTCATAAATACATAAAGTAAAAATTGAATATAAAAAATACGATACATCAAATTTATCTAATGTGATTAAAATAAAAATAAATATAAAAAAAAATTAAAACACAACTAGGACAAAATACTTTACAGTAAACATATCATTAAACAGAAACCATGAAAGTAGGAAAAGATGAACTATGCTTATTAAGAGTTATTGCAAAAAGTAATAAAATCATTCACACTATAAAAACAAGGTTGCAACAGAAAACGTTTTACTAGTTTGCTGAAAGCACCCTTAGTTAACTTGCCAACGGCTTTTTCTTTACAATACTTTTTAAATACATTATATAAATTACAATCTACTCGATTGTTTTGCGATAAGCAGATTCTTGATCTCGATGGTACAAGAGAGGTCGCATTTCTAGTATTATAATTATGAATATCCGCGTGGGACACCAACAAATCAATATTGAGATGAATACTCATCAGAGTTTCATAAATGTATATACAAGGAAGCGGAAGGATTTGGAGCGTTTTGAACAGTTTCTGGCATGAATCGCCATATTGAACATTTGCGATGATACGAACAGCCATTTTTTGCAATGAAAAAACTTTTGAAGCATTTGTTGCTCCGCCCCACAGTATAACACCATAGTTGAGATGACTATGGACGAGTGCAAAATAAACTATTCGTAGAATATTTTGACTCAAACAATTTCTAATCTGCTTTAAAGCGAATATTTGCGATGAGATCTTTGAGCATAAGCAATCTATATGAGACGCCCAAGTTAACCGTGAATCTAAAGTTATTCCAAGCAGCTTCACTGGTTCAGAAGTTGGAATGAACTTGCTGGATGTAAACCGAATGATGTGTCATTAATCTTGAGTTGATTACTGTTGCACCAAGATTTTACATTCGACATGCAAGCATTTGCCAAGTTCACCCCATCTCTAACCAAGGTTGTGGTATCATCAGCAAACAAAACACAGCGAGCTTCCCCCAGGGATATTGGCAAATCGTTTATGTATATAATAAATAATAATGGTCCTAATACAGATCCTTGAGGAACTTCTCTTGAAACAGGAGTCAATTCTGATTCAACATTATCGAAACTCACGTATTGAGACCTGCCTGTTAGATACGAACTAAATAATCTTAACACATTACCCCTAACACCGTAATATTCTAATTTATCTACAAGATATTCAATGTTAACACAGTCAAAAGCCTTGGTGAGATCATACATCGTTGCAAATGTATCATATCTCTCATCAAAGTTTTCAACCACGCTTTGAACAATATTGACTACTGCCTTAATTGTGGACATGTTTTTCCGAAAGCCAAACTGAGATGGTGACAATAAATTTTTCTGTTCCAAAAAAGAAGCAAGTTTATCTTATTATTTCAAAAATTTTACCCACTACTGGTACAATTGCAATTGGCCTGAAGTTGTCAGGGTTATTCAAATCTCCCTTTTTATGTATAGGTATAATTTTGGTTATTTTTAATGAATCAGGCCAGCAGCCCTCCAATATACATTTATTAAAAAGTATCTCTTATGGTCCAACAAGTGCCTCAAACGAGGCTTTCATCATATGGCTATTCAGTCCATAAAAATCAAAGCATGTTGAATTTTTTAACTTAATATTGCCAGTTTGATATCAGATTCCAAGATAGGACTAATAAAAAATGAACCCGAAGGTTTCGAGACCTTATGTAGATATTCAAGTGGATGAATGGATTCGTCCGTAATACTCATAGTAATTTTATCTGCTATAGTAACAAAAAATGTATTCAGATCAGCTGAAGTCAATTTTGTAGCAACAGTACCATGTGTTTTAGTATTTCTCTCAGAATTTACTATGTTCCATATAGTTTTGCTTTTATTGTCAGAATCATGTATCTTATATAATTTTTACGAGCATTACGGTATTTAACCCAATCAGTAAAAGTATTTGTGTTTCTACGTGCAATATTAAGTTCAAAAACCTCACTTTTCATACCCCTAAGAGTATCATTGAACCAATCACACTTACGCATTTTTGGTTTAAATTTTGTTACGGGAAAACACATGTCCACATTCAATGCTAATACATTCATTAGCTTATGGGCTATTACATTTGGTTCACAATTTTGCAAATCCAGATCATGCCAATCAATGTCACTTAGTTTGCTTGCAAAATTACTGACTCTTCTGCTGTTAACTAATCTTTTGTGTGCTAATTTGTTACTAGTCATTGTGATCAGCTAAACTTGGATCATAAATTCCACTGGAAATTACTTCCGGGCTCATGTTGGAAATGATATTATCCAAGCATGATCTAGTTGTTGGCGTGATTCTTGTTGGATCATTTATATAATGTCTAAAACCGTACATTTTCATAATATTGTGAAGATCCTTCACATGTTCAGTATCAACGTTCAGATCCACATTAATATCCCCCAATATATTGATATTTTTATAACTTTTTGAGAAAGTATACAACAAATCATGAAACTTATCTTTAAAAATATCACCATTTGATGATAACCTGTAGATTGTTACTATTAACTTATTTATTTTGATTAGTCAATTCAATACCACAGAACTCAGCATGAACAGGGGTACAAAATTTAGAGCAGTCAACTTTTTTTACTGGAAGTTTTCCATTACTAAAAATCGAAACACCTCCGTGTTGTTTCTTGTCACGACTAAAGGATGATTCCAGTTTAAAATTGTTTATACTAATCATTTTTAATTTATCATTGGTGAGCCAATGCTCAGAAACACAAAAAATGTCAACAGCAAAATCTTCAAGAATCAAATTTATCTCATCAATCTTATTAGCCAAACTCTGTACATTGATATGTAATACTGAAAACATTTTTCTATTATCTAACAGATCTAAAGAAACGGGCTTTAGAAAAAACTGTTCAACAACGGACCAATTGGTCTATACATGGAACACGAAATCCAAACTGCCTTTGCCGAAAGGAAACATATGATTTCAGTATTTTTTGATTTGGAGAAAGCATACGATACAACATGGAGGTACGGAATAATGAAAAAATTGTATGATTGGGGTTTTAGGGGGGAGTTGCCAAAATTTATTGACAGTTTTCTCTCTGATATATTATTCAAAGTCAAAAGTGCTATTCTATTTGCAATAGCTATAAACGGGATCTTCGAAAACATATCTGAAAAAGTAGGACGAAGTTTGTTTGTGGATGACATAGCCATATTTGTTAAAGGACATCCAACAGAACATTTAGAAAATCAAATCCAGCAGACAGTTGATCAAATCGCGCAAAATGCAGAGAGTTTTAAATTTTCTACAGATAAAACCCTCCTCATTCACTTTTGCAGACTGAGAAAACGACATCTTGAACCTAACATCAAATTATATGGTGCAGAAATTAGTCAAAAAAATTCCACAAAATTTTTGGGTCTAATATTAGATAGAAAGTTATACTGGAAGGAACATATTCAATATCTTGCAGATAAATGTGATAAAAGGTTAAATTTCATTAAAGTCATGGCACATTTAACTTGGGGATGCGACAGGAAAATGCTAATAACATTGTACAAAACTATAATTCTCTCTCAAATTGATTACGGATCGATCATATATTCATCCGCACGAAAATCAAAATTACAAATTTTAGAATCAATACAAGGAAAAGCTTTGAGATTTGCATTGGGAGTATTCCGAACAAGTCCATATCTTTCTTTATGCAGTGAAACTGGTATACCTCCTTTAAAATATCGGAAACAAACCCTGCTAAGTAACTACGCAATTAAGATGTGGTCTCAACAGTCACACCCAGTATACACTAAGATGTTCTCGAAAGAACAGTTGGCCATGTTTGAGGGTCGAAGCACTATTACCAGACCAGCAACTCAAAGACTTCATGAATTAATCGAAAGCTTACAGGAAACATTGATCAGCACATACCCTATTGATGAATATGAGACTGCGCCATGGACAAATAAAAAGCCACATGTATACAAAGAATGTACTATTTATAAAAAACAAGACAACACAAAAGACATTTATATGACAGAAATTAATCTCATACTGGAACAGCAGGGACGATGTCATATTATATATACGAATGGTTCGAAAACAGATGAAGGTTGTGGAAGCGCTTTCGTATGTAACAATCAAAAATTCTCCTGGACTCTTCCTCGGAGTTCAAGTGTATATACGTGCGAATGATCTGCAATCTGGCAATCCTTGAAATATATAGATCAGCTTGACATCCAAACAACACTAATATTTAGTGACTCTCTTAGTTCACTTCAAGCGATTGAAAATACTTTCAACAAAGGCCCTTTAGTCAAAAGAATTCATGCTTCACTATGTTGGCTTCAAGAACAAGGCAAGACAGTAAAGTTTATATGGATACCCAGTCATGTGGGGATTCAAGGCAATGAACTTGTTGACGAAGCAGCCAAGCAGGCAGCGAAGAGTGAAATAGTTGAAGACATTCCTATAAGATTCCAAGATCAACAAAATCACTTGAAACAAAAAATATTACAAAATTGGAATAGAGAATGGTTGAGTCAACAAACACATCTTAAAGAAATAAAGCCATCAACCGAAGTAGAAAACACATTTACAGAATTTAGGCGAAAGGAACAAACAATAATTGCAAGACTAAGAATGGGTCATACAAGACTTACTTCGTGCTATATGCTGAGAGGACATGCAACACCTGTCGAACCCCATTAACAGTGCAGCATGTTCTAATTGATTGCGCCAAATACGCAATTAGCAGGCGGCAGCTAGGCGTACCTGAAAATGTGACAAAAAGTTTAAACAATATAAATATGGCTAAAATAATACTTACCTTTCTTAGATCAAATAATCTTTATGGAGAAATTAAAAAAAAAATGGAGCTAATAATAATAATAATGCTACTTTTTACCATTTGATGAATTCAATTTTTCTTCTCTTGTAATATATCTTCATTATCCCTTCACTACTATAAGAAATCCTCTCCTCCATATTATTTTTCCAGCAAGTCTTAGCTCCTCTTCTTTCTTATTAAAACTTATAATATTCTCTAGCCTTATAAATTTCCTTCGACTGTGGAATGCCTTATTTATTAGATTAGATACTGAAATTCTCACATTTTTTTAAGTGAATAATACAGTAATAGTAATTTACTCAACAAGATTTAGTCTATGATGCTTCCGTACTAATGTATAACCCTGTATACCAAAACTTTCTCATCCTATCCTATAGGGTAACGACACCGACAGTGCCAGAAGTTTATGCTATTGTCATTCTGACTAAGGCCTCTACTTTTTCCTTTCCCCTTACCCTATCTCCTTCTGCCGTAGACGCGAAAACTGATTTGGAATTCTTAGGATGTTCTGCAGGTAAATAGGTCGCATTCAGGAAGCCATCTCTGGTTTTATGACGAGGGCTTGCAAATTCGTCAAGAGCTGGCTTGACACTTACTTTAACTATGTCGACCGCCTACGTCGATATCGGGACGTTACAGCTTGTAGACCAGGAATTTTTTAGTTTTTAGCAGCCTATAATAAAATATGTAATGATTTACTTAAGTTGGAATAACAAAAATACTTTTAAAGATACTTAAATCTTAAGAAATCTAAATTAAATCTGAGTTTATAAATAAAATAAGTATTTTTCAAAACAAACAGACTGAAATATCAAAACATATATTTTAAATACATTACATCTTCAAATTTGTGCACATTTCTGTTTGGCACATATATAAAATTTTCAGAAATTATTATTATTATTATTCCCGCATAGGCTCACTTAGACCACGACAAGTACAATCAATGCTTTTCTAATAGGTTGTCCTTTCTGTGTGCCCACACTGGTTTCAAGAGTACTTTTCTGAGTGACTTTCCAATTAAAAATATAAATATCTTAAAACGCCTTCAGTTTGTGTTATATCTGCTGCATTTGAGTCTTCTTTTATTGGTGCCATATAATTAATTGTTTTCGTTTTACTTCACTACAATGTTTGTAAAATTCCACAATATGCTTTGTTAACCTCGTCTGTTCCAATATTTGCGCCAGTGAAAATTTAAACTTCTTTTCTCCATATCAGTATTAGTGTCTGTGTACTATTCGATTTCTTCATTGTTTTCGAACTCTTTAAGTCTGATTGTTAGTAACTATTATTTTTTGTTTGATAAAACCGAACCTATATCTTGTGAATGCTTCCTCATCTTCTTACAAAAATATATTTTGAGCTTTGGATGTGGAGTATTTTGTAAATTTTTCTCTGTCCTTTCTTTCAAGTTCTCTTTACAGTTTTTTCTTTGTTTTCTTTTGGTTTACCTTTTTCACTTTTGGTGGTAATTCGTTTTGGTTTACTACAGAATTCCAAATGTTTCCTGGACTATACCTCGATATAAACGTATATAGTTCACCAGTAGAAGTACTCAGTATCTGTGATTTTCTTTTATCACCCACTTTATTTGCATTTTATAGGACACTCTGCACTTCTCTCACAAGTTACGTTCGTAGAAATGACGACGTTTTGTGCTTTTAAAGTCATAAACTTATGGGAAACATTGTTTGTTTAAAAATTGTGGATTACAATAAAAACTTTCTAAATATGAAGTCCAAATATAAAGTGAACTTTTCATTGAGATACTCTATAAGGAAAATGAAGCGACATCAACATATACCAAACACTCAAATAATGTGATACAATATACAACTCATTTTAGAGTATGGAAAATAAATCAAACTACAAAATAAATAGAACGAATTTTCACAATATTTATCACCATGCCTTGGTTGAGGCGACAAACAACAATGTTCTCACACACAGCAGTAGCAAAAAAGGTTGGGATGAAACAAAATACTGCAAACTATACAAGGAATTACTGTACTATCCTGACAGTGCAGCAGTAAAAGTATTCTTGACGATGACACTAGCCATCCTGAGAGAAGTTGCTGGTTGACGTACCTACAGAGAGGGACTTCCAGGAGGATGCACAATGGGCCTAACGAGGCCTAGGGTGGGGCTGCTAATTAAAAATTTCTAAGTGTTATTTCATTTGAATGGATCATTGTCTTTTAAGCTGAATTGAAAGTTGTCCATTTTTTCACATTTTCTACCAAATGGGAATAGTTTCGCTGGAAAATTGTATAAAAAGGATTTGATTCTGTAATGCAATTTTGACAGGTTCCAAATGTTATAAACTTGCCAATGGGGAGAAATTACTATGACAAGTATGCAGCTTTGCTATTGTTCGAGCATGATTTGGCCATTTATATAGTGATTTAAAGGTCGCGGTAGGGGCAGCTGTAGCTGTCCACTTATAAGCTGGCCTGGTTAATTGGCACAATCGGTTCGTTCCAACTAACAAGTCTGTTATCGTACGTAACCAGTAATCGAACTGTTTAATGCGCATGCGTAAAAGAAATTGGTAAAGTTACCGGTAATCTTTTACGAAACAGTTGGAACGTAGTTTAGTGGATGCACGCCGTGTACCGAATTCTGTCAATAATATACCTAAACTCAAAAGTCTTTTGTATTGATCTACACATGAAATTCAGTATTATATATTTTTTACAACTTTAAAAAAAATCATGCATAGGGTTAAGTTAAGGGAAGTTGTTGAAAACATAAATATAAGATACCTAATTAGAATTTCCAAGAACGATAGTGTGTAATAGAGTTGAATATTTACTGAATTATATATATGAAGAGCCTTAATCAGGTGATGAGGATTCGGATCCTTAATGTGCTTGCACCCTCGTTATCTCTTGGCCAAACAAGAAATTCTTCCAGTCCTACTTGTACAAAAAAAGAATATTCATTAAAATTAAGAAGGTGCAAAAAATATAGGTATTACCTTCTGACGTTTCGTATATTACATTATTTTTTTCTTTTTCTTACATCTACAACTATCACGAAAAAACAGTCATATATAAGTAAGAGTCCCTGGGTGTGAAAACACAGTTTTCAAAACAATTCAAAAACTAAAAAAACCACTTCCATAACCTATTTACACTTTCCATGAAAAACCAATTTGGAATTTGTATGTTTAAAACATTGCGCATGCTTCCTAATTTCAGAACTTTCGGTACTCGCTATCGAGCAAGAATCGTTTGTACGGTAATTTAACTGGTCTGAAAACGGGATAGAACAGAGACCTGATAGTAATCGAGAGTTCTGAACCAGTAATTCCAGGTGGTTTTTTAACTGCGCATGTATATTAGTAATGTTACTGTAAATTACTGGTGGTATCGTACCCGCAGACTTGCTCAGTATATAATACACACAAAAAATTTTATTTCCTTTTTTTTTCTGGTACCGAAAAGTATCCAAAACAACTGCACCGAAGAGTGCTGTCATATAAGTTAATGTAGTGCACTAAAAAGTTCTTTTTGTTAATTTGTTCACCCATCGGTGCTCCTCCTAGCTTGGATAGTCAGCTTTTGCATTTCGAGCGGTTAAATATGCAGCTAGCAATTAAATACATACAAAATAAATAGGGACGAACTGAGAAAGTTATGGAGCGTGGTCACTATACAATTTCGAGCCTAAAAAGAAGAATAATGTAAACTTTGTGAAAGTTTTGTTCGCGATTTTCGTTAGTCATTCAATGTCTTTCGAATAACGTTTAAAATACTGCATAGGAAAATTTGATTTATTCATCAAATACCTACAATACAAAAAAATCACAATTGATAAATGTTCATTTGCTATTGGCCGATTTTACAACTGTTTTGTTTTTTTATGTAGTGATAATAAAATACTGTGTGTAAGCAGGGTTAAAAAACTATAAATATTCAGTTGACTTTAAATTACATACCTAAAAATAAATCCCAAGATTTGTTTTATAATAATTGGTTATTCTCAAATCTTAAGTGGTAACAATGCAACCAGGAATAATAGAGTGGAAAAATAAAGATCTTCGCATTTATCAACCAAGAAATAGACTTTCAGGAACGTTGAATTTTCAGGGAGGGACCTGATACATGGATAAATGTCATTACCTCATATGTAGAAAGAAATTATGAACATTAAAAATAGATATCAAAAACATATTTTGAGTCCATTATGATACTGTTCGATTGGATTGAAGAACCTATATGTTATTGGTCCATAAAGAAGCTCTACAGAAGAGTTAATAATATTTTGACTTCCAAAATTGCTATAGGAATAATATCCAAAATGTTAATTGGAAAAATCGGTCTTGGTCAAGAAGAACAAGACCCATACCCAGACCGAGATTTAATTTCATCGATAAAGAATGTGATCAAAAAATGTTGCTGACCTTAGGAAAACTACGGGCATAGCTGTGTAGCTATATGCGAATCCAAACTATTTGGAATATAGGCACCATAAATAAGGAAGATCTCCCCGAATATTCCCTACCTCTATCCATTGTTTATCGAGTTTTTTACCCTATAAAAAAATTACTGTGCTTGTCGAAGAGTGTTAGACCCAACATCTTTTGAGATTAAGATTAATATGGAGCCTATGTTCTCCCAAAAGCCTCTTCACTACGACCTTTGCAATATATTGTGTGTGTCCTTATGTTGTGCTCCTTAAGCAAAACCTCAGGTCCTCCATATCCTTGACATATTGGAAGGATTCTGGTCTCTCCTCCCTTATCATTGATAACATTAACCTAGTCAGGCCTTTACAGTAGCCCAATATGTATGCTGAGGTTCCTCATCTTCTTTGCAAAGCCTGTATCCTGCATATGGTTGTGTCTGTCAATTCTATGTTGTTCATGTGTTTGTTGAGTTCACAGTGACCTCCATGAACGTTGGCGATGGTTGTTTGATGAACTCTTTGGTTTTACTCATTCCAGACGCCTTACTCCACCATTCTTGAGACTGTTTTTCTGTTCATGTACTACTGCTTATCTTTCGTAGTGCTTTCGCTATACCTCAGAAAGGTTCTGGACCAATGAGAGCTAGTCGTGCTCCTTCTTGTGCTAGTGAATCTGCCTCTTCATTGCCCTTGTGATCTAAGTGGCCTACCCAACACCTCACATAGGCATATTTTGGAAAAAAAAATGTTTTTGAGTCTATCATATTTTTACTGTACTAGTTTATTTTCTTAGATTGACCATCAGTTATTTTGATAACTCTAAATTGCCAGATTTGTCTGAATCGGAACCAAAAAGGTTGGTTGATATCAGAACCCTGAAGCGTAATAGAAAGAGCTCTTTTGCTTCGCTGGCTGGAGAATATAATTTCAGGATCTCATCTTTGTAGCTTTCACGGTCTCGATGAACGTTTAACTTTTTTCTTTTTTTCCTCGAACATTTTCTTCTACACGGCCACATATTTTTAGTGTCTTCTAAAAATTACCCATATTCCTGGATAACTTCGGAACTACCTTCGTGAAGTTTGTTGTTACACTGTTTTTTTTTCATTAAATTTTTTTCTAAATTTCTTGATATTTGTGCTAACTATTTTCTAACATTCAGGTTTAGGTTTAACATAAATAATAAAAACTTTTATTAAAACCTTCATATTATTGATCCGGTCCTGTTTATTTCCCTACTCTGTACCACTGAGTGCGTTCCGCTTCACCAAAACGATTTAATGTTCCCTCGGGATGTTTCTTATGTTTTCGAAGGAATATTTTTAAACTTAAATTGTACACTACATATCTCCTGTCACATGTTTCTTACATTTTATTGTTACAAATTGGCCATTTTCTCATTCCAATATAATTTCCATTAAATATATTTTTCAACCGAATAAACAGTATCGTTTAATGCACCTATGGAGTCGATATATAGGGAACGGTTTTGTTAAAAAGATAAATGATACTCCGTTACATGACGCTATGAAATTTGTTCCAAAGAAGATCAATCATGTTAGTATAGAACAAGAAAATAGAGCGTATCGATGCGACGCCTGGTTTAAAAAAGTATATTGTTTACAAAAAATTTATTGTGTCCTCATATTAATAATGAAATAAATCGATTCAAACAACAATGTCCGGGTTAATTTCAAAATAACGGTCTGTAGCTATTTAGGTGTAACTACAGATTATTAGAAAAATTATTTTAAACGGCAGTCTTTACATTCTAATAATACAAATTATAAAAACTGTTCTTCGAAAGGAGGAAAATTGGTGGCGCTAGTATAGCTAAAGGATCAAGGAGTATGACGACGTGGTAAATTATTTTAGGTTAGGTTGTTGTTTATTTTCTTCAGGTTATCTTTAATGCTTGGTTTTAGCAAATTTCAAGGAAAAAAATGAGTATTTCGCGTAGCTGGTGTTATATTTGGTTAGAGGCAAGTTTCTTCAATATCATTATACATATAATTGTGTTGCAGAAAACTGTAAAAAAATGTAAACTTCTACATATTATGTGAACAGTTGCACAAATATGTACCCATAAATCACTGCTTATTTATGTTATTATAGACAACGCCCCGAAAAAGACATTTTCCATTTTTCTATTCTTGCCGCTGTCTGTATATAATACAAGCAAAGAAAAAGTTATTGTATTGATTTATCAAGAAACGTATAGAGGTAAAAAATAGTTACTTGAATACTTACTGTTGGAAAAAAGACAGGGACTGAGGTGTATAACTTTTTTTTATTTTTAAATTTACGTCTAGCCTGTTTTCCCATTGTTTATATATTTAAAATTTTGCAAATTCAAAATATGTTGAATTACGTAAACGCAAAAACTCTTGCAGCTACGCTTCGCGAACCAAACTCTCCTTTGAAATAGTCACATGTCACTCGTGGCACTCTTCGCGCGATTAATTTTTTCGTGTCCAAATATTCATGGAAAATTTGATGTACCCGCCAAGTTTAGAAGCCTACAGCCTTACACAATTTATCATATCATTCAGTATCATTTTATGATTTTCGTGCCTGAACGTTCGGCGTTACTTGTGCTAATACGACCACAACGGAACTCAGTGAAGAACTATTTAATCATTGAAATTGATGATGCAAAGTTCTCATAATATTTATCAATCCTATCCTTGTTTTACGCTACACATAATACATTAGCACACGAAATAACTAAATCAAGACTGTCTGTAATTTGTGTTAATCTGCTATTAGCATTATTCATAATATATATTTTTGTCCACGACTATCAGATAATGTTTACATATTACCCGTGCTCTTCAAGTATAATGACGTACATTATTCACCAGTGAATAATAGGTGTGGATAATGAGACGGATAAAAAGGACCTATTTTGAAGGTTATTTTTATACAAGTGTCTTAAAATATTGAATAAAAATTATCACCGCGACCAGGACTCAAACCATATGCCTACAATCCTTCATTTCACGCATTCAGACCTCTAAACCATTACATTAACAAGACATAATATCAAGACATATATCAAGCTGTTGTATATAGAGCGTATGATGATGTCAAAAATAGAGACGTTTTAAATAATGTATAGCAAATATTGCAAGAATTTAAATTATACTGAACTTAAATTGAAATTACTAGAAAATATAGAGAATCAGAGATAGAAATGAAAAATAAGAGAAGCAGAATAAACAGTATCCTAAGTTTATTGCCAGAAGAGTCGAAATTATACACTGTGTCCGTAAAGTATGGAACAAATTCATTTTTAGCTAAACAGGCCATTTTAATAAATAATCCTGAAACACGTCGATTTTTTATTTTAATTTACCGTATTTTAAAATAATATTCTAATACACAGGGTGAATTACTTTCGAGTAATGACGTCACCGTCATTTTTTTAAGTGGAGCACCCCTATTTTGTCTCAATTTTCGGATTACTCTTGCTGAGCTGATTCCAAAAATGTATCACAAGCTGATTCCAATTGGTACAGGGTGGACAAAAATAAAATAGTTTTGTGTGTGCTCATAAAGTAACGCGTAACATTCTTTATTAGTTAAATTAACAATATTATCAAAAATACTTATTGTCTAGCGGACAGAATATGATGGAATACATGACTTTATAAATGTTCGGACTGCAGCCCTTGCTGTATTTGACAGTAACCCAAACAGTGTACAAATTCTTGTTGAACCTTGTTTATTGTGTCTTGAGAAATATTGTTTATTGCTGTCCGAATTCTCTCTTTTAATTCTTAAATATTTGCTGGTTTCGTTTGATACACAACATTCTTCAGATGGCCCCACATAAAATAATCCAACGGATTGAAATATGGTGACCTCGCTGGCCATTCAATAGGTCCACGTCTACCAATCCACCTGTTCGGAAAAATTTCATCTAGGTACCTTCTAACATCTACAGCATAATGTGGAGGTGCACCATCCTGTTGAAACCATAAACTTTCATCAAAACCTCCAGGATTACGTCTGCTGGGAAACAAATTACGTAAAGTAGGTACGAGATACCCTCTTAAAAACTCAAGGTACGTTGCCCCGTTTAAATTAGGTCCGATGATTCGATTTCTTACAATTCCAGCCTTTTGTTTTGTGTTACCTTTTGCGGGTATTGTGTATGATGCTCACGCATCTAGTGGTGGTTTTCTTTTACCCAGTATCTACAATTCTGACGATTAACCTCGCCATTTAACGTGAAAGTGGCCTCATCAGAAAAAATAATGTTTTGTATCAAGAGAGGGTCTCGGTGACATTTATCCATCATTTTTTAGCAAAATTGGATTTTTCTATCGGGATCATCTTCGTTTAATTCCTGCACAAGTTTGATTTCATAAGGATGCCATTTTTCAAGCTTTAATAGTTTTTGTACCGTTGTTTTGCTAACACCGATATCGCGACTAACTTTACGCACAGAAGTGTGCGCATCTTCTTCAAAACTAAGTAAAACATCTAATGCTGTATCAGCATTTGCAGAGGGACGACCTGATTTGCGTGCATTTTCAACCGTACCAGTTTCTCGAAATTTCTTTTCAATCTTACTGACTGTTGAACGCGTTATAGGTCTTTCTGGATATTTATCATTAAACAAATTGCACACTTCCATCTGAGCTCGCGATCTGTCTCCATACCCAATCATCATAAGTATTTCAATTTTTTGTTTTACACTTAACTCCATTTCTACTTCAAATTAAATCTAAGCAATAATTAAAACATTCACGAATACCAAAAATATTGTAGTACTAAACTGTCACTAAACATCAATAAATTACTAAACAAATAATGACATTTCACAAAAAACTAGACGACTATGTTTTTTTTTAATTGATAAGAAATAATTTCTTTCATATTCTGTCTGCTAGACCACAAGTACCAAACATGTTTGGAAACAGCTCATTTTTATTAATCTAAAAATGTAACAAACTACAGGGTGTTAGATTTAAACCAAGTGCCGCTAGGCAATAAGTATTTTTGATAATATTGTTAATTTAACTAATAAAGAACGTTAGGCGTTACTTTATGAGCACACACAAAACTATTGTATTTTTGTCCACCCTGTACCAATTGGAATCAACATGTGATACATTTTTGGAATCAGCTCAGCTAGAGTAATCTGAAAATTGAGACAAAATGGGGGTGTTCCATTTTAAAAAAATGACGGTGACGTCATTACTTGAAAGTAATTCACCCTGTATATTAGATTATTATATTATTAAAATCAAAAATCGACGTGTTTCAGGATTATTTCTTAAAATGGTCTGTTTAGCTAAAAATGAATTTGTTCCATACTTTACGGACACAGTGTATATGAAAGCCTATAATCCCTTCTTAAATTGGAGAAGAAAGGAAAAATAAATAAATTCATTTATAAACTGGTAATTAATAGTGGTAGACAAAATATAGTATCTTACTAGCATTTAATAGCTACTATTCTCTTAGGTCTCCTGCGACTATCGACATAAACACACCTTCTCGTGAATAATAACCATCATTATATGCTTGTTGAATAATATACTATTAAAACTTTCTCATACTTTATTTATATGATTGTTTCATTTGCTATTATCTATATAATTACTTATATAATAAACAGATTTCATCGTTCAAATTAAATTATCTCTCGAATGGCAAATAAAAAATGGTCTTTCGGGAAATTTCATTCAAACACGAGAGTTATTTAAAAAAAGCATATAGCTGAGCACATGAATTTAAGCTCAATGAACTGGAGAAATGTAGTTTAATCCTGTTTTGTCTACTAGTAACAAAATAATAAATGGTAAACATATTCCGTAGTAAAAACAATGTTTAGTTAGAGCCGTGTATTACACAGCAAAGAACTATTTCGAAAATTACTCTGAAATTTACCATGAAAATTTTGGCATTAGTTTCTCCAAAAATTTTATAACATTTTCTTGAATTCTGTATTACACAGGCAATAAATCTCCCAAAAATTTTCGGAGTAATTCATACGATACGCATGCTCAGACGGGTTAGATGTTGAAGAAATTTGTTTGTTCGTTTATAAATTTCCTAAAAGGCAATTGATGAGTGTAATGTCAAATAAACTGATTATGCGGTTCTGCACCGATTCTCACGCACTTTATCTGGAGAATATAGAACATGTAATATTTTTGCCATACAGCAAATTTTATTAACGAAAATTTTCGTTGTAAATTTCAGAGTAATTTTCGGCATAATTAATTGCTGTGTAATACGGCTCTTAGTTTCGTTTTAAAAATAACTAACTCCAAAAAGTAAGGATTATAACAACCACTGGCTATAATTTTATATCAATTTAACGTAATATATTTTATTTTACTGCAAATGAACATAAATGGTTACTAAAACTAACATAATGAACGAAGTCATGTGCAAATGCGTTGTATTATATAAACCTTACCTACTTATGCACCCCGGCTAAACTTTATTAATGTCCTTTTGTGACTCCCCCTTATGATATTGAACATCATATTTTATCCTGACTGACTAGGTATTTTCTCATCAAATTGGGCAATGAAGTAACTTCAATTAGCAATATGTTCGAGATTATTCATTTGAACTCCCCTACTGCTTGTTCTCTGACACTGCGACTTTTCAGTCATCGTTGTCGACGACGCTATTAAATAATGACAGCCGTTTAATGTGACTAAGAAAAATTATAGACTTGTTAGATAAGTGCTGCCATCTATCGACATACAATTTTTAAAATTAAATTGCATTGTGTTTGGTATATTATAAATAGCAAACTCGTTCAGTAACACAAAATGCTGACAGTAAGGTTTGTTTGAAGCCAACATCTCAATAGAGATACTTCAAGTAGCAGTGGGGTTGTTTTGGTGTAATTTATCAAAAATATTGATTTCCTCATCAATTACCAGAGTGGTTTTTCACTTATAATTTAACTTTAAATTTTACCTCCATATTAAAAAAGATAGATTATGCATTTATATCAAAAGATACACTATCAATGTCGATGTGGATGGGTTGATATCTGAATAAGGGGCAATGACACATTCACCAAGAAATATCGAAATGCTACATGCTGTTTATAAACGTCAACTAACGTATAAATTAGGAAATTATAATATTTAAAAATAATATAAATACAAAAATATAGGTACTTATATAACATTACAAAAAAATATTTCGAATAACCCGTATAGGTTGTTGGATGTTTTGTTTAAAAATTGATACAATAAAAATAAAAAATAAAATTACGAATACAGAAAAAGACAAAAAAATCAAAAAAAACTTAAAGAAACGAAAATAAGATTAGGAAGTATTTTAAACAAGAGCTTAATGAAATATTTGATAATATTACCATCCAATATCAACACATACTTGCATATAAATGTTTTAAACAGGTGTGAGACCAGCATTGCTAAAAATAAAAGCAAACAGAAAAAACATTTTTTTTTTAATTTAAATTAACGTGTCTCGACTGCTGAGGTCATTGACATAGTTACAGTATTTCATGCATTTTAGGCAAAACAGTTATGACATTCGATACATTTTAGGTAGAACATGTTAGATATTATTTATTAAAGTTATGTCTTTTAGGTAGGATAGCGTGGGGTGCTTTGTACTGCATTTATACACTAACACTGCATTTCGGAATAGAACTAGTGAGAAATTGTAACAATTGATGTTTAGCACCCCACGCTACATCATAATGACATTACTTTTCTCGTTAATCATTCTATTCTTAAATTAAGAATTGTTTCTTACTTTTTTGTTCGATTACCTATAAAGTGTGTTTTTTAGTTTTTCAAACACCGTTCACTAGAAAGCAACATCTACTTCTTGGGCTATATGCCCCGCAGACAATGAATTACACTTCCAAATTAAACGGGGTTGGTATATATGAAATAAGTATAGATTATACTCTTAGAGCTTCTGGACGGATAATATCTACCTTGTCCTGATGACGCGCAAATACGCCGAAACCGGTCTGCAAGTGATATTGTCCCTTCTAATAATTATAAACCAGAATAGTTGCTTCTATATTCCACATATACCAACCCCGTTTAACTTGGAAGTGTAATTGATTGTCTGGGGGGCATATAGCCCGAGAAGTTAATGTTGCTTCCTAGTGAATGGTCTAACCTTTGGAAAGTAATTTTCTAATTTGTAAGGCGTTTTAATAGTTTTATACCATTATTTGTACTTCTATTGTATCACATGTCAATTGTTGCCTTACATATCACAGTAATGATAGCGCCAACGGCTTGTTTACCTTTTTTTACAGTTACTTTTTACATTTTGCTGAATAAGCCTGAGAAAGTAAATGTTACACCTACATATGTATTATATATGTATTACTCAATTCTATAGTCTCGTTGTTAAATAAAATTTATAGTTTGGTTTTTGGAAACCACCTTTAGAAAATCTATCAATTTTTGTCTTTTTTAAGATGGACAGTTAAACAATTAGTGCCAGTATACTTTTCTAAAATTTTCAGTTTCCTTGCAACATCAATTTCAGAATGAGTCAGGATAACAAGATCATCCGCATACAGGAGTGTTAGTACATCATTTTTATTATCGATATTTACACCTTGAGTATAAAAGTAATCGGTGATGTATGTATGTATGTATGATGGGGTGACATTCACTGAGACCTAAAATATCTATTGTGCCCACTTACTTCTACTTAGTTCCTGAGGAACGTCTCAGAGACTAGTAGCTCCTTTAGTCCTATTTCCCTGAGGAATTTTAGGATATCTGCAGGATTCAACTTGGGTAAATATCCCTCTTCTATCCAATAATCTCCTAGGTGCTGTGCCCTAGGATTCCGCAAGTATGTGGATGGAGGTTTCTTCCTCCATGCCACAGCATCTACATTCTTGCTCCTCCACTATTTAGAGCTTTTTCAGGTGCCCGTTCAGACGGCAATGTCCCATTAGGATGTTGAAACTCTTAGTGCAGTTTTACTTTGACTTATGCATTCATTTGATCTCAACGGGTTGTAGTCACCCATCAGAATCTTTGATTGTCTAAGCCCTGCTAGATCTTTCCAGTGGTCAGATCTTCTCTTTTCTTCGGCTTTGGCTATTCCTTCTAAAATTACATTGGAGTTGATACCGCAAAAGTGATCCGGCACCCAAAAGAGTGTTTTAGCCCCCTCTTTGCTAGTTCATCTGCTATTTTATTTCCTTCTATAACAGTATGTCCTGTCTATCCTCAGTGAAGTGACTATATTGTTCTCACCTAATTCATTGAGTACCTATGCCATACCACTTTGGAACTGATTACACAAGAGCTCAGTGCTTTAATAGCTGCCTGACTATCCGACATTATGATAATCTTTTTCCTTCTATATCCTTTGTCAATATTGAACTGGGCACACTTTCTTATGGTGTTTGGCATCTGGCCCGTACACTCCTATCCCAGTTCCTTCTATTGCTTTTGAGCCGTCTGTGTACCATTGAATGGCATTCTTTCCAAGTCTGGTAATGGTATTTGGATCCCATTTCTTCTTGTACCTTAATTCTGGAACGAATTTATTTGAAAAATTATACCTTTTCATCATAACATTTCGGCGATATACTGTGCAAATAAAAGGGGCCTCGAGGTTTCTCCTGTAATTTTGTCAAGCCATCAGAGCTTTTTATTTGAACAGTGTAGTTCATTGGCTTTTAAAATTTGTTGGTATACCAATAAATCCAAAATAATCAAAAAATGAGGCAAGCTGCTTAGTAATGTATCATACCGTAAATATATCAGAATTACTTTTATTTTCCTCTAATTAACTACCCACAACTAACTGATAATATTTGAAATTAAAAATATAAAGTTATCAAACTATTGGATGTGGATCCTTCCCTGTATCGAAACATAAAGTCCAAAGTCACGGGAGTAACATCTTGCGAATCATTGATGATCCGAATCAAACAAGTTAATCATATACATATATATGCTTCACAAAGAACCCCTCATCCAATAATGCATACATAAGTAATATGGGAATGTATATATTAAGATATTTATGATATTTGTCGCATTTTTCCCTTCGTTCGTCAACCGGAACATTCTTGAATAACATCTTGACAAATTATAATGTATCAGTTGGATTAGAATGACAATACGATTCCCAAAAAATATATATTTTTTGAAACTGAATTTAATTAACTTCTTATTTTTGTCATAAACTATTTTATTGATTTAATCTTTCAATGATTCTTATATATGTATTTTATATATTAAGTAATTCAAAATGGGCATCCAGGTCAAATTTTTCTTTACATTTATAATGCCTTTTTGTTAACAACAATTCATTTCAATACTCATGTGAACTTTATATCATTTTTTTACGACATAAAAGCAACATCTGACGTGTCTGTGGTTTCTACTGTTTATTCATCTTATGTATCAGTTTTAAGTTATGTTTTATGAACTGAATCTGAATAAACATTATTTTTATTATTATAATTAGTATCTCTTCCAACAGCTTTTGAGAACTCATGTGATATCAATTGCTTCTTATTCAATTTTTAATAGTACTTTCGTCATTTTCTATAATTTATCATTATTCAGTGTCTTTCTTTTCAGTTTTTAATATTTAATCCTTTCGCCGTTTACTGTGAGAGTTCTTTGAGGACAACTTTGTTTTTTTCAATTTTTGTAAATCGAGCATAGAGCTACGTTTCTCTTTTGATAAATTGCCGCGTTCTGCTACGGCAAAGTAACTCTTTCATGCACTTAATACACTTTTTAACACTAAGCAAATTTATTTCTAAAACAGTGAATAGTATACTTATTATGTCACCATTCATATAACTGCCCCAGTATACTCAATGGCCAAAGCCTTCTTGGATATGTCGGGTCTTTCCATGGTATTCCCGATCGCTGCAGTGCTTGTGTAACAATGGTTCCAAAAGCAATCAGTTCACAGTAGGAATTCTCAGCTGATTTCTGCAGAATGTTAGCAGTTCCGCTGTACGTTTCAGGCATGATTCTTTTATGAAGGTTTTCCCATACATTTGTCTTGGGACGTTTACCCAGAAATCTTTATGCTGTTCTCTGATCCAGGTCTTTACAGATCCTCGTACTATAGTTCTGGGTATACCGAGAATCTGTCCTGGTTCAGGCTGCGTATCCTCTGACCCTCTTTTTGCAAGTTCGTCAGCTTTTTCATTGCCCTCTATACCCTGGTGACCTGGTACCCAGGTCAGCTTGACGTTATTCTGTTTGGTTAACGTCTACAGTTCTTCGATACTAGTCTAGAGGTCACTTTCTGGCTTGAGATTACCTTAAGTGCCGCCTGACTATCTGACATGATATGGATCTGCTTGCCTTCGGCAGCTCTCCTGTTGTTTTCTCTCGCGGATTTCAAGATTACATATACCTCTGCCTGAAATACAGAGGTGTAGTTTCCCAGTGCGTAGCTATAGCTGTCACCTGGTTTTTTGGAGTATACTCCCGCCCCAGTGCCATTTACAGTTTTAGACCCATTGGTGTACCATGTCTGTCCCTGTCTCATGGTACTGAGTTCTTCGTCAGCCCATTCCTTTCTGTCTGGAATCGACACTTCGAACACTATCAAAGAAATATCGCACGGTTGTGTAGTTTGTTCTCACGCTTAGCACGTCCGTCGACACAACTTTTACGATATTCACGTGCCCTGATGATCAAGCGCTTAGGCTGCTCATCGTGGTTTCCAGTCTATGGATACCTAGTCTTGCCTCTTCCTGTATCACAAGGTGTAAGGGAGGTAGGTCTAATAGTACTTCCATTGCTGTTGTAGGGGTAGTTCTCATGGCCCCCGTGATGCCTAGACATGCATGTCTTTGCACTTTGCTTAGTCTCATCATAGCCCAACCTCTCCTTTAATTTCTACAATTTCTCCTCGTAGTCTTAGAGGCCCTAGTCCCTCCCTTTTTTCCTGCGGGTAAATGCCATCACTGTCCCCTCAGAGACTAGTATCTCCTTTAGTCCTATTTCCGTGAGGAATTTTAGAATATCTACAGGTTTCAACTTGAGTAAATGTCCCTCTTCTATTCAATAATCTCCTGGTTGCTGTGCCCTTGGAATCTGAATTGCGGACCAATTAGCAAGTATGTGGATGGAGGTTTCTTCTGCCATGCCACAGAATCTGACATCCTTCTTCCTCCACTATTTTGAGCTTTTTCAGGTGCCCATTCGGGCGGCAATGTCCCGTTAGGATCCCTGTTAAAACTCTTAGTGCAGTTTTACCTTGACTTTTGCATTCATTTGATCTCAATAGGTCGTAGTGACCCATCAGAATATTTGATTGTCTAAGCCCGACTAGATCTTTTCAATGGTCATATCTTCTCTTTTCTTCGGCTTTGCCTATTCCTTCCAAAATTACATTGGAGTTGATACCGCAAAAGGGCTCCGGCCCCCAAAAGGGTGTTTCAGCCCCCTCTTTGCTAGTTCATCTGCTATTTTATTTCCTTGCTCATTATTATAACGAAATAATTTAAAGAATATTTTACGTAATAAAAATAAAATATTCATGTTTCCAATGAGATTATTTTTAATATTAGCAAAAAATGCATTATTGGAATGTGAAATTATTTGTTCCTTGTATGATGGTCATTTTATTGTTCCAAGGAATTTCAATATTAGTTAATGCTATGCTATACGTAGGTAATATTTACTTGATTACTCGAACGAAAATATTTGTTGTCTGAATGAAATGCTAGTTAGCAATGGCAGGTCATTGGTATTATAAACAAAATTTTTTTATGTGTATAGAAATTAATTTTATGTTTGATTACTCTTTTTTAAAAACAATTACCAATATTAATTTTACAAAACTAATTCATAAAAAGTAATATCTTTGATCGATCTTAATTAAAAGTATATTTCAGGTAAATGAAAAAACTGTAATGTAAAAGTAATAACATAATAAAAAAGTCACTAAAAGAAAGAAAAAAAATACAATCATTACAGCATCCTCGTTGATTTTGAATTTATATGCAAATTTTTATTCAAGCCAAAATTACAATCGATAGATGACATGTACTGATTATAGTGTGATAGGAAACAAGAGTGACACAGGCAATTTAGTGGCATGAAGGGGACAGGACCGAATGAGGTAATTTTACACCCCAATATTTTTGTACTAGATATCTGTACCATAGTTTTTAGAGAAATTGAAATATAATATATAATTATAATAAAACCTTCATTTGGTCAAAGCACTTTTGATAATTATACAAGTCGTCAATACCTTACGATACTAACTAACAAAAAATGTAGAGGAAAATCTTATTTGTTGGATAAGCATGCCATCTTCGATTTTCTCGACATAATTCCCATACTGACTTCACATGTTCAAATTTTTATAAAATTTTTGTATACTCACCGAAAATTACGATAAAGGTTTCATTAGATTCGGAAAATCATGTATAAAATTTAAGGAAACGTCGTAAAAGGAGCCGATAAACATTGCAAAAGTTATAAACAATTTATTGAAAAAAAAAATAGGTATTTGGATTTTTTCGAATATTTCGAAAACTATCGAAGATATTCGAATTTAAAAAAAGATTTAAACTGTATAGAAAGGGCTCCATGACGTGAAACATTTTTAAGACAATTATTTAAACGTTTTTCAGGCTACAATAAACAAAGAAGTGCAAGAACATTTTGTTAATTACCTATTGCCTAACTTGTTGAAAAATTAACTTTCAAAATTTTTTCTAACGGAAGGAATTCTTTGAAGTGTTCAGAATACACCATAATCTTTTCAAGCTTCTAAAACAATTAATACCTTGAAAAAATTATTTAATGTACCGCTTTTTGCTTTTGTCGAGGCGCACGCATACCGAAAATGACTAGCGCGGAGACCTATTTTCGGCGTTGAATTCTAATTATAAATAATAGATATAGAGTTCTGGGATTTTCAATTTTTTTTATGAAATTTCCTCCTGTTTTCAGATTTTTTTTTTATTTCGAATATCTTCAATAGTTTTCGAGATATTCGAAAAAAAAACCAAAACCATACTTTTTTTCAATAAATTGTTTATAACTTTTGCAACTTTTATCGGTCTCTTTTGAGACCATTCCTTAAACTTTGTACATGATTTTCCGAATCGAATGACACCTTGATTGTACCAGATGTGAACCAGATATTATACCTATTTACATCCGAGTCGCTTGCTTTATCATTATTAAAATTGAATGACTAGCTTCCTATAACAATTTCAGAATAGTTATATCATTATTATTCTCTCCCCTCCTCCAATGAAACTATTTTGTACGCTTCATCAAGTTCCTGCAAACGTAGTTTACTAACATTGTTTAATCTTTAAAATTGATATTTTGCTTATTTCGATTTACAGAATAAAATTGGCTCTCGTTGAGAAATGTAGGATCAGCTTATAAGGCTGGAGAAGAATATTTGATAATCTTGTTTTCTGCAATAATTTTTGCGGTCTTTCTTATTAGATTGGAGGTAGAGAAAAATAACTGCTCTCTCCTTCCGTAAAAGAACCAACGTTTTACTATGTATTGCTCCTTGTCCGACTGACAGGTGGTTAATCGGATGGCTGAACGTACTGACCATGTGAAGCTTTACAGTATTTAAGATTAATATGAACATTTAAAGTGAGGAAGAAAACAATAAGAGAAATAAAAATTAACAAGTTAGATAAATACGATATGTTCTACTTTTAGAGGAGTATTAGTGTAAGTCGAAAATAGCCATTTCAGACCTGTCAATGTTTAATAAAGCGAGTACGGAGCAAAACCGGCAACATCTCTATATCAGTTTCTATTAGGAACGTCTAAGGACGAGGTCTCGGCTTATACGAATTTGCAATTTGCATGTTAACTAGATACCATCTTGAAATATCGACAGCATCGGGGGTACAAGTGCAGAGCCCTACTATGCCATGAACATCGTCACAAGTTTTATTATTTAAGGATAAACAATGATCAAGCAGTATCCCTGAATTGCGTTCCAAGGAAGTAAAACATTTTTTCATTTTAACAAAAGTTAATTCTATTTTGGCGATAGCTAAGATTGTTACACTAAACATTTATTCTCAGACAAATATTTGACGTAACATTAAATAATTAATTAACAATAATTTAAGAAAAATGTCATACACTTTTGGAATGAAGGAAACAAAAAAAATGACGTGTTCATCCAAATTTCTTTATTTTTAAAACAATTTAGTAAATTTAGATGCATTCATCCATCCCAAATTATACAAAATGGAGTAGAATTTTCTGAAAATCACTTAAACTGTTCTCAAATTCTGGCCAGTGTGTCTAGAAAGAATTATCTATTTTGGCGGACGCGTAGTATTGCCTGGTGCGTTCGCCAAAATTTGGATATGTGAATACTCAATATGTACCTAGGTATTTCTATTTTTGGTTAATACAAAGGATATTTCTAATTTGTATTTTTAAATTTCAAGTTAAACTAAGTTATAGTTGTCAATCAATGAACTTTTATGAGAGTTGCGAAAAATGTATAATAATTATGTAATAGGGAACTTTCCAATTTTTTTATTCAAAATTATCATTAAGTGGCGTCTAAAAATCCTTATCCCCTAGGCTTTTTTTAAATCAATATTAACTGGGGCTCTGTGCTATTCAAAATCATCACAAACAACCTCTATAGCACGTCAAAGCTGCTGACGTCAGTGATGCCAATTCGAGACAATATTTGGTTTCTTATATGGAAACAGTTTCTAGGGATTTTTTTAACTGCTTTATAAAATTATTATGGTCATTTTCATCTAATCACCAACGATTTCATGTGTGGTTTTCGAAATAATTTAAGTAGGTACATCAAAATAATATGAATTTTCTCAATTATCCTGTGCCACTGAAATTACACGTATATTTTAAATTTTGTATATTTACGAAAAGTTTCCTTAAATTTTCAATTCTTGTGAAGTGAAGTTTTAACATTATTCGAAACTGGAACGATTCTGTGAACTTTGGGACTTTTTATACCTGTATGAGGTATAGCTTCTTGTACTGTGTTGGAACAAGGCACAAATATTAGATTCGTAATATATTTCTAGGCCAAGCAATAGAGCAAGCAAGTGAAGTAATTTTTGACAAAAATCCTAGTATAAAACGAATGATGCCAAAACGTACGTTTTCTAGTTTTTTTCATATAACGTGACAAGTACTGGTCCTCAATGTCTAGAGTTTGTCTAGAGAAATCATAGGTATGTATGAGTAAGTATGTGTGTATATGGGGTGATATTCACTAAGACCAAAAAGAACTATTGTGCCCCCTTATTTCTACTTGGTTCCTGAGGAAAGTCTCAGAGACTAGTAGCTCCTTTAGGCATATTTCCCGGAGGAATTTCAGGATATCCACAGGATTTAACTTAGATAAATCTCTTTTCTATCCAATAGTTTCCTAGGTGCTGTGCCCAAGGATTCTGAACTGCTGTCCAATTCCCAAGTATGTGGATGGAGGTTTCTCCTTCCATGCCACATAAACTACATTCCTCCACTATTTTGAGCTTTTTCAGGTGCCCATTCAGGTTACAATGTCCCATTAGGATCCCTGTTGAAACACTTGTGCAGTTTTACTGTGACTTACGTAGGTATTCAGTTGATCTCAACGGGTTGTAGTCACCTAGCAGAATCTTTGATTGTCCAAGCCCTACTAGATCTTTCCAATGGTCAGATCTCCTCTTTTTTCGGTTTTCCCTATTCCTTCCAAAATAACATTGGAGTTGATACCGCAAAAGGGTTCCGGCGCCCAAAAGGGTGTTTCAGCCCCCTCTTTGCTAGTTCATCTGCTATTTTATTTCCTTCTATAACAGTGTGTCCTGGAATCCACAGTAAGGTGACTATCTTTTTTCCACCTAATACATTGAGTTTGCCTAGTCATTCCCACACCATTTTGGAATTGATTACACAAGAGCTTAGTGCTTTAATGGCTGCTTGACTATCTGACATTATGATAATCCTTTGCCTTCTATACCCCTTACCAATATTGAACTGGGCATACTTTGTTATGGCGTGAATTTCTGCTTGAAAGATGCTTGGAGGTTTTCCAAAGTTTTTAGTACACTCCTATCCCAGTTCCTGCTATTGCTATGGAGCCGTCTGTGTATACCATTGAATGGCATTATTTTCAAGTCAAGTCTAGTCTATTTGGATCCCATTCTTTCTTGTTGCTTAATTCCTTAACAAATTTCTTTGAAAAATTATACTTTTTCATCTTGTGCATGTCCCACGTTTTCTGATTTCTAAGAAGTAAGAAGGTGGTTTTTTTAATGATTCCCTCTCTACTTAGTCTGTATCTTGCTCATTCTGCAACACTTTCCACCATCATATTTACTAGTGTGAGGTTTAGAATCACTTACATAGCTGCCGTTGATGGACATGTTCTCATTGCTCCTGTTTTCTCTCGTCGTCAATGGACTAGTTCTTCTACTCCACGTAATGGCTCCATAAGTGATAATTATTCTCACTATAGCAGTAGAATTGAAATACGAACAAAATGAAGGTCGAGTGACTTGATTGGATAATTAGACACCGAGGAAATTCGGAAGAGCAGAAAAATTATCTTTTTCTATTTAAACTCATTCCTTTGCCATTTTTAAATTGTAAAATATCTTGCTTGTCAAAAATTATCAAAATTATACTACGTAATGTGTTTTATATGATAGCATAATCCGTTTTCTACTAGGATTTTTGTCAAAAATGTTCACCTATTGCTTGGCCTATTCATATATTATTTACGTTCTTATAATTTGTATTTTACTGCTGTTAGTTATTTGTGACATTTTGTACCTTTCGTATATGTTAAGAATATTATGGACACAAACAAAATATAATAAATTAGAATTAACCGAAAATACAAAGAAATGCGTGGAAGTACTGGAGTAAATAAGGGAATATTGGCTGTTTTAATGGTATACCTTCATAAGTTGTCGCATGGACGCACACGCAGTACCTAAAACATAATCTTTGATGTCACAACCAATAGTAATGTGTTTACAAAAGCTTCAAATAATTCAAATCTTTCGGCATGTTAAATTCGTTATGGTGGCTGTTTGTGACAAAAAATTTTTCATGCAATATATTCTTATGATTTATAGCACATTTTTGCTAATTAAAATTTTAGACAAGTTCGTTATTAAAGATACTATTTTGAAGTTATCCTATGTCTATCATTAACAGCAAAACATTTCAAATATTGGCGAAATTTAATCTACTTGGAATAATGATGAATATTTATTTTATTCTATAAACTGAATTAACAATCAATTTATTTTTTTTTGCAGGTACGTTGAGAGAACATTTTCCGAATATTTTCTTCTGATTTATTGTAAGTATATACTGTATTTTAAAAAAAATCTTGGAACAGTATGCCGGACATTAGCTTAAATAGCAAAGAATAATTCCATCATTAATTTTCGACCGTTACAGTTTGTTAAAATTATTTAAACTTAAAATGAAAAAGAATCAATTTGCATAATTTAATTTGAATGTCAGTATATTATTAGGAAATACTTACTGCTATCATGTATCATTGGGATTATATTTAATAAACCAAAAACACTTATTGTGAGGTAACCTGTGTGTCGAATAGTGTTGGGCAAACATTTTGTATAAAACTGAATCGAAGAGGATTATTATTTACTGTCCTTTATTCTGAAACACTATATAGTTTTCATGTTTTTTGTGGAAAAACTACTAAAGAAGAAATTAGATTACTATCGCCCCAGGAAAGCTATTTCGCCAAATCAAGAAATAAAAGACCGATACTTGAGATTCACGGTTCATTATTGGTATGTTTGAAGGGATTGCGAATTAAGGGCCATGGCCCCAAAGAGAGTAGTGAATTGCAAATAATTCAATAACGGATGAAGGGTGGAGGAACATTCTGCAAAGCTAGTGTCTTAATACACATCATAATACTTCCTTGCAATTTCCTGTAAGGCCGTGAATTTTGTGATTACAAGAAAGGGTGACGGAAAAGGGTGAGTCTTGCTTACGTCTTATACCGGGGAAATTCTTTTATTTTCCACTCAAAAATATCTAAAAATCCATTAATATCACTTTTCTCCTCGTGAATACGCATATGCCCTTCAACATAACTGTACAATATTTTGCACAAAAACAAACAATCTGTAGTGAATAGATTTTGGTCTCTATTAGGTATATCTCTATTATCGTCTCTATTATCTCTATTATCTCTACTATCTATACTGTCCCTTTTATCTCCACTTTCTCTTTTATCTCCAATGTCCTTTGTATCACTACTGTCTCTTTTATCTCTACTGTCTCTTTTATCTCTACTGTCTCTTTTATCCCTACTGTCTCTTTCATCTCTATCATTTCCATTATCCCTATTAACTCTATTATTAGTATCTATATCTTCTGTAAGTTCCTTGTGGTGTATTAATTTTTCTTTTCGTTATCAATGTTCTCCATTATGTCTATCATATATCTATAATATGGGTACTATATTCTGTAAATGTTCAATGTTATTCGTAATATTTTGTCAAAATATGTCGATGTAGCTTCAATATAAATGGACCACCCGGTAATTGCACTGTTATTACCGTTTCTTATCCCACTTTATATTCTTGTAAGCTAGAGAACAAGTTTGATTACGAAATATCAATGAATATTAATTGGTAATTATCCCGGATATTTCACGAATGGGTCACCGGATATACACTGATTCTTGGGGCGATATTAAGGGTTAGTATCTGGAATCTGATTTTGATGAAAAATAGTGCAGAAAATCTTTTTCTCCGTCAGACGGAATCAATTTTGATATTGTCATAAATAAATTCTTCCTATACTGCTTGCTACGATTTGCACTGATTGTTTGTATGTATGTATATTGGAGTGACATTCACTGAGACCCAAAAGATCTATTGAGCATTTCCTGGGAAAATCTCAGAGACTAGTAGCTTCCTTAAACCTATTTCCCGGAGGAATTTTAGGATATCTGCAGGCTTTAACTTAGATAAGTGTCCCTCTTCTATCCAGTAGTCTCCTAGGTGTTGTGCCCTAGGATTCTGAATTGCTGTGCAATAATTATGTGGATGGAGGTTTCTTCTTCCATGCCACATAATCTAATTTCTTCTTCCTCCACTCTTTTGTGCATTTTCAGGTGCCCGTTCAGGCGGCAATGTCCCGTTAGGATCCATGTTTAAACACTTAGTGCAGTTTTACTTTGACTAATGCATTCATTTGACCTCAACGGGTTGCAGTCACCCATCATAATCTTTGATTGTCTAAGCCCTACTAGATCTTTCCAATGGTAAAATCTTCTCTTTTTTTCGACTTTGCCTATTTCTTCCAATATTACATTAGGGTTGATACCGCAAAAGTGTTCCGGCCCCCAAAAGGGTCTTTCAGTCCCCCTCTATGCTAGTCCATCTGCTATTTCATTTCCTTCTATTCCAGTGTGTCCTGGAATCACAGTAAGCTTACTATATTTACTAGTTCATTGAGTATGCCTATACATTCCCACACCATTTTGGAACTGGTTACACAAGAGCTCAGTGCTTAAATCGCTGCTTCACTATCCGACATTATGATAATCTTTTTCCTTCTTTATCCTTTGTCAATATTGAACTGGGCACACCTTCTCATTGCGTGAATTTCCGCCTGAAAGATACTTGGGGTTTTTCCCAAGCTTTCAGAGTGTTTGGTTCCTGTCCCGTAGACTCCTATCCCAGTTCCTTCTATTGCTTTTGAGCCTACTGTATACCATTGAATGGCATTCTTTCCAAATCTGGTAATGGTATTTGGATCCCATTCCTTCTTACTTAATTCCGTAACGAACTTCTTTAAAAAGTTATACCTATTCATCATACCATCTTGTTTCATGTCCCAGGTTTTTTTATTTCTAAGAGGTAAGGAGGTATTTTTTTAATGATTCCCTCTCTACTTAGTCTGTATCTCGTTCTTTCTGCAACACTTTCCACCACCATATGTAGTGGTGTGAGGTTGAGAATCACTTCCATGGCTGCCGTTGGGCATGTTCTCATTGCTCCTGTGTAATGCGTATATAGGCTAGTCTTTGAATTTTGAAGAGGTTTTTTTCTCGTCGTCTATAGACTAGTTCTGCTACTCCACGCAATGGCTCCATAAGTGATAATTGGTCTCACTATGGCAGTGTACATCCAGCTCAGGGTTTTTGGATTACAGCCCCAATTTCTCCCTGCCAGATTCTTGCACACTATTAGAGCCATTTCTCTACAGGAGTTTACTGTCTAGAGTCAAACCTAGATACTCGACTTCTTGTCTCCATTCAACCTTGCTCCCATAAAGTTTAATGGTTGTGAGAAGAAAAATCCATAGACTGTGCGTGAAATCAGCATCTCAATAGAATATTTCATTTCAAAACAGCAGTGCTGTGTTGTTTGAGGACTTTTTATTAAAAATATTTCACATATAAAATCTACAAATTTATTCATGAATGCAAAACTTTTAGTTTGCGATCACCACTTTAAATTTTATTTCCTTGTCATATTTGTATGTCAACATAATTTCTAATATAGAAGAATTTCAAAATATGATGATGGGTAATCTTCACTGATCAAACTGTAGCAGACCAAGAAACAGCAATATGAATAACGTTTATTTACTGTATCATCTAAATTAACAAACTTTTCAACAAAATTATACTTTTGCCTGAAAAGAAATAACAATTTTGATTAGTTGTTAAATAGATAATATACTTTGTTGCTTTGAGTCATTTATTAAACAAAAGGAATATTTCATTCTTGGAAACCGGATGCTACCACTATATATGTTGACATCTAAATTATTTATTATACCAACATACCCCCGAGCACCTGTTTCATTCGTATTGCCTGTGTAAGTCTACTGAAATATGATTATAGTCCAGGTAAAATTTGCTTTGTTGTTCAGAAGCAGTAATTTTAATTAGACTGCCACAATCATTATATTTTTATCTTCCAATATTGCATTGTGAAGAATAATAGGCCAGTTAATGCATAATCATACCAAACAATTATATTATACAGTGTGGACACCATTTATGGAATAAAACTATTTTTGGCCTTATATCTTATCTTATAGAATTTTAAAAAATCTAATCGTACGTCCGTGCAGAAATATACAGGGAGATTTACTAAAGTCTAGCACAATCGGTACTCTTTATTGAATGGGACAGCCTGTTATATTTTTATATTTCTGGAATCTCTTTGCTAAGCTGATTTGAACGAAATATAACATTCTATGATCTATGTTCCCCAATAAATGGATCGGATCCACGAGTACCATGGCCAGCTAAATCACAGAGAAAAATTGAACAACATAAATATGGAATATATCTCCTCAAACTTTAGATAAAGTTATAGGGAGTAGTTTCATTTTAATATAATACAATCCTGTATATTCAAATGTTTGATCTGTAAACCTAAAATTGGAATAAAAGTAAGTATGTCCAAGCGTTTCCTATAAATCTAAAAAATAAGATCACAACTAATTTTGTTCACACACTAAAATTAATTTAAATCCAAAATATTTGGATTGGGATTCTCTTAATGTTTTCCTATTGCTTGCTTACTCATTTACCATTTAGGTAAATGTCAACAAATTATGCATTTTCGGAAAGGGGAAGAGTTCGGCGTTCAGATAGAATAAAAATATATAGGGTACTTCAATAAAAAAATAAACGATATTTGCATTAAAAAAACATTTTTTCAAAACACCCAAATAAAAGTTCAGTTATTAAACATTTATTCTGAAAAAACTGTTATAAATAAAAATTGTTCATCGAAAACCGTAACTTTCCCATGGTTTCTGAGTTCCGAGATTTTTGCAGTTAAAATGTGTCAGAAACTTCTGGGAGTTCCGGTCTTTCTTTCCCTCGCAATCCAGTATTGTTTTCTCAAAGTGTCCTTTAACCTATGCTTCTAGCTTAAATTTGACAAATGCTGCAGGCATTTTACTTTCTGAATTTTCAGTCAATATTATGCCTTGAAAAACAAAAATGCCCAATGACAAAACCAAAATAGGAAACGGAAAATTACTGGCATTATTTTGTGACGGGCAATTTATATAATTATGTATTTTACAAAAAGTTGAAGCCAAATTTCCAAAATACAAACAATCTCAGCAAATTCAATATGAACGGAAAAGCATTTATAGATATATATTTTTGAGGTTATCCAGTTGTAAAGTAATGAGTAAACAATTAGAAAAATATACTGGTATACAAATTTTCCTGGTCTATTGTTATATGCGCACAAGAAACCTCAGGTACCTAATTTGTGAAAGAGACGGAGAGAGCATAAGATTGTGATCTTTTATGTTTATGCGATGACAGTAATGTACATCAACTAACTCACTGTCACGTCATCTCTAAAAGAAAGTTGTTTTATAATAGGTATATAGTACTGGTAAAAAATAGAAATAGAATATACCAGACCAAGTATAATATAAATAATGGAAATCTTTCTTTACCACACAAAAGTTTTAAAATATACAAGAATACTTGAAAAATAGAATGAATTTAAATATTGAATACTTTCAAAAACTATAATCACGTTTTTGAACTAAAAATGTATTAAATTAATTTTGAAAGCAATAGAAAGATCCACCGTTAATACATATGATTCAAATTTTGGAAATATGGTGATTATCAAAAAAGAAAACTGGGTGGTTTCTACATTTTCACCAGACTGTTTAAGGTTATGTTTTTCGAGTGTACTCATATCAGACCTTGGCGGACTTTAATATAGGTAATATATGAGGTGTCATCATACAGATTCGTCTAAATTGTGAAAATGGAAGAGTATTTCAATGTAGAGCTCGAGAAAAAGAAAGTAGAAGGGGAAATAAATTGCCAAAAAAAATTGTTGGAAGAAGGCGAGGATTTCCTGATGTTTGAATAAGTTAATAAAATAACAAAACAGTCTGGTGAAGTTAACCCTTAAAAACCATCAGAAGAGAAGTGCGTGGGCTATTTAATAAAGCAATGCCAACCAAGGCTGTGCTGAATATAAGGCTACACTTACGCAAGTCAATTATACAAGAAGCTCTGTGAAGAAGTAATAGATACCCCCACATGATCTAGAATCCACAAGGTTCTGGCGAAGGAGGGTACTGCAAATCAAGTAGATTCCATAAAACAGTACGAAGATAGCTACACAACATTATTTGAGGAAAGTATGTCAAAGGGCCAAATGCCTGGAGACTAGCTAGAGATAAAAAGGTCAAATATAATAAGAGCAAATTTCAGCCATATAAATCCCCAGGAGAGGATCGAGTATACCCCATCCTACTCCAGAAAGGACAGGGAATAGAATATTCGAGGCTTTCATTCATAGCTATACAATGCATATCTGAGCAGTGGCAAAAGGAAAGAGTTTTTTATATACCAAAGGTGGCGAGACGAAATGACATGACCCCCAAGTAATACCTTCCAATCAGTCGATCCTGCTTAAATCGTTCGAAAGACTAATCGATAGATGTATTATAAAAATAAGGTTTATCGAACCCCCTCAACGAAAGCTAATACCCCTATCAGCAAATGGAATCAACAGAATTGGTAACAGTATACTAACAAAATCTTTAGAGGCAACATTTGTAGACATTGAGAGTGCTATCAACGGTGCATCTATAAGGTGAATGAATAGGCATGACAGTCACTAAGAATAACTGAAATAATAATTTGATTTAATTGTATAGATTACAAAGATTCTAAAGCAATCACTTATTTTACAATTACAATTTGTGATTATATTTATTTTAGTAAAAATGTAAATACAAAATATGGCAATCCTCCATAATATTAGCTAAAACAGCGATCACAAACGTGTGACGTCAACCTTTTGTATCATTCCAACTTTTATCGTATTTTCTGGTTTTGCATCGTTTAAATAAATATTTACTCGTTATAGAATTCATGACTATTACACAAAATAAAATTCAAATTAGTAATTAAAATAAATTTTTAATTTGCAAACTGGAATATTTTTGAAGCATTTACAGATGTGTGATGTCACAGAGACGCTATTGCTATCCTTTGGCGAGAAATTTGAATTGTATTTTAAAAACGTAAATTTCTCCTTTAAAAATTTTTTTTTGGATAAAGCTCATGCGTACAAACAGCGTGGAGCCCTTTTTCAAAATCAGTCATAATGCCTATTGCCAACCATATTCAGGTTTCGCCAATAAGCCGAGGAAACCTCAGTACACATTTTGTGATGTGGCCTGACTAGTCTAAGGTTTTCGACGATAGGGGAGAAAAAACAACAATCCTCCCAATATATGGTCGACGTGAGAACTGTCCCATGGATTCTGATGATAAAGACAGTTCTAGGCCAGGAACTCTCGCATAACATGAGAGCACACAGAATAAATCTGCAAGTGGATAACTCCTGGAAGCCCCATATTAATCTTAATTTTAAAGGGGTTAAAGCTTTCCAGATATAAAAACTTGTTTTTCGCTATTTAATAAAAAATGTTTAGGTTTATTTAAATCTTATTTATGATAATAAATCAATTCACAGAACACAGCCTACGGATTTTTATATTGAAATCAATTGTTTTACTACTATCTTTAGTTTTAGGTGAAACTGCTATAAAAATATGTTTTTTAAATAGAATTTGTTTTGGTTGTTTAAAAAAATTTATTTGAAAGTTTTGATTAAAAAATTCCTTTTATATTTTGAAAGTTTTTATCACAAATGTTTTCTATTTATTTCTTTTTAAATATATTTCATAATTATTTTTTAAATAAATTAAATTAATTATATATTACAAATTAAAATAAATCTTCGGCATACACATATATATTTTTATCCCTTGCGTTCCCACCATCATTTTTAAAATGAATTTTTGTTGCATCTTAAGAGTCCTGAGCAAAAGAGAATGATGATAAATTAAGACTATACAACAGTATAAAGTAATTTCATTTATTTAAATAATATTTCATGCATTTTATACAATCCATAAATTATTTTTGATTTGTCATATTCATTTTAAATACTTTGGTATGGAATAAAATTCGCTGTAAATGTATTTGTTAGTGAAAGAAGGGTTCCCAATCACATAAAAGAGAGGAATATAAAATTCTGAAAAAAAAGATAAATAAGCATTTGATTGAGGTAAATATAAAATAGTAGTGGTAAGATTTGGAATAGGGGAGATAATCTGCACGTATGTGAGTTGTGCATCAAGTCGTTCTTGGGTTGCGGGTGGAATGGGATATAAGTTTGAGTTTGTTCGAACGGGGGAAGTATCTAATGAACTCTATGATTACTACGTATTTACTTTCTAACGCACGGCGACTTAGGGCTGGTCCAACAGGCGTTTCATATACGTTTTTCGAAGGATTGGCACTATATAATACCATAAAATTTTCAACGATGGGTAGACCTAGTACGTCCTTGATCATAGTTAGGTACATGGTTCTTGTTCTACATTGTCCTTGATCATAGTTAGGTACATTGTTTTATGATTGTCATAAATCTAACAATACCGAAATAACTATACACTTTCCATTTCATTTTGAGGAGTTCCTTGATGTATCTTTGCAGTCCAAGGTCTAATACCAATGAAATTAAAATGGGACCCCCTTGGGGTTATACTGAAGCTAACGCAAGAATCATTGAAATCGAGTCATAAGCAAATAATTTACACCCGAACATACATAAAAAAAATATAAACACACAACGAAAATTAGATTAATATTAGCCAACGATGATACAAGCGTAAGTCCATATACTCTTTTCAAATTATTTAATATAATTTTAAACAATATATTCGTCTCTCTATCGACAGAAAACCCCGGGAAAATATACTATTTCTATAGGAACGTATTATCCCACAAATCAATTTTTGTGAAATATTATTGCATTATTATTATAAGACTAACTTTAACTGAAAATTAGTAATTTAGGAGTAATTAGCACAATATCAACTATAAAACTGTCTGTGTAATCGCCAAATCTGGTTAGTATGCTAACGAGTCTATTGAACTTCACGAGAAAACCTCGAACCCACCTCAATGGTTCATTTGATCCATTAATCAATTAACCCTCGCTTTGCTGAGATATCCCGAAACCTTGAGTTCTAAAATTATTTTTCGTCTTGGTGGCTTTTTTTTGGTAATCAGTCTTGAATTGAATTGAAGTTAATGTACGAATTCAATAACCATCAAAAAATTGTTGAACACTACCTTCGTATCCTCGAGGATACTAAATTAAAACAAGAACAATTATAATGGACTCAAATTGGTTCTTCAGCTCCAAAGCAGACGAAAAATATACGATTAGCGAATAATTTGATAACATCAGGTTTTGGGATGTAAAATAAAACAATTCCTTTTAAAACAGAAAGCAATGTAAGTAAAAAACTGTTGAATATAAAAACAAAAAGATCCCCATAAAAAAATCTGGGATATATAATCTTAAATATCTAGTGGAGATATTGAAATTGGACACAATGAACACTTACGAGCATGCAGATTAAAACAGCCAGATAAATCCCATTACGCAAAGCACCTACCTGACACCAAACATTCATTAACAGCTAACACAGAACTAGAAGTACTAAGTATTTGTGATAAGAAACAAGAACTAGATTTCCTTGTAGAATCAGAAATTAGAAGACTCTTAAGAGACCCACAATATGAAGTCGTCAATGAACAGATAAATCTAGGGAGCCCAAATATTAAACATCAGGCAGGCATGACATCAAACTTCTGTCATTTTGACGATGATATGTGAATATCTAAATAATTATCAATACATTTTTCCATGAAATAGTGGAATTATAAACAGTAAGTTCCATTTATATGAGTAGACTCCACAAAGTAAGGGTACAAACATTAAATTCAATTACTTTGTCGAAAAAATGTCTCGCCGAATGAATAGTCCAAAGAATATTTCGTATGGAATACCCTTCCAATTGCTACCGCCGCCTATGTATTAGAGGATATGAGCAATCTGCACATATTTGGGGATCGAATATCAGAATACGGGGTAAAAATAAAAATATTATCACAGTTCGTTTTGTACGGTTTCCTATATCTCTGTTTGTAAGAAAAATAGCTGCTAATAATGTTTGTCTTACCAGGAAGAAACAACAAAGGCTTTGGGGGAATTTGCGTTTTGGATTGCACATTATATACCTTGGTTTATTAGGGCCACCTAGGTTTATTAGGAACACAAATAGTGATTCATGAAGTATTTATTTTTGATTTATAAGTATTTGCTATTTAACTAATAAATTTTCTATAAAATATAATGTTTGTATTATTTTTGCTAAATTAATGTAATGTTCAATGTGTGCTTCGTTGACATTAATAAAGAAATTACTACTAGTAAGTTAATTAGATAATTATTGCAGTCCCGGCTTAAGCATAGAAAGTAAACAATTTCGCCATTTGTATTCAAGCTCACATACAGTTTTATTATCTCCGTTGATAGTATATGAGATACGTGAGATAAGGTGTATTTATATTAAAACGACGCTTATACATGACATTTTTTGCAAATTATGTTTTATAAACTAACTTCGCTTATGAATATTATTTAGTTTCTTACAAGTAGACCAACAAACGTGTCTCTGCATTGGTTTAACAAAATTTCTCGTTAAAGGGTACTTACATCTTGTAAATCGTCAATGTTATTTAAAGAAAATTTTGACCGAAGACCCTCATTTTAAAATTAGTCGCAATTGTACAGCATGTTCCAGATGCCAGATCGAATTAAAATTATTTTAAATGGGACAACCTGTATTTAATATCGGTAAATGACAGTTAAGTACTTTACTATACTTTCAATTTGATCAGGTATTCCCTATACCCAAACTGAATAGGTTTTGTGATAGTTCGGGGTTAAAACTTTATTTCCAATAAAAAATCCATAAAAAGCTGCCACTAACATAAAATTCATTCATAATTGACGAAAAATGTTTTAGAACCACATCATCATTAACGATCTTGGTAATTAGGTAGGTAGTAAGTAGGCCCTGAAATGTCAACTTATTTACTAATTTGTTTTTCAACAAATGTACATGAAGCTCCTGCTCGCCATAATGAAGTCAATTGAATTATATGTTTCCTGAAAAGTGGTTTGGAAGAGCAAGCCAGTTTTCTGGATCCCAAGATCATCAGAGTTCAATAAAGTCTATTTTTCCTTCTGGGCTTAAGTCAAAGATGCCATAACTGTAGAGGGTAACTACTTTGACCATCTTTCACAATTTTATTGTTTATTTTTTTATAAATTTTAGTATATTTAGATAATTTATAAAATTGAAATATCATTAAAATTATTCAGTTTAGGTATACGGAATACCTATTTAAATTGAAAATATAGTAAAGTAGCGTTCATCTATCGATATAAAATACAAAGAAATTCTTTTTAAAAAAATTGTGAATCCGATGAATTTGAGTTTGGCCTTACCCTGTATACGGAGTTGGCGCTTTATCAGGTCTCCCAACACCTTGCATGCCTATTTTTTCAAAAAAATATAAACTTTACTTTCAAAACGGCTTTAAAAATCATAAAATTTGAAAGTCCGCCAAAACGCGCTTTACGTCATAAAGATGACTGCCCCATGGAGTGACGTCATTTGTTTACGTTCTTATTCGTGTATCACGCTCTGAGTTCTTGTGATCTAATTTGTTTCTGAAAGCTTTAAAAATGGATAAAGCCGAAAAAAAAAACTTTGTATTACAAGTATTGCATTGTTCCAGAGTGTAAATCAACGACTATTAAAACTCCAGACAAAATATTTGTTACTTTACCTGGGGGCGCAAGCAAAAATGCACTTAAGAGAAGGGCATTGTGGTTGCAAGCTATGCGTCACTGAACATTGAACTAGTAAATAAAATATTTTCTTCTAAAAGTTTTAAAATATCCTTGGAAATATCGAATATTTATGTCCACTTTCCACTTTACGTTGACTTTTAGAAATAAAAAAAAGCATACACAAACACGTAATGGTCTCAAACAAACATATAAATGATATTCTTACGTCGATGAAGCAATTAATAGTTAATTAAAATACAATACAAACACAAAACTACACAGAACCTAATGCAATACCGGCCATATTGACAAAAGTAATCACATGGTATGACATCACACGTATCATCCGTAGCGTTCGGAAATCCTCGGGTGGTGGTCGGAAACTGTAATAAAATTTGGATTTTATTTTAAAATTTGGAAGTAATTTCCAATGGAATCTGGTTTATTTCCTATTATTAGTTATTTTTGATATCAACTTTACTATTATAAATTAATATCTAAGCAAAATATGAAATATGCTGGTACCTAATTATGATACCATTACAGACGTATGGTTGTAAAATATGGATTTTAAATTGAGCAGTTCAGAGTATATAGCGTTGATTTTCAGAAACAAGTGGTCAGAACTTGTTAAATACACTGTACAACTGATTACAACCTCGCATATCATCGCTATAGCGGAGTCAAGCACTATTCAAAGTGATATGAAGGGTGTTCCATTTAAAAAAGTGTACCTTTGATCTGGTACGGCGTTCTGGAACACGCTGTACAACTGCGACAAATTTTATTAGAATATCATTGAGGATTTACAAGATATTGGACTTTATCGAACTAATGAACCACCCTATATGAGATCTGATATAAATAAATCACTCCTTTTTGGATACTATACCGAATTATTTTGTTGACTGAAACTTTTCACCTTGGTTTTATATTTAAACGCTACCGTAATTTTCAATTTTATTTATTAAATAATGTTTTTGTTTGATTAGAATCAAATATTACCCAGTCCATGGGATGCCAGAAGATTTACTTTCGAATTTCCTTTAAAAAATTTATAAAGAGTCTGTAAGATAATAAACTGGCCTGCTTTTCTGTAGGTAATTTATCAAAAATCCCCAAGTGCACGGTTCCAAGTTATAATTCATAATGACTTTTTAATTAAACCTTCTGATAAGAACAAGTGAAAAATGTACACAATGTAAAGTGATACAAATAAACGAGGAGCAAAGTAAAGAGAAAGAGAGAGGAGAAGAGACGGATAACGTCACGATGCAAAAGGGTGGTCGTATGATAAACACTCAAAGAGAAGTAATTTTCTGATACTTGAGACCATCATTTATAAACCTCAAAGGAAATGGTTTTGTGTCGTAAACTCAAATATTTTGCTATATCGTTTCTAAACTGCCTAATCAGCGATCCAATCAGCAAATAATCTGGAACTATTAATATTCCAAACATTAGGACATTTCCAACAAATAAAATATGATATTATAAAATCCTTGTTATAGGTACCAAAAACGAATATTTCTAGAAATATTTTTATTCAGCAGCTGCAGTGAGTTATATATTATTAGCGACCCACTCCGCTTTCGCTCAGAGTTTATCTAGTCAGTGTGGATCCACTTGTCGGCCGTTGAAAGACCCGGAAGCGTTCTTTTTATTATTTTTTATTTCATACTTTAGATAAAATATACCTACATTATTTAATGTATCATCAACAGTTTTCACAGCGCACGCCAAAGAAATAATTTTATAGGCGAATTTTGTATTGCTTTAGATACAATAGTATTATTTCTGTAGGGATCTTAACTATACCAATTTCTGCAGCAATGGTTCGGATGGACACATGGGGATTAACCGCTACATATGCTAAAACATTCACCACATTCTGTTCGGTCTGTATTGGTTTGTTGTGATTACTATGCTTTGAGTTTGGAAATGAACCTTGCCGCATCTTCTCTTCAACCATAGTAAAAGTCACATGAGAAGGGGTTCTTCTTTCGGGAAAACGCTCCTGGTATAAGGCTTGAGCATTTCGAGAATTTTTCCTACATTCACCATGATTGATTGATTGGATCAGCACACCAGTCAAAGGATTGATGTCCTCGGCACCTCAACCTTAAGGCTTTTTGTGCTCTTGGTTGTGCCGTTTATGTGAAGAGACCAGAAGCCCTTATCAGGCTCAGCAGACTTTTCACTAGGTTCTTCTTGGAGAAATCCGCCCTTGGACATTCTAGTCCTAGGAGTCTATACCTCCAGTGAGATAATGCTTCACAATCAAAGATAATGTGAGAGGCTGTTTCCTCCTCTTCCATGCACAACCGACAGATAGGTTCCTCCCTATATATGCCGATTGTATGCATGTGCTTCCTTAGAGTACAGTGACCGGTGAGTAAACCCGTCACTATCCTTATTTGGGCCCTGCTAAGGTTTAGTATTTCATTGGTCAGCTTCTCCGAGGGTTTTTTCACCAGGAGTTTGCTGTGTTCCTGTTTTGGCACGTGTCTCTAGTACGACTACATTCACCATAGATTAGCAGCATATCTACAATCTACATATTCATTCGGTGTGAATAGGAATGGCATTTTAACTTCGGAGTTTTCACACTATGTATTGTTTTAAAACGGTACTAGGTATGAGTATTTTCAAAGTGACCACAATAAAAATATAGATTGATACAATAAGTATATCTAAACTACAAACTATAGAAAATATTTAAACAAAAAAATGAATAATCTACTGACTACAAAGACGAGAGCATCTGTGGAGTAGGTTATATTAGTCCAGTTAGCAATAGAACCAACTCGGATAGGAGTGTACGGGCCAGGAACCAAACACTCTGAAAGTTTGGGGAAAACCCCAAGTATCTTTCAAGCGGAAATTCACGCCATAAGAAAGTGTGCCCAGTTAAAATTGACTAAGGATATAAAAGGCAAAAGATTAACATAATGTCGGATAGTCAAGCAGCCATTAAAGCACTCAGCTCTTATGTAATCAGTTCCAAAATGGTGTGGGAATGCCTAGGCATACTCAATGAACTAGGCGACAACAATATAGTAACCTTACTGTGGATTCCAGGACACACTGGAAAATAAGGAAATGAAATAGCAGATGGACTAGCAAAGAGGGGGACTGAAAGACCCTTTTGGGTTCCGGAACCCTTTTGAGGTATCAGCCCCAATGTAATATTGGAAGAAATTGGCAAAGCCGAAGAAAAGAGAAGATCTGGTCATTGAAAATATCTAGCGGGGCTTAGACAATCAAAGATTCTGTTGGATGGCTACAACCCATTGAGATCAAATGAACGCATAAGTCAAAGTAAAACTGCACTAAGAGTTTTAACGGGGCATTGCCGCCTGAACAGGCACCTGAAAAAGCTCAAGCTGGTCACGTTTTAAATATTCAACATGTTGGAAGACCTGAGGTATCAGAAAACGTGAAACATGATGTTATATTAAGTATTGAAGATAGTCTTCATAGCACTTCGCGCCAACTTGCAGCGGATACAGGCATATCCCAAAGCTCGATATTATGTATTCTGAGAGGCGAAAAGTACCATCCGAACAAAATTCAGTTACAACAGGAACAAATTATATCTTCTGATGAGGCTACATTGTGCCTAAACGGTTCAGTCAATCGTCAAAATTTCAGATACTGGAGTGAGGCTAATCTTCACTGGGTGACTGAAGGTTATCATCAGAAAATGAATGTCTGAGTAGGAATAATTAACGACTTAATTAATGACCATTATTTTTGCGAAACAAATCTTACAGGGAAAAGTTTTCTGCAATTCTTTCGAACAGAAGTTATAACAGTTCTTGCCAATATGTTTTCAAACGCCAAAAATCCAAACTTACCAGATGATAGTATCTGGTTACAACATGATCCTCGTGATGTTTGCGAGTTTTTAAACTAGTGCTTTCTTGGAGGTGAATTGGTGGACGAGGAACAATAGAGTGGCCCCCAGCATCTTCGGATCTTACACCTCTACTATTTTTCCATGGGGTTATTATAAATCAAAGGTTTATATAGATAAACTGCAAAATCTACAGTAGTTGCAGGACCGAATTAAAGACAAAGTTAATAGACTTACTCAGGAAGTTATTCGTAATATGCAAGAAGAATGTGTTCGTCGATTTGCTTATTGTCAAGATACTTACCGTTGGATGTAATTTTGAGCATTTAATTCAGCTGAAGGATATTATGTATTCATTAATTTAATATTGCAATTCGTTTATTGTCAAATTATTCTACGATTTAATAAAATTACTTTTTACTCTCCCTGTATAAGCATCAGTCATTCAAGTATAATACTACTGAATACATAAGACGCGTCCACACTATACCGTGATTAGCCGTTGGCAAAGCCAGCGACTGTAAATCCGTCTACATAAATATGTGTTGGCATTCATTTAGGCTAGTCGCCCCATGTTCACAGAACAGGACGATCCCGGTATAGATGTGTCAAATTAATAACTTTCCCGTTCGTCCACTCCATTAAAAAGCTCCTGCTAATTGGCAGATATTCTGAATCACAACTAAAGCCGCGAGAGGCCAGTGGCTGGCACGTTCCCACTTTCCGTTCTCATTGGCTTCCTTTGAAGAAGACCGACACCAGCGATTTTCATTGGCACACGGTTGGCTTATTGGCACGTACCAACGGTCATGTCTACATCGAATCGGCTACAGCGGAATAAAGTGGACGCGTCTTTAAAAGACCTTCCAAAAGAGGTATTACAAAAACCACATTTCAATTTAAAAAAATCAACGATTACGTCACCTTATCAAAACTGGTGACGTCATCATCTTCGCAAAACGGCATTTAAAATTAAAAATCCACCTATTCCTGGATTTTAATCTAAAATAAATTGTTTCAAAATAATGAATTCGATCCATAATTTAGCCGCAGTTTGTATATGATAGTCTATGTATTAAGAGATTGCTTTCAAAATTATTTGCTTCTAAAATTAAATTTATTAAAAGATATTTAGAAGAAACAGATTTCATGAATCAACTTTTTTCATGCTCTTCTATGTCGGTTGCTGAAGCTGATGATCCTCTTCATGTCTTGCCTCTGTGTTGTAATATGTTACGCATCACTGGGGCGATACTAACGCAACTAAATTCCGCATGTCATTAATGTTTTTAAATCAGTTTACAGTAATTTACTTAAATTAAGGATACAATCATTCCCATGGTTTTTAACTTGACATTCTATATTTGTTACCGTGGTCATCTTTAACAAAGATAGTAAGTATATTGTCCAAACTTTTAAATATCCTTACATAAAATAAGTCCCCGACAAAGGGAAAGAGAAAGAACGAACGACTGTTGAGAAGTGTTTTATTTTTTGAGATGAAACGGCTTGATTTCTACCATGATGGACGATTTTGAAGTATGACAAGATTATTTTATGAAAACGGCGACCTAACAACAAAATGGCATGAATAATGCTTTGCCAGACACTTAATCTTACTAAGATGGATGGTCTCTCCCAAGTCATTCGGTTCTTTTATACACTCGGTATAGTAGTTAAAATAACGATTTATAATGAAAATACTGTAAATATACAGTTATACTTAGTTGAGGTAAAATTACGTCACTTTTATTAATTCATTTGGCTCAGTACTTTCGTAGAAACTACTTAACGAGTGAAATTACATACTCATTATAATTTTATGATTGATGCAGCTTCGTATCACAGTGTATGAAACATCGAGATCGAGCTCTTCACTCATACATTGTTATGAGTACCTATGTCAATTGTCGTTAATTGTTTTTTAAAAAGATACATAGGTACATTTTAGAAAATTAATTTGTGAGGGACTGTGGCCTCGAATGCGTTCGCTCTGAATATATAACAGTAAAAAAACCCACATTCATTTTAAATAATGCAGATTGTTTACGGTCTAAAGATATTATTGTGACGCAAAACCTCGGAAAATCTTGTCGAGCTTAAAGAAAGTCGAAAGGGTTTACGTAGAAATTTGTTTACATTGAAAAGACAATCTCATTAAACTGGGACACCTATTGTTGGTAACAATTCAAAAACAAGGGGTGTCTATTTGGAGACAGAATAGTCAAATTATATGGAATAGCAAGAGGCGGCAACTCAAAATTCTACCCCTTCTCACTTTCATTCAAATGCATATCAGTGTTAGGGTAATAGTCTAAGGTAGTTAGCAAAGAGACTGCTTATTTACATACTACATAAGATTTTACACTTCTACAGGGGTGGCATTAAAGGGTGCATTAGATTTCAATATTGAGTTGAAAATTTATATCATGATTACAGTAGCTTTAACTTAAAAATATAAACTGTCACTGGATTTTGCACCAGGACAGAAATTGAACCACACTACAGCAGAAGACAACACAAAAAGTTGAACGAATCAACAATTTTATTTGCAATTTAAATTAGGATTATATTCTATCATAATAGCACAAGTTTTATAGTACGACGCAAATATCGCTTGTTAAAATTGTGAATCAGAGCCGGAAAGGTAGGTTTGTACGAAGTCAGTTGGAACAGCCCATATAATTAAAAATACTTACATGACTATGAAACGAGCCGAAAAAATTGCAAAGGACCGCTTTATCTGCCGCCAAGAGAAACGATAAGTGATTCTTTGAATGTAATTCCATTGATTTATTGAAGTGTTTATAAATTTATGGGCTGTTCCAACTGACTTCGTACAAACTATTTTGTCTATAAATATTTAAAATAAACTGATAAAAGAAGCAAGCACATCTGCGCCACTGACAGCATCCTATTGGCAGTTGTAGTTTTTTTCCTTTGTGGGAGCCGTTCTAATACCGCCTTTTGGCTTATTGTACTCTACTTCCACATTTAGTCCATCCACCCAGTTATCCCCGTACCTTCGAGTAGACGATATAGGTCCACTGAATGTATGCCATATGTTTCAGATGGCACATTGGCCTCTTTGAAAATTGTTTGTCTCCTCGAGTCCATTGCCTCACAGTCAGATATGATATGGGTTACGGTATCAGTCTTCATGCCACAAAGTCTGCAGCTGACATCCCCGTTATACAGCCTCTTTTCATGCAGGTGATCTTTTACCAGGACGTGACCCGTTAGATAACCTGTAATGGTTCCCACTGATATTCAGTAGTATCTCGTCCCATTTACCACATATGTCACCTATAAAGAACTTACTGTGTAGGTACCTGCTTTGGAGTGTTCCTCCAATGCAGTCTTTGTACCCATTTATGTATTTGTTCTCGGACCACTTTCTTTGTGGTCCCAAGGACTGATTCTGGTCGAATAACATATATCGTTGCAGAACTTCTTCTTGCGAGTTCATTAGTTTGTTCATTTCCAGAAACAGTTGCAGTTGTAGTTACTTAATCCTACTTTACATTTGATGATGTTGCTATATTTTGGCTGGGTCCAGCATTATTCGGGATGGATATACACTATAATCTTTGGATTCTGAGAAATGAGAACGTAAAATAACTATACTTTTCTGACATGAACTAACCTATAGAAAAACCAATAGTGAAGACAAGTTTCTCTGTACTGTAGTTGGTCAGTAAATGGTAAACAATTTTAATAAACTATAGATATCTGTTATTTGTTCAACTTTCTGTTATGCTTCCTGATGATGTATAATTCAGGAAGAAAAGTCCAAAGAGTTTTGGAAAACATGAAAAAGTACTAAAGATTTGAAAACTTGGAAGCAAACATGAGTACCTACAAAATCATTTTATATAAGTCGAGTATTCTGACTTATAAAAAATTCAATCTGGAGTCCTAAAAAGAGCGTTTTTGGACCAGTAAATTAGCTTTTGTATATACTTGACACACCAGAACTAGACAATAACATATCAACAAGAAAAAAAATAAAATTAAATAATAAATACCGATGGTATAGACAGATCCTTGGAAGAAACTCCAATAATTTGTCTCTGCGGAACAAAAATCTTAATTTATAATATGGTGCTTAATGCTTATACATATTTGGTTAGGCATACAACTATTTGGTTGTACCAAAGATCACATAATTAATTATAAAAACTTTCCAGAATAGAATGAGTTATTACGTGCCATGATAGGCAAGATATGTAAGAATATACTTGTTAAAGATGAAATTAAAATATTTGCAAAGAAGCTTGAGGACTGGCTTCACTTTCATGACAACGCAGAAGCTCTTCAGCTGCTAGTGTTGTGTTTTACATAGTGCACAGGTGAATAGTGAACAATTGAGTGTTTCACTGACCAGATAATCTAAAGACTGATGAATGGTTTTAGTAGGAAAAGTAACCAGTTTAGAAACTGAGAACATAGGAAGAATAATAAAAGCATCCAGAATAAGATGGCTTGCACATAAAATTTGAATGCAAGCAAGGAATCAATGTGGATTAATTCTCCACAAAAACAAATATACAATATTGGCGATTACTATTCCGAAAGAGATGTATAACCTTGCATAAATAAGTAACCAGTTTCAAGATCAATCAGCAAAAATTGGTTGCTCTTTGATATCAGTTTCAATTATATAAAACACTGAACAGTGCTTTATTTAAAAAAATCCAGAATAGACAAAATTGGTAAGAATATAAAAATACCAATAGAGAATGAACAGTATAAACTTGAATTAATAGATGTGAAACCAAGCGAGATTCATAAAACAAGTTGCATAAAAGACTGTAGTTTTCCATCTAAGGCAAGATAATGGGCTGGAGAAGCCTTTCCAGATAATTCTGCCTACCAAAAAATAATATCTAGTGATTGCCAGTTTTCTTTTTTTCATGATAAGTATCGTTAATCACACAATTTAATTTTGTTACGATGCTAAGAACTATATTTTCTAGGACCGGCTCTGTCTTCTCCATCCTCTTTGTTAATAGAATGCCTGCTAATTTCAACAAATTGAAGCCAACACAAAATTTGCTTAAGAGTATTAAATTTGATGGAATTTGAATATATTATGTGGATTGTGTATGCCATAGGGTTCTGATATATTTGACAAATCAATTATTTTTAACCACAGCATGTTTAATTCCGAGTATTATGTGTTTAGTTGGAATTTAAATTTTTTGAATGATCAACAATAACTGGGGAATCAGTAAATATAACTACTAATTGCAGTGGTGAATGCTATTAGAGGGCTCTGATACAAATCCAATTCAAAAGTACAGTGAGTACAAAAAGTATTGTATTAAGAAATATAACGGCAGGTCTCCACCAAAGCAGCACATATTGACATCGTTAACTTTTTTTGCTATTTTCTTAATCATGGTCGAAAAAGCTGAATCCATTTTGTGTTTAGTAACATGTGGAACGAGGAGGATCTCCCCATAGTCTCAGCAACACTTTTTATTAGGTTTGTTCCAGCTGGCATTTAGGAACCATTCTGGAATCGTGTCGAGTACTGTATAGGGCATTAGGGATGGACACATCAACTTTATCACCCCTTCCAGTTTTAGTACCGTTCCAAGAACGATACTAGGAATCAGATGGAACGCGAAAGAAATACAGCAATTGCGCGAACGATTCTATCGCCATTTGGAACGAACCTATTACCTCGTATCGTCGTGGATGCCACAACTCATTCTTGGATACGCTCTAGCCTCTGAAAAAGAAAGGCATCTAGTAGAAAATCATGATGACCTACTTCAGCCTCATAAAGGAGATTATCAATAATATGCTTTACGGTAACCTTTGCATAGCATGTTCGGAGATTACGAATTCTACCTGCTACACTGTCAGCATATATGTTATATTTGTCACGTTCATTTCTATTTTTCGTCTTTTATTATTGGGCTCTTTCAATATTATTTTTGTCGAATTCAATGGGATACACAAAAAAGTAACAACAAACGCGTTTTTATTAACAAAATTTCCAAAATAAGCGAAAAAAAAGCGCTATCCCAATAAAAACCGTTTCTGGAACGTGCACTTCACTGGATTCCATTTCTAGTAGACTACATATCGTTAGAATGTCATAAAATAAAATATTTTATTTCACATTTTACCAGAGGTGTGATCTACTATGAATGGACCTTAATAAAATTACACAACAAAGTTTTGTAGTCTTAAACTTCAAAATATTATTGATTGTCTAGTTGTCAAATTTTTTCGTTGTGTCAGATAGGGACCAAAAAATTATTTCTATACTATAAATAGTTAATCTTGACAACGGTAGCTGGAACGCTACCGAAACGTCGAAATAAAAAAACATTATTGTGGTTTGATTCACAAAGAAATAAGAAAAAACAACTTATTCTATTTTGACAAATGAGCTATCTTGATCGTTCCCTGGTTATAGGCTATGTGACGTGTCGTAACATTAAACTCAATATGGCATCATCTAGAATACATACTGGTGAAGTAAAAAAAATGAAAGGACTTAATCAACACATTCCGTAAAAAACATTGTTAGCTGTTGTACGCGACTTTACTTGTATGCATCCGATAATTTGGAATCACTTCTAAACCAAACAAAGTAACTTATAAGCTTCTTATCACTATTTGACAAAAAATAATGAATCGTTGGAAGTGTCCTGATCGTACGCTCGTTATAGGCTATGTGACATCACTTCAATTTGAATAGAGGACATAAAATGCTTGAAAACATTATTAGTTCACGTAAAATAATTTTCAAAATTCTCATAAAAATTATGTTGCCTATTTCTATCAAAAAATTGGGATCAGTGTTTGAATTGAATTAAGAGCTTCGATTTCAATCAACTCAACAGTGCCTGGACGATCTTAATACATACTTATGTTATTTGCCTAATTAAATAGACGAATTTCTTAAATATGTCAACCAGTTTAACCTTATCAAATGTAGTTTTTTTTGGGTATAATTGCAAATTATCAGGTACTGAAAAAATAGTAAAAAAAATGTTCATGCAAACTTTCAAGACCGGTCCTGTTCTATACATTTCAGAAATTTTTGCCACTCAGTAAGTCGGTCAGGTGAGTAAAAGTAAACTGCCAAGTCTTATTCCATTGCATCGAGCTCGATTTGCTTGACCCTCGCCCTTTTCCTGATACAGCTTTCTGCAAGCGTAAAACATCCCCTGGGATAATATTCAATATTACTGCTGGACAGGAAACCCAATCAACCTCTATTCACCTTATATATCTATATACAGTATCTTTCACATGTTTTTCAAACATATATTTTATACAGAATAGTATGATAACCGCATGGTCCCTTAAATGAATATTCCCAATCAATTATATATACATATATATTTTTTTTAAATATGATAAATATAAAGTTTCCTTTGAAAATATTTTTCACATGCCAAAAGACTATAGATTATTAGAAGACTATAAATAATGAAGTTACAATAAAAATTGCAAAGAACTCTGCACAGGTCTGCAAGGGTTGATTTCAATAAGAATACATTTGAAAAAATATAGATGGCCTATTCTTACTGCTACTTATACTTATATATCAAATGGCCTTTCATCTATTAATGTTTGTTTTCCAAGGACATATAAATAGGAATAGCCCGTTTTCTTACACACCAAAAGCGCCGGTAAATTTTCAAGCAACACTTTCAAAGATATGAAAAATGTGTCATCATTTGGACTTTACAATTTAAGTTTATACAAGGTATAAGCTGATACGCTTCCAAACGTCATGTAAGTCATACTTCAATTTGTTATTTACGTGTGCTGGATCCCAAATACGAATTTCAGTCAAATTCAAATTCTTAAATTCTCCATCATTATAAAGCAATACAATTAAAAAAACAATGCGACCATAAGGTCAGTATAGGCTGTAGATATTTAGATGCAATCACTCATCATTTGACTCCCGCTCAAAAAAACCGCCATAGACGAAAGCATGTGGCAGTAGCAGTTGCAGTGGCTGGACCAGTCACATTTTCACATACTCATGCTGCTCAAGTCCCTGTCTACTTTCCTTGTGGCTATAACATTAATACTTGGTTAAGAACGGAATATTTCGAAATGACATTAATATACTCAATATATAGCGCTATTCAAAAGTCCCCTCCCCCCCTCGTATCTTTTGAACGGCTACACTTACATTAATAAAATTTGGAGGGTGAAAATAAAGTGTTGTAAACTTCTCTACGAATGGTAACAGGTGACGTAATAGTAATAGATGACGTCACAGTGCCACTCTGGCCAATAATTTTAAATAGGACCTTATGGCAAGTGATATCTCGTTTGAAAGGCATTGACATTGGCTACATAGCCATATTAATTTTGTTTGGTTTTAAACTAATTTTGACGGATAAATTGAATAAATACCAAAATTATTATTTCACATTTAAATATTGAAGATTTTTCAGTCCGCCCCTGGCTAGTTGTCAAAAAAATTAACGTTTTTAATTTAATAGTATTTTTTTTGCTTTGCAAAGTTTTTCTAAATAGCTTAAATATTTAATTTTATTATTGTTTAACGAGACGTTTAAAAATTAACGTTTTTAATTTAATAGTATTTTTTTTGCTTTGCAAAGTTTTTCTAAATAGCTTAAATATTTAATTTTATTATTGTTTAACGAGACGTTTAAGAGTTTACATAGACAAAATGGTACGTACTCAAGCCGACAAAGTAGCAGCTATCTTAATAATTGGTGAATCTGGAAAGAATCTCCATGAAGCGGAACGTTTATTTAATGAGAGATACCCAGATCGCCCTATCTTGAGAACTCATTTGAGGGAGCTTCTTCACAAGTTTGAAGCAACAGGTAGTGTTCAAGATGCCAAACGATCTGGTCGACCAACATTTAGTGATGATAAAAAAATTGATATAGTTGCTGAAATGGTAGTAAACCCTACTTCCTCTTCAACTAAAGTTGCGTCTATCTGTGAAGTAAGTAAAAGTACAGTACAGAGAGTGTTGGCTAAAAATAAATTTCATCCATACAAGTTAAAAATGGTGCACCACCTTTCGGATGACGACCCCGACAGAAGACTCGAATTCTGTGAATGTATGACAAATAAAATTAGTCAAAACACACATTACACAAAAACAATTTGTTTTAGTGACGAAAGTACTTTTTGCCTCAATGGAAATGTAAATACACAAAATGTAAGGTATTGGAGTGACACAAATCCTCACACCTTTCGTGAACAACATACCCAATTTCCAGAAAAAGTCAATGTTTGGGCAGGTATTTTGGGAAACCACATAGTTGGTCCTGTTTTCCTAAATTCAAATTTAAGCGGTGACAGATCTGACCAGATCTGACACCATTAGATTTTTTTCTATGGGGGTACTTTTAATCCAAGGTTTATACTACGGCACTAGATAGCATTGGCGTTTTGAAAGAAAGAATTATTGAAGAATGGAATGCAATTTCAGCTGACACATTCGAACGAGTACGACAAGAATTTACTAATAGGATGTATTACTGTCAGGAAGTAGACGGAGCACATTTCGAACACTTGCTATAAGAATCCATTGTTGATATTTGATTAATTAAATTTAAAAAAATAATTTCAATAATTTTGGTATTTATTTAATTTATCCGTCAAAATTAGTTTAAACCCAAACAAAATTAATATGGCTATGTAGCCAATGTCAATGCCTTTCAAACGAGATATCATTTGCCATAAGGTCCTTTTTAAAATTATTGGCCAGAGTGGCACTGTGACGTCATCTATTACTATACGTCACCTGTTACCATTCGTAGAGAAGTTTACAATACTTTATTTTCACACTCCAAACTTTATTAATGTAAGTGTAGCCGTTCAAAAGATACGAGGGGTGGAGGGGACTTTTGAATAGCACTGTATATATATATATATATATGTAAAAAACAGATTGTTTTTTTGTTGATAGAAAGTGCAATATCCCGTTAAATGCCCCAATTTCATAATAATTGAGTCTGGTCCAATAACCATGTTGAACGCCTTTCTGAGATCCCAAAAAGTGTCAACTGCTTCAATAAATTTTATAATAAGGCTACTAGTGATTCAAATTAAGATCGTAGCGAAGCGGTGGCGACAACTGAACTAGTTTGTTAATTTTGCTGTACATTCTTTTATAACCTCACTTTGTTTGCTAGATAAGAGTTCCATTGTATGATTTTAGCTTAGATATTGCCTTCGACTTTTTTTCTTTTTTTTATTATAGGTACTCGTTGCTCTGTGAATTTAGTTAAATACATGTATCAAGGACACTTCATAAACATCAGCGTCCCACCTAATTTTCAAGAAGATCCCAAATTTAAAAAGGATCATTCGTATTTACATTTATCAAGGATTATTATAGTGCAATTCATAATTGAAATTTATTTGAAAGGTGCAAAAGTTAGTGCATTGTGTAGGAACATTCAAATAATGAGTGCCAATCACTAGTACTGTTGCATTCCTCATTGTAATTCTCGAGAGAAAAATAATAGTAAAATTACTAAATTCATGAAAAATTATCTATGCATTTTCAGTAGTAAAATGATTTCAATAGACGTTCGCCATTGGTTTAATTATGATATATTACGTCCTCAAAAGGGGATATCCAAAGTAAAAATGGTATTTTTTGTTACTTTATAGACAACTTTTGCAACAAAAATGTTTAAAATAGATTTCAACTATGAAACTCACTTTGCACAAATAGGTAGTACCTATTTAATAAATGTAAACTCAAACAATCCTTAAAAGTCCTTATTAATTACAATAAATATAATATCGAAAATAATGGAAAAAAACGGAGGGCAATTTCTATACTGAAATCAAATAAAAAAATATGTCGAAAAATTTAACTAGTTTCGTTTTCTACCGCCAGATAGAGTAGCGCGTATATTCAATCACTCAATCCCTCAAGAAATCCGATATTGAAAGACTAATCAAACATTTTCAAAAAACTTGTAACACCTATGAATAATTACTCATTATAATGATATTACTTTTGTTATTTACTGGTTCAATTTCAGTATTAAAGGAAAGTACTATTTTTAAAAAACAAGTGGCGATATAATAAGGTATTCTTACAAAATTTTATTTATTAAATTTTAAATTTTTACCTGCAAACCACCTTTATCCATCCTTAGTCCGCAACAGTAATAAACTAAAAAATACTTCATCCTTCCTGGTACCTACACCTATATTTTCCAGAACGCACGAGAAAACGGCCTTCGCAAATCATGATGCTCGTGATATAACGTGTAATTCAGAAGTGTGTACCTAATTTAAAAAAAAACCCTTCATGGAAGGACAACTCAACAGAAATATTACGCCTCGAACGGTTTTAATCTGATAACGCGTTTTTTGACAGACATAATGCGTGTTGAAATAACCTGAACCAGTGGAGTTGTGTTTCAAGGGGTTCGTGAATTTGACCATTATTTATGATTTTTATAATCGACATTATCCCAACATTGACGTGTGATCTTTTAGTCCGACAACTTAATAAGAATATAAAAAAATACTAAGCCTACATTCGTAATCAATTCGCTGGACAAGTAGCACTTTGGCACGCAAGCTAAGCAAATCTATTTCAGTGTGATCGTTCACAACGCAATTTGGCGTCAGAGTTGAAGTTGAAGTCGTCGAAATTTCTTGCAAGGAACCCTGACAATTATTTAGGTACGAACGCGCTTGCGTTAAAGTCGACTTTAAAGTTAATTGTGAATGGCAAATTTCGTGCCGACTTCCGTGCCAAAGTGCCACTTAGCCAGCGAATTGATTACGAATATAGCCTGAGACTAGGGAGATATAGGATAACAAAACTCAGGAACAAAGAGAGAAGACATAAGTACATAATCGAAAATAAAGCAATATACACCACGCAGAACTAGTACAACAAGACTAACTTAATACGGGACTTTTTTTAATGTCCCGAGAAGTAACTTCAAATACAACTGCTATCTCTATCAGTAGACTACCACTTGAATTTAAAAAAAAACTGGAATGATTAAGCTTTATTCTTGCGTAAAAAACCATTAGGTACCGAAACCAAGGAAAGGCTTAATAAATATTATAGAGTCTTATTAATTTCAATAGCTAAGAAGTGGTTTACTGAGTTCCATTATGGTCGCACTAGCACAAGTGGCGCCGAACGTTCTAGAGGTCGTCACGACAGAAAAGTCGATGATACCTTATCGAATGATATTGGAGGATACATGGCCGTGGGTACAGTTCTTTGGAAGATCTAGGCATACGTGGTATACCCCTCCAACTCTTACGAAGCTATACCTATCAAATAAGCAACAAAAGGTAAAAATAGAACATACGTTGAGTAATGAACGACCTGTCTCATGTGGTGTACCTCAAGGCACGGTGTTAGGACCTATACTTTTTAAACAATTTATTTCTATTAGAAACAAATTGCAAAAATTTTAGTTTTGCTGATGACACCGTACTCTTTTGTGAAGACAGTAACTTATTTAATTCAAAACAAAAACTAGAATAAGACTTGCAAAGCATTAAAAAGGGTTCGATCACAGATTGCTTTCAATTACCTTCAAAAAAACAGTTTATCTCCCATTTATTGTACCTCTCTTCCGAATTTCAACCTTCAAGTATAGGAACTCAATTTACTGTTACAGTCCATATCTTGCTATAATATTAGATTCGAATTTAAGATGGGATCAACATATTTTGTATCTTCTAAGGAAGTAAAGGGTTATACTATTTAAATTCAAGCGAATATGTAGTTTACTGAACTTTAAACAAAAAATAATAGTTTATAAGAATCTAGTTGAATATCACTTGAATTACGCTATTATAGGATGGGGTGGTTTAGCCAAAGGATATCTATCCCCTCTAGAAATATTTCAAAAAAGATTCTTGAGAACAATACTTGTTAGGGGTTATGATTGCTCCAGCAATGCACTCTATTCAGAGACAGGTATGTATGATATAAGACAATTGTATTTCATAAATGTAAGTATTGATCAACATAACAATGAATTACAGGTATTAAGGCATGCATATTGCATATGTCACACGAAACAAATCCACATATGAAAAAAGCAATTGGTCAAAGAAGCTGTGCGATCCTAAGACCCAGAATGTTTAACTTCTTACCTGTTGATATCAGAGATGAGACAACATTCTTTACATACAAAAGTAAAACCTTTTTCTCAAACACACCACGCGATTCAGTGCGTGAACTATTGACAATCAATGTTAAATCTATAATCATAGAGAAACGATCCATATAATATGAAAGGTGTATATAAACATGTACCTGTGTTTCTGTATTTGTATTTAAATAAGTAGTATATGTCTATCTGTTATGTTTGATTTTAAAATTTTAAATCGTAATTATTGCTGTATTTTCTAGTAATTTAATTTAATCTTATTATATGATATACCACATACAAGTAACTTGTTTTACTTCGTGGTTTGCAAGGGCTTATTAGTATATTTGTAAAAAATTATTTAAACAAAATTCTTGTGTTTATCTTGTACAAACATACAAATACACAAACGTACATACATACGGGTGAAGCAGCGTGTTAAATGAAACTGAAATTTCACCAGATTCGAAGATAACGGACAACTTTATAAAGTATGATAATATGTTTTTCCAAATTTATTTTCAGAATTAAAACATCTTCGAATTTGTCGATATATGTATTGTCCCAACAAATGGCTACTTTCAGCTACACCACTGACATGAAAAATCACAATTCATTCATCAATCCATCAGGTAAAATATGTTATTTTAAATTAAGGGTTGTGGCAAATATAGCAGCCATAACAACTCTTTTAGGACAGTGTCCTACAATTTTTAGTTAAGATAAGGCGAGGGTATAACATAGAGAGATAAGGTTTCACAAAGTACTTAATTTACGGAACTGCTTTACATATTTATCTGACTATCTTTTTTGTAATTTAGACATAGCAATAAACCGCTTCTGTTAGTAAAAGTTGTAGATTACGGCTCGGGTCTACTCTGGAAGTAGTAGATTTTTAACAGTACTGTCGGTGTTTTTTCATTATGTGTATTTCAACAAACTATAAAAAACTTTAGTAGAAGGTAGAAGGTTTAATAAACGTAAATTTATCCAAAATGAATTCAGTTTTCGGAAAATATAAATTAGGTTGTAATAAATTTAATATGTTCAATAAAATAATATAGGTATAATTTCATTCCATTTTTGGAAAATAAGCTAATAATATGACAAAATTTTGACAGGCGCTGAAACCAAAACAATTCACTAGGTGGTCAACATTAATTAAATATTACAAAAAGTTCTTGCAATATTTGACTCTAAAGGCCGATACATGAACTTGACGTTCATTTCACCGTCTGTAGATAAAATGTATTGGAATGAATAACGGCGTTTATGAATGCGTAAGGGCATTTCACTGGTTTCAATTTAGGACAAATGTCGAGCACAGTCGGCATCGGCATGGCGGGGACAACGTCATGAATCGGCTTAAGAGTTCATCCATATTTCAAATAAGATTAGAATCCAAAAAAATTAAATAAAACTAAAAGTCAGACCAGAAAATTATGATTTACCCCAACAAGGGAGTATTGAAACTAGTTTCGGTAAACAATTACCACCATCAAACAATATTAAAATACAAATTGATTGAATAAAACAATTAATATCTAGAAACAAAGATTAATAATTAATTATTGAATTATAGTTTTAATGTTCAATATCAATGTTTTTATTAAACATTAAATCTATAATTGAATCAATAATGCTTTTACACATTAATTTATTATCTTAGTCATAAGAATTTTATAATTGGTTCAAATTGTTGTAAACAAACAACTAGTATTAAGATTATGTACCCATCTATTAATTTATTTTCTATTTTATACCCTGATGTTGGTAATTGCTTACAAAAATTAGCTAGAATATTCCCTTGTTGGGGTAAAATCATAATCTTATGGTGTGACTTCTTGGAATTCACATAATTGAACCTATATAAACCCAAATTTAACCGGAAATTTTTGAGAAAGGATTACCCCTAGATAAGCTATCAGTCCAATAGAAACATGTACAAATAAGATAAGATATCGTTTATCGTTGAAAGTTGTAAACAGCCTTTGAATGAGTCCTAAGGGTTGTTTGAAATAATTTTAGTTACATTCTTTATTTAAGTCTCTTACACCCATTTGCACCGACTTTTTATTAACTGTTATTTAACAAATGAACCTTTAATTTTAATTGCCACTTAAGTTTCAAATGATTTGCACCGAAACATTTTATCAAAACTTTAACTAAGGGCTCTTTATCTTCGTTACATTATGGCAACGTCGCAAGAATCCAGTGGCTTTTGTGTTAGTTCTGTTGGAACACTGCTTTTTTGTTGTTTTTATAACCTTAAAACCATATACATAGAAATTTAAAACACATGCCTTTAACCTTTAACTTTAATAATTTTTGCCAGAGACAGAGCAGATTCGTTTTAGTTACATTTTGCACATCAATAAAACTTTCTGAATGTTTAGTTTTCCTTATTATATGTCAATGGTCGTGGTGATTTCATAAAAGATCGATTTTTCTAACATGTCCGCAGAAGCAAAAATAATTAGGGGGCTGAATTTTGGCCCCAGGGAAGTAAGTCATCTTTTTACTATAGCCCTCCAATATAAAAATATATTGTCTATTGTTACCTGATTTATTTAGAATGTAGTTTGTTGAGTTAGGTATGTAAGAATGTTTGTTTTATTTCAAAGAGCTTTGCAATAAATTAGATTTGAAATTTACTCGTTCATTAAACATTTTTTAACCCAGTTCTTTTCTCTACTTTTATTTTTACCTCCGTTTTCAATTTAATTAAATTAATAAGTTACACCTTAATTCCTAAAGTGTGAAAAAGAGTTACAGAGGGGTACACATATATAAAAGACACTGCATGTATATACAATTTTTTATTGAAATTAATATGAAAGATAAAATATTTACAGTAAAGCAAGTCATCTGGGTACTCCAATTGATTCTCAATTTGCATTTGTTTTATTTCACTTATATAATTTTATCTACGAGGTGTAATGGAGAATGAAGTGATTAGTAATATTATATTATTCGTTTTGGTCAGTGGATGCGTTTGGTGTTTGGATTACTGAGGGTGGTCAGTTTTCCAGGGGTCGTACTGTGGGTGGCAGTACGGAATAGTTACACTGAGGGTGGTTGGTGTTCTAGTTTTCACACTGCTATGGCACAAGAATGATTGTTTGTTATTCCTGTTACAAGAGTGATTGTTCGTTATTCTTGTGGTTATAGTTAGTGTTGTTGCTCTGTTGTATATCGATCGATAGAGACACTGTAGTAGGTGGGCAGAGTCAACGGAATGGAGAATTAATATTTGGTGAGTTCTTTCTTTTGTGGAAAATAAACCAACAAGTTCTTGACATAATCAACTTTATTATTATTGTTTTTCTAGTTAAAGATGATTGAGAAAGATAATAATTTCAGTTATTTATCAATATCCATTTTTAATTACTTTCTTTAATAATAAAATACTTTTGGTAGACTTGATTGCCGTTTCTTTTTATTTTCAGGTACGACATCTCATACATATTCGCCTCTGGCCAAATAGTTACTCCAGTATTTTATTTTGTTTGATATTAATATTGTTTTATTTTTACATTTTGCAGTTAATATATTATTTTTTTTCTCATTTTATCTCTTACAAGTTGGTAAATGCTAATTTGGAAATTTAATTCTCAATGACCACTAACCTAGTTATTGTAGGAGTCTAATAGAATTGTCTTCTAAGTCACAAGCCATAATTTCTATTTTCGATGAGGTAAATTAAAATATAGGAGATTGCCGAAGAATTTCCGTAAGAACACTCACAAAGAGTGAGGTAGGAGCTTTAAACCTGAATTTTGTATTGCGAGAAGTCATCAAGAAATGAATATTTTAAACAATTATTTTGATAATTAACTTTGAAAAAAACAGAATTCAAAAAACACAGTTAACTAAAAAGCAAATAATAGATATTTTATACAACCATTTAATGCTTATCTGTTGTTCTGTTTAATGTAGAAAATTGTTAGTCATTACCCATTTCATCGTGTATTCTGTCGCACAATTCGTTGGCAATTGACAATTTTAAATAACTTGTTATTTCAAGTTCGCTATTACAGTAGCATGGTATATAATTTTTATGTTTTACTTGACAAAATTATAAAACAATTACGTAATAATAAACAATGATTTCTTGATTATATTATACGGAACAACAAATAGATACTAAATTGTTGTATAAAACATTTCTTTTTTGCTTTTTAGTTTACTTATGTTACTTTTATGTTTTTAAGGCAGTTAATTATTTTACAATTTTAAATGCTAGTACTTCCTTGATCATAGTTACCTACCTTTCTTGTTTTGAACATAAACCTAACAATACCTCAATTTGATTTTGAGTTCCTTTTGATTCATCATCGAATTCCATAGTCCGCAGTACCAATTAAATTGAAATGGGCTCACTTTGAAGCTGTACCGTACCCAAAATAATCATTGAAATCGCCGATATTATATGTAAATTGAAGTGATAACATCATCCTTTCATATAGTTTATTCATAAATCAGGCGGAGCAATTAATCAATGAACTGGACAAATTCCTTAAGTGTACTAATGCCGGGTCTTATAAGCTCGGGTTACCCCGGAGATACGGCGTTTTATAATGCAGGGTTAGAGGTAACCCTGCCCCACCATCTGTTTTGGGTTAACTCTCCAGTTTAGCGGTAGTCATGCGCAAAATGCTAAAATTGTGAAGCAATGGAAGGTTATGTCAAAAACGTAGAAAATTTATAGATTATATCCGATATATATTTTTCCTATGGTCAAAAATTATTTTGCACTGTTCTGTGGCCCGACTTCTATTTTTGTATATTTTTACAGTGATCTTTGCATTTTAACCCGAGAGTTAACCCTCAGGTAACTCGAGATATTTAACTCTCTATAGGGTCAATTCTATAAGAAGTGGTTAAAAATTAACGGCAAGCCGTTATATTTACGAAGTTTACACTATTAGAAATGTTTTAATCTATACATAGTCAAGATTAGGATTTGAATTTTACAAGATATGGTGTCCAATTAAAAGTTTTCCGTTCATATTTTAAAGATTCTTATGCGTACAGAAAAGTAAAATGGAGTTAGAAGATTGTCTAATTTTTAACCATACGTTAAAATTTAACATTTGCTTACAGAATTGCAGCTAATATAAGTTTAACTTTTTAAATTCAATATTAATATAAAAATTCGGTATATTCCGTTGTTTGTTTAAAATAAGCCAAAAGAGAAACAATCAATTACTTCCAAATTATACAATTCAGATTTATTTAAAACGTTTCAAACATTTATTTCAATCTCAGCCCACGTCACAACAATCTCTTGACAATATAAAATACCCTAAACTCGTTTTGACACGGGGTGAACTACCTGCCAGACACAGAAATAGAAACAAAAATTAATTCTCACGCTAATATTTTAATATTACTTCGATGGTTCATCCTGTATTGGTTTTGCAAGGGTCACGAATTAATCTGTGGCATTTATGAATAAACTCTTGTAATGTATCAATGTTAAAAACCAGTTCTCTTAGTGTACATTTAACGTAGAACAGTAACAAAAAATACAATTTTGGAAGCAACGTTCGTATTTACATGTAAATCTGGTGATAATAGCAAATTATATCGGTTATGTTAGGCATGAATATGGTAATAACAGAAATCACATGCCATAAATAGCTTGATTACCGTTGACGTAGTAGTGGAGCAGTTTAAATCCTACTAAGAAAGAAGAAAAGTGAACATTTCGTCTGGTATTTTCAACGTTTGAATGAATACCTAATGCTATTCACATTTGTTTCTGTCGCCCCTCTTATTTTTGGGAATGCAGGGCTGGGGCTGGCGACAGGCCTATCCAGCAAGTCATAAATTAATATTTCTTAGGATTTATTTCTCATAATTTCACAAAAACATACTCTTTAGCTTAGTTTTATACTAAAAAATAGCTCTAATTGATTTTTTAACTTTTCCTAATAACAAATCTAAAATTAGAAATTAAATAATATAACGTATTAATTATAAGAAAAAACATAAAGTTGATAAAGCGTCATACTTGAAATTTTTGTAGATTGATAATGATCTTTAAATCTAGCAGAAACAAAGACATCGCCGTAACATCCTTTTCTCGAAGAAATTAAGGACCTTTTCGACCCACCTGTAAATACGCTGTTGATAAAGTTAGAAGATCATCATAATTCAAAGGTACTTCTAGCAGACATGCAAGCTTCAAATTTTGAACACAAGTGTTAAGCTATAAGGCCAGGAAAAACTAGAACATACTGCAATTACGCCTTGGTTTTCTAGTCCCAGACAAGTATCTAGGTTTGACTCTAGACAGTAAACTCCTGTGGAACAAACATGAAAATGAGATTTATACAAAACTCTAATGGTTTGCATGAGCCTGGCAGGAAGAAATTAAGGCTGTAGCCCAAAAATCCTGAGCTGGATGTACCTACACTGATATAATGAGACCAATTATTATCACTCATGGAGCCGTTGCGTGGAGTACTTAGTAGAACTAGCCTATTGACGACGAGAGAAAACCTCTCCAAAATTCAAAGAGTAGTCTGTATATGCATTACAGCAGCAATGAAAACATGCCCAACGGCGGCCACGGAAGTGATTCTCAACCTCACCCCACCACATATGGTGTTGCAGAAACAACAAGATACAGACTAAGTAGAGAAGAAATCATTAAAAACAAACCACCTCCTCGCTTAGAAATCATATATACTTTTGGGTGACTACAGCCTATTGGAATTGCCTAAGTCAGAGTAAAACTGCACTAAGAGTTTTAACAGGGATCCTAACGGAACATTGTCACCCGACAATAGTGGAGGAAGAAAAATGTAGATTAGGTGGTATGGAAGAAGAAACCTCCATACAAATACTTGATAATTGCATAGCAATTCAGAATCCTATGGAAAAACACTTAGGAGACTACTGGATAGAAGAGGGACACTTATCTAAGTTAAAGCCGGCAGATATCCTAAAATTCCTCCGGGAAATAGGTCTAAAGAAGCTCTCTGAGATTTTCCTCAGGAACTAAGAAATGAGAGAGGATAATAGATCTTTTGGGTCACAGTGAATATCACTTCTAAATACATACATACATACATCAGTGCAAACCGTAGCAAGCAGTATAGGAATTTATGACAATATCAAAATTATTTCACTCTTACTGAGAAAAACGAAACTAGTATGCTCATTCTATTTATGACAATATCAAAATTATTTCACTCTTACTGAGAAAAACGAAACTAGTATGCTCATTCTATAGGCTAATTTCCTACATCTCAAAAAAACTTGGGATAACCACATAGTTTGCCGTCTGACATATCATGTCATAGTATTATCACTAGTATCAACATTTGGGTAGCTAGTGAATTTTCCTAGCTGGAGAAGCCTGCCAGCTGATTAGTCACTATAAGTTTTAGTAATCAACTTCAAATTGATACGAATTTTGTGTACGTTAATTGTGTTGACTTCACTAATATGTTTTACTGCTATAATGCGAGAGAAGCTTCACTTTACTCATAGTCATATGGATACTTTCAGGGAAGTAATTATGATATAAATAGTATTAAATTCCATTCCCAAGATGAAAAGAAGGGAACAGTATATTTTTTCAATTCTGGCGGGTTTTGTCGGATGGGCACTGGGCAGTACCCATCCTTGCACCCCGTGCTGCCCATGAATATTCAGCTTACTTCATAATTTTCCCCCCTTTCATTGGAAAATTAGGATAGTTTGCATCACTTAATTCACTGGTGACACATTTTCACTTATAACTTTTGAAATAAAAAATCTTGACTACAAACAAGAATAATTTAAAGAAAAAAAATATTAGCGTTCCACTGTCGCCAGACGTATTTCAGTTAAGCCAACTTACATCAACAAAACTACTAGAATCGTCATACAACTTTATATACTTAGTTAATAAATCCTTTTAATATCTGATGGTGTAGGGTAGTAACACAATTTTACATATTCGAATTTGTTCAAATCTAAAGTGCTACACCTTTTTTTGTAATTGACTTATGGGTCGAATCTTTTACATGAGAAACAACCAATACCAATAGGGTGGATTTAGTTCTAAAAATGCATTTTGGAGTATGACATATTAAAAGAGTGTATACATAAAATAAGTCTTGTACATTTCTAAAGTCGTCCCTGTTTTGATATTGGGGTTGCTAGCGCTTATTCGTATTATCTCACCAAATTGCATTTTAAAAGATGGTCCAACATATGTTTCTGATAAAAGAATGTTTGTTTCCAACGTATCTTATGATGATGAGGACGTCTTTCCACCGATTTTGCCATTTTTCATCTGCCTGCCTTTGATTTATCGTTACACGCCATAATAACTTTCATTTCAATACAAATGGAAACTTCGCTTCTGGCTAAAACGGTAGATAAAAAAATCTATAATTCTAACTCACGTCTAATACGAATATTTTCATAATATCTGAGGGATTTCAAGATTTGCGATGTAGGTAGGTACTCTGGGGATGAGTTTTCAGAAATTAAACACAAAGATTAAGTACATATAAGGTGCAATTCTGTAAGCAAATGTTAAATTTTAACGTATGGTTAAAAACTAGACAATCTTCTAACTCCATTTAACTTTTCTGTACGCATAATAATCTTTGAAATATGAACGGAAAACTCTTAATTGGACACCATATCTTGTAAAATTCAAATCCTAATCTTGACTATGTATAGATTAAAACATTTCTAATAGCGTAAACCACTGGCGGATCTGAGGGGGGGGGCATGGGGGCCATGGCCCCCCCTTGATATTAGTTCAACAACCAGAGCCTGGATATGCAACTAAACCTTTGATTGGTTTTCAACAAAGAAAGAAGTTTTTCTTTGTTGAGGGGAATAAAAAGTTGGCTCCGATCTTCTATTTCAGAAGATAGGCTATCTGGCTTAGCCATTATTAACGCCCATCCGGACATTGAGATCAATGAACAATTAGTTATTAACAGATTTGCCAACAGCGGCCCAAGGCATATGGATTTTGTTTTATAAATAATAATTTGATAAGTTTTTGTTTTAGGTGTTTTATTTTTGGAAGTTTATTATTAGAATTGTGGATTTGTGTTTTTGTTTGTTTAGTCACATTTTTATCCATCTTATTTATGTTATTGTTCACTAGTTTCTGTTGTTTTCAGTATATTTTCAAACAGTGACCAAAGACATATCTTTCTGAACAATAATTTTATCAAGTTATTTTTCCAGTTGTTTTATTTTGAGAGTTTATTATTTATTAGAATTGTGGAATTTTGTTTTTGCTTGTTTCGCCATATTTTGTTCAATCTTCAATCTTATTTATATTATTGTTCACTGGTTTCTGTTGTTTCAAATAAAGAAAATATATATTTTTATATAATTCATTTCTATGGATTTTATTACTTTGGTTACAAATTTCCATTAACTCATGGCCCCCCCCTGAAAAACTCCCTAGATCCGCCAGTGGCGTAAACTTCGTCAAATATAACGCCTTGCCGTTAATTTTTAACCACTTCTTATAGAATTGACCCTATTGCTGGTTAAAATATATTCACAGGATGAAATAAAACAATTTAATTTGTTTAAATCTTCACTATATGTATAGTTTGTAACTTATAAATATCAACCCACGTGACATCTGTCATAACTGGACTATGTTGCCAAGCTCTTGTAATAGTATGAGAATCTAGTAAATGTCAAATGTTATCAAATATTCTTCTTTTTATTTGGCTATAGGTTAGGTTTAGTTTTTGATAGTTACTGTATATAAACAAACTTGAACCTATTTCTGTATAAAACTTTTATTTGTATGTTAAAAGTACAGCACTAAGTAAGAAATTATTATTTTAAAACCTATTGAGCCTAAAAAGGTATGTATGAAATAGTTGGAAAATTCAAGATTCATTTTAATAAAAACAAATTCATATTATGGTTTATTTTTCTTGGATATCCACTGTGTGGATGTGTGTCATATTTTAGGAAACTATGATTAGGAACATTCTACATTCAATAATAGTTCTTCTGTAAATAAATTGTGCAAATATAATTGCTAAGTATTATGAATAGTGTAACAGAATACAATAAATACAGTTGATTGAGTATAATATTAAACTCATACTTACTTGCTTCATACATGCTGTAAATAGTCAGGAATAGATGAATAGTAAATACATCAACTATTGCAGTGTTATTAAGTTTCATTTATACGTTAACTTTGACAACTCATCACTGCTTGTGAAAATTTACTCAGTTATTCGAAGTTTTTTATAACAAGGAGATGGAATAATCGAAAAGTTGAATGATCAATATTAAACTGTCACAACATAACCCTAAAAATGTCAAGACGTCAAATGTACCAGATAAACCATTTTAATCGCGGCAATAGCGCGCATTTTTGCCAACATATAAAGTTTTTAGTACGACTAATGTTAGTTTGAGTTTAATAATTAAGTAACCCACGAGTTGTGTTACATATGAAATCAATTACGAAACCTTTCTTTAAGCATATATTCATATTTTTTTATAACATGCGACCTATAAATTTCAATATTTATTAGGATTAAGGCTGTAAAACATACTGATTGACAGGAGCAAAAGAATGACATAATACAAGCGAACGTCTCTTTTTTGGCACTTTGATCACGTGGGTTGATATTTATAAGTTACGAAGTATATATTTAAACCTACGTTCAACTTAAACGCGTAGTAGCTTTATCAAAAGGGTGAAGGTATAATGGAAAATTTTTAATTTATACAGTGTATTAATACGGATTTTTAAGGATATTGACAGATGTATTAGAAAATGTTGAACTGGAAATAAAGTGCAAGAACAAAAAACATTCAAATTGATTATTTTTATATGTTTAACATACTTTGGGATATCATCCCTAAAAATTAAAACATTTTTGGAAACTTTATACATGAATATTTGCTTTAAAAACCTGTTACAATATATATATATATATATATATATAAATGTTTAAAAAATTCAAATCAAAATTATTGTTAGATGTATTTACCATTTAAAACCACTTATTGTAATACAATCTCGAATGCTATCCTTGAAAATGGAAATAAAGATATTCCGAAAGCTTGGAAAATAGTGTAAAGAGTACTCTTTATACAAATATCTACTATAACTGCTGAAATTTTACATGTAGACCATAAATCCTTTAAATTAAATCTTTTAGAAGTCCTTGAGATAAATAAAAACAAATATTCAGTTAATTTTCTTAACGAATTATTTACCTAGAAGATAGTTCAGGAGTGATTGTTGTGAATTAATTTCCAGTTAAACATTCCGTATTAATGTACCGTATAAATTAAAAAAAATTTCAATAATCCTTCACCCGTTTGATAGATCTACTGTGTTAGCGAAACGCGTCATAAGTTTAAGTAGAACATAGGTTCAAATATAGTGAAGATTTAAACAAATTGAATTGTTTTATTTCATTGTCAGTATGGATCTTCATCAAGTAAAAGCGTCTATCTATTCAATTTTTAAAAAATATTCACTTAAGTTCTAGATCGTATGTTTCGATGAAATAATCACAACCAGTTGTATTTAAATCTGTTCCATACTAGAAATTTAGCGACTCCCTAAACATTCCCTTCGCGATCCTTCAACACGATAAGAGCCAAAATGGCATTTACGACGATGGAGTTGCTACAACAGATAACATTATCTCAACTCCACTAATTGAAAGGTAATTGAGGAACTCCGGCAATTAGGAGAACACAAGCAATGGGCCTTAGGCGCTGTAGTGCATATCTCTGCACAGTTCTGGAACTCGTGTGTGGTGAAAATCTTGCTTCGGGCGTTGATAAAAAGACAGTTATGGGTAAAATTAGCGCTCGAATTACCTGTTTTTGCGGTTAATTACGGGTTTGACGATTTATGACACCCTAGTCTGTATTTTCGCTACTGTATAAATGTGGCCATTAGTTCTCGAATAAAGTCAGCGTTGGTATCTTTAAGTAATTTGTTGCTGAGATAACATTCAACTCGCTTTAAAATCAAATATTACTCTCACGCGGTTTTTAAAATGGAATACTGATCACAAAATTTATTATTCATTGAAAATGACCAAATCTGTACAAATCTGTACATACCTCCAAATTTAATAATACATAGTAGTATCCATTTAAAACAAAAAGAAAATTGACTTCATGTCTAAATATGATTATTAAAATTTAAAAAAATCCAGGTACAATGTACTGGGTGTCTGATTAACAGAGGTAACCCGCTCTAAATCAGAAACTATTTATCGTACAGCTTACAGAAACAAATCTGTATTACAAACTTGCATACGAGAAAAAGCTGGAAATTATTTTCAAGTTTTCTACTACACCGCTAGAGGGCATAGTTCACAATATCAATTCACTATAAATATGGTTTAGGTATTTAGAAAAAAGATTGTGAAATGATTAGCGAAAAATGTTAAACTATTTAGTTATTAGGGAAATACTTATCTTTAAAGTACACACTTTAATCTGTCAACTTGATTGGAACAAAATTAAGGATTAAAAAATATTATCAAAAATTCCTATTATATCAAAAATGAGAATAATTTTTAAAAAAACACATTTGAATTGTCATTATTTTACCAAACTAATGTCAAACTGACGTTAAAAATTGCAAGTGACAAATAAAATGTTTATAATCAATACTAGGAGTATTTCTTTCGTCTGTTTTGTTCAGCAGAATTTCGAAATGTTAAAACTTCCATGTAAGTATTGCATTGTATGAGTGGTTAAAACATAATCTAGAACACAAGTCAGAAGATACAGTTTCTGTTTTTTTTTATATTGGAACGTTGACAAATATCTTGTTGAGATTCAATCGATGTATTCTTACATTGTGGAACCACACACCATCGATACACCTCATGACTATCGCACAAAATAGTTAGTTAATCACCAAAACACACTTTTAAATTGCAAGCTGTCAAATATTTGAAGTATTTGCGTTATGTTATATGTTATAGACAGACGCCATTACTATTCTAGCGTTTTGGCGCCAAATTTAAATTGTATTTCTTCTTTCAAGTCTATATTTTTTCAAAAAATAGCAATTTTTTTGGATGATGTAAACATCGTGGAGCCGTTTTTCAATTAGTCTTCATGTTCATCAGTTAGGAAACACTTTGTGGTAATATAAGGTTACGCTGGTCCTGCACTAGCGAGTATGTAAAGATCCACAAGGAAAAAGAAGAAGATAAACTATGAAATAAAACAATTTAATTTGTTTAAACCTTCATTATAATAAGAAGACAAACATCTAGAACTGTAATCGAAGAGTTTATAAACGTCATCGAATAGTCGAGAACTGTCTGGAACTTCTGAAAAGTATAAAAAGCGGGACAGTTGACGTTAGTTTGTTAGTTTTGAAGTGCGTGATGTGTGTTTACAACAAAGAACTCAAGTCTCGAATGCTTCTTAACTAACTAACTAACCTTAACCTAACATGCAGGCTGTTTCACGACGAGCTTACACTATCTATAGTACAAGTTATGGCGAATTTATGAAAAATATTTTTACATACACGTCACTTTCGGTTACACCAAAAGTGAACGACAGCTTTGTTATTTTAAATGTAACATCCGGCATATTATTAACACTTAGGATTCTGCGTTAAATGTTAATGTCTTTTTGTGCAGAATAACCTATATATAAAATTTAGACGTATCGAGATATTAATATATAGGGTGTTTTATTTAAAATTGTTGTCGTTCACTTTTGGTATAACCGGAAGTAACGTGTATGTTAAAATATTTTCCATAAATTCGCCAAAACTTGTACTCCATCTATGCCAATTTTTATATAAATCGTGTGAGTAGTATCCAATATACAGATACATGCAATGGGCAACGGAACATAGGGATTTTAAGCATTGTATCAGAACTGCTTTTGAACTAGTCGACCAATATCAAGCTTAAACAGATTAAAAACACGATTATTACAATCGTTCATTAGGACATCTACAACATATCGTACAATTCCCATCACTCCGTAGTCTCAACTGTGGGCGGTCCTTAATTAGCATCAGACAGTCCTGTCCTGTGAGACAGTCAGTAAACAGCAGTCGACATCCGAGTACTGTTCAAACCCATAACTATTCAAAATAAAATTCGTAGAGAAATCAGAATGTACAGGTACACCCTTCAGGAGAAAATTCAAATTTTATCGGCACAATTTTGAACGGGTTCAAAATTTGATAGAATTAAGGGCGAAAATTGTCCAGCATTGTACAAACATTACACCGAATCAGCTCGGAGATACAAGATTATCTTTGTTCAATAGATTCGGTTTTTGTTTGGCTCAACAAGGAGGACTATTTGAACCTTTAATTCATTAGTTTTTTAGTTTTAGCTTTTTAGGTTGTTTTTCGGAATTTATTTTCATTTTTTTTTAATTTAAAGAATCTTATTTTTTTATTTACGAATTGATTTTTATTTTGGAAGCCGTTATAGCCAAAACAAATCAAAAGACACTTGAATATTAAATCGCACAAATATTGGAAGGAGAAGAGAGGCGGGATTTCTTACAGTAGTTCTGAATCCAGCTGTCCATCTAAATACTTGATATTTATTGAAGTAAAACTAGGTACTCCGCGCCTGAAGTAGTTTGAAAATGTTGGTTGAAAGTACACACTAAATCAAACTGACCAGTTACATAAATCACAGCGACGTCCAGATGGCGTTAAAACTCTAATGCATCAAAGATTTTTTTAAACGAAAAAAAAATTAATTCGTCTACATCAATCATTTGTAGATATATATGGCTCGACTAATCGACCATAAGAAGCGTCATTTACACAAAATGGATGGCAGTAGTCATGCTGTCTCATACGGAATATATTTGATTTGGTTTCGAAGATGCAATGGATGCAATGATGTGTGAAATAACTAGTACATACCTCAATCACGAACAAGATGGAAATGCTGTGATATTGGGGGAACGATTGACCGGAATTTTCGAATCAAAAAGGGATTCGAAAAGCACGGAAACCTGTTTGAGGAGGTCGGTAAAAATCGAATTTAAAAATATTAGTGAAACTGTTATTTTTTAAATATTCGATTATGTGAAATGTCCAGCAATACACAATGTATTATTACAGTTTCCTGTAATATTGTCGTATTTAGTAAAGATTGTTACCAATAGATATCGAAAAATAAATACCTACATTATTCTAACGCTTTACATAGATTTAAATGATAAAGAGAAAATTCTGTCTAGATATTTGATCCTTAGTTATGAGAAAGATATACACAAACAGTACTCACCATCCCCAATATAAATTTATTTTAAGAGAATACTCACCATTTGTAATGAATAACTATCTCAATCACATACTTCCCCTCTATATTAAAAGATTAATTGCACAATTACGTACTGCTAATAGCGAAAATGTGTACATATATATGTAAATAATAACTCGTATTTGATCAAAACAAAATCAATTTGCACAATCTGTAATCAACAAACACCTGAATCCCTCGAGCACATCATCCTGACTTGTCCGATGTATAGTGGTTTACGAGGCTCGTTCGTAAAATTAGAGAGATATTCAGATGACCTTGACGCTTTATTGACCTCAAAAGATGCTATGAAAATGCAAAAGCTTCACAGGTTTATGAGCGAATCAATGAATCTTAGAGCATTCATTATAAATAAATGAATGATGACACCTCAACCAGTTCGAATTTTCTTTTCTGTTATGTTTTTATTAATTATTGTGTTTTATTAAGCATTATGTCTCATAACTCGTGTCATGCACTTCATGCAATAATATATGTAACCCAATCTTCTCCTCTTGTTCATGTATTGTTGTTATACTAAAGAGCAATACATTATTATTATTAAGTAAGAAATAACCAGGGTGATATCTACTTATTTTTACCAAGAATCCTACAACGTTTTGACAGTCCAATATCACGAAAACTGTTTACTTGAAAAGTATGAAATTTGGCAGCTTTAAGGCGTCTGATAATCGATAATCTCCAATTTAACATCAGGTTCGATAAGTTGATATGTTTTACGTAGGTATCTATTTTTGTAGCAGGCGCTACAAAATAAATGAATCAAAACAATACTTACAATTTTCCTCACATTACCGGTCACGTGAACCTAACAATGTTTTTAAATGGGATAGCCGGTATATTATTACATTTTCAGATAAATCTTTCAGAAAGAAATTTAACAATATCACATTTGTTAATATGATTCTATCGTGCAATAATGACAATGTGCTTCATTGAATGGTCAGCTGTATAGTTTCAAATAATAGTAGGTACCAAAAATAAATTATTCAATAATGACCCCAATGAATTGTTGTTGACCATAACTCCAATATCCACAGTAAAGACATTATCAACAAGCCAATACATAAACAAAAAAAACGAAGTGACACTAATAAAACCAAATGTGTTGACCAAATGCAAAAGGATATAGATAATCCGTATAACGATATATTATATTATGTCCCATACCAAGAACAAATTATACCAATCCTAGATTGTATAAAAATGCTTTAATTGAAGACGAAACGGGAAATTTTTTTCTCTATGTAGGTACTGCCTTTTTGTTTTATTTGTAATCGGAGTTCATGTACCACTCTGCTCCTTTTCGATTTTATTTCAATTCCATATCTCTTATTATTTAAAAAATGTAACTTTAATACCTTCCACTATTTTGCAGATACCCTGTATAGTACAAAATGTTAAATGTGGCCATTATTAAACTGCATCTTTTTTATTGGAAACATTTTTTGATAACATCTGTCAATTAGATGTTTACTTTACAATGAAGGATTTATAAACAACGAAATATCGTGAAATGTTCTTTACGTATAAAACAAATAAATGCTCCCAGTTTTGAAAAATTCAGATAAGAATACAACTTGTACCGTCGATGGAAAACTTTTGTATCTAACACGAGAACGATTAACAATCTCAAACATTAAAATATCTCGATTGTTAATAGCCCTTGTTAATAGACTTGTTGGTTGAATAACTATTAATTATAAATGTAAGCAGTAATCAGTTTCGACTGTTTACAGCTACAAAATTTCATACTTGTCATGTGAACCATTTTCGAGTATTATATAATCTGTTTAAATTGAATTTACGCCGCGACAACAGCTCCTCCGACAGACATGTTGCATTCTTATTGGTGGAAAGAAATAATAAATACTTCTCTAAATTATGAAAATGAGTCTGTGCCGAAAAAATCGGCTTCATTTCCGTCACTCTTAATCGGATAATATTATAAAAACTGTAATCGGGTCGGCTTACGCGTACCAGAAACATCACGCTATGCGAGCTCAGAAACGTTTAACGAGCACGCATCTAAAACACACCCCTCATACAGATTCAGAAAGTAGATACAGAATTCAAATGTAACTCAACCCTTTCTGGAAGCAAATTTGTGAGCAATCTTTCATATCTGTACGACTGTTGGAAAAGCAGACATTGACACAATTATTGTTAGATATGTATTGTAATGTCCCTTATTTCGTCTACGAAATATATCCACGCTATACAAAGAGTTTGAATATTTTAGAACATGTAATCAACTGAAACTTTCTAATTAAACCGGTTGCTTTTCCTATAGTATTTTTTAAATAGGTGATTTTTATTTCAAGCCATATTTAATGAAGTCATTTTCCACTTTCCCTACAACCACCGCTAAACTATTTAGCATCAAATCATCATCCCCATTTTCTCTGTAGGTTACGTTTTACGGTCTCATTAACTCGTAAAAATCCTTGTTAGCCAGATTAGGTTGAAAATGATTTGGACTATTTGACCCTCTACTGCAATGTATGGGAATTTAATTAATAGGCATTTCACCAAAAGTTTCGAGGTTCTAAACATGGCCAGCAATTACCAAAAAACGAATATATTATTTAGATAAAGACGACATGTCGGATCTTTCCACGGCACAGGCTCTGTTATATCTTGGTATCTTGAGACGATAGGAACCTGTAAGAAAGAGCCTGGAATTACGTAGTTCCATCCTTTTGCATTCCAGCAAGTGGTGGATAATATTCTTCAAAGGATGGACCAATCCTGGTAAATTTTGCCACAAGTATCAAACTTTTCTTGCAGTCCAATTGTTATGTGTTTGTTAGGCAAAATTATATATAAATGAAAGGTTATGGTTCTATGAAACTACATTTGGTATCCTCCCTCGCAACCTAGTCCATGCCGAAATCCAGACTTAGCCTTCCTATTATTAAGAAGAGTATTTATTAAAAATTTGTACTATCCCGTATCAACGTCCAAAAAGGCACTTGACATACTAAAGCTAATGCAGTAGTGAAAATTATATATGCTTCAATGGAAACAGTAATGATATCAGTGGGAAGTGAGACAAACTTCTTAGAGTGAAAACATTCTAGAAACGTCTGCATTGTAATTTCAAGTCTGCTATGTGGAGAATAAACTGGTCGAGGATTTTCGAAACTGCAGGTGAGATAATTTTGAAATCTATGTACTTCTCACGACTGCTAACCTTTAGATTAATACATTTTTTTGGTGGGTTACCACACTTGTACTATCCACATAGCTGCTTTCCCTACTTAACACAATTATACTGACAAACAAACTTTGCTCACTAGAACCATGGAGATGGAGAAAATTGTCTAGCTCTGGTTCACATTATAATTACTTAAAACCGTAACTAATTGGAAAAACAATTTCACTTTGTGGTCTTTCATACGTGCAAAGTTGGTTGGTGATTGTCAGGAAGGAATAAAAAGGAAAGGGGATTAATTGTTGTAATGGAAGCATAATTCTTTCAAAATACTATGTCATCCATGCATTGTACTATATGCTTTTGTGGTGAACATTCATTGAGACCTAAAAGATGTATTGTGCCCCCGTCTCCTGCTCAGTTTCTGAGTGAAGTTTCAAAGACTAGTAGCTACTTTAGATTTATTCCTTGTGATAATTTTATGATATCCGTAGTTTTAGGCAAGTCTTCCTCATCCATCTCGTAGCTCCACAGAATCTAGGTACATTTTTCCTTCTCCACGATATTGAGCTTTTTAAGGTCCCCATTCCGGCAGCAGTGTTAGGACACCTGTTAAACTCTAAGTGCAGTCTTACTCTGATCTAAAGTTTTAGCTAAAAATTATTTCAGTAAAAAGCATGGATTTAACACTCTTGTACATATTCCACTGTCTCATCAAGTTGATAATCTGTCCAATATACAATTTTGTCAATGCATTAAGACTGAACTAAGTAAGAAACAATAACAGAAAATAATATTTTACTGACCATTAACAAGAACAACATCCAAAACTCTATACTCTGTATATTTGTCAACGACTAATACGTATATAAAAGTGAAGAGAAGAAAAGCGTGGCTGTTACTGGGATGGGATACGATATGGACTGGGATGGGGTTTCGGGTTCTTGTTAGGCGAGTAATTAGAATATCTTAATTTGTATCTCGGTGGCAACGGGATTGACCCTCTACTTAATATGTTGTTGCACAATTTAGTTTCACTGCTCATTCAAATTCGTGCACAAACAGAATTAAATGGAGATTTCTCATTGTTTAGTATCTTTGTTTCATATATTATTTGTGCTAAATTGAAAAAATTGTATCAAATAATAGAATAGAATAAAAAAGAGCTTGAATGTTGGAGAATTTAAATTTATAGTTTGAAAATTTTTGAATCTATTTGAGAGGTCAGGAAAACGTGTTTGGATCACGAGGATGTTCGTAAATTATGCTTGTCCACTAATAACAAAAATATACGTTCAGAAATCGTTCAATAGGATTCGTTAGTGCCAATTTAAGATTACTACATCCTTGTTCATCAATAATAACATAGGGAGTCTCGACCACTAAAGCGATTTTCAACGTTGACGATTCCATTTATTTTTTTACACAATGTAGGTATTTCAACTGAAATTTCCTATCAAATTGGCAATTATTATTCAAATTTAACAAACACAATACCGAAAATTAAAATTCTATTTATTTTTATAAAATCTTTTTATACAGGGTGAGTAATGATGAACTATACATACTCCTTCTATTGAGGCTCCAATAGCGTCAATATCCGCTTGAAAGATACTTGGGGTTTTTCCCAAGCTTTAGAAGTGTTTGTTTCCTGGCCCGAATACTCCTACCCCAGTCCTCCTATTGCTTTTTAGCCGTCAGTGTTCCATTGAATCGCATTCTTTCCAAGTCTGGTAATGGTTTTAGGATCACATCCCTTCTTTTTGCTTAATTCCGTATCGAATTTCTTTGAAACATTTCACTTTTCCATCATATTATCTTGCGGCATATCCCAGGTTTTCTCATTTCTAAGAAGCGAATGGTGGTTTTTTTTAGTTCCTCTCCACTTAGTCTGTATCTTGTTCTTTCTGCAATACTTTCTACCACCATATGTACTTGTGTAAGGTTGAGAATCACTTCCATGGCCGCCGTTGGGCATGTTTCTCATTGCTCCTGTAATGCATATACAGAGTAGTCGTTAAATATCGAAAAGGTTTTCTGTTTTCTATCGTCGTTAATAGGCTAGTTCTACTACTCCACGCAATGGATCCATAAGTGATTGGTCTTGCTATGGCAGTGAACATCCAGCTCAGGATTTCTTCCTGCCAGGTTCCTGCACACCGTTAGAGCCATTTTTGCTTTGTATATATAATCTCCCTTTCGTGTTTGTTCCACAAGGGTTTACTGTATAGAGTCAAACCTATATATTTACTTTTTGTCTTCATTCAACCTCATTCCCATCAAGCTTTATGGTTTGAGGTTGAGTTTTCTTTTCTTAGTAAAGGCTGTTAGGATGGTTTTGGTGTGGTTGATGTTAAATTTCCACTTGCCTACACCAGCTATTTGTATAGTTCATAACCTTTATGGCCTGGCACACCTACAGAGTACGCTTGCTCTAGTTGCCTTGAGAGTTATTTCCTGAAAAGTGTAACTCAAAACTGCCTGCTTCAAGCATTCTTAAGCACAAATATACATCGCAATTAATGTTGCTTGGAATTGGCTAGAAATAAGGCTCTGCTCACTCTATGTCCATTCCTGGATCCATTTTAAAACTATGTCTATGAATCAAGCAAACCCTTCTGTATCTAGTATCGTCTCCCTCGAGATAGGAAAACTGTCAGACCCTTAGTAGGTTTCTTAACAAGGCACTGTAAGAGTAACAGGCACACAAAGCTAGTGGGGTTGAAAGACGAAGCCATGTGCAGATTCTGTCACCTAGAAGAGGAAACCTATGCCAGTGCAACTGTCTGGCCAATGTGCATGAAATTACATGAAAGATTCAGTCTCAAGGCTGATTGGCTACTTAAAACAAGTCGAGCTGGAGAATGTAATCTACACCGATTAGCCTCCTTATTAAATCTATCTATCGTCTCCCTCCAAAGTAAGAGATACAAAATGTCACACTTTTACGAAGTCAATAACATCCACAACTAAATGTTACGCGAGCAACTCACTACATTTGAGTAATCTGGGAACGTTGAAAACATTTGTTGTTGAAGTTTGAATAACGTTCCAGCTTTTACTATTGGGTAAATAATATTGAGTTTATTCCTTCACACCCTCTTCAAGTTAAATATTGCGAATAGCCCTTTGTAATCGATTAACTCACCGGTCAAGAAGAAATTGGATGATACCCAAAAATGTCCAGCATGAATTTTTTCTTTACTCAATTTATCATTGACGGCAATCTTGCGTTTGTAATGCAGATTGCAACACACAAAAGGAATTCGATTAGGGTCCGGGGCGCAGAAGAAATATTCCAGCCGGCAATAATTATAGAGTGAGATAAAATGATCGTCCTGTACCTATATCTTTTTAGTCGATTTATTTTTATAAATAAAGGTATACCTAGAGTATTTAGTTTATTCATAAATCCGGCGGAACAATAAATCAATGAATTGGTCAAATTCCATTGGCGTAGGTACATAATATAAGTGAATGTTGAGCCACATATAAGTTTAACTTTTTATATTCAATATTAGAATTCGGCATATTCCGTTGTTTGCATAAAATAAGCCAAAAGAGAAACAATCAATTACTTCCAAATTATACAATTCAGATTTATTGGAAACATTTATTTCATTCTTAGCCTACGTCATTAACTGCCGTAGTAACTCAATTTTTAATCTAATGACAATAGAAAATACCCTAAACTCATCCTGAATACGAAGTGAAACTACCTGCCCGACACAGTAATAGAAAAAAATTAATGTTCACGATAATATTTTAATATTACTTGGATGGTTCATCCTGTATTGGTTTTGCAAGGGTCGCGAAGATTTATTACACTGACACGTTTTTGAATAAACTAGAGAAGGTTGATTTTGTTCTGTTTTGTAGAGTTCTAGAGATCCGCTCGACTTCGCTCGGTGACGCCCTCTTCGCACTTTTCTTACTGTTACTATTTTTATACTCTTCATCTCTTCTAAACGAAAGGTCCGATTCAAATAATTCAAACATGAATGTAGGTACTTACATAATCAACCTTGATTACGAATCTCTTCAGTTGGATAAGAATTATTACCATAATATAAATGTCATAATCATTCTATTTTACTCACTACTTCACTAATTTGAACAAAAAACAGATATATGTGAAATTTATGAATATTTAAATAGCAGCAGTCATAATAAAATAAATTAATTGAAAAACAAATAAAAAAGAATTAAAATGATACTTAATTAACTATTATTATTATTAATTCAAAAATCAAAAAAACAATCTGTAAAACATTCACAGTTAGTTAATTTTAAAACTGAATTTGTTATAAAAAAGCATCGGAAAAATCATCACCACTCTACAGGGTGATTCATTAAGTGTGGCGTCCGGCCGTATATCGGAATCCGTAAGTCCTAGAATTTGGGAAAAAAATTCTTATAAGAAAACCAGCCCCAAAAGAAAAGAAAGCAAATGATGGAAAGCATTTCGAGTTACGTAGTAGGAGCGTTTTGTAAATGTCTGTTATGAGTAGCTCCCTTATGCTTTTGTTTCATTATGTACCTAATGTTAATACATATTTTTGTGATGCGTTATTAATTGTTATTTTATTTTCAAAACAAAAACAATTTTACCAACATAATTTCTCTTACAACTTACTGGGTGAGCCAACAATCATCAACACACCAAAAAATGACAATATTTTTGGAATGATAAAAGAAATAAGTTCACGGGTTTGACAGGTTAATAAGTCAGCTAATTTTCCTTTTTATAAGCTGGTTAGAGTTATAGCATTTTATTTGAAATTTATCAGAAAAAAATGATAAAGACAGAATAGAGCTAGGTGTTACATAACGCCCTAAGGTTGCCAATTGAAAAATTAAAAGTGTTGTTATTTGTTTCTGGAATCTACCTTTAAAGCTCTTTGCATCAGAGTCTACGTTTTTAAAAATGGGTTCAGGCATATGGAAGTTACAGTCTTCTCATAGCAACGAAAGAGCACTTCCCCCTCCAGTTTAGAAAAATGACTTTAGCAAAAGTTGTAGAATAAGAACAGTTGATGTTGATATTTTTCACCAACTTAAATTGGTGAATATTTTGTAAAAAATCCAATTATATTTTGTAAGTGAAGAACTATGGACACATTTTTAATACCACTTATAAGAATTCTGTTAGCCAAATAGGCATGATGACTGATTTCGATAAACGGCTCCACGATGTTTGTACGCATAAACTTTATCCATCTTGAAAAAATCAAGGGTTTTAAATTCAAATTTCGCACCAAAATGTTAGAATAGTAATGGCGTCTCTATGACAACACACATCTGTAAATATCTACCTACTTCAAAAATATTTCACAGTCTGCAAATTAAAAATTTATTTTGATTAATAATTTGAATTATTTTGTGTTCATAAATTCAAAAACGAGTAAATATTTTTTAAACGACGCAAAACCAGAAGATACGATAAAAGTTCGAACGATATACAAAAGGTTGACGTCACACGTTTGTGATAGGTGTTTTAGCTAAGATGGCGGATTGTCATTATTGTATTTACATTTTTAAAATAAGTGATTGCCTTATAATCTTTGTAATCTATACAATTATTTCAGTAATTCTTATTGACTGTCAACTGTCATCATGCCTATTTTGCTGATGTGATATTTACATTTGGAAGACACTGAGTGATACTCCAGTACATGAGTTTAGTGACTGTAAAAGTCATTTTGAAATCTAGACGTTTGTTGACATAATGATAATTGTTTTCAAATAAACATTGGCCTATTTTCTATTAATTTTTTGAAATTCATATTTTTTATACCATAGTAATCTTAATTTTATTTTAATTAAGTAGATATATCATACAATCGTTTTAATATGTAGGTAGATCAGAGCTTGGTTATCGTAGTAAAATGTTTGGTAATTAAACATTTGAACAAATAATATATACCTAACCTAAGCCGACTCTAATCAACGTATCAGCGAACGTTCCTCGCGGTTGCTAGAGCTTTGCACGTTCCACTATATTGCTATATTTCAGTGCACTATTCAGTCGATAGAAGCAAACAAGAGTCCTGGGTGAGTGTGTCCATGTCGCTGTAGTAACAATCGATATTTTGAATCCAAAAACCAATTATCGATACCATATGTGTCAACTGTCAAAAGATATGTCACCAAAGTCGAATCTATTTACACATCTTTTGGAGTAGAGCCGTCGAATCCAGCCGTTGTTAACTTTTTAATCAATTCAAATCAATAGTGCGACCAATTTGGTATATTTGGAATCGTTACTTTTTCCAGTGCTCCTTGTGTTGTTTTAAATTTCGTTTTTCTTAACAACAGCGAAAGTTAAAGTTCATAACAGTCTTAATATTGGAATATACATTTCACCACTACCAATAATTATCTAGGACTTATATTATATTCAGTTGTTGTTATAAACAACTTAAACAAGAATGTATGGAAATAATGTGTGATTTGTCTAATTTTAAATAAAAATATCACATGCTGTTGGACTCCAGCTTTACTTCGTTTGCTTTATCCAAACCCTACAATTATATTATATACCATATACCAACATTTAATCAACAACATTGTTAAGTTTTGTTTAGTTTTCTTATATTTATGTATGTTAAAACCCCATTTTTGCTACGCCGCTGCCATATGTGTAAATGGTAAAAAGTCTTACTGCATAAGTTCCAGCTAAGAAAAGAAACATATAGCATTCACTTTGTGATAAAAGCTTATTCATTTGATAATCGATTTTAAGGTTAGCTTGATAAATTAATGCTGCAATTCTGTGTACACAAATAGTAAAATCGTTAAACCTTAAAACCTGTAAGTACCTATATACCAAACTTGTATCCGTTCCGATATTACGAGTCATATAGATTTTTACACAGAATTGCAGCATTAATATGGGAAATTTATATTTGAGTATCGTTCAATTAATTTAAAAGCAAATTAAATAAATTCAATACTTTGTTCTGAAAATATCATAAATTGCAAGTATAATTACTTTGTAAGGTGAAAAGTGTTATCCCGCGATTTTGTGGCGCCATATGATAAACGATATGTGATTGGTTGAATTTAAAATTTGGCGCTAGTTGATCGTTACATTGAAGGGGGGGGCTTATTGCTGCATTGTTTTTAACCGAAGTGTAGAAATAGAAATTCCATAGGCGTACCTAGTTTCTGTTCAATATGGCCGCGTCAGATAGAATTAAGATCCTTAATAAAAAAAGGGGCACGGTTAAAGGTGCTTTGAAAAGATTCGAGTCGTATTTAATTGAAGTCCAACCAGATCAACACAAACATAGTGGAATATGAATATGTGATAAACTAGAAAAATTTAAATTACTATACGATGATTTTAATTCAATTCAATCGGAAATTGAAGAACTTCTCGACGGTAACGCTTTTAAAAAATTACTCCGACCTAAAGGAATTCGAAGATAAATACTATGAACTCTTATCCATTGCAAAAATGTTAATTAATGAAAGTCAAGGTTCGGTCGTAACCAGTACACCGAGAAAAAGATTTATTTGTGACAATCAAAATCTGATTATGTCAAATAAATATGATTTTCCATATGGCCTAACTAATATTTAATTTGTCGTTAAGAAATGATTTATTTCAAGTTCGGAAAGAAATATTGCTTATTTATGAAAACATATTCATTGTCAATAATAAAATGAATTATCAATCGAAAATTATATTTGTTCTTGTACAAATGTGTCATATTTGTCTCAAACATTATTTATTAAGGTATAATGACAGAATAGTTATATTAATATTTGAAAGCATTTGAATTGAAATTAAATAGTTTTCCGATAATAAATACCTATTTTTGCAGGCTAACTATATTGTTTCATTACAAAAAATAATTATTTTAAGGCAGAATTATATTTATTTACCATAAACAAATATATTGTCTGAGTTAACGATATGTTTTTTATTGGTAAAAAATGTGTTGTCTCAGCAAATTATATTTCTTTATTATAAAAAAATGTTTCTCAATATTTACTGAATGAAAAGTATGATAGATTTGGTTTATCAATATGAAAAATGAAAATTCTTTGAATAAACAGATGATTTTGATATTTAATCGCGATGATAAGAAACTAATGTAAAATATACCTACTAATTTACTCACTCGAATATAACATTTATTTTCTTACCTTCAAAGAGTTCACAAAACTCCTGCAATCCCCATGAATTCAACAATTCACTCGTTTCTATTGTTAAACTCATATTGCACAAAGCACTTTAACCAAAATTTAAAAAATAACTGTAAAATTATAAAAACTGACCTAATTTCACAATCACATGCACACTGACTCCAAAACGTGTAAGGGTGGCGACCGTTACTGAATAGTAGGGAAAGGTGGGGTTAGAATTCTTTGTTTTAATTGCCACATAATTTGTAGGCTAATGTGATTTCTTGCGGGTGAAGAAATATGTGATTTGTAGAAAATAAGTTTTATTCTCGTAACAATAATGTACAATTATACTCAAATACTTATTTTTTCGGTATTAAGTAGATCTAAATTGGGGCTAATAATCTATACTTATTTAAAAAATGTATATTTCTGATAAAACTTCGAAATAATTTACTGTAAATATTTAATTTGTTGTTCTAAAGTGATGGAATATTATTCAAGATGTTATGTTTTTTCCTGGGGAATAAATAAAATTTTTACCCAAATAGCATCGTTATATTTTATAACAAAATATTATATGGTGATTCGTAAACTTTTATAGTTTCTGTAGAACAATTCTGTACATGTGTGCATGGAGGAGAACAAATATCTTCACATTAAAGAAATCACACTCGAATAAATGATTTTTTTATATCAAAATTTCCCAATGTTTTCACGTTAATATGGCTTCTTAATAATAAATAAGCAATGCTAGTATTAAACAAAGGGGGGTCAAACAAATCAGTTTATTTGTCTATAAATAACTCTTCTCTCGGTGTACAATAAACAATCATTCTGTCAATTCTAGACAAGGACTGGTGTTATCCCAAACGTTAGATTGCCAAAAATATTATTAACCAACCTTTGCGGGAGATGAAAATTTTTGGTCATCATTTTATGACAGATTCAAATCCTTAATTCATGATGATCAAAATTTATCTATTGCAGAAAAGTTCTTTTACTTCCAATCCGATTTGGAAGGCGAAGCGGTAAAATTAACAAGTCATAATAAAATCTCACGTAGGTATAGAACATCGTTGATTTACAGAAAATAAGCAAAGAAAACTTCATTGAGTTGAGGAATTTTTTAGACATTTTTCAGTTAAATTATAGAGCGTTGAAATAGTTAAAGGAACTGGTTGATACTTGGGATACAATTTTATTGTTTTTATTGGAGGAAAAGTTCACTAGAAAAGAATGGGAAGCAAAAGTAAATGAAATTAAATCTCCAAAAATTGAAACATTTGTTGATTTTTTTAAAGGATCATTGTAGTATTTTAGCTGCAATGGATAAAAAACATTCAAATGTAGATAAAACCCAAAACAATAGTACTAATTCAAAACACTTAAAAATACATAGTCATCCTAAGTGGAAAATGAAAAAAAACTTTGTTTGTTTTGCAATGGGACAAATAATTTAATTTATTACTGTGAAACATTTCTAAAACTCGACCATTTGTCTAGATAAAACAGTAGGTATAAGAAAATTAAAAGCTTGCGTTACTTGTTTTCGTTAAGAACACATGGCTAAGGTTTGTAGGGGTTATTCTTGTAAAATCTGCAATAAAAACATAATGCCTTATTTCATTTAGATAACGATCAACACAAATCAATGTGCGCTAAATTTACCGCGGGTCTTAGAAACGAGTTCGGAAGAGGAGAAAACGATTCAGAAACATCTATTGCAGAATCGTCACAGGTAAATCTACCAATTAAATAAATGAGCCTAAATTCCACAAATATTACCAATACTTGTGTGCTTTTATCTGCAGCTATAATCAAGGTCTTCGACATCAATAATAAACCCATGATGTACAGAGCATTATTGGACTATGGAAGTCAAAGTTCTTTCTGTTCAACAGAACTTGCGAACAGATTAAATTTACCATTTTAAAAAGTTTTTATTCCTATAGTAGGTATTAGCGAGCTAGATTCAGCAAACGTAACTAAAATAATGAATGCACAAATAAAATCTATTCATACTTAATATGAAGTTAAATTACCATTTTTAGTTATATGGATAAGATCACAGGAAATAATCCTCAATATAATTCAGATACCGCCAATATTAAAATACCTGAAAATTTAATACCTATTAGCTGATAAAAATTTTGACGCTTCGTCTTGGTTGCAATATATTTCATGACCTTCTATTGAGAAGAATCTCATTTAGGATGGATCATTTCCGGAAATTTTAATGTTAAAGCAAATGCTATTTTTTGTCATTTGAGTAAGATTTATATTTAGCAACAATTAGAATATTTCTGGGAGATAGAAGAAATAGCGGATAAATATATTATTTTTTTCAAAGGAAGAAAACGAATGCAAAGAGCATTTTTCCAAAAAAATTTTATAGAGAAAATAACGGTAGATTTGGAGTAAGACTACCTTTTAAAAAAATTGTGAATCGTTAGTGCAAAACAAAACTATAGCTTTGAATAGATTTCAAACCTTAGAGAAAAAATTAAAACTAAAATTAGAATGTTCAAAATGTATTCAAGAATATTTGAAATTAGGTCATATGGTGCCTGTGATATTTTCAAAGTGAATCATCGGTCAAAAAAAGTCCGTATCGCAGTAATCAGTGTTCAGACCGGTAAATTAAGTTATAAGCATTCAATTCAGTGGAAAAGCTGATGAATTTTGACAAAATTCTGGCAGATATCAAGGCTATGTTTTTACAAATTTTAATAGCCCCGCAACATACAGTTTTATTAAATATATTATGGCGCGAAAACCCAAATCTCCCTATAAAATGCATTAGACTATTGAGAGTTTTATTTGGAGTACGAAGCTCACCCTTCCTAGCGACGCGATGTTTAGTGGAAATCGCCGAAAACGAAAAGGAGAAGTTTTCACTAGCCTCCAAGGTGCTACTAGAGGATACATATGTAGACGACATAATAAGCGGAAGTAATAATGTAGAGCAATTGAACGCAATAAAGCAGTAACTAATTGAAATTTTAAAATTAGGCTCATTTGAGTTACACAAATGGTGCTCAAACGTTCCAGAAATCTTGAATGATATTCCTATAGACAGGCAACATTTTGATAAAGTTGATCTTGAAAAGATAATATTATAAAAACACTTGGCCTATCTTTAAATGTAAATTCTGACAATTTTGAGGTATCTGTGCCAAACTGTGATTTTGGATCTTGTGTTACGAAAAGACAAGTTTTAAGTGCAATATGTAAGTTTTACGATCCAATTGGTTTTGTAGGGCCTTTATTGGTCAAGGCAAAAGTAATATTACAAATGATGTGGAGAGAGAAAAAGCTGTTGTGGGACGATATCGTACCAATAGAAATTGTGAATCTCTGGCGAAATTTTTCTGACGAATTATCAAAAATTGAAACAATTTTAATCCCAGGTGATGTAAAAATATTTAACGCGATAAAAGTAGAGTTGATAGGATACTGTGATTCGTCCAGTTACGCTTACGGGTCTGTACTCTACATACGTTTATTAAAAAGTGACTCAATTCATGTAACTTTATTATGCTCAAAATCTAGAATAGCTCCCATTCAAAAAAATAACAAATTAACTATTCCTCGACTGGAACTCAATGCAGCATTGCTTCTATCAGCATTGACAAACAAAATTTATGAACTATTGCGGAAAAAAATAGATAATGTTTATTTATTTTCCGACAGTAGTATAGTTTTAGGTTGGATAAAAACAGATCCACTTAAAGTCAATGCCTATGTGGGCAATAGGGTAATAAAAATACAACAATTGACGAAAGATTTTAAGTGGGGATATATTGATTCTTTAAACAATCCTGCAGATTGTCTTTCCAGGGGCATAGAACCAAACCGTTTAAAGAGTCACACCCTACGGTGGCAAGGTCCAGAAAATTTAAAAGACAAAGATTATATACATAACTCGGGGAATATCCCAGAAATTCCAAATCCGTTGCCTGAACAAAAGTTGAATGTTTTGGTGGCACAAAAAACAAAACAAAATTCATTTTTTGAGGAACTCATTCATAAACATTCAAGCATGACCGAACTGCAAAGGATAGTGGCATACATTTTCAGATTTTATAATAATTCAAAAAATATAAAATTAAAACTGACAACAATTTGGAGCCTTCTGAACTAGACCATTCTCTGAAGGTAATCATTAAATTAGAACAAAAAGAAAAATTTGCTTCAGAAATAAAAACTACAAAATTAGAGATTCAGTCAAATTTGAAACATTTATATCCTTTTATATACACACATGGTCTTCTTCGTGCGAGTGGCAGGCCGCAGAATGCCAATATCCCATACGATCAGAAATTTCCAATAATTTTACCAAAAAATAGTTATGTAACAGAATTAATAATCAAAAGGGAGCATTTAAAACTGTATCACGCAGGTCCAAAACAAATCTTGAGTAATTTAAATCAAAAATTTTGGTTAATAAATGCAAGTCGTGAAATCAAAAAACACACTCACAACTGTGTAGTATGTTTTAGGTTAAAGGCTCAGGTATCTACTCAGCTTATGGGGTCATTACCTACCTCCTGATAGAGTAAATTCTAGTCGGGTGTTTAAAAATGTAGGAATAGACTTCTGTGGATATTTTAATATAAAACAATCTAGAATAAGAAACACAGTAGTAACAAAAGGATATATAGCTGTCTTTGTCTGTTTTGCAGTAAAAGCAATCCATTTAGAGAGTCTCAGATCTGACCACAGAAACCTTTTTAGCGGCCTTAAAACGGTTTACGGCACGTGGAGGACTCCCCTCTAAGATTTTTTGTGACAATTGTAGTACCTATAAAGGTACAAAAAAGAGATTGCAAGAACTGTATAAAAATCAAAATAGTTCGCAACATAAAAACAAAATTATAGACTACTCTGCGAATCAAGGTATACAATTTAAGTTCATTCCGAGTTACTCTCCGGTGTTTGGAGGACTTTGGGAGGCGGCCGTTAAAAGCACCAAATTCCATTTAAAAAGAATAGCGGAAAATGCCTTATTGACCTATGAACAGTTTAATTCGGTAATAATTGAAATTGAGGGTATATTGAACTCTAGGCCAATAACTCAACTGTCCACAGATCCTTCTGATCTAACTTACCTAACTCCTGGGCATTTTCTAATAGGGGAACCCATTACAAGTTATCCAGAACCAGATTTAACACCAAGTCCAGAAAATAGACTAAAATTCTGGCAAATTTGTACGCAAATAAAACAAAAATTCTGGAATAAATGGTATAAAGACTATTTATAACTGTTACAAAGTAGACTAACGTGGTATAAAGGTGAGCAAAATTTACGCGAAAATATGTTAGTTATTCTTAAAGAGGACAATATGCCGCCACTAAAATGGCCCGTGGCCAGAATAACAAAAGTTTTCCGTGCAAAAGACTCCAAAGTGCGCGTAGTGGAAGTGAAAAGCAATAGTGGCACATACAGTCGATCGGTAACAAAAATTGCGGTATTACCGATTGAGTAAAATAATATTTTATGTAAATATGATTTGTAAATTTATGTAGGTATATTGTATATTATTTGTAAAAAAGATATGTAATGTAGTGTAAATAAATCAATTCTAGTTTTTACCAATCTCATACGTTACCAAAATAGTAACTTTTCAAAACAATTTTAAGGTTCAAATGCAAGGTGCAAAAATGTGTTAAAGTATATTTCAAGAGGTACTTGATTCAGTTGTCAAAAAATTGTACTTACATTATTTATATTTAATTTGTACTTGACTCAGTTGTCAAAAAATTGTACAATATTCAATTAATTTTGACTCAATTGTCAAAAAATTGTACTTACATCATTTATAATTATGTAATTTGTACTTGACTCAATTGTCAAAAAATTGTACAATATTCAATTAACTTTAATGTTACATCCTACTCTTTCAAAAACATAAGTGTTAGGTAAATTATGTAAACAAATTAGTAATGGGGATACTTTGCATTCCTTTGGGCCCCCAATATGTTGGAGGCAATATTTGTCAGATTGGCTTACTTTCAAATTTTAGCGCGAATGAATCTTGTCCCCACCACAAAAGTTGTGCTCTCATTCGAGAACCGCATAGGCGCATACGCGCATAAGTCAGTTCAAGTTTAACTCGTTTGTGTGTCCATAATTCTGTACCAAAAAGTTGTACAACCAATAATAAAGAATAAAACCATATATACAGTTCATTATTTAAATTAATCACATCGAAGTGTACCAGACATATAGGAAAATGAATGTACATCCCGATGATTGCATTTATCAAAACATTTTTTGGCACGAGAATACTTCGCATCCGTTAAGTGATTATAAACTAAAAACTGTTACTCACGGTTCAGGTCCTAGTCCTTTTTTTAGGCAACTCGGTGCTTAAACCAATTGTCCATAGAAAATTCAAAAAATGTTCCGTGGGTCAGTGAAGTCATTGAAACTGATTTTTACATAGTTGATTTGATTTCTGGTTCTGATTATGTAGATGCGCTATAAAATTGATTTCAGATATAATAAAAATTCTTGATTCAGGGCAATTCCCTCTGAGATCATGGAAAAATGAACCTAGAACTTTTGATAGCTTTAAACTAAATTAAAACTCGTTACAATTTATGGTGAAGGATACAAATAGAACAACTTTGGGAATTTTTTGGTTCGCAGATTAAGATATTTTTAGTTATTCTGCAACAAAAAATAAATTATCTAAAAGAATTGTGCTACTATAATATCACATATTTTCGATCTATTAGGATTGATTAGTCCAGTCCAGTCCAGAGTAGCAAGCACATTAAAAACATTTGTGTGTCAAATAGAGTTTCTCAAATACAGACCCAGACTAGTCAAAATGAATGGAGAGATGTACCTTCCAACAAAAAACCCTCCGGATCTTGTTTCCAAGTGAGTTGAACCTCACAAAATAGGTGATTGTAAATTATGGTGGGAAGGACCATCACTTCTATAAAATCCTGACTATTGGCCGAAACTTCCTCAAGGTATTCAAGTCACGTCAGTGAGTTACCTGAAACCAAAAATGTATCTTGTATACTACTTTAGAAAATAATGTTTTAAGTAAATTTGATATATTGACTAAATATTCAAGTTTCATAAAATTACTACATGTTGTTGCATGCTTACTCCGTTTTTCGTTACATTGTAGAAAATCAATAGAAGATAGAACACTGGGTAAAGTCACAGCTACTGAAATTGATTATGCTAAAATTGTCCTAATAAAACTTATTCAGTATAACAGTTTTAAATCTGAAACAGATAATTCGATCATCTAAACTCAACCTCACACTACTATATGGTGGTGGAAAGTGTTGCAGAAAGAACGAGATACAGACTAAGTAGAGAGGGAATCATTAAAAAAACCACCTCCTTACTTCTTAGAAATCAAAAAACCTGGGACATGCCACAAGATGGTATGATGAAAAAGTATAACTTTTCAAAAAAATCCGTTACGGAATTAGCAACAAGAAGGATTGTGATCCAAATAGACTATACCTGACTTGACAATAATGCCATTCAATGGTATACACAGACGGCTCAAAAGCAATAGAAGGAACTGGTAATCAGTTCCAAAATGGTGTTGGAATGCGTAGGCAAACTCAATCAACTAGGCGAAAACAATATAGTAACCTTACTGTGGACTTAAGTACACACTGGAATAGAAGTAAATGAAATAGCAGATGGACTAGCAAAGAGGGGAACTGATAGACCCTTTTGGGGGCCGGAACCCTTTTGCGGTATCTCAGCCCCAATGTAATATTTGGAAGAAATAGGCAAAGCCGAAGAAAAGGGAAGATCTGACCATTGGAAAGATCTAGTAGGGCTTGGACAATCAAAGATTCTGATGGGTCACTACGACCTGTTGAGATCAAATGAATGCATAAGTCAAGGTAAAACTGCACTAAGAGTTTTAACAGGGATCCTAACGGGACATTGCCGCCCGAATGGGCACCTGAAAAAGCTCAAAATAGTGGAGGAAGAAGGATGCAAGATTCTGTGGCATGGCAGAAGAAACCTCCATCCACATACTTGCTAATTGGTCCGCAATTCAGATTCCGAGGGCACAGCACCCAGGAGATTATTGAATAGAAGAGGGATATTTACCCAAGTTGAAGCCGCCTGTAGATATTCTAAAATTCCTCACGAAAATAGGACTAAAGGAGATACTAGTCTCTGAGGGGACAGTGATGGCATTTACCCGCAGGAAAAAGGGGAGGGACTAGGACCTCTAAGACTACGAGGAGAAATTGTAGAAATTAAAGGAGAGGTTAAGTATTTTGGGGTGTTACTTGACTAAAAACTTACCAGGAACCAACATTTGGAAAAAGTAGTAAGGAAAGCGGAGACCACACAAGTAGTGGATCTTCCTTTGGGAAAAAATGAGGGCTAAAACCTGATATGCTGTATTGGCTATACAACATACTCCTCTTCGGTATGGTGGTCGAAGAGCAAGGAACATTTACCTAAGTTGAAGCCTACAGATATCCTAAAATTCCTCAGGGAAATAGGACTAAAGGAGCTACTAGTCTCTGAGTTCCTCAGGAACTAAGTAGAAGTAACGGGCACAGTAGATCATTTAGGTCTCAGTGAATGTCACCCCATCATACATACAGATATTCAAGTTTAACAAAATTACTTTATGTTGTTGCATACTTACTGGGTTTTTCGTTACATTGTAGACAATCAATAGAAGATAGAACACTAGGTAAAGTCACAGCTACTGAAATTGATTATGCTAAAATTGTCCTAATCAAACTTGTGCAGTATAACAGTTTTAAATCTGAAACAGATAAACTTCGATCATCTAAACCAATTTCTAATAAGAGCAAATTTTTATCTTTATCTCAATTTTTGAGAGCTGGAGGTAGACTTCATAAAGCCAATCTAGATTATAATCGGAAACATCAAACGATATTACCAGCAAAAAATCCATTAACTGAATTAATGATTAATTATGATCATAAAAAATTACTACATGCAGGCAACCAAAAGTGTATTGTCTAGTTTAAGAAAGAAATTTTGGCCTCTTTCTGGACGTCAAGACGAGTCCTTAGAAAATGTCTCAAACCTTATATGGCAGTTTTCAAAAGATGGCTGATTTACCAGTCTCTAGAGCATTTCACACTGGAGGTATTGACTACGCAAAATAAGGAATACAAAATATGTCAAGGCTTATGTTTGCGTTTTTGTTTATTTCTCTTCAAAAGCTACACATTTAAAATTAGGAAGCGATTTGACCTTAGAAGGGTTTCTTAATGCGTCAAAGAGATTCATATCTCGTCGTGAGTTGTGGCGCAATATTTATTCTGATAATGCTATAGCAACTTTACAAAGGCTGAGAAAGACTTGCGAGAATATTTTAAATTTTGCAAAGATGAAAATGTTCAAAATTATTTAACAGATCTCCAAATCACTTGGCATTTTAATCCTGCATATTCTCCCCATATGGGAGGTTTATGGGAACGAGCAGTTCGTTCGATGAAATACCCTTTAAAAACTTATGTTACATTTGAAGAATAATACACACTTTTATCACAAATTGAGAGCGTCCCAAACTCCCGTCTACTCTTATCCCTCACCGAAGATTCTGAAGATTTGGAACCTTCAACTCCAAGCCATTTTTGATTGGTTCTTGCATGCAATTATTGCCAGAGCCCCCTGTTCCTGATGATAACAAAATGCAGATATCCCGTTACAAGCAGTTAAGAATTATGTTACAGCATTTCTGGTCCAGATGGTCCAAAGATTATCTGAATTTCCTTCAACAGCCACAGAAATGGACTTCCCCGCAGCAAAATGCCATTACTTAATACTGGTACAATGGTGATTCTGCGTGAAGACAATGTGCTTTCTATGAACTGGAAGGTGGGTCGCTTACTGCAGGTCATGACAGAATTGTACCTATTGACTATAAAAACCGTAAATGGTGTGACGTGCTATTTCCAGAATTTGTGTTCTTCCGAGCAGTGATTAGACAATAATTTTACTTTCTGATTTAATTTTTTGACATTGAACAAAAAGTTTTTCTTATTTATGCTTTTGTCTTGAAAACTGGATTCTTCGTGTTAATAAGACCGTGGTGTGAATATTCATTCTGAAGTTAGTAATTTTTTGTGAAAAATGTAATATGCACCTCGGCGAATAACAGTCCATTTTTTGCCTGCTTGCTATATAGTATCTGGTACGGATCGACTATCAATTTGCAGATTCGACTATGATGACAGTTTTTCGTCCTTGGTCAATAGGTAAACAACTATTATTTCACATTTTGTCAACCTACTGTGAATGAACCTTAAAAAATTTGACAAACAAATTTTGTATAAAAAGGTGGATTTATGAAGGCAAAAATTAAAACTTAGATTAATTTAAAACTAAAACTAAGAATATGAAACGGTATATGTTTATGCAAGAAACTAAGAAATTGAGATTTAAATTAAAACTAAGAAAGATGGCCAACCTCCAACTAAGAGATTAATTTCTTCAATGAATATTCGACAAAACGTATGCGTCAAGCCCTGACCAGAGATCACCTACTAGTGATTTGTGTTAACTTATTGTTTACATGAGCAAGTTTGAACATTAGAACATTAAATCCGTATTAAGTACCCTTATAACTATCAAGAGACTGTTGTCAGTGGCACAAATGTGCTTGCCTCTTTCAATCTCTACCAGTTAATTATAATACGAAAAACGTAGTAGGGTTGTTGTTTTATCTTCCTTATTATATGTTTAATCCCTTCATTTCCTAGCAGGTAGGAACTTCTCGAAAAAATTACTTGAAATTTTATTTAAGGGAGAGTTGGGGAATGGTACGCAGCGGGTAATCGTGCAAGATATTTGATATTTCGTGGGTTATCCGGATTAGTCGATCAGTGCTGATGTCTCCTGCGCTATGGCTAAATACTTGGCGCAATCATTGGTGACGTTTCATACGACTGTTGTGAGAATGACTTGTCGATTTGTGAACAGATTTTTATAACTTTTCAACATTAAAAAATAAGGCAGTAAGTCCACAAGACCACAAGTTTTACCCAATCGTTTGAAATGAGATGTCTTCTTAAAATCTAGTATTTTGTGATTATTTTGACATATTTGGATAATAAATGAATAAATAGTTTTTTTCTCATATCATGAATTTATAAAACGTAAACACAAAGTGCGCACCATTTCCCTCGTGTTATTGAATAGTAAGTAGGTACTACGAGCAATAGTAAGTTTACTTAAGTATTGTTTCCAGATGCCAAGAATTACATACGTAAGACTGCCATCATGTCATTCATGTCCTACACGACTGAAATCCTGACAAATCCACAGCCAAGTACATCCAACGAGAACTCCTTCTTTGTCATGGCCCTTATACCAATAAAAAAGTTACCAAAAGAGCTAAAAGGAATAATCAAAAGAAACAATGTTCGAAAATAGGTACTTATAAGCACACCTGTCAAAAGAGAATTCGAAATAGCCGAAGAAAAGAGGGGATTATAAGAGAAGAAAAGTAAGTAGGAAAAAGAAAACTGTGAGAAAATGTTTTATGAAGAAATACAAGATAGAGAAAAACTAACTTAAAGGTAAAAAAATTAAAGTCGCTAGACGAAGATACGTCCGATATATGCGACGATGACGACTTAGATGATAATGACTTCAGCTTTATACCACCTTCTTCAAAAACACCGTCCAAACCCAACGAGATATGAATCATATGTGAAGAAATTGTCAAAAATGGAGAATTATGGTACCGTTGTGTCTTGATCTGCTTGGAACCATGCGTACCTACATTAAGCTTAAGTATATATTGGTTGTAACGAGTTTTGATGTTAATATGAACAATAAATATTTTTTATAACAAATATTTATTGGGCAACATCACCCAACCCATGTGCATCATTGCCCACTGGGGTGGGGAACTGTGCGCGAATGCAATTTTTAACTTTTTTAAATGTGACGCCTGTGTAGTAATTTTTCTTGAAATTAATTTATCTCGCTACAAGAAAAATTTCTTGTTAAGTGCGCATCATTACCTAACTCTGCATGATTGAAATTTGGTGTAAAATAGATGAAATACCTACCTCCACGACGGAGAATAGGGTAGAATAGTGGGAATAGTTTGGTACCTATACCTAATCTAACAAAATTGAATGGGTCGTGTGTACTTGGGTACCTAGGTACATTTTATTTATATTGTTAGTGAACAATGGTAATAGCTTAAAATATTTGACTCACCTACTTTAGGAGCCCCAAAAACCATTGCGACTATAATAGTATATTTTTCTTCGTTTATCCTTGTGTAAGAAACACAATCGGGTGAATGAGGAAAATAGTGATGATTGAATGTTTGGAACCAGACGAGTCAAAACAGAAACAACGAGTTAGTACAGTACAGTAGTAATATTTAATAAGTATTCAAGAAGCATTTCGTAGCTCACTTCCTTGATCGAACAACACTCCCGTCATCAATCCTCGACTTCCTAAAGTCGACGTCCTGTATACGTTAACATCATAGATCGCTCCAGGACGACCAAGTTTACGTTAACGTCCTCGGTGTATTGGCTACTTGTTGATGCCGTTCGAGGCCGATATCTTGGGGCGGGCTGTCGAGCGAATGGCATGCCGCGACTAAGGTGCGCTGACGTGAGTTGCGTAAAACCCGACCAACCACATCGTAGACAGCACGCCCGCATACGCCCACTCAAACCTCTTTTCTCGTTACTCACTACTCATTAGTCACTAGTATCTGACGAGACTAACAGTGAGTTTGACCTACACGTGAACGAGTGTCGCGCGGACACGTACATAACGTACACGTTTTTGTGTGTCTGTGATTGTTAAATTTAGTGACTGCGGAAGACATGCTGCCTTATCAGGCCGTCGCAATGGACTATGCAGTGTCTTCCAGCTTCCAGAGACATCAGCCTTCCTTAGGATTAGGAGTCAACCTGAATCCGGCCTTCACACACTCCTGGTTCGTACCAGCGGATCTGTGTGTTTCCTACAAACAGACTCCTCTCCTCGAACCAGGGCATGTCAACTTATTATCTCTGCTTTATATATTTTTTTAACGCTTTTTTTGCTTTTTGATTCTCCTGCGCGTTTGTTGAGTTTTTTCTGTTGTTGAGTACTACGTGACCTTTTATTTAGTGTATTCCAAAACAATCAAAAAAGTGTCCCACGTCTTATGAACTCGCTATATTACCAAAGCCATGTCGAGTATTTAATAAACGTCAAATAATTCAATTATATTTAATGTACAATTGACAGTGTTTTCATAAAACGAGTCTATATCGAAAAAATGGACAGGAAATGTTTTGAACGCAGTTCCCAAAAAAATTCATTTATTTTATGGACGTATTAATAATCACCTCAATCCAGGAAGTCTTCATTTTTGAAGTGTCTACTTAGAAAAACATTTTTATAGTCAATTTTCAAACCGATGTCTTCAGTTTATTTATAAAGTGATCGAGTAGGTAGGTACCTATCAACTGACATAATAGTAAGTGTTAGTTTTCTGCCAGTCCTGACAATGTACATAAACTTGTTGATTACCTACCTATAAGTTCAATCATTTTAAAATATCATAAATAAGTTTGGTCGACTTGATGAACTATAGGCATAATATATGGCGAGACAAAAGAAGTGAGATACCCTTAACTGGCTTACCTATATTATTTGACATATAAAACTTAAGCCACTGATGAAGATTAGATGATCGTTTTGAACTTAATGCATCGTTCTTCCTCGGTAATATTTGATGATTTATGATTGTTTAAATATTGACATCATGCCAAAATATTTTATTTCGAACACTTAGGGTGAATGTGCCTGTTCACCGACCTGCTCTAGATCTCGACCATTTTCCTATTTAAGCGCCGATAATAAGTAAAATAGCCACGAAACCCTTTAACAAAGTGATTCATTTGTTTCCGACAACTTTCATATATCTGGAACAGGTAGGGCTACTGTGAATAGATATCTTCGTTTCCCGCGAAAAATCAGTGAAGATTTGTCATTTGCATTGGTCAGTCACGAAGCTCTGTATATAAAACTGTGCTAAGTGAGGGTGTGTCCGAAAATAGTAAGTAACTTTTGTTTGACTTCAAATTAATGAGTGCATTATGTTTCATTGGGTTAAGGAAGAGTTATGTTTTGTAATTACTATGAAAAAAACGCACTTAACTATTTTCTTCTTGTCAATATTTGATGGTCGAGAAACAGAATTTAAAAACTGATGATTTTCAGTTTCCGACCGCCTTGGTCGAGAACTAGTTCACAAACGTATTATTTTCGTTTAAGAAACATATATTAGTAAAGTACTTGTATACAAAGATTTTACACCTATAATTCATAAATAGCCATAAAGAGTCTCGTTTTTGGTTTGCGACCACCATTTACAACTGATTAATTAAAAAAACATTGATGAAAAGTGGTGGTCGAAAACCAGACTAGTACATTTCCGTTCTCGACCATCATACATAAAAAGGGATAAGAAGTAATTTTTCAAACCTTTTTAGTGACTCTCACAACACTTAAAAAGTCTCGAAAGGAAGGAAGAATACAAACAAAAGGAATTATAAAAAAATCAAGGAAGGTAAAAATACAAAAAGAGCAAGTGCGAAAGGTACTTCATACTTACTCAATTTATTGAATATATTAAAATGATTATGTTTTGTGTTCTAATTTTTGTTTAATTTAATGGGTAATACCTACCTAAGCAAGTAAAATAAAAGATACATGGTGCACCTGGTTTATAAGGATCTAGGTATGGGTATCTAAAATCCTATTCTTTTGAAGCGGTCGAGAACCAACTCTAAAGTGGTCGAGAATTGCGACGGGTGGTCGAAAACGGGTTAAAATGTACTTTTTTTACATTCATTCAATTTATTCAATGAATTATGAATAAAAACACTAAAAAAGACTTTTTAAACCCATCTCAAGGCTTCAAACAATCCAAAAGTGATATGACAATTGAAATTTAATTTAATTTTCTTGAATTTATTACATCTCAAAGTCGAAATTTCTGTTAACTGGTCGTGAACAGGCACATTCACCCTATAACGACAAATTAATGTAGAAATTGAACAACTCTATAATATTTGGATAGAATTAGTCAGTACGCAAAAAATAATAATTAATGCAATCAAATACCTATGTTCCACAAAAGTATAAACTCGCTAACCATATAACTACCAGGTGCATACCACCAGAAAACTTCTCTGTGCCGTAATTTTTCAATTGTCCCTTTAAGAATAATCGTTAAAACAGTTCAAATGCTGTCAATATATTATCTAAGGTTAGATCTCAAATCTCGTTTCTATATCTCTTCGTAGTCAATCTCTTTGAAATGTATACCTACCTATATTTTGATAACTTTGATAGCTCAATATATAGATACTATTTACTTAATTAATTTTTTTAATTACTGAATTAAACAAAATCGTCTAGTTTTATGTGTCCTTCTTAGTAGTATATTTTGTAAATTAAATTCAGTACCTAACCTCTAAACACAAATAATTCATTCAGTCTAAACGATCCATTTATAAATTGACGCTTTTTATAAGAGTGAAAGAAAATACTAAAGTTATGGTTAAGCTCGAAATGCTTAGAAAAGGAGAACACATTGTGATTTGTAACTGCTCCTGTTTTGCTGTTATTTAAACCTTTAGTCTGTTTCGTTGCTTCTCTATGATATTTTCCAAGATTCACATCCTTCTCCATCTATTCCATTAGTCTTGATAATCCACACCCTTTGCATATTGTGCTTAGGTTTTTCTCTTCCTCTCATGGTGTTTCATCCTTCACAGATATTCAAACTTGCCTTTTTTGATTATCTTCTGTTATATATCTTCTTGAATTCATTTGTTATATTATTCTGTATTTAGTGGTTATACTTATGTCATTGTCCATTATTTATATTCTTTTGAGTCTATAATATCCTCTTATAACTTGTTCGATCCAGTCTAGAAATTTTAGAAAATATTTTCTTACAGTTTATATCCGTTATTGATTGTGATGTATTTTATCAATAGAAAAAAAAGCTGTAATGTTTTTTTGGTACTTAAATGAAAATTTGATTTCAATTATAGGTACCTATCTGATATGCGACTTCACCTGTGATTAAAAAAAAATCGTTATTAATTCTGCTAAAATGTAAATTCTTGAGACATAATAAACCTTCCAAAAGATTAAATAAATTCACCCTTTTAATAGGCAATTTCAGAAAGAAGCTTTTAATGTTTATACATCGTGACTCATTTACAACACTTCCAGTTCAATTGCTATCCCAATTTCTGTCCGACTTCATTTCTGTCAAGCTAATTGGAATAATGATACTTTTCTCTCGCTTTTAATTCCTGTAGGGCCCTATCGCCTTGCTTTTCATCCCTAAACGTCTGTCCTTGGCATAGAAATTTCGTTTTGGGGGACACACTTTCCACGCATCGTAGGCGCAAGGTTGCATTTAATATTCCATTACTGATATGGGGTTGTCTCTGCCTTTGGCTTGTTTTTATCGATTTGTTTCTATGGTCCATAAATGTTTCGAGAAGTTTTATCAAGAAATAGCATCGCAAATGCATCCAGACAGGGTCAAACAAGTTAACATTCTTAGTTAAATTTAAGTTGTTTTTTAGACGAGATCTAAGTATGTTATAGTTTATAGACACCATAGGTATAGGTATATATTTTAACGGAATCTTATTTAACAGAATATGAGTGGTGGATGTGATTATTTGAAAAGCTAACAGTAAATCGTAGGTAAGTACTACAAACATTGTTTTAGCTGAAAAATATAATTAGCCAGCTATTACATAATAATAACTTGTAGGCTAGGCCAAACAGGCCTTGGGTTAAGGCGCCAATTCTAAGGATCGGGATAATAGTGAAGCTTTTTTAAATGACAAAAAGAAGGCCGCCCCATTAATTGCTCAAAAATAGGCTAGCCGCGTTTATAAATCTACTACTACAAAAACAGGACATGGATATGTTAACGGCAGTACAGCTTTATGATCCATTAATAAATTTTATAGCAAACATGAGAAATGAAGAATGTTTTAACATGTATGAGAAAAATGGTAAAACTATTTGAACTATTATACAGTAAATAAACGATCAAAGAAAAGAAAAATAATGCCATGGGTAAACGCGTGCAGGGGAAATAGTTTTGGAAGGTAGAGAAAGTATTAAAATAAATATATATTTCACTCTCATTGATAGGTACATTGATTTCGGAATTACAGGAATTGAAAGATGCGTAGGTAGGTAGGTATATTTAACTCAGTTAAAATTTTGGGTCTCTCACAAGCTTATTAGAAAGTGACGATACAGCAATTAAAGAGAGTTGCAGTCAACTCCAGAAAGTATATACCTAAGTATATTCAGGATTTAGACGTATTAGACTTTGGCAATGAATGTGTCCAATTTAAATATTTTATAAAAACACTGAATCTTCCTCATAGTAACGGACAAAAAATTCTTACCTGTCTTCAAATAATACGTAGCAGTAGCAAAAAATTTGCACGTTTTCAAACATGGACGTGATGTAACTTATTTATATACGTATTCCTGTAACAAATTGCACTGGGGAAAGATAGTTTTCGGTGCTTAAAAGAATCAAAAATTATTTGCGGAGTAATTTGGGTGAACCGAAAATCAGGGACTTGGCTATTTTAAGTATCGAGTCAGCTCGTAGAAGAGACTTCTTTTGACAATATTATTAATACATACCTACTTACCTACATTTTTAACATTGAAATCACCAAATCGAAACTACTTCTTTATTATACCTTTATCACCTTTATACGAGTATATATTATCTAGTATTGGTCGTTAATTGTTTATCAATGGTTTATCTCCCTATACCTAATAGAAAAGTTTGTATACAGTAAATAATTTTCTCCACGACTACCTATATAATAATGCACAAATTATTTATTATTTAGCTGAATAATGATATAAATTTTTCACACCAGTGTATTAAGAGCAGAAAGTAGTACCTACCTACTTTGGTAGTCGAGACAGAAAGTTGCCGCGCTCCACTAACGCGTCGCGCGGCAATCTGTCGAAACTACCAAAAGACTTTCTGCTCTAAATACACACAAGATTTTTTCTACTATCACACCAAAATTAACTACTAGCTCTCTTTTATCTATAAATAAAATTAGGCGTGCGCCAAAGTTACTTTCTGCTTAAGAGCGCCAATAATGTAAAATTATGACAGCTCGCGGAAAACATCAACTTTGCAGTTGCTTTTCAAGGCACAAAAGACGACTTTCGATAGTGATAGTAGAAAAAGTATTTTACTTGTATAAATATATCTATAAGATTGTTTTTCTATACAGTGTGTACATAAAGTGACGTAACTTGCTAATATTCCGATTTCCGTTAGGTTTACAAAAAAAAAATGTTGAATAAAAGTTTTTTCAAATAATCCAGACCATCTGCATATACAGGGTGCACCGTTGCTCCAAAATAACTTGTTAACATATTTTTTAAGTAGTACACAACGTATATAAGTATAGTTTTTGCGAAACACCTGAAATTTGGGCGGAAACCTAAAATTTGAGCGGGAAACTTTTGGCGAGGACCTAAAACTGTATTAATTAAAAACCTACTGCTTTTTTGACATAAACAATGTTTTTATATAATTTTATATTAAAACCAATGTGTCTTGACGCTTGTATTTGTAATTATGAAAAACTGAAAACATATAAGTACATGGTGTAAAAAATATGTTAATAAGTGCAACGGTGCACCCTGTATACTTCTAATCGATCTATGCAGATGGTCTGGATTATTTGAAAAACTTTTATTCAACATTTTTTTTTGCAAGAGACACTTTTTTATTTATTTTTTCATACCTAATTTTCATTAGTAGATATCCGTGATTTCGTTGTCTAGTCTGTTCTGAAACGTAACTCTCGTATTTAGGGGTATTACTGATTGAACACCTATTTTTTTATGTGTAGCTGCCCTAATAGTCGCCAATATTTGATTGGCCTAAGGCGCCAAAAGAACTTAATACGGCCCTGCTTGTAGGTATTTGTATGAAGAAAACTATATAGGTTTTTGCAAAATAAAAAAAGAACCCTTATAAAATCACTTTTGAATCTCTGTTTGCCAGTGCATGTGTCACAGCCAAATTGCTTCAAATCTATTGGCTCCATCAAGTCTCAGAGATTAGCAATTCTTTTATTCCTATTCCTTGAAGAAGTTTAGGATAACTCTAGGCTTTACGTTAGGCATTATTTCGATTATTCTCCCAGTTGCTGTGCCTGGTATTTTGTAGTGATATGCATTCTGCAAGTATGTGAATAGTGGTTACTTCTGAAAAATATTCATTCTTCCTTCTCCACTAGCTCCACTAGTTTTAGCTTTTGGATCTGTCAAAATAGTCTTAGATTAGATTAGATTTGATGAGGTGGCTAATCGGCCTAATCCACTGCGATCTTTCCAGATTTATTGTGGTCCTCTGAATCTAGATCTACATTGTCCAGCCTTAGGACTGAACCTTTCGTGTAGCTTCTTGCTGGTGGCTTATCATCGTCACACGGCTTAAGATGCTGCAATTTCCTCCTCTAGGTGGGAGAATCTGCACATTTAGGTATTTGTTTGTTAGTAGTCTTACTCCGATTTGTGCATTCTTTTGACTTCACAGTGCGTTTTTGATAGATATGCATTTTTGAAAACAGCATAAAATAAGAGTTAAAGTTTATCCAAAATCAATTGCAAAAGCTTTGATCGGCATAATTTTTCCTTTGGTCAGCATATCGCACCTTTGAGAAACAGTGACACAATTGCAAAAATTTTCAAAAATGAGTTGATGTCAAATTATTCCTTAAGCTCAACTCTATGCGGTACAACAAAGACAGAATTGCATGCGGTAGATGGTGGATATATCTACTACTATTTATACTTATTGGAGAATGGATGTCAATAAAAATAAAATTTGGACGCTCGTTCAATAAGAAAAAACCCCACAACTGGAGCAAGTGTACCCTTCCAAATTTCCTATTTCTGGCAGAAAAAAAGGAGACCTAATTGAGTTAATTTTATGTGAAATACAAATTCAACCATAAATTTGTCATTTAATGCCCTTTTCTTTTTTGTCGCAATTCAGAAAAATGTTAGAAGAACAATGACACATTTGTAACTTTTTCCAAAATTTCATGGATTTAATTTAAGTTATTGAAAAACCAAAATATCTAATTTCCATAAAATATACATATCAACTAACAATTTGCATAGTTTTTAATTCAACTTCTTATAACTGTTATCCTATTTACTGCCAAAAACTAACATCCGCGTGAATGATAGCCATCATTCTACACTCGTTGAAGAATACACTATTCTTCTAATAAATACTGTTATTATAATTTATAATCTCGATTTGAAAATGATTGATATAGGAAACCAAGTAAAACTATATCTGTTGATCTTTACAATAATGGTTACTTAAAAAGGCCCACAATATGAAGTCGTCAATGAACAGATAAATATAGGGAGCTCTCCACTATTAAACTGTCTTCTTAAGTAACAATAATTGTAAAGTTCAGAAGATATAGTTTCCTTGGTTTCCTATCATTGCATGGTTATACTGATCTTAAATGGAAAAAATGCTATCCAGGTATGGCTAATAATATTCAATCTTTAATATTTTTTATATCATATCTTTTCCTTTTTTTATTCATATATATTAAGTCAATCACAAGATGTTTTCATTAAATAGTGGAATTAATTAGAAACAGTTATTTGTAATATGAGTAGATTCCACAAAATAAGGGTCCTTACAGTAAATTTAATTCAATTTTATAATGTTGCAATTTGTTTGGGTCTAGTGTTGTAGGTACATACCGAAAATCCCAGTATAACTGATTATTTATAACAATTACAAATTATATGGTTACAAAAAAAGGTTTTTAACTGTGCCCACCTGATCTGCGCAAAACCGTGGTTTTCATGTACTTAAGCTAAAATATCTGTCACTGTTAAAATTAATTTTTTCTTAAAGTTAATCATATGAATGAAAATAGTAACGATTTGAATTAAAAAATATATATTTTTCGGTGCTTCTTTTTAATTTAAGTAATTGTAAAACTTCGAACAAAACTTAAAAAACAAAGCAGATGAAACATATTAAACTCAATACCAAATATCTTCTTATTCAAACCAACAGATCTACTTCACTTTAATAAAAAAACAGTCAAAGAATTGGTTCTTTAATATCTTCCGTTGACAATTTCCGTGTATTGCTACTTATCCGGACGACGGGCGGAAATTCGGACAACGGCCGTGTAAAGTGCACTAATGCCTTCCCAACTCTCTTCACTCTGCTACTATATCTATTTATGTTTTATTTTTATGGAACTATCATTCAAATGAATTGAAAACGTTTTAAAAGGAATAAGAAATATTTCTTCCTAATCCTTTTAAAAAACCAAAAGAAAATCCATGAACCCTCAAGTATTGTGATAATAAAACTCACGTCGGGATTTTTACTAGAAACGTATAAATGTCGGAAAAGCCGACATTTTCGAAGAACGTATTCCATCAGGAGGTAGAAGGGAATAAATTCAACAACCAAAAAGGATTCCGTTGTTGATGATGATGACGATGTCGGTAAAAGAGAACCATTCACCAGAGTGCTGACTGGCAGCCACGAGTAACTGGCTTTATGGGCCTCGGTACGTGGGATCGTGTCGTGCTAATGATTGTAAGTCCTCGGGGACTGTAGAAGCCCATTTGAACCGATGTGGAAGAAGGAAAACCGTCAGGAAATTCAACTTGTATATGTCAAGAGCAAAATAACATTTTTATCATCTGATCTAATAATTGAGGAAATAGATACTACAGCCTTACATGCTTTTTTTCCAGTATCAGCCTCTAATATTAACTATGTAGGCTTTAAATCAAAATACAACCAATAAAAATAATCGGAAAATATAATTTAAAATATTATTTTACAATGGATTAAATTGGATTACATACTGAGTGAAACAACAATATTATTGGAGCAAGTTTTAAAAAAAAATACATTACAAAAAGGGTATAAGTACATAAAAACTAGAATTCGTGACTGTCACACAAAATAATCCAAATTAGTAATCAAAATAAATTTCTAATTTGCAAACTGCGAAATATTTTTCAAGTATTTATAGATGTGTGATGTCATAGAGATGCCAATACTATTGAAGCGTTTTGGTGCGAAATTTGAATTGTATTTTGAAAACGTAAATTTCTCCTTTAAAACCCTTGATTTTTTCAAGAAATAACATTTTTTTCGGATAAAGCTTATGCGTACAAACATCGTGGAGCCATTTTTCAAAATCAGTCATCACCCAGAAATCAAAATTTTTGGAGTATTAACTATTTTGCTTACCACAATTAAACCGGTTAATTACAGCAATGGAACTAGCACAAAGAAATATAAATTGTGTGTAATAACAAATAATTTCTAATTCGTATGATTTACACAAGTACGACAAGGAAAATATGAGAAAAACAGCTTGAAAGAGAGAGAAGGATAATTGTGCGCAGTCAGCGAGGGCATGTATTTAGTTCCAGCTACCAAAAGTGGCTGGCCGACTGTTCCCCAAGCAGCATTTGGACGTTGCGAGATAGTTATATAACGTTGGGCTAGACAACCCAACGTTGGCATCCAACGTTGTAATGACGACGTCACGACCCAAATTTGCACCTAAATGGGGAATAGAAATTCGAGTCGTTACGACGTCGGCACTGACTTTGAATGTCTTATGTATTCGACCAAATCCAACGTTGAGTAACGTCGCGCAAACCAACTTCGTTTTAGGTATTGGATTTGTGACTTTCCCACAACTAATAGTATAATTTAAGTAATTTATTTTGGAAGAAATGTGGAAGTCTTTGAAACTCGACCAAAGATGGAAGTATTTTCAACTAACAATCTGATTCTTAGAAGTCATGTAAATTATGAACAGTATAATATACATATTTTTATTACCAGCAAAACAAAAATCTTAAACGAAGTTAAATTTTTAGATAAACCATGGCCAATATTGTGGCAAAAAACAAACGGGCCTCAAGAATTTTTAGGAAAAAGCGAAAAAAAAAATTATGCCATTTATTATTTTTCTTGATATGGCTGCATTTATATTTAAAAATAGTATACAAAGTCTCCAGTAACACAAATGCTGGTCTCAAAACTTTTAAAAGTTCATTAGAATATGTTTTTTTTTAAATAAATTCATCGTGAATCAAACAATGGCGGCCAAATCAGTTATCAGTTACATGCCAACATGGTGGATTTTGTTAAGCGACCTAATCTATACCAGAATACTACCTATTTGGACAGGAACACCTTTTTTCCACACCTAATTGCGACCTTTTCCGACTTTCCTTTTCATCAGACGATTAGTAAACGTTCAAATGACGGTATGTGAATACAACGTCTGTTGAAAGTTGGCTCGACGGCCCAATGACTAAATATTCCAACTACCGCAAGGCCAACCTAGCGGACGTTGCTTAAAGCGACGAAAAGACGACCAGTCCAGTCATTTTTTAAAATCATAACCTCGCTTCTAACCTAAAAATGGATCATTTTTTAAAGGTGGTATTTATTCGATTTAAAAACGGCTTGGGTTCCTTGGTTTACAAATTCTTTCAGGGCACAGGCTACTCTACAAACTAGTTAAGGTATATATATATCATTTTTGGAACTATGTCAATAGATAAAACCATTTGGAGGTAAACACGAAAACAAACCTGTGTCAAAGCGGAATATAGTTAACACTGTTAAATGTTTATGTTTGTCTCATAATAGTTTCTAGAAAGGTTTACAGTTACTGAATAATATATAAGACTTACTAAATTAAAAACACCATCAGGGACAAAAACAACTATTCCAAACTCACTTGATGGTTATTTGGTAAATCTATAAGGCCAGCTAAGTTGTATATATAGATCTCTTTCTGTGAAATGTCAATGAATGTCTAAACGGCTCGTGTTTTGTTTTCTTAATTCGGACATGTTTATATTTTATCAGACAAAAATCTATAATTATTACATAAATAAAAAATGAGGTTAGGTTTTAGATTGTGCCATTGACATATAAAGATTATATTATTATGTCAATGGATTGTGCGAATATTTGAACTACTTTTAAACGTCCGCCCGTAGGTCAAATAATAGGAACATAAAGTTTTAGGCGTGTTTTTATGACCAAAATTGTAACATGCGGATCTAAACGTTCTTAGAACGCCGCCTTGTTCCAGATTAGTCCAAAGACACAAAAAAGGTAAAAATGAACGTTGAGCGAACGTTGTCTGTCTAACAAAAAATAACGTTCGATTTGCTGACGTCGAGTAGTCGTTGGCCCAATCGACTTCGAAGTTCCAACGTCGGATTAAGTTATGAACTGACGTTATCGGTGAACGTTGATGCAAACAACTAAATAATACCCAAAACCAACGTTGATTTAAGTAATCATTAAGTCGGAAGTCAGAATAATGCTGCTTGGGTCAATATCCCTCTACTTTAACCGCTGCTGCCAGAAGCGCAGATTAATTTGTACAACTGATATTTTTGTCTCGTTATCGTTAATTTTCGAGCTCATGCACTATTAGGTAAAACTAAACACTTTCATCCGGCAACAGTGTCCTTTACAGAGAGAATTCACATTTAAACTGTTATTCCTAGGTCATTTCGCTACAAACGTTGATCACGTTGGTAGCGCATGCCATTGTATTTGAAGATAAAACATTTACAATGCCTTCAATAACATACTTAACCTGCGAAAAAATGCAAATTATAAAATGGTATTTTGGAGGTCATTCGGCTGATGCAATAGTTAATTTGTTTATTGTGGCATTTGAAAGTCGCCCAATTGCTTTAAGGTCAACAATTTTGAAAATAATTACTTTCGAAAAATATGGATGTGTTTCATACTGTAGAAAATGCCAAGCGTCGGAAGATCCAATCGAACGTCCAATAAACGACGAAAGGCAAACTAGAGAATTAAATATTTGTTCAGCGGTTGAAACAGGACAACCATCTTCTTCAAGACAAATTGCTGAAGAGGTCAACATGGATAAGAGAACTGTACAGAATATTTTAAAACGGAACTGGCACCATTGTTACAAGGTTCAGACAACGCACAGGAAACAGAAAAAGCTGCTTTTTAATACCTAGGTATCAAAAAAGTAAATATTCCTTATAGGGTTACTTTGAACTGCAGTTCCCTGCAATGAGGTTGGATTGCCTTTTGCAGGTATCTAAATTTATCATAGAAATGTTAGCACTGCATTTTTAAATATATATCCATAATCTGAATTGGATTGTATCCGAAATAAACTTTCACAAGAATCCCAAACAATACGTCTACCTTTAAATATTTTTATCATCAGTTTCAAATATCACTGAATTATAAAATATTTTATTTCGCTCAAAAATAATGAAAATATAAACTTTACCATTTAAGAACAGTATCGAAATTATTTGACAATTGGAGTTGTGATATTCTCTTAGACTACTTTAATTAAAAATATTAATAAATGATTACGAAAGTTTCCTATATAAAATTATCAACGTAGTTAATCCTATACCTAATTTAATAGCTGTGATTAACTAACAAATGACCTTAATTATGAAAGTACTGTAGACATTTTGACCAATTATTGCATTCACGTATATTCTAGAGCCTTTTACTTAAACACATCCTATACACAAAAAGTAATAAAACACAAAAAGGCAGTAGGATTGGGAACGTTTTTATTCCATATCGATCCGCATATGTCAATGTGAGTTCCACTACTTATAGCACATTTTGTTCGCAATAAAGTGTCAAAAACTGTATTTTTTGTGAAAAAATACCACACTAAGAATAGAAGATTTGTTCACTGATAAGAAATAAAATAATGAAAAATACAAAAAATTGTCCAGATAGAAAAATAAATTGAGAAAATAGGTGAAAATATCACCATCGTTTAGGGTTCTACAGAGTTAGTTTTAAGTATGGAATGCCTTAATTATCTCGGAACCGTATGGAATAATAAGCGACAAAATAGTTGGTCCCTTTTTCATTGAGGGGAACTTAAATGGTCCGGCGTATTTGGATTTATTGGAAAATAGTATTATACCTGAGTTGACTCGGCCATTTCCAAATCCAAGTAAGTATTTTTAATTACATCTTAATGTAGAAATTTCATTATTCGAAACTTTCAAACAATAAAAATATCCCAAACGACAATATTTGGCTGCAACAAGATGGTGCTCCACCTCAATATGTGCGTGTGGTGAGGCAATACCTATAAATAATGTGTTTCTCAGAAGATGGATTGGAAGGCGTGGTTTTATCGAATGATCCCGGCGATCATCCGACATGATTCCTTTAGGCCATTTCCTGTGGGGTCACTTAAAAAACATCGTTTATAAAACAATACCTGCCAATATTCAGGAATTAAAAGATAGGATTACCACATAGATAAGAAGAATTGAGCAGTCGGGGATATTGCAAAATGCATTGCAAAGTTTTAAAAACGAATGGCTTGTTGTATTGAAGTAAACGGACAAAATTTTGAACATCTGTTGTAATCGCGTTTATTGTATGTTTTCTAAAATTCCTAATTTTTCAACTTCTCAAATGTGGACATAGGTACTTACCTCTAACATGAACAAACATTTAAAGATTGGTTCTAATATGTTTCTTATAATAATTTGAAAGGTATAAGAAAACATAAAGTTTGGTATAAGTAGTCAATTTGCAGGCTCTCTTGACTTACCTACAAGTCCACGTACTCATTTCCTTCTAAACCACAGTGTCCTTTCACCTAAATAAATACAATACTATTGTTCGAGGTTTTTAATTTGTTTAATAATGTTTTAATTTCTAAAATTGTATTTTGTCTGTAACACTTGAATGGAGAACCTTCTATAGCCTGTAATACTGACTTGGAGTCACATTTAATCACACACAGCTCTTTGAAGTTAACGCTTTTGATATGATAACCTAACCTAACCGTTTTCGAGATAATTGTGGCGTTCCATACTTAAAACTCACTCTGTAAATAAATATTGTAATTTATATAATTAAAATACACATTTTTCAAAGTAAAACTGAAAATATCTGATCAATAAAAAACTAGTGATTTTAGGATCATTTGGCGAACCTTCCTGTATAAGTGTAAGACTATCCACTTCAAAGTAAATTCACACCAATTGCATGCCCTTCCTTCTAGAATTCCAGAAAAAAAGAAGTTAATATAAAGGGCCGAAGTCGGCCCTCTCTAGGGAACACATCTTTGGAAAAGAGGTGTCGTCAGGTACAGAGCAGCCCCAGCGGTGCCGATAAGGGGTTAACAAAGTTTATATTTAGCTTGTGTGCGTTCTGGGGGGCTAACTGGAAAAAGCTGCATGTCAACGTTCTTTGCTTATACTAGTTATTGTTAAAATTGATAAAAATCACTTTATCTTTATAAATTAATATGAAGTTTTTTTAGCACAGAGACAGAAGCTTTGAAAGCATACTTATTATAAAAGAAGAAGTTTCTCAATTCATATCGCTTAAAATTACATATAATATGATTACTACAAAACCATTGTAAAATAATTGGTCAATCTGTTTTAGCACCGAACTGCTCTTATCTAAAGTCATGATCTTCGTTTAGGTTTTAGACCTGGCTTTCATTTAATTTTTCTTACAATAATATTTATTTCGTTCGGTTTGGAACTTCTTGGTTCATTATGTCTACATGTAAAATCCTTGTAGTATATTTTAAACTGCCCATTCTCTGCTACAAACTTCTATTTAATTTTCTGTGATTTCTATTACTATTAATGCTCCTCTACCGATGCTTTAATTTCTATGCTTCATCAAATCCACTATCACAATTAACGCAATAATTGTGTGTACTCCATTAGTAGTGATAATGAAGCAATGATCTTCGCAGTTTACAAATAAATAATCTATTAAAATAAATAATAATCAAAATGCTTTTAAATGTTAGTCTATTTTGGTGTTGGAACACCATAATATTTATTATAACTGATTTAGATAAGCAGCGAGCGATATAACGAGAATATAAAATATAATATGAAGATATTCAGATCAAGTTTCCTATATATTATAACCAACAATTCATAAGCCAGTCGCATTCTCTCTTTTTGATATCGGGTCGCCGCGCATTTTTGTATTTTCATTTCTTTTTTTATCTCAATTACATTTACTTTTCGATAGTTATTAAAATCCACTTGAAAACCCAACAATCATCATTCAAAAGAAATATGTTTTGTTCTTGTTCCAGTGTGTTTTTTTTCTTTGTACCTGATCTTGACAGGTCGGCCATATTTGGATGGGTCCTCCGATCAGCTGGAGCTGAAGTTCGTGTGTTTTGACATGTGGTGTAAGTCAGTTGATTGTCAGACAGATTTTGTAGAACAATGTCAATGTAATATATATTTTATTTAAATAATCAAAACTTCACAAATAACACATAGCGCAGTCAGTAAACTGTCTCTGAATTGAATTAAATAATAATTAAAATGTCAGAAGATGAAAAAAGCGATCAACAGAGGAGTTACTTGATTCAAGAGCAACAGATTGAGGTGAACAGAAAGATCAATTAAATAGTCTCCTCGCTTCGTTACAACAGTCGGAAATAATAAAAAAGATGTCTTAAATCTTGCTCCCCGCATTCCACACTTAACAACACTACAAAACGATGGCATTTTAGAAAATTTCAAGAAGTTTTACTAATTAAAGTCTAACTGTTTACCAGTAAACAATGAAAACTAAATAGAATATGACATGAGGGCTCACAGCAATATGACCGTCCTGTCAGTGACGTAATTCTAAAATAGTCTATCGACTTATGGTGTTTCGTCGACTATTATTTCCAACTAAAAATTTCGCGAATATTTTGTTTATTAAAAAAAATTAATATTAAAATAGCAACGCCATTGGTCAGAGCAGTAGGTCCGGGTGTAAAGGCGTCGGCAACGCCTAGACTATAGAAGGCTCGTTCTGATGGATAACCTAATAATCGTCCTACGGAGGGGCAGCTACTCCCTCAGGACTGAAATGATGGTTGGTTCAAGTAGCATAGACCAACTTCAAGCAATTTTCCGAAAGTTCACGTTAATTTTGTTTTCGTTGCTGGATGCTCCTTCGACGTGACGTATGCATCCCAGCAAGTGAAGGATAGTAAACAAAAATTATATTTTGTTTCAAAAAAAATTATTTACCAGGTTTACAAAAAAATTAAACTACATGTAAAACAAAAAAACATTACTAATTGGTTAGCTAAATATAGTAATAGGAGCATATGTTGTAAGAAGTTCAGAACCGTGTACTGCGACAATACTGTCTATTGTGTATCTATCGCAAGTTAGATTAAACCTACAGAAAGGTTCTAGGCCAATGGGAGCACATCATACCCCTTCTCGGGCTAATGAGTCTGCCTCTTCATTACCCTTATGATTTGAGTGGCCTGGTTCTCAAGCTAAGGACAAGGTATTATGACTGCCCAGTTCTCGTAGCATCTCCAACCAGTCCAAAACGAGTTTAGAATTTATTTGCATGGAACTGATGGCTTTTATAGCCGGTTGGTTGGTCTCTTCCTCAAACTCTTGCTCACCTACACGGTGCTGTATTGCTACAACTTCTGCCTGGAATATTGTCACATGTTTGCCTAAGCACAGCGAGACTCTTGTATTTTGCTTTTCTGTATATATTCCTGCTCCTACACCTTCCTCGGTTTTTGAGACATATCTGCATTAATTGGAAGTGCTTCCTTTAAAGTGGCAGAAAGGGGAAACATTAGAACTTTTAGATCTATATGTGAACGTCACCCCAGTATACATACATACAAACATTCTTTTTTTTGAGAAAAAATCTTCGAAAGAGGCTAGGAAAAAATGCCCTAGCCTGATGGATTCAGTCAAAGGCCGTGGAAGCCTCCGCAACACCCATAAGGTGTTAAAAAGGCACAGCAATCCGAATCCTCGGCTGCCTACCACCTAAAACAACCTCCCCCTCCGAGATGCACCGGAACTACCTAGGAGGGCAAAATTTGGATTAAGCTTGGTTATAGTCTGCTACATATTTTGTGTTTCCTTCTCCTCCTTCTCTTTTTCCTTCATCATGTAGGTGATAAAGTCTTTTGCGCTTATCCATGTATCCTTATTTCGTATTCGTAGTACTTCCCAGTACTTAAAATTAGTGTTTCAGATTCATAAAGTCATTCTGGATCGATAACTGTGTTTAAATTTAGTATACTCACCTGATAGAGATTTTTTATTATAAACCTTAGTCTGAAGGCGGCTGTCATCTTTTGACAGCGGGCTTCATCTGCAAATTTTTAAAGACCCGATTCTGGTATAAATTCAAGGTTTTTGATATGATTTATTTTTTGATATTAGTGTTCAGGAATTTTGGAGTTAATTTATCATTTACTATTTGCAAATAAAAACTGTGGGTATCCTTTTTGTGCAATCTCGTTTAGTAGATTAATTTGTTTTTGGGGCATGTGAGCTAAAATTAGAAGATCATCGGCAAAAGTTAGACAATTAACTATAACTCGTTCTATTTAAGTTAAATGAATATTTGATTTGAATTAGGATCTTCCTGGATATTAAAAAAATAGGCATCTATAGCATTTTTTTAATTGCAAAGCGAATTGTCCTCTTTTATGTAGACAATGTAATGAAATCGATATTGAGATAAACAGTGATTCATGTGTATTTCGAGGAATGAACAAGCAACTGAAATAGTCACAAGGGGCACTCAAAGTGGCGAATAGAGTCATATCAACGAATTCAGCACAATTGGACATGTTTTCATTTTATTTTAGCACCGTTCCCTCGCGAGGAGCTATTCTCAAGATAATCGCATTACCGTCACCCCACATAAAGCCTAAAAAACTATAAGGATTGATTATAAGAAAGGCCGCTATGGTCTGATCGCCACTACCAGAGCCGGATCATTACTCATTTCAAGCCAATAATTAGTAGAAATCTTTTTTTTCGCTCTTATTTATTTATCTATCACGCAAACATTATGGAATTACAAAAATAATATAGTTTTTTTTTATCAAATTTCAATTTTTCCTTATTAAGTACAGTAGAAACGGTGGAGCTTTACCATCACGTGACTGTTACCATACGTATATCCGTTACTATACGTACTATACATTACTATACGTATACGTATAGTAACAGTCACGTGATGGTAAAGCTCTACCGTTTCTACTATATATATTTATTAACTTAAATATTTTTATTTATGGTTCACTGATGTCTAAATTTCTATACATTGAATTCTTGCAAAAACAATCACGAGATGGAGTTAAAATTTCATTTAGCAGTTATAAAAATGAATATTAATTTGTTTATTTATATAACCAATATAATATCTATTTTATTACGTACCATTTTCTCACTTAATCGATTAAATGCCGCTTTTTTGTTGGTCGTTTCGATTTACCACTCGGATTTATAAAAAAAGCTCTGGACTGTGGCTATGCCTATTGTGGGTCCCCAGAGACCCGATTCGATAATTCAACCAAAGAATTGTTTCTGTCGGCATTCGCGTTTGCTCAATTTACGGTCCAGGGTTGGAGATCTTTTGAAATAAAAAACGAATAAAATATGGGGTAGTTTCGGTTTATTGGTCAATAGGTTCAGATTATAGATATATAAAAATATATATACAGAAAGAGCAAATGTTTTTCAATGAATAAGCAAATTTTAACATAAAACGAAAATATACTTGTGTCTCTAACCACAGTCTTGTCAGTATTCAACGAACGAATTATATACCTTAGGACTGACATTTCTCTTCGTAGCAAAATAAATTTAATATTAGACAGGCAGCGGAGATCCCAATTTGTACCCCACAAAAGAACTAAAAGAAAAGAAAATTCAGCACTTTTCTGTGATAGAATAAATTACAAAACAGTCAGTTTTACAGAAAACGGTTTCAGGAAGAGATAGACTACCTATATGAAAATATTGGCAAAGCTAGGGATAAGGTTTGTAAGGGATTGGGTTCTAGTAATATTCAATTTCATTCATGAACACTATTAATAGTTTTACTTTTCTTTATATTGCTAACACCACCAACCTACTAGTCGGTACAGAGCTTGTCCCTCTGATCTGATCCGATAAGTTGGGAGGGTAAGGCAACGCCATAGCACCTAGGCCTCGTTACTCATTGGGCCCTTTGTGCATCTACCTGGAAGTCCCTTTCAGTACGTCAACCAGCCTGTGGTTTTAACATAGTTGATACCGTCCCCAAGAGGAGCTTCTCTCAGCTGTTGTTAGTTAAAACTCTCCGAACACGGGATTACGAATGGATGATAGAGCCAAGGAATAAAAAGATCTCTACCGTCACATCTTCATGTTCACAGTCTCGACATAAGGATGTGTCTGATAGCCTCAGTGTCCAGTCCAGTAAGAACCCGTGTTGCATTTTTGCTGCTGCACTGTCAGGAAAGTACAGTAATTCTCTGGATAGTTTGCAGTATTTTGTTTCATCCCACCTTTTTTGAACTCATTGTGAGTATGTTCGCGCACTAGGGCTGCTACTGCTGAAACTGTTGGCGGAGCAGGCTGGCTCAAAAAGTTTTTGAGCTGCTGCTTTCCTAGCCAGGGCATTAGCCGCCCGGTTAGCTTTGGACTTACCATGGCTTTTAATCCAGGGCAGTATGACTACATAGATGTTTGTTGGCTCAACCAAGGCATATGGTGACATTCTAGTATTGACTCTGATATGAGACGTGGTCAGACCTAGGAGTGCCTGTCTACTATCTGTAGATACATGCATTTGTTCCCGAGATGTTTCTTCCAGAAATCTCTTGCAGCTATGAAGATGCCATTCAGTTCAGTTTGAACAAGGTTGGTATACTTGTCTATAGCCCATTTTATGTTTAGGTTTAAAGAATCGGAGTATACTCCGCATGTAGAACCTTGTTCACTTTCTGAGCCATCAGTATACCTGCCACTGACAATTATCCTATCGTATTTATACTTATTTTGTATAGGTCCCTCTTCGCCTGTAACGTTGGGATCAGCGCCACATTTGCCGTCGTTTGTAATAATGCCAGATTTAAATTTAAAATGTCAAGACTGGCATTCTACTATACTTTATTATAGTTTAGAAATTATATAAAAAAATAAAAACAGGAATTAATCGAATACTCATTGTTCCAGAGAAAATAAAAATCTGTTTCAATTAATAAATTAAATTCGTAAATCAAGTATCTCGCATATCTAACAAAAAATACATGTATATAAAAACAAAAATGGCGTATATAGTGAAAAACTAATTTTAAAAAATATGAGAAATTATGAAAAAATTATTTTGCTGTTATAAAACAATCAAAATAAAACTAAACAAATACTAAGGTTAAGAAGATGTTTGAAATATAAAAAAAAATTTCCTCCTAGTATATCCATAAAAAAGCCATTTCCTATGATAAATCTATAAAATAAACTATAATAGTTCTTAGCAATAATTCCAAAATAATAGTTCACATTGAAAAATATATATATATATAAATATATTATTATAATCTACCATATTTCAACTATCAGCAGCATAATATAAATTTTCCATAAAAATAGTAATAAATTATTTCATTCATGCACCAATTGTATAATTCACATAAATTGTATATGAATTTTCTCGTTGTTCGAATTAGTTCGATAATAATAATTTGTCGTCCTACCTCCTCTTGATCAAAACTTTTATTTTGCTTACGAATCTCTTTGACTTGCGTTATATTACAATGTTTAACTAATTTCATATACGGGGTTTTACAACGTTGACATATATACGACATACAGGTTAGTTGATAAGTTGGTTCAATGCCATTTATCGGTCACAAGCAGAACTAAAACTTTTGTACCATTTAAATGTTTCAGCTTTTTTCCTACCATACTTCAAATTTCATTTGAATTTGGCAACTTATTCTATGTATACAAATCATTTGAAGTTGACGTTTCCGTATGTTTTTTAATTACGTTTGGAAAACTATTGCAGCATTCGTAAACAGTGCAGCGAAAAAACAGATCGAAAACAAAAGTGTCTACGGAATTTGGATTTCCTTTTCTTTCATAACAATGAATGACACTTGGATCCACCACCTTGATCCTAAATTGAAACAATAACGATTATATTTCAGCTCAAAGTAGGTGCAGAACAAAGAATATTAAGGAAACTTTTTGTTTGAATGCAAAAGAACCCCCTGAATATTATTTCAGCATTTCGGATCATTTGGATATAAAAATTCTTACGAAAAGACCAGTATTAGCAAAGTAAAAAGTTTTGTTTGTTCAAGACAATACACCTACTCACAAAAGTGTTTTGACCATGGCTAAAATCAAGCAATTAAAAATCCAATTGCTAGGGCATCAACCGTGTTTTCCAGTCAAACAATTCCTTATTGGAAAGTATTTTCCGTCGAATGAAGAGGCCATAGCAACCGTTGACGTATATTTCGCAGAACTTCCGGAATCTCCTTACAGTGAATAGCAATGTAATTATTAGAGCAGCGTTGGACTGAGTGTTTTAAGTTTTTAATAGATTATACTGAAGAATAAAGATATTTTTTAGAATTATATATATTTTCTACCAACCTGTGTTTAAATCTCCTTTTCAACTACTCAATTTGTCTAAGTGAGCTGCCAATTAGAATAAAAAATATCTGACAAACCTTTAGACTCATTATAACATATTTATTTCATATGTACTTTAAACAGTTTAGATTCAACTAGCACATTTTATTTTTCCCAATTAATCTAATCATTTATCTGCGGTTAACTTTCTACATCGGATGGATCTCATTAGTTAAAGATGCGAATAAAAGTCTTGGTTGAAATAATTAACGCTATTTTCTAAGAAAAAAAGCGTTAGCAAAGCTGGTAAAGGTGAGCTATGTAGTCTTTTATCAGCGATAACGGCAAACGCAGTTGAAATCAGTGTTCCCCAGGGCGCGTTGTGAGTGAAAAGAAGCTGAAATTTAGATTCTGCGTATGGGACGACGGTCCCAAAGGATGAATAAAGTAAAAAGTAGCGAACTAAGGTAGGATTAGGACAAACCAGAATGGGAATACATACTCTTTAAGCTCACTATAAAAGAAAAGTGATTAGTTTTAAAACATACATTTTAGAGAAACATGTCCTCACGTATAGTCTATTTCACTTTATTTACCATAACCATGTTAAGAGATCTTGATGATTACATTATGGAACACGTTAGATTTAACGGAAATTGATCATTGGTCAACCAATTGGATATAAATTTTCCTTTCTTGATAAATGTACGTTTCGTTATAACTCTTGTTTTGCTAGATCGCCGATGCCGTCTTTAAGGTGCAATTCTGTAAGCAAATACATGGTTATACATTAGACAACTCCCCACCTATCCCAATCTTGACTATGTATAGATTAAAACATTTCTAATAGCGGAACTTCGTCAAATATAACGGCGTGCAGTTAATTTTTACAGCGCGCTAGAGTTCCGCCGGCGGAATTATGAATTTAAAATTAGAATTCCTCCTTGTGGCGGAAGTTTTATTAACATATCTAGAAATCCGCCGAAAATGTCATAACAACTTGTTGTTTATGATTAAATTCCGTTCAACGGCGGATTAAAGTTTATTTTTGTAAGAATTCCGCAATTTGATTTAGTAAGGATATCATCATATATAAATTTGATTACAATTTCATTTATTTTCTTAAGTTTGTAAGTCTGGCACAAATGGAACTCGGGACTCGGACGGAATTCTTGAAAAAATAAACTTTAGTCCGCCGTTAGACGGAATTCAGGTATCAAATGTCCGCCGCTGGGGCTCTCAGGACGGCGGCAAAGAACGTATGTGGTGTAATGTTCCGCTGCGCTTTAGCAAGTTAATAACATTTTCGGCGGATTTCTGTATATTTTGTATAAACGTCCACCTCAAGGCAGAATTCTAATTTGAAATTCATAGTTCTGCCGGCGGACCTCTAGTCACACTCTTAAAGAGTTGCCCCTTTAATCAGTTTAATTTAAAAGTAAATACACATACTGTTTCAGCTTAAGTAAGCGAAGCTTCTTTACTTTTGGCTCAATAAAAGACCAATGTACTAAACATAACAAAGCAAAATGACCAGAATTGGCACCAAAATTGTATTTAGCACTTTTTGATTTTTTTAAAATATAGCTGTTGAGATCAAAGTTGGCGTAATTTTGTTATTTGTTTCCGTTTTCTGTATTATTTGTCTTTCTAGTGTGTTATAATTTAATTTTGAGCATTTCGTTATTACATCAGTTATTTATTCGAAAGTACCTATGCCTATACCACACTTACCAATGTTGACATTTAACAGTACGTATTTTTGTATAATTCGGATACAACGTATATTATATAAAACAATAGGTTTGAATATCATAAAAAATCATAGTTTAAGTTGGAACGCCATCTCTTTTTGTATTCTCCATTTATTATGTCATTTTGTTGGCAGAAATCTCAAGTAGGTATACCGAAAGGCTTTGGGTTTTAAAAGTGATTTTATCCAAAATTTAATCGGAATTAAAATTTTTTTCCAATTGGTCTTACATACTTCCACCCTGCGGTGGATCGTAATATTCTAAGATCTAGCGGCGCGTGTCGAAAGTGTAGATATGAGGTGAAAAAGTAGGTAACCGGATACTGTCATTTGTATGCCGCCATGTACATTTTACTCATTTAATAATGTCAATGTTGCCATGTTTCAATTATAAACTAGATATTTCATTGTTCCTGTAGAAACCCGAGACAGACACTCCTTAAATATATTTGTGATATTAATACATCACCATAACAAAATAGTCATACAGTCTATGTTTTCATGGTAGAACACTCGGTTTTTTATACAAATGTATCTGATTGCAAGTTAATAATAACTTTTCTTTGGTACTGTACAGTGTATAACATAAAATTTTGTTCTCGTACCAAACTTGTACGTTTATTGCCCGTATAAACATTTTCAAGATACATTGGTTCATTTTAGATTTGAAACAATGTACCTAGTAGGTACTTTTTGAGGTTAATAGGTATTATTTGTTCAAACCATAATATAAAACATTACAATTAATTTAAAGATATAGGTATTTAAGTCAAAAAAAATAAAACTATCTTAGTTTTATAACTCAGTCTTGTCTAATTTGAGCAAGCTGCGTCATTTAGTTTTTCTTCGATAGCCACTGAAAGCAGACAACCTCGTAAATTTTAACAAAAATGGAAAAAAATGAATTAAGATTTGATCGAAAACTTTTTTCCGTTTTCGGCGTTACTTTCGGTGGCTACACAAGGAAAAGGAATGAAGCAGTCTGCTCAAAAATTGACAGCAGTCTATCTATTAATAGAGAGCAGTTGACCGGTGCAGTTCCTGCTCGGAAAATTCAAGCTCTGATTAAGCTGTTGGAAGAATCTTAATTACCTCGGTAAACGTTTCTGATTTAGGTATTGTTTTCCGACGAAACTTTATTCCACAAGCATGTATTTGTTAACATACATAATTATATTGTTATACCCACCCACAATTCTAGAATTATACGGATAAACACAAGTCAGGACAAATAAATCTTTTCTTATTAATATTAAAGACTATGTGTCGTTAATCGTTTAAACACTAAGTACTTACACTAAATAAACCTATGTACTGGGTGTAAATGAGTCATGGGCCACCCCTCTTACATTTCAATGGGTTGATAGAAAAAACTCAGAACTGGCCCACCGAAATTTCAATAAAACCATTTACCAATTGGAAAGTTACAGGGGTCATGACTCACTTACACCCAGTATACAGTATAAAAAATTTAAACGCTATATTTTGCACAAAATAACCGTTTTAACTTTTTAAATTTTTTTACAGTATTCTGGAGTTACGGAAAGAAAAAAGTCGGGACGCAGCACGATCACGTCGAGGGAAGGAAAATTACGAATTCTACGAATTGGCAAAAATGCTTCCCCTCCCTGCCGCAATCACCACTCAATTAGATAAGGCTAGCATTATAAGACTGACCATTTCATATCTCAAATTACGAGACTTCTCAGGACACGGCGAACCGCCATGGAGTAGGGATGGACCGCCTCCGAACAAAACACTTAAAGGTAAGATTTTTATAAAATAACTTTTTACATGTTTGGCTTATTTACATGTTTTTTCACAGCTTGTAGGCATACTCATAATAAAACTAAGAAAACCCATTTTTTAAAAATATCCAAAAGGTAAAATTCAATATAACCAATAAATAATAGTAAGTATATTACAAACCGTAATTTAACGATCCCATATTTCACAAATAAAAATATACAATGATAAAAGAATAAAAAACCGGTTAAGTGCGAGTCGGACTCGCGCACGACGGCTTCCGTACCATAAAAATTAGAAAAAATCACGTTTGTTGTATGGGAGCCCGCCTTAAATATTAATTTTAATTTAATTATTTTTTTTTGCAGTGAATATAGAACTAAATATTCTGTGAATATTTCAAGGTTCTACCTGTCTACGTTTGTTGTATGGGAGTCCCCTTAAATATGTATTTAATGCTGTTTTTAGTATTTGTTGTTATAGCTGCAACAGAAATACATTTTCTGTGAAAATTTCAACTGTCTAACTATCACGGTTCATGAAATACAGCCTGGTGACAGACAGGCGGACGGACTGCGGAGTCTTAGTAATAGGATCCGTTTTTTACCCGTTGGGTACGGAACCGTAAAAATGAAATGAAAAACACATTTTATTTTAATTTTGTCTATCTAGGATATAAAGTCTTTGTCCACGACTATTTGATAAAGTTTACATTTTACGTGTACTGTGAGTATAATGACGTACATTATTCACCAGCTGTGGATAATAGGACCTATATTGAAGGTTATTTATGTACAAATGTCACAATACAATAAATACAAATTATCACTGCAAGCAGCACTCGAGCCCTATGCCTGCAATTCTTCATTTCACGCAGTCAGACCTCTAAACCTCTCCACAACGAAGACATACTAATTCATTAGTCAAGTTGTTGTATATATGTCAAAACTAAGTGACGTTTGAAATAATTTATAGCTGATTGCAAGAATTTTAATTATTATACTGAATTGAAATTGAAATTATGTATGAATGCCTATAATCCCTTTCTAAATTGCAGAAAAGAGAAAAAAAGCAAATAGGCAGCCATGGGGACTGCCGATAGAAGTGAAAACAAAAACAAATGAACCTCTTCCAAAATTTGTTTTCTTACTTCTATAGCAAATGGGAATTTTATCAAATAAATTAACCCGCTTGGAAAATTTTGTGGTACGCTTGAGATATAAAATTTTTACAAACAAATTAATCCCTTTTAAAAATTTTATCGTACGCTCATGATGGGAGAAATTTGTCCAAATTAATGAATCCCTAATATTAATTTTACAGCACTTCCATAGTAAATGAACCCTTTTCAAAAATTTTATCATACGCCTATGATGGGAGGAAATTTGTCCAAATAAATCAACCCCCTTGCAAATAAATGTTTCCCTTTTAAAAACTCTATCGTACTTCAGTGGTAAATGGATGTTTTCACACAAAAATGAACCCCTTTTCAAAAATTTTTACGCCTATGATGGGAGGAAATTTGTCCATATAAATTAACCCCCTAAAAAAAGAATACACAGTATACATAGCTCATGGAAAGCGTGACGATGACATATGCAACACTATGTACGCTTCACTGATAATTGTGTTGCATAACCAAAAGTATTTTGTGTTCCATAAAAGCGTGACGATGATTTTTTTCACTCAAAAAGTGCCTAAAGAACTTTTCACTTCAAAAATATTCATTTATAAACAGGTAATTAATAGTGGTGGACAAAATAGAGTATATATGGTATATAATGGCTTATATTCACTTGCCTGCGCACTTTCGTGGTGTATACCTACTTTTTATCTGGTTCTTTTATTATACGTCCATGATCTAATCAATGTATAAACAGAGAAAGTGCAAAAACAAAAAAATATTGTTAAACGTGATTATTTCAGTTCATGTCGCGCCATCTAACAAAAGCTGGTGAAAGTTTTTTAGTTAAATGAAATACCTACATACATTAAAAAAATGTCCTGTAACATTTTTAAATACAATTTAATCGGTTTTGCAGTTTTTCAATGCAAATGTTAAGCAGGAATACAATATTCGAACACAGTACATGAAATGCTAATAAACAATAGCTCAAGTGATTTCGCCATCTAGCAATTAGGTATACAAATATAAGTATAGGTATACAAATATAATATAAGTAACTATCTCTTTTTTCAGTACTTAAAATTACACATACATATTATTTGGTGTTTCAAAGAAATTGTACCCATTGAAACATTTTATTATTTTAATATTTTAACAAACCGAAAACTTATTACCTAGTTGATATTATTAATTCCAACTTCAAGAATGCTTATATGAATGATTATTTATACGAATCAGCATTAACATTGACAAATACGTAATTGAATACAAATAAACACAGTATAATAAAACTCATTTCTTTTGATCAAATAGGTCACAATAATATTCGAAAATATACCTACTAGTCGGTAGCGTTGATTGATACTCATCAATCATCGCTAATAGGTACTTACCCGTGATATAAAATTGTCCCATTTTGTTGATACCACAAAGTTCCATCAATATGTCTAGAATTGTTTGCATAAGGAAACAGGTCCAACAAAAATATGATATATTTTTGGAATTCCCTAGAAATGCAGATTTAAAAAAATACAAAATATACAGGATGTGATATTTAAAAAAAATTATCCATGGCGTCATTATTCACAGGAGGCTTACACACTATGTTTAGTTATTACGTAAAAATCGAACTGTCTGTCATTTGTTTAGTAGAAAATTAATTTATTCCATACTTTATAAACACACTATATAATGGAATGACAAACATAAGGTAATGGTAATGTTTACTTAATTTTGGATTTCAGAAGCTATGTGAAGTTGAGTATCATTGAATGAAAATAATTCCTTCTCTTTTTGATGTAGTCAGAGAACAAAAACTCGCACACATCTACATTCTTATTTATTTAGCTGAATGTATTTCATGTTTAAGAAACGAAATTTTTAAAATTAAATTTTGAACATAGATATTCCGAAGGAGAAACAAGGCTGTATTCTCGATAGACATCAATTCACACTTCTATAGAAAACGTGACGACAGTCAACAGAAGTATATTAAAGTTTACATCATATTTTCCGTTAAATTGTATCTCATTTAATATACCTAATAATAAAATAGATATGAACTAATTCAGCTCTGGTGTAGTAAAATTGTATTAATTTATACTTACATTTCTCTCACATGCTCAAACCATTTATTTGGGGATATGTCACATATCATATGTGTGACAGAAGCAATTATTTCTTATGTGCTTAATTCCAGGTTCTCTAGACACGTAAACGAATAAAATAATAACCATATTTTATAATCTTAATCGCTATATTTTGAAACTAGGAGGTCCACTATATAAATATGTTCTATGTTGATATGTATTGATTTATTTGCTCTAGTAATAACTTGTTTTCCTAATATCTGGCATATACATTTCCGGAGAAAATAATAATTAATAATAACTACCTATACTAACATAAAAAAGTGTATGAAAATTGTGCCTTATTACTGAAGACTTTTATGGTTTACTCTAAACTACCCGCCTTATGTCTACCTTGGGATCAAGGTCAAATCTCCAACAATATTTCAGGAATTCGGAAAAAACACTACAAGTATAGATACTATTTCAATTAATGTAGAAAGGGCTAATAATAAATGAATATAAATTTATAACAAAATGTTGTACTGTAATCATATTTAATAAACCTTTAACAAAACAATTGGTTATTATGAATTCGATTTTAAATCCTCTACGTTATGGGACTTCTGAATGTTTCTGTAAATTCCTGGAACACTAGTATCGACGTTAGCTTGAAAGTCGAAATTTATCGTTCGGAAATATTTTCAAGAAAAGACAAATGTACACGTAAAATAGAATTTACGGAGCCCGCCCTTTCAATCACAAAGTGCCTAGATGCCAGATGTCAGATAAAATCGCAAAAAATAGTAATTTTATATATTTATTTAAGAATAGGAAAATCATACATATCAGAGGATTATAATGTTTTCAAAATATGTTCAATTTAAACAACTAATTTTGATTTTGATATCAAACTTTAAAATGGTTATACTAAGAAAATTGAAGCATGATTAGAAATATGAACATTATAGTTCGATTGGGAAGATGCTCTATTGCCTGTATTCTTTTATAAGGCTTTGATTGATAAACTTCAAAGTAACAAGTCTTTAAACTTTTAAAGTATTGAAAATGTAGCTAATAACTCCCAGTTGATGATGGAGGCTGTTTATAGGTATTAAATAGAAAAAAAGTTTTTGAAATGATGAAATAATATACAATTCCATTTATTGTAGAAAAATTTATGTATCTATATAATTTTCTTGCGAGTTTTTTAGTACTAGTACTTATTTCGGCAACCCTGCAGTAACGAGTAGGGGCGAGTGGGCTCCTACACAATATGACATGTATGTTGATTGAAAGTGTGTCATCCCACTAACTGTGTCTCGTTGTTCCAGCCCCTCTTCATGTAAATCTAATAATGAACCCCTCTGGTAAATTTGTAAATCCAATTCTGGGCTGTTCCCGGCTGAGAGTGATAAAATTAGCTCTTGCTTATTGTAAACCAAACTTGGAAAATTTGCCGACGTAATTCGGTAGTTGCGGCTGGGGCGGTTGCTGTTTCTTGTTGAAAACGTATCTGAAAGGTTGGGTTAAGGGTTATTATAATATACCGTATAATAAAATATATAAATTTTTAGTTCATGTATTCGTTTATTTTTTTATTTATTTATTATTATTTATTTTTCAAAACTTTTATCGATAAAGTAAAGACATTTAATTCCTTTTACCGTAATAATCTCAAAGGTGCTAATCAATTCTTGATATTTTAACAGATTTTTTATTGGCATTCAAAACATTCACGACACATACTTACCACCAAAAAACACTGATTAAATCGTGATATTAGACAACGGAAACGAAAATACAAAAATTATCCGATAAGTATATTAGACAGACAGGTGCTCGGTACTCATCAACATCCCACATTTCCATGTCTTGCACTCATCTCTCAGGATACAGAGATCCTCCATATACATCCAAGTGGGCCGATGATCCAAGAACAATCAATAAATATTCAAAGGTCAAGTGAAACTAATTATCAAAGTAGGATGTAAAGGAAAAATCGTCTCAAAACCTAACATCAAATAATGTAGTAGGTAGTAGTTTTGACATACACTTACGAATTTTACGACAAATAAAGTTGATCAGCCGTTACTTGAGTGCGCCACTGGTTTCGGTTGGTTTTAACCGAAATAATTATGAGAATTAAAACGAACCCGAACAATCTTATACTTTAGATTAACTAATGAATTGACATTGATCCAGAGGGTTAGCTGCGGGGTTTTTGTTTCAACACTCAAATCAAATTTGCTTAGCGTTTTCGGTAACTTCATCAAATAAATTATGACATTTAATACCATATTTTTCAACAAGGGCTGAAAATTTATTTGCTTTTTGAATATCTGCGTTTTATTATGAAGATAAACTCGAGGTTGAATGTGGTTGTATATTTATTACTGTTTATATAAATTTTCTTATTATTATTAGTGTCGGGAATCGTTATCGTTGATTTTTCCTCAGTTTTTCCCCATCTAAATACATCTTTAGTGTTAGTTACCGGACAATATCTTTGGAGAAATGTATTATTGCCCTAAGCAGAAAGCTGGTTGACGGGTTAAGAGGAAGTCGTCGGCTTCTCCAAAAGGATGTAAGGTGTAGGTACTCAATAGATTCTATGTGCTGTAGGTATAAATTTCCACCCCAAAAGCTATCCGTCAAATTAAGAATACAGAAAAATATGCAGTGGATTTTATGAAGTCCTGACAAAAATACTTGTCGTTAGCTATAAAAGTTTGGGTTTTTGGCTACTCACATAAAGGGTACCTACATCATCCCCACATAATTTTAGGGTCCAGAATCATTAGGAATAAATAGTCCTTCCCTGGTTTCATAGCAATATCAGTTTACACTTTTAAAATAAACACCGTATTTGTTTTCTTTTAATGTGTATCCTTTTTTCTACCATTGGCCGTTTCACTTTACCAGGAGTTTTGATTTTAGTGTCTTCATTGAATAATTATACCAGCTTCCAGACTCTGGGTGAAAATAATTCAAACGCCATAGCTATTTTAATTTGAAATTTTCTAGAGTTGATTCCATTTGCACTTAATTTTTATGAATTTTTTTGACAATACAGCTTGTTCTTTGTACAATATTTTCGTGTTGTGTCTCAAGCATGTGAATTTTAATTTACGTTTATTTTTTAAACCACTAGTCAAATTACCATATTAATTATCATCATTTCCACACTTTCAGCACCGACTCACCCACTCAATCTACTTATATTACTTTTGCTGCTTTAAAATTGTGTAGACTTCAAAATATTCTGTTTTTGTCTCACAATCAAATCCAATCAATTTAGATAAAACTGTTTCGGTAAATAGCATTTTTCAACAGTAGTTAAGGTGTAAAACCACAAGATGAAGTACATCTGTATTCGATGGCAACAAAGTAAATGGGGGGCTCTAATCAAATTAACTGACAAAGAATACTGACCAGTGAATGGAGAGACGTCCAGAATAGCTAACACAGAGGTGTATTTCAGTATTTTTCGTCTTAAGAATCTTTTATTTTGCTAATTTTAATGGCTCAGTATTCACTTTCTTCTGAATTTCTACGAAATATTTAAATATGCCGTTTTCATGTCACATTAGACATTCCGCAATAGAATTCTTCTTCCGTATCTGTCTTAAGACGTTAGAAATTTAAAAATCTTGACTTGAATAAAATGATTCTTTCTTTTCTCGAACTGACACCAATAACGCAATATTTAAATATTTTTAAATTCATTGTGTTGTGAAAAATTTGTCCAGAAAACACCACGGAAATTGTAATTTTGGAATTATCGTCACCATCCCTTTAAGATAGGTTCCTTCGTCTTATCTTTAGCGTGTGTAAGATTTAAATTTGGCGTGTTAATTATTAAAACCTGGTATTCTTCACGTTTAGTTTTTTGGAATGTTATTATTTTTAACCTTTGTATTAATTATCCAGTGGTCATAAACGTACAATTAATTAGTGCCGAATTCCAATCACTGGGGTGATGAAGTGTTCTAGCCCGGGACTTTTAGTGTTACAACTAGAATATTGAAAACTATTTATGTGACAAAAACTGGAATAATGAGAAAGGAAATCTAATTCAAGATTAGGTCTAATGTATATTAAGTTTGCTTAGTTCTTCATACTTTTTATAACTAATTTATTTGTGATCCCATGTTGACAATGGCAAAAAGTGAACAGTTTCCTTTATTGATTTGTGAAATACGTTTCTCCCATTCTGCTTAGGCAAATTATTCACTCTTATATTTATCCGGTCAAGTACGTATGGAAAATCATCCTGCGAATCCGTACCTGTATTGAACCTAAAGGACAAGAGACAGACCGGGCAGCTGAAATATGATTTCTGGACATCGGCCCCTGAGATTCTGCTAATGAAAAATGCTATTTGCCATATCTGCAGGCGCCTAACGTGCCCCAGGATCAATAAATTAATATGTTACTCTAGGGACCAACAAGTGCGTTCAAAGTGGTCGAACGAATTAAGTGTTTTTGGGAATTGGGGAAAAATTCTTCGAATTTTCCAACGAATTTCTTTCTGGAGTAAATACACCATATGTATCACAGTAACAATACACAGAAGCAGAGCATTTTGATGGAAATATTATCCATTGCAGACGTGAATGTTTGCATAAATTCGATATTTTTCGTTATTTTAAAGATGGAAATAATAATCCTCAAATTTCATAAGATGTGCTATTTTCAGTTGAAGCAGAACTGTATTCAAAAGGTACAGTTTATAAAGAAAGAAGAAAATTGTTGACAATATTATTTTGGTACAATTTTTTATCTAAAAAACGTTGAATGCTGAATATATTTATATGTAAATACCATAAAGATGTACTGTTCCTGCAATAATTGACTATAACCAGGGATCCACCATCAAATATGCAAATATTCCGTGATTATTTAAATAATTATTATTCTATGAAGTGCACAATAGATCTTTTATACACGTAGTTCCGTTTTTTAATACTGGGGTTATCTAAGATTGATAAGTTTAACAATATTTATCTCATCCTCTGGGAGGCAATTTTAAGAAAAAAGAGAAAAATCAGTGATGAGCAAAATAGGTCTTGGTCTTGCTTTTTCGCAATACCAACACTAAATGAACAAGAACAAGACTCGAATAGTATTGGCCTTGCTTTGCTCATCACTAGGGTACAGTAGTCGCCCGTTACAATAATTTGGCTAGATGATAATTTATTGATTGTAAATTATTAATAATTTATAACCGTGATGATCTTTGAAAGTAAAAAGAAAAATTTATTCAATTTATTTAATTATAAACGAAGTATTAGTTTTTATATCCTTTACTATTAGTTATAATGTTATTTTTTTCATTCATGCCTACATACCAAATGTAATATCTTACTAGGAATGGCCCTGCGTGTAGATTTTTCCCGCGAATTTCGAATAAATAAATTTAGTTGCTTTTAGATACAATTTGTTCTAGCAGCTTTAAATTTGAATATTGAATATATTCGTCACCTATACTGTAAAAAGGTAAAGAGGTATAGAAAAAAATTTTTAATGAGTTTCTGTTGTTTCAGCTGGGAGAAGCAGGACTCAAGGTGGCTTAGCAATGGAAATTTTTGAACAGCATCAAGGAACGCATATATTGCAGGTATTAGCAACAAATTTATTATAACTAACAAATTAGTATGTTTGTATACTTGATAATACTAGGTCTAATTATATTGCTTTTCTTTTATGAATTAAAACCATTTTTTTCCAGTCTTTGGATGGATTCGCTTTGGCTGTGGCTTCTGATGGCCGGTTTTTATATATTTCAGAAACAGTATCAATATATTTAGGACTTTCACAAGTAAGTAATATTTCATTGCCAATTAGTGCAGTTTACTTTTATTTTACTATTATACCTTGTTTTTAAACTAGGAGGAGCATATTAGGAAACCTCAATCACACCACTAAAAGTTACTAGATTGCGAGTGTGTTCCGAAAGGGTCGTGCTCAGACATTAAGAACTAATTGACAATTATGTCAAATATGTATTGTACAACTCGCAGTTGTCGTGGTCAATAAGGAATCAAGGCATTTCTTTATCGAATCATCATTGGCCACGGGACATGCCGAAAGTATTAATAAAAGTCACGTTATTGTTGAAAAATGAATGGTTATAATAAGTAGTTTGATAGATAGAGTGTAGAAGTAGTTTATGTAAAGTTTGTGAACAATTTGAGTAAAAATAAGTATGTAGAAAATGCAATTCTATGTTCAAATCATTCTTCAATAACATTTGAGGCATAGGTATAGCACAAACTAAAAGTAAACAGTTTTGATATCGAAAAATACCATAATATTGTACTGTAATGTATCTAAAACTAGATCTTGAAATATTACAGAAATAAGAATTAACTTAGAAACTTAAAAACAAGCATGGACTATTGATTTAGTTTATCAAATTGAATAAATAATAACTTGGTTGGAATGTAATATTTTGTTAAAAATAAAACAATAAACAACAGACGCAAAAAAGTGGTAATAAAGATTGAACTAATGAAAATTTTTATATAAATAAATACAAAACTGACAAATGTCGTTATCAGTTGTATCAAAAGAGCTGAGTGAAACTTAATCTGACCAATCACTAGGCAGCAGAAATTCCAACTTAAATTCGCACCTCTTAGTTTAAGAACAAAGGTGTAGTACTAAATGTCTTATGTTTTAATTTTCATCATGTCATGTACCTACTTTATCAATATAATAGTTAGATTATTATTACCTATCGATTTTAATACATGTGATAATAAAATATTAATATAATATCCACGTACCATGTTTTCTAAATATTTCGGTAATTGAGAATACGGTTTTAAACTGCTGATGTATTTTTAGGTTACATAACTGTATCGGATATGTAAAGACTGATTTCCTAACAATAGGTACTCATTCTGAATCCTTATTATTTCATTCAACTTTCGTGTGTATTTGGCGACGCATACTAAGTTTCAATTACACACACATTACTAGTTGAAGAATTTAGGTAGACTTTCCATATACCGTCCGGTATTGGGTTTCTCTAATGAATAAAAATAAAAATAATAATCAGTACAATAGTGCACTTTCTATAACAAGTTATGTGGGCGGGTCTGCAGACATATTTTTTTATTGGTATAAAATAAATCATCAAGCCTGTATACAGTAGTGCCAACCTGTATTAATTTAAAAATAAAATTTCTTGGGACATTTAATTTACATTTATTTTTTTTGGCATTGATTGATTGGTTTGGCACCACCAGCCAGAGGCTTCGAGACCTCAGGCTTTAGGCTTTTTGTGCTCTTGGTTTTACCGTTTAAGTGAGGGGACCAGTAACCCTTATCAGGCTCAACAGTCTTTTCATTAGCTCCTTCTAGGGAGCTCTAGTCCTATATCTCCAATGAGACAGTGTTTCACATTCGAAGATAATGTGTGAGACTGTTTCCTCCTCTTCCATGCACAAACAGCTGATAAGTTCCACCCTATATTCCAATTGTATGCATGTGCTTCCTTAGGGTACAGTGACCGATGAGTAATCCTGTCACTTTCCTTATCTGGTCCCAGCTGTTTTACTAGGAGCTTGTTGTGCTCCTGCTTTGGCACGTGGCTCCAGTACGTCTGATGTTAAGTTAGATCCTCCGAGATGTACAACCAAGTGCAGCAGTTTTTGATATTCCAAATACTGGTTCAGGACCAGCAAACGCCGTTTCAGACCCTAGCTTTGCTAGTGTGCCTGCCGTTTCATTGCCTAGAATACCCTTGTATAAGAGTTACTCTATTATGGTTTGCCAGGGTTAAGAGTCTTTGTAGGCAGTCCCAGGCCATTCTAGATCTGATGATGAGGATTTAAGTGTTGCCTGACTATCTTATGGTCTATAACACCTTTCGATAGCAGAACAATTTGGATTATGAATACTTTAAAACTAAAAGCAATAAGTTCGTTCATTTATTCAGAATCTTTTCAGTAAGCTCATACATTCATTTACCTTTGGAACTGAGGTAGTTTAATGCGCATTCGTAGGAGATCTAGCTTGAATATTGTAAAAAAATTTCATTCGAGGTTGACTTTGAAGGTATGAGGGACACGCAATTAAATTCTCAACAAAAAAGGCCTCGTCATTTTTTCTCATCACGCTTATAGTTTCTGTGATATAGTGAATGTTGAAAATATTTTTTAGATCTTTTGAACTAGGTATGCCAAATATAAGAATAATTATGAGAGTTTTTGTAGAAAATATGATACTCATTTTTTTCGTTAAAATATAATCAGTATTGACAGACGAAAACTGAAAAATGCAATTATCAGGAAAAAAATCACACAAAATAACAGGTATTTCCCCGCTTCATACAACGTAATATAAAAAATATTAAATTTTATTTTATTTTATTTTATATTTATTAATATTATTTAATAAAATATAGCTCCTATAACGTTTAAATCATACGCAACAAAACATAGGAACCCCCTTGAAATTGTAAGCTTTGTTTTCATCGAATGAGCCTTAAAAGATCAGCTCCCAAAGTAAATAATGGTGTATGTTTACTAAGAAGAGTCTAAATAAATGAACGAAATTATTGCTTATACTTAAAATATTCATAATGCAAATTATTCTGCCAATTAGCATGTATGTATGTATGTATGTATGTATGTATGTATTTTGGGGTAACATTCACTGAGACCTAAAAGATCTATTGTGCCCCTTACTTCTACTTAGTTTCTAAGGAGAGTCTCAGAGACTAGTAGCTCCTTTAGTGCTATTTCCCGGAGGAATTTTAGGATATCTGCAGGCCTCAACTTAGGTAACTGTAGTCTCCTAGGTACCATACCGTGCCCTAGGATTCCGAATTACTGAGCAGTTCGCAAGTATGTGGATGGGGGTTTCCTCTTCCATTCCACAAAATCTACAATCTTCTTCCTCCACTATTTTGAGCGTTTTAAGGTGTCCATTCAGGCGACAATGTCCCGTTAGGATTCCTGTTAAAACTCTTAGTGCAGTTTTGCTTTGACTTGTGCATTAATTTGATCTCAACAGGTTGTAGTCACCCAGAAGAATCTTTGATTGCCTAATCCCTACTAGATCTTTCCAATTGTCAGATCTTCTCTTTTTTTCGGCTTTACCTATTTCTTCCAATATTACATTGGAGCTGATTCCGCAAAAGGGTTCCGGCCCCCAAAAGGGTATTTCAGTCCCCCTCTTCGCTAGTTCATCTGCTATTTCGTTTCCTTCTATTCCAGTGTGTCCTGGAATCCACAGTAAGGTGACTATATTGTTCTCGCCTAGTTCATTAAGTTTGCCTAGGCATTCCCACATCATTTTGGAACTGATTACACAAGAACTCAGCGCTTTAATGGCTGCTTGACTATCAGACATTATGATAATCCTTCGCCTTCTATATCCTTTGTCAATATTGAACTGGGCACACTTTCTTATTGCGTGAATTTCCGCTTGAAAGATACTTGGGGTTTTTCCTAAGCTTTCAGAGTGTTTGGTTCCTGGCCCGTACACTCCTATCCCAGTTCCTTCTATTGCTTTTGCCAATTAGCATATAATAGTTGCCACAAAAATTCATTTCTCTTATGACATGCTGGAGGTGATGTCTTAGAACCGGCCAATCGATGATTGTGGGCTATCAGAGGACTGAAAAAATTTCAGTCTCACCTAAATAACAAAAAGATGCAGTTTTTTTCATACATTGGGGGCGTTCTGTCACCCCTTCGGAACCTTTGCCAGGGCTAATCATTACTGGTTCCATGAAACTAGCTCATCACAAATTTCGAATAGGATACAGTTTTAAATCAGTAAGTTTATCTTCATAGCCACAAAACACACATTTTCATAATTATTTTGGTAACAGTTAGTACTCAAAACTTGTCGTATACAAAATTTTCCCCCATTCTTTCTTCAAAGTGGTTTTATAACCCCAAAAGTGCAGTACTATAATTGGAAAAACATTTTATTTGATTTTTAATATATTCAAATAAACAGTATTTTTTCTGTACTCGATGATTATGGACAAAATTTACATAAGAATCAACCAGAAATGAGGATCTGATATTCACATAAGGAGTACATGAAGTAACCTTAGCTAATCTTTCCGGACACGTCACGATTCTATTACGCAGTAATCATGGGCTATTAAATGGACAGCTGTTTGGTTTCAAATAAATTATTTTTTTTGAAAACGGAACATAGGTAATTAAAAAGTATAATTAATTGAAAACAATAATGCAAACATTCAAATTTATGACCATGTACATTAATACAATTTTCAAACCTTGTTAACAGATTTCTTGTACATGCTACTATGATCATTTCGGGTGTTTGAAGTACGACAAGTTTGTCTGATTTTATCCCTGATTTCATCAAAATCAGTCGGGGATGTGTCATAAGCTAAATCTTTCAAGTAACCCCAATTATGGCAAATTTGTTTTAGATAGTTTGATTCGAAACGTCAAAACGTCTTGGTACACCCTGTATATTGGATATTTTTAATCGCTGTTGGTGTTCGAAAACAATTATTACTTAGATATGATCACGTGTTTGTGAACTATGGGAAAGAGTGATTAATTATAAAAAAGTGAAGGCAGCGTAAAAATGAAAATATGTGAGTCGATCATAGGTATTTTCCGTAGGTGATAACATGTGCGTATTCTTGTAAGGTCGGCCATTTTCCCTGCAGTTGCAAATACCCTATTGATTATGGGCCCCGCCAGTCCTATTATGAATGGCGAGCACGCTGCTGCAGAGGAGAACGTGAGGAGCATTCTCCAACGAGGCAGTTGCTGCTTCGGGAGGCGGCGAACGGATAAAATGTATACCGTACATGTCGAGAAACTACCAGATCTAAAATGAATTTTTTTCAGGGGTTCTCACGATGAAAACGGACAGTATAAGCTTGTGCGTTAGATTGCTTTTAACAAGACAGAACTTATAATTCATTTGATCGCATCTATCGCAAAAAAAATATTTGATGTGTTTTAAATCTGCAAAATTTGGCGTTTTTTAAGTATCCAGAAAAGCTCGAATAAAAATTAATATAAACAAAAAATATTTAATGTACCTAGATATTTTTAATGTAGCTCCTCAAAAATCCAACGTGGATCCATTATTAATTGTCTTTATATGGTTTTTTGATTTTCCATATTTTATGTTTGTGTCATTTAACCGAAATATTTGTATTAATTGAGCATTTAAAAACACTAGAACGTTTTTAAATGAGTTTCTATTAGCTTATTTCACAATAAGCAAAAAAGTAAAAGAACCTTAAAAAAACCTTTAAAAGTGTGAAAAGAAGACACAAAAGGGCATTTTTCCCGTTGGCTCCTTGTATATATAAATTCTAGAGGATTCTGTTGTGCCTCTCAAACCCGATATTGAGATAACGTCCGTTTTTTACTGACTGAATCAAGCAGTAGCAAAATAACAAAGGACTAAGCACATATTCCTGCTTCACAATTTGTGTTCAAAATTATTGTGCATTGAATAAATTGACATGTCAACTTGCCAAACGGGAGGAAATCACCTTGAAAAACCTGCAGCTAAATTTTAAACTCGTATTTATAAACAAGACTAAAGCTGATCACGTCCCTGACTGAGCTTCAGTTTTTAGACACATTTTATTTCGAGGAAGAGTCAAAAACGAATGCAGAAGGCCGTGGTCAGCCTTGCGTCTTGTTTATAAACACGGGCATTAGTCAATAATTACAAATATAGGTATCTGGTCCTTCATTGTTAGTTGTTCATACATGGCCTTCACTAACTGATAAATTATCTACCTACTATTCTAATGTAACTATACATAATTAGTTAGTAAAATGACTACAAAAAAAAACAGGAATAGGTCTATTTTTGCTTAAGTTCTTTCCTAATTTCTAAATATTAACCTAGGTAGTAGGTACGGCTTCCACCTTTAAATTTATACTTTTATGATAACTTGAACAGCTTCAGACAATATTTTCGACAACTAGATAAAGAATTGCAGTATAAAACCAAACAGTACCGGTAGATCATCAATATCACAATTACTGTGTATACAAGACACATACCTACACGTTGTCTACGTATTTCTACCGAGGAATTTAACTCAAACTCAACTCAAATTTCTCGTTTTTCTTTTATATACTGTATTCAACTGTTAGTTTCCTCCAAATTAACTTTCGAAGTTTTTGACTTGTTCTTTTCTTCAGGTTGAGATGACTGGAAGTAGTATATTTGATTATATCCATCATCAGGATCACTCGGAAATCGCCGAACAATTAGGATTAGGTCTTTCACAAAACCAAAGTTTGGCCTCACCGGAAAGTGGCTCGGAAGAGAGCTCGTCGACGGCAGGAACAAACAATCCCGACGGTAAGTGCAAGTGAAGTTTTTTTATCTCGTTTTAGGTATAAATTCTTGAGGTATTTCTTAATTCCACAAGTAAATGTTTAGCAGTGAGTCCCCATCTACCAAAAATGATAATTTGCATCACAATATTTTTGTTGTCAGTCGTCCAAGGCTTTTAATTCTAGAAATAAGTACAGTAAGGGTAAAAAGTGCTGCTACGTCTAATATCATAATTCCTATAATATTAAATATAAGCCCTAATTTTATATTATTTTGAGAATTACATAGTTATATGAGGTGGAACTTTAGGAAGAAGCAAGTTACAAAATGGCAATATTATAAACACAAAAATTACATATAAACAGCAGTTGATGGAGCCACCTGCAAAGAATAAACGGTTGAAACTGAACTGCGCCGAATTACAAAAAAAATTATCCCGTACCCGAACTGCGCCAGGTATTTTTCCTACATGTACTTGATCTAATATCTCTTCTGAGTTGCGCCAATGTTTATTTTATTTCAATTTAGGATTTGTTGCAAGTTCTATATTTAAACAAAATAATAGAATAACAGAATATTTGGATGCGATGAGCAGTTTTCTGATTTAAATTTTGAATGGAAGGATTCATAAGTGTTGGTAGTTGAAATTGGCCAAAACTCATCACCCTTTTCGTTACCTTGCTATTGGCATTTCTTCATTCTTCAATCATTTTCCTTGCCCTTATCTAATTATTTCAAAAGTTCTTGGCCGCGTTCACTTAACATAAACCGTAACTTTATTTCTGACATTTTTGCTTATATTTTTTATAACACCTTACTTAAACTGTCACAAAAGTAAACCTAAATCAAACAAATAAACTTTCCAGTGGTCCACCAAAACAACAGACCACCCTACAACCCTACCCCTGCAATTACAACAAATAACCCGATAATTACAGGTGGTTTTAAAATAATTTAAAATGAGATATTAAAATTCTAATCCGCTGGCAGCAGCTTAAATTTAATTTCATTACTTTTATACCTGATGATTAGTGAGAATAAACCATGGAAAACAAAAACATTTCATGGAAATATTAAAAAAGAAAGAATAATCAAGACCAAAATAAACAGGGAAAAATATTAATCGACTCACTAAAAAGCATAAAAGACTATTATTATGTTATGTAAAGGTAGAGCCAAATTAATAAACCAAATTTAGGTTATTGCCACCAGACCAATAAATTTATTTGCCTCCCTGTATTTTACCATTTTACATCCTAACCTAATTACTAACCTAATTACTTTCTTATTCCATTATAGGAATATTCACTATTTTTTAGAAAATGTTTTAAATCGTCTATTACCTACCACTTAATATTGCCACAAATATATATTTCTTTTTTAAATATGACTTGAGCGTTAAAAATCGTGTATCTTAAATACTATTTCGATTTTAGCGCAAAAATGTCAATATTTGTTACAATATGATCGCTGAGATGTGATAAACCGATTTCGGTTCGCTTTGGGTTGTAGGGACTCTGGTTAACCAATTGGTAGGTATGACGTAAAGTAACAATTACTGGCGAAGTCGCTTGGTACAGCCGATTGATGAAATTGACATTTATGTATTGCGTCGGAAAAGTTTTTTATTGAGTTTTCCTATATTTTCTTGGAGTTTTGAGTTAAATACTTATATTTTTGTATGGTTGAAGTTGTGTAAAAGAAAGGCAGTTCTTTGTTTGCTTCTTTGCGAAGTACTTATTTAAAATGAGAAGCACTGTAGACTTGCTTTCAAGCAACCACTTGAACATTATTTTCAATGTAAACATAACAGCAATAACCCTATCAGCATTCCTTTCACGAACATGTCATTTAAAAACAGATGGTTATTATGAAAACTGGATTGGGAAATACCTGGAACAAGATTTTTTCGCCCATATGATCCGTAAAACATTTTATCATTTACTTTTGGAGGTTGGTTTAAAAGCCAGCTTCTTGCCATTTATAATAAAATCAATAGAGAAAAAAACAAACAAATAAAACTTAAAGAATTTTGGAATATTGGCCAAAATACAATTCGTTCCAATGACTTTGTTTATTTACAAATTAAAAGCAAGACAAAAACTACTTTAGAAAAGGATATAAATCTACCAATTTCAGTAACCGTGCTGCAGATCTCGGTATGTGATTTTTTGACAAACCAAAAAAGGTACCAAAAGGCGATTTCGGCCCGCTTTGGTCAAATACACAACAATCGATTTCGTTTCGAAAACATGTCAAGCTAACTTTGGCACACCATTTTTGGTCTGTCAAATCTCATACCAAGATATACAAAACGGTTACTGAAATTGGTAGCTTTCTATCCTTGTCAAAAGTAGTTTTTGTCTTACTTTTTGGTTGTAAATAAACAAAGTAGCTGGAACGAAATGTATTTTTGGTATTTCCCAATTAAATTTTTGGTAATAACCATCTATTTTAAAATGACTTGTTCGTGAAAGGAATGGTGATAGGGCTGTTGCTGTTATGTTTATATTGGAAATAATGCTCAAATGGTCGCTTGAAAGCAAGTTTCCTTTTAAATACTTCGTTCAGAAGCAAACAAAGAAATGCCTTTCTTTTACCCATTTTTTACCATACAAAAATATACTCGTATATATTCAAGTCAAAACTTCAAGAAAATTTAGGAAAACTCAATAAACAACTTTTCCGTGCGCAACACATAAATAAATGTTAATTTCATCAATCAGCTGTATCAAATGAGAACCAAACGATTTCGCCTGTAAATGGTACTTTACGTCATACCGGTGACGTAGGACTTACCATTTGGTCAACCAAAGTCCATACCACCGAAATCGATGATATCGGTAAATTGATGAGGAGGAAATGTACAGTTGTTTTTGAGTTTTTTTCGTAATAACTATTGTTATGTAGAAGAAGACAATAATTGTAAGTCTAAATAATTTTCAAAGATGAAACATAAGAGAATTTAGAAGAAATTAATTAGAAATCCTTGTCAATATCAACGGAAGAACAAATCCTTTTGATAACGTTTCAAGAAGTTTGGGAACAGATGACGTCATACACTCTGATTGGTACTCAATGCCATGTGACTGATTTAGTTAGATTTTATCTATTAATATTTATTAAATTATTTTAGCATGAGGAAACATTGTGTTTTTTTACTCCAGGAACCCAAGGACACAAGTCTGTGTTCCATTGGGTAAGGGTGTGTCTGCATATCAGGCTGAGGAATACGCTATCTTGGAATGTGCGCAGATAAACCTAGACAGAGGTTATACGGATCGACGCATAACCATATACACCGACAGTCAGGCGGCAATGAAGGCACTGAGTGGATATACCATTAACTCTTGCTGCTGAATGTCGTGAATGCCTTGCTGACTTAGCAAGGCGGAACACAGTGTGGCTAGAATAGATTCCGGCCCATTCTGGTTTTGAAGGCAATGAAGGCTATTGGCATTGGAGGCTGTGGAAGGGGCGGCTACTCCTTTTAACGGCCCGGGCCCGACCTTGGGCCTCACAAAACAAACAATCCGTAAGGAGACGAGGAACTGGTTGAGAAACCAGCACCTTACTCACTGGAGGGCTCTACAGGGTCTCAGGCAGTCCAAGCTCCTATTGAGGGGATGGACTGATGGACACGCTAGAGCTGCTCTACAACTACCAAGGAGTAGGTTAAAAAAGATAGCAGGACTCCTAACAGGGCACTGCTGTCTGAGGAAACAGCTCTGTAACCTAGGTTTAGAGGAAAGCCCCCTATGCAGGGGTTGCGACATGGCTGACGAAACTTCGGACCATGTGCTCCCGTATGTCCACATTGGGCTGTGCTACGCAGGCGAATCTTCGGAGTCCCTGTTATGGCCTCTGGGGACTTATTCACTGAAGAGGATTGAGTCCTTCATAGAGGGACTCGGCTTCATGGATGCATAAGTAGCAGGAATGGCACAATGGGCCCGCCAGTGGCCTTAGTGCCGGAGCCTTGGTTTGAGTTTGTCTTGGCCTAGGTTCGCCTGACTAAATTAGTAGTAGTTGTGTTTGTTATCATAGATAGTTAACAGATACACTCCACATCCTAAAACCACACTAAATCTTTCTATTTGCATATCGGCGTTTGTTCAACATTAAGCAAACTATAAATAATATATTATTCATAAAAAAATATCTTGATCTAACGACGTCATTGTTTTCAAACCATTTTTATTACTTGGATTAAAAACAATAAATGTCTGACGTACCTATTTTCTAATAAGTCACAATTATTACCTCTTATCCCGAGTGGGCGTAGACCGTATTTACTTACAAATTTTATACTTCGAGGTACGTGTTACCCATTTTGAATAAGTGGGTACCTTGTACGAAAGTTAAACATAAAAACGGTTACTCCTACCCATACGATAAATAAAGACACTGTTTTTAAATCCAGTGTAGGACTATACTATTTTATAATTTTTTATGAATAAAAGCTATTGAATATTTCAAAAATAACTTCTATAAAAAGATAGATAGATAGATTTTATCAGGTGGCTTTTGGCCTATTCCACTGCGACCTTTTCAGATCTATTGTGGTCCTCTAAACTCTAGATTACATTCTCCAGCCTGACTCTTTTTAAAAAGTCTATTCGCGTGGAGACTGAACCTTTCATATAGCTCTCTGCCAATAGCAAAAACCGCACATTTGCCAGACTATCGCACTGATATAGAATGTGTTCTGCCGTTTCTTCTTCTAGGTGACAAAACCTGCACATATCTTCGTTTGTCAATCCCATCAGCTTTAAATGCCTATTGAGCTTTCAATGCACCGTTAACAGACACACTACAGCTTTGACAGTTTTCCTATCTTTGGCCATCAGATCTGCTGTAAATTTTGGCGAGTGTTCTAATACTTATGAACTGTTTCGCTTGCCTCTGCCCTGGTGAGTTTCTCCACCATTTCAGAGATTTGTGGGCGACCCACTTCTTTGTTTGTTTTCTTGTTATGGTTTTTGCAACGCCGCAGAATAGTTCCGGCTCAACCAATGGCATTGATGAGCCTTGTTTGGCCATTTCACCCGCTTTTTCGTTGCCCTCATGCCCCTCGTGCCCCGGTTCCCAGGCTACCGTAACATTGCTACGCTCTCCCAGTGTGTTTAGGGCCCGCACACAATCCCATACTAGCTTAGAATTGACTTCTACGGAGTTGAGTGCCTTTAGGCAGTAACAATTTCGTCGACAAAAATTTTTAATATGACCTTGAAAGCAACCTGTACAATACTCTATAATTGTTTTTAAATTTGTTGTTAATTTTTTGTAGTTACCAATCAATTATTTATCTGCAAATAGACAAATCATTTTCCTAACATGGATTTAATGAAAACGGTAACTAATAACAAATTGTTAATTGACTTCACTACGTTTATGCTGTTAAAAAGAAGTTTGAAGAGATTTGTTTTGTATAAATTAGCGGAAGAAAACTTATTTGATACGGATCATTTCTTTGTAAAACTTAATTGATTCTATTATATCCAGATACATACTTATAAAAAAAAAAATATTTTTCTGGTTTTACTACGAGCAGACACGTGACAAAATTAACGGTCAGTGGCTCACACCGTTACCAGCCGCGGTCTGAAAAATAGGCCAGGCCTTGAACTAGGAATAAAACAATCTCCGAACAACCTATAGCTGGTTTCTCTTCAGAAACCACTCTATGGTACTTATACCGGTGCTAGAAAATTACAAAAATAGCCAAATCGACGAAGAAGCCTTAGTTCAGACTTCTTCGTCCAAAATATCATCCCTCTCTTCTACACCATCTTCATCCCCACTCCAAATACTAAATCTACGAAATCTCTCACCCAAATTCTGTTCTCAGAAGGTACTTTTCATCCTTCTCAACAGAAACGAAATCCTAAGAGGCCAGATATCTTATGTAAAAGCCAATCGAAATTGTACCGCCCTCCTCAAAATTCCGAGGAACAATCCCCTACTCCCAGGAACATTCCCGCCAAACAAAATTCTCCCTAACTTCTCTTTCGTCGACAAGAATATTTCTAACGACAAGATTTATGATCTTCTCAAAGACCTCAATATCTCTTTAAAAAGTGCTGCAGAATTATCTCAAACGCAACCAACTCTCTCACCTCTCTAATCAGGGTCATTACCCACTTAGAAACACAACTTCACTAGGCACTTTCCAAAGTAATTTTCTTTTACGGCCTTAATCACAGATGTGAAATATCAAATGTCAACCCATTTCCACCCGTCCCGAAATATTGTACTCGTTGTACAAAATTAAGCCACTCCGTCACCGAATATAAAACCAAGCTTTACACCTGTCCTAACTGTGGTAACCACAAACACAGACAAATGCAACAATGCCAAAAAACCTTTCTTGTAGACATTACAGAAACCATCCATGTCATCCGACTTCCCAACGAGAGTCCAAGTAATTCTCGAGATAATTTGCGTTATCTTCCTCCCGTAGGACGGTAGTCGAGACTCTCCGATATCTCATACTGGCCTACTACAATCACAATTGCTCTGTCCAAGGACAGGGCATATTTTAGCTTCACGTTCATCTCCTAACCTCGGACATATACTTCACCTTACCACACCTACCACGCGCCGAAATAGCGGAATCCACGGAAAAGTGCACCGAAAACTTAGATCTTCACAAAAAGTGCACGGAAAAGCAACAGACCATCGCAAGAGACGAGCTCCTGACTGCGAGGCGATACTACAGTACAAAAAACGCACTTTTCAGTGCACAACTTAAAAATGCACTAACACCCTCCGTTTCCTATTCCGGGATGATGCATGCAGGTTTTCTGAGGTTTTCCCTGATGCATCTTAACTGCAATGATCGGAAATTAACCAAATGGCCATCCTTGGGTGGTGCACAGCTACAGCTGTCCTTACTCCGACCATCAATTCACTTTTTATTCAATCAAACCCTGAAGAGGACTAAATCTCCTATAATAGGGTGGAATTAAAATGTTTGCAATATCCAATGAAGGATAATTTAAATTTCAACAGGTAAAAAACCTCGTCGAAAGCTGGTACTTCGAATTGCACATAATTTTACTCGACCGTACCTCGTTAACGTAAATAGTATCGATTTCAACGACCTCTGCTAAAAACATATCCATGGAATTTGGACAATGTATATAATATATTGCTGGAAAAGAGAAAAATAACAATAATAGACACTGACTTGGTTTAATAAAAAAATATATAAAATAATGTAACTAGTTATGTATATATAATAATCTGAGTTATTTACTAAATATATTGTAAAGAAGCTAAGAAGCTTTAAAATATCTGGATATGTCTTAGGTTCGTTATTCGTGATTCGAAGCTCGGACAATGAAAACTGAAGTTAGCACCAATCATCGCCAGCGGAAAATACTGCGATTGCGAACAACGGGTACTCGATATGTTAAGCCGGTCAGAAAAGCTGTTAGCCAAGTTTGACAGAACTGTCATAACTGTTAAGACAAATTTGCTGTCACCATACGTGTCTTCTCACGGAGTTGTCAATGTCCTATGATAAAATGACTTATCGAATTAAAGTATAGTCGCAATAATCAACGGTATAGTTTATACACGAGACGTTAATTCTTACGGCCTAATATCGATTTAGGCGCAATCAAATTTAAACATAGTAAACAATTATTTTTACTTTTCGCTGGAACTGTTGACTTTTTTTAGGTTGAGTCAGATATAACGTAACCATTTTTATAATGTAGGTACATAAGTATTTATTTAAATATATAAGTCTACAAACTAGTACCCAGTAGAAAATGAAACATGAAATAATAAATCACCTTTATTTGAGCATTTGCCCTGAAAAGGTGAAAGTTAGCAACTATAAGATCAATAAAAACACAAAATAAAATAAAAAGTGTATTCGATAATATATGCATATGCACACCTTTACATATATTTTTGATAGCATACTCTTTGCAGTCACACGACATACAATCACACAAATCAAAATTACTATATAAAAGTGTATAAAAATTATCCCCTGTCATTGACTTAACTTTAAATTATTCAAATTCAACTTTTTCCACACTTTCAATTAAATTTATGTATTGTTGTAAACTGGACATTGCACTTTTTGATTTTGTTATGCTCTAAAATAAAATTTCAATTTTAAAAATATAAGTAGGTATCACTTACTTATTCAGATACTTCTCCATTATTGAAACTTCGCAAATTCAGTTTCACTTTTAATCGCGAAAATGTTTAATAGGTCATACGATTTACACAAGTACGACAAGGATAATATGAACAACCCTATTTGAAAGAGAGAGACAAAAAAGGCATTTTACTCCCATGTTATACATATGATTTTTCCGCCTCCCTCACATAACAACATTTTTAAATAATTTATTTATGAAACTAGCAAACAAACTAAAACTATGAAGTAGGTACAGTATAACTCAAAGATACATTATAGCGTAATACACTTTGAAACTGTTAATCTGTCAATGGACCATAGCATACTACTTATATAATATTTCTGTCCTAAATTCGAAAACCGGATGTATCTATGAATTGAAGTCAAATTGTTAATGTAAAAATCGTTAAATTAAAACAACAATTCACTGATTTTTACCATTTTGCAAAATACAGGGTGTTCTATGAATAAACGGTAAAATTTATACTTATATAATATTATATAGTATAGGTCGTCAATGCCGTATAAGTTATTTCATTGATTGACATACCATGACGTCACTTTTACTTTTCCTCCCTAGGGAGGAAAACGACTTTGCTTCCTACAATGAGGCCAGGAAATGTATACTTTGGATAGAGGTAGGCAGAAAAAAACTTTTCAACAGTACAGAAGAAGCATTACGCGCACTTTGCAATAAAATAACATTAACGTCTTCTAGTTTATACGATATGAACAATGAAAAAATCAATCGATTTAGCGGTTGACAAGCGGTATTTTTGGTTGTTCAACTGAAATCGTTTGAATTACTTACGTAACTGTGACATTTGAAGGATTGACATACAGTTTAAACGTATCAACAGTATAATCTGAAGCAAATATAATAGCCATTTAAAAAAAATGACAAGATCGCTAGTTTGCCGCTATTAACTATTCGGTTGTTCAAAGATTTCAATCAAAAAAATGTTTTCGTGAGAACTTCTCGTTCTACGTGTAATTAGGAATTGTAGTAAAGATGCATTTTCGTATGTATCATGAATGAAACAGTCCAGAAGGTCGGTACTCATAAAACAATTCATTCAGATGACACTCGAGATAAGGTTTGTTATGTTTTCAGAGTGTACCTTCCTTAGTAAGGGTTAGCAACTATACCTGACTTAAATTTGATACGTGAACAAGTTCTCAATGAAACATTTAAGTACCTAATAAGACTATAGGAAGTTGGGTATGCTGACAAGATAGAACATTTTACATACTGAACCAGAATAATAAAAACCTATTGTTTATTTTATTTATTACCACAATTAATTTCTATCCGATTTGCTCTTATATAGTCTTGACTTTTTAAATTAACAATCATCTCATTATAATCATCAGATAATAAATAAACTCGCATTTATTTTATGAAAAATGGCTTTTAACCTGTATAAAATTCTCTTCACTTTCGTTGGTAGGTATGACTTGCAGCTATATATGCGAATCTTTCAGTTACTAATTGTAGTTCTCCTGTAGCAATCCATTAGATTTTGATTTATGTATGATTATGGTGTTGATGTTGAAGAGCTTTTCGTTATTCGATGTACTATGTTTCTTCGTGGCTATGTATTTGTATGCTGAGGTTTAGAGGTGTGTGTCCGGTATCTACAGTTACTATTGCTCGATGTAGTGATATTATTATTTTGTTCAAACTCTGTGCATGAGCCAAGAGGAATGCAAAATGAACTGTGGTTATTTGAATAGAGTATAGACCACTATTCTTCTTCTAGTAAATACCAAATATTTTGCAAACTACTACCATCCGTACCTAACTATTTAGGTTATTTAGATTTTTAAAACAAAAAAAAAACTGATAGGAAACATTTTTCAAATGTTGCAGTATAAGCTCCTACAGCTAAAACTAAAAAAAAAAAGGAAGTGTATAAATATGTAAATTGACATATTTCACCATACTTAAAAAGTTGTCCTGGTTCAGAAAAACGTATTTTGGACTGCTCCTAGAAAGTGGAAAGTGGTTGGTTTTTATAACGACGGCTGTTGATTGTTGTGTTTTTTATAATAAATCCTAAACAAAATATAAATGTATAATTTATCTTGACTTTTTCTTTACAAAATTGTTGAGCAGAATGTGAATTATTTTAAATGAGATTACAATTAGAATTATTTGCCACTCGCCCCTTTATAGTATTTTGTAAAAAGTTTGAGCAGTAATGATTTACTCAATAAACTACAGTTAAGTGTATGTAATATTATAACTTAAAATAAATATTGTATATCAATAACTGTGAGTAGTATAAATAAATGTACTAAACGGCATGGGGAACGATGCGCAGCAAGCAACCCGGCATTCCTGGGCGTGACACGTAGCGTCAACACGGAATAACAATTGACCACGTACACAAGGCGCTTTCTGCATGTTAAAACCACAGTTTCCTGTCAGAATCATACAACTCTATGGTTCATAACCTCTTAAGACTATTCGGAACACCCAAAATGATAAAATTTATTAATCAACCTCGTCAGTCCCTGTTAATCAAATTCCATTTGAGAATATTTTACTAATTAACGTGGAAATTTACATCTTCAGTTCAGAAGTCTTTCCATTCCATCACTCAAATTCAAATGAAACAGTATAAGAGTTGTAAGAGTTGTTTATATATTATTGATAATTGAAATTTTGGCATTAGTAGCTACAAAACTTATATATGGTTTATTTACGATAAAAAGACGATGACGTCATTCTCAGTTCCTTTCCTGCTTATCAGAATAAATATAAATTTACCAACCGTAAATACAATGTGTACTTAATGGATAGGGCAATTTACAGTCAATGGGTTGGCAAAACTTCAAGACATTGTTAGATCAATTTGTAAAATTCTTCAGTTTAGTTTGACATTTATTGACATTTGACAGTCTTAGTATTCACAAGCTTTTTTTTGGAGCTTTTGAATTAATTGTTTCTTAAGGATTTGAAAAAAAACAGTCACTTTCATACCTAATTATTCTGACAAATCGGCAGAGTGTAGTTAACCGCATTAAAAAGATCAATCAGTTAAACAGTAAATGTCAAAACATAGTAACATCTTTGTTGAGTTAATTTGAAAAAAGCCAAATGGGGGGCCCGTTTTTTCCGCTTAATTCAGTAAGAAATGTAAGTTAAACTATTTATATTCATTATTATTAATATTAATGTTATATATTTGAACGTAGAAGATTGAAATATATTAATGTAGATGAAACTTGATATATTTTCATATAGAATTATTGGTTACTATTTCTTGTATATTATCCACACTTTTCACATAAATATCACTTATATTAAATAAATCTGAGAATATAATACAAGCCCTTTATTTGTTAATAAACACCTCCGATTTATGCATTACGAGGCACAGGTCAATAAAAAAGAAGACTCTAGATTGACATTTCTAGTTTTCTTAAATTAAAGAAAAAAAATTACATTTTGGCAACGTCACAAAATTTTGTCTTGTAACGTGATCGTCTTTTTATCGTAAATAAACCATATATATTTATCTACACTGAATTCGTAAAAAAACAAGTTTATCTTTCCAAGAAACCTCAAGAACAAGGTACGATGAGGAGAACCTAATGTTCTAATGAAAAAATAGATCACCCTTGTGTCTAGCTCGTCGGTGACAGTCAAATTTTTTCGAATCTACTGGACCGATGAATCTCTGTGCTCAAACACGGACATGTAAAGTAAATAAATAAATTTTAAATATGGGAATTTTAAAATATAATATCCTATAGTTTAAGAAGAAATATTTGCTAACTATTTGTATATCACGAATGTTTGTGGGGATGAGGCAATAATACTAGAGTGTACTCTTTTAAGAATGTATTTCCGAGCTTAGTATTCATTTTCAAGGACTCATTCATTCATTCAATTGGGTTGTGCTCAACAGCCCAGGCACTTCAACTGAATCTTTGTACCATTTCCCATGTTATCTACTTCCATTCCAGAAGTTTTATGTCTTCTATGTAGGCCACTAGCTTGACTGGAAGGATTTTCAGTAGTTGTAATGGTTGTATTATTTCCTCTCCAAAGTGCTTCCGCCTGAGTCCATGTAAGTTCTCGCAGAAGCAGAGTATGTGTTTCATCATAGAGTTCACATTTCCGGCACATAGGTTCACTAACTTTGCCCATTTTGTGCAGATGTTTCCTCAGGGTGCAGTATCCAGTCACCAGGTCGGTAACTGTCTTAAAATGTCTCTTACTCATTTTCAATAGCCTGGTTGAGAGTTCCTTGTCTACCTTGTTCAGTAAACTCTCTGTATGGAGGTGCTCTTGTGTCGACCTCCATTTGAGTTGGTGTTCCCTATTTAGTCAGTTCCCGATTTCCCCTCTTATGCCATCTTTTGTGATTCCACAAAACGGTTCCGGACCTATGAAGTTTCCTTTAGAGCCCTCTATAGCTAACTGGTCAGCCATTTCTTTACCTGCAATCCCCCCATGTACCCATATTAGATACACTTTGTTGTCTTTTGCCTGCCTGTTGAGGGATTCTTTACAGTTTTTTACCAGTCTAGACCTAGTGCAACTTGGGGACATCCTTTAGTTGTCCTAACGGTGTAGGTTGTACCATGCATATGTGCTGTTATTCTCCTATGCTCGAGCATGGATCCTATTCATTTGCATGTAGTGCTGTTAATCCCTCTTTTTAAATGATCTGTTTATTGATGTGTTGTCTAAAGCACCTTCGATGTCTAGAAATGCTGCAAGGGCTACTTATTTATGATTCAGGCTCCTTTCGAGACCTGAGACCAAATTACGCAGGGCAGCTTCTTCTGATTTTCCTGCTTGATAAGCCCATTGTAGTCTATGTAGAGGGGTTCTTTTAAGCACTCCTTCTTGAAAATACATTTGTAAAACTTCTTTTATGGTTTTCACCATGAATGATGTCAGACTGATCGGTCGGTAGGATTTAGTCTGGGTGTACGTTTCTTTTCCTGGTTTAGGAATAAACAAATGAGTTTACATCTGGTAAGATGGGGTCTGAAGATCTAATTCATGAGTTCGCAGTCCTCTTTGGTTGTCTTTGTTTTTGCAACCGGTCCGTTGTCATATATTGACTCTATCTTTGCCAAACCTTGAAAGTGCACACTGAGAAGGTGCTCTAGAGCCTCTGCCTCAGTATTCGAATACTTTCCGTTCGGCAACTGAATAGAACCAAATTTGTTAGATGTGTCCCTTTTGATAATTCTGTTAATTCTGACGTCAGGGACACCTTGTTTGTCCTCACAGAATTATCTCCAGGACCTCTCCTTGGATTCTTTTATTTTTGTATTATATGCACCTAGTTTAGCTTTATACGCTTCCCAGTTGCCCGTCTTTTTCGCTTCATTGAAAAAGCGCTTCTTGCTTCTTTCCTTAGCGATGTCAGCTCTTCATTCCACCAGACGGCTTGTCTAGAAGAGCTACTCTCCTTTATCGGCCAGTTATTATGATAAGAGGTCAGTGTGGTCTGTTGCAGCCATGTAGCTGCGCCCTCTAAATCCTCAGCAGTTTTTTGTCTGCCTAGGTGTGTACGGATTTTAGAAAACAGGTCCTCTTTATAAGATACCCAGTCAGTGCTCTTATGATCCTTGGTATGTTCTAATAGCCGCTTTTCCTACATAGTATATTTGGTCATGATCGGATAAAGATGGTTCATCCGGTGCATGCCACTTGCGTATCATCTCCCTGACACGTAAAGTGCATAGGGTAACATCTGTTAATGATTCCCCCCTTGATGTTCTAAATGTAGGCGTACTACCCACATTCGCAATATCAAATTCAGTGGTACATGAATAGTCAAATAGTTTCTTACCTCTGGTATTGTTGTCTTTGCTGCCCCAACTGCTATGGTGTGCGTTGGTATCAACCCCTACAATGACATCCAGATTGTGTATTCCATCAGGTTCTCCATGTTAGTCCCCGGTAGTGGTTCAGTGGTTCTTCTAAATCGATGGGAAGATACAGAGACACTATTATTGTCTCTAGTACTACCCCATCTATTTCTAGCTTAATCTTAGCTGCAACCATGTCACCCGTGCATAGTTCCATAATCGGCATCAAGCTGTATTCGGATCTATAGCAAATTATTAGTATTAATTAATTATTATTTTAGTACAATCTCGGTTCTCATTAACAGTCCCATTCCCCTAATATTAAGCCTCAATATCTTACCTTTGTTTATCCAAGGTTCTTGAATTAGAACGATGTATACAGTGTATAAAGTTTAATACTCACATTTCTAAGTAATATTATAGGTGAAATAGTTTCACTCGACTACAAAATTTTATGTTGCCTTTGTTAAAATTAAATAAAATTATAACATAATTACCTAGTAGCCACCAATTTGAAACAGACGTGTGATATGATTTAATATAATTATGTTTCCAGCTCAAATTAAGCATTTACATTTCAAAGCCGCAACCCCTTGTCATACAAACCTTATATTATTTGATTATTCCAACATTCCTTACTACCATCATCCGTAAAGTTTTCGTTTCTTTTTGTTGCAGTGTCCACACAAATGACGTTAGGAGCAAATCCACCCTACAAGGGTCTCGACAGAGCGTTTTGTGTTAGAATGAAATCAACATTAACTAAAAGAGGATGTCATTTTAAATCATCAGGTTATAGGGTAAGTCTATACGTATTTAGTTGAAAAAACTTAGTAATTTGATTCAAGTTCAAATGACATCCTGTTTTTCAAACCTTTGGTAGAAACCCAAGAATATTATATTCAAAAGTTCAATGTTCTTTTTGGTACGAACTTGGAATTGATTCGTGTTGCAATAAGAACCTGACAAATTAATACAAATAGAAAATTGTCTTAAAATCATTATATAGGTACATTGAAATAAAGCTGTTCAACTAGGAATTAAATTTCTTTTTCCATATTCTTTTGCTTTTCTTTAAGAAGATATTTGCACTAAAAATGCATAGGATCAAAACATTGACAGCATGTATGTATATGGGGATGATTCGCAAGTATGTCGATTGAGGTTTCTTCTTTCATACTACAGAATCTACATTATTCTTCCTCCACTATTTTGAGCTTTTTCAGATACCCTACTCAGGCGACAGTCTCCCGTTTAAACTCTTAGTGCAGTTTTGCGCTAACTTAGGTATTCATCTGTTCTCAGATGGTTGTAGTTACCCAGAAGTATCTTCGATTGTCTAGCCCTTCTAGATATTTGCAATGGTCAGCTTTTCTCTTCTTTCGGCTATTTCTTCCTATTTTTCAATTGAAACATTAACAGTAAATAATAATTTAAAAAACGAAAAAAACCCGCCTTTATAGCAGATCAAACTAAAAAGTTAATAATATATACTTTCTAATTATTAAGATATTATTCAACGGGAATAGAAAGTCTAATAAAATTAGATAATTTTACTTTAAAATTATAGTAAAGTGAAGCACAAAAAAAATAATGTTAAAAAATCGTGCGGTACTTTGTTAAATATTTATAATAATAATAATCTATGGTTTATTTACTATAAAAAGACGATGACATAATTTTTAGTTACTTTCCTGCTTATCAGAATAAATATAAATTCACTAGCCGTAAATACAATTTATACTTAACGGCAAGGCCAATTTACAGATTACGGGTTGGCAAAACTTCAAGACGTTGTCAGATCAATTCAGCAGTTTTGACACAATTGAGGTTGGGTTAAGCATGTCATTTATTGACGTCGATCAGACGTGGGTAATACCATTATATTATACTAATATGATAAAGAGAAAAGATTTGTACTTTTATATATAAGGAATAAACTTAAAAACTACTGGACCGATTTAAAAAATTCTCTTGCCGGTAGGAATCTACATTATCACTGAGTAACATAGGCTATATTTATTACTAGAAAAAATTAGAAATCCCTACTAAAACCAACCAAGCCTTTGAGATATAAACACACATTTGATTTCTGCCTTATGAAGTACAAGCGAATGAAAAAGAGGAACTATCACATTTACTTTTCCAGTTTCCTTTGAATAAAGAAAAAATCTACATGCTGGCAACATCACAAAATTTTGTTTTGCAACGTCATCGTCTTTTTATCGTAAATAAACCATATATAGGTACTAATTAAATATCTAAAACAATAATTTATATCAAACATCTCACGATTTTTGTAAATTATTTTCATTTCTACGATCCAAAGTAAGCTTTTATACATCCAAAGATAACTAGAAAAATTAATTTTCCCCAATCTGTCATAATTTGACAGTTCTGACGCTCTAGAGCTACTTTTTCCCATATTCCTTTTTTGTTAATTCAATTAAGCATGGAGGATGGAAAAGAAGTAACGTGGCTATAGTTTATATTAATATTGATGATTTAATTTTCAATCAAATAGAATCATTTCGAAAAACTACTAATCAGGTTCAAGAAAATTAAAATATTACGTCAAATATTTGCAGCACTACTAATTTTTTTTGAACCATCGATATCTGTTGTTATCATTAATAACTGTCAAAATTGCACATTTAATTTCAACAGTTTTAATGATAAAAATAATTTTAGCTGGTTTATTGTGACTATACTATTTTGAAGTATTGAAGTCAAAATCACGTTAAAAGATTCCTCTAGAGTGGTACACAGGTACACACAAGAAATACATTTATCGTTAATCCTAATTATCCTGGTCAGGATATTGGAACCAAAGATAAAATTATTGTAGTGATATGAGTGAAATGACGTTTGAAGATTCCGTTCTATATAAAAAACGCAATTTAATTTATTCCTTAGGAATTCTGGTTCAACAAATATCGTTCTTCATTATATTTCATCAATTTTTTTAGATTCTTCAAAACAATAATGCTATTTTATTTATATAATATCCGTTCGTATTTATAGCTATTTGTAGGTAAGTATACAGGGTTCATATGCAAGTGTGTATTGGATAAAGGTGAAATTTTTTAAAAATTTCGAAAAGACAAACAAAAGTTTCGATTCCTTCCTTCCTATTAAATTAAATTAATTGAAACATTTGAGTGAGAAACAATTTAAATTTTGATGCATCCGTGGGAGTTTTAAAGGTTTGTTATCAAATATATCAAAATATGTTAAAAACATTCCATACAAGTGCATCATTGCATCAAAATATATACGGTCTGTAGTGTACAAGTTAATTTTTTTGCAGGTTGTATTAATCTTAAGCAGGTTAAGGCCGCAGTATACATTCTCCCACACACGAAAATCTCAACCTCCACTCTTAGGAATGGTGGCGCTCGCCATAGCTCTTCCTCCTCCTAGTGTACACGAAATTAGATTAGAAAGTGACATGTTTGTAACTAGGATAAATTTCGACTTTAAAATAGCACACTGTGAACCGAAGGTGATGGATCTCTTAGAATATACACCCGAAGAACTGACCGGCAGAAATCTGTACTCTTTGTGCCATGGAGAAGATGCCAACAAACTGAGAAAATGTCATATTGACTGTAAGTTATTTTACATTTTAAAAACCGAAATAACCAATTTCACTTAAAGGCACCCCCCCAAAAGTTTATAAAACGCGTATATTCAGAATAAACAAAACAAAAACAATGTTAGTTAAGAAAAGATAGGATATGCTAATTTTGCTTAAATAAAAATTGCTTATAGATCGCCCGATTTTTATAGATTTTGGTGTGAAAGGATCTTTTGATGCGGCCGATATTATGGTGGTATCTCCGCCGAAGTTCTAATAATACAATTGGGTGACTATGATTTAATAAACTCGTTTAATTTGAATAATCTTTAATCATTTATATCATAATAGAAATATCATAACCAGATCTACTATCACTAAATGAGTAGAAAGTTTAACGAAACTGGTGCAGTGTAAGATTTATCCAAATTATGGCGCAGAAAACCTACAGTAACTGAAGACAAACCTTTAAATGTTTGTTTCATGTTAGAGGTATGACTACATTTGAGTAGCAGAAAAATTAGGAATTTTAGAAAATATAGAGTAAAGGCGATTGCAGCAAATGTTCAAAATGTTGTCCGTTTACTTCAATACAACAAGCCATGAGATTTTTAAAACTTTGCAATACATTTTGCAACATCCCTGGATTTGGAAATAATCTCAGGTATCATACTATTTTCCTATCAATCTAGATAAGCCGGACCATTTAAGTTTCCCTCCATGAAAAAAGGAACAATTGTTTTGTCACCTATCATTCCAGCCCCTACATACAGTTTTAGTGGATATTGGGTGTGGAGCTCGCGCATCCAACGAGGAATGTTACGTGACCAGTATCTACAGTTATGCCATTAATAAAAAAGTGGCTTTAACGCAAAACAAAACATTACTAAAAAAATTTGGATCTTTTTGATTGTAGCATTTTCCCCATCATTATGTCTACAATCTCTTCACGTCTATCGAAATCATCATCTAACAACTCTTGAACTAATCTTATTTTGTATGTATGGAATTTATTTTCACGTAAAATTTTCATTACGGATGTTTGCGAAATATCAAGTTCCCTGGACATTTGTCTAGTACTCAAGTGTGGATCGTCTTCTAACAGGACACAAACATCTAAAGATTTGTTTTCAGTTTATGCTGTTTTTCTGCGCCCTGATTCGGATAAATATTTAACAGACCCGGTTTCATTAAACTTTTTTACTAATTTACTGACAGTAGATCTTGTTATGGGATTTCGGTTAGGATATAAACTATTAAAGATATTCCACGGTTCTTGCCGACTCCTACGCATATCCCCACATCATTAAAATCTCAATTCGCTCTTTTTCAGATATACGATCCATTGTGACTTTCAATAAACACCAACAATACTAATTTATTGAAATGTAAAAGCTGTTATTGTATTATATATGTTTCATTGGAATTTCATATAGTTGATATATGAAGACGTTTTGTAAGACCGTCTATTAGTCCGTCTTTCTTCAGTGTAGCAGACAAATTCATCTAAATGTAGCTATAACTCCGAAGTCATGTCCTTTAGGTACCATTACATGGAAGATATTCAGTATTTCTTACCCCCATATCGCAAGGTCCTTGCACACCAAAATCTATGAAAATCATGCGATGTGTTCCCGGGATAATGAAGGCGTTCCATACTTAAAACTCACTGTGTATAATAAGAACCCACTAATTATAGTTAAATATCATTTGTAGTTATTCAATAAATTAAGTGAAATTTACAATATGTTGGCTCAACAGAATATCTGAATGTATGTTTTTTTCTTTTCGCAGTAATAAATAAAGGACAGGTCCTTACACACTACTATAGGTTTATGAATAAAAATGGCGGATACACATGGGTACAAACTTGTGCCACAGTAGTGTGTAATTCAAAAAATGCCGAAGAACAAAACATTATTTGTGTAAATTATGTGATAAGGTGAGATCATTCAATTTTTTATATTTTTGTAAGATTAAAGTTGATGAAGGGATATTGGGATATTACAAAAACTAGAGGAAATTTTAATCTAATAAAAAATATGTTGATACTTTCAATACAAATTATTCTGGAATTGTAACCACAAAAGTATGTAGTCAAATGTTAACTGGGTTGAAGAAAGTACAATTTATTTGGTGTTTTATATTCATTTAATTTGGATTGCTACACATAATCATCACTTTATTGTTTTTTGGGTAAGTCCTGGTTTCCTCAAGAATATAATATTTATATACCTACATATATACTTGTTTTGATGTACATTCCGCATGCCAAATTTAACATATTTTAGTCTACTGGAAAACCGAATGTTTGAATACTAAGTATATTAAGCGATTTTAAAGTGTAAATATGGATTATAAGAGTTACAAGAATTCCTAGGAGAACTTCAGATAGGTAGAATCAGAAAAATAGAATTTAAAGTAGAAATTATGACTATACCTCTATTTCATTATTAGATACTTGACTTTCGTACTTGAAAATTATATAAGTAAACAGTATTAACTGCACATGCTTTGAAATATTTTATACAGATTTCAGTTCCCAATTTCGCTCAAGAATTTCCAAAATATGCCACATGTGGATATTAAGGATTGATTATTTTCAAATTTACAGGTGTGTGGGGAAAAACTGGAAAATAAATTTATATCATTATACATTATTACACTGTAGCATGAAGCCATCAGCTTACACATTTGACATTTCATTGCCAGTACCTCAAATCATTATTACCGCGTGTTAATGAAAATTGTGTTCCAATAAAAGTATGTTAAAAATTTGGCGACATTGTACTGGATGTTCACTTGCACTACATTTTTCGACTAACCTAAACATATAACGTTCTGATTTAATCATATTATTTTTCGTTTAATACTTTCAATTCAATAATAAGGTCAAATTACCTTTTAACCTGTATAGTAATGAGCAAAGCAAGAACCAAGACCAATACCAAGACAGTCTTGGTAACGGTCTCTGTCTGCATAACCAAAACAGATTTTGCTTATCACTAAACCTGTGGATATTCTCTGACAATTACCTTATATTGGCAAATTTACAAGGAATAGTACCTTCCAAAAACCTGTTGCAGCATGTGTCTCATCAGGAAAGAGGCAGAAAACAACTACTAAGCACAATACTACGCCTACAAAAAACACTGACAGAAGAATGATAATCAATTAAGACATAAAATTGATCAAGAAAACAACGTTAAAGGACAGAGGGTAATAGAATACGTATACATAGAGAAGAAGGTTAGAAGAAATTATTGAATAGGATTATAAGATGGAAACTGAATAGAGACTAAATAATAGGAAGAAAATATAAGGTAGGAACACCAGGTGCTGGAGGGCCATCAGAAAATGAAACTAGACTATTGGGGACACAAAATGATAGACTAAAAAAATGGAGAAAAGTTACAGATGCAACAATAACGCAATAAAATAATAAATAGTTAAGAGTGACCCATACGCTCACCTGGAATAGATTTTATGATCAGTACTGACTGAATACTGATTTTTATTCTCTAAAATAAAATAATTATTACGGCACTGTAGCGAAATTCAAAGTGCGATATCTGTAATGTTTGCTTAAATCGTGACTCCATTGAGAAACTTCTAAATTCGAATTAGCAAAGGAATCGTTTGGGGAATCGAAGTCATTTGAATGGAAATAAATTTTAAAATTACAACAGTCTAACATGGCACTGGTCATGAAATAACTTTGATTCGAATTTAATTATCCCATACTAAATGTACTGAATATGTTACAATGTAGGTATGAGTATTTACATAGTATACGCAAATAATTGTGTCAATATTACCTGTCAAAACAAAATAGTTGATGAGTGTCGTAATATGTCAGTAAGGCCAAAAACTCAGGTAGTTCCTAATCCTACGATTCTGTTGGGCCTAGAATATGAAATCAAGAGATTAACTACTAGCAACCCTTAATAATATTTTAATGCAATGTTAGGTAGGGTAGGTTCATTTATCCACTCTTGAAAGAAAGATTAATCATAATCATCAACATGACAAAACAATAAGTAAACAGAGTGTGAGTAAAAGCCTAAAAAGAACAGCTATAAGTAGATGATCCAACGGAATTTTTGAAATAATGCCTAATGATGAACCCGTCATTATTATTTTTAACCTCTTCCGAAATTGGACCAACAGACCTATAGGATTATATTGACCCATTTTCAGCAACGGATTATAGCAGGTAATTTGGCCCAACTGAATTTTCTCCATGGATGTTTAGCACTCTACAAAATTTATTTTAATTCAATACTCAATTATTGAACTGATTGAATTTTCATGTATTGCTTAAGAGAGTTTGAACATTTTTATTTGTATATATAAATCAATTACTGTCTTATCAAGTTACGCAAACCATCCTGTCAAAACCACAGGGCAACATATTTACGTCACTTTAAATTTTGGAAAAGAAATTAAAAAGAATTAAAAGTGGCTGCAAAGGGAGCAAAGCAACAATAAGGGAGGGTGTGCTAGCAAGAGGGTAAAGTTGTTGGGGTAGGTAGGAAGGGCCCACAGGGACCTTTTCATCCTGCTATGACCTCGTGCCTCGAGTCTTAACTCATTTTTCTAATTTAAGGATGTTATAATTTAAATCCTCCTACTTAGAAAGATATAATGAAACAAATCGAGTGTTAAAATTAACAGTGAAAAAAGATATTGAGTTTCGAAATGATTTCATTATGTATATGAAAGGAGCAAAGAGTTAAAGACAGAACATTAGTAAATTGGGTTAAAGTTTTCTATTTTCTATAGGGCAATACTAATGTTGAAAATAAGTTCAGCCTGAAATAATAGTGAAAGTTCCAAGATTTTCATTTTACAATTTTAAATATTACAAAAAAATGTTTAAAAACTGACTAAGAATTTTCTCGAAATTAATTCTCTAAGCATACTTCAGTTGCTCCTGTACTACAATTACATTATTTAATTTACACTACACTTTTTAATAATGAAAGTATACTACACTACTTCAATGGACTTTCAGCCCATCGACCAATAACTGATTATTCAAAAATCGGCGATGTTAATATTAAATTTAGCGATTCACTTTTAAAAAACATTTGTATTGCTTTGGATGTATGTATGATGGGGTGACATTCACTGAGACCTAAAAGATCTATTGTGCCCCCTTAATTCTACTTAGTTCCTGAGGAACGTCTCAGAGACTAGTAGCTCCTTATTTCTCTGAGAAATTTTAGGATGTCTGCAGTCTCCAACTTGGGTAAATATCCCTCTTCTATCCAATAATCTCCTAGGTGTTGTGCCCTAGGATTCTGAATTGCTGTGCAATTCGCAAGTATGTGGATGGAGGTTTCTTCTTCCATGCCACAGAATCTACATTATTCCTCCACTATTTTGAGCTTTTTCAGGTGCCCGTTCAGACGGCAATGTGAGGATCCCTGTTAAAACTCTTAGTGCAGTTTTACTTTGACTTACGCATTAATTTGATCTCAACGGGTTGTAGTCACCCATCAGAATCTTTAATTGTCTAACTACTAGAGCTTTTCAATGGTCAGATTATCTTTCCAATTGTCAGATCTTCTCTTTTCTTCGGCATTACCTATTTCTTCCAATATTACATTGGAGCTGATTCCGCAAAAGGGTTCCGGCCCCCAAAAGGGTATTTCAGTTCCCTTCTTCGCTAGTTCATCTGCTATTTCGTTTCCTTCTATTCCAGTGTGTCCTGGAATCCACAGTAAGGTGACTATATTGTTCTCGCCTAGTTCATTAAGTTTGCCTAGGCATTCCCACACCATTTTGGAACTGATTACACAAGAGCTCAGTGCTTTAATGGCTGCTTGACTATCCGACATTATGATAATATATGTTTTATATAACTTTGACGGTAGCATGACCAAGTAAAACTGAGTACTGAAGTACATGGTTTATCGTTTCCTAATGAGATGACTTCGATCGGAGAACAAGCTAGATACAAATATTTTAATTTTCAAATGTTGTAAATGAAGTTGGTGCGTATTTATATATCGTTTAAAAATTGAAATTATTTAGTAGTATGGAATTTTTTACCTAAGCTAACAGGTTCTACCCCTCATTCCTCTACTACTCTTCAAATTAAGATTATAAAGTACAGTTTAACGTTCATTATCGATATATTTCCTTGCAGTTAATACAGTGTCACAATATCAATCTAACAGTTTAGATATTTCCGTTTAGTTTTATTAACACCGCCGGTGAGGTACGTGCTTGCAGGACCGGCGTCTAACCTTGCACACGGAATGGTAGTAAACTCCGGGTGAATCGATTCGTAAAATCGATTTGGTGGAAATTCCCAAGCAGCATACTTAAATATGGTCTACGTGTCGTACTTTTGAAATGGACCTATGGCATCTCGCATCGGGACGAAGGGGAAAGCTACGTGAGCTTTTCGAATACTCCAGTCATGGACGACGTTCTCTTCGTCAGAGTCAGACGCTAGACTATAGGTCATCCAATATTCCAGTACAGCTGTGTCACGTCGTCATACGTGTTCGGGGTGCTACTGGTCTTATAATATCCTACCCCTTCGATTCAACACAGATATAGGTGTATCACGTGCCCTTCTCTTATGGGTCAAATTACACATTTATTAAAATCAACCCAGAGGCGAAGAAAATGCGGTTTTCCCTATTTACGTATACAGAGGCGATTTAAATGCATATATATATATATATATATATATATATGTATAAAAAGGTACTCTTGATGTTCGTTTAACTTGATAAATTATACGTCATTACAATACAGGGTGTTCAAAATGTGGAAGCTCTTGATATTAGATGCCATTTTATGACGGTTTGATTCAAATTGTTGGTAGAGTAAAAAACTTCAAGATATTTCTTAATTATGCGCTCTTGGTATATTTTTAACACAAATTCAAGTTCTTGCTTGAATCAGATGAATTCTAAACATATTAAATTTATTCGAACACTAATCGAAAGAAATTTTGTTCCAAAAATTATTTTATCAACCAAGTGGTTTGTGAAATACTGGCTTTGGTCGATGTAAACAATAAAATTACATCTAATATCTGTAATTCCCACAAACTCATGTGCACCTGTTTTCATTACAACAAAAAAACAAAATTAATAAAATTTTGTCTATATAAGTTGGCTAGACATTTGCCTATCTTCACATTGTATAAATTCCTGTAATCGACTATATGATACTTTAACGAGTAATGCAATTATCAAACTGCAATATCGTTCTTGAATTTCATGTTTCTTCCATTTAATTTAATAAATGTACAGGATTTTTGAGAGATAACCTCATTTCAATTTGTACCGGAAGTAAAATTGAACAAGTTTATGTTACAGCCGACGAGAGTACGAGTCTGTGGTGATGGATTGCTGCCAATTAGATGACCCGAACCACGTAGTAAAGAGAGAGGAGGCGAGCAACAACGACCCGGAGAACGGATCACCAGACGCCGAACGTGGAGGTACGTTGACGTACCACCAATGCTAGTATATATATTCTAACTGATTATGTGGTCAGATGACCTGAACGGCGGAGGGCTAACCAACCCACCCCAGGACTCCAGCCAGGACTTGGAGGACGTTACCCGTGAAGGCAGCACCAACGAGAATGAATCTTCCACGCCACCAGAGCCCGGAGATCTTCGGACACATCGCATGGATCTAGTGACACAGCTTCAGTCCACCCCCATTGTCAACGTCAACAAAGATCATCGGAAGTCCTTTCCCGCCCGAAGAACAGCGAAGAGAAAAAACACATCTTCGGACGATAATGAAGAAGACGACGCAGCAGCGACTCATCGAGGTTCTGCAATAAGTCCAGCTTCTTCTTGCCATTCCACCAATGGTACCCATCCCTTAGCAACGGACTCCACTACCGAGACTAGCCCCAAGAAACTTGAAGACACAGTCAGCAGCGTGACATCAGTAAAGGACCTGGAGAATGCCATGTCAAAACATCTTCCCGCCTGCAAGTCGCCTATACACCAGCCAACCGATTTCAGCACAGATGCCCTTCTGAAACAGCAGCAGAAGACTACCATCCAATGGATCGGAGCTCACCACCAGCAGCTACAGCAGCAAGGGCCATTACCTGCCTCGGCTCTGCTAAGGCAACTTTACGCTAATAGAGAAAGTGTAATTCGGGCAAACGTACAAGGCAGCAATAGATCTGGTAGCTCTCCTGGTTATTATCCCAATGACAATCAAGTAGGTGTAGGGGCATTACCAACACCTCCTAGCAGCGAGGGTTCTTCGTCTTATAGTGAACATCAGTTTTTACTGTCTCAACACCAAAACTATCCGACTAGTTATTATATGGATTATCATTCTATGACTCCCCCTTCTAGTGTATCTCCCCGTGACAAACATCAACAATTGCATGGAGGTGTTGCATTTGACTCAACGGTTCCTTATCAAGATGTTTTAAGACATCAATACTCAGACAGCCCTCTACCTCTGAAACCTCAAGTGTATTCGTATGTAGATCAACCCCAATTTTATCATCATGGTTCCACGGGGACGGGGTTTCATTTGTATCATTCAAGTAAAAACACACCTACTACTCCAACAAATTGGTATCCGCCATCATAGTAAAAATAGTTTAACCTATTTTGACAATTAAATATCATTTTTTTTCGAAGCGATAGATATGATGCCAACCTTTGATTTAAATGCTTAAGTTGTCTCATACTTTTCAGATGCAAGTAGTGAGAAAGTTCACGCATAGTGTGTCTGTTCAACTATTTTTAAACCAAAGAAAGTAATAGCTAAATAATACAAAATAACATGAACAAAAATGTAGTTGGACTTATTTAATAACAATTTAATGCAAATATTGTAGTATACCGAGTGTATCTAGTACCTATTATGTTAATAAGCGTGTACATATTACGAGATAGGTACATGTTATTTAGTATTATTCGACCTGAACAGTGTCATTGTCCGGATTTTCCATTATATATATATATATATATTATATATAAACAATATAATTTTAAATTTTAAATTTGGATACAATTGAAGCTTACACTTTTCATACTCATAATTAACTTTCTGCAAGATGTAAGCTACTTAGCTGCTGAACTATATTTTAATGGTTGATATGAAACAATGGACGAGTTCTATACAAGGGAAATGCTGCCAACATAACTAGCAAAAAAATACCGAAAAAGGTTAATCGCTTTAGGAAGTGGTTTTTCCAATCAATTTTTGGTTTTGTCTTATATGTTTTGAGTCTCTTTACTACCCATGTTGTACCCGAAAAGTTTGGAGGTCTTTTTAGTTTGGGGTATTTTGCATCTTACAGTTGACGAAAAACTAATGTCAGCTGTCAACACATATACGTATCATTAAGGTATTAGCAATTATTCAGCATTGTTTGTTTGTGTTTCTGGTATATTATATAATTTATATTCTACCTTTGTCTACTAGCAGTGACAACCAACCTCTGCTACAAATAATTTGTGTGACTCTGATCTGCTCTTATTATTGCAAATACCATCAAGAAGAGTTATTCTTCCCTCATTTGTATCTTCGTTGTGATTATACTACTATGTTACCAATATTATGATATCAAATTTTTTTGGTATTGTGTGCTTTCTTGTAAATTTTGAAAAACCTTTGGTTAAATAAAATACTGTAATTAAAAATTGTTTGATACCATATTTTGTGGTTTATGCAACTTTTTGGATAATTACCACACCAAATTGCTGAAGAATTTTATACAAAACCAATAATTGAAGGTGTAATTAAAATATAGGTATTGCTTCTGTTAACACTTGTTATTTACCTAGTTAAATCATAAATAGAAAAGATAAAAACCTCACTCTATAAATACATGTTAGCTTTTATTTATTGTTTCAAGAGATTTAACCACAAATAATACACGAGTTTAATCAGAAGCAGGATTTATTACATATAAGTAAGTTTATCATTCAAAAATTATTAAATCATTAATGATCGACTACTACTCTGCACTAAAAATGGTTTCAATTGAGCAAATTAATAAATCACATATTGTACTAGTACAATAATAGGCTATTTCTACAGTCTGTGTTGCCAAAAGTAATAAAGTTATATTATATGCTTAAATAAAAAGAAAATTAAAGTTTTAAACCAAACAGATAGGACTTAGCCCCCGAACAACTTTCATGGCAAACATTTCTGGACAAATACATTTTCATAAAAATTTTTAGTTTTGTCAATTATTTGCTTCATTTCATCAGAATAATGTTAACGATTTACAGGAACTATGAGTATACCACTTGGATTCCAAATTATTAAATTACAATAATAACATTTAATAAGGGAATCATAAATTTGGCTTAGGTGGTCACTGTCGACACATTGTGAACCTCTTCTAAATGGCTTTACTGTTACTCTTGAATCATTATCCCTTTCAACAACTTCTGGATTTACCTTTTTAATATTTTCATTCACTATATAAATAAATAGGTATATGGCCTTTATTGAAATACTGAGGCAAGGGATGTGATGGAAATCTTGATCACATCAAATTTTCTTCAATCACATCAAATGTACCCTTGTTTGAACTTGGGATTTGAAGAATATTTCTCTTCATATTATACCATTTTCCTTGGTCTATGCCTAGAAACATATTGTTTATTCCTCCATTAACAATGAAGTCGTTAATTCTGAAGAATTCAAATATAAGAACAATGAAGTAGTTTCAGCCATTCAACACACCTCTTAATGAGTTCATCCTTAGACCCAGTTTGTTTAAGGGACCTACACTCCGACCACCTTTTCAATTCCTTGACAGAATGGTCCTGTAACCGTACATTTTCATGCAACAGTGCCCCAGGTACAACCGTCGGTAAAAGCACTACTGAATCCATGTCTAATTGTAAACTAATACTAGACTAAAGATAGGCTGTAGAATGTCTAATAACTCTTCTCGAAGATATTTGCAACAATAAAAGCAGATCAGAGTCACACAAATCACAAACATGGGTAAAATAAAAATTAGTATACAATATACCAGAAACACAAACAAATAATGCTGAACAATGCCTAATACCTTACGTATATGGGTTGACAGCTATCATTAGTTTTTCATCAACTGTAAAATGTAAAATACCCCAAACTAAATGGATCTGCAAACTTCTCGGGTACAACTCCAAACTTTTCGGGTACAACATGGGTGGTAAAGGGACTCAAAATATATAAGAAAAACCAAAAAATTATGGAAAAAACCTCTTCCTTATGCCACTAACCTTTTTCAGTATATTTTTGTTCGTTATGTTGGCAGCATTTCCCTTGTATAGAACTCGTCCATTTAAAACAGTTTTAAGGTTATACACCTGTCAAAACTATAAGCCATTTCGAATTGCTTTTTGGATCGTTAATGGTTCATAAACGATGACGTCAGTCCCTCGGTTGGTTACGACCCATTCGAATTCTTCGTAAACGAAACGGTTGGTTAAACGGCTGCCTAGTAAAAATTAACGTGCATCATTTCACAACAATTTGTTCACAAGTTTAATTCAGTTTGTTTTTGTATAAAGTGGGAGTCTTGAAATTTCATTTGTGCTGCATTTGATGGAGTTATTCCATAAGCAGATAATGTTTTACTGAGTACTGCTCTCGTAATGTGATCAATGGTAAATCCATCTTCACTTAATAGTGATTTCAAAGTTGCTTCATCACCCATGAACCGAATTACTTTTCCATTAATTTCGAAGCCCACTGCACGAGATTCCGTCATCATTTTCAAAAAACGCGAACACACTTAAAAACTTTAACCTCAAACCAAATGTAAACAAAACAGTAATGCTGGGAGAATCGGAGAATAGAAAGAGATAGAACAAATAACCAGAGAGCGGACCGTCAATTTTCGGTTAACTAACCTTGAACCAGACGATTTATGACGTCATCAATCTGTCATTCGAATGCGGTTGGTCCAAATATGACGAACCAACGAAGAACCAACAGCAGTCGAAATCGCCTTATATATATTATCAGGACCAACAGCCTCCGATATAAGCCACTTTATCAGAAGTCATGTCAGACTTGAATAAATCAAGAATCATCTCTTTTACTGGAAAATGCATTAAACATACCTAATTAAAAATAATATCTGCAACTGATGTATGTTCTCAATTGTTAGCATTACAATGTTATTCTTTTTTTAACCATTTTATAAAAATGGGACTATTGCAATGGTCAATTGAACTGTTTCTATTTTTTATTGCTATTAGAGAACCTTGATCCATAGTGTTCTAATCTTTTTGGCTGAGACGGAAGGATACTGGAATCAAAAATTGAATTCAAGGATTTAAAAATTTTATTTTAACGGATACCTAGAAAACGAGAAATACATATGAATATTGAATTTTAATTCAAACATATTGTTATTTTATATTTATTAATAAAAACGTTTTTGTTATTTTTGAAGTGTCAATGGATATTCTTGCCAATAGCGTTCCGTTTTTAGCTGTCAAAAAGTTGTTGACCCCAGTGAAAACTCAAAGATGACAATAAATTATTTATTGTCTATAGTATTCTGGTTTCCACTACAAACTTAGACCAATTCAACAATTAAGCTTAAACATCTGCAACTTTTTTTGTATAATTTTGCTCAAAGATAAATTAGGTTACTTTTAGTTTAAGCTTTTGTTTTATCTCTACAGTATGTTGGATACTACAAAATATTTTATGGCTATTTCAAGAAACTTATTATACACTGCTTCTAATCAACGTTTAACCACAATGAACTTTTTAAAACTCCATTAATTGGCCAAGTCAGAAAAAAGGGACTGGTTACAGTAAATTACAGCTAATACAACGAATTTGTCATGCAACACGAACGTTTATTCTTTTTACAAAATAAAGTTTATCAAGTATGCAGAGCAGTCTCAATTACATAAATAGTCTCATGGTCCAGTAAATCAATATAAATCAATTTAAAAAAAACACAAGTAAAATAAACATTTATGCTTTACCCATTATAAAAATGAATTTTTAAGTATAGGTATAGGTATCTGATTCTTTTCGTTGGTTGAAACACTATTTATAAAAGTTGCTCTAACTCATCTAACTAGGTTAGGTAATTTTGAACATACCTGACTATTTCAATTTAATTCATAGACTAAACTAGGTACAGAACTTTTATTGATCAAAAAGAATAAAAAATGAACAAGAAAGTAGTTCAACGTATTATTTGAATATTATTTTTTATATTTTGATCTTATAAGTATTAGTTTGTTGTCTTGGAATTGGTTCATAGGTATTTCTTTTATTGTTTACAATAAGTAAGCTTCAATTGTAAATAAATTCTGTTTTATTTTGATTTTATAGTTTCTGTATACTGATCTGATATGATACAGCATTCTGACTAGTAGGTACAAAAGCTGTAAATATAATTTTGTTGAATTAATGTTATTGGTTGTTAGCGTAAGAATGGAGATAAACGACCCACAGACGATGCAATTTGTCGGACAACAAATTGTACGATCTTGGTTGGTCCAACCGTTTGAACGGTAATTGCAGCATGTGTAGTGTTGTAGTACAACCAATCGTATGCCGCGGTTGAATCGTACGGAAGTATAGCATGTTTAAAAACCTGTCAGTCGTACAACTCGATTGGATATACAAGTTTGAACGTGTGTATTTATTTTGTCGATTTGCTAATTCGATTTCATTTATTGTGGTACATTATGCAGTGATATTGTCCTATAAAATCGTGGAAAACAGTAGGTAGTTTTGAACTTAATTTTTGCTTGTGGAATGTAACATCTAGATAGTAATAATAATTCCAACAACCCATATAGCAAAATTACATGCCATATGTATATACAGCCGTACATATTTTGATGGATATGTATATGCAGTCATGATATGTATAAGCTCTTGGCAGTCCACGTCTATATCATTGGTACATAGGTACATATAATCTACTTATGTATATGCTATGTATATTCAATGAATGTACTTGGTTTTGAAGAGAACTAAACTTCACGGTTTAGTCAGCCACTTTTGTTAAAGGCATACTCTTCTTCAAAGCACACTTCGAAATTGTATCTTTCGAAGTTTTTATTGTAGTTAACCATTATATCTTATTACTAAATTTATTTGAAAAACATAGGTATATCCATATATGTATGTAAAATGTACATCCATAGTATATACCTGGTAAAACGTATGTACATTTGTGTATAGGTACAACATATATTAAAATTGTACATAGTACTTTGCTATATGTATATGTATACATAGGTACTGATATATGCAATGCATATACATTAAACAAACAGTAATGTACATCCATTGTACATTACTGGATATTTATATTTTATTTCATGTATATGCATGGATATTTTTGATTTGATATGTATATTCATAACACATCTCCAACGTATGCTATGTGGGAAAATTCAAGATAACGCTAATTACGAAATTCTTTTAAGAAAATTAAAAAAAATCAACCCAGCAGCACTTTCATCCAAAAACGACTACAACAGCTACTTATTGCCTTTTGTAAAATAGTTGGTGTCATAGTGAGCAATATCTTTACCAAACTAGTGGTAGGTATTACCGATTGCTTTTTTCACGTCTATGGACAAAATTCTCTAAGATATGTCTACGACTTACAGTACAACCTATTGTATGAACGGTAATACAACAAATTGAATCGTTTGTGGGCCATTTAAGGTGTATATGGCAATTCATATTCTAAAAACATATGGCAGCACATTTTTAACAAAAAAATTTTTGGGAGGAGTTGAAATGTTGTTCTTCTGGTTAAGAAATTGTTTTGTTAATATGTTTCAGATTTCACCAGAGTGTAGCTGTTTAGCAGGAGCTCATGTTTATAAAACCCTTTATCTACAAGTGTAATAACAAAAATTTAAAATGTTGATAGAAATAATCATTTCAATCGTATGATTTACGTATGTTTCAATGAATACAAAAAAGAACTAATTGGTTGAGACATTAATAGTAGATATATTGATTGTGAGTCGGAATTTTTAATAATTTAAGCAATTGCATCTATTTTTTCCAGTACCTAATGGATATAAGTATATTAACAGAAAACATTATATAGATGAGATGAGACAGTTTGACTAAAAAAAGCTCGCTGAAGCACGAAATGTGTCTCTAATTGATCCCTTTACTAAATACTCATTACAAATAATTAAACGTTGGTCTAAGGTATCACTTAATACTGAGTTTAATCACTCCACAAGGACCATACAAAAATTTCCATTATTTTGTTTTTTACATTTGCTCCTTGTTAAATGTGTTATTGTTAATTTACACTGAAACAAAATTTGCGAATTAGGTAAATACCTATATCAGAAAACGACTAAAGGCGACTTTACATTATGCTATTTAGGTGCAATTTTAAAGCCACGCTATTTTGAAGCAATTTATGGCTTCGTTTTACACTAAGATATTTTCGAGATAGTTTGGTTTATTTTGTATAATGCAATTCAGTGTGGCAAACTTAAAAATATTTTTAGGTGATGTTAAATAATTATGAAAATAAATTTTTTCACAATTTTCTGGTAAATCGGAGTAATCGGTACATTTCTGAGAGACTAGCACATATTTCATGTGCCTTATTTCTTGTATCTCTATTGTGATAATCTTTTGATCTCACGTCGTAAAGACAGGGCTTGCTTTCACACAATAAAATTAAGTATGTGGCCATATCGGTACTCCAAACATGTTTGCTAAAATAAAAATTAATTATTACATCTATTTTATACCAGATAAAACAAGATAATTTACTTTTCCCCATTTTGTTTTTCTATATAAACACGATTCGAGGTTTGAGTTTCTGCTCTAATATTTTTAGGGTTGGTAGCAGAATTATTACTAAAAATGCCTACAAATTTCATGAAAATAGAAACTGTTCTGATTATTTTTCTTGCTTAAAAATCGCCACAAACTAGCACACGCACATGCGCTTTATTTATTTTGTTATAGCATGAAACTTGCATTGCACCTAAATAGCATAATGTAAGGTCGCCTTTAGGTACGTACTCCAAAAATATTTACATTTGATTAGTTAATTTTTTTTAAATCTCACATTCAGTTGACAATATTTTTTTACTTTTACCGTATTTCTTTATTTTTGACGCACTTGACTAAATCTAACTGGTTTAAAAGAACTCATTCAGAAGCTGCTAAAATTACTACCGAATTAAAGTTTTGGGGCTTTTCATCGTGGTGGATGAAAAAACTTCACCAGTTGAAGTTTGTCAAAAATAGAAACTGCCAGAAAACTGCTATATCGGAGATAAAATTTGTTTAAACAGAAGAAGAACGTAATTAAAACAAAATAAAGTGGTTTATAAAAGTTACTTTTTATTTACCCAGCTTACATTCTTCTTCTATTGTGTACCTAAACATTCAGCACAGAATAACCCACTCACACAGAAGCGACACCTTCCTTTTTATTAAAAACAGCCTTCATTATTAGATGCTGATAATGTCATTCTTTATGGTTGCTATATGAAAAGTAGATAACGCACGCCACTTTCCACTCGTATCAATGTTGCATGAGTGAATGTGAATATTGTGAATTGAATTGGTCATTTTGGTGATAATCTTTAAAGTGTTCCAACGTGATCTTCACTCTACTCTTTAAATCCATTTGTGTAGTTCTCCCGTTTATTTGTTCACATAGTTTTCAAGTTTAGTTATTTAAACCACTCAACTCTTTTTCGGAGTGTAAGTTATTTCGTCAGTTTTTTCAGTGCGTGATAGGTGCTTATATTGTCATCAATATAAATGGAAATGGTAAAAATTTTCTCTTCTGTGTGAGTAAGTTATTATTTGCTTTCAATTACTTGTTTTACAACGTCAGCTAAATGAGTAAGCGTTTTCAGTTTAATTTATACCAACAGCACCTAATTGATGTGAATTTACTATTAACTTTTTACATTGTTTCGTTAATTAATAATTAAATTAGGTACCCACATGCTGTTGTAGTGGCATGAATATTTCAGTCGAAATATTCACAGATCTTCATATTTCTGTAGATTCAATGTTGTTTCATCTCAGCAACTCTTTCTGTAATCTCGATGTTTACTACATCAGTTTTTTACGTCCTTAAGTAGAGAGAGAAAGTAGTAAATATTGTATAAATATGCTCAGCACGAACTGTCCTATAAATCTTCATTGTTCATTTACTTATTTTTTCCAGTTATATTTATAATTATTGTTTTATAGTAATAGCGTTGATGAATGTTTAACAGGGAAAAAGCTCTTGTGCATTACTAAACTACGTTAACTCAAGTATTAAAAAACTATTGCTCAGTTGTAGATGTCACAAAAACCGTAACCTGTTTTCATACATGTTTTAAGCTCCAAGTTCCGTTTTTTTTTAAAGTGTGCTGTCTCCTTTGCTCTCACTTTTAAGACAACTTTTACAGGAACGCCAAATCAAAACGTATTTTAGAACAACGAATAATTAGATGTAACATCGGCCAAGACAAATTTTTTAGTATTGTCGTTAAATCTAAATATATTCAGCCATGCATCTACTTTATGAATAGTATAATGAAATTTAACCTATTCACGAAACTTTAAGTTTTCATTGGACAGAAAACAAAAATCCAATGATTGAAAAAAAATGTGCTATGGTAAAGGCCTAGCCTAGTACTGACGTTAACTTGATGTAATTTTAACAGATTTGTAGATTTTATCCAAAAACAAATATTTTCTAAGTATAAGTGATCCATGAAACCAAAATCTTTTTCAATTTTAATGCATTTATTTAACTTTTGAAAACTTAATTTGAGGAAGAAATATGAATAAATATAATACCTACAAATTGTTACATTTATTTCATAGCCCAGTTTTCGTTCCACTAAAGTTATTCAACACTATTTTTACATGGATATATCTTCCCTTGTAGTTAATCATTATCCTATGCTTACTGCTTAAATTAAAGGGTAAATTAAAACATGCTTCATGCATTTTGTAGACATATTGTTTAATATATTTTGTTTATAAATTATTTAAGTAAATTTTTCATATTGATACGGTTCCTGTAAGACATTGTCTCTTGAATTGAGTAAAACCTTGTATGTAGCAATTATCAATTTATCAAAAAGGTGCTCCCACGGTAGAAATGTGATTTTATCCTTACATTTGTTAGTTTTACTTATTATTGGCGTTACAATTTTTTAGGGTTACCTACTTGTATCATGTTGTTACATACTGTTCAGTATAACAACACAACATTACGATAGCTTCATGAATATGTTCGTAGCGTCTCCCTATGTGCAATATATACTTATTCAATTTCTGTACTAAATAAATGTTTGTTTAAGTTTTTGTTAAATGCTGTTTTATTATTACCTCAAAACCCCTATTCTGATGACATCATAAGTACTTATCCTGTGCTGTTAAAAGGAACTTAATTCTTCTCCGCGAAGGAGCGGAGGAGAGCTAAAGGTTTTTCAAGCCTCTTCAGGCGCATTGGAAAAAATATATTAAATGTACAACTCGACCAAATTCATTTCAGCTGTGAGATTCAGATGCGCGTAGATCGCGTAGATCACGCGTACGACACTGTCGTCAGCTACTAGTAGTACCAGTAAGTGTTGCCACAGGTGGCTCGTTTGAAATAAAACTTCCTCGTTGACTCCTCTTTATTAAAATTGGCTCGTTTTTAATTTCTGTACTTTCGTGAATTGAACTGAACGGTGTTGTTGGATTACTTGGATTGGATTATTGAATTAGACGAGTGAAATCACGAACGCACCCCAATTCAACCGCTCAGCTGACTGCCAGCAGTTACCCCAAAAAACAACTATCACCTAATGATATTAATGTTATTATGTATTTAGAATACATGACTAATACTTAAAAATAATATATTTCCAAGAAATATTCACTAGTAAATAAAATTTTTGAAAAAGCTCGTTCTAGTATAAATTTGGCTCGTTTCCGCCACATCATCTGGCTCGAAAAAAAATAGGCATAGGGCAACACTAGTAACAGTCCTAGGCAGAACGTTGCAATGTAAAGATCCATTTGGACTCATAGTGGTACAATCCGCGTAGGAATTCTAATATGAAATTTAGAGATTTTGTGTGCACAAAGTCGTGAAATAGTGCATAATGTTTTTAAATTTATTACAATGGAGGCACAGTTAATAACTAAAATGGAATTTATAGCCAAATTCCCAGGATTTTATTTAGGAAATATTTGACTAACTAAACTTTCTCTGCCGAGTGTACATGCCTTTATTCTGCGGCACTGTCATAGTACGGTCTCGCTTCTTTGCGCATCTCGGAGTTGAAATGAATTTGGTCGAGGTGTAGATCTGTATGTGTATCTATGGTGTAGGTAGAGGATTCAATAGAACTAGGGGTCTGAGCCAGCACTAGCGTGATGCAGTGAGGAAAAAACACGCTGTCACGAGCTAACCTTTGAACTTCCTTACAGTGAGAGGCTAGCCCGAGAATCCAATTTTTGAAGTTATTCACAAAAACCAACTTCAACTTTTAATTTTAATGAACCATTAAATACTTGCATTAAAATGATATCACGACTTCCCATTATACTTAGTTCTTAATTTTTTTTAACATAGACTAAACGTTAATATGCTTTGTGAGTCATATATGAATTCGTATTAAGTGAGTTAGTCCAAAAACTCAGGTAATTCCTAATCCTACGATTCAGTTGGGCCTAGAATATGAAATCAAGAGATTAACTACTATAGCAACCCTGAATAATATTTTAATGCAATTATATGTAGGGTAGGGTAGGGTAGGGTAGGGTAGGGAAGGTAGGGTAGGTTAGTTGGGAATATACCTTTTGGTCGCCGCGGTCAGTTTTACCCAAATTTAATCCTTTCGAAAGGTACAGACCACTTGGTTGCCAAAGCTGGATTAAGGGTTCCAAGAAAATGGTGGGCTTATTTAATTACTCTAATACTAATATGGGTTTGTGACCTGTCGACAACCAAAATAAAAATATTTTTCATCAGTTGTCTGCATTCTTAATGAAAACATTAATTTTTTTATTTGAAAAGTGATTCTCTAACCTAACCTAACCACAAACATTTTAATTCTGCTTTTTATTCAGCTCATCCCAATATATTCAAATTTATGGATGTAATTCTCGATATTCAGTTAAATACTTATGTGAAATTAAACAGTATATACACATATTCATAACAAAATTAAATACCTTTACCTTTAATGATTGATAACTACGGCAACCAAGAGGCCTACCTGATTTTAAAACTGGCGACCAAGTGGTCGATGACATTATGGAACACCCGGTTAGTTAGGGTAGGTTCATTTATCCATTCTTTGATTAAGATGAAATCATTCCCAGTGTATTCAATGTTTAGTGAGAAAGGTTGTAAGTTATATTAGTTCTAAAGTACATAAATACATTAAAATGCGGTAAGATACGTTGGAGATGTGTGAACCGCAAATGTAGTGCAAACGTTAGAAGATGAAAGTAACGTCATTGAAAGTAAGATTAATCATAATCATCAACATGACAAAACAATAAGTAAACAGAGTGTGAGTAAAAGCCTAAAAAGAAAAGCTATAGATGATCCAACTGAATTTTTGAAATAATGCCTAATGATGAATCCATGATTATTATTTTTAACCTGTTCCGAAATTGGACCAACAGACCTATATGATTATATTGACCCATTTTCAGCAACGGATTGTACCAGGTAATTTGGCCCAACTGAATTGTCTCCATATGAATTATGTCGGGATTATCAATAATAATGATATATTTATTAATAAAATTTTATTTTCAACAATAAGGAAAAGTACAAAAGGTTGTAATATAATTATTTATAGCTAAAGTTTGAGTTTTTATCAATGTATTATTTAATATAGTTATAATATTTTTGAACATGCACAGCATAGATTTCTTAATAAATTGAGTATTACACTTTATTCATGATATAATCTGTAAACAGTAGCGGATTTAGGCTTAGGCCCGGGCGGGCGGCAAATTTTTAATGGCGCCAAAATTTTTAGGACAACTAAAATTAAAAATCCATTGGGTTTTTTGCAAATTGTAATATTTTAATTACAAGCAATTTATTATCAATTCTATATTTAATTGTTATGTTTTATGTTAAAAAAATAAATGTTTAATTTATACCTGAATTAGATTTCTTATTAGGTCTACTATTGTTATTATTCTCATTATTTTATAAATATACTGTTACGAAATAAAAAGGCAGCACTATCGTCTCGGGCATAGGGCGCCCTAAAGCCTAAATCTGCCACTGTCTGTAAAACACAGAAAAGTTTATTCTGTTAAATACATTTTTCGAAGTTGACTTTTTTCTTTTCTTATACTTACTTGCCTGATCGCACTACTATCAAATCCACAAAAAATATTAATATTGTTCAATCACTTTAAACATAATTTACAATATAAATATGGGGCGAAAATAAAAAATATAGAATGTACAATAACGTTTAAACAATAACCACTTCTATCAAACACAAAATACAGTGTGCACGTAAAGTAATGTAACTTGCTAATATTTCGATATCCGTTAGGTTTACAAAACAAAATATTCCATAAAAGTTTTTTCAAATAATCCAGACCATCTGCATGAGTCGATTAGAAGTATGCAAGGTGCACCGTTGCTCCAAAATAAGTTATTAACATATTTTTTTAAATAGTGCACCATGCATATAGACATGTAGCCTTAAATGTTATAAATTCTATTACAACATGTGTTATCAGGCTTTTTACAATTAGATCTTTATAATAACAGTTTGTTTTATAAAATCATTTTTATTGTATAAATTCCATTAGCATCATTTTTGTGTAGTTTTGAAAATAAAGTTCTTCTTTAGAAGTTAAAAAGTGAAACGATTAACATTTCTATATATTTCCAGTTTTTCAAAATATATTAAATTACGAATACAACCGTCGAGACCGCATAATTCTACCTTAAATAATGCTAAAGTTACATTGGTTTGAATCTAAAATTATAAAAAAATTGTCAAAAAAGTAGTAGGTTTTTCTGCCAATAATTGTTTCTAAATGCCATAAATTATTTCTCATTGTCATTAGTGAAAGGTGTTTATTGTAGTTGCTTTCAAAATTTAAGTATTGTAATGTTTTTCTTATTTATTTAAACAGTTTTTTACGGTGGGATAGAATTATACACACACTATGGCTAATTACTACTGATTTATTGAAGAAAGACTTACACACTATAATAAACTTAATTTATATACAAACTACTTAATGTCTACTAATTTATCTACACCACTGGCGGATCTAGGGAGTTTTTCAGGGGGGGCCATGAGTTAATGGAAATTTGTAACCAAAGTAATAAAATCCATAGAAATCAATTATATAAAATATATATATTTTCTTTATTTGAAACAACTGAAACCAGTGAACAATAATATAAATAAGATTGAAGATTGAACAAAATATGGCGAAACAAGCAAAAACAAAATTCCCCAATTCTAATAAATAATAAACTCTCAAAATAAAACAACTGGAACAAAAACTTGATAAAATTATTGTTCAGAAAGATATGTCTTTGGTCACTGTTTGAAAATATACTGAAAACAACTGAAACTAGTGAACAATAACATAAATAAGATGGATAAAAATGTGACTAAACAAACAAAAACACAAATCCACAATTCTAATAATAAACTTCCAAAAATAAAACACCTAAAACAAAAACTTATCAAATTATTATTTATAAAACAAAATCCATATGCCTTGGGCCACTGTTGGCAAATCTGTTAATAACTAATCGTTCATTGATCTCAATGTCCGGATGGGCGTTAATAATGGCTAAGCCAGATAGCCTATCTTCTGAAATAGTAGATCGGAGCCAACTTTTTATTCGCCTCAACGAAGAAAAACTTCTTTCTTTGTTGAAAACCAATCAAAGGTTTAGTTGCATATCCAGGCTCTGGTTGTTGAACCAATATCAAGGGGGGGGCCATGGCCCCCATGGCCCACCCCTCAGATCCGCCAGTGATCTACACTCGGTATAATTATTGTCCTAATTTATATTTAACACTTGAATATTGCACTATTTATGTTCACTATTCGATTCACTGTAGTTCACCGATTCACTGTTTACTGAAAAACTTGTCAGACTCACTCAAAAACACGCGTATATCTAGAACCTTCTTGAATTTACCACCTCTTCGTATGCGGAGCCTCTAGAATAGTCGGGAATAAACCATGGCATTCGCCAAAATTCATAGTTCACGACTGGACCGGTTTCTGAATTACTGAGTTAGTAACATTGCCCCCTCCTTATGCGCCCATTAAGTCAGGATCTTCCCGGATATGGTTCACACCTTCCTCTTTGTTATGGTCTCCTTCTAATGGCGCTAGTCGGTTTTGGTGGACTACTTTCGGCTTACCATTGGGGAACTTACTTATGCGATAGATGACGTCATTGATCTTCTTCTTGATTAAGTATGGACCCTCCCAAGATTTTTTGTAATTTTGGAGAAAAGCCTTTTCTCCTCGTCGGGTTGTGTAACCATACTTTGTCCCCTTCTTTGAAACTGCCTTCAGTGGCCTGCGTGTCGTACCGTTTTTTCATTCTGTCGCTGGCAACTCGAAGATTCGATCGAACCAATTCGTGTACATCGTCCATCTTTTTTCTCAACTGGATCACGTAGTCTTCTCCCGCTAGATCTTCTCCAGGTTGACAACCAAACTCCAGGTCACAAGGAAGCCTCATTTCGCGTCCAAAAAGAATTTTCGCAGGTGTGTTACCTGTGGACTCATTGATGGTAGATCGATAAGCCAATGCAAATAGGGAAAGGTACTGGTCCCAATCTCTCAGGTGGCTGGAAACTACTTTGGACAGGTATTTTCCAATGGTCCTGTTCATTCTTTCGACCATTCCATCCGACTGTGGATGCAATGCTGTTGTCCTGGTCTTCTTCATTCCCAGCTTGTCACAAATTTCCTGAAATACATGGCTTTCGAAATTCCTTCCCTGATCGCTGTGAACTTCCAAGGGCACTCCATATCGACTGATGAATTCTTTCACCAATACATCCGCGACAGTTGCCTCTTGATTCGGGATCGCGTAAACTTCTACCCATTTTGTGAAATAATCCATCACAACTAGAATGTACTTACCACCATTTCCTGTCGTCGGAAATGGTCCAGCGATATCTAAAGCAATCCTTTCGAATAGGCATCCGACATTATACTGTTTCATGGGTGCCTTTCTCTTGCGATGTGGTCCATTACTCGTAGCACAAGTCGTATACTTCTTACACCAGTCCTACACATCGTCGGAGCTTTTCATCCAATAAAACCTTTCACGGACTCGCTGAACGGTTTTCTTCACTCCCAGATGACCTCCTGATGGACTGTCGTGTAACTTCCTCAGTACCTCAGCTACTCTCGTTCTCGGGATAACTATTTGTCGTCTTTTCTCGGAACCATCATCGTTTTCAAGGACTCGTTTCAATAGGCCTTCTTCCAGGACAAGGGAGTCCCACTGAGCCCAATATGCCTTCAGTGTTGTAACGTGCTCTTTTTATTCTTTTACAGTTCCATTATAATTATACGTCTGATAATATTCTATTTCTCAAGTACTCGTAAATAGTGTTGCATACCTTAAGTTCCAAGTCTATTGGTTGCTGTAAATAGTGTCGCATACCTTATTTTGGCAAGATTCGTTCGTTATTGTCTAAGGCATTTTTATTGATGACTGGAGATTGAGTAAGGTGAGGCTAACTATCAACACGGACGAACGCGATTTTTAGTGTTGAATGTAGACTCGCGAATATTCTTGTGGGAAGTCAGTTCCGTGTCATTTTTGTGATTTTCGGCATTGGAAGAGGTTGTTGGTTTTTGGAGGTGATGTTAACAAGTGAGCTGAACTCCGCGGTTTTACTATCATATCTGGCTGTATTTGGGCCATCTTAATTGGATTTTGAAGCAAAACCATTTTATTTTTAACTTGACCATTCTGTCTTACCTCAGTGGTTGATATTTTTGGATTTTGGTGTCAAGTTAGAATTACCGCTTGCGGGATTTATTTGAGGGAAGCCATTGTCGATTAGCAGGTGCCGTTCCATAACCAAACAGTGTTTGACTTAAAACCCTATAACATCTAGGTGAGTCGATTATTTTGTCTATATTTCATGTGTACTATCAACGTAATTGCTGTGAATCAATTAATTTCGATCATTTTAAACTATAAATTCGTGTCTACTATAACTCTCTTTAAATTTTCATTTTTTTTAAGTAAAACGTTAAGTATATTTTATTCTATCAATTTTCACTGTAACTCACTCTTACTTACTTTGAATTGGAGATGTAAGTATTTACTAGTAACTTCCGTAAGCTCTTCAGTTTATAAGTAAAACTTAAGGTACTTTATTTTATTGGAAATTTGCAACGTTATTCGCTTTGAACACTGTTATATTACTTTACTGTGATTTGATCTGTATGTAATTTTAGTAGTAACTTCTACTTTGGTATATTATTTTGGTAACTGAATTTTAATTCAATTTTGACTTTTGATTGTTGTTAAAGCCACTTTAAAAATAGACTTTTTGTAATTTTCCTTTCTAATCAAATTGTGAATTTTAATTTAACTTTGGCTTTTAAGTGTTGTTGAAGTTACTTTCTTATTGATTTTTTTTGTAATTTTCTCTTCTAATTAAATTGAATTATCTAGGGTTTTTTTTTTATCCTGGAGGATCCATCCCTGTATTCATCAGGAAGATCTACCTTTTCCTAGTTATTGGAGGATCCCAACTTCAGCAGTTCATCTGAAAGTTCAACCATACCACCATACTGAGCATCTAGAACGCGCTCAAAAGAAAAGGAAGAAAAGGTCCACACTCCGAAGTGACTTCAGAATCAGATAAGCTTATCTAACTATAGTTTTATTTATTTGGTAAACTAAATTTAGTGTGATCACACGTACCCTATATACGAATTATTTTTTTTTCTTCTATCCTATAGTATTATCTCTTTGTGCGTAATATTGTATTTATGTTGACATAATTTTGTTCTAAATTTGTTAGACCAGTTCAACTTCACTTGATCAATTTGTTTTGTTAAGTAAAGTAATTTAACGTATTTCAATCATAGTTTTATTTATTTGGTTCACCATATATTTTTATATTTTTTTTTTTTGGGTAACTTATCTTGTGGCTCTGCTAGTGCCTACAAGACCTAGGGGTTTCCGGCTTGAACCGTCTAAGCCGGTGGCGCGGCTCACTTTTCTTTCTACCCTCTACGGCTGAGCTCGGGCATAATTTGCCAGTAGAGAGACCGCTAGTGGGGTCTAAATAGGGAACTACAAAAAAAACGTGGCAAATTTTTGGCGCCCAACGTGGGGCCGGGTATTTTTTTTTGCGGGTTTAAGTAGATTTCATTTTATTATCATTTATGGTGAACTAAGTAAATTTTATAAAGATCTATCAATTTAGTAGCGTATTTATTCATATATAATATTATTTTTCGGATTACATTTGATAACTTATTTACTTATTGCTAACTTATTGTCGATTTATATATTTACCTATTGCGTTGGGTTTAGTACATTCTCTTTCCTTATATAAATATTTTTTTTATTTCTTTTCGTAGTAGGGTTATTCGTACTGGTTTTGTTTTGTTTGCATTTTTGTTTCGTCGTAATTTTGAACAGTTCTTCTTTGCACATCGAGATGGATTACAAGATGGACGTTAGTTATTTGAAAAAGGAAATGCTCATCTATGAACTTGTTGTCCGAGGTATTGCGGCTGATTCCAATCTAACAGTTGATCGGTTGAGAGCAGCTCTGAGACCCGTCTTACAGATGGAGAAGAGGGGATCCTTCACTCCACCCCCGTATTCTTTAAAATTTAGCGATGAAAAAGTTCAAATTAAGTCTCTTTTAGATCAGGTTAGGGAAACTATTTCCACCATTGATGCTGGCAATTCGCAGCAAAAATATCATTCTTCTCTCTCTAAGTTGGTACATCTTAACCACCGTGTCCAACGGATTCCTGAATCGGGGTTGACCCCTCAAGAGATTTCGGAGAGAGCTAATCTGCAGATGGACGTGCTGAGTACATTGGATTCTTTAGAAACCGCCGCTAGAGGTAATCCCGAACTTAGTGTAATCCTTCATGAATCTGATGAGGAGCTCCATTCCTCACCCAATGTTTCGCGATGTAACCCTCGTCCTCAGGCTACGTCGTTACAGTCCAGTTATAAACCACCAAACCTGGAGAAGTGGAATCTCAAATTTACGGGAGATGCTAAATCGTCTGTACATAATTTTCTTGAGAGAGTTAGAGAACTGAGTAGGGCTCGTAATATTTCGGAAAGTCAGTTATTCGATAGCGCGATAGATTTATTTACTGGTAAGGCTTTGAATTGGTATCGAGCCAATATCGATAGGTTTAACGATTGGCCTAGTTTGTCTGATTTACTTCGTCGTCATTTTGAACCTCCTGATTATAGATCTCGTCTTTTTAAAGAAATCATTGAACGAACTCAAGACACTTCGGAAGGCATAATTGAATATCTTTCTTGTATGCAGGTAATGTTTAGACGCCATGGTGGTCTCACTGGAGAAGTCCAATTAGATCTTTTGATTCGTAATTTGTCACCTTTTTATACCACGCAACTTCCTGTCGTCCAAACCATTGAGGAGCTTGAAGCAGAATGTCTTAAGTTAGAGACCAAAAAGTATCGTGTCGAGAACTATGTTCCCCCTTCGCGTAGGAAAAATCAGTTTGTGGAACCTGACTTCGCTTTCGTAGACGTATTACCCACGGCAGCAGATCCGCAACACCTTTCAAATCTTGAGAATAGCTCTGTCGGCGTTAATAGGATCGATACACCTGATAGTAGTCGTCCGAACAGGAATATCGTTTGTTGGAATTGTCAGAATACGGGACACATAAACCGGAACTGTCCAAATCCCCGGAAAATACATTGTTTTCGTTGTGGAACGCCTAATGTTACAGTCAGGGCTTGTCCGAAATGTAGTAATTCGGGAAACGGAACAAGGGAGAATCGTTAGGTCGTGACTTTCTTTCCCTAACAACATCAACGACCGACTATGTTTTTCCTAATAAAGTACTTTTAGATTTCGTTATCTCACACGCTCAAGGTGATCAGCGTCCCTATCTTCAAGTTGATGTATTGGGCTATTCTATGTTAGGTCTTCTTGATTCTGGTGCTAGCCGAACTATAGTAGGATTGCCAGGGTACGAAATACTTTTAAGTTTAGGTCTTAAACTCATTAAGCACTCTTTTACCTGTACAGTTGCGAATGGGGAGACTTGTCACAGTATTGGTTATATACAAACACCTGTCACTTTATTGAACAAAACTAGGATTATAGATATTTTAGTACTTCCTGAACTTTCGCATAACATCATTTTGGGAATAGACTTTTGGAGGGCAATGGAGATTATTCCGGACCTTAAGCAGGATGTGTGGCGTTTTTCGGAGCCTTCAGCTAACATCGATGTGTCGTTTATTAAGAGTGCTGATAGCTTAAACCAATCAGAAAGGCGTGCCTTAGACGAAATGGTTACCCGTAAAATCTCGGAAATAGGCACTGGTCTTGGTTGTTGTAAAGTAGCAGAGCATGACATTATTTTAGAACCTGGAACCAAGCCGATTAAGCAACGTTATTATCCGGTATCCCCTTTTAAACAGAAGATTATCGACGACGAGGTTACTGAAATGCTGAATTTAGGTGTTATTGAAAGGTCGAATAGTCCATGGTCTAGTCCAGTGTGTCTTGTTCGTAAGAAAGATGGTTCGTATAGATTCTGTATCGATTTCCGTAAGGTGAATTCAGTGACTAAAAAAGATGCATATCCAATTCCTTATATCTCCACCATCCTAGATCGCTTGAGAGATACTCGTTACATTAGTTCCATCGATATCAAATCCGCTTTTTGGCAAGTACCGCTTAGTGAGTCATCTCGGGAGTATACAGCTTTTACTGTTCCTGGTAGAGGTCTTTTCCAGTTCCGTCGAATGCCCTTTGGACTTTCAAATGCTCCTGCAACCTGGCAGAGAATCGTAGACACCATTTTAGGTCCTGAACTCGAACCAAACGTCATGGTATACCTTGATGACATCATTATTATTACGAATAACTTTTCTGACCACTTACGACTCTTGGGGGAAGTTCTTGATCGTTTGTGTAAGGCCGGTTTAGTTGTGTCGAAGGAGAAGTGTAATTTTTGTAAGCCGCAATTAAAATATCTTGGCTACGTAGTTGATGATAAAGGTCTGCGACCGGATTCTGAGAAGGTAGAGGCTATAGTGAATATTCCGCCACCTCGTAATGTTAACGAAATACGTAGGTTTGTAGGGACAGCTTCTTGGTACAGACGATTTGTACCCAACTTTTCCTCTCTATTAGCTCCGATCCTTAAATTGACCAAGAAAAATGCCAGGTGGCATTGGACAGCAGATTGTCAACGTTCGTTTACCAACCTTAAGGAATGCTTAGTGTCTGCTCCTATTCTAACTTCTCCTGACTTTGAAAAAACTTTTTATTTGCAAACTGATGCCTCTAATTATGGTCTTGGTGCTGTTCTAACCCAGCAGTATGAAGAAGGCGAAAAGGTTATCTGTTATTTGTCTAGGTCTTTATCTAAACAGGAAATGAAGTTGTCAGTGACTGAAAAAGAGTGTCTTGCTGTTATTTGGGCGGTTGAAAAACTACGTCATTACTTAGATCATGTACATTTTATTGTTATCACCGACCATGCATCTTTGCTGTGGCTCCATCGATTAAAAGATCCCCAAGGTAGGCTTGCACGTTGGCAGTTGCGCTTGCAGCAATATGATTTTGAGTTGATTCACCGTAAAGGTAAAGATCATATAGTTCCTGACTTTCTTTCTCGATCAGTACCTGTTTCTGTCGATTCTATATCCGTTTTAGATCATCCCATGACCACCAACGACAAATGGTACTCATCAATGCTTCGATCGGTTCAAGCAAATCCATTAAAATATCCCTTGTGGCGAGTAAACAATGAAACTTTATATAAACTCGTAAAACCATCGATTCCTGATCTCTCGTCACCTGCTGATGACTGGAAAATAGTAGTTCCCAAGGACAAACGGTTGTCTATCCTTCAACGTTGTCATAATTTACCCTCTGCTGGTCATTTAGGTGTCTTTAAGACTTTTGGGAAAGTTCGCCAAAGCTTTTACTGGCCTAAGATGAGAATGGATGTGGCTAAATATGTGAAGTCTTGCAAGAGTTGTGCTCAGAATAAGGTAGAACAGAAGTTGCCTACAGGGTTGATGGGGGAACGACCAGAAGTAACCGAACCATTCCAAGCCATTAGTCTTGATTATATAGGACCACTTCCACGGTCGAAGCGGGGTTACCAATATATTCTTGTCGTGTCGGATTATTTTAGTAAAGCAGTCTTTTTATACCCTTGCCGAACAGCTACAGCTAAATCTTTGGTAGAAATTATGGAGAGTTTCTTTCTTTTGTACGGTACCCCGATGACGTTGACTTGTGATAACGGAGCTCAAATGAAATCCAACGAATTTCGTAAATTGTGTGAGAGGTTTAACACTCAGATATTTTTCACAGCTTCTTATAACCCTCGAGCTAACCCCACCGAACGTCATAATAGGGTAATCAAAACAATGTTGCGTACCTTCGTAAAACAGGATAATCATCGAACGTGGGATGAACATCTGAATGAGATAGGTTGTGCTATTCGAACTTCGCCTAGTGAAACTACTAAGTATAGTCCGTATTTCGTTTTATTTGGTAGAGAGCATAAACTTTATGGTACTGACCATCAAACTAAATTTCCTTCCAAGTCAATCCCTTTAGATACTTTCGTTAAAAATCGCTGTGAAGGATTTGTTAAATTATATCGTCAAATACAGGGGCGCATCGAGACTACACAAAAGAATAATGCTAATCGCTATAATTTACGTCGACGCCCACTTTCTTTTAATTGTGGCGACAAAGTCTGGCGAAGAAATAAATCTTTATCTGATGCGCTAAATTATTATAGTGCGAAATTAGCTCCGGTATATTTAGGTCCTTTCATTATCAAACGTAAGTGTGGTACTTGGTCATATGAACTCCAAGACGATTCGGGTAATTCTAAAGGTGTTTGGCATGTGCAAGATCTAAAACCGTTCTATGAGTCTCCATCCTCAGATGTGGAATAACACACCCAGTTCGCTTAGTATATTACTTTGTACTTTTGCTAGTTGTATTGTCTCTTTGTATCTTTTCTTTTCTTAACTTCTCGTTTCTTTTTTTTGGTGTTTGTGCCCTGTGGTTGGGGCTTGAGAATTCAATCACCCGGGGATTGTCCAGGCGGGGAGGTAGGAGCCCTCCAACCTAACCACATTTTGGCCACACTATCATTTGGTTGGGATTGGTGCAGTTGGTTTTGTTCCAGTATACGTTTCTTAGTTCTTTCGCTCTGTCAGATTTGTAGGTGAGTGCAGCCAGGGTTGCTCGTGCCTTAGGGACCACCTTGTGTGAGTACGAGGCTCTGGGCTGTTCTTTTAAACCGCATCTGCAATCTGCAGAATGGCTGAATTATGTGTTGTTTCGTTGAATACCTTCTTAGCTTCCAGCACCCACCCTATAGAACGCCAGTAGGTCATGTATGTTGTTCGGGTTGTCCAGTACCCTTTGTAGAAATCTGGTCATGTATGTTGTTCGGGTTGTCCAGTACCCTTTGTAGAAATCTGGTCATGTATGTTGTTCGGGTTGTCCAGTACCCTTTGTAGAAATCTGGTCATGTATGTTGTTCGGGTTGTCCAGTACCCTTTGTAGAAATCTGGTCATGTATGTTGTTCGGGTTGTCCAGTACCCTGTGTAGAAATCTGGTCACGTATTTTGCATCTACCGTTATTTCTTCAAAACTACGTGTAGTTTAACTTGCCTATCGTTTTATTTTTTTTATTATTATAACCTCTCTTTCCCAGGAACTTCTTTTTAGGAAGCACTCATTGATATTTTGAGTCATCGTCGCAAATCTTTAGGAAGATTTCCTCCTTTCTTTGGAGGGGGGATGTTGTAACGTGCTCTTTTTATTCTTTTACAGTTCCATTATAATTATACGTCTGATAATATTCTATTTCTCAAGTACTCGTAAATAGTGTTGCATACCTTAAGTTCCAAGTCTATTGGTTGCTGTAAATAGTGTCGCATACCTTATTTTGGCAAGATTCGTTCGTTATTGTCTAAGGCATTTTTATTGATGACTGGAGATTGAGTAAGGTGAGGCTAACTATCAACACGGACGAACGCGATTTTTAGTGTTGAATGTAGACTCGCGAATATTCTTGTGGGAAGTCAGTTCCGTGTCATTTTTGTGATTTTCGGCATTGGAAGAGGTTGTTGGTTTTTGGAGGTGATGTTAACAAGTGAGCTGAACTCCGCGGTTTTACTATCATATCTGGCTGTATTTGGGCCATCTTAATTGGATTTTGAAGCAAAACCATTTTATTTTTAACTTGACCATTCTGTCTTACCTCAGTGGTTGATATTTTTGGATTTTGGTGTCAAGTTAGAATTACCGCTTGCGGGATTTATTTGAGGGAAGCCATTGTCGATTAGCAGGTGCCGTTCCATAACCAAACAGTGTTTGACTTAAAACCCTATAACATCTAGGTGAGTCGATTATTTTGTCTATATTTCATGTGTACTATCAACGTAATTGCTGTGAATCAATTAATTTCGATCATTTTAAACTATAAATTCGTGTCTACTATAACTCTCTTTAAATTTTCATTTTTTTTAAGTAAAACGTTAAGTATATTTTATTCTATCAATTTTCACTGTAACTCACTCTTACTTACTTTGAATTGGAGATGTAAGTATTTACTAGTAACTTCCGTAAGCTCTTCAGTTTATAAGTAAAACTTAAGGTACTTTATTTTATTGGAAATTTGCAACGTTATTCGCTTTGAACACTGTTATATTACTTTACTGTGATTTGATCTGTATGTAATTTTAGTAGTAACTTCTACTTTGGTATATTATTTTGGTAACTGAATTTTAATTCAATTTTGACTTTTGATTGTTGTTAAAGCCACTTTAAAAATAGACTTTTTGTAATTTTCCTTTCTAATCAAATTGTGAATTTTAATTTAACTTTGGCTTTTAAGTGTTGTTGAAGTTACTTTCTTATTGATTTTTTTTGTAATTTTCTCTTCTAATTAAATTGAATTATCTAGGGTTTTTTTTTTATCCTGGAGGATCCATCCCTGTATTCATCAGGAAGATCTACCTTTTCCTAGTTATTGGAGGATCCCAACTTCAGCAGTTCATCTGAAAGTTCAACCATACCACCATACTGAGCATCTAGAACGCGCTCAAAAGAAAAGGAAGAAAAGGTCCACACTCCGAAGTGACTTCAGAATCAGATAAGCTTATCTAACTATAGTTTTATTTATTTGGTAAACTAAATTTAGTGTGATCACACGTACCCTATATACGAATTATTTTTTTTTCTTCTATCCTATAGTATTATCTCTTTGTGCGTAATATTGTATTTATGTTGACATAATTTTGTTCTAAATTTGTTAGACCAGTTCAACTTCACTTGATCAATTTGTTTTGTTAAGTAAAGTAATTTAACGTATTTCAATCATAGTTTTATTTATTTGGTTCACCATATATTTTTATATTTTTTTTTTTTGGGTAACTTATCTTGTGGCTCTGCTAGTGCCTACAAGACCTAGGGGTTTCCGGCTTGAACCGTCTAAGCCGGTGGCGCGGCTCACTTTTCTTTCTACCCTCTACGGCTGAGCTCGGGCATAATTTGCCAGTAGAGAGACCGCTAGTGGGGTCTAAATAGGGAACTACAAAAAAAACGTGGCAGTGTTGGTGAAAATCTTGGCACTTCTTGCCAGGTAGGTCGCCGATTTTCTTGCTTCCATTGCCGGTTCATCTTTAGGTGTGGATCACTCTCTTGATCTCCTCTGATCCTGTTGGATAACCATTCTTCATTGACAACTGTAGTTCTTGAAACTGCAGCTTCCTTATATTCCGCCTTGTTGCGGTGGGAACAGTTTGCTGGACAAAGTCGTCTAGACAGGGAGTCGGCATTTCGGTGACTCACACCCGTTGTTCGATAAGAGGGTTTTTGCAACGATACTGGAGTCCTAGGGCGCTTACACGAACTGCGTACATGCCCTAGCTCACCACAATTCCAGCATCTAATCTTCTTCGGCTTTCGGTCTACCATGCTTTTCATCAAGTTGACGATCTGGTCAAGTCTATCTTCGTCACTTGAATAGTCCTAACTTTGTTATATACTGAAGCCTTCGTGGCTGCTTCATATTCAAGAACAGCAGTCAATGCGTCGACCAATGTTTTGGGATGAGCTAAACGAAGCGTCCTCTGTATATCAGGGTCACGTAATCCATCAATAAAGGTCTGAATGCCCAGACATTCCATCAGGTTTTCTTGTGCTGATGGATAAGCAAATCGAACTAGTCGGGCGATATCCACTTCATACTCTTGAAGAGTTTCGTCACGTTTTTGCCTTCGGTTCTTCAGCTGGAGTTGGTACAAGTGTTCTAGATGTTCGTGCCCATATCGCATGTCCAGCCTCTTCTTCAGCGGCTCGAAGTCAACTGTTTCTTCAAGAGGTATCGTCTGAAGTACATCTAAGGCATCTCCCCGAAGCGAGATGGTCAAGTTCACTGCTTTCTCCCTGTCGGACCAATTATTCGCTCTAGCCGCTGCTTCAAACTGTTTAACATAATTGTTCCACGACATCTTTCCGTCGAACGTTGGGGCCTTGACTCGAGCAAAACTTCCAATGTATTCTATCTTGGGGAGTGTTTCTGGCTTGCAGGGTTTTATTTGCTCGATTTTTTTTTCTTCTGCTGGCATGTCTTGTGTTCTTGAGTCTGCCATTTTCCAACTCCTGGATTTTCTCTTCCATTGTTGTTATTTTATTCTCGATTTATCGTCCATCGTTGTGATCTTATTCTCCATTTTCTCAATATCTGATTTTAAAGGGGAAATTGTATTTTCAACTTCAGCGGCAATTTCATTTTTCATTGATAAGATATCGACAGATATGTCGTTCTCCATAGCAGAAATCTTCTCGTCCATATTAGCAGAAATTTTCTTGCCCATATCTGTATCTGTAGAGTAGGGAGGGTGAGTGTAGGCTCACAGCACTTAGGCCACATGTGACCCATTGTACATCCTCCCGAGGAGTTGTCTTCCTAGGTCATTGTCCATCCTGTCCTTCTCAGGAAGGTGGACAGGTCACTAGGAGACATCTCCTTTATATCGGCAGGTGTAGGCCAAGACTCACCGAACACACACTCTCTTATTGACGATAACTCCGGACACTCGCATAAGACATGCCTGACAGTTTCATCTTCCTGTTCACACATCCTGCATAGAGGTGTGTCCACTAGCCCCATAGTATGGAGGTGTTTCCCTAGTTGACAGTGACCAGTCAGAAATCCTACTGTTAAACGTAGGTTTCTCCTGGTCATCGCCAAATATTTCTTCGGCTCCAGCTTCCCAGGGTCGCCCAGGGTGATCCTGGCAAGACTGCATCCTTTGATTCCATCCCATCTCTTAAGGGATTGAGTATGGGTGTAGCGTTTGGCTAGTTCCGCAATTGTCGAAGTCGTTAGGCCGTAGGTGTCACTGGGTCCTAGAATTTTTAGTCCAGCGGCTTCCCTGGCTAAAGAATCAGCAATGCGATTTCCTTTACTCCTGTCGTGCCCTTTAACCCACCTCAGGATAATATTGTTATCTGCCGAGGCGTCAGCTAAATCTTGGTGGCACTCTAGTACTAGCCTCGATATAACACGTTGTCTGTTTAAGGCTAATAGGGCTTGTCTACTATCAGTGCAGATTATTATGTTTTTGCCAGAAATTCCTCTTCTGGTTAGTTCTTTTGTGGCAATTGAGATACCAGCCAGTTCTGTTTGAACTACGCTGGTATTGTTTCCCATTCCCCACTTCATCTTTAGGCTTAGTGCTCTTGAGTAAACTCCACATCCTGAGCCTTCTTTCATTTTTGAACCATCTGTATATATGCGTATTGCATTTGCAGCACCTGGCTCTGTGTTCTGTTTTATTTGAATTTTGTAGGGTTTGTTAAACAAAAACCTGGGTTCAATTGCATCATTGGTTGCCTGCAGCAGAGGTAGCGCAGTGAGCGCTTCCTGCCACAGGCTCAACCTCAATTGGCCCACTCCTACTTCGGGGTTTACACCAGCCGTGCGCAATCGTACCATGGCCATTAACGCAACCTCCTTGACGTACAGGTCCAGAGGGGTCAGACCAGTAATTAGTTCCATTGCTGCGGTTGGTGTTGTTCTCATGGCTCCTGTGATGTTTAAGCAAGCCATTCGCTGTATTTGATATAATTTTTGGATGGCCGTTGCTTGTAGAACCTTCGGTCCCCATGCAATTGCTCCATACGTTAACATGGGTCTTATTATTGCAGTGTAGATCCAGGTAACCACACGGGGTGACAAACCCCATGTGCGTCCCACTGTCCTCCGACACTGCTCATAAGCCACATATGCTCTTTTTGCTCTGTTGTGTAGATGAGAGTTCCATGTTAGTTTCCTGTCGAGGGTAATACCAAGGTATTTCACCTCTTCCGAAAAGTTTAGTTTGCTTTTGAAGATTTCAGGTGGTTTCAAACCCGATAAACTTCTTTTCCTGGTGAAAAGGACCATCTCAGTCTTTCTGGGATTGATCGACAGTGAGTGTTCCTTGCACCATTTTTCAATTAATTTAAGCCCATCCTGCGCTCTATCGCACAGTGTGTTCACAAATTTGCCGGTCTGCAAGATAACTATGTCATCTGCGTAAGCAATTGTGTAGAATCCATTGTTGTTGAGGTGATTAATCAGGGTGTCTAGAACCATGTTCCACAGAAGGGGTGATAAGACTCCTCCTTGTGGACATCCCCTCATGACCAGTCCTCTTACTGTGATGTCCTCTACATTAATACTTATTGCTCTACTAAAGAGCATCTTGAGTATCCATTCTCCTACTACCAGAGGTACATGCCTGGAGTTGAGTTGCTGGGTAATTGTTGGAAAGGTTGTTTTATCAAACGCTCCCTCGATGTCTATGAATATACCCAGGGTGGATTCTTTGTTGTCAAATGATCTTTCGATTCTGCCAACAACTTGGTGAAGGGCCGAATCGGTGGACCTTCCCGGAGTATATGCATGCTGATTTGGATGAAGTGGGTTGTGAACTAGCACTTCGTCTCTTATATACCGCTCGCATAACCTCTCCATTGTTTTCAAAAAGAACGATGTGAGACTAATTGGTCGGAATGCTTTTGGTAAGGTGTAGTCCATCCTGCCTGGTTTGGGTATAAATACCACTCGTACTTCTCTCCACTTACTGGGAATATACCTCAGAGCTAGAGAGGCTCTGAAAATTCCAACCAGGTGCGGCATAAGAATATCCATTCCCCATTGAAGTAGGGCTGGTCTTATTCCGTCAGGTCCTGGTGACTTGAAGGGAGAAAAGCCCGATATGGCCCACCTTATCTTGTCCTCATCAATTACTGCACTAGCAGATTGCCAGTCGTATTGTGAGGGTGTTGTTGGTACTTCCGTCCAGATTGACGTTCCAGGAAAGACAGAATCTGGGAAGTGAGTTTCCATAAGAATCTCAGCGCTCTCTTGGAGGTTGGCGGCCTTGTCGCCGTTTACCCTTGTCAGGATGCCGATACTCTTATGGTGGTCGTTTGAGAGTGCCTTCTGTAGCCTAGAAATTTGTGGGAAGTCTTCGACTGCCTCACAATAGGCTCTCCAGGCTTCTCTTTGCTTTTGTCTGCAGACTTTTTTGAACTCTTTGAGGTTGGCTTTATATATTCCCCAGTCCTCTTTGAGTTTTGTTCGTTTTGCCTTGTTAAAGGTCGTTCTCGCTGTCTTTCTGAGGTGTTCCAGCTCAGGGCACCACCAGGTATTGGTCGTGCCACCTGTCTGAACCATCCTCATCGGACAGGATTCCTTTATAGGCAATGTCTATTTTGTTTTGGATAGATACTGTGTACCTTTCCAGTTCCTCATTATTGCTAGGAGTCAGGACCTCTGTTTCCCGCAGAGCACCTTTTACGAGTCGATTGTAGAGAGCTACATCCGTCCTCTTCGGGTCACGGGATTTTACAGTGGTCCTGAGATCCTGGCTTACCGTATAGGTCAGCCATGCCCATAGCGAAAATGTTAGCAGAAATATCGTTCTTCATAGTAGAAATCTTCTCGTCCATATTGGCAGAAATATCGTTTTTATAGTAAAAATTTCTCGTCCATATTAGCAGAAATTTTCTCGTCCATAGCGGAAATGTTAGCAGAAATATCGTTCTTCATAGTAGACATCTTCTCGTCCATATTAGCAGAAATTGACGACATTAAGGTGGAAGCCTCGTCGTTGAATAAAAATGTCTCCGGATCCAAGCCATCACTTTCAAGTGCTATTTTCAATCTTTCAACTAATTCACTCTTCTTTCCGGACGTTTCCAACTCGCAATTCTGCTTTTAGTTCCATCACTTTCAGGTCACTTAGTCTCTTAACTTAGCTCTTAACTATTTATTTATATTACCCCACACCTGACACCAATGTAATGTTTTTCTTATTTATTTAAACAGTTTTTTACGGTGGGATAAAATTATATACACACTATTGCTAATTACTACTGATTTATTGAAGAAACACTTACATACTATAATAAACTTAATTTATATGTATACACGCTACTTAATGTCTACTAATTTATCTACACTCGGTATAATTATTGTCCTAATTTATATTTAACACTTGAATATTGCACTATTTATGTTCACCGATTCACTGTTTACTGAAAAACTTGTCCGACTCACTCAAAAACTCGCGTATATACATGTATAGTATATACTCTAGAACCTTCTTGAATTTACCACCTCTTCGTATGCGGAGCTTCTAGAATAGTCGGTAATAAACCATCGCATTCGCCAAAATTCATAGTTCACGACAGGGCCGGCTTCTGAATTACTGAGTTCGTAACGGTATGTTCACCGAACAGGAAAGAATAATGATTCTTATGATGAGAGGTTATGGGGATCGTAAAAGAACTTATGTTGAGGTAGCTCACTTATTTAATGATACGTATCCAAATCGCAACCAAATTACCAAAACTGCAGTTTGGAGGATTGTGAAACTTTTTGAAGAAGTGGGCTCAACTAAAAATCGCCCTAACACTGGCCGACCAAAGACCGTAACTAATGATGAAAAATCCTTGGACGTTATGCAAAGTTTTGTAGAAAATCTTTTTACATCTATTCGGAAAACTGCATTAGAACATGATGTTAGTGTGGGATCCGTCTGTAACATAATTAAGAAGAATAAGTTTCATCCTTATAAAGTAACTCTATTACAAAGAATTATCTGAAGATGATTATGAGCAGAATAGAATTTTGTGAAACTATAATGCAAAAGGTAGATATGCAGTCACTCATTTTACAAGTAAGATAATATTTTTCGATGAACCCAAGTTTATGTTAAATGGTAGGTACAGTTAATCGCCGCAATTGTAGAGATTGAGAGTTATACTAATCCTAGGTGGTTGCGGGAACATAGAACACAAAGACCTTCAAAAGTTATTGTTTGGGCAGGTATTATCGGCACCACTGTTATCGGACCATTCTTTGTAGAAGGCAATTTGAACGGACCAAAGTAAATCAAAAGAAATCAAATAGTTCTTGCAATGAAGTTTTCCGAGACAGGTGGATTCGAAGAAAGGGCACAATTGAGTAGCCAGCCAGATCTCCCGATTTATCGCCTTCAGACTATTCCTTCTGGGGATATCTGAAAAACATTTTGTACCTACAAGACAAAACCTGATAATCTGGATGAACTGAAAAATAGATTACTGTTAACAGCGCATTAAACAACAAATCAACAATTGCGTAATACCATATCAGCTTTTCATAATCGACTTGGATACTGTCAAATAGAAGAAGGAAGAGAATTCGAACATCTCATTAAATAAGATTAGTTATTTGTTCCTGTTAATTATTTTGGTAATAAAAATGTTCCCGTAAATTATTTTTCTCAATAACAGTAAAACAAATGAGATTAGGATTATGCGGTCTTGACGGTTGTATTTGTAATTTAATAGATTATGAAAAACTGTAAATATATACATGGTGTACTATTTAAAAAAAATGTTAATAAGTTATTTTGGAGCACCGGTGCACCCTGCATACTTCTTAATCGACTTATGCAGATGGTCTGGATTATTTGAAAAAACTGTTATTCAACTTTTTTTTGTAGCCCTAACGGAAATCGAAATACTAGCAAGTTGCGTAACTTCATGTGTACACACTGTATAATTGTAATGAACTGAACTGACTGCCTGTCCCGCCATCTACAATTGGTGACACTTACTGTAAGCCAGAAAATATACCGGAATTTATTTTGTAATTGTCTTTCGCCCAAACTTGATGTTTTTAAATATTTTTATGGAAAAACATGTTTCAATTCTTGAACCATTAGTGTACATTTGGAAGAATATGTCACCTTTCCCATCCCATTTTTTACGCCACTGGCATTTGAAGCTATTTTAATTTTATTCTGTTTTCCTCAATGGTATTCACGTGAAAAACGCATAACCTTTACATATACAAAAATTTATAGTTTTTAAGATATGTAATGAAGTCTGCAAGATCACTTTTTAATAATGAAATTAAAAAAAATATTTTTTTTAGAATAGGTAACAGGACCTAATTTGTGAAACAGCAATGCATCTAAAACATTGAGATAAGATTGTTGAAAATACTTTTCCAAACTTGTGATTTTTTTAACAAAAGAATTGATGACAATAAAAAATAAATAGTTACAAAGTTAAATAATATCCCATTCAAACATAATTTTTCACTAAGGGGCCATCCATAAAGTACGTCACACGTTAATGGGGAGGGAGGGTATCACCGAAGTGTGACATCGTGTGACAAGGGGCATGGGGGGGTCAATACTTTTGTGACGTCACATGTTAAAATTTAAAATACTAAAACGCAAAGTTGAAATGTTGGACTTTATGTTGATTTTATTAGATTATTATTTAATAAAAATAAGTAAAAAATGAAAATAGCTGTTTTCTCTCGATTATTTTTAAATACATACATAAATTTAAAAAATGTGTGACGTCACATCAGGAGGGGGGGGTTATAAAAATGTGACAACCTGTGACAAGGACGGGGGGAGGGGTTCAAAAGTTCTAAAATTCGTGTGACGTACTTTATGGATGGCCCCTAAGCAGGGTTACATGAAGTCCCTTGTATACGATACAATAAATAGTAGAAACTGAGGAGGTACTTTCCAAGGTATGCTATTTTCAATGAGAAAACGTGGCAGATTATGTATAAAAATGTAAATGGGCAAAATTTTGAACATCCCTTCTAATTTGTTGGCTGCTTATTTTTTTTTGTGTATATCGGTTAATTTACAATCTACATCATTATAAAGTATTAAGTAAATGAGATATAGTCAAAAGCGCTCTTATAGTGCGGGTTCAAAGGTCACTAACCATATGTATCAAATCAGAAAACACAGAGGTTACCAAAATGTGAGACTACAGATATACCCGGAGAAAAGATTGATGGTTTTATTATTTTAATTAACATAAACGTACCTGGTATTTTTATTTTTGCAAAAATTCTGTAGTAAGTACATGTGGTGATCAAAGATTACAAAAACTATACAGCGTATCTTCGGAAGTTATTACAGAATGCAAACTTTTTTATACTTGATTTCTCAGAAAATTTTAATATTGATAAATGATTTTGTATCTTGAGAAAATTATTTTGACGTATTTAGATTTTGGGTGGTGTATGTCGAGTGAAAATAAAGCACAAAAGCATGACGATAGTAAATCAAATTTTTCTAAAAATATGGAATCTGAGTCAGCCAAATTGAAGGACTTCTAAACCTGAGATAAAAAGTTAAGCAAAGTTCTTTCCAATGCTAATATTTTCTAAGAAATGTCAATATGAATTTGCGAAAAATTGCAGAAATTCGAGTTTTGTCAGTTGTTGAATTTTCCTGTTTCGGATTCTATATTTTTAAAAAAACTTTGATTTTCTATCGTCATATTTTGTGCTTAATTTTCACCCCGTATAGACTAAAGAAAATCTAGATACGTTAAAATAATTTTCTCAACATACACATACATTTATTAAAATTTTCTGAGAAATCAATGATAAAAAGGTTTCTGTTTTGTAAGAACTTCCAGAAACACGCTGTATATAATCGTTATTCCGATAACCTAATTAATAGTATCTTTATTTAAAACGAACATAATAATAAACAGAGCAATTTTTTTAAAACTTTATTATCAGAACCAAAAAATACAATGGTATTTAATCTGATTAACTATTTCAAGAAATAAAAAGAAAAAATGGAAATTTCGTTTCGTCCAAAATTACCACATTTCTAAATTTTGATTTGTCATTTTCCGTATATTTTTTTAAAAACTGAAATCTATTTGTGGCTGCTCACAAAAAATTTTTCGATTACATTCTTTTTTATAGAGAAACCCCAACTTTTTTATTGATTTTGATAATGATGTAATTGTGATTTCCAAAACACCTCGAATATTTAAAGCTTCTTTTAAAACTGGAAGAGTTATATTGGTTTTTGTTCTATATAAATCATAAATAACATCTCGAACTTCCATTTTAATATTTTCCGCAAACCCTCAGTCTTTGGCTTTCTTCGTTTGCATTTTTTAGCATTCCTCGGTATTATATTATGCTTTTTTTCATGCACAATTTTCTGCGCAGTCCTTAAACTAATTCTTAGTGGTTTCGCTACTATTTCCTGTACACTGCAGTGGCGGTCATAGGGTGGGGGGGCACGGGGGCCATTTTATACCGTTTCTTTCGTATTGCGATTGGTATTTTTGCATGTAGCCACCGCACAGCCCGGCATTATGGTCTTATAATTGAAGTAAAATAAAGCTGAACGTTTTAAAACAAAAAAACAACTCTGTAATAATTTTAAACACTGGCTTAGCATAAAACAATATAAATTAACGCAGAAAAATCGAAAAACCTCAGGAAAAACAAACTAAACACGTACAATCTATACAACAATTACTGATTACAAGGTGACGTCATGCGCAAAGCGTGCACATTTTGTGTCGACAAGTCAGCATACCGTGTATTTTTACCGTGGTTCAGTCGTATCACACAATCGCCGATGGCCCCCCCTCTCAAAGTGTATATGACCGCCACTGGTACACTGGTTGACGAATTTCCACTTTTTCTTTCATTCTCGAAATAATCTATCAGATTAAGTAACACTTTTTTTGCTTGAGGATGCAAAAAACCGGAAAATTGCTTCTTATTATTCATATTGTCACTTTGAATTGCCAAAGTCAGAAAACTGACATATTTAAATAAAAACTTAGCTGGTGAAAAACTTTTTAGAATCACTGAAAACTATATACATATCCTTTTTTTCTCCTGTCAAAATTGCATAAGTCTGTCTTATTGATCTTATTGATTTTATTTGGAAGTTATGATTAAACGCAATAAAAGAAAACAAAAACTGTGAGTATGTCTTTGTTGAATCGTATGACCCGCATGATAAGACTGCATTTGACTATAGAAGTTTTGGACGTGAAAGGGAAATATCCAGAGATATTTCACCTTATTCTATTGCTGTTTAGTTTTCAAGCAGGTCTGGAGGCCAAGTTCTAGCAAGTTTTCTTATGGTGGGGCCATTGTTGAAAAGCTCTTCTACTAACTGATTTGTATGATGCATGGCACGTCCTTTGTATGATGCCGTAGCTTGATAGATTTCATCTCTTATGAAAGGAATCTTTAGGTCGTCATGCAGTGTTTGATTACTGACATACCATGGTGCATCCGCTATCGACCTTAGCAGCTTTGACTGAAATCTTTGGATGATGTTGAGCGACGTTGATTTTGCACACCCCCATAGATGGAGTCCATAAGTCCAGATAGGTTTGAGCATCGTTTTATATAGCAGGATTTTGTTGTGGAGAAAAAGTTTTGATCGTCTACCTAGTAGCCAGTACATCTGTCGGAACTTAATGTCAAGCTGTTGTCTTTTCATTTTAATGTTTTGCTTCCATGTTAGACGTTGGTCCAGATGGATGCCAAGATACAGGTGGGTATGTGTTATGACGCGTGGTGAATGTTACTTGGACTGATTCTGTCTTGTTTATTTTAGTTCGCCATTGTGTACGTTGAGGTGGGTTGGCTGCTTAATAAAAAAAAATAAAAATTATGTTTGAATGGGATATTATTCGAGTTATGTGTGTGTGTGTGTGAGAGAGAGAGATGGTCTCGGACGGTGTCCATTAACCACAGGGAGTATAGAAGGTCTAGATATTAATCTGAAGGAAAAGTCTATATTTCCAATTTAGCATCATTAATAAACCGTATAAGTAGGTCAAAAATAGCTTTTTCGTTTTATGCCAGAAGTGAACATAAATTAACAGACATGGGAAAGTTGTAGGATATGAGAGAATTATAAAGTTCTGTTCTTTCTGTCAGTCGATCCTCACATGCAAAAAAATATGGTTAAGATCAGCTATTGATATATTATCGCAAGTACAAAAAGGTGTGTTGAAAATACCTATCTTGTGTAGATGAGCCCGAAAACGTCCCTGATGTCTTTTGCTATAATCTAAATTTAAGAGGTTACTTTTACTGGGGAGTTGAGGATATAAATGGAAATACTGATTGCTGTTTGTTTTTGCGATATTTTGATAATAATTTTGCCAACGTGTGCGGGCTAATTCTTTGTGGCTATTTATTAAGTCTGAAAATGATTGGGTTTTAGTTAACTTAGATATTCTACATGCCGCTTTTGCTTCGTGGTCCACTCTTTCATTTCCATCTTTACCGCAATGTCCTTTCACCCAGATAAGATCAATTTTCTTCCCATTATTTTTTAAGTCATATAGCAACCGCTTAATTTCAAAAATAAGATGTTGCCTGGAACATTTTGATGGAGAACTCATTTTTGCTTGCAATAGAGATTTAGAATCCGTCATGATGGCCACGTTTTGGAATGAATTCAAACTACACCAGCAAGCTTCTCTCACAGCTAGTGCTTCAGCTGTATATACTGAAAAAATGTCTGAAATTTTAAATCGTTTAACTAAGTCAAGTCAGAAACAAAAATAGCTGCTCCGGTCCCGTCATCATTTTTTGACCCGTCTGTATAAATTTGTATTAGGTACATCCTGATTTATGACAGCCAATGTGGTTTTCAAGATCAACTTATTTAAACTAGGTACCTCCGAATATGATGGGTATATGACTGTTGGTCGGAATATCAATGAACCATAATTATACTGGTAAATTGGAAAAATCGATTGTATTTAAAAAGGCATCCGACAATGGTGGGGAGTTTTTTATTCTCCAGTAAGAAAGAGAGAGACTGCAAGAGTTTATATAAGCAATTTTCGAGACCATGGATGTGTTAAGCGATCGATATTTTATCAACTGCTTTTCAGCTAAAAATTGTCTTCGAATCATTAGCGGAGGTTCCTGCATTTCTGCCAATACTGCGTGATTGGGTGATGACATCATAGCTCCCAAACAAATTTTCAGAGACCTATATTGGATTCTATCGATAGTCATCAAATTAGATTTTGATGAAGATCCGTACAAGGTACATCCGTAGTCCAGAATCGAACGTACGCAAGACCTGTAGAACATAAGTGAAACTGAACTATCTATTCTCATTTTTTTTTAGACACTGCGGAGCAGATTAATTCCCTTCTCACTTTTTTTTGTATACTGAATGTGCAACTTTCTATCTAATAATATCCCTAAGTATTTGAATCCTTCAACAAAAGGGATTTGTTGTTCTCCTATAGTAAAGGGCCCTAGTTGTTTTAAGACGGTGTCTTGAAAAACAAACCAAAGCAGATTTTTCTTATGAAATGGAGAAACCGTTGTCAGAGAACCATTCATGCAGCACAGGCATAAGCATCCTCAAGTCGTCAACACATTGCTCGAAGGAACTACGGATGAAATAAAAGCATAAATCATTTCCCAACCTGTGCAGGTCAGCAGTATAGATATTAAATAGAAGTGGGCTTAGAATAGACCCTTGTGGTACCCCGTTATAGACTGTTCGAGGACCGTGTAGCACATTTACATGGTCTTGAATAAAAATTTGTCTATTTACAAATAAGTTGATTACATTGGCGCATACCTTCTCAAATAAACCAATTTCCTTCATTTTCTTTGACAGAGTATTCAGATCAACTACATCATATGCTGCCGATAAGTCGATAAATATGCTAAGCATATAGTGATTGTTTGAAAAGCATATTTGTATGTCAGATACTAACTGGCTTACTGCATCTATTGTACCCAGTCCTTTGCGAAAACCAAATTGTTTTTTTGGCAGCATCGAATTACTTTCCAAAAAATATTCAAGTCTAAACTTGATCATTCTCTCAAAAGTCTTAGAAAAGCAAGATATTAAGGAGATGGGCCGATAGGATGATGATAATTCGGGGTCTTTATGCGGTTTTAAAATTAAGTAAATTATTATTTCTTTAAAATTGTCAAAATATTTTTGTTTCTGTCACCAATCATTAAAAATGTTGAGTAAATAAATTTTTGCTGATAATGGCAAATGATAAATCATTTTATAGGTAAATCCGTCCAATCCGGATGCAGTGTTTTTGGTATTTTTAATAGACATATTCAATTCGTCAATATTAAACGGAGGAAGCATATAATCATCTTTTAAGTGAAATAAAGAATAATTTGTACTTTGAGGGATGTAGTTAGATACCGAGGGAGGAGCTAGTCTGTTTAGCAAATTTTCGATTAGTTTATCTGACAGCGGAGTTTTTTTCCTATTATACCTAATGCTTATTACTGATAAATCTAACATATTTCCAAATGTCAGTTAGCGGAGTGTTTTTGTTTAATTTATTTGGAAATGATATCCAACTGATCCGTTGTTTATTTTTGAAAACTCGTTTGATATGAGCTGCTATATTTTGATACGCAATATAGTTGTCGTAAGTTGCCTGAAAGCGATAGTTTTTAAGGGCCTGTCTACGTTTATTGATTAAATTCGAGCAATCTTCGTCCCATCATACCGGTTTTGGTGTAACTGGAATGTTGGCATTGCTTGGGATGCGGCGGAGCTCATCATATCTAAAAGATGATTCATATTGTGACCATCATCTTTTCTATGTTGACTAATTTTAGATTCTAACACATTTTGATATATTTTCCAGTCGGCGCGGGAATCGCTCCACTTGGTCGAAGGATTAATTAAAAATGTTGAAGGGGATATTTGTAATTGTATAATTATCGGATAATGATCCGAGCCCATAGTATCAAATAAAACTGACCAGTTTATCTTCTCTACCAAGGAGCTTGTAGTAAGAGTTAGGTCAACTGCTGAATCAACTCCTCTTGGGTTTAACCTAGTAGGCGTGCCATCGTTCAAGACTATCAGATCTAAATCTTCAATTGCCTCTACTAATACTTTTCCGTGACGGTTATCAGCGTTAGGACCCCTCATGCCGTGATGGGCATTGAAGTCCCCGCACAAAAGTGTTGATGGTTCAAATTGTTGGAATAAATTCATCCAGTCTAATCGACTGACATTAACGGCTGCTGGTCTATAAATAGACTCAAGCGATATATTATGTGAATTAAGAGTAATAGCACAAATTTCTAATTTTTTTTTGGAAATTCTGTTTCAATTCAATTTCTGAAAAGTTGATTGACTTGCTAACAAATATTCCTACGCCACCGTAGCCATCTTCTCTACATTTTTTATTAAATTATATCCCTTTAACGAAAATTTTGACTTTGGTTTCAACCAAAGTTCTGATAAAATCCTGATATCAACTTGAGTCTTACTGATGAGATTAATGAGACTTGCTTTATTGGCTGATATTGATCTACAATTCCATTGTAGTATGGTAATTGTACTTTTAATAGTATCCTTATTATTATTAAAACATGTCTGGGTCGTCATCATAATCTGTATTAGTAGGAGGGACGAATGAACGGTTTTCAAATATTTTATGTAGTACATCTTTGATATTAGATTCGTTAACTTGTATTTTATTTTGAACGATGTCCCTAACCACATTTTCAACTTGTAAAATTAATTGTTCCTTATATCAACTTTAAAATGGTGATTTTTTTGTTGGCTTATTTCTGTCAACAACAATTGGAGGAGTGGGAGGGGGAGATGATTGTTTTCGTTTCTTAGGTAGACTTTAATTGGTGATTCGATCGATTCCTGTAAATACTGAGCCGAGAAGAAAGTGTCTACCATACGGATGATGCCTTTTTTTGAGTGAAAAAACGTGGAATATAAGCAATTAATTGATTTTTTTTCATCACCTCGTGCTCAACAAGTTTATTAGCAATTTCATGGGATTTGAAGATTACTTTGACTCTATTAATTCCAACAGATTTGATGTCGGTAATATTTTCTCTGAACTCCCTAATTTCGCGAAGAAATTGGCAAGGCACTTATCCAAGGGGGGGGGGGTCCAGGGGGTCCGGACCCCCCCGAAATGTTTTCAAACACATACTAGAAAAACGATGATTCCATAATTTTTATGTAGATACAGCAGTAAAGTAAAAATGTATAGACATATTGAACGGCATACAGTTTTGAAAGTATTATTTTTAAAATGTCTAAGTTTAAAAATAAAAATCAATTGCTTAACTATTGGCAACACAGAGGAACTTATCGTCGATCAACTTATAATGAATCTACTAGATCGTTTTGAAACAAACTCAACCAAACTAATAGCTTTTCAAAGCTTATTCCCAGGCTTTGCCTCAAATGAAAATGCAAGTCAGCTAGAGCAGCTTTCTATGTATATTGAAGATAATTACTCGCTGTCTGCTCTTCGGGGTGAATACTACTTATGGAGCAATCAAGTGGGTGAAGATTTAGACAGAAATACCGAAACCCTAAAGGTTTTGGAGCACTGTAACAAAAATGTTTTCCCTGCTCTTCATCATTTACTGGTTATTCTTTCTACTTTACCTGTTGCTACAGCCAGTGTTGAGAGATCTTTTTCTACTGTTAAAAGGGTAAAAACCTTTCTAAGAAATAAAATATCACTCGAAAGGCTAAGTTCCTTGGTTGTGCTCTCAATACACTGGGACATCGATGTTTTTCCTGATAAAATACTTGACATTCTGGCTAATAAAAAAAAAGCGAATATTGTCTTTGTAACCATTATTCCTACTACCTACTTATACTTTTTATAATTATGAGTTTGTGTATTACGAAGCTTTGGAAGGGACACATTTGATAAAAAAAAATGAATTTCAATTATCTTCATGATAATATCTCGAAGAAAATGTTTTATTAGAGGTAGTATCACAAAAGAATTTTTTTCTTCCCGATAGTAAGACAAAGAAAATGTTTACTTCGCGATAGTATCAAGAAGAAAATATTTCCTTCGTTTTATTAACGCGAAGTAAACATTCTCTTTGTAATAGTAACACGAAGTCAATTCTGCGGGTGATTTTATAGTGGCTGAAAGTGCAGTTTCTGGTGCGCGTAGTTCTTGTAAGGGTGTGTGAACCAAATCATGGATATAAGAGAAGATTTGGTGGCTAAGTATTTCTTCCTGGGCTTGCAACAGCAAGAAATAATCTCTATCATAGAAATAACTCATGGTATTAAAATTCATCCAAGAACATTGAAACGCATATTGAGCAAAATGAATTTGTTCAGAAGGAAACAGTTTTCAAATATGGAAGAAGTGGTAGGATTTATCGAAAAAGACTTGGAATCTTCTGGACAACTAAATGGTTACAGGCGAATGCATCTCAAGTGTATTCAACATGGCTTAGTTGTGACACATAAACTTGTGCTAGATATTCTAAAACTGCTAGATCCAGTGGGAGTTGAAATAAGAAAACGAAGACGTCTACGAAGAAGACAATATATAAATAGCGGTCCTAATTCGCTTTGGCACGTAGATTCTTACGACAAGCTGAAGCCTTTTGGTATTTGTATTAATGGAGCTATCGATGGTTTTTCTCGATACATAATTTGGTTACGGGCAGGCCGCACTTCAAGTGATCCGAAAGTAATTGCTGGATACTATCTAGGCGCTATCAAGTTGCTGAAAGGATTTCCAAACAGCGTTCGCAGTGACATGGGAACAGAAAATGGTGTTATTGAACGTATTCAGACAGCATTGAGACAAACCTTCCAAAATATTAATCATCATAAACCTCCTTTCTTAAAAGGACGCAGCACATCTAATCAAAGAATTGAAGCCTGGTGGTCCATATTACGAAGAAGTAGTTCGCAATATTGGATTAACTTGTTTGAAAATCTTAAAGAACATGGTCTTTTCAATGGAACCACTTTGGACAAGGCTCTTATTCAATTCTGCTTTTTGGATGTCATACAGGTAAATTTCATGATATTTATTTAACTTGCGCAATTTATATATGAAGATCCGCTTCAATGGATCTAACCCCCAAGTCAAATAGAACAAAATATGCCCTTTTACATTTAAAAACAACCTGCCAAATTTAAAATCAAAATATTCATCCATTTTAAAGTTATCAAATTAAAACATTTAATTTTTCATAACACTTCAACACCCTGTATTTCGAAAACTAAATAGGCTGGACTCCTCAATCCTTATATCGTTTTATTCAATTTTACGAGAGGTATCTACATGCAAACGCACGTTGTAAGTGTCATTTGAAAACACCCTGTACACAATCTTTATCGCCGAGATGAATTCCTAATAGAATCGGTAAGAGCTCCTCGTAAACTATCGGGTTTTCGGAAGATGAATTGTTATGAATTTTGTAAATAGGTAGGTACAAATTCTCTGGTTAAAACAATAATCTCAATACGATGCTCGTTTTAGAATAACCACTATATTTTTTAAATAAGTAGAATAATAGCAAAATTATCCAAACTTCAAGAAATATGAAAACAATCCATGCAATTACAACAAGAATAAGTACCTACCTACTTGATATGCAAGCAAAATACAATGCTAAAACGTTTTCACCCTTCATCTACTATTTAGTAGTTATTACAAAATGACCTTCAAAAACATTATTTTGATCTGCAGTTAGATTTATTTGGAAAATAGACTCACAAATACGAAGTGTTGTCAGCTACATCTAGCGTTTAGTAACATAATCACTTAAAATAAACAGACATCTTTCCTAATTCGAAGTGGAATATTTCATTCAGCGCCATCTGAACGTTTAGTCCAGCTTTCACAATACGCCATCTATACGTTTAGTCCAAAATTACGAAAAACTGTTAAATTATTGGTCGGTATGGTTGTTAGACAATGCTATTATGAATACATGTGTATTACTGGTTGCGAATATTGACAAATATATTAAAAATGCAGAACTAAATAATATATGCAGTTCTATACATTTTATTTACATGAATATTTGATTAACTACTAAGGCGAAAATGGACATAATTATTGAAAAAAATTAAAGCTTATCTAAAAACTGCGCTGATCTATCTGCCGAACGTTTAAAGAACCGCTATATTTAAATTTGTTTGCTGGTAATAAGGCCCGCCAACCGTCATTCTTTCGCAAGCGTATCATAATAGGGGGCAAAATAATTGAGATATTGTGTTGTCAATTAAAACAATTATTTATCACATCTTATTTTAAACAGTTCATCGAATAATTTTAATCATATTTAATGATAGGTTGGTTTCAACAGACAGTTATGGATGCGTTTCTGTTCATGCGCATTTTGGGAAATATGAAACTACTATGCAACTGCTCTGTTGGAACAGCCAATCTCAAATCTGTAGTAGTGTTGTAGCAGTCTTTGTTTTGTTACCTATCGTACCAGTGAAGTTTGTCACAACGGGGCAAGTGACAACCCTTGTAGGTATTTAAGGGTACTAAACTTAACAGTACCTTACATTTGTTTGCCATTGATTTATTGTGACATAGAGAAACGATTCCAATTGCTGCTGTGCTCCGGAGCACCCTAAGATATATGTAAATTTTGAAATAGTTTAATGGATAAATGCGTGCTTTTAAAGAGATCAGATTACACCAAGTTCCTTTGAGCTTGTGTTTAATTTACAGTTCTTTACAAATATACAAACTATTGCGATAGTTTTCAAACCATTTGCGTTTTACATGGAATGCTACTGCATGCTTACTAACAACTGACATTCCCCAAACTTTCACGGATTGTTGTTGGAACCCGAAAATGCAACTGGACAAGTTCATAACCAGGGGCGGCTCTAGCTCACCTGCCGCCGGGGTGCAAACTCTTGTGTGCCGCCCCTTCTGGGCGATAAGTTGAAGGAGGTTACAGCCTAGAAAATAAGACTTATTTCCTATATACCGTGAAGAAGGTGAACGACATAAGGGAAGCTAGATAGGTAGAGAACTATTCTTAAAATAAACCAAACAATTTTATTTATTTAGTTATATCACAATTTAATAACATCAGATATATATTTAATTAAATGAAAAGTAAGTCTCATATGTATATACATATTATGTACCAGATGTAAAAACAAATTATAAAAAATTACGTACTTATACCTATATCCGAATACATACTTATGATAATAATACACATCTTGAAATAGGTAGGTATTATCTAATGTTTGACCATATTTTTCAAAAGCTAAAATCAATTTTTCTAGATTTTCGGATAGCAAATTCTTTTATAATGTCATTAATATCTATGTCAACATCATTTTCAATGCTTATTATAGCTAGATTTGAAAGCCTTTCTTGTGTCATACTAGACCTTAAATAGTTTTTTATAGGTAATCTTTAATTTGGAAAATGATCTTTCACCCTCAGCAACAGTAACCGGTAATGTTAAATAAATACGTAAAGCAATCGACAAATTTGGAAATGTGCTAATCAAGTTATTTTTAAATAAATATCCTAAAACATCAATTGCAGAGGAGGTAGATTTTAAATAGGTCGGTAAAATTTCAATTTCATTCAGCAAATCGACTGCATTTATATCAGAATGCTTAGTTTGAAAATCTGTCAATTTATTTTGCAAATCCGAATTTATCATTTGAATTTAAATTTTTAAAAGCATCAAGGTTGTGTAAAAACGAAAAACAGTTGTTGTGATCACTTAACAATTCGAACCTTTCATCTAATTTAGTTATGGCAGTGTCTAATAAAAAAAAGTAAAAATTTACTTTAAAGTGTAACTCTGGATTTTGTATAGCGTCATCTCTTCCTTCATAATTAAACATAGGTCTTCGTTTTCTACTTTCAGATTTGTTCACGCCGAGACAGTGGCGTACACTTTAAAGTAGGCTATATAATATACAGCATATTAAGTGTAGGTAGGTACATCTTAGTAAAAAAGCGTTTGTGCATATGCGTATGTAAACATGGAACTTGTCATTCGTTATGATCCAGCTGCCGCCCCCTATAACCTGCCGCCCGGGTGCCGTGCACCCCTTGCACCCCCGCTTAAGACGCCACTGTTCATAACAATTAACAATCACTGATCACTGTTATTCGGACTCATGTTGGAACGAACCAGTGATATAATTTTTTACTACGCCAATGACCAAGAAACGGTGAGTTTTGTTTTGTTGGCAACCCTTAGTCGCCATTTCCATATCGACAAGTTTATTTTTACGTCGTTTGTTATGGTGAGATGTGAGAAATAATGATGTTGAATAATGGTTTTAATATTTTAAAACACATTCAAAATTAATGACACCAAATCATGATATAAAATAACATACTCCTTATGTTTAGTTGGTAAGTGTTTTTTGCCGTTGAATAAATGTCTTTCGGTTATAATTTTTTGAATATATTATTGTTTATTTTGATATACAGCTTATTTAATCAAGGTGTTCTATATTAAGTAATATTCGTATAATCATCAAAAAACAGTAGAAAACGATAATTTTCTTAGGAAATAGTAATTCTTAGGATATTATGTATTTAATTACGCCTACATTACACCTACTGTTTGTGTAGGCCTAAATCAAATAAGTTTAACATTTATGGCAATGTCTAATACCTAGATTATTAATGTAAGTTATGTTTCTTATAGCGCACCAATCAAGTAACAAAAGCGAATTTTAGTCAATAAAATGGAGATATTTGACAATTTGTTTTTAAATGCTTCAGAGTTTATCGAAGGTGAGTAAAATCTTAAGTAACAGTGTAAGTAAACTTAATAAGCTTCTCTTCACTATTCTTTAATTTACAAGAATTAAGTACAGTTGCTTAAACTAAAAAATAACTACATATTTGAAATTGAGAAAGTTTATTTTTTAATATATTTCACATTTGTTGATATTTTCATTCAGGCAAATAATTTTAATAACAGTGGACCTCCGGTAATCCGACTAACGTTTTGCAGAGCAGTATTGAACTATTGAATTTGTCAGATCATAATGTTCTGCCTAAGACTCCCTATAGTCTGGAATTTTTTACAAAAGTGTACCTTGTAATCTGACAAATTACAGATTCAATGATAAGATTATGTGGTATTCTCTGCTATACATTGGTGAAGATTGTCAAAAAAATATTCAATAACAGCTATAACTACCTATTTTTTGTGTATGTTGGGTCAAGAATGGAATTAAAATTTTTGTACTGATCCAAAACATCTTTCTTTAATGTAATAATTATTATTTAAGTCATATTGTTTTATATTATCAGTATAGTTGTTAATTACTTATTGGAATATATGCATATGGTAATATAAATCTAGGCTAAGTGATATGAAAGCAATTGAATCAAATTTATAGACATAATATATTTTCAAAAAGTTGTTCTTGTCATTAAATTATCAGAAATTAATTATTTTAAAGATATTTTGTGGTATGCATTAGATTATTCTTAATTTAATCATATCGTACCAATTAATAAATCTCACATTTTTCTGGATGTTTTGTCTACAAAAATTTAACAAAATATACTCAGCCTTTAATGTCTCTTGCTTGTCCAAAATTTTGTTCATGAATGCAAAAGAAGCAGTTCCTGGTATTTTTTTAAACACTGAAAGTATATTGATACTTTCTTAATAATCAGATTTCAGTCTTTGAAAGGTATGAGTTTATCTTTCTTTAAGTCTTGAAGGTTTTTTCAATATATTAGTAAGTTTTACACAAACAGTAAATTTCCTTCCTATACATACTGTTAAATAAATCAATTATATTAGTGACCAAATTTATTATTACTGTAATAACTATTAGTATCATATTTAATCAAACTTCTTCTGTTGCTTATAGGTAGGTAATTGTTATCAATTTATACTGATTATCCATTTTAGATAGTTCTTTTTTGTCATGTTTTATCAATTTCTAGATCGTTTATATTTTTTGTCATTAAATACATTGATGGAGCCGAAATCAACACAAGCAGTACATTATTTCACTGTACATAAAGAATTAAAATATGACAGTTTCTACAGGGACTTTGGACCACTTAATTTGGCTATGCTCTATCACTATTGTGTAAAATTGAGAAGAAAACTTAGCAATCCTACATTCCAAAATAGGAAAATTGTGCATTACACAAGAGATTTCACTGATGCAGATGGAGAACGAACTGTCAATGCTGCATTTTTAATTGGTGCATTTTCTGTAAGTTTATATTTTAAATTTTTTTAAGTCTATCTACTATCTATTCATTTATAATTCAAACACAATCAAAATGTTTTTTGAATTACACATTTCCACATATTTAAAATTTAAATAAATGATAAAGTTGTGTTCCAAACACTGAAAAATATCCAGACCTATAACCTATACCTAATTTCTGAAAACTATTATCCTAAGTTAAAGAAGGCAACCTTTTACTGGAACAGCAATATGGGATTTGATACATGCTCCATATCTAAATAAAGTCATAATTTGCTAGACAAAAGTTAATTCTGTACAAACTATATCTATGACAGTATTGACATAGGTAAGCATACTGACAGATAATTTGAACCAAATGGTAATGGAGATATAAATTTTAAAAAGTATCAAGTAACAACTGTGTATACTTTTTTTATTTTGATACTGTATTGACTATTTAATTAATTTTTATTGGATATCATAATAAGATAGATATCAGCATATATAAATAATTCAATCAGCTATCTGCAAATTATGTACTTAAAGATTACATGTTATCAAATTTCTATATATTATATACTGAATAAAAAATAAAATATGCAGATTAGTTGTAGTAGTTGTTGATAGTATAGTAACAACCTGACATTTTAAAAGCATGTTTGTTCAGAAAACTATTTGGTATATAGGGAAGGAGAACTTTTTTGTTCTCATATTTCAGATACCTGGAAATTGGTACAGTATTTTCAAACCAAGATAGCCAACAACTGTATGTTTTAAAAATGAAATATTGCAAAATTCTAATTTAAAAAAATCAAACCTATATACCTAATGTTTCCTTTATTATATGGTAACATTACCATGTTTTAAGCTGTAATAGATGTGAAGATGATTGAATTAACAAAAAATTATCTATTATGGAGAACATAGTCATACAGGGAAAACTAAAAGTGCTGCTTTTGGTGTTTTGAGTATAAAATTTTAAAATCAAAAAATGAATGAAGTTTTATTTGATAACAAACTTACTATAGCCATGTACCAATAAATATTTGATGCGACGTTCTATGTCTTCACGACGACAACGTCATTGGTTTTTTAAATACAGACCTGCCTCTTTTATTGCAATTATGGGTCAATCTTTGAAATCTAAATTCATCCATATATCACACTTGATGTTTTGATGATGTTTCATCTCAAATAACTAACATGGTCAATAAAAACAATTTTTAAATATGGTCCTGTTGCAGTTCCCTAGTAATCCAAACAACTGTAGTGAGACTAGTGAGAGGCGTCCTTTAGACTTTACCTAGCGTTTTTAAATAAAATATGACATTATCAGTGACTTTTTAAAAATAATATCCATTAAAAATTTTGTAGTTTTAGAGACAAACCAGAGTAATGAAACTCAATAATTAATAAATCAAAGTAGAAGAGAAAAAAATAATTTATTTTATGAAGAAATTAAAATTACATTAAATGCTCAAATTGACGACCCCTCTGTTGAATGCATGTTATCACATGGATCCCTAATTTTTTTGTTTAGGATGGTTGATATCTGTAGTTGGTGACAAAAAAAATTTGTATCCCAAACAAAAAAAATCTAATTAATTTAGCATAAGTAAATAACATATCAGTCCTCTCCTTTCCTCATTTGAATATGTTTGTATACATTTCTGACAGTTCTTTAAAGATAAGCAACTCATTTATAATTGTTTCTTAGAAATTTAGCATAACCCACTACTTTTCAAATAATAAAACAATGAATGTGCTATTCAATTGCTCTGACAAGTAAATAATATGTTGGATCAATTTTTTTTTTACATTTTGTTGTAAAGAATTTTAAAAATATTTCTAATGAAATTGTATTCCTGATCCTTTGGATAAAGGATACTGTAGCATTTACAATACAACTTTTGCAATAAGAAAAGTATGACTGTCCATTTTGTTGTGGCATATTTTTTATTGAAATTGTTTGGTGATGTTTGAATTAGGACTACCGATTCATTCGTTTGACGAAATTAAAACAAATTTACAAATGAACTACGACAGGACCTTATAAAAATGGTTTTTATTGATAATGCTGGTTGTTTGAGATAAAACTTCCTAACAATTTTGAGTGTGATGAATTGCTTAATTTGGATTTCATAGATTGATTAATAATTGCAATGAAAGGAAGGATTTGAAAATTTTATGCTTAAAAACCAAACGCAGCATTTTTCGTTTTTCCTGTTTAACTCAAAAGTGGAGAGAGTCCGTCTATTTTTTATTAACAAATCTATAGAAATAGCACACTTTCATGCAACGTGACCATATCGGGCACATTTAAAACAATGCACAATGGTAAAGAATTCATGCACTACACGTCGGCTCCAGATTAGATTAGATTTTATGAGGTGGCTTTCGGCCTATTCCACTGCGACCTTTTCAGATCTATTGTGGTCCTCTCAAACTCTAGATTACATTCTCCAGCCTGACTCTTTTTAAAAAGTCTATTAGCGTGGAGACTGAACCTTCCATATAGCTCTCTGCCACTGGCTTTTCTTCGCCTAATGCAAAAAACCGCACACGTCGGCTCCAACCAATATCTAGTTTTCTCAGGTTGCATCAAGTATTTTCAAAATTAGCATGTACTGTTTACAATTATATTTCATTTATTGGTTTGTCTGTATTTATTACATACATGAAAAACTGAACTCTTCTATATTAAAATAGACCTGTTCCATTAGTCTATCTATAATAAGAGTATCATCACCAGTGATTCTTCTTCTACTCATGACCTTAGGAATTTTTTATGCCATCTTCAACTTAATACTTACTACTAAGATCTGTTTTAACCATTTCTTTTATTTTCTCTTTTGTATCCGAATCCTTACAACTTATAACAGTTTCACTTCTTCCCTCTCTTATTTTGTCAATTGATATCTCCATTTTTCTAGGATTAATGCTGTCTTTTATATCATTTTTGTCACATTGCTACTTTCTTTCAGTTTAACAATAATAACTTCATTACAATTGCCTGACACAGTTGCATATGTAAAATTTTTGTATTCTTGAAATTTTTTGCTTCAACAAGTTTCTTCATTAAGTTTTCTGATTGCATACCAAGTTTAGAATGTATCCCTCAGTTTGCAACGTGAATTTTTTAAATTTCAGTTGAAACTACCATTTGTATTTTTTGCATTAGATTCTGTGTGCAAATTGATGATCTCTTTAGATCGAATATTTTTCTTCTCACTTCATCTATTATTACATCTTTACCTTTTAGAGTTTCTTCATAGGACGCTTGTAGGTTTGTCACTCTTAAATGTAGATTTTCTATTAATTTAATTATTGCAGGTAGTATTCTTCACAATTGTCACAAAAATATTTTTTTTGTGATTTCTTGTTGGTAGTTCTAGGCATCTTACTTCAGTTGTGATGGTAGCACAATTTGTATGCAATGATCTTTTCCAACCATCACATTAAAAAAATTATTTTTTAAGATCATGTTTTTGCACTTGAAACAATGTTTTATTCTTGCTACACAAATTGGGGACCTCTAGTAAACACCCCAGAACTGATGCATGATGGTTAATTACAACAAACATTCAAAAATATTCATCTGTAAAAACTCAATGAATGTCTCTGGTAACTAAAGTCGATTCGATCTCAAGAAAAACTGCACGAAGTAAAATCACGTGAATATTGAATGGCCTAGGCAAGTGGATAAGGTTGAACGGTGCATATTCTGTTCCCCTACTGTTAACATTTCAATGAGACTCATCCAATATGCAGCAGAATAGATCATGCGTGGTCTTTGTTTGTATGTATGATGGTGTAATGTAATGGTTTTTTGTACTATTTATATTTAGTGAAAAGAGGTTCTTCCAAGGCTAGGTCATTGAGGGTATACAATAATGCCACATGTTAACTCGACAAAAGTAAGTTTATTAATAATTATAAAAATGTTTCCAATAACTTAAAATATGAACCGAGCAATAATTATTGCTTGGCCAGCGAAACTACAACTTCCTGTCTAAATATAATTTTTATATGTTAGCATTATTGATGTCGCACTTAACAATGTGTGCTAATAATTGCTAACATGCACATATCCTACATTGTATTTACACTTAACTAATAATTATTAAATAAAAAATATATATACATAATATTATATTACACCTCCCGGGGGTAAGGGAAAGAATTTTTATTGTATTGGCCAAAAATAAAAATTCTTTAGGTGAATATTACTATACTAGAGACAATTGCAGTTGTCTAAACAAAGATAAAAAAATAAAATAAAATCCCAACACCAAAACAGAATTATATAAGAGTAATATGATTATACCTACTTATTAAATTACATACGGGTATATACAAACAAAACTAACCTAGACAAATTAAGAGAGGATAATAATCAAAGTTATGCAGTGTGTGATAATCATTTAAAATAATTAGTCTCGTCTCTAAATCTGAACAGTGTTTTCACCTTTTATTATTGATAATTTGATACCCATCTAATTTTTTTTTTTTTTTTTGTAGAATTTTAAAATATTATTTTCTATCTTCTTTGAGCTCTATTTGTTTTTAAACATTATCAATATTATTTCCGGAACTTTAATTTTATCAATTAGACATTAGACTATTCAGTTCCCTCAACATGGTACCTAAGTCCAACGCCGATCGAGAATCCTGATGTAATTAATTTTTTTTTACACATTATAAATTCTCCGTTTAAAGTCAAAATTTTTCCTTTATACGATTACTACCTAAGTCTATCGCTGATAGAGGGTCCTGACGTATGCAAACATTTAATTATTTTATACACATTAGATTCTCCTTTTTTTCAATTAAATGTTTTCTCCTGTATCAATCTAAGTATTCGTTATTTGCTGGTCTTAGTTCGAAACAATTCGTTGGTGCCTTTATCAACTCATCAATTCCAGGGTGATCAATCCTTTCATTGGTAGAGTCTCCATTGTCACTTTTAGAATTGAGTGAGCGTAAGGTTGAACAGTAAATCTTCAACAAATTCATCCACTGTTTTATCATTTCGTTTTGCTATTAAAATTTTCATCTAAATTTTTTTTCATTTAATTTTTAATTTTGATTACTTTTTTTTTAACGAGATTATTATCCTTATTCAAATTTCTATGAAAAACTCTAACATCCTCCAATACATGTATAAAATCATATAAAGACATTACCTATTTTCATACTAATCCTTTGTTACATGCACTTGCCACTTAACACTCACACTATTCTTTACTATTTCTTCCTTCAGACCATCCATGGATATGATCTTATACGACGTTGTAGGTAGTTCATTCATTTCTATTCTAGCTAAAATATACACAATACCAACCTAAAATTAAATATAACTGTCTTCTTCTTTTTCGGACCATAATTCCCATTTCCGTTCTCAATAACAATGAAACAATTCTTTCTTTTCCTGAATCTCCATAAATGATCCATTTTTTTTAGTAAATATATTTACCATATCAGCTATCATATTTTCCATTATGTTAATTTTTTGTTAAAATGTATAAAACTAATTAATTTATTATTTTGCGACTTCGATCATACCATATTCCTGCATAAAATAAAACCCATGTCTAAAAATCCATACCATAATAATAGTTTGCTCTTTTGTTGCCCCCAAGGGCCCATCCATCATCTATTTGGTTCCAGTTGGCAGTTTTTTTTTCAAGAACTTCTGGTTTTAACCCTCAACAGACCCAACACTGGCAAAGGATCGCCATGTAATATAACGGTTTTTTGTACTATTTATTTTTACTGAATAAAGGTTCTTCCAAGGCTAGGTCATTGAGGGTATACAATAATGCCACATGTTAACTCGACAAAAGTAAGTTTATTAATAATTATAAAAATGTTTCCAATAACTTAAAATATGAAGCGAGCAATAATTATTACTTGGCCAGCGAAACTACAACTTCCTGTCTAAATGTAATTTTTATATGTTAGCATTATTGATGTCGCAATTAACAACGTGTGCCAATAATTGCTAACATGCACATATCCTACATTGTATTTACACTTAACTAATAATTATTAAATAAAAAATATAATTCTAATTTGATTTTTTTTTCTTTGGTTTATGGTTATATGATAAAAATTAATCAAAAAACTTTTTGACGTTTCGCTCTGGGTTGAGAGCTTTTTCAAAATATTTAATTAAAAAATGTCGTTATGAAGTAATATTTACAATTGTTACTATAGAATTTGGTGATTTAGTTTGAATATTTGGAAGTTGAGAAGTAAATTTAATTCTAAGGTGAGTATCTACTTATATCATTTTAATTTAACTTCTCAACTTCCAAATGTTCAAACTAAATCACCAAATTCTATAGTAACAATTGTAAATATTACTTCATAATGACATTTTTTAATTAAATATTTTGAAAAAGCTCTCAACCCAGTGCGAAACGTCAAAAAGTTTTTTGATTAATTTTTATCATATAACCATATACCCAAGAAAAAAAAATCAAATTAGAATTATAATCAATGGTTAAAGAAAATATATTAATATAAAAAATATATATACATCATATTCTATTACAATGGGGTGACATTCACTGAAACCTAAAAGATCTATTGTGCCCCCTTACTTCTTCTTAGTTCCTGAGGAACGTTTCAGAGACTAGTAGCTCCTTTAGTCCTATTTCCCTGAGGAATTTTAGGATATCTGCAGGCTTCAACTTAGGTAAATGTCCCTCTTCTATCCAATAATCTCCTAGGTGCTGTGCCCTAGGATCCAGGTTTCTTTTCCATGCCACAGAATCTACATTCTTCTTCCTCCACAATTTGAGCTTTTTCAGGTGCCCGTTCAGGCGGCAATGTCCCGTTAGGATCCCTGTTAAAACTCTTAGTGCAGTTTTACTTTGACTTATGCATTCATTTGATATCAACGGGTTGTAGTCACCCATCAGAATCTTCGATTGTCTAAGCCCTACTTGATCTTTCCAATGGTCAGATCTTCTCTTTTCTTCGGCTTTGCCTATTTCTTCCAATATTACATTGGGGCTGATACCGCAAAAGGGTTCATGCGTGGTCTTTATATACATGTTGTTTTCTCTCGCGCACTGCAAGATTGCATATACCTCTGCCTGAAATACAGAGGTGTGGTACCCCAGTGCGTAGCTATAGCGGTCACCTGGTTTTTTGAAGTATACTCCCGCCCCAGTGCCATTTGCAGTTTTGGACCCATCGGTATACCATGTCTGTCCCTGTCTAATGGTACTGAACTCTTCGTCATCCCATTCAATTCTGTCTGCAATCGACACTTCGAATGGATTATCAAAGGAATATCGTGCGGTTGTGTAGTCTGTTCTCATGCTTAGCACGTCCTTTGAAACAACTTTTACGATATTCATGTGCCCTGATGACTTAGCGTTTAGGCTGCTCATCGAGTTTTCACGTCTATGGATACCCAGTCTTGCATCTCCCTGTATCACCAGGTGTAAGGGAGGTAGGTCTAATAGCCATTGCTGTCGTAGGAGTAGCTCTCATGGCCCCTGTGATGCCCAGACATGCAAGTCTTTGCACCTTGCTTAGTCTCATCATAGCCATTCTTTGCTGAGTCTTCGGCACCATACCGAAGAGGCGTATGTTATGGCGGGCTTTACCACCTTGTTGTATAGCCAATACAGCATGACAGGTTCTAGCCCCCATTTTTTCCCATAGGAACGTCTGGCCACTACTAGTGTGGTCTCCGCTTTCCTTATTACTTTTTCTCCAAATGTTGGTTCCAGGTGAGTTTTGAGTCAATTAACACCCCAAGATACTTAACCTCTCCCTTAATTTCTACAATTTCTCCTCGTAGTCTTAGGGGTCCTAGTCCCTCCCTTTTTTCCTAGGGGTAAATGCCATTACTGTCGTTTTATGAGGACTGATATTACAGATAAAATGAAAATAATATATGATCACAAGCCAATATGCATTCCTTAACCATGTTGCGATAAATTGCAGTAAATAACTACTGAATTTTTGTGTTCCATATTGCTTTCTTTAATATTAGATTTGATACTTAGTATAAGATAGTTGATTTAGTATTTAATAAGATTGATTCAAAAAGTCTGCTGATAAGTTTTACATTTATGAAGCTGGAGTAAATTATAACTTATTCACTAATAACATTATTATTTCATTATAATATTTTGAAAATGTTTTTAGATAATTTACTTAAATTACTCTCCAGAAAATGCATTTGATGTATTAAATGAACACTCTACAAAAGAATATTTAAAATTCAGGGATGCTTCTATTGGTGAGCCATATACATTAAGCCTATTAGATTGTTTGAGAGCTGTTAAAAAAGCTATGGATCATGGATTCTTCAACTTTGACAGTTTCGATTTTTTGGAGTATGAGCACTATGAAAGAGTTGAAAACGGGGATTTTAATTGGATAGTTCCTAACAAATTTATAGCGTTTTGTGGACCTCGAGATAGAACTAGCTACAGTCCAGGGGATCACAAACCAGATACATACTTTGCTTATTTCAGAAGACATAAAGTGTCTACAGTTGTAAGATTAAACAAAAAGGCCTATGATTCAAACTCTTTTGTCCAAGCTGGATTTGACCATAGGGATTTGTATTTTATAGATGGAGGTACTCCTAGTGATAGGATATTGCAACTTTTCATTAGCATTTCTGAAAATGCTAAAGGTGCTGTTGCAGTACACTGTAAAGGTGAGAATAATATTTATTTTATATTGACAAACATTTTACCTTTAATAAAAATGTTTCCTGAATAAGAATTACAGATTTTAATCAATGTATCTATTTTCTTAGCGGGATTGGGACGCACAGGCTCACTAATAGCGTGTTATATAATGAAACATTATAAGTTTACTGCGGAAGAAGCTATAGGATGGATTAGAATATGCCGTCCGGGTTCTATTATAGGCCACCAGCAAAGTTGGCTCCAGGAGTAAGTATAATCAGTGCAATGTAAAAAGGTATTCATATATGATCTTAGTTAGTAAACCTTTGCTGCAATAGAAGACACCACATATATGGTGAGGACGTTTAGGTTGAAATAATTCAATATTTTTCTAACAAAAGCTATTATAACATAACGCTTGTACAGGTCAATTTTTATTTTCAATTGCGCACTGTACTCTATCATTGGATTTACGAATGACGTCACCACTTTCGCGTACATGGCATCATTGTTATTTTTTTGAATAGTACAAAATATTTTTCTCCACATTTTTGAATTCCACAACAATAGACGATTACAAAAATGTAAATTCCTCCAACACTTTATTTAATGTTTCCTGGCTAATAAGTCTCGCCTTATTAAGAATTCTCTCTTCCAAATCTTCTCAGGACTATTGAAGTACACTTTAAATTTAAGATAACCCCAAAAGTAAAAATCAAGGGGGGCTACATCAGGAGATCTTGTTGGCCACGCTATAAATCCTCTCCTACCTATCCACCTGTTGAGAAAAATAGTATATAGATAATCACGCACTATCAGTGCATTATGTGGTGGTGTCCCGTACTGTTCTATACATTAATAAGCATATTTTAAATCTTAAAATGCGCAAAAAACTTTGTGAAACGTTAGTTTCAATTTTAAATTATTGTTTTATTGTATATTACCCATGTTTGGATAATGTTTCTAAATATCAGGTTCAAATACAAAATACTTGTTGTAGATTCATCTTTAATTGCAAAAAATATGATCATATTTCAGCTTATTTTAAAAAGCTTAATTGGTTAAAGATCAATAACTTATTTTGTTTTCATTTTCTAGTTTTCATCTATCGCTTGATGAAAACTAGAACTCCAGTCTATTTGTATGAGAAAATTATTTTCCCTAGTTCTATTCATGAGCACAACATTCGACATAACACTATGACAATGATAAATCATTCTTCCGTCATATTAGAACGTTCCTTTACATACAATTTGGTGAAATTATATAATTCCTACCGATCCTATATAACGGCGACTTTGTTTTATACCTTTAAGCACACTGTTAAAAATATGATGCTTGAAAAACAATAATTCTTGATTTCAACAAACTAATTTACATTGAACTATTTTTATGTATTCTACATTTAATTTATAATGTTAAATGAAATAATATATATATATATATATTTTTTGTTTGTTCATATATTGAAGGTTAAGAGTGAAAGAGTAGCTTCTAGCTAATCTTCGCCTTCTTGGGGCAAATGTGTTGTACACGTTTGTTAAATAAAGACATTCATTCTTTCCTGTTGAAATAATATCAAATTACTAGGCATGTGTGGATTTTGATTATCTGGTTATAACGCGGCAATCGCTGGAATAATATCATTTTGTAGCATTCCTAAATATTTTTCAGCAGTCAACGTTCCGTCAATAAAAAATGGTCCCAAAATGTTGTTGCCAACAATTCCTGCCCAAACATTAACATTTTCAGGATACTGAGTGTAGGCCTCCAATAGTGTCTAACGCTCTAACCAGTATCTACAGTTTTGCCCATTGACAGTACCATTTCAATATGTTGCTTCATCTTAAAATACTACATGCTCTACAAATTTTGGATTATTATTACATCGCTCCATCATCACTTCACAAAATTCCATTCTTCCATCAAAATCATCATCGTTGAGTTCATGAACTAAATTAACTTTGTATGGGTGAAACCTACTTTTTTTCAAATATTGTATAACTATAGATTATTTACTCAATGAGTTTTCCGTCGCGAGTTGTCTACTGGATATGTGTGGATTTTCTTGAACTGTGGAGCAAATCGAACTGCTCGTCACTACCAATTTCAGAACGACCTTTATGATTATCTCTCACGATATCAAATTATTTTTTTTTATTTTCGATACTAACAGTGGATTGACGAATAGAACGATCTGGATACTTATCATTCCACAATTCACAAACTTCTCGCTGGGTTCGGGACTTGTCACCATACCCACACATTAAAATCTCAATTCTTTCTTTTCTGCTTAAACGCGCCATTATTGAGAAATTTAACAACTAGATAATTGACAATGCAGTACTTATTGTTTGACATTACCATTGTAAACAAAACATGTCAAAGAAAAAAAAACAAAACCATAGTAATGAAAACCTATAATCTTTATTAGTCCAGTCATTTCAATAAAATTTTATAATTAAAAATTTCTGATCCAACATTTGTCTCTGATTCACAAACCAATGCATTGGACTATAAATATTATACATTTTTGTAACTATCTATTGTTGTGGAATTCAAAAATGTAGAGAATGTGTTGTTCTATTTAAAAAAATAACAATGATGTCATGTACGCGAAAGTGGTGACGTCATTCGTACATACAATGATAGAGTATGATGCGCAATTGAAAATAAAAATTGACCTATGCAAGCATTTTGTTATAATAGCGTCAGACAGAAAAAATATTGAAGTTATTCCAACCTAAACGACGTCACTGTATATAAAATTATGGCGTGACGTTTTGGTATTTAATAACATCGTTTTAAAACAGGAAAAAAAATATATCTCTTCTTTCAAAAAATTTTATTCCGTAATTATTCTGTTGAAGAATTAAAATTATGTTTTTCATAATAATAATACAGGAACTCCCATTATGAAAAACATAATAGCAATTGCCGATTTAAAAGTATGAAATAGATAATAGAAATTAATGAATTACAATTATGAAAAACATAATAGAAATTCAATTTCCATTATGTATTGAGGTTGCCTATACTACTCTAATGCAAGTACCTAAAATCGGATAGTAAATGTTTTACCGGTAACACTGCTTCTGGGGACAAAGAAGAAGGAGAATAAAACTTCATTTGTTATGTTAATATCTGTGGTTGTTTATTCACCTTACTATATAAACTGTAAACAGAGACAACCCTGTAAACTATTAAAAGAATAAAGAATCACCATTGAAGTGAGCATCAATTGTTATGTGTTACGGTATAAAAGTTCAATAAGTATGGGTTCCAGAGAAGTCGCAACTACACTGCTTAGAATTCGGCGTATTATTGGAGAATCTTGTAGAGTTTTTCAGTCAAGCAATCATGTTCCTCGTGATATTCTATCATCTTGCTTAACTAATCTCGACGGAATTGAGAATTCCATTTATTCTGATACTTTCAACCTGTTAAAACATACAATTAACGAATTATTATCTCTTGATTCCCAAAGTGAATATGGGTTGGTATAGGGATCTCGGGTCTAGCATACTTCCAGACCGGGAAGTGCTCTTCTCTGCAATTTTGAAAAGAGCCCTCTACTGCTCTAGTAATAACATTGGAAAACAGTATCACAGATAGCCTACTTGGTCAGTACCAAAACACTGTAAACTCTTATTGTCCGAGCCCCTTAAAAGCGAAGAAGAGAGGGGTTAGCGGTGTTGCCGGTTTAACACCCAGTTTCGCACTTTCGGATGTATGCATTACTGCAGGATAGGCAACCTCAATACATAATGGAAGTTGAATTTCTATTATGTTTTTAATCATTTTAATTCTTGACTTTTCATTATGTTTTTCATAATTTTAAATCAGAAATTTCTATTATGTTTTTCATAATGGAAATTCGTGTATTATTATTATGAAAAACATAATGGATATTCAACAATTAAAATTATTTAAAACATAATGGCAATTAAAGATAAAAAATTATGAAAAACATAATACAAATCCGTTTTGTATTATTTATTCAATAAGTTTTATTCTTGAATTTGTATTATCTTTTTCATAATTTTAATTCTTGAATTTCAATTATGATTCTAATAATACTAATACACGTATTTCCATTATGGGAAACATAATACAAACTGCCGATTTAAAATTATGAAATCATAATAGAAATCCAAGAATTAAAATTATGAAAAACATAATAGAAATTCAATGGGGTGTTAAACTTAACAAAAATATGATGTTTTCTCTATGTTAATAGTTAGTGGTGGACAAAATCATATTGGGAATCGATTATTTTTAATATTTTTATTCTCACAAGGTTTTTATGCCGATTTGAAAATTCAACTTTTGGACGATTTAAATAATCCGCCATTCATAATGTGACGTATGCTCACTAGAACAGAAGTTAGCTACATAAGGGTTGACATAGGACTACAATTCTGATGTGATGAAGTACTTACAGGTTATACTTATGTCATATTGCTGTTATAGTGACTTAGGAATTTTTTTTTTCCTCCCATCATCGAGTGTTGGGTATAATTTGTCCATGTCACTTTCAAACTAAAAATCAAACATACACACACGTATACAATTACTTAAATAAAAATTATCTTCACAGAAATAGTAATTAGTTTTAGTCTGTTTATATTTGCTTCTAGCAGCCTCAAACCAAATTTTCTTTTAACTGTTACTGCAGGCACAGTTACAAACTTTTTATCAAGCGTTGTAACTGTTGTGCTCGTGCAGTATGATACAAAACAAGATTTATACGATATTGACATTATTCCAACATGAAAAATTGTGGAGAAAAACTAACTAAACTCAACCAAAAAAGTATTGACAATTTTTTTATAATACTGAAACGTCAAGCTTGAATAAAATGTAAGCAAAACGAAAACACTCAAATATATTATAGACTTTGACAGTTCTTCTTACTTCAAATTCGAATGGCCTTTTTGAAACTGGTTATTAGTTCATAAAACATCTAAATCAGAAATATTTAGTGAAGTGACGTATCTGTAGTGAAAGTTGCAAACATTTAGGAATTCTTAATTTCCAGTTTTCTCCTAAAATATTCGGTTTAAAAAATTTGTAAATTAATTTTTGCAAAGTAGTACCAACATACTTTAATAAAATACCAAAAGCCGGATATCGGTTTAACACCCCATTTCCATTATGAATTTATTATTACCTACAATTTTGCATTGAAATACAATGGGCAAAATCTCAATACATAATAGGAATTCGAGTTCGAATTTTTATTAAGTATTTCATAATTTTAATTATTCAGTTTCCATTATGATTCTCATAATTTTAAATCGACAGTCTCTATTATGGCGCTTCATAATGGAAATATGTATATTAAAATTATGAAATACATAATTTTAATTCATTGACAGAATAATTACGGAATAAAAATTTTTGAAAGGAGAGATATTTTTGTTTTGAAAACGATGTTATTAAATACCAAAACGTCACGCCATATAAAATCTTATTTTTTTGCTTATGTATAGAAAACAAAAGCCAATGTGGGAAGCTGGTGAAGCATACAGAAAGAAACATGGTATCGCTCAACTCCCTAAACACCAAACAGGTATATACAGTTTATCTGTTACTAAAAGAGACAAAAAACGTGATAATGTTACAAGAATTGTTAAAAAAGTTGATAACATGGAACTTCATGATTCTGAGGAAGAATGTGAAGAGGAGAATAGGCTCACCCAAGGGGATAAATTGAACAAAATCAAGTTACAAAGATCAAGAATGAAGCCACTCATCACCACTCAGTATGTATTATACTTACAGTTAGACAATTATTCCCTTAGATGAAAACTAGTCCTTCATTTTGGCCTTAACACGCTGCGACCTATAAGATCATTTGTATATACCCTACATCTATATTTTAGTCTAAGAGATCTAAGCTTCTCAGAAAGCATATTATCCATTTTGGAGCTAGGTCTGTAACCTGATAAGGAATTAAAATACCTGTTCCAGGTATTTATGGCGTTGAAATTGCAGATAATGTGAAAACATGCAAAATCTGCATGTTCCACTGTGAACGTGGCACATCTGAGTGAGCAGTGTCCAATGAGAATTTCAGTGATTACTTTAAGATCAGATTTCTGAAGTTCCAAGAGCAAAAGTCCTAATAACCTTTTTGCCAGTTTTTGACCTGAAGTATTTCTCCAATGCAATCTCATTTCCAACAATTTCTTTATGCCCTGGCACCGACAACAAAGTTACTTTGATGTGTCTAGTCAGCTGCTTAAGGGTTTGTTTGCAGTTCCAGAGCCTTTAAAGCAGCTGGGCTATCAGGTGCAATAAATATTCTGGCAGCTCCGCTTAGGATATCGTTGGAGTGTTTCACAGGACTCTTGATATCCTACTATTAGTACATGTAACCCCTATTCCTACTCCTTCGTTTGTCTTTGACCGATCAGAGTAGTAAGTCAGGGCCCCTCCCGTAATTAGAGCGATCTCGTTTTGTGTTAACTTATAACAACATATATAACGTTCGTACAAAATTTTGTTTCGCAGACAGAGAGTCCATGGGCATCTTCATGGATTGGGTTGCTCCAACCAAGATGTCCTATTAGATTGCGGGGTATCAAAAATTTGGCCTGAGTCAGCCGGTAGGCATTTTCCGAGTGATTCTCCGTGCATGTAGATGTAGTGGAAGAAGGTCTAGCATTACCTCTAAGGGTGTCCTGGGGCATGATCTCATTGCACCCAGGAGAGTCGTTGCATACTTTGCAACTCTGTTTTTGCCCTTTAGTGCGTCGTTTTATTCAACCAAACCAACGTAGCATAGGTAATGATTGGTCTGGAAACTGTTGAATATAACCAGGAGATAATTTTCGACTTAAGCCCCCACGTTTTTCTAAAAAGCCTGCGTCACGTCCAGAGTGCTCTTGTTGTTTTTGAGGTATTACATGCGAGGTGTGCATTCCACAGTCTCCTGTCAAGGATAACCCCTAGGTACTTCACCTCTTCTGAGAATGGGAGGGTTATTCCTTTCATGTTCGGATGGATACATAATATCCTTCTGTTAGTAAATGGAATAAGTCTCGTTTTGTTAGGATTTGCTGATAGCTCTCCCTTCAAACACCAAGTGGCTGTAAGGTTTAAGGCACTTGGCAATCTGCAATAATACCGTCGTATTTAATTCATTTGAAGCTTTTGCCTTTTTCAGTTTTTTCTTACGAGACAATTCAAGGCATCTACAGTGGATTTTGCCTAATTGGTAAGCATATTGTTCTTTGTGAAGCGGTATTTTAGAGAAATATATGCTTCTTATGTATGTATCGAGTAGTTTTCCATATGTTTCAGTAGAAAGAAAATAAGGCTAATAGGAGTATAGGAATATAGCGCATCCAGAATATCTTGATTAGGTGAGGAGAAGTTATGTAAACAGGTTCATCATTTGCCTCATCCTCAGAGAGTGTTGAACCTGGAAAGTGAGCGTCTCATGTTTTCCTATAGTTTCAGTGAACTCTCCGTTTGTTTTTTTTGAAAATGCATTGCCATTAGAGTGCCTTTGAGATTACTTTTTGCAGCTGAACTGCTGGGGCTAAATTAGTAACCCCATTACAGAATTGTCTCCATGTTCTCATAGACCTGAGTTCTCTATTTTAATCCACTAGATCCTTTTTGTAGTCGTCCCAATTCCCTATACTTTAGGCTCTATTAAAAGCATTGCGAGCTAGCGCCTTAAACATGCAGAGTTCCCTCTTCCACCAAGGCACATCTCTTATGACGGCTTTTATTTTGATAGAACAGGCTTCCTTATAGCAGTTAATTATCGTACAGTTCAACCAGTGTGAGTTTCTCTATAGTTTCAATCGTATAGGTTACGCTTTAAATATCTGACCTTAGATTGTTCTTATATGAACACCAATCAGTCTGTTTCGGTATCCGACGGGACCGGACCTGCTCCTGCTCAGCCTCGACCTCGAACCGTTATGATTCTATGGTATGACATTGAAACCTCATCAGAGACAGTTTTGTATAATATTTATGGCAAAGCAACTAGTTAGGGTGATGTTAAGCTTTCCTATTCGCAGTGAGGAACGTAGTTTTATTACCTATGTTAATAATGTCTATACTGGTGTTCGCCAAATAATCTAAAGGGTACTTATTTTTACTACCCTCATTGCAGATGTTACTTGTCCATAGGATGGTTTGTTTTCTTCAACACCAATGGTTTTTCTATCGGTGCCAATTCCCTTTTTCCTAGGATGTTCTAGCATGCTTTTCTCAGACTGTGCCCTCTTAGATCCTTTGCCATTGGATAAAACTTCCTGCTTTTTTGGAATAGGCTTTTGTACCCGTCGTATATTGTCGAGTTTCTTCTGAACTGAGGCGTTGTTTCAACAAATACTTGAATCTTTATCGAGCAGCGCCGTTCAGTTTCGCTCGTTGGACCCTCTCCGATCCTTGTTGAGCTACACTTTGTTCGTCACTACTGCTTTTTTAGGAGATCACCTCGTATTTATGGCGTGAAACAAGATCCAGTTCCATATATTCGGGCTGATTGAGGCTTTAATCTTCTGTGCCTTATTTTTTTTGTTCTATTTGGTTAATTTTAGTCCCACAAATAGCAGGGGAATGATTGGTCATTGGTCCTCCCGTCAGAGCCCCGAATGTCTGATGAAAGACTTTTAAACCATGGGTTTCGTCCAAGCAAATATAAATTTGTATTGTCATTAATTCACAGAATTACATTTTTTCTAAAATTTTAGTTCCTTAAAGATGAAAATAAAAATTTATGAAATCTTGGAAATTAAATAAGAGTATACTTTTTCCTAATTCCTGCATTCCGCATATAAATATCCCAGGTTTCGAATACTTACAAATTCATTTTCATGGACTAAAAAATTTATAATGTCAAACAAAATAAATAGCAGATAAAATGAAAAAGTACTCACATTTCTAAATGATATTAAAGCAATTCTGTAAGCAAATGTTGAATTTTAATGGTTAAAAATTAGACAATCTGCTAACTCCATTTTACTATTCTGTATGCATAATCAGCTTTAAAATATTAACGGAAAGCTCTTAATTGGACACCATAAATGTTGAAATTTAAATCTTGATCTTGACTATGTATAGATTAAAACATTTCTAATAGCGGAAACTTTGTCAAATATAACGGCGTGCCGTTAATTTCTAACCACTTCTTATGGAATTGACCCTGTAATCGGTAAAAACGTCTAAAAGCATAATAAATTATAACATTCGGTTATACATACCTATAGGAACTCAAGATAATTAAAAAAAAATTGATTGATTTATACATTCAATTGGAATTTAAGTACTTTTCCATTTTATCTGCTATTTTATTTATTTGACATACCTTTTTTAGTCATTGAAAATAAAAACTCCCAATTTCATATATGTACATAATATAGGTATATTAATCATTTAAACAAAATATTTTTGAGGTATAATACATGTAAACATCAACATTACCCAAATCAAACAATTTCAAAAATGATCAATCATTTTTGTAAATTGTCAATAAAATTTAATCTGTTTTTGTTTATCTTATATTATCAATACGTATAATAATGAATAAAATATGGATTTATAGACAAAATAAATGTAAAGATAGATGTGAGACTAAGAAAATTTTCAAAATCTTTGGGAAAGTGTTAAAACTACTTTCCAGAACCATTTGCTTATTCACCATCGTCTATTTCTTCCTTTTTTGCTGAGAGTGCTTTTGAAATTCTGCCAGATATCAATCTACACATAACTTGACACGCGTCTGCTACCGAGCACTGCATTTTGGTAACTGACCACTAACTGTATACCTTTCTCAGGATACTATTTGAATTAAGATACCACGATCGTGGTTCACGTTCCTGTTTTATTCCCCGTGGCTTATGATCATGATTAACTACCCGTGGCAACGCAGCATGTCACTTATCATCTCGACCCGTTCGCAAAAATTCTGGCTAGTCGCTTTAATTGTAATATTTGATAGTCCATTTGTTACATTTATTGACTATTATATTGTAAGATAGACTACCTGACAGTACGTGACAAATTGGCGAAATATCTTTATATTTTATTATGCTCGCACATGGGCCCATTTAGACCATGTAACGTACATTCAGTGCTTTTTTTATCGATTGGCCTTCCTCTGTACCCACACTTGTTCTATGCTTTCTGAATGAGCTCTCTTTTTTTGTTAGACCAAGCTGCTCCTATCCTTTTAAGATTACCCTTCTGACCAACTATCCAATTACAAATCTTTTGTCTAACAGATTTCCTGTCTAAAACATCAGCTGGTGTTGGTATACTTGCTGCAAACTTATATACCCCTTTTTCTTGGAAGTTTTTAAATTATTTTTATGTTAAAAACTAGGACTGATCGTGTTCGAAGAATTACTGTGTCATCAACTACCCCGACGACTCAAACTGTTCTGAGAACTGGCAAAGTCATAAGCAATTCACTTGCAAAAACCGTAGGATCAGCAAGTACTCGTGTAGTGCCTAAAAGGTTGGTTGATAACAATAAATAAAGTTTGAAAAGCTTCCCCATTTTGACAAAGCATGGCTTCATACAATTTATACGAGTGTTTTTAAAGTAAGTACCGTTTTGAAATAAAAAACCAAGTAAATATTTTCCAAAAATAATTTATTTGCTGGATAGGCCATCTTAACTCTACCTTTCTACATAATTCCCATTAATATTAAGGCTTTTATCGTATCGTGGAACCAGCTTTTATATTCTATCGTCAAAAACGGTTGCCGCCTAATTACGGCCGTTTTTACTGTTTCATCATCGGTATGGCGCTGCCTTGCCAGATAAGTTTTCAAGTTCAGAAACAAATGGTAGTCGGTCAGCGCCAGATCGGGACTGTATGGGGGTGGTCCAATTGTTCCCAGCCAAAAGAAGTTATAAGGTTTTGTGTTCCAATTTGCCGTGTATGGACGGGCATTATCGTGGAGCATAACGACACCCGTACTCAGTATGCCACGCCTTTTGTTTGAAATAACGTGGCACAGTTTTTGTAAAGTCTCACAGTTGCTGCATTGATAGTGTTTCCGCGAGGCAAAAAAATCGAAAAGCAACACACCCTTTCTGTCCCAAAACACAGTATACACGATTTTCTGAGCAGAAATTGTTTGTTTCAATTTCACTCTCCTATGGAATTATGAATGCCGCCATTCCACTTATTGCTACTTCGATTCCGGTGTAACGTAGACACCCATAATTTCTTAAGTAACACTTCTTAAGAATTCAGGAAATTCTTCAGATAATATTCACTTTCACTTTACTGTCCACTTTTTGAATCAAGTCATCGTTAATAACTGAAGGTCGCCTACTTCGTTCTTCATTATGAAGGTTTGTACAGCCATCTTTAACGGCATTAACCCATTTCCGCATCACTCATAATGTTTTCAATGATTTGGCGATGAATGTCAGCCGCCTTGAAGGCTTTTATAACTGAAAAAACGTATATATATATATATATACGCACTTCGCAGTCGGCAGTATTCTCAATAGGTGGCAGCATTTTAAAATTACGCAAACAGTTCTAGATTCGATCGGATGGTTCCGTAATGGCGTCCGTAGCTACCCGGCGCGCATGCGCTAAACGACGACCGCAGTGCTGTGGCGGCGTAATTTAAAAACGGCACCTACTTTAAAAACACGCTTCGTATTTTAGAAAATGTGCATGTTATGGTATGAGAGGGTGCATATTTTATATTTTTTAGACAGGCAGGTCTTGCCTATGTTTTTTGTTATGTAGTTTTACGTTTTCGTTTTTTTTAAAAGCTTGCCAACTAAATTTTTAACCATATGCGACTATTTGAGAAATGAAACTTCGCTGGTCCGACTCTATTAACGCATAATTTTAAAAATATCTATAATACTCTGAAATATGTCCTGCATTAACTTTATGTAAAATTAATACTCTCAAACCAGATTGTAGATTATAGTTTACAGAAGATTTTATAGTTTGTGTTAAGTTTTCAATACGGACACATCCCGTTCGTTTTTTTTTGCTTCGCTTAGTAGTAAAATACTTGTTTTCTTACAAGCCTATAATAATAAGAACTTTCGGCAACTCAAACAGTAGAAATAACCTATTCTATTCTATTACAATAATAATAAGAAACGATGGTAAAACTTTATTATGGGCATTGTCATCGAGTCGGTAGGAACTGTCATTTCAATACTTACATAATTTAAAGTTTGCTAGTTTTAAAAATTGTAATGCAAAAATGTCCAAGAATTACAATGAACGCCTCCGAAATTGGTCAAATCCTCTTGAAGTAAAAATAGCATGCTAAAAGACCGATTGAGCTTCTCATCCTTGATGGGTTTCAAGAGGATATCATCTGGGATTTTGTCTCCTATAACATGGAACCTTGTTATGAACGGACTGGTCATCATATCATAAAGCAAATTCAATACCAAAGTCAAAAAGCGTATACAACAGGCTCTGAACATAGCAACAAAATGGACGGAATGGTCTAAATATAAGTCCCACCAAATCGAATGTAGTGCCTTATACGAAAAGAGGGGACCAAGTGGGATTGGGACCATTCTCCCTTTAAGGTACAGAGATTCCAATGGTGATGATGGATATTTAATATTTCAAAGTAATTATTGACTCGAGATTAATATGTCCCAAACAGTTGGAAAAAGTAGCGACAAGATCAGAGACCACATTAATGATGGCAAAACGTGAGAGCTAAATCCGCGCATGATACATTGGATATACAGCGTAGTGGTTAAACCCATAATAACATATACATCTTTGGTCTGGTTCTGGTGGACCAACCTGGTATATTTGTGACGCTCATAGGCTAAACATATCAACTGACAGCCGGGTAGCCGTTGAGAAATTAGAATTTCGACATTTTTTGTTTGCGTGAAAAATTCTATTCTCCATCATATTGCACTTCTTCATGTGATACCTTTGCAACCAAATATTTCAAGTTGTAAAATAGTATATTACATTACTATTAGTAGAAGACGCTTAATATGTGTTGAACTCAGAAGTTTACTGCCGAGGTGCCAGCCGAAGCAGTGTAATCTGACTGAAACGCAACAAATAATGAAGTCTTCTTCTCCGAGTAATATATACCATTTTATCTTCAAGCGTAAAGATAATTCAAGTTATATTGTTATTCTTGAGTAACTATTTCAAATTAAATAAGTATTAAAATGATAGTTCCTACCTAAATATACATCGCCCATAATAAAGCGTTGTTATCGGTTCTCATTATTATTATACTAATCCAATAATAAAAACTCATTATTGTACTAGTAAAATGATAGGTTACTTTTACGGTCAGTGTTGCCTAAAGTAATATAGGTATTTTTTTTAAATTTTCCAATTGCCTTGATATTATCCCTAAGGTGAATTGAAAACGATTGTAGAAATTCACAAAAAGACTTAATTTTTATCAAATGTTACAATGTCTTACATCTCTTCAAAGATTGTCTGACAAACTATTTTATTCGATCTTATCACCTAATTTTAAACCAAAATTGAGTAAAAATATTTAATTTAAAAAAAATGTATTTGTATATGTTAATGTCTAAATTCAGTTTTATGGTATATTGGCAAGTCATTTTATACAAGCCAATTTTATCCTTGCTTAAATCACTTAGACGTGAAAAGATTAAAGATATTATAATACCAGTTGTAGTTGAAAATTTATATTTATCCTTTAAGTGATTTAATTTATACAGCTTTTGGAGACCAAGTTATTGATATTTTTTTTAAACTATTTTAATTTTTTTTATTTTAATGAATTAAAATCATTTAAGGTGAACAGTTATATATGGTTCAGTTAGTTAAATATTTTATCTTTAAAAAATTTAGAGTACTTGAATTGAATTGAATAAACTTATGCATTAATTAAAAAAGTTCAGTGAAGACATTGTATTTAGTGGTATGTCTGTGAAATTGTTTTGTAATATTTTCTGTATATGTCCCAAGTCCCAATATTCATCATCAAGTCCCAATATTCATCATCAACTAGCACAAATACCAATATAACGTACAGTATTAACATTGATATTAACAAAATATTGAAAATAATTAAGTGATTTAATTTTATCTATCAGTTTATTTTAGTGAAAAGTACCCACAGCATCTTGCGTAGACTCAACTTTAAGTTGGTACAACCCGTGATATGTTCATATTTATTAAAATTGGCAGTACTACTAGTCATTTGGTTAACTGCAATCAATATTTTCAAAATGGGAAAATGGGGAAATGTAACTGATTAAATGACTATTGTGTCCCCTTCTTCTACTTGGTTTCTGATGAAAGGCTCAGAGATTACTCGTTCCTTTAGCCTTATTTGTTCCTTTAGTTCTATTCCTTAGAGGATTTAAGATTTCCACAGGCTTCAGTTAAGGAAAGTCTTCTTCTATCCAGTAAGTCCCCAGGTGCGACGCACAGGAATTCTGTAGCGCTAAGCATTCCGCAGAATCTAAATTCTCCAGTGTTCGACTAGTGTGAACTTTTTGAGGTGCCCATTCAGACGGCAGAGTCCCGTCAGGACAGGGTTTTGACACACTTAGAACAGTCTTACTTTGACTTATGTCTCACTTGGCGGTAGCTAGTTCCACAGGAGTATTTAACTGTCTTTGCCATAGGTACTATTTAATTTCCTTCTATTAATGTGTATCTTGGAACACACACTATGATGTTGTTTTTGCCCAGTTTGTTGAGTATTCCCATACCGTTTCAAAATTGTTTACAGAACTCAGTGCTCTAATGGTTCCTTGACTATCCGACATAATAATTTCTTTCTATATCCTTTATCAATATTGAACTGGACAAACTTTCCTATGGCATGAATTTTTGTTTGATAAATGCAGTTTCTAAGGCTGAGTCCATGGAAGCCAATATTGAATTGCACACACGCATCTTTTCTTAGATGATACAATTGTACTGTTACTACTTACATCCTTTTCACAGGAACTTTGTTTCAGATTCATTTTTCAATTGTTACAAAGTAACAATTAGAACAAGACATTTTTGATATTTTTTCCACTGAATTTTATAATTCTCAATTTTCTCTAGTACTTTACTGAATAAAATGCATTAAAAATAAGTATTTGGTGTTAACTTATATTAATGCAATGAATTACCTCAATTTCATAATATATTTTAATGCATCGAGCGTGGATACCACTAATGGAATAAAATTAGTTTATATTTCTTAGTTTTACTTTTTCCTTAGAGTTCTTAAAACTTAAACAAATACCTAAAAGTAAGTAAAGATTTTTCTGATGTCTCCTACTATACTCTGTACACTGACCCAATTTAAAATTTTCAAGAAGTCTCATTGTCCAGACTCTTGAGTGGATTAGTTTTTATTTTTTAATGACCATCTGCTGTTAATAACATTACACTGATAAATGAAATTTTCCAAATAGTTTGAACAAAGAACTGTATTTTTTTCTTTTTCGTATTTAATACTTAATTCTTTATACTATATACTATTCTAGCATATACATGAAGTAGTGGCATCCACACGAATAATCGTTACTAGGTTAGTAATAGATTTCAGAAATATTTCGTCAAAAAATTCTGAACTTAGTTCGATTATAATTAAGGATTTTGCTTTGTTAAATTGCATTTAAAATTCTATATTTTAGTATATTATAACTTTTTGAATTCCAAATTCCAAACATGTTGAATCGTATCAGGGTTTAGGATTAGTATGAGGAAGTCCAGTTACCCATTTATAGTAAGAGTTGAAAAACAATCTAGTTAAGATGAAAAATTTAACAAATTTTGGATCAATACACAGGTGAACGCTTATAGGCAGGTTAAATGAAATCTGATTTATTTTAAATGAAACATCATATATATTTTTTAAATTTTTCTCAGTAGTTTAAAATTATTAATATTAATTTCGTATCAACATGAAACGGTAAGGTATCAAAAATAATTAACTTGAAAAAAACTGATTTCAAAAAGTAACGTAAGCTAACTAAAAACCAAAAAGTACATTTTTTATACAACAATTTAATACTTAGATTGTTGCGTTTAATTTAATTATGAAAATTATTGTTTATTTTGTAATTATTCATTGTTACATTATTTTGAAGTCGATGCCAAGTAAAATATAAAAATTATATACCTTGTATTATAAGAGCGAACTTGAAAACCGAGTTTACATTCACAATCGCCGAGTGGCGACGAATTGTCTGGAGGAAAAGCTTAATGACAAAATGCGCCGACAAAAGCGTGAAGGAAGACGTTTACTCGGCACAGAACTCAAATTTTCAAATGATTAATACATAATAAACAGTTATTTCTTAAGGTACGCTTATATCGGACATTTATTGATTATTTATGTCGGATAGTTATTTTTGTAATATAAACAGGCATACAATTTTTGTCTGACGTAAGTGTATCGGTAATAAGTGTTTACTTATCTATATGTTTTGTGTAACCACTACTTTTTCTGCAAGATCCGACTTCCCTGAAAGAATTGGGTTAGTTGACTATTCGTCTACTTTTAGAAAAGTGCAATTAATATCAAGTACATAATTTATATAATTAACAGTCATTTTATGTCAGACATTAGACACTTCTTTGTAAATGAACCTTTTATTATATTAATTGCAAATAAGAATTGAATTGTTGAATCAAACACCTATTTTTTGCTAGTAACTGTATGTATCTCTTGCAGTCGTAGGGAACGTTCTTTATCATAGTTTGCTCCCTACCTTGCTTTGGGATTGCCATAAACCTAACAATACTTCAATCACTATACATTTCCTATTTGATTTTGACGAATTCCTCGGTATTTTTTCGAAGTCTAAGATACCAATCAAGTTAAAATGGGACCGCCTTGGAGGTATCGAATAATTGAAATCGGTTCATAAACAAAGAAGTTATGCCAAAACACACATGAAAAATGTATACAGACGAATTGAGAAACTCCTCTTTTTTAGAAGTCGGCTAAAATATAGAGAGGGTGTTCCATTTAAAGTAAGATAAGTTTTATTTCCCTCGTGACCCTAAGATTGACACCATCTCTTATTATATGAGTAATTGAACTTCATCGAATACCGCACTCTGTATAGAAAGGGTTCAAACTATATTTCATACACTACTTGCTTTAGAGAATATAATTAATGGCACAATTTTGATTTTCAAGTATTAACAAACCATTCCATTCTCGTTAAGATACCTCATTGTAACCAAAAACATCCAACATTATTAAGATTTATTGAAACATTTAGTTTGATTAAATGTATGTTAACATATATCTACTTTGTGATAAATAGAGTTTGAAATAAAAATATATATTTTCTATAAGATTAATCAAATTATTTGTACCCTAAACCTTATTGAACTTATTTTTTTAAATTGCCAATTCGTGAACTTTTAAGTAAGTATTAGTGAACAAATGATAAGTTGGAATCAGATTTTTTAATAAAATGGTAAGGATTTTTAAATACAGTGATTGTGTCACTCCTTACTTCCACAATTAATGGAAGAAAATTTAAAATAATCAGCTAAAGTGCATATAAAATGAGTAATTGTGCCCAGAACATTTCACAAATTGGATTTTTTAAATGCTTGGTAACAATCTTAGTGTAGACATTTTTCTTAAATGTTGTTTGGCATGACTAAACAGGAAAGTAAACTTTAAAGACATTATTCGCTAATTCATAGCTTTGTGTTTCTAATCACAAATCTGTAGAATTTCGTATACTGTCAGAGATTTTAGTACCTTTTGCGTAGTGTGAATTAAGCGCGACAGTATATGAAATTCTTAATGTTTGACACGATACAATCATTTAAAGCAGTGGCGTAGCTTACAATAAATAGCCCGTTATCAAAATTTGGGACCTTTCTACTTGATTAACTGTGAAATAGGGGATTTGATAAAATAAATAATAGCACTTTTTTTAAATAAAATAAATATATATTTATTTCAAAAAGTTGTTTACGATTAATGGTTCTCGCAAGAAAATTTACATATATTAATTTTCTTGCTTTTCTTTCGGCAAACTTGAATCATCCATAGCTAAAGACGATTTTAGTTTTCCGAGGATTCCTGTTTCTATATAGATAATAACATTTTACGAATTTTTGCGTTCACACGTGGGGGCCCTGTACCATTGATACGGCGGTAGCTACGCCCTTGATTTGGAGTGAATGTCCCTTTACGCAATAATTCACGAAAATCGTGATAAAAACTTAACTATATCAACAAAAACCATCCCTATTTGCTTGCAATTGGAGTTGATACGATTACATTTTCAATTTCATGCTTTAACTGTAAACTTTAAGACTTTATGAAAACGGTTTTAAAAATATGAATTACGACTAAAAATTGGCCGTGTTAGGCAGACGGTTTTACCGTCCAATATGTCGAAAACTTTTCTTATGACAGTATAAAACTTGGCAGCCATAAACAGTAAAAATTAATATTTATATTTGTTATAAAAAGGATATCCATTTTTCTTCTCATTTCCGGTCACATGACCCCAACAAAAATGTTTTAATGGGACAGCCGGTACAATATTACATTGTTAAATAAATCTTCGAGACTTTGGACTATCCAAACGTCGTGGGGCACTCGGTATAATTATTGTTCAAACACCTGTTGTGTTGAAAAAACCACAAAAATTTTCATTATAGTGGAATTCAATTATTATACTTACGCTGAAAATTGAAAAAGCGAACCATCATCAGGATTCGAACCCTTGCGCAACTTCTGTGCTATGGTCGTCCTACCTTTGAATATTCTATTCAATATAAGGGTTCTATTCGATATAAGAGTCAATTCTATAAGTAGTTAAAAATTAACGGCATGCCGTTATATTTGACGAAGTTTCCGCTATTAGAAATATTTTAATCTATACATAGTCAAGATGGGGATTTAAATTTTAACAAATATTGTGTCCAATTAATCAGATTATCTAATTTTTAACAGAATTGCTCCTATTATAAGCTACCATTACCACGACTTCATACATAATAGTAGGTTTCTTCACACACATATGTTTTTATACAGGAAAATACAATAATCATTTAAATATATAATAATAAATAGACTTTGTAATATATTTACATTTTCATGCTAAAAGTGTTACCAAACATTTTAAAAATAAATAATTATTTGGGTTGAGTCTGTAAATTTAAATGTATATTGTACGTTGTTTTAAATTTGCTTTCTTTTGTGATTCTTTTTCATCATGTAAATACTGTTAAAAACACATTGTATTATATTAATTTATTTTTGAAGTATTTGGTATTGGTGACAACAATGCAGCAGTGAAAATTACATAAATGAATTTCTTATTGCTTTAGCTGCCTTGAAGTAGTGGTGCTGAGTAGTGAATCATTTTATCGTTAGATTTTATAGTTATCAGTATATTTAGTTTGTGAATAAAACAACCTTTTTGAGACAACCATCGTTTGGTAACGGTTAAATTATGAAACAAATTCATTATTTTGCAAAAAATGTACTTTTTACAGAAGTCCTAAAACTGATCGATTTTTAATTTTAAATGCCTATGTTTTAAATAATATGAAAACATGGTGACGTTACTAGTTTTGACGTGGTGACGTAATTGTTAATTATATCAATATACCAACAATAGATAAAAAATAATATCACCTGAAAATTTCTTTCAATACTTTGCACATTGCAGAATCTAAATTGCACCAATAAGTATATAGAGCGAGCCTGGAATATACAATAGCACCAATTTTTTACATTCAATGATAGATTAAGGTTCATGAACCAAACATGTTGACATTTTGTTCCACAGCAACTTCTTGTCGTTAATTTAAGATTATAGCTACTCTGAACTTTTCTGTAGGTCCATGTGTTGTGTAATAGTTAACAATATCTTTATATTTGAGTACCCTTGGTGCCACTAACATTTGAAGAAATCTTAACATCATTAATATCATCTTCATCTACTCATTGACATTTTTCCATTCAGTTTCATATTTTAGAATCTCCAATAATAATTATATCTAAACTAAATGCATAAAGGACAAAATAACGTGAAACAATAATTTTATAAGTAATTATAAATTGATTTTATATTTTTATTTTTTTATTTCTTGTACTGTATTGTGTAAATGCTAGTGGCGCCATCCAAGGGATTGCTTAAATTTATTGTAATGTTAGTTATTACCAAAAAATTGGTACACCAAAGTAGATTACAACACACAAAATTAAATAGTTGATTTCCTTTGGAAAATGGACTGCGTGCTCGAAAAAATATCAACATTTTGTCTCTTTGAAATATTAGATACAGTACATTCAAATATACATGCTGTTTGAATTTCTCAACTTTTTAGTAAATATTTTCGTCCAGAATGAATTATTATTTATTCAGTGGCACAGTGTAGGATTGACATTTGACACGTCGGTTTCAAGTTAATATGTAATTATTCGTTCAACACTTGGGATAATATTTAAAAGACAGGTAAAAAGTCAAACGGTAAATATCGAGGGTATACAAAGAAAAAGAGATATATTTTTCATTTTCCCTAGCTCGTGACTTAAAATAATGGAGATAATTAAAATGACTATACTATAATCTTTTTAAACCACTCAAGTGTTTATTACACCTATTTATTTTTATCCTGTGCTGTTTTTGAACTTTTTGTGACTTGATCATTTTTTGTTATATACTCCAATTGTACAAAATATTTCAGGCTTGCGTATAAACATTACCTATATAGCACATAAACTTACACAGACAACAGAAATGCATCTATTACAAATAAAACAATTAAATGTTTCTATTGTCTCTGGAAGTTAGTTTTTAACCCAAATAAATGTTTATTGCTGCAGATATTTCTTACATATTTTGCTTCTTACATACCCACCTTAAGAGCTATTTTTTGCTCGTAGTATTTTTATGCAACACAAAACGCATTTGCATGCTTGTAGCACATGGATTTACCAACGAAGTTTGCCCACCAATACTTTTGTTAACAGAGTTGATAGTCAACCCGTGAAGCGGGCTACAACAAGGAGAATTGTTTCACCAATTTCCACAACCGGTACGGAATCTATGAAAGTCGGAGAGAAGCGACAGGTTCCCAAAAAACGGTTTGCCCACCAAAATGGTGTTCAGTTAAAAAGCGTCACCACAGAAGACTTGAAGAGCCAAATTAAACGAGGTAAGAGAACATTGGTAGCTGAAAAAGATAACCTGAAGACCAGGAGATCAATAAAAGTCCTGCGAAGGTCGCATTTGGAAGCATTAAGCTTTAAGGAGAGTGAAAAAACGAACAGTAAGTTACGTTTGCCATCAGTAAAGGTGAACAAAACTTTGTAAGTTGTTTTGTAAAAATAGTGCAAAGCTCACTTTCAGTATATTATTTTTTCTAAAACTATACTGATGAGAATGTTGTATAAGAATCTTCAAGAAAACTGGGAGATTCGTTGCTTAATGTGAGTATCTTGATTCTTGCAAGATTTTTTTAAATGTATGCTTTAGTAAAGTTAAATTTGATATTTAAACAACAGCTCATGTGTGTACATATATGAGGGGTTCACAGCATCAGTACTGTTATTCAAAAATATTGTCTTCTTTAATAAGTCTTCTATTAGTAAGTATACAGATGGGTGTTATACATTCTGTATTTTTAATAAATTTTAATGAAACATTTACAAGTAAAAACTGTTTTTAGTTACTTTGCAGGACATTCTTCCCCTTCCTGTAGGGACTTTTTATCATATTCAAAGTTTATTTGTACTTAAACTGGGAAGGTGAACCGTTCTCAAACATGAACCATTTATATTTATGTCTTGTATGCTATACAAAGTGTATTCAATTTGCTTTATTTTGCATTTTTTTTGTCTCCTGAAAGGGTTTCTGTTTTGCTAAAAGGTATAAAAGCAAGACCTTGTCAGGTTTTGTAGAATCTCATATATGATCAAATCAAAACCTGGAGCATTTTTGAATTCAGGATCATTTTTTCTGATTTTTTTTTATTATGAGGTACCGGGTATCCCAGAACTTTCTGGAAATATATCCGAACTCACAAACGATGGAGAGTTGCGGGTTTCACTTACCATTTCTTTTCACCCAAAACTTTTTTCACAATAAATGTTTATTTAGTTCGGAGATATTTCTAGTGAAAATGGGTCAGAAAATTCTGGAATACCCGGAAATTTCGGATTTATTTTCAGTCTTTTTATAAATTGTTTTTAACTGGTATAATGTTGGGTGTAATAAGTGTGAATAGAACGCTTTATTTATTTTATCTCTTATCCGTTCTATTTGCTGTTTTCTATAAAAAGGAATTAACATGATTGGTCTCTGGATTCTTCTTGAAACTTTCAAAGGGGAATTAAAACTCCCTTTATTTATATTTACCGTTTTATGGGTAAAATGTAAGTTCGAACACAACCTACTTAATATTACCGATGCTAACAATAATTTTTATTATTTTATAGAACAAAAACATGTAGCATTAGCTCATACTGAATTCATAAACAATCAATTTTGGTTTTTACAATATCGACTTTTTTTAAATATTATTTACACCACTTTTGCTTGAACCCCATATATATATATAATTAAAAACTTGGTACATAAAAATTTCTTACCGTCTCATTAAAATTATACAGGTGATAGAAGTACATGTGAAAATTATGAAAGTGTCTAAACGTGACGCGTCTTTAAAATTTCACATTTAATTTTTTTTATAAATGTTGAATTGAAGATTCCAGAAAATTATGATTTCGTGATTATTTTATGTTTTAAATTGATTTTTAATATTGATTACGAATTGAAAATAATGACCTTTGTATCTTCTACTTTCGTGCATTTGTTGCGATTTTTTTTGTTTATTTTCCGAGTATCTACGTTTTGTACGATTTTTAAATAATAATATGAATATTAATCGAATGTGATTTAAATTTACAATGCAATATTGTTAATTATACAAATATTATATTTAAATGAAGCATTAATAACATACCGGGTGTAAATGAGTGATGGGCCACCCTTGTAACTTTTTAATGGGTAGGCAAATTTTGTTGGATTATATTGGGGCCCACTTTTAAATGTTTTCAGATGTGAAATCAATATGGACGACTTCCGGTTTATCCGGAAATTGTGTAAAAGTTGAAATTTTCAGTGGAGCACCCTGTATATTTTTACTTATTTGGATTTTCCGTCCTTAACCACATAAAATTTGCCCATCAAAAAGACACCATTAAAATTTTGATCGTTGTTACGTCATCCAAAGTTCAGACAATGTACCTAAAATTACTCCTAAAATATTATTTCCTCAAATGATTTTATTTCAGTTTATTAACGATTGAATTTTTATAATACACTTTTTTGGTTCAATAGGAACTTGCACCCGGTATTTTAAATAGGTCATTCAAGTACCAATAAAAATATGTGCATAGTTTTTTTTAGATTCTAATTAAAGCTAAAAATTGCAATGTTCTAATTGAATTGTCAATTGAACACCTTGGCGGAGAAAATAAATTGTTTCATTTAAAATGTCAAATGACACCAATAAGCAAATTATTTTTGTCTTAAGGTGGACTCATGCAACATCACTTTATTTAACTTATGATTTTCACTTAAGAAAGCTGACCTAGTTCATACATCATAACTTTAGCTATTACTTAGTAGCCAAGGCGCATGCTCAAAAGATCCTAATTATTATGTTTTGAGAATAACAGACCCGGAATATAACAACTCTCACATAATTATTTGTGTTCTGTAATGAATGGGAACGTTTCCGTCTCCTTCTCAGACCACACTTCCGTTGAAGTTTGAATGTTTGTATTTGAATTGAATATTGAATATTTTCGGTTTCCACTCTGATAAGTGAAGTTTGTTACAAATCATTCGAATATCAGACATGGAAAGAACGTCAGGATGTTGAGGAAAAAAAAAGTTCATCTTATAGCAGCACCATTATTACTATTTGCTTCTGCATTGGTCATCCCTAAAAGGAGGATACGCAAATTTGGGGTGAAGCCTTTTCTCAAAAGGAGGCCTTTATTCGGACAATATGAGAAAATGTTTGTCTATTGAAAGGATGATGAAAAAGAATTTTTTTTATACACAAGAATGACACCAAAGTCATTCGATTATTTATTGTCAATCCTTGAGCCAGGTTTAGTCAAGAATTCTAAGAGGAAAAATGCCATTCCATCAGCAATGCGATTGGCATTAACTCTACAGTTAGTAATTTTATATATTATAATAATTGTTGCACAATTCTGAGGATCAATTCGCTATTATCTTTTTAGTTTCCTAGCAGAAGGGCTTTCGATGAGGCAAATTTCTAGGAATTTTCATATTGGGCATTCCATAACTCATTACATTATTAGAGAAACGTGTTCATTGTTATGGGATCGATTAGTAAACATAGTCATGCCAAATAAGGAAGATTTTGAAAACATTTTTTGGGAAAAGTGGAATTTCCCAAATTGTATTGGAGCACTCGATGGAAAACATTGTTTGGTCCAGGCTCCATACCATTCAGGATCTGATTATTTTTCATATAAAAAATCATTCAGGTATAGCTATACCTACTTATATAAAAATGGTGAATAAATTTGTAATAGGTATTCAACATTTTCAGTATTGTACTCATGGCAACATGTGACTCCCAATATAGATTTACAATGATAGATATTGGAGCACAGGGGAGTGCTCATGATAGTTCAGTTTTTAAAGAATCTGGATTTGGCAAAGCTTTATTGGAAAACAAACTACCAATTCCAGAGCCTGTGACCCTCTTCTTCCATTTTGTTTAAACCAGGCTTTTCCATTGCACGAAAATATGCGGCCATATCCTGGTGATAATCTTCCAGAAAACAATAAAATTTTCAATTATCGACTCTCACGTGCTCGCAGGACCATTGGAAATATTTTTGGTATTTTGGCCCAAAGATGGAGATGCCTCAGGCAAGCTATCTTGGGAGATGTTGTTACTTGTGAGGCGATAATCAAAGCTTGCTTCATCTTACACAATTTTGTCCAGAAGGAAGAGGAAGATATTCCAATGAATAATAGACAGTACTGTCCACCAGGATTCACTGATTCAGAGGATACAAATGGTGACATAGTTTTGGGAATGTGGAGAAAAGAAACCAATCCACTACGTCCTGTTGGGAGATTGGGAGCGAATAATGCTAATAATAGGCAAACTAAAAACAATAGAGACAAGTTGAGAGATTTCTTCGTCTCCCCAGAAGGTGCAGTAGAATGGCAATTAGGACACGTTTTGAGAGGATCCCTGCCGCTTTAGTATATTTTCATATTTTGTTGTTTTTTTTTATTTGTAGATTTTTTGAGAAAAATTTGTATAAAAGATACTTTCTAGGTCCATGTAACTAAATATTTGTGATTTGTAGCTGTATTTCATTTCTGACTACAGAAATTAGATTTATCAGGAAAATGAAAAAAATCAGATAATAAAATAATCCATTTTCAAGTCTGTAAAAACAGTTAAATAAAACTCATATTTGAAAATCATAACATGTAAAAAAGCAATAAAATAAAATCCATATACAGTTGCTACTTAAACATAATATATAAAGAAAAATATAGTTTCCTTTTAGGTACTCAACAATCGCAGATAAAATAAGGAAAGTAAAATCCATATTCTATAAATAATACGTAAATCAAATCAGTCCATTTCCAAGTTATTATAAATGTAAATAAAAAAGTAAGATAAAATCCATATTAAGTAATCATATTATAAAAAAAACAGTTGAATATAATCCTCACTCAATAGTCACAGATGAAAAAGGGGTAAAGTTAAATTCCTATTAAATAAACATGTATAAATATGCCTCTCAGTCATCAAACTCATAATTCTCTAATATCTCTAAAATGTCCTTCCTGACCCTGGCCTGTTTTTTTTTACTTGATAGCCGATCTAGTGACTGACCTACCATTCTACGAAAAAGGCTATTTTCAGTTTCTGAATCAGGCTCTGGAGTTATTGTTTTTTCTAATTTTGAGAATGCCCCTACTATACATTCCTCCAGTGCATTTGCTTTCCTTTTTCTATTCATACTTTCAACATTTATCATTTTTCTATGTTCACCTAGCGTGCTTGATCCTGCTCTAGTGGTGTTCATTTCAGATTGGTCATTACTGGTTGCAGTGCCTGTGTCCCTCGTGTTGTCTGTTTCTGAGTTTTCCATCAAGTTATCTATTGGTGTCAAAACTTGGGTTTCCCACAAATTTTCTTCTATTGGTGTTCCCTCTTTTGGAATCTTTACATTAGATAGAGTCCTGAAATCTATGTATAGTAAAAATACTCAGCATCAAAAATACATACATACTTTCTTGTGGCAATAAAAGGATCAAGAAATGTCAACAACTTGAAAAGTCTTTACTCTTTGTATGCCCCTGATCCAGTGGGTTTACATCTTATTCTTCTTTTCTCTGCATTATACCTATTTCTCAGATTTATCCACCTACTCTCTACAACTTCATCTGAAATATATGAATAATATAAGACTTGGCTATTGTTATTGAAAGTGTACCAGAGACATGTCTCTGAAGGGTACCTATTTCCTTTATTTACCTAAAGCTTCCAGAATAGAGGCTATCGTTCTTCAGGCGTTCTCCCGTGACATCTTGTTCTTGAACCCCTTGTGGCTTTTGTCATACAAGAAAGTGAATTTCTCCACTTGTTCAATCAATAGTGCATCGTCCATCGTTATAATTGTTGGACAAAATCTAAATATGCCAAATGCCTCAGAGACAGGTTATGTTTATCAAATTTTTATTATATTTATTCATCAGCTGTTTATTTCATATGTCATCAGCATTTATGTCTGGTGCTCTATGACCCTATGTTTCCGCACATGCGCATACTCAAAATTACTGAAGAATCTTGAGTGAAAAGATAAATTAAGTAATTGTTTGAATGCTTGTGTTATTTGTGTATACTTCATCTTATTAAGATAAGTTAAGTTAAATTAATTGATATTGCATGAATCCACCTTTAACGATCTTAGATTGAAAAAAAATTAAAATGGCAACTTTTATGTTATTTTATTGGTGAATTGTATGTAGCTAAAGCAGAAGATTCCGAAATTGTAAAAATGTACATACATCAACATTTTTCGTTTTTTTTAAATTTCCGGTGAACCGGAAGTCGGCCATATTGATTTTACATGTGAAATAATTTCCTCAATATAACGCACCAAAAATTTGAACTAAACCTATCAACCATAGTAATTTTATTTTAAAAACTATTTGAACTATCTGAAATTATATAATTCCAATTTTTGCTACAGTATTTAGCTTACTTTATATTTAAGTTGGAAAAGTCAGGTTTCTGATGCATGTATCATCATATTATATTTCGAATTGATTTTACTTTTTACACGTATGTATTTATTTCTTTCATCAATGATTTGTTTGGCGTTATACATTCAACAGGTCATTATGAAAACGATTTTTATGAGGTGCTGCTTAATAATTCATTACCTTTATCGGCTATAGACAAATTTTGAATAGACAACTAAAAGCCCAGTGATATTTTCGTCTTTACTATTAGTTTGAATCGGTATACTCGAAATATGTATTAGGTGAATGGTTTAAATAAAATTTCAATGAGCACACTCTCATTTTGTATACTTTTTTTTGCATTTGAGCCGTAGCCCTTGCAGCAAGAAACTAAATTTGGTTATTTCTCCAGCAATTATTATATATTTCTAAGTAATTTGGACGGGCAGACGCATTTGTTTAATAAATTGAATACTTATTATTATGTCCCCTATAGACCATTCAATTTCTTCCTCAAGGATTACAGACAAAGGTTACAGTCTGCTCGCCCAGGGGTCGATCAGGGCATTCTGTATACACAAGACAAGTGAATCGGAGAATATTAGACTTTTAGAAATATTCTTATCTTGAATATTCAAGTGCCTTCAGAATAGCAAAAGCTTCTGCGGTGTAAATAGAGGGCGATTTGTTTAGTTCGTATTTGGCTGCAGTCATGTGGTACTAGATATGCACTTGGTTTTTTGATGCATCTGTATAGATGAAGGTAAAATATTATGCATATTTGAAATTTGACTGATGATTGCGTTATTAAGAAGGTTATTTTGTGAGTACGAGGATACAATTACGTCAATTTTGACAAAGAGGTTGAAAAAAATTATATCTGTGGTAGCTGCATTATAGTCAGTGGTGTTTCTCAGAACTTCACATAATGGTGGGGAGTTTTTTTGTTAAACGATGAAATAAATTAATTTAATTTGTTCAAATCTTCATTATATTAGAACTACGTTCAATATATAATATATTCGTGACGCGTTTCGCTAATACAGTAGCTTTCTCAAATTAAATTGTTTTATTTCATCGTTTAGTATGGATCTACGTCAAGTAAAAGCCTCATCTATTCAATTTTTTCCGTTTTTATGTTGCCAGTATTGCATGGTCAGTTCCTGACGATTTACAGGTGTTAGTTTGTTGAGCAGCTAAAATACAATGAGAAAGACGTGCCGCGAACTCTTCTCGAACCTTCTCTATAACTTCCAGAGTTATTTGTGCAACCTCAATACGTATCCTTTCTTTGAGTTCATTGATATTTTGTGGTCTATTTTGGTACACTTTACTTTTCAAGTATCCCCATAAAAATAAATCAAGAGGAGTCAAATCAGGTGACCTAGGCAGCCATTCTATTGTTCCTCTTCGACCTATCCACCGATTTGGAAAGACGTTCAAATAGTTGCGCACCAAGACAGCATAGTGTGGAGGCGCACCATCTTGCTGCAGCCATAAATCATTTCTGTTTGGAAACAGCCGGTTCAATTCGGGTAGCAAGAAGTTTTGAAGAAATTATAAATATCTAGGACCTGTTAAGGTTTCTTCGAAAAAGTATGGTCCAATAATCCTATTATCTATTATTCCCGCCCAAACATTAACTTTCTCTGGGTATTGAGTACGGTACTCTTGCATCCAGTGTGGATTTTCCGTAGCCCAGTACCGATAAGTTCGACGATTGACATGACCGTTTAGTAGAAATGAACCTTTTTTTAAAAACATCGGATCTCTGTTATTTTGTTCCATCATAATTTCACAAAACTCAATTCGTCTATCAAAATCATCTTCCATAAGCTGAACTTATTTTGTAGGGATGCCACTTTTCCTTCTTTAGCTTTCTAAGAACTGTTGAATGGTCCATGTCATTATCTTATGCTACTTCTCGTGAACTGGTATGGGGATTATCTTGAAAGGCTAACAGAACATCTAGTTGCTTGTTTTTGGATATTGGTTTTCTACTACCTTTAGGGAGGTCTTTGACATGACCCGTTTCTCTGAATTTCTTCTCAATTTTGCTTATAGTGGATTGTGAAATACTTCTTTCTGCGTACGTGCTTTATCTCCACAACCAATCATTATTAGAATTTCATGTTAATAGATACAAAGACTTTTTGAATCCGTCTAATACAATAATACTATCAATCACTTGACAGAAAGTCAATTATGTCCAATTGTCAATGTTGATGTTGATAAGGTAACTAAATTTTTAAAAAAGGTAAAAAGTAGGTAGGTAGAAAGTAGGTCATTTCATAACCAGTGACGGCCTTAACAAAATTTATTTTTGGGAGACAATAAATACATCATACCAATACTTAATACATTTTATTAAGAAATCTGTTGAAATTTCATCAATAATATTTGTGACAATACGCAAATCAATTACTGTACATATTGATATGGCTGAATATGTATTTAAAAAACCTTTCAAATAATGTATTACATCACCCACATTTCCATTTAAAAATTTTAGCGATGACGTCATCACGCTCATATAGATGACGTCAAAAATAAAAAGGTATCCTTACGAATAGCCTGTTTAAAAATAAAAATCGACGGGTTTCGGGATTTTTCCTTAAAGTGGCCGGCTTACGAAATAACGAATTTATTCCTTTCATTTGCACCATACTGTATATATTATGAAGTCGCTAGTTACTGTATGATAGTAGCGTCAGATGTGGTTTTGTGAATGGAAATGGTATAGACATTAGATAATAGCGGAGCCGGTAGTGACCCTTGTGGTATAACGTATGATATTTTCCGATAATTCACGATGGTGACATTCTCTTGTCGGAGAGTTACTTTCCTGTTCACATATAATTTGCTTATAGTGTTTCCTACTTCTGGTATTTGGAACGCTATAAGTTCTTCTTTAAGTTTTCATAAGTCAACACTCTCATATGCCCCTTTAATACCGATAAAAGCCGCGCCTGTTACTAAATGTGCTAATACGTCGTTTGTACCATAGTTTTTCTTGAATCTATATTGGGTCGATGGAAGTAGATTATATTAATCCACTATTCTAGGCGTGTATTGATTATCTTTTCCAGTATTTTACGTGTGCACCGGAGTAATGATATGGGCCTGTATGAAGCGCAGTCGTTTAGATTTTTTACCAGCTTTATTGTTATTGGTACAACAATGGCTCTTCCAATCTTCTATATCTTCGTCATTTATCCATATTTCATAAAGTAGGTATATTTAAAAGTACATGTTTTGCATTATATGGTAAATTTTGAATAATTGAGTATCTAATGTCGTCATATCCGGGTAAGGTACTTTTTCTATTGTTTGGTGCATAATCTGGTTCATTTAAAGAGATTGGCGTTTTGAAAAATTATGGATTTGTGTTCTTTGTTTTACTACAATATGAGGAAAATCGTTTGTTGCTATGGGGGGTGTAATCTTATCAAGAAAGGGTTCTATCCAGTCATCTGTGTCTGATCTTTTTTCTGTGTATCGTCTTTGCATTTTTCTAGCCTGGGCCCATAAGTTATTTATATGTGTATTTTTGTTCAAGTTTTCATACCATGGTTGCCAGTCTAATTTAGTTTTAACTTTTAGGAACCTCTTTGTTTTTGCGATTTCCTTTTTTTATATTATTTCGAAGCGTACTGTTATTAACGTATATTTCTACTTTCTTTTTTTGATTCTTTATTGCAGCTTCGCAGTCATTGTCCCTCCAATGAGAGGAAGGATTGTTTTTTTTTTGTTTTGAATGGCTAACACCGGAATTGCTACATATGAATCAGAGTTGATACCTTTAATGAAGTTGTTGTACGTTTCATTTAAATCTGCTTCAAATGGCTCTGAAAAGTATTATTAGATTATGGAATCATCGAGGCATGTTACATCTTCTTTTAGTTCAACGATTATAGGGAGGTAATCAGATCCTATGGGCGAGATAAGGTATCCCATGTACAATCTAAAGCAATGTCTGGTGTTGCAGAAGTCAGATTTATTGCTGATTTGTTACACGTTCTGGAAAGAGTGGTAGTTTTACCAGGGTTCATCAGTATAAGGTCAGTATTTTCCAGCGCGTTCAGGAATTGTGTGCAACTCGTGTCGACTTTGTATGATCCCCATACGTGATGATGCGAATTGAAATCCCCTCCAATAATTGCTCTGGAATCCAGTAAGTAACATATTTTTTCCCGGTCGTTGGTGCTTGTTTTGATTTTTGGTGACCAGTATAAGTTTTTAACATTTTAATATCCTGTCGTTATTGTCCATAATTTGAATGCCGCATATTAATGCTCTGATCGAGGTTTTGTGAAATTGCAATTTCTTTAAAATGAAGGTTATTTCGAACAAGTATTACAACCCCCGCGTATCCATCATCTATCTTCACGTACAACCCTATAACCCTTGAGATTGATGCTTTTGCCCAGTTGACACCATGTTTCAAAACCTAACGCGATGTTAATTTGATGTTCATCTAGACATTTAACCAAACTTAATCTATTGGCAACATCGGATTTTGCATTCCACTGTAAAATTTTAATTTCTTTACCCATTTTTGGAATAACGACTTATTATTTTTCTCATAACACAATTTGTATCTATATTTTTAAGATTTTTAAATGATTCAACATCGTCGAGAATACATGGATTTAAACTATTTGAATAGGTAATTGGAAGAAAAAGGTTTATTTGGACCAAATGTAAATGGAAACATTCTCCAATTAGTTGGTGACTGCGCTTTTCTTTTTTTGTTAGTCGAAGCAGGTAGATGACGTAGAATATGTTGAGATTATTTCGGAGTTAGCTTCAAATGACCGAAAGTTTTTTATTTTTATTACAATTTATGTTTTCTCTACTTTCTCTGTTTGATAGCGGTGGAAAGGTTTTTGAGTAATTATTTGATGATCATCTGCTAGTTTTTGCTTCCAGGTAAGTTACATTACAATATGTCATATATTTTTTAATTTTGTTTTGTTCTGCAAATTTCGGACATTGCTTAGAACTAGATTTATGTTGATTATTTTTACAATGAAGGCAAAAACTATCTTGAGGGCTCGACAAGTGTGGTCGTCAGATTTTTGTTTTTTACAATTGATAAGTACATAAAGTTTTCGTACTATTACCGTTTTTCGCAACATGACTACGCATGCAACACTATTAATATATACATTAGACAAGATGTTGCCCTCAAATGTAAGAAGTATCATCTGCCAAGGAATATAGGCTGCTTCACCATCAATGTCAATTTTTCGTTTGAATCTATTATCTTCAATAATGTTTATATTAGATAAAATATTGTCAAACAAATTTTTTTATTAAAATCGACCTTTTCTTTGTAAAAGGTTATTCGGGTTAAACGCTATGAGACTATGTTCTTTTAAATCTTCATTACATATTAATTTGTTAGCATCAGCTATAGATTTAAATTGAACTGAATTATATTTCTACCTACTTTATCGATTCCAATGATATTAGGGTGTAGTTTACCTACTTGAATACGTATATAAGTAAGTCTTTTCAAATTACAAATTATTTGCGATAAATAATGTAAACTCTAGGTATGTGAATTAATTACAAAGCTTTTTTTTTTTGTTTCGTTTCGAACTGGTTTGGTTAAGTATAAGTACCTGCAGACGTACGTTCTTAACGACCTATTGATTGGAACCGTGCATTTTTATTGTAATAGTTATGTTATTTCATATTTTATTATAAGCATTAATTTGCTGTGTATTTGAAAAATGAGCAGTTGTTTAAATACTAAGTATTTGTTGCAGCATCCACTCTGTAATTTACCTTAAATTTGTCATATTTTATATACTTAGATTGTAGTTTACGACCATAAATTGTTTATATTTATTTATGTACAAAAATATTTTAATGTCATTTTACGGTAATTTATTATATACCTTAATTGCATTTTTTAAATGAGCAATATAGAACGATTTTGTTGAGTATTTTGTTGGATATTGAAAATTTTTTCATCAAATGTCGAGCTTAGTATTTCGACAAGACAAACGAGATTGATAAATGCTAACACACTACAACAATGTGAAATATACTAAAATGCAAGATCGATAATATAGTTAAATATTGATTATTTGTATTCTGCAATAATTTATTTGTATCAATTGGACATTTATGTCATATTTTTTTGTATATCAAATTGCATAACTGTTGTACATTTACCTACACCAGTATCTAGGTATATTAGATCTTTTTTACACATATTGACGTTAGATCTGATAAAAAACATAATATTAGATTTGATGAGGTGGCTAATTTTTCTATTCCACTGATACCTTTTCAGATCAATTGTGGTCTTCTCAATCTAGATTACATTCTCATGCCACTGTTCTGAAGTAGTTGCAGTATCATTTACATCTTTTCTATAGTCTTTCAACTTTTATATTAAATGTTCCGATCTATTGTTTCCAAAGCTCTCATGTCTAAAAATACTGCAACCACAATAGTTATTTACCTAACGGGTTTGGCAAGTAGAATCTCTTGCATGAGCACTTTGTTTGTGCGAATTTTTTCGAAATATCTATGGAAATAATCACTCAAATTTAAAAACGCAAACAATAACTTCTAATGTTTTACTCTGCTGACTACTGCACGGCAAACTGTAACTAGTCATAAAACGCTACGCTACTGATGTTGAAACAAGTTGTTAAAAGGGAATTTCACTAAAAAATGTATTAATTTTGTACTCGCGGATCAATACTACAATCCAACTATTATCGATCTTGCATTTCAATGGTCCTACGGTTCCTTTATTTAACTGTTCGAATCTCTTGGAACCAATCTGAATGAATTACCTTTACTATAGTTGGTCTTAATAGGTATTTGCAATGAAGATCTAAACTAAAAGTGACATAAATTGTATTTGAGAAAAGCTCGCCAACGACGAAAATAAGATCGAATATATCCCAAAGAATGGAAGACATTTCTGAGTAAACAATATTTATTTTTCACTTAATTATTGTTCAAAACATTTATTTTATTGATTCTATTATTGTACCAAGTTAGTTCACTAATTCTTTCATAATTCATTATGATGTTGATTTATGTTGGAGGAATTACCATGAAGGTTTTCCAACGTTTTGTTGTAGATAATGTTAAATATAATCTGGAATATGATCATTCCAGAGTCGTTTTGTGAGGAAAACAAAATTACGTAGGTATATCTACAAGTAGAACTGAGTCCTCTAGAATCGACTAATGAAAATTAGTAAGAGTGTATTGAACTTCAATCTTGCCTCATTATTTGTTTGTTGTGCGGGGTTATACATTATAAATTATCCAATTATATCTTTGTTATTATCTCAAATAGGTATACATTGACTGTAAAAGTTGTAAAACCGTACACTGTAAAAGTTGTAAAAACGTACCATGGCTTAGGGGTACAAAAAATATACTATTTTATTTTCATACATATTTTTTTTAATTCATAAATTATTATTACATATAAACAAAGGCAGAGGGACAAGTCCCCATTTAACCCAAAAGCAGAAAGTAATATGGAAATGAATTACCTACTAGCAAATTAATACATTAATTGGAATGAAAAAAATAATAGAAAAAAGAGAAGATAACGAAAGAAAAGTACAATAATTTGCTAATTGAATTGAATGTTATTGATATATAAGGCGGTCCAGTCTATTTTTAAATATGTTGGGAAGAAGCAGAAATAGAACATCGAGATTATTCCAGGCTTCAAAAACTCTAACGAGTCGGAAATTTTTGTCTTGATCTGGTCACAAAGTTTTCTTTTTTAAGTTAAATGTACATCACCAGCTTAAACTGTGGTTGAGTTCTTAAATATTTAAAATTACGCTTATGCTAATTATTTGCCTTTTGGAAAATTATTGCCACGAAAGTCAACCAAGAAATATTTTACCGTCAAGTAGGGTGACTTGAGACGGTTTTAGTTATTTATTGATGATATCACTAAAAAACAATCAATCGTGTATTGGGGTGATATGGTAAGCAAGGGCGTCGATATGGGGGGGGGGTATTGGGGTAATTAGCCCCCCCCCAAGAATAATAAATAAACAGTAAATTATTATATTTTTCAATTCAATAATTAACATGCGCAAGTCCTATATAGCTGCATCACAGAACAACACATATTTGTTTCTAAAACTGTCCATAGTGGGAGGTGGGAGTCTTTTATCCCTTCCTATCATCGCGCCATCGTTTAACTAATAGCCTAAGCAAAATCTTACAAGCAGTCACTTGACAAAAATAAAGCTCAGAACCCCGTTAACGATATTCTGTCTTTAATAAGTGAAAAAAGGAAAAACGTTGAAACTTGTTTTTCCGGAATATTCAACGACGTTGAAAATCTTCACAAGAAATTGAACTTAAATTTGATGATGCCTCGAATTACCCAAAGGTAAACACATCGAGTTAATACTCCAGGAGGTTCTATTGAAGAATACTACCGAAGAAGTATTTTTATTCCTCTTTTAGATAACGTGATTGAAGATCTTAAATTTCGATTTCATGAGTTGTACAGAATTCTTAACATAAATAGTTTAATTCCATCAAACATCAATGCAGACTATTCTTCAATAAAACGAAACTTGGCAGAATATTGATCAAATTTCACAAAGGAAGGCCAATATTTCTTATTGTCTCTCTTAAATACGGAGTTCGAGCTTTGGTTTAAAAAATGGGATGATGCAACTGATGAAAATTTGCCTAGTTCTGCTTTACAGGTTTGCGATAAGGATACTTTTCCAGATATATACCTAGCTCTGAATTTAATCTCTGTCATGCCTGTGAGTGTAGCCTCGGAAAGAAGTTTTTCAACCCTTAAAAGGTTGAAAACGTGGCTTAGAGCAACAATGGGCCAAGAAAGGTTAGTGGCATTAGCATTGCTACATATTCATAGGGACATAGATTTGATTTTGTAAATTTAAATGTTTCCTTTTTAACTTTGTAAGTACTTGCCAAAGAACATAATATGTAATAGATGTTTATGTCAGCCTGCTAGAAATCGTATAAAAACGCTTAATTTGGAAACAAAAGGTATCTAACTTTTACAATATATGAAGAACATGGAGTTATTCATTAATATATGGCTTATTATCCTCAGAATATCCATACCTCAATATACTCCTAGAGTCGTACTGTAAGAAATCACGTCTCAAAATCTGTCACTAACTCCAGGTCTATTTGGTTTCTAATTCTAATATATGTTATTAATGACTCTCTACAGTATGATTTTTTTTATTACTTAAACCAAAAAGCCTTTAACCCCCCCCCCCCCCCCCCCCAAGAAAAAAACATCGACGCCACTGATGGTAAGTCTTCGAGTCACGATCTGTAGCAACAATTTCAGGCTTAAAAACTAGATTACGATCTGTATATTAATTTATTTTTAAAATGTTTTGACTGTCTCGAGGCAATCTTCCGGGTGACTTGGGATACACCTGGGGATGTATTCTTGACTGAGGGAGGTGACATTCCCGAGAGAACATTTATTTTGCTTGGCTACTCTGTCACAAAGACAAAATATCTGTTCTTTCGGGAATCTTAACTCAGTAAAAAATACAGCCCCAGTTGTTAAAAGCAGGAGGTTCACTTTAGACAGTTTTTAAAACCCCGCAGCGAGGGGAGGCCAACAAATTAGGCCCCTTTCTTCATAAAATCCGGTCTAGTCTAAAATAATGAATTTAATAAGTACCAAGCAGAAAATTTAATAAGGTACATCATTATTAATTTATAGGACTATAAATGGAAAAAATACAAATTTAAGCAATTCCAGTGGAATAGCGAATACAAGGTAATTAAATAAACAAATGGTTTTTGGCTAAGGTACCAAAATTAACGCATTTTCTCAAACCAATAGAAATTCGGCGTGCTTCGAAATGATCAACCTTGGATCAATCCAATGCTTATATACCTAACTGCGCAGCTCATAATTTAAATTTAGTTAGCAATGAAGTTTATGTTTTTTTTGGAAATTTTAGAAGGTATTTTTATATTTTTTGGGAATATCGTAAGTAGATAGAACCTACACTATAATGAATTTTCGAGGGATTATATTTCTACAAAAACATTTTTTAAATGGGCCCAAATGTTATCTTGCGGGTGCCGAAGGTTTGAAGCTCCTCCACTGGATGGAATCGGGGTAAGGAAAACAACCAAAACAAAAAATCTTACGATTAAATATAATTTTATTAACTTGAAAATATTATAAGAACATCTATATTCAGTCTTTTCGGTCGATTGCTGTAAACTAAATAATTATTCTCGGGTATCTACAGTAAGGTAAAATGAAGAAAAAAATATTGAAAAAATTAAAACTCAATTGGAAAGCCGTGCCTGCCTCACTTTACGAATTTTGGCTGCAAGCGGGTAATTATTTGAGAGCCTTTTATTTCCGATAATGTCAGGAACTTATGGAAAAAAGTCAATATTGTTAAATTCGTAGCTACCTACATACCTATAGAAAGTGTTGTTTAATTTCCTGAATTTGCCCAAATGAAGACAAGTTTCTTAATTGGGCGGAGTAAGAAAATTCCACCAATTTCAATTCTGCTGCAGCAAGGCTTTTTAAATTTACAGAGACTTCCTCATCCTCTTTGATAATGTCTTCTGGACTTCCGTTTATGTTTAGACTTTTTTCCATTTTTAATTCATTTGCAAGGAAGTTAATCGTCGAAAAGTAACTTGCTAATATTGGATTCTGCTCAGAACCTGCCTCGGGATTTTCCTGGCTATTATTTGGCACGTTTTCATCCAGGTCTATTACAGGGCCGCTAGAGCGGTTAATTAAAAGCTAGAAAGGTTAGGCTCAAGTCACCCGATTTGATGGTATACATTTTTTTATTTTCAGAGCGCTCTCAATTTTCTGTTATTGTCTATTGCCTATTTAACAATAATAAACAATTGGTAATATCTAGTCTAACTATGATTTTCTATGTTTAATAACTCTAAAACAAGATACAGATGTCAAATGGCGTATTTTAAAAATCGGAAAAATGAGAGCGCACTGAAAATATTACCCTCATTTTAATAGTCATTTAACGAACAAGAGTATTATTAAGTGCTATTAACAATCGAGATTGTTAATCGCCCTTTTAATACTTGTGTCAGTTACAAAACTTTTCCGTCGACTGTACAGCTTAAATCCTTTTATTCAATATTTAAAAATTAAGAATATTTATTTGATTCACAGGTAAGTACTGTCAAAAATAAATCATGGTATTGAAATGTCACTGTTTTCGTTTTTCTTAAATTCTTTTTTGAATGTTTAATAATGATTATAGTTTTGTAGGATAATATAATAAAAACGATAGGTAAGTTAAAAACTAGAAGTCAGTTTTATAACTTTTTTTGTTAATATTATTGTATGTTTGGTTGCCCATACCACAATCGCTTATTAATAGAAAATCGGTCATTGATGACCTATTTTGTGTACATTAATATTGCTCAATAACGCACGGTCGACGGAAAATGTTTATTAACTCATCAACGGTTTCAACTTGAGGTACCATTTTGGAATTCAGAATAATATGGGATTTACGAAGATGAAATACATGGTGTTCCATAAAAAAGTGTATAGGATTTTTTGTACCTTTTAGCTATGGTATTCCAGTGTTTATTGCGATATATTAAGACGATTGTCTGTCAATGGGTAATTTTTTTTATTCAGGTTACAATATTAAACAAAAAGGACTACATATACAAAAACAAACAATTGTTAACATAAACGATTACATTTTGTGGTAAAATTAAATAGCACTCTCCGACATAAAACATAATCATGTACTTTACTTAATTGTCATTTTTGTTAGTGCAAAAAAAGATAAACTGGTCAAAATAATTAGTATTTTGGCTATAAATTACGTATTTTAAAAATAACAACTGATTTACTACACATTGCTGGGAATATCATTCCATTCTGATTAAATATATATAATACTGTTGCATAGTTGGTATAAAAATATATTGTTCTGCTCCATGGCGATTTCAGTTTTATAATAAATAATTTTCAGATATGTATGTTGTGAGTTGTAACTATCAGTTTAATGTTTGTTTGTAATAAAGTTTATTGATGAAAGTTTATGTTATTCGTTAAACAGTGTGTTCTAACTCATTCTGATGTTGGAACGATATTAGCATTAAGGCATACATAAAAATAAGATTTCTTTAATCCAGAGTTGGTTGAATTGGGATATTTTGTTGTTGTTTTTTTTATATATTTATATTCAAAACACAAAAGAAATATTTGTAAGGTTTAAATTTTATAAGCTATATTAGGAATATATTTTGTTCACAAACAATGTGTAGCTAATATTTAACCTCGTCATAAGACTGACCCTTGATATATCGATATTAATAACTTTTAAAATCAAATAATTGAAGAAAATAATCAAAATGATATGAAATAAAACCATAAATATTAATTTAGAAAAAATATTGATACAAAATCTTAGAAGTTAGGATAATTAACAACTTAAACTTCGGCAAAGATGTAGGAATAGATCAAACAATTTCAAAATTATTATATACCGGGTGAGCAAATAAGAACGATCGGATTACAGTACAGCTTTGGAAAAACAAGTTAATAGCAAAAGTGACCTCGAGAAAAACTTGGTATTCATTTATAGTCTTGAAAGTGGATACATACGTATTGCAGGAGATGATAGCTGTCATGTGTCCGGAAATTTCTACTTATTAATTTTACGTATACATGCTCATGAGGATGAAAAATTTGCAGGTTACCATAGCAACAATGTCGAAATAAAGCATCTGATTGGTATAATGATGACTACTATAAAATTTTCGATACAATAATAAGATTTAAAAAAATGTCTATTTTTTATTCCACAAGTTTTGGTTCGTCTTTTCAAACAGTGGAGGAGAGTGGGAATATCGTTATTTAAATGCGTCGATCTTGCAGTCCTTGTCTTATTGAAAACAGTTTTTTCAATCAAAGTTAAGGGTATTGAAAGTTAGAGGTTGCTATTTATGTTTTTTAGAAATCTATCTTTCTTTGAAGAATATTAAATAGGAGTATGCAAATTCAACAACGGACACCTACATGCAGATTTTGCGGTAGACAAATGGAGACAATGAAACATATGCTGTACACATGCGAAACACTTGATCGTAAAAGATAGTTACTATTTGTCCAACCGCAGGGCGACGCTGAATTATATAGCAAACACCTAGCCAAGACCTTGTATAAATTGGTAATGGACTGCATGGTTACTAAGCCATTCGGCTGCAGTGATGTCGGAGACTATAGAGTAAATTCTATAAGAATATATCTGACGAAGTTTCCGCGATTAGAAATGTTTTAATCTATATATAGTCAAGATTAGGATTTAAATTTTAACAGGTAAGGTGTCCAATTAATATTTTTAAGCTTATTGTGCATACAAAATAGTAAAATAGAGTTAGCCGACTGTCTAATTTTTAACCATGCGTTAAATTTAACAGTTGCTTACAGAATTGCTCCTTTATTGCTTCAATCTTAAAACTTTTCAATAAGACGCAGCAGCAATCAAGCAGAACTTGCTTCACAGGCATTTTTCCATAACAAGTTTCCCACTCTTCCCACCTTTTATTTAAAAATGCGGACCAACACTTGTGAAATGATAAATTCTCAGAATTTTTCGTAAAATCTGATTATCGTATTTAAAATAGGTACCCTTCGATTGTGGAGCTTTTGTCAAATTTTCCTTATTCAATTACGTCCGTTGGCGGTTGACCTACAAGCCTGCAAATCATTTCCAGATTTTTCTCGGGGCCACTTTTGTTCTAGAATTAAAATGATAATTTTAGTTTATTGACAACCTGTATATTAGTTATATATATATATGAACAAAAAAATAAGGAGGAATGAAGTGTGCAATATAATAATGATATTCATCATGTGATACCAATAAACTGATGTGACTAAATATTGTAAATAAAAATTGCATAAGACACATTAAAGTTTTGTTATAAGTAATGATCAATGAAAATTGATATGCAATACGAAAGATACAAGATTAATTTTCTATAGATTGCATGACTGCTGGGAATATATTAAATCGTTTTATTCTTCACATACACAGTTTTTCGGTTTATATTGACTTTTCCGACGTTGCAAATAAAAATAAATGGTTAAAAATAATTTAATATAAATCAAAATCAACTTTTCTAAATATTTTATCTGAATAACTATGAATTTTTATACATTTTTATCAATTTTTATACCCGACCATGTTATTGCATCATTTTTATACATTTTTCTTAGTACATTATAAATGCAGATGCATATCTTACATAGTAATCAAATTCTGCCAATTCTGAAATAAAGGTGTGAACCGGTAAAAAAGAGGAATGGTTAAAAATCGCAACAAATTGAACTGGGAGTTGAAAATAAGACATTAAAATATATTTACTTAGTATCATTTAACGTCCACAGTTTTTCAAACACTCTATGTATTCGTTATTCAACAACATTTTGTATCCATGATAATTATCACAGGTCCAGTTTACAGTTTAAATCTTAACATTTATAACAAAATATAAAATGCTTCATCCAAGTTTTTTTTATAATTTTGAAATTTCTCAAAATGTCTAGCTAGATAAATTTCTGGTCGGTTCGACTTCCTCTTTGGAGTCATTATCAAGATATACTCGTCAGTTATATCTGAGGAGTAGTAGTTTGAGACCTTGGAGATAACTGCTAAGTACAGTACGACTAGTAGAGTAGGCAGATTGTAGCCACGAAATTGTACTAAACCCTGCAGTTATCTCCAAGGTCTCAATCCGACTACTCCCCAGATATAACTGACAAGTCGTAGGAAGGGGTCACTTTCTCATAGGAATAGAAGCGGAGGGAGATGATGGTGGTATAACGTTAGGCGGGATATTGATTGGAGATAAATGGTTGTTAGGTATTTGGCGGGTAAGTATTAGCCATGTCGTTCCACCTTTATACAGCAGTCTCCCAGGAGTGCCATGGGATTCCGTAGTGCTATGCTTTCGGGAGGCATGTGAGAAGTTCCATCCATTCCACAGAATCTATATTCTTCTTGTTCTACTAGTTTGATCTTCTTAAGGTGCCCAAGGTGATAGATAATCCTTTGCATTACACTCCTATCCCATTAGAGCCATTTGTAAACCATTTACTGGTATTTTTCCCAGTCTAGTAATGGTGTTGGGTTCTTTCTTGTTACTGTATTGTGTATTTAATTTCTTTGAAAAGTTTTACTGTTTCATCATACCATCCTGTGGCATGTCCCAGGATTTCTGATTTCGAAAAAGGGGGGGGTGTTCTTCGATGATTCCCACTTTACTTAGTCTTTATCTTGTTATTTCTGCAACACGTCCCACCACCATAATTAGTGGTGTGAAATTAAAAACCCGTCCCGTAGCCGCCGTTGGCATGGTTTCATTATTCCTATAATACATATACAGACTACTCCTTCAATTCTGGAGAGGTTGTCTCTCGTCGTCAATGGGCTAATCATACCACTCTGCTAAATGGCTTCATAAGTGATGATTGGTCTCAATATGGCTAGGTAGGTACATGCCTCAGGATCCTTGGGCTAAAACCCCCATTTTCATCTGCCAGGATTCCGACCTAGATACTTGACTTATTGCCTCCATTTAATCAAATTCCATCACTGTACTTTAGATTTAATTACAAACTCAGTGATGTTAAGGTACAACAGATATTATTTAAAAAAAAAGACCTCCCTCAGTAGATTTGTTGGAGTGATTTAATTGTTTGTATATGGACTGCATAAAATTTGTTGAAATCAGAATTTAGTATAGTTCGTCTTATTATATAATTATATGAACTAACGTGTTTCCAGTTATTTAGAACACACTGTACCATTATCTAAATAAGATTAATGTAATTAGAAAATTTGAGGTATGACTTTACATTTAAGTTCCATCCTTAAAAATGCCTACAAATAAGAAAAATAGATTAGTCTGGTAATATTGTAATTTATTTATTACATGAAGCCTCTGTAAAAATATGTTTTTTGTTTTGCAAATTCACTTAGAAGGTAAATATATATTTTTCATAATGGAAAAACTGCTTTAATGTACACAATTTAGGTGCCAGAAAAAAAGTAAAGTTATATTTAACGAATTTGGCAGTTTTGTTTATTGAAATCCTCCAACAAGATTTTCAAACTACCAATATGATTGGTTAGTTTTTAACAAATATATTACAGTATATTTTACTTGTTACATTTTCCGACAGTTAACATGAAATTATTAGTTTCGTAGTAATTTAATTGCACAAAGTGAAATTTCTCGTGAATACTTCTGCTTTGTAGAATCACCTATCGTTTGCCTCTATACAGTTTTTTATCGAGTTGCTTGTATTACATTATGATGAACTTGACGTTTCGTCCCAAATCTATGGCTTTGTCAAAAGTTTTTATTGCGTGATTACAACAATTAGGTACAAGCTTGAATAAAATTATTATAAACATAAAGTTGAAAATTTTGTTATACAATCGGAATAAATTCATTATTTCGGTTACTCTACATAGTCTACATAATTATAAAAAATCCCGAAACACGTCATATTTAAATTATAAATTGACATTATTCACCGTGAAAATGCGATCCCTACCTTCAACCCCCTTCGAATGACAGGTACAACTCCTAATTTTTCAAATGTTATTGTTTTCAATTTTATTGCAACAGTTAAGATATTGTTACGTCAGACCTGTATTGAGGATATGTAGGGTGTTATCGAAAAGTCTAGAAATGTCATCGAAAAGTCGAGAACTGTCTGGAACAGGTTAAAAGTATAAAAAGCGGGACAATTGACATTAGTCAGTTTCAGTTTTTGGAGTATTAGAAGTTTGAGTTCTGTGTTCTGATAGTGAGACATTTGTATTGAATTGTGAAAGTGTAGGGATTCTCTGGGTTAAGCGCATAATGACGATGCTAATAGTTTTGGTTTTATATATTTATTTCACAACTTAATTCACATAACATAAAAGACATAATATTGGTGGATCCTCCGTTCACACCACCATCTTTCGTAAGGTCATAATACATACAGGCTGGCAAATTAATTTTGGCAGTCGGAAGTTTGGCAACGTCCGATGCGCCGTAGCAAAGCCGTATGCGGATTGCAAGAGCTCACTTCCCTAGCAGAATTCGTAAGCTTCACCTGCTCTTCCGGTAATTGCGTTTACAACGTTGTCCAGTTGTATGGCTTTCTCGCGCATCGTCCACTGCCAAAATTAATTTGCCAACCTGTACTGCCACACTATTGTCTGAGTGCGAGAGTAGGACAATAGATATTAGTGTCATACCGAGCGTACCTATAGGTAACCAATAATACACCAAACATATTAGTGTTGCCTTCCCTAAAGATACCTACCTAAAGTAAAGGAAGTTTGAGAAAGTAAAAAGAGTAACAATAAAATAATTTGGTTACCGAAATTCGTTATAACATGTTGGATTACATGATTATCCAATTAGAAGACGTTGTGTTATCTGATGACTTCACTTTTTCACTATACGGTTATGCTAATCGGCAAAATTGCCACTACTGGTCAATGGAAAATCCTCATTGGATGAGAGAAGAACACATGCAATACCCTCAAAAAGTTAACGTTTGGGAAGGGATTGTGAAACTATATCATTGGTCCCTTTTTCTTTTAGGGCAATTTGAATGGTGATCATTTTTTGACATTACTTTAAAATGATGTCATTCCAAGTTTGGCAAATTTATGTCCTGATCCAGGAATCCCTCAAGTTCCAGTGAATACTATATGGTTTCAGCACAATATAGGGAATACCCCCACATTTGTAACAAGGGTAAGGCAAGAAGTTTTAGATGCTGCCCTCTTCAAGAACAACGAAGCAGCAAAGATTCAACCTGGTGGAACAAACATCTGTCAGAATTAAGATTTCAAACCCGGGACCTTTTTAATAGAGCAAAATTCACCAGAGACTGGCAGAGATACACCGGGGTGAGAAACACCTACAAGTAAATTAGAAAAGCTAAAAGAAATAGCTTCAGGAAATTCTGTGAAGATATAAACACAACACCAGCTGCGACAAGACTTTACAATGTCATGGCTTTGAGGAAGCCATGACGGTAAATATACCGAAAATGAGGAGTAAAGAGTGCGCCTCTTCTCGAAGGTCATAACAGGCCTTCGAGAGAAAGTACCTACTACAACGGCCAAGCACATTTGTAGTAACGATAGGTTGAAATGGGCTATGAACACCTTTTTATCTTTCAAAGCACCTGGAGCAGATGGGATTTTCCCAGCATTGCTCCAGCAAGGACAAGACGAAATTCTACCACATTTGGTTAGAATTAGTCGAAGTAGCTTGGAACTGGGTTATATACCAGAAGCATGGAGAAGGGCAATAGTAACCTTCATTCCAAAAGCTGGAAAAAGGGATACAACAAACCCCAAATCCTTCAGACCAATTAGCCTAACATCGTTTGTGCTTAAAGCGATAGAAAAAGCTATTGACAACTATATTAGGACGGAAATCCTAGAGAGACCACCTCTCCACCCGTATCAGCACGCTTACTGGGCAGGCAGATCTACGGAGACTGCACTGGTACAACTGACGGAGGATATCCGAGGTGCCTTAGACAACCAAGAAACTGTAGTATGTGCATTTTTAGACATAGAAGGAGCTTTTGACAACACTCCACATGAGGCTGTCAAGAAAGCATTAAATAGAAGAGATGTAGACAGCACAACATCCAAATGTATGTCGGAACTGCTCACCACTAGAGTAGCAGAGACGAGAACGAGCAAAGACATTGTCTCCATCTGCACAACCAGAGGATGCCCACAGGGAGGAGTAGCATCCCCATTAATGTGGAGTCTGACGGTTGACGAACTCCTGTGTGGTTTTATGGACCTCGGAATATCCTGCCAATGATATGCCGATGATATTGTCATAACAGCCAGGGGAAAATTTGAAAACACCCTTTATGACATCGTACAAAAGGGTCTGAACTATACAAATAGCTGGTCAAGTATCTAGGTTTGACTCTAGACAGTAAACTCCTGTGGAAGAAACACGAGAAGGAGATTACATTCAAAGCAAAAATGGCTCTAATGGTGTGCAGGAATCTGGCAGGGAGAAACTGGGGTTGAAACCCAAAAATCCTGAGCTGGATGTATACTGCCATAGTGAGACCAATTATCACTTATGGAGCCATTGCGTGGAGTAGTAGAACTAGCCTCTTGACGACGAGAGAAAACCTCTCCAAACTTCAAAGACTAGCCTGTATAAGCATAACAGGAGCAATGGGTACATGCCCAACGGCAGCAATGGAAGTGATTCTCAACCCCACACCATTACATATGGTGGTGGAGAGTGTTGCAGGAAGAACAAGATACATACTAAGTAGAGAGGGAATCATTAAAAAAAAACCACCTCTTCACTTCTTGGAAATCAGACAACCTGGGACATGTCACAAGATGGATGATGAAAAAGTATAACTTTTCAAAGAAATTCGTTACGGAATCAAGCTACAATAAGGAATGGGATCCAAATTGGACAAGATTGTGCAAGCCGCCCAGAATGACGAAAACCTGCCACAACTATCAAGAACTAGAGTATGGAGAATTCTTCATGGAATGAACTTTCGGTGGGAAAAACAGAACAGAAATTTTTTTCTTATTGATAGGCCGGATATTGTTTGCTGGAGACGAGAATACTTAAGGTCAATCCGAAAATATCGCAACGAATGTAAGAATATTTTCTATTTGGAAAGTCTGGCAAGATAAATATATACTGAATTCCCGACAAGCTGTCATGGAGGGTTGGTCAACAGGATTAAGACTTCCCTCTGGAAAGGGACGCAGACTTATTATAACCCATATAGGCAGTGAAAACGGATTTTTGGATCAAGGATTATTGAATTTAAATCTAATTCAAGCAAAGACTACCACGAAGAAATGGTGGCTGACGTTTTTGAGAAATATTTCCAACAGATGATCGAATACATTCCCCAGAATTCAGTTATTGTAAAGGAGAAGGCCAGCTATCATTCTCGATTAGTAGAGAAGCTTCCCACAAGTTCATGGAAAAAGCGACGATAATTGAGTGGTTGCAGTGTAAAGCCTTAAATTTCGATGATACAATGGTGAGAAAAGAACTTTTGCAAATTGTTAGACAGCGTAAGGTAAAGTTTAAAAAATTTGTAATCGATGAGATGGCAAAAGGTAGAGGTATTATTGTACATCGCTTACCCCCTTACCATTGTGAGCTGAACCCAATAGAGCTTATATGGGCACAAGTCAAAGGTTATGTTGCCAGGAACAACAAAAACTTCAAGAAGTACGGCAACTTTTGATGGATTCATTGGCGAATGTGACTGCCGAAAACTGGCAAAGCGCCATAAAACATGTTATAGCTGAGGAGGGGAAAATGTGGGATCTTGGCGACTTAATCGACGAACGTACAAAGATCGAACCGTTAATTATTAACTTATAGGACAATTTATTATATTTTTTTACAAGAATATGTGTGTATATAAATCTTAGTGCACAATTACTGTTTTTTCATTATAATATTAATTATAATAAACGTTAAGCAAAAATCATAAATAACCCTGTTCTACGACTATGGACCGTTTGGTTCACTGCATTTTATTACCTATTGTTATTTGACCGATTACCGAGTGGCTTGGTCCTTGTGTATATTATCTCTGGCCTGGTCACCATTTCTTTCTTCTTAGTCTAGATACATTGTAAAACATAAATAAGAGATAACATTTTTTGAGACACCCGACCTCCGTTTTTCGTTTATTATAGGCGCTCTATGCTATCAACTCATTTGATACGAACTTTAACATTATTTAACATATCATGTGTGATCGACCTAATCGCAAGTGTCATTCGTTCTTTTAAGTCATTTAAATCATAAGGTTTAGTTTTGTACAGAATGGTCTTCACATATCCCCATAAAAAGATATCTGATGATGTAAGATAAAAGCATAAAATTAATTCTGTCTCGGAATCTGATTATTAAAACTATCTAGAGAAAAGCAAGAAAAGAAAGAAACGTGATCAGATTCAAAAATCAAATTGGTTTGCCGAAAAAAACAGAAATATTATAGGAGAATAGATGCGTGTGTAAAGAAACTGAAAAAGGATCTTTAAAATGTTCAACATTAACAGAAACAGATAGGGAGAGTATTTTCAAAGAATTTCGGAGTATGAGCTGGTCAGAAAAATAATAATAATATGCTAATAGTCTTGTAACATCCATACCTGTTAAGCGACCAAGGGGGAGAAAACACGATAAAGAATCGTACAGAGCACAATCTTTTTTATATTATTTGAAAAATTCCACCTCTACGCCTTTTGAATTAGAACGTCAGGAGCTTAGAAGTTTTTTAGAATCATTGCCAGCAATGAAATCGCACTACTGTCATGCTAATACTCAAAAAAAGTTATTTGTTGCCCGAGTGGCGTTCAAAACGATCCCTATACGATTTTTATGTGAATGATTGGTGTAAGACACGCAACGTGCATGCTTTGTCCATCTGCAAGTTTTATGAAGAATTTGATGTCCAAAATCTCGGATTGTACTATCCTAAAAAGGATCAATGTGAGATATGTGCTCTCTTCAAAGTTGGAAAAATAAGTCTCGGAAAGACTACTAAGAACATCAAATAAAGGAAGAAGAAGACCAGACAGAGAAAGAAAAAGACAATGCTGAAGAAAGTTTTGTTTTTACAGTTCATTTGCAGGCAGTTCTCTTGGCACACAAATAAAAAATTATCGCGCACCAGGTGTCTGTGGGGTGTTTGTCGGTGCCTTATTTGAATTCAGCGACCCGAAAAACCCCCAGTAAAGATTTTTGGTTGGTCTTTTTCAATTGTGTCTGGAAAACCCTCGGGGATGACGTTCTTAGCCAGGTTAGGGTGCACCAGGTGTCCGTGGGGTGTTGGCCGGTGCCATATTTGATTTCAGCGAGCTAAAAAACCCCCCGTAACGATTTTCGGGTGGTTTTTTCAATTATGTCTGGAAAACCCTCGGAGATGACGTTCAGGGCCAGGTTAGGGCGCACCAGGTGTTCGGGTGGTCGTTTTCAACATAAAATTCGGATTCAACGCACACAAAAAGCTCCCATAACTTTTTTCGGTTCGTTATTGTCGATATTTCCAGAAAAATTCTCGAAGATGACGTTCGCGTCCAGGTTGGGGCCCACCAGGTGTCCATGGGGTGTTCGCCGATGGTATATTCGAATTCAGCGACCCAAAAAACCTCTCTCGCATAAAGTTCGAGATAGTCCCCGGAGATGACGTTCGTCGGCGTTCCTGAGCTCCAGGTGTTCGGGGGGTCAATTTGAATATGATAATCGTGATCAGCGACCTCGAAAACCCCCGGGTACCCGACTTGAGCCAATTCTGACTCTTATTTACGAAGTTATTAAATTTGCCAAAATGCCTCTCAAAAGATGCATTTTTGGCTGCAGCAATGCAACTTCCGGTTTGTAATAGGTACAAAGTAGGTACAAATGATATAAATAATTTTTACAAGCGAATGCAAAAAACCGCATTCCGATACGTCCTATCCTAAAAGATTTCCTATCTTTGGCCTTTTTAGTGCTTCATTGCCTCGACTATCAGTAGTTTATACTATAGAACGAAACTCCAACTACACAATCTTGCATTTTATAATTTGAAGAACAAAAATGGCTATTGTTATTTATGGAACGAAACCGAAGGAGGCTTATAAACTCTGAAGAGTTTGCAAGTATATGGGTTAGTTTAATTGAAAATAAGGTTTTACTACAAAATGAATTGGAAAAACCAATTAAAATCATTTTTTATAGCGATGGCTGTACCTATCAAAACAGGAACTGTGTAATGTCCAATGCATTGCTATTGACGGCTATGAACCACAACATAATTATAGAACAAAAGTTTCTAGAAGTTGGGCACACACAGATGGAAGCGGACAGCATCCATTCCTCTGTTGAGGGGGCTCTTAAAAACAAAAATATCAATGTTCCTGCGGAGTATATCTCTATTTGCAGACTGGCAAGAAAACACCCAAGACCTTATGATGTAATGTTGGTAAAACCATCCTTTTTTTAAAAGCTTTGATGAAGTACATTTTTTTACGGTGATGTATATTTTAAATTACTGAGATTCACCGATGAGTGGAAAATACTACCGCAAAGAAAATCACCGGCTGTAATTGCCTTGCCTTTTGATGCGCTTCGAAATCAGCACCTAACAAAAAGAAAAATTACAAGGAGGGAGTTTGAAGACTTGCAATATTTGAAAAGCACTTTACCTGAGGTCTATACCGTCATTATTATGATAATTTTTCTACGCCTATGTCCGTAAACGTCAAAAATTGCACTGACAACATTCTTTGTAAGTGACATTTAACAATAACATGCACGTAATGAAAATCTCATAACATACACGTGCGTTTAGATAGAAAACCTTAAATTTCTTTGTTGAATCAAATTGCAATCAAATTTTTATTTACGTACCTACTACTTTATTTGGTTTATTTACATACTTTTAATCAATTGAAAAACAAAAAGCTCTTAGCATTAGTGAAGTAAATTTTAGATTAAAAGAGTGATGTCCCTAAATGTCGGCAACACATTTAACAATTAAAAAAAAATAATTCGGTTTTTCTTGATATGGGAATCATTTATGCTGTCAATTTTTGTAACAAATTATAGTATCCGAACATTTTCTCAACTTTACCTACGAATATGTTTGTTAGTAGTGAAAAAGATGAAATTATGAGCATTCAGAAGAAAAAAGATGGGCGTAGAAAAAGTATAGTACGTTACACGAGTTGTAATCCCTTTTCACTACGTGCGTAATGGGTTACTTACAACTCTTGTTACGTAATATACTATTACCTCATGATTAGTTAGTTAGAGTCCGTTTCAATAAGGAAGAAGCCACCTGAAGTTGCAGTCGATGCGCGACCTTGATGTCAAAACCAGCGCCATATTTAAAAATTGATATTTTAATGTAAATCAGTAGCGTAACGTTTTCACATTTTGTAGGTTAACACAAAATTAGAATATTGAAAATGTTTTCATGATAATATTTCAAATAAAACATATTTGGGAATTCTTTGAAGCTTTTCAAGATATTGTCACATACCGTAGACACTGGTATATGAAAATTCTTGGTATCGTTAGAATATTTATACTTTCAATTAACTATGGAATTGGTCAAAAATTAAGACTGAATCACGTTCCTATACTATTAAAAAAGGTAAAAAAAAACACAAAATAAATATAAATGATTGTTTCAAACACAACCTCAAATCTCAACAATTTAATTGCTGTCGGCATGTAACGCCAATGGCATGGAACGATCGCTCGACAGATTTTGACTTATGCGCAGGTCGGTAAGCTAACTTCAGGTGGCTTCTTCCTTATTGAAACGGACTCTACTACTTGTATCATGTACCTAATTGTTGAGACTAATTAGTGTGTGCCTAATCGAAGTAGTTACCTAAAGTATAAATACTAGAAGAATATTTTTTGTAAATTTTGAGAGAATTTTTCTTTTGTTTTTTAGTTTAGAGAACCCATTATCCTTAATTGTTCATTTAGTACTATAATTGAGTTTTGCGACTGAAAATAGGTATCGATTTCTTATAGAGACTGAAAAATGTGTTCCTAATCTATGTGATTAAAATGTAGATTTTAAATACATTACCGAAAAGTATATTTATAATATTAGAAGAGGAATAGATAGACTACAAAAATATTTTTGTTACTTTTGTTTTAATGAAAAATTGCTAACTCCTTTATTAAAATCATTACTTGACTACAAAAACCTGCTAAGTCACAAAAGTGTTAATAAATAAATAAATACTGAATTAAGTAACTTTTCTTTTATTTCATCTTATAAAGAATAAAAACATAAACCAACTGTATTAAGGCCCGTTCTCAAATTTAATTTATATTTATTTGAAATTTGTTTTTGTTTCTCCTGTAAATTTACGTTAGCAGGCGTTAGCAGGTTTACACTCTAAGACGAGGAATATGCGATCTGTTTCGTTTTAGGTGTAGCACCCTGTATAATAATGTATAGTTTATTTATGTTCGTGGTAAAATGCAGTTCAGCTCTTGACTAGTTCACTACTTAAAAACATTTATTTCGTGTCTGTTTTAATTACAATAAAAATATGATTATAGATATCGTGACATTAATAAAAATCAGGTGACAAAATGTCGTAAAAGTTGCAGTCACTCGCAAAAATATGAGTGGTTGTTTAGATTGTAATTGTTATTCAGAAAACTGTACATCGATCGCTCTATTTTTACCGAAAGTACCAGAAGAGAGCGAAGTTGACGATAAAGATGAAATTTCGTAAATGGCAACCTTAGGAGATTAAAAATTGTTGGACGATGACGACAGCGACGCCGAATCCGACACTAGCGAAATTACGGCAGAAGAGTCTGTGATTCGTTATTGCAACGACGATGACAATGATTCCGTAGCTGATGATAGTAATAAAATGAAATATTTCATTATAATTAAAAATTTATTATTATTTCACTAATTTGCCATTATTCATATCACATATCACCTTAAAACTATGTTTACTAAATAAATAGTGGCATGTTGAGAGAAGTCGTGGAGAATTTAATTTGTTTTGCATTAATGAGATTGTTACATTGGCATACAATTTGGAAATAAGGAAATTTCTTTTGTAGCGGTCTTTTGGTCCCTTTTACACCCTCTTCTGCTATTCCTGAGGAAAGTCTAAGAGACTTGTAGAACCTTATTCCTTCAAAGAATTATAGGAAATTCTTAGGCCTCAGTTTAGACAAGTCATCCTCTTTTATTCAGCAGTCTCCAAGTGACCTGGAATTTTGTAGTGCCATGCATTCCGCAAGTATGTCATTAGAGGTTTCTTCTTCCACAATAATTTTTGTTGGTAGCAGAAGCAACTAACTGGCCATGTATACCTACTTCTTCCATATTTATTACATGAGATTTCGCATCGACGGCGCTGTTTTTATGGAATTGTGAAAAAGCTTTTTAGGTAAGTTATATTACTTTCGTAAGTTTTGCTGTAGCGTGTCTTTCACATGAGCTCTTTAAACAAAGCAGCCATCAATTGACTATTCTAAATGAAAAAACCGCATGACTTCTACTTATAAAGTTTTATTTAAGTAAAATCCATCACAGCACTATTTGACAGGTCAACCATATGGACTACAGAAAAATATACCCTATTTGTAGATATAATTACATAGGAATTTAATTAGTATAGCAAAATACTGAACTTTTTGGATTGGATTTTAGAGTGTAAGATAGGTTAATTAATAGCGATAGTTAAAAATTTAGACCTCTATTTTCTTAATCTTACTAAAACTTTATGACTTATGCAGCAGTTCCCGATTTCAATATATTTAAACGGTTTCAGTTGCAGCTGAAATATTTAAGTCAAAACTACATTTTTCAATTGAGATAAACAAATTATAAAATATACGTTTCAGTTTCTTCCCATCGCTCCTACCTTGGCATTATTTAATAAAAATTTAAAATACAATACACTAAAACTAATCTATATTTCCATATTAACCTATCTCAACTCGATCTAAATAAAACCATATTATATTATCTTAAAAATATTTCATAACAAAAATATCAAAATATTATTCAATTCATGGACTTCAAAAAGACTCGACGTCATCTTCATAGTTCCGATGCAAAAGTGATTCTTGGTCTTCATCCATTAATCGCTGTGGAAATATTAGTCCATCGCCCAAACTGCATAAAATACACAACAGTTAAACCAAGCAAGACTTTATGAAGTAAATTTGTATACGATGAGGACATTTAGATGGGAGTAAATTGAATATTTTTTTATGCACAGGACAATTTTTATTTTCAATTGCACATCGTACTCTATCATTGGATGTACGAAACGGAAACATCAGTATTACAAAAATTTATTTGAACATTATATTGATCTCATCTACTCGTTCCCTAAGTTTTTTTATCAAGTTCCTTGACACCCTGTGTTGTGTTTTTTGAACCTGCCGCACTTACACTGGTAAAACAAGTTTTACAAGTTTTCACGATACTTTTCAATATATACCTATCCTGAAATATTATACAATTAATTTAGTTTACCAAAATTTAAATTATGTGAGAGGCGTTATATGGGTTAGGACCCTATTGTCTCCACTGTGTTGTATAAAGTCACTGTAATTTTTAGTCAAATTTTATACTGACAGTTTCTTCCTCAGACCAGTAGATAAATTTGAACTAGTGCAAACCATTCTCAGCATTCAAAACAAAAATTCCTGTGGCATTCATGGGTTATCAGCCAAGTTATGTTTAAATACTCCAGATGTGGTGATTATCGTTTCATGTTATCTAATCAATGAATGCTTTGAAAAAGGTCTCTTCCCTAACTGTCTGAAAACAGCTATAATTCTGTGGTCGGAGCTTAAAAGGTAATAATGTTGATATTGATTAAGTTTGCAAAACGGCGCCTGAAACTTTCGCACACTAACAATGTAAATCTATTTAAGTTTTTTCGTGTCTATTTTTAATATCTTAGGGTACATGTAGAGTTATACCATTTTACCTGTTCAAAATATATAGTCTTGTGAGTACTTATGAATAAAAATATTTTCGTAAAAAACGACTTACGACCTTTTAAGCGCCGACCATAGAATTGTTCCCCTGCACAAGGGTGGCGAAAAAAATAATACTAGTAACTATCGTCCTATTGCCTTATTACCAATCTTATGGAAGATAATCGAAAGACTAACGAAAAACCGTATATTGCCCTTTCTTTTTAAACACATATTACTTTTGAATTTAAACAATTTGGTTTCTTATCTAATAAATGTACTAATGAGGCAATGTTCTATGTCCTGAATGAAGTATATACTTCACTTAATAATAAACTTTTTATTGCTTCGGTTTTTTGTGATTTCGCGAATGCCTTAAATTGTGTTGATCATGGAATTTTGATGAATAAACTGGAATATTATGGCATCCGTGGTATTCCTTTAAAATGGTTACGAGCAAATGGTGAAGTTTTGGAAAATTTACCAGTTAGCAGTGGAGTACCCCAGAGTTCAGTTTTAGGCCCAATTCTGTTTTTGGTATTCATTAACCATATCACAGACTTACACATTAATGGTAAATTCACTTTATTTGCTCATGACACTAGTGTAGCCTGGAGTAGGTCAGATGTACCAACTACATCTCATTCTCATTACTATAAGGTCTGGCTCGGACAAGCTGTGTTTTAACACGGAGAAAACTTTAGTTTTATCTTACAAAGGAGTTTTACAACCTTTACTTAACAATAACTTAAGATCTTCAAATTCGATTAAGTTTGTTAGGCTACATATTGACAGTGCCCTTAAATGGTCTGAACATCTAAACACTTAAGCGAACATATTATCCACTGTTTGTTCTTCCATTAAATCTGTGTCTATACAGCTTGATTAAACTACTACTTTAACAACTTACTACTATTTGTTCTAATCGCACCGTCGCTATGGTATGCCTTTAAGGGGGTCTTGTAGTTTGCACCTCTTCGAATCTATCTTCAAATTACAAAAAAAGAACTATTCGTTACATTTATGGTTTACGTAGAAAGACACACGTTGCGAATTCTATTTTAAAAATACAAAATATTAATTCTTCCCGCTCTATTCATTTTGGAATCCGTGTGTTTGGTTCAAAATGTCTTTCACATTTACCCTACTAGAAGAAAAAATTTCGATATTTATTTAACAATGCCCATCTCTGATCTGGGGGGCTAGTTTTGAAATATTTCACTAGTGAAATTTCTCATATTTTGATTGATTTCGATCAATCCAAGTTTCGAACTAATTTCATGTGTGAAATAAAATTCGAATTCGAACAAATTTCTCAAATTTAATTCGAATACTGTTTAGCTGTCGAAACGCTCATTTCACTTGCGAAATTTCAATTTATTTGACTTTTTAGAATCATCGAATTTTTTGTTGTGGTTTTGTCAGATTTTCGAAGCTTTTTAGTTAATCTTTGTAGTAATTAGCATAGTAATAAGTTATTAGTTAGACGAGATTGACGAGAGAACGTTTTATATTTTTTAAATCTACATAGCAAATTTAGAGGAACTTCAACAAATAGTGCTAAATATTGTTGTGGAACTTGTGGAGGATGATTTTTTAACGCCAAGAACGGTGCTTCATTCTTTTAGGCAAGATCCCTTCAACCTTAGTGACCGCCAGTTTCTAAAAATTTACAAACTGTCTAAAGAAGCTGCTGGCGAATTGATAAACATTTTAGATCCGCATTTGGTAGCACAGACAAGAGCATCAGATATAGACAAATCTACTAAGGTAAGAACGTGTTGTACCTTCGTCAAAAATATGAGACTTGGAGTATGTTTCAATATAGGATTATTTTCTATATATTCCAACAATGCCTCCTTTTGTTGTTTGTTAACAAATATTCGTTTTTCACATCAGCCATAACTAAAAATATGGTTCCAATAGGTAGGTAATAATAAAATAATAACGTATAGGTACTAATGTATAATTCAATTCATCTTATGACATTAATAAATTTTAACGTCAACTATTCTTCTTTTTTCTTTATTAACGTTTGAACTATTATTCCGTTGTTGTCAGACAAGTCTATGCAAGTTGTTTTTATAGTTTTTGCTGGTTAATTAAGAAGGTAAGTGCGGTTTTAGTATTTTATTGTAAGAATAGGGTTTGTGGGATTTATAGGTATGTTAAAAAACTTTATGTATGTAGTCCAAACTGACAAATTTATGGGAATGGTCATATTTTACATTGATGTTAGTGTATATGGGAAGTATTTATTGCTATATACATTTTTGTTAACATAAACAGTTTTTTTGATTTATATAAGAAAATAAAAAATGTGATTTATAGGGGCGGGATGAGACGTATATCAAGTCACCCCAGGGGTAATTTGAGACATGTCTCAAGTCACCCTACTTAAATAATGCGTGTTCATTTTGCAGGTATTTACAAGAATGGGTCGATACACAAAAAAAGTAAGCGCCAACTAGAGAAGATATGATGCAGTAGCTGAAAGAAATAGAGGTGTTTCATTGAGAAAACTTCAAAGCAAATATGGTATTTCAAAGGATACGATAGATCGAAGAGCAAAAGGACGTCATATGAAAAAGGCAGGTGGACAAACTGTTTTCACGTCAGAGGAAGAAAAGAAGATGGTGGATAACATTCAGTTAGCCAGTGTCTGGGGGTTTCCACTAACATCTATTGATGTAAGGTACTTGATTAAGTCGTATTTAGATAGTTCTGGTAGACAGGTATCAAAATTTAAAAAGAATTTGCCTGGAAGAGAATTTATGAGAAAGTTCATTGAAAGGCATAAGGATATACTCTCACAACGCTGGTGTGAAAATATAAAACAGGCACGGGCAAGTGTTAACAGGGAGGTAATAAATAAATATTTTGACGCGCTGGAAGTAAGTTTGCAGGGGGTTGAACCAAATGCAATGGTCAATTATGATGAGACAAATATAACTGACGATCCTGGAAAAACCAAGGTACTTGTCAGAAGAGGTGCAAAACACGCACATCGTATAACGGACAACTCTAGAAGCAGCCATTCCATCATGTTTGCAGGATCCGCATCGGGTGAACTTTTGCCACCTTACATAGTTTATAAGGCCGAAAATTTGTATAAAACGTGGACAGAAAATGGCCCTGCTGGTGCTAGAGCTCCTGGTTTAATGAAGCGATTTTCGAGGATTGGTTTAAATCTACGGCGTTACCGTATTTTAAAAAACTCCCCATTGAGTCGCCAAAAGCTCTAATAGGCGACAATCTTGTCAGCCATATTTCACAATCCGTAATTGACTTATGCAGAGAATATAATATTCGATTTATCCTGCTACCTCCAAACAGTACCCACATCTGCCAACCCTTAGACGTAGCATATTTCAGACCACTCAAAAGCGCATGGAGAGATGTTCTTTTAAATTGGAAATTGGAAATTGAAGCATCGGGGGGTAGTACTTTTCCCAGACTGCTAAAACATTGTTTGGATCAACTTGATGTAGACAACAAGACATCAGCAAATCTCATAGCTGGATTCCGTGGAAGTGGAATTTATCCAATCAACAGAAACAAAGTTGCCACCGAGCTTAGAACAGCCAAATGATGAAAACAATTTTGTAGTGTCAATAGATAATGCTTTTCAAGTCTTTTTAAGCAATCTATATACGAATGAAACAGTAACCGGTACGAGGAAAAGAAAAAAAATTCTAATCGAGCCTGGAAAGAGTGTTGAAAATATTACTCTAGAGAGTGTTGAAAATACTACTCTAGAGAGTGTTGAAAATACTACTCTAGAAGAAATTGAACAGACGGTAAATGAAAATGGAGTCAATGGAAACCAGGAAGAAATTGAAGAAGAGCTACCTGATTTTACTCAATTTAATAACCCGACACCGTCAACATCAAAAGAAAAACCTATTATTTCTCGAAAAAATAAAAAAAGTGTAGATTCCTCCAGTGACAGTAATGATTCCTTTTCCACGCAATCGTCATATTATAGCCCTGAAGATTTTGAAGAAGACGTGGATATGGTTGATCCTTCGGATTTAAAAGTTGATGACTTTTTTTGGTGCAATTTTCATATGAGGCTCCCCATAAGCCAGTTATTTTGAAGAAATTCATTGGACAAATTATTGAACTAAAGCCGGATTTAGTTTTGTGTAAATTTATGTGCAAATCACCACAAGGAAAAAATATTTACGTATTTCCAGATATTGAGGACGTCACAGATATTAATAAAAAACAAATTCTGTCAAAGCTGGTTCCTGTGTTTGTTCGACGAGGAAGATTCACTTTTTCTATTGAACTTTAAAAATCTGGCACAATTGTTTAAAACATTTTTTTTTTCGTTAAAATGAGTTTTTTATTTGTTTTTTAAGAGTTATGTTTTATTTAGATTAGTTTCTACCAAAGTTTTTGAAGTTCCTACTTATTTTTTTAAGAATTAAAACTTTAGTTTTGTATTAAAAATGTGAAATGTTTAAAATAAATATATTTTTCCAAATAAGAGTTGTGTTTATGAAACAATATGTTCTATTACGTTTTTAAAAAGACTATTATTGTCTCGAGTCCGCAAATTGACGGTTTATAATGAAAACAAATTACTGTCTCAAGTCGCCGCCCCTGTGAAGGTGAGACACCCAAAAAAACAAAAAACAAATATTTTCTGATAAATTTTAGCTCAGTTTTATTATTCAATTTTGAAGAATGTATGTAGACTCAAAAATGTGTCCTTGTTTCATAATTTTAATTTCCTGGAATACAATTTTACAGTCCTTTGAATTTTGAAACTGTCTCAAGTCACCCAACTTGACGGTACTTATCATCGAAGGTTCAAGAACGAGTAGCAGAGGCTACAGGTGCATGCGTAAGAACCATAAGGAAAATTAAATCAGAGATGAAAAAAATAGAAGAAGGTGAACAGGAAACATTTTCAACTCCAAATAAAAAGAGAGTGAAACATTCAAACCTTACAATGGATGAAGCCGATTTGGCTATTTCACGTAGGTGCATAGTTAATTTCCATATCACAGAAAAAAGAATTCCTACGCTGAGGGTAATTCATAGAAATATCATTCGCGATATGGACTATCAGGGTTGCAAAGAGTCTTTGAGAAAAAACATTCATAAACTTGGATTTCGATGGAGGAAGGTGAAAACGAACAGAAAAATATTAATGGAGCGCCAGCCCATTCGACTACTGAGAATGGAATTCTTAAAAAAAATGCGGACCTACAAAGAAGAGGGTCGACCTATTATTTATATAGATGAAACTTATATTCATGCTACACACACGCACCAAAAGGCTGGAGGATGGTCTAAAAAAACCTGTTAGTAAAGGGCAACGTTTAATCATAATACATGCAGGTGGAGAAAATGGATTTGTGCCTAATGCTTATGAGGTATTCCATGCCAAATCGACCACTTTTGAACCTGACCCCTTTAGATTTAGCTGAAACTTTACTATTCTTTTCTACCCTTTGAAAGACATTTTTGAAAATTTTTTCAAATTTTTTTATCCAACCCAAAAAAAGTTATGAATTTAAAAAAAAATCCCGAGCTGGACCGATTTTTTTTTATTCATTTAAAAAAAATTGTCAAATTTTCAAAAATGGAAAAAAAAATTTTTTCCGTAAACTTTATAATTTAACGATTTTGTGATACAAAATTTTATGATTTATGATTTTCAAAAATGGAAAAAAAAATTTTTTCCGTAAACTTTATAATTTAACGATTTTGTGATACAAAATTTTATGATTGAAATAAAGTTTACGGAAAATTTTTTTTTTCCATTTTTGAAAATTTGACAATTTTTTTTTAAATATATAAAAAAAATATAAAAAAAAATCGGCCCAGCTCGGGATTAGCGGGGATAGTTGTCAAATAAATTGAAGTTTTTTTTGAGAAAAAAAAAAAAAAGAAAATGTCGGACTTCGAAAAAATGACAATTTTACTTAAAAAACCGATTATTTTATATAATTGATCATGTTAAATTTTTTTCGTATATTTTTTAAAAAAAAAGGTACCCAAAAGTCAATTTCTAAAAAAGTTAAGGCTATTTGAAAATAAAAAAGCCATTTTTTTTTAAATTCATAACTTTTTTTGGGTTGGATAAAAAAATTTGAAAAAATTCTCAAAAATGTCTTTCAAAGGGTAGAAAAGAATAGTAAAGTTTCAGCTAAATCTAAAGGGGTCAAAGAGCGTTGTGGTTATCGATAATACACCTTATCATAATAAACAAATCGACAAAATGCCAACGGCATTAACCAAAAAAGCCGAGATGCAATCATGGTTATCAGAGAGAAATATTCCATTTAATAAAACGATGCTGAAACCTGAATTATATGCCCTCATAAAGAACTATAAGCCAAAATAAAAGCGGTATGAAATAGGTCAGCTTTTTCTAGCAGCAAATCATAACATTGTACGACTACCACCATATCATCCGGATTCGAATCCAATCGAATTGGGTTGGGCCGAACTCAAAGACTATGTTGCAAATAAAAATGTATCTTTTAATTTCAACGATGTTATGCAACATTGCTACGATTTTTTCAAAGAATTTTCTCCAGAGCAGTGAAAATCTCGTTGCAAAAGAGCGAAGAAATTTGAGGACGATTTCATGACGACTGAACCCATGATAGACATTATCGTAGATGATCTGGTTATTGATTTAAATGATGAGGATAGCGACACTGAATCAGAACAGGAAGATGAAGATTGTAATCTATCCGGAATCGAAGAACTACCTGACGAAAACCAATCTCAGAATGTGTCAACAGTGGGCGAAAAGTCGTATTATAATCTATAGGCAGTATTACCCAAAAAATTCTTGAAAATTATTAAATAATCATTTAATCATTAAATAATCATCAATTTAAAGGTTATCCATGTTTTCCTAAAAACTTGCTCATAATCCGATGTTTTAATCCTCAACTTTTATTTTAATGAATTTTTACTAAGATTACAATATAGAACATTCAATCAGGTAGAAAGGATATCACTATGTGTTGTGACTATTAATCCATCTACAATAAATACTCTCTAGTGATTATCATATTATGCATAATTCCTTTAATTATATTCTACTTGCGAATGAATAAGGATGTTGGGATTCCTATCATCTACTGTTTTATCGTTATCGTCAACCGAAACCAAATTTGTTTCGACGTTGATTCAGGTACTGCATTCAATCAACGGTTTCGACTAAAATCATGCTCTGGTAACTTCAATTAGCGTTTAAGTTCACTAAACATTTTTATTTCCTAAACTCACCAGAGGGCCAAACAAAGCTCCGCGATTGCGCATTGTGTACCAGCGTTTATCAATCGATCAGCTGAGAGGTACAGCAACAAGTATTATTTTTATTTCATTATTTGTGTTTGGTAGTTTGATTTGTGCGTTAAAATTTTTGTTATTTTTTCATTTGAAATCCGCAGTTTTTTTTGTTATTTAAAATTTAAAGCTTATTAATTGAGAACTTTTTCGACATGATTTTTAATTGTTGCGTTAAGTGTTGTAACAATTACAATATAACAAGGATGCCCAATTGCATATTTTTCCAAAAGAACAAGTGGTAAGCTAAAAAATATTCCATTAACTTTATTCTAACATTCATGTTATACATTCTTGCCCATGAAAAAAATAGAATTTTTGAATATAATTTAAGTACCTATGTAATTATATACTTAGTGTTAATAAAAACAATATATTGTAGAAGTGTTTTATTTCCTTTACATAACGCTTGCTTTCCTTAATCGAAATGTTCAAAAATTAACCTGAACATTGATTTGAAGTGAAACTTTTAAATATCCCGCAAGGTGGCGCTGTCCGCAGTGTTCAAAAATAATGTTAACAGTTTCCTATCTATCGTTATATATAATTCTTTATCTATGACTAAAATTCTTCTCTCGATTGTACTTCCCGGTGAAAGGGCGAAGTCGGTCTTTGTCGCACACTAACCCTCTCTGTTTATCGTTTGCGCATCTTAGAGGCAAAGCTATGTTGGTCGATCTGTATATCAAGTTACAGAGTACGCGTGCTGGAGTGTTAAGCTGAATGCCAGCTGATGACAGTGATTGCGCATCACCAATACATCTGAAGAGGAGTAAAAAGTGTCGTTTGAGCGTCGTCAAAGAATAAAAGAAGTTATAATCGGTTACAACCAATGTCGGCTTCTTGAACAAGGCTAGGCAGACTAAGCTACCCTCTGAAATTTTCAAGAAACATTTGTTCATTTGTTTTGCCAATTTTCGGAAGTAATCCAAATAATAGCGCACACCAGTATCCAGCACCTCCGTGAAGTAAATTTAAATGACGCCTATTTTAGGTCACCACACATAGGCATGGCTCATCTGTCCTCCTGTGTGCGTACGATAGGCACTTAAACATAATGTAAATGAGTTAAGTATCAAGTGCTGCTTACCATTATTACATTTCATCACGAACATTTACTAAACCATAGGAGGCAAGCCTCTATTCTCGGCAGATTTTTCAGTTTATTGAATATAGAATCGAAATCATACATTGTTAAAACTTCAGCTTCAGTTTGCAACTAATTTTAAAAGTAATAACCAGTATCTACCTATAATATTAGTACTATTACAAAATATAATTTATTGACTCCGAACCTAGTAGGCTTTTTTCGTAAATAATACATCTTGGTTCTAGTTTAATGTCGAAAACTTTCTTTAAAAAATCCTATATTTTTGTGTAACTCGAATCATTTTATTCAAATTCCAAAGTGACAGGGAACAAATGACCTTGAAAACTTTCACCTGTGGCGACAAAGGGGAAACTTTCAATTGCTTACTGGTTTCAACATTAGATCGTTAAGGATTGTTCCATTTAATCCTATATGCAAAATGAGCAAAGGTTCGGTCGGAAAATTTCACACTTGATCAGGTATTAACATTTTTAAATTCAATGGCATTCAATGCAAAGGGACGGAAGCTTTAACACTCTCAGACAGAATAAATTGTTTTAATTAAAATGGTACAAAGTGTCCACTCAATTAATTTCTTTCACTGACCACCAAAATTTGGAATTCATAAAACATCAATGAGCGTGTATACAGGGACGTTCAGAAATCAAAAAAACAATTTTTGACGACATACTCAGTCACCTATGAGATTACATTACTCAAAATTTAACTTAAGGTGTTTCAAGGGATACATTTTACAGTGTGATAACCAAAAGTCCAATAAAATAATTGCTAATACTTTTTTTGAAAAATCGACGTTTTGAAGCGTCCTGAAAATATACGATACTGATATATATCAAGTTCCTTTGCCGACCTTTTTAAACCACCAAAGTTTGAAGTCAATCAAATGTAAATTAAAAGCTATAACTGGGTGTTGCGATCTTAAGTGGGTCACACTGTATATTAAAATAATACATTATTTTAGAATACAGCTTGAACTTGCACAATATATACAACAGTCAACATCATGCACCCACCATCTAACAAACCTCTATAAGGTCGCCTTAATTGGGGCAGCTTCTCTTTAAATTAAAAGGCTGTTAAAACCTTCAAAGATTCAATAACATATCTTCTATAAGTTCCTTGTGGCATTACTTGTTATTTTTTCTTATTCTCTTGGGAATCAAACCACAATAATGTTTTTTTATTTTTTTATTTCAACGTTTCGGTAGCGTTCCAGCTACCGTTGTCAAGATTAACTAATAATGAATAAATGAAAAATTTTTGGTCCCTATCTGACACAACGAAAAAAATTTGACAACTAGACAATCAATAATATTTTGAAGTTTAAGACTACAAAACTTTGTTGTCAAATTTTATTAAGGTCCATTCATAGTAGATCACACCTCTGGTAAAATGAGAAATAAAATATTTCATTTCATGACATTCTAACGATATGTAGTCCACTAGAAATGGAATCCAGTGAAGTGCACGTTCCAGGAACGGTTTTTATTGGGATAGCGCTTTTTTCTTGCTTATTTTGGAAATTTTGTTAATATAAACGCGTTTGTTGTTACTTTTTTGTGTATGATTATTTTGTTTTCAAAATATGTATAACTCAGTTTGGTGATTTTGTGTATTGAAGTGTGTATCGATTAACAACCATTCCAAAGATAAATCATAAGAAAACCTGGATAAAAACTTATGATGCTATCCTGATAACGCCGGTAATTGATTATTGGAAATTTCTCTTTCTAACATTGGTAACCAAATTTGACTACATTCGGCTGAAATACTAGCTACACATTTATCTGAATTTAGTTGTATTAAAGCACTTTCTTTGATTTTTCGTCTTTTATTATTGGGCTCTTTCAATATTATTTTTGTCGAATCCCATTGAATTTTATGCCCCTCTTCCCAAGCATGTTTGCAAATACCTGACTTAAAGAACTCCCTATCTTTGATATACTTTTTATGTTCATTTATTCGGACTTTCAATGGTCTAGATGTTTCACCTAAATAGAATTTGTCGCATTCACAAGATATCTGATATATGCAGTTTTTTGAAGATTGTTCTTCATTTTTTGGCTTCGTTTTTGTTAGAATAGATCTCAACGTATTGTTAGATTTGAATTCTTTCTGATAAACCCTTAACATACGGTATTGTCAAGTTTTTAAAAATTATGTTAGCTGAATTATTAATATTATTGTTATTGTTATGGGGTATTAACAATGAGCCCTTCTCTATATTCTTAATTTCTTTATTCACAAATTCTGCCGGGTAATTATTGGCATTTAAAACATTTTTCAGCAAAGTTTTCTCCTTTGTGAATTGATTATCATTAGAACAAATAATTTTTGCCCTATCTATAAGCGTTAAAAAAGGAATAGTAAAATCTTTATACGTAGTAAAGTAACAACAAACGCGTTTATATTAACAAAATTTCCAAAATAAGCAAGAAAAAAGCGCTATCCCAATAAAAACCGTTCCTGGAACGTGCACTTCACTGGATTCCATTTCTAGTGGACTACATATCGTTAGAATGTCATGAAATGAAATATTTTATTTCTCATTTTACCAGAGGTGTGATCTACTATGAATGGACCTTAATAAAATTTGACAACAAAGTTTTGTAGTCTTAAACTTCAAAATATTATTGATTGTCTAGTTGTCAAATTTTTTTCGTTGTGTCAGATAGGGACCAAAAATTTTTCATTTATTCATTATTAGTTATCTTGACAACGGTAGCTGGAACGCTACCGAAACGTTAAAATAAAAAAACATTATTGTGGTTTGATTCCCAAGAAAATAAGAAAAAATTCAATAACATATCTTGTTAACAGGACATTAACTGTTTAGGTTTTGTTAAGATTGATTATTTACACGGGCCTTAGTTATTTTAAATAAAATATTCATCCAATTTAGATTTTCTACATGATTTTCATCTAATAGACTTACAATGAAAAGAAAATAGAGCAATATTATCATTGGAGAAAACTCAAAAGGTTAGGATATGTACATTTAAATTGAAATATAATGTCATTACATTTAAAATGACAAAATTGAAATTCATTTCCAATATCTATGTCAAAATACAAGAGCTCTACTAACAAATAATATTCATATAGGTAATTACCGTGACAGTAATTTTTCATATACAGATGGTTAAGACTCATGACAGCACATTTTGTACAAGGATACTTTCAAATCTGAGCATAAATGATATTTGTTAAAAAAAACAGTCCATAGTTATTTTTTTGAATCAGTGCCTACCTTATTTCGGTAACAGTATAATTGTTTTCCTAAAATAATAAAAAAAATTACTAATTTTGGCTTTGCTAGTTCGCATAGTATTTTAAATATGTTAACCCTTCACAAAAATTGGGAGAATAATATCTGATCTATTATTAAATTGTGACAGGTGATGTTAAATAAATCGCAAAACAAAGATATATTGTCGATTTATTTAACTTTCTGTCACATCTTAAAAAATATTCAATATAGCGGTGGTCAAATCCATTTTTGACAAATTTACTCAGTTAAATTTTTGTTTTGTTTTATATGGTCAGTAACAGATCAAGTATTATTACATTTTGATAATATTTCCGCCACTTGACAATACCGATTTTGGTATTCAATTATTAAATTATTTTGAATAAAAACGTACATTTTTATTTATTTTACATGTAATGAACTACTGCCTCATCCTCACGTCTCAGAATATTTTCAATTTAAATACTCAATAAACATGATATTAACAGAAATATATTCAATATGGTTAATAAAATGTTCTTATACGTTATTTTTATACAGCTAGTGCGAGTTAGTAATTGGCTAAAATAAAATTAAGGAATGCAAAACTGAACCTTATTTGCTATGTTGTTCTGCTAAACACTCGTACCTTACATATTTGACAGTAATTTCCTATTAAAGTATATTTAAAATTAATTGAAGATCCTACTACTGATTGTGTCTGAGAAGAGCAGCATAAAAATCTTCGTTCGACGAAAGTTTAATTTAAATGTTATTATTTAATCAAAATGGAATAAATTATGTAAATAAAGTGATTGAGTAGGCTTTCGGCAGTGCAGCAATGCAGTTCAAGTTTGCATGTTCTTTTTTATTGTCTGCGCATATCAATTGCCAAGCTAAGCTAGTTTATTTATAACGATCTATTTAAATTAGTTTAATTTTAATAAAGGATGGCAGTTTTGGATAGTTTTAGAAAGATCTATAATAAGTGATTGTTGCAATATACTGAAATGTATGCACAAACCTTCATAAGTAGTAAACATTGATATGATGGAGAGAGGTTAATAATGGTATAATATTTCCCAACAGAATAACCAGCAGTTTCAAATTTAGTTGAATGAAAGATACCTGCTACCACAAGTTTCAGTTTCTATGATATACGATTATGATTTAAAAAAATGTTCCATGTCGTAAAAAGGATAAATTATAAAACATGAATTCTAGGTGAAAAGGTTTAATAAGGGAGAATTGTTGATATCTATTTGGTCGTTCAGATTATCTGAATATTTGTTTTTATTTATCTCAAGAGCTTCTAAAATATTTAATTTGAGGGATTTAGGTTCTATATGCAAAATTTCAAAATTTGAATCAAAAGTGTGTGGTAATAAATAATTTGAGTAGTTGGAATCTAATTTTTGGTTGTCATAGCTACGTTTGTGTTCTGAATTTCTAGTTTTAAAATTACTAAAAGTTCTACCTATATAAATTTTCTCACAGTTGTCATTACCACATTTTAATTTATAAACTCCTGATTTGTTTAATTTTGAAGATTTAGATTTGTTGTTTTTAATGAATTTTGATAAATTGTTATCGGTTTTAAAGCAAATATTCAAGTCTAAAGTTACTAAAAATGGTTGGATTTTTAAGGATGGTATTCCAAAGTATGTTAAGCTTTTAAATTGGTTATTTTTGTTTTTATCATAAGGAAATACTTGTTCTAAAGTATGTTTTAGTATCTTTTTATTTATGATATTGTCTATTAAATTTGGATCGTATTTATTATTAACTTCTATTTGTTTTATGATATTTAGTTCTTTGTTGTAATTGTCAGTATTTAATGGAACTGTTAAAAGTCTATGTATCATGCTATTGAAAGCTGCTAAATCCCTCAAATTAAATATTTTAGAAGCTCTTGAGATAAATAAAACCAAATATTCAGATAATCTTCTTAACGACCAAATAGATATCAACAATTCTTATTTATTAAACCTTTTTACCTAGAAAGCTTCCGGTGAGATTGTTGTGAATGAATTTCCAGGTAAACTTGTTCAATAATTTAGTTAATCCCATATTTAGACACTTTTTTGCTTTTTATTTCCATGTAAATAGATTATAATACTTTTGTCAATATCCGTATTAATGCACTGTATAAATTAAAAAATTTTCATTACTACTGTGTTAGCCAAACGCGTCACGAATATATATTGAACGTAGTTCTAATATAATGAAGATTTGAACAAATTAAATTGTTTTATTTCATGGTTTAGTAGGGAGCTTCATCAAGTAAAAGCCTCATCTATTCAATAAATTCTTTTTCGTTAATTTATTCCCAGTAAATTAACGAAAAAGAATTATGAATACACCACAAGGAACATAGAGAAGGTATGCATTTAGGAATAGTTGGTTTGCTCCTGCGGATTAACTAGTTTGGCACGACAAAACTTATTATATGTAACACCATAGTGTTAGTTTACCTTCAGTCTCTGAGATAGTGTAGTGAGTGTACACTGTGTTCAATGACATGAATTTATACTCTAATTTTTAGATAATTGTTAATATTTGCTCCAACCACACGTAAAGTTATTTAATAAAATATATAAATGTTAGCAGCTTTTCAAAAATTTTAGTAAGCATAACCAACCCAAGCAGTCGAAAATAGACAACCTCAAACCAAAGAACAAAAACGAAATGCACTACTGCAGGTTTCTCAAAAATGTTTATTGCAATAAATAAAAGTCCACAGTGGCAACCAGTCTTCATAACAAGTTAAAATATTGAGGTTTATGACTAAAAAATAGACGAGGCGAACTTTCTAAAAAATATACCTGTTACTTATCAAGTCCGGATATGAAAGACTAATATTTCACAAATACTAAAATCTAAGTATATCAGATTAAGTCTTTGAAACAGCCACATCGAACGTAGTTGCACAGCATTCAATTGTTAATATAACGAAATTAGATTTCAAAATATCAATAAAAGTATATTTGACACATGTATTAACTGAACAGTAATCATAGAAAATAATTAAAACGACAAATCTTGTTTTAGAAATATTATAAACTAACATCTCCTTTCATTCTCACCATGTTAATAAGTCTGTAACAAAAAAATTAAATAGTAACAATCTCCGCAACGTCATATTAGTTTATTTTAAAATACCAATGTATTAACGTTTGACGAATTATAGACAAACAAATACCCGTTTCAAGAGTGATCCAAAATTAATACTGAGCTTTAGGCATTCACTTTGGCGAAAATGATGTTAAAATCCATTACTGAAAATGCAGAGTACAAAAGGGTCGAGTTTGGTTGATTAAAAATGATTAAAGACATTAACATAGTTTTTGATTATAAAACCCGAATGTTTATTTGAATATGTAACAACACAAGATGCAATTTAGCCGGATAAACATACTTCAACACATTTGCTGGCTTTAAATTGATGTTAAGGCTCCGCTACGACAAAATAATAAACTTCAGTTTGTCATTGGAAACTACAATGGAGGAAGGATACATTTTTTCCAATTTGTTGGCAAATTTTGGATCATGTAGCCTCAAAACTGGTGATATAGTTGACCAAATAGGTGGTCCATGGTTGATTACAAGCATCGAGTTGGTGCAAACTAACATTTTAACGTTTTTTCTAACGTAAAATCCACAGATAAACTGTAAAATCAACTCGACAGCCTTACTTTTATCAAAAGTGTGCCAACGTACTTGGCGGCCTCATCCAAACCGAAACTTTTATATTTTATACCGCTGTCAAGACCTGATTTTTTGCGGCTTTTCGACTCAATTAAAATATAACCAAAATTTTTTTAACCTCAGGGTGAATGCCATTGGTGTCAACTTGTTTGCAGGGTATTGGAGATGGGAGAAGAGAGATTGGGTCGACTGAACACTCAACTAGCCGATATCGGGAAGTCGTAAAAAATTTAAACGATTGGAATACACACGAGACACTTCGCAAGGAATACGTGAGTAGGGTAGATAAAGTCTATAAATATTGAAGAAAATTTTTATATGTATATATTTATAGTTTATAAGTTCAATTTTGTAATAATCTCGTGGGCAAGTTGCGTTTAACGGAAATCAGTCGGAAAAAAAAGTTTAACATTAAAGTATTTTAACTCCTTCAACAGAAAACAATCAAACATTTCACTCGCCAATGCATAATGACCTACAAATCTTTTTTTTATCCACAAATGTTATGTTTTTCAAATTTAATTAAAGTACTTAATATTTTTTTGGGGAAACTTGATTACAAAAAGCAATTATCTAACTAAATCTTCTGGAATATAACTGTTTTATTTTCTAGGACTATTGAAAATTAATATGATTTTTTTTTAATCCAATTAAGAAAAAATTGTAAATGTAAAAACTTCTACATCGAATGGAAATCCTCTTCTCGGTCTTTGATACAGATCAACAAATAATAAAACAATAAATGTCCTTTAGATCAAGATAATAAAAAAATGTAAAAAATAAGTTTTCTGGAAAAAATTTAATTCGTAGCTAACTTATTTCCGCTTAACTAAACTACTTAAAATCAATTTTTCTCGTAAACAAACCTTTGCCGAACCAAAAACGATTCGTGATAGGCTAGTTTTTTCATGCAGATCAATTATTTTCTAAAATTTTTTTAGTAACTTTTGAAAAAATTCAAGTTTTCTAAAGAACAAAACATTTTCCAGTGAAAAACTAGGCCTCAATTTTCATTTATACAGTGGAAAAATTAAAATACAGCCAATATAAAATTAAGTATTAATTACCTTTAGACATAACTGAAAACAAAAATTTGGACAAATTTACAATTTAAATGATCAAGTCTCCACTACAAGCACTAATTCACATAAACTGAATGAAAAACGTAAGCGATGTTTTGACGCTTATATTTTTGTTCAATAACGGAGCCTTAACGATACTCTGTAATAGTATGAGTTGACTTTCGATACAGATTATAACAGATACTTGACGACGAAGGTTTTTTTAAGCGTAGCTCAATTCAGTAGTCGTTTTCTTCGTTATTGGAGAAATATTTGGTGATTCCTCAACACTAGGGCAAGTCTTTTTCCTGCGAAATAATAAAATCCGTCACTAACTAATACATTTTATATAAAACCTGAACAAAATTATTTTTATAAGTGAGAAATTAACAGTCACTTGACTGGGCTTTTGACGTGTAAATTATAGCAAAATATCAATTTGAGTATGAAAAGAGCAAAAAAGCTGAAGAAGTTTTATTAAAGTGAAAAAGTCATGGGAGTTCGCGAAATTCTGAAATAACCCTAGTATTTATAAATAAGAAATACATTTATTTTTATTGTCTCAACACTCAGAGCACACATAACACCAGATTGGGATTTAAGAGTGATAAACCAATTTAGTTTTGAACAGCATTTGACTTACCAATAAATTGATGGAATAAATCACAATTCAAGTAGAGCTCCAAAAAGACAAGAAACGTTAAGAGAAAATTGAGGTTAACTTGAAAACAAAATTAAACTGTTTGGTCGATAAAAAACGATAGCTATATGGTACGTCTAACCCCAAATCATCCAACTCATCATGATAAAATAGATACTCAGACAAATAGTTAACTTCACTCACTACTAGAGTCTCACTGAGAATATTCAAAATTCCTACATCAAGAATGGTTTTAAAGAACAATGCAAAAGTAACAGTGTAACCGGAGTATCAAATGTCAAAAACATTGTTTAATAATTCCAAGGAAGGGACGCTATAAATTATAACAAGGTAGTTGAAGATGACTGAATAGTAAAGTGAATTCGTTTATTAACTAAAATATAGTTAAATAATTTTGTACCCAAAATTCCATAATTTCAAATGTATTTCAACATTAACATGAATAAATCTGAAATAGCTTGCAAATATTTGGATCTGGTGAACTCCCAATGAAAGTGATATGTTGACTAAAATGCCTTAGACACTAGCTATAAGGCACACATAATTTAGTACACTTAAAAACACTTATTACAAGATAAGGCATTTGAAAAGGAAGAACATATCCATACCAATTTTTGTATGTGCTTCAATTATAAGTTAAGGTAAGAAGCTTAGGAAATAATCGTATCCACATTTTATCTATCGATAATATGATTTTGTAATCACACTTCAATCTTGATAATTTTAGAAATCACGAAATTTTTTCGCTTGAGCTCCATGCTATCTCCTGTCTATAACGACATGTTTTTTATTCTCAAATCTGTGATTAACACAACATTAAAATGACAGGTGGAGATGCATAATATTCATGGTTGACTATAATCTTAATTCAAGTACAGCATAGGCGTGCCGTTATCTGCATTCATGGCCCTCGACATGGAAGGCTCTTGAAAATATCCAAGAAAAAAACTAGGCTACCGTCAATATAATGGATCAATTCCAAAGCGTCTCACCAATGAAGAAATAATTTTCGAGATTGGAGGTAACGGTATTTCACCAAGATGTGGTACTGCAACATGTGGAATATGTAATAAATAGAATACATGTATATCTTTTCTATATAAATTTCATCAGCATTTGATTTACTTCAATACATTTTAGACCTTTCCACGTTCTTCTTTCTTTCTATTGAATGTTAATATATAACACTACTTGTGCTAGTCTTTCTATACTCTTATTTTTTAGTGGTCTAAATTTTAATAATTGTTTTGATGGTAGTGATAATGTTTTCCTTATCAAAAACTTATTATACATTTTTGTTTTCCTCTCCAAATTTTCTTCTCTTAAAGCCACTTCCTAATTTGCGATAAATAACAATATTTATATTATTCTTATTACTTTTCTACTTAGATTTCTAGTTTCTATTTATTATTTACTGGTGCTCTATGAACACATGAATGGTTCATGTTATTTTAAAATGTTCTTATTCATCCACTTTTCCTAATGCTAGCTGATATATTATAATTACCGACAGGGCAATAATAATTTACTTATTTTAGGCTCCTCAACATGATGTCTTACTGAATGTATCTCGCTCTTGATATTGTTGGACATCCTTACTTTATGAATATTAGTTTTAATTAAAGGCACTTTGTGTTTTTTATTATCACTTAATTATTATTATAGAAAATAGATTGTATAAAAAGAGTATTATGGTTACGTTCAACTGCTTAGGGAAATTATATATCATTAAACAACAAAATGCACTAAAATTATCACGGAATCAATTCACAGCCAAGCAAGAAGTCAAAAAGTGTATTGACTTTCTCACAGTTAATAAAGTACTCGCAGATATAAGTTGGGACACTTTATTGAGTGGAGATAACATCGATATCATATGGGAGACCTTCCATAATATAACTAACACAACATTAGAACAGAATACATCCTTCAGCCGAAAATAGACTCAAGCCATGGATTATTGACAATATCCGAACACAGATAAAACATAAATGTTCATTATGGAAAATATTTAAAAGAACGAGACACGTCGACGATTATCACATACACAGACGTTTTTTAAATGCTCTATTTGAATTGATAAAGAATGCCAACGTAGATTTGTCAAAATTTGAAAATTCTAAAAAACTTCACTATACATAATAAACTTATGCAAGGATAACAGAAAATTAGCGGAAATAATGGCAAGTACTTTCACAAGATCCGTCAGTACTGAACCTGAATTACCCACCACAGTCACTATCAACTCTGTACACAACCATGAAAATATTTCCAGAATACATTTCCCTCCGGCAAAAATCCGTGAAAACATTTAGAAACTCAAGTCATGTTCCTCACCAGGCCTTGATGGTATAACTGTCCTGTTTCTTAAAAGATGGTAACTTGATACATCCACTCAATATAATTATGAATAGTTCGTTCCAAAATTCCTTTGTACCAAACAGGTGGCATCTGTTACACCAATTTTCAGAAGGGCAACAAGCTTGACTCAAACAACTGTGACCAATTAGTCTCACCTTCGTGGTTTGCAAAATTATGGAATCAATAATGAGTGATGATCTAAAAACTTCTGTTGCATCACAACATAATTCCTGAACAGCAACATGTGTTTGCTCCAAATCGATCGGTTACAACGAAGTGTGTAGATGATTGGTAAAAACAGCTTGACAGTAATAATCCTATAGACATTATATATCTTGACTTCTCTAAAGCATCTGATTGTGTCCCCAGGAAAAGAGTTTTGTTTAAACTAGAACATTGTGGTATACGTGGGCTACTACGAAAGTGGATCTAGAATTTCCTAAAAAGTAAACATGTTTGTGTTCGGATTGATGACTGTTTCTCTGATCAATACCCTATACTGAAGGATCTGTATTTGGTCCTTTGTTGTTTTTGTGATATACATCAGATTTATCACACTGGCTCAAGTCAACCTGTTCTTTCTATGCTGATGATACGAAACTCTACAATGTTCTAGGATCGCAAGCATTACTGCAAAATGAGCTAATCGCTACACAACTGGTTTTGCGAATGCTTATTACCGTTAAATATTAATAAATGAGTTGTACTCTTGTTGTACTACTTAGTTTCATGTGGTGACATAATAGACTCGAATCGCAGCCAATAAAACATATACCTATTACATTGACATTGTTCTACAAAGTATTTCTCACAACTAACAGACTTGCACCACGTGGCAAAACACACAAACTTTAACTCCCGCTGATCAGGGGACCCAGCCCAATATGGCCGATCTGTCAGTCAGGTGTTCTGGAATGGTCTATTGGTTAGGACGACAAAACGACAGAACTTCGTAATCAATCGTGCTTTCTTGACGTGGAACAATTTGGACACAGATACAGTTAACGCACTCTCATTTTCAGATTTTAAAAGCCATCTAACATTCCTAATAAACTTTTTTTTCAATATTCATTTTAATCATACACCATATTTTGTCACTTTTAATGTTCAACTATCTGTTTATCGTACGCTTTCAATCCATATTTTTCATTTTATTCAATTTTTTCAAGTAGGTATTAATTTTAATGTAGTTTTACAACTTAATTTTTTACTATACTACTTCTCATCTAATGTATAAAATGGTGAGGTTTATACCTCAGCCCATTCTCACTTTTTAATAATAATAATTTTGAATACTTGTCACACACTGTCCGTAAATTTCTACAGATGTAACTGATGACCCTAACCCCATTTGCGTTTACACACGCTCGGGATAGGTGGACATTACCAGCAAGGGCTGAGCAAGTGTACACTTAAGATAATAATAATAAAAGAAATCGTTACAGACTCTCACAAACACGCGAAGTGGGCCTAGAAAGCGCTCCATGGTCGACATCATCACGACTTCAATCAACCATATATCGACAAGGATCAAATAAGTGGTTCTGATGGAACATTGTTTCCAGAAACAGAAGGATTTATGATGGCAAATTAAGACCGTGTCATTAATACCAACAATTACAAGATATTTATCATAAGAGACATCGTGTCGGAGAAGGTGTCAACAAACAATAGAAACGATACAACACATTACATCGGGATGTACAGCCATAGCTAACATTGATTACCTTCGCAGGCATAATCAATTTTGCAACATCATCCATCAGAAGTTGGCCAACAAATTTGGATTATTTAACACCTACATGCCTTATTACAAGTACCATCCGCTGATGTTAGACTTTACTATGATAGGACAATTATCACCGACAGACGGGTGTGACGAATAACCGGCCTGATATTGTGGATGAAAAAGCTAACTCGGTTATTCTAGTGGATGTGGCTGTACCCAACAAAAACGTTAAAAATTGCAAAATACAACGATCTTTCAATTGAGGTAGGACAGATGTGGCATGCAAAGAAAGTAGAGGTAGCGCCGGTAATTGTTCCATCTAGGGGACTAACTCACAAAACTCTACAAGACCTCACCAAACTAGGTCTTCACAAAAACACGTACATCGATCTGCAGTTGGCTGCAATTTTGAATACTTGTCACACTGTCCGTATAATTTATAAATGTGTAACTGATGAGCCTAATCCCATTTGCATTTACACACGCTAGAGATAGGTGAAAATTACCAGCAAATGCTGAGCAAGTAAATACTTAAGATAATGATAATAATAATAATAAATTCAAAAGTCGAGAGACGGTTCATTTTAACCTAAAAAAACTTAATATGCCTAGATAAAATATTAGTCTTTCATGCCCTAAACCTATTTTTGGGATTTTAGTTCTTTGTATTACCAGTCTATCCAAACAGCATACCGTCACAATTTACAGATTCAAGTTATGAAATAAATATAACAAGACGGTAATAAGAATCCGATTTTTTCTCATTAATAAATGTACTTTACACAAGCCTACTGACGCGCTGCTACTTTGGTAAGAACAGGTGATTCGTAGAACAAAAATCTTTGTTTTTCTAAAATTCGCCTTGCCGACATAAAACAGAATAAAAAAATTATAAATTGCGTTAGCTAAATAGCATTAGTTAGGTACGTGTTCTGACCTGTTCCGGGTGTTGTCCATTGATTGATAGGTACTTGGCTGGAGACGAGAGTGCACGGGATACTCTAAACCGTTACCCAAACTACAAAAAGTCATAAAAATCTTATATTACTCATTACAGATTGATAACATGGTTTCCTTAATAATAAAAAAATTATGGTTAGGCGGTACCACCGTCCAAAGCAAAGCAATAAACTGTACAAGGCGAATAACTAATTTTCAATGAGTTGATCCGATATAGTGGCATAGCTATATGTTATAACGGTCTAACCTAAATTATGGTCCAATAAAAGTCGTAAGATAGTGAGTTCCCTTTTTAACCCTTAGATCCCGAAGTGGGGTCACTTGGGCACCCCACTTGTAAATTGTTCCTTATATAAACGATAATCGAATCTGTATGCACTGCCACGTTCACCTATGCGTCAACCCATAGAGAAATAATAAGAGGTTGTAAAATATATGGAAGGAGCTGCAACGTTTGTACGCAACCTGTAGCGCATGGCACTTCACAGCAACTAACTGAACTAACAAACCCCGCCTCCTTCTACGAAACTACGTAATTTTTAACATTATTTCAATTTGAGGTTGGTGCTATTAAAGAGTAGTTTTTCTTGGCATGTTTGTGTTTTGTTATGTATTTAGTGTACCGATAATTTTTTGAATACAGAAGGTTTTTGTCTTATGTTTTGTTTTATGAATTATTGTAAATCTGCTTACAGATACATGCAATGAAAAATGGAACATAGGGATTTATTGCATTGTACCAGAATTGCTTTTAAACTAGCCGACCAATACAACAGATTAAAAACACGATTATTACAATCGTTCATTTGGACACCTACAACATATCGTACAATTCCCACCACTCCGTAGTCTCAACTGTGGGCGGTCCTAAAATAGCGTTAGAGTCGTCAGACACTTCAGACAATCAGTAGACTGTTCAAGCCAATAACTTTTCAAAATAAAATAAAATGTGTAGAGAAAAAATGAAATTTATCGGCACAATTTTGAACGGGCTTAAAATTTGATAGAATTAAGGGCGAAAATTGTCCAACATTGTGCAAACATTTCACCGAATCAGCTATACAAGATTATCTATGTTCAATGGATTCGGTTTTCGTTTGGCTCAACAAGGAGGACTATTTGAACCTTTAGTTCATTAATTTTTTAGTTTTAGCATTTTAAGTTGTTTTTCGGAATTTATTTTAATTTAAAGAATCTTATGTTGTTTTACTTGCGAATTCATTTTTATTTTGGAAGCTATTATGGCCAAAAGAAATCAAAACACATTATTTTAACTCGAAACATTAATTGTTAAAGATAATTTAACAATTAATTTTTCAATTTGAACAACATAAAACGTAAGCATATTGTTTCAATATGTAGCGTCGCTAACTTCTATCGTCAAAAAACACTTGAATACTAAATCCTATTCAAAAATTATATATCCTATCCTAAGTGTGGATTTATGCACACATTTAACAATTATCAATTAGCATTTAACAATTAACATTTATCAATTATAAGTTGAACTACTCATTTCACTATGACTCCATTTATGCACACAATTAACAATTATCATTTATCATTTAACAATTGCGAAGTTGGCCAACTTTTAACTTCTTAAATTAATTGTACCGAATTTTCATCTAGTGCGCAACTAGTACGCAGATCCTGAAGTTTTTCCTGCTTTTTTTCAATAAGAACATACTTGCCGTCAGCATCATTAATAAAAGAAAAAAAATCTCAGCTTCTTCAAAATTATTCATCTTTAAAATTATTCCAATGCACAAATGGACATGAAAATGTAGGGTTAATGGTTATTGTAAATAACTAGAATCTCGGGCTCGTGCGCATGCTTACTATTTTCTCCTAATTTATAATTGTGTCTGCATAAACGATGGCAGTTTTACTAATTGTTAATTGATAAATGTTAATTGTTAAATGCTAATTGTTAAATGTGTCTGCATAAATCCACACTAAATCGCATTAATCGCACACGCACAGACGCACATGACCACAAATATTGGAAGGAGTATGGGCGGGGTTTCTTACAGTGGTTCTGAATCCAGCTGTTCAGCTAAATACTTGATATTTATTGAAGTAAATTTATAGAAATTTTTAGTAGGTGGACTATTTAGATCGGAGAATGCATTAAATCCCTATGTTCCGTTTCTCATTGCATGTATTCTATCTGTATATTATGTTAATACATTTGTCACTAAAAAAGTTATATTTGTTAGTTATTTTTTAATGCAAACAGCCAAATTTAATAATTAACAACTTTGATGACCCCTCTTTGGTTTTTTGGTAACTTTTTTTACCTTCGACATCTAAGGGATAAAATTTGGCCTTTTCTTCGATTTTTAATTATCTTGAAGAGTCATTGTGAAAAAAGTTAAATCATTAATTGCTATTTGGTCAGACGAATAATGTTTCCTCTTTTGACATTGCCGCCATACATCATTTTCGAAAAATATAAAATTAAACTTATGTTCAAAATAATAACTAGGTATACAACGTCACCGGCGGGACAAATTAAAAATCTATTTGTGAAATTTACAATATGTACTCTTATATTCATTTATGAATTATATTTTCTATCCTTGTGTGTATAGGCTCAATAAGCATCCGAAGATCAGCTAACTTTAAAGGGTATCACAAATTATATAATCGGAATAAAACTATAAACATAAATAATGTTCATAGTGCTATTATTATTTATACTTTGGTATTATGATATTATGATATTATACTGACATTTTCTGTGTTCAAATAATATTTTATATATTAATTTCAAAATATTGGTGGACTTATACCAATTTAAATTTAATACAAAGATTAAGAGTGACTTTTCTCCCTTATAATTTGAGATGAAAGGTTCAAAATCTCATGGTTTCAATTAGCTATCACAGCGAAGAGACGATGCATGCTGCAGGCTGGTTGCTACTGTTTGTACTAGTTCTGTTACAGGTGTCAAAATGACACCTTTAAAAAAAATTATTTCTGAGAAAATAGCGCATGAGACAAAGAAATGCCGTAAGAAGAATTCGCTAATTATTGTTTCTAAAGTAGTAACTCTAACGAACTCAAGGTTACGGGTACTATAAAAAATGTCACAATTAACCCTAAACGACCACAGAATAGTTTTATATATAGTTTGTCTCAAAATATATCGTCTTGGCTTTTTCCGGCAATCATCTAAATACGAACTTTTCCGACTTCTTAAAAGAATTTTACCTGAAACGAAACCTAAGAACAGTCGACTGACAAGGCAAGGGCGAGCCATCAGGTTTGTATCGGGTGTATGATAGTTGCATTGAAAAAATTCTTTGTAGATATTAATTGTGATATGGAACAATTTGAATCATCCTTCTTTTATATCACAGAGGAAAGATTTGTTGTCCAAATATTATACTTATTTACATGAATCAGATGTCAGTGTTGCGTCTCGATATTCTTTCATGTATTTGTATACTTCCTTTCCTACCAGCTGTGAACCAAGCACGTACCTGGCTTTAAAGTTACCCATCCTGGTTACCCGCACTCTTGCTCAATTGCGTATGTCCAGCAATTTTCAAATTAAATTTACATTAAATGGTATTGGATACATTATTGACCCCGAACTGGATTGTACTATTTGTAATACTCATGAAAAGGAAACTATTTTCCACATAATTTTTGATTGTCCGATTTACACAACAATCAAACGAAATATCCCTTGCCTTGAAAATGTGATCTCACTCCTGCATGCCTTAAATAAAATCACAATTTTTGAAGCTAGGAAAATTGCGGAATATATTTGGAATATATTGAAATTACGCCAATTTGTCATAAATGAATAACGTTTTGTGTGTAGTAGGTGGTTTACAAATTGATTTTGGAAATTTGGTTCCAAGTGCTGTTGAATGTTTCGAGAAATTGTGGGATGATGAAGTGATGCAATTGATTACCAATTCAATGAACAATTATCGATTAGTTCTCCAGAACACCAATCGTCCACAGAGAAAATATGGAAGGTTTGCCAACATAAAAATTATATCTCCGGCCGAAGTAAAACGTTCCTTGCTTTGTGCATCTTACAAGGTCAAGTTTCCATCCATCAGAAAAGTGTTCTCTATGGACCCGCTTTATTATGCTCCTGTATTTCACCACACACTTTCGGGCAGACGTTTTGAAGAGCTGCTGAGATGTTTTAGTTGTGCTCACGGTTACTACCATCCTAACGATAAACTTGATAAACTATACCGAATAAAGCCACTTATGGATACTTTACTTCTGAAATTTAGAAATGCCTATTTTCCTGAAGAAAATTTGTCTCTAGACGAATCTCTTATGCTTTTTCGAGGAAGATTAGGTTTCAGACAATACATAAAGGGAAAAAGAGCACGATATGGCGTGAAATTTTATTCTGTTTGCACAACTGATGGCTACGTATTGAATCTTCAAATCTACTCTGGAAAAAGTGATGAGGCTGAGGGGCTTTCTAAAATTGAAACTCTAGTACATTCTTTGCTGGAACCATTCCTGGATCGTGGGCATCATGTTTTTATGGATAACTGCTACAACAGTGTTGGTCTGTCTAAAAAGCTTCTAAAAAGAAGAACGCATGTTACAGGAACTCTGAGAAAAAATCGCAAAAAAAATCCCACGCATATTACTGGCGCCAAACTAAAGAAAGGGCAGTATGTGTGGAAAATAAATAAAAATGTCTACGTCTCAAAGTGGAAGGATAGGCGGGAAGTTTTAGCGATTACTACTAAATATCACCCTCAGTTAGTGACTGTTCAAAATAGATATGGAAAAGATAAAGTGAAGCCTGTGGAAATCTCCCATTATAATACCAATATGTCAGAAATCGATCGCAATGATCAGTTATTACTCTTCGCCCAGAAAAAGTATAAGATGGTACAAGAAAGTAATGTTCCACCTATTGGACATAACACTTTGGAATTCGTAATACATACGTAGAAATTTTGATAAAAAACAAACCTTCCTACACTACCTAGGCATACCAAATACAATTGTTGATGGCAGAAATATAGTTCATTCTGGGCCCATGCGTGGAGGAAAAAGAAGACGCAATGATGAGCTGCTTCACCCAGAAAGGAGAGATGAACAACTTCAACATCACGCAATGCATTTTCCTGATACAATTCCTAATGCTAATAATTCTCAAAAGAGTCACCATATGAGATGTAGACACTGTGCAGCGCAGAAAAAACGAAAGGTTCTTATGTAAAACCTGCCCCGAAAAGCCCCCTCTTTGTGTAGTGCCATGCTTCTAGGAGTTTCATAAGTTGAAGAACTAGTAACTACTTCTTTGTTCCATTTAGTTTTCAATAAATAAAGGTTTTCTGTGCTTTAATTATGCGACGGCATTTGCCCAACAGAACACATTTACGCTTACACTGGGACAAGACGGTATTTGCCGCTGGTTGTTTTTTTGACGTAAGGTTTACCCCCACCATTTTTGCAACATATACGTGTTTTCAAAATGATCCTAGTCTCTCTAGTTCATTAAATATTGTCATGGCTTTTTCGCAGTCACCATTTTTCGTGTTTGTCCGCGAACGTGTTAAAGAAGAAGCTTTAAAAGAAACCTGCTTATTTACAAAGACACCAATATCCTCTATAAAGGATATTATTAACAGTGAAAAATTAAGTGGAAGAAAAAAACCGTAGTGAGGAACTGGGACATACTGTGCTACGTCTTGCTCCATACCATTGTATATTCAACCCCAGAGCATTTGTGGCATCAAGTAAAATCAAAGTTGAGAGCAGAAAATGTTACTCCTACTTTCGGTCCCAGTGTTCAAATTTAAAATAATATAGAGCCTATTGTAATTAATCTTAATGATAAGTCTGATAGTGAAACAGAATTAGATTTAGAAAAATATTAAACCATACCAATAAAGTTGGATATTGTTTTTTTTACCTGGTTATAGTTTATTTAACTTGATAGTAGTTAATAATCTCATTTAGGAGGAAAAATAAAAAAAGTGGTCTTCACATAAAAAACAAAGGATGTATGATAAAAATTCGAAAAGATAAAAAGGCAAAAGTGAAGTCGACATATTTTGAGACAAACTACCATTCCAAGTATACCTACCCTCAACCCTGTCTATTTTGTTAATTGTAAAAAAATGAAATTGAAAATGATATATTTTGCATTATTTATTGGATTCTTGTAGTTGCCAAGTAAGGAACAATAATTTAGAACTCTTCTTATACCACAGAACATAAAAAATTATATCATTTTACTTTTGCTATACATTTAAATAAATATTGCCAAGTGGTATATATTCAAGAATATTTAATTTTGCTTGTAAATAAAAGCATGAAAATGAATATATTCATACAAAATTTAATATTTCAATTTTAATGTAAACTTTCTCCCCCAAGGAGCTGTGAGACCTGGTCGTTGGTGGGGGAGCCGAGTAGCTGTTCCTCCTCAAGAGGAATACGTGAAACCAAGGACAGCTCAACGGATCTCTGTGGAATGCAGAAATTGGAGAGTCGACTGATGTCCCGACGAGTTTGTTGATAGCCGGTCGGTTGCCGGAGTCAGCGGGGTCGTCGGAGCAGTAGACTGCTTGTGGAAACCTGCCTGATATAAACCGTATCTAGTGTAAGGTGGTTGATAAGGTATATTCACTAGATGTAGGGGCCTGCCTTAAACAGCTGGCCAAGTGGGAGGAGACCATAATAAAATACCCCCAAGTCAAGGTGGAACAGGATATGCCGAGGACTGCGTGGTCAAGGGGAAGCTGGATCGCTAATATGCGGACTCTGGATACCTGGGAACATCCAGTTTAAATACCCTTATTCCTGCATGCGGGGCTCTGCAGGAGTGGACCTTATGCTTCCCTAGCTACTCGTGGGATCAACCATGGACAAGAAACCAAAAAAGAAACCAAGCGGGCACACGTCGGAGCAATGTATCCTCAGTGCCCAAAAATACAGCATCTTCCTCACACGCGAGCAAACCTCGTGTTGAGGAAGCTAGAGAAAAGCAGGAGAGGAGAAAGGCAGGGGCACCTATACCCTCAACCTCGTCAACTGGTGAAAGTCTCCGCAAAAATCCTGGACAAAAAATAAGGAGACCCCCCTCCTTCCTGAACTGGTAAACCCGGAGGAAGGGTCAATCCGCTAAGGCGTGGCGGAGGAAGGGGACATCACCCTGACGAAAGAGGGAAATACCCAAGAAGATAACCAACAGGATGGCGGGAATTAACTTAGCTCAAGTTAATGCTCACCATGCCATGGAGCCAATGGGGGATGTGTTTGATCCAAGAACCTTGGGTCAATAATAACCAAGTAAGAGGATTAGCATGTAAAGATGCTAAGATAGTATATCACGCTGGTAGTGATATACCAAGAACATGTATTATGATAAGGAAATGATAACTATTTTTGTCTTTCAGAATACATGACTCGGGACCTCGTTCCAGTTCGAGCACACCTCGAACATAAGAAGGAGAGCAAGGAGCTAGTAAAAGCATCGAGGGAGATGGGCTACCACCACCCCCAGAGGTACAAAGGCTGGTGGAATACTGTGAAGAGAAGAGACTACCTCTACTTCTAGCATGTGGTGCCAATGCACACAACACCGTTTGGAGCAGCAGAAACACCAACCAGAGAGGTGAGCCACTTTTAGAATATATCCTTAATAAAAACCTTGATATTCAGAATATAGGGAATACCCCCACATTTGTAATAAGAGTAAGGCAAGAAGTTTTAGATGTCACACGCGTGATCTAAAACATATAGTAAAAGATTGGAGAGTATCGGGTAAACACTCTTTCTCCGATCATAGTATCATAACAGTTAGAGCTAGGCATACCTGAGGTAAGCCTCAGGAGAAAACCAAGAAAAACAGATTGGGATAATTATAACACCTGTCTGAAATGAAATCTAGCACATATCCAGAGAAAAGGAAGGGCTAAGCACCATCTCGACCTGGAAAATGAGCTTGAGGATCTGAGCAGGGAAATAATCGATGCATTTGAATCGAGCTGCCCGCTTCAAGAACAACGAAGCATCAAAGATGCACCCTGTCAGAATTAAGATCTCAAACCCGGGACCTTTTTAATAGAGGAAAATTCACCGGAGACTGACAGAGATACTCCGAGGTGAGAAACACCTACTACAAGGAAATTAGAAAAGCTAAAAGAAATAGCTTCAGGAAATTCTGTGAAGATATAAACACAACACCAGCTGCGGCAAGACTTTACAAAGTCATGGCGAAAAGTAGGGTCTACACAGATATGGCTTTGAGGAAGCCAGACGGTAAATATACCGAAAATGAGGAGGAAAGATTGCGACTCTTACTAGAAACTCATTTTCCTGGGAGTACCCCAAACAGAGGAGATAATCCTCTCGAAGGTCATAAGAGGCCTTCGAGAGAAAGTAGTACAATGGCCAAGCACATTTGTAGTAACGATAGATTGAAATGGGCTATGAACACCTTTTCACATTTCAAAGCACCTGGAGCAGATGGGATCTTCCCAGCATTGCTCCAGCAAGAACAAGACGAAATTCTACCACATTTGGTTAGAATTAGTCGAAGTAGCTTGGAACTGGGTTATATACCAGAAGCATGGAGAAGGGCAATAGTAACCTTCATTCCAAAAGCTGGAAAAAGGGACACAACAAACCCCAAATCCTTCAGACCAATTAGCCTAACATCGTTTGTGCTTAAAACGATGGAAAAAGCTATTAACAACTATATTAGAACGGAAATCCTAGAGAGACTACCTCTCCACCCGTATCAGCATGCTTACCGGGCAGGCAGATCTACGAAGACTGCACTGGTACAACTGACGGAGGATCGCCGAGGTGCCTTAGACATCTAAGAAACTGTAGTATGTGCATTTTTGAACATAGAAGGAGCTTTTGACAACACTTCACATGAGGCTGTAAATAGAAGAGGTGTAGACAGCACATCCAAATGGATGTCGGAACTGGTCATCACTAGAGTAGCAGAGACGAGAACGAGCAAAGACATTGTCTCCATCTGCACAACCAGAGGATGCCCACAGGGAGGAGTAGCATCCCCATTAATGTGGAGTCTGACGGTTGACGAACTGTGTGGTCTGACGGACTTCGGAATATCCTGCCAAGGATATGCCGATGATATTGTCATAACAGCCAGGGGAAAATTTGAAAACACCCTTTATGACATCGTACAAAAGGGTCTGAACTATACAAATAGCTGGTGTAGGCAAGTGGGACTCAGCATTAACCCCACCAAAACCATCTTGATAGCCTTCACTAAGAAAAGAAAACTCAACCTCAAAACCATTAAACTTGATGGGAACGAGGTTGAATGGAGACAAGAAGTCGAGTATCTAGGTTTGACTCTAGACAGTAAACTCAAACACAAGAAGGAGATTACATACAAAGCAAAAATGGCTCTAATGGTGTGCAGGAATCTGGCAGGGAGAAACTGGGGTTGAAACCCAAAAATCCTAAGCTGGACGTATACTGCCATAGTGAGACCAAGACCAAGTCAAAGTAAAACTGCACTAAGAGTTTTAACAGGAATCCTAACGGGACATTTTCGCCTGAATGGGCACCTTAAAAAGCTCAAAATAGTGGAGGACGAAGATTGTAGATTTTGTGGAATGGAAGAAGAAACCTCCATCCACATACTTGCGAACTGCACAGCAATTCAAAATTCTAGGGCACAGCACCTGGGAGACTACTGGATAGAAGAGGGACAGTTACCAAAGTTGAAGTCTGCAGATATCCTAAAATTCCTCCGGGAAATAGGACTAAAGGAGCTAGTAGTCTCTGAGACTATCCTCAGAAACTAACATACGGAATTAAAAGCTTTAAACATAAAAAAGTAACCACACATATACACGGGTTGTTTAACTTATATTTATCTGCTAGTTAGTGGTTATTATTTCAATTTTTAATCAGTTATAACCACAGCCAACATTATGATATTAGGAATTTCCCTTATACCTTATCGCCTTATATATTTCAATTATTTTACACCAGACCACATACGCACTTACATGATATTAATTATCTGAAACATGAAAATATTTGCATATTATTTTCAGATGCAACTTAAACAATGTGGCCCTTTGAAAGAGATCATCCCGGTTTAAAGATTTTATACCCGTCGTCTTCTAAACGAAATATCCGATTCGAATAATTTTAAGAGGAATTTATATGCACATTGATTATGAAACTATTTAGTTGAATAAATCTTAATATCATGATACGATTCTATAAGAATTGTTAATTGTATTTATTGAAGAAATGTATGGGAAGCATCAACATGTAAGTACATGTCAGAGTCCCACCTAATTTTCAAAAAGAAGCCAATAAACCAGGATTTTTCTTGTTTACATTTATTATTTATCAAAGACTAGACTATTGTAACACGATTCTCAATTAAAATTTGTTTTTAAGTTGTTCATTGCCAAAAGTTAGTGCATTGTGTGTAGGAACATTAAAACAATAAGTGTCAATCACTACTATTGTGTGCCTCATTGCCATATTCTTGGGAAAGGATATTAACAAAGAGTTAAGTTTTCACGCATTTCTTCATGAAAAGAGAGAAGGTTTATTTTAAAACGGAGACAGGAAGTGAGTTACTTCCAAGAAGAAAAGCATGGATTTTGAAAACTCGAATTGGCAAACCAGTGATTAAATTCATGAAAGAGTACTTTGCATTTTAAGCAAGATTTGTTTTAACACAGGTTAGTTCTGTTACTTTTGTGCCTTTTACTCTTTTACAATATTTTTTGTAAATTTACGGACAGCTTACCTTTGCAAAAAACAACTCCAAAATAAATTTCAATTATAATTTTCACTCCACACTAATAGTCTATAATAAATATAAACATTAAATCCTTGATAAATACCTACAAAACGAATGTAATAAAAAAAATTCAAAGCAGCCCGTAAACTGAAATCAAACAACGGAAATCATTGCTAATATGAAAGTGGTTATAAAACAATGTTCCGGGTGGCCAGATAAGAATGCAAAGTTCTGTATTTCGGAAAACTATTCATCGTAAAGACTTGAGGTAAAAAATGTTATGGCTAAAAGGGACAAAAAAAAAACCTGGAAATTATTTTCAGGTTTCCACGATGGTCGATAACACGCTTCCAATACTTTTAAAGCGACTTTTCACTGAAATAAACCTAGTAAATTGAATAAATAAACTTCTGATTTGATTAATTTCGAAGATATAGATTTGTTATTTTTAATGAGATTGGATAATTGTAATCGGTTTAAAAACAAATATTCATGTCAAGTTTCTAAAAATTATTTAATTTTCAAGGATGGTATTCCAAAGTTATGTTAATCTTTTAAATTGATTATTTTTATCAGAGGGAAATACTTGATCTGAAGCCTGTTTTAGTATATTTTTATTTATGATATTGTCAATTAAATTTGGATCGTAATTATTATTAAATGCTATTAAATATTTAGTTCTTTGTTGTAATTATTAGTATTTAAATGGGACCGTTAAAAGTCTGTGTATCATACTATTGAAAACTGCTAATTTATGACTGAATGGGTGGACCGAAGTATTATGAATTGTAATGTCTGTGATGGTTTGTGAAATATAGAAAAATCATGTTTATTATTCACCATCCTTCAAAATTAAATCGGTTTTAGAAACTTTAGTTATTAATATTCGCTTTAAAACTGATTACAATTTATTTTTTCTTATTTTCTTGGGAATCAAACCACAATATGTTTTTTTATTTTTTTATTTCAACGTTTCGGTAGCGTTCCAGCTACCGTTGTCAAGATTAACTAATAATTATTTGTTCTAACGATAATCAATTCACAAAGGAGAAAACTTTGCTGAAAAATGTTTTAAATGCCAATAATTACCCGGCAGAATTTGTGAATAAAGAAATTAAGAATATAGAGAAGGGCTCATTGTTAATACCCCATAACAATAACAATAATATTAATAATTCAGCTAACATAATTTTTAAAAACTTGACAATACCGTATGTTAAGGGTTTATCAGAAAGAATTAAGAAAATTGGTAATCAATTCAATATTCGAACTAGCTTCAAATCTAACAATACGTTGAGATCTATTCTAACAAAAACGAAGCCAAAAAATGAAGAACAATCTTCAAAAAACTGCATATATCAGATATCTTGTGGATGCGACAAATTCTATTTAGGTGAAACATCTAGACCATTGAAAGTCCGAATAAATGAACATAAAAAGTATATCAAAGATAGGGAGTTCTTTAAGTCAGGTATTTGCAAACATGCTTGGGAAGAGGGGCATAAAATTCAATGGGATTCGACAAAAATAATATTGAAAGAGCCCAATAATAAAAGACGAAAAATCAAAGAAAGTGCTTTAATACAACTAAATTCAGATAAATGTGTAGCTAGTATTTCAGCCGAATGTAGTCAAATTTGGTTACCAATGTTAGAAAGAGAAATTTCCAATAATCAATTACCGGCGTTATCAGGATAGCATCATAAGTTTTTATCCAGGTTTTCTTATGATTTATCTTTGGAATGGTTGTTAATCGATACACACTTCAATACACAAAATCACCAAACTGAGTTATACATATTTTGAAAACAAAATAATCATACACAAAAAAGTAACAACAAACGCGTTTATATTAACAAAATTTCCAAAATAAGCAAGAAAAAAGCGCTATCCCAATAAAAACCGTTCCTGGAACGTGCACTTCACTGGATTCCATTTCTAGTGGACTACATATCGTTAGAATGTCATGAAATAAAATATTTTATTTCTCATTTTACCAGAGGTGTGATCTACTATGAATGGACCTTAATAAAATTTGACGACAAAGTTTTGTAGTCTTAAACTTCAAAATATTATTGATTGTCTAGTTGTCAAATTTTTTTCGTTGTGTCAGATAGGGACCAAAAAATTTTTCATTAATTCATTATTAGTTAATCTTGACAACGGTAGCTGGAACGCTACCGAAACGTTGAAATAAAAAAATAAAAAAACATATTGTGGTTTGATTCCCAAGAAAATAAGAAAAAATAACAAGTAATGCCACAAGGAACTTATAGAAGATGATTACAATTTATGCAAACCCTGAAAAATAAATGCAATAATATGACTTTTTTCCATGAAAATGTAGTAAAATTATACCTGAATAGGCTAGTGAAAATCGTATCTCGCTATCCTAAAATATCAGAGAAAGAAAATTTAGTTATCATAGAATTTAAAAAAACGATGTTAAACCGGTACATATGTATTCTTATTTATTTGTCTTTTTCCAACAATCAATGAAAAAATTCCATGAATGTAATTTTTGAATAAGCCGATTTTAAAATAAAACTAATGCTTAATTAAATGCTCGAACTGTCTTCCATCACATTCAATGCATGTTGGAGCCGCTCATGCGTGAACATTACGCCCCCAGTCGGCCATCTTCGAAACCTGAGAATAATTTCCAGAATTTTCGTTTGGCTACTTAATCATAACATTTCTTACTTTCTAAGTCTTTACGACGAATAGTTTCCAAGGTACAGTACTTTGCATTCTTATCTAGCCACCTGGTACAACGAACTAGTTCAGTTTTCTGAAACCAGATAGAATATCGCTTATCTTGATTTCCCAATAGCCTTGCGGACTTTTTATGGGTATTGAGGAGTACTATAAACATGTAAATTATTTTACATATTATCATCAATAGTTTTCGAATCGTACCCCAAATAGTGACTTTTATTGGAAAATTTTTGTTTATCCATTACAGACACACTCATCTTCCCTCACTATTAGTATAGAAGTAAAGATTTAGCATTTTGTTAAATTCAAATGTAAGAAACACATAAGTCAATATTTTACCTCCTAACAAAAGGTATATGGTACCCATATATCTACTAGTGTGAATTATGGTTCATAATTCACTACAGTGAATTATGGTTCATAATTCACTACAGTGAATTATGATTAATAATTCACGCTTTTGCATTTAAATAGCATACCATGACACTCAACACTCACAACATTTCGGTATATAGGTGATTAGAGATGGAGGTACAATATGAAATAAACTATTAAATCTGCGTATTTTGTTTAGGAAATTTGTTTCTGAAATATATCGTATAGATAAAATATAAAAATTTTTAGTATTGTTACTTTCCATAACGATATTTTCTAATATATTGATATTTTTAAAACAATATATTTATAACGGTACGGTGTATCAATACTTTACACAGTATCGCCCATCTCTATATGTCAGATTATTTGACATACTCCAGAAATTTATTAATTTTGACGTTTGACGTCAATAATACCAAATTATTACTTTCCGATCTACACTCGCATATTTTACTTGACTTTTATTTAATAAAGAAATCAAGGGTCGTGGACAAAGTATAGTATTCTACTCGCAATGTATGGCCATTATATACATTATAAATTGCTCGTTTAATAATATACTATCAATTACCAATATTTTAATGGAATTCGAGACCTTTTAAAGTGCTGCTGTTTGGAGTAATATTTTTCAAGAATTCACATTTTTCCGACGTTTTTCCGGTATTCTGTCAGTATTACTTTTCTTAATGTTACCAATTTTTCCACTTTTAAATACTTCTATTCGAATAATACAAAACTTGAGAGTTCTTGTTTTAACCAGACATGTGTTTTTTGCCAAGCTAGATATCTCAACATAGAGATTATGAAAATATGGAGTAAAAAGAGATTATTTAAATGTAATGGTTTATATAATAAATATTGGTTTTTGACTGGTCACCATTTATCATCAACTTTTTTTTACAACCAGAATTTGAAATTATCAGATTGCTAAAGCTATTGGAATAGAGGAGTTTCAATTTCAAGTAAGCAACACTGTCTGTACAGGTTATTGGATATAAACATGCATAGATAAAATATTTAAAATTCAAGTTGTGTAGCTGTGATTTCATTTTATTTTTAATGACATCAGAAATAAAATTTAATGAAAGAAACTATCCCAGAAACATAAAATACTAAACTATTTCTGTCAATAACAATTATCCAAATAAAGTCATAATCAGACTGGAAATAAGCAATTTAAATTAATGGGATAGTTTCACAACAAGCAACGTTTATTAAATACACTTGTATATTTAATTTTATCTAAATCAATATAAAATAAAAATATATGGCAGCAGTCTAGGATAACCAACTAATATATATTTGTTCATTTAAAATTTAAAGCAATGGATTTGTGAAAATGATTATTTCACATTATACCTCAATTCATAAAAAAAGTCAATAACATTCAGCATGAATTGAAAGATCCAATTAAACCATCTGAATAAACTGTAAACAGGATTTCAGAGTAAATTGGGTCACTTCACAAGTACTGTAACTGGTTTGTGATTTTTCTATGATTGTTTCCCTCATCTGTCAAAATTCGATGATATTTCAGACTCATTCGTTTGCGAATAAAATCACATCGTCTCGACTGACAGCACCTAATATTATTATAAATTAATAATTATACCTTTAATAATTTAAAATATATGTCAAAAATATTTTTTCTTGGTAATTAAATGATTCGGGAAATAATCTTATCAAATATAATGCGACCATAATTTATTAAATCCAATAAATTTTTCGATTTTTCCTTAAAAAGTTTTGTCTTCGAAAATTCAACTCGTTAAAATCGGAAATTGATGTTCTGAATAAATGCTTCGAGCTGAAGCTCTCGGGTTTTATTCTTTGAAAACATTTTCGGACAAGGAAAATCGAAAAATGTATTCACTCATGAATGAGGTCTTGTTATATTACCCCTGAATAAAGTAAATATTCATTTATTATGAGGGAGTATTGATATACAGAACCAAACAATTGTCAAAATCATTTTTGATAAAATTTCATTGAAGCACTATAAAAAGACAAAGTGAATGAGTTGATGCATATTTAACTTTTAGATATAAACTTGCATGCAGTCTATATTTTTGGCGCAAATAAAAAACATTTCGAAAATATCTTCAATAAACAAGTTTTGTTATTAAGGTTAACATAGAACTCAATTCATTAAAAATATTTGTTGGTGGCAGTATTAATTCAAATTATTTCTAAATATTGATGTAAATATGGATATACCTTGTACTGACTGGAAGAAACCATTTTTTTGGGTGATCTCCAAAAACTTCTTGAAAATTTTTGTACCTGCCTATATGAAAACCATATTTATCTGTTCCTACATCTCTAAAATTTGGTGGCCGGAACGCTTCTGTCAACAAAACAAGGAAAAGTTATTATTTTATGATTTGTGTAAACTTGTCTTTAGAAAATGTTCAAACTTAGTTTGAAAAAAATCTTTTAAATGTGCAAATAAAAAGAAAACCCAGATATCTGATGCTGAACATTTCTGTTCTTTATGAGTTGAAAAACGTTATAAGTTACCTATTAACAATGTCCTATTTGAAGCATTAAGATTTGAACATATTGGTGCTTTTTGTCCCCCAGAATGGATTTTTTTAATTTTAAAAATAATTTCACACCCTGATTTTAAGCCATGCTGATTAATTAAAAAATATTTAAATACCCACATAGTAACATCCATATCTCATATTATTGTATCATATTCATTCAATATTTATAGCTCATTTTAATCAAAATGAATTAGTTTTGATACTAGGGCAGTGTCAGAAAGTAATGAAATAAACATAAAAGAAGACTGAACATTAGATTTTAAAGTATGCTTTGCATTTATTACTTCCAATTGTGTCACTTATGGTATGTGTAAAATTTAGTTATTTAGTGAGAATACATGCAGTATATAAAATGGGATGATGGGTCAGTATTTCTAACTTACCCAGTGTAGTTCTATTTTCAATTACTAAGTAACAGTGGTAACCAAAAAGTGACAGTAAACTAATAGCAAACATTACTGATACAAAAAATAGGAAAAGTATGTGGAATCTTCCCATACCAGGTAAGTCACCCTAAAAAAAGAGTACAGTTAAATTAACTATTTGGAAAACAAAATATGTAAGCATTAATATCAGTAGTAAATCGAACCAAACATTCATAAAATAATTTTAAATAGAGAAATCTTACCTTCCAAAAGGCAATAAAATATGAAAGTGATGTGAGAGATACAAATATACAGTATAAAAGAGCATATCCCAAAAATAATACAAAAAACTTGTAGTTTGTGAAGGACACACAATTATTTATCCACGGACAGTGGTGGTCCATTTTTAACACACAAACACCACATACAGAACAGTGGTGTGCCCTGTCAGGTTTAAGAACTCTACATTTCTCACAAAATCGCACTCCTCCACTCAAAGTAATATTTGTAATAGGTAATCTTTTAGCTAAATTTTCTAAAATATTGTTTTGTGTTTCAAAGTTGTCTGCATTATTCATATAAGCTTCAAAAACATGATCGGGAATTGAATACTGAAAAAATATATTATTAGAAACAATTTCATATCAATACAAAAAATTATAACTTGACAATTTTCAAAATAAGTTCACAAATATAATACAATCATATACATTATTTTCCATATTTCTTAAACTTTCAGGTTACCATAATGATTATTTATATTACTTCGATAATGTAAGTCATAAAGTAAAAATTGCAAGGTTATGATAATTATAGCATGAAAATCCTTACTTCACTAGGCACTCCAGCTATATCTGTAAAAATTGTTTGCCAATATGCCCAACAAAACATTAAGAAGAAAATGTGATAAAAAATAAGATATAGCAGTTGCGTAACCAAATCTTCCACTGTCACTAAAATGAAATAAGATTAAAATTATGAATCAACAAATTTCTTTTAAATATATCATTTTGATTAAGAGATTTTTATTATTATATATAAGTATTAAAAGGAAAATAAGATTTTGGCTGTAAGTGTAAAGAAAATTCCAAATAGATTTTTTTCAATTAAACACCAAAAATAATTTTGATCAAATGTAAAGAACCCTAAAAAAATATAAAAGAGGATAATAGTTACATAGACAAAGTTGAATAACATAAGCATAGTAAGACCAGACAACTATGGTTACAATAAATAAGACTGGTATCCATTTAACTGCTTTAAAACACCAGTAACATAGACCTTTATTGTCACCCCCTGGTACTGCCATCACAATTATTGTTGTTTACATTATTCTATGCCACATTATTCAACAAATTCATTTTTGTGACAATCATTTGGTATATAGGGGCGGGGTTGAATTATTACCTAAAACATTGAAAATGTAAAAATCGCTTGACAATAAAAATAATTAATACTAACAATTATGAATCATTAATATAAATACAATTAAGTATAACTTTTTCCTCTCTACGACAGTGCTGCAACCATAGAGAAATAATATCTATGGCTACAACTTCTCTTAATTATGATGCTCTACAGAACACGACTCGTATCATAAATGTCAATTGTCAAAGTCAAAGGTATGCCAAACCGCTTATGCTCTTCTTTTCTTCTTTTTAATATGTAGTTTGACCAAAGACAACAATCGTATAAAATAAACAATTATTTTTGCCAAGAGCTAGTCAGAATCAGAAAGTGTAAAGTTAATACTCTTTAACCCTTTGTTGTCAAACTTCTGGAAATGTTAAAGCTCTGTGTATATTATCTCTGGCAAAAAAAACACCGGTTGTTGTGTATTCTCTGGTCAAAGCGGAAACATGTGAAACCAGAATTCAGTGTATGCAAAGATTTCAAAGTATACAGTATACACCACTTGGACTGCCTTGGAGTTGCCATCCATTAACTATAAACCTGTAGTTTAAATTTGGAGCGTTTTGTGATATTCATTTAAGTCAAATCAAAGCCATAACTAAATTCAAACATAGATATAAAAAAGTGTTTTGTTTTCACCAATTTCTGTCAGAGTTATACATTTATGCCTATTTCGATCCATAGTTAAGAGCAGAACGCACACTTCACAAAGGTGCTACAATACGTGAAATCAGATTTTTTTCATTCACTTCCTTTGTAGAATACGGTTTAAAAACTACTTCTCGTTAGTATGGTTACATCACTTATCAAATCTGATGAAATGTTCCTAAAATACATGATTTTAGTTTTGCAGCTGGTGTTGATTAGGATAGAAATAGAGGTGTGCACGAAGCAAATGTCTAATGTATATTCGAATCTTTGTAGATTATCTATGGTTAGAATACCTACAGTTAACAGAAGCAAACATGAGCCCCGGAAAATATTCGAACTAAAAGAAAGGTCATCGCAACGAGCCAATCCGGAGCTAATGTTAACGATTGTACATTAGTAATTGTTAAAATAATCGAAATAATATGACCAAGTGATTTTATCAACATACATCGATTTTTAGTGTGTGTCATTGCGAGGATAATAATTATCCGATTTTCACATGATATTTGAAAATATAGACATTTAGGGCAGAAGGTAGTTTTATTTTTGGTCCAATATAAATTGTTTTATTAATATTTAGAGTTAAATTTTTAGCAAGTTTGACTTGGTTTACATATCTCTTGACACTCTTGACAGTTAACACTTATGGTATCGATATTTGGTTATCGATTCAAAATCTCGATTGTTACTACAAAAATACAACTACAGCCACATGAACACGCCCACCCAGGGCTCATGTTTGCTTCTGCCGACTGTATGCCGGGACGACGGGCTATGGTATAGTTCTATGATTGTAATGTAATTATCAAGATGAGTAGGGATGGCAAAAAAAATAAATATATCGAATCAAATGATATATCGAAAGAAGTTTATCGATATATCGGCCGAACGAGATATGATATAAATGATATAATAAATATAAAAAATGTAAGGCTACATTCATAATCAGTTCGCTGACCACGCGGAACTTTGGCACGCAAGTCGGCGCGAAATTTTCCATTCACAAAACTTCAAAGTCGACTTTAACCCAAGCGCGTTTGTACCTAAATAATTGTCACGAATCCTTCAACATATACCTACGGTCGAAGCATGATTGATTCTGTCTGTATTTACTTCTGTCTGAGGTTAGAGATTATAATATACAATTTGGATTTGAATTTATATTTTATAGCAGTATATATACTGGAGTTTAGTAGTGATGGACAACGCGGAATATCAATTCAATGATGAAATGATGATCAATTCGATGAAAGTGTCAAACTAATAACCATAGAGACTATATATATAGTCTCCATGCTTATAGCTATCAGACAGATATATCAAAAAACAAATAACAAAAATTAATACGCATGTCCCATAGCCGGCACGAAGTGCAAGTCGAACTGAAAATTTGCAGCTTGCAAGAAATTTCGACGACTTCAACTCTGAAGCCAACTTGCGTTGTGAACGTGAACGATCACACTGAAATAGATTTGCTTAGCTTGCGTGCCAAAGTGCCACTTGGCCAGCGAATTGATTACCATAGATAATATAGAGACATTGATTACGAATGTAGCCTAAGAATGAAAATAATTTTTATTGACATGACAAACACAGAAATAAACGACAACCAATAGTTGAACCAAAAACCATTTTTCTTCGAACTTGACCACACAAACCGGGTTAACTATAAGTTATCCAATCAATATTCCTCGACTTGTATTCCAAACCATGACGTAACAGTTAACCAACCACACAAACCAGCTCACTGAGATAGTTTGACAGAGTAGTTATCTTATTGGAGGTTAGGTGTTTGTTTATTTCAGGGTTTCCACAAACCGTTACGTCATAAAAGTTAACCATGACGTCATGGTATTGTTAACCCGGTTTGCGTGGTTAAGTTCAAAGAAAAATGGTTTATGAATACCCCAAACAACGTGTATTCTTTGGTTGAGCTATGACAAGATGATGATGATACCATAGACAAAATAAAATTATATATTATTTCGCTATGGATGATACTATCCTGTTTATATTGGTTTACATCGTGATACTATCAGAGACATCTAGGTATTATTTCTAATAATATTCACTAGGAATAGATTGCAAAAATAGCAACTTGGAAAGTCTTTTTCCTGTCAGTATATTTCTAGTTTCACTAATAATTAATATAACAAAATAACAAAAAGTCCGGAGGGTTCTAGATTTAGAATTAGAACACGTTGCGTATGTTCCGCTCAGATTTTCGATAAAGGCATTTTTTCTTGACGAAACACTGCAGTGATGGGTATTAACCGGTTAATAATTTTGTTAACCGGTCACTGGTTAATAACTAGTTATTAACTACCAATTTTTAACCAAAAAAAATTTTTTATTAGATATTTGTGTTCTACCCACTATTACAAACATTTTGACATAATTTAAGCTTATTTGAGATGTAAATAAAAGCTCCAGAACTCAGAATTCATCGACAGTCGCGGACGTCAGGAGTCTGCGTAATGCTATTTAATAGACATGAAAAAATTACTGCGCAAACTCCTGATGTTCGCGGAATATATTTTTATAAAAATTCTTCTTTTTTAAGTGGCCGCCTAAATTGTTAACCGTGGTTAATTTCAAACAATTTTTAACTTAGCGTTAATTAACGCTAAAAACTGGTTAACAACATAGGTGGTTATTAACATTACCCATCACTGCGAAACAGTTTCAAAGACCGTTTTGAAACAGTTTCGTCGTGACGTAATGGTTAGTGGCGATCGCAAAAATGGGACTTTTAAAACGTCACGTGATCAGTATCTATTATGCCATCTGCCAGGCCAGTTTCGCTTTGTTGACGTTTGTCTTTGAGCATAGCTTCGATATTACAATGTTATTGTGTTCTAGAACTTGTTGTGATTTTCACCATTTATTCCATTGCAAAACACAAAAAATTAAACAAACCGGTGCTATAAAAGTGAATAAATTAAAAACGAAAATTCCATTTGTTTTGAATAAAAACATCAACAAACAATTTCAAAAATGACAGTAGTGACACTGCTGAGTGCTTAAAACGGTCTTGGAGAACGTTTTCTAACGTTGACAAACAGTTTTATTCCTGACGTCATTAACCGACCAAGAAAATGGACTGTTTTAAAACAGTTTGAAACTGTTTCAAAACAGTTTTTCAAGAAAAAATGCCTTAAATTAATGAATATATCGATATATTAATCAATATATCGAAACAAATATATCGATATATATATCGGTATCTTCTAGTGATATATCGATATATGGAATATATTGATATATCGTTGCCATCCCTAATGATGACACTCTTTTGATTAGATATTTCTGAAAATTTGGGAACAATAATAAATTATTGTATAACATACTGTATAAACTTGTTTTTATTCAAGTAAATGAATGGGTCTGCAATAATTTCAAATTATAAATTATAGGAAATTCAACGTTCAGTGTCAACAGATAAAAGGTACGTCAAATATTTCAGGTGTATGACTACTTATCAATTCAAGTAAATTTTGGTACTCACAAACAGAGAAGTAATTGACCGTTTGAATTTGTTGCATCAATACATTAAGGTAGAATTGTTGAATGTCTAAAATAATGTTTGCTTAGTTATACCCATATTTCTTCAAACTAATTCGTTGATGCAATTATAACAAGTACCCATTAGTATAAACTTGAATATAAGTAATATTTCGGTATTTCCAGATTCATTTTAGATTATTGAAAATACCAAAAAAAATTATTAGTATGAGTAAAGACACAAAAGTTATACGTATTCCCAAACGTACACCTATAACAGAAGATTATGAAATTACAAAGCAGGTGCTGGGCTTAGGAATAAATGGCAAAGTCGTAGAATGTTTTTGTAAAAAGTCTAAAGAAAAATATGCATTGAAGGTAAGTGATAAAGTAGAAATAGCTATGTGCTTATACTAATTTCTGCTACATAGGGATTAAAATGATTTTTAGGATTTTGTCTTCCAATAACTACTATTCACATCAACATTTGTAATATTGTTGAGACATACCACACAATATTTCACAATGTTTATTTTAGTAGTGTGAATAAACTCTGGCCAAACATTTGTTACCAGTTTCATGAATTATGTGAATTAATATGTAATATTTAATCATATTTAATTGTAAACCAACTAACTTGTAACAGCATTACATATTTTTTGTTTTAGATTCTAGTTGACAGTGTAAAAGCCAAAAGAGAAGTTGACTTACATTGGAGAGCTAGTGGTTGTCGTCATATTGTTAACATTATCGATGTTTATGAAAATAAGTATAATAACAGTACATGTTTGCTTGTAGTGATGGAATGGTAAATATGTGAATATTATTATGCTTTATTTTATATAATTAATATTACTTTTAGTATGGAAGGAGGAGAGTTATTCCAGAGAATCCAAGATCGGACAGATGGTGCTTTCACTGAAAGAGGTATGTAATGTTTAAATACTATTTACAGCAATTAATAATATTGAACTTGGAGATATTATTTCTACATTTAAGATTCTTTAAAGCACTAACTGTAAAGCACAGTTTTAACAGGTCTTTAGTAAGTTGATAAATTGATTCTTTGAAACTTTTGCTATTTAAGGTGTAAGTTAATAGCTTCACTGTAGTTAGTTTTGTACTTGCACAATGTTAGGGCATTTCTCTATTAATCTTTCCATTTCAGCTTAACATCGTAAATGTACCTGCACTCACTATAATACAAAGAGTTTGTAACATGTTTGTTGGTATGTATTAATGTTAACAGTTATTGGGTCCATTAGAAGCTTGCTGTAAATTCCTTGTAGCATTGTTTCAATTTGCAACATTTCAGGATTAAATAATTCCCAGAAAATTGAGTTAAATGGTACAATTGAGTGGCTATTTATCTTTATAGACATATAAATACCATAATTTGATATGAAATAGTAGTTTTCCTACAACCACTATGCAAAACACACTTTTCTACACAAATTTTTATACGCCTAGCAGGCCTTTTCTTAATTCTTTGGATAACTGTTGGAAAAGTAATGCGAAAAGTACACGCTATGGCACTTTTCCGCCCCGAAATGTCAAACAAAGCTACCTATGACCTGTCAACTTTTTTTGACAATTCAACATATTTATTTTACTTAGTGAATATCTGGGTGTAAAAATTTTAAATTTGAACCAAAAATAAGTAAACTATTTATTTGATTATTTATTTATTAATTATTCATTGTTCACTATTAAACATACACATATTAAATTTTCATTTTGTATATTCTTTCTGTTCAAAGTTTTAATAAGATACCGATATAAATTTCTGTTTTTATTTCATTAATAAATGTGGTTGTAGAAAAAATATTGTGTACAACTTGTACGCAAATCACTTTTCCCACGAGCGCAAATCTAGCGAGGTGTAGAAAAGCGTATTTTGCATAGTAGTTGTAGGGAAAATGATTACAATAACTTTTTTCTATTATTATTACATTAGAAATCAAGTTTTTAAATTTTCGGTTTAAACTTCCCGCTAGAACGCTCATTATCAATATAGCGCTGCACTGACGCCAGTCCATAGTAAACTTGTAAACAGTTAGTTAGTTATGAAGAACTTTATAAAATGTGTGTAAAAACAACAACAATAAAAATACTGGTGCACTGCAAGCTACAACAATGTAAATTAATTGGCGGTAGTCGGACGTTGTTTTTAGAATAACACAAAAAATTATATCAAATGAGAAGCGAACAATTTTCACTTATTTAAATCAATTCTATTATGAAAACGATTTTCATATTTCATAGAGAAAGTTTGTTGTTGTCTATTGAACATATTTGGAATTTTATGTATAACATTCACTGTTGCTCCTATATGAGATTCTACATATGGAGGAAACTGTATATTGCTAACTTATGCTTCTAGAAGTCAATATTGACCAATCAGATCAGTTCACATTCCTTGTAGTCTCCAAAAAAAGATATTTAAATTATTTCTACTTGGGCAATCATATATTTTTATATTAATAAGTAAAACTTTTACCTAAGGCTTGCGCTTTATCCTCTTGCTTTTACTTCTGACAAACATCAAAGGTTTTTAAGGTAAACTGTAAACGAATATTAGGTAATAATAGGACAATATCGACACAAAGGAGGAGGCAGCCGGCTTATAGATAAATGGGCTTCGGTGAAATTTCATGAATTGTTAGTATAGTGTAGTTGACGACTTTCTGAACAATAGTGTCCATGGGCCCAACTCAATCCTATGACTAGTTCCAGAGACACAGGGTGTTGAACTTGGAATATAGCCATTTTTTAAAAGCATGTATTTCTTATTTTCTTCAATGTATCAAGAATTTTTTCCTGTGATAGTGTTCTAATTACACTAAATATCAGTCCCATAGGAGAGAAAGTTTCATTTGCTACAGAGATACTCAAAAATTAGACAAACGGAACGTTGACTTGAAATATAATTCAACTTTCAGGAATTTCAATATCTGGCTGGATTTGCTTCTGGTTTGTTTATAATAATGGGATATGCAAACATTTTTACAGGGCGAGTCAGAAAGTTGATCGCCCTGTATCCTACATTTAATAAAATTTTATATACTTTGTATTGCATGTTAGTAGGTGACATTAAATCATTTTGTGAAATGTATATAATTTATTTATATAATATACAGAGCTATTCATAAGATATGTATGGAAGAAAATCCGAGAATCGATTTTTCGAATTTCTGTGATACTTTCATACTACCTTTGCTTTGAGTTTGTTGGTAGGATGAAAAAGTTTTGTCAACTTGCTATGATCAGTGACAAGCCTATCATTATTTTCTTCATATATTATGTATATCGGTATTTTCGATGTTGTTTATGTTATACATATACATAAAAACAAACAAAATAAATATTAGCTGATCTTGATATCGGAAAAAACAATTAACATAAACATGTCGAAACTAACTGAAGTTACTGAAATAATTCAAAGTTCTGCAATATCTGGACCATGATCTATGTTTTCTGGTACTATTCTTTCAGCTGCATCAGTTATTTCAGGAGATGAATAGATGGATATTTCACATTCTGTTAGTATCTGGCATAACCCAAAAACCATAAAACACTGGCCACATGAGCACATGTACCTAAAGTTCTAGCTCCTGACATACAAGTACAATAATAGTGAAGTTCTAAAGGTAGATTTTCGATATCATTTTCAAATTGTATATATTTCAAAATGATTTAATGTCACCTACTAACATGCAATACAAAGTATATAAAATTTTATTAAATGTAGGATACAGGGCGATCAACTTTCTGACTCGCCCTGTAAAAAATGTTTGCATATCCCATTATTATAAACCAACCTGAAGCAAATCCAGCCAGATATTGAAATTCCTGAATTATATTTCAAGTCAACGTTCCGTTTGTCTAATTTTTGAGTATCCCTGTAGCAAATGAAACTTTCTCTCCTAAGGGACTGATATTTAGTGTAATTAGAACACTATCACAGGAAAAAATTCTTGATACATTGAAGAAAATAAGAAATACATGCTTTTAAAAAATGGCTATTTTCCAACTTCAACACCCTGTATCTCTGGAACTAGTCATAGGATTGAGTTGGGCCCATGGACACTATTGTTCAGAAAGTCGTCAACTACAATATACTAACAATTCATGAAATTTCACCAAAGTCCATTTCTCCATAAGCCGGCTGCCTCCTCCTTTATAAAGAAATAAATTAAAACTATTCACATCTTATCAATTTTAATTATTCAATGTATCATGACATGGTAGTGAAGGAATATATGGTTATATATAATATTTAGGTGAAGTAATAGTTTTTTATTCTCTATGTGTCGTAAATATTTATATTATGACTCTTGAGAGTTGGAAATATCCAGTAGTGATAGGACAATTAAGGATACACCTGGGAAACTAAAACCAGTTATGAATAAATGAATGCTTAATCCAGAGTAAGACTCCACTGAGGGTTTTGACAGGTGTCCTAACAGGACACTGTTACCTTAAAAAGCTGTAACTAGTGGAGCAAGAAGATTGTAGATTCTGTAGAATGGAAGGAGAAACCTCCATTCGCATATTTGCGAAATTCATAGCAATACAAAATCTTTGGGCACTACACCTATGAGATTACTGAATAGAAGAGAGACACTTCTCTAAAGTGAAGCCTGCAGATATCTTTGAATTATAGTCTCAGAGACTTTCCTCAGGAACTAAGTAGAAAAAAGGTGACACAATAGATCTTTTAGGTCTCAGTGAATTTCATCCCAGTATACATACCTACATGATTTTTGACAAATTCCCAGATGTTTAAATAGTAAGCTGTGGTTAAATTTGTCCATGCTGCGTGTCCTATCATGAACGAATTTGTCAGAATCAAATAAATTAATTTTCACAACAACGTTTTCGGATTAGATATTATCGTCAGTTATTATGACTTCTGATAGCAGAATAAAAGCTTTGATTTAAAGGTGATAGCAAATGCTGGAAGGAATTTATTGAATTTAACAAAAAATACATTACTCAGAGACAGTATTAGTGATTTCGCAAGTAAGTTAATGAGTAATGGGAACAAAATTAATGCTGAATTATTTTATTTTGTTTCCGCCGGGCATTCCACAAAATTCACAAATACCTTTCAAGCTATGTAATTCAAATCAAAAAGCCATTAAAGCGCCTCCAGCTTGTAATTTAAAATATTTATTTGTAATTAATATTCTATTTGTACATACATTGATATTTATAATTTTCCTCTGATTAAATTAATTTTGTTTATTTGAAAATACTTTTTAAATATTGGAAAAAAAAATTCAAAGTCGTAAAAAAATAGTATTTAGGAACATAATTTCAAAATATATTTGGTGTGTCAATGACTAAATATTTGAATGCAATAACATTGTTTTTGTAGTTTGTATAGAACACTTACTCGACTTTTATGCATAGAGGAAAAGGTCATACAATATTAGATTTCTCATGGTCTGTTGAAACTATTATAGTTTTGTATGTGTGGGTGCGCGAGAAGAATGGCACGGAAATGACTATTTGTCACAAAATCTTGGTAAACTGCTTTGCTTAAATTAGATAATAACGTTAGATTCCTTCAGGAACTTTATTAATACATCATAAATTATTCTATTAGCATTATCTAGGATGTCGCTAATATTTAGCAGAAGGTTATAATTCAATCAATCCTTTGGATCTTACGACGTTATTGGAGAATCCAAAAAAGATGTGATTCAGATCACAATGAGAATACTCATAGCTGTAATAGGATGATCATTAATAATGTTACTCCTTTTCATATAACTTTATTTATTCTATTATAACTTTATTTATTTATTCTACTTTAACTTTTACAACACAATAATATACACGTTTCACTATTAGATCACACAACTCCAATCTCTAATAATTCAAAACTTAACTAACTAATGTCAATTGTCCCGCTTTTTATACGTTTCACCAGTTCCAGACAGTTCTCGACTTTTCGATGACAGTTCTAGATGATTCCAAATGTGTCTTCTTATTTTTCTCTACAATTCCTTAGTAATCTGTCTGCTGGGGTCACTGGCGGATCTGAGGGGGGGCCATGGCCCCCCCTTGATATTGGTTCAACAACCAGAGCCTGGATATGCAACTAAACCTTTGATTGGTTTTCAACAAAGAAAGAAGTTTTTCTTCGTTGAGACGAATAAAAAATTGGCTCCGATCTACTATTTCAGAAGATAGGCTATCTGACTTAGCCATTATTAACGCCCATCCGGACATTGAGATCAATGAACAATTAGTTATTAACAGATTTGCCAACAGTGGCCCAAGGCATATGGATTTTGTTTTATAAATAATAATTTGATAAGTTTTTGTTTTAGGTGTTTTATTTTTGGAAGTTTATTATTAGAATTGTGGATTTGTGTTTTTGTTTGTTTAGTCACATTTTTATCCATCTTATTTATGTTATTGTTCACTAGTTTCAGTTGTTTTCAGTATATTTTCAAACAGTGACCAAAGATATATCTTTCTGAACAATAATTTTATCAATTTTTTGTTCCAGTTGTTTTATTTTGAGAGTTTATTATTTATTAGAATTGTGGAATTTTGTTTTTGCTTGTTTCGCCATATTTTGTTCAATCTTCAATCTTATTTATATTATTGTTCACTGGTTTCAGTTGTTTCAAATAAAGGAAATATATATTTTTATATAATTCATTTCTATGGATTTTATTACTTTGGTTACAAATTTCCATTAACTCATGGCCCCCCCCTGAAAAACTCCCTAGATCCGCCAGTGGCTGGGGTCTGGTTGAAGCCAACGGGATCGGGCCCGTAGTAAGGGGATAACTTTTGTTGCATTTCCATCAATGAATGCCTGTGCCGATTTGCTCTAGGAAATCCTTATGTGCCTGGGGATGTATGTATATATGTATATTGGGGTGACATTCACTGAGATCTAAAAGATCTATTATGACCCCTTACTACTACTTAGTTTCTGAGGAAAGTCTCAGATTAGTAGCGCCTGGGGATAGGCAAGATGCAATAATCTTTTTATATTGGCCTCAAATTCCTGTAGGCTTTCATTAGATTTTTGATTGCGGACTTTTAGCTAACTCTGGAATACTTGTTTCAAGTGTTGTTTGCTATAGTTTGTCTCTAAAGCCTATACGAGGGACGCATACTTGGGCGTGTCTTGTTTAAGAAACTACCTGTCCACGAAGCGACAATATTAATGATGCCGCCATCAGTGTCTCAATCAACTATTGGCTCTGGTCGCAGCTTCAAATTGGAATCGATATGTTTCCCAAGCAGTTTGGCCATGAAATGTGGGTGGTTTCAGGTTCTTGCTAGAGTGACTTTGACTTTTAAATGAAAACAGGTTCGGTTATAGAAGAGGACGAGGTCGTGCCTTCAATTTCAATATAAGTTACTGAAGCTTGGGTACGAATTCTTCTTTCTAAATTAACTATTTCATTTCTAATTTGCTTTTCCAAATCAGTTCTTAAATTTTCTTGTTGTTCTATATTAAATCTTAAATTATCTTGTTGTTCCAAATTAGACTTAAAATTTTCTTGTCGTTTCTCTGAATCAGAGGTTCCCAAACTTTTTTGTGTCGGAGACCCTTTGCCATGTTTTTCAGTTTTTGGTAGACCCCCTACTTACCTGGTATTGATTTCTTGTAAGTTTCTAACTGAAGTGACGTTTAGTGTTAAAAAGTTAAAGTACAGGTCTATACATTTATTAATTGAATTTAAATTAAAACTACTCAAAATAAAATTTTTTATCTGTCATATAAAATAAACGTAACATAAAATAAACTGAGCAATAATTAAATGTTTTTAGTGGGAAGGATGAACCTGATGCTTTAATAATAAATTATCAACATTAGGCGTCAATTTTGTAAGGTTTAATCTTAAATCTTCTCGGCTAATGATGTCCAGTCTGTTTCTTTTTTTCGTTAGGAGATTGGTAGCAGTGCTGAACCCCCTTTCCACTAGGTATGACGATGGAAAGGAAATTAAAAATTTCCTCGCTTTATTTCATAATTCGGGATAAGTAACGGGTATGTTTTTTTCAGCCAGAAGTGCTGATATCCTTGCTTAAACTGAACCTTAAGTTCTTCGTTTGTGCTTATTTCAGTCAGTCCTCCACTATCGTGGACCCCCATTTTCAATTCATGGGCCCCCAAATTTTTTTTTCACTGACGTATACCCCTTTCAGACCCACTTTGGGAATCACTGATCTAAATGATCTACTCCATTATTAAGCTATATACCTCGAGCTTTAATGAATCCTGAATTTGTGTTAGACCATTCATAATTTCTACATCTGCTTCTCTACGCCTCTCCTCCTTCTGTCCTTCCTTCTTCTTCCTCCTTTCTACGTTTTTCCTTCTCTTCACCCTTTCTACGTCTTTCCGCCTCCTCTTCACCCTTTCTACGGCCTTCCTTCTTCCTCCTTTCTGCGTCTCTCCTTCTCTTTTTCCACTTTTTTGCGTTTTACTTTCTCCGTTCTACATCTTTCCTTCCTCCTTTCTGTGTCTTTCTTTCTCCTCTTCCATTTTCAAAAACCATGCTGGGGGTCCGGAAGTATCCATGTTTTTGTCGTATACAGTGAATCTAGTATTTACCACAAACAGATAATTTTTACATCCCACCGCTGTCACGAATATTACTCGTTTCCGTATAATAACTTTCTTCATTTATTGAAATAATGTCTCACTATCAGATCACGCAACTCCAATCTCTAATAATTCAAAACTAAACCAACTAATGTCAATTTTCCTGCTTTTTATACTTTTCACCTTTTGTAGACAGTTCTCGACTTTTCGATGACAGTTCTAGATGATTCCAGATGTATGCCATCTTCTTTTTCTTTATGGACCTCTACATATCCGCAGTACAGGTCCGACGTAACAATAACAATAAGTTTATTGCTTGTAGAAAACAATGTTTACAGCAAGGTTAGTGTTAGATAATACAAAAACATTCATGAAGTATAAATCACTTTAATTTGAGTATATTCCAAGGATGTAGTATCGTTTGTAACCAATTTATTCTTATTTTGAAATCATTTTTCGCCGTTTCTAACCGAATAACAAAGGCAGGGGTATTAACAGCAACTAAGAGGATTTGTTTCAGGAAATTGATTTTCACTCTTTCTAGTGCATCTAATTACCGAAGTCACCAAACAGAGACACTGTTAAACATAACACTAGAGATTCCAATAATTTGATTCTAAGGTACCACATCTCAATTTTTGTATGTGTAACTCAATTCTATGGCCTGGCTGTTAAAATAAAACTTATAGTCCTATTTTTGGAAACCATATTTAGAAAATCTAACAATTTCTCAAACATTTTCAGTTTCCTTGCAACATCAATTTCAGAATGGGCCAGGATAACGAGATCAGCATACAGAAATGTTAGTACATCATTATTATCATCAATATTTACACCTTGAGGTCCTTGATTATAAAAGTAGTCTTCCAGATCAGCTAAAAACAATGCAAACAATAGGTGGCTTGCACGATACGTGTGTCGAGTAGAACTCTTTTATAGTTTTGGTTGAATAATGTTAATTTATTCTATGTATTCTTTGTGCTCATTTGTATGAAATGTATAGAAATTGTGAATTATGGTTATACAACATGAAATTAACCCAACAAAGTAAACAGTGTACAAACTAACAGAAATTATTTCTTTAAAATGGTTCACTTGATAAAGTACAAAATTATATGAGTAGTGTTAATTGTATTAGAATCTAAAACGATTTTTTCACATAAAAAATTACTTATTCAAAGCTAACAAAATTCAGGAGTAAATGTAAATTAATAAAAGGAACAAAAACTAGTACAAAAATTAAGCTCCAATGGGATATAAAACATTTTGATTATATTTTTATTTGACTGAGTAAGTACCAAATAACCTACCTGTTACCGAATTATTGGTAGAGAAATTATTTTAGTATCAATATTAACTGGCTCATATTATAATTTTTTATTTTAGTTGATTTCTTAGAGCCTTTTTCATTCCATTATTATATACAAGTACAATGGTCTCCAGAGACATAATATACAAATCTGTTTGGTTATGATTTGATAGCAAAGGAACTAAGCAATATCTGTGGTTATTTAAGCATTATGATGCTAGGATTATTTTGTGAACAACTGCGTATATTATTTTAGATACAGTTATATACATTGTGTTCTTGGAGTTGAATACAAAATTCTGTTATGCCTACACACATTGTCAAATTTTTAAGTAGCTTGAACATGTAATTAGTGATGGATAAAGATTATTTATTGATTATTCTCGTTTGACAGAGGCCGCCCAAGTTATGCATGAAATATGTATAGCTGTCAAGTATTTACATGATAATAACATAGCTCACAGAGATTTGAAGCCTGAAAACTTACTATATTCAAAGAAAGGAGCTTTTGGTGTACTTAAACTTACTGACTTCGGATTTGCTAAAGAAACTTTAATCAAGGACACGCTTCAAACGCCATGCTATACACCTTATTACGTTGGTATGTTATTTCCATACTAGTTACGAATTAAACTAATATTTTTGTTCAATTTTTAGCTCCTGAAGTATTAGGGCCTGAGAAATACGATAAAAGCTGTGATATATGGTCATTAGGTGTAATTATGTACATATTGTAAGTATTCAATTAGTTAACAGTCGCTCCTAGAAAATATGTAGTCGATTATGAAAACTAGAAATTATAGCAATACATTTCAGGGTATTTCTGTATATTTATACGTCATCTTGCGGTTGACCAACTAGTGACTATATTTTATAAAATTCTTGCATGTATACAGTATGTGTTTCACTGTCTCCGTTTCCTTGCCGTATAATCTGCATGTAAGATCTCCGTTGTTTAGTTTTAGTTTGTTCAAGTTTTCCTTTGCTGATGCTTTACCAGTCATTACAGAGGTGTAATTTTTCAGTGCTTAGTCACATTTTCAGTTGACTATAATAGTCCACACAGAACATTGTTGTTCCATTCTTCTCCTTCAACAGGACTACCGGAAATACCCATGGGCTTGGTAGACGGTTGTATCCTCCATTTCTCGAGCAATATTCTCAGCTTCGCCTGCGGTAATCTTCTGGCTGATTGGCTTAGCGGTACCAGATCTTATATTGGACACTTGTCCTCTTATGGAAAAAAGGTCACGGTAGCTTCGAAGAAATTCTCGCACTTTTCGTTTCTCCAGTGTACCGGATTTATTTTATGAAAGCTACTAACTCAATTAAAATTCCTCGTCTGACTTCTTCATTATTCCAGGGTTCCATCATGGTAGGTATTCTTTCCTCCACAAGTTCTTAAATGGAATATCTCTTCAGAATCAACTTTGATTATTCGGTTTTTAAAATGTAGTTGGCAACCATGGAAATTCATCGTATCCATTCCTAATATGACATCTTCCTATTTAAGAAATCACTAGCCTTTAAATTTTCCAATTAATCCTGTACATTGAGGATAATAAGCACATGTTTGAGAGAAATGAGGACATGCACTTCCACGATACTGGAGGTAAATAAAATAAATCAAATTTACGACAACCTTTCTCTAAGTATCTAAGCATGCGCCCGTTTTTATTGGAATAAAATGTTATGATAAAATTTTAAACACAATATCAATAAACAATCTTTCGAGTAGATGTTTCCGCCAAACCGTCTATACATTTTTAATGGATAAAACATTCTACGGTGTTAATGAGTTTTTAAAGTTTTAGGAATTTTGTAACAACTGTTAGATGTTTCTAATGAGATAATTTTTTTATATATATACCTATATGTGAATGTTATATTTGAATTTGCCATTTGTGATAATGTGACTAGTCCAATAAGTTTTATACATTTTTTGTTCTTAAAATTCGTGTAAATTTTGTGAATGAATAAATTTCTTTCTTTCTTTCCTGGATATCAGCTACTATTACAATATGTGCGATCTTTTTCGTACGGATTTCTATATGAATTTGAATTTCTCCATGGATATTGGCAATTTTCCCTATAGCTGTATGCAATCTTTATTATTATTATTATTAAGAACAGGGTGAGTGTTTTCGCAACCTCCTGCACTGCGACCAAATAAGATCTTTTGTGCCCCCCTCTTGTTGGATTCAGGAGAGATCTATGTCATTGACAAAGTCGATCAAGCCCCTGATCGGTAGGTTTAGTAATTCTTCTTCCAGGATGAAAATAAATTCTAAGAATTTCTGTCTTTTGCGGCATAACGCCGGGCAGCTCGTGATAATGTGTTCCATAGTTTCCACCTCTTCACCACAGTACCTACAAGTGTCATCATCCACCAGTCCCATCTTTCTCAGGTGATGCCTGCAGTGGATATGTCCTGTTAGTATGCCGCAAAGTAGTCTTAGCTCCCTTCTGCTTAGTTTTAACACTTCCCTTCCCCTCTTTTTGTTAGGGTTGAGGAATTTCTTTGAATGTTTGAGACCTGTAATAGCATTCCAGGTTCTGTTGATTTCTTTGTTGATCCAGTTGGTAATGACTTTCTGGTAGTCTCTTTGTCCAAAAGCAAACATGGGAGCTGGTCCTATAAAGGACTTTTGTGCACCCTGTTTCACTTGCTGATCTGCCTCCTCGTTGCCTGCTATACCCACATGCCCTGGCACCCAGACAAGTTCAACTTTATTCTTGTCCGCCAGCTGGTTTAGAGCCAGATGGCACTCATGAAGCATTTTTGATCTCAAGCTGTTACTTTGGAGTGCTTTTAATGCCGCTTGGCTGTCCGACATGATACTTATGTGTTGTTTGCATCGGTCTTTGTTGATCAGGTGTTCAGCCACCATGAGGATGGCATAGACCTCTGCTTGAAAAATGGTGGTGTCAGCACTGAGGGACACATGTCTGTTGAACCTTGGTCCCACCACTCCTGCCCCCACTCCATTTTCCATTTTTGATGCATCTGTGTACCACTTTTGGGAGTGCTCCAGTATGCATACTGTGTCTCCCGTCCAGTCTTCCCTTTTGGGGATCCGAACCTTGTATTTATGATCAAATATCATTTTTAGTTGCATCGGGTCACTCACTGAAGCCATGTCCATCAAGGGAGTGACCTTGAGGATTTCCAGATGCCCCTTGAGGTTACCTTCTTTAAAATGGTGTTCCTCATGTAGTTTGAGGATTTGCTTCATAGCTTCCTCCTTAATCACTACCGGTAGGGGATCCAGATCAAGCAGGATCTCCATCGCGGCAGTAGGTGTAGTTTTCATGGCTCCTATAGTACTCAGACACGCTAGTCTTTGTACTTTGGCCAGCTTTATTTGGGCTGTTCTTTGGTCTACCTTCTTCCACCAAACTGCTGACGCATAGAGGATGGCAGGTCTAACGATCTGCCTGTAGATCCAGTTCATAGCTCTGGGGTTCAAACCCCACGTTTTGCCTACCATTTGGCGGCACGACCACAGTGTTTTGATGGCCTTGTTGGTTGTTCTAGTCAGGTGACTCTCCCACGTTAGTTTTTGGTCCAGTGTCACCCCTAGGTACTTGACTTCCTTGGAAAGAGGTATGATAGTTCCATTTATTTGAAAACTAGGTAACTTTATTTTCCTTCGTTTGGTAAATGGAACTATTGTGGTCTTCTGAGGGTTTATATTCATACCCTCCTTAAGGCACCAATTTTTGGTTAGGTCAATGGCTTCCTGCATTCTCTCCCCTATGATGGAGTCATGCTTGCCCCTCACTGTTATAGTTATGTCATCGGCATACCCCAGAACGTCAAACCCCGCGTTGCTCAGGTCGTTTAGTAGTTCATCTACCACCAGCGACCACAGCAGCGGAGATATGACTCCCCCCTGTGGGCAGCCTCTTTTGGTACTTACTTCATGTGTGGCACTGCCAATGCTTGTGGATACTTGTCTTCCCCTCAGCATATTATTTATCCATTTAATGATGAAGTTATGAATCCCCCTTTTCCTGAGAGACTGCGCCATTGAATCATAGGCTGCATTGTCAAAGGCTCCCTCTATGTCCATAAAGACTGCTAGGGCAATCTCCTTTGAATCATGAGCACCCTCTATGATTTTGACAATTTGATGTAAGGCTGATAGCGTTGATTTGCCTTTTTGATAGGCAAACTGGTACTTGTGAAGAGGTTTAGCTGATAACACCTCCATTCTAATGTATTGATCCACTAGTTTCTCCATCGTTTTGAGCATAAACGACGATAGACTTATTGGACGATACGACTTGGAGTCGTCAAGGGGTTTTGCACCCCCCTTATGTATAAATATGACTTTTACTTTCCTTCATGCATGAGGAACATGGCCATATAATAGGCTGGATCGAAACATCTTGATCAGCGTTGTAATTAAGATGTCCTGCCCTCTCTGAATAAGTGCCGGAAACACTCCATCAGGGCCTGGAGCCTTGAATGGCTTAAAGGACCCTAAGGCCCACTTAATCCTTTCAGGTGATTTTATTAACAAGGGGACAGTCCATCTTGAGTTCTGCTCTGCTCCTTACGGACCCATTGTCCTCTCTTGTTTCTCCAGATGCTGTGCACCCTGGCAAATGTTTTATTAATAAAGCTTCCACAGTTTCCTGGAAGGTTATTGTGATGGTACCATCTTCACGTTTAAGCGCCCCTATGTTTTCTTGAGGGCCTTTTGATAGAGCCTTCTGCACTCTGCTAATTTCAGGTGTTTCATTAAGGTTCTCACAAAAGGTCCTCCATGAGCTGCGCTTCGATTTCCGAAGTTTAACATTGAACTCAGTAAGAGCCTTACGGTACTCTTCCCATTTGTTCCTTCTCTTTGCTTTATTAAATTCCCTTCTGGCCTTGCTTCGCAGACTGCTTAGCTCGTTGTTCCACCAGGGCACTTTATTAAAAGTTTTCTTGGTTTTGAGAGGACAGTTCTCCTCAAAGGCCCTCATTATAGCCTTCGTTGTAAGGTTAGCTGTTCCCTCCAGTTCATTTATAGATCTAATTTTGTTTGGTATTTCCTTCAAGCTGTCTTGTAGGATACTTTTATATCCCCCCCAGTCAGTTTTGCTAGGAACCCTATAAGTTTGGTTGATCATGCCGCAAGCCCCCACTTTAAACATGATCAGACAGTGATCAGAGAATGACACCTCCTCCGACACTTTCCAATCACTTATTAGTTTAATTGTACCTCTAGACACTAAGGTTAGATCGAGTACCTCCTGCCTTATAGAGTTTATAAATGTTGGGCGATTACCTTTGTTAGCCACCACCAGGTTAGTAGTAAGTAAAGACTCACCTCTTTTAGACTTGATGGTAAGAGTTTCTACCAACTGTTTAGCTACGGTGTTTATTAATACCCTATACTTTCTACAATTCATTTCTCCTTCTACATTTACACTATCACTGCGCACCTTGTATAAAATATTCAATGGATAAGATGGTTTTCGTATACGGGGGTATGAGAGTTGTTTAATGATTGGAAAATATTGAACGCTTCGGCTCGCGTAATAATAATTTAAATTAACTTGTCAGAAGAGTGGTTCTTTCATTTGTTAACAATAAGAACAATTAAAGTTTAGTGGTGAATGAAACTATTTATTTTAACACTTATTTTAGTGTATTATGTTCTTTCCATCTACATGTATGTAATATGTAATTGGTGCTTGTCAGCACAATCTGGAGTTATTCAAGTTATTTATATAAATAATCAACTGTCGTCTTATATCATCTTGATAAAAACTTTATGCTTACGAATCACTTTGACTTGTATTTGTTACTATTTGCTGACGCTATTATTAATCAATAAACCTACATATTGATATGTAATAACTGATGAACTACTGTAATATACGAGATGTTACAGAATTTTAAGATAGTTGTCGTGCTACAATATTGCCGAAAAGCTTTGGATCATTTGCATGGTAAGACTAGAGGAACAATAATTTTCTTCTTTAAATGCAGAAAAAATTATTTAATTAACAGTTAGTTTTTTAAATATTTTGACCTAGCCTTTTTCCTAGAATTAAAAACTTGAAAATCACAAACTCACCATTACTCTCTGGTTAAACTATATTTACGGTTATCTAGAGATGGAGATGGTTAATCGACTTGAAATTGCAATGACCATTGTATCATAATATCCTTAATAAATCTGACTAGATATACAGTGCTATTCAAAAGTCCCCTCCCCCCCTCGTATCTTTTGAACGGCTACACTCACATTAATAAAATTTGGAGGGTGCAAATAAAGTGTTGTAAACTTCTCTACGAATGGTAACAGGTGACGTAATAGTAATAGATGACGTCACAGTGCCACTCTGGCCAATAATTTTAAATAGGACCTTATGGCAAGTGATATCTCGTTTGAAAGGCATTGACATTGGATACATAGCCATACTAATTTTGTTTGGGTTTAAACTAATTTTAACGGATAAATTAAATAAATACCAAAATTATTGAAATTATTTTATTGAATTTAATTAATCAAATATCAACAATGGATTCTTATAGCAAGTGTTCGAAATGTGCTCCGTCTACTTCCTGACAGTAATACATCCTATTAGTAAATTCAATAATTCTTTCTTTCAAAACGCCAATGCTATCTGGTGCCGTAGTATAAACCTTGGATTTCAAGTACCCCCATAGAAAAAAATCTAATGGTGTCAGATCTGGTGACCGAGGTGGCCATTCTATAAGACCTCGCCGACCGATCCATCTACCTCGATATTCTTCATCCAGGTATCGTCTTACTCACTTTATTTTCACCCTCCAAATTTTATTAATGTAAGTGTAGCCGTTCAAAAGATACGAGGGGGGAGGGGACTTTTGAATAGCACTGTATAGTGCCACTCCCCAACAAAAATAAATATTTGGCTTCTAATTGATGTAAATTTAAATTGTAGGTTATGTGGATTCCCTCCTTTCTACAGCAACCATGGACTGGCAATATCGCCGGGAATGAAAAAACGAATTCGAATGGGACAGTATACGTTTCCCAATCCAGAATGGCAAAATGTTAGTCAAGATGCCAAAGACCTTATTAGTGGGATGCTAAATGTTGATCCCACTAAGAGAATGAACATAGATCAAGTTATGAGCAATAGATGGATAGCGGTGAGTCATTTACATATCTTTTAAATTGTAAATGATACTATTTATGCATTAGGGTTATGTTTGGAATGCTTGTCTAGTCGGGTACTTCAAAATAGGAACTAACTTTTGCTAATTCTTCTATGAAAAGCTCTTTAGTTACCTATCCATTATCTTGGATATTACGAGAAGTGCAATCTCAGATGGCAGGGGAAAAGAAGGTGAACATATTTTTTTTTAGAAAGGTACCGTAAGGTTAGAATGTATTAAACATGCGTTATGCCGTGAAAACCCTATGATATCATGTCTTATCAGGATAAGGAAGGAATGAATAAAACTTAACTATGAATGGGTCAGATCTGGTTAGAGACTGCAACAAATGGGGGTTGTTGCTCTTAATAGCATTAGGGAGCATGACATGAAGCCCCACTGCTTTTAGTAACTTCTAAACAAAATTTGCATTTTGGCGCAAACGGGATGGTATTATCCTCCGTCTGGTGCGGGATGAAAGCAGTTAAACACAATTTTTTTTCTTACCTGTCCTAAGCTGCTTGGTAAAGCGGTGCATTTAAGAAAAATCGGCTTGGGTGTTTGACAAACGCAGAAATATAGGTTGTCGTAAGCAAATATTAGACAATTGGAATAGTTGAGGTTGTACTTAGGTTGTTTTTGACAAAGACATTTCTCGTACTCCTTCACTTATCTTGATTCAGTGTCTTATAATTCCACATCAGTTTGGCATTTCTTTTATATATCTCATTTATCTTGATCTTTTCCTTTCTAGGTATTTCAATTTCATAATATTACAAGCTTGAGTTATTTGTTATTTCACTGTATAATTTAAAAGCTTACTATGAATAACTTCCTATACAGTGTGTACATAAAGTAATGTAACTTGCTAATATTTCGATTTCCGTTAGGTTTACAAAAAAAATGTTGAATAAAAGTTTTTTCAAATAATCCAGACCATCTGCATAAGTCGATTAGAAGTTGCTCCACAACAACTTATTAACATATTTTTTTTAATAGTTTACCACATATATATTTTCAGTTTTTCATAATCTATTACATTACGAATACAACCGTCAAGACCATATAATTCTAATCTCATTTGTTCTACGTTTATTGAGAAAAATAATTTACGGGAACGTTTTTATTACCAAAATAACTAACAGGAACAAATAACTAATCTTATTTAATGAGATGTTCAAATTGACTTCCTTCTTCTATTTTACAGTATCTAAGTCGATTATAAAAAGCTGATATGGTATTAGGCAATTGCTGATTTGTTATTTGATGAGGTGTTAACAGTATTCTATTTCTCAGTTCATCCATATTATCAGGTTTTGTCTTGTACACAATGTTTTTCAGGTATCCCCAGAAGAAATAGTTCAAAGGCGATAAATCGGGAGATCTGGCTGGTCACTCAATTGTGCCCCTTGTTCCAATCCACCTATCTTGGAAAACTTCATTTAAGTAATTTCGAACAGCAACACTAAAGTGTGGTGATGCACCATCCTGCTGAAACCAAGTGTCATTAAAATTGTTACCAACTGCATTTCTTATTTCATGAACTATTTTTTTTTATTAAAATTAACGTGCTCGGCTACTATGGCCACTTGCACAAAACGATTACATAGCTATATAAAATACAATGAATTCATATATAATGGATTTGTTAAATTTTGTTATAAAGCTGCACATCTTTGAGGAATTTCAGTAGGCTGTTAATTTGCTCCGGATTATTTAGCATATATCGTAGGCTTGATGAGAGGTGATACTGTTGTCTCCTGGCTGAGAATTGGTGACATTCAGTTAAAATGTGTTTTATTGTCAAATATGTTTGACAGCTTTGACAATATGTTCGGTTGCTGGATGTCATCAGGTAACCATGAGTTAGCTTAGAATGTCCGATACGTAGTCTCCTTATTATGGCTAGATCTCGCCTTGGTAGTTCTCTAAGAGCATGAAGAGGGCTATTGATTGATGGCTGTATTTCATGTAAAAATGAACAGTTTTTATCCCAGTGCTGTTGCCATATCATTTTCGTTCGTTTTTTGATGTGGGCCTTCAAGTCTTTACATATTTGGATATTGTCAGTAATATCAGCGGATGTTGAGGCAATTTTTGCGTAATGGTCTGCGAGTTCATTGCCTGCTATACCAATGTGTGATGGTAGCCAAATTATGATAACTGATATCTTTTGGGATTTGGTAAGCTGGTGGTAAGTATTTTGGATATTTTGGGCAATTGGATGATCGGTAAATTTATTTTGGATGGTCTGGATTGAGGCTAGTGAGTCTGTGCATATAGCTACGTGCTTATTTGTTAAAGTGATGTGTTTGAGGGCTTGAAGTATGCTAAATAATTCGCCAGTATGAACGCTGCATGAGAGAGGGATAAGAGAGGAATTGATAAGAGAATGGGACGTTGTAACAGAGCATCCCACTCCTGTTTCATTTTTGGAGACATCAGTATATAGAACTAGATCGTATTTATTTGTTAGTATGATGTTATTAAAAGCTTTCATTATGAGTTCCCTTGGTGATATATGTTTGTCATATCGTGTAAGTGATGTGTTAAGCTGAGGAATAGTAACGGCCCAAGGAGTAGTCTGGGGTAGTGAGAGAAGAGTTGTTTGCAGTAGATTAATGTCATCAAGTAGCTGTGCTAACAATAATGGGATGGGTTTTATTGGTAATAATGAATGTGCGTTGTGTGATATGGGTGTAGGTCATATAAAAAGGGGGTATACGGGATTATAGGGGTTCGATGAAACGGAGGCTGCGTAAGAGAGTAGTAACTGTTGTCGTCTCAACCAAAGGGGAGGTTCATTGGCTTCGCAATAAAGGTTTTCAACGGGGCTAGATCGAAAGGCACCTAGGCATAGACGCAGAGCTGTATTGTGTATTGGGTTTAAGAGGTTAAGATATGTTTTAGAAGCTGACATATAAATGTAGCAACCATAATCTAGTTTGGATCGTATAAGCGATCTATATACTTTAAGGAGGGAATTTTCGTCGGCACCCCAATGAAAATGTGAAAGAGTTTTGATTATGTTGAGTCTCTTACTACACTCACCTTTTAATTCTAATAGATGTTGTTTCCAGGTAAGTCGTGAGTCATATGTTATTCCAAGTATTTTGCAGTGACCAACTACAGGGATACATATGTTGTTAATCATAATACGAGGAGATGGGGTAGGGAGACGTCGGCTGAATTTAATGATTTTAGATTTTATGTGAGATAAATATAAACCTAGGTGATTGGTTCTGTTGCCAAGGGTATCGAGAGCAGATTGAATTAGCTTCGAAGTGGTGGAGACAGAACGTCCGTGGCAGTATATTATTAAATCATCTGCATACAAAACATGTCTAATGGGTGAATGGAGACCAGAGCATAAATCATTTATCACTAAATTAAAGAGTGTCGGACTTAACACCGAACCCTGGGGAACCCCATCCGATTGGCTGTAAGATGATGAGAAAATTCCATTAACTAAGACTCTGTACGATCGTGACGATATGAAATTTTGGATGAAGTGAAATATGTTGCCGTTGATGTTGTGAAGGGTTAGTTTGTTCAGAATAGAGTGTCTGCTAATTGTATCAAAGGCACCTTCAATGTCAAAAACAGCGGCAATACATTCTTGTTCAATGCATCAGAGATATGACTTTGAAGAAGTACTAGGTTGTCATGGGTTGATCGATTTCGACGAAATCCTGACTGCTCTTTGGCAATAATATTATGTTTGTAAAAGTACCATAAAAGCCTTTTGTTAATCATGTTTTCAAAGATCTTGCACATGGTACATGTTAGTGATATTGGTCTGTAAGCACTGGGTGAGGTAACTGCTTGATTTGGTTTTTTAATGGGTATTATAACCGAGGTTCGCCACTGGTTGGGGAATGTGTTGGAAGTCCAAATTAAGTTGTACATTTCAAGAAGTTTTCGTTGGCCTTCCAAGGATAGTTTTTTTATAAAAATATAAGGAATATCGTCAGGGCCAGAAGCAGTGTTCTTGCAGGATTGAATGGCCGTAGTTAGTTCTGTGAGAGAAAATGAAGAGTTTAGATAAGTGATGTCTTGAGTTGTTATAGTAGAAGATAGAGGAGGGGTGGCAATCAATGGTTCAAGTAGGGTGGGATTGATTTTGCTTCTGAATTTCTCAAAAAAATGTTTGGCCAGAGTTTCACCAATTTCTTGATTCTCACTGATTACAGAGTTGTTAGATATTATGTTGGCTATTTTAAGGCTGGTACCATTTCCTTGAATTTGTCTAATTTTTTTCCAAAGAACAGTAGGGTCAGTATTTTCATTGATTGAGGACACATAGTTTCTCCAAGATTTTTTACTTTGCTTTATGGTATATCGAGTCTTGGCTCTAGCTTTTTTCAGTTTTAAGAGATTTTCTTGGCTCTTGTTTGTTCGATAGTTTTTAAGTGCTAACTTTTGTTCATCTACAGTAATTTGGCATGATGTATTCCACCAGGGAACTGTTTTTCGTTTGTGTGAAATAATATTTTTCCCAATATGCGTATTGGCAGCTGAAAGTAAGGCGCTTGTAATTAACGACATGTTATTGTCCATATTGTCGGAGAACGAAAGGGTGGATAAAGAGGTATCTGTTTGGGTTGTGTAACTGTTCCAGTCAGCATTGTTTAGGCGCCAGTAGCTCCTGGTTAAACTTTGTTGAATATTGGGTTGATTGGACGATATGAAAATGGGAAAGTGATTGCTATCGTAAAGGTCATCGGCAACTTGCCAAGTTAGTAAAGTAGCAGATTTTGGATCACTGAAGCTGAGATCTATAGAGGAGAGAGTTCCGGATGAAAAGTGTACTGGAACCTGTATTCAATAGGTAGGAATCTGTGCAATTAATTACTCTTTCAATAGTTTTACCTTTGCCGAATGTATAGTTGGATCCCCACATAGTGTTGTGGGCATTGAAATCCCCTACTAGTATATATGGTGTGGGAAGTTGATAGATAAGGTTTAATAGTTCTGTTTCTTTAAGTGGGTGATTAGGTGGAATATATATGCTGCAAATAGTGAGCTTATTAGGGTACCAGGTGGTTATAGCAATAGCCTCAAGATCTGATGTGAGTGGGAGGTGAGATGAAAATAGTTCGCTTGAGATAAAAATTGATGTGCCACCACTGGCACGATTACAGTCGGTGCGGATAAAGTGATATCCTTCAAAGTTTTTTAGCTTGGGAAGCTTGGATATTTTGGAATTGGTTTCTTGAAGGCATATAATATCAGGCTGTTCTTCGACAACTAGTTGCTGGATTCTTTCTAATCGAGGAAAGAATCCATCGCAGTTCCATTGAATTAGTTTGAAGGTGGATATTGACTTAGATGTGATAAGGGTGGCTGTAAGGATTTTTGCGGGTAGGAGAGCGGCGTATTGGATTCGTCATCAGTTTGATATTCAGAGGAAACGCTTATATTATCAGAGACCTCAGGATTCATTTGTTGTTTAATTTTTTTCCTCATTCTTGTGAGGAGGTTTTTGAGAGACCTTTCCTTCGTTTCGGAGTAAAGAAGCTATAAGTCATTTAGTAAACCTTGGGTGTTTGAGGTGAAAATTAGAGATTCCTTGAGAGGGTCTATATTTCCATGTGTATTTTCTAAGAAAGCTGTGAACTGGGTTTCTGTAAGAGTGAGGTCCGATGGATTTTTTCGTAAATGGAGCATATTGCATTTTGAGTGCTGGGTGTTAATTTATGTTGATCGGATATTATTGTTTTGGATTTTTTCGTTAGATGTTTAGTGGAGGTATTAGGATTAGTATATGAAGGGGGAAGCATTTGATTCATTGTTGGTTCAGGTGTGATTTCCGGTGTAAGTTGGAGAGGGGTATCAACATTGCTATCAGTAGATATGGCCCCTTTTTGTCCATGAGTTATAGGTGTTGGTATTTGTGTTGTCTCAGTTTCTTTCGGGGTATTTGGTAAAGTGAGTTGTCTGGGGTCGCTATTGGGAGAGATATTTATCGTAGACTGTGACATAGAGTTGGCCGGGGGTGGTAGGTCGTCTTGTGTTAGGGAAGGAGGGGCGTTGGTGCAGGAGTCAGCAGTATGTTCTGCTTGTTTGCATAAGAAACATTCTAGCTTGTCAGATGATACAAATATTCTATATTGTGTATTATCATGAGTAATTAAGAGAGATGTTTGCACGGAGAAGTTTTCATTGTCAGGGATAACTTAAGAAACTCTACGGAAACTCATGATGTGAGCGTATTCGTCACCTAGTGCGCCACATTTTACAAACGAAACAGGGGAGGCTAACTGTAGTCCAATATCTTTTAGAGCTTTTTCAATTATGGAATGGGGAATGGTGGGAGATACATTGGATATGAGAATACGTTTTGCAGGCGTAATAAGTCTTCGGATAGGGATAATTGTGGAGTTGATGGAAATGCTTTTATGAGCATTGAGAAGATCATTGACGATACTACTCGAGGACAGATAAATACATACACGGTTATTTGAGATTCGGGACGCAAATGTAATATTTTTGGGAGTAACCATATCCCCTACAGCTTTAACATACTCAAAAAGAACGGCGTTGGGAATAGCATGAAAGATAATGGCTTGATCCCTATTTGGAAAAGTTGGAGGTGGAGGTTTAGACAGGGCTGCAGCAACATATGATTTTGTGTGGTTTGTTGTGTTAAGCTGTGATGACGACATTTGATTTTGGTTGTTATTGGAGTTCATTTTTGTGAGCGGTCCTGGTTGCCAAAACCACTTCACATTAAACTTGTTAATGCAACAGACGTCCCAGTAGGACTCCGTGGATAGTGTAAAAGGAATATATCAGTTACCTGGTGATTGTAACGCTACGCCACTGGAGAGTTTAATTGTCCAACTGACTAACAGAAATAATTCATAGTTTATAAAACCATAACACTAATTGATTGTTAATTATCACATGTTGATTATTATTTACACAGTATTATCATAAAAACTATTGATAATACTAAAGAAAACACGTAGAAAACGTTAAAAGGCTGTCAGAGTAGCAGTTAATTGGCTGAACTATTGACACTCATGAACTATTTGATTTCTTAATAAATCTAAATACTTTGGTCCGTTCAAATTGCCTTCTACAAAGAATGGTCCGATAAGTGGTGCCGATAATACCTGCCCAAACATTAATTTTTAAAGGTCTTTGTGTTCTATGGTCCCCATCCACCTAGAATTAGTATCACTCCAATATCTACAATTGTGGCGATTAACTGTACCATTTAACATAAACGTGGCTTCATGGGAAAATACTATCTTACTTGTAAAATGAGGGACTGCATCTACCTTTTGCATTATAGTTTCACAAAATTCTATTCTGTGGTCATAATCATCTTCAGATAATCCTTGTAATAGAGTTACTTTATAAGGATGAAACTTATTTTTCTTAATAATGTTAAAGACGGATCCCACACTAACATCATTTTCTAATGCAGTTTTTCGAATGGATGTAAAAGGATTTTCTTCAAAAATTTTGCATAACGTCCAAGGATTTTTCATCATTAGTTACGGTCTTTGGTCGACCAGTTTTAGGGCGATTTTTAGTTGAACCCACTTCTTCAAAAAGTTTCACAATCCTCCAAACTGCTGTTTTGGTAATTTGGTTGCGATTTGAATACATATCATTAAATAAGTGAGCTACCTCATCATAAGTTCTTTTACGATCACCGTAACCTCTCATTATAAGAATCATTATTCTTTCCTGTTCGATAAACATACTTAAATTTTAAAAGCAACTAATTACAATAAACACGTTTCACTAATGACAATGTGAAATAATTCATGACATTTAAAAACAATTAATGACAGAAAGACCTACTACTTTTTTGACATTAACAATTTTTTTATAATTTTAGATTCAAACCAATGTAACTTTGGAATTATTAAAGGTAGAATTATGCTGTCTTGACGGTTATATTTGTAATTTAATAGATTATGAAAAACTGAGAATATATACACGGTGTACTATTTAAAAAAACATGTAAAGCTATTTTGTAGCACCGGTGCACCTTGCATACTTCTAATCGACTTGTGCAGCTGGTCTGGATTATTTGAAAAAACTTTTATTCAAAATTTTTTTTGTAAACCTAACGGAAATCGAAATATTAGCAAGTTACGTTACTCTATGTACACACTGTATATAGTTCGATTGGTAGTTAAAATCTACACTCGCACATGGTTTCGAATTAAGCCCTTGCTGTCCAAGCACCGATACTCGATAGGTCGATAAATTGTGCATCATAATCACTATCGATCGTCCGATCAGTAATAATGTAATATTAAAGATGCTTTCAAATAGGACGTAGTTATTCATCATAGTTCATAATTAACTAAAGGTGTGTTTTTTTTCAGCAATACACTGCGGTTCCACAAACCCCATTACATACAAATAAAATGTTGAAAGAAAGTGTTGAGATTTGGCCGGAAGTGCAAGAAGAGATGACCCGTTCGTTAGCAACGATGCGAGTAGACTATGACCAGGTGCAGATCAAAACATTAGAGAATTCCAATAACCCCCTTCTCAATAAAAGACGTAAAAAAATTGTAAATTCCGAGAAATTGTGAATAATGTGGTTAATCTTTTGTCTACAATTATGCCATGGTATTATTCATAGTGTTTTAATATATTCCCTTGGATCTTAAATAATAGCTTAAGTGCATTTACAAAAACTATTACTTATTTTAAAACTTAAACAAAAATTGATGCATTATGTCGATTACCTTCGGTTATAAACTATACTTATAGAATAATGATTTTGAACTAAATAGTTTATTTATATTCTCATAACTTTTTGCGTTATGAATATTATACAGCACGAGTGCCCTTAAAGATATAGATAAATTTACATCCAATTTTGTGGGATAATCAGGTTAATGCTTTATTAAAATATTTTTAGTAGTGTGTTTTTTTTATATAGGTGATTTACATATATTTCACTTCCAAACCATCCAATTTTTAAAAAAAACAAGATATGCAGTGGAAAGCGTTGCAACAGGGATTTCGCCTACCAATACTAAAAAAATAAACCGATTTTATAATCTATAATAATAATAGTTTTAGTAATGGAATAGCTAGTACAGCTCGTTTTCAAATATCGTAATGGAAAACACGTTTTCAAAGCAGAGACAAAAAAGCTTTAAAGTATAGTAAAAACCAAATAAATTTGCCTTTACGTCACCAAGGTCGTAATTCTATTGCATGTGTGGCTAGATTTCTATAGAGAACTGTATACACTTAAGTTTGTTCAACAATCGCTTCTAAAAATAACTCAATCAATGAAAACAGTAAGTAACATTTGTCAAACAGAGAAAAAAAACAGGTGAACAGTTTGAGTCTGTTAATTTCCACATTTCATGAACAATCTGACAATGCTGCAAATGTGTATAATGATTAGATTGAGAGTAATACTGAAGCTAATAATACACCTGAAATTAAAAAAATCTGAGCAAGCAATTTCTAGCTTCATTAAAAAGTCGAGACCGTTATGGCAGAATTTATCAAAAATATAACCTATGTTCGATACTTTTGTTGCCAACTGCTTAAAGCAAAATATGTAAAAGTAAAAAACATCCGAATGCGTAAAATGCACTGCTATGATAGCTGTAAAATATGCATTTAAAAGCTATGCATGCAGAGTAAGAAATCCTGTTTTAGTTAAATAGAAAATATAATTAATGTGAGAAGTACAAAGGAATTAATACCTTAATTAACGTTACTAGGTCGATTATGGTCGCGTTAATCTCAACGTAGCGCTACCGGAGCTATAATCGATTTCCTGCTGAACGCGTGTTTTGTCAACTGATTGATGTGAGCGCTATGGTAGCAGTCGCCATTTTTCCCATCAGAATTGAAATATGCTACGCTACCGATCAGTGATGCATTAACTGTCATTTATGACAAATATGTGAATAATAGTATATTATTCAACAAGCATATAATGATGGCTATTATTCACGAATGGTGCGTTTATGTCGCGAGCCGCAGGCGAGTGACATAAACACCTGAGTTATTATATGCGAGTAGAATACTATATTTTGTCCACGACTATTAATTACTTACTTGTTATTACATTTTTTTTTCGATTTTTCTGGCAGTACATTTAAGGAGACTATTTGTGCTGCTTCTCTTATGTTTGGCGGGGTAACATTCAATTCACTGTCTGATTCACTTCCCATATTAAAATTTCTAGTAATATAAATGAAACAACAGTATAGTTATTGAAATTAGCAATAAATATACAATAAAACCTCACTTTTGCTTTTGACATATATCATACACACTAATAAAAAACTGCATATAAAACGATCTACTCGTATATATTCAACAGCTTGATAACCCATCATATATATCTTCGTAGCCTGATGGTTTACGGCTCTGACTTGGTTAAATGAGGAATTTTAGACATAGGATCGAATCCCCGCCGCGCTGAAAATTTTTTAAAAAGTATATTGTGTCATTTGTATATTAATCTTCAATATAATTATGTGTCATGTGACCTTTTCATTATCCACACCTATTATTCACTGGTGCATAATGTACGTCATTATACTTGAAGAAACACACATAAAATGTAAAAATTATCAAATAGTCGTGGACAATAGTATATTATTCAACAAGCATATAATGATGGCTATTATTCACGTATGGTGCGTTTATGTCGCGAGCCGCAGGCGAGTGACATAAACACCTGAGTGAATAATTGCCATTATATGCGAGTAGAATACTATATTTTGTCCAAGACTATTAATTACTTACTTGTTATTACATTTTTTTTCGATTTTTCTGGCAGTAAATTTAAGGAGACTATTTGTGCTGCTTCTCTTATGTTTGGCGGGGTAACATTCAATTCTCTGTCTGATTCACTTTCCATATTAAAAATTCTAGTAATATCAATTAAACAACAGTATAGTTATTGAAATTAGCAATAAATATACAATAAAACGTCACTTTTGCTTTTGACATATATCATACACACTAGATAAAAACTGCATATAAAACGATCTACTCGTATATATTCAACAGCTTGATAAACCATCATATATATCTTCGTAGCCTGATGGTTTACGGCTCTGACTTGGTTAAATGAGGAATTTTAGACATAGGATCGAATCCCCGCCGCGGTGAAAATTTTTAAATAATATAATGTGTCAGTTCTATATTAATAATCTTCAATATAATTATGTGTCATGTGACCTTTTCATTATCCACACCTATTATTCACTGGTGCATAATGTACGTCATTATACTTGAAGAAACAAACGTAAAATGTAAAAATTATCAAATAGTCGTGGACAAACATATTAAATGACGTAGCATATTTTTGTTTGAGGATATTTTACACCTTTGTATCTTGAAAATGAATAAACACCACTGGGAACTATTAAACTAAATTGAAATCGCAGATGAATAATTATTGCAGTCATGTCAAATAAAATTAGGTTATGGAGTTATATCAAGATTAGAACGTTCAGCAGAATTAAGAAATGATGGATTACCTACTCTGAAAATCGTTACCTGATCAACTTTGTTGGGATGAACGCGACCTATGTGACTGTTTTCCACCCACTACCTCGGTCGCCGTCGGAGAGGGGTGTCGTTTGCGACCTCTTGTTGATATAACATAAGTATCACCAGGGGCGGCCGTAGTGTATATTGGTTACATTAGGTATTTTAAAAGCTATACAGGGTGTTTTCAAATGACACTTACAACGTTTGCATGAAGATACCTCTCATAAAACTGAACAAAATAATATAAGGAATGAGGGGTCCAGCTCATTTACTTTTCGAGATACGGGGTGTTGAAGTTATGAAAAATTAAATGTTTTCATTTGATAACTTTAAAATGGATGGATAAATTGATTTGACATTTGGCAGGTTGTTTTAAAATGTAAAAAGGCATATTTTGATGGAAAAACAATTTTCAATTCTTGATCCAGTGGTGTACATTTAGAAAAATATGTCACCTTTCCCCTCCCATTTTTTACGCCACTGGCATTTGAAGCAATTTTTATTCAAATTTGTATTCCTTAATGGTTTTCACGTGAAAAACGCATAACCTTTACATATCAAAAGATGTATAGTTTTCAAGATATTTAATGTTTTCATGAAGTCTGCAAGATCACTGTTTAATAATGAAATAAAAAAATATTTTTCTTGTATCTTTTTTAATGACTACCAAACTAGTTATGGTTAGAATATGTAACAAAAACTATTCTGTGAAACAGCAATGCAGCCAACAAATCACAAGAGATGTTCAAAATTTTGTCCATTTGCATTTAAACATAAACATAACAACGTTTTCTCATTGAAAATCGCATATTTTGGAAAGGCTCTGGGTGATTACCGTAAATAATTTCTGTAGCTGCATGGATTCTTGCTATCAGTTCCTCTTCTGTTTCTACTATTGTATCGTAGACAAGGGACTTCATGTAACCCCACAGAAAGAAGTCGATAGGATTTAAATCCGGTGACCTCGCAGGCCACATATTGGGTCCACCTCGGCCTATCCAGTTGTTTCCGTAATGTTGGGTTATAAGTTGTTTGGCCGCAATCTCCTGTCAATTTGAGCAAATGTTGTGTGAGATGGAAATCTAGGTCGATTTGGCTATCTTTCTCTATACAAGCGCTCGGAACGTCTACCATATTTTCTGGCTTCCCCGAATATTAGCTGCATATCAGCCATTTCTTCAAAAGTGTAATCCATCGTATGAAAGTTGCACAAACAAATTTAATCACAAATGATTTATTTGGATTTTGACGTAACAAATTGACATTTATCATTTCATCATTGACAGCTACAGCCTACTAGACAATAGTAGAAACGTAGGAGGAACTGATAACAATAACCCATGCAGCTACAGAAATTATTTACGGTAATCACCCAGAGCCTTTCCAAAATATGCGATTTTCAATGAGAAAACGTTGTTATGTTTATGTTTAAATGTAAATGGACAAAATTTTGAACATCTTTTGTGATTTGTTGGCTGCTTTGTGAAAAATTATGTATATTGCTCAAATTTGTAACTACCTATGTTATTTTTTATTGTCATCAATTCTTATGTTAATAAAATCACAAGTTTGGAAAAGTATTTTCAACAATGTTTTAGATGCATTGCTGTTTCACAGAATAGTTTTTGTTACATATTCTAACCATAACTAGTTTGGTAGTCATTAAAAAAAAATACAAGAAAAATATTTTTTTATTTCATTATTAAAAAGTGATCTTGCAGACTTCATGAAAACTTTAAATATCTTGAAAACTATACATCTTTTGATATGTAAAGGTTATGCGTTTTTCACGTGAAAACTATTGAGGAATACAAATTTGGATAAAAATTGCTTCAAATGCCAGTGGCGTAAAAAATGGGAGGGGAAAGGTGACATATTTTTCTAAATGTACACCACTGGATCAAGAATTGAAAATTGTTTTTCCATCAAAATATGCCCTTTTACATTTTAAAACAACCTGCCAAATGTCAAATCAATTTATCCATTCATTTCAAAGTTATCAAATGGAAACATTCAATTTTTCATAACTTCAACACCCCGTATCTCAAAAAGTAAATGAGCTGGACCCCTCATTCCTTATATTATTTTGTTCAGTTTTATGAGAGGTATCTACATGCAAACGTTGTAAGTGTCATTTGAAAACACCCTGTATAATATACGACTGTATAATAAAAAGGATCATTAAGTCAATATAAAACAACCAAATTACAAATTTATGCAAATAATTATTTATCCTCATTAGTGTCAACTTGTCAGTTGGTGGACTTGCCCTATTCATGATTATCGCCATGTCATACAAAAAAAAATAATAGCGAATTGGACTAGTGCGCACTGAAACCACTCTCTCTTGGTGCTGGTTGCTTGACCGACAGTTCTGCACTCGTTTTGAAAACATTTATGTTCGTCTCGCACATGCACCAATTTAGTGCGGTCCTGGTGAGAGTTTGGCTAGCTTGCACTCAGGGCGGTTTTTTAGCACTCTGTGAAAAATTTTAGAACTGTGCTGCTAGTACAGTTCTAGAGGAACAATCCCAGTCGAATCAACGTCGGTTTAAGAACTGCTCTGGTGTGGATCGCATTTCTTTAGTGTCGCTTAGTAACTCCACCGGATCAGAGTTGGAGCAATTTTTACATGGCACTGAGAAAATGCGAATTGAACTGGGGTAGGCCGTGCACTCGGATCGTGCTACCCAGTCGAATTCGCTATAAGGCTAGGGTACGAGAGCGGTATTTAACGACCATTAGAGGCATTGCGGTGAAAAAAACTACTTAGAATGGACGATTTGTCAATTTTTCCGTTTGAGTTCGTTCTTCTTGTCATACTTGAATTTGAATCGGTTTCGAATTGAACCATTTTAGATGAGAAAAGTTCGTTAAATTAAACTATTATTATAATTTTACCGAAGTTTTATCCCAGGGTACAATACCTGGGAGACTACAAGATAGAAGAGGAAGGCTTGCCTCAACTAAAGGCTATGGATATACTAAAATTCCTTCAAGGAATTTGACTAAAAACTAAGTTGAAGGATACAAAATAGATACTGAATGAATATACAGAGTCTGGGACCCATTCACCAACTTTTTGGTTAGGTGGTTCCGATTGGTTTCTTTACTAACACTTTGCCGTAAGTAGGGGGACCTTGACTAAAAGTTTGCCCCAGGCCTGGGTCTCAGTGAATGTTCACCCAAGTTTTCTATCAATTTTATCAAATGAGTATGGAAAAATTACTAGTACCAAGTATGGCAACACATGAATTTTGGTATACAATTACGAATTTAACCGTTATGTGCATTTAAAAAAAAAAGATATCTTTTCTTACACATAAACCAAATTTGTTGTTTTCCTAAAAATTAATTTATGCCAAAACTCTATACAGTCAAGTAGGTACTGAATTAAACATATCATAACACACTTATGTTTTTTATTTCACTTAGAGATGCAAATTTTACTTACAATTTTTAGATATATATCAGTCAATTTAAAAACAAAAATCTAAGGACTAGATAAACTTTGGACAAAAAAAAATACCTGGCGAAAAAATGTATACAGTAATTTCTAGAGATTTTTCGTTATACAACAGCATTTAAAAACAGAACGAGATTCCAATTGATATCTTAAGTTATTCTATTCGACAGCTCGCTGGTATAAATCAACTTAATCACAGTAATATGTAGGAAATTAAGAAGTATGGAATGACTAGATCCAATCCAGGACACAATTATGTAAACACATCTTTGATATTTTGAAACTGTCTAATGGCGAGATCCACCGGTAACTGAAATTTGAATCCTGACAATGTATCCAAACTTCGAAGGCTATCCTGGAAACCTTAAAAATAAAAACAACTAAAATGTGTAATAGAAATTATTGTGTGATTCCAGCCTGAATTTCAATATGTTATAAACTATATATTTAATGCAGGTTTCAAGACTCTTCCATTACATTCCTAAAAATACTTTATAGTCACAAGTAGAATTTAGGACCTATATTACCAACATTATACAGATTCGGCAAATAATTATGTTCCATGTGCCATTCTGTGAGGAATAGAGGAAGCTATAGAATAACAGAGACAATGTCTAGAAAAGTGGGCAATTCGTGGAGGGGAGTAAGCTGTTCTCTCTTGGACATATATAATTCAATTTATAGTGTTTGCTGCTGCTCCTATATGAGATTCTACATACGGAAGATAAATATTTGCCGAATCTATAAAAAGTACCAACATTATTTTGCCCTGATTAGTTCCAGAGGTCACCTACCAAGCAGAGCAGTGGAAAATGTTTCGACATACATCCTTTTAATCTTCATGATTAGTCAGTTTTATTTAAAAAATCTTCCTGGAAATATAATATATATTGAAATATTAGTCATATCACTTTGTAACCTTTAAAAAGTCATTTTTCAAAACTACACTTGACATGGAAACTAAGTTTCTAAACAACAAAATGATTTCATAAAAACAGTGAATTGTTAAAGATATTATAAAAAAGCATGAAAATAAATGTGGTACTTAAATTTATAACATTTTATGGTTGAGTCCAAGGTTGGTGTCTTATATCGTTTATGGCTACATTTCTATATCTCACCTGTTTTGGCAAGGTAACTCCAAGGCTGATAATACATTTTTATGAGATGGTTGCAAGTAAATATTAAAGTCAACCAAGGTACAAGTTTGTTTGCACTAAAATAAATAATATTACTTCCAATTTAAAAATTTAATGTTACATTTACTTACTTGAGGGCAGCACAAATGAAAGCTTTAAAATGAGAATCAGGACTTCTTTTGTAGGGAGTATGTGTTGATATAATACTGCCAATACAACATAGCATATTCTGCTTGTTAGAAGATGGTGATGCACCAGCTATATCCAAATTGAAACTTTGTGATAGTTTCCTTGCTGGAGTAGAATTAAATTTTTCACCATTTTTCATCTTATAATATTCTAGAATGATCTCCCATGCATGAATCTGGGAGTCACTTAATGAGTTTCTACGAGGGAAGCAGCCAATCAAAGGAACTAGGCTGTTACTGTGGGGAGCATAAGCTCCATGTTGCATAAGATCTCTTATACAGGAAGCCAAATATTTTCTCACTGCTGTAGTTATTTTAACATTACATGATACACTTTGAGATTCAGAATCACTACTATAATCACCATCTTGATCTTTTCTGAATTCACTTTGTTCAGCCAATTCTTTAACTCTTGCAATGGCCATTTCCAGCTTTGCCCTAAGGTCACTAAAAAAAGGAGTGTATTTAATAGATAGATATAACAATATCATTTATTCAAATAAAAAGAATGGATGACATAAATATCATAAGAAAGATAATAGTAACACTATTAATTCGGAAATTTTAACAATAGATGTACTTACCCCCAATGATTGATTTTCATAGAATGTTTTAAATCATTTTTGGTAAAGTGCTGTGGTTTACAACCAAGTTGTAAAACAGCAAACATCTGTAATATGGTAGCAGTTCTTTGTATCAGACCAATTGCACTTTCTCTCTTGTAAGGTTGTTTAAGAGAGTGATAGGAACATCTACAAGAACATTTGGAATGTTTTGTATCAGTCTGCAGATAACCAATAAACCTTTCTAAATCTGCTATCTGAGTTTTTAATTGTGCCACCAAATGTTCTTTTATTTTCAAAGGACTCACAAGTTGGTCAAATGCCATATTTATCTGTTTACAAACATCTGCTTGAGACATCTAAAATATCACAATATTGTTGGTGCTAACAAATACCAAAACTTATCCACACATTTTACCTGATAAAAACTCTGTTCATCAAGTTCTAAATTAATTCTAGTCTTCAATTCGTTCAAAATGATTCTTTGTCTCTCAACCAACATATCTTGAGGAATGCCAGCTTCTCCATTTTCAAATGCATATTGCTCTAACTCTCGCAACTGAGATTTAAGTTTATCAATTAATTCTTTTTGTTGTGTTCTTCTTAATCGTACAGCCTCTGCTAAGCTTGCTTCATCCATACGTTCTTTAACATGACCCACATCTGGAATCCCCCGAAAAGCAAATTCTTCCAGAGATTTTAAAAGATCTTCTCTATCTTCTTGTGGAGAATTAACCACTTGTCGTAAACGGAATTGAACCTGAGCAAAATGTGTTGTCAATGCAAATAAGGATGAATTAAGTAGCTCTTGCTCATCTTCCAGGGTTCTGATTTTCTCCAGTGCATGTCTAAAAAAATTATTAATGTTGATAAATATATAATGTCGTTGCTGTACAAGCAAATCCTCCAAAAGGATATTGAAAGCATCGGTTTTGGCTCCAATGAATAAATAATATTATTGGCAAATAACTAGATATCTTCAATTTAAGTTATTTAATTGTTTAGTTTCCTTAACGAAGACTTACTGATCCTGTTGTTCATAATCATCAAAATGTTTAAAATCACTTTCTATTTCTTCATTCGGTGCCCCAAGTGGATCCCATCGTTCTCCAGTTGGTTGTTCTTCCAATGAATATTCGGATAGTCCTACATCCATTGCCAAACGTTATGTATTGAATTTGATTTATACTTGATTTATGATCAGAACATTTTTATAATTTTTCGTTATACAACATTAGGTGGCAAGCAGATAACATTCTAGGCATTTGTGTCTCTGTTTGTGTATAAAATATTAGTGATGTCAAATTACCATTTGTCAACTAGAAATGTCAACCAACTGACAATTGACAATACCCCTGCGGAAGAACAATTATTTGGTTAGATTTGTAGTTTGGTTGTTTAGTATTGATTTAATGATCCTTTTTATTATAAACAGTCATATTCATATAATATATTATAGCTTTTAAAATACCTAAGAAATTAAAACAACGTCGAAAAAAGCACTAAATAAAAATCAAATAACTATTAAGAACCACGTGTTGAACAAAGAACGCTTGTTTATCATCAGATGTTGTATATTCCATGTCAGATTCCTTAGGGCATGACGTCACGTGAACTAGCCTATTTCGCCGAGAATTTCAAGGCGGTTTCTGCGGCTAGATTTAGTGGAGTCTGGCCAAGAGATAATATACACAAGGTCTGGCCTGGGACTCTGCACATTATAGAATTCTACCAATGCTTTTCTACAGTATTATTATATTACTACTATTATTCCAGTCGATAGCATTCGAAAGTCTCACTCTGTATAGAATACCACCTGCATAATGTCGATAGTAGAATTATAGTGTGCAGAGTCCCAGCGGAAAATGGAAAATGTTATTATAAAATGCAATTCTGTTATTATACGCGATGGAAGCTAATAGTGGGTGATCTGTGGCATAGTAATAAGCCCAGTCATTAAAAAGAAGAATCGATTATTTTAAAACGAATGACTGTTTTTATTTTTCCAATAACATAATATATATAAAAATATAAAATGTATTTAGGTAGGATGTAGGATGTAGGATATGAACCACAGATAATGATATGAACGAACTATTAGGACAACAGATAGTATTTGGTTTAGTTTGTCTAGAGCAATATCTTTGGTCTAGAGCAACACAAAGCCTAGTCAGTCTGTAATAAAAAAATCACCGACAAGCGATGTGAAGTTATTTTTATTACCTATATACACTGACTTACGAAATAGATTGGGTGGTGATACTAAATCAAGAAGAGTCTATTTTTTTACTTTGACTTTAGTGAATGAAAATAAAACCAATTTAACCATATCTGACTAAATGTCCGATATTCGACAGTTTTTCAGGAACTAGATAGGTATCTAGCTTTACTATCAACTCACATAAGCAGCAAATAATATTTTATAAAAAAACAGGACCTTGTGTATATTATCTCTGAACAGGACTCACAAGTATACCTACAAAAATGCGATAAGAATGTTGTGGTTCCCATTATACCTATAAAATAAATGCAATGCTTATATCATGGACTTGGGACTTGTTAATATTAGTCACAGTGAATTTGTGAATTTTTTGTTTAAATTTTAAAATTCTAAAAGGGTTGGTAGATGTTATTAAAAAATATACGATATAGGTACATAGCAATACATAATATATACCTATACATAAATATAAGAAATAGTGAAATTTAATTAGAATGGATGCCCCCCTTTATAAGAATTGTTTGCGCACTCGCTTTTTTTGAGATTGACAAACAGGGTCGTTGCCATTACATGCTTCAAGAGACCTACACCATACTGGTTAGCGCACGGTAGTTCGTTTCTTTCTCTTTCAAAGATAATAATTAAATAAGAGTGATAGTGAAAAATTTCACGATTTCATCAAAATTCCGTTATGTATACATAACGAACAAAGAAGGCAATGAAGCGCAGCAAAATCAAGTCAGAATCATTCTATAACGGGACCACGGCCTGGGTGCCAGGTAACAACCAGAGATAATATACACAAGGTAACAACTAAGAGAGTATAAACGGTACAGTGAAAAGAGAGAGATAAACACAAACAGAAAATAGAGATATTTTGATTCGATGTAAACAATCAAGTAGGTATAAACTACTGCTTTTCTGTCTTATCGGTATTTGTTAGAACTATTTTTGTCGGCGGTGTATTTAAAATACCTAGATGTGTCGCCTTAAAATTTTAGTAATATTAAATAAATACCTATTAAAAATCATATGAGAAGGTATTAAATTTGTAATGTATTAAAATTAACGTTCACAAATTTTTTTATTGGGTTATTTAATATTCATGAACGTACTGTTTTTATGTTATCACCTCAAAAAGTAATGCTAGAAGATAGAGAACAAAGTCGTTAGTGGTCAAGCGTATTAAGGTGTATGTAAAATAATATTTTATATGTTAATTTTTGTGAATAAAATTTATTAATCTTTAAGTAAACCGCCAAAAATATAGTTTATATGTTGTACGTTCAGGCAACGAGGCGCTGGTGGGCTGCTAACTGTTTACATGGAATAAAAATATCTGTTCTTGTTTATCTATCAGACAAGTAGAGAGAGGTAGATATATTTCACGCTTGCGTACTTGCCGATGTAGGTACTAATAGTGATAATTTAGTCTAGCGGCGTCGAAAACATTTTGATTTGACGTGTAGTGATGTGAATCTAAAGCTTATTTTAAGTGTTTTCAACATGATATTTAAAAGCTTCTTAATTCGTAACTCGAACAATGAATTCTTTAAACAGTGATGTGAATTTAATAGTGTATATGTGTCTAGGAAATACAATGAACAGCATCTTTTATCATGTAGAAGCAGCGTGTTCCATCAACTAAAAGGATTCCGAACATTACATTATTTCAATGTATGTAGGTTACGTTCATTAAATAAGTTAATTCAAAAATGTATGCAAAAGGAAAGGGATCATCCGTGCCGTCCGATGCACAAGCGAGAGAAAAGTAAGTACTCTAATTTTAATCTTGAATTTCTTTTTACTGTCATGAACTTACTCTCCATGTTTTAAAAATAATTGAAGCAACTAGTAAACGTCTAAAATAAAATTCACAGTTCTACGTAATATCGTCTAAAATAATGTAAAAATAGGATAGTTGATCTCGAAACGATTTGTCTGTATTTACATTTAATATTGTTAATCTTGGTACATGCTATTGCTGTTTTGAAATTTTTGTAGGCCTTGATAGCTAAAGTTGTACCTGTCTTGTTTACATTTAAATATTAAACAAATACTTTGCGTTTATTTATATGTCGTGTAAATGATTATATTGGTTTTTAAATTTTTATACGAAAGCAAAAAAATTTGTTGCAGATTGGCACTTTATGTGTACGAATATTTATTACACGTTGGTGCTCAGAAAGCTGCACAAACGTTCTTATCAGAGGTGAGTTTCTCCTTACTAATTATTTATTTTATATAAAATCTTAACATTATTTTAGATCCGATGGGAGAAAAATATAACTTTAGGAGAACCTCCAGGATTTTTACATTCGTGGTGGTGGTATGTTGACATTTTTGTTGAACGTTTGTAAGGTATATTAATTTGTTAATATTTTAGCGTTTTTTGGGATTTATATTGTGCCGCTCCTGAAAGGAGGGACACTTGTGAACATTCTTCAGAAGCAAAAGCTTTTCATGATTACGTGAGTATTTTTTACTTCTCAGTTAGTATTTAGTGCGATCAATACTTCATAGTTGAAAATGTGGCAACATTGTACGAGTATACGCGTTTGACCAGGTACAATCGCACAATTCGTTATTGTAGACATTTTTTTATGTTAAATTTTTTTTCCACAATTAATTTCATAACGGTGTCTATTTTTATATGTGTTATGAAGGTGGGAAAATGTGGTGCCAAATTTGTAAGATTTTGCTTTAAAAACTTATCTTATAAAATGTTGAGTTTATGCTTGGATGACTTTGTGATTGGACGAGTAGAGAACCTTGAATTTTTATCTCTCCCGACTTCAACTTAGGATACCTGTGCTGGTCTAATTGCTCACTTCGAAAGATTAGAAAATACAGAAATGTCAATGTTTTTATTTGAATAATTCCTAGATTTTATTTTAGTGTTGTCTTGCTGATTATTACTCTTTCATTTTTTTCCCTAAACATAACCAGAAAAAAGTGCTTACTACAAAAGTTATTACTGATGAAAGATATCCAATTAGTCATAAACATTTCTCAGAAATACCTACTAACACACAAAACTATTAGCTGTTGATTGATAGGAACCTTTTAGCACATTTTTTAGAAAAAGTATAACATCAATGTTTAGTTATTCTTTGCCTTGTACCTAGTAATATTGGTTTAATGTAAACTTAAGTTTCGTGAGCGGTTCAAAGCGATATTTTGTTGAAAAATTAAATTATTTTATTGGAATTTCCGGAAGTTTCAATTCTTAAGAACTTAACCTATACATAAGTTGATAACCACTACTGCCATGGTGTTCCACATGGAGGCAAGACTTAAAAATGAATAAACCATATTATTAAAGGTACACATATCAAGGATAAGAAAGAAAACAGTTTATTCATTTTTGTTTGTATCAGTTGCAGACTAGTTTCAATGAAGTTGTGCTATTGTCAATAAGGAGTACCTAGATGTTCTTCTTCAGCATATCAAAGCTGGTCTGCGACCATAAAACAATAAGGTATATCTTTCAAGGGAGCATCAAAATGCTATTGGTCCTGGTTTCACACCAATAGTTCAACTGTTCATTATAATTCGAAGTTGTTATTTGGGGGTAACACGTTCAAAAGTTGTATACTCCAAGCATTTTTTTCTATTTTTTTTCCATATTTCGGATTTTTGATCTGCTTCGTTTTACCAGTGATGTAAATTCTTAAATGCAAGTTGAGGTGTACCTAACTGATTTAATGACTAGTGATACAAGACGTAGTTCGAAAGACATTCAAAAGTTTTTGTTTTAAACATCAGACTTGTTAACATCACGTAGTTAGGATGTAAATATTTGCATACATTATATTTTTAAATATAACTTTTGACTAAATCCTCACACACTTGAAGCGTAAAGTGATTAATTTTTAATTGAAAGTAATGGTATTTGCTTTGTATTTATCAACTTTCTTTGTGATTCAGTGAATACTATTTAAATAATAATAATAAGGCCAATAAAACATGGAAAAATGGGGGTGAAACATGAACTAAGCAATCAAGATGTGAATATTTTTAATGCAATATCAATGATACGATGCCTATAGGGCATGTACCAACTGACTGTTGACAATACCCCTGAGGAAAAACAATTATTTGGTTAGATTTTAGATTTGTAATTTGGTTGTTTTGTATTGATTTAATGATCCTTTTTATTATAATATATAGCTTTTAAAATACCTAAGCAATCAAAACAACGTCAAAAAAAAGCACTAAGTCAAAATCAAATAACTATTAAGAACCATGTGTTGAGCAAAGAACGCTTGTTTATCATCATATGTTGTATATTCCACAGATAACTGGTATATTCCATGTCAGATTCCTCAGGGCATGACATCACATGGACTTGCCCTATAAATTATTTTGCCTATATTGTCCAGAAAGTGATGTAATGTATGCAGAGGTACACAAAACATCTTTATAAACTGGCTGGCTAATACATACTATTATATAAGAAGGTCTACTTGTATATGATAAATTAAGTTCTCTCATCATACATAGCCCAGTTTCTATGAAATACAGGTTAAAGCCTAACCATTAAAATGCTAGAATGCTGGAATTTGACAAAGGGTAGGAAGTAATTGGAAAGGTAAATTGGATTACCGATAACTTGGAAGTACTGGACGAGAAAATAACAAATAAGTAATTGAGTAATATAAGAACCCTAGTTTGATAATTGACAGGATACAGTCCAAGAAAATAAAAATGTATTAAGTTAATTAAAACTTTTCCTGTTCTAAATGTTATTAAATAAAAAAGCACAATTTATTTCTTAATTTTCACCTAAGTACTGACTATTCCAAAAATGTGAATTTTTGTATTGGATAAAAAAAAATTGAATCGGGATGTGAATATGATATCATCTAGCAATTGAATTTTGTCTATTGGTCATTAATAAGGAATAATATATGCACAAGCTAGTTCATTGTATTTCCTATCCTCTTCTTACATCCCACGTCTCTGATCCCGTGTAATTAGAATTATAATACCATCTATTTAGTCCTTCAACCCCTTGACCTTGACCATAGTACGATGTTTTCGGTCTGTTATTAATAATTTGAATTTTTAAAATCCCACTATTCTATTCTGTTTAAAATACTTGGCAACAGCGCGATTTCATTTGTAATCATGGCTGTAAAAGTATAGCGGAGTTTACGGTTTTAACAAAATGTGTAGATATAATCACTACTGATATCTAGAAATAAAATTGAATATCGCTGATTGTCTTTGCACTTGGATATCTAACTACCATTGGTTAATAAACTCATTTAAAATAGTTATACTGATGAAATATTAAGCAATTTTACCAAAAGTAATTTTATTTGTAGTTGTCTAAAATTATATAATTTCAGAGATTATAAACCAATAACCCTGATGATCAACTTTGTAAAGGCGACCTTACATTATGCTATTTAGGTGCAATTTTAAAGCCACACTATTTTGAAGCAATTTTTGGCTTCGTTTTACACTAAGCTATTTTCGAGATACTTTGGTTTATTTTGAATAATGCAATACAGTGTGGCAAACATATTTTTACGTTATGTTAAATAATTGTGAAACTAAATTTTCTCACAATTTTCTGGTATTTAAGATTAGAAAAGATTATAAAATGAATGAATAAGAGAATAAGAGAAAACGACAAATTCTTGTACTGTCTCAGTTATTACAACAGCAGCAGTTTTAGTAGTTTGCAGAAGAAAAAAGAAAAGGTACCTACTCCAAACAAGTTTGCTAAAATAAAAATTAATTATTACATCTATTTTATACCAGGTTATACCGATCTTCCGCGCTGCAAGACTGAGTTTCTGCTCCAATATTTTTATGGTTGGTAGCAGAGTTATTACTAAAATAATAACTAAAATTGCCTGCAAATTTCATGAAAATAGAAATTGTTCTAATTGTTTTTCTTGCTTAAAAATCGCCACAAACTAGCACACGCACATGCGCTCTGTTTATTTTGTTATAGCATGCAACTTGCATTGCACCTAAATAGCATAATGTAAGGTCGCCTTTAAGATGTCAAAATTCTATTAATCTCTTTCAACATGTTTAAGCAATGAAGTTATTAACAATATTACGATTATTATAGCTTAATTTTACAAGCTTGTAGTAAGCTTACAACTCAAGTTGTGTACTATACTTTTTCCACGATTATTTTCATTTATAAAAATATTTCGGGAACAATATTAAACATTTATTTATAATTATTAATTGTAAGCTTTTGGCAATTGTTTATAACTATACCCTATAAATTACTTTTAATTGAATTTATAATTCTATTGGCTGTTGACGTATCATTATTTATTGACTCATCGACATATCCTTCGGCTGTTGAAGATTTCTATCCGCCATGTCGTTTAAGTTCGTCTTAAACAGTGACGTGTGTACATTTCTGGTTATTCGGCTATTTGTTTATGAGCACCGTCTATTTTGTTTAATCCTACCACTTGTTTCGTACATTTATCTTTTTGATATTTAACGAAAAATGGATTTTATTTGTGGATCGCTAATTTGCTGTCAAATCCGAGGTCAAATGTCTTTAATAGGATGGTAAGGGGGCACAATAGATCTTTTAGGTCTCAGTGAATGTTACCCCAAAATACATACATACATAATAGGATGGTTTAAATTTCTTAGCAACTTCTCCAAAATAAGCCAAGAGTACGTTTTCAGACAAATGAATTTATTTGTTGTACGCCAATCCATAAATTGCTGATATAATTTTTTATACCTTCCTTAGGTAAAAGGTTCTTGGTAGTGTTCGCAGCTATCTGCATAATTTTTGGTGGTGTGCTACTAAATTCATTTTCACTATCCGATGAACTCATTTAAATTATACAGTGTGGAAACCACATATGGCATAAAATTCTTTATGTCATTATTTTAGAAAATTATAAAAAAATGCCGAGACACGTCAATTTTTGAATTGAGTTGTGTGTTATGTAAACATAAATTTAAATGTACAGGGTGATTCACGCAAGTATGCCATAGTCGGTGTTTTTTTTTTTAATAAAACACCCTGTATATTTGCATATTTTTTAAATCCTCTTAATGAACCGATTCCAACAAACTGAATAATATATGGTCAATTATGAATTATTCAGGGTGAAATTTTAAAATTAATAATTTATTACACTTGAAATATTGGTACCTACTTTTTTAAATTAGCTAAATATGGATTTATCAAAAAACTAGACTAACTAATTATTAGACGTATTTGTATATTAAACAAAACCTGCTTTGCCCATGAATTTTATCATAAATACCTAAAAATTGCCTAAAAACGCCAATAATTAGACAAAATCGGTAAATAATGTGGATTGTTTTCTATTCTGTCAGTTGTTGATGTGTTGACAGTTTATACTGAAAAAGTAAAATCTTTGTCAATCACTCTTTCCTTGTCGACATAACAATGAAATATTTAACGGAGACTCACCGAATTGAGATTTTAATGATGATCGGGTACGGGGATAACTGCAGAAGTCAAGTTGAAGTGGCAAACTTATTTAATCACAGGTATCCCGAATTGCCTAATATTTCACAAAGTACTGTGTCTAAAATTCATGCACAATTCAGAGAACTTGGACATGTCAAACCATTGAAAAGAAAACCACACTTCGTTGAATATGATGTGAAAGTGGATATTTTGTTAAGTGTCGGAAGAGAATCCAACTTCAAGTACACGTCAAATTGCCCGTGAAAATAATGTTAGTCATACAACTGTTCTAAGATGTCTTCATAAAGAAAAACTTCATCCCTACAAATTAACTTTTGTGCAGGAGTTAACAGAAGACGATCCATATCGTAGAATGGATTTCTGCGAAAGATTGATGAATAAGCTGAACAGAAATGAGATCGCTCTTGGTACCATTCTTTTTTCTGACGAATCAACATTCACATTGAATAGAGAGGTAAACCGACAGAACTGTAGATATTGGTCAGCGGAGAATCCTCAAAAGGTGAACGTTTGGGCCGGTATCATAGGCGACCATATTATTGGTCCTATATTTATAGATGGAAATGTGACAGCTGAAAAATATTTAAATATGCTTAGAAATTAAGTTATTCCTGCGTTGGCAAACTTATATCCCAACGCAATAGATCCTAGCTTACCAAATGAAAATGTTTGGTTCCAGCAAGACGGGGTAACACCCTATTATGCTATAATGGTAAGAACTTATTTAGATGAAATCTTCCCCAATAAATGGATTGGACGAAGAGGTACTATTGAGTGGCCAGCTAGATCGCCAGACCTTAAGCCGTTAGATTTTTTTCTGTGGGGTTATTTCAAGAACAAAGTATATGCAACACAACCAACTAGCATTGTAGACCTCAAAGACAGGATAACTACAGAAATACGGAATATTTCACCTCAAAAATTAAACAAAGTTAAGGTGGAGTTCTATAGGAGACTGTGCTATTGCCAACAACTAGGTGGAGAACATTTTGAGCATTTATTTTAATGTATTAAAATCAAATACATCAGGTATTTTATGTATGTGTTTAATAACTGTAAAAATAAAAATTTCACCCTGTATAGTTCATAATTGACCATACATTATTTAGTTTGTTGGAATCGGTTCATTAAGGGGATTTCAAAAATAAATATACAGGGTGTTTCATTAAAAAAAACCGACTATGGCATACTTGCGTGAATCACCCTGTACATTTAAATTTATGTTTACATAACGCACAACTCAATTCAAAAATTGTCGTGTCTCGGCATTTTTTATAATTTTCTAAAATAATGACATAAAGAATTTTATTCCATAAGTGGTTTCCGCACTGTATATTTACACTGGCAGATTATTGATTTAAATCTGTCAAAATAACATCTATTAATTAGTTTCCATGGTACTCGACTAACGTGACTTACAACGTATACCGGACCCGGCTCATAATTTGTTGCTAATTTGTTACTAAATAATTGATTTTGTTGCTCCAGCCGTTGCCGAGAAACGCGTAGTCCCATATCGTAATATTAACTTAGGGTAGCCAAGTGCAATATTTCGGTAACGGAGGAAGTTAGCGATACGAGCCTGGTGGCATATTTTGTTGCTAATTTGTTGCTTTCAGATGGTATGATCCATATTTCTCGGAAATATTCCCCGGTCGTTAAACTTGGTAACTCTGCTTTTGGGTTATTTGTAGTATTAAGTTACGGTGGCCAACTGCGATATCTCGGGAGCCAGACGAGCTAGCGACACGAACCAGGCGGCACATTTTGTTGCTTTAAGGTGGCTTTACCGGAAAATTCCTAAAACCACCCTTACATGTCAAACTCACCCTCGCGCAGTATTAAGTTATGGTGGCCAACTGCGATATCTCGGGAGCCAGACGAGCTAGCGACACGAACCAGGCGGCATATTTTGTTCTTGCGAATTTGTTGCTTTACGATGGTATAATTAAAAAATCTCCAAAAAATGTCCTATCCTACTGCGATATAAAGCTGCGGCAGCCATTTGCTTTGTCACGAGACTAGAATTAGTTGCTCAAACAAGCTTCGCGGCATATTTTGTTACCAATTTGTTGCTTCAAGATGCCTCAATGTGAACCCCGCTACTGTGATCTTAAGTTGCGGCAGCCTTTTGCTCTATCTTAAGTCTACAATTACTTGGTCCAACGAGCTCCACGGTATATTTTGTTGCTATATAGTTGCTATAAAACGGCTTTATCGAGAGATTTTAAAAACAACCCCTTCGTTTGTGATATTTGGGGAAAGGAAAAAGCATAAATCAGGCGGCGATTTGGTTGCTGATTTTTTGTTTCAACATGTGCCAATTCAAAAATTCTTGAAACAATTCTTTAATTAGTTGCTCTAACCAGCTTTATGGCATATTTTGTTGCGAATTTGTCGCTTGAATGTGGCTTCACCTCGTAGTCGCGAAGGCGAGTTTGACACGAAAGGGTTGTTTTTAAAATCTCTCGATAAAGCCGTTTTATAGCAACTATATAGTAACAAAATATACCGTGGAGCTCGTTGGACCAAGTAATTGTAGACTTAAGATAGAGGAAATGGCTGCCGCAACTTAAGATCACAGTAGCGGGGTTCACATTGAGGCATCTTGAAGCAACAAATTGGCAACAAAATATGCCGCGAAACTTATTTGAGCAACTAATTCTAGTCTCGAGACAACGAAAATGGCTGCCGCAGCTTTATATCGCAGTAGGATAGGACGTTTTTTGGAGATTTTTTAATTATACCGTCGTAAAGCAACAAATTCGCAAGAAAATATGCCGGCTGGTTCGTGTCGCTAGCTCTTAATGCTCCGGAGATAGTGCAAGTAGTCGCGAAGGTGAGTTTGACATGTAGGGGTGGTTTTTGGAATTTTTCGGTAAAGCCACCTTAAAGCAACAAAATATGCCGCCTGGTTCGTGTCGCTAGCTCTTCTGGCTCCCGAGATATCGCAGTTGGCCATCGTAACTTAATACTACAAATAACCCAAAAGGAGAGTTATCAAGTTTAACGACCGGGGGATATTTCTGAGAAAAATGGATCATACCATCTGAAAGCGCTCGTATCGCTAACTTCCTCCGTTACCGAGATATTGCACTTGGCTACCCTAAGTTAATATTACGGTAGGGGACCACGCGTTTCTCGTCAACGGCTGGAGCAACAAAATCAATTAGTAACAAATTAGCAACAAATTATGAGCCGGGTCCGGAACGTGCCCTCCACAATGGCCCCCGCAGCTTAATATACGTTGACTTACAAGGCTTATGTACCAGCTTTTGCCCGCGACTTCGACACAATATACTTGTTGTCTTTCATTAACCATTCTAATTAATTATTAATTCGGGTAGTTTTCAACTTCGTCTGAATATGGCAGACAGTTAATAAATAATTTAGTTTATTAGGAGTGTATTCTTCGAATGTGTCTATAGTATTTTTACCCAAGTCGTTTTAATGGCATGTTTTAGCATTTAAAACGGGAGTACTGTATAAAGATTTACCGGATGTCTCAATAAAAATGGCCCTCGATCATATATCAGCAACCCTTTATAGTACAGCTTCGGGACAAAAATTTTCATTATAAAAGTGACACCTATAAAAACCTGGTCATTATTTATAGAGTTATAGGTCCACCACTAGAGGGCCTAATTAAATAATAAAGGTAAAAAAAGGAAAATTTCACAAAGTTGACCTGATTAAAGGGTATTTTAAATACAATAGTTAAATTTTACGAAAATGTATGTGCATAGTTCATTTCCCAAGTTCTAGTCTGTCTTTTCAAATAAGAGGTGTGGGAGAATGGAAACCTTATTATGGAAAAACGCCTATAAGTTTGGTCCTGCTTAATCGATCTTTGTAGATTTTGTCTTTCTAAGACCAGATCTTTTCCACCAATAGAAAGGTTATATACCACAACTTAACTAAATCAGTAACACGTACGTTAAAGGATGTTGATGTTTTTAAAGAAATTCTATCAAAAAATTAACAATACTATCTGATTTTTCTACCCAAAATATGTAACAATGTGATATTTTTTAATCAAAATGGTCAAAATTTCACAGGTTAACGTCTATCAAGTTCTCTAGTAGAAGTAGGTATATAGTTCAAAACATGTTTTACAAATAATGGGAACCAAGTAAGCAGGACACTACGAAAACATGTAAATTTCAAGTATTTTCTATATAAAAGACGAGGAAGAGGTGATGTGAAAAGAATCATTATCGAAAATACGCGCATTTAGTACGCATCATAAATTGTCATAGGTCAAGTTTTTGGATGCAAACAGTCAATTTTGGCTATTCTATTTACAAGTATTTGAGAAATATATTTACTGTATTATTGTATTAATAATATATAACGATTAAAAACGTATGAACATGATATTTTACACTATTTTACGCGCGTTTCGTTAAGTTATCTTCTTCAGAGACTGAAGGTAAACAGTGTCTATTATCGAAAATGCTTATAATATCTCGGGAAAAATTGAATAGCTCCATATAACGTACACGTTGCTTATTAAGTTGAGTTATCATTGGTGGAAAAGAATTGTTCTTGACCAAGTCTGCAAAGATTTATCTCGCAGAATCGCACTTAAAAGCTGTTTTTTTTCAGGCAGACTAAAACTTGTGAAATGAAGAAAACGCAGATTTTTTGGAGTTTACTTCCTAAAGAAACGATTTTCATATTTAGGCCGCAGTATGAAAATTTTATGAGGAGTAAAATCTATAATATGTATGTCGAGATTAATTCGAAATTTGTCAAGGACGGATGACAATATAATAATTTCAATTAATTAAAAAAAATTATGTGATGAAACATAACTTTTTTAGTTTTGACATACATCATAATATGGTCTATATATGATATTTTTATTTGTTATATTGAGACATTTGTATATAAATAACCTTCAGTATAGTTCATATCAATCCGGTCATGTGACATCCATACCTTTTATTCACTAGAAAAAAAACGAACTAAAAAGTAAAAAATAAATTATAGTTGTGTAATGTAAATTATATAATATTATAACAAGATCAAACGAACTTACTTGTGATGTTCGATCTTGATTATATGAAGGCCTCGTCGAAGTAAATAAGATGCTATGTAGTACCCTCGTCTCTGGCGTTATCGTCACATATTTTAAAGTAAACAAAACCTCCTTGCCGCTCGCCCCCGGGGTGCCTAATGCACCTCAGTCTTCATTTTGGGCGAACATTTTTTGCAACTATTTACGGGATTGGGTGTATACAGGGTGGGAACTTATTTACTTCGACGAGGCCTTCATATAATCAAGATCGAACATCACAGGTAAGTTCGTTTGATCTTGTTATTATATTCGGCCTCGTCTCGTAAATAAGATGCTATGTAGATATTTAGAGAAAGTTGCAAAAAGAAAATTCCTGGTCCAAGAGGAAGAATTTCTATTTTGGTAGGTAACCAAAACATAACAAAAGAAAGTACTCGGATAATGTTAGTTTTAAAAATCCGTTTTAGAACCAAAAGTAAACTAAACACAAAAGGGAAAACGATAGAACATTACACATTTTCTCAAAAAACTCAATTGTTAATGACCCTGGAGTAATTATCAAACATATAACATTAAATAGACAAAACTGCCTCCTCAAAGGATAAACTGTTGTACACCTGGGAAAACATTTTAGATTTACTAGACCAGCCCACTGAAAATCTAATAGTATCAAAACTGACACCTTTCCTATTCGCAGCCGAGGTCGAAGCGTGTCTCGTGCTATAAGCAGAAAATTTGTCCGTATCCATACCACTTTTCCGCAAAAAAAATCTCCTGTGTGGAAATATTCTCATAAGGTTTTGTATTAGAAATAAATAAACTTTCGATTAATCCTCTAAGTGGACTTGTTTTTTCCAAGTAGAAAAGCAGAGTTTAGGCTACGCAGATTTCCGGATCAGAATTCAAACAAGGATTGAAACCTGTTTTTGGCTGGTGTTTTAATTCTCTTAGGAATAGCAATTTCGATATTTGCCTTTGATGGCTACTTCTATAGAATATAATGTTTGCAGGCGATGACTCGTCGTTAATGCTAATAAGGTAGCTAATTTTTGCGACAGAATAGTTAAATTTATTTACGCATTTTTATGTTTCCTAAGGTAAACTAAAACCTCCGAGTGATCCCAAGTATTTTTATATTTTGGCATACCTGGTCTTAACATGTGAACCCCATTGAAAAATCTTGGAATTCTATAAACCTTGGAAAGGTCTATATGAGCTAATGAGCAACTGTACTTATTGAGACTCTTACTGGTGAAACAGAATAAGGATCGACTTTTTTCGAGGTGCAAACCTCCCGCCTGATACGTATTGCTCTGGTGTGTTTTCGAAAGTAGATGCCATACAGATTTCCAAGAATGATTCGGGAACTTGGCCTAGCTGCAGCGCTTTCTGATAATAGACCTCCCATCAAAGAAAGGTGTGCTGATAGTGGATGCTGTAATCTGCCAAAGGAAAGAAGATTGTGCTTAGGAGTAAATGTTAATGGTTTCCCTACCAAGAGAGATAAGATAATCGGTACCATGGCTGGTTAGGCCACATGGGAACCACTAAAATACCTTTCGCTTGATCAGTAATAATTTTTTCTAACGTACGCAGAATGCCCGAAAAAGGCGTAAAAGAAAGACTTCGACCAATTTATTGTAAAGGCTTCTATCGCGTTGGTATATATGGGTCGTTAAGCCATGAAACAAACATGAAGGTTGCACTTTTTATTTATTTGGTGTGCGAATAAATCAAAGTCCGGATGTCCAACTGTCGACTAAAGACTGGAAATTTGAATCGGCAAGAGCCCATTCTACATCTATGTGTACGCTCCGAGAAGTCTTATCCGTTATAATAATGGCCCATGATCTAATGTATGACGCAAGGATGAAGATCTCTTTTTTCATACCACTGCCAAATTTTTCGAGCAAGACAATTTAGCTTAACGTATTGTACACTCCCCCTAAGGTTAATATGAGCAATAGCGGCAGTATTATCAACCCGGCAGAGCAAAGAACAATTTTTTAAAGTTCTGGCGTATCATCTTAATCCAAAAAATACAGCCAAAAGTTCGAGATAATTTATATGCTCGGATTTCTCCTCCTCTGACCAAAAACCATGAGAACTGTTATAATTTCAGTAGCTTCTCCACCCCGTATTAGATGCGCCTGAAATAATTTCTTTAACGAAATCATGTTTCTTTAAAGAATTTTGCTTTTCAAATTTCTTTCCACCAATTGAAGCCATCTTTTAAGCTATTCGATAAATTCATAATAGCGTTAAAATTGGCTGGCGTTTTTCTAAAAGCTAATTATTTTCCACGCTCAAACAATTTGAATATATATAGCAATATTTTACAGCAAATAGATATTAATTTACCTATTATTTTTGAAAAATATATAATTTTACATAGTTTTAACTTCTTAAAATTTTGCAGCATTACAATTAATTTTTTACGTTTATCTTTAAGAACCGAGATACTAAGTTCCCGATAGATAAACTTAAAGCATAAGTAAATACATACATTGCATGGAATTAAGAAACTCTTCATAATTAATAACAAAACCCAAATATTTTAAGAGCGATACCTTTTGTGATATATTTAGTAAACACTCCCTATATAGTTATTGCCCAGCAATAAGAAATCATCTAAATAGACAAATCCCTTTTTCCTAAGGTAATGTTAACCGGTTTTAAAACTTTCGTGAATATCATAAGAGCTACATTTATGCCAAAGCAAAGACAATAATTATACTCATAAATATTGTTGTTAAATGAAAACCTTAAGTATTTCCTATCTTTCGTGAACCTGGACCAAAAAATATGCTTCCATAAAACAATTTCGATTAATTAACCTGGTGGTCTTCTAATATAAACTGAGATGTTTTTATATATTGATATTAATTCTTAAGATTCAATTTAAAACGTGAGGTCCCATCTTTTTTTTGCAGTTAACAAATACTTGGATAAGAATCGATCTTTGCAAGCACCGGATTTTAACATTTTTTCTATAGAATGTGTGATTGGCTCTTTTCCCCTTAAGGACCATTCCGGCTGTTTAGGCGACACCGCCTGTGAAGGTTTATTAATGAAAGGTAATTTAACCCTGCTTACCCAAGACAGGATTTGCTTATTGTTTGTGATTTCTTTCCAATGCGACAAAAAATATTGTAACCTTCCTGCTAATTTCTCTACCTCTACTTCTGGCGATACCTCCTTTCTATGGTGTTAACGATGTAAGCGATTCTGCTGGTAGTACTTGGCGGGGGGAACACGAGGCTGGTAGTGTCCACTCTGTCTAACTTCCCGAAACTTATTGAATGGAGTTTTCGAGTTTAAAGAACTCCCGGCATTGAAAACCTTCTTAAGTGGAGATTTATTAATTTTGAGCTGTATCGATGACTGCTGAATGTTTTGACATTTTTGAGTCTATCCTCCAAATTCTCCACAAACAATCATTCATCACTGATTGACTGTGATAATGTGAGGTATAGAAAAACTGCTGAGTGGTGAAGATCAGACAAAAGCCGACCGGCATCGCTAAGACGTTCAATAATGACCTTATTATCTTTTTGTCTCCAATGAATCTGAAATTACCGATCCTATTGCACCAATTTGAAGCTGCTTCGTGGAAAGACGCTCGTCTCTTTTTATTACAGGCTGTGTCACCATAAGGTTTAATTTTGGTGTCTCCAAACAACCGACTATTTCTCTCGGAATCTAACCGGGATTTAACAATTTGAAGCCATCTGTTGGTGAATTGGCGGTCCATATACTTTAGCGGCGCCTATCTACTCACCTAGCATTGATAAAATATCCTAGTCAAGACTGGAAGTCGTAGTCGAAGCTGATTTACCAGTTGCTCCGTCAGTCGGTATGATAGTCGCATTTTCTTGATCGGGTTCAGCTTCATGAGTCCCATCCTCCTCTGCAAAGAGGAAAAAGGGGTATACAATATAAATATTGAAACCACTTGTATCGGCTGTTATCAAGAAACAGAAATCCTGCTATCAAAAACAGGCTCGGGTCAGTTATAGTGTTGCGATAAAACATAGGCATGACACGACGTCAAAGCGTGCCCAAACTAATGTGTGCGTTCTATCAAAAGAACAACAACACATCCTGCTATCAAAAGCAGGTACTCTGATATCAAAATCAGGCAACACATCCCGATGTCCAGCATGTTTAACACCTAAAATAAGTATCTGTGAACGTAATGAAAAAAAAAATAATAATTACCTTCATTCGAAACTCTTGGAAACCACTTGGATCGGCAGATTCTGTTATCAAAAACAGAAATCCTGCTATCAAAAACAGGCTCGGGTCAGTTATAGTGTTGCGATAAAACATAGGCATGGCACGACATCAAAGCGTGCCCAAACTGATGTGTGCGTTCTATCAAAAGAACAACAACACATCCTGCTATCAAAAGCAGGTACTCTGATATCAAAATCAGGCAACACATCCCGATGTCCAGCATGTTCAACACCTAAAATAAGTATCTGTGAAGGTTATGAAAAAAAAATTAATTACCTTCATTCGAAACTCGTTCCGAAGATGTATCCCTAGAATAATTTATTCTGGTTTTCACACGACGTCTATTACTTCTTTCTAAAGAGGTATTATAATCCGTACTATAACTCAAACGTTTTGACCTAGACTTATGTCTTTTTAAGCCAACCATGTATGAATGTATGTAACATTTTAATAATACTCCGTTATCCCAAACGGAGAACGACTTCGAGATCTTTTAGGCATTGCACAAAACCACTTGATTATTTCAAGAAATACGCACTACACAAAAAAAAAATAATCGTTATGATGTGATTTCTAACGCACAAAGATGAAGACTGAGGTGCGTTAGGCACCCCGGGGGCGAGCGGCAAGGAGGTTTTGTTTACTTTAAAATATGTGACGATAACGCCAGAGACGAGGGTACTACCAACTACATAGCATCTTATTTACGAGACGAGGCCGAATATAATTTTGGAGTAAACTCCAGTCGTGCGTCGGAACTGACACACACAATTTTTTTTGTTAAATCTGATTATTGCGTTTGACAGTCAGTGTAAAATAAACAAAAATCGAAGAACCACTTGTCTGCCACCGAAAACACCGGCACTCTCGTACTGTGTCGTACCATAGTGACACAGCGGACGAAAAGTACTTGTGATAACAATATGACTAAGTTTTCCAATCGCTTCAATTGGTCCTGGCAATGCAAATTTATATTGTATCACTCTCTAACATTAGGAAACAGAGTGTCAACATACGAAATTTTGAGTTTAGTGAAACCACCACAAAATAATGGTAGTATGTCAATTTATGAAGTTTCAAGTTACAGTTTATCCCCGTACTCATGGTTAAACAAATATTAACATCAACAGAATAAGATTTTTAATTTCTATTACAAAAATTAGCTTTTATTTATTCAGAGAATATTTATTTATATTTTTTCAAATAAAATGTATTTTCTATTATTTCGTCTTCGTGGGTAACCGTAATACATACAAAACGGCAATTTTTACAGGGGGTAAATATTCTATATTTGAACATACAGTGTTGCCATATTATATACAACCATTTGTTATACGAGGATATATTGAAAAATTCTTAGCCTACTATAGAACCCAACAAAATTTTAATGTCAAAATATTTTGTTACCCAACATATTCTCCTCTTAATTGGATACATTTATTACAGCGAACCTGCAACGTCTCTAGACCTTTCAAAAAAAATGTTTCTTCTTGCTCTGCAAACCAGACCTCCACAGCTTTTATTACCTCCTCGTTGGAAGAAAATTTACGACCTTTTGAACTTTTTTTCAGTTGAGGAAAGAGATGATAGTCGGACGGAGCCAAATCTGGTGAATAAGGGGGTGTTCTAGTAATTCAAACCCTAAATCACGAATTTTTTGCATGGCAACATGAGATTTGTGTGCAGGGGCGTTGTCCTGCAAAAACAAAACACCTTTGGATAGCTTTCCGCGTCTTTTCTCTTTAATTTTTTCGCGTAGAGTGGTCAGTAATGCCGAATAGTAATCTCCAGTTATTGTTCTACCCTTATCCAAAAAATCAATCATCAATCCATGGCAATCCCAAAAAACTGAAGCAATTAGGTCTTGGAGAACCAGAGTGTCGCCATTCCATCGGTTGTTGCTTTGTTTCTGGATCGTAGAAATGTACCCAAGTCTCATCCATAGTAACAATTCGGTTTAAGAAGTCTACTTCGTTTTCAAATCGAGCACAGATCGAACGCGATGCTTCTACCCTTGCACGCTTTTGGTCAACATTCAAACATTTTGGGATCCATTTTGCAGCAATTTTTCTCATGTCCAAATTTACGTGAACTGTATGATGAACGCGTTCGTATGAAATATTCAATGCTTCAGATATCTGTTTTAGCCCAATTCGACGTTCTGATAAATCATGTCATGAACTGCATCGATATTTTCGGGGACTGACACAGAAACTGGCCTTCCCGATCGGTCATCATCTTGAATGGAAAATTACCTCTTTTGAAGCTTGCAGTCCAATTTTTCACGGTCGCATACGAAGGACATTGATTACCAAGGGTATTAAGCATATCTTCGTAAATCTGCGTACCTCTTAACCCTTTTAAATACAGGTACTTGATGATGGCTCGATACTCCAATTTTTCGATTTTCACAATTTCGGGGACATCTTTTTTCTTTTAATTTATTGCGTAACTGTGGTTTACTTTTTTGACGTCAAACTTCGCACTGACACTTCTGATAAGTTATTGTTCGTTGCTATGGTAACGCAATATTTTGTTTATGCATGGAACTGGTCTAGGCTAACTAGATATCAATACATCCTCGTACATACAAACCAAAATGTTCAACTTTTGGAACTATCTGTATTGATTTAGCTATAATTTTGTATACATTATAATTTTTCTATGTTTTTAGGGATTCGTGAATTCTGGTTATGGAGTAAATGGAATTGCCCATGTAAGTATATAACTCAACAGATTATTAAAAAATTTGATTTGAGTAACCTATTAAATTTGTATTCATATTTTAGAATACAGGTCCAGCACCAAGCCCTTTGGGACAGATGCCTCCTTCAGATGGCATGCCTAGCGGTCCACTACCTCCAGGATTTTTTCCAGTAATAAAAGTCAAATTAGTATCAATTCTCAAATAATAAACACGTTTTTTGTAGAATTCTACGTTACGTCCGTCACCTCCAACTCACCCCTCAAGTCAGCCTTCACCACATTCGCAACCGCCACCTCCACATTCACAAATAATGACGTCGCAGCCTTTTATGGGCCCACGTTATCCAGCGGGACCCAGGCCCGGTGTCAGAATGCCTCAGATTGGCAGTGACTTCAATGGTGTATGTATTCCACTTTATTTAAGCAGATTTTTAGTAGTATATTAAAAATTATCCAAAATGAATTACCAACGCTTAATCGGTATATGCCGATCAAAGGTAAAAGTCGGCAAAGGTGACGAACGCAGCCTTAAGATTTTGCAATTGATTTTGGACAAACCATAAATTGATAGATACATACAGCATATTCAAGTACTGTTATAATACTAGTGTAGACTCGCCTTTTTTACATTGTAATCATGTACGAGTAATTGTTTGGAAATAATACAATTTAAGCGGGGTAGGGAGAAGGGATGATATGCCATAGTCTGTAATACTTTTAAAGTACTCTACAAAATTTGTATTTAACAAATTCCAATAAATTGGCAGTTCTGTTGTTTATAAATGTTGCATCCAAGTTTTAATTCCAACAGCTCCTCTGAAAATCTATAAATATAGCTTTCACATGTTCACGTTTCATCGGTAGACCGACAAACATAAAGGCCCGTTTCAAAAGGGACCTACGATCAGGACTGACGATCCGTCCGATTCATTGTGTATATGTTTGCCAAGTTATTATCGATTTTTTGAAAGAAATTTTTGTGAACTAGGTTTTTAGACGTAGATTAATGCTATTGAATAAAAAAATTGGAAAGTTCTCTGTTATGTGTTGGATTAAGTCACGTGACTATGAAGATTCAACGTTTTTGCTGTATATGATTATGTTTTTTATTTTGCAAATCAGTTAAGGTGGATTCATGCAACATCAACTAAACTAAAACATTTAAGATTAAGATTAATTTTAAACCAAGAATTGTCAGCTGTTCATGCAACATGAATTGAGAAATTAGTAAACCAACCGGACATGCGCAGTCTTTTCAATAATTTGTCAAAACTTCCAATAGTAATCGAGCTGTCAGGTAGCTAAAGATAAATAATATTAAACGTAAACCAACGAAAAAAATTTAACTATAAAAATATTTTCAAACATTCAATACAAGCTCATATAAACAATAAACACAAATCACCAGTAGGCGTATGCGTTGTGTCGAATTCATGGAAGAAATTAATTTCTTAGTTTTAATTTAAATCTTAATTTCTTAGTTTCTTGCATGAACATTACATTACTTGGTATTACCTTAGTTTTAAATTATTCTATTTTTTAATTTTTGCTTGCATGAATCCATCTTTAATTTTTATTTGCTCTTATAAATGAAACTAACTGTCTCTAATTAATTCCACTATTTAATGAAAAAGTAATGAAAATTCTAAGATACTCATTGATAATCATTTCGATATTGACATATCATCATCAGAATAACATTTGATGTGATGCCTACCTGATGTTTAATATGTTGGCTAGACCAAATAGTGACCTATCTTGTGATTGACTTAATATATGTATTTACACAAGCACGACAAGGAAAATATGAGAAAAACAGCTTGAAAGAGAGAGAAAGAACAACTGTGCGTGGCCAGCGAGGGCGTGTATTTAGTTCCAGAGGCCGGCCGAATCTCCACTGCCCCCCCCCCCATTTCAAACGCTGTTGCCAGAAGCGCAGACTAATTTGTACAAAAAATGATATTTTTGTCTCGTCATCGTTGACTCCTTTTCGAGCTCATGCACATTTAGGCAAAACCAAACACCTCCATCCGGCAACAGTGTCCTTTACAGAGAGAATTCACATTTAAATTGCTATTCCTAAGTCTTTTCGCTACAAACGTTGATCACGTTGGAAGCGCATGCCATTGTATTTGAAAATGACACTGTTGCCGGATGGAGGTGTTTGGTTTTGCCTGAAAGTTTTTAAAAGCTTGTTCTAAGCGAATGTGAATAAAATAGTATACATACCACGCGTGCCTCTAACAAAGCCTGGCTGTAATGATCTACTTCCCCGCTAGGTATGTAATATACTATTCCGCTCTGTTTTTGTTGTTCATATGATTGGTTTTCCAGTAAGGTAGGCGAAAAATATACTTGATGTTTCAATTTACAGAAAACTAACACATACTGATGTGACTATACCATATAATTCTAATCATTCCATGTCACATAAATTAGCAGCATACAATTTTGGTAGAGAAATTAATACAATTAAGCAAATAGCCATATCCAACGGTTCTCCATTGCATGTAATAAATAAATCAATTGATAAAAAAGGGAAAAAAGTAGTGCCCTAAAGCTTCCTATAGTCTGAAAACCCTCTGACGTAGGTACCTAGTGCAGCACTAACATGAAGTAGAACCGCCCTTGAGAAGAATCTCATACCGGCATCCTTCTTGAGTGGCCCTTCTAGCGCCCAAGTATCTAGTTACAAATTGGCGAATAACTATCTTTTTCAGTTACAATTTTTTCATTAAATAGTGGAATTCATTAAAAACAGTTACTTTCATTTATAAGAGTAATGAGAGAAGATTCCACAAAGTGAGGATCCAAGTAGTAAATTTAATTTTTGTTTGTTTTTTTTAAGCCACCTGGACAACCCATAATGAATAATATGGATCCCACTAGACAAGGTAAGTTCTATTATTTTTCAATATGTATCCTTATGTTCTCATCATTGATATTTAAAATATTTCAATATTTCGCCATTGTTTTTTTTAAAGTGATTTATTTTAATTAGTTCAATTATATGGTATTTACAAAATATCTAAAAAGTCGATCTAAACAACGAACATTAATTTTAGTATACTTGTATATGGATAAGGTTTTTTTTGAGTAGTTAGGTTTGCATGCGTTGAAGAAGATTTTCCCAATTAGGAGAAAGTTCGTATTAAATATACATTTATCAGAATACAAAGTGTTTGCCACTTGCAAATATTGTTATGGAAACTCTCTCTCAATTTTAGATGCTACTATATGTGTGACAACATTAAAAAATAACATCAATGTGAACTGAGATTTACTTTAATTTCTTATCCCCGACTGAGTTAATTAACCAAATCGGTTAAAGCTTTCGTTTTCTAGTTAACTAACCCCAAAAAAGCATAATTATCAATAAGTTGATCAAATGAATTGGATTTATATACTATGTAAGTAGTATAATACTCACAACCAACTCTAACGATATTTAATATATAATTTGGAAGGCAGATTTTTTTCCAAAAACATTATTTTGGCCGTTAAACTCAATATGGTGTAGCGCTTTGTAGTGCCTAAAGATTACGTCATTTTATGTCCTTACATTTTTTTTATATCTTAATAATTAATATGAACAACCTTCAGTTAATTCAAACAGTACAGATAGTCCTATACCTCCCTGGAACCATTCGGGCTCGTCTCTTTTTTTGTAAGTTTGCGATTTTCAAAATTGTTCTTCAAGTCAAAAGCTACATTCTTGAATTGCACGGAAAGTTTTTTGGAGGAAGTATATTATTTCTACACTGTTTACAGTCACCTCCTAGTTTCAAGAAGTGAGCATTCCATGTCAATTCTCAAAAAAGTCGTAGTCTTGTTATTAAAAATACTTAATTAATCCATTATAGGCAATAGATCCTTAATGCTAAGGACTCGACAACGATCTAAAATAATTTAAGGCACCCCTGAAAACGGATTGATGCTAAAACATTGGAACAAATTGGATTACACAAACTTGTAATTGATTCCACAAATATTGTTAGGTATAACGAGGATTTCAACATCAATTTAATAAAAAGTGGTCAAAAAACAAGGTTAGATGTTAAAACTGACCTAAGCAGGGTGGACCAAATGTTTTTTATTTATAGTTATGTGAAAAGCCATTATTAAATGTTATTCTAAGACCATTTGCATTTGTGTTCTACTACTATTAATAATCCAGGTAAATTAATTATTGATATGTTGCAACATAATTGTAAATTGGCATTATTGTCTCATTTGGAATTTTGAACAACTACCAAATTTCAAAAACAAACACCAAAAATGTATGGACTTTGCATACTTTAGATCAAACTCGGGAATAGCCCACCACAGCAATTTCCAGACTAGCAGTGTGATCATAATTCATCTTCCATTGCTAAAAACTTATCCAAAAAAAACTAGATAAAATAGGATTGTTTTATGCTCTGATGTAAAATTGGCATCTTTGAGTTTACCTAAAGGACACGAAAGAAGTTACAGTTACTTTCAATTAAAATTTTGCTGATTAATGGCAAACTAACTGACGTTTGAAATTGAATAAACGCCGATTCGAATATATCCAAATATAGAATCGACAACATTGGTCTATTATATGACCAGAAGTGATAAGGATGTCACCATGGCTCTCAATCCATCCTAAAGTGACAGTTGTTCTCAATATTACTTGATGAAATTCTGTTCTCTTCAGGGTTAGAAAGAAATAAGTACATGATCTTCATACTTAAGTCCCAAATTTACCAAGAGAGTCTGAATCACTGGATCATATTTTCAGTACTTTAAAATGATCTTCATTATTGCAAATGTTTAACTTATCATTAAAATGAATAAATAAAACCTCAGAACAAGTGGATAAAATAGTTCTGAAAACATGCTCAAGTGTAAAATACTGCCAAAACGAATTAAAATTAATACTTATGGGAAAAACAATATTGAGGACAAAAGAAGAACAGCTAAGAACTCTAGACAAACCAAATAATCAGAACCATTTAGGAAAAAGGATTTAGAATGAACTATGAAATAAATAAATATATATCGTTTGGGATACAAGATAAAAAAAGCAGGGGCATCCTGGAGGAGAGTGAACAAAAAGCAAAAAAACATTGCTAAGACAGTAATTAGAAGCAGGAATAATTTTGACAGAGGTGAAGAAAAAAATATGATAATTTATCTACTCCGGTCTAAGTGCAGCAACTTTGAAATGTTAATGTTATGAATTAATAATTTTGAAACAAAGTCCTTGATGAAGAATTAACATTCGGCTCTAACGGGGTGTCACATTATCACTTTATAATCTTTTTTTAAGTTGGATTACTAGTGACCTATATGGCTCATTATTGATATTTAAAGTCAGTGTGTCCCATAAATGATCCCATTTAACTTAAGTTTTTGTTTAGTTTGTAGCAGAGGTAGAGACTATTTATGGACACATTATACACTTAACGCTACCTACCTTACAACTTAACAGCTTTTGTTCGTGTAACAATCCAGAAAAACCTTCTGCTTTTTTGAAAATATCGGATATGCGACTAGCGCTTGAAAAATATATAACATATCAACAAAATTGAACTTCATTAGAAATCTAGTACATGGTTGTTCCTGTACACACCACGTTACAACTAATTTCTATCGCAAATTTTTTGGTGTGACGAAGAGCACACGACTCACAAGAAAAATCTTATATTGTAAGGTTTTCTAATGATTTCTTATTACTTGAATATTATTCAAATTTAAGCCTCATGTAATGCATATATTTCTGTCTCCAGGTGAAGGCGGAGAATTTGTAAGTTGGCAAGGTAGGCAAATGCGCTCCTTCACCATCACACATTTATCATAGCCATTTATACACTTTTTTATTGCTTTGCTTTTAAGTTACTTATATTTATTAGAGCTAGACCACCTGTCACTTAGGCAAATAGTAATTCCTGTGTCTTATTTCATTTAGGAAAGTATACTCTTTATAGAAAGGATTTTACGTTGGTCGAGCCCTGGTGAATATAAAAAGATAGCGGTAGGCATTACTCAAATCGTGGTGCGGATAGGAACAACCAGTATCGCAAAAGGGATAAAAACAAAATTCTTAAGAGTACCTAAATGTTGCATCTCTAATTGTAAATACATATATTGGTACTATATGCGATGCTGGAAAGTTGGTATTTTTTTCTTGATATTGTTTAGTGTTGTTGGTGCTTTTAGAAATTTTGTTCGCTATGCAAATATCTGAAATAAGTACTCTTAAGGTTGTTTTGTTTTATTCCTTACCACAGAAGAGTTTGCCACAAGTACCTCTACCCCACATTCTGATTCAAACAACAGTCACAATAATGATAAGTTCGTAATTTTCATAAATTTTATTGAAATCTAAATGAAGCGAAGACATAACAGTGGTTAAACAGAAAGTCAAACTTACCTGAATCGCCACATTTATTTAAACATAAAAGTTCTGTTGCGATACTAGCTGTCTGTAATGCACCACAATTTTAGTAAATTACACTTATTTGTTATGAATAAAGGTCTTATCTGGTTTTATATTGTGACATTCAAAATATCCGTCGTGTCTAAAACAAATTGAACATAAATGCACCTAAGCACTAGTTTTGATTAAAAAATGTCAGAAATTAGTATCTTTTGCGGAAAAATAATTTATAAACTGTTGAAACAAAACGAAAAACCAACATTTTAGTTAGTTCAAATGACACATCAACATCTCTATACCATCGCTCTCTAGTTCTGATATATTATAATGAAATATTTATATATTTCTTTACATCTTCAATGCCTTGAAAGGAGTTTTTGCTCTGATATGATAAAATCAAAATAATTATAACAATGTACCTATAGTTTAGAAATTTTGTTTTTACTTCGAGACTTTAGAGGCCTATAACTCTGAAACGAAAGCTCGTATTAAAAACAACATTATTTTGGTATCACCTACTAATGTCCGATTTTTTGGTAGTAAGTTCCTGGAGACCTTGTATATAATTATAAATATGTATAATCACAATAAAATCGCAGGAGTACCATAAAATATAAAAATAATATAAGGGTACATATTCATTGTATGAAACGCGATAAACTACTGGAACGGCAATTTTGAATTTGAAATTGTACTTTTTTCATAACTATTTCATTCACCTCTTCAGTGTAGCACGCAAAGTTGCCAGACCTAATGCTTTCTCACAAGATATAGTACAATTTCTAAAGAAGCCATTGTCAAAATTTTCATGTCAAAAAATGTAAGTTGTTGAAATCGTTGAAAACTGAAAATTAAAATGAATGAAATGGACGTAGAACAAGGGGATTTCTACAACGAAATTTATAGTTTATAGTATATATATGACCTCTAGTTTTAGTTTTTCATATTCTCAATATAAAATGGACAAGTTGTGAACTGTAAACTGTAATTATGAATCATCTAACTATATCCGTTTTATATTTAAAGAGTTGTTAGGCGAGAGAAACAAAATTAATAACGGAAACGGCTGATTTTAAAACATATTGGTGTTATTGGTGGAATTATTATTAAGTTTCTAATGTTTTCCGTAATTTTTATGGAGAATCTTTGAGCATAGATTTGGAAGTTGAAGTCCAATAAAACAACTAAAGAGAATAAATCCAGGGATAAATCAATGATTTGACTCTCGGCAACCTATCTAACTATTTAATGAAGTAACTACCAATTTTTATATTTTAAAATATAAAAGTTTATCGAAAAGCGGTGCATTGTGATTAAATTGAAGCTGCGACGAGTATATATTAGCAAAGAAACTCCGCTTCGGACCTTTTCTTTTTTGTCAGAACATTTTCAGTTAAAACGATTTAGATTTCATAATGTTAGATGATAAAAAATAATCGTATATAAGACATTTTCTCTGTAACAAAAATTGTAATGGAGGAATAATTTTACAAATAATAACTAATATATATTATGCCATAACTGTTGTATTGGTTATGTTAATATGTATAAAATAACATTTGGAATTTTACACGATTCAATGTTAAATAGATTGAGCCTGTATGGGTACCAATTTATAGTGTATTTGAAAATGTAGGAAGCACAGTTGTTGGCTCTTAAATAACTATTATATCGGAAAAAATTTTAGTTTCCATACATTTTTCAATGCTAAAGAAATACGCGAAAAATATTTTTTAGGTCCAAATACGACCATCTCTGTTGTTCAACGCTTGGTCAGAATTAAAAGTTTAACAAACCGTAAAAAATTGTGATACGAGTATAGGAGCTAGAATTTATAAACTATGATTCATTTTCGAATACACCATAATAATATATATTTTTTGTTTAACACTACGCTTGTCACTGGCACACAATTAATAAATCTCAAACAATTTCTGTCTGGAAAGTTTTCATTTTTCTTCACTTCAGTAGCGCTAGGCATGTGTGTTTTTTGAAAATGAAAAACTTATTTAAAAATAACTTTTTTTCACAATTAGGACCTCCGACTGCGATGAATCGAATGAATCCACCAAGGGGGCCTTCTATGGGCCCATTGGGGCCAGGTACTTACGGCCCTGGTTTACGGGGGCCACCACCAAATAGTAGCTTGGGCCCTGGAGGTCCTATGCCACCTATGACCATGACAGGTCCAGGAGGGAGGCCGCAATGGCAACCCAACACGTCAACAGTAAGTTTATTCATCTATTTTATTTGTATTGAAAATATGCATGTATTAAATATTAATTGCTGCTTTTATTACGTGTGAAATAACCATTTCTATTAGTTTTTAGTTTAAATCACGAGATTTCGTTCCACATTCAAGCACTGAAATATTTTCATCTTTGAAATTGTAACGCTTGGCACAGAGCTGGTTCAAGTTGTGATATTCATCATTCCTTCAGTTGACACAAAAAATTCTTAGTCCTAAACCAAATCCATGTTGTATCAACTGTTTACTACATGGAGTAACATTTATTAATCTATTTAAAAGGCGTTTTGTTGAAAGTGACTGCCTACTGATTAAAAAAGACTGTTGTTACATTTCAATATATTACTCAGTTGTTGATTAGAATTTTAGCTTTATGGCGTTGAAATTATTTTATATATACCAATTCTATACAGCAAAAAATTCAACATGTATAGTTTTTAAAAATTCCCTTCGGTTGTTTTCAATCACATTTGATTTTGAAGTGTTCTTTCATTGTAAAATTATTAATTTTTCAGCCCATGAATTATTCTTCTTCATCCCCTGGTAATTATGGGGGTCCTCCGGGATCGGCAGGACCCGCTGGCCCCGGTACCCCAATAATGCCCAGTCCCCAAGATTCTAGCAATTCGGGCGGGGAAAACATGTACACATTAATGAAACCAGCAGTAGGAGGCAGCATGCCGGGAGACTTTCAGATGGGAGGAGGGCCAGATGGCTCAGGACCTATGGGACCCATGGGACCCAATTCGATGGGTCCAGTATTAAACGGTGATGGTATGGACGGTATGAAAAATTCACCTGCTAATGGAGGACCGGGAACGCCGAGAGAGGACAGCGGTAGTGGAATGGGAGAATACAACATAGGATTTGGAGGACCTGGTGAAAATGTAAGTAAAGAAAGGTGATTGGTGCTTATGCTTACAGGAGTCCCACTAAAATTCATGGTGAATGTGTTATGGAAATATTTTATAGGGTTAGAGTACAGCTTTTTTGTTCCTAACCCGTGGGTAATGTTTATATAATTATTATCTATAAAATCTAGTGGAATTACGATAAAGTTGGTTTTAACTCTCTGTGCAAACGGATATTCAATTATTAATAACTAACATCAATATATTACAAATAATTACTTAGTGTACTAAAGACTGGATTATTTAGTATTCATTTAATGTTGATATCATCCGGTTGAACCCTTGTTTAACAGAAAAAATCCATTTTTTGGATTTAAAAACACTTTTATACATTAATTGAGTGATATTATTAAAAATAGTCAAAATTTAGAGGTAGTAACTACGACTTAACCCTCCAGCGGGCGCATGGGCACGTTTTATATACCAGTACGAAAACAATTTACATTGCCTGATTCACTTTTAGTAAATTACAGTTTATTTGCTTGTACATCATCTGTCGCGCGCTTGGTTATCAAAGAATCCCTAGATGATGGCAATTGGTAATTTTTTTCTCGATTGTGAATATGGTGGGGATATATGCCCAAGTACTCGCAATATTTCAAATGCTCTTTTCCAAAAAAAAACTTTACTGCAAGGAGGTGCTTTTCCGCAGAGCGAAGTTTAAAATTATTTCCATAAGATTTTCAAATCTCTGGCCAAATATAAAAATGCGGAAGATCCCGTAACACAGGAGATCCAATGTAAGAAGGTGGAGCGGTGCAATATTGGGATGTAGTATTAGTGACAATTTAATTTGTACGCAAGATACAATATAAAAGTAACATTTGCGATGACATCAGTCCGTTATAATTTCAATTCATATTTTACTTACATACTTAGCACTAGATCAATAATTCTCGCAAGTTTTATCATTTTTGTTCCATGTAAAATAATGGGAATGTTAAATAGGTTGATTTTACGATTTTAATAAAGTATTTTCCATAAGCTTGCCTGTCATAGTTGCTAATGTATAACATTTAAATAAATAATAAGCTATGTTTAAAGCATAATTTTGGAAAAAGGCTATTATTTTAAAGATGTAACATAAAATTCACTGCGCGTCTACTTATTTAGCATTTCAGTGCGGGCTCGCTGGATGGTTAAAATGTTTATTCTTCGAAAGTCACGCCACTTTTTGAAATAATTTGAAAACGTTTTAAAACGACCTATCTGGCATTTGATTTTCTTTTGGTCACTGCACCGCTATTCTTATATCGTATTGCATTTAGTTATTGATAAGTTTTTGCTGCTAATACACCTTGTTTTAAAAATTTAGCTTTCAAGTTTACAGTGTACAAATTATTGGTACATGCAAGTGAGTTTGATACTTTGAGATTGCTCTAATTATGGAAAACTGATCAGAGTATTTTTTCATTACCTTTAGTCTCCAAATATGCATTTGAGAATAGGAGGTATATGATGGAAAAAATAGATTCGTCTTAAAACAAGCTAGGTTTCTTATTGAGCCATTTTTTAAGATATAACAATATCATTTTTAACCACCCATACAGCTTTATCCTATGATAATATGTAGTGTAAAATGAATGTATAATAGTTGAAAAATTTAACAAAAACTAAAGTAAATCAACCAAATGACTGACAAATGACATAAATAATCTTCGATCAACAATAAACACGCATATTTTTTTGGATTATTGTTTAAATGCATTCAAAGTAATAGAATAGAAATATTGTGAAATATCAAAGAATAACAACCACGAGATATTCCTATATTTCACAGATTGGGTCACTACATGATTTTATGGGAAATAGGATAGAAAACATTGTACATATTAATGCTAGAGTTCAGTTTTCAAGACAATATCATGAATGGTTATAAAATTACAATTTTTCTTATGTACAATCGATTTTGCAAATAAATACATGCGTCGCTGTAATTCCACTAAAACACTTGGGTTTTTATAAAAAAACCGATTAAATACAAACCAGTGTTACCATTATTCATCAAAACTAAAAACAGACACGTAAGTAATAAAAATTCAAAAAATTCCAAACAATTCCTGGTAAAGAATATGTTTTGGGTTATTTGGGTTTACAAGGGTGTCCAAAAACTAAGGGTCTGCGAAATATTGGAAATAATTTTTATGAATACCTAATCAATAAAACACTTTTTAATTTTTTTTTATACTGTCTTTAAACTTAAGATTTCATAATGCTGTTCCGCAACCTAAACGCTTTTGATTATTATTCCCAAATCCACTGACTATTTAGTAGTTAAGATTTAACTCGTAACATAATCTTTCTTTTCTGTTCTATTTTTTTCTATTTCTATCACTACCCTTCCTTCCAACCTGTCATGTTTTCTAAACCTTTCTATGCATCTAACATCCAGGCTTCACTAGTTTCTTTCTCTTGTGTGCTCTGTATCATCCTGCAAACAGGAGCTAGCCACTCTAGTTGTATATTATGAATTCCTTTATTCGGAATAATTGAATTGTTTATCTTCAAAAGTTCCTTCTTTTGGCGTTTTTTCCTACAATAATCACAGTTCTAAATCATAAAGAATCTGAAATTGAAATAAAATCTCTTTTCAAATGTAACTGTTCCAATTTGACAAAACAGTTTTTGGACGCCCTGTATTTAAAAAAGTAGTAGTTTTGGGAATTGGTTTTAATTCATTTAACGTATATCGACATTAACCTAGTGCTTTTATTACATAAAGTGTTTATGACACAGATACGTATTAAAATAATAAAATATAACTTGTATAGTCTAAATTTGTTTTGTCTTCTAGGGATCAAATTATTAACTATCGATGTAGGAAGGGAGTATTCTATAGATTTATTTTTTGTTAAATACCTCATATGTTAATTGAATGTAATATCCACGTAGAAATATTATAAATTGGATATTAAAACTGTGTAAAAGCTGCCAAACTTAGTTCAAATGCGATATGTTTCTCATCGATGATTTTTTCGTATGCCGGCAAGTTCATGTCACGTAAATGACCAAGAAAAGGAATCTGTGAGGGATTCCCACACCAGAAGATTTATAATAAACCAATGTTACTCCATAGACAGGTCTTGAAAGTAAAATAAGACAATTTGTTTAAGCAGAATACAGAATATGCACATAATGTTTTAAATGTCTGTAATTCTTTTGAACCAACTAAGGATAACTGGAAGCTGTACCTAAATAAAATGACGATATTAACTAGTATTTCCTTTGCATGTGTATATGGGATTATTAGTAGAGGCGTTCACAAAAAAATTGTATATTTTTTATAAAACTGCATGAAAATCTTCAACTTGAAAGTTGTCTGTAGGTATATGAGAGATAAAAAAATTATTTTCACAAAATTTGCATCATTTGAAAAATAATTTTAGGTATCTATTATACAGTTTCATTAACTCTAATATCATAATAATGTTTCTAATCGTTATCTCATTCTATTAACAGATGACGGTACAATACTAATATTAGCGACTCCCAGATTATGTTTTTTTACTTTAAACAAACAGGTTGGGTAATGAAATTTAGTTATGAAATAGTATTATCCAACATTAGTGGCAAAAAGAAAACAAAAAGTGCAATATAAACTCAACCAACTGGAATATTTTTTTTATTAAGATGATTAACTCAAATTAAGAAATAAACGCCTACTCTAGTTACCTTCACTTGAAAAATGGTCTCGTATTATATCCAAATTGAAGTAAACGAATTTAGAATTCAGTAGATATGGTTGTAACAAACATGAAATAAAATACAGAAAAAAGTTGGGAAATTTAAACAAATAAAATTTGGGATTTTCCACTAAAAAATAATCAAGAAACTGGCAGTGCTTCTTCTGTAGAAATGAATTTATCTTTTGGTTATCGCAGTGTTATCTGATAGTGTAGTAAAATGGATAGTGTGCCAAACAAATTAATGAACTTGTACTACTAATAAAATGACTAAAGCCTATATAAAAATGCAGTTACAACTGTTCTTTTAAAAATACTATTTCAGACAATTTTATTCATTGTATATATTTCATAACAGAAAAACTTGTCATAAAATGTAAGACTCATCTTTTCGGTTAGACTTAAAAGATAATTTGAAGACTTCATAATCAAACTAAAACTAGTTAATTCCCTTTTTGTGATGTACAAAAGAGAATTATTCATGGACGTTGTAAACTTTTTACTGGTCCTGATTCTGACTTCTTCATTTTGCTTAGCTAAAGTAATTAGCTTCATTTAATGGTTACAAAAATAAGTTTGTAGTATTTGGTATTACAGTACTAGTTAATAGTATTTCTAGATTAGTTTTAGGTTAGTAGTAATTTGTGGTGGGACCCCTGTGCTTTGTAGGTTGACACTTACCCACTAAAGGTCGCTTTCCTTGCAGGACCAAACGGAATCAGCTGCTATTTTGAAAATAAAAGAGAGCATGCAAGAGGAGGCCAAGAGGTTTGAGAAAGACTCGGACCATCCTGAGTATTTTATGCAATAACTCACTTGCCTCGCCTCTTTGGCTGGTGGACGCCTGTTTTTTCTACTTAACCTGTACTAACACGGGCGGTGGTGTGCTCAATACTCAGCTCTTCCATGCGCCAGGGCCACCGACTTCACTAGTCATGAGTGTTCTGTTCTGTTTGCAGATATTCCTTTGAGGCTGAGCTGAGATAGAGCAAACCGGCCCCACCCCTGGACTGAACCGTCATACGAATACACGTGCATCTCAACGTTATGGTTCCTCAACTTTCCGCCACTTCTTTTGTACACCATAGTCACAACAAGACATGAAACATTCTAATGTCCACCAGCCTAGGCAAGGTTGGATATAGTCATTAGGGATGCACCGAATATTCGGTTTGATGTCCAGTTGGATACCCATTGCGGATATCGGATGACATTGTATAATACTTTTAAAGTGTCTTCTGTTCAATTTTTTATTTGTGAGTACTGGTGTTTCTTAATAAATAACTAATAAATTAATGCAGTTTTGACTCGATAAAAAAACATTTAGTTCTAGTAGGTGTGGTATACTATTAAAAATACCTATTCACTTCTATAATTTACATGAATGTATTATAATGATTCTTTGAACAAAATAATGTATATTTCGTTACAATTTAAATATCACACGACTTAGTTATGTGACAATATTTTAAGGGATATTAAAGAATTAATGAAAACTGCATTATAATACTTACACCTAATTCGTCGTTCCAATGTGTATAACATAATATAATATTTTCTAAAAGTATACTTTCTGTAATTAATAGATGTGACAATTAATTGTTCTGATGTATTTTGTAGAAATTTGTTTGAAACATTGAGATAGTAATGGTTTGTATAACGAAACAACACTACATATTATCTTAGTTAATAGGTACGGTGATATTACAAAGATTCTAAGGCAATCACTTATTTTTCCGTTACAATTGTGATTATATTTATTTTAGTAAAAATTTAATTACAAAATATGACAATCCGCCATCTTAGCTGAAACACCGATCACAAACGTATTTGTATATCGCTCGAACTTTTATTGTATTTTCTGCTTTTGCATCGTTTAATTGATATTTACTCGTTAAAGAATTGATGACTATCACGCAAATTAATTCAAATTAGTAATCAAAATAAGTTTTTAATTTGTAAACTGAAATATTTGAAGTATTTACAGATTTGTGATGTCATTGAGACGTTATTACCATTCTAGCGTTTTGGTGCGAAATTTGAATTGTATTTTAAAAACGTGAATTTCTCCTTTAAACCACTTATTTTTTTAAGAAGTGACTTTTTTGGATAAAGCTTATGCAAACAAATATCGTGGAGCAGTCTTTCAAAATCAGTCATTATGCCTACTAAGCAAATCTCTGTATCCAGTTCAGAACTACCAATTTTAAATAAACGGCCCACCGGAAAGTATTTTAATAATTTTAACAAATATGGATTTGTTAATGATATTGTAGGTGTTGTACCATCATTAAAATATGTTGTCATTAACTTACCATTTCAACTCGAACTGTTTGAAACACTAAATTATTGATAAAACTAAACTGTATTTAGAATTTTTTTAATTAGCTTGGCTACTTCCAGGTTTATTTAATAAAAAAAAGGTTTCAACGTAATAAATTGAATTAGTGGCTACAAAACATTGTAACAATTCAATAAAACGTGTACGCCAATGGCAGAACATTAACGTTAAAGTTATTTTATAGACATAAAAAGTGCATCTATTGCAACAGAAAGTGATTAGTGAATATGATTATGTTGATGCATTTCAATAGACATTTCATATTTTGATGTTGCTTTATTATTGTCATTCGATATCCATTTTACTTATATTAGGAACTGTTTCCCCAAATATATCCAAATTATGTAATTTCTTTTCAAGAAAACTACATTTAATTGCACTAGAACTTGAATTTTCAAGTTTTTTTTTTATGATTAAAGTGTAATTTGTTAATCACTTTCCATATTAGAATTAGAAAACAATTAGCGTCGGTGGGTTACAAATTCATTGTACCAACCCTCATTAGTGGAAACTGTAAATGATTAATCGATAAAAATAAAATTCCACTATATTTAAGCAACTATTATTGAATTTATAATTACTGTTTTTTCAGTCTTGACTAAAAAGTTACGGTTTGTGAAAATGTTATAATGAGAGAGACATTAAAAGAATCCAAAGAACATACTCTTTATTATAAAATCATAAACCGTTTTTTTTTGTGTAAATAAGAAATGTAAACGATTTATTGTCAATTTATTTATACCATTCAAATTAACAAATTCCTATCCCAGTGAAAAAGTTTTATTTATCTTATACGAATATGGAATTTCAGTATTATTTTCCACTGAATTTATTATTAATTTTATGTTTGGGTGATTGGTTCCAGTTTTTTATTGTGTTTTTCCCGACTCGACCAAACTATATCCAACCGAATATTTGGGCAGTAAAGATGAGATATACAGTTCTTAACGATTTTAGATTTTACATCTGTAATAATTGTATTCATTACTGGAATCATTTATGGAATGGAGTGGTTAATTCGGGTATAAAAGGCTTATCTCATTTTTGCAAAAAAGCTCCATTACTTATTGTAATTTTATATAAATTTGATAATGATGTAAAGCTCCTATTAAATAGGAACAAGGTTGTTACAATTAAAGTAGGAGAAATATAGAATGTAACGAACAAAAAAAAAACGTTGTTAAATTTCTGGATAAGTTTTTTTTTTCATCAGAAAAGATATTTGTAATTGTAAAATATTAATCGGCTATATTACAAAAACAATCTTAACTTACTTTACGAGAATGCACATTTTCAATATTTTAATTTGATATATGGTACTAATGAGAAAAAAGTTGGTAACGCGTAGACTTACCAAATTAAGTACTTTATATAAGCTTTGTAATACAGACCCTTGTTTCCGAATTATACGCAAAAACAAATTTAAAATCTGGTAAGAAAAACAGGTAAATTAAATTTTTTAACAGGGTAGTTTGCGCTGGTTTTTAGTGTATATTAAAAGATAAAAGTGTTAATGTTGTATTTTCTCTTTTAGTTTTAATTTTCTAGTACTTCAGATAGCCTTTGCACATTACACTTTGATCTCTGCATAACTTTGTGATCCTTAACAATTACACTAATTATTTTATTAATTGCAGCGATGTAGATCTATTTATACTTTCAAAATAACAGAATATTTACAGTTCCAAAATATTGTAACAGAACACTTTGGAAGCCCTCCACTTGAAGACGAGGGTTTATTACAAAATTTTATATGAAGCGCAAGTATTACTATGGTTTTTCACTTATTTTTTATTATACCCAGGACACTGTACACATCTATCTTTTAAATATTAATTTTATATTGCTTTATTTTTATTTTCCCAGTGGCACTTTTTTTAAGGACTTTGTACAAAGAATTTATTGTTGAATATGATACCATAAATGATTTCAATAAATTATTCTTGTTTTAAAGAATCGAAGAACATTTTATTGTAGGTAAAGGTCAAATCAAATATGTAACCTTGTGTCGCATCTCAAAAACTGACCCAAACTTGAACTTATTTTCAAAAAGTGCTAGCACATGTTTAAATATTGCTGGTCATTATATTGAATTATTTTACGATTAAAAACCTGTTTTCAGTGTTCTAGTTTTTAAGATGCTTTACAAAATGGATACAAATTAAATGTAGGTAACTGATGACCAACCAAGTACTTAATTCCCATTTTTTGACATTACGAGATGTTACACAAAACTTAAATTACAATAAATATTAATTTTAAAATGTTTTTCGTATAATTAAGTTTTGGTCCATATCACGTGATCGTGTGATTGATAGATCTTGATTATAATTATAAAAGCTCTCCGCACATACCCACAACAACAATGGCTTGATAAAGTTCGGCGAAAACAAACATTTTCTCAAAATTAATCAATAAATTCGAGTAAGTTCGGAAAGCGTTCCCAAAATGACGGAATGGGCGGTATTAAGGTAATTAGCCGGGCAAAATGTCGAAAAGAAAATTGTTCATTGGAATATGAAAGATGTATGTTCGTATTTATCAATGTGACGTATTTTAGATTCACATTTTTGAACAACTTTGTTGCCGATTGTCTACAGCGGATTTAAAATTTCAAGACGCAATTACTTCAACTGACATTAGCGCGCATCGACTGGAGAGTTGCTCTTGACAAGTCCTTATAATTTCACTGAATTTAAAGGATTTAAAAATCAAGAGAAATAATTCTTGAAACTAAACATACCATAAAGTTACTAATGTTCGTTTGCACCGCCTAGAATTTAATCACGCCTTTCGTACGTTCGGCTTAATTTTAAAAAGAATTTAATTTTTCGCTTACCGCAGCTAGACCTTCCATTAAGAAACAACTTGGGTCCCAGGAACGCGATCTCATTGAAACTAAGAGGATAAATAAACTTTATAGAAATCGGCAATGGTTACTAAATGCCCAGTGCAGGTATACAATCCAAGCGTTGCTAGCAACTGATTTTTGGGAAACAAGCTGTTCTGTCTGTAATAATAGAAAACTTAGTTTTTTAATTTGAACTTTTAGATTTTCTTATTAGTTAATATCGTTGAGCGATAAATTTACATTTAACGTTATCCAGTATTTTACTTATAAATCATTTTGAAATTCCATAAATTCCTCTAACCATCTTAATATTCGTAAACAACATTTGTCACTCGAAATCTTTGATAAATTACAAATTCCCCCTGAAAATGATCAGATCGAGCGTAAAGCATTCTCGGGAATCTGAAGTCTATTATTCTCAGGATATCTAATAGGGAATGCGACTGGCGGCACTAAGCAGCACTGAAAACACTCTCTTGGTGCTGGTTGTTCGACTGACAAAGTTCTGAACTGGTTTTGAAAATATTTACGTTCGTCTCGGACATGCAACAATTTAGTGCGGTCCTGGTGATAATTTGGCTGGCTTGCACTCGGTGCGGTTTTTTAGCACCCAGTGCAACATATTAGAACTGTGCTGCTAGTACAGTTCTAGAGGAACAATCCCAGTTAAATCAACGTCGGTTTAAGAACTGTACTGGTGTGGCTCGCATATCTCTAATGCCGGATCCAAGTTGTAGCAACTTTTACGTGGCACTGAGAAAATACGAATGGAACTGGGGTAGGCCCCGTGCACTCGGATTGTGCTCCCAAGTCGAATTCGCCATAAACCTTCTTCGAAAATGTCGTTTTTTTCTTTATTATCTAACGTCGGTCTATTTCTGCGACTTAGTCTTATCACCGCCGCCGAAAGCACACTACTCCTAACCGGAAATTTTGCTGAACCCACTAGCGTTCCAACCAGTGGTAGGGATCTTTCTCGAGACGAACACCCATGGACTCGGTTTTACGTCGCCTCCGAAAGACGGAATATCTACAATACATTAAACCTCGTGCTCATTGGTATAATGCCTGCGAGCTATGATATGCTACTGACCCTAGTTGTCTAAAGTGTTTCGGTGCAGGCTGTACGGGCTCTACGACGGTGTTTTCCAGTTATCTCCATCCAAGTACTAACTGCGTTTGACACTGCTTCACCGTAATTATCGCATCTGAGGCGAACTACAGTGCTGGGTCGACGCACTGAAAATGTTAATAAAAAATAGTTTTTTAGGTAAAATCATCCGTTAACCTCGATCTTAAACCAAGTTGAACTTGTGAACCTGATATAAAGTGCTTCTTAAATATTTGAGCATAAGTTAGTAAACGGCGCCACACCAACTAGTCTTTAAGATTATTTTTATTTTAAGACTGTCTTGAGATAAAATGTGCAAACGAGCGTAAATGTATCAGTTGTCAAAACTATTTTCCGATCATAATAAAAATCGTTAAATAGCAGAATATATCAAAATTGCGTTGAAATTTGTTTTCATTTTTAATCAAATCACGACGAATGTTGATGTATAGAGTGAATCACAATGCATCTCAATAATGAATAACATTGTAAACTTATTTTAAAACATACAGACTGTCTCAAAACAGTGGTTATTTTTCATGGAATGTGAAAATGAGATTCTTCTCTGATAAGACAAATGCAACATTGCGCCAGTTTCAAATAGATTAATCCATTCGAAAATTTTATAACGTGTGATAAACTAGCTGCGATCTAACCAGTCAAAGGTATACAATACTACCAAATTGAATTTTCTTTGTCTGCTGGATCTACGAATACAAACAATCTTGTTTTCTACTTATATTCGGACTTCTCATGTTAGCTACTGATGCGATTACATCATTTAACTAAAAAATCTCGATAACTTTTTGTTATTTCAATTATTTTTAGGTTTATTTTCGTTAGCAGAATCTAAAACGCTTACAGGAAAACATAAATGAATTTATTTATCTCCAGTGGGTGTATGGTCATTTCATTTGCAATGCGTTATTTCAAAAGGTTAATCAATGTTTAGATATTCATTATATTTGATGCCAATTCTAATATTCACTCTTTATATGCACTATAACGTCATATGGACCTTATTATAATGATTTTTTATTCAGATTGGATATCACATTGTTACAATTTTATTATTTGGTACATCTATTAGCATTCACAGTTTTGTGTCGGCATGTTACCCTTGCATGTCTCTACATTCCTTCTGGGGTCAGATTAGATACAGTCCCTCAAATCCCAATCACAAAATGTTAAGTGGTAGATTGGTGAAACTGCTTTCAATCTCCCCATCTCATTTTACACCTCTTATGTGTACGTGTTATAAGTGCAAACAGGAGTTCACAAACCCCTATCCTCTCTTGTAATTAAATGACAGGATCTCGCACATATCACAAATGCTTTGGTTATGTTGAAATGTTGTAGTTAGTTTCTAGAAATCGTACTACTGGTTTTTCAATATCTACTTGAAACAAAATTGGCAAACTTTTTAATAATTCCCAATTTTAACGCTAACTATTTTGATTATATTGAACAAAGATCAAATGTTAACAAACAATATTTAATTTTTATTATCTATTACTATCCATTAAGTTTGAATTAAACTACTGCAACATATCAATTATTCATATTTTTAGCCGTGCGCAAGATCCTTAGTTATATAAACTATCTACCATCAACCCAATTATTTTTCCCGTTTAATTCCTACTTAATTTTATTTCACGATCTTGGTCCGTTATTAGAGTAAGAAAAATCTTATTTATAAAGTTTTCTTTTAAAAATATATACTTAAATCAGTTGTTAGACTATTCAATTTATGAATGCGTGTATGAATGTGCTGATTGACATGTGATATGAAATTTTTTGTGCAAATGTATGGATTCAATTTCTATTGTTTTCTTTTTTGTATGGATAATAAAATTAAAAGTTTCATTTTGTTGTTTTATTGATATTTTTATTACCTCTCTTTACACCTCATAGATCCACTACTGTCTTGTGCATGTACCTTTTATTTTTTGGACAACTGGATTATAATTTACCCAGAAGATACTGAATTAAGGTAAGAACCAAGACCATACATTCATTGGATGAACAAAAGCAGTCAATTTTCTTTCCCAAGCTACCTAATCAGCGAGGTTAAACGGAGCGTGTTTGACCACATTTGCTGAAAGGAAAATGTTAACCACTAGACAGTCAACTTAACCTTTCTTGAAAATCGCTTTGTTACATTATTCAAAATAGGTACTTCTAGAGAGACAACACACTTTATTTTTATATACATTACATAAAAGCGGACAAATTTCGAATCCAGCCCTGGTGCTCGATAATACCAATCTTCCATCATTAAACAGAATAGAAACACAACACATTTTATTTGAAGCCAACATCTCGGAGTTCATACAAATTAAACGAGTGATCAAAATTTCTTAATACAAATCACTTCACAAAATTAACATGTTTTGAAATTCAAATAAAATATTTGGTACAGAAACAAAGCGAACATCTGTCAACCTTCGATTTTGTCATATCGTATTATTTGAAAGTAACAATTATCCAATGACTTCAATTATGTTGTGGTTCCTTAATATACAGTGCTTCTCAAAAGTCTCCTCTCCCCCTCTTTTCTCTTGAAAGGTGATACTTAGCCTGATGAAAGGACCCCGCAGAATCCTTATGGGAAATGGCTCTCGGCCAATTTTTCTGAAATTTTGTAGAATGATAGTTCAAAACACGTAGAACAAAAGTCTCCATGGCCACAAATCTCGAAACTCAACCGTTCGCGAGATACGAGCGGTCAAAGTCGAACATTCTAATCGATACCTTCGATAACGTGGATACAGTAAAAGTGTCTTGTGAGACATTTATTTGTACATATATATATTTATAAATCCTCGTAATTATGTTTACAGTGTAATCCGAGCATGTGTGTGTGTGTATATATTTATGTATACAGGGTGTCCCAGGAGTTCGTACCAAAAACTTGGGAGGTGATAGAAAGACTAAAAATAATGATGGTATTTCATATGAAATTTTTTCTTTACGCCCTTCGTTAACGAACTATAGGGCTCTAAAGTTGGGAATGAAAAATGGTTTTCTATTTACAATTATTAAATGGCTGATTGGAAATTACTAATATTTTGACTGTTAGTGGACACCATAATTGCACACTTTTTGGCGTTATAGACAAGTCTATAACATACTTTGAACTCAGATACCGACTAAGTTAAATGGTGGATGCGCCATTTTTTTGGTAAGTAAAACTTTTTTCAGTTATAAATGCAACAATTGGCTTTTGTGAACATTTTTCGAGATATCAAGTCCTCTTGTGACATCTCGATAACATTAACGGTTTAAGAGAAACTGGCAATTTTATGTAGCACTGCACACCTATTGGAGCATTCACATGTATTTTGAATGTACGATTACTCTTAAACCGTTAATGTTATCGAGATGTCACAAGAGGACTTGATATCTCTAAAAATGTTCACAAAAGCCAATTGTTGCATTTATAACTGAAAAAAGTTTTACTTACCAAAAAAATGGCGCATCCACCATTTAACTTAGTCGGTATCTGAGTTCACAAGTATGTTGTAGACTTGTCTATAACGCCAAAAAGTGTGCAATTATGGTGTCCACTAACAGTCAAAATATTAGTAATTTCCAATCAGCCATTTAATAATTGTAAATAGAAAACCATTTTTCATTCCCAACTTTAGAGCCCTATAGTTCGTTAACGAAGGGCGTGAAGAAAAAATTTCATATGAAATACCATCGTTATTTTAAGTTTCGAGATTTGTGGCCATGGAGACTTTTGTTCTATGTGTTTTGAACTATCATTCTACAAAATTTCAGAAAAATTGGCCGAGAGCCATTTCCCATAAGGATTCTGCGGGGTCCTTTGGAGGGTGAAAATTTACTATTGTAAGCTTCTCTACTAATGGTAACAGGTGACGTAAAAGACAACTGAAACCAAAAATATTAAATGGGAGCTTATGACAAGTGACACCTCGTTTGAAAGGTATTTAAAATACCTATTCAATCATACTAATTTTTTTTGGTCACGATGTTTGATGGTTAAAATAAATAAACACTAAAATTTACGTTTCGCTTTTAGTTAATAATTCAAGTCCGTCTATGGTTAACTAGGTATCAAAAAAGTTTTTTAATTGACGTTTTTACATACGACAATATCTTGAATTTTTAGTTTCATTATAGTTTATCGAGACGTTTCAAGTATCTACATAAACTAAAGTTTCAACAAACAGGTAGTGTTCATGATGCCAAACGATCGGGTCGACCAAATTGATATTGTTGCGGAAATTGTAGTAAACCCTTCTTCTTCCACAGCCCAAGTAGCATCTACCTGTGGAGTCAGTCATAACGTTCCAACAAGATGGTGCTCCTGCATACTATTACTTTGCAGTAAGACGTCATCTAGATAAGGAATATCCTGGTATATGGATTGGACGACGCGTTCCAACAGAATGGCCTGCTCGGTGACCGGACCTGACACCTATGGATTTTTTCTGTGGGGATACCTTAAATCTAAAGTTTACGCTACAGTATTGACATTTTAAAACAACGAATTGTTGAAGAATGTGGGACAATTTCGAGTCCGACAAGAGTTTAATAATAGGATGTTTTACTGCCAGGAAGTAGATGGAGCACATTTTGAACAATTATTATAAGAACTTGTGTTAAATATTTATTAATTAGAAGGGAACTCAAATTTCAGTATTTTTAGTTTATATTAACCATCAAAAATATCGTGAATAAAAAAAATAGTGTGACTGAATAGGTATTCTAAATACCTTTCCAACGAGATGTCACTCGCCATAAGGTCCCATTCAATATTATTGGTTTCAGATTTTCTTCTATATTAAAGATATATGATATGGTTCAATATTTTATTGGTACATAATATTACATAACACTAGAAACTGGTTGAAATTATTTATTTTGGAAATACAGAAAAAAACCAAATAATAGTCACTAATGCGATTTTGACAATTACAAACGGTAATACCAGACATAGATAACCAACTGAATACCAGACTTAATTGGATTTCATGGAAAAATTGGTGGCATCCTCTAGTGTTGCTAATAATACTAATTTACCGTGCGGGATCAATTTCCAAGATTAACTGATCTTATAGCTCTCATATACCTAAATCTATTCACTCCATACCATTTCCTGAATTCGATATCTTATTTCCATCCAATGATACTAAAAGAAAGCCTACGGCGGCTTGTCCCTCGTAATCGGAGGGAATTAAATTCAATATCTCTGAACTCTGTATTCTTGTGAATTAAACTTTCTAGCATGCCCAGTATTTTATTTTCCTATAGAAATGCATGAATGGAAATGTATCAAATAGCTTGCCTATAAAAATGTTAAATATTCTATAATTCCTTGTAACTAGGTGCATCTTCCATCAATAGTTTTTCGATTGTGGTTCCTTATATCCCCTATTTTAGAATTTGTGTGAGTGTTCTTTTATTACAGGACGTATTAATGAGTATAAAAATACAGGGATCAAGAATTAGTTTTTGAACGGCATTTTTAAACAACTTGCGAGATATAGGTACGCTTGGTCCATACATAACTCAACAAATCGGTGTTGGATAATTGAGCCAATATGTTATTTGTAAAGCGATGAAAATATTTGTTTATTATCTGTGATCACTCCAATATTTCCCACAATCCCCTTTAGGAAAATGTTTCGATTCTAAAATGTCACCGGCGATTTCCGCTTATAACTCGTTTGTGTGTACATAGAGAACCCAATCTACTTACCAGAGCACTTGTGAATAGAAGCAGGAAGCTGGATTTTCCCTTCACGAAAAATTCCACATAGGGGAAGGATCAACCATTCGTAATATTTGCAGTCAATTGAACTGTTATGGTTCCACATCCATCCTAATAAGAAAACTGCCAATCAAAATCTCGTTTCAAGACTGGCCATATCTCAAACCTTTGTTATTAGCATTGTCTAACAAAAGGCATTTTTCGACGATGGTCATTTCTATATACAATCATGTGAGTACTTTCGGAATAAACGATACCAAATAATATTTATATATTTTAGCCGCAATTATTCTTAGAACTAAAAACGTGCTACAAGACTAAATATCTCTACATTCTATAAAAGTTTAACTTTGAAGTAACGAATAGGGAAACTTTTTTTAGGTGCTTTAATCTCTTGTATTAAAAAAAAAGAAAACAAAGCCATCACATCGGGCCGCTCTTAGTTTACCTCTTTCAGATTTATAACTTATAGGTAGCGATAAGGTGTTCTGTTCGTCGGGAGTTTCAGGAATTTTTTTTTAGTTTTTCCGCTAGTCGCTAGTATGGCAATTACTTCCATTTTATTAATTATTAAAAATATCGTTTGAGTCCTGCTGTAATTTCCGACGAAAAGAACACTATAAGCTTCTAATCCGAAAATCGTGAACTAAGAGCGGCTCGACTATATCTCTAATTTTATGGGTAATTATTAACACGATAAACAGGATTGACCAATATAAATGAATTTTATAATAATGTGACTGTACCACGTGGCTCGAGCACTCCACGTAAGTGATACAAGATAAGGGGCTCAACTGTACGGATGAAATACTACGCCAAGCGCAAAATATGAGTTTGACACCAACAGGCTTAAGTACTTTAATTATTTATCATTATTGTGATTTGTATTATGATGTATATGAATATTATTATTACCTACACTAATAAAATGATGAGTTAGAATAGAAATATTAAAGTATAATTGTTTTTGTCAGAATAATTATAAATTAATATTCTTGAAGCCACTGGATTTTTGATAAAATGCTACACCTTGTAATTAAATATTAACTTTCACAAATTTAACACTCGATTACTTATTTTTAAAAGTGTATCAACAAATAAGAAGACTATTAACAATTAGTGATAATGACAATTAAGATAATAAAGGTTGGAAAATAGCTCTGTGAATAAACTCACCTCATTTCCAAAACGATTCAAAGCACTAAAATCAACCAAAACGCACACACGTAATATTATTTTCAAATAACATTAATCAAGTGTAGAAAACAAATGAATTATTTAGTGGTCCCCAAAAGGGCTCGCCTATTCGAAACTATTAGATCCGATTAATAGAAATCGCCATGGTTCCGAGAAACGTGCCTTGAACACCTACAGACAAGTTTGAAACTGTAATAGTGGTGACCATTTAATTTATATTTTTTTCTTGTGGAATAATTTTTGGGTTTCTGGCAGCTACGTTGTTTAATGGTAACAATGGTCCTGTGGGTTCGGTGGAATCAGGCCCTCAGCCGGTGGTTTTGTTTTCCATTATTAGATGGCACTGGACGAAACCAAATGGCCAGGCAAAGTACCCAGCGGTTGGACTGACAAAAAATTCAGGCAAAAAAAATTTAATACATATTTGATTTGTTTCCGAAGCGATCTTCAAACATGTCATTAATATTATCTGATACGCATGCATGGCCAGAATAATGTATCTACTAAATTCCAAACAAAGGTGTATGCTGGAACAGTTTTTAAAAGTAAACTTGTCCGAATATTTTAAATATATACAGGAGACTAAATATATGTATGTATCATTTCTTCAATATATAGATCTTGTTTTTGGGTTGCTGTCGATATGTAATAATTTCCCTTTAAATTCGAAAGACTCATTATTCATTACTCTCTTTATTTCGGAACTAACAGAACTGGTAAAGAACTCGTTTTGAACGGTTGTCTGGTGGCAACACCAAACAAGTTTAATTTTCTGGGAACTCTGCTGAGAACACTTATTTTATACTGCGCAGACTCAATATGTTTATAACATTTAGGGGCTTCGGGAATAAACCTATTTATAAATTTAATACACACAGTTAACATTCCTGCATCACAACCCAGAAATTTTTAAGAGTTTTTATTAATATCTAAATCAGGAATTGGCTTCCTGTTCTAGAAATGAACATACATATATTTTGATTTTGAACCACAGCGATCAGTGTACTTCTGAAAATGTTGCCTTCCTGCTAAATATATCATGTAAATATAAATTAGTAGGTACCTGGGGCGTAAGAACCGCGATGAGAGGGAATACTATTTCCCTAACGCCAGTAAAAAAATAACCAGATCTACATACGTTAAATATTTAGAAGCAGTTTCATTGTTATAATACTCGATTTAAGAAATCTAATTTGAGGAATATTGTACAAAATATTTTAACAATAAAGTATGGGAAAATGAGGAGGAAAGAGTGCGACTCTTGCTAGAAACTCATTTTCCTGGAAGTACCCCAAACAGAGGACGGTTGACGAACTCCTGTGTGGTTTGACGGACCTCGGAATATCCTGCCAAGGGTATGCCGATGATAATGTTATAACAGCCAGGGGAAAATTTTAAAACACCGTTTGTGACATCGTACAAAAGGGTCTGAACTATACAAATAGCTGGTGTAGGCAAGTGGGACTCAGCATCAACCCCACCAAAACCATCTTGATAGCCTCCACTAAGAAAAGGAAACTCAACCTCAAAACCATTAAACTTGATGGGAACGACGTTGAATGGAGACAAGAAGTCAAGTATCTAGGTTTGACTCTAGACAGCAAACTCCTGTGGAACAAACACGAGAAAAGGAGATTACATACAAAGCAAAAATGGCTCTTATGGTGTGCAGGAATCTGGCAGGGAGAAACTGGGGTTGTAACCCAAAAATCCTGAGCTGGATGTACACTGCCATAGTGAGACCAATCATCACTTATGGAGCGTGGAGTAGTAGAACTAGCCTCTTGACGAGAGAAAACCTCTCCAAAATTCAAAGACTAGCCTGTATATGCCAAACAGGAGCAATGAGTACATGCCCAACGGCAGCAATGGAAGTGATTCTCAACCTCACACCATTACATATGGTGGTGGAGAGTGTTGCAGAAAGAACAAGATACATTTTAAGTAGAGGGAATCATTAAAAAAGATACAGACTAAGTAGAGAGGGAATAAAAAAAAACCACCTTTTCACTTCTTAGAAATCAGACAACCTGGGACATGCCACAAGATGGTATAATGAAAAAGTATAACTTTTCAAAGAAATTCGTTATGGAATTAAGCAACAAGAAGGAATGGGATCCAAATACCATTACCAGACTTGGAAAGAATGCCATTCAATGGTACACAGACGGCTCAAAAGCAATAGAAGGAACTGAGATGAGTATACGGGCCAGGAACCAAACACTCTGAAAGCTTGGGAAAAACCCCAAGTATCTTTCAAGCGGAAATTCACGCAATAAGAAAGTGTGCCCAGTTCAATATTGACAAAGGATATAGAAGGCAAAGGATTATCATAATGTCTGATAGTCAAACGGCCATTAAAGCGCTGAGTTCTTGTGTAATCAGTTCCAAAATGGTGTGGGAATGCCTAGGCAAACTTAATGAACTAGGCGAGAACAATATAGTCACCTTACTGTGGATTCCAGGACAAACTGGAATAGAAGGAAACGAAATAGCAGATGAACTAGGGAAGAGGGGGACTGAAATACCCTTTTGGGGGTCTGAACCCTTTTGCGAAATCAGCTCCAATGTAATATTGGAAGAAATAGGTAAAGCCGAAGGAAAGAGAAGATATGACAATTGGAAAGATCTAGTAGGGCTTAGGCAATCAAAGATTCTTCTGGGTGACTACAACCTGTTGAGATCAAATGAATGCATAAGTCAAAGCAAAACTACACTAAGAGTTTTAAGAGGAATCCTAACGGGACATTGTCGCCTGTATGGGCACCTTAAAAAGCTCAAAATAGTGGAGGAAGTAGATTTTGTGGAATGGAAGAGGAAACCCCCATCCACATACTTGCGAACTGCACAGTAATTCGGAATCCTAGGGCACGGTACCTGGGAGACTACTGGATAGAAGAGGGACAGTTACCTAACTTGTAGCCTACAGATATCCTAAAATTCCTCCGGGAAATAGGACTAAAGGAGCTACTAGTCTCTGAGACTCTCCTCAAAAACTAAGTAGAAGTAAGTGGGCACAATAGATCTTTTAGGTCTCAGTGAATGTTACCCCAAAAAATACATACATACATACATGGGAAATAGAAAAGCAAAATATAATAAAAGTGTATATATAATTCAATAATATTAAAAATAATATAAAGAACAACTAATATTCAGGTGATAAACAATAAAATTTTTACTGCGTCTAGAACAGATAGGTAAAGTTGAAAATAATTTCTCTACGTAATACTAATTAACCGATATTTCAATTTAATTCATAATAGAACACAAAAGTTCTATTTTTCGTTAACTGTATCATCTCAAAATTGCAAATTCACGTCATAGAAAACACATTATACATACAAAGACTGAAATACTAATCATGTATTTTCTAAAATAGTATACAACATCGATGTATATTCTTATTGCATATGCCTATGACGACATCCACCAAAACCGGCCTTGGCACAATTGAAAAAAAAAGCTACATATTAGTATAACATCAACAGACATATGAGAGTCAAATTAGGAGACGCCTTTACCTTATGATTGTTTGCATTTTACGAATATAATCGAGCGATCTAATTGGGTGATTATGAGATGAAATGGAAAGCTGTTTTAAAGAATTGATGAAACATCCAGTAACTTGAAAAAATACTGAAAATTTAATAATAATAAACTTATAAATCGTGTTACATGTATTACACAGATATTAGCTGGACTAGCGTTATTTTTCGAACAAATTGCAATGAGGATGCGAATTTAAATTTCTCGAATCGCGGTAGACTGAGGGATACTTATGAGAGAGCAGAAGCAAGTTGTCTCGGAATTTTTGAGTAACCGAGTCTTGCTTTTTTGGTACCTTCATTCAATGGCGTAGAGCGGGTTTTCACCACCCACCTTTATTTTAATTACTAGTTAAAATGTAAATATTTTATCCAACGCACCTAATTATTGAAAGTCAAGGTAAATAACCGCTGCTTTGGAAGGAACTTACGTGTATGAAGGGAAATGGCGTAAGGAACCCACAGGAAGTTAAGACAATAAGAAGTGTTATTGTTTTGTTTGATTGAATAACTGAGTACTTACTCGCTGTCACTCGCGTTCAGAAAAACGTGCGGCAGTTGTCACTAATCATTGGCACGACTTCATCTCATCTCATCTCCTCTCTATCGCACCTTTGCGGTTTCGCTTGGCAAATAACATTGCGAGAGGGATTTAGAGGTAATCTTTTTTATTCCAATTGAAAAAATCGTGGCCCCTGCTGTCCCCTCCATGCTAGGCCTCTGCCCTCATTGATATCTATCTACACTTTTTGCTCGTAACCAGTTAGAATAAGATACTTTGATTTACCACTGGAAACACTGTTCATTCTGTAATGACGTTATTGATTTTTTTCTTTGCAAATTAAAGATCTCAATTTTTCTGCAAATGGCGGGATGGTAGTAGTCCAGTTATCTCGATGCATCTGTTTTTTATGAAAGAAATAGTTTTAAAACATTATAATAAATATTGGATTGCACGTTGCAAAAGAAAACTTAAATACCACTGTGACAATAAGAAGCGTCAAAATAAATGTATCCATGAATAATTTCCAGCAATAATTTAGCAAATTCCTTGTTATGAAATAAAAAATAGCAAGTATTCCATTACCAGACGCTCCAAGTACTTTATTACCCACAACATATTTTTGGTTTTATATCGTTGGTGCCCGAAATGTGAGAAGCGAAATATCACTCAGTTGTCGGATTAGTAATAATACCTATCAACCAATCAAATTTTTTTCAACCAAATTTTTGCTTAAAATTTGGTAAATTGCACAAAAGTAGAAGTCTGTTATTATAATATGTTTTCTACGATTTATATCGCTAACCATAGATAAATCATAGGCAAATGCGAGTGAGGAAGTGACTATGTTTAATATTTCCTTCTCAAATATAAATATGGAGAAATTACACGAGGGTTACCAGAGGTTTAGGTCATCGAATTTGAAACATTTGATTTTATGTTACAGCCGGTACGGCAAACTCGACATCATATTGCTATTTTGAGCAACTCCTTCACCAAACGCAATCAATTGACACGGATGTGTAGGGTTGTGCACTTGGCCTGCATTTTTAGTGACTTACTGGAGGCGGATTTGGACCTGGACCTGGTGGATACGATCTACCTAAGACTGCTTGGTTGTCTGAGTATGGCATATCTGCCGTTGGAATGTCATTGTCCTAAAAAAAGAAACAATCCGATTATACACAAGAAAAATGGAAAATATATATCGGGAAAACACGCAAAAAATAAATAAGTATATTTATAGTATAATGAAATAATTGTAAACACGAAGACAGGTATTTATTGTATATACATAACTTAATAATAGAAAAAAATAGCAATTAATCGAGAGCAAGATCAATTAAACTAAGTCACACACAAATAATATTGTATACTAGAAAATCAAAGTGATTTTTTTAACCCGTTTCTTGTTGATTTAGTCTATGTAAAATCAATCGAAATGTAACCTACCATTTAATTAACTACCGGCTTTTTTCTTTCAAGTTGTTTGGCAAGCTTATTATTAAAAGTTTCGTGAAGAAAAGTTCACAATATAAAAATCTTCTAAAATGTATCTGTTCTTCTAGAAGAATACAATATAATTCGTCTTTTAAGTACTAATACTCCACCTATTATATCTAAACTTTTCTTTACCGATATGATCGTTTCAGTTTAAAAAGTACTTGCTTAGTTTCACGAGTTACTCAGACTGTTCTAGTTAATGAAATTAAAAGAAACTTATTTATTGTAAGATTACCTACCCTTTGGAAGACACCAGCGCCCCTAGTACCGGGAGTGGTGCGTTTCATTGTTCTATCCTCGTATCTTGTGCCGCTCTGTGATGCCATTGGGCGATTTAAAGTGCTGTTCGCATTGTTTGGTGAATTGGGTCCGGCATTTCGCGCTGCTACAGTTTTTGTAACAAAGTCCTGCTCTTTCCATCCATGTTTCTTGTAAACGTCTCGTAAATCTTGGTGTTGCCACATAGTGAAAAGAACTTGTCCAGCGAATTTTAGTACCCTTGGAGTATATTTCTGTCGTTGCCTAGTAATAGTCATCAGTCTCTCTACACCACCTGCTTCGAGTAACGATCTAGAAAATTCTGCGTTTTTCTTGATAACTTCGTTTAGAGTGGCTAAAACAGCAGCTATAGTATCATCAGATGTTCCTTGATCATGCTGAGTATTTCCAGAAGGAAGTTTTTGAACAAGGTCTCTCATTGCGTATTTTCCTATCAGTTCTTTATTACGCTGATCGATTGCGAGATTTCTAAGTGCTGTTGCCACTGCGCACACTACCCTATCTACCTCCATGCGTAAGAGCTCTACTAATATAGGGAGCCCTTTTTCTTTGCGCACAGCTGCTCGAATTTCTATACTAGGTTGCCAGTAACAAGCTGCCAGATTTTGAAGGGCTCCAGCTGCCGCTTCTAGTGTTTCTGGATTTGAACAACTTTGTAAGAGAGCTAAGTAAGATTGCACAACTTCAGGCTGCCAAAGCAGTTCCATACCTCGCACCGGATCTCCTCTAGCACTTACGCTGGACATACCGCCTGGAACACCCGAAGTAAAATTGTTTTCTTTCGACTCTGAAGATTGACTATCTTTTTTCTTTTTACTGCCACCAAAACATCCCAAATTTTCGCCTAAAAGAAATAATAATTTGACTGTTTTTATTTTATAATAATTTCGTTTCCATCTTTTATATAATTTATTTATTATAATTATAAAACTAAAAGTTTATAGATATCACTTTTTATAAACAAAAGAAACTGCTCAACAAATCAATTAACAAATATATACAATGATAGACATTTCTATTTGTTTGAATGTGGGAGTAATTTGATAAGTTAATATTAGAAAAAAATCGAGACTCTTAATCGAATAAGTGATGAAATAAACGTATGTAATAACTCACCTTTCGAAGAATTAGCTGCCACTCTAGTTTGAGTTGGTAGAGGATTCTTGTCGTAATTTGGGTCTTCTACTTCCTGACATCGATACGATAGATTACGAAGAATGCACACAGAATTTTCTACAATTTTATTGCCTATATTTGACTTATCTATGGCACAACGTACAACAAAAAGTAATGCATCAACTAAACCTTCACATTCTCTTAATTTTTTTCTAGCATACTCTCCAGCAGAACTAACATTTCTTAGAATACCTGATGCATTTCTGAATACTGTTGACCAGCACGTTTCTCCATGGTTTCCTTGAGGATCCCATCCGGAATGTGGAATTATGATGTAAGTAACAATAGTAGCTACGCCATCGTCTATAATGTTTTTCTTCAAATCTTCACATGAAGACATATTCCAAATAACACCAGTTACAAGTTCTTTTATCTCTACCTCATTTGACCTTCTTAAAAGATTTATTAAAGCGGGTATACCACCGGCATTTTTAATAGCTCTTTTATTTTCGTCGTTTTGCCTGCCATAAGATAAATTTCTTAAAGCTCCAGAGGCGTTTCTATAAACCTCAATACTGTCATGACTTAATAGTTTAACTAATGGAGGTATACCACCAAGAGCTCTCGTTTTTTGCTTATTAGGATCATCCATATAACACAGATGTTGTAAATAGGCTGCCGCATTGGCTTTGATCACATTATTTGGATTATTAAGAAAACCTATAACTTCAGTAAGATTTGGGTCACGCCAGCGCATCCCCCTTTGATCTTCATCTCCAACAATACTTCCGGGAGATGCAATGTTATGTGCCCTATCATGGGTTAAGCCAACATTGTGACCATGTAAAGACATCTTACTAACGTGTTTTTGAAGATCCTCATCTTCAAACAATCTCATAGTCGCTCCTACTGGTACAGGTCCATTAATACTATCTACATAAGGCCGAGAGAGACTCGGCGCTGTGCCATATGGGGAAGGTGACACATAACCATAAACTACAGCAGGATCATCTTGATAAGGATCGATTCCTATGGGCCCTCCAGGAGAGGGAGTGACTCTATAATGTTCAGGAAGTTCGTCATATCCTGCTCCTACGTAAGTGGCATTGGGTTGAGACGATAAGGGTAACGGAGAGGGATCGCCACTGTGTTCACTAGGACTAGGAGGGGTCGGTGGTCTTTCAGCTCCTGCAGAATAACCCATATAGGCACCATACGGGTTAGGGAAGTGATCATAGTCTTGGTAGTGGGGGTGTTGATGATATTGAGAATACATATGATGGGGTGGTTGTTCAATATAGTCAACGTATTGAGAGGGATGGGAATAAGATCCCAAAGACACAGGAATATATTCTCCCGTTTGATCTTCCAACTGCTGCACTTCGCGCACGACTTTCGTCACAGTTGTCACTTGTTGAGTGGTCTGTTGTTTTTGAGTTCTTACTAATGGTTCATCACTGTGTACAGACATGTGGCTTGAATTTGGGGAATGTTCCGACTGTCCATTACTATGTGGGTGATAAACACTGTCACTTAAAGTGCTTGATGCATCAGGACCTCTGTGAAACAAAAGAAAATAATTCAACATTAGTTTAGGATAATCACATTATCAAAACGAACAAAAAAGAGGGTACATGCAGATTCAACTTACTTATAATGCTGCATATCGGGACCCTGTTCTTGTAATATTCTCCTAAAAATAATACAAAATGAATATGAATTTGTTACAATGATAATATACATAAGATGGGATGTGTTAACTCGTTTACCATTAATAAAGTGATTTCTCATGATATAATTACAATGGTTTTCTTTTCTTCTAAATATTTAAACATAAGTACATTAAACCATTTGAAATCATTTAAGATTCAAAAAGCAAACGGAAAAATTGAATAGAGATACTTATTTGGTATATTTGCAATTATTAGGTTCGTTCCAACTAGCGATCTAATCGTTCCAGGTATCGTTCGCGCAAGTGCTGTATTTCTTTCGCGTTCCAACTGATTATAGTATCGTTATTGGGCGGAAGGAGTGATAAAGTTGATGTGTCCATCCCTAATTCGAGCGAGCGCACTGTAGAGTACTCGATACGATTCCAGAACGGTTCCAGTTGGAACAAACCTATTATATAATGCGACGTAACTTCAAAATGTGTCTCTTTTCTGTAGTCAAATCAATTATCTATGATGCTATAATATATTATTTCTAAGCATAACAAAATTATTAAATAGTTTTGTTCAATTTCAAGATTCATAAAAATTAATATAAATTTAAAATGCAACCTAATTTATTTTTAATAGGACAAATTTGCTTCAACTTCAGTTCAGTTTAAATGGGAAATGTACTATTTTACATTTGTCATATCGGACAACTTTTTAAAATAAATAAACACGTTGCTACAAATTGATATGTAGTGGAAAATAAGATAAACATATCAACAACTAATTACAACGTTTCATATTATCAGTATCCAAAAATTTTGGAAATTTTTTTTATTTTGTTGTTACACTGACCAATAAGTGAGATTTGTGAAAAACAATAATCTATGTTTTGTATCCCAACAATATCTTTTTAACTGAAATGTTTAGCAAAACAATTCTTGGGATGAATAGAACAATGCATATAGCAAAATATGTGCTAGATATTACTAATATTTAAGGCCCGGATTTAACCAGTTTGGAATGGAAATTATGGTCTTGATTATAACTTCAGTTAATGCTTATTTTTAAAGCAAGACAACTTAGTGAACATCAACGTTTGGCATGGGAACATGTGTACCGTGATGCAAAAAAAACTACCAAAAATATAATTAATCTAGAACCAGAAGTTTACTAACTAAATTCAATATCGCTGACAGGTACACTAATCAGATTTAAAGTTATGTCATGTCCGCAGTATTAACGTAGTTACTAAATGAGTTTTTTCCTTAATTTGTAAGATTTCTCGATTATTTAAATTGAAAAATCATATATTGAATGTTGTTTGTGTTTTCCTTAAAATCACGACAATGCCCAGTTATAATGAATTATAATAAAGTACCTACAAGAAATCGAAATCAATAATTTTATTGTCAAAATGGATTGATCCATTATAGTATTTAATAATTCCTTTGCTAAAATTAATGTATTGTCAGTGGAATGTTACATGTTACTGAATTGTTGTATTGAGTATCAGAAGGGCCTTGATTATTCTGGATTTTATAAAGCTGACAGTACATAAAAAAAGGATAATAAAAAGTAATAATCAATCTGTAATTTTCTTCCAAGATTATAAGTGTAAATTTTTTAGATATCGTATGATAAAGTGAAAGATTATGTGGGTTACGCGTTATTCCACCTAACAAAAATATTACTTCATACTCTTGTTTTTCACAATACATCTCTTGGTCACTATAGTATATACTATATACACCTTCAATTATTATCCTTGTAGTATACACATTGTTAGTATTACGAAAATCGTTATTTAAATAAAAACTAAACTTTGTTAATATTAAAATACTACTGAACTGAAACTGCATGGCATAAATTAAGTTGAAACAACCAAATACTCAGCTAGTGTTACAAAAAAATGGGACGTGTTTACATATTATTTCTGACTCGGTTTCCGATATCATTGGAAAGTCGTGGACGTGGGTATCAAAGCATATTTAATTTTTTTTTCAATTTAACTCTTGTTTTACTAGATATTTGGCTTTTTTTGAGTTGACATACATCTATAGATGTCTAGAAAAAGGTTTCATCTACGAATGAATTATTAGAGTGATGATAATATTTGGAACACGGAATATGACAGAGAAGAGCTTAGAAAATTTTCAGCAGAGTAGTATGGGCATGTCTTTAGTATTAGTAATACCAAGTGTTGGATAGTGACAAAAAATATTTAAAATTATTCCGGAGATATACATTTAAAAAAATCACTTTTAAATTATATTTCCAATAACAACCTTCGACATTACTAACACCCGTCACTATATGTTGTTTGATATAAACTGACACTGGTTGTCTCAACTTACTGACTCAAGAACTGATATGATATATATTTTGTAAACAAGTTATTTAATTTTATATGCAAACAATACCACGTCCATGGAATTATTGCTGATTACATTTATTTTGTCAATGCACCATGACATAAGAAATGGAAACACCGTAACACTGTTTATATTAATTTGATTTTCTAAAATTATTTATTCAAAAGCACATAATTTTTTAAATTCACCGTTTTTATTAACAAAGTTAAATTAATGAATTTAATTAATAACTGACAGTACAAATACTCCATTCACCCATCGCTCAAGTTATCTGCATGCAAAATCATTGATACAATGATACATAGTGTTTCCAACATATCTTGGGGAACATTATCAACGAATTCTTGTCAAGCACACAACTTTAACAATAATTCCATTGAAAAAATGAAATTACTGAAAATTTAAGATGAGGTACTCAAAAAAACTACAATATAATCTTCAAAGTCCAATCTTAAAATCCATATATCTGGGAATCTCGGATCTCCCCACTATCAAACCGTCTAAATGACTGATAAAAATCCTCTTTCTCTATGAAATGTGCAAGTAATCTTATTTTATTGTCAATTTTCATATTCTGTAGATAATAATTGGAAAATAGTACTCTTTTCTATTTGATTTAAAAAATTCCACAAAGTTAGTATAATGTGCTAGAGTATCTCCATTTCAAATATGTTATGATAGTGTCTTCTATGTACTTATAAGAAATCTTCGAATAACTTAACAACAGATGATAATGAAGTGACAGTGAAACGCAAGCCTACCTTTGGGTAATTTCAGTGTGAGTGATGCTATGTTCCCGTCTTTGTTCCACCCTCCTATTGACCAAGCTGCCATGATAAAAGCATACAAATGTTTAGCTAAGCGAGTAAAACTATTGTAAGACAACACATGCATATACAGAAAGACTCAGTAAAAATTAATAGCCTGTAAATAAATTTTTTAAAAAGTAGATTTTTCTAAAACACACTGTTGTATGGCTGCAATGTTCTGTTTAAATCCCATCGAATACAAAATTGATCGTAAAGGGCCCGTATTGATGAACGTTTTTTGAATAAAGCCTGTTTGTAATTATCAATGATTTATTACAAGTTTTAGTCATTTTTTTAGGATCTTAAATCTAGGACACTAAACAATGAAACTATAAAATCAAATATATGCAGCACTCAAGATGTTTTAATAATTCATTTAGGATCTGATCATGCGAACTGCAGTTGGCGGGAGCCTCCTTAACCTTTAAATGTAGGTTAGTTAGGTATTTTTTCACCTACCTTGCGGAAAACCAATCATATGAACACAAAAAATATGGCGTAAAGTATTGTTCAGCAGCCCAAGGGTGGAAATTTTTTAACGCTACGGTTTTTGAAGTTGTTTACCACCTGTCACTTGTAATTTTGAAATTTCACGTAAATTTTTCAATCAAACTTCAGTGAATGTCAAAGTTTTTTGTTATATTGCCAGAAAGAGAAAAGCTATAAAGAAGAAAGTAATACGGAAACCATAATTAAAAAGGAGCAAATAAGGCTTAGTAACACTTAAAATGCTAAAGATGCAGATTTTTATAAAAAAATGTTTACGTGTTACAAAGGAACAATTTAATTATATGCTTTGCTTTTCGAACATCTCAATTTTTATAAAATTAGGGTTTCCATAATGTGTTTTTGGGACAAGTGAGCTCTGAAATCCGTACAAAATCCGGGCCGATTTGCAATTTATCGGTGCACAATATAATTATTTTCGTCTTTATTTATCTCGTAATTGTAATCCTAAAAAAACAAAGACGAACGCATTCACGAGTGCACCGAAAACGAAAAGTTCGGTAACGTTCGAACATTCGTCTATGCTAGTAGAGATGTGGCGTTGCGTCGTTGCGATTGAAATATTCACCAAAGTTGTTTAGGATTCCCGGACACTTTCTAAAATTCCGGCCGGACTTCCCCGGACGCCTTAAAAAACCAACCATTTCCGGGTAAATCCGGACGTATGGAAATCTCCTATAATATATGGTGTTGAAATACTGGAAAAAAATAAACGAAAACGAATAGATCCTAGAGACTGGAGGTTATGTTGCAGAATCAGTGATATTAATATATTTGAAACTGTAAAAATAAACAACGTTAAAGTTAATATTACCCTATATTTTCGCCCTAACCTGTCAATTAATTGATAGAAAATAAGACCTGCTCTACAATCCCGTCAATTAAAATTGAACAGAAATAGGACAGGAGGTGAAGATTTGAAAATTGACAAAAAAACTGTTACCAAATGTATATGTATTTATCAATTATTTACGATCCTAAGAAATTGACTAAAACTTCTTGTAATGAAGCATTGATAATTACAAAAGGGATTAACGAACGATTTTAGTTTAGACAACCAAACATACACTTAAGTTGACACTTTAAATGAACCCATATAAACAAAAAATAAAATTCTATGTTAAATTGCTGTCGTACCAATATCTGCCTCTGTCAAATTCAAATTCCCTTTAATCCATTTGATGAAAATTTTTACGATTTGAAAAAGGAATGGATATTTATCAGTGCCTTTATTTCATGCTAGTATATAAATTCGAACACCAATTTTAATATCAATCGTACTTACAAAAACAAAGCAGAAATTATTACTCTTTATGGTTAATTTGATATTAAGAGTAAGGTATATTCTGTATTTTACAAGGTTTTTGAATAATTAAAGTTGTCTGCCATTTACTATTATTATGGATTCAAAAGTCCAGAAAATAAGAAGTATTAGATACACTTGAATAATTCGCAAATTATTTGGCTGCATTGAATATTCTAAAATGAAATGTTTTGCCTAATGTGTATTAAGTATTATTTCACCGTACGTACTAATTGATGAAAAATAGTAAGCATACCCAGCAACTCTGCAAATGGTCACAAAATATAGAACGTATCCGTAGACAGGTAGTACATGAAAATTAAAGATAAACATTGAATACAAGAAAAATTAATACTGTAAAAACAAATCCCGAAAATTGCCTAACCGGATCACTCTCCGCAACATACCTTATTTTGCTAAAAATCACCCCAAGGGGGTCTATTCTCAGACGGTGACAGCTTTGTCGCATACGAGATTGTATTTTTTTGTATAATTCTTGATTGACACTAGTATATTATTAAACGAGCAATTTTTGATAGCCATTATTCACGCAGGGTGAATAGTGGCCATAAATTGCGAGTTGAATACTATACTTTGTCCACGATCCTTGATTACTTTATTAAATATTAAATAAAAGTTAAGTAAATAATGCGAGTGTAGAACGGAAAGTAATAATTTGGTATTATTGACAATTCTAACGTCAAAATTAATAAATTTCTGGAGTACGTCAAATAATGTGACATATAAGATGGGCGATACTGTGTAAAGTATCGATACACCGTACCGTCATAAATATATTGTTTTAAAAATATCAATATTAGAAAATATCGTTATGAAAAGTATCAATACTAAAAATTTCGAATTTTTTTTCGATACGATATATTTCAGAAACAAATTTCCTAAACAGAAATACGCAGATTTAATAGTTTATTTCATATTGTACCCCATCTCTGTCACCTAAACCGGAATGCTGTGTTGTCATAGCAACATATGCTATTTAAATGCAAAAGCGTGAATTATGAACCATGATTCACTCTAGTAGATATATGGGTACCATATAACTTTTGTTAGGAGGTAAAATATTGGCTTATTATTAAGTGGTCGTGGACAAAAGTATAATGTCGCATGCGACAAAAATGTCACCGTTTGAGAATAGATCCCCAGATCGTAAGCGATGTGGATTTTATTGAGTTGGTATGAAAAAAAATGAATCAATCATTCTATTAAACTTTGTAAAACATCAGAATATAATTCTTAGGCAACGATAGTTCAACAAAGTACCAAAAATAAACATTCACTGACCCCTATTGTCATTGATTTATCTTCAATGTGGATATAACAGTTTCAGAAAAGCTATTAAAACCTTAAAAAATACAGACTGGCACATTTAAAAAAAATAATACTCAACACCACAAGAGATTTAAAAAAGAAACACAAATATAATGTTAGATCCTAAAACAAATTTAACTATATCTTAATAGAAGTCAATAATCAAATACCTAACTAGTTAAGCTGGTTCAACACCGACGATTTATCGTGATTTTTCATAATTCGAAGAATTTGTTGAAATAATATTTTTACCGCATAATAAATCTGTCGTGAATTTATTTTATATCTTCGTCAGTCGTTTCTGTAGTATCGTAAGTCTGCGAACGCAGATCTAAAACTACGGAACATACTCTCTCTCGTACATGTCATATATGTCATTTGTGATGAAGTATTCTTGCTTGGTGTTTTTAGACAAATAAAATCAGTAAAAGTATTCATCGGTGTCTTATTCGCCGACATTACAATTATTTGGCAACAAGGAAACTGTGAACGTTGTTTTTAGCACATATCATTTTGTATTTTTACGGAAAACCAAGGTCGAAAGCAAGCCATGCCGCGGAATGATCCAGAAAATGTAGTTGCCCCGACCTTACAGTGGTAAATACCGGGAGCGTTTCGACAATGGCAGTATTTAAGCAGGGCGACGATTTTGAGGTTTTTGAAGAGCGTCTTGAGCAGTTTTTACGGCAAATATTGTAGAAGGCACAAGGAAAGTTGCTGTTTTGCTTACCTTATTAAGTGAGGAGGTTTACAAGGTATTCGAATTGTGTAGCACCAAGAAGCCCAATAGAAATGAATTGAATGTCTTGAAGCAATTATTGACTACACATTTTAAATCAAGGTTGTCAGTCTATCGCAGGAGAGATATTTTTGATTCCTCAAGACAGTGGAAAGAGTCTGTTAATGACTGGTATTTGAAAGTTAAAAATGCAGCCTCACAATGTGATTTTTCAGATAAACTGATGTACCAATTGCAAGACAAATTTGTAACAGGCATGAGGCCAGGACCAATACTTGACCGCTTGTGTGAGGAGAGTCTATCCAAGAAGCTTGAGGATGTGTTAGAAATAGCTCTAAACAAAGAAGCAGCTTTAAGAGACAGTACAGGAGCAATGTCGAAGTGAATAGAGTGCAAAAGGCATATAGTGGTAGTAGTGGTTTTGCAAAAAATAGTTCAAGTCAATCTAAGAAAAAATTTGAAAAGGATGAAAACCAAGAAGAATTAAAGTGTAATTTGTGTAATAGGAGTAAGCATAACTTTAGTAAATGTAAATACACACAATTTATTTGTAAAAACTGTGGCAAAAATGGTCACATAATGGCATCTTACAAAATAGAAAGAAATCAATTAGTAGAAGAGTGTATAATTTTACAGATTGTCAAAGTATTAATTTTGTGAAGCCATTACAAGTATTCCTATTTTGTTTGATAATAAGATTTATACTCAGATGGAGCTCGACACTGGAGCTGGTATTTCTTGCTTACCTTTAAGTTTTATGTGAAAGGGTTGAGCCATATTCTATTAGAGAGTACTAGTATTAAGTTGAAAACATATTCAGGGGAAATTGCAAGCTCAGAGGGAAAAATATCAGTAAACGTCTCCATTCAAAATGTTTCAAAAAGGTGTAATTTTACTATTGTTAAAAAAGCTACTAAAAATTTGTTAGGTAGGGATATTATTAATAAATTAAATTTATCCTTAAGAAATTCAGAGGTATTAATTAATGATATGGCTGTCCAAGGTCAATCGGGCAAAATTGACAAAATGTTGTTGAGATTTCCAAATCTTTTTAAAAGGGAGTTAGGAACTTTTAATGGCTAAAAAATTAGCTTAAAGGTAGAAGAAAATGTAAAACCAGTTTTCCATATACCCCACCCAATTCCGTTTGCCTTCCGTGAAAACATGGAGGTGGAACTAAAAAAACTAGAATCAGAAGTCTGATAATTCTAGTTGGGGAACACCATTAGTACCGGTTTTAAAAGCCAATGGAAAAGATGTCCGCGTCTGCGCAAATTATAAAATTACAGTAAATAAATTTCTAAAAGATTTTAACCATCCACTGCCTCGAATTGAATATATTTTTGTTGCTTTACAAGGTGGGCAAAAACGTACAAAACTTGATTTTCTCAACGCTTATAATCAGTTAGTTTTAGATAATAAAACCAGTGAATTATTGTCATGGAGCACACCACTAGGTATACAGTATGATGCAAATGAAAGGAATAAATTCGTTATTTCGTAAACCGGCGACTTTAAGGAAAAATCCTGATACCCGTCGATTTTTATTTTAAAACGGTCTATTCGTAAGGATACCTTTTTATTTTTGACGTCATCTATATGAGCGTGATGACGTCATCGCTAAAATTTTTAAATGGAAATGTGGGTGTTGTAATACATTATTTGAAAGGTCTTTTAAATACTTATTCAGCCATATCAATATGTCTGAGTAATTGATTTTTGTATTTGTTTAAAAAATTAATAAAATTTTATTATTACAATAAATATTTAATATGCATTACTCATTAAATACAACGAAACCTAAATTAAGTGCTCAAATTGTTTACCTTCAGCTAAAATACAATGAGAAAGACGTGCCGCGAACTCTTCTCTATAACTTCCGGAGTTATTTGTGCAACCTCAATACGTATACTTTCTTTGAGTTCATTGAAATTTTGTGGTCTATTTTGGTACACTTTACTTTTCAAGTATCCCCATAAAAATAAATCAAGAGGAGTCAAATCAGGTGACCTAGGCAGCCATTCTATTGTTCCTCTTCGACCTATCCACCGATTTGGAAAGACGTTGTTCAAATAGTTGCGCACCAAGACAGCATAGTGTGGATGTGCATCTTGCTGCAGACATCAATCATTTCTGTTTGGAAACAGCCGGTTCAATTCGGGTAGCAAGAAGTTTTGAAGAAATTCTAAATATCGAGGACCTGTTAAGGTTTCTTCGGAAAAGTATGGTCCAATAATCTTTCACAAAATTTATTTTTGGGTGTCAATAAATACATCTTACCAATACTTAATACATTTTATTAAGAAATCTGTTGAAATTTCATCAATAATATTTGTGACAATACGCAAATCAATTACTGTACATATTGATATGGCTGAATAGGTATTTAAAAGACCTTTCAAATAATGTATTTACAACACCCACATTTCCATTTAAAAATTTTAGCGATGACGTCATCACGCTCATATAGATGACGTGAGAAATAAAAAGGTATCCTTACGAATAGCCTGTTTAAAAATAAAAATCGACGGTTTTCGGGATTTTTCCATAGAGTCGCCAGCTTACGAAATAACGAATTTATTCCTTTCATTTGCACCATACTGTATATAAAATAAGGAGGTTACCCTATGGTACGAAACCATATTATTGAGAAAGTATTACAGGGGTGTCGGGGAACAGTAAATTTTTTATATGATGTAGTTGTAATGGGGCGAGATGAGGATGAACATTTTAAAGATTTAGAAGAGGTTTTAAACAGGTTGGACGGGGCAGGGTTCAGATTGAATGCAAAAAACGGTGAATTTTCAAAGAAAATATTTTCTATTTAGGACATAAAATCTCAGCAAAAGGGTTAGAGAAAGATGAGGAAAAAGTAAGAGCAATAGTAAATTCGCCTAGACCTAAAAATATTACTGAAATTAGAGCTTTTGCAGGGATGGTAAATTATTATTATCGTTTTTGTGACAATTTACAGGGAAAGTTGTATGATTTGATAGGAAAAGGTAAAGAATTTAAGTGGACAAAAGAATGTGAAAACGCTTTTCAGTACACAAAGAATAAACTAGCTACAGACAAAATTTTAATTCATTATGACCCAGACAAACCTATTCGTTTATCTTGTTACGCTAGTAATTATGGCATTGGTGCGGTTCTTCTACATGTGTTTCCAGACGGAGGTGTTATATTTCTCGCGAGATTTCTCGTGTACCTACTAAACAAGGCTGAACAGGGTTATTCCCAGATTATGAAGGATGCTTTAGCTTTCTATTGGTCAGTTTCTAAACTATATCAATATCTGGTAGGACGGAAATTTGAAATTTTAAGCGATCACAAGCCATTAAAACCAATTTTTGGTGAATATAAGAGTTTACCCAAAATGGCAGCTGAGCGAATTCAAAGGTGGTCATTGTTTTTAGCTGGGTTTGATTACACTTACAAATTTATTCGTGGCGTCGATAGTTTAAAAGCAGATGCTTTGTCTTACCATTACCCGACTGTGAAATAAATGAATTTAAAAAACCTGATTATGATTACTTGAATATGATTGAAGGTTTAGTACCAATTGATTCAATTAAAATACGCTCAGAAACCAGAAAAGATGCTATTTTAGGTAAAGTGTTCAATTTTATCAGATATGGATTTCCTAAACAAATTGAAATTGAACTTTTAAAACCATTTTTGACAAGAAAGAATGAACTTTCTATTGAACAGGGTATTATCCCGTGGGGTTATCGAGCCGTGTTTCCAGTTAGCCTAAGAAAACATCTACTGGAGGAATTGCATAGTAATCGTGAAGGTATGGCTAAGATGAAGTCAAACGCACGCTCTTATTTTTGGTAGCCTTCGCTCGATAACGATATCGAACAAGAAGTAAATAACTGTAAAATTTGTTGGCCAATGCGCCCAGAACCACCCAAGGCCAAACGTATTAAGCCACAAGGTTCTAACCACATTTACGAGAAAATTCATGCTGATTTTCTAGGACCAATTAAAGGCAAAATGATACTTATTATAATAGATACATATACAAAATGGCCGGAAGTTTTTATAATAAGTAATAGCGATTCCGATAATACTATTAGCAAATTTAGAGAATGTTTTTCGAGATTTGGGTTACCACGTGTAGTTGAAACAGATTACGGAGGTCAATTTACATCCGAAAATTTTATAAATTTTTTGAGTCAGTATGGAGTAAAATTTGTTACATCCCCACCAGTTCAACCTTCAACAAATGGTTTTGCGGAAAACTGTTAAATCAGTAAAGTTAGAATTAAAAAAGTTATTTATTTTCTTGCCGAAATTGTTACATGCTACTACAGGAATGACACCTAGTAGTTTAATGTTTAAAACTAAAATACATACTCGTTTAGATTTGTTATCAAAAAGAGTTTCGGTTAGCTGAAAAACAAGTTTTAAATTATAAAGGGAAACGATATAAAACCTTTGAAGAGGGGGGATAGGGTTTGGTGCAGGGACTACAGAAATCCTAATAAGAAAACTTGTGTTGAAAGCGTAATAGATGAAGTTTTGAATGATGGAATTTATTTTTGTGAACTTGTTAATGAAAACTTAATATGGAAGAGACACTTAAACCAAATTACACGTAACCGGTCAGAAACATTAGAGGATAGCTTGAAGGAAAGTCTTATTGATAAACCAAGTAGTGAGTTTTTGAATTTAAAACCAAGTGTTGATTTATTACCTGAAATTTCGGATGTTCCTGAACCAAACATGACGTTGAATGAACCTGATAGTGACTCAAATGTCAAATTAAATGATTATTTGGTTCAGGAAGATGCTGAAAATTTTGATGGTAAACCTAGCCATAATAATTTCTCTACATGCATACCTAATGTTAAGGATGTATCTTATAACTTAAATGTAAACGAAACCCCCCAACGTTTAAATTTATGAGGGAATGTATTGTAGTATCGTAAGTCTAAGGTCTAAAACTACGGAACATACTCTCTCTCGTACATGTCATATACGTCATTTGTCATGAAGCATTCTTGCTTGGTGTTTTGGAGGTTGTTGTGGCATATAATTTGCAGTTATAATTTTTGACAAATAAAATCAGTAAAAGTATTCATCGGTGTCTTATTCGCCGATATTACAGTTTCTTCATTAATTTAGGAAATTATTTAGTTCCTTTTTTTTAATAAATAATCCATTTTGAAGTTACGTGTATAAATTTGTTGTTGACGAAAATTTTATATGCCTCATCCAATATATTGTCTCAAAAGCTCTTAGTTTCTCCAATTTGTTTTTGTTGTGTGGGTATTTTTGAAATTGATGGAAATTTATTGACAAAAATGCTGGTAGAAAGTGGTTAAAAAAATAAAGAAAATTACCTACAGTAAAACAATTTTAAAAAACTGAATGTAAACAATAACTGACCGACACTATGTTTTTTATTATGCTTAAGCTGATATTCTTATTATTTAATTTAATAAATTCAATAAAATCTGGCTAATTGGCTAAAGCAATTATTCCCACATGAAACATTTAGGAATCAAATCATTTAATATGATCCATAATTTTTAATGTGGTATTTAAAATTATTAACAAATTATTTATTCATCAACCAAATCTAACAACTAGTCCAATCTCCCTCGTTTTCGACTGTTCTTAACTACAGTAACTATCATTGACTATAATAAACTGCCAAGATAAGCATATAAATTCTTGAAAAATTGTTTATTACAAGCTTGTTAGGAATAGAGGTAGGTACTTACAGCAGATGTAATTAATAAAACAAAAGGACAAGAGGTCAAATGATCCACTACATTGCTGATCTAATCAAGTCATTAGCGACTCGTGAAATCCAGTAAAACTCAGCCTTTACTTATTCAATATCTCTGATTCACTGTATTCAGTTAAGACTGTTAACATAAAAAGGTGTAGAATATATCAAATTAACCGGCGCTAAGTAAACAATATCAAGCAGATATCCTAAACGGATTATCTTATCTGTGTGTATGTTTATTTAAATAGCATGAGAGTCACTTAGACTATGAAATAAATTTAATATTTTTTATCAGATTTACTTCTATATAAATAATGTATCGACCACAAACTTATCAAAAGATGCGCCAGTGTATATAAATATAAAATGACGTAACTGAAATTCCTTTTGTAGAAAGAAAATAATAAGTTTGGTATCTGCTATAGCACAAAACTGTTATAATAGATGTTAAGTCCGCTGTTAAGATGAAAGATGGCAGTAGTCGGATATTCAAAAAGGAAGCTTCAATAACGCAAGTCCACATGACGACTATGACATCATATGACAGTCGCCCTGAGGTAAACAAACGTTTTCTCCAAAACACGTGGTTCTTAATTGTTATTTTCATTTAGTGGCTTTTTCAACGCTGTTTCTATGGATGATTCCAGTAGTCCATTCAATATTGCCCCTACAAAATTTTCGGGTCTAAAACGATTGACATTTTCTAGGCCTTTGTGGGTATGATTCAAAGTCGAGACAGAAATAATTTTTTATTTGAAAGATTTCTGGATGTTCCCGAATATCTTAACCGGGCTATTAATGTTATTATTAAAAAAAATAACAAAAAAACCTAGGCGACTTGACTTTTTATGTTTGCTGCATGGACGAAACCTGTCAATTCAATGTCACATGTCTTGTTTTTGAAATTAACTTCGGTTTTTTTTTCTCAAACATGCATCTAATCTGAGTTAGTAATTGGTGATCTAATCTATGTAGTATATTTTGTGGTTAATTGTTGTCTTAGCTTGTTTTACATTGTTTTCAAATGTCAAAAACAAGACATGTGACATTTAATTGACAGGTTTCGTCCATGCAGCAAACGTAAAGATTCAAGTCCCCTAGGTTATTTTTTTTAATATCGACTCGGGAACATCTAGAAATCTTTTAGATCAAAAATTATTTCTGTATCGACTTTAAATCGTACCCAAAAAGGCATAGAAAATGTCAGTCGTCTTAGTATTTTTACACAGTAGCCAAGAAGTAATTTTGGCCACTTTTCTATTTCTCTATGTAAATCATATACTATTAGGTGATTATCTACTACCTGTAAATTGATGTTCCCTTCGTTCTTGGGTCAAAGCATTAATCCTCTCCCCCAAATGTTGTAAAATATTAAAGATAATGTATGAAAGGATATTATTCTATTACTTAAATTATTAATATCGCAACCAATCACTGAACAAAACCTAGAAATTTTAGATGCTATATCTGACGATTTAAAATAAAAAGGATAATTAAAATAATGCAAAAAAAAACAAATAACAAATATAAAATCTAACCAAATAATTGTTTACCCTCAGGGCGACTGCCATTAGTGTCGACTTGTCAGTTGGTGGACATGCCCATGCCCTTCATTTCAAGAACATTTATAACCACACACATCATAAAACGATGGGCAGTTTCTCGAGTTTGACAGAACTGATATAAAACTGGTTGCTGACACAACAAAATACTGTTTTATACATGCGTGTTACCATTCTGCACGAAGTGAGACATTATTTAGAAGGTAAATCAGTCAAGAACGGATCTAATGAAAAACTTATTATTTTGTACATAAAATGAAATGAGTTAAGTCGTATATGGTTGCAAGAGCAATACTATATTTCACCAAGATATGATCTTGTTTTGTTAGCAAATACATTTTTACTTTTTTGGTTTATAAATATTGGTCTATTATGCTTTTAGTATTATTTAAATAAATTTGCTTTTAGTTTTTGTCTATATTTGTTAATGTTTCATTCACAGAATTGATTCTTTTACATATACATTGAAGTAATGAGAATTGCCATCATTAACCAAAATATATATATAAAATAAAAGGCTGTCACATAAAAACTATCATCAGTAATAAGAATTGTCTAATGAACCCAAGATATTATGATGTTTTTGGGTTTATTTGTGATTTTGATAAGTGTAAGGAAATCCCAGAAGCAAGTACAAAAATCAATATGCTGTTAAGAAGCGCTCCGAATATAACCGGAAGTGTAGAGTTCCTATTTCTGCATGAACAACACAGTAAAAGCGCATATTTTCAAAGTTACAGCAATTTTAATTGCATTGTCACTAATTTTAAGTTGTTTCATTATAAATATTTTGTTGATTGGTTTATTCAAATAATTTTAAAAAATATGTCATAAACAGAGAATCCAATAAGGAAAGAGAAATTAGTTATAAAACCAAACAATAATGGTTTGACAGTAAATGTTGAAACTAATATTAGTACACTCTTGAAAACTTATCAATCAGGATAGGATCATACTATACAAACAATTAATAATGTATTAGCTTTCTCATTACTTTTAAATATATTGGTTCTTTTTCATTGTTTCTAAATTGATATTACTAATAGTTTGGTACTGTTGAAGGTTTTTGATGGATGACACTATTAAATTAAGTATTTACTTACATCAGATATGAATACCAATGGGATTAGTTAACACTTTGTAAAAATATAAGAATAAATTATTTTAGATTAGGCTTGTACAAATATGCTTGAAAAAACAAGAGTAATTTGATTCTAAGTACAAAGTGATATCTAATAGGATCATATTACCAAATGTGTATTAAAACACAACCAAAATGATACAAAAAATATGGATTAGAAACAATGAGTATAAAAAAAATGAAAAACCCATTCAAAAGTGAAGGATATTGGTATTATTAATAAATTAATCAAATAAATATAACAGCATCAGCATAAAATTAAAAAAGTTTATATTTCTGACAAAAATATGTATTAGCATTTTTTGCAGTTTTAACTCATCCTGATTTAAATGAAAATAAATAGCTCAAGTTACATCAATTTAAGAGTTAAAACAGTAAGACCGGGCGAACGTCGAGACACGCAGGGTGACTCAACGCAGATTTCTTCAATAAATACACGTCAATACATCAGCCAATGTTGAGATAGAGTTCTGTAGACATAGGTATTCTCTTCCTCCATTTTGGTGCCTTGTTGTACGTTGACGTTGTTGTTGTGTTGGTCAAGTATTTGGCATGAGATTCGGTATTTCTACTCAGAGACGTGGCCAGTATCCATTCGTTGCACTTTCTCAATTTTCTGGTGTTAATAGTCTGAAGGAAAGTTGGTACAATAAAATGTTCTGTTCAATATCAAAAATTTTTCAACACAATATGTCAACTTGACACATCACAAAACACTAAAATTCAGGCACCAAAATAGCGGATGAGAATACTCATCTCTTTAGTGCCTTAGTTCAGATGCAACGTGGAATTGACGCAGTTTTTGTATGACGTGATCCTGCAAATACCTGCGGTCTAAACACAAAACTCGCCTGATTTTTCGTTCGTGTGTGTTGACAAAAAAGATGGAGGAGCATCTAATTGAAACGGTTCTATTGTTTGATGTAGAAAACTGTTATACGACACTAGTGATAATAATTATATACGTACGTATCTATAGCTTTTACATGGAGAGGGTTTTGGTTTTTTTATTTGATAGGTTTAGAAGGGGAAAGCTTTATTGAAGGCGCCGCCGAAGGCAAAAACAATCGAGTGCCACGCCCTAAAGCAATCTTTCGAGTTCAAGAAAAAATGTAGTTTTTTTTTAATTCTTTGTTTGACTTAGTGCCCGATGAATACTCATAAGCGGTAATCCTGTAAGCCGTTCGTCTCCCATTCTGTTTCTTAAATACGTTTTCAGCCGTTTAAGTGTGGAAAAAATACGTTCAGGCGTGGCAGTTGAAAATGAAAGTGTTGCCAAGATTTGAAGAAGCTTCTTAATCGTTGGGAAAAAAGTTCATCACATCGATCAATGGTTTCTACTAGGCCAAAGCTCATACTCGCTTACCACAACTTTCTTTTCAGCTTCACTAAGAAATATTTCCCCTATTCTTGCAATACATCTCTTTGCTTTGTCAGTGTTTTGGGTCCGGTTAGGTAAAATCTACTGAATTCCTGAAATTGTTTCTTCGTGGGGCTTAAAACGAGCTTCAATTTCATTGACTAGATGTTCGATAAATGGCTAAAATATGTTCCGTGGATAGTGTCCCTTGGTACACTAATGCGGTTGATTTGTCTTCCAGTTACTCTTGGAACACTTATATCAACTGAACTTAACTTTTTTGCTTCCTAAAAAAGATTTGAGAAATCCCGTTCATTACGTAGGTTTTCAAGGTGGAGTTTATTGTTTTTACATGACTGCAGGTGTAATTTGGATCTACATTGACCTTTTGCAGGCTTCGGCTTAAGTTTGAAGTATACGAAAAAATGTTCCTTAAAACTATCATTGAAACGATGAATTGACTACTTTCCATCGCGACTTGCAACTGGTAAGCTTGGGTTGCAGCTTCCCTTCCAGACTGTTGAAGAGCCGATTCTCTAAACAATGTTGACGGACTGTCGGTATTCATCTGATTGTTGTTTCGCACTTGGCAGGCGCAACTACTATAAGTACTTAGAAATTCAGTTTATTGAACCTTTAGATCCAATAATGATGAAAAATATATTATTTGTATTTCGTAATTCGTATTAAATGTAATTCAAATATTGCGGCAGTATGCTAATAAAAAATTATTGTACCTTTATTGTATTTTCAATAGGGGGGGGGTTAAACACCCAAACCCCTTCCCCCTTATGAACGTCCTTGTATGGAATACAAACTAGAGGAGCAATTGTGGGAAGAAATTGCGATGGGAATTGGGCTGAAAATAGTTGCATATACTATTTAATCCTCAACAAAATCAGAATCAGATTTCGAGGCTAACAAACATACACGACTATGTACGCATCTACTGGGCGAGGAACTACATTTTAGACACTGGAATGTGCGTTACTGCGTTTCATACATTTCCCTGTTGCGAGAGCGGAGGGCAAATTACTGGTGGAATGAGGAGATACAGAAGTTGTGGAGGGAGTGTAAGCAAGAACGGAGACGGATGCTGAGGGGAAGGATAAAGGGAAAAGGGAGATACAAGGAGAAGAAGAAGGAACTGCAGCGTAGGGTGGAGAGGGAAAAAAGAGGGAAGTGGGAGGAGTTATTGGGGGAATTGGAAAACAATCCATGGGGAAAGGCATATGAGATAGCGGTGAAAAGGATGGGTGGTAATAGGAACGAGGTGCTTGAGGAGGATTGGAAGAAGAAGATTATATGAAAATTGTTCAATGTGGGAGAAGGAGGAGTGAAGAGTAGGTTTCGGGAAGTCCAAGATACTAGAGGGGTGGAGAAAAAGTGTGGGATAAGATCGGCAGAGAAGTGGGAAGTACAGGAGGGAGGGAGGAAAGCTCCAAGGATTGATGGCCTGAGAGGTGATATGGTAAAGAGGTTGTTGGAAGACAATGAGGAATACTTTTGGGAACTATTCAACAGGGTGCTGAGGGAGGAAGAGTTTCCGGAAGCATGGAAGGTGGCCAGGGTGGTACTGCTGAAAAAGGCGGGTAGGGAGGGGAATCGGCCTTGTGACTACAGGCCTATCAGTCTGCTGTGTGGTATGGGTAAATTGATGGAGGGGATAATAAAGAATAGGATTGAGGAGGAAGTTGGTAGAAATGGGGGTTTTAGGGAAAACCAGTACGGGTTTGCAAAGGGAAAATTATGTATCTCGGCTCTGGACAGGGTGATGGGCTTGGTGGAAAAGACTAGGGGGGGCAATTGGAGGAACAAGAAATTAGCCCTTCTCGTATTCTTTGACGTTGGGAACGCGTTCAACAGTGTCAGCAAACGGGCGGTGTTGGGTGCGTTGCTGAGGCTTGGAGTAGGGGAAGGGTTAGTTAACTTAGTGGAGGACTACCTGACGGGGCGGGTGATAGTGGACTCTAGGGGGAGGAGATATGAGACGGGAGCTGGAGTGCCACAGGGCTCGGTTCTGGGACCGACGCTATGGAAATGTGTGTTTGATGAAGTTTGTGGGATAGTAAGTGAAGAGGGATGTGAGATTACGGTGTATGCGGATGATGTATGTCTGGTATGTACTGCAAAGGGAGAGGCGGAGATAGAAAGAAAGGCGGGGAGGATGTGCAGGAAGATTGTGGAGAAGATAGAGCGGTGCGGACTGGAAGTGGCGGAAGATAAGACGGCGGGACTGCTAGTGAAGGGACGGAGCAAGACGAGGGAAGTTGCGATGACGGTGAAGGGAAGGAAAATTCGGATGGAGGAGTCTGTGAGATACTTAGGGGTGTGGTTGAATAGCCAATTATCCTTCAAAAAACACATGGCAAAGGCGGCACAGAAAGCAAAAGTAAGAGCAGCAAGGCTGGGAAGATTGTTGTGCAATGTGAAAGGGCCGGGAGAGTGGAAGAGGAGGGTAATTGGTAGGACAATAGAGCAGAGTATGCTGTACGGTGCGGAAGTGTGGGGTGGAAGAGCGGGGGTGAATGCGAGGGCTAGGCCACTCCTGCGGGTGCAGAGAGGGATACTCCTGAGGGTGGTACAGGGATACAGGACAGTGGGTGGACTGGCGGCAGTGGTGCTGTCAAGATCCTACTCATTGGACTTGGAGGCTAGAGCCAGGAACAAACGCTGGAGGGGTGCGACTGTAGAGGAAATGCAGGAATGGATGGAGGAGGAAATGGAGAGAAGATGGGAGAAGTATGAGGGCGCGCTAAAAGGAGCGATTGGGAGATTTGGGGAGGTGAACTACTTCTTGACACAGGTGCTCACTGGGCATGGATCGAGAGTAGGGTACCTCCACAAGATTGGGAAAAGAGAGACTGGATTGTGCGAGAGATGTGAAGTGGAGGATGATGTGGGGCATGTGTTCAGATGCTGGAAGAACGTGGAGGAGCTGAAAAAATTAGAGCAGAAACTAGGGGAGGCTGTGTATTGGGAGAACATGGTGGAGATTATGTTGAGGGGAGAGGAGAAATGGATGGAGGTGAGTGGCGTAGTGGAGAGAATGATTAGGGGGAGAGAAAGAAATGATATGACATGAGACGTAGGAGTGATAGAAGGGAGTGTGTGAGGGACCGCCACCCGTCTCGAAGTATGCTAGGGTAGTGATTCCGAGGCGGGAGTAACGGCGAGCTTTGAGGTGGGTTTGGTTGGTAGGCATCCCTTCGGATGAGTCCAACACTGTCTGGGTCATGGGACATGGCCCATTCGAACATGAGTTTCCCATCTCGGCCCGAAAAAAAAAATATATATATATTTCCCTGCAGGCAATTTAATTCACCGACGCAGTTCACTTTACCATGCGCTTGAATGTTCGTCCGGCTAAATGTTTGTAGCTTTTGATAAGCAAGTAATAAAATGTTAACCTCAAGTTTATAGAATAAACCATTAATTCACTTCTACTTCTGCCAAAAATTTTATTGTTTGTATTTAAATAATAGTTAGAAAAAAATGTATACAATATTCTACAAGTAATGGAATTGATCTTTTACTACTGATATCTCACGTTAATGAAATTTTCACCACATAGGTAAGTAAAACATTCAAAGTCCCAATAAATAATCAAAGCAAAGTGTTTGAGAATGCTAGAATATAATCAAGACCTTTACCAAATTTCCAGTAATGGATAGTATAAGAAAATGAATGGATACTAAAGGAATCTAATCCCAAGTGATGGTCAAGATAACATTTACATCAAACAGGAAAATCAATCAATCCCCTTCATATTACTTAGACTTACACTACTGATTACCACAAAAAACGCCAAGATGTAACAATATTATTTAACAATCTACTAGCCATTAGGATATGAGAAGGGAATACAGAATAAATTGTAGTCATGGTACAATAAGTGTTGTAAGAGTACATCAGTGTCCTGTTTAAAAAACAATAACTTGGGAGTCTTACATCCACTTCAAATTTGCAGTAATTTGTTGTGACTCTACTAAAAACTGGTACTTATAATTGAATATTGATTGAAACTCATTTCAACAAGAATACAATCAAAAATGATTTAGGTACTGTTTTTTGCATTAAGCAATGCTCATATATTGAGTTAAAAATATATTACTTAACACATTAGTTCTGGCAAATGTATCCTATTATTCTAAAATAATTTCCATTACTGATATTAATAAATGCTTTATATACCAAAAGTTTTTATAGTGCAGTTAATACCCAAACATTAATAGTTACTGATCAATAAAATAGCCATGGGATAGGAAATGTAAATAATATCTAGTAAACAATGATGAAGATGAGTGATGAATAAAATGACAATGATACTTACACACATGAATCCAAAAGTTGACTAGCAGACATGTTTCAAGCTGTGTTATGTATTAACCCTGTAGTGTAACATGCAAACATAAATTAGTCATAAGCACAAATAGGTACACTAATGAAATTACAGTTATTTATCTAAAATCCTGATTGAAAAATGAATTATTATGTGTACACATAAACAAATAAAAATCGTTGAAGAATGATTAAAATCTGACTTTTATACTGCAGTAAAGTTATGATTTGGTTGCAATGACTGTAGTTTCATATTAACCCAGGTGCAAGGCTTTAACAAATAATTGTGTATTAAAAAATAATGATTAGATGTGGACAAGTCTAGAGTATTCAATATACCTGTAAAATATTTTACCTAAACATAATGTAATGGTCTTCTTATGTTCAGGTTCAAATATATTCATCACAATAAATACTTTGGGTCTTTAGAGTCATAAACTAAATAATTGTCATATAAAGATTACATTTGAAAAGTGGAGACTAAATGAAGGAAATACCAAAATCAACTCTTAAATATTCTTGAAATACCTTTGAAATCTGATAGGAACATTAAGCCTAGTTACTAAAATAAAAAATTTCATAAATCACAGATATTCATTCAAGTCATAATAGGTCATAATAGTAAGATTCTGATCTACATTTATAATTATGACACCTTTTCTATCTAAAATGATGTCAAAATGGGGATCCATTTCTTTAAAAAGTTGTCTGTAGAGATAAGAAATGTTTTTATTCTACAAAAGAGGGGTTTTAGAATGATTTTTGTGATGTCAAAGATTTTGAATTTGAAACTTTCCATCTTACATTTAATTTAATTGTTTATTAACTTCACAGTACCTATATAAATATATTATATTGATGTTTATCAAATGTAAATTGTTGATAAATTATTTGATTTGATGTATTTGAAATTACAGAGGTATGTGGATTTTAAACTTTAAAAGGTTTATGTATTTATCAGATGGTGACCAAAAAGACAAATTAAAATAAAGAATAAATTATTCAAATGATCTGTTTCAACATTTAAATTTTATACAATGAGTTAATGTTATATTTCATTTTTCTATTTTTAATGGAAACAGTAATTTTGTTTGCTTTGAGACTGAGAAGTATGGATATTGTTAGAACATAAATTCTAATTTAAGATCCTTCATTTTTATATTTTGTATAACCCTCATCTTTTGAAGTTCCATTATTTGTGTTTTCAAACCCCTAAGAATCAATAAAGAGTACACTGTATACTACTGTATATTGAAGACAATTAGAAAAGATATATACCTAGAACAATATCTTCCGGTGGGAAATAGACTTTGCACCAAATCTATTTTCTTTAAATATTTAGGGCAAAATTATATTTTACATGGTTAAGGAGAATAGAAAAAAATAATTATTTTTTGATAGTAGAATTGTTTGAATTGGAATAGATGTGCACAAGTGAAGTTTTTTAATTAATATTTACCTTATCATGTTTGAACCATTGAAATCAAAGTAATGTTGTTTTATATTAATTACTTACAGGGATAATGGAATACTGTAAACTTTCTTGTATAAAAATAAATTAAGCCTACATAATAATTTACCTGTTAATTTAAATTCCTCCCTATAGAAGGCAAAACACATCAGTTATTGTTAGGTGTTTGTTATCCATTAGAGGTGTTTCTGAAAATAATAACATTGCACTATTTAAATCCAATAAACCACCAATAATTATGAACATGCACAGATTTAAAAAGCATTAAGTACCTAATATGTTTAATTTAGACTAAAAGCAAGTTCCTGAAGTTGGTTTTTCAAAATGACCAGTAGCACCAGCAATTAAATGTGCTTTGAAAATTGGAAGACAAATTTGTTTGACTCAACACTTAAGAATGTTTTTAAAATGTGTAGTGACTAACATGAGTCAAGTGATGATATTTTTGTTTGCATAGTATAGCACTATAATTTTTTGTGAATGGTTGGTACACATGCACTTAACATTAAATACAAATATAACAGTAGCCCTGTCCAGGAGTAAGCTTGATACTCTATGAGGATAAAATACCACTTGGAAATGTATTTTTCAAATATTATTTATAACTTCAATGCATCTGATAAGAAACGAATTTTTATTTATTTTATGAATACTTGTATGTGTCACACTTCTAATGTTTACAAGCTTAATAAACTATTTACAATATATCTGCTGTACTCATAGAATAGATAATATGGTTTGCATGAAGTCAGTTGGAGCAACCAATAGATAACAAATCAGCTTATCCATGCTTTTGTTGGCCTACCAGTGGTTCTGTGAAATCAATTTTGGGTTGTTTAGATTTATGACTATGGGCCATTCCAACTGACTTCATACAAATTATAACTTCATTATCTTCCAAATACTAAATTATTGAATGATTTATCTAATATTATGTTTAATTCACAAAGTATTACTCAAATTGAGTTATTTTGCTTTTTTACCTAGCTATCACCTTTTAACCAGTTAGTTAAAGGGTTCTAGGTCATGGAAGCTAGATATAAATAAAGATATACACACACATACTAGCTAAATATGAATACATATTGTATGTTGTGCATTCTGTCATTTATCCTAGTCTAGTATGAACACATGTTTGTTTAAATACAATATATTATATTAAGTATATTCAACATTTTATTATTTGAATAGATGAGGCTTTTACTTGATGAAGATCCATACTAAACGATGAAATAAAACAATTTAATTTGTTTAAACCTTCATTAAGTTGTTTTATTTCATCGTTTATTTTAGAATTTATTTGAATTTACAACAAAACTGCAAAAATATGTTTAATAGTTTTCAGCAAAATTTTATTCAAAATAGATTGAGAAGTTAATACTAAACTAAAATATAAATTTTGTTGTTTATTGTAGGTACCTACTAAAAATTTTAAAACTTTAAAAAACAGCTTGAAAACTATCCAAATATATGTTTTATTTTTGGGCTTATGTACAGGAATTAGAAAACAAATTAAATTAAATTTAACATATTACCCGAGATATTACCTAGTACTTAAAATTCAAAGTTTCCTCAATACATTTAAAAATTAAAAAAGTAACTGTACACTGAATAAGAGCATGATAGATGCATACTTATCTTGAACAAATATTTATTTTTTTTGCAATTCAAGTTGAAGAGGATATTGTTAAAATACTTTCTTTTTATGAAACTATATGATATTATCATTCAATTCACAGCATCCTATTTGTTTCTTTCACAAAAGATGATTAACTTTTAAATGAAAAATGTGTAAGGACTTAAAATTTTTAAATACCTTGATTTGGAAACTATCTTGCAAGCACAGAGATATTGGCAATTCCACATTGACAAGTTTTTCGTATATAAATGGCCATTTACACAAAATACTACAATTATTTACGAAATAATGTATTTCTTAGGCTGTCATATAGTGGGGCGGGGCTTAAAATTGTTTACATTCTTGTAAAACTCTACTACTTGTATTCATTTTGTAGGTTTGCTAACATATGTTAAGTACTCCAAGTATTAGGAATTATATAAATTAATTAAATTGTATAGGATAAATGTAACACATAGTATACATTTGTAACAAACCTATCATGTTTTCAATTTAGGCCTTGCAAGGTCGAGGCACTGGCACAGGTACAGAGAGAAACGTCACCAGCTAGCCGCCACAGACAGTCTTATATTCAGCTTAAACAGTGTCACATTCCTATAAATTCCCGTGAACCAAGATCACAATAATTTAAAAACGCTAAATATATAATTTCCACTGTAAATTGGCTATGTGATAGACATACAACATTAATTTTTACTTTGGTTTGACTTCACTCCCACTTAGAGTACATTAGTACATGACTGCAAAGTTGCCGTCAATCCTAATCGACCCAACAGATTATGTTTTCACGAATTATTCTTCAACTTTCGCTAATATTTATGCGCAAACGGTTTCTTACATTATTTTTAGTCGTCTTTTTCAATATCAGATTAACAATTCTACATTTAATGAAGGTTTTTATTTATAATCTGCACTTCAAAAATTCATAATTTAAATTTTCCGCATTTATTATTAAGCCGAATTCACACCAGTGCGTTTTTATGCTGCCATATTTGAAGATAAAAGTAGATTGGTTTGGTAAAAACAATTTTCCCCCTGGTTGAAAAAAGATCTCCATAGTATTCAAATTTATTTTATCTTTTGCCAAATATTAATTGTCGTCATTAATGACGCTGTTGTTAAGGAATGATGTCTCTTACATTTTCATATTTGGCGCGTCAGCAAATTTTAAATAGGTATGATTGATAGATGAATTGTATAATTTATATTATCGTTGATTAATAAAATTGGAGATAGGTATACCTACCTATCTGATACAATACTGTTTCTGTTATAGAAAGACTGTTATAAATATATTATCATTAATACAGTAGAAAAATAGAGAAACAATAAAAGCATTACAAAAATTGTTGGACAATTTCAATTACTCTCAAATTTAACACAAATTATATCGAGCTTTTGGAGAATTTTATTAGGTTACCCTTTGCCGGTGTTTAATGGAATGGAATGGTATAATGTGCGATGTGAACGATCCATAATATTGGTAAAGTGTATTTTTCATATTTTTTCATAACCATGTATTACAAATGTGTGATCTATGGTCCCATAGAAGTATTAAATAAGTCTATGTGTAGTCCCAATATTCTCAAATATGTACCCACACCCATGAGTTTTTGCAGCTGCTCCATCTAGTGGATGCCTATTCAAGCTTCTTGACCTTTAAACATTGACGTAAAATGTCATCGCTATAAAGTAAACGTAAAGCACAACCACAAAGCACATATACATAGAGAATTTTGTACAAATAGTACAAACTCTGTGGCAGCAGAGGTTAGATGGAAATTGGTAGTTGAAGTGTTACAGTATTTATTATATGAAAGTGAAAGATTCAGTGTTCGTAAGGATTTGACCTACTAAATACATCAAACAACACATTTCACTTTTAATTTTGACGGAATTTATCGAATATTGAAAGTAAGTACAAATATTCAAAAAGTGAGGTTACATAATGTATTTAGTTTCTGTTAATTTTTAGAACTATATCGAAATGTCGTGCCCATTCCTATCAAAATTAAGCCAAGCTTATTTAAAAAATCATGCATCTGTTCTGGTGAAAATGTATGGCAACCAGTGTCCAGTTATGTCAAGAAGTATGAATACAGCAGCCAGCGATGCAGAAGTTAAGAGTCAAGGTAAAACCCTTATATTTTGGCAACAGATGTATGTTTGTTATTTATAAGTTTGTTTGTTACATAAAAAATTAACACTCGTGAATATTCTGGAACGTAAAAAATACATCTTCCCTATGAATTAAAAAAAAAGTTCAAAAAGGTATTACATACAAATTATTTTCCTAATTATGTTTCAATCAACTCCTAGTTTGCAAAATTTTTCTATTATAAATTATTATAAAACCAAATTTAAATTTCACAAAATATAACCAAAATAATCTAGGTCTGTGAAATAATTTCTATTTCAGCAGGGGCTTAAAATTTACTTTGTTCACTGTAAATAATCCTAATCATTTTGTATTCAAAAGTGTTACGTTTACTTTTATTAAATATAATAATTATATAAATACAACAAAATAACACTATTACTGTAACATTTATTCTAAAACACAATTGTTACTATTATTTCTGTTAGGTACCTAATTTGAATAGGAACTTGAAAAATGTGTTCTTCAATAAATTTCTATTTTTGGTTGACAATTATAAATTGTTTCATCAATGATCAAACATATATTCTAGTCATCCAATAAAGAATATTTTCTACTTTTTATATCAGCATTTTTAACAATATTTTAATTCCAGTTGTTTTCTGCAGTGCATGATTAGATACCTATTCAAATTAAATAATTCTAAAAATGAAACAATTACATACATATATATATTCTTGTAATTTTAAGCCTAAACCAAAGAAACTAATTTTATTCATTCATTTTCTATCAAATAATATGCATACAAATATCACCAAAAATCATATATTCATGTATTCAACCAAGCAATACATGTGATTAATTTTTTCATTGGTTATATTCTTTGATTTTAGAACAAAACTGTATACGTACACAGTATATTGTAATTTGTAATTATGTTTCTTTTAGCAAGTCACGCTTAACAGTTTAAATTTGATAAATGTTTGTTAGGTTTTAAATGGATAAATGAACATTTTAGAACCCATCAATAATAGTGTTAGTCAAATATTCTTTGGTATTTATTCTACAAAATAACTTGAAGAATAAAATAAATATCCATTATTTTAAATCAAAAAAGCTCAATTATCTATCCATGTAACTTTCAAATTAATTGTAAAATTTGGAAACATACCTAGTAAGATTGGATGTCAACTCAGCAATTTTATAACTTTGTCCTAATGTGCTGACCTCAATAATCAGTATCACCAATAGTTCCAAAATTCTCAACTTAGCTGAATAATCAGATACAAAAAATGTTTTTCTTATGAGAGCAGGTGGGTGGGAAGTTTATTGAGTTTTTGGTGTGTTCTGCTTGGAGAACTGATCAAGTCTCCCAATTAGTTTTACATTTAATTTTTCTTTTAGACTGGTATAAAAGCTTGTTTTTTAGATCATAATTTTTTTTAAACTTGGTGCAAAATTAAAAGTTAAATAAATAGGTAAATTCGCTTATTTACTTTTTTTTTCTCACTATTTTTATGATGATGTGAAACTTTCACTTTAATATCATTTATTATATTGAACAAATTATGGTCAACCAAAAATACCAACAAGGTATACAAATTAATATAATTAATTATAAAATTAAAAAGGTGAAAATTTATGAAGTTAATACTAAAGGCAAACAAAATTTTATAAATCATGGAGACAAAAAGACAATAATGCTAAAACAAAATTGAAAATAAAGAACATTATTTTGAAGTTAATATGGCAAAGAAAGTGAAGTTGATACAATTTTAATTAATGAAAATATTTGGAGACATATAAACCATAAAGTAGAGGAGGCATTGCAAGAGACAATATAGTAGAAAAAAAAGATGCAATACAATCCATGATACAAAAATCCTTACAAAAGAAATCTAATCTCAGGGAGAATATGTTCAAAAAGGATTGAAGGGAAAAACTGTTATAGCTACAAATATGTATGATATAAGCATTTAAAACATTAATTGTATTGGTAGTATAAGGAGGACATTCAAATACTTACTAATAGATGACTGTAACAAAAAACAACAAAAATACACATTGAAACAAATGATAATGGCCATATGATAAGGGGAGAACCTTGGTTATAGATTATAACCAGGAGAAATGTATGAAAGCACATGGATCACTGCAAAACCAAATTGATAATGGAAAAGTAAAAAAAAGGAATTAAATTAAATTTTAAATGGAACAAGTATGTGAAGGTTAATTAACTATGATCATTAGTGTGTTGACACATATGAAATTGAAAGGATGTGAAGAAAGATTTTTTTCCATTTATTTACTCTAATTAACAAGTAAACCCATTAAAAAAATTAGAGAAATAGGTACACTATAATACAAATTTAGGAAGCAAAAAAGGAATACCTAACAAAACGAATGCATAGGTCCAGACTACTACTTAACCTAGTTATACATACTAAGATATACTGGGTTCAAAACTATAGATGCATACTCCAGTGTAGATAAAATAAATGTATAATAAAGGCATTTCAGTACATAAGCATCATTAACATTCCGAGAAGTTCAAGCAATAAATCCATACCATCTGTTAGCAGCCACCACAATACCCTGAACCGGAATATGAGGAATAAAGGAAAGTTTCCAGTCAAATCCTACTTATAAATGTGTAAAAGTAGAAGGCCTCTACAAAATAGAGCTCCCAAGCAGATAGTTGTAAGTGAGAAATTCGCATTTGAGTGAAAATGTCATTACACTGCATTTTGCCGGATATAAACCTAATTTGTTACCATTGCATAAAGTGTTCTAAGTATGTAACAATAAAATTGACAATCACTCTCATCTATAATTCTATGAAATATCTTCATTACATCAAGAATATCATTGATAAAAATGTGAAACGGCAAGGTACTTAAATGAAAAGTTAAGCTAGTGATTGCAGATAATAAAAAAAACAAGTCCAGGAAGAGATGAGTAACAAATATTAAAAAACACAAAACATAATGCTTATATTAAAAACAAACCAAAAAGTTATTTCACATAAAAATAAAAAGGGAAAATTGTGGTTTCACCAATATTGCAAAGTGAAAGAATGCATATAAATTATGCATTGTTCCACGAGGTATTAACATTTCTTTAAATGTAGTAACTGAAATACAAGCTATAGATATTCCATTTTTTTTTTAACCTTGACTTTGTGAAATCTTATCACGATAAATCAAATGAAATATAAAGTGGCATTTCACTGTATTTCATATATAATCTATACTTGTTTGGTACACTTGGCCAACTAGTCAGGAAACAGTTGTAGATTAAATGTTGATAATATAATAGAGTTTTCAATTTCTACTTGTTACTTGTTTATCCTTCCAGTTGTGGTGGAAACTGCTGATTATAATTTTTTTCCAAATCTTACATCATTTAAGTTTTAGTCTTAGCTTAAACTATTTTAGTACTAATTGACTTGATTGCTTCATTTTGTATTCTTGATTGTAAATAATTTGAAATTGTTCTTACTACCAGTTTATTGTATCCAACTAGATGGTATATTATTAACCTATACAGCTACCAATGTTCCCCTCAATAAATATAATAATTATTATAAGTTGTAACACACAACTACTGATTAATATTCAGATTAGCATGAATATTAAATTTGTACTTTTTAAATAAAGGTAACAAGATTGACCAATGTTGAAAGCTTGAAAACAGGTTAATTGAATTTGCATATTTTTTGTAGTTTAGTACGGGCAGTACAAAATAAATCTTATTTTCTGTTCTCATTGCCAGTGTATAATCACTGAATTATTTAGTCATACTCAACCTCTTTAAACTACTTTAACCTGAGTAACTCATCTTTTTCTACCAGAATCTCATTGGTCGCATTGGTCCTGTTCATCCCAACAAAGTTGAGTGATCCATCGTTTTTTAATTCTGCTGTAGGTGCTAATCTTGATATAATAGCATAACCTAATTTTATTTGATATGACTTAAATAATTATTTATTCATTTTCGATTTTAATTTAGAATCTAATCTAACCTAGTTCCGACTATAGTCCATTCCAGAACACCTGTTTTTGACAAGTCGGCCATATTGGGCTGGGTCCCTCGATCAGCTGGAGTTGAAATTTGTGTGTTTTGACATGTGGTGTAAGTCAGTTGGTTGTCAGACAGACATTGTAGAACAATGTCAATGTAATATATATTTTATTTAAATGATAAAAACTTTACAAATAAAACATATAGCGCAGACTTTGAATCGAATTAAATAATAATTAAAATGTTGACGACGAAAAAAACAATCAACAGAGGAGTTAAGTGATTCAAGAGCAACAGATTGAGGTGCACAGAAACATTAATTAAATAGTCCCCTCGCTTGGTTACAACAGCCGGAAATAAAAAAAAGATATCTTAAATCTTGCTCCCCGCATTCCACACTTAACAACACTACAAAACGATGGCATTTTAGATACTTTCAAGAACTTTTTACTAATTAAAGTCTAACTGCCATCCGTTGTTTACCAGTAAACAATGGAAACTAAATAGAATATGACATGAGGGCTCACAGCAATATGGCCGACCTGTCAATGACTTCATTCTGGAATGGTCTATTGTTCAAACCTTTTCAAAATACAAATGTCTAAAATAGCTTCAAAACAGAATATCATATTATTTTATATCTTTATTAACATAATATTTGGCATAAATCGCAGTTAATGCATCACCGATCGGTTGCGTGGAGTATTTCTATTCTGATGAAAAAATGGCGACTGCTACCACAGCAGTGTTGCCAACACTAAACTTTACAATTACACGACTCCAACTGATTTCTTCTTCCTTGTTTGTGATCTATATTTAATACAACAGTGGTCGCCCATCTACATAACCCACAGATCACCCAAACCTAAAGATGTATGTATGTATGATGGGGTGACATTCACTGAGACCTAAAAGTTCTATTGTGCATCCTTACTTCTACTTAGTTCCTGAGGAACGTGTCTGAGACTAGTAGCTCCTTTATTCCTATTTCCCTGAGGAATTTTAGGATATCTGCAGGCTTTAACTTAGGTAAATGACCCTCTGCTATCCAATAATCTCCTAGGTGCTGTGCCTAAGATTCTGAATTAGTGTGCAATTTGCAAGTATGTGGATGGAGGTTTCTTCTTCCATGCCACAGAATCTACATTCTTCCGGTACCGCTACGTTGGGATGAACGCGACCATTCTCTCTATATGTTTTTTCCTTGAGACCTTCCTTATGTAATTATTTGTACTAATTTTCATTTCCATTATTTCCACTGAATCCATTATTACTGTAACTACAGCCCTCTATATATAGCAACAAAGTAATTTAGTCAAATTATTTATTTCTTTCCGTTACCAGTACTAAACGATTGCAGTCTTACAACTTCGCAAAAATTGTCATATTTGTTATTCATTATAGATGGTAAAATATTTTCAACCTTGAATAATAAATTATATTTTAAATTTCACTTGATTATTTGGACTTATCTGAACTTTAAACGATAAGTAGCACATGCGATTAAAGTTTATTTTAAATTTTAGTGATATACAATTTTTTTATTTAATCACAATTCCATTCCAAAATTATTATCCCTTCTGTATTGGAAGTTTAAGAAAGTCGGAATAGCTAATAGTCAAATTAAACAATAATTTATTCACGACCCGAAAAATATTTACTAAAAAGTTCAAATTTCCATGGCGTTTTAAGAAGTCAATATGTCAAAATATGTTGACACGGCAAGTAAAGGATGTGGTAGACTCCGTTTTGTCCGTTTCACGTAAGAAAAACCCACGTGTCGTATGCGTGAACTTGTCAAAACCAGTGCCATATTGTAAAATTGACATTCGACTTCAAATCAGTAGCGTAACGTTTTCACATTTTGTAGGTTAACACAAAATTGAATATTAAAAATGGATTTATTATATGTATAGTTTCAATAAAACACCTTTGGGAATTATTTGAAGCTTTTTTAGATATTTTCACATACACTGGTATACTTTTCCATATATTTTATAACAATCTAAATCCCAGGAGTAATATATTAGATTATTACAGTTTTTTATTTGACTTGCCGATGATTTTTTAAAGGAATTTAAATTTCATGTTCAGCTCGGCCTTGACTTTACTTTAACCTTAACACCAACAAATTTTTTAGGAGGCATGGTTTTAGATCGAATAAAACACACAATACTCACAGATAAACTAGCTAAACGTCTTGAAATATTCAAAAATCAAAAATATTCGACAGTAATTGATTGCTTCAAACACAACCGCAAATATCAATAATAAAATGACTGTGTGCATGAAACATCGTTTGTAACGCCAATGGAATGAAACGGTCGTTGCGAGGCGACATAGATAAACGAGACCGATTTTATTTTTGCGCAAGACGGTTGGCAAACTTCAGGTGGCTTGTTCTTATGTGAAACGGAGTCTAGCTATAAACCGAGCTATAAACAGATGACACTAGATGACTTTTTCTTGGTATACCACGTATACTATGGTATATTGTACCTAGTAATGGTTTCGATTTGCGAAACCATACTAGAAGTATCGGACCAGATAAAACACAGCGTCGGAGACGAGTACACTTCGTTTAGTATCACTTCTCATTTGTTTTTATTGTCATTTTTATTCAACTTCTCTAAACGCTTCATATTTACGTCTGTGGTTTTAAGCCATGTAATGGGTTTGTTCCAACTGGCATTTAGGAACAACACTGTGATAACCACAAAAAGATGTCGAAGTTTATTATATGGCTACAAGATGGTGAAGCAATACACCTGAAATTTGACAGTAGCTAATTGACTGGTGTCATGTGCATAGTACAGTCGAGGTACCCTATAAAGATACCAAAGTATGCTACAAGAACAAATCGTCTACTGACCCCAACAATTTTTTAAGTGGGACATCCGATATAGTACATTTTTAAATAAATCTTTCAAAAACAAATTTAACAATACCATGATTGGGGTAACTTTTTCTCGTTTCGACTGCTTAGACCTGCCAAATTTCATACTTATGATGTGAACACTTTTCTAAGTATTGAGCTGTCAGAACGTCATGGGTTAACCGGTATATTGTGATCATTGTCGATGTTAGTTCAATTTATTTTTTGAATGTGAATTTTGTGTTTGAACTGTAGATTTAGACTTTACAGGCATAGGCACCATTACTGTTTGTTACCTTTCCAGTTACGTCCCGATTATATCCTCTTGTTATTTTGAAACCTTGTATTGAGGATGCAAGGAAAAAGGGGCTGACAAAATTGATCCAAGTTGGTTATTTTTCCATTGAGCGTGCTTCTGTTCTATTAAGTGTATATTTTATTTGGATGATTATTTAAGTGTTTCATGCAAAATGTTAATTATATCAATTCTAGGTTAATTAGACACTATAAAAGTTGATTTATAGCGAAAAGTGATTGAAATTGAAATAAAATTGGTAAGAAAACATGTTTTTTTCTTGAATTAGTAATCAAATTATAATACCATTGTTTAAGTTAAAGTGATGAAATTGAATATGAAATGAAAAACCATTACGTCAATTTTGTGAACAAATGAAATATTTCCCATCATGAAACAATTGAAGAAATTTGTATTTTATAATAATTATGGGATATGGTGAATTTTAATTTTTGTAGTACAATTCCTTTTTACAAAATACTAGTTTTAATAATTTCTCACAAAATTGTTACATAATAACTGGTCTTAATTGTTCGTGAAACTGTTTTCTAAAATAGTACATGTAACGGAATATTACTGATATCAACACCTATTTTATCCCTACTATTTATTGCGTTTATTTGGGTTGTTATTTATTTAAAAACAATTATTATTTCAAAGTCATTTATGTTACTTTGGGAACTGTTCTAAAATTGATATTGTATTAAGTAGGTATTAAACACATTTATGCTAACTACAAAATCCTGTGTTATTTGAAAAATATTGATTTAAGGTAGTAGCCAAGTCACTGTAAACAACTTCATTAAAAATCAGTGGCATCAAGAATAATTAACTTGCTTTGAAACAGATAGTTATTGAGATGTTGCCAATCCTCAATTAGTTACCTTCATAAATTCAAACACTTGAAACGTCAATAACTTGAAAATTACGTACTCTATCACATAGAGACAAGAGGACGATGTTTACGGAATGATAAAAAAATGCTGAAATGATTATTACGACAGTGGCGTAGATTGTAGGGGGGAAGAAAGTATTTATCCCTATCGCATACCTCTGACACTACAGAAAAACTATAAATATATTCAAACTGTTATTTATAGGTGTGAAAAAAATATTGGAAGGTGTCAAAACAATCGGCCAAGCCATTTTATAATATTTATAATAAAACAACCTGTATCTCGGCAAGGAGGAATATTTTATTTAAATGTTTTAGGTTAAATCTCCATATTTGGTGCAAATGTTTCTCCAGTTACTATATGAGTAAATCGTAATGAAACACCTTGTATATTATATAATCATTTTTCACAAAATAATTTTCTTATAAGCATTAGTTTATAACAAAATGAATTTTAGATACTTAAAATTTTTTTATGTTCTTGAAATCCTCCAATTATTTCCACTACAAATGTGCAGATCATGATAAATAGCCTATTTCAGGAAACTTTCCCCTCTTAGCTTGATTTTTTGTTAAGGGATTTTAAATTATATAGCTAAAACAATAAGTGATCATTTATAACATTATGTTGAGATGTATTGTGATATAATAATGATTGTGTAATCTAAAAACACTTTTTATCTGGTGTTAACGTAATTGTTATAAACATAAATAACAATCATTTTGTTCAATTCAGTTGCCAACATTCTAAAAATAAATATAAATTAAAAGTTAATATTCTATATTATGACTTCGCTTGTATCGTTTAATGAAAAATTAATTTTGCAAACAGACCAATTCTATTTGAATGAGTGTAAATTAGTTCCTTTTTTTCTGACATAATTATTGATTTAGAATGCAGTGAGATTCAAACATGTTAATTAAATCGAAAGGTTAAATGTCTATTTTTTACAGACGTAGGTATCTACACTAAATTTTTATATTTACGTTACGAGGTTGGATTGACGAGTAATTATTGCATATACACATCCGGTTACAATTATTAATAACAACTATAAATAAATTAAGACATTCATTTGAAATTAGTCAATCTAAAAATATTATTTTTACGTTTATTTCCGATTGTTGTTTTTATAAGGATTCACCGTTACTTGGGTTACATTTTTGGATCGAACCATAATTCTAGTACTGCATTGAAGTAATTTGGTTGTGTTGTGAGGTGTAAAAATAATAGTTTAAAAAACTAAAAAACGCCATTTACAGTTTCGGATTAGTCATAAAAGCATCGAATGAAATGGTAAACTGTACTGAAAGGTTCGATAGTAAATTCTCCCAATATTTGATGCGTTAGAAACCCGAAATTTTATTCTTTTTAATCATGTTTTTCCCCTTTTTTATTAATTTTTGGTAATCAGATCTCTTATTTATACGAATACGATAATGGGAAAAATAAAATTGTTTTACATTTGTGTCTAGAAGTGGTACTAGGGCAATTTACTTTCGTCCTTCTTACTGAATTGAACAAGCTAAACACTGCTCGTCGAGTTTTTGCCGATAATCCGAAACAGGCGTAAATTCGTGAAATAAACTTTAGAATTGCTTTATACTTGTTCGGCTAAAAATGACCTGTGTAATTTATAGTCCTATTTAACTTTTTTTATTTAGTTAATTATTTACTTTTTAGCTAATAGCATTCTAAAAATTAGGTAGGATATGGTATTTTGTAATATTTGCTATAATAACATTGCCTATCTATCAGTCTCTCCGATTTTCAATATTTGCACAAAAGAGATGTTGCAAAGTTGTAAAGTAAATATAAAAATCAGCGCAACCACATAAATTATACAAGAAACAAACAACAAAACATCAATAAACTATTTATGAGGCACAATTCCCAAGTTGGTAGCTGCTCATAAACACGAGTAGAGTCCGTTTCAATAAGGAAGAAGCCACCTGAAGTTGCAGTCGATGTGCGACCTTGATGTCAAAACCAGCGCCATATTTAAAAATTGATATTTTAATGTAAATCAGTAGCGTAACGTTTTCACATTTTGTAGGTTAACACAAAATTAGAATATTGAAAATGTATTCATGATAATATTTCAAATAAAACATATTTGGAAATTCTTTGAAGCTTGATATTGTCACATACCGTAGACACTGGTATATGAAAATACTTGGTATCGTTAAAATATTTATACTTTCAATTAATTGGAATTGGTAAAAAATTAAGACTCCATCACGTTCCTATACTATTAAAAAAGGTAAAAAAAAAACACAAAATAAATATAAATGATTGTTTCAAACACAACCTCAAATGTCAACAATTTAATTGCTGTCGGCATGAAACATCGCTTGTACCGCCAATGGCATGGAACGATCGCTCGACAGATTTTGACTTATGCGCAGGTCGGTAAGCTAACTTCAGGTGGCTTCTTCCTTATTGAAACGGACTCTAGCAGTCAACGAAAAAGAAAAAATAATGAATACACCACAAGCAACATACAGACGATATTACTCATATTGTGGTTGAATATCAGTTAATTATAAGTCTTCTTTCAATATTGTATTTTTTTTCAGAGGATGTCTTCGCATACGACGAGTTTTTCCATCAACAAATAATGAAAAAGAAGAAGGAACATTCCTATAGAATATTCAAAAAAGTGAATAGACTCGCTGGGGATTTTCCTAAAGCCGTCGAGCATTCTTGGGGACAGGCCCCTATTACCGTTTGGTGTTCCAACGACTATTTGGGAATGTCTTCTCATCCCGAAGTTAAAGCTGCCGTCAGGTCTGTAAATACATACAAATATATATGAATAATAATAATCATGGCTATAGTATAATCCTTCACTAATTGGTTTGGGTGGATAAAATATTTTCAGTTTGCAAAATTATCAATTACAATTTCTTTTTTGAAGAGAAAAGAATTAAATATTAAAATATTCACCAAGGTAAATAACTAAAGACGATTTTATGGTGCTGCTGACTGGATCACTAGCTGAAAAATATAATTGAATAATGCTCATAGCATATTCGATAAGACTATGATAAAGTTTGTCCAAAATCAATTGCAAAAGTTAAAATAGGCGTTCATCGCTTTTGACAACTTTTATCTTTGATCAGCATACATGCCGATCAAAGGAAAACGTCTAATAGGGCAACGACACCTTCAATCAGTTAATATCAACTTGTGGAAAGACGCATTGTCTACCGCTCATATACTGCAGACTTACATAGAATCCAGGCCCTTTGAAAGATTCTACAAACAATATCGAAAATTTACAGCTAAGTACGATAAACGGATCTAAAACACAACTGGGTTCAGGCTATGGAATATATTCCGCTACAGGTATACTGAGCTATGGGGATACGCTATAGTGTGTTTTATTGGAGGAATATTAAGATTATCACAGATAATCTAATATCCAATTCCAATTTAGTCACTTTGTTAACAAAGGGCCATAAAATATCAAAGGGCAACTGTATGTTTGAAACGCTAGCTAAAAGGTTGCCAAGAAATCAATCCTAAGCCTTGACACTTCCATGTGCCTATCAGAATTAACTATTACATTCCCAATAAAGGTAATATACTAAAAAAATGGAAGACACAAAGCACTACTGTCTTTCCAGGAAACCATAACAGTGTGCCGACAAAACAGTAGCTAAAAAATGGATACTATAAATAGAGCTAACCTATGTATCGATGCCGGAATTATATATAACAGACGAATGTTAGCTAAGCAAACACTATAAAAAGGATATACTTGGCACAACTTACATAAAAAGAAAATCTGTAATCGGCGAGTATAAATCATATTATTGCCGTATCTTTTGGCTATGTGATCAACTATAAAAATAGTAAGCCGGTTGACGAGCTGTGAGGAAGTTAAGTGCCTTAAGGGGAATTTCCACAGATCCGTTATACGAACGAATGAAAATAACAATTTCCATTGCTTGGAAACAATCATATATTTTAGTAACAAAACTGTTTGCTGCTTTTAATCGCCTTTCATTATAATTATATCCCAAATAAAGTAAATCATGAAAAAATTAGGTTAAATCAGATCCGTTGACGGATAAAAGTTGAATATTTTTGAACTCTAGACCTAAAGCCGAAATTGTAGGAAATATGTGACATGGGTCACTAAAAAAATCATAATATTAATAATAACGGTAATTTCATTAGTAATCGTTTGTGAAATAATTGCACCGTGCTATTATTTTACTTATGTATTTGGTTTGACAGTTAAATGAGTGAAATTTTCACAATTTTATCAAATTTTTTTAGTGATGCTCTTGAGAAATACGGAACCGGAGCAGGAGGAACTCGCAACATTTCAGGAAATTCTACATTGCACGAACAGCTCGAGTCTAAGCTTGCTAGATTACATGATAAAGAAGCTGCCTTATTATTCACCTCTTGTTTTGTTGCAAATGATTCGACTTTGTATACGTTAGCGAAATCATTACCAGGTATATAGAAACTTTGAATATATTACTATAGTTAATGTTTGGCTGCAAAATGTATGCACAAATCAAAATACAGATAAATGACATGGGCAGTACAGTATGTTTATTATTTTAGGCTGCCATATATTCTCCGATGCTGGAAATCATGCGTCAATGATACAAGGTATTCGAAACAGTCGAGTACCGAAACATATCTTCAGACACAATGATCCAGCACATTTGGAAGAATTACTTCAAAACGTCGATATCAATGTTCCAAAAATTGTTGCATTTGAAACTGTGCATTCCATGTCGGGGGCTGTTTGTCCACTAGAAGTAAGTACAAGGCACTTTTTTGTTTGATGTTATTTCTAGTATCTGAACTATTTGAAAGCACACATTTAAAAGTTGAGAATATTTTGCTTTAATATTAAAGCTACACTAAATTTTTTGGAAAAACAAATAATAGTTGTAAGTTGGTTCCCCCTATTTTTCATTTACAACGGGTTTCGTTTTCTATTTTACCTATTTGATAATGTTTACATTTTACGTGTGCTTCTTCAACTATAAATGCCGTTCATTATTCACTAGTGAAGATTGTTTATATTCAAATGCCACAATTTAACAAATAAAAATATCAGCACGTCCCTGATTCGCACCCTACGCCAACAATTCTTCATTTTCGCAGCCAGATCTCCGTACCACTCTGCTACGAAGACATAATTCATCAACCAAGCTGTTGTATATATAGCATATGATGTATGTCAAAACTAAAAAAGTGAGAATATCTTCTGCATGATAGAAAGAGAAATTTTCGTTAATCAATTAACTGAGTTATCAGGATAGTATCGTATGTTTTCATCCAGGTTTTCTTATGATTTATCATTAGAATTGCTGTTAATCGTTACACACTTTAACATACATATCCCATTCCTAGTAGACTGTCGTATTGTTAGAATGTCATACAGTGAAATATTTTATTTCACATTTTACCAAGGTTTTCTTATGATTTATCATTAGAATTGCTGTTAATCGTTACACACTTTAACATACATATCCCATTCCTAGTAGACTGTCGTATTGTTAGAATGTCATACAGTGAAATATTTTATTTCACATTTTACCAAGGATATAATCTACTGTGAATGGGCCTTGAAAAATTTGACCACAAATTTTTTGCAGTCTTAAACTACAAAATATTATTGATTGTCTAGTTGTCAAATTTTTTCGTTGTGTCCGATAGAGACCAGAATTTATAAAAAAACTTAATTAATCTCGATAACGGTAGCTAGAACGCTACCGAAACGTTGAAATAACAATACAAAAAATATTGTGGTTTAATTTCCCAACAAATAACAAGAAGAATAATAAAAAACTGACGTTTCAAATATTTTATAGCTGACAAGAATTTTAATTATTACTGAATTTAAATTGAAATTACTAGAAAATTTAATATGGAAATCGACTCAGACATCAAATGAATATTACCGCGCCAAACATAAGAGAAGCAGCACAAATAGTCTCTTAAATTTATTGCCATAAAAATCGATAAAATTTTATATGAAAGCCCATAATTGTTCAAAATGTATAATTTTGTCGCTAATAACCTTATTGGTTGGAGTGAAATTAAAAATGAAATTAAAAAAAAAACGTTTTTATAAAAAATCATGAGGCTTGCATAAAGAATTACATAGGTACTGCTTTTGCTCTAGGGACTCTCGGGAAATGAATATACGAACTATATTTTCTATTTCCTACATACCAGTTTCTTAACACCTGATAATTTCTAATAACTCTAGCAGGCTTATGGTTTTCTATATTTTTGTTTGTCCATTGATACGAAATAAATTATTTTTTCGTCGTCCTGTACAAAAAATGACATTTTACGTTCTAATTTTTCCGAATGAAATCGATTATTTTTCGTCCGCAGACACTTTTCATTTGCAAACTCTTTTCGTCAGCTAAAATGTTAACAAGTTGGGTACAAAGCTAACAAATCTAGAGTATTTGCCTTCAAAAATAGTAGATTTTTCATTCAGACATTAGTAATTTTTTCTAAAAGTCGACGAAAAAATGTAATATGCTCCTCGGCGAAGAACTGTATAGTGTATCGCCTGCTTGCTAGCCTCGGCTATCAATTTGCAGACTCGACTAGACAGTTTTTTGTCCTTGGTACATAAATAACTTTTTTCTTCAAGCGTTTAATAATAACTACATAACTTTCGGCTACACAGACCGTAAAAATAAATTATAATAATAAGGAACGTTTTATTATGGACGTTCAAATAATTTGAGTAGGTAGGAACTGTCATGTCAATACTTATTTAATTTGGTGTTTGTCAGTTTTTAAAATTATACATATTGCAAAAATATCTCAAGAATGTACGCCTGCGAACGTACGTACGGTATTATCATTACTCTTTAAGTAATATATGTAAGAACTATTTTTATAATAAGAATTTTCTGGGGATATGCAATAATACCACAGTGTACACTTTTAAGAATTTATTTCCCTTTCGAATAACTATGTATGTATTTCATTTTCAAAGAATATCTAAATGAGATTATAGGTAAAACATTTTAAAAAATATAATAAATTTGAACATCGGTATATAAAAACTCAAAACGATATAAAATACAAAATTTGAAATATATTTGATTGATGTATAAATTCAATTGAACTCACTACTAGGTCTTCTCTACCAACCATAAATTATTTTGACTGTACCCAATAAACATTTTTTGTAGTATATATATATATATATATATACAGATTGCCAAAGGGCTTTTCGAACCATTGTCGAACGATTTACACAAGCACGACAAGGAAAATATGAGAAAAACAGCTTGAAAGAGAGAGAAAGAACAACTGTGCGTGGCCAGCGAGGGCGTGTATTTAGTTCCAGAGGCCGGCCGAATCTCCACTGCCCCCCCCATTTCAACCGCTGTTGCCAGAAGCGCAGACTAATTTGTACAAAAAATGATATTTTTGTCTCGTCATCGTTGACTCCTTTTCGAGCTCATGCACATTTAGGCAAAACCAAACACCTCCATCCGGCAACAGTGTCCTTTACAGAGAGAATTCACATTTAAATTGCTATTCCTAGGTCTTTTCGCTACAAACGTTGATCACGTTGCAAGCGCATGCCATTGTATTTGAAAATGACACTGTTGCGGCTGGAGGTGTTTGGTTTTGCCTAATAGTACATGGAGTACAAGGAGTCAACGATGACGAGACAAAAATATCATTTGTACAAATTAGTCTGCGCTTCTGGCAAGCTGTTTTTCTCATATTTTCCTTGTCGTGCTTGTGTAAATCGTTTGGTTCGAAAAGCCCTTTCGCAAACTGTATATATATACGATGTTCGGGAAAAGAAGGCTATATTATTTGAATTTCGCTCAGACTACACTGCTTCAGCAACAATCAACAGATAATAAGCATCTTCTACTCCTAGTAATATGATAAATATTATAAAAGTAATCCTTATAAACTTGATTTGTTTTAGGAATTGTGTGATATTTCTCACAAGTACGGAGCTTTAACCTTTGTTGACGAAGTCCATGCGGTTGGTTTATATGGTAAACACGGTGCGGGGATCGGAGAACGGGATCATGTGATGCACAAAATGGATATGATATCAGGAACGTTAGGGAAAGCATTTGGAAATGTTGGGGGTTACGTGGGTAAGTTTTATAGCAAATATTTTTATATATTGGGTTTGTGGTAGGTTAGGTTAGGTTATGTTTAAAGTGAGTGTGTCAAATTCGACCCTCCACTGCGACTCCCATATTTCAACAACAAATTCACATTATTAACAAAGCCGATTCGTGTATTTGGTTAATTATATTGCGAGTAAGTATTGCATTTTGTAAATTTTAATCACACCTATTTTCAGGCCTCTGTCCTTCCTTATACGGATAAAGACCCTTGAATACACGGCACATACGGCAAATGTGCCACTATAACATTTCATTACTAACGTTCTGCCTCTAAGGCTTGGCTATTTTTTCTTGTGCACTTAATCATTTAACATTTAGTACAATTTCTGAAATTCTGACACAATTACAACGAAATTAGACAAAAACAGTCGTTGTTAAAACTAAAGCGAGACCCCATTCGAGTTTAATATTAAAACAATCCTCCAATAATGGACAATTGCAGTAGAAGTCGTTTGGTTAACAGGATCTATAGTCTGTCGCAATGGAGTTGATAGCACGAATCGGGTGTTCGAACCATAAAATAGTTGTAAACCATAGGCGCGACGGAACTACCTGCCCCGTAACCTATACAGGTTAATATTTGAATCTAAGTACCTGGATAGAATAAAATTTGAAGTAGTTAGTATTCGATAACTAGCAAGTAACGTCTATTCGTCTAATTAAGATGGCTTCAAGTTCAAGTTTTTCTCCAATTCCTGTTCAACGAGTTAGCAAAAGTGCATATTCTTTGCGGGAAAAAAACATTAATCCTGAACGCTCATGATGCACCAAAACTGTGCCAATATGATAGGGGTAGGAGAATCAACGATTTATAGATTCTTACGTGAGAGAACATGCCGGAACCTCGGTGAACCTATTCCTCACCCGAGGAAGAAACCATTAGACATTGACGACGATTTTGTTGATCCTATTTACTATTTGCAACCCAAATATAATACATACCGTAGTCTAAATCAGGTTTCCTAGATTTAAAAATTGTACCGCGATCTGTTCAAGGTCATGCGCAATAAAATAAATCTTTTGTGGTGTGTAAATGATTGGACTATAGCTTCTGATAACGGTTTACAGTCGTTATTTTTCTTGATTTTACATAAGAAGGTATCAGAGGAAATTCGACGAGCTGGATAGCCGACTTACTCACCTCAAGACAATTTTGTGTGCGCGTCATAACTCTCCGCTGAAACCTGTTTTAAGTGGAGTTCCGCAAGGATCTGTTTTGGGACCATTGCTATTTTTCTTATATACTACTTATCATATAAAAAATAACTGTTCTTTCTACGCAGATGATGCTAAAATTTACATAAATCTTACAACAGATCACCTGTCTCTTCAATCAGACTTGAGTGCAGTGTATAAATAGTGTTCATACTGGTTATTACCGCTAAATATAGATTAGTGTGTCGTCCTACATGTAGGCAAAAACAATCCTAATATGTCGTACTTCACATGAACAACGATGTGTTAATGACCGTATCATCGCAATATGACGTCGGCGTTATTAAGCTCGTATGGAATACTGCTGACCTGTATGTCCTGTCGTAACATCTGATCAGAATAGACCCGAAAATGTGCAAAGGTTAGCCACAAGACTTTCTTACGGCCAAACACGACCTAGTTATGAGAAACGTTTTGCTTCAGCCGAACTAACGTATTTTAGTGGTGACTTGATTGTATTATTTAGAGCTATATTTAACATGTTTGATGCTTACCTGTAACCCATTTTTACTTTAAACAATGGTATTCGTTTATGGGGACATCCGTATAAGTTGAAAAAAGAAATGTTAATGCCTTTAAAACCAGTTAGACCAATTTATTCAGCTTTGTTAATTTTGTATATGTATTTTTTATATTCTTTTTCTTATGCATTTTATTTTTCTTCCGATTTTACAATAAGCTATGCCTATTTATAGCATGTGCTTCCTATAGCAATATTTTTTATTTTTTTTTAAATTTTATTTTATGAACTTTATCGGTTCTCAGCTCTCAATTTATTGTAATAATGATTATTATTATAATAATCACCAGGCATGCTTGCCTCTGTTGATTTTACTGGCACTTGCTCCACCAGACCACGTCGACATATGGGATCTTAGGCCTGACTACCATCACATACATATAGCCAGTAGATCTGTCTGGGTCTCATGCCTCAGTCTTTCCGAAATAGCAGTTTCAGAGTTTTCCCAAGCTAGGATCACTAAGTCGTCAGTATAGGTTTAAGCTTTAACGCTTGCTGCAGCGAGTTCGTTCAGCAATAGGAACCACAAAAATACCCAAACTTAATATACGAAGTGATACAAATCAGGTTTTACAGTTTTAAAAAATATTCATCGCGTCCTATTGAACGTCATGCAAAATGAAAGCAACACATTTCATCATCTTGTAGACTTTTCCAAACTATAACAAACATTATTGCCAATGCCTTAGATTAGATTAAAAATGAAGTGGCTCTTTTTCCTATCCCACTGCGACCTTTGCAGATCTATTGTGGTCCTCCCTATTTTTAGAGCTCGATATCCTGCTTGATTCTTTTTGCTAGCTCGCTCTCTGCCTTCGGCTTTCCTTCTCCGAATAGGTAAAACCGCACCCTTACTAGGCATTCGCACTTACAGAGTATGTGCTCCGCGGTTTCGTCTTCTTCTTGGCAAAACCTACATAGGCTACATAGGCTGTCATCTGCTAGGCCAATTGTGTTCATATGCTTCCTTAGCCTACAATGTTCGGCCAGCATTCCCACCATCATCCTCGTCGTTTCTCGAATTTGACATAGTAGGTCGCGTGACAGTTTGGCCGAAGTGCTTTTAATGAATAGCTTAGCGTGTCTTTGTTCTGGGATTTTATGCCATCAGCGCAACGCATGGTTGTTTATCCATTGGTGGAAGCTCTCCTTAGTGAGGTTTTTTGCAATTCCACAGGAAGGTTTTGGCCCTATCATGACCTCAGTCGCTCCCTGCTTGGCTAGTTCATCCGCCTTTTCATTGCCTTTTATTCCTTGGTGACCTGACACCCAGGCTAGGGTCACTCTATTATGACTACCTAGTATGTTCAGGGCCTTGCGATACTCCCACACCAGATTTGACGTTGTCCGATATGACCTTATCGTCTTTAGTGCTGCTTGGCTGTCGGAGTGAATGACGATTCTTTGGTTATCCACCTCCCGTCTCAACAACTCTTCTGCACAGCATTGCACCGCCATTATCTTTGCCTGAAAGACAGTGGCATGTTTCCCTAGGCTTAGAGAGATCGTGATCTTCTCTTGCACCCCATATATTCCGGCTCCTACTCCAGAGTCCGTTTTAGAGCCATCAGTGTACTAGTTGAGATTCGCTGTTATAGGAGGCCCTGCTTCCTAGTCCTTTCCCTCTGGAATTACTACTGTGTATTCATTTTTAACGCTATATTGTGGGGCAATCTGATCCATTGGCATTCCCAGTATTGGATCTGCCTTTATTTCTTCATATAGCTTTGCCTTGACTTGCCTTGACTTATCGGAGGAGGCCCCTGTAATAATCTGTGACAGATATGCAGTGGCGGTAGGTTTAGTATTACCTCCAGGGCTGCAATCGGCGTCGTTTTCATGGCCCCTGGGATACTCAAGCAAGTTTGCCTGTGGATACCACTTAGCTGCCTCTGCGCTCCTATATGCAGTGTCCTGGGCCACCAGACTACTGATCCATGGCATCACGACCTGTGTATATAACCATTTGGTCAAGTTGGGATTTAATCCCAAATTCTTTCCACACATTTGCCTGCACCTTCCCAGAGCTATTCTGGCCTTGTGTGTGGTTTTTTAGATGTGAGAATTCCATGCAACCTTGTGGTCAAAGTTTACCCCTAGGTATTTAACTTCTTTCGCAAATGGAATTTCCACTCCGTTTATTTGCGGCTTTTGTAGACCTTCCAAATTTGTCTTTTTTGTAAACGGTACCAGTGTAGTTTTGTGGAGGTTCACTGCCAGCTCTTCCTCCCTACACCAGCCACTTACTATATTAAGCGCCATTTGGGTGTGCTATGATATTGTGTTTGGAAACCGTCCTCTTATGACGATAGCAAGATAGTCAAAACAAGAAGCGTGTCTTCTAGAATCGCCCATAAAAGGTGCGATAGAACGCTTCCTTGAGGACAATCCCTTCCCACCACCGCTGTTATTGTTGCTTCTCCCAGGATGGACTATCCTATTCCGTAGATGATGGGTTCCCTGTTGATAAGCTAAGAGGGCGCGTTTTCAGAGCGCTGTCCTTTATGTACCTATCTACTAGCTTTTCCAAAGTCTTAAGTAGAAATGACGTTAGGCTAACTGGTCTATATGATTGGGGCGTTTGGTCTGAGATTCTACCCACCTTCGGGAGGTAGATGACCTTCACCTTCGGGAGGTAGATGACCTTCACCTTCCTCCATAATAGATTCCATCCTCCCCCGGGGATTTAAAGGGTTGGAATTCGTCTATGACCCATCTTATTTTATCTGGTCTTGTTATGGCAGTGCAGTGGCAAGTAGCCATTGCTCCCGACTTGGTCTATCTGCCTATTGGGATTGCTGACTACTTCCTGCCGACTTTGATAAATGGTAGCTCCTGGGAAGTGTGCTTTTGTCAGCAACTCCAAGCTTTCCTGGGCCGTTCCTGCATAGTATCCGTCCATTTTTTCAAGGACACTTACCCTGTCATTAGAGCCCTGTGGATTCGGGCGCATTCTGTAGTCTCTAGAATTCCCTCACAGAACCTTCTCCATAAGTCGCTTTTGGTCTTCCAGATCTCCTTATTATATTGAGTGAGCTTACTCCTGTATAGGTCCCAGTTCTGGTTGAGCTTGGCTTTATTAAATAGCCTTCGTACCTTAGATAGTCCGCAATCGTTTTGTATAACAATCAGGTTTTCTGGAGAAGGTCTATTTTTTGGGTAATTTAATTTTTCATTGAAATTCGCAACTGCCAGGAACTGCCATGTTTTGCCTCCTCATCTTCAATTCAAAAAATGGGAACTGGACTGCCCACCGAGTCATAGGAGGATTTGAGGTGTCGAGATTGGGATCAACAATGCAACATCAAAATAGTTGGTATGATCCAGACCCTGGACGATTATGAAATGTATTATTGGTCGTTTGTACACTAAAAAATTATAATTATTAATAAATTATGTTTAATTGAACATTTAAAAATTATTTCCAGCAAGTAATTCCTCTCTGATTGATATGGTTCGATCTTACGCAGCTGGTTTTATATTTACAACTTCACTGCCGCCTACAGTACTAGCGGGTGCTTGTAAATCTATAGAAATCCTGGCCTCTGATGAAGGCAGACAACTACGAGAAAAGCATCAAGCCAACGTGAAATACCTAAGAAACTCGCTGCTCAATAACGGTTTTCCCGTAGAACATACTCCAAGTCATATAATTCCAATCAAAATAGGAAATCCGTTACGATGTGGAGCTGTCTGTGATACTTTGCTTAAAGAAAAAGGTCATTACATTCAAGCGATTAACTACCCTACGGTGGCTAGAGGGGAGGAGAAATTAAGATTGGCACCAACGCCTCATCATTCAAAACAGCTTATGGATACTTTAGTACAGGATTTGAAAGATGTATGGATAGATCTGGAGCTTCCATTAACAGGAAAACCTTGTGGGAAGGTAATTTGAATATTTTATTTTTCCAACGCACTAAAAAGTATTTTAAAAAATATGTTGAAACTTTTAAGTATTTTTTTCACGTAATTAACAAAAAGCTGCAAGTTTCAGATACTTCTTAATAGATAAATTGATATTTGAGTTACTTGTTGATCAAAATAAATGAGAATTTTCGTTGCAAAATGGTATCTCAACTTTAAACCTTGGCGTTCATATGTTTAAATTACTTGAATTGAATAAATTTCAATATCTTCAGTTTAAGTAAATTGATAGAGAACATTTTATAGATATCAGTGAAGTTTTCATTTTTTATATTGCTCATCTGTTTTAGCATTGCCAATTTTGTCAAAAGCCACTCCTGTTTGATTACTACGAGTCGAGAAATAGTAGAAGTTGTGCAAAAGATGTTCACTGTGATATACCCAATTGTCCTCAACTAGTGGCCATTACCATATAACAAGAATTACATAAAATGCAAATCTTAGGTGTTGGTTACTCTTGGTGTCTAATATGTTGTTTATTATTTACACTTTAAAAAAAATATATATACTACTATTATTGAATTTTTATTTGTGTTTTATTATCTATTCCTTTTTACAGGTGTCGTTACAGCCCGTTCAATGTTATTGTACGGTAAGGAAATTTATTCAAACCGTTGATTCATTTAAATGGGATTGAGTGTACACACACGACAGCATAATTTTACATACTCTTCGCCATGTTGCATACCTCCTTACTGGCGCGATGAGCTATACACACCACTCTCCATCTGCGTGGCAGACGATTCGACAAAATAGTAGGGTTTGGTATTTTTGTACTACTTTGAGTTTTTTTTCTGTGCCTATTCAGGCGACAATGTCCCGTTAGGATCCCTGTTAAAACTCTCAGTTCAGTTTTACCCCGACTTGGACATTCATTTGTTTTGAATAGGTTGTAGTCACCTAGAAGTATAATTGATTATCTAAGCCTTACTAGAGCTTGTAAAAGGATAGCTGGATAATATTTAGAAAAATGAGAAACGACATAGCCTACCTATGTCTTTTGAAAATAGAACCAGCTTGTGAAAGAAAGATAGGTTAATATTAAGAACAATGAGGGACGACATAGCTTACCAGTCTAGACCTAGTTGTTGGATTACTGATAGCTTTAAGCAGAGCCTGGCTGCCACTGAATATTTTTATTTTTTGTCCGGTATATCCTCTTCTGATGATTTCATCAATACAAGTTATAGCGGTAATCGTCTCTGCTTGAAACACAGTCGTATATCGTCCAAGGCTGAAGATCATTCTCTTTCTAGGTCCTTTTATACCAGCCTCAGTGCCATGGTTTGTTTTGGAACCATCGGTAAACCAGATGATTACTCCAGAATTACCTGGATGCATCACATGTTCCCTAGATGGGATGATGATGTTTACTCGCTCAGTGAATATATTCTCCGGTGTCATGCTATCAAAACTCATGTGAAACATGGGTTCATCTAGTATTGTCCCAGTTATATCAGTGCGTCCTTCTCGAACATTGCTCGGTGACCATAAGTCTCCCGATTTCAGCCTAAAAATTGCCATCATTGCCTCGGCCCTCACAAAAAGTTCCAAAGGAGGAAGTCCAATAAGGGCTTCCATTGATGCCGTCCCCGTGCTGTTCATTGCCCCGGAAATACCAAGAAGGGCTTATCTTTGGATTGCAGTTAATACATTGACTGCAGAGGACACTTCTGTCCTCCTCCACCAGACTAATGATCCATAGGTGATCGTTGGCATTATCATTACCCGTAACTCTTCTGCATTGCCAGAAAAGCCTAGTCACCCTGGTAGTAATTTTTTCCAGGTGTGTTCCAATTCAGTTTGGAATCAAGGGTCACTCCCAGATATATGACGACTGCATATTTCTAGCTCTTCTCCAAACATCAGTATTCTACCCAGCGGGATAACTCTTTTGTTCGTGAAAGCAACTAGTTTGGTTTTTTTTGGATTAACCGAAAGGTCCTCTTTAAGGCGTTATTGCTCCACAATTCGTATTGCTTCTTGTAGGACATTCATAACTACCCCTGGGAATTTCCCATTTGTGACAATCACTATGTCGTCCGCAAAGCCCTGCGCCCATATGCCTTGAACATTCAACCTGAAGATCAAGTCACAGTTAAGTTTAATAAAAGTGGTGAAAGTACTCCACCTTGAGGACATCCTTTAGTTGTCCTAGCGGTGTATGTGCACGCAATTGGTATATACCCTAGCTAGAGCATGGCTGCTTCGAAGTATCAGAACAAAAGGACCCATTATGATGTCTAATCCCTCTTGCAGGAGCTTGGGGAATATACCATCTGGTCCTTTTTTTTTCTTTTTTTTTTCGGGCCGAGATGGGAAACTCATGTTCGAATCGGCCATGTCCCAGGCCCAACAGTGTTGGACTCATCCCAAGGGATGCCTACCAACCAAACCCAACTCGAAGCTCGCCGTTACTCCCTAGCATATTTCGAGACGGGCGGCGGTCCCTCACACGCTCCGTCATCTCCCTTCTACCACTCCTACGTCTCATGTCATCATATCCTTCCCTCCCCTAATCATTCTCTCCACTACGCCACTTACCTCCATCCATTCCTCCTCTACCCTCAACATAATCTCCACCATGCTCTCCCAATACACAGCCTCCCCTAATTTCTGCTCTAATTTTACCAGCTCCTCCACGTTCTTCCAGCATCTGAACACATGCCCCACATCATCCTCCACTTCACATCTCTCGCACATTCCAGTCTGTCTTTTCCCAATCTTGTGGAGGTACCCTACTCTCGACCCATGCCCAGTGAGCACCTGTGTCAAGAAGTAGTTCACCTCCCCAAATTTCCGGTCCATCCATTCTCTCCTACTCCCAATCGGTCCTTTCAGCGCGCCCTCATACTTCTCCCATCTTCTCTCCATTTCCTCCTCCATCCATTCCTTCATTTCCTAAAAAAGTCGCCCCCTACAGCGTTTGTTCCTGGCTCTAACCTCTAGGTCCACTGAGTAGGATCTTGACAGCACCACTGCCGCCAGTCCACCCACTGTCCTGTATCCCTGTACCACCCTCAGGAGTATCCCTCTCTGCACCCGCAGGAGTGGCCTAACCCTCGCATTCACCCCCGCTCTTTCTCCCCACACTTCCGCACCGTACAGCATACTCTGCTCTATTGTCCTACCAATTACCCTCCTCTTCCACTCTCCTGGCCCTTTCACATTGCAGAACAATCTCCCCAGCATTGCTGCTCTTACTTTTGCTTTCTGTGCCGCCTTTGCCATGTGTGTTTTGAAGGATAATTGGCTATCCAACCACACTCCTAAGTATCTCACAGACTCCTCCATCCGAATTTGCCTTCCCTTCACCGTCACCGCAACTTCCCTCGTCTTGCTCCGTCCCTTCACTAGCAGTCCCACCGTCTTATCTTCCGCCACTTCCAGTCCGCACCGCTCTATCTTCTCCACAATCTTCCTGCACATCCTCCTCGCCTTTCTTTCTATCTCCGCCTCTCCCTTTGCCGTACATACCAGACATACATCATCCGCATACACCGTAATCTCACATCCCTCTTCACATACTATCCCACAAACCTCATCAAACACACATTTCCATAGCGTCGGTCCCAGAACCGAGCCCTGTGGCACTCCAGCTCCGGTCTCATATCTCCTCCCTCTAGAGTCCACTATCACCAGCCCCGTCAGGTAGTCCTCCACTAAGTTAACTAGTCCTTCCCCTACTCCAAGCCTCCTCAGCAACGCACCCAACACCGCCCGTTTGCTGACACTGTTGAACGCGTTCCCAACGTCAAAGAATACGAGAAAAGCCAATCTCTTGTTCCTCCAATTACCCTCCCTAGCCTTTTCCACCAAGCCCATCACCCTGCCCAGAGCCGAGATACATGATTTCCCCTTTGCAAACCCGTGCTGGTTTTCCCTAAAACCCCCATTTCTCCCAATTTCCTCCTCAATCCTATTCTTTATTATCCCCTCCATCAATTTACCCATACCACTCAGCAGACTGATAGGCCTGTAGTCACCCGGCCGATTCCACTCTCTACCCGCCGTTTTCAGCAGTATCACCCTGGCCACCTTCCATGCTTCCGGAAACTCTTCCTCCCTCAGCACCCTATTGAATAGTTCCCAAAAGTATTCCTCATTGTCTTCCAACATCCTCTTTACCATATCACCTCTCAGGCCATCTATCCCTGGAGCTTTCCTTACCTTAATGTTCCACCTTCCCTCCTGTACTTCCCACTTCTCTACCGATCTTATCCCACACTTTTTCTCCACCCCTCTAGTATCTTGGATTTCCCGAAACCTACCCTTCACTCCTCCTTCTCCCACATTGAACAATTTCCATATAATCTCCTCTCCCAATCCTCCTCAAGCACCTCGTTCCTATTTCCACCTATCCTTTTCACCGCTATCTCATACGCCTTTCCCCATGGATTGTTTTCCAGTTCCCCCAGTTACTCCTCCCACTTCCCTCTTTTTTCCCTCTCCACCCTACGATCCAGCTCCTTCTTCTCCTTGTATTTCCCTTTATCCTTCCCCTCAGCATCCGTCTCCGTTCTTGCTTACACCCCTTCCACAACTTCCTTCCCTCCCTCCGATCACGTCTATTGCCACTCTTCCCCTTTCTTTTACAGCCCTGTATCACATCGTACAATTTCTCCACATCATGCCCAAGTCCCCTTTCTATCTCCCCCATTAGCTCCCTCCTCATACTATCTGCCTCAGTCTTTGTCCACCTCCATCCCCTCTCTTCCAATAATTCCTTTCTCTCTTTCCTTGCCGTTATATCGATGAATGACGAACCACCGTCACTCCTCATGAAGGTGGACAGTAGTCCGTCATTCAGCACCGCCAACCCGTTGGCTGTCAAGACTTCCTCCAGGATCTCTCCTCTCCTGTCCGTTTTCTTCCCTCCCCATACATTATTCTTCGCATTGAAGTCCCCTGTAACCATTCTCCTCATGATCGTCCTTTTCCAATCCTGTTATGCTCCTCTCATATTCCTCCAGGCTGACATTTGGGCTTATATACACACTGTACACCACCATGTCTCCCATTCGCACTACCACCCATCCGTACCCCTTCCTCATTTCATCCACCCTTATTCCATCTCTCACCACTCTTATTCCTGCCTCTCCTGTATCGTCCATAATCCATCCTTGCTTTTCCACATACCTAGCATTTATCTCAGAACCACACACCACATTCACTTCTCTCCTGAAAATCACTTCATCCAGTATATCATGCGCTATCTTGCATTTCCCTAAATTTATCTGCAACACCCTCCATCCATCCCCTACAATCTTTCTACCCGCACCCTGCTCCCCCCTTCCTCCTATTTGACCAGACTCATCCCCTCTAAGGGGTCCAGAGGGTCCCTCCCATTTTTTCCATCGTCCTTATCTACTCCTATCCTTCCCCTACTGCATTCTGTCTCCCCTGGCTTGTGTCCCCTTTCCCCACATACCCTACAAAGGAAAGCCTGGCGACAATCCCTGGCCATGTGCTCCTCACTCTTACATAGCCAGCACTTACTTTTCACCTCAATCCTCCTCAACTTACACCCTGCTACTTTGTGTCCCTTTACTCCACATCCAAAGCATCTGCCCTCCTCTCTACCCTTTATAATAGCTACCCTATTTAACCCCAATTCAATCTCCCTTTTCTCCAGTAAGGCTTCCGCTTCTTCCCATTCCATCCTTACCACCGCCATTTTCATCCCGTTCCTCTCCCTTACCACTTTAACTACCCTTGCTCCTTTCCCAATCATTGTTTCTATCTCCCTAACCAACCATTCATCCTCCATCCACGGGTCTATCCCTACCATCTTGATGGTTTTTGTTCCCTTCCCAGCTTCCACCGCCCTAGCTCCTTTTACCTTTTCCACCTCCCTCAGAATTCCCCTCACCTCAACCCCCTTCTTTGCCTCTATAACCACATCCCTGTCTATCGACCCACTCCCCTTTCATCTCCCCCAGCCCCTCCTTAATTTTTTCAATCCCCTCCTGACTGATTTCCCCGATATCCTTTAGTATTACGGCCTCATTTCTTCCCTCCTTTTCCTTTTCCCTATCAGCATAAACTATTACTTGAATTTTCCTATCACCTCTTACCCATGCTACCATCTTCCTCAGCACCTTCACCTCCACATGCTCAAGCATGTGTAGCCCAACGCTGGCCCCGCTCCCCACCTCCCCGAACAGTCGAGTCATAATCTCAAACACCTTCCTCTCATCCCTACATCCCTCTATCCGACAGATCAACTCCTCCGCATTTACCCGAGTCCCTTTCCTTTCCGTAGTGCGAACCTCCTTCACCCACTCCATTTCCTCCCCTTTTTCTCCCAGCATAGGGTACCTATCCCTAAACATCCTCTGTATTCCCTTCTCCATTCCACTATCTTCCTTGGTTACCCATACCACTTTAACTTTTTCCTCTCCTATTGTTGGGTTTCCCACCTTCACCTCTATTCCCTCCCCCTTTTTACCATCCCATCTCTTATCCCTAACCTCCTTCCAACCTTCCCACTCTCTTTGCCCCTCCTCCCATCGAGTTTGCATTCTCTCCTTCCTATACGCCTCACTCCTCAACCTCTCCAGTTCCCTGACCCTCCCCTCTGCCGCCGACTTCTGTTCCTCCAACCTTTTCACCCTCTCCTCCAACCGCCTTACCATCTCCTTCAGTCTATCCACACTCTCCCTCTCTTCCTCCTTCCCATTCTCCACTTTCTCCCTTCCTTTCTCCTTCTGTTTCCTCTTCTGTTCCTTATCTTCCAAAGGCGATACCTGCTTCCTTTTAACCCCACTCCACTGGCTTCTCTCACCTGCTTTATCAGGCGTTCATTATAATACTTTTGAGTTACCAAAAGCTAACTCTTCTTCCTCCATTACTTCCTTTCCTATAATTTTTTCACTTTCCATAACACATCCCACGAGTAGCTAGGGAATTGAAAGTCCACCACCACAGAGCCCCGCTTGTGCTGGTAAGGCTGGGTACTCCGGGAGGTCGCCAGGTATCCCGGAGGAACCGTTTATGACTGACTTTCGCGCAGCCATTCATCCATTGTCACGGTAGCTAATAACGTAGATTACGGATTATTTTATCGAGGTTTACTCCTCTAATACCATCTGGTCCTGGAGTTTTGTAGGGGTCAAATGAGCTTACAGCCCATCTGATAAGATGGGGTCTGAAGATCTCATTCGTGAGTTCCCAGTCCTCTTTGGTTGCCTTTGTTCTGGCAACCGGCCCGTTGTCATAGCTTGACTCTATCTTTACCGAACCTGGGAAGTGCACACTGAGAGGAGGTGCTCTAGAGCGTCTGCCTCAGTATTTGAATACTTTCCGTTCGGCAACTGAATAGAAACAAGTCTCCTTGTATGTCCTCACAGAATTCTCTCCAGGACCTCTCCTTGGATTCTTTTATTTTTGTATTATATGTTGTTATATGTTGTATATTGTTTCTTTCCTTAGCGATGTCAGCTCTTTATTTCACCAGACGGCTTGTCTAGAAGAGCGACTCTCCTTTATCGGACAGTTATTATGATAAGAGGTCAATGTGGTCTGTTGCAGCCATGTAGCTGCTCCCTCAATCCTCAGCAGTTTTTGGTCTGCTTCGGTGTGTGCGGATTTTAGAAAGCAGGTCCTCTTTATAAGATACCCATTCAGTGCTCTTAGGATCCCTGTATATTCTAATAGCCGCTTTTTCTACACTACTTTAATAGTATATTTGGGCATGATCGGATAAAGATGGTTGCGTATCATCTCCCTGACACGTAAAGTGCATAGGGTAACATCTATTAATGATTCCCCCCTCGATGTTCTAAATGTATAGTTGTGAGTAGAATTAGTTTGCACTGTTTCACAATTTGTCGGCGAGATAAAGAAATCTAAAAGTAGAAGCGGAACCTAAGAAATTCATAGTCCACGTGGACTAGCCCTTCTTGTAAATTTTGCATAGACCAATCGGAAGCTACATTGCACTAATGAGAATCAATTGTTCGCTTGTGATTTATGGCTTGTTTATCTTTTCGGATTTTTAATCCTCAAAGGGACCTTGCCGCATACTGTTTATAACGTGAAACAGTGCAAACTAATTCTACTCACAACTATAGGCGTATTACCCACATTTGCAATATCAAGTAGTAGTAGTACATAAATAGTCAAATAGTTTATTACCCTTGGTGTTATTGTCTTTGCTGCAACAACTGCTATGGTGTGCGTTCGTATTAGCCCCTACAATGGCATCCAGATTGTGTATTCTTGAAAATTCCATCAGGTTCTCCATGTTACTCCCCGGTAGTGGTACTTCTGAATCGATGGGAAGATAGTGAGACACTATTATTGTCTCTAGTACTACCCCATCTTTTTCGAGTTTAATCTTAGCTTAGCCATGTCACCCGTGCATAGTTCCATAATCGGCATCAAGTTGTATTCGGATCTATAGCAAATACAAGTTCTTATGTTAGTACAATCGGTTCCCATCAACAGTCCCATTCCCCTAATATTAAGCCCCAGTATCTTACCTTTGTTTACCAAGGTTCTTGAATTAGAACGAGGTCTATGTTTTCAGCCACCACTCTTTGATGTAGAACAGCGGTGGCTGTCTTTCCGTGCTGCAAGTTAACTTGTAGCACCTTGAAAATCTTTGGAGTTTTATGGTTCAGTTACCCGATCAGTCCCTGTTTCCTCGTCGGTCGAGTTTTCCAGGGTTTTAAAACTGGCCCGCTGGAATAGATAATACGGTCTCTTTTGAGCCCACACCAGTCCTTTCATGGACCTCTCATCAATACGGAGATTCACATGTAAGTAGTCCCTGTCGGATGACTTGGAGCCGATGATTATCCAGCGAACAACCTTCAGAACTGGATTCTGTTTCTCGAGCCTCTTCAACCCCACTTTCAGATACTCTTTCTTATTCTACGGAAGTAGGGCTAGGTTGCTCGTTGCTGATGTGTAAGTTCATCACTCTTGATGAGCTTCCAGTTGGTTTTTTGTGACAAATAATCCCTCGTTATAATGAAGGACTCTTCTTCATGTTTGTTAGGTTCTCTTTGATAGTCCCCACTTGCTCTTCAGAGACTACTGTCTCTGAGAAATTTTTTGGGACCACATCTGCCTTGATCCCTTTGAGGGCCACGCTGTATTTAATATCAGTGTTAATACCGATACCAGTGGTACATTTTGCCCTCTTATCTTTCTTTTCCTCAGAAGTGCTCCTGGCTGACACAGTTCGCTTAACGCCCTTTGTCTGCTGGTTAACACCCTGTTTTGATGTTGAGGGAGTGGGAAGTACCACATTCTTGGTATCAATTCCTTGTTCCCTAATTTTCTTAGCTTTTTACGCTGGGCACCTGAAATTTTCCCACACGAAGCTTTTCGTTCCACGGTATTTGCTATAACGTCTCCTAGTGGCGTGGTTTTGGTTTTTTGGGCTTTAGAGGTATCCTGCGTTTGAGACACTTTTGTCTCCATGGCTGCCGGATCATCCAAATCCCTTTTACTAGGAGTCTGTACAGTCTCCGTAATAATTTTTTTTCTCAGCTGGTCCATAATTTATCCCTCGAGTATAGAAGAAAGGAAGTCCATACCTGCAGAGCTCCTTATACAGGTACAAGGCTAAATGCAAAGGGGTGCCCCAGGTGCCCTAAGGTTAGTGGTCTCAAGGCCGAATAACCCACGGCCATCCATCCTTTCAGCGACCACTTAACCTTAGGATTTGGGAAGTTTTTATAGTGGTCCTCATCCACACAGGCCAGGCAATTAAGCCAAGCCTCTCGATCCACATAGTTTGGGATACCCCTCACAGGTCTTACCCTAGCAAGGGGGTCGTTGCTTTGCTATGTAGTTTGCGTCACGAGCTTGTCAGCGATTGGGTATTCGGTTGGCAATGCTGGGCGTTTATAGCCCTCATCCCTCATCATTTATCAATAGACCAGTTCTGTCAGTTGCATGACGTCCCTGGCCTGCCCCTATCCGCAACCTGGGGACGCTCAACCCATCACTCTCCTAAGTAGCAGGGCAATGCACAGAAAGTTGAAATCTTGGACAAGCCGTAGCAAGTCCTCAAAAACTTAATGAGCATGGTGATATACCTTCCTGATGGAGATGGAGAGAGTTCTCCAATTTTCAGATGGATGCTCATCACCCACCTTTCATTAAATACAGTCTATATCAGGCAGGTTGACTCCGGCAACCGACAGCGAACACGTCGGGACAACAATCTTCTCTTCACGCTGAAAATCCTGATAATGGGATTCCGTATTGCGAGGGAATCCGTTGAGATGACTTTGGTTTCACGTATTCCTCCCCGTCCCGTATAACTTAAGTAGGAACAGCTACTCGGCTCCCCCATTAATAAGCGGATTGTAGACAAATTTGGTTACCAAAGTTAAAAAGAGAAATTACCAATAATCAATAACCTTTTTTATTAGGATAGTATCATAAGTTTTTATCCAGGTTTTCTCATGATTCAAATTTGGAATTGTTAACCAATACACATTTAATTACCCAAAGTCACAAAACTCATTAGCACATATTTGAAACAAAAATAATCAAATCTCACAAAAAAGTGACAACATTTTGTAAATAACTAAAAATGCGTTCTCATTAAGAAAACCATTTCTGGATCGTGCACTTCACTAGATCCCATTCCTAGTAGACTATAATATACTATTAGAATGTATATCTATTGCTTTATCAAAAATCATTTTTATCGAAAATATAATCCACGGTTAATTGACCTTGAAAATATGGCAACAATTTTTAGAAGTCTTAAACTTATTGATTCTGCAGCTGTCAAATTTTCAGGTGTGAGATAGCTACGAAATAAAAAAAAATTATTTATTCTTGATAACGGTAGCTGCAATGCTACCACAACGTTGAAATAAAAATATAAGAAAGGTTGCTGTTAGTTTCCCAAAAATAACAAAAATAATTATAAATATACCAGAAGGGCCATACACAAGATATTTAAACTCCAATTTGTCTCTACGGAACAAAATCTTAATTTACCTATTACATAGTGCTTAGAAGGATTTAGTTATATGGTATGTATACAATTAATGGGTTATAAAGTATATTTCACAATATTTCGTTCACTCGGTATCTGGTCTTCCCTCATTGGACAGTAAACAGTAACAGATCTGTAGTCGGTGAAATTAAGGTACTAAAACTAAATATTAATTAACCAGCCAAACATTTATTCAGTTGTAGAATAATAATCTCGAAGAAACGAGTACGATACGGTGATGTACTATTGTTATCTTGGAATAGAGTTTACCAAACATAGTTTTTTATAACATTGCGCCACCGTCGCGTTTTCGTTTATTATTTAATGGACTTGTTGACAGTAATAATGCACCATTGCATAACACTGCATAACAATAATTATGACAAAACTGCCGTTTGCTCTTCATTGTTAGGCATGGCAGGTCTACTTCTACCTGGACGAAACATGGTTTGATACACACGATACACGATGGGTTGTTTCCAGTAAAAACTGTGAGACTAAGGCACCTTCAAACAAAGGAAAGCGCATAACTATTATTCACGCTGGATCAGAATAGTATATTATATTATTAAACGAGCAATTTATGATAGCAACTATTCACGCAGGGTACGTTTGCGTCCCGAGCCGTATGCGAGGGGCGCAAGTCACCCGAGTGAATAATGGCCATAAACTGCGAGTAGAATACTATACTTTGTCCACGACCCTCGATTTATTTATTAAATAAGGCGAGTGTAGAACAGAAAGTAATAATTTGGTATTATTCACAATTCTAACGTCAAAATTAATAAATTTCAGGAGTACGTCAAATTTAACATATAGAGATGGGCGATACTGTGTAAAATATTGATACACCGTACCGTTATAAATATATTGTTTTAAAACTATCGATATTAAAAAATACCGTTATGAAAAGTATCAAAACTAAAAATTTTATCGATACGATATATTTCAGAAACAAATTTCCTAAACAAAATACGCAGATTTAATAGTTTATTTCATATTGTACCCCATCTCTATGTACCGAAATTTTGTGAGTGTTGAGTTGTCATGCCATGTTATTTAAATGCGGAAATGATGAGTTCATAATTCACTCTAGTGTCTGCTGCTGTCTGCAAAGAATGTTAAGGGTTCAACCTAGGATTATCATGAAGATACAACTGCAGAACTTTTTGAAAACAGGTTTCAAAATCATCTTATGAAATATATTCCCGACCACAGTGTAATTGTAATGGATAACGCAAGCTACCACAGTCGCCTACTACAGAAAGCACCAAACCCATCAAGTAGAAAGACTGAAATTCAAGAATATTTGTTACAAAATGATATTTATTTTGAACCTGATTACAAGAAGGAGCAACTTTTGGAGGTGTTAAAATCATGTGCTATTAAAAAACAATATGCATGTGACAGTTTAGCTGAGAAACAGGTACATACCATACCATTGTATATTCAACACCATAGAGCATTTGTGGCATCAAGTAAAATCAAATAATTTTATATAGTCTGTCACTGGCGATATCTTCTACAGCAGCTATTGGCCATATGATTTATTGTAATTGGCCCATTAATTTTATGATTGCCGGCAAAAGCCAAGACGATATACTTTGAGACAAACTATAAGACATTTGTGGCGTATGTAACATTTGTAGCTTAGATGTGCGGCCTTCTTCAATGGTAAAGTCAAGTTATTTAAAAGCACTCGTTTCTTTTTGAAATTTGATCAATGTAAACGTATTTGAGAGGAAATTGATATAACTTCAACCGGAAATTTCGCCGAACCCACTAGTGTTCCAACCAGTGGTAGGGATCTTTATGGAGCCCAACATCCATGGACTCGGGACCTCGGTTTTACGTCTCCTCCGAAAGACGGCATATCTACATTATACCTCGTGCCCATTGGTACAATGCATGCGAGCTATGATATGCTACTACAGTGCACCTTTTTTTTTTTTTTTCGGGCCCAGATGGGAAACTCATGTTCGAATGGGTCATCACTACCCTAGCATACTTCGAGACGGGCGGCGGTCCCTCACACACTCCTACGTCTCATGTCATATCATTTCTTTCTCTCCCCCTAATCATTCTCTACTACGCCACTCACCTCCATCCATTCCTCCTCTCCCCTCAACATAATCTCAACCATGTTCTCCCAATACACAGCCTCCCCTAGTTTCTGCTCTAATTTTACCAGCTCCTCCACGTTCTTCCAGCATCTGAACACATGCCCCACATCATCCTCCACTTCACATCTCTCGCACAATCCAGTCTCTCTTTTCCCAATCTTGTGGAGGTACCCTACTCTCGACCCATGCCCAGTGAGCACCTGTGTCAAGAAGTAGTTTACCTCCCCATATTTCCGGTCCATCCATTCTCTCCTACTCCCAATCGCTCCTTTTAGCGCGCCCTCATACTTCTCCCATCTTCTCTCCATTTCCTCCTCCATCCATTCCTTCATTTCCTCTACAGTCGCACCCCTCCAGCGTTTGTTCCTGCCTCCAAGTCCAATGAGTAGGATCTTGACAGCACCACTGCCGCCAGTCCACCCACTGTCCTGTATCCCTGTACCACCCTCAGGAGTATCAAACGCAGGAGTGGCCTAACCCTCGCATTCACCCCCACTCTTTCCCCCCAGACTTCCGCACCGTACAGCATACTCTGCTCTATTGTCCTACCAATTACCCTCCTCTTCCACTCTCCCGGCCCTTTCACATTGCACAACAATCTCCCCAGCCTTGCTGCTCTCACTTTTGCTTTCTGTGCCGCCTTTGCCATGTGTGTTTTGAAGGATAATTGGCTATCCAACCACACTCCTAAGTATCTCACAGACTCCTCCATCCGAATTTTCCTTCCCTTCACTGTCACCGCAACTTCCCTCGTCTTGCTCCGTCCCTTCACTAGCAGACCCACCGTCTTATCTTCCGCCACTTCCAGTCCGCACCGCTCTATCTTCTCCACAATCTTCCTGCACATCCTCCTCGCCTTTCTTTCTATCTCCGCCTCTCCCTTTGCCGCACATACCAGACATACATCATCCGCATACACCGTAATCTCACATCCCTCTTCACATACTATCCCACAAACCTCATCAAACACAGATTTCCATAGCGTCGGTCCCAGAACTGAGCCGTGGCACTCCAGCTCCGGTCTCATATCTCCTCCCTCTAGAGTCCACTATCACCCGCCCCGTCAGGTAGTCCTCCACTAAGTTAACTACCCTTCCCCTACTCCAAGCCTCAGCAACGCACCCAACACCGCCCGTTTGCTGACACTGTTGAACGCGTTCCCAACGTCAAAGAATACGAGAAGGGCCAATCTCTTGTTCCTCCAATTGCCCTCCCTAGCCTTTTCCACCAAGCCCATCACCCTGCCCAGAGCCGAGATACATGATTTCCCCTTTGCAAACCCGTGCTGGTTTTCCCTAAAACCCCCATTTCTCCCAATTTCCTCCTCAATCCTATTCTTTATTATCCCCTCCATCAATTTACGCATACTACACAGCAGACTGATAGGCCTGTAGTCACCCTCTCTACCCGCCTTTTTCAGCAGTATCACCCTGGTCACCTTCCATGCTTCCGGAAACTCTTCCTCCCTCAGCACCCTGTTGAATAATTCCCAAAAGTATTCCTCATTGTCTTCCAACATCCTCTTTACCATATCACCTCTCAGGCCATCTATCCCTGGAGCTTTCCTTACCTTAATGTTCCACCTTCCCTCCTGTACTTCCCACTTCTCTACCGATCTCATCCCACACTTTTTCTCCACCCCTCTAGTATCTTGGACTTCCCAAAACCTACCCTTCACTCCTCCTTCTCCCACATTGAACAATTTCCATATAATCTCCCTCTCCCAATCCTCCTCAAGCACCTCGTTCCTATTTCCACCCATCCTTTTCACCGCTATTTCATACGCCTTTCCCCATGGATTGTTTTCCAGTTCCCCCAGTAACTCCTCCCACTTCCCTCTTTTTTCCCTCTCCACCCTACGCTCTAGTTCCTTCTTCTTCTCCTTGTATCTCCCTTTTCCCTTTATCCTTCCCCTCAGCATCCGTCTCCGTTCTTGCTTACACTCCTTCCACAACTTCTGTATCTCCTCATTCCACCAGTAATTTGCCCTCCGCTCACGTCTATTGCAACTCTTCCCCTTTCTTTTACAGCCCTGTATCACATCGTACAATTTCTCCACATCATGCCCAAGTCCCCTTTCTATCTCCCCCCTTAGCTTCCTCCTCATACTCTCTGCCTCAGTATTTGTCCACCTCCATCCCCTCTCTTCCAATAATTCCTTTCTCTCTTTCCTTATATCCGTCTCTACATACCTATGTAAACTCAAGCTCTCCTCATCTTCCAGCACCCTCCAACTACACACCCTTTCTCCCAGCCATTCATCACATGCCGTTATATCGATGAATGATGAACCACCGTCACTCCTCATGAAGGTGGGCAGTAGTCCGCCATTCAGCACCGCCAACCCGTTGGCTGTCAAGACTTCCTCCAGGATCTCTCCTCTCCTGTTCGTTTTCTTCCCTCCCCATACAGTATTCTTCGCATTGAAGTCCCCTGTAACCATTCTCCTCATGATCGTCCTTTTCCCTTTTGACACCCTCATATCATCCTCCAATCCTGTTATGCTCCTCTCATATTCCTCCAGGCTGACATTTGGGCTTATATACACACTGTACACCACCATGTCTCCCATTCGCACTACCACCCATCCGTACCCCTTCCTCACTTCATCCACCCTCATTCCATCCCCCACCACTCTTATTCCTGCCTCTCCTGTATCGTCCATAATCCATCCTTGCTTTTCCACATACCTAGCATTTATCTCAGAACCACACACCACTACAGTGCACCCTAGTAGTCTAAAGTGCTCGCTGCAGGCTGTACGGGTTATATATACGACGGTGTTTCCCAGTGGTTACCCATTCAAGTACTAACCACGTTCAGCACTGCTTCACGAACATATTTCGAATAATAGTATAGTTCATATAATAGCCTTTTTGGTGTTTATGTTCTTCTAACACATTACGTTGGAAGAAATAGAAAAAAAAGGGAGGTCTGTGATTAATTCTAATTAAAATATCACAATAATGAACCGTTTAAACGTATTACAAACGTTAACCCTAATATTTGATGTACAAAAATTTGATTGGTTGATGTTTAGAATACGCGCAAGCACGGGCGAAGTTACATCGTTCAATTTACTATGCAGACGTACCTTTCGTAGCGGTAATGTCCCACTGACAGTTCTCGTCAGGTCTGTACTTTGTTGTTTACGGTCAATTGTTATTTATGAAAGTGAATATTAATCTTATTGTTAGCATTTTATTTATTTAGATAATACAAAAATATGCCTAGATATACGGAAAAAGAGCAGCACCTTATTTTGAAAGTTCTCAAGTATTTTCAGTTAGAAAAAGAAGCTTGTTAACCATTGATACCTTTAACTTCAGTGCACCAAGTTAGTATTTTTTATATAACAATGAGTGAAATTAATAAAAAATAAATTAATCCTATGTATTTTATTGGGATTGCTTGAATATTTCATTTTTATCTATTATGTTTAAAGTTATGAACATCAATGTCAGTAAAAACATCAATGAAACCGGCATCCCATTTGAGCAGGCCAAACTTTTGACCGATGAATTGCATCCGTCCAACCGATGAGTTGCATCCCATTAACAAATTTAATATGGTGTCTAAAACTGGTAGATAATTAAATAAAAGCGTACACTGTTGTCATGTTTATTCTGATAACGTAATTATTGATACTAAATTTTATTTCCGAAACTACGACTAATACAGTTTTAAAACAATATAGTGAATAATGTTTTAATTTAATTTAAACAATTCCAATTTTCGATTGGGTTAGGGTAGGGTAGTTAAGAGAATATATTATGTTTTTTTAAGTAAAATATAGCGTAAGAAAATATGATGACATTTTTCAAATCTCATACAGATATATGTTCCAATTTTTATAAAAATATTTACGATTCGAATAATATATCGGCAACATTGCTGTAAAATTTGACCAGCCTTTGACCATGATAGTTTAATTAACAGACCTTTTTGGATCACGGATGCAATTCGACGGTTGCCTTTTTTCGTTCAGGTAAAATTTTACTTTTTAGGATGCTCGCCGGTCACCAATGAGAAAGTGGCCTCATTTAAAGAAATGAAACAATGAAATTCACTAACAATAAGAATTATAAGTGAAGAATAACTTTTTCCATAAAACTTAAGATTAAAATAGGGTCTTATACGGTGCAGACTTAATTGAACACGCAGTATGATTCTTTTGAAGGACTATATTTACTAATGTGAAATTATTTTAATATGTAAATTGAATATACAATTTGTTCTATTTTGCAGTGTTTAGATATCCCAAGTATTATTAATTTCATAGTATTTTAGAATTTGGCTGAATAAGATCCTGATGATTTTATTTATCAAATTAAACGTTAGCTATATATCAAAATAAGAAATAAAATATCGACATACCCAAAACCCGGATATACGTCACAAACGATGACGCACACCAAGAAGGCTATTATGAACTCTAGTAGTAGTAGCGGCGTTTATTCATTATACTTTTTAAAAAAATACATCACTTTAAAACATGTTAAAAAAAATAAAATAAACACCTGAACAAACCACGAAGTAATTAGATTACTTGTATGTGGCATACATAAAAAGGATAATCTAAGAGCTAAGACTAAAATCTTATAAAACAACTAACTACATTACATTTACATGGATAAAATTTTATATACTCGAATACAATATGGATCTCATTTTCAATTTTCAAAAGTTCTCACACGATATCTCGAGATATACTCAGTATAAAGCTTCTGATTTTTTGCTTATACTTTGGCAACCTATGCTCGTCTCTAATGTCGGTTGGAAGCGAAGTGTATATTGTATGGCCCAGGTAGGAGTAGCTATGTTGTCCTACAGTTTTTTGTTTATGAGGTGCTAGGTATACAATATGATACTTTATTTCGTGTGTGATAGGAACTTATGACTGAGCATTCTCAGTTCATGTTTATAAGTATATTGAGTAACACAAATATTAATGAAATAAAGTGGTCTGACATCAAACATATTTGTCACAAAATATAAAATATTACTAGGACAATCATATCCTCTACGTAATATTGTTCTGAGGAATCTTTTTTGAAATACAAGAGGTGAAAGGTAGAATTTGGATAGGCCACCCCAGCCATAGATTAGGTGTGGTTCCACTAAGCTCTTATAAACCAAAATTTTTTGTTTGAGGTTCAGAATGTTACAAATGCATTTAAATTTAAATAAAATATATCTCAACTTTTTTAAAAGGTATTTAACGTGTTGATCCCATTTTAAATAACAGTCTACCATAATGCCAAGATATTTAGTTTGATTTTTAGGCGAGATAGTAGTTTCTGTATTTACATGAAGATGATAATTTGGTAGAGCATTTCGGTAAGAACTGAAAGGTACGTAAATAGTTTTTTTGAAATTAATGGATCAATCAAACCACTTCTTCATTATTTGTAGGGCTTCTTCCAATTTTAATTTTAATTTTAATTCGTACCAGTTCCTATCCTCGCAGAACAACACTGTATCATCTGCGAAGCTGATTATTTTGGAATTAGTATCTAGTAGGAATAAATTATTTAGATATATATTAAATAGTATGGGCCCTAGCACCGTTCCTTGAGGTACTCCACAAGAGATTTTTTTTCTTTGACTAACAAAATCCCCTACTTTCAGTGTTTGTTGTCTGTTGGTTAGGTAACTTTTAAATAGTGTATTTGCTGTACCGATTACAACTGTATCGTCTAATACATTCAATGGTATGGTATGCTCTACAGTGTCAAAAGCCTTCACCAAGTCTATACATACACCTATCGCTGGCATAGCTTTATCAACACTATTCTATTGTATACTACATATTTTGTGGAAATGTGCAATGATCTGTATCTGTACAGTAGGGAGGGTGAGTTAGGCCCACAGCACTTAGGCCACATGTGACCTATTGTACATCCTCCCGAGGAGTTGTCTTCCTAGGTCATCATCCATCCTGTCCTTTCCAGGAAGGTGGACAGGTCTCTAGGAGAGATCTCCTATATATCGGCAGGTGTAGGCCAAGACTCACCGAACACACACTCTCTTATTGACGATAACTCCGGGCACTCGCATAAGACATGCCTGACAGATTCATCTTCCTGTTCACACAATTTTTAGTCCAGCCGCTTCCCTGGCTAAAGAGTCAGCAATGCGGATCTTTGCTCCTGTCGTGCCCCTTAACCCACCTCAGGATAATATTTTATCTACCGAGGCGTTAGCTAAATCTCGATGGCACTCTAATACTAGCCCTGATGTAACACGTTGTGTGTTCAAGGCTAGTAGAGCTTGTCTGCTATCAGTGCAGATTATTATGTTTTTGCCAGAAATTCCTTTTCTGGTTAGTTTCTTTGTGGCAATTGAAATACCAGCCAGTTCTGTTTGAACCATGCGTATTGCAATTGCAGCATCTGCCTCTGTGTTCTGTTTTATTTGTATTTTGTAGGGTTCATTAAACACAAACCTGGGCTCAATTGCATCACTGGCCGCCTGCAATAGAGGTAGAGCAGTAAGCGCTTCCCGCCAGAGTCGCAGTCGTAATTGACCCATTCCTACTTCGGGGTTTACACCAACCGTGCGCAATCGTAACATGGCCATTAACGCTACCTCTTTAACGTACAAGTCCAGAGGGGTTAGACCAGTAATTAATTCCATTGCCGCGGTTGGTGTTGGTCTCATGGCTCCTGTAATGTTTAAACAAGTCATTGTATTGCTCATAAGCCACATATGCTCTTTTTGCTCCGCTTTGTAGGTGAGAGTTCCATGTTAGCTTCCTGTCGAGGGTAATACCAAGGTATTTCACCTCTTCAGAGAAGTTTAATTTGCTCTTGAAGATTTCGGGGTGTTTTAAGCCCGATAATCTTCTTTTCGTGGTGAAAAGGACCATCTCAGTCTTCTTGGGATTGATAGACAATGAGTGTTCCTTGCACCATGTTTCTATTAATTTGCTGGGTAATTGTAATTACTGCACTAGCAAATTGCCAAACGTATAGTGAGGGTGTTGCTGGTTCTTCCGTCCAGTTTGTCGTTCCAGTGAAAACAGAACCTGGGACGTGAGTTTCCATAAGAATATCAGCGCTCTCTTGGAGGTTGGCGGCTTTAACGCCATTTTCCCTCGTCAGGATGCCGATACTCTCATAGTGGTCGATTGAGAGCGCCTTTTGTAGCCTAGAAACTTATGGGAAGTCTTCGACTGCCTCACAATAGGCTCTCCAGGCTGCTCTTTGTTTTTGTCTGCAGACTTTTTTGAACTCTTTGAGGTTGTCTTGGTATATTCCCCAGTCCTCTTTGAGTTTTGTTCGTTTTGCCTTGTTGAAGGTCGTTCTTGCTGTCTTTCTGAGGTGTTCAAATTCGGGGCACCACTAAGTATTGGTTTTGCCATCTATTTGGACCATCCTCATCGGACAGGATTCCTTATAGGCAATATCTATTTTGGTTTGGATAGATACCGCGTACCTTTCCAATTTCTCATTATTGCCAGGAGTCAGAACCTCTGTTTCCTGCAGAGCTCCTTTTAAGACTCGATTGTAGAGAGCTACCATCCGTCCTCTTCGGGACACGGGATTTTACAATGGTTCTGAGATCCAGACTTAATGCATAGGTCAGCCAGCGGTGGTCTGAAATAGAAATGTCATCCGACACTTGCCATTCCTGAGTTTTGTTCGATATGTTAGCTGTCGCCAGCGTAATATCTATTAAAGTTTGGCTACGGGCGTTAATGAATGTCGGCTCCGTGCCTCTGTTCAAGATTCTAAGATCTTTCTTCATTATGTACTCATATAGAGACTTACCTCGGGCATTGATATCCTTGCTGCCCCAGCTCAAGTGGTGAGAGTTTGAGTCGAAGCCCAAAATAAGCTCCACTCTCTGGCTAAAACAGTGATCCACTCTCTGGCTAAAACAGTGATCCACTCTCTGGCTAAAACAGTGATCCACTAGTACCTCCATCTCTTTAGTTGGTGGTGGGGTGGCTGTGTCTGAAGGGAGGTAGACCGATGCTAGTATCAACGCCGTAAATTTGCCTCTACCATCTGGACATTCCACTTTAACCGCAGTAAGATCTGAAGTGCAGAATTGTGCCATCGGAGAGGCTCGGTATTTCCTAGGAACGTAAACAGCTGTCCTAGGCTGCTGATTGCTCGGTAGGCTGAAAATTTGACCAGTTAGACTACTGAAACCGGTTATTTTAGTCTTTATTATTCAGGGCTCCTGGATCAAAGCTATTGCATCCTCCGACACATCAAGGCGGCGACATATTGTTGCCGTTGCCGCCTTTTTGTGTTGGAGGTTGCATTGTATAATATTTACCTTTTTTCCACAAGCCCATAAGAAAGGTGTCGGTTTTTGAAATTTTTTGGAGGTCCATCTGGTAAACGCGTACCTTATCCTCATCGACTTCTTCTTGAGGACAGCCATATCCTCGTCTCCGATACCGAAGACGAAGAGGTGTCCTTGCGGGTTTCCTTTACCTCATGGTGGAAGGTGCACCATCTTGCCAACGTCAGATCAGGACTCTGCGCCCTCAGCCGACCCAGCACCCACACCTTTTCACCGGATGTTGTCTCGTTGACGTCCTCCGGGACCCAGAGAGTGGCTTTGGTAAGCTTAGGGATCCCATCCACACTGAAGACTGCAAGTGATGCCTCCTCCCACGGCTTAAGGTTCTTTGTGGCTTTTTTCATCCACTCTAGCGTCACGTCGTCATCGCAGACCACTCTGATGATTTCACCGGAGTATGTCTACGACTTGAATGTGGGGGCTTTACTGTTACTGCCGGAGGCAGAGAAGATGATCTTGTCCAGCTCCTCCAGCAGTTGTTTTTGTTGATACTCTGCTGTTGTGCGGTAACCTTACCGTACGGGTTAGTCTAATCTATTATTGCTACCTTGAGGTGTCTCAAGGCGGCATCCGCGAAGGTTTTGGAAGGTGCAGCGACATTTCTATCGTTAGGTCTGCGCGGCTTCTTTAACCTTCTTGGAGTTCCCTCCGTTGAGGTGCTCAAGTAAGGTCGCTTCCCTGCAGGGGCCGCCGGTTCATTGCTTTTATTCAAGGCGGAGCCCTTGGCGCCCGCCGCAGGAGGTGCCTTTGATGTTGGAGGTGGAGTGGGGGAGGAGGGGGGTGCACTCGTAGTTGCCGCCACTCCTGCCTCTTTTGTTCTCTTCCTCCTTTTGGCCTCGGCACCGCAAATGCGCTTTCGCCTTGGCCTTTGTGTATCGTCACGAGGTGATCTACCGTGTCCAGCCTCATTCTGAGCAGTAGCTTGTGGTGTACATTTCAGTTCCTCCCCAGCCACTGCCTTTGATTGAGGTGAGCACTTTTGTCCATCCTCGGGATTGGTTTTTTTTGTTAGGTGTATTCATGTGTGTTCCCACGAGTAGCAAGGGAAGAGTTAGTCACCTCTGGCAGAGCTCCGCATTACCAAAGGAAGGCTGATTACAGTGAGGTTTTGCCCGATTCCTCAAGGGGATTCCTGACACCTTAGCTTGGGTAGGCTGGTCCGCGGTGGCAGGCTTCGCAAATGATTTTGGGGAGGTTTAGTTCCCCTCACCCTACTACTTCCACCACTAACCAAGAAGTCCAGCGACCCCGCCCGTAAGGCCACATTGGCCTCCCGGACAGGGGCTCCAGTCCCTTGGCCGTTCCCCTATCCGCCACAATGATAAAGAGATTCACAGTTTTACAACAAAATATATCTTGTGTGTCGCGTTCACTGAAACTTTCCGTGTTAGCTAACTACGACGATTCGAAAATAAAAGGCCGTATTTAGATTTTTAGAAATAGCCTTTAATACTATCTTCTTTCAAATGACTTTCGACAGTTTACATAATACAAAACTATACAAAATGTTTATTAAACAAATTAACAGCTAGAAATTAATAGTATGGTTCTCTTCACGATTTAAGAAACTGACTTGACTTGAAATGCAATAAAGTCAGTTGGCTTGAGATGCAATAAAACCATAACACTTTTCGAATTTAGCGTGCAGGGCTGCACTATACCTGATGAAAAATAAGAATCGTTAAAAACACTATACATTGTCAGCCTGGACCTAAGTGACATCATAAATTAAGATAAGAATAAGGACTGCAACGGTGACACATGTATTGGTGGCCCCACACTTCTTAGAACTATTCTACAAATTAATTGCACTTTTTTCTATTCGTGTATACTTCTCTGAAAACTCTATAAGACTTTTGGGTCATTCTTATTATAAATACTGCCCTGCACGGTAAATCCGAAAAGTTTTATGGTTTTATTGCATCTCAAGCCCAAGTCAAGTCAAGTCAGTTTCTAGAACCATACATAAATTCATAAAATAATTAACTGGCTTTAACATCTTGAGGATCCTTAATCCGTGTCTAGCTGTGGATAGAAGTATTAGAACTTGTCGGTATTAATAGTACCAGCGCTTACTTTTTTGGTAGAAACTAAATGTCCTAAAATGTTGGCTTTTTCATTTCATTTTCATTATAAAAATAATATTAGACTGATTCCTGAAATGGTCTATAAGAATCGTACACATAGAAAGTCGTTATTCAAAAGATAGTGAAATGTTAGTTATAGCTGCTATCCTCACAACAGACGATTTTGAAAAGTAAGAATTTACTTTATTTTGATGCATATTCCTTGAATTTTTTATTCCGTTGCAAAATATCATTTTAGTACTAGCGAACTTTTAAATATTACAAACAAAATTACTTCCTAGATATTCGATTATACATTTCATATTGATATACCTACTACTTTTAATGGTCGACATTTTTATTTAAGGTTATTTTTTAATAGCTTTAAATTAAATAAAAAGATGAATAAGTTACAAGAAATCCTAGCCGGAAAATGTGTTTTTACTTTTCTTCTTTTTTCCCTTTTCGTGTAGATCACAGAGTACAGGCAGTAAAAGTATAATCGAGTTAAACTGTGTTTTATGAATAAATATCATGTCAATAATTATTAATAATGGCTTTTAATTCTAAAGAAAAAGTCAAACTAACTTTAAAAAGTCACAAGAACGTGCAGCCATGGCAGCTGGTGTGGGCTTGTCTACCATTTCTTGTGAAATAAATAAAAATAAAGAACGGCATCCAAATCTCTCTTAGACCTGTGATCTCAAGAAAGTAATCAAATTATTGGGATTTCGTTGAAAGAAAACAAAAAATAATCTAAAAACTGTTCATGGAAAAGTCCGAAATTCAGCACCACAGGGGAAAATTTCTTACAAACATCAGAAATTATCATGCACAAAACCGTCTAATAATTTATATATATCAAAATTATATCCACTCATTGCACATACACTCAAGAAGTTAGAGTGACAATAATAACAAAGGCTTGTCGAAAAGAAAGATTAATTATAGACCATCCAGACAGTGAGAATCGTTTAGTAGAAAACGCATATATTATCAATCTGAAAATACAAAATACAAAATCAGATGACATTAGGAAAGATGGAATGTGAGAATTGCTTTTACAAAAAAATATACTTTTTACAAATGACATGTTAAAAATAGTTTTGTATAGCACAATTAAAATTCACAAGCCATTGCATCAAACATGATATAGACAAAATAATGGCAGAAAATGGTCACTCACTTTTGAGGTTCCTAATCATCCTGACCTTAACCTAATTAAGCTAGTAAGGGCATCGTTGAAACAATATGTACAGAGGCAGATTTCACCTTTAAAACGAGGTTCTCCGAGACATTTTTTCCTTCAATTACAGCAGAATAATGGCAGAAGCGATGCGAACTCGCCAAGTGCTTTGAAAAATTTTATACTGAACAAGAACGAACATTAGATCGAATCGTTGATGAAATAATAATAAAGATAAGAGGTGATTGAGGATTCTAGAATAGGTAGTAGTTTTAGACTATATATGACCTACTAAGTTGACACTATGAAAGTGATCTTTCGAGGATTCAGCCACTTTAAAACCTATTGGAATTTAATTTAATTTGATTTAATTATTATAGTGTGTCATATTATTACTGCTCAATTATATATAAACTAATTACTGAATATTTTTAGAAGCTGCACTTGTATAAAGTGTCTTTATTGAAAATGTCCTGGAATGTTTAATAACATTTTAGGTACCTAATATTGAAATATCCGAATTTTTAATGATTACTTAATGGGTTAGTTTAAAGTATGGAAACATCTGAATATCTCACAGACGGAGGAAGATAAAAAAATATTTTAACACATGTTGCAAGGTTGCCATAGGAGCATATTCTCATGTTAAAAAAAACTTACAGGGTGGTCCTGAAAGGCGTAGTCACTGCAGCGATTTTAAGAGGAAAACCCTTTATAATATATCATTTTATGAATCCTTTCGACTTCTAGATTAACTTTGTTATGAAGTATCATATCCCTAAATTCTATGGTAACGCAGATATCGGCACTTTAATGATTGCATTACATTTATCGATATAACTACACAAAAATATCTTCTGCACGGAAATCAACAAATAAAAATATTTTATCTACGTTCATGCAAAAAACAAAACTTTATTGAACTCTCTTTAGTGGAAAAACTAGTTCTTTATTGCACTCATCTGTCATTTTACTACAGCGTTTTGTCATCATGACAAACATAAATAAGACATTTTTTGGTTTTTGATTGAGCGTAGAAAAAATGTTGTATTCAACTCGTGCAAAAAGTGTTTATTGCACTCAACGTGTAGTTGGACAATTTCACGTCTCGTTCTTGCACTTGTTGCATAAAGAACTATTGCCACTACTAGCTGTGAAGTTGACAATTATTGCGTCTTCTAGCCAACTGAGAAGTTGAATTTCTCTATTAGTGGTTAATAATTTTTACTATTGTTAACATAGGTCCATAATGGACAAATTCAAATGTTTTGAGAATCTGGGGATAGTAGTTTTCCACTAAACATAACTAAAATATAAATGTTATGTCACATTGTTACTTTGTGATGTTATACAGAGATATGCTTGATATTACAGATACATTGCATATATAGCACTTTGTGCCTCTTATAAATATTACAATGTAATGTTTAATGATAAACATTACATAAATGTAACATATTTAATGAAACTTCAATGTAATTTCATTACATATATTTAATGTGGCTCCAAAACATTTATTCAATAACATTCCTATAATGTTACATATTGGTACCCTTTTATATTTCAATTTTATTTCGCGGTATACAGGGTGGAGCAGCATGGTATACCTTCATTTTTTTTATATTTACACAATTCTGGAATTTCAATCCCATTTTTTGGAAATGTAGAAAGAGAAGGTATACCATGAGATACTTACCCTCTGCCACAGAAAAAAAATTATCGAACTAGTTGAATGATGATGTCCAAAATTTAAATGCTACTGGGATATTGAATAAAAAACTTTATCTGCATAAAATATATAATGTAACTTTAAAATTTCCATAAATAAATATAGAATATATTGAAATGAAGAAAACAAAAAATAGTATTTAAAAAAAGTAAACATAAAGATATATAAAACATGTAGTGTTGAACAAAAAATAACTTTTATCTCTATTACAAATCTTTCCTTTTCAGTCTCATCCACTCCATTGCAATCAGTTCGAACTGTTTATCAGTAGTCGAGACATACACTTCTTTCGAAGATTCTGAAAAAAATATTATATGTACATATATGAGAGAGAGAGGTTGGAGAATAAATTAGTGGTGAGCACTTTAGTTTGAGTATGTCGATGAAAATTCTAAATCCGACATTTCAAAATTTTGTTTTTGTCCAGTCCACGAGCAATACTGGGCAAGCTCATCCTCTATAATCTGCTGGAGGCACCACCTAATTAAATTTTTGATAATCAGATTCCTGGACCAGTACTAGTTTGTTCCTATAGAATAATAAAAATATAAAAGAAAATCCCAAAACACAAACAAACTGAAATGACTGTCATTTTGAGTAGGGTAAATTTTTTTTGATAAAAAAAGTGAAGCATAATTTCAGTATACATATCTTCACACACTCCTGGTAGATTCAACTGAACAATAATAGTTGTTGACTAAAATTAAAAGTTCCCATCCCATTGAACATAATGTTTGATCAAGACTATAACTTCTACAAACAGTACACCATATTTCATACAAAGAAGCACAGCTAGGAGGAATGGAGAATTATAGCTTTTCAAAAAATGAAGATAGTGGAGCTATCTGAGATTTATAAATTTATATCCTATACTTATACCTCTAAGTAAATTATATGCGATAGAAAATGATTATGGTATATCTCATCATGTTCGGAGTTCGCATAATATGCTTCCAGACTTGACTTCATTTTGAAACAAATTTAAAGTTCTAAAATATGAAGAATTTATAGAAACTCACCCTGTCGCTGTCCTCTTCAGTTATTGTTCACACACGTTAACCGCCACTACACTTTTACTCATATTGAAGTGAGGATAGTACTTAGTTATTTATTTTTTGTTCAGTTAAATAACTCAATTTTACGCTAAATAAATAAATTCAAACGTATTGGTATTATATATTGTAAAAAGATGGAAGAGGAACACGCGGTTAAACAGAACGACGATACAACTATAACCTCAATATAATCTTTGACTAACCTCAACAAACAAAATAATATATGTAATCAGTAAGTAATGCCCGTTCCGCAAACTACCACCTGATTTTCTATCTCACTTTATCACATGCTAATCGTATATTTCCTGTTCACTCTTCTATCTACTCAAGGAAAAAAGATTAACGGAAATACATTTAAGGAACGTTTTAAGATAATATTAATTCCAAGTTTCTTGTACACATGTGGGTAACGTTTTGAGTTGGTTAAATACAAACATCGGATATATAACATAACCACTATGTATGAGACATATCTGGGCAACATAAAATCAACATTTTATATATTATTTAATGAATATTATTGGTTATGCTGTTTCGATGTAATTTAAATGTAACTGGAAAACATTGTGTTGGAAACTTCATGACAACATTAATGCAATGTAAGTTTGCAAATATTGCAAAAGTTATCTCTGGAAAATGTTTTTGTTATGTATCATGTTTAGTGGGATTAACAAAAGCTTGCGCAACATAATGTTGTATACCCAGGAGATTGTCTTATTGTCATATTAACATATTTGCTGCTTGACATTACCTAACAAGATGAAATTATTTGAATAAAAATGCCATTAGTTTAAAATTCGAGATCAACCAAAACCGACATAAGGAGTGGGATCTAATCTAATCCATGGGATAGGTGAGGAACGAAAACAGATAGTGTACGGGTCAGTCAGACGACGGGATAAACGCCTTTGGAGAAATCAGCTTCAACGATTAGGGTGCTCCCTACCGTTTTGTAGATCGACACTGTCAAAATTTGATTTGATATTGAAATGTGTTGTTTAATTTACGTTGATTGCAGAAAAACATGGATCAAGGAATGTTCTTACCTTTAACATTATTACCCGTGGAATTTGAAAATCTTCTGTAGATGGAAACTGGAAATCACGCAAACACAATAATTACAAACGTTGTTTGAAAATAAGTTTTACTAGTGGAAATGTCAATCTGCATCAGAGTCTTTGATGTTTTATTAGTGGAAACTCGAATTTAGATTCATGTGCTACTTAATTTTTAAAAAAATATTTTTTTATTTTTTATTTTTGTCTTAAATTTGGCTGGTAATGGGAAAAATTGTATGTACACCACGGTGGTGAAGACATTTATAAGCCTCGCACCTTATTGCGCTCGGGGCAACGCCACTCGCGAAATATTTTTGTGCTCGGTCAATAATAATAGTCTTCACCACCTTGGTGTATAATATACTAATCCACAGGTGTTGCAGGGCTGCCACGGAAATATAAAGTACGCAGGGTGGTAAAGAAAAAGGTAAGTAGCCAGTAAGTCTCAAAATGTTTATTCCAGAATTACAACTTTAATCCTATTAATAATAATAATCAACATTCAAAGACATGAAGAAAAATAACTGAACAAATTCTAAAGTAAATTTTCAAAGTGCAAACCGCTTACGATTTGGCAGTATCCAAATGTTTTCCAAAATTGTCCAATTGAATCACGCGAATGTATTTGTGGCATAAGATTTATCTCTTCCAAAATACGATCTTGTAGAGTTTGTACATCAACTGGTCTATTTTTGAAAACTTTAATTTTAAAGTAAGTATCCCGTCACGAAAAAATATAATGGGGTCAAGTATGGTGACCGGGGCAGCCATTTTGTTGCTACTCGACGTCCTATCCATCTCTGTGCAAACACTGTATCTAGATAGGTACGTACAGCCCGGGTGTAATGAGGGGAAGCACCATCTTGATACCATATACTTATCCGAAGGTAACATCGGATTATTGGAATTGGGAAATATGGCTACCATACCTGGCACAATATTATTTCTTAACAGGTCCAGATATCTGTCACCATTTAAATTACCTTCTATCTACAAAAAAAGTCCCGATTATGTGATTATTATGCCAAGACATTTATTTTCTGCGGCCACTGTCTCTTCCTAATCCAGCGCGGATTGGATCTAGACCAAAACCGGTAATTATGTCTATTCATTTATCCGTTGAAGCAAAGTGTTGCCTCATCAGAAAATACAATTTTTTTTCAAAATTAACATCAACGCTCTTTTTTTCTTCAACTATTTCGCAGAACTGCAATCTGCGGTCTTGGTCATCTTCTGTAAGTTCTTCACTGTACTGAATTTCAAGATGTTTAATTTTTTCTGACTTCATAATTCTTACCACGGGCGTTTGAGCGATATTGTTGTCTAGTGCTAACTGGTTTGAAGATGTTTGAGGATTTTCCTCAACGCAGAGTAGCAGATTTAGTTTTGTCTCATCATCTGTAGTAGTTTTCGGCCTTGCGATGCTTAGGACAGTTTCTAACATTTCCAGTCTCTCTATACCTCTACACAGTTTTGAAAACGGTTGATCTGTTAATGACGTGCTGAGTATTTAATTCATTAAATATGGGTGTAACTTCTTCATACGTTATTTCGTTGTCGCCTCGTAAAATTAGGATTTATATACGTCTTGTATTACTAAGATATTCCATTTTATGAAGTGATTGATATTAACTAATTTTGACAGTTCACTAATATGTATTTGCAAAGGATAGCCAGCCTTGTGAGAGACTTATTATGTAATTGTCGATATCTGAGTAACCATAGAATTTGGGCATAGGGTACTTCATAACAAAGTTAATTTAGATGTCGAAAAAAATACCTTTGTTATTATTGTTATATGTGCGATATATCAAAACCAGAACAAGTCGCTTTGGTTACCTTTACAGATTATACAGTGGTACTTGGTACGGTACATGACCAGGTAACATCCATGAAAATTATGTAAGCAGCTTGTGATAAATATACAAATGAGTTCAGGAATAGTATCTAGAGAAATGTACTAGCAGAACCGGTTTCAGATTCAAGATGTGAATTTTCAAAAAATGATTGCCAATGTATATTGGGGTAACATTCACTGAGACCTAAAAAAACTATTGAACCCCATTACTTTCTACTCACTTCCTGAGGAAAGTCTGTAGTCCTATTTCCCGGAGGAATTTTAGGATATCTGCAGGCCTTAGCTTAGGTAAATGTCCCTCTTCTTTAATGGCCCTAAAAAGAAAAAAATAAACTTCAAATTAAATCAAATCCATTAATTTAGTACATGTATTACACGATTTATTAAATGACTAGCGGACACAACAGAAGTTGTCCTGTTTTGTCCATATTATACAAATTTTTTATTTTTTATTAAAAAATTTCACATTATGTTACTTATTTTGGGTGGTAAAATCAGATAGTATTGTTGAATTTTTGATAAAAAGAATATATTTTTTGAAAATTGGACAATTTTTTTTCCATTCATTGTAATGGCCGTATAAAAAAACTATGCTAAATGCCATCAAATCGGCCCATCCGTGTAGGAGTTGTTCAGTATGGCTAATTGTGAATCTAAACCATCCAGTTACTCAAACAGACACAAAAAATTTCATCAAAATCGGCACATCCGTTTAGGAGTTGTGAATTCGATTGCAACGCCACCTACCGGGACTAATTGTGAATTTAAACCCTCCAGCTACTTACTCAAACTCGCACAAAAATTTTTATCAAAATCGGCCCAGACGTTTATATATATAATACATTGCACTCTTGCGAAGCCGGGGCGGGTCTCTAGCTAGACATATGAACCTTAATCTTGAATCACTCTATCTATTGCTGAAAACTGCATTAAAATCCGTTGAGTAGTTTAAAAGATCGGAGCTAACAGACAATGGAAGCGACTTCATTTTATAATATATTTTTACACCTTGGGTTGGTTTTAGTAGGGATTTCTAATGATCTCTAATTTTTTTTAGTGATAAATATAGCCTATGCTACTCAATGATAATGTAGCTTCCTAACGGCAAAGGAATTTTTGAAATCGGTCCAGTAGTTTTCAAGTTTATTCGTTCGCTGTTTATAATATTAGTATAGAAGTATAGATATAAAAGCTTGTCACGAGATTTACCTGCGTACTAAATAGTCTTGCTTGACATACTTATTATAAGTAATTCTTTGAAAGAAAATGTTTCCTATAAAATATGCAAATCGTTTATATTATTTAATAAATTGTGTAATACATGCACTAAATTAATTGTTTTGGTCTAAGTTTATTTTCTTCTTTTTGGGGTAATAAAATAAAAGCTCGTTTTTAAAGAGTTTTTTCTACAATTCATTTATTTTTTAGTTATTATAGGGAAGGTTCCTAAGTCTGTGCATTTCATTTAATGCGTCGGTGTTACATGGTCGTTTGCCTGTTAATTTAGTACAGTCTAATTCTTCAATAATTAGACCTTCTAACAATTTGACCCTCCCCCATATTTTGGATGATCCGCCATATAGGAATTAGAATGACGTAGCATAGCTAAGCCTCAATTGTCATTTAAAATAAGCGTGTATACCAAATTTCAGGTCAATCGGTTGAAGATAACCGATTTTAACAAACATACGGACAAACATACATTGCAAGTTAAATGAAATCATGTAAAAGTTATACGAGTGTTGAGTTAAGATGGGAAGTAAATGTCTAACAGAATTAAACCTAACATACTGACCATATTGGTGAATCCTTGGAAGTTCCATTTTGACCTATAGGATTTATTGGTTCGACAATACCAGTCAGAGGCTTCGAGACCTCGGCTCTTCAGCATTTATGCTTTTTGTGCTCTTGGTTGACCCGTTTACGTGAAGAGACCACTAGCCCTTATCAGGGTCAATTTTAGAAAATATGTCAGTCAAACAACGTACCTATATCAATTATAATAACTGTATACATTAAAAAACGCTTTAATTTATATAATAATGAAAATTCCTGGTCAAATATGAAAACAATTGTGAAACGACGAAAGAAATATGGGTGGGATGGAATGTGTGCAAAGATTATACTTTCTTAGAGACGGTTATTTACCAAGGAGATTTTTATGAAAAAAGGCAGATTGAAATTTTGGTGGATGTCACAAAAAAATTCCGAAAAAAACACTTTAGAAGAATATAATACACTATAGAATTTGAGAAGTATGTTTTGCGTGGGGCTTGATGGTTGATAACTCAAATGGTGAAATAGTATTTTGTGGTAAACTGGAACTAATTATCAACATTCATAAAACATTGTAAAAATTATAATTTAAAAAGGATGCGGTTTGGACATTACTCAATAAACTATTAAATATATATTTGTAGAATACTACTACACTATCGCTATCTTACGCGCATTTTGATAACTGAGTTATCTTCTTCAGAGATTGAAAGGTAATCTTCACCTTGACCAGCTTACCTTCAGTCTCTAAAGAAGACGACTTGGTTATTGAAATGCGCGTAAGATAGTGTAAAGTGTTGGTGTTATGGTAGTGTCAACAGTGTTCAGTTCAAGTATCACCAACGGTTCCAAAATCCCCAACTTAATAAATAATGACATTCTAAATTTACTAAAAAGTTATTTGGAACTTCAATGGATCTTCTGGATATGCATTATGATGGAAAAGTGATTTTGTAGTTTTCACCACTTATGAGATTTTCGAAAGGATATCAATGTTTTAGCGTCTTCAATATGCATGGAAAGTTAACAATTCAGGATATTTTACTATGTTGAGGTGAGCCAAAAATGTCTGGTTGATCTCGAGAGACTGGCACAACAGAAAGTAATAATTTGTGATATTGAATATCGCGAATTAAAGGATATTTTGAAAGCGCAGGTTCCTGTGGAAGCGGCGGGCAAGCAGGAGACGATTGTTTGTGCGAGCGCGACAGTTCAGTCTCTCGCAACGCGTCTTGCATTTCGGCACCATCCACTTCGCGTCCGGATCTTGTCCCATTCTACACACGTTCTGTACTAAACAAAGTTTTTTCGAATGTGAGTACTTGAATTTTAAGAATGTCCAAAATAGCCTTAGATATTGTATTAATGGACTGCGTTATATTTATTGAAATGAATGTTAATTTTTTCAGATGGTCCCGAAATAAAGTTTCAAAATCCCTTTTTCTGCATTGTCAATTTTAACAATTTTAAATAAATATAATATAATCCAACACACATATTTACGATGAATAAAAAATCAATTTCTTTGTTAATTTAGAATTTATAACTGGAAAAATTAATTCAAGCAGCGTTACTATGAAACAGTTTTAATGTATTTAAAGAACAAATTATTAAAATTTATAAAAATTGAATAAGGGCGATAACAACGTATTTTGTATAGATTTTTATTCTCCTAAATAACAATAAAGTATTGCATGTACCCAATGAAAATCAAACTATAGTCAATGATTATATTAGTACTGAACATTATGTATAAAGGTCAAACATAGCAAATAATAATGTAGGTAGGTACTTACACTTTAGAGTTAACCGTAAAATGTTTGTGAAAAATCAGTGATAAAATGAACATATATGTATAAAAACGTGAAACATTCACAAAAACAGTATATATTTCAAATTTTATTTGATATTTAGATTTTTATTCAATTTTAAATTTTCTATAGTGATTAGTTATTCAACTTTTTTAAAGTCATACGTATTCGAAGCTTGGATTAAATTCATACTTAGGTATTGTTGCCACATCCCATTCCTCATTTTCTTTTATATGGATATTAACTGATTTATTTTCTCCAACCTTGATAATAATATAATTTGGAGATTCTTTAGATAAGGTTGTAAATTAATTAAATTAGTTTGAAAGTTTTTTTTACGTTTCGCTTACTGTTTGGGAGCTTTTTCAAAATATTTAGGTATTTCAAAAATGACGCGATGAAATGGAATATTTACAATAGAGGGTTCAACTAAAAATAGATTATAGTTATCTAATGATTAGCAGATCGTTAATTCTAAAGGAACAAATCAGGTCGCACCGTAGTTCATAAAATTTGATAGTGTCGTTTTGTTTTTATCCCCATTTAAAAAATTTGAAATAATTATCAATAGAATTATTAATTATTTTCTGTAATTAAGTATTCCATTTACAATAAAATGGTTTTCACAACAAAAAGAATTTGTACAAAAGACCTTCTAACAGCTTCAAACCAATTATTTCTTCTCTCATCTGTTTTCGGCACAGTGTAACGAAGTTACTTTTTGGGTCTAATAATAATTTGGATTGTAGTATTTTCTTTTCCGGTATTAATTGTAGTTTATTTAGTTTTCAAGATATAAAGTATGTAACGTGTTATTTCCTCCTTACTCAGTTTCTTTAATTTTAAATGTTGTAAGGTAGTAAATATAAATTTTACCTGGTAAAACAATTTAATCACAAGTCTATTGATTTATCATATTTGGGCCGTCCGGTATATATACCTTTTAATTTTATATTCAGGCCGTTCGGTATATCCGTATGAATTTTGGTATAAAGTAATTAAATCTAGTTTGAGTTTTTTGGGAAAAAAATTATTTAGAAGCGATTAGTGGGAAAGAAGGCATAAATAGCAAAACAAGAGTTAAAAAGGAGCTTCTTCTCTCCGTACTGAAACCAACCTACAGTGTCCGTCGGAAGTGACCGAGTTTTCGAAAAAGTGTTTGAAAGGTAAAATTTTATTTTTGCACCGCATATTTCCGTATTGAATTTTATTTTGTCCCGAAATTGTTTGATTATTGAATTTAATGTATCCTACAAATGAATAAATTTGTTAGACTTACATTCCTTTGTTATATATGGTACTCAGTGGTATTCTAACTTTTCAATTTTTTTAAATTTTCTTACGTTTTCCGATAAATAAATTTGTAAGCTATCCGACATATTTTTTTTTACGTTTATTTTAAATAGTTCATAAATAATTTGGTCCGTAGATTTTTCGTGCTGGGACTAAGAATCCAGTTTTTTGTAAGCATGGGGTTTTTTTTTCCCACCGGTCTTTTACTTTACATTGAGTTGTTGTACTTAAGTTTTGTTAGGATTTCACTTGCTGGTTTTAAGAAATAATATTTGATTACTGGGCGATCCGAAAGTTTCGTTCAGAAATTAAATTTATTTCTTCATAGGAATTTCAGCTTTTCGCCGACTGTCTCGGGTCTTGTTGAAATTTCTTTCTCTTTCCGTTTATTTAGTTTATTAGTAGTAACAGTTCTGGTTTTAAGAAATAATATTTGATTGCTGGACATCTCGCAAGTCTCGTTCAGGGATTAAATTTATTTTTTTTTACAGGAATCTCAGCAAATCGCCGACTGTCTCGGGTCTTGTTGAGATTTCATTCTCTTTCCGTTGATCTAGTTTATTATTAGTTTTGGTTCAAGAAATAATATTTGATTACTGGGCGATCCGAAAGTTTCGTTCAGAAATTAAATTTATTTCTTCACAGGAATTTCAGCTTTTCGCCGACTGTCTCGGGTCTTGTTGAAATTTCTTTCTCTTTCCGTTTATTTAGTTTATTAGTAGTAACAGTTCTGGTTTTAAGAAATAATATTTGATTGCTGGACGTCTCGCAAGTCTCGTTCAGGGATTAAATTTATTTTTTTTTAACAGGAATCTCAGCAAATCGCCGACTGTCTCGGGTCTTGTTGAGATTTCATTCTCTTTCCGTTGATTTAGTTTGTTAATAGTTTTGGTTCAAGAAATAAAATTTGATTACTGGGTGATCCGAAAGTTTCGTTCAGAAATTAAATTTATTTCTTCACAGGAATTTCAGCTTATCGCCGACTGTCTCGGGTCTTGTTGAAATTTCTTTTTCTTTCCGTTTATTCAGATTGTTAGTAGGACTTTGTTGGTTGTCAAGAATAATATTTGATTACTGGGCGATCCGAAAGTTTCGTTCGGGAATTAAAATTATTTTGTTCAGGAATCTCAGTGAATCGCCGACTGTCTCGGGTCTTGTTGAGATTTCTATTTTCTTCCGTTGTTAAATATAGTGTCTACCGGTTGTCAGGAATAATATTTGATTACTGGGCGACTCGAAAGTCTCGTTCGGGAATTAAATTTATTCTGTCAGGAATTTCAGCTTTTCGCCGACTGTCTCGGGTCTTGTTGAAATTTCTTCCTTTTTCGTGCATATAGGTTGTTATTGAGGTTTTGTTTTTGGTTTTTCCGAAATATTATTTGATTGTTGGACGTCTCGAAAGTTTCGTTCAGGAATTAAAATTATTTTGGCCGGAATCTCAGCGAATCGCCGACTGTCTCGGGTCTTGTTGAAATTTCTTTCTCTTTCCGTTTATTTAGTTTATTAGTAGTAACAGTTCTGGTTTTAAGAAATAATATTTGATTGCTGGACATCTCGCAAGTCTCGTTCAGGGATTAAATTTATTTTTTTTTACAGGAATCTCAGCAAATCGCCGACTGTCTCGGGTCTTGTTGAGATTTCATTCTCTTTCCGTTGATCTAGTTTATTATTAGTTTTGGTTCAAGAAATAATATTTGATTACTGGGCGATCCGAAAGTTTCGTTCAGAAATTAAATTTATTTCTTCACAGGAATTTCAGCTTTTCGCCGACTGTCTCGGGTCTTGTTGAAATTTCTTTCTCTTTCCGTTTATTTAGTTTATTAGTAGTAACAGTTCTGGTTTTAAGAAATAATATTTGATTGCTGGACGTCTCGCAAGTCTCGTTCAGGGATTAAATTTATTTTTTTTTAACAGGAATCTCAGCAAATCGCCGACTGTCTCGGGTCTTGTTGAGATTTCATTCTCTTTCCGTTGATTTAGTTTGTTAATAGTTTTGGTTCAAGAAATAAAATTTGATTACTGGGTGATCCGAAAGTTTCGTTCAGAAATTAAATTTATTTCTTCACAGGAATTTCAGCTTTTCGCCGACTGTCTCGGGTCTTGTTGAAATTTCTTTCTCTTTCCGTGTATTCAGATTGTTAGTAGGACTTTGTTGGTTGTCAAGAATAATATTTGATTGCTGGGCGATCCGAAAGTTTCGTTCGGGAATTAAAATTATTATGTTCAGGAATCTCAGTGAATCGCCGACTGTCTCGGGTCTTGTTGAGATTTCTATTTTCTTCCGTTGTTAAATATAGTGTCTACCGGTTGTCAGGAATAATATTTGATTACTGAGCGACTCGAAAGTCTCGTTCGGGAATTAAATTTATTCTGTCAGGAATTTCAGCTTTTCGCCGACTGTCTCGGGTCTTGTTGAAATTTCTTCCCCTTTCGTGCATATAGGTTGTTATTGAGGTTTTGTTTTTGGTTTTTCCGAAATATTATTTGATTGTTGGACGTCTCGAAAGTTTCGTTCAGGAATTAAAATTATTTTGGCCGGAATCTCAGCGAATCGCCGACTGTCTCGGGTCTCGTTGATATTCTCGAATTTATATTTTTTTTGTAGAAATTAATTTTTAAATTCTGTCACACCGCTGCTCAGTACCGTGAAATATTTTAGTAATATTGAATACGATAGCCACGTTTATAAAACCACTGAGTCTGTATAACTTATATGTTTCTTTGGTTTGTCTTGTACATGAACCGTTTTATATTTTGCCCAGTGTATATTTTTTTTTTGAATAGCCGCCTGTCTGCAAATTTGTTTCAGTAGGTTTAATAACATTTTTATTTGTTCTTATGTTAGGGAATAAACACCTTTATTTAGTGATTATGGTTTTATTCATAACTTACTAGCCGTTCGTTATTACCGTTGGTTTCAATTTGTTTTAAGGCAATTCTGTGCTGACAATCGAGCAATAAAGCTCGACTGAAAAATAAGTATACCGCTACTTAGTCTCTACAGGTATTTACAGTCCGACCCCTGGCATTTTCCGTACCTCCATCTGTTGTTATCCGGAACTCTCGAAATTTTGGTGTCGAGGGGCCGTGGAGTTAACCACGATAAAAATCTGGCGCCCGAGATAAAACTTGAATCCGTAGTTTTGGGTGTCAATTGTGACGTGTCCAGTTACTTAGGCTCGATATAAGTAAAGGAGGAAGGAAAAGCGCGTCACAAATTTGGCGCCCGAGCAGGGACCTTGATTGTTTGTAGAGCAGGGACCTTGATTGTTTGTAGAGCAGGGACCTTGATTGTTTGTAAGAGCAGGGACCGTTATTCCGCTGTTGATTTTTGATTAAATAGGGACTGGTTTATTCCGTTTTACATATTTTTGGATTGTTACTTCGTTGATTGAGCAGGGACCTTGTTTGTTTGTAGAGCAGGGACTTGATTGTTAATAAGTAGGAACCGCTTTATTCCGTTTTATTATTTATTATTAGAGCAGGTACCTTGATTGTTTGTAAGTACAGGGACCTGATTGTTTGCAGACACCGTTTTATTCCGTTCACATTTTTACCTTATTGTTATAAAGAGTAGGTTTGTTGTTGATTACACAGAGGGACCGTTTGATTTTTTTTTTAGTTTATTCATAGTATTGATTAAACAGGGATTATTACTCCGTTTTCGTTGTTTTACCGTATTGTTGCAGAGAGAGCCGATTGTTGATTAGAGCAGGAACCGCTATTCCGTTTCTGATTGCTTCTCTGTATCGTTGATTAAGACAGGGACCTGATTGTTGAGAGTGATCAGTTGAGTTTAGTTTTGAAATGGATTATTTTGTCTGTCTTAGAATTTTGTTCTTCGCTATTTTTAAATTTTTCTTTCCGCGTGAGTTAAAAAGCTTGTCAGAAGAGACTGCTGTGCCTACCAACAAAGGGCAAATGTCGATAAGAAACTCGGAAGATCTGGACTTACTCGTTTTGGTTGATGAAGAAGAAACTGAAAAATCCGAATTCCATATTTCAGTACCGACCGTTATGGCTAACCCTCCGCTGAATGTACATGACTGGAAGGTGTGCTTTGGAGACCATGGAGACCCGGTCACATTTATCGAAAGAATCGAAGAAATATGTACCGCAAAGAATGTCCAGAAAGACGATTTGCTTCCGGTGTTACCGGAATTATTATCAGGTGAACCCGCATTTTGGTACCGAAACAACCGTAGCAGGTACACGATCTGGGACGAATTTGAAAAAGATTTCCGTATTTTCTTTTATCCCGTTAATTATGAGGACGACTTGGAAGCCGAGATAGGCCGTCGTCTACAAAGAAGAAATGAGTCCGTAGCTACTTACATGACCGAACTTCAAACTCTGATGCGACGGTCTGGAAAGCTAACTCCTGAACTACAGTTAGCTTGGCTGTACCGTAATCTGTTGCCCGAATACCGTCAGCAAATCCGAAAAAGGGATTTTCATGATTTTTCCACGTTCTGCCAAGCTGTAAGGGAGTATGAGCTCCTCAGGAAGGAACTCCAGAATGTACCCAACACCAGCGGATCGAACCGTGGAACATCCCGTCCCCAGCCGACAGGGACACAAAGATATAGACGATCCCACAACTCGACACCTGGTCCACCCAGAGAGCCCATCGCCGGTCCCAGACAACCGCCACCCACCGATACTCCCCCACCGTCATCCGATACTTGTCGTCGTCCGCCGCCAGATAGTACTCATCACTCATCTGGATCATCTTCCCGTCAGCGAATCTGTTTCCGCTGTGGGGAGTCCGGACACGTCAGAAATAATTGCCCTAACCCCAAGAAGATATTTTGTTCTCGTTGCCGTAAGGAAGGAGTATTTTCTAGAGACTGTTCCTGCAGATGGCAGGAAAACTAGTGCGAAGCTGTCCCGAGGAGAGGCCGACTCAGCTTCTGCAAATCTTTGCCTCTCATAATGAACCGCCTGTAGAAATGAACGACCCCCGACCGCACATAGACGTCGAAATTGAAAATTACAAGTTCCGGGCATTGTTAGATACCGGAGCGGCAAAATCATATATTGGTGATCAAGTAGCTAAGACGTTTTCCCAAAGTAAGCAAACTACCGCCCGTCAGGATACGAAGGCCCGTTTAGCTAATGGAAATTCAGTCTCCATCACCGACATATATGAGCTTAAATGGAAGATCAATGACGTCACTATGAAGGGTTCGTTAGAGCATTTCCCTGGTCTGATAACGGATATTGTGTTAGGACACGATATCCTCCGAAAGTATAATTTCCGTCTAGAGCTAGGAACTGGGAAAATATACGTGAAAGACGAACTGGTGAGGCATTCACAATTAACCAGTCCTATTGGAGTATTGGAGGCAGTGAACCCTCCTAAGAAAGAAGTCGTTGCGGCTGTCCCGATAATATGTAGGGAAGAAACCGACCACCGTTATGCTGAAGACCGCTATTCTGAACCTAAATCTGTCTGTGAAGTCTCTGCGTCCTCCCTCGAGTTAGGGGTCGACAAGGAGCAATCTGTTGTTAAACTTCCTGAGTTTTCCCCAGTGTTGTTAGGGGTTGATAAAGGAAATTCTGTTTTTGAAGTCTCTGAGTCTTCCCTGGAGTTAGGGGTTGACAAGGAGCAATCCGTTTCTGAAGTTCATGAGTTTTCCCCGGTGTTGTTAGGGGTTACCATGGAACAATCTGTTTCTGAAGTCTCTGAGTCTTCCCTGGAGTTAGGGGTTGACAAGGAGCAATCCGTTTCTGAAGTTCATGAGTTTTCCCCGGTGTTGTTAGGGGTTACCATGGAACAATCTGTTTCTGAAGTCTCTGAGTCTTCCCTGGAGTTAGGGGTTGACAAGGAGCAGTCCGTTTCTGAAGTTCATGAGTTGTCCCCAGTGTTGTTAGGGGCTACCATGGGACAATCTGTTTTTGAAGTCTCTGCGTCTTCCCTGGTGTTAGGGGTTGACAAGGAGCAATCCGTTGCTGAAGTCTCTAGGTCTTCCCTGGAAAATTTAGGGGTTGACAAGGAGGTCTTTCCGTCGTCTCTCGTAGAGTGGAGGGATAGAAAAGAAGATAATAAATTTGTAAAAACCGCGCTATCTCTGGAAGAGTTAGGAGATAACAACAATTATGGTAATATAGGATGTCCATTAGAAATAATCAACCCAGATGAAAAAATAAATTTGACTGAAGATCAGCAGAAGAGGCTGAGTATTTTCTTGAACCACGAACTTCCGATGTTTGAAAAGATTCAAGGTCCAACTACGCTGGTTGAGCACGAAATCCGTCTGCTCCAGCCCCGTCCGATCAAACAGAGATACCGACCCCAAAATCCAAGAATGCAAGAGGTGTGCAATACCGAAATAGACGCGATGTTGAAAGAAGGAGTAATAGAACCCTCTACAAGTCCGTGGAGCTCTCCGATTGTGATTGTTAAGAAGAAAGATGGAAAGAACCGTTTTTGTATCGATTTCCGTAAAGTTAATGAGGTAACAATGAAGGATGCCTACCCTCTTCCGTTTATAAATGCAATACTGGATAAACTGCGAAAGGCCAAATACATTTCCAGTTTAGATTTGAAGAGTGGGTACTGGCAAGTTCCGTTAACACCAGAAAGCAAACCCATTACCGCCTTTACCGCACCAGGACGTGGATTGTTCCAATTCACAGTCCTTCCATTTGGGTTACATTCCGCACCTGCCACGTTCCAGAGATTGGTTGACCAACTAATAGGTCCAGAATTAGATCCGTATGCATTTGCTTATCTGGATGACATCATAGTTTTGGGTGAAACGTTTGAACAGCATTTGGAAAATCTAGCTGAGGTGTTCCGTCGATTACGAGGAGCACGACTGAAACTAAATCCAGAGAAATGTCACTTCTGTTTACCGTCTATGAAATATTTGGGTCATGTAGTCACAGGAGATGGAATCCGTACCGATCCAGAAAAGGTGGAGAGTATCATTAAATTTGCAGCCCCGAGAAATATCCGAGAACTAAGAAGATTCTTGGGAGTTGCATCCTGGTATAGGAGGTTTGTACCATCATTTTCGCATAGGGTGGCCCCGTTAACGAAATTGCTCCGCAAATCTCAGCGATGGAAGTGGACTGAAGAACAAGAAACCGCTTTCGCTGAAATTAAAACCTGCCTGTCAGAAGCACCCGTTTTAAGCTGCCCAGATTTTTCCGTACCGTTCACACTACAGACCGACGCCTCCGAATATGGTTTGGGAATAGCCCTTACCCAACAGAAGGATGGCTATGAGCATGTGGTAGCATATGCAAGTCGCACGCTGAGTCCAGCCGAAAAGAACTATTCCGTCACTGAAAAAGAATGTCTTGCCATTGTATGGGGAATTGAAAAGATGCGTCCTTATCTAGAGGGCTACCATTTCACGGTTGTTACCGATCATCAATCCCTTCGATGGTTGCATTCCATAGCTAGTCCGTCCGGACGTTTAGCTCGATGGAGTATCTTTCTGCAGCAGTATGATTTCGAGATACAATACCGCAAAGGTGCTCTAAATCGTGTGGCCGACGCCTTGTCCAGAAATCCGCTACCAATGACCGAGACCGAACCACCATCTATACTCTGTTTGACCGAGGTAACCGCCGAATGCTCGTGGTACCGGAACAAGAAGGAAGAAATCCTGAAGGATCCAGAGAAGTTTCCGGATTACTGCGTTCGAGAAGACCGATTGTACCGTCATTTTTGGGATATAAACGACTTCAGAGAGCCAGAGTTGTCTGATCCCTGGAAGCTGTGTGTAGCAAAACCACAGAGAATCCGTATTCTGGAAGAAAACCATGATGCTGCGAATGCCGGACATTTGGGAATCGCCAAGACTATCACCCGTATTGCCAGGTCGTACTATTGGCCTGGTATGTTCCGAGACATCACCAAATACGTGAGAAAATGTTTAAAATGTCAAAAATATAAACCGTCACAACAAAAGCCGCCAGGAAAAATGCGACCGACTTCAAATCGACGACCATGGGAGACCGTTAGCTCCGATATTATTGGACCGTTACCACGAAGTAAAAAGGGAAACAGTTATATTGTAATGTTTCAAGACAGATTTACCAAGTGGGTTCAATGCAAACCGTTAAGAAATGCTACAGCCAGTAGCATCAGTACCGCCTTTCACGATGAAGTTTTAACAATATTTGGATGTCCCCGGACCGTACTGACTGATAATGGCACACAGTACGATAGCAAACTGTTTAAAGAGTTGTTGAAGGAATTAGGAATCCGACACCGTTTTACGCCGCCGTATACCCCGCAAGCCAATCCAGTGGAACGAGCCAATCGAACGTTGAAGACAATGATTGCACAATACTGTGAGAAGGATCACCGAGATTGGGACCTTCGGCTGGCAGATCTCAAATTTGCGATAAATAACGCAAAACATGATTCTACGGGATTCTCTCCTGCCTTTTTGAACTTTGGAAGAGATCCCGAAATACCGAAATCCTTCCGGAAAGAAGCTGAAGATGCTCCCGAAGAGTATCTGAAGGAGCATACTCGATCAGAAGATCCCGCCGAAGAGGATTCGAAACCGCATCTCCTGCGAATGGAGAAGTTGCAGGAATGTTTTGATTTAGTCCGTTTAAACCTGTCTAGAGCGTTTACAAATCAAAGCCGTTATTATAATTTACGTCGCCGAGACTGGAAATGCACCGTCGGGGATGAAGTAATGAAGAAGGAGCATACATTATCCTCCGCTGTGGATCATGTGGCCGCAAAGCTAGCTCCAAAGTATTCCGGTCCGTATAAAGTTGTAAAAGTTGTGTCTCCGGTAGTTTATGATCTGCAGGACGAAAAAGGCAAACGATATAAACACGTACATATAAAGGATTTAAAACCAGTTGTTACATAATTATTTTTAGTTACAGTATGAATAACGACCCGAACTCCGACTCCTGGATGGAAACGATGAGCCTGTCTACAGACAGCGACCTTTCCGAAGATCTCGATGACCGACGAGTCAGCCCCGTTCTCCTCAACCCCTTCGCCAGCATCCCCGCGATGATCAGAGACGCAGCCGCCGTCAACGATCGCCTACAAAGAGAGGACCGTTACAATGCCTCTACTTCCCGGATCCGTTTTGTACCGATCACAAACAATTTGTGCTGGAGGTGTGGAACCTCAGGACACCGCCGAGAGGGCTGCAACAGGCCCTCTATTTTGTTTTGCTCACGTTGTGGACAAATTGGACGAATGTCCCGAGACTGTCCATGTCCGAGAGAAGTTGTGGAAAACGTTTCTACCACCCCGACCCGAGAACTCACTAGATCCGTGGCAGTGCAGGTACATATTGTTCCCCGACCGCAACTCCGAGAAACCCGAGAAGTGAGCATCCAGTGCCACCTACTTACAAACACCGAGAGAATTTCTGACCCTACCGGAGCCGTACGTGAGCGACACTCAAGAAGACATCGCTGCCCACCGGTACGAGGATTTGGACCCAGGAGGAACTGTTCCGCTCCAGGGATATGTAGAAGAGGAATCAGCCGCGTTTAGATTGCTGAATTCGCAGCTAAATGTTGTGGATTCCAATATGTAAAGTGTAAATATATATTTAATTTATCCGATATGGGCATAGACCCTTAAATATTATGAAAAAAATAAAATGAACAAAAGCTACGCTTTCGTTCATTTATTTTTTTACCGAAGTAAGGAGGGTGTGTAACGAAGTTACTTTTTGGGTCTAATAATAATTTGGATTGTAGTATTTTCTTTTCCGGTATTAATTGTAGTTTATTTAGTTTTCAAGATATAAAGTATGTAACGTGTTATTTCCTCCTTACTCAGTTTCTTTAATTTTAAATGTTGTAAGGTAGTAAATATAAATTTTACCTGGTAAAACAATTTAATCACAAGTCTATTGATTTATCATATTTGGGCCGTCCGGTATATATACCTTTTAATTTTATATTCAGGCCGTTCGGTATATCCGTATGAATTTTGGTATAAAGTAATTAAATCTAGTTTGAGTTTTTTGGGAAAAAAATTATTTAGAAGCGATTAGTGGGAAAGAAGGCATAAATAGCAAAACAAGAGTTAAAAAGGAGCTTCTTCTCTCCGTACTGAAACCAACCTACAGTGTCCGTCGGAAGTGACCGAGTTTTCGAAAAAGTGTTTGAAAGGTAAAATTTTATTTTTGCACCGCATATTTCCGTATTGAATTTTATTTTGTCCCGAAATTGTTTGATTATTGAATTTAATGTATCCTACAAATGAATAAATTTGTTAGACTTACATTCCTTTGTTATATATGGTACTCAGTGGTATTCTAACTTTTCAATTTTTTTAAATTTTCTTACGTTTTCCGATAAATAAATTTGTAAGCTATCCGACATATTTTTTTTTACGTTTATTTTAAATAGTTCATAAATAATTTGGTCCGTAGATTTTTCGTGCTGGGACTAAGAATCCAGTTTTTTGTAAGCATGGGGTTTTTTTTTCCCACCGGTCTTTTACTTTACATTGAGTTGTTGTACTTAAGTTTTGTTAGGATTTCACTTGCTGGTTTTAAGAAATAATATTTGATTACTGGGCGATCCGAAAGTTTCGTTCAGAAATTAAATTTATTTCTTCATAGGAATTTCAGCTTTTCGCCGACTGTCTCGGGTCTTGTTGAAATTTCTTTCTCTTTCCGTTTATTTAGTTTATTAGTAGTAACAGTTCTGGTTTTAAGAAATAATATTTGATTGCTGGACATCTCGCAAGTCTCGTTCAGGGATTAAATTTATTTTTTTTTACAGGAATCTCAGCAAATCGCCGACTGTCTCGGGTCTTGTTGAGATTTCATTCTCTTTCCGTTGATCTAGTTTATTATTAGTTTTGGTTCAAGAAATAATATTTGATTACTGGGCGATCCGAAAGTTTCGTTCAGAAATTAAATTTATTTCTTCACAGGAATTTCAGCTTTTCGCCGACTGTCTCGGGTCTTGTTGAAATTTCTTTCTCTTTCCGTTTATTTAGTTTATTAGTAGTAACAGTTCTGGTTTTAAGAAATAATATTTGATTGCTGGACGTCTCGCAAGTCTCGTTCAGGGATTAAATTTATTTTTTTTTAACAGGAATCTCAGCAAATCGCCGACTGTCTCGGGTCTTGTTGAGATTTCATTCTCTTTCCGTTGATTTAGTTTGTTAATAGTTTTGGTTCAAGAAATAAAATTTGATTACTGGGTGATCCGAAAGTTTCGTTCAGAAATTAAATTTATTTCTTCACAGGAATTTCAGCTTATCGCCGACTGTCTCGGGTCTTGTTGAAATTTCTTTTTCTTTCCGTTTATTCAGATTGTTAGTAGGACTTTGTTGGTTGTCAAGAATAATATTTGATTACTGGGCGATCCGAAAGTTTCGTTCGGGAATTAAAATTATTTTGTTCAGGAATCTCAGTGAATCGCCGACTGTCTCGGGTCTTGTTGAGATTTCTATTTTCTTCCGTTGTTAAATATAGTGTCTACCGGTTGTCAGGAATAATATTTGATTACTGGGCGACTCGAAAGTCTCGTTCGGGAATTAAATTTATTCTGTCAGGAATTTCAGCTTTTCGCCGACTGTCTCGGGTCTTGTTGAAATTTCTTCCTTTTTCGTGCATATAGGTTGTTATTGAGGTTTTGTTTTTGGTTTTTCCGAAATATTATTTGATTGTTGGACGTCTCGAAAGTTTCGTTCAGGAATTAAAATTATTTTGGCCGGAATCTCAGCGAATCGCCGACTGTCTCGGGTCTTGTTGAAATTTCTTTCTCTTTCCGTTTATTTAGTTTATTAGTAGTAACAGTTCTGGTTTTAAGAAATAATATTTGATTGCTGGACATCTCGCAAGTCTCGTTCAGGGATTAAATTTATTTTTTTTTACAGGAATCTCAGCAAATCGCCGACTGTCTCGGGTCTTGTTGAGATTTCATTCTCTTTCCGTTGATCTAGTTTATTATTAGTTTTGGTTCAAGAAATAATATTTGATTACTGGGCGATCCGAAAGTTTCGTTCAGAAATTAAATTTATTTCTTCACAGGAATTTCAGCTTTTCGCCGACTGTCTCGGGTCTTGTTGAAATTTCTTTCTCTTTCCGTTTATTTAGTTTATTAGTAGTAACAGTTCTGGTTTTAAGAAATAATATTTGATTGCTGGACGTCTCGCAAGTCTCGTTCAGGGATTAAATTTATTTTTTTTTAACAGGAATCTCAGCAAATCGCCGACTGTCTCGGGTCTTGTTGAGATTTCATTCTCTTTCCGTTGATTTAGTTTGTTAATAGTTTTGGTTCAAGAAATAAAATTTGATTACTGGGTGATCCGAAAGTTTCGTTCAGAAATTAAATTTATTTCTTCACAGGAATTTCAGCTTTTCGCCGACTGTCTCGGGTCTTGTTGAAATTTCTTTCTCTTTCCGTGTATTCAGATTGTTAGTAGGACTTTGTTGGTTGTCAAGAATAATATTTGATTGCTGGGCGATCCGAAAGTTTCGTTCGGGAATTAAAATTATTATGTTCAGGAATCTCAGTGAATCGCCGACTGTCTCGGGTCTTGTTGAGATTTCTATTTTCTTCCGTTGTTAAATATAGTGTCTACCGGTTGTCAGGAATAATATTTGATTACTGAGCGACTCGAAAGTCTCGTTCGGGAATTAAATTTATTCTGTCAGGAATTTCAGCTTTTCGCCGACTGTCTCGGGTCTTGTTGAAATTTCTTCCCCTTTCGTGCATATAGGTTGTTATTGAGGTTTTGTTTTTGGTTTTTCCGAAATATTATTTGATTGTTGGACGTCTCGAAAGTTTCGTTCAGGAATTAAAATTATTTTGGCCGGAATCTCAGCGAATCGCCGACTGTCTCGGGTCTCGTTGATATTCTCGAATTTATATTTTTTTTGTAGAAATTAATTTTTAAATTCTGTCACACCGCTGCTCAGTACCGTGAAATATTTTAGTAATATTGAATACGATAGCCACGTTTATAAAACCACTGAGTCTGTATAACTTATATGTTTCTTTGGTTTGTCTTGTACATGAACCGTTTTATATTTTGCCCAGTGTATATTTTTTTTTTGAATAGCCGCCTGTCTGCAAATTTGTTTCAGTAGGTTTAATAACATTTTTATTTGTTCTTATGTTAGGGAATAAACACCTTTATTTAGTGATTATGGTTTTATTCATAACTTACTAGCCGTTCGTTATTACCGTTGGTTTCAATTTGTTTTAAGGCAATTCTGTGCTGACAATCGAGCAATAAAGCTCGACTGAAAAATAAGTATACCGCTACTTAGTCTCTACAGGTATTTACAGTCCGACCCCTGGCATTTTCCGTACCTCCATCTGTTGTTATCCGGAACTCTCGAAATTTTGGTGTCGAGGGGCCGTGGAGTTAACCACGATAAAAATCTGGCGCCCGAGATAAAACTTGAATCCGTAGTTTTGGGTGTCAATTGTGACGTGTCCAGTTACTTAGGCTCGATATAAGTAAAGGAGGAAGGAAAAGCGCGTCACAACAGTAATGAATTTTTTCCCGATGTTCTTGATGTATTAGTACAATATAGTACAAAACACGATTTGAATACTGAATCCATGATAATTTGAAAAAATCAGACACACAATAACACAAATAGTGAACACTGAAAATAATGCTTCAAATTCAAATTGAACAAGGTTAACAACAGAGTTTGCCACTTAATAACATTACCTAATGATCATGTGATCAAAATTTGAAGTTGAACACCCTAGTGTACAATTGTAAATTATTTTCTATTGGTTTTGTAGGCCAATATTTCAGTATGGCGTTATTCTACAATGAATTAACCCCCAAGTGCCTATGGGGATCATATTTATCCGCTTGATACGGGTGTTTGTATTTGTTTGACAGTCATGAAAATTATTTAAGTGAAATCAATTTATTTTTGACAAAGTGTGTGACGAATTGTTATTCTGGTGGGTGAGCAGTTTAGGGTCACTTTACTTCAAACTCAAACATTGGTTTGTTGACAGCATGTTTAGTTGCAGCTTTCAATATTATTTTTCCTTAAACAAATGGTGTCCAGCTTTTTAGAATCGAAAAATCGAAAGTGTAAGTAAGTATTTATCAGTATTATCTGTTTAATACGGTTTTAGATGCTACTTAAATTATAAAGTTTAAGATCTTTGATAATATTTAAGAGTGCGTTAAAAGTGGACCAGTCTGCTTAAAATATGAGTGATATTTGAAGGTGGGAAAAAGTATTGTTCTCAGAGTGACTGAACTAATTTTGCAGTGTAATTGCTGCATCCACAAAATATGATTAAGATCGGCACATGCATTCTCATTGCTGCTACAGGATGATGATCGTATTATACCAAGCGAGAAATCTCCCATTATAAGTTTTCATTCTAAATATACTTGATAGAAAAAATTTCGGAGATGTATAGTTGAAAATATAGTTTGGAGGGGGAAAAACTAGGATTTGATAGGAAATAGGTTATGTGAAGATAGTACAACGTAGCCTCATATACACACATCACAGGGTCGCGCCAGCTAATACTTATTTTTTTAGTTGAAACTAACATATAAAATAATGATTAATTATGCTGAAATCTTTATGGAAGATTGACACCAGCTCCATGCCTATAAGAGCGTTATGTGACTTACCCAGAGAACAAATTAGTTTTGGGCAGTAAGGCTTGACAAAAAGAAGACATTTGGTTTTCACATAAAAAAAATTACAAAAAATACCGATCCGCAAGAATGTGAAAGGAGGTTTCTTCTTACATATCACGGAATCTACATTCTTCTTGTCAGGGAAAACAATTAGTGCAGTTTTAGTACGACTTTGGCATTAATTTGATCTCGACAGGATGTAGTCACCCAGAAGTATTTTTGATTGTCTAAGCTCTATTAGATCTTTCCAATGGTCAGATCTTCTCTTTTTCTTGGCTTTGCCTATTTCTTCCAACATTACATACCGCAAAAGGGTTCCGGTGTTTCAGTCCCCTTCTTTGCTAGTTCATCTGCAATTTCATTCAGTAAGATGACGATATTGTTCTCGCCTAGTTCATTGAATTCGCCTAGGCATATACCATTTTGGAACTGATTACACAAGAACTCAGTGCTTTAATGGCTGCTTGATTATCCAACATTATGATATTATTTGACCAGGATTTTCGTTATAGCTCTGGTAATAATTTTCATTAGAGTTTTATCTTAAGGATGGGTTCTACTGTGGTCTTCCATATTTCTTTGCTTTGTATATTCACCGTATTTTCATTATAATTACGAGAATAGTTTTCAGTGAGTTTTTGGATTTTCTGCGTAGTAACTTTATTTGTAGCACTACTTCCGTCCAACGCCATCTATAAATAAACTACTGTAAAATTTCGAGCAGGCTGCGTCATTTAGTTTGTGTGTGTGACTGCCCTACATTTTATTTGTTAAGCCAACATTCCACCGAATACGTCGCTGCAAGCTGCATCGACGTACTCACTGCAACGTCAAATCATAAACTATGCAGTGCCGTATTACGTTGCTCCGGCAATCCGTTGTGCAGCGACGTATTCGGTGGAATGTTGGCTTTATGCTTTGTTATTTTTGTGAAGCATTCCCTACACCCAATATTATTACTGAAGCACTATCCCATAACAATTGTCGATGAATGTAGCAATTTTCATCATAGTGTGTATTCTATAGAAGACGGTGCAAAATTAATTATCTCACTGACAAAATCACTTGTGAGATAAAAACTCCCAGTTTCCAATACAACACAGAAAACTGTTTTCTACTGATGATCGATACAAATCAACAGAAAATATGAAAGGAATGTAATATGCAAGAACACAACACAAATTTCTTATCAATGTAAATTAATCAGCTGCATTTATATAACTAATGCCAAATGCATGGTTGAACGATACGCGGCTTCTTCCTTTTAAGTGGGCTGATTTCAAATCTAACCGGATGCGATGTTGGCTTTTTCCGGTGTCTCCAAACTTCAGCGATGTGGATCCTTCGCCTGTGTGAACACTTTCCAATTACTGAATTTTTCCGTCTTTTCTCGATCGATGATTATTGCCCATGAGCTATCAATATAGACCAGTGCGACACGATTTTTGCTGTCATTCCGTATGGCAATCTTACTGACTGCGCCAATTTTAACTTGCGAAAAGGTCGTATCTCAAAATAAATAAAATAATTAAGTACTGCCGAAGTTTATTACCGTTACAGACAAGAGATGTTATGCTTTAATAAAAAGTTAAAAAGCTGAAAATGCCCGGTTTAGCCTTTTTTTGTTTTCCATTACTCTAAGGGGAGGACTTAGAGTACAGTAAGCCAACAGGCACCATTGCTCCCGGCATGAGAACGGCTCCCACAAAGGAAAAAAAGGGGAGGGACGCTTTTCGATATAGCAACGGCGGCAATTTTGCGAGAATTCCAAGTTCATAGCTAATGTTCTCATAGATCTCATTATTCGGAATTAAAAATTCTAAAAGTATATTTTTAAAAAATTTTAAAACAATAAAAGTTGATTGAAATTTATAAGTATTTATTATTTACAAAATATGGATTTGACAAAGGATCAGCTGCCTAGTTAGTCTCTATGTATGTGTAATGGTATTGTTAGCAGCACGGATAATAAACAGAAACATGTTTTTTTTGCTTTTGAATTGGTTAGAACAAAATATAAATAAACTTCTAGCAAATTTTTACACTGTCAATCGACTAAATTTTATATCTCTAGGTAACGTAAAACTGAAAATCAGATTCAGTCTCATAATAATGCTCCCAATTTTGTAATCACTCTTTAAAAAATCTTGTTTATTGAATAATTACAAAATTAAATATTGGTCCGTTTTTTACGGGTGGTATTTAGTACCCCATTCTTTTGTATTTAATCGGACATTATCTGCCCATCTGTCACAAGAATGGGCAATATGGAGCAGTAAAGTTTTTTCGTTACAAAATCTTTATTACATTTTTAGATTTTGCATGCTTGGCATAATATCAGTCTAATACAATAGCGGTCTATGTTTTCTACCAATATCTACAAATCTCCCAGAGTCGTATAATTCATTTTTATTACACCAGGTGTCAAAAATGTAATGGATTGTAGTAATTACTAATGGTTTTTTTAAATGTATCAGATTTTGGTAGATGTCAAAGATAATAGTTTAATATTATTATAACGGCAAGATATAACCAACCATTGTGGTTTGTAATTAGAAGGGACAATATCACTTGTAGACCGATTTCGGCGTATTTGCGCCTCATGAGTACAAGGTAGATATCATCCGTCCAGAAGCTACGAGAGCATAATTCTGGACTGGAGACAATGCTGAAATCACATCAATACATTATTCTCAGTAAAGGAAATGTTAAGAATGCGATAATAGCAAATTCGCTGAAACCGCTCTACAAGTGATATTGTCTCTTCTAATTACAAACCATAATGGTTGGTTATATCTTGCAAACCCGTTTAACTTGGAAATGTAATTCAATACCCTTCGTGGCATATAGCTAGGGGAGTAGTTGTTGCTTCTTAGTGACCGGTATGCTTTTTGAAAAGTCATTTTCACATATGTAAATGGATGGAATATTCACTTTAAAAGATCCCTCAAACATACAAGCAATTTGGGGGAATTGGGAAAAATTGCAAATAGCCTCCTCCCGGCCAATTGCAAATTTGCGCTCACAAAATTGGCACCTATCAGTTACCAATATTGCAAACAATTTGCCAATTTTGTGAGCGCAAATTTGCAATTGCCCGGGGTCCCATAGAGGAGGGTATTTGCAATTTTCCCAATTCCCCCAAATTGCTTGTATGTTTGAGGGATCTTTTTAAGAGATATTCCATCCCCCTAGGTTTATCCCAAAATAATTAATATAGTTAGTATTTATCCATTTAGATAATATATTACCTAGTTTTTTCATGAGAAAACTTCTATACTCACTTCATATTGTCTTTCTCCAAATTTCTTCTTTTCTTTTATCTTTCCATACCACATTTCATTAATGTTTTCATTCAATAATCTTACTTTAGTATCATATAAGGATAAATTTTGGTGACAGCAACCTATGATTTTTCCAGTTGTATATGTTTCATGAAGCCTGATGATGGTAATTAATGTACCGAAACTAGTGCTTGCTTGTGTTGGTTTAGTTTGAAAGCAATTCGGAAAATCAATTTACATCAATAGTATTTTTTTTAACGTATAAGCTTGTTAATAACTATTATAATAATGCTTTTTAATAACCATTTAATTATTATGCTAATAGTTATTATTTAAAAAGGAGATGTCAAGTTGAAAAGAGTAATTATTGCATTTGCTAATTTGAAAGGAATATGTGATATATCATAATTTATTTTGTGAGAAACTCACCCAATGTAAGATTGATTTCCCTGTGAAAAACAAATTATATGAACCATGTTTTATGGAAATAGGAAAGCTTAGATAATGCTGCAGTGTTTAAAACACCACAAATATTATTCGTACGATCTTCAATCAAGGTCAAGATTAATAAATTGTTTGATAGACTTTGAAGATAAAATAATTTATCTACTCCAATTTCTTAAAGATACTAATATGTATCATAAAATCTGGATTGCATTGCAATGTTTTTGTCATTTTGCTAATAACCATCTCATAACGATTGACAGAGATTGTTTGCCAATTTAATGTTTTATTTTTGAAGTTGGTAATTATTAAATATAAACAACTATACATTGTAGTCCAACAGCCCAACAAAACTGAAAAGTAAGATTATAATCATCACGTACGTTATTTTCGAAGTCTAGTCGAATTGTGTACAAGGATAGTTGGCAGCACTGTATGTTTGCGATAATTTTGGATGACAGATTCCGCGTGGATCCCAAGTTTTCACGGCACTGTTCGTAAACTATTAACTTTTATCATTTGTAATGATCCAAAAGATTGAATTTAGTTTATGCTTTTCAAACTGATATAAAACTCTTGTCTCTGTTCCAAATATTTTAAATAAAAGTAGTTTCCTAACAAATTTTAAAGCCTTTATTATACACTCTAGCGGCTTAAATGAATAAGTACCTTTTATAAATCCATAAATTATCCCTAATTAGAGTAATAGTGGATTTTACGACTTCTGAAACTTTGTAATTTAGTTTAAAACGAATATAAGATTTGCGATAAATTGTTTGAATGTGCTAAAAGTTATCACACCTTCTCGGTCTTTTTCACCTATTCATATTTCACAAATGATAATAAAAAAACTTTATTTTGATTGTTTTTGTGAATTATTTCTAATGGAAAATATATTTTCAAAGAACGCTTTTAGTAGTTATTCACTCTGACTATATGAAAAATATTTGTTTCACATATTTCGACGTAGATATGCCAAATATCAGTTGATTTGGAAAGTATCGGAATAAAAAAGTTCTTGACTTTTCCGGTATAGTTTATACAAACTAAGCTGAACAACCAAAGAAAATCAGGAAGACCATATCTAGTCGTTGCTTCTCTTCGTTCATTAAACATACTAGATGAATAACAACACACTTTGTTTTAAAGCCAGCATTACGGAGTTCAGAACTGTTCGGAACTTATTTACCCAAGGTCCCTGAAGTATACAGGTTGCTTATAAACTGTTGAAGTTCATCTGACGTCGCCATATTGACCGGTGTGAAAATAGCAGCGAATTTTAGCTGCAAAAATGTTGAGAACTGCTCAATTCGCAGTTTCAGTGGCGCACAGAATTTAATATATTGAATCGAATTCATATTTCGGAAAGCCAACTTGATATCCAATGAGTAGGGGTATATTGGTGTAGAGGACACACTGTTTGGAGGAAATTTGCTTCGATCAGTAACAAAGGCAGAAATGCCACCCCTAAAACTGAAATAAATTCTAACTGCCAAAGGAAACGAGAAGCCAACATGATATTTAGATGGTAGAGTGATGTTAATGTCTAGAATACACAGTCCTAAGGAAATTTGATCACGAAGGGGATGAAGGGTTGAAATGCCACCCCTAAAACAAAAATAAATTCTAACTTCCAAAGGAAACGAGAAGCCAACTTGATACTTGGAGGGTTCAATGATTATAATGTTTAGAATACACTGTCCAAAGGAAATTTGCTTACGAAGGGGATGAAGGGTTGAAATGCCACCCCTAAAACTAAAATAAATTCTAACTGCCAAAGGAAACGAGAAGCCAACTTGATATTCAGATGGTAGAATGATGTTAATGTATAGAATACACTGTCCAAAGGCAAATTTGCTTACGTAGGGGATGAAGGGTTGAAATCCGACCCCTAAAACTAAAATAAATTCTAACTGCCAAAGGAAACGAGAAGCCAACTTGGTGCTTTGTTTTTCATCGAAGTTTCATGTTATTTTATATTTAAAATAAAAACAATTAATAGTGTGTATTGTGTTTTAAATTATTAGATTTTCAGCAACGTAAGTTAACAGCTATAACTTTCAATTGAAAGTCATGTAACATAAATATGGTCTTTCATTGAATGTGAAGTTTATGTTTTTCTATCTACCTGTATTTTCTATTTTACCAGATGCTTGGGGAAAAATATGTAGTGCTGCTATTTGCAAAAACAACTCGAAGAAAACCAAAGAAACTGGGAATGTTTTTTTTCGTTTTCAAAGGACCCATAAGTTAGAAAGGAATGGATACGAAAATGCTACAGAACAGACAGGTTTTCTGTTGAAAATAAAAGAGTGTGTAATAATGAAGTTGGATAAACTCAAGTATTAGTTTCAGCTAGCAATCCAGAAAGCAAAAACCAAATAAAACTGGCTCCTAAACTTATAGCGAAACAACCGCAAACATTTATATTAATACAACGTAATATGATAAACCCACTCTGTTTATTTTCGAACGTAATGTCGCAAAAACATCAATTTGTCAATTGTATTGTCTTCTAATTTAGATCTAATTTTCGAAAAAAATTAACCCAGCTGAGGAAAAAGATATTTTTAAGTAGTCAGAGGATAATTGAAGATTTATGCCAAGATTACCATCTCTTAGATTAGATTTGATGAGTTGGCTAATCGGCCTATTCCACTGAGACCTTTTCCACTGCGACCTTTTCAGATCTATTGTGGTCCTCTGAATTTAGATTATATTATCCAGCCTGACTCTTTAAGTAGCCAATCAACCTCAAGACTGAATCTTTAATGTAATTTATTGCCGGTGGCTTCTCATCGCCTAGTACAAGAAACCGCACATTCACCAGGCAATCGCACTGACGTAGGATGTGCTCAGAAGTTTCCTCTTCTGGTGACAGAATCTGCACATGGCTTCGTCTGTCAACCCCATTAGTCCGTTTAAGGCACCTATGCAATCCCATGCAATGCAATCCCACTAGCTTAGAATTGACCTCTATGGAATCAAGTGCCTTTACTGCAGCTTGGCTATCGCCTTTTAATTTTCAACGCAATGTTGAACCGCCGTCACTTTCGCTTGGAAAGTTGTGACGTCCTTAAATAGGCTTATTGGAATAGCTATTCTTTGTTTTAGCCAAACAATTCCACATAAGTAGGTGTAGGACCTTCTTATGTCTTGGAGTTGTCCGGATACCAGATTGCCACAGCCTATATGGGTATACCTTTCTTCCAGTCTTCGCTACCTGGTATTTGGAACTTATTATTAAAGCTATATCTCGTGGCCGTTGCGTCAATGGGTTGCCCCATTAAGACATCCGCTTTTAGCTCTTCGATAAGCTTTCGATAATCAGCACCGTGCGTTTGGCTTGTGTGTTGTTGACTTTGCAGTAATCTGTGCGTCACAAATCTGGCTTCGCCTTGTATAAAAATGTCTATAGTGGAGGCAGATTCAGTAAGGCTTCCATCGCACTTGTGGGAGTGGTTTTTATGGATCCCGTAATACACAGGCAAGCAAGCCTTTGTGTGCTATTCAATATCCTTACAGCTCCCACTTCCAGTGTCGTTGTCCACCACACCACTGATCTATAGGCTATCATTTGTCTAACAAGGACAAGATTTAGTAACAGAAGTAGGTTTATTCCCTATATTGGAAACTATCACCCCCTCAGTTAAAATGAAATTTAAAATGAACTCACCTCTTTTATTGATGTTCGTGCTGCCCCAGGTGGTATGGTGAGCATTAGCCACACATCCTATGATTAGCTGCAATCCTTTTTCCACACAGTATACAACTACGACGCTTATTATGTGTGGTGGACCTTCAACCTCGTCATCCGCTAAGACGGCGAAGTATACAAGTCATTTAAATCGAAAGGTTTAGTTTCGTACAGAATGCTCTTCACATATCCCCAAGAAAAGAAATCTAATAATGTAAGATCAGGGATCGGTCTTCGCCTTCCTATCGATTGGGAAATATTGCGTCGAGGTACTGCCGGACATTGTGTTGGTAATGTGGTGGTGCTCCATCCTGCTGAAACCATATTGTATTCACTGGAACTTTTGGGTTTCCTGGATCAGGATATAAATTTGCCAAACTTGAAATGACATCATTTTGCCCTCAATGAAGAAGGGAGTAGTCTTTCCGAAAGTATATTTAATGTTTTGGATGATACATAAACGAAATAAATTATTTTATAAGGTAGAGAACTATAAAAATTCGAAATAAAATGGTTCTACTAGTATACAATATTTATAAAGCTTGTAAGAGATGTGAAACTTGATAAGTCCAAGCGTTTATCCAAAATATCAACGAGATTTACCCGATAAAAGAAAGTACATTTTCATAGTGGATGATGCAATTAATCAATCCCTTAAATTTCAAGGGTGTGTGAGATGAAGTATTTTTGTTCCACTAAACATTTTGATACTCCATACATCATTTTCACAGTACTACTTCCAACAACTTGGGAATTGTTGGTACTTATTTTTTTTGTATATTAGTTTAGAATTATGGCGATGCCGGAATCTTGCTGTTTCGAGGAAAGAAGGAATAAACGAGAAAGGAAATGAAGTGAGCTCAAGATTGATTTATTGTAGCGATTCTGGAGCAGCAGACGATGGCTCGACTAGGGGTTAAAATCCGCCATTGCATGATAGGATTATAGAAACGCCGGTATTTTCTTGCAGACCAGGAGAACGCTATTCTCCAGGTGGAAGGTATTACACGGAATAAGTTGCTAGCTGAATTTCACAGTGAACGGGGAGATATGATGCTCACAAACAGTCGTTTTTTATCATAATTTAATGTAATTATGTGATATAAGCTGCTGTTAAATATCTTGTGACGCGAACATTTGTTGCAGAGGAGGACGAGATAAATAACAAAGTAACTTTTGCCAAAAAGTTATCTTTGAAACGGATAAAGGAAAAGTTATGAAATTATAAGACGATGAATGAGACTTTATTCTGCATATTTTGCAAATGTCAAATGTTTTTGAAGTCAGCGCTTAGCGCTTAGCAGCATCTTAACTTTTTTGAAATGGCATCCTAGGTCGAGTGACGTATCACAAAGGTTATTTTTTTTCTGTTTCCAAAAATAATAGCAATGTATCACTTTACTCAAAAATTATAATAGAAATTTAACAAAAATATTAAAATGGTAACCCTCGATGTTACGGAAATCTATGAAGAAAACATTCATTTAAGCTGCAAAAACTTCATCAGTTCAAAAATGCTGGCCATTTATTTGTTGACAATGATACAATATTTCATCGTTGATCATTTTTGGAGTAATTCCCTACAAGTTAATCGAACTGTTAACATAAGCGCGGTCTTTCAGGGACAGGGACAAAAATCAAGTGGTGCCACTCAATTGCACCTCTTCGACCAATCCATCTCTGAGGGAAAATTGTATTTAAATATTGCCTGTCTCTTTAATAATGCGGAGGTGCGCTATCTTGTTGAAAGTATATGTTCATTTTAGAAAATATATATATATATATATATAGGCTATTCATTCCTGTCGGAATGGTGGCCGCTGATTTAAGCTCATCAGATTCATTTTTTGCGGTGAATCACTCCGCTGTTTTCTCCTTATTTATTTTCCTTTATGAATTACTATGAGTTTTTGCTTCTTCTGTTATCTTCTTCCATTTTTTCCTGTCCTTTATATCTATTTTCCATTTGTTTATATTCATTTTTCGTATATCTTCTCTAATTTGATCTTCCTATCTTGTCTTCGATCTTCCTTTTGGTCTGCTTAGTTGTGGTGTCCAGTTTGTTATTCTTCTTATTATTGTTAATGGCTCCCTTCTAGTTACATGTCCATACCATTTTAACCTATTTTAACCTTTGAGCTTTTATGAACCTCACGATATCTTCTCCTTTCATCTTTTCTAATTTCATGATTTATCATTTTTCTGAATTCCCCCTCTTCTGTTTTCACTGGGCCAAAAATTTTCCTTAATATTTTTCTCTCAGCTATCCTTAAGTTTTCTTCGTTTTTACTTGTCAAACACATAGTCTCTGCGGCATATGTCATTGTTGGTATTATACAATTGTACAATTTCAATTTGGTGTTTTACTTAAATGTCTGTCATTCATCAATTTATTGTACTTCCAATACGCCTTATTCCCGCTTCTACTTTTCTATCATTTTTCTCGTTTATCGTCACACCTAAATATTTAAAATTTTCTACTTTTCTAAATTTGTAATTCTGTATTCTTATTTCGTTTATATTCTCCGTTGTTTCCCTGCTGACTATCATGTATTTAGTTTTTTCTTCATTTATTTCCAAGCCTCTACTTTTCGCTTCTCCAGCCAAATCGCATAGCATCTTATCCAGGCTGTTTCTACTTCTTGCAATTAATGCGAGGTCGTCTGCATATCCTATTATTTGTGTCATACTCTGAGAAATTATAGTTCCCCGAGCTATCGCTTTAATCGCTCCGTCTAACGCTATATTGAACAGCGTGGTTGATAGTGCATCACCCTGTCTTACACCTTTTTCAATATCAATTTCTTCTGTGTATCCCTCATCTGTTATTACTTTGGTTTTCGAATTGTTAAATGACATTTTTGTTAGCCTGATAAGTTTTTTCGGTATTCCCATTTTATGCATTTCCTCTAATAGTTTATATCTCTTAACACTATCGAATGCTTGCTTAAAATCCACAAACAATATATGCAAATTTATTCCATACTCGTAACATTTTTCTATCGTTTGTGTCATTACATGAACGGCATCTATTGTCGATTTCCCACCTCGGAACCCATATTGGTAATCTCCTAGTTTCTTTTCCGAATATTTAGTTATTTTCTGTCTTATTAGCGACGTTAGTATCTTATATGCCGTATTAAGTAGGGTTATTCCTCGGTAGTTTTGGCACTTTGTTTGGTCTCCCTTTTTAAAGATAGGTTTTGTCAATCCTAGATTCCATTCTGTTGGCATTTGTTCTTCATTCCATATTTTGGTTATTAGTTCAAATATTTGTTTGTTTAGCTCCTTTCCTCCTTTCTTCACTAACTCGTTAACTATTCCATCTGATCCTGGTGTCTTCTTCTGTTTGAGATTCAATATTATTTCTTCGGATTCTGCGTATGTTGGTGGGGTTTCTTCTTCTTCTTCCTCTTCTAATGCCTCATAGTTTGCTTCTGTAACCCTATCCTCCTTAAACTGTCTTTTATAGTACATTTCCCATTCCGTTTTATTTATTCTAGCCGTTTCTGTCTTCTTTTTACTTTATTTTTTTATAAGGTTAAATAATCTTTTGTTATCTTTGCTGTCCTGCTGTATATCCAACATCATTTTCTTTACCCACTCTGATTTTTTTGTCTTGCAACATTTGTCAGACTCTTTCTTTTTTTCCTTGTATTCTGCCAATTCTATTCTCTCTTCCTGTAATAAGCCATTTCGCCCGTGCTTGATCTTTTTTCTTCTCACATTCTTCATCGTACCAATCTTTACTTTGTTTTTTCTCTTTTGTTCCTAATATTTCATCTGCTGTTCTTGCAATACTATTTTTTATGAATTCCCATTTTTGCTCTATGTTTTGGTGGGCTCCTTCCACTAGGTTTTCTCTTAATCCTTGTATATACTTTTGTTTCGTGGTCTCTTCCTCTAGCTTTACAATGTTCCATTGTTTTAATTTCTTCTCCCTTGCAAAGTTCCGTAATATCTTCATTTTCATTTTTACCACTACTAAAAAATGGTCAGAGTCTGCATTTGCCCCTCTAAATGAGCGAGTATCTTCTATTATTTTCAGCCATTTTCTCGATATAAGTGCATGATCTATTTGATTGCCTCCATTTGTTCCTGGTTTCATCCATGTTACTTTGTGTTGTTTTTTATGTCGAAATTTTGTACTGACTATATATGTGTCTGTGCTTGTTCCAAAGTTACAGGGCCTTGCACCATTATCGTTAGTCTTGCAGTGTATTGTTTCTTTCCCTGCCACATTTTCATTGTATTCCTCTTTTCCAATTTGTGCATTAAAATCTGCTATCACTAGCTTTATATCATTTCTGTTTGTCATAGAATTCCTCTTTCTGATCATCATTTGCTTCCTGAGTTGGTGCATAGACATTTATTATGGTTAAATTTGCTTGTTTATTTTCGATTCTTATGCTTGAAATTCTGCCATTTACTGCTTGAAATTATTGTAGTACTTTATTTCTTAATTTTTTATTTACCATAAATGCTGTACCATTTCTTCCTTGCTTTTTGTCTCCCGAGTAGTAAAGGGTATATCCTTCTTTATCTATTCTTCCTTCGTCTTTCCATCTAATCTCTTGCAGTGCCAGTACTTCTAATTTAGAAAATAATCGATTTATTTCAGCTATAATTTCATTTTGGAGTAAATCAAGATATTTAGCAACGTTAACCATACCTTCAATAAAAAAAGGACCTAGCAAATGGCCCTTCACCAAACCCGCTCACACATTAATTTTATGAACGCTGTGTAGGTACAAACCTCCTCAAACCAGTGCGGATTACAAGTTGACCAGTTTCGGTAATTATGTCTGTTAACAGAACCATTCATCACTGGAAACCAGAAAATCTAAGAAACTGTTTTGCATCCTAATTTTGTCTAAATGTTTTACAAAATTATAATCGTCTATCAAAATCAACCCAAGCCAATTCTTGAAGATTTTGAACTTTATACGGATAAAAGTTATTTTTAAGCGGAATAGTGTGTATAGATTGGCTACAGACGAGCAAAGATATTGTCTCCATCTATATAACCAGAGGATACCCACAGGGAGGAGTAGCATCCCCATTAATGTAGAGTCTGACGGTTGACGAACTCCTGTGTGGTTTGACTGACCTCGGAATATCCTACCAAGGATATGCCGATGATATTGTCATAACAGCCGGGGGAAAATTCGAAAACACCCTTTGTGACATCGTACAAAAGGGTGCAAATAGCTGGTGCAAGCAAATGGGACTTAGTATTAACCCCCCCTAAACAATCATCCACTAAGAAAAGAAAACAACCTCAAAACCATTAAACTTGATGAGAGCGAGGTTGAATGGAGACAAGAAGTCAAGTATCTAGATTTGACTCTAGACAGTAAACTCCTGTGGAACAAACACAAAAAGAAGATTAAATACAAAGCAAAAATGGCTCTAATTGTGTAACCCAATAATCTTAAGCTGGATGTACACTGCTATAGTCAGACCAATTATCACTTATGGAGCCATTGCGTGGAGTAGTAGAACTAGCCTATTGACAACGAGAGAAAACCTTTCCAAAATTCGAAGACTAGCCTGTATATGCATTACAGGAGCAATGAGAACATACCCAATGACAGCCTTGAAAGTGATTCTCAACCTCACACCACTACATATGATGGTGGAAAGTGTAGCAGGAAGAACAAGATACGGACCAAGTGGAGAGAGACTCATTAAAAAAAGCCACCTCCTCACTTTTTAGAAATCAGATAACCTGGGACATGCCACAAGATAGTATGATGAAAAAGTATAACTTTTTAAAGAAATTCGTTACAGAATTAAGCAGCATGAAGGAATGGGATCCTAATACCCTTACCAGACTGGGAAAGAATATCATTCATTGGTACACAGATGGCTCAAAAGCAATGGAAAGAACTGGGATGGTAGTGTACGGGCCAGGAACCAAGCACTCTGAAAGCTTGGGAAAACCCCAAGTATCTTTCAAGCGGAAATTCACGCCATAACAACGTGTGCCCATTTCAATATTGATAAAGGATACAGAAGGCAAAGGATTAGAAAGTAACTAGCAAAGAGGGGGACTGAAAGATCTTTTTGGGGGCCGGAACCCTTTCAACGAATCAGCTCCAATGTAATATTGGAAGAAATAAGTAAAGCCGAAAAAAAACAAGATCTGACCATTGGAAAGATCTAGTAGGGCTCAGAAAATCATATTCTTTTGGGTGACTACAGCCTGTTGAGATCAAATGAATGCATAAGTCAAAGTAAAACTGCACTAACAGTTTTAATAGGGATCCTAACGGGACATTGTGACCTGAATGGTCACCTGAAAAAGCTCAAAATAGTGGAGGAAGAAGAATGTAGATTTTGTGGCATGGAAGAAGAAACCTTCATCCACATACTTGCGAATTGGACAGTAATTCAGAATTCTATGCGCAGCACCTTGGAGATTACTGGATAGAAGGGGGATAATTACCTAAGCTGAAGCCTGCCGATATCATAAAATTTGTACGGGAAATAGGAGTAAAGCAGGAGACTCTCGTCAGGAACTACGTAGAAGTGAGGGGGCACAATAGATCTTTTAGGTCTCAGTGAATGTCACCCCAATATACATACATATATTGGCTACAAATACCATGATTTCTTGCCAATACAATTATAGATGTCTTAAGGTTTTTATGATCATCTAAAGTTTTATCTTCATTAGCTGCACTTTTCGGTCTACCAGACTTTGAAATATCCTGTATATACTCAATTTTTTTAAATTTGTTTATTAATCTCGACAATGTAGATCTACTTATAGGAAGGAATACAGGATTTAAATCGTTAATAAGATGAGCTACTTCGTCATGGGAACGTTTGCGATCTCCAATCCAACTAACATTAAGATTTTGATTCGTTGCTTTTCCGATAAATGTGCCATTATTCTTAATTTACTTTTAAACTTAGTGCTAATTGGAAATTAGTATGTGTTTTGACAATTTTAAAAAACTACAGGGTCATATCATTAGTGAAGTACAATTTAGTTTAGATAAATAAGTTGGTATTTTATAATATATTTTGTATTAAAGTGATACACTGCTATTATTTTTCTTCTTTATCATACGTCACCCGACCTAGGCGCTGACGTAAAAAACATTTAACATTTATCTAAAATATGCAAAGTTAGGTCTCATTCATCGCCCTAGAATTTCATAACTTTCACTTTATCCGTTTCAAAGAAAATACCTTGGTGCTAGACTTTTCAGCAACAATGTATAGAGAATTTATTGATAGAGCTAAATATGGAGTGTTTATGGGAGTTTCAGCTGTTTATATATAAATACTTAGCTTCCGTTAGTTGATACACACTTCGCCAAAAAAGTATCGCGTCATCATTAAAATGCCAACACTTCGCATAAAATAAATATTAATGAAATTTTATTATTGTTGTAAAGAGCGAGATGCACAAATGTATGATATATTTAACAAATCTTTATAAACAATTTTGTAGAGTTGAAAATAGTCGAATAGAATAGAAAATATGAAGACTGCTTATTATTGGCTTAATTACATTATTTGAAAAATTTAGTAATATTATCGTTTCCAGTAGAAATATATTTGTTATTCTTTTTCAAAGCTCCATATTATATTTTATACAGTTTTCATTCAACAATAGTGTCATACTGTTTGTTAACCTAGACAATCGATATTTTCGTGTACTAGATACCAAACAGTGTTTGCTCTGTAGTTATTCCAGTGTAAACAGATGATTGTGCTTTATAAACTCCGAGATAGTGGAACATAATTATTTTTCGAGAGTATACTAAATGGGAGACTCTGTAAAAAGAGAGTGGAAAACAATAAGTACGTAAAATTCACAATTATTTTACATACTTTCAAACTCTCAAAAGTTAATTATATTGGGTGCATATAATTTCTATTCTTTCTATTTATTTGGTTTTTAAAAGTAATTTAATTTTTCTCATTTTTCAGAAAACAGTCGAACTTGATATATATTATCCCAATTTTAATTAATTTTCCATACAAGTCCAAGTTAATGTCTCTTGTATAGTTCATTCAACGGTACTTATGGTTTTATTGAGATAGGGCAAGCTGAAATGATACCCGAAAAATTGGGAAAATTACCAAAAATACTAAATTTCGGCATTTTTGGCTTGCAAATTGGAAACAGATTTATTCAAATATTGGTTAATTGAAATGTTCAAATCCTCGATACGAAATTTCTACGTTAAATGATTTCAGTATCAATTCTAAGACCTAACCGACTCTTGAATACAATAAACGTTACAACAATTTGGCATTTGGCTTTATCAGATCCAATATGAAATACAGTCTCTTCTATTAAAATTGAAGTTAGATATAAAAATAAATTTAAAGCTAAATTTTTTGTGTCCTGCGTTAATTTCCTTAGTTTTTGGCTGATTTGATATAACCTGTTAATTTAAATTAATTCACATCACATGCATTTGAATAAATAAATCATTAAATTATAAATAATTATTATAATTACTATCAAGCGAAAAATATCTTTAGGGATAAAGTTCCTGCACGTTTTGGATATTTACACTTTCTCCTTTTACCTATTAGCTGTCATATGCTCAGCTTTCGAAATGTATATGTGACAAATTGCAAAAGATGTCGAAGAATAATTATTTATATTCACACTTCATACATTTTTGAGAAATAATATTTTTCAAAAACAGTGACCGTTCAACTAAGGAGCAACAACTACTTCCCGTGCAATATGCACCACCGGATATTAAATTACACTTCAAAGTCAAACGGGGTTGGTATATCTACAAGATATTTAAAAACCAACCATTCTGGTTTCCGATTAGTAGGGACAATATCACTTGTAGACCGGTTTCGGCGTATTTGCGCCTCATGAGTACAAAGTAGATATCATCCGTCCAGAAGCTATGAGAGCATAATTCTGGACTGGAGACAGTGCTGAAATCACATCAATACAATATTCTCAGTAAAGGAAATGTTAAGAATGCGATAATAGCAAATTCGCTGAAACCGCTCTACAAGTGATATTGTCTCTGCTAATTACAAACCATAATGATTAGTTATATCTTGCAGCCCCGTTTAACTTGGAAATGTAATTCAATGCCCTTCGTGGCATATAGGCAGGGGAGTAGTTGTTGCTTCTTAGTGACCGGTATACTTTTTGAAAAGTAATTTTCACATATGTAAGTCGTTATAATAGTATTAAACTATTATCTTTGACATCTTTTGATAACACGCAAAATGACAATTATTTACAGAAAACTGTAATTAAGTAAGTATCAGATTTTTCTATTATCTTTCCCAATATTAATTTGTGTTGGTTTAACTCCAAGAGCTCATCCATATCTCAAATGTGGTTTTTTCGAATCCAAACAAGAGGGTTTCGGCGTATTGCGCCTCATTAGTACAAGGTATGTGCTATCCGTACGAGAATCTCTAATTCCGGTGTGAAGAATACACTTCAATCACAATCAATACACGTCTTCCAGTAACGGAAATGTAAAGATTGTGGCAGTAGTGACATCTTCACTTCCAATCACAAACCAAAATTCGAAAATTTTTTGACACCGAGTCACGTGGGCTTGAAACAATAAAGCTTATTACAGTTTCCTATAATATTGTCGTATTTAATAAAGTGTTTTATCAACAGAAGTCGAAGAATTTTTCAAAAATGTATGAAGTGTGAATATAAATAATTATTCTTCGACATGTGTTGATAAACACATTATTAAATACGACAATATTACAAGAGACTGTGATAAGCTTTATTGACAAATTTCACTTAACTGAGATGTTCTGATTCTTCACTACCCTGGTATTTTAATTAAATCAAAAAATTAAAAACCACCTCGTTATTCTTTTATTGATCAATCACACACCTAATTTCAAGAAAGGATTATCAATTACCTTACTTAAATCAACCAACTGTCATGTTGGAATTGTAATCGCATTTTTATGTAATTTATTGGAAAATGTAACTATTGACCTATTAGGCCAAAAAACCTTTATATAAACCTCTTTGAAAAGTATAAATCAATATGTCGATTGACATTTTACATTTCGACAATCCCACCACAAATATCATTTTGTATTATCTACTGATAATAGTCATGTAACGACCTCAATTTTTTATGGTCCCTTAACATATGACCTTAATATATTATAAATATGATTTATTTTAGATACATGTATTGAAGACATTTTATTCCATCTTTGATATTATACATTACCACATTTGGGTAAACAGTGGCTTTTTGATTTTTCCGTGTGAGATCTCCAAATGCATAATTGCTCCCGTCCGCTGCGTTATTTAATTTGTGCTTGACAGCTATTGAAAGTAGACAACCTCACGAATAAAGCATTATTTTTTGCGTAAAAAACCATCACCAAGACGATGGAAAGGCTTTATAAATACCATAAAGATTTTGCACAATTAATTTCATTGATTCAGAAACGATATACTGAATTGTGGTCGTACCAGCGCAAGTGATGCCGTACGATCAGGTCGCATAAAAGTGGCTTTTAACACAGTGTATGGCCAAGTTTGTTCCTTTTTCATCTAGTCTGTTGGCTATCATATCGACCTTTGATAATGTACAAACAACTGTGAGTAATTTTTTAACAACTTATTTTCGCCCTATGGATCACTAAATTATTTTACCAATCTAGGTCTGGTAAAATATTATCGAGTAGCAGCCAGTTTCACAATATTAGGTTACCTCATGGTTAAGAAGTAACCATAGGTTACGACAAAATTTGGGTTTCACAATATGTGGTCAAGGGTATACGTGTAGGTTAACTATTAAAATATTTAACTGCATCCCAAAGTACGGATAACTGTACTAACCAAGGAAATCAAACCGAGAACGAACTGTGATCGCTGTTATAGCGTGGATCCGTGCTAATGCTTCCAGCGGCGTAGGTGAGACAAGTTAATACCCACACAAAAATTATAATCAGCTTCAAATCGTCAATATTATGTTTTTTTTTCAAACGCCTACATACACAAGGCGTCGGTTACGTCTTTTGATCATAATATCGAGGTTTAAATAAATCGCCACAACGTGAACGATTTTTAATTGTCTTCGTTGAATGAAGGTTATTGTAAATTAATTACATTTGAAAGAGAAGTGGGGCCCTCAAACAGACTCCCACGTATAGGTTTCTGAATGCGTTGTTTTTCTTTATTAAGTAGTTGAAGTGAGAAGACAGTTTTTCGACGGAAACTGTACAATAAACTTACCTCTAATATAATTTTTAAAATATTGTAAAATGCGATCATTTTCCATCAACTGAGAGTTCTAGAAGAATAAATCACTTGAAAATTACTACTTAAACACTGATTCTCATTCTTTTAGGATTTCTATAGAAAACAAAAGAGTGTTCAGACATCAGCGAAAAAGATTGAAAGGGAAAAAAAAACAAAAAACAAGGAATAATAAAGTAGACTTCGCTTCCCGTTTATCCGGATATACTTTTAAAAGAACTCTCTACTCCATGATTGTGTTTACCATAAACCAAATAGAAAAAAAGGCAAAGCGTCATAGATTTAGTGAATTTAATATCATATTGTCGTTTCACATCTGATCGATTTCCCTCAATGTTATATAAAAAAATATGAACGCAGTCATTTTCGCTATTACCTACATTCCTGTGCGAGGGACGATTTAATAGTTGATACTATTGTAATAGAATCTGTACAATACTTTTTGCAATTAATTGAATTTGGTCCAATAGACATATGAGTTATAGTTTCTAACATGAAATATGTTGACTGCTAAATGAAAAATGAATTGTAAAATTTTTCTACTACACCAAAAAGACTCTATGGACTGATTTAATTAAAATTAAAATAAATTACTTAACCATGTAACTAGACTATATAATTTACTCAGGAATCATTATTGTCCCAGACTTTCCGCAGGAACTGGAAGAAGGGGGACCATGGAACTTTTAGGTTTCAGTGTATCTCCACTCCAAAAAACATACCTATCTCTGTATCTGTAGAGAAGGGAGGGTGAGTGTAGGCTCACAGCACTTAGGCCACATATGACCCATTGTACATCCTCCCGAGGAGTTGTCCTCCTAGGTCATCGTCCATCCTGTCCTTCTCAGGAAGGTGAACAGGTCACCAGGAGACATCTCCTTTATATCGGCAGGTGTAGGCCAAGACTCACCGAACACACACTCTCTTATTGACGATAACTCTGGACACTCGCATAGGACATGCCTGACAGTCTCATCTTCCTGTTCACACATCCTGCATAGAGATGTGTCCACTAGCCCCATAGTATGGAGGTGTTTCCTTAGTTGACAGTGGCCAGTCAGGAATCCCACTGTTATACGTACTTCTGGTCATCGCCAAGTATTTTTTCGGCGCCATCTTCCCAGGGTCGCCCAGGGTGATCCTGGCAAAACTGCATCCTTTGATTGCCTCCCATCTCTCAAGGGATTGAGCATGGGTGTAACGTTTGGCTAGTTCCGCAATTGTCGAATTCGTCAGGCCGTAGGTGTCACTGGGTCCAAGAATTTTCAGTCCAGCGGCTTCCCTGGCTAGAGAATCAGCAATGCGATTTCCTTTACTCCTGTCGTGCCCTTTAACCCACCTCAGGATAATATTGTTATCTGCCGAGGCGTTAGCTAAATCTTGGTGGCACTCTAGTACTAGTCTTGATATAACACGTTGTCTGTTCAAGGCTAATAGGGCTTGTCTACTATCAGTGCAGATTATTATGTTTTTGTCAGAAATTCCTTTTCTGATTAGTTCTTTTGTGGCAATTGAGATACCAGCCAGTTCTGTTTGAACTACGCTGGTATTGTTTCCCATTCCCCACTTGATCCTTAGGCTTAGTGCTCTCGAGTAAACTCCACATCCTGAGCCTTCATTCATTTTTGAACCATCTGTATAAATGCGTATTGCATCTGCGGCATCTGGCTCTGTGTTGTGTTTTATTTGTATTTTGTAGGGTTTATTAAACAAAAATCTGGGTTTAATTGCATCATTGGCTGCCTGCAGCAGAGGTAGCGCAGTAAGCGCTTTCTGCCATAGGCTTAACCGCAAATTGCCCACTCCTACTTCGGGGTTTACACCAGCCTTGCGCAATCGTACCATGGCCATCAACGCAACCTCCTTGACATACAGGTCCAGAGGGGTCAGACCAGTAATAAGCTCCATTGCTGCGGTTGGTGTTGTTCTCATGGCTCCTGTTATGTTTAAACAGGCCATTCGCTGTATTTGATATAGTTTTTGAATGGCCGTTGCTTGTAGAACCTTCGGTCCCCATGCAATTGCTCCATACGTTAACATAGGTCTTATTATTGCAGTGTAGATCCAGGAGACCACTCGGGGTGACAGCCCCCATGTGCGTCCCACTGTTCTCCGACACTGTTCATAAGCCACATATGCTCTTTTTGCTCTGCTGTGTAGATGAGAGTTCCATGTTAGTTTCCTGTCGAGGGTAATACCAAGGTATTTCACCTCTTCCGAAAAGTTTAGTTTGCTTTTGAAGATTTCGGGGGATTTTAAACCCGATAAACTCCTTTTCCTGGTAAAAAGGACCATCTCAGTCTTCCTGGGATTGATCGAAAGTGAGTGTTCCTTACACCATGTTTCAATTAATTTGAGCCCATCCTGCGCTCTATCGCACAGTGTGTTCACAAATTTGCCTGTCTGCAAAATAACTATGTCATCTGCGTATGCAATTGTGTAGATTCCATTGTTGTTGAGGTGATTAATCAGGGTGTCCAGGACTATGTTCCACAGAAGGGGTGATAAGACCCCTCCTTGCGGACATCCCCTCATGACCAGTCCTCTTACTGTGATGTCTTCTACATTGATACTTATTGCTCTACTAGAGAGCATCTTGAGTATCCATTCTCCTACTACCAGAGGTACATTCCTGGAGTTGAGTTGCTGGGTAATTGTTGGAAAGGTTGTTTTATCAAACGCTCCCTCTATGTCTATGAATATACCCAGGGTGGATTCTTTGTTGTCCAATGATCCACTTGGTGAAGGGCCGAATCAGTGGACCTTCCCGGAGTATATGCATGCTGATTTGGATGAAGTGGGTGGTGAACTAGCACTTCATCTCTTATGTACCGCTCGCATAACCTCTCCATTGTTTTTAAAAAGAACGATGTGAGACTAATTGGTCGGAATGCTTTTGGTAAGGTGTAATCCATCCTACCTGGTTTTGGTATGAATACCACTCGTACTTCTCTCCACTTACTGGGAATATATCTCAGAGCCAAAGAGGCTCTGAAAATTCCAACCAGGTGCGGCATAAGAATATCCATCCCCCATTGAAGTAGGGCTGGTCTTATTCCGTCAGGTCCTGGTGACTTGAAGGGGGAAAAGCCCGATATGGCCCACCTTATCTTGTCCTCGTCAATTACTGAACTAGCAAATTGCCAGTCGTATTGTGAGGGTGTTGTTGGTACTTCCATCCAGTTTGACGTTCCAGGAAAGACAGAACCTGGGAAGTGAGTTTCCATAAGAATCTCAGCGCTCTCTTGAAGGTTGGCTGCCTTGTCGCCATTTTCCCTTGTAAGGATGCCGATACTCTTATGTTGGTCGTTTGAGAGCGCCTTCTGTAGCCTAGAAACCTGTGGGAAGTCTTCGACTGCCTCACAATAGGCTCTCCAGGCCTCTCTTTGCTTTTGTCTGCAGACTTTTTTGAACTCCTTGAGGTTGGCTTTGTATATTCCCCAGTCCTCTTCGAGTGTTGTTCGTTTTGCCTTGTTAAAGGTCGTTCTCGCTGTCTTTCTGAGGTGTTCCAGTTCAGGGCACCACCAGCTATTGGTCGTGCCACCTGTCTGAACCATCCTCATCGGACAGGATTCCTTATAGGCAATGCCCATTTTGTTTTGGATAGATACTGTGTACCTTTCCAGTTCCTCATTATTGCTAGGAGTCAGGACCTCTGTTTCCCGCAGAGCACCTTTTAAGAGTCGATTGTAGAGAGCTACATCCGTCCTCTTCGGGTCGCGAGATTTTACAGTGGTCCTGAGATCCTGGCTTACCGTGTAGGTCAGCCAGCGGTGGTCTGACATAGAGATATGATCTGACACTTGCCAGTCCTTAATTTGGTTTGATATTTTGGTTGTCGCCAGCGTAATATCTATTAATGTTTGGCTACGGGCGTTAATGAATGTCGGCTCCGTGCCTCTGTTTAAGATTGTTAGATCTTTCTTAATTATATATTCATAAAGAGACTTACCTCGGGCGTTGATATCCTTGCTGCCCCAGCTCAAGTGGTGGGAGTTTGAGTCACAACCCAATATCAGCTCCACTCTTTGGTTGAGGCAGTGATCCACTAGTACCTCCGTCTCTTTAGTCGGTGGTAGGGTGGCTGCATCTGAAGGTAGGTACACCGATGCAAGTACCAACGCCGTATATTTGCCTCTTCCATCTGGACATTCCACTTTAACCGCAGTGAGGTCTGAGGTGCAGAATTGTGCCATTGGAGAAGCTCTGTATTTCCTTGGGACGTAAACTGCTGTCCTAGGTTGCTGATTGCTTGGTAGGCTGAAAATTTGACCCTTTAGACTACTAAAACCAGTAATTTTGGTCTTTATTATCCAGGGCTCCTGGATCAAAGCTATTGCATCCTCCAATACATCAAGGTGCCGACATAGTGTTGCCGTTGCTGCCTTTTTGTGTTGGAGGTTGCATTGTATGATATTTACCTTTTTTCCAACGTCCTTGCCCATGAGTAGGTTGGTTAGGTTGGTTGGTTTTCTTTAGAGGTCCATCCGCTCCTCCGCTAGGGGAGAGGTGACCTCGCTGTTTTCGGGTACCTCCTCCGTCAGGTCATCGACTGATTCGACGTCCTTTCCGGAACCCGTGGTGGCCTTGGAGTCAGTATCCACTTTAGGTGGCTCGTCTACCAAGGACCTCGGGTCTTCAGAGGTACCCCCTGTTTCCTTCCTTGAAACCCTGATGGTCAATGAGGTGAACGCATAGCTCATCCTCATCGACTTCTTCTTGAGGACCGCCATATCTTTGTCTCCGATCCCGAAGACGAAGAGGTGTCCTCCTGGGTTCACCTTAACCTCATGGTGGAAAGTGCACCATCTCGCCACCGTCAGATCAGGGTTCTGCGCCCTAAGCCGACCAAGCACCCTCTCCTTTTCCCCGGATGTCGTCTTGTGGACGTCCTCCGGGATCCAGAGCGAGGCCTTGGTCAGCTTAGGGAGCCCATCCACGCTGACGACCGCCAGTGATGCTTCCTCCCACGGCTTGAGGTTTTTTGTGGCTTTTTTCAGCCACTCTAACGTCCCGTCATCATCGCAGACCACTCTGATGATTTCACCAGAGTATGTCCACGATTTAAACGTGGGCGTTTTGCTGTTGCTGCTGGAGGCGGAGAAGATGATCTTGTCCAGTTCCTCTAGCAGTTGGTTTTTTATGATTCTTTCCCGTACTGAAGTAATCTTACCGTACGGGTTAGTTTCATCTATTATAGCAACCTTGAGGTGTCTCAAGGCGGCATCCGCAAAGGTCTTAGAAGGGGCAGCGACATTTCTGTCGGTACGCGGCTTCTTCAGCCTTCGCGGAGTCCCCTCCGTGGAGGTGCTCTGGTGAAGGCGCTTTCCTGCAGGGGCAGCCTGTTCCTTGCCTTTATTCAAGGCGGAGCTCTTGGCGCCCGCCGCAGGGAGTGCCTTTGCTTTTGGAGGTGGAGTGACGGAGGAGGGGGGAGCACTTATAGTTGCTGCCACCCCTGATTCCCTCGCTCTCTTCCTCCTTTTGGCTTCGGCGCCGCAAATGCGCTTCCGCCTTTGTGTTTTATCCCGAGGTGATCTTCCGCGTCCAGCCTCGTTCTGTGCAGTATTTTGGGGTGGCCATTTCTGTTCATCCCCAGTTACTGCTTTTGATCGAGGTGAGCACTTCTGTCCAGCCTCGGGATTTGTTTTTGTTTTGTTTTGGTTTGGTGTTTCCATTTGTGTTCCCACGAGTAGCAAGGGAAGGGTTGGTCACCTCTGGCAGAGCCCCGCATTACCAGAGGAAGGCTAATTACAATGGGGTTCCGCCCGGTTCCCCAAGGGGATCGTTCGTGACCGCATAATACCCTGCGGCCATTCAGCTGTCGGCACGATTCCTTCCACCTTAGCTTGGGTAGGCTGGTCCGCGGTGGCATGTTCAGCAAAGGCTTTTGGGGAGGTTTAGCTCCCCTCACCCTACTTATTCTGCCACTGACCAAGGGACCGGCGACAGTCCCTTGGCCGTTCCCCTATCCGCCACCTGGGGACGCACCCGATAGATAGCCCAGTCCACGGGAAAACATACCTATACATACGTATTGAATTTATTATTTGGAACCTCACTTTGTGGAATCTTCTTATATTGCTGTTTTTAATTAATTCCACTTTAATGAAAAAATATATAAAAATTATCAATTATTGATAATTATTTCGATATATTAAAATATCATCGTCAGAATGACAGAAGTTGCATCTGATGTTTAATATCTTGGCTAGACCAAATAGTGACCTATCTTGTGATTGACTTAATTTATTTGAATAGAAAAAAGAAGAAGATATGATATTACAAATATTAAAGCTTACAGTCGACAGAAGCAAACATGAGCCCTGGGTGGGCGTGTTTATGTCGCTGTAATTGTATTTTTGTAGTAACAATCGATATTTCGAATCGATCGCCAAATATCGATACCATAAGTGTTAATTGTCAAGAGTGTCAAGGGATATGTAAACAAAGTCAAACTTGCTAAAAATAATTATAGTACATACCTTACTATGTTAAGTTAATTATCAAATTAGTCTTAACAAAGACTGATTGTTCTGTAATTTATGAAGCAAATAATAAAATAACGTATAAAAGTATATAAGCAGATTATAAATGGCAGCTGACATCAAATATAAAATAGAATGCAGTCCAGTGTTGCCGATACAAATATAAAAATAACCCGAACTTACGATTCAAATTACCAGAATTTGTCAAAATTACCAAAAGGACACAGTGGTTATCTAAATAAAGTCTTCGACCCTAGTGAAAATGGAATATCCTCCAAAACAATAGTCATTTTATATATCCCTTCTGCAAAATATTATAAAAACTATTCTATCCAAATTAGCGAAATTGTCTTAAAATCGGATAATTATCCTCGCATTGACAACACTGATACAGGCACTAAAATTGATGTATGTTGATGGAATCACTCGGTCATATTATTTCGATTATGTTAACTATTATTACTAATGCACAATCGTTAACATTAGCTCCTGATTGGCTCGTTGCGATGACCTTTCTTTTAGTTGTCATATTTTCCGGGTCTCATGTTTATTTCTGTTAACTGTAGGTATTATTATATGGGGGTATACTGGATATCTTTTTCCCAATTAAGATCAGAGTAACTGTGCAATGATATAGGAAACCAACGAAAACTATATCTGCTGATTTTTTACATTTGTTACTTAAGAAGACAGTTTAATAGTGGAGAGCTTCCCAGATTTATCTGTTCATTGACAACTTCATATTGTGGGATTCTCAAGTGTCTCCTAATTTCTCCACTTTTAAATTATAATCTTGAGTAACAATAATTGTGTAGATAGTTTTCGTTGGTTTCCTATATCATTGCACAATTATACTGATAATCTTAAATAGGAAAAGATATCCAGGATGTCCCCATAGGCTCATAATACCTAAGCTTTAATATTTGTAATATCATATTATCTTCTTCTTTTTTCTATTCAAAATATATGAAAATTCTAAATTATCGATACTCAATTATTTCAATTTATTAAAATATCATCGTCAGAATGACAAAAGTTATATATGACGTGATACCTACTTGATGTTCAATATTTTGGCTAGACCAAATAGTGACCTATCTTGTGATTGACTTAATGTGTCCCAAATAAGAGTGACTGATTTTAAACATAAATGCCCAGTTTATTAATTGCTCCAAAGGGATGGGGTTTTCACTAGTTTATCAAAGAGATTTTTTTAGGCTTGGCTGGCATTTCATCTCATCAACACAGGGTGTTTTACTAATGTTGGTCAAATTCAAAGGGGAAAATATGTATTACTTTAAATGGAACACCCTATAATTTTTGATCTCATGTCCTTTCCAAAAATGTATAGTTTTCTATCTTTTGTTTCATCAACAACAAAGATATTCGAGGTTTCATTGGACTATCTCTCTGAAATTCATTAAAAGAAATTGGTTTTTGAGAGCCCCATATTCTACAATTATGTTTGTTACACATGCCATTAATGTGAAACGTTGTTTCATCAGACATAATTAATACCTAATGAATTGGGTTCGTTTGTTAATAAGTCAAGTAAAGTCTCACATACCATTACCCGTTTTTCATAATCTGACTCGTACAATTTTTGATGTCTGAATTTTGTATGGAGTTAGTTTTAAAATTTTTGAACGTCACTCTTGCTAAGCTCTAAAATTCCAGCAATTTTTCTAATTGAAATTTTATGATCGTTATCATGTAGCACTTCATTAATTGACATCAACTTGTTTAAAAGAACATCATTATTTCTTGGTTTTTTTAAGTGTGCAATGCAACCAGTTTCGATAAATTGTACATACCCTTTTTCAATTATATTCACTGACGGCGGATTTTTCATAAATTTCCTTCTGAATATCCTCCTTGTTTGAATGATTGATTTCGTTTCTGCATAAATTATTACAGTTTGAGCTTTTTCCCTCACTGTATAGATCCTTTCGAAACCGACTTATATGACTTAACAAAATTACTATTGTCAAAATTGCTGATTTTGTTGTTATGCGTCAAACGGTCACAGCATGAGTTGATTTTTGGCATCAAAATACGTTCATATAAAACTACTAATTAAAAATGTACTACTACATAAAACCTCGAATATCTTTGTTGTTAATAAAACAAAAGATAGAAAACTATACATTTTTGGAAAGGAGAAACACCCTGTGGTGATGAGATGAAATGCCAGCCAAGCTTAAAAAATCTCTTTGATAAACTAGTGAAAACCCCATCTCTTTGGAGCAATTAATAAGCTGAACATTTATGTTTAAAATCAGTCACTCTTATTTGGGACACCCTATATGAAGTCAATCACAAGATAGGTCACTATTTGGTCTAGCCAAAATATTGAACATCAAGTAGGCATCACATAATATATAACTTTTGTCTTTCTGACGATGATATTTTAATAAATTGAAATAATTATCGATAATTTAGAATTTTCATATATTTTTTAAATCAAGTGGACTTAATTAGAAACAGTTTGTTTCGTTTAAAAAGTTATAAATACAATACTTTATTTGTACCATAATAGTGCTCAACCCTCTGTGCTATTGAAACCATTTGATGATCGTTTAAAAAAAACACTAGTGTATAAGTGCAAATAGCTATGAAACGTCCTTGTCATAAAGGCTATTTTGGGGGTGTGCAATTCATTCCAAAAGCTCTAATTTTATGTTAACATTCCAAAAAACAGTCCCTAAAAGTCGAAACTAATTGTTTATAGTCCATGATTTTTTAATAGAACCAGTTTACCATGAGTTGACAGAAATTCCTTCAAATAGTTCATTTTGAAGCTTGTGAGGTTTCCGATTTAATGACAAGACAAATGTATAGGAATATAGACAAAAATCAATGGGCAGCGAACTCTCTCACTTTTATACAAAGTCAGATCTCATCTATATGTTAGTGTTAAAGATCCTAGATCCCAATCCTCAAACTGGAGTCGAAATATATTTGGGAGAGTCTACTAGTATTCTGTAGAAGATTTTTTGAACTAAACTTGAACATAAAAACAATACTCAAGTTTTTTTGATGTAGGTATGTGAGGCTCGCTAGGAATACCAAATCGTACATTATATTCCACTTTTCCGAAAGACTGGAATGTTTATACGGGTGAGCTGTATAATCTTTACTGGTATTGGTTGTGTGGCTATCCTAACAGTGAAGTAGGAATGCAACTGATAAGCTGCAAAGGATGTTCATTTACACAGTTCCACATGTTCAACGTAGCATAAAATCATTGAGAGACATAAAAGCTCTTTGCCAGTAGCAAATTTTCGATCTGTGGTGAAGTAAATATGCTCAATCACGGTTAAAGCTAAAGTTCATTAAGAAATTAGTTTCTTGTTGGAAGGATTCTGCTACACAACGTCGAATAAATATTTACAAGTCGAAAGCATAAGATTCTTCTGTATTTCCTTGTAATATATTCATTCTTTTTTTTGTTATTTATTTTGGGAAATCAAACCACAATCTTTTTAACGTTTTTTTATATCAACGTTTGGGTTCTAGCTACCGTTATCTAGAATAATAGCTAGTATTTCATGTAGCTAAATTTGGTTACCAATATCTTCTATAAGTTCCTTGTGGCATTACTTGTTATTTTTTCTTATTTTCTTGGGAATCAAACCACAATAATGTTTTTTTATTTTTTTATTTCAACGTTTCGGTAGCGTTCCAGCTACCGTTGTCAAGATTAACTAATAATGAATGAATGAAAAATTTTTGATCCCTATCTGACACAACGAAAAAAATTTGACAACTAGACAATCAATAATATTTTGAAGTTTAAGACTACAAAACTTTGTTGTCAAATTTTATTAAGGTCCATTCATAGTAGATCACACCTCTGGTAAAATGAGAAATAAAATATTTTATTTCATGACATTCTAACGATATGTAGTCCACTAGAAATGGAATCCAGTGAAGTGCACGTTCCAGGAACGGTTTTTATTGGGATAGCGCTTTTTTTTTCTTGCTTATTTTGGAAATGTTGTTAATATAAACGCGTTTGTTGTTACTTTTTTGTGTATGATTATTTTGTTTTCAAAATATGTATAACTCAGTTTGGTGATTTTGTGTATTGAAGTGTGTATCGATTAACAACCATTCCAAAGATAAATCATAAGAAAACCTGGATAAAAACTTATAATGCTATCCTGATAACGCCGGTAATTGATTATTGGAAATTTCTCTTTCTAACATTGGTAACCAAATTTGACTACATTCGGCTGAAATACTAGCTACACATTTATCTGAATTTAGTTGTATTAAAGCACTTTCTTTGATTTTTCGTCTTTTATTATTGGGCTCTTTTAATATTATTATTGTCGAATCCCATTGAATTTTATGCCCCTCTTCCCAAGCATGTTTGCAAATACCTGACTTAAAGAACTCCCTATCTTTGATATACTTTTTATGTTCATTTATTCGGACTTTCAATGGTCTAGATGTTTCACCTAAATAGAATTTGTCGCATTCACAAGATATCTGATATATGCAGTTTTTTGAAGATTGTTCTTCATTTTTTGGCTTCGTTTTTGTTAGAATAGATCTCAACGTATTGTTAGATTTGAAGCTAGTTCGAATATTGAATTGATTACCAATTTTCTTAATTCTTTCTGATAAACCCTTAACATACGGTATTGTCAAGTTTTAAAAAATTATGTTAGCTGAATTATTAATATTATTGTTATTGTTATGGGGTATTAACAATGAGCCCTTCTCTATATTCTTAATTTCTTTATTCACAAATTCTGCCGGGTAATTATTGGCATTTAAAACATTTTTCAGCAAAGTTAGAAATATAAATTTCCAATTATCAATTAGCTGCGTTATCAGGATAGTATCATAAGTTTTGATCCAGGTTTTCTTATGATTTATCATTGGAATTGCTGTTAATCAATACACATTCCAATATACAAAATGACAAAACTGATTTAGATATATTTTGAAACCAAAATAATCGTATCACAAAAAAAGTAACACCAAACTCGTTTCTAATAACTTTTGTTTCACATTTTATCAAGGTTATGATTTACTGTAAATGGACCTTAAAATTTTGACAACAAATTATTTGCAGATTTAAACTTCAAAATATTATTGATTATTTAGTGGTCGAATTTTTTCGTTAGTGTCAGATAGGGACCACAATTTATAAAAACTTAATTATTCTTGATAACGGTAGCTGGAACGATACCAAACGTTAAAATGAAAAAACAAAAAAGATTGTGGTTGGATTTCGCAAAATAAATAATAAAAAGCACAAGATTTATCTGCTGTGCAAAAAGTTTAATCTGGAGAATCACGAAGAAATATGTTTATTCTATCTCGACTAAATGCTCTAGATTTTTTTTGCTTGGTACCCAACGCCTTGTTTTTTCAAAAATGCAATAACTTTAGAAAATTTTAATGTGTTAACGTTTTAGCGAACAAATAATACTTGCCTTCAAAAATAGTCGATTTTTCATTCGGAAATTCGTACGTAAAATGCCTTTTTTTTGTAAAGGTCCGCGAAAAAGTATTTACAAAAAGAGTGTCAGCATTGAGAAGCTGATAATACGGGCAAAATAGAAATAAACAATAATATACAGTACGAATAATATTCTTTGGTTGCATGAAGTTTAACAGAGTCCATAGGCGACAATGTGTTAGAAAGAAGAAGTATAAATTCAGTGTATTACTCTAACACAGGGTTTCACAACCTTTGTTTTGTTGAGGCTCCCCAGACTTAATATTTTTTTCATGACCCCCCCCCCTTAACATTTTCAATAAATACAAAAAAACGCACTTATGTACTTAAAAGCCTTTTATTTTAATTCCAATAAACAATTTTAAAAATTTGAAATATGAAAAAATAAAATAAGAGTACGAGACACTTGAGATTGCATGTTCAGAACCAGTTGGTTAATTCTAGGTTCTGTTTTTGTCAGAGCTATCATTAGGTCTCTATCGACATCAAGACGATTTCGCTGTTTAGTTTTAATTAATACTAGAGCAGAAAAGCCTGTCTCACACAAGTAAGTTGAAGAAAAAGGAACTAGTACTCGTAAAGCAAGAGAGGCAAGTTTCGAATTAACAGGCAATCTTTTGATCCAAAATTGTTCCAACGTCAAAAGATGGAAGTTATCTTTCATGGACGAATCGGCCTTCATTTCTAGAAATTCTTCCTGAACACATCGACAACAAATGGATTTCTTGTCATGTGCCATATTGGTGACTCGGAATCGATGTCTGGATAGTATCGGCGAAATTCTTCCAGCGCTTGCAAATGATCTTTTATCTCAGCTTTCAAATTTGAGTCCAGTGTGTTATTTTTAGTCGCTTCGAATAGCCGAGAAAAAGATATAACATTTTCAGAAGATAATTTTTGATTCCAAAGTTGAAGCTTTGCTATGAACCCCTGAATGGGGACACGATAGAAACGTACAAAATAAAAATGTACTCTTAAGAAATTACATAAAAATAAGTAGTTTATGTAATAAAAATATGTTTTTGTTAGAAACTTTTGAGGTTTAAACGAAACAAATGCGTGTCAATAATTTTGTCTGTCTGAAATATGGCAACACCGAGAAAAGGGCGGAAACCATTTTACTGTCAATTTTACCTGATTTTACTACGAAGTTTCAACGTTCCTAGTTTATTGAAGCTCTTGTTTTCGTGTTTTCAACTGATATTTGTGTGTGTGTGCGTACAGATATAATTAAAAACAATACTTTTTTGTGAAAATCATGGTTCGTCAGTGCTGAAATCTTCTAATATCTGCAAGGTTTTGGCACTAAAAGAAAGGAAGATCAAACTGCCACGTTTTGAGAGTGTTTTTGAGATCAGTTATTAAAATACTTAGGTGAAAAATAAAAGGTATAAATAAATATAAAAAATATTCTGGTTTAATTTCCCAAAACATTAACAAAAAGAACAATGAATACACCACAAGGGACTTAAAGAAGATTTTATGTAAGAGTATTCGCTTAGGCCGCTTAATAAAGGGTATGTTATAACCAGACAACCATGAAATAAAAGTAACATCTTAGGTAATATGTGACTATCTATCGACATGTGGATAAGTGAGCAGCATAGTTATAATTATATACAGTATGTACCTCATCTATTAATTTCCGTATGACCTTGCTGGACGATGCGTCCCCTCCTCATTTGTCATAAGAGACTTGTGGTGCAGGCGCCGGGAGTTTAAAGAGGATTAGTACCTTGACTGACCTAGCCTCGAATCTCCTAGGTTCTTATTGACCAATAGTTTAGAAGTTCCTGCTCCAGACGTCTTATCTTCCTTTTTGATTGAAGCTCCTAGTCGCTGAGCTTCGTTTGCTGTTTTAAGATGGTCCGGAAACGCTTTACCAAATAAAAACTTGTCTATTGGACAGGTGTCTGAGGCCTTTTTAACCTTGGCATGCAGAAGCGGTTGGATAGAACAATGCCGATGCAGAGAAAGAGCGTGAAAAACATCTCCGTCTGTGATTTGCTGAGGAATGTGTCTTGTTTTACAGAATCCCTATTCAGACAAGGCCGAATCTCCGGATTAGTTGTTGGGGGCTGGAGAGCCAAGCAATTAGCCAAAGACGGATTAGATTCCAGTATTGCCTTGCGGGAGTCTTTCTTTATTCCGTTGAGCAAGAAACCATACAAAAGTGCTGCTACATCTGGATTAACTTCCGGGCCTTTGATACTAGTTGATTGATTGTCTAGTAATTCCAAAATATTTTGTACACCTCCATCTTTGGCTGAACTAGGTGTCAAATTCTGTGTTGAAAAAAGATTTATTGAGTCATTCGAATCAGAGTCCGTCCCTGTTGTTTCGGTCGAAGACGCATATGATTCACCAATAAACAGCATAAAACATTGTACAAGCAATCGCCAAAGCGAAGCGCTTAAACAGATTTTGTATGTATGTATGTATGTATGTATGTATTTTGGGGTAACATTCACTGAGACCTAAAAGATCTATTGTGCCCCCTTACTTCTACTTAGTTTCTGAGGAGATTCTCAGATACTTGCAGCTCCTTTAGTCGTATTTCCCGAGGAATTTTAGGATATCTGCAGACTTCAGCTTAGGTAAATGTCCCTCTTCTATCCAATAATCTCCTAGGTACTGTGCCCTAGGAATCTGAATTTCTGTGCAATTCTCAAGAATGTGGATGGAGATTTCTTCTTCCAAGCCACAAAATCTACAATCTTCTTCCTCCACTATTTTGAGCTTTTTATTGTGCCCATTCAGGCGACAATGTCCCGTTAGGATTCCTGTTAAAACTCTTAGTGCAGTTTTGCTTTGACCTATGCATTCATTTGATCTCAACAGGTGGTAGTCACCCAGAAGAATCTTTGATTGCCTAAGCCCTACTAGATCTTTCCAATTGTCAGATCTTCTCTTTTCTTCGGCTTTACCTATTTCTTCCAATATTACATTGGAGCTGATTCCGCAAAAGGGTTCCGGGCCCCAAAATGGTATTTCAGTTCCCCTCTTCGCTAGTTCATCTGCTATTTCGTTTCCTTCTATTCCAGTGTGTCCTGGAATCCACAGTAAGGTGACTATATTGTTCTCGCCTATTTCATTAAGTTTGCCTAGGCATTCGCACACCATTTTGGAACTGATTACACAAGAGCTTTAATGGCTGCTTGACTATCCGACATTATGATAATCTTTTGCCTTCTATATCCTTTGCCAATTTTGAACTGAGCACACTGGAACATCGCGTTGCAAAATCAACAATAAACATGATCACAACAGGATAGAGATAGGCGAAACAATTTATTAAATGACATTCGCTAAAATGATCTGCCGACTTGAAAAGCAAAGATAGGAGAACTCAGCGCTTTAATGGCTGCTTGACTATCAGACATTATGATAATCCTTTGCCTTCTATATCCTTTGTCAATATTGAACTGGGCACACTTTGTTATTGCGTGAATTTCCGCTTGAAAGATACTTGGGGTTTTTCCCAAGCTTTCAGAGTGTTTGGTTTCTGGCCCGTTCCTTCTATTGCTTTTGAGCCGTCTGTGTACCATTGAATGGCATTCTTTCCAAGTCTGGAAATGGTATTTGGATCCCATTCCTTCTTGTTGCTTAATTCCGTAACGAATTTCTTTGAAAAATTATACTTTTTCATCATACCATCTTGTGGCATGTTGCCCGATTTCTGAAGAAGTGAAGAGGTGGTTTTTATTTTAATGATTCCCTCTCTACTTAGTCTGTATCTTGTTCTTTCTGCAACACTCTCCACCACCATATGTAATGGTGTTTAAACAGATTTTACATTCTCATTAATTAATAATAAATAAGAATTATTGTGAAAATATAACATTGCCCGATAACTATGTTCGGTTATACGTATAATGGTACGAATGGATAGGTACATCGAAATGGATAATTTACTAGTAAATCAAGTGAATACTAGTTTTAGATAATTCAAAAGAAATGTACCTACATACATGTGTACTTATGCCCATTTCGTATGGAAATAAGCTGACAACAATAAGGGAACAACAATTAAATAATAGTTACTTGAACTATCCAATATTTGTAGTAATTTTCGTAACTTTTTCTTGTGTTTACGTCTGACTTTTTTCGATATTCGACCCATCAGATAGCTTGACCGTACCCAATATAAATTGCAGTGAGAAGCCGTCGCGGAGGAGACCTGGGGCTCTATTTTTGACTAAGGGATTCCCGAGAGAATTGGTCCCGGATATTTGAACGATCGACTCATGGAGAATAGCCTCCATGGTTCGACTATTCGCGAAAACGTCGAATGGATTTTGTTCCTACGAATTATTTCATCCGAGTCTTCCAAACACACTGGCGAACAACTTTGTACATCAGTTATTTGATGCATAACAGTTTCATTTGTGTTCGGTAGTTATAAAAAACTTAAGTATAATGTTTGCTATGATCTATATACACGCTACAGCCACAGGTTATGTCTATTGGTTTTTCTGACGTTATGTGCTAGACTCCAGTCGCGTACCAAAGATTATATGCGCATACTCCCATGTGGAACTGATAAATCCATTTCTTTGCAAGTCGAACAATCGAGATTTTGAAGATACTGCTTGAACATAATAAATCCACTGCTATCACATGAAATACGTGGGAGCATTTGGTCGAACGTTCAAAGATACTGGTCCAGATATTTTGTCTTTGTCACCGCAGTGTCAGAGTAGCCAAGATGTTTACGTCTGGTTAATAGTCGGGTGGTTTAGATGCTAGCACTAAATTTTGACGATCGTCCAATCATTTAACCCAGTCGACACATCGGTAGAAATTGACCCACATGCGCTTTTCAATTTATAATGACAGGATTGAGAAGTTTGGGTTATGTTTACAAAATTACAAATGACATAATGATTGAAATTGATCTAGATAATAGAATAATATTAATCAAGATATCACAGTACTCACAAATTATCACAAACATTTAATTCTGTTAAAAGTGTTGAGTATGTTTAACGACAAAAATTGAAATTTGACATCTAAAAATATTAAACCAAGTCGTTCAGATGAATCTCGTGTCAACGACTACAACCAAGAAGAATCCTACCATGCTTTTTTCTTTACCAGACAAAGCATCTGAACGCACCCTAAGTGGTTATTTTGTAATTTGAGAACGGCAATACGAAATATAATAACTTGCCAGTTACAGTTGAAACTACCTACATTTTTAACTACTAAGCCTAATTAATCTTATTTTTTTAATTGTCCCCACTGGGTATTAATTTGCCCCTCATCGTTATCTTCTTTGATTATTTCAAATAGTTTACTCTTTTCATTGTAGGTATATAAGGGGTCCGTTCAGATGATTTGTCTGGTAAAGACAAAACGCATAGTAGGATTTTTCGTGGTTGTAGTCGTTATCTAAACGACTTAGTGTAAGTAATATTTTTAGATGTAAAATTTCAACTTGTGTCGTTAACCACACTTTTAACAGAAATAAACCTTTGTGATAATTTGTGAGTACTGTGATATCTTGATCAATATTATTCTCACTTATCTAAATCAATTTCAATCATTAAATTATTGTAATTTTGTGAACATAATCCAAACTTCTCAATCCTGTCATTATAAATTGCAAAGCGCATGCGGGTCAATTTCTATCGATGTGTCGACTGGGTTAAATGGTTGGACGATCGGCTAAATTTACCGCTAGCATCTGAACGACCCGACTATTTACCAGACGTAAGGATTTGAACGCATAAGCGCGCCCGGTGAAGGATCTGAATGCACCCAAAGTGTGAGCATCGACCTATTCTACTACTACTAATTTAGTCAGGCGAACCTTGGCCAAGATAAACTCAAGCCAAGGTTCCGGCACTGAGGCCACTGGCGGGCCCAATGTGCCATTCCTGCTACTTATGCATCCATGAAGCCGAGTCCCTCGATGAAGGACTCAATCATCTTCAGTGGTTGCCTGCTTATGTCCCCAGAGGCCATAACAGGTACTCCGAAGATTCGCCTGCGTAGCACAGCCCAATGTGGACATACGAAGAGAGCATGGTCCGATGTTTCGTCAGCCATGCCGCAACCCCTGCATAGATAGTAGTGCCCTGTTAGGGGTCCTGCTATCTTTTTTAACCTACTCCTTGGTAGTGCTAGAGCAGCTCTAGCATGTCCATCAGTCCATCCTCTCAATAGGAGCTTGGACTGCCTGAGACCCTGTAGAGCCCTCCAGTGAGCAAGGTGCTGGTTTCTCAACCAGTTCCCCGTCTCCTTACGGATTGTTTGTTTTGTGAGGCCCAAGGTAGGGCCCGGGCCGTTAAAAGAAGTAGCCGCCCCTTCCACAGCCAGCGCCTCCGCCCCTTCATTGCCTTCAAAACCAGAGTGGGCCCTATTATTATTAAAGGGTTATAAACAGGTGGTAGAGCAAACGCCCGCTTTCACATTTGGGTAGTTTAAACCTCGCACGACTGTTGATTTTAAAGTTTTTTTTTTGTAAGTATAAAAAATTTTGTTAATAAATTATTATTTTTTAAAGGAGTCTTCAGAAACAAAAGCTACTTTTTTTCAATAATCCTAAATAGAAGTTGATAGGGTAGACCCGGCGTCAAATCCAGGTTTCAAACATCCCCTAAGGCGGAAGTATTTTCTACGCATTATTTTCAAATGCCTAGAGGTAAATCCACCCAATCGTTCACTGTTTGGATTTAATTAACAGTGTAGCATCTGAAGTGGAGTCGGGAAACAATGAGTAAGCCTACACAGAACATGAATCTGATAATACTAATTAGTAGTTGTTGCCAATGAGATTAAGAAAAAAAGAACATTACAATCAATAAATACTTGTACTAAGAAGCAATGTCTACATCACTTGAACTTTTTCCTAAAACAAAAATAACTGGCTTTAATGTATAAGATTTTTGCTGGTGCCAATAATAATGAGAAACGCGGATTTTATAACAATATTTGCTAGTAAATGTTTTAACAAAATTCGAATTTTTTGTCAGATAGGGACCAAACTTTTTCAAGAGTCAATTATTCTTAATAACGGTAGCTGGAACGCTATAGAAACATTGAAATCAAATATAAAAGAAGATTGTGTTTTAATTTCCCACAAAATAATAAGGAGCATACAGGAGATATTGTATCTATCCACTTCCATACGTAATTCTAGCCTCTCGATTGAACAGAAATATTTTTTAATTTGACGTTTAAAACTGTCAAGTACAATTCCGCATTGTTAATATAGTTTATCAAAACCTATTTAACAAGCTGTTTAGTTGAAATGTCTTTAACTGAAAGTGAGAGAATAGAAATTTAAATTATTGCTCTTGGAGATAGGATGCGGATTCAACAAGAGGTATACGCATTATTTCCTGAAATACACCCATATCGTGAACGCATCGCTCAATCTATGGTAAGCTGAATAGGCAGAAATACGGAGTGTGCCGAAGCAAGATACACCTACACTTACTGCATATAGAGCGGGAATTATCTAGGGATTTGGATATTGGAAAGTATTCAGTAGTGGTCGTCGACTCAGCACTGTAGTGGAATGCCTTTGATGCGATAACTAACGTTAGTACTTCGATGGGTGACCACTGGGAAAACACCGTCGTAGTGCCCGTACAGCCTCCAACGAAACACTTTAGACAACTAGGGTGCGCTTTACATTACTAGGGTGAGGAGCATATTACAGCTCTCAGGCATTATACCAATGAGCACGAGGTATAATGTAGATATTTCGGATGAGACGTAAAACCGAGGTCCCGAGTCCATGGACGTTGGGCTCGATAAAGATCCCTACCACTGGTTGGACCACTAGTTTGTTCTGCAAAATTCATGGTTCGGGGTACTGTGCTCCCGGCGCGTCGGTGATCAGCCTCAGATGCAGAAATAGACGTTAAATAAAAAAGAATAGAGAAGTTTTCTGTATCAAATATTTTAAAAATACCATTCTTATACTGTACGTCCCTTCCATGAGCTGGACGACTGAGATCGCAGAACTGAACCCTGTCAGTACATGAACAATTGAAACATTAATAATTTAAAGAAAAATCTCATTTTTAACGTTTTTTTTTGGATGAGACTACTTTTTATTTGAACGGGCATGTTAACTGGCTAAACCTTCGATATTGGAGTGATGACAATCCAAATTGGATGCAAGAGTATCATGCGCAAAAGCCATTAAAATAATGATATGAGCTGAATTTAACAGGATAATTGTATCTGATTTTTCTGCGAGTAAAATGAATTCCTGATTTGACCCAGCTTTACCCTGACACCAGTTTTTAGTCCACATCGATGAAGAGTATCAGTGGAATGGCCATCCGATTTCACCACATTAAACTACTTTTTATGGGGTTATTTAAAATCTGAAGATCTGACAATATCCGTGACCTGAAAGCCGAACCAAGAAGGAAATGCGAAACGTTTAACACCCGCTTTATAACAAAGTTTGAAACTCGAATTTATTATTATCAAGAATCGGCCTGTTTCGGGAATATTTCACATAACTTTTCATTTAGCTAATAATAAACTAATGCATTATTTTATGGACACACTGTTTACTTCTCCAACAATCGCTTTCATATCTGGGAAAAAGTAAATTATATGAGAGATAAAAGGGATATTGCACTGGAGGAAAAATATTTGGAACAACTATGGATTAAAGGGTTTGTAATTGTTGGTTTTTGATATTTTACTTTTTTTTTTTTCAGTTTCTCTAAAACGTGGCTACCGTGTAATTGAGGAAGCTACCACCTGAATAGCTGCAACGTGACTGGTAAGTCTTTATTTTTACCAACTGCAGCGAGACAAAAAGGAAGGTTTTGTTTATTACCGGTATGTATGTATATTTCATCTGCTTCCTCAAAACTTTTAAGCTACTCATCATAATTTGCCAAATAAGGTATCATTGGAAGCGTTTTTATGTGGTCTACTGTTATTGTCGCTAAGTTGGATGGAGCGGGATACTAAAGTATCAACTACCAAATTGAGTTGGGAGGGATCATGATGTAAATTGGAATTTAGACAACGGTTGGTGTATGTGAGTGGGTTTTCTATATGCTGAATGTGAGAAACCACTCATAGGGTTTTTGATGATGAGGACCTCCAGAAAAGGTAAACATGAATTATCTCCCACCTTTATTGTAAACTATATACTAGGATGTATACAGTTCATATGGATTAGGAAATAATCCAATGCTAACATAAGTGTCATCAACGTGTGTATGTATGTATAATGGGGTGACATTCACTGAGACCTAAAAGATCGATTGTGCCCCCTTCCTTCTACTTAGTTTCTGAGGAGAGTCTCATAGACTAGTAACTCCTTTACTCCTATTTCCCGTACTCATTTTTTGGATATCTGCAGGCTTCAACTTAGGTAATTGTCCCTCTTCTATCCAGTAATCTCCAAGGTACTGCGCATAGAATTCTGAATTACTGTGCAATTCGCAAGTATGTGAATGGAGGTTTCTTCTTCCATGCCACAAAATCTACAATCTTCTTCCTCCACTATTTTGAGATTTTTCAGGTGCCCATTCAGGTGACAATGTTCCGTTGGGATCACTATTAAAACTGTTAGTGCAGTTTTACTTTGACTTATGCATTCATTTGATCTCAATAGGCTGTAGTCACCCAGAAGAATATGATTTTCTAAGCCCTACTAGATCTTTCCAATGGTCAGATCTTCTTCTTTTTCGGCTTTACTTATTTCTTCCAATATTACATTGGAGCTGATTTGTTGAAAGGGTTCCGGCCCCCAAAAAGATCTTTCAGTCCCCCTCTTTGCTAGTTCATCTGCTATTCCATTTCTTTCTAATCCATTGTGTCCTGGAATCACCAATAAGGTGACTATATTGTTCTCGCTTAGGCATTCCCACTCCATTTTGGAAATGATTACGCAAGAGCTCAGTGCTTTAATCGCTGCTTGAATATCCAACATTATGATAATCCTTTGCCTTCTGTACCCTTTATCAATATTGAAATAGTCTCAGTGACTAGTAGCTCCTTTTGCCTAAGGAATTTTAGGTTATCTGCAAGCTTCAACTTAGGTAAATGTTCCTCTTCTGTCCAATCTCCTAGGTGCTGTGACCTAGGATTCCCTAGGACCTAGGACCTAGGAATTATGTTTTTAATGTTTTAACATTAATAATGATTATAGTTTTGTAGAATATTATAATAAAAATAATAGGTCAGTTTTATACCTTTTTTGTCAATATTATTGTATGGTTGGTTGCCTATACCACAATCGGTTATTAATAGAAAATCGGTCATAAATGGAAGTGACCTATTTTGTGTACATTAATATTCCTCAATAACGCACGGTCGGCGGAAAAAAAGATTTAATAATCGTTTTTGTTTTTCGAAATTATGAGTTATCCTGTGTGCAATACAGAAAGTACCGTAACTCTATTAAAGTAAAGTGAAGGAGTTGTCGAAGTTGAGAAGTGACGACCGATCGATTCCACTAGGTTTGTTTACGAAAATTCAGCTACAGAGTTGGAAATTTGGAATTAGGGATTTTTGGATATGGCAATTACAAATTCACTACTAATTTTTCTCTAATACCGTTCGTTCTTATAGAACGCTGTAGTGCAAAAGTAATGAAAATGGACATTTGATTAAATTGAAAGTTTGGAGATTGTTTTGAGTACGAGGAATTCGTATTAGCTGTCAATTTATTTGAGAAAATAGTACAATCAGTGAAATATGTGGAAAATAATAATGCTTGTATTTTAAATGAAACTAATATTTTCTAATTAACTGCACTTTAATAATAAAAAATATATGAAAATGAAATTGATAATTATTTCGATATCTAAAAATATCATCGTCAGAATGACAGAAGTTAGATTTGAAGTGATAATATAGAAAAACTATACCTGCTGATCTTTACAATTGTTTACTTAATAAAACAATTTAATACTGGAGAGCATCCTAGATTTATCTGCTCATTGACGACTTCATATTGTGGGTTTCTTAAGTGTCTTCTAATTTTCAGTTCTTCAAGGAAATCTAGTTCTTGTTTCTTATCACAAATATGCAGTACTTCTAATTCTGTGTTTGGTATTAATGAATGTTTGTTATGAGTAGATGTTTTGCGTAATGTGATTTATCTGGTTGTTTCAAACTGTATGCTCGTAATTGTTCATTGCGTCTAATTTCAAAATTTCGAGTGGTTTGACCAGTGTAGACAGCATCCATATAAATGAATATCACATGTTTTAATAATCTAACCTATCATAAAAACATTCAACTTCATGGGTTCAAGTATTTGTAATAATAATAATTGAAGTAAATGGTATTACTCACGTATCTTACAACAGTAAGCGATCCCTATGATTGTAGCATTCTCATAAGAAATAACTTATCAAAGATGTAACCATCTCTTGCCATCTACTGCTCTACTGCTTGGGCATTTTAATGCGTTTAACTACACACTGCAAATATGCCTAATTTATCAAATAACTATATTTTTTCAATAATGAAGAAACAATGAATTCAGGAGCGCCAGAAAAACTTGTATAATACTGAGACGATTTGATGCAAATATATTGGCTGAAAGTTGTGTTGAAGCATCTGATTCCATGTCACCAACATAAATTTCAACTAATCGGACATCATCTTTACAAATATCGATATTTGGATGCAATTAAGTACCTGTTTTGAAGAGCCGAGGCTCAGCTTACATATATTTATAAATTATACAAACCTTCACACGACAAATTTTTTCTGAAATTTACCTTCCCCAGTGGTAGAAAATTTTAAAATTTTTTGGTTGGCAACTAATCCCAAAGTCCCCCTTCGACATTATTGACATGAAATCAGGTGTTCCATAACAACTTTCAGCTAATCAAACCTTTACAAATATCGATATGTGAATCAAATTGCCTAATTTGAAGAACCGAAACTTCCTTTACGGATATTTATAAATACTACGAACCTTCACATGACAAATTCGTTCTGAAATTTCCCTTCCCCAGTGGTAAAGGAATATGAATTTTTTTGGGTTGGCAGGTTAGACCGAAGTCCTCCATTGATCTGACAACGTCTTGAACTTTTGCCAACCCGTAAGTGTTAAATTGCCCTATAGGCACTCCAGACATTATACACCAAGAATCGCTCTTCTGCGATAATCGCTGGTATCAGCTTGAAACTTTGTATATAAGTTTTAAAAAAATATGTACAATAAAATAGTACCAACCCGCAAATGCAAGTCGTTGCACTACATTGTTTAAATGACAATAGTGTGCTATTTCTATAGTGGAATTATCCGTTCATTCGTGAATATTTTTTTTGCTCTTGATTATACAGGAAAAATGTAACATATTTTTTTTCATCTTCAAAAAACGAACAAAATGATACCAACCGCGTCGAAAAATATTAATTAGATCAAAAGTTATTTATAACTGACGTTTAAATAAACATTACTTTGAGTAAACAATATTAGATTGTTTTGTTATCAATAATAATATCCCGTAATTTTGCTAAATTACTGTACTCCGCCAACAGATCATGTGTGCAAAACCCGCAATCGGTAAATGAATAATTGATGAGTTATAGCGTTATAAACAACTTGACGTAGCATTTTTTTACAATAAACCTGTACCACTTTGAGAGTTTCCCTGTATGACGCTGATTTTTCCTAAGGTAGATTACGTATGGTATAATCGAGCTGCGTTGTTATTTTTTCAAAAAATGCAATCGCACGGCCATTTAATTATACACTCTTGACGCAACCATTCAAATTGAACGGTGCAACTTAAAGTCGACTTTTCTTGGGATCCAATAAAGATATTTGGATGATTTTTTTAAATTTCATACCACGCGACGAGAGAAACCTACTCCCGTTGTTGAAAATCTGGAAATATCGGAATATTTAGATAACGCGAGGCATACAATAACTATGTGTGATATTTCATCTGTGTATTTACTGAATAAAATCATCAGATTTGGCTAACATTGTAAAATTAAATAAATCTGTCACTTATTCACCCATGATTGACATAATCTATCTTGTAGACATTTTTTTCCTTTTCAACTTCAATAAACCGGAAATGAAAATTTTCAACGATAAATTATGCTTATTTAACCATTTGGCCTTCGATATTTCCAGATTTCTGACAACGGGAATAGGTTTCTCTCGTCGCGAGGTATGAAATTTAAAAAAAATCATCCAAATATCTTTATTGGATCCCAAGAAAAGTCGACTTTAAGTTGCACCGTTCAATTTAAATAGTTGAGTCAAGGGTGTATAATTAAATAATTACCTTGGCCATGTGATTGCATTTTTTGAAAAAATAACAACGCAGCTTGATTATGCCGTACGTAATCTACCTTAGGAAAAATCAGCGTCATGCAGGGAAACTCTCAAAGTGGTACAGGTTTATAGTAAAAAAATGCTACGTCAATTTGTTTATAACGCTATAACTCGTCCACTATTCAACATACCGATTGCGGGTTTTTGTACACATGATCTGTTGCCGGAGTACAGTAATTTAGCACAATTACGGGATATTATTATTGATAACAAAACAATCTAATATTGTTTACTCAAAGTTATATTTATTTAAACTTTAGTTATAAATAACTTTTGATCTAATTAATATTTTTCGACGCTGTTGGTATTATTTTGTTCGTTTTCTGAAGACGAAAAAAAAGTATCTTACATTTTTCCTGTATAGTATTTTATTCTACGTATTTTTTGCAACCTATATACAAAGTTTTCAAGCTTATACCAGTGATTATCGTGCTAAACTCTTATTCTACCTAGACTACTAGCCGTTATATACAGCATGGACGGAAACTCGAACCTGTCATTTTCTTTCTTCTTTCAAATAGAACACCCTGTATTTTATAGCAAAAATAGAAACTTCTATTATGTAACTTTAATTTTTATCAAGCATTCCCTATACCCAAATTCAGAAAAACGGAGTTATTTTGTGATATTTATTGTAAACTATAATTATTGACCTATTATGTGAAAGCAATAAACGTTGAATGTAACAAAAAACCCTAAATAATAATTAATTTTAATAAACAATTTATTCTAAACAAAACAAGCCACCAAAAGTATAATCCTAACCGTAATATTAAACTAAGGGTTCAAAGTTTTCACCGTTAACATAAATGCATTGCTGCAATCAAAGTTCAAATGATTGACCAACATTTCTCAGCATATCAACGTTAACAGATCGAAATGCCGCTCTGATTTTCTCTTTCATGTCCTCTCTAATAGTCGAGGGAGTTTTATAAACCTTATTTTTTATAAGACCTCAAAAAAGAAATAAACTTTTGTTAAATCGGGAGACCGAGCTGGTTAATCTGTTGGGCCCCCTCTTACAGCATTTCATTGATGTTAACGGTGAACACTTTGAACATTTAGTTCAATATTACAGTTAGGATTATACTTTTGGTGACTTCTTGTTTTGTTTAGAATAAATTGTTTATTAAAATTTATTATTATTTACGATAATTCATTCAACGTTTATTGCTTTCACATAAGAGGTCAATAATTATAGTTTACAATGAATATTACAAAATAACTCTGTTTTTATAAACTTTGGATATAGGGAATTCTTGACAAAAATTAAAGTTACATAATAGAAGATCCTATTTTTGCCATGAAATACAGAGTGTTCCATTTAAAAGAAGAAAGAAAATGACGGGTTCGAGTTTCCGTCCACCCTGTAACAAAAAATAAAATAATTAAAATTTAATAGAATACGGAGATATTGCATGATATTACGAAACTCTAATAGGCAAAATAGATTTTTTTCCTCCAAGATACAATAAGCTACAGAGCGTTGATTTACCTACGATTTTCCCCTAAACGTGTCCATAGCTTTTGAACGTAGCAAACCTCATATCTAAAGCTTTAAAAAAGGTGAGCAATCCGAATTTCGTATAATATACAGGGGTTCTCATTAAAAAAATGATATGTTTGGTTTGTAACGGAGTTATGCAGCAGCACTCTGTATAGTTCGATATGATTTCAAAATATGGACCTTAAAGACATCTACTATTTTTTGATATCTCTTAAAATAACCCACATATTGAAGTTTGTCGTAAGATTGGTACACCCTGTATTATTAAATGACACGATACTGGTATCCTTTTTATTTATAGTTTGTTGTTGACATGTGAAACAATGTAAAATGGTTGCTACTTTAAAGCTGCTCTAAAATCGTGTTTTGCTAATTTTGAGTTTCATCATTTTGTAAATTCAACTTGAGCGGACAAGCGTTGAATGATATAGTCAAATAGAAGTTTGTTCAAACACAAAGTATTTTTCACTTTCCAAATATTCAAGCTGATATATTTTTTATAATCCTTCACCCATGTACAAATGATTATTATCGAAGAATCAATACATTGTATTTGATACATTTATCTAAATCACATGAAGAGTAATATAATTTAGAGGGCCATAAAAATTCAGGTCATTAGAATATTAACAATAATAAAAAATAACATCTGTGGCAGAAAAATAAATGAATCTGTGTTTGACCTTGACTTTGAAATTTACTTAATTATAATTTTTATATGTTTCTCCTACATTATTTCTTATATAAAATCTATTATTCTGATATTTTGAGTTACGTATCTTGTTTTTCTATTATCTATATTATCGTGTACAAGGGTAGAGTATGAGCTTTAGCAGCCAAAGACTATTAGATCCGAGAGTAGCGAAGCGAGGGCAGCAGATATTTAAGGGCTGCTAAAGCGTTTCCTACATGTGACACACAACTGTTTTTCGCCTACCGAATAAACCAAAAAATACGAAAATATAACAAAAAACAAGTGACAGAAGCTGAAAAACTTCAAAATTCGTGGCGTTATTTATGAATTTTCCGCCCTTGGTCTGCTAAACAACACTTTCCGCCCAATTTTTGGTGTTCATATTATTTGTTTTCCGGTTAGGCAGGCGAAAAATAACTTTATCTACAACCACCTTTAAAATTAGGCATTTACGAACAAAAAAAATATGTGAAATCATACATTACACATACGTTAAAAAGCGTGCGTAAATGAACAACGCTTTTTATATGGGACTTTCATTATAACACCCAAAAGCGTGCGTAAATGACCAATGCTTTTTAAATGGGGTTTCCATTTTAACACTCTTTTTTAGCTACATAATTATCTAGTTGCCTTGAATTTAGTCGTTTGTTGTATAAGCTTTTGTGCTGTCAGTAAATTTGACAGAAATGTCAGACATAGTGAGATATTAGCAGTTAAACGGCACGGAGGATGGAAATCGTCTACCGTCGCAGAAGGTTATATTGAAAATTCATTACAAAATAAAGTACAAAAACAATTTTCGGAGCCGAAAATTAAAGCTCTGAAGAAATGACCCTGGCAAAAAATTATTCAATCTCACAGCCCAAATCGAACGATTTCATCGAATATTGATACACCTTCAACTTCAAATTTAACATCCCGATTATTGTCTTGTAACCAAGTTACTTTAAAAAAAGACAAATTACCCAATGTTATAATTAGTAATCTAAATAACTGTCCTCATTTTACTGTAAATATTAATTTAAATAATTAGAATTCGTTGTGTATATAATTGTTTATAGAAAATTTATTTTTACGTTTTTTAGCCCCTTCAGAGCACTTTTTTTATGTTTTCTTCATGTGGTCGTAGGTAAAGTTTTGTATGACACTTGTGCGTGAAGTACTTTTGCGCACTCGTTGCGAAAAAGTATAACTTCACGCACTTGTATCATAAATAACTATTTTGATATGATTTGAGTGTGTTGACATGAGAGACAAAATAGCATAACATTAAATCAATGGAACTAGATTGTTACCTTCATTAAAAATTTGTAATGAAAAAACATTACTTGAACTGGCCTACTTTTTCGAAAACTTTACTCGTAGCGTGAATGATGCATTTCTTTAAAAATGAGGGAAATATGCTGAGTAGTTTGGAATAAATTACCAAAAAACGAAAACTTTTAATAATATTTTAAGAATTTCCGCACTTTCACTTCCTGATGGAATTTCTTGTGGTAATTGGAATTTCTTGAAGTAATTCTAGCGAAAATGAAAAAAAATCTATTAGAAGTTTCAAAACTCGATTTTTTAAATAACATATTAAAGTTCGAACTTTTGTTAGAAAACAATAATTAATAGTTTTGTAACACAGTGTACATTAAATAATATATTTCAAGCATCGCAATCTCTATAATTAAAATAAGATCTGAAGTGAAGAAAATAGGTCATAGATATATTATAAAAAAGGGTATTCGGTTTATGTTTGAGGAATGGTTTTAGTTTTACGGTGATATTTAATATTCAATGACAAACGACAATGCATATTTGAATGGTTCCATTTTCAATGAAATTTACTTTTTATACTTCAAAAAGATTATTTATATTCAGTGAAATAAACCAAACGTTTACCTCGAATATACTGCAGTTTATTTTTGATGTTAGAGAAAGAAAAAGCAGATTTTGGCTGATAGGGGTTTGCCCACCAGTTCAGCGGTTCGGTCGGTTGAAGAGACGATTGGTTTTCTTTGGATTTCCTTATTTTTTTTTTACTTAAAAATGTTCCTGTAATTTGTAAGTTATTTGGGGAGTATCGTGATAAAAAGATTACATATTAAAATCTTGGCTACACACCAATGTTTATATTATTAAAATAGCAATGTTGATATTTATTGGTCATGGAGCAATGCTACGAAGAATTAGTGCATATTTGGAAAGTAGAAAATTATTCTAAAACTCTAAGGACCGGTTCTATAATTTTAGTATAAATCTGGTATTCGCTATACGTGGGATAACGAGTGACTATTGCGTTCTACATTAGACGTATATCTGCACACCAAGTAAAAACCTTTATACCTAGTATAAGTTATCTATTCCAATTTGAGGGTATAAGGTATAACCGGGGATTAAACTTATTCTGCATTTCTATTGGTTGGTTAAAGTTAAATACCTACTTGAAAAATAATTGTCTTCAACCGCTTCCATTAAGTTGAATAGCACATCAATTTCATTGAATTACACCTTTTTTATCCACAGTTTTGAACCAAAATAAGAAAAATAAACAAACATTTTGAATTCAATGAATTCTCTTCGACTCGCTAATTTATCGAGACAAACCAAGAAATTTTAGTTATGGTTAGTTGAAATGTCAGAATTTCCCGCGTTTCAAAGCGTTATACGTCAAAACGTTGGTTCATTGGAACTAACAGCGAGATATTCTCGGAATAACTGTACTTGTCATAGAAATCCATTGTAGAGCCGACAACCAGTTATTCTCGGTATAAATATCGAAGGATTAACAATCTGACTTTTATACTGGCATTGTAGAATCGGCCTTAAATAAACTAGAATTTACGTTCCATGTCATAAATATGCAAATAAAAAGGTTTGATTTTAATATTATTAGTTTATCGTAGGTATCTCTAAATAGGCCATTTATTTGTTTCAGTAAAATATACAACACTCAATTTTCCGGTAGAAAGGTTACCAATATAGTTGGCAAAATTGACTCTTTTTTGGAGTGGGGGTAACAGTTACAGTGAAATTGACGAGAAACGTAACGTGACGTTTGACGTGGCACGTATTAAACGTCAGTGAATAAACAAATCAGCATTTTGGGAAACTGTACCCATGATTCTACATTTCACGCGTAGTCGTAAAACCATTGACATATATTATGTTACCATAAAAAATACAGTCAAATAGCTGTTTAAAGCAGCTTTGTCACAATACGCCCTAAAACATAATTTTATCACTTCACTATACCACTGGTTGTTTGTGCGGAAGCGTGAAAATTTAAACCAATATTAAAGCCACAATTGTCGATAAATGGCGAGATATAGTGGGAATAGTTGATACAGAGACAAAATTGTGGTCAGTGTAAAAGCTTATAGGGATCAAAAACGTGTTGAGTTATAAATGACGCGTATACGCCGAATTTAAATGTTTCATCATTCCTACTGACATATCCGAGAACTCGAGCGTTGTACGTAGTTATATAGGCCAGTAAAGGATACATATTTACAGTAGCCCAGTATATATGTATGTAAGTACGTTTATATGTATGTATGTATGATGGGGTGACATTCACTGAGACCTAAAAGATCTATTGTGTCCCCTTACTTCTACTTAGTTCCCGAGGAATTTTAGGATATCTGCAGACTTCAACTTAGGTAAATGTCCCTCTTCTATCTAATAATCTCCTAGGTACTGTGCCCTAGGAATCTGAATTTCTGTGCAATCCTCAAGAATGTGGATGGAGGTTTCTTCTTCCAAACCACAGAATCTACATTCTTCTTCCTCCACTATTTTGAGCTTTTTCAAGTGCCTCTTCCGGCGGCAATGTCCCGTTAGGATCCCCCTGTTGAAACTCTTAGTGCAGTTTTACTTTGACTTATGCATTAATTTGATCTCAACCGGTTGTCACCCATCAGAATCTTTGATTCTCTAAGCCCTACTAGATATTTCCAATGGTCAGATCTCTTTTCTTCGGCTTTGCCTATTTCTTCCAATACCTATTACATTGGGGCTGATACCGCAAAAGGGCTCCGGCCCCCAAAAGGGTCTTTCAGTCCCCCTTTTTGCTAGTCCATCTGTTATTTCATTTCCTTCTATTTCAGTGTGTCCTGGAATCCACAGTAAAGTAACTATATTGTTCTCGTCTAGTTCATTGAGTATGCCTAGGCATTCCCACATAACCCAAAGATCACCCAAACCTTAAGATAGGTAATATTCATTACGGTTGTCTGATACCACGTCATTGACGTTTATTTGCGCGTGGGAAATTTGAATATTGAACAGTACCATATGTAAAAATGACGGGATTGTTCACTGTGAAACAATTGTTATGTCACTAGAGCCGCTTGACTATCCGACATTATAATAATCTTTTGCCTTCTATACCCTTTGTCAATTTTGAGCGTATGGCGTGCATTTCCACTTGAAAGATACTTGGGGTAATTCCCAAGCTTTCAGAGTGTTTGGTTCCAGGCCCCTACACTCCTATCCCAGTTCCTTCTATTGATTTTGAGCCGTCTGTGTACCATTTATTAGCATTCTTTCCAAGTCTGGTAATCTTCCATTCATTCATTCGATTGGGTTGTGCTCAGCAGCCCAGGAACTTGAACTAAATCTTTGTACCATTTCCCATACTATCTACTTCCATTCCAAAAGCCACTAGTTTGACTGGAGTGATTTTCAGTAGTTTTAAAGGTTGTATTATTTCCTCTCCAAAGTGTTTCCGTCCATAGCTCTCGCAGAAGCAGAGTATGTGAGTAGGTGTTTCATCGTAGAGTTCACATTTCCTGTACATAGATTCATTGGCTTTGCCCATTTTGTGCAGATATTTCCTCAGGGTGCATTATCCAGTCATCAGGTCGGTAACTGTCTTCAAATGTCTCTTACTCATTTTCAATAGCTTGGTTGACAGTTGATTGTCTACCTTGTTCAGTAAACTCTTTCGAGGTGCCCTTGTGTCGACATCCATTTGAGTTGGTGTTCCCTATCTAGCTAGTTCCCGATTTCCCCTCTTATGCAGTCTTTTGTGATTCCACAAAACGGTTCCGGACCTATGACGTATCCTTTAGAACCTTCTTTAGCTAACTCGTCAGCTATTTCATTACCTGCAATCCCCTCATGTGCCGGCACTCATATTAGAGACACTTTGTTGTCTCTTCCCAGGCTGTTAACGGATTCTTTACAGTTTTTTACCAGTCTAGACCTAGTTGTTGGATTACTGATAGCTTTAAGCAGAGCCTAGCTGTCAGTGAATATTTTTATTTTTTGTCCGGTATATCCTCTTCTGATGTTTTCATGTTCATTGCCCCGGTAATACCAAGAAGGGTTTGTCTTTGGATTGCAGTTAATATATTCAGAGCAGAGGACACTTCTGCCCTCTTCCACCAGATAATTGGTCCATAGGTTGGCCTTATCAGAGTTGTGTAAAGCCAGTGAACCACCTCAGGTCGTATTCCCCAGGTTTTGCCCATGCCCATAACTCTTCTGCAAGGCCAGAAAAGCCTAGTCGCACGGGTAGTCATTTTTTCTATGTGTGTCTTCCAATTCAGTTTGGAATCCAGGGTCAGTCCCAGATATTTAACTTCTTTTGAGATTTCTAGTTCTTCTCCGAACATCAGTATTCTACCCTGCGGGATAACTTTTCTATTCGTGAAAGCAACTAGTTTGGTTTTTTTGGTTAACTGAAAGGTCCTCTCTAAGGCACCAGTCCTCCACAATTCATAGTGGTTCTTGTAGGACACTCATAACTACCTCTGGGAATTTCCCATTGGTGACAATCACTATGTCGTCCGTAAAGCCGTGCGTCCATATGCCTTGATCATTTAACCTGAAAATCAAGTCATCCACAATTAGGTTCCATAAAAGTGTTGAAAGTACTTCTCCTTGAGGTCATCCTTTAGTTGTGCTAATGGTGTAGGTTTTGTAACAGGCATATGTGTTGTTATTCTCTTATGCTCGAGGGATCTTATCCATTTGCATGTGGTGTTGTTAAACCCTCTGTTTATTGAGGACATCGATGTGTTGTCAAAAGCAGCTTCGATGTCTTGAAATGCTGCGAGGGCTACTTCTTTATGATTCAGACTCCTTTCGAGACCTGAGACGAAATTATGCAGGGCAGCTTCGCCTGATTTTACTGCTTGACAAGCCCATTGTTGTCTATGTAGAGGGATGCTCTTAAGGACTCCCTCTTGCAAATACATTTATAAAACTTTTTACGATGTCAGACTGATCGGTCGGTAGGATTTAGCTTGGGTGTACGTTTCTTTTCCTGGTTGTGTATTCTCGAATATTCCATCAGGTTCTCTATGCTAGTCCCCGGTAGAGGTTCTTCTGAATCGATGGGAAGATACTGAGACACTATTGCTGTCTCTAGTAATACCCCATCTTTTTCGAGTTTAATCTTAGCTTAGCCATGTCACCCGTGCATAGTTCCATAATCGGCATCAAGTTGTATTCGGATTTATAGCAAATACAAGCTCTTATTTTAGTACAATCGGTTCCCATCAACAGTCCCATTTCCCTAATATTAAGCCCCAGTATCTTACCTTGCTCTTGAATTAGAACGAGGTCTATGTTTTCAGCCACCACTCTTTGATGTAGAACAGAGGTGGCTGTCTTTCTGTGCTGCAAGTTAACTTGTTGCAATTATGGTTCAGGTACTCATCAGTCCCTGTTTCCTTGTCGGTCGAGTTTTCCAGGGTTTTAAAACTGGCCCGCTGGAATAGATAATACGTTTGAGCCCACACCAGTCCTTTCATGGACCTCTCATCAATCCGGAGACTCACATGTAGTCCCTGTCGGATGATTTGGAGCCGAAGATTATCCAGCGATGAACCTTCAGCACTGGATTCAGTTTCTTGAGCCTCTTCAACACCACTTTCAGATCCTATTTCTTAGTCTCCGGAAGTAGGGCTAGGACTCGTTGCTGCTTTGGAAGTTCATCACTCTTGATGAGCTTCCAGTTGGTTTTTTGTGACAAATAGTCCCTCGTTATAATGATGGACTGTTCATTGTCACAGATTAGCCCATGGTAGCCGTCCATGTATCGACTGCCTTCAAACCTAGGCGCCTTCTGCACCTCGTCGATCATGTTTGTTAGGTTCTCTTTGATATTCCCTACTTGCTCTTCAGAGACAACTGTCTCTGGGAAATTTTTTAGGACCACAGCTGCCACGCTGTATTTAATTCCAGTTTTATTACCGGTACCAGTGGTACGTTTGGCCCTGCTATCTTTATTTTCCTCAGTAGTGCTCCTGGCTGACACAGTTCGCTTAACGCCCTTTGTCTGCTGGTTAACACCCTGTTTTGATGTTGAGGGAGTCGGTAGCACCACATTCTTGGTGACAATTCCTCGTTCCCTCATTTTTTCAGCTGAAAGTTTCCCATACGAAACTTTTCGTTCCACGGTATTCGCTATAACGTCTCCTGGTGGCGTGATTGATTGATTGATTGGATCAGCACACCAGTCAAAGTATTGATGTACTCGGCACCTCAGCCTTAAGGCTTTTTGTGCTCTTGGTTGTGCCGTTTATGTGAAGAGACCAGCAGCCTCCTGGTGGCGTGGTTTTGTTCAGAGGTATCTGACTGCGTTTGAGACACTTCTGTCTCCATCGATGCCGGATTATCCAAATCTGTTTTACTAGGAGTCCCTACAGGCTCCGTAATAATTTTTTTTCTCAGCTGGTCCATAATTAATTCCACGAGTATAGGAGAAAGGAAGTCAATACCTGCAGAGCTCCTTATACAGGTACAAGGCTAAATGTGACGGGGTGCGCCAAGTGCCCAGAGGTTAGTGGTCTTAAGGCCGAACAACCCACAGCCATCCATCCTATCAGCGACCATTTAACCTTAGGATTTGGGAGGTTTTTATAGTGGTCCTCATCCACTTAGGCCAGGCAATTAAGCCAAGTCTCCAGATTCACATAGTTGGGCATACCCCTCACAGGCAAGGGGTGTCGTTGCTTTGCTATTTAGTTTATAGCCATCATCCCTCCTTATTTACCAATAGACCAGTTCTTTCATTTGTATGATGTCCCTAGCCTGCTCCTAACCGCAGACTGGGGACGCTCCCGTTAGGTAGCTCAACTCATCACCCTCCTATGTAGCAGGGCAATGCACAGAAAGTTGAAATCTTGGACAAGCCGTAGCAAGTCGTCGAAAACTTAATCAACACGGGAGGTAACGGTATTTGTCTCCCATTCCTTCTTGTTGCTTAATTCCGTAACGAGCTTCTTTGAAAAGTTATACCTTTTCATCTTACCATCTTGTGGCATGTTCCAGGTTTTGTGATTTCTAATAAGTGAGGAGGTGTCAGCCCTGACAAATGAGGTTGAATTAAATAGCTGTTTAAAAACTGTACTGTCCATAGATATATACGGGGAAGTTTTGGCTTACATTCACAGAAAATAGGTACTGTTAACCGAGTATATTCAATGTTGAAAATAATTTCACAAAAAATTTGATACCATTGTTCCTAATTATAAATCTTCTGTATATTTTGACCTATTCCTAAGTGGTAGCTTAGCGGCCGTAGTTGAAGTTCTGTGAAAATAGTTATGCAAATGCTTACGTTTTTATAAAGGTAATTATGGTGCTGCTTTTATAGATAACACTTATCTATCCAATAGTACACGGAAATTAGCAAAATTAGAAGAAACAATTTATAATAAGCTGATTTTTCCTGAGTTGGCAGTTAATGGGGGTAGCAATACAGGATCGAAAAGTTCCCACCCCTAACTGGTAAGCTTCACCCCTATTGTGACACCGCGTCGGTTTTTCTAAAATACCTTGAAAATATGATATTCTACGGCAAAAACAGAGGTATGGAATAATGTTCAGAATTCAGAATACTAAGGGCTTTTACGTTAACCGGCCGCAAACGTAGGGGTAGGTACCAAAAACACTTTTGGTGGGCAACACAATATTTCTCCAGCCTTAGTGATATTCTCTTTTGTAGTATTTGGCTTAAGCAACTTCTTATATTGATATAGTTTCATAAGTATCAAAAATACTCATTAGTAGTTCCTGAACCAAACTCGTTTCCACACCACCCAGGAGGTAGAGTTTGCCGGCGCGTTTTTTTCTTATGTGGTCTCCCCTTGAGGCCTAATCCACTAAAGTCATTTATTCTTGCTCGAATTCAAAATCGTTGGTACGTTCCGCATTAGAGCATCCTTGTCCATGACAGTTCATACACATAACCGAACATTTTAAACCAACCTTGAAACAATCACATCGCTTTCCGCAGCCCATTTTGCAGGCACACGATATTAGTTTTAAGATTGATGAAGGAGATGGTGCCTCAGTAATCAAAACAGGTATTAAAATATCACCTGATCTCTTCCATCCCCATTCTTCTGGCTGTAAAACATTACCACGCCAAGCCTGGATGTTGTTGCAAAGCTGCAAAGGTCGGGAGTAGTTTTGCCAAAGTAACCGTGTGCGGTTTGCAAGGTTACTTAATCATTTTTCTTTAGTGTCCGTAATTGGCGTATTTTCTTCAAAATCACTTTAGGACATCTTCTTTTTAAAATTCTCTGTTGGCGTTCGATACTTTTTGTACTGGTTGGATTATTACTGTAACCATCGAAAACAATTGTAACTTTTTCGCCATAATGCCTTCTAACAAAATTGACGAATGCTTCGTAAATATCCTTAAATGTGCTTTGACTTTACATTGTATTTCGATGCGTAAGGCATTCTTTATTAGCTACCTGTGATTTGAAGGATTATCGGGTTGCGTTGTATTTAGTTATGTACCGTGTTTAATATAACGACATTTTGATTTTTGTTTAACCCTACAGTTTACGCTTTAATGGCAAAAAAACTAATAAAAATACCGAAAAATGTCATATGACCTTTTTCATAGAAAATTTTGCGATCAACATTTTTGTGTACTTATGTTTTTTCCGTAACATGGAGCGTTTAAAAGATATTGCAAAAAAAACAGGAGGTGAAAGGGGGATGAAGCTTACCCCTTTGGGGTGGGAACTTTTTGGATATGTATTCCTACACACAAAAGCTAACTACCCTGAAAATTTCAGCTTATTATAAATTTTTTCTTCTATTCTCCAAAAATTTGGCCAATTTCCGTGTATTACAAACTAACTGTGAGAATTTGCACTATTCCAATATTTCTTTCCAAATAATACTTTTTCACCCTAATAAATACGAATTTAAAATCTAAAATACGTTAAGTTGAAGCACATTTGATAATCATAAAATGATTTAAGTAATTTTGGATGAAATCTGAATGCATCTTGTTAACAAAATAATCATATCAAATGCACATCAGGAAATTTGCCGTCGTTGGAGTTTCGATTTTTAAAAACCATTTTGGTAGACCTGGTCTATCTGTTTTCATTGAAATAGTGATATTATCTCACGTTTTCCAGTTACACACTTGCATATATTTACTTACCAACCTGTAGTTTAAAAGCCATAGCCTAGCCCTGAAAACAAAACTAGCCTCTTATGCCTTAGGTGCATTTCATTCTGCTTTATAATGTAAAGACATGTATCTTGAACACAAACGAGAAATAGAAAGGAAATTAGCAGTTGAAGAGGCGCTTGTAGAAAAATAATATCGTAGCTTGCCAGCCCGAGATACCGGTTTGATATGTCTTCAGCTAAATTCTTCTGTCAATACCAATAAAATAAGTATTGCTTTGCACGCTGCTTACTTAAGTAATGGTTAGACAACTTGTTTTGATAGACTATAGATAGCTTTTTCACTTATATGGTCTCCTTCCCAACTATTTTCAGTTCTAGTCATATTTATCACCTACCGAAAATATGCATCCAATGTATTCTCTAAATTTCTTTCTGTAAGGTGATGGAATGGCAGGCAGTTACAGTTTCATTATATCAGCTCAGTGGCTGTGGTCAACATACATTTTCTCCACATATAAATCTTTATTCATCATCAATTGAATTACATTAGTGCATAATTTGAGAAAACTATTTATATTATGCTTGCATAATTAATAACGCGACAATGTCGCTTTGTCGGTAATCTGGCTCCATTTTTCCAAGCTGCATCTATACCTCTCTCATTATGGCTCCTTGCAATAAAATAATAACCGTTTGTTCTGGTGATCTTTGAGCTATAATAAATTCAGTCGAACGTGGCAGCTAACATTCCCTCAGAGGTTTTGTTTTTTACCCCTGAAAAGGTATTGGAAAACATGGTCACATAATTGAGGAATCTGAGCTACTCTAATTAAAATTTGTTGTTAAAATGGGTACATGTAATTTTATTCCCATATTAGGAAGGGTCAGAAAAAATTAGTACATTTTCAGTTTTATTATTAATAGGACAATGTTATTGAATGTTGATCCTTCGTGTTAAATATATATAGTCAAAACATTTACTAATTGTAACTATGTATTCCAGATTGTGAATGAATAGGGGTAGTCAATAAAAAAAAATTGAGTTCACTGGTCTCTATTAGTAATTTGGTTCCCGGAAATCCCATTTAGTTTTTATAATTGGTTATCATAGACAGAGTATTTACAGCATGAAGCTTCCACAAAAACTATTAACTAAAACACAGAAAGAAAGTTTGGATCGAGACATTCTAATGTAATAATCTTCGCAGGTGATTCGGACACGTCCTCTACAGCTTTCCATTGGCAGGAAAAATTAACGACAACTGCATCATGAAAATGTGACTTTCATCATATTCGCTCAAAGTAAGAACAAATGATTTACATTTTCTGTTTGTATATGTCCATCGCCCGTCACTACTTTTCAGGACCTTTTGAAAACAATACTTATAGTAATTGATAACTAATAACTGTTTTTCTCGTCCATTCAAAATTATTTTTCATTTTAACAAAATTTTCAAGGAAAATGAATGATCAAGCACAATTCAAAACACAACTGAACGTCACAGATGAAGTACTACTCGAAATAAAAGTAGAATTCGTAGAACAGGCACGTATAATTACTTTGCAATAAATTACAATAAAATAAACAGGAATTTCGCAAGTAGTGCATCTAATACAGCAATGTCCGGGTATCGAATTACCAATGGCCTTTTTGTGACTGGGAACCAAATTACATTGTTATTGCCAGGCATCTTAAATTTATATCTAATCTACTACCTGACGGAACCAAATTACCAGCAGCCGTTAAAATATTAAAATTATATAGTTTGTCTCAAAGTACATCGTCTTAGCATTTGCCGGAAATCATCTAAATACGACCATTTGACCTTCTTAAAAAAATTTTACCTGAAATGAAACCCAAGAACAGTCGAGTGACAAGGCAAGGGCGGGCCATCAGGTTTGTATCGAGTGTATGATGGCTGCATTGAATTCATTTGGTAGTATTAACTATTCCGTTTTAGCGTGCGTTTTCAAAGAGCTTTCTATACGAGTATTATAAGTTATCATTAGTTTTTTTCGCAATGTTGCGTCGAAAACACTTGTCATTAGAAGCAAAGCAAATTGTGAAAAACGTGTATGATCGTTTTATAAGTAGAGGATTCATTAAACAAGAAGCTTTAAAAGGAACCTGCTTATTTACAAAGACACCAATATCCTATATAAAGGATATTATTTTCAGTGAAAAATTGAGTGTAATGGATAACGCAAGCTACCACAGCCGAATACTACAAAAAGCACCAAACTCATCAAGTAGAAAGACGGAAATTGAAGAATATTTGTTACAAAATGATATTTATTTTGAACCTGATACAAGAAGGAACAACTTTTGGAGGTGTTAAAATTATATGCTATTAAAAAACAATATGCATGTGACAGTTTAGCTGAGAAACAGTGACATACTGTGCTACGCCTTCCTCCATATACCATTGTATAGAATAATATTAAACCATACTAATAAAGTTGGATATTGTTTTTGTACCTGGTTATAGTTTATTTAACTTAATAGTATTTAATAATCTCTCATTTAGGAGGAAAAAGAAAAAAAGTTTAGAGAAATGGTCTTCACATATTAAATAAAAAACAAAGGATGTATGATAAAAATACAATTTGATCCTGTTTAAAATAATTTTAAATAGTCCGCCACTGGCGATCTCTTCTACAGCAGCTATTGGCTATATGATTTATTGTAAATGGGCCCATTAATTCTATGATTACCGGCAAAAGCCAAGACGATATACTTTGAGACAAACATACACCAGTTCATACCTCGTTAACTCCTTTGTACAACCCCACTCGCGCTCTCTCATTCACCTTCATTTATAATATACACTGTGTCCGTAAAGTATGGAACATATTGATTTTTAGCTAAACAGGCCATTTTAAGAAATAATCCTGAAACACGTCGATTTTTGATTTTAATTTACCGTATTTTAAAATAATATTCTAATATACAGGGTGAATTACTTTCGAGTAATGACGTCACCGTAATTTTTTTTAAATGGAACTGAGCTGATTCCAAAAATGTATCACATGTTGATTTAAATTGGTACAGGATGCACAAAAATACAATAGTTTTGTGTATAGTCTAATCTATGGTTATTAATTTATTTAATGTGCATATGTACAAGTTTATAAAATTTCCTAAGTCATTGAATCTTGTTATCAATTCTACTTCTGATGCATATTTATTTCTGTTTTGGCTAACTATAGTAGGTAGTCAATTTGTCTTCTTGCGTTTCCGTGATTGGGTCTTCTGAAGCTCTTCTATCGAAGCTGCTACTTGGGAGTGATCAAGTTAGTTTTTTATTTGAAGTGCGATTGATTTCTTTGTACCTACGTCTTTACTTTTTTTAGGAATAGATGTGTATGAGATTATTTGATTCAAATTGCCTTGATAATAAAACGGGGTCGAATTACATTTCTAAAATTCTTGGATTTTCAATTCAGTTTAGAAACTATTGATATAAAAACATTATCAGATCTTTTTCCCTCCGAGTTTTCAACGAAAAAATGCACAACAAAAGTTGAAGAATTTATCGACAGTGAAAGTTGAGCAGGTAGGGAATGTCAGATTTTGGTATTTTGTTACATAATGGAAGAGGTTACGAAGATGGTGAGTAAACAAATACGTATACAGTTCCACAAATCAACAAACAATCTTTTCAGGGGCGTTTGGAAAATATCCTGCTCAAATTTAGATGATACGTCAAATAGGGAATGTCAGTATACAGGGAGATGAATTGTTAGAAATATTTAATTTCATACTTATTTCCATTTAAAAATCCTACCTTTAGTTTATTATTGAATTTGGAGCAATAAATCTTATTACAGTTTCCTGTAATATTGTCGTATTTAATAGAGTGAATGTATCAACAGATGTATGTATGTATCAACACTCTATGAATTTTTGGAAAAATAATATTTTTCAAAAACAGTGGCCGTTCAACTAAGGAGCAACAACTACTTCCCGTGCATATGCACCGCCGGATATTGAATTACACCCCAAAGTCAAACGGGGTTGGTATATCTACAAGATATTTTAAAACCCACCTTTCTGGTTTGCAATTAGAAGGGACAACACAACTTGTAGACCGGTTTCGGCGTATTTGCGCCTCATCAGTACAAGGTATGTGGTGCCCGTCCGAGAATCTCTAATCCCGGACTGAAGAGTTGGTTGGTTTTAAAATATCTTGTAGATATACCAACCCCGTTTGACTTTGGGGTGTAATTCAATATCCGGCGGTGCATATGCACGGGAAGTAGTTGTTGCTCCTTAGTTGAACGGCCACTGTTTTTGAAAAATATTATTTTTCAAAAAATTCATAGAGTGTTGAATATTTATAATGATTCCTTTCGACATCTGTTGATACATTCACTCTATTAAATACGACAATATTACAGGAAACTGTAATAAGATTTATTGTTTCAAGCCTACGTGGCTTGTTGTCAAAAATTCAAGGTTTTTGGTTTGCGATTGGAAGTGAAGAGGTCGCTACCGTCACAATATTTACATTTCCGTTACTGGAAGACATGTATTGATTGTGATTGAAGTGTACTCTTCAGTCCGGGATTAGAGATTCTCGGACGGACACCACATACCTTGTACTGATGAGGCGCAAATACGCCGAAACCGGTCTACAAGTTGTGTTGTCCCTTCTAATTGCAAACCAGAAAGGTTGGTTTTAAAATATCTTGTAGATATACCAACCCCGTTTGACTTTGGGGTGTAATTCAATATCCGGTAGTGCATATGCACGGGAAGTAGTTGTTGCTCCTTAGTTGAACGGCCACTGTTCACTGTGAAATATGGAATAGTTTCACAAAGAATATTGCTCATGTTCTTAAATAGATCTTCTTTTCTTTACCAAAACGCGACATTTTAATTTTGTATCTGATGTGGTACATAACAGATAAAACGCGACTACAAGCGACTTTGCTTTTGAACTCAAAACACATACCTACTGACTTTGAAACGTCAAAAATACACAAAATGTTACTTTTTGTGTATTTTCAACCGATGATATCAAATCCGCAAAAAAAATAATTCGCAATTCGCTGTTGTGAGACAAAGCCTTAACAACGGCCTACTATGATGTCCGTTACATGGATAATAATATGTCACCTAAGTATGTCATCAATTTAATTTTTATTTTAAAAAAGTTTTGGTATAAAATTTTCTTACCGAATCTCCCTAGAGCATGAATTAATATTCCGGAAATTTTCCTCAGTTGCGAGTTTTTTAAGAAAATTCACACTTCGAGAAAATTTCCGGAAATAATTCGTGCTCTAGGGAGATTATAAGTGAATATTTTGTACTGTGAAAATTTTATTTGCCACCTCAACCTCAAGCCTCTTTAAACTAGACGAAAGCAGTGACCAGCATATTCTGTCGATTTTACAAAGTTCAAATAAGTAGCAGCTATCTTAGCATTTTTCTGAATTGATGAGTTCCTATCACTTGTCTGCAACCCTTTCTGCTTTGGTATTTAAAGAAAAATCGGCCAATGTTCATATTTTCTGTTCTTAATGAAACATTCTTTCGATAAACATTCAAGTACATCTGATTAATTACAAATAATCTTGGTTTGTTGGTCATCGAATCAGGTATGCTAATTAAAAGCTTATATTCTAGGTCTTCTACATCGTGTAGAGTCATTTGAACTCCACTCCACTCTACAGGCTCCAGAAATACCAAATATTAAAGACACCTAAAGAATAAATAAATGTGTTATTTAAAACACTATTCTTCCTGTCAGTTGCTCGTTTGAGCCACGTTTATATAGCTACTGTTTCTGGTCTATTTTTGGATATTTCAGCTTTTCTGCAGCATCTAGAAAATATATAACCACATAATCTTATTTTCATTGATGCATTTTCATAATTATAATTGAAAAATATGGAATACGCTTCAGAAGATTTATTACATAGAATACTATACTATTAATCTTATTTATATACACACTTACGATGTGTTTAAGACGTATTTAGGATGTAAGAATCAGATATCTTTAAAACGTCTTAAGAAAAACATCTTTAAGGCGTCTTATTCAGGGACTAAGACGTTCAGACTAAGATAGGGTATAAAACGAACGTCTTGAAGATGTCTTGTGCTATCTGGGAAATTATGATGTATAAAAAAATGTTTCATGATAAACTTCTATTCTTAATAAGCACCCAAATGGTGGAAAATGCTGTATGTATGCAATAAATTAGCACAGTATTTTTCACAATTATATAATATATTATATTCGATATACTGCAAATACAATACTGATAATATACTTTTAAAACTTTTCTATTGACAAAGTTAAATAGAGTACAGTCGGCAGAAGCAAACATGAGCCCTGGGTGGGCGTGTTCATGTCGCTGTAGTTGTATTTTTGTAGTAACAATCGAGATTTTGAATCGATAACCAAATATCGATACCATAAGTGTTAACTGTCAAGAGTGTCAAGAGATATGTAAACAAAGTCAAACTTGCTAAGAATTTAACTCTAAATATTAATAAAACAATTTATATTGGACCAAAAATAAAACTACCATCTGCCCTAAATGTCTATATTTTCAAATTTCATGTAAAAATCGGATAATTATCCTCGCATTGACCACACTGATACAGACACTAAAATTGATGTATGTTGATAAAATCACTCGGTCATATTATTTCGATTATATTAACAATTACTAATGTACAATCGTTAACATTAGCTCCGGATTGGCTCGTTGCGATGACCTTTCTTTTAGTTCGCATGTTTTCCGGGTCTCATGTTTGCTTCTGTTAACTGTAAAAGTCTATGAATTTTTTGTTTAGTTGTCACATTTGGATGCCACCTATTGGGTTTTTTTGGATTTATCAGAATATGTTTTCTGTTGAGTCTTTGTGAATTGACTTTATTTGGACGGTTGAAAATATAGTAGTTTTCAATGTTTAAAAATACTCATTATTTTTAATTCACAATATTTTATAAGTTTTACAGAAAACTTAGACCCTACCGGTTTCGATGTTTATACATCATTTTCAAGGGGTGGAATGAAAACATTGTTTATTATGTAACTAAGAAAATGAAAGGAAGACTTTTAGGGTAGGATAGTAATAGGTATCATATAGATAGTGAAATTAAATAAAGTAAACAAGTGTATTATTAGCTAAGTTAAAAGGTGTATATAAGTACATATTTTCGCGAAGAGCAGAATTTGGAAAAGATAGGTGGAAACACATTAAAATATATCGGTCAAACAGTCTAACAAAGGAGATTGTAAGTATCTATTTGCTCATTTACAAGAGTATACTGAGGATCATTGGAGTACCTCCTTATCTCTAAAGACTCTAAAAAGTTAAGTTTAGTATAATTCTGACAGTCATGTAGTAACTGTATTTGATTGTTCAAATTTGGTTTGTGGTTTTGTTCTAACAAATGTTTTGCGTAATTTGATCTGTCAGAGTGCTTGTTTCTGTAGGCTCCAAGATGCTCACTATACCTTATATTAAGATTTCTTCTTGTTTGACCAATATATACTGCATCACATTCAGAGCAGTTGATTTTATAGACACCAGATTTCTCTTTAACATTACTTAAAATTGAACCAAAGTTCTTATATGTTTTAAACGCTGCGTTAGATGTTGGAATAGCATTTGAAACAATTTCTGAAATTTTATTTGAAATTTCTCCTAAATAAGTTAAACAGAAATAATTTGAATTGTCTGCAAGTTTTTTTGGATAGATCAAATCTATTGCCATTTTGTAACGTTTTCTTTTTATTATTGAATTTGGTATGTATATCCATTAGTTATTGCTATTTGTTTAATAATATTTATTTCTTGCATGAAGTCTGCTTGATGCATTGGAACCGAAAGAGCTCTGTGTACCATAAGCTGAAATTTTATGTGAAAAAGGGTGATGGGAGCTTGATGGTATAGTCATATCAGTATGTGTTGGTTTTCTGTATATGTTATAATTTAGTTTGTTATTTACACGTTTTATTGTTAGATCTAAAAAGTTTATGTAAGAGTTTTGTTCGATTTCAAGTGTAAATTTAATTTTAGGATGAATACTATTAATAAATGTAAGCAGCATATCTAATTGTCTGTTGGTTCCTAAGAAGTTAGCAATTACATCGTCAACATATATATACCAAAAGATAATATTTCTTGAAAATTGGGAATTTAAAATTTTTTGTTCAATATTGTCCATAAAAATATCTGCTAGCAAGGGAGATATAGGGCGGCCCATTGGTCATCAATAATTTTGTAAAAAGAATTTGTTATCAAAATAGAAATAATTCTGTTCTATACACAACTGAAACAAATTTAAAATATCTGTTATTTTACAGTGGTGTACATTTTTATTTATTAGGAATTCATTCATAAGTTGTAAACATTCTCTAGGACGAATATTTGAGAACATATTCGTTACATCAAATTATACTAGTTTTGAATTTTGAGGAATATTATAATTTTGTAATTTTTTAATTAGATCTATTGAATTCTGAATGGTAGTTTTTGGTGAAAAATCCTAAGTTTTGAATATTGAATTTAATTCTCTTGATAGTTTATAATTTGGTACATTTATATAAGAAACTACAGGTCTAATAGGTTTCAATTTTTTATGTAACTTAATAGTACCGTATAGTTTAGGTGGTTGAGGGTTGTTTTCTACTAATTTTAATTTGTCGAATGGAGTAAATATTGAGTTTCATATAAATACTAAATCTAAAACAATTTTAATTCATGCTTCATTTTCGTTACTTTGATACCTTATGAACATCTTTTGCATACGTTTTTTGGAAACCCAACTCCTTAACATTTCTTGAACTCATTGAGATTATAAGATTATTAAGGGACTACATGAATTTGGATCAAAAATATCTTTTCTGGTCTTTTCCAGTCATCAATAGTACAGTTTGCATAAGCTTGAGTAAACCGCAATTTACAGCTCTATGTTCCCTGATGAGCAGTATGGGCTTCTTTCTTTAAAACTTTTGCTAAAGCTTTGATGAACTTGGAATCAGTTAATCGTCTGGTCCTTTAGGCAAATTGTCTGAGAAGTCGATAATCCCTAGAATTTGTAGACCTTTTATGACCTTGTCCTCTTGCTCTAGTGAACGTCCCAGAGCTACTGCGTTCGTTGGTTCATGTACACTTAAACTGCCTTGACGATTCATCTGTTGAACTGTAGAACAATGGCAATAGAATTTTCCAAATTCTTTAATATTTTTTAAGTACCTAGTCATTTAAACAAGTGGCCAAACCAAACATATTACGAACAAATACTAAAAGAACAAAGTTTCAAAACGTATATTGCATTGCGGTGGCGTTCCATTTCTGATTACACTTTGTGCTACAAATACTTGGTTGGTTAAAAGGGTGGGCGACGTGATATTCGTTACAATTTTATTACGGGGACCGGTGGAGATCTGAGGTATATTCTAAGAGTGCCTTAATTTCGTCACACAGAGCTTTCTTTCGTAAGATCAGAAAAGATGGGTGCAAGTTGAACATTGTGGCTAATTGAACAGTTATTGCTTATGAAGACTAGACAGTGGCATGTAGAATTATATTTTTTGACTTCCTTGTACTAACAAGCAACAGTTAGATTTGATTTGATGGGGTTGCTGATTGGCCTATTCCCCTTCCACCTTTTCAGATTTATTGTGATCCTCTGAATCTAGATTATATTTTCCAAACCGACTCTTCTTATGTAGCCAATCAGCATTGAGACTAAACTTTTGATGTAGTTTCTTGCTGGTGGTTTTTCATCACCTAGTACAAGAAACCGCACATTCGCCATACTAGTCGCACTGGCATAAGATGGGATCTGCAGTTTTCTCCTCCAGATAACATGATCTGCACATGGCTTCGTTTGTAAATCCCATTAGCTTTGCGTGTCTGTTAACATATCTACCATAACTTTGACAGTTCTCCTATCTTTGCTTTTCAAGTCGGCAGATAATTTTAGCGAATGTCATTTAATAAATTGTTTCGCATATCTCTATACTGTTGTGATCATGTTTATTGTTGATTTTGCAACGCGATGTTCCAGTGTGCTCAGTTCAATATTGGCAAAGGATATAGAAGGCAAAAGATTATCATAATGTCGGATAGTCAAGCAGCCATTAAAGCACTGAGCTCTTGTGTAATCAGTTCCAAAATGGTGTGGGAATGTCTAGGCATACTCAATGAACTAGGCGAGAACAATATAGTAACCTTACTGTGGATTCCAGGACACACTGGAATATAAAGAAATTAAATAGTGAATCTAGTAGGGCTTAGACAATCAAAGATTTTGATGGGTGGCTACAACCCGTTGAGATCAAAGGAATGCATAAGTCAAAGTAAAACTGCACTAAGAGTTTTAACAGGGATCCTAACGGGACATTGCCGCCTGAACGGGCACCTGAAAAAGCTCAAAATAGTGGAGGAAGAAGAATGTAGATTCTGTGGCGTGGAAGAAGAAACCTCCATCCACATATTTGCGAATTGCATCGCAATACGGAGTCCTAGGGCACAGCACCTAGGAGATTATTGGATGGAAGAGGGACATTTACCTAAGTTGAAGCCTGCAGGTATCCTACAATTCCTTAGGGAAATAGGACTAAAGGAGCTACTAGTCTCTGAGACGTTTCTCAGGAACTAAGTAGAAGTAAGGGGGCACAATAGATCTTTTAGATCTCAGAGAATGTTACCCCATCATACATAAACATACATATACAGATCTAGTTTTGCCTTGTACAAAAATGTGTAGTGGTGGTAGATTCAACAGGACATTTTAATTTTAATTTACTTCTGGAGTGATGATATTGTTTTTCAATGGCACCCTTTGGGATCACCAAAAATGTAGCATGTTCACTGATTATTTTATCTTCTCCAAGGCAGTCTGTAAAAGGAGAAATATTTTCAATTACGTATGTGATATAATAATGTAAAACTTCGTAGAAGAGAACATCAATAGGTTTTTTGTCTCATTCTCAGCAATAATTTTCATGAATCTGAATTTTTATTCTATCAAAGATCGAAACTTTTCTATTCAGTTATTAGTAATATGCTGCATGGTTCCTAATTTTTCTACTTTGCTGTATGTTGCGGAAATGTTTATACATTTTCATGACTGTCCATTTTTCAATCATATAATAAGATAGTTCTCCTGGACTCTTTTTTATCAAGTAAATTAAATGTTTTGTTATTTATTATTTTAATTTTTGATACTTTAAATGGTGTAGGTATGTTCATTTATTCGATTATTGAAACTAAACTTTTTTCGTGCAATCGCACGCGAAGTCAGTATTTCGCGTTCTCAGCACAGTCCGCGAAATTTAATTTCGCGGCCGTTACCCATTGATTGATTGATTGATTGGATCAGCACACCAGTCAAAGGATTGATGTCCTCGGCACCTCAGCCTTAAGGCTTTTTGTGCTCTTGGTTGTGCCGTTTATGTGAAGAGACCAGCAGCCCTTATCAGGCTCAGCAGACTTTTCACTAGGTTCTTCTTGGAGAAATCCTCCCTTGGAAATTCTAGTCCTAGGAGTCTATATCTCCAGTGAGATAGTGCTTCACAATCAAAGATAATGTGAGAGGCTGTTTCCTCCTCTTCCATGCACAACCGACAAATAGGTTCCTCCCTATATATGCCGATTGTATGCATGTGCTTCCTTAGAGTGCAGTGTCCAGTGAGTAAACCCGTCACTATCCTTATTTGGGCCCTGCTAAGGTTTAGTATATCATTGGTCAGCTTCTCCGAGGGTTTTTTAACCAGGAGTTTGCTGTGTTCCTGTTTTGGCACGTGTCTCCAGTACGACTGGTGTTTAGTTTGAGTCCACCGAGATATACAACCACGTGCAGCAGTTTTGGATATCCCAAATACTGGTTCAGGACCAGTGAATGCTGTCTCGGACCCCAGCTTTGCTAGGTTGTCCGCCTTTTCATTTCCTACAATGCCCTTATGCCCTGGGACCCACTTAAGAGTAACTCTATTATGGTTAGCCAGGGTTTTAAGTTTCTGTAGACAATCCCAGACCAGTCTAGATCTGATCTGAGGACATGCTAAAGCTTTTAATGCTGCCTGACTATCAGAGAGTATTAGGATCTTTTGACCCCTGTACCCCCTTTCAATATTCAGTTGCAAACACATATCGATAGCATAGATTTCTGCCTGGAATACAGAAGCAAGATTCCCCAGCGGTGCATGAAAATTGCACCTGGGTCTAGCACCATGAACTCCAGCACCTGTTCCAATGTCAGTCTTTGATCCGTCAGTGTACCACATCAACGTTCCTTCCAGACTGCTTTCTTCCAACCCGTCCCAGTTTAGCTGGATTTGGTATGGTTGGGTGTCGTTGCATCTTGCCAACATGTTGTCACTTCTCATTTTAAGGAGTGAGTTTGTGATAACTTCTGTGATTCTGGAGTGACAGGGGGTGTTGGTTCTTTCATGCCAGTTCCCATTACATTCCAGTCTGTATGCAGCCATCCTCGCTTCCGCCTTGACATGCAGAGCAAGAGGCGGAAGATTAAGAATTGCTTCCATTGCCGCAGTCGGGCTGCTTCTCATGGAACCCGTTATGCACAGACAGGCAGGCCTCTGAAGTTTTGACAGCTCCAATTCAGCTTTCTTCTGATCTGTTTTTGGCCACCAAACTAAGGCGCCATAGGTAACCATGGGTCTTACCACTGTTGTGTACAGCCAGTGTACAATCCGTGGATTTAGTCCCCAAGTGTTCCCTATCGCCCGTTTGGCAGCCATTAGGGCCATTTTCCCTTTATTAGTTTTATCATGAAGGTGTGAGTTCCAGGTTAGTTTTGCATCCAGAATTAAACCCAGATACTTAACCTCCTGACTTAGACACAGCTGCACGTTAAAGAGGCTTGGCAGTTTTAGTCCCTCAAGCTTCCTTTTTCTAGTGAAGGGAATAAGCGCGGTTTTTGAGGGGTTCACCCTTAGGCATTCCCTCCTACACCATATCTCCACCATTCCCAGAGCCTGTTGCATCAGCCCTGATATGACATTAGGGTATTTCCCCAGTACAAGTATTGTCAGATCATCCGCATACCCCTGGGTGTATATCCCTTTTCTGTTCAGTTCCACCAGGAGATCGTCTATGACGAGGTCCCACAGTAAAGGGGATAGAACTCCTCCCTGTGGGCATCCCTTCATTATCCGCACCTCCATGGAGTCTCCAAATAAAGTTGTTATTGCAGTTCTGTTGAAAAGCATGTTTTTCATCCACCGACATGTGGTGTCGTCTGCTCCACGCCTAGCAACAGCAGCTATCATAGAATTAAAGGATGTGTTGTCGAACGCTCCGTCTATGTCAAGAAATGCTCCGAGAGCAATTTCTTGATTTCCTAGTGCAGCCTCAATTTTCGACACAAGATGGTGTAAGGCTGTTTCGCAGGATTTTCCTGATAGATAGGCATGTTGGTTATAATGAAGAGGCCTTTCGATGAGAAAGTTTTCCCGAACATGCCTGTCAATGAGTTTCTCCATTGTCTTCAGCAAGAAAGACGACAGAGTTATTGGCCTGAATGACTTTGCCTGGGAATAATCCTTACCTGGTTTGGGAATAAAGACAATTCGGGCTCTTTTCCAAGCAGCTGGAATGTATCCAGTTGCCAGTGATGCTCTGAAGAGTTTACAAAGTACTGGAGATAGATGTGGTTGCCCTTGCTGCAGATGCGCAGGGATTATACCATCTGGTCCAGGAGCTTTGTATGGCTCAACCGAGTTGATGGCCCAGTTCAATTTGCTCTGGGTTATTACTTTGTTGGCAGCACTCCAGTCTTCCTTCCTCGCACGAGCTAAGGGAGATGGAGGTCTGACGGTTAGTTCCATGCCTATCTCTTCAGAATCTGGTAGATGTGCCTGCAGTAGAATCTGTAGGGTCTCGCTACCAGTTTCCGTGAAAGATCCATCGGGTTTTAAGATGTTACCAATGGGATTGATAGGGTCTTTGGCTAGGATTTTCTGGAGTCGAGTTGTTTCTGAGGTTGTTTCCACCTCACCACAGAATTTCCTCCAGGACTCCCTTTTTGCCTTCCTAATTTGTTTGTTGTAAGCAGTCAGAGTGGAGTAATAATCTTCCCACTCCCCTGTCTTTTTCGCACTGTTAAACAGTTTTCGAGTTCTTGCTTTGAGTTTGGTAAGCTCCTTGTTCCACCAGGTTACTTTATTCCTAGAGGAGCGGATTAACTCAGAGCAGTTGTTGTGATAAGAGAGTTCGATGGCCTCACAAAGTTGTTCGGAGGCAAGCTCTATATCATCGCTATTTTTTATTTTCCTTTTCACGTTCCCTAGTAGGAGTTCAAGGTCATTCCTGTATTTCTCCCAGTTCGTGCTCCTCGGGTCACGGTACCTCACTACAGTTTTCTCCATGTCAGAGACTTCCATACAGATGTACCGATGATCCGACAGAGACGGTTCCTCAGACACGTGCCAGTGAGTTAGCTGAGAGCTTATATCAGTAGTCGCTAAGGTGATGTCAATGATCTCCTTACGAGTTTTTGTCACAAAAGTTGGTTTAGCCCCCCGATTCACTATTACTAAGTCATTAGAAATAATAAAGTCTAATAGGAACTCACCTCTTGTGTTGATGTCGCTGCTGTTCCACGCAGTGTGATGTGAATTGGCGTCCATCCCAATAATCGTCTGCAGGTTTTCAGCCCTGCAGTAGTTCACCAGCTGCTCCAGTTCATAGGACGGAGGTGGGGTTGGTGAGTCAAATGGCAGATATACTGAGGCTATAATAATTTCCGTCCAGTTTCCTGCCATCTGTATTTTCTCAGTGCCTGTATTTCATTCCTCACATAAATGCAAGTTCTAGAATTTCCTGCAGAGGAATAGTGCAACTTACCCTTGGCCTCCCCAAGTCCTCTTACATGCCCTCCATAAATGTAGGGTTCTTGTATAAGGACTATGTCAGTTTTGCCTTGGATGGTGTGGTGGGCAAGTGCAGCGGTTGCCGCTTTATTATGCTGCAGGTTTACTTGAAGTACCTGCAGCATTTGCGGTTTCTGAACACTTCCCCCTTCCGTGGGATACCCTGAAGGTTAGCTGCGACAGGCCGAGGTATACCTTCAACCCTCTGTCTGTCAGCGCCTTCAGAGACTGCTCATCCATCCCTAAGACTATGGTGGTCCCCTTTGCCTCAGGATGGTTTCCTAGGATCCTCCAGTCCCCCGTTCTCAAGCCCGTATTCTGGGTTTCCAGGAGTTTGAGGATCTTGTAGGGTTCTTTGACCTCCAGGTGTTCTGTTGGGACCCACAAAAGAACTCTGGCAGTTTTGAGCAGTTCCTTTAAGTCATCGACTTTAAGACCTGCTCCCTCCCAGGGCTTCAGTTGTGGTACTGTCTCCTTCAGCCAAGTCCTTGAAGACTGGTTAGCGCAGACCACTACCACTACACCCGATTGGACGTAGGTTCCCGTGAACTGCGGTCCAGTCCCCGTAGGACATTTCCAGATTTCTCTGGTTAATGCCAGTTGTACCTGCTTGGCCTGTTCAGGTGAGAGTTTAACCTCAGGATAGTTCCCCAAGGTGATTCCCATTTTGATCGAGGCAAGAGCCTGCTGGTATGATACCCCTGGGGTTTCCCTGGGTTTCAGTACCTTCGCAGGCTCCTCCTTTTTCTTCTTGCCATGGTTGACCGGAGAAGGAGTGCTGGTTTCAGAGCGAACTCTTTTACCCTGCCCTTTTTCTCCAGAACCAGATGGTGCTGTCGACGGTGCTGCAGAGGCGGTTTGACCAGGTCTGGGTTTGCGATTAGACCTTGGTTTCCTAGGCCTAATCTCTACTCCACTGGCTTTTGCCGCCTCAATCGCACGTTTCCGTCGTTGAGCTCCCCAGAGTCGGGGTTTGTTTAGGTCTACGCCCCCTAAACTGGTGGTCAGGAGAGCTTCTGCTGGGCTTTTAATCCCTTCAGAAGTTTCTCGCTGCTCCATTTGTATCTTTGGGTCCGCTGAAGGAGTTTCACCTCCAGACTGACCTTCGGACACATTTTTTGAAGGCGAGGTTATTTCTACCTCGACCTCCATGTTGCTTTTATCAATGGTATCCATATGAGTCCCACGAGTAGCAAGGGAAGAGTGGTCGCCTACAACAGAGCCCCGCATGTTGTAGGAAGGCTGGATGCAAGAGGGTTTCGCCCGGTTCCCTCAGGTTAGTCGCTAGAGATCGGGAAATGCCAGGACTAGCTTCACCATCCCACAGATCAACAACTCGACGGTTTAGGCCGTCACGACGTTGACCCGAGGGCTGGTGAACACTACCCTCCATTGTACCCTCCCGACCTTTCATCCTTTAGGCGCGCACTATACCGTAGGATTGGGTAGTTTTTATAGTGGTTGTCACCACGTGGTCCAGGCAGTTAAGCCAAGACCCCCGTGCTCCTTCGTACCGCATACCCTCCATCAATGGAGGGGTCGTTGCAGTACCAAGCAGTTTACGGTTTGCGCCGCAAGCTGGTCGGCGACAGATTATTTCACAGGGTTCTCGGAAGTTTTACGTTCCTTACCCCGTTTTATTCATCTGCTAACCATTTCTTCCACTCTGAGGAAGGTTTTCAGTCTCAGTCAACCAATCCCCTTCCTCAAAGTCCAGAGTCCATGGCCGTTCCTCTATCCACCACCTGAGGACGCCCCACATAGGTAGCTCAACCGTGTGGTGCAACGGCTGCGAAACCAAACGTCACTTCCAAATTTGACATTTCTAGAATACTACAAAGACAAGGATTATTTTTTATTGAATACCAACAAATACATAAGTACCTACTTATATTGTTTAGGATGAATATTAACATTAATTGTACAGTTTATATTATCACTTATATTTACTCCAGAAGTTAAAGCAAGAACTATCAAAATATTTTGTATATTTTGAAACATATCATTTCCATAGAACACGGTGACATTGTTAAATAAATTGAACTGCTGTTGATTTTAGAGCAATAATATATTTATTTACAATTATCTAGTTTAATAATTTTAACGATTGCACGAAAAATAGTGTGTATGCCATGGCCGCGAAACTTTTTAACGACCTGCTACAGTCGCAAGCGGCCTCGGCGATAAGTCTTCTTTCGGTACGTTAAAAAGTTATTTCGCGGCCTTGCATACAAATAACTATTTGTATACATCCTTCCTCGACCAAGGTAATAAAAAGTGGTGAAAGTACTTTTAAATTAGCAACAATATATCGAAACTAAGAGCCACACAAAAAATGGTATTGAGTTTTTCAGATATACTCAGAAATATTTATTTTTCCACACTTTTAAACACAGACCACAGTCCAGTTGGGTGTTTATTACAAAGTTTGTATAAAATACTTACACAAAAATCAATCAAATACTATCTCCCCTGTCCAGATTGAATTGTCAGTTGCCTTTAGAAAACAGCTCCTGTCGATACTTAATCTGTTGTTGTCACGTCTTAGCCATTTACAAAATAATATAATAATAATTTTTTGGGTACTTTGGGATTGGGATTTATCAATGTTCTGTAACGAGTGACACATATGGAACAAGCCTCGTATTTTGGGTATCTAGGGACTCCCCCGGATATTTGTCGCATCAGACTCTATCAGGACTACAATGCCGTATTTGGTTAAAAAAATGATAATAAATCGTCTTTAAAAAAGACAGTGGAGTGGTTTTTGAGGAAATTTACAAATCTATAGGTATTCGAGTTAATGGCTTAGTTATGTTTTTTGATAATATTACTGGATTCATAAGGAATGTTCAAGCAAGTTAATTTCTGATTTAAAAGGTAAGGGAGATTTTCAAAATAAACGTAATATGAAACAATACGTAATAGAAGAGAAATATGTATTTCATTTTAAACTTATAAACACTAGAAAATAAATATAGTTTAACTGGTTTCAATGGCCTCCAACTGTATTAACAACAATTAAAACATGTTCAATCTGTTGACATTTTAGTACATTTGTGAATAACAGCTGATAAGATATTTCACTTAAAATATTTTGATCATGAATATAATGTATTGTATTACGAGCAAGAGCAAATTTTGGCGTCTCTCTGACCCGGCGCCCCATGCCGATGATTTGGTTATTAGCATATCATGTTTTGACAGATTACATAAAAATGTTTTGTAGTAGCTATTGATTTTTTTATCGCGATATACGTTTTATGTTGAGAACATATTTTACCAGTTTTACTTTTTATAAAATTGTTATAGAGCTTTCCCCTTTTCGTGTTTTTGTGTGAGTCATAATGGTCATTCGTTCTCTGCAGTATATTTGAAAATAAAGAACGTTTTGAAAATAAAGAACGTTTTGAAAATAAAGAACGTTTCACAATATTTTGTTGACTGGACATCTGGCCTTAAGGATTTAATAATAAAAGTTATATTTAAGTATAGTTCTTTTGATTCCCGCATAGCAAAATTACATACCATGTATATACAGCCGTACATATTTTGATGGATATGTATATGCAGTCATGGACATACGATATGCTATGTATACGAAAATTTAATACCTTGTATATTTTAGGTATATATGCATTTGGCAGTCCACGTCTATATCATTGGTACATACCTACATGCAATCTACTTTATGCATATGCTATGTATATTCACTGAATGTACTTGGTTTTGAAGAGAACTAAACCTCTCGGTTTAGTCAGCAACTTTTGCTAAAGGCACACTTTGAAATTGTATCTTGCGAAGATGATCTTTTTTATTGTAGGTCCATTATATTTTGTTACTAAATTTATCATTCAAATATATGCATATCCATATACAGGGTGTACCAATCTTACGACAAACTTCGGTATATGGGTTATTTTAAGACATATCAAAAAATGTTACGAACAAAAATAGTAGATGTCTTTAAGGTCCGTATTTTGAAATTATATCGAACTATACAGAGTGCTGCATAACTCCGTTACAAACCAAACATATGATTTTTTAAATGAGAACCCCTGTATATTATACCGAATTCGGACTGCTCACACTTTTTTGATGCTTTTGATATGAGTTTTGGTACGTTATACAGAGTCCAACAAAAGATATGGACACGTTTATGTGAAAATCGTAGGTAAATCAACACTCTGTAGCTTATTGTATGTTGAAGAAAAAAAAAATGTATTTTACCTATCAGAGTTTCGTAATATGATGCAATATCTCCGTATTCTATTAAATTTTAATTATTTTCTTTTTTGCATACAGGGTGGACGGAAACTCGAATCTGTCATTTTCTTTCTTCTTTCAAATGGAACACCCTGTATTTTATAGCAAAAATAGAATCTTCGATTATGTAACTTTAATTTTTGTCAAGCATTCTCTATACCCAAAGTTTATAAAAAGAGTTATTTTGTAATATTTATTGGAAACTATAATTATTGACTTATTATGTGAAAGCAATAAACGTTGAATGTAACAGAAAATCCTACATAATAATTAATTTTAATAAACAATTTATTCTAAGCAAAACAAGCCACGAAAAGTATAATACTAACCGTAATATTAAACTAAAGGTTCAAAGTGTTCACCGTTAACATCATTGCAATGCTGCAGTCTTAGTTCAAATGATTGACTAAAATTTTTCAGCATATAAACGTTAACAGATCGAAATGCCGCTCTAATTCTCTCTCTTATGTCATCTCTAATAGTCGGGGGAGTTTTATAAACCTCATTTTTTATAAGACCCCAAAAAAAGAAATACACTTTTGTTAAATCGGGAGACCGAGCTCGCCAATCATTTGGGCCCCCTCTTACAGCATTGCATTGATGTTAACGATGAACACTTTGAACATTTAATTTAAAATTACAGTTAGGACTATACTTTTGGTAACTTGCTGTGTTTAGAATAATTTGTTTATTAAAATTTATTATTATTTAGGATTTTTTGTTACATTCAACGTTTATTGCTTTTACATAATAGCTAGGTCAATAATTATAGTTTACAATAAATATTACAAAATACCTCTGTTTTTATAAACTTTGGGTATAGGGAGTGCTTGACAAAAATTAAAGTTACATAGTCGAAGACTCCATTTTTGCTATAAAATAGAGGGTGTTCCATTTGAAAGAAGAAAGAAAATGACAGGTTCGAGTAACCGTCCACCCTGTATACAAAAATGGAAATAATTAAAATTTAATAGAATACGGACATATTGCATCATATTACGAGACTCTGTTAGGCAAAATACTTTTTTTTTCTTCAACGTACAATAATATACAGAGCGTTGTTATACTTACGATTTTCACCTAAACGTGTCCATTGCTTTTGAATGACTCTGTATAACGTAGCAAAACCCTATATCAAAAGCTTAAAAAAATGGGAGAAATTCTAATTCTGTATAATATACAGGGGTTCTCATTTAAAAAATCATATGTTTGGTTTGTAACCGAGTTATGCAGCACTCTGTATAGTTCGTCATAATTTCAAAATATGGACCTTAAAGACATCTACTATTTTTGCTGGTAACATTTTTTGATATCTCTTAAAATAACCCATATACCGAAGTTTGTCGTAAGATTGGTACACCCTGTATGTATGTAAAATGTACATCCATAGTATATACCTAATAAAACGTATGTACATCAGTGTTGGACACCTTTATTTCTTCAATCAATATAACTGCTATGGCTCGGCAATATAATCACAAAATAATAATCAACTATTTTAAATAGGACTTATTGACATACCACTAGCGGGCCAAACAACCCCCGCACAATGGGAAATGGCGTTCAGCTAAAATTTTTGAAACTCAGTACATCAAAAGTGTCCATGGGGACCGAGCTCGAAAGTCAATAGTTTAGGACGTACAGCCCAAAGTCGATGCTTTCTACCCTTCGGAATAATGACGCTGAAATACTTCGTGAAGAGTTTGAGAGAGATGCTGGCATTTTAGCAAACTGGTTTCAGGATGGTGATATTGTTTTTGTGGATAGAGGATATCGCGATGCAATACCTTTATTGCAACGTCTTGGTATCGATCATAGAATGCCTGAACTTCTTCAACCTGGGCAAAGACAACTGCCAACGCAGGAAGCAAATGACTCACGAATAGTAACCAAAAATCGTTGGGTAGTTGAAGCACGAAATAGACACTTCAAAAACATTTTCAAATTCTTTTCGCATATGATAAATCTACAGTACGCTAAAAATCTCAACAGCTTCTATCTAATTGCTGGAGCCATTCTAAACAGGTACCATCCTATTATCCTTATGCAAGGGGCGAATCCAGAACTTGCTAGGGATATGATTCAAAGGTCAAGGATGCCTAATGTAGTGCAAGCAAGAGTAGGAGTAGATAACTTGACACGTAGGAACGCCCAGTGGGTGCGACTGAATGAACAAGTTCTAGCAGATTTCCATATACTAGACTTAGATTACTTGAGAGATCTGACTGTTGGAACGTATCAAGTCAAGCTTTCTCCATCGAACGTACAAGATAAACAAGTGAGAGATAATGACGAGCACTTTGAACTTGATGAGAACATCAATGAGCCGGGATTCTTAAGAGTGCGCTTATACTCAAGGTTCCGTAATGCATCAGACCTTTATATCGTATTCAGATCCTAACGCAGAAAACCAGCGGGACGAAAACGATGACGATCCCATTCTGGGCTACTATTGTACCTGTCAAAGTGGAGCACGCACTACTTGAAACCACGCTGGATGCTGCCAATCGAGCAGTTCGAAATGCTGGAGTCAATGTTATTGACTGAAGTACACCACTAGATCACCTGAGAAACTGAATAAGATAAGATAAACTTCTCAATGTAAATTATGAATTTTTTTTCTCGTCACTTAACATGGGTCTATTTCTGCAGCTAAGGCCAATCATCGAAGATGGGAGCACACAACCTCTAGCTGGAAATTTTGCCGAACCCACCAGTGTTCCAGCCAGTGGTAGAGATTTTTAACGAGCTCAGCATCCATGAACTCGGGATCTTGGTTCTATGTCTCCTCCGAAAGACGGCATATCTCCGTTATATACTTCCAAAACGATTTGATGGCGAAAAATAACAAAATCTTGTAACTACGCAATGTGTTATACACTTTGCTGTAAATTGTTGCCTATAATGTTATATAGGGCTTGTCCACCAACTGACAAGTTGACACTAATGACATTTGCCTTGAGGATTAACAATTATTTGGATGGATTTTAGATTTGTAAATTGGTTGTTTTGTATTGATTTAATTATCCTTTTTATTATAAACAGTCAGATATAGCTTTTAAAATACATAAGCAATTAAAACAATGTCGAAGAAAGCACCAAGCAAAATCAAATTAGCTCATACATGATTAAAATGACTATTAAGAGCCACGTGTTGTGCCAAGAACGCTTGTTTATACATTGGTTATACATCGTACTCATTGTATAATGCCTGCGAGTTGTAATATGCTTCTTACCCTAGTAGTCTAACGTATTTCGCTGCACGGGCTCTACGACGGTGTTTCTCCAGTGGTCAGTCATCTAAGAATAGATAACTTATACCCACCTAGCGACTTGGAAGAAACTAATTTTAAAAAATGGCGGCAAATTTGAACTTACACTCTATTATCTGGTATTTGATATTCCAATTATGTTAACAAAAATTAGAATACAAAGATATTTATTGATGTACTTATCCTTCCAAATACATATACATAATAGTATTACATGGTATTACGTGAATATACCTAGGTATACATTTGGAGTTATTACAAATAAAAAATAGTACAATATTATATAGTTATTTTCCGTATTGCCATTCTGTGAGTGAAAGAGAGAAAGCTATAGAACAACAGAGAGACAATGCAGCATTCCCCTCCCCGGAGAGTGTATCGAGACCAATCGAGTCTAGAGTGGTGGGTGTTTCATGGAGGGGAAGTATTTTGTTTTCTCTTGGGCATATAGAAATTTATGTATAAGTGCTCACTGTTGTTTCTATATTAGATTCTATATACGGGAGATAAGTATTTGCCGAACCTAGATATGTTTCTTTAATTATTATGGCTTGTAATATAACCGAAATGTGAATAAAACTGGTATATGTATGTATACTAGAGTGAATTTCACAAAGACCTAAAAGATTTATGAAGGGGAGATATTTCTGTGAACTATAACCTATAGCTTTATATATCATATTAGAATTAAAATGTGTAATATATCAAACTAAATTCACATTAGGTACAGCAACGTATAGACTCTCCCAACTAAATTACTATTGGATTACGATAAGCCCCTTGCCGGTCAGTGTCGTACCTATAATTATGATTTCTTTGTAACTTCCTTTCATATTTTATTCAGTATTATAGGTAGTAGTACAGTTCATTAAAATGTTATATAATGATACACTTATTAAAAAATAAACTTCAATCAGTCACTATCTGAATACACATTTCTTATCGAAATACCTAATACAAAATAAAGATTTGTGTTGTAATAGTTATTTTTGAAATTCATTTAATGTTACCTGTAGCGAGAAATGTTTTATTTTTCACATTTGATAACGTATCCGACTCACATTTGACACTTTGAAAAAAGAATTGAACATTTTAAGAATTATTTCACGTGCCTGACTCTTGATAACTGGTTTTTTGTTAGGCGATGACAATTATCCAGACAATGCCAAAGGTCAACAAAATTGGAGGACAACTGATGATACGCCTCTGTACAGAGAATTTATATGTCTTGCAAGAGCTGTATTGGGAGGTAACATTGAAAATGAGTTTGTGCGCATGGGGGCGGGATCGCCATCACGTTTGGCGCTTGCAGTACCTTCTTTTCAAAGTTTTTGCTCACTTATTCCTGCATCCAGTAAAAGTATTTTGAGCATTTTCTGGGATAACCCTCTTGTCATCACCACCTAAAACTTGAATCAATTGTTTCAGGAAGTTATGGCAAATTGTTATTAAATATTACCTGTTTGAAGGTTTCATTGTGTTCACAATTTGTAAAATTTGCTCCAGAATTTTAAAGATGTTTGTTAGACGCAAAATGGTCCAATATATATTCAATAATATTGTGGGCTTTACACATTAAAAGAAAAAAAATTAATGAATATTATTGCTAAGCACGTTAGACACTGCTTCATCGTCATTATTGCATCGAAAGCGTTCCACTACAGTGAAACGGATGCCCTAAATTATCAATCAATCGAAATATTTCAATATATTATGTTTCTTCTTCAGCTTTGCACGTCTTTTCATGTTGAAATAGAGTGTTTTACTTTTCCTCGCATTGTCCTGATTTATAATCTTCTGATGTTTATGTCACTTGAGTTTTCATTACGCATCTGTCATTTTTGGTTTTTTGCATCAAATTATTCCGTATACCTAGTGTTTTTATTCCTTCCTTTTTTATTGTCCTCTCCGTTTACTGTAATGATTTCATGCCTTTCCTCTCCCTCTCCCTCTCCCTCTCCCTCTCCCTCTCCCTCTCCCTCTCCCTCTCCCTCTCCCTCTCCCTCTCCCTCTCCCTCTCCCTCTCCCTCTCCCTCTCCCTCTCCCGTCTTATATCTTATTTCAAATCAGTCTTATCTTTATTGTCCCAGGGATTGAAAAAATTTAAATTGTACCCCCATTACATCTAAATATTAATTACCATACTGAATAAGTGAGCATTGTATAAAATCTGGGAGATTATTACATTATAGGTATTAATATTTGAATCATTGATTTTATTTTATTTCCGATATTATAATACGCATAGAGAAACGTTTAATAATTCTATATTTATTCATATATCAATGTTATATTGAGAATGGAGAAGAGAAATGCGTGACTCGTATATCCTCATATTTTTGTATAAATCGATTCGTAGAGAATTGAACTAATTTAGATGTTATTTATAACGCATGAATAAAAAATGATATAAGCTTTCATTCAAATCTAATTGACGTTTTAATAGTATTTTGCGGCGTATAGGGTTTTATGTGAAAGGTTTGAAAATTACAGGTGAGAATGATAGTGTGTAATTTATCTATAAGCATAATTAATAAGTACGATCGATCAATAAACACTATTGAATTGTATCGTTTATATAATTAACATTTATTAGTAATTTAGTTAACAAAATATACACACATCTGGAAAATAAATTTTGTACGATTTCATAAAAAGAAGTAACTACTCCTCAATGCAGGCATTGAACAACACTCCTTGAGAAAACTTTTCCACTCCAATCCACGTTTTCCGTTGAAATGTTATTAAATCTGCAACGAGCATTAATCTTGAATAAAATTGTCTGTCTAACGTTTTTCAAGATCACTTTGTAATTTTGGAGATTAATACGTAATAAGTTTAAAAGTCCACTCATCTGGACACATATTGCTATCTAATATTTCCATAATTTTTCCAGAAAAACAATTATATATTTCATTAGATAGAATTTTATTACTTTGGGACATCGGTAGAATATCCGTGAGGCAGGTGAGCCTCATCGATTTCTGCTCGTGTGTTATCAATCATCTGCAGACCTGTTAATTTGGTCATTTATGTTAAATATACAATGCATCTAAATTGCAGTTAACCAAAATCAAAGGACAATATAACACTGACAATGCATCACATAATTTGTCAAGGCGTCTCAAAACTTACAACAATGTAGTAATTTTCTTACTTTCTCATTATCAAAAAATGTGTATATCCGTATGAATTGTAACTATTGAAAAATTATGATGTAAAAAGAAATTATGCAAAGAGAAATGAAAAAAATACCAATAAAATAATGTCTTAGGTTCAGTTTTTAGCTTTAATTCACTTACAGCTGTTGATATGAAACAATCGATATCGCTATCTCTCTCATTGGCGTACACATTTTTGAGAGAAAATAAAACACACTGCTAATTCAGTAGTTTTCGACGTTTCATACCTTATTTAATGTTAAGCTTTCGATTCATAACAGAAAGTGCTTCTTTTGGCTTTGACAATGAGAGAGGGAGATAAACTTTAATGCCATGAAAAATTTTACAATTTTATGGACAAAGCGACATAATTTTAAAATAGATATAAAACTCACAACAAAATATAAAAAAAAAATACTAACTATACTATCCCAATAATACAAAACATAATATATAATACCAAATTTAATATATTATAGATAAAACAATATTGTAATATTGTACACCATACTGAATATTGAATTAAGCTAATATAATTCAAAAGTCTTGCGTTATTGATTTTTTTTAGTTCCTACTCTTTTTATAAATTAGTTCCTTAATTAATAAATATCTGAAGATCTCTTTATCTATTGATCCTGCTTAAGGTTTTATAAATCAATAAATCAAAATTTTATCGTTTTTGATTTTACGAGAACAAAAGCATCATCTATTTAATTAAATGTCCTTTTATCGGCTAACAAAGTTTTCATGTCCATATTCAACGACTTGTCAAATAAACATTCCCATTAGAACTAAAGTATAAGATAATATAAATTTTTTAGACTTAACATTAATTAGAACTAATAACAGCAAAATAAAAATTAAACTATATAAAAAAGAAACATGGTCCGGCCGATACCTAAATTACAATTCTAATCATCCTAATGCTCAAAAAAACAGTGTAATTATTGGATTAACCGATAGAGCTATTAAACTTACTTCTCCAGAATACCTTCCTGAGATATTAAAACACGTAAAAGATACCTTAAAAAATAACAACTACCCAATAAACAATATAGAACGAGTTTTAAAACAACGCACCTACAAATTCTACAATAACACTCAAAATAACCACACACACAAACTAAATTAAATGAAAACAGATGCATAGCAATGCCATATACAAACGGACTCTCAGAAAAACTAAAATATATATTGTCTAAACATAACAAACGTGTGCCATAAAGCTCAAAATACTTTATCACCATTATTTACTTAACTTAAAAGTCCAACTAAAACCAATAAAAAATCTAATGTTATTGTATACCATGTTTAAACTGTCCAAAAATATATATAGGTCTAACAACTCAACTCAAAATCGTCTCAACGGCCACAAATATACCTACAAAGAATGCTTCAACAGCCCTACATAAACACGAAACGAGAAAAAACATGAATTTGAATTCAAAACCATAAAAATACTAACTCAAGACTCTAATTATATGAAACTAACAATTAAAGAGATGATACATATAAACAAAGAAAAAAATTACAGTGAACGATAAACAAGATATCAAAAACTTAAGTCAAATTTAGCATAATTTAATAAAATAATTAATTAGATAATATCAATAACTACACATTTTTCATCTATTATTCAAATATCGTAAATTCAATTCTAAAGTAGGTACTTATATCATTTTAATTTAACTTCCATCTCGACTTCCAAATGTTCAAACTAGATCACAAAATTCAATAGTAACAATAATTGTAAATATTTTACTCCATAATGACATTTTTTTAATAATATTTTGAAAATGCTTTCGAACGAGAGCGAAACGTCAAAAATCTTTTAAATTATTTCTAGTTTTTAACTATTAACCATACACTCAAGAAAAAAACATCAAGTAAAAATATAATCAATGGTTAAAGAAAATATAATAACATATAAATGAGTAAATACTAAGCGTTTGTAAGACCAGTCCTCTCATTGAAATTAAAATTTTGAGTAAACAGCGCCGAAGAAATAACATTTAAGCAACAAAGATTGAATAACTCCAACAAGTCAAGTGGGCTTAAAATATTCTTTAAATTAGATTAGAATTGATGAGGTGGCTAATCGGCATATTCCACTGCGACCTTTTCAGATCTATTGTAGTCTTCTGAATATAGATTAAATTCTCCAGCCCGACTCTTTTTAAGTAGCCAATCATCCTCGAGACTGAATCTTTCCTTCAATTTTTTGCCAGTGGCTTCTCATCGCCTAGTACATAGCACTGGCATAGGATGTGCTCTACAGTTTCCTCCTCTAGATTTACAAGCAAATGGATACAACGGAAAGGTGTAATTCGGTCTACAAGACCAAAGATGGAAAACAAAATGAACATGAATGAGGTGCAAAACCAAGGAACAGTTTACTTACCATATGTAGAGGGTGTTACTGACTGGATTAAGGAGATTTTAAAGAAAAAGATCAGTACTGCATATAAACCAAGAAGGAACATAGGAGAATATTCAAGATCAGCAAAAGATCCCAAAGATCCATTAAAATCAGCAGGTATCTGTAGGATTTCATATAGTTGCGGAAAAGTATATATCGGACAAACAAAGAGAAGCGTTGGTACAAGGGTAGCTGAACACAATTGAAGTTGCCGTTAAGGAAAAACGAAAAAATCCGCGTTCGTGGAACATGGATTGTCAAAGGAAGATCACAATACCGAAATGATAGCCACGTCAAGACATTATTCGACAAGAATGTATCTATTTAAAAGCTATAGAAATATACAATCATCAAGGTAACTTCAACAGAAAGGAAGAAACAACATATTTAACAAAAATCTGGGACCCAATATTGAAACGCGACAATATATATAAATAATAACGTGTGACAATCAACAGAGAACTCTGGCTTAGTTGATACGTCGAATAGAGTAATACAATACGTAAGTAATAGTAGTATCGAAGCTGTAGTGTCAGTAAAAAACCAAAATCTATCAATAAAAGTACTCCGACGCCTTATGAGTGTGATAACTGTATATCATTTTTTATGCTGAGTGATTTTTTATATGAAGATTATAAAGTGTATCCGATATCAATGGCGGTTATTTACGTTGTCATTGAGCTGAGTATATTTGAAAACAATAAAACTCAACATCATCTGGCAAACATGCGAATATAGAGTAGTGATTGTGCAATAACCAGAGTGATAAAAGGATTTTCCATATGGGTTAGTTAATATCAGGATAACTAGTGAATGTCAATACTCCAGCGATTACTCACAAAAATATACTGTGTATTTTAATACGATTTCTAAGATAAATATGCTTCAACTGATTACTATCGAAACTTGGTTTTTGGTATTTGTCAAGTACTTTAACCATGATTCGAATTTATTCAGTAAAATCATTGTTTGAGTACCTATATAACGTTAATATCATAGCCTTTTGATAGTTCAGCGTTAAAATCAGACATTGGCTATGCAATAATATTTAATTTGTTTAATGTATTTGAGTTAATTCTAAGCTGGGATGATTGTGGGTGATGGTTCCATTTGCCAGTTTCCATTTCTTTCCAGCATATATGCGGCTTCCGCCTTGACGTGCAGAGTTAGGGGAGGGAGGAGGAATATTGGATATGGCCGCGGTCGAGCTGCTACTCATCGCATACGTTAGGCGCAGACAAGCAAGCCTCTAAAGTTCTGATAGCTCCAGTTCAACTTTACTTTGATCCTTTGGCAACTGGACTAATGCAACCTAGGTAACCATGGATCTCACCCCAGCTGTGTTCAGACAGTGTACGATTGTAGATTTAGCCCACATGTATTTTCTATCGTCCGTTTGGCCAGCCATCAGCTGTGAGTTTCAGGATAGTTTCGTATCCAGAATTATACCCAGATACTTAACCTGCACTAGATACAATGGCATGTTAAAGAGCCTTGAAAATTTGTATCTTTCAAGCCTCCTTTTCAGGTGGAGGGAATAAGTTCAGTTCTTGTAGGATTCACCCTTAGGCATTCCTTTTTGCACCATTTTCCTAGTGTTTTCAGAAATTGTTACATTATCTCCGTGATGGGTGTTTCCCAATCACAAGTATTGTCAGATGATCTGCATACCAGTGGATGTAGTCCCTCTCACTGTTCAATTCTTGCAGGAGTTCGTATATAACGGGGTTTCTACCTCTCCAGGAATTCCTTTTTACTTTCCATTTGTAGTAGAGTAGAGTAATATTAATATTAAAATATATGAATTTGTTTGGTTTACTTTTTGCTATAAATTTAACAATAATTTTTGAGTTACCAGAAAACTGTTGTTAGCTAAACGGAATCTTAATTCATATTTCATAAATTAATTATGGTTCCATCTGTTTATCACTGACGATTATTTTGTAGGTTTACTATAATTGGAAATAATCGTTTGCGATGAAAATTTTCGAAGTTTTAATAATGCTTTACTTTAATTGTACTAATCTTTCCTGCGCCTATGTTTTCATCCTTATTAATTTATTTTATGTGCCGGCTTCGCCGCGTTCTTTTATACTTTTTTTTAAAGTTTCATTCGAAGATAACTTCGTTTTCATCAGGAAACTGCGACCCGGTTTTCTATAAAGTGATCGTGATTCAAATCAAATTACACTATGAACTTTCGTTTTATTGTAAAACTTAAAAACGTACTGGAATGTGACATCAATATTTGTAGGGTATGAGTCCTGGTCAAAAAACCCTCGGAATTGCTGACTAATGATATATTAAACTTTCACAGGAGCCAAATATGGAGAGTGAGGGAATTACTCACCGATCACTGTACTCTATAGAAACACATACTCACAATTGGCATGTACAGAAATGAAACTAGCTGTCGGTTGTGCATGCAAGAGGAGGAAACAGCCTCATACATTATTTTCCAATGTAAAGCACTGGGTTATAGGGGATACAAACTCCAGTGAAATATATGTTAGAGGCTTCAGAGGCCTGCCTGTCTGTGCATAATGGGTGCGATTAAAGGCACCCCGACTGCGGCAATGGACGCCTTTCTCAACCTTCCTGCATGTTAAAGTGGAAGCGAGAATGGCTGCATAAAGGCTGGCGTGCAAAGGGAATTGAGACGAAGGAACCAACACTCAGAATCACATATGTTATCAGAAAATCGCTCCTTGAAATGAGAAGTTAAAACAAGTGGGACGGGATTACTCATTGGTCACTGCACCCTAGGGAAGCACATGCATACAAATGACATGTATAGGGAGTAAGCTGTGCATCGAAGAGGAGGAAACAGCCTCACACATTATCTTCGAATGTCTAATTGGATATATAGACTCCTAGGACTAGAGTACCCAAGGGAGGATTGCTCCAAGAAGGACCTAGTGAAAAGACTGTTGAGCGTGATAAGTGCTACCTGTCTCTTCACATAAACGGTACAACCACACCTACAGCTTAACCACACACAAAAAGCCTAAAGTTAAGGCTGGAGCTCTTCACTTTCATGATGGAAACTTAAACGGTCAGAAATTGTGGTAACGCAATTTTATATTTTTTTTATTTTCTAAAAATTACTTTTTTAGGTCAAAAATATCTTGATATAATTATAATAAGTAACAATACGGCAAAACTAAATGAAATTCCAATTGTATTGTCATTATTATTAATACCAGGTTTTACTTTCTACTTTTGCAGGAAAACAACCTAATTATGTTAAATTTTTTAATATTCTCTTCACTGTGTCGATCTGGTTATCTTGTAGCAGATAAAACACAATGTTCTACTAACAACCATGTATTGAAAGTAAATTTAGATAATATTCATTGTTTATAATGCAAATAATGACTATTTACTTGCGACAGGTGAATGCACAGTCTGCTAAAATACAAGAATAAATAACACGGCCTACGCCTACGCAATAATAAGGCTGAAATAATTAATATTTTTGAATAGATCTTAATATCTCAAAAACGCTTAAGATTGGGCATAGGAAGTGAACATAACCTGCCCTTATTTTCAGCACTAGAATTAAGTAGAAGTATAAAAATATGGTTGTTTCAGTAAAAAAATGAACATATTCAACATTTTTGAACTTGACCTTTTCATCATTTTTTTAACAACCCTGTATACAAAAAAGAAGTTTTTTACATGTTACCAATTACCTTGATCGTGTAACCTTTCTCGAAGTTACAAGGCTCCGGTAGCTCTTCGTCTGGTAAGCAGTGGTCGTAGGGTCTTACTAATCACAAGAATCACAGGACTAGGGCGCCACTTGTTTTTTGTTGCACTTTCAAAAACAAGAAATTATTTTACTTTTTTTATTTTGTTTTTGTTTACGTTAACTTACTTTGAACTCCTATCAACTTAGTATGTATGTGAGCATAATACTTTAGATTAAAATAAAAAACAAAACCTCACTATATGGTTTTTCAATCAACAAAAAAGCAGTGTACTCAGCTATCGCTGACAAAGAATTGAAAAAATTATATTTAGTAGGTGCACGGAATGTAACTAAGAGCCCCTAAATACAGCTGTATTTAGTTCACATTTGGTGAACAATTTATAATGATTAAGAAAATGTATACCGCATTTACCTTCTATACTTAACTAAGAAAAAATGTAACAGGTTATCAAACTTGCTCTTCGTTGAGAGGCTTAATGATTAGAGTGTCGAAATTTGAAATTCCAGAATTTTATCATTGAGATCATTATAACATACATTACTGCATTACAAAAAAATAGTAGATATTACAAAAAAAAATATAATAGTAAGTACGCCAGTGTGCTTCTCCGGTGGCTATTTATAAAATTGGACTGAACTCACCAACGCGTGACGACGGCTTTAGACCTTCCGTCCCTATTTAGCATACTTATTTTATTTCTGCTGGACTCCACGCATCTTTATCAGGAGACATCCAAAATATGGAGTTAACATGTTCCCAAAAAAATCATGCACGCTGAAATCTTGACTCCAAGGTGGTGGATTACTCAAAATATCGTTGCCTCGGGAATTTCCTCCCGCGACGGTCTCAGGAAGATAACCAAGGTGTCGGGATCTTGGAAATCCAACTGTCTCTGACCATTTCAGAACATGTGGGTGCCTCAAAGATGGCTGCCCCATTATCACCAAAACGCCGATTAAAATTAAGAGGTCGGCAAATCTGGAAATAATTTACCACTCAACGACTCTTATATTTCAAGAAGAATATTTAGTCCCTTACCTCCTTGTTACAGGAAAACCACTTTTAACAGTCCTCACTGACTGATAGCAGTGCTCAGCAATGCCAGCAAACAAAAAAACCAAAAACCAAATCTCCTCATCCTGTCGATTTTTACAACAATGGATGAATTAACGCGAAACTAGACGAACTGCAAGTTCTGATAATACCTACAATACCTTCGTATTCTCGGCTGACCAATAGAATATCTCCAGTCCAACTAACGAGGTCCGAACCTAACCGAGCTGGCTTAGTGAACATCAGATTCATGTAGTACTCAACCTTTTTGGTGAAGTGTGAAATGTCAACGTCAACGTCAACCAAAAATAGTACATATGACAACTGTCATTATGGATGACATCAAAAAATCAAAACAAAATCCACTAAGACGTTTGCAATTAAATTATTACCTTATTACCAAACAAAGATTGAAATCAACCATCAAGCTTATTCATCTTATGTCTGAAGACATTGTTTATTCAGCGTGTGTATTGTCCTGTCCAAAAGGTTACCTCAATCAAATGTAAAGTTTTAATTTTTTAGGAACTTGTGTAGCTGTTAATTAAACTATTGCTACTGTTTCAAGTGCAATCATGTGTGATAATTAATAACAATTCTTTGTGTACATAATCCAGTGATTGTTTAAGCTGAATACTTAATTAAAATAAAATATGTTTCAAAGTAAACAAACATTCACATATCTCGATGCTTAAAGTTAGTCTGAATGTTACAATCGTTTTACTAATCAACCCGACAAGATGTTTTTATTCGGTATTGGGGATGTTCATACAGAATTTTCAATATGAAGGTCTGCACCTGTCAATTTTTCATCAAAAAATTAATTTATCGATAAGTATACATTTTTTGGGGTATTCTACACAAAGTGACATTAAAATTTGATGTAGAATCTCAAGAGTTAATAATATACAAAGTGTTACATTTAAAATAACAGAGTTGTCGTTTACTCACGGTATAACCGGAAGTGTCATGCATGTCAAAATATTTTCCATAAATTCGCGATATCGTGTTCTCCATCTATGCCAATTTTTATAGAAATCGTGTGAGTAGTCACCAATATATAGATAGTGTAAGCTCGTCGTTAATATACCTGTATACTGATGCCTCAAGAAATGAATCAGTAGGCTGCTTAATTTCAACGTCCCTTATAAACTCTTCCCTTATCCCTCTCTTATCGAGCGTTCATACTGGCGAATTATTTAGCATACTTGAAGCCATAAAACACATCTCTTTATCAAACAAGCACGTAGGTAAAGGCACAAAATATCACTTCACAAAAGATTATTCTTTTTTGTATTTTGTAAATTTTTTGTGAAATTAAACCACAATATTTTTTTGTATTTTCAATTTAACGTTTCGGTAGCGTTATCAAGAATAATTATATCATTACCTCAATAGTAATATATATATATATATATATATGTATATATATATTGGTACACGATACCTTGTTGCCTCCGGTATATGGAAGAGGCGACCTGGCCTCCGGGTCTTCCCATTGACTTACATCCAAAAAAAAGTTATATATGGGGTGGTCAGATGGTGACGAATCCGGATCCCTTGAGAGGGGTAGATATATTTAAGTTTTTAACGGGTCATATATACTCATATATACGAAACACAGAAAGTACTATGTCACCTCCAAAAATTATATATCTTGTTATCTTTGTCGCCTCCGACAGCGTTGCCACATAATCGGAGGTGATAAAGACACCTCTTTATCCACATGGCCGATTTCAAATATATATATTTATGTTATGCGGACATTTGTTTCCATATTTTTAGCAAAGGTAGGAAGGTATGTAAATTTTCAATTTAAACATAAAATCAGTATAACGGAATTATATATATTATATATAAAACGTTTAATTTTGTTGCTAATTACTATTTTTGACATATTTTACCTAACGTACTGTTTAGTGTATGTAATGTACATACTTTATGAACAGTTAAAAAAAGCTATTAATTTATGACTAATTTTCATTAGCGAATTTTATAAGATGCTGCCCGATTCGATTTACCAATATATTATCGTTTTTCCTTCTTTCTTTTCTTTTTTCAATTCCAACAACCATTATTTTTTTTCTACGACCATTTCTTCTTTTATTTCTTCTAATATTCCTTTGGTTCCTGGATATTCCACTAATATAAACATGTCCCAACCTAATCATCTACTTTCTGTTCCATTATTTTCATTTTATTATCCTGTTCCTGGAATTGCTGTTTTATATTTTGCTCCATACTTTCTATTGATTGCTGATATTTTATAATGCTTTCCTCTGTTTGCTTAGTTTGATCATGAATTTTGTTGATAATTTCTTCATATATTTCATTTAATTCTCTTATTTCCTGTCAGTTTTCCATTTTTAATTCTTTTTATCTGCTTTTGGATCTCTTCGTGTCTTTTAATCACTTCCTTACCCATCTTTTCTATTACTTCTATCTTAAATTTCTCTTGATCTTTAACAAGTTCTTTTCTAATTTGTTAATAGTTTTTCATAATTTGTAATTCCATTTTTCTCTCCAACCTATTCTGTACCTTTTCAAATATCTTTTTTAATGTCTTCTCCATTTCTTGTAATTTCTTTTCTGTCTTGGTTTGTCCTTGTTCCATTTTGTTTTTTAATTAATCTTGTCCTTGTTTCATATTTTTCATCAACATATTCAACATATCGATTATATTAACTTATTTGCTCATCTGTCTTGATTCTTCCACTTTCGTTCTTTCTACCATTTCCTCTAATGTCGTTTCTTGTAATTTTCCATTTGTTCCTACTACTTGTCCTTTTCTTGCATATATTACCCAGTAAACACACTTACATCTTATGGACGTTTTAAAAATGTATCAACTCGACGTAAAGCATGTCATATGTACGTACAGTTTCGTCAGGTATACGTCTTGTTTACGTACATAGGTGGTCATATGGGCACACTAAAGTACGTACAAAAGACATACGGTTTAGGTCTTTTAATAACCAAAATAAGACGTAATTTTACGTTTTAAATATGTATTAGTTACGTACATTCTACATTTCGTTTTGGTTATATGTACGTACATATTCGTACCTCTTAATGACCTAATTAAAAAATAATTTGTGACTATTTTTGGATGTCTAATATAACAGTTAGACGAATCTCTGATAAGCTATCTAAACATTTTTTTTCTTCAAAATTCATCAAATTGTTGAATATCATAATATATGCCATAATAATTTACCTCTACTTATGTTCTGATATTCAACATTTTGATGGATTCAGAAAGTGTGAATATTATCTACCAAAGATCCATCAAACTTTTATATTGGATATCTTAAATAGCTAGATTATCTTTTCCAAGTTATAATGTTGGTAGGTGCTTAAAAAGGTTGATTTGTAGTAATTATGAAAAATAAATAAAAACGCATGTAATCCAAAAACTAAATGTATACTTAAAACTCAAATACTTAAAATAAATATTCAAAATAAATATTAAAAAAAAATAAAAGTATGAATAAAATATTAAAAGAGCAAACCAAAAATAAAACAATATTCTTTTAATTCAAAATATGCTATTTTTTACAAACCAGACTAGAAAAAAACGGGAAAAAAGTTTAAAAATAGAAAATGTTCACATATTCTGATCAGTTCCTTTTTTTTTAATAAATTTTAAACGGTCTGTGGATCTGCGTAACCATGAAGAAATACTCTCTTCTATAGCTTTTTGATCTCCCTTCTCAAGTCGAAGTGCTGCTTCTAAAATTTATTAAATGAATTAATATCAAAAAAATCTGATCAAATAAATGTACAAATCACTTTAAAAAAATGTTATTCCAAATGATACAGAGATACCATCTTGAGAAAGAGACATAAGAATCATTTTTATACAACAGAGCAGCTGACTTTTGTATAATGGCATAAACTTTGAAAAACTTAAAAATACTCACCAATTACCAGTTTTGCTACTTTCAAAGTATAAAAACTCAATTTCTCGCGCCTTCCCAACCAACTATATTGTGCAGCTAATCCGTTGGTGAGAAGTTTGCACATTACCCTCCTGATCAAATCATAGGTGTCTTTTCCACCTAGTTGGGAAATTTCAGTGACCTACAAACATAAAGTGTTAGACTATTAAAACTCTAAACCAGATTACTAAATATAAAATTAATACTATAACACTTACAGCATTTTTGAAGTTTTCTTCATTTTCCAGATATTTGTTCAGTTTTTCTAACCCAGTGGGGCTATCACAAGGTAGCTCAACTCTTTTAAATAAGCTGTCTTCTGGATTTATATGTTGCTCTGAAAGTGGTTTTTTCAAACCTCTTACTTCTAATGATAAATCCGTTATCATATTTTTAATTATATACTGCTGCCGGAGCATCTCTTTAATATATTCAGCTAAAAATAATTTCAAGACATTAGTTAAATACCACAATATAGAAAATAGGACTATTATACTATTTAAGTACACTTACTATTTTTATCACATTGGCTACAACTCGTTTTTCCTGCCATTGCAGTAGATACTGGTGTGCTAGTATCCGAGGTACCTGCTAACTGACCCAGAGTCACTGAGGGTGATTGAGAGGGAAGATCATCTATTTGTCATGTAAAAAAAATATAAGCATATATCAATTCTCTCTGGAAAATAGTTGTTGAACTATAGGTTATCTTTATTTGTTGTTATGAACATAAAAATAATAAGTAACAACAATAAAAAAAATTACCTCCTTTATTACTTGAAAACCTTTTATTCTTCTTATAAGATTTGGAGGTGTTTTTAATAAAGTACAGCCATTATCTTCATCTGATGAAGATAATACGCGCCTTGTTTTCCTCACCGGCCTCTGTTGTGTGTCTGCACTTGGTTATCTACACTGTATGTCTACTAACTCGTTCACTCTAAATGCGGGAGGGAAAACGTGAATAAATGTGGGAAAATGAAAATTAACCCGCCCGAGGCCCGAATCATATACACTTCCATAAACATAATATCTCACTTCACTATTATATTTGTAGCAAAAACAATAAAGAGAGTAGATTGTAGAAATTAGCGGCATCAGAAAGCAAACAGTTTGGTTATATGGTTCTTCTTTTTTATTCCTTATTCTTTTTCTTTCTGTCTTATTCTTCTTTTTTCATCAAAACTAATGTCTGCACTTGTTCTTATATGACTCACCATTTACAAACGTTTTGTTTAATAATTGAATATTTCTATTTGGAATCGCAAATGTTAGTTTGCTAGTATGAAATTTTTGTCTTTTCACTTCAAAATCTTAAAAGTGGTAGTGCATTCTTTTACATACAGAAGAGGGTATAAAATGTACGTACATAATATGTTTTTCCAAAACGTACATAATACGTACAGAAATTTACATCTTTAAGACGTACATTTTAGAGCCATGTACGTAACTCAGCCTAAATGACGTAAAAAGTACGTACATGAAACGTATGGTGTTTACTGGGTATATTTTAATACATTCATTCTCATCACTTTCCTCACTCATATCTTTAGAACTATTCATTAAACATTTATACCTGGTATTCATTATGATTTATATTTGAGATATGAGTTAATAATAATAATTATCTTCTTCTACAAAAACTGTTTCTATGATTAATTCTGAAAAAATTAATTTTTTGAAATTGTCACTGTTTCGGAACTTCACATACGTTATATAAACAATTAATTCTCAACTAAATTTAAATTCTACTTAGCCCCACCTTGGGCGCCATTTTTTATTGATTTTATATAATTGCTCTATTAGTTTATGATATTTAACTTTTGTTTTATTAATTTTTATATAATTATTAATCATTTTTATTACTTATTTGATTTTAATTATTAATTTATTACAAAACTCTAATCTCAGGTATTTGGGTTCAATATTTAAATTATTTTTCAGTTCAATTCATTTTCAAATATTTATTTCAACAATTTAATTAAACATTACAAACTTCAACTTTCCAAATTCATTATTATTCTTATTATTTTTCTTTTTTAAGAATTGATTTATGTTCCAAATATTTAATCAAAATTTCTCATTTTTATTAAATATTAAACCTTATATTTCCAACTCAAAAATTCCCTTTCTTTCCTACAACAATACAATACAAAAAGCTTGGAATTAAAATCCAAATGTAAAGTTAATTTCACACCTCCCTCTATAGATAAAGCTCCCTATCCATGCTCTATGACTTTATCGCAAGATAATAGCTATGTTCGCGGGTCACAATCCGAACCAGTTCAGGGACTATTCGCATGCGTATTCTGAAAAGTGGCGTTCGCGGTTAATGTAATTCTGAATTTTCAATAATAGTTCGGTGTTCGCGGATCATATCGGATTGGTTCGTTATTGATTCGGAATCAGTCCTAGCAGTTCTCTGATTTTGGTAAGGACTGAAAGTTCGGTTCGGATGCTCATGCGCAAATGATCGATATGTCAGTTGTTTTATTATTTTAGTTACCTGTTGTTTCACTTGTTTATTGTTTGCTTTGTTGTGTTTTAACGTGGTGAATAAATATCAAACTCCAATTTTTAGCTGTCCACTGTCCAAGTCTAGTGTAAGGTAAATTTAAATTATCTATTTAGTCTATTTTGGTTTTTATATTTTGTTTATTTTTAGTGTATTTTGATTATTTTTCATTTGTTGGCTATCAGAAGTGTGTTTTGTTTTCGTTCAAGTCCTGAAAGGTGATCCGTGGTTCTAAGACCGTTCGCGGTATACTTTAAACTATTTGGTGGTTCGGAACTAAGCATGCGCTCTAGACAATTTAGAGTTAATTCCAGACTGGTTCGGAATCGGTTCGGATAGTGACCCGCGAACATAGCTATTACCTCTCTTGACTGCTTATTCTCCTTCTTCGAGCTTACCTCAGCTCTTAATAGCTGCAAAAGTACTGCCTCCGGTCCTGATGACATCCCGTATATATTTCTTAAAAAACTCTCCAGTATAGGTTTACACAAGCTTCTAGAAATTTACAATTTAATATGGACCACCAACCAATTCCCTAACCAAAGTCGTACTTCTACGATAATTCCTATTAAAAAGCCTGAACAAGCTGTTACCTCTCCGAATTCTTTCCGTCCAATATCACTTACCTGCACCATTAGAAAAGATGGTTAATAAGCGGCTTCAATGGTTTCTCTATAATCATAATTTAATCCCGAATGAAAAGTCGGGATTCCGAAAAAATAGATCGACCTAAGACAATCTGGTTCTTCTCCAATCCCATATCTCTGGTTGGATACCAACAGTGCATTTGATTCTGTTAGCAGACAGGCAATTCTAAATTAACTAACTTTACTAAATATCTCCGGACACATATTTGATCTTATTCGGAATTTCCTAACTTCAAGGACATACGAAGTCTTTACTAATGGAATTTTCTCGTCAACCTACAGCCAGACTGATGGCGTTCCACAAGGGTCGGTTATAAGCCCCACTATATTCAATCTAGCAATAAACGATATTTGCTCTGATCTCCTTCCTCCCATCAAGTATGCCTTGAATGCTGACGATTTGGTTATTTACGGTCATGGAACGACTATTTCAACTACAACTAATCTAATGCAGTTAGCAAAAAACACCTTAAGTAAAAATATAAGTCTCTTAGGATTAACTTTTTCTCAAACAAAATCCAAAATTATTAAATTTAGTAGACGACCTCCTTCACTACCCCCTACTATCCTTATTAACAATGACCGCCTTCCCGTTGGTGATCACTGTAAAATACTTGGTTTAACATTCGATTCTCAGCTTACCTTACATATTCGAGAAATCAAAGGCGACTGCTGCAAAAGACTAAACAGTATTAAAATCCTCTCACATTATCGCTGGGGAGCAGACGAAAACTCTCTTATTAAAATATACAGGGCCATTATCCGATCAAAATTAGATCATGGATGTCACATATATATCTCGGCCGCAAATCCTGATCTGAATCTCTTGAACTCGGTGCATAATACAGCTCTACGCCTCTGTTTAGGTGCTTTTCAATCTAGTCCGGCAAAAAGCCTTTACTGCGAAGCTAATGAGCCCCCTCTTTGGATCAGACGGCAGCAGCTTCTGCTTTCTTATGCAGCCTCCCTATAGTCTAACCCTCTCAATCCTGTCTACCCACTTTCACACCAACTTCTAACACATCTCACAACTTCTCAACCACGTCATTATTAAAACCGGTCCCTTTGATTTTATCACAGCTGCTTGACGGTGTTAACCTCAAACAAACTAGTCCCCTACCTATTCCCTCTACTCCTCCATGGACTATCAACCTTCCTGAATTTAACACATCCCTTATGAGACACAACACTCAAACAATTAATTAAAAACGATTTTATTGACATAACAACTAATATCCAATATGATTTAGTACTATACACTGATGCATCCAAAAATGAAACAGGAGTAGGCTGCGCTGTAACAACGTTACGAATTGTCATAAAATCTTTCCAAATCCCTCTTACTTGTAACGTTCACACAGGCGAACTATTCAGCATTCTACAGGCCATTATTCCAATCTCTCCACCTTAAAAGCTCGTTGCCATATGTACACTCACTTGCTTCAATATTATCCATCCAAAATATATTCACCGAACATCCTATTGTCCAATCTGTACATGACTCCTACCAACTTATATCATCCCAAGGAATAGCAGTTACCTTAATTTGGTTACCTACCTTCCCACATTGACATCGAGGGCAACGAACTTGCTAATCAACAGGCAAAAATTGCAACTGAAATTACCGTCACCGACAATATAATTATTGGAAAAGATTTGTGATCACAGTTCAAAAGAAAATCCAAAGTAACATGGCAGCAGCATTGGGACACTGTTGACACAACCCTTCGTTAAATACAGAGCTCCATTGGTCATCTCCAACCTAGTTGCTTCGCAAGTCTCTCAAGGCACGACTTCTGCAATAAGAAGAGCAAGAATGGGCCATTCAAGACTTACCCATGCGTACCTGATGTCTACTACCCCCAGACCCATTTGTTACAACTGCAACTCTAATCTAACCATAAAGCACATTTCGACCGAGTGTCACAAATATACCCTCCAAAGACAACAGTTTCAGCTAAGCCTAAACTACAAATAAATCCTTAACAACTCTAAACAAATTACCTCTGTACTCCAATTCCTCAAAGATGTACAATCATATTGTATTATTGTAATATTGATCTATTTTATACTTAATAGTTATATTGTAACCGCTCCTGTTGTTCAAATTTATTGGTTATTACCTTAAATAATTGGAATTTTACTTTCCTGTTCTGAATACTGTCAATTCTTCAAACTCGCCAAATACGTCCTTTGTAATATAATTTTGGTCAATTTTTAGGTGTTTTACATGTACCAACTTACTACAGTGTGTACATAAAGTAACGTAACTTGCTAATATTTCAATTTCTATTAGGAACAAATAACTAATCGTATTTAATGAGATGTTCAAATTGTTTACCTTCTTCTATTTGACAGTATCCAAGTCGCAAAATATAGTGTTAAATGCTAGAAAAACATCCTTGTCACCTCTTCTCCAATGTTGCCATTTAGCAGAGGCGGGAAAGTACCTTATGTTATGCAAACATGAGAGTTTATATGATAGGAGGCAATAACGTATCTCGCTTAAACGTGTTGTGCTACACTAGCGCCAGTGGTATATACTGGAACTAAAAACGGTTTTTGGAGGTACTGAGAGTACTTTTTGACCTCCGAGAAAATTTTCGTTTTTGGGGCCCTAGATGGTATCTGAGTACAAAACCGATGAAAATATGGGAAAACGTTGTCGCCTCCGATTTCGGAGGCGACAACGTTATATATGAGGTGACAACGTTTCTTCAGTATCTACTTTGGAGGCGACAACATACCCTTCATACCTATATATATATAATATACACTACAGGCCTATCTGGCCCTCGGCTTCGAGATCTCTCAATCTCTCTTTCCATCTTTCTCTGTTCCTCGCCTTGTTTTGCCAGTCCCTTACTCCCACTGTTCTCAGGTCTCTCCTAACCTCCACCAACAATTTCTTCCTTGGTCTTCCTCTTCTCTTTTTACCACGTTCTCCACCTTTTAGCACAAAGTTTTACCCATCTATCTGCTGCCATTCTACCTATATGTCCCAACCATCTCGCTCTTTGTGCTAATTGTGCTTTAACTATATAGGTTATGCTTGTGTGATTATACAATTCTGATAATTCTCTATTTGTTTTTCTTCTGTACATTCCATCTTCTTTAATTCCACCATAAATCTTTTTGTGCATTTTACGTTCCCATATCTCTAGTTTATTCTGCTCTTTTTTGTTCATTGTCCAGGTTTCACAAGCGTAGGTCTTGTTATTGTTTGGTACATTCTTATTTCAGCTGTTCGTGATATGTCTTTCGAGTTTAACATCTTTGATACCATTCCTGCTGATTTACTGCCTTTTGTTAACTTTTTTTCTATTTCTCGTTCTTCGTCTCCTTTATTTGTGATAGTGACTTCCAAATATTCGATTTGTTCCACTTTTTCTATTCTGTAGCTGTTATTTCCATTACAATTTATAATAATACCAGTTTCCTCATTGTCTTTCATTACCATGTATTTTTTTTTCTCGTTGATCAATAGACCATATTCTCTTAATTAATAATTAAGTTGTTTTTTAAATATCTGGTCCCTATCTGACACCACGAAAAAATTCGAGAAAGGCAAAAAATTAACAAAAAAAAATAATGAATACACCATAAGGAATATACAGAAGATATTCCCATTAGTTACCATCACATATTGGTATAGCAGGTAAAATTATATGGCAACAGCACTAGGACACAAGCCGTTCATCATTACACGAGTAACAGGGCTCAATCAATAGCCCTCTTCTTGCTTCTAAAGGTATTTCAAGGCGAGATCTAGGTATAATCAAAGCAATCGCATTTCATAATGTCATTTATAATCAGCCATTCATATATACATATAACAATGTAATCGTTTTGTGCAAGTAATTTTTAATGAAAAACGAACATGATCTTTTCTCCAAAATTTCTCTAGTAGGACAAAATGTAGAGCATTATTCACGACTGGGACAAACTCAACAAATTGTTCTGTAGAAATTGATCGTTTGGATTATTATTACAAGTTTATAATCTAGAAGTATATTTTTATATGATAAATATGTACTCTCGTCTGTTTTAGCACTATACGTTTTGTTAACTTTGACGGCAAAAATAATAGCCGTAAAATTGTTCTGCTGAAAAGTTGTTTAAAACTCGTGTAAATTTATTGGAGGCGTAACAGATGACACCGTATCCAAGTTTGTGAAGGATAAGATAAAGTTTGAAAGCTGTATTGACAACACTTAGCTAATAATAAATAATTTTGAACAAGTCTCAGCAGTTTCTCCGACAGCCGACTCAAAATTTATTGGCTTGGGTTGAAATTGCTTTTTCCTTCGCTACCGATTTTTATATAGGAGGGTTATTGATCTGAATCTATAGGGCAAGTCCACGTGACGTCACGTGACAGTCGCTTTGATGAATCTGATGATAACCAAGCGTTCTTTGCATCACTTTCTTACACGTTCTTAATAATTATTTTGATCGTGTTTGAGTTTCTTCGACGTTGTTTCAATCGCTTAGGTACTTTCAAAGGTATATCTGGCTTTTTAAAACGAAATGGATCATTAAATATCCAAATAATTGTTTATCCACAGGGCGACTGTCATTAGTGTCAACTTGTTAGTTGGTGGACATGTCTTATTTGATATTACATGTTTTAGTTTACCTACACTAATAAAAGGTGGGATGAATGGGCACCTTGTTTTGGAAAATCGCCTGTAAGTCGGGCCCTGCTTCATCGATTTCCGCAGGATCATTTCCCAAAAAGTTGTAGCGTTACAAATACTGATTTCGGTGAGTCTCTGGAGTTAAGTGTATTTTAATTTATTCAAATAGTACTAACCGCGTTCCCTTCCTTCCAAAGGAAGAGTCACTCGATTTACATCGTAAGGTACTAAAAGAAATCGTTACTGATAACCTTGTCTTAATTGTCCGATATTAACTTGACATACAAGAACCACGGAGGAATGTGTTACTGAAAACGTTATAAGATTGATTCTATTTTATTCTGGCAGATAAAATATTCCCTTATTATAGGTATGAAATTAAAATTTATGTTGAGCTAAGCTGGCTTGAACTAACACTATTATTTCTTTTTTAAATAGGGAAAGCTCTTGTGGGGCTGAGCTGATATAGTCGCGAGTCCATTAATTTGAGAATAATCAGCTTTTTTTTTAAGGAGTCGTCCCTTCACCGGCACCACCTCAGCCTCAGCTTATTGTGGATTCTCCCTGACTACAGCCTATTCAGCCAACCCTGTATTAGCTCATACAGGTTCTTTACTGGTTGGTTGTAGAAGTCGTCTGGAGTCATTTGGGGTCTTTCATATAGTTTTGGCCTCCTGTGGTCCAGTTTCTCACATAATATGTGCAGAGCTGTTTCGGTGTCCTTTTTGCATCTTCTGTATGTAAGATCTCCGTTATACAGCCCTATTATGTACAGGTGCTCCTTTGTGGGAAAGTGTCCCGTAAGAAGCCCCGTTATGGTGCGTAGTTTGTTCCTGCTCATTGAGAGCAGTTCTTTCGCTACTTTTTCTGATGGTTCTTTTATAAATGTCTTCCCATGTGTTTGCCTGGGCGTATTCTTCCAGTGTTTTTTGTGTTGTTCTTTTACCCACCCTTTTAACCATAACCTAGTGGAGTATCTGGGGATGCCCACAGATGGTTTGGGTCCGTTCATCAGTGTTGACGATCCTGCTCTTGCAAGTTCGTCAGCTTTTTCATTGCCAGTGATTCCTTTGTGACCTGGGACCACTCCAGTGTTACACTGTTCCGAGTCGCCAGTCTTCTAAGTTCTTCGTCGCATTCCCATACCAGCCGAGATGTTACCTTAGAGCTCTGAAGTGCTTTAAGGGCAGCTTGACTGTCACTGTAGATACTGATCTGCCTGTTGTTGTAGGCTCTCATGTTATTTGCCCTTGCACATGCAAGTACTGCATAAACCTCCGCTTGAAATACCGAGGCATATTTACCAAGCGAGACGATTCCTTCATATTTGCTCGACTTGCTGTATATACCCATTCCGGTGCCGAGCTCATTCCTTGATCCGTCTGTATACCAAATCAGTTCATTCGCTCTGCTGAGTGGTGGTGGTCCTCTTCCTCAAGCCCCCTTCGATCTTTGATGACAATCTCGAAGTTCTTGCGAAAGATATATCTGGCGGTCATGTGGTTTGTTGGCATTTTAAAAATGTCGTCATCCACGTGCCTTATTTCTGTGCGTCCTCTCCCATGTGCCACGTCATGGTCTGATGATTTTTCCAGTCGGGTTAGAGCTGCCCTAGCTTCGCACATTTTGACACAATGTAGTGGAGGAAGGTCTAGCATTGTTTCCAGCGCCGCTGTGGGAGTAGTCCTCGTTGCCCCTGTAATGCCTATGCATGCAAGTCTTTGGACCTTGCTTAATTTTAGCATCGCAGAGGTTTGTCTAATCTTTGGCCACCAGACCAGAGATGCGTATGTTATCCTGGGGATGACAACCATTTTGTACAGCCAGTGTACCATGATTGGTCTAAGTTCCCATTTAGTGCCGTAAGTGCGTCTGGCAACCATGAAGGTAGCCTCTGCCTTCTTGATCACGTGTTGAAGGTGTCGGTTCCAAGTTAAACCTGGGTCTAGGATAACCCCAAGATATTTTACTTCACACGACAATTGTATTGGTTCACCTTGAAGCGTCCGAGGGCCAAGTTCTTCCCTTTTTCTTCTCCTGGTGAACGCAATTATCTGTGTTTTTGAGGGACTTATGCGTAGCCCTTCTTTCACAGTCCAGCCTGTTACTACATTTAAAGCCATCTGGAGTCTGTCTCTGGTTGTACTGTTGTATTTACCTTGGGATAGAATTACCAGGTCATCTGCATATCCTATGGTGTTAAATCCTTCTCTGTGTAGGGTTCTGATGAGCCTGCCCATGACCAGGTTCCACAGCAGCGGTGACAGTACTCCCCCCTGTGGACAACCCCTGGTTGCACGCACGGCCATTGTCTCCCCAATAAGAGTTGTTTCTATCAGCCTGCTTCTGAGCATGCAGTCTATCCACCTGCAGCTCGTGGCATCGATCCCAATTTTACTCGCTGCCTTGGCTATGGATTCGTAGGTTGATTTTCCCTCTCTGTATGCATATTGATCTCGGTGTAGTGGTCTTGTAGCCAGTATACCGTCTCTGACATGTCTATCGAGAAGTTTTTCAAGAGTCTTCAGTACAAATGACATTAGACTGATTGGTCTAAGAGCTTTAGCCGTGTCCTGTCCAGATTTTCCAGGTTTTGGTATGAATGTAGCTCTGATGTGTTGCCAGGTTCTTGGAATATGTCCTAGAGCTAGGCTAGCTCTGAGAAATTCACATACCCTGCAGTGTAATGTGTTGCCTCCTTTTTGGAGTAGGATAGGATAAATCCCGTCTGGTCCCGGTGATTTATATGGTTTGAAGCTGTTTATAGCCCATTTTGTTCTTTCCATGTCTACCACTGCCTTCGCTATTCGCCAGTCCATCCTGGATGCCCATCGTGGTCGATCCAGTTCTGTCGCTGTAGAGTTCTGCGGTGGCATGGTAGGTATTGATCCAGGGAAGTGCCTTAAGTAGCTCTTCCATGGTTTCTTCCCCATTTCCAGTGTATTGTCCGTTATCTTTTTTGATAACGTGTATAGTCTGATTAGGATCCTTGGACAGAATCTTCTGCAGTCTGGCACACTCGTGAGTCTGTTCAATCTCCTCACAGTGCCTCCTCCAGGAGTCTCTCTTTGCTTTCCTGATCAGTTTGTTGTATTCAGTTAGGGCCCTCTTATAATCCGTCCACTCTTCTAAATTTTCTTTAGTCCTATTGAACTTTTCTTAACTGTCTCCGTTTTTCGGCAAGTTCATTTGTCCACTAGGGCCCATTCCTGTTGGATCTCTTCCTTACCGTTGGGCAGTTGTTTTCAAACGCTGAGATAATTGCTTTCTGTGTTAGGTCTGCTGCTATCTCTAGGTCTGTTGTCTTAACTTTTACCATCGCTCGGTCTAAACTGTTACCTAGTTCTGCAGTAAATGCTTCCCAGTTCGTTTTTCGCGGGTTACGGTAGTATTCTATTTTCGGTTTGGTTCCCGAAATTTGAAAATATATATGTCTGTGGTCAGAAAAACTTTCATCCTCGGACACATACCAATTGCTCACGAAGTTACTTATGTAATGAGTGCCAATCGTGATATCAATAACCTCCTTTCTGTTTGAGTTAACGAAAGTCGGTTTATTTCCTTCATTTAATACGCTCAGATTATTAGCCGTAATAAATTCTAATAATGACTCACCTCTTTCGTTGGTGTTGGTGATCAACTGCACACCTTTCTTCCTGGCATATTTGACCAGTTCTTCGACTTCCCTGGTTAGTGGTAGTCTGGGGTCATCGTAAGGAAGATAGGCCGATGCGAGAATTGCTTCTCTAGTCCCACTTTCTTGCCCCAGTGTGATGAGGACCGCCGTTAAGTCCCTGCAACAGAAATTTTTTAACGGTAGTGCTTTTATGCCTTTCTTGACAATAATACATGTTCTTGGGTTGTCAGAGGTTCTGTCGTAAATCAACTCACCAATGCCATCCAGTCCCATGATCTTACCTCTGTTAATCCAGGGTTCTTCAAGGAGGGCCACTTCGTATTTCCCTCTTATCACAGTAAGTTCCACTGTGATGGAGGTTCCCCTGAAGTACCCTGAATCTTCCCGTCCATCTTCTGGTTTGCACAGGTCAGCCACAGAACGCCTCCGTCAAACGTTGTCCTGATGAACTGCAAGTTCGTGTCACTTCCTGAAGGGGCGACATCGATTGTGCTCACCAGTTTTTCCTGAACCAGGTCTGCCTGTTCCTCAGTGTTATTTCCAGATGGCGTTTGTCAATGATTGCAATCCGTGTTCCATTGGCGACCTCGCTGTATGAACCGGTCTGTGGGGGTCCACTCCTCGGTTTTTTGCTCGGTCGCGGTTTTGTAGGGGTCTGAGATTCCGAGCTTTTTTTATTAGTTCCATGATGGTGCAAATATGAAATTGCTGTAGACGATTAAAGTCCGTAAATTCATTTATTGTCTGGCATCCTAAAGTAGTTGGCTGAGTTGTAGCGCAAATTTATGGTTGGTTCTCACATCACTATGAAACCTGCCAGACCAGAACGAGTCCTGGGTGCTTAGTAATTGCTTGTTGGAGCTAAATCAGTGTGTCATGCTAAAAACATTTGTTTTGTTTCCTTTAACAGCTAATAAGTAATACCCAAACTCCAAATTAGCCTGTTTAGGTTTCTTAGTCATTTTTTTTTGGGAGCCGTTCTAGTACCGGGAGCACTGCAGCCTGTTAGCTTATTGTACTCTACTCCCACCTTTATTCCACCCACCCAGCCATCCCCGTCCCTAGAGTAGATGATATAGGTCAACTGGATGCATGCCATATGCTTCAGGCGGCACGTTGGCCTCTCCGAAAATTGTCTGTCTCCTTGAGTCCAATGCCTCACAGTCGGACAAAGTATGGGTTACGGTCTCGGTCTCCATGCCACAAAGTCTACAGTTCAGATCCCCGTTATATAGCCCCATTTTATGCAGATGATCCTTTACCGGGGCATGACCCGTTAGATAACCTGTAATAATTCTTAGCTTGTTCCCACTAACATTCAGTAGTTCTTCAGCCCGTTTTACACATATATCACATATGAAGGTCTTACTGTGTACCTGCTTTGGAGTGTTCCTCCACTGTAGTCTATGTTGGCGTTGTACCCATTTTCGTATTTGTTGGACCACCTTCTTTGTTGTCCCAAGAACTGGTTCTGGTCCAACATATGTCGTTGCTGAACCTCTTCTCGCGATTTCATCAGCTTGTTCATTCCCAGAGTTATCATTCTGTCTCGGCACCCACACTAGTCATACTCTACTGTGGTCTGCCAGTTCATTTAATTCTTTCTGTCATTCTTCTACCAGTGTGGATGTTACCTTGCCGCTATTTAGAGCTGCAAGGGCTGCCTGGCTGTCAGTTAATATGTTTATCCTATGTATGTCAGTCCTATGTTAGTTAATTCTGACACATTCTAGGATGGCATGAATCTCCGCCTGAAATACAGAGGCATGTTCTCCTAGTGAGAAAGAACATCTTGTGTTCCTTATCTCACTATACACCCCTGCTCCTATCCCTTCCCCAGTCTTTGACCCGTCTGTATACCAGGTTTCTCCTTGGGGAAACTTCAGTCTGCTTGCTTCAGTCTTGCCGGTCCTTACTGTGGGCTATCTCTACCTCATATTTAAGGCTGGGGAGAAGTTTAGTGGCCATATAGTCTGTTTTCATATCTAAAATGGCTTCACTTACGATGTCCTCAATGGATGTATGTCCTGATCTAACTGTTTTGTTGCTCAGGTTATTTTGCAGCCTAAATAACCCCATCCGTTTGCTTCTCATATTATCACGATGTGCAATGGAGGAAGGCCAAATAAGGCATCTAGTGCTGCCGTTGGCGTGCTTCGCATGTATCCTGCATTACTGAGACATTTTTGCACCTTGCCTAGTCTCGTCATTGCATTCTTTTATATCGTCTTTGTCCACCAGGCCAAAGACGCATATGTTATTATGGGTTTAACCACTACACTGTATATCCAGTGTATAATGCGCGGACTTAACCCCCATGTTTTCCCACTAATTCGCCTTGCCACCATTAATGTGGTCTCCGATGTTGTTGCTACTTTTTCCAGTTGTTTGGACCATGTTAATCTCGAGTCAATAATTACCCCGAGATATTCAACATCCATCACAATTGGAATCTCCGTACCTTGAAGGGATAGTGGTCCCAATCCCACCAGGTCCCTTCTTTTGGTATAAGGCACTATGTTTGATTTGGTGGGACTTATATTTAAACCCACCTCTTCCGTCCATTTTGCTACTACGTTGCATGCGCTGTAGTATTGAATTTGCCTTGTGATATGATGACCAGATCATCCGCATATCCTAAGACAGTGTGGTGTTCCTTTTTGAGTCTCCTTATCAGTCCGTCCATCACAAGGTACCATATTAGAGGAGACAGGACTCCTCCTTGAGGACACCCCCTTGAAACTCGGGCTGATAATATTTCACCCATCAAGGTTGAAAAAATCACTCGGTCTTTCAGCATGCAGTCTATCCATCTTTAGCTTGTTTCGTCAATTTGTTTTTGACGAATTGCCCTCGTGATTACTTCGTGAGAGGTGTTGTCGAAGGCACCCTCTATATCAAGAAAGGCTGCTAATAGTACTTCCGTATTTTCGAGAGCATACTCTATCCCTTGTACTAGGTGATGGAGTGCTGTCTCTGTGGATACTCCCGGTCTGTATGCATATTGATCCAGGTATATCGGTCTTTCTACCAACGATCCTCCTCTAATATACATATCTACCAGTTTTTCCAATGTCTTCAGTATAAATGACATCAGACTGGGTCTTAGAGACTTTGCTTTATTGTCACCTGTTTTCCCATGTTTAGGAATAAAGACTACCCTTACTTTTCTCCAGACCTTTGGTATGTACCCTAGTCCCATGCTTGCTTTAAGGATCGTACACCATCAGTTGAGTATAAATCTGTTTTCCTCTTGCAGCATTATTGGATAAATCCCGTCCGGTCCCCGTGATTTATATGGCTCAAATGAGTCTATTGCCCATTTAATTTTGCTTTGATTTACCACTGCCCTAGATACTTGTTATATGACGTCAGAGCTTTCCTATATTCGGTCCACTCTCCGTCTTTGCTTGCCCTGTTAAAGAGCTCTCTTAGTTCCACCCTCGCAGCTGCAAGGCCATTATTCCACCAGGGTACATTCCCGTTGGTTTTCCTTGTAAATTTCGGGGCAGTTACTATTGAATGTTCTTAGTCATCATACCTTGACTAGTGTCAGTTGGGTAACTATTCACTATCAATTCACCGAAGCCTACCATAGGTTCATTTCCCTCAAATTATTTATTTTCCTCTTGCCTCGTGCTTCACAGCGGTTAGAGCTTTACTTAATCTGCCAGAAGTATAGTATAGTCATTTGTTATTTTTTTGTATCTGTTTATTTACTCCAATTTATCCTATACTAACTTTAACATACATTTTCTTACTAATTTTACTATTGTAATACAAGCTATACATTGAGTTTTTTGTTTGTTTGGTGTAAGCCTTGATCACCAAACTGTGCACCTTCAGCTATTACGTGATATCGTCAACCCCTTTCCTGACGTTAATTAAGAAAAGGTGGCTTACCCACCTGCTCTACCGAAGAACAGTTGACGTTAGCATGAGTTTCTAGTTTTCGTACTTTGAACTAGATCTTTATAGTTAGACCAGAGTACTCTATTCACCCATATTTGGTATTTTTAAATGAAAGATTTTTGGGTCAATTAGGTTACCAGCTCACTTTTTTTTTAAATTTTATTTCTAGGGACAAATTAAAGTTTTTGCAGCTAGGTCCACTACTCGAAAGAAGATGGTCAAGAGAATTCGAAATGCTATATCAAGAACAGACTACTGGATAGAAGGTGGGCACTTATCAAAACTTAAGTCTGCGGGTATCCTTAAATTCCTTCTCAGGAACTAATTATAAAAAAGTCTCAGTGAATGTCACCCCAATATACTTCTTTAATGATGATTGACTGTTGTTATGCATCTTAATAAGGTAAATTTTTTGAGTTTTGAGTTTAAAACGTTTTTAATTCAATTACGACCTCTAAAGGTAGACCTTCAGCCGACGGCCGTTCTTATTTGCGCACCCGATACGTAAAAGAAGTACTATGAAAATCACATGAAGTCAGGTAATGAGGTCATAATAATAACAATAATGTTTTATAAGAAATGTTTATTTCCAAAAATTTAAACCAAATTTGTTATTTTCTGGATGAACTCATTAGTGCGCGCTAGAAAAGTCGACAGTTCGTGGAGGGTTCTGATAGAATTATTGCGCCAGCCCAAAAGAAGTATATCTACAGACTATACCAATTTCACATCAAAAATCGAGCTAATTATAATTGAAAACGAAATATTCAATCAACTAATTATATACTGTAACGGTTATTGATGTCATAAAATTAATTATATCCTTCAACAATGTACCAATTAAGAAGTTTAAAGTTTTTCTTTTTGTTTAAACTTACAAAATTTTTGAATTAACGCCACCCCTGTTATGGTAAATAGCATTAATGAGGGGCATTTGGACTCCTCTTCTAAAATTCACATTAAGAAATTTAGTTTTTTATTGAAGTTATCCCGTTTTTTTATAGGTAAAAACGAATTTCTTGTTTTATTTACACATTTCTCGGGGTTCAACCCCCTATCATATTATGTGAAAAGATTATCAAATGCACATGATGCACGTTCTAAAACTGTTCAAGAGCTCTAGACATCTACTTTCTCAACTTTGGATGTGAATTACGCAAAATGTGCCTAACAACTTAGTGACAAGTATGCAAAGACGTTTCTTTTTACTTAAGTTCGCGGATGACAAAACCATTAGTGTGGGATTTTAAAAAGTTCAGTGTCTTACTTATTCAGAAAAAATATCGTGCTGGAATTAGTTTGTTATTTGACAAAATTTTATTTTGAAAATAGTGCTGTCGCTATATTTATATTTGAGAATTTCGATTTTTTCAGTAGATAACTATTGATGAACAGTTTGGTCTTACCATTTTTACATGAAAGTTGACGTAAAACGTGTGTTGTTACAAAAAATTATTGATTGATGATCTTGAGAAAGGTGGAACAATTAACTCTGAATATTAATGCAGTATTTGGAATCAGCTAGGTATAAAAATTTGTACCAAAAACGAAAAAATTTTGTTGCATCAAGACACTGAACCTGCTCACATAAATGTTTTAGTCATCGCTGAATTAAAGGACTGTACTCACCAGATTTAGCAACTAGCGACCACTATCTTCTCAGATTCCTGGAACAATGAGATGAAATGAAATTATTGAAGGATTCTTTTTTTTTTCGATTGCACGATATTTTGAAGCAGCCTGTATATCATGTGATTAATACGAATCTGGTGATATATATGAATACATGTACAAAATATGGCCCGAGTCTTTTTTTCAACTGGAGCTATAAATAAAAATTTTTGCTTTTAGTTGAATGTAAATTTTGGATGAACTTATTATACATAATGTATGTTATTAATCTTGTGTCATACATGGAATATACGATGTGAAATGGTGATAAATAACGCTACTCCGAACAATTACCATTAGATGCATATTTTACTAGTTGTTAGGTATTATTTTAATCAAGACATTTTTATTAGTATGTAAACTTCTGCAACACTGTTAATTTCTAAAACTATTGTTCTCTGCTCGTGACAGCTGCTGTTGGCTATTCTGTCAGTTTGTATTGGCCGGATATGTAAATGGCGGTGAGTTTTACACATTGGCAAACCTTGACTTACAGAGGTGTATCAGTCAGGTCGGAAAACCCTCTTCAGAAATGATTCAAAGTATCGTAAAATTCTCATGAAAAAACTTATAAGGTACACGTGAAAAACTTTTTTCCGTACATTCTTTGGACCCCGAGAGCGGTGCGATAGTGGTAGAAAATAAGCAGATCGAAAAAAAGGATTGATTGAATGAGAAACCTGCTTTTTGGCCGCTTCCATTAATTACTTGCTTAAACTCGTGACATTTATCGTGATTCAAATATACTGTTTTAATTTCGAATAAAATTGCCATTTCCTCTTGCTGCCAAAGCTTTACCAATGAAAATTCATCCAAAGCTTTTTTTAAATTATAGTGCTTCGCAAATCAAGTAACAAAGTATATCAGGTGTGAAGAAAAAAATACTGGTCAAATATCAGATGAATTTCTTGAGCCTTAAAGCTAAGGATGTTTTTCAAAATGATTATTGATTATTTAGAAGACGATAGATAATAGATAATTTAATTGAACCCGACTCTTGGTTCGCTCCTCATCAAATGCAGCATTATCACAATTAATAAGGATAGGTTAGTATGTTTTTAGATTTGGAAAGTATTTTTATGTATTGGAGGTAATGTCGCGAAAAAATACATCTATTTTAATTTGAAAAGACTTCCAAGAATCATACAAATCTAGAACAGTTTGACCCAATCCTTGCAACTTTAGGTTTAGTTCGCCAAGATGATTTGTAATATTAGTTAGGAATATCCACTTATAAATCCATTCTTTATTACCTAGTTCAGGAAAGAGTTGAGCTTCATATTTTTGCAACAAAAATGACCTAATTTCTTCCAAACATTCTACAAATCTAGAAAGCAGTTTATCGCGGTTAGGCCAACGTATATTGCTGTGCGTTTACACTATGCCGCTGTTTCCCAATTGGCCATACCAAGTCGATACGATGTAGAAGTAACCGTTGGCTCGTGCCAATAAGCCAGCCGTGCGCAAATGAAAATCGCTGAATTGTCGGTCTCCTCCAAAGGAAGCCAATGAGAACGGAGAGTGGGGACGTGCCAACCACTTGCCTCTCACGGCTTCAGGAGAGATTTGGACTGTCTGCCAGTTAGCACGTGCTTTCAAATGGAGTCGACGAACGAGAAAATTATTAATTTGATAAATATATACCGGGATCGTAAACATTGTGCGACTATACTAAATGAATGCCAACACATATTATGTAGACGTTTTTACAGTCACTGACTTTGCCAATTGGCATTGCAAACGGCAAATCGCGGCATAGTGTGGACGCGCCTTAATGGAACATCTGAATATTTCTTGTTAAAATGACTTGAATTGTCAGCGACTCTTACAACAATATCCATCACGTATTTTAAGCTTCCGCTATAGATCCTCCCGCATAAACCTTCTTGATGAATAATGCAATGAAAATTCAAAAGTGATCGACCAATGTGTGAAGTGAGAAGAGATACAAATCCCTTATGTGTCTCGATCATCTTTGATTTCCGAACTTATCTTTACAATAGTTCGTACTAAAATAAACTAACTTCAACTGAATACACGCTTCGAAAAGCCGAGAATCACCTGCTCGCGTCTTCTATTTTATAGAATCGTGCCGTCGCGTTCGCATCGTTCTAGCCTGGCCAGCCACCACTTAGCTCGGTCGAGCTACGTTGCAAGCTTGTGTACAGGTCCGTAGATTATTTTGAATTTACAATAAGTATCCTTAAAATTAAGTGTTTATTTTATTACTTTATTAAAATATCGTACACCAAACCTCACAAAGTTATGCGTTCCATTTTAAACTACCAGGCGTGCCAAGTCTAAAATAGGTACTCAAAAATTCTTCTTTTTCTGTAGGTTATATTTCTGGCAGTTTATTAGAGAGTTTCTATGCGTACAGGCACTAGGGAGATAATCCAATCACTTCTTGGATTCCATTAAAATTCTAAAACTGTAAAACTGTTGGAGTAGTCTTACCGATACGTCTAGATTAGTTGAACTGTCATTTTTGTAAATCTAATGCCTTCTGATGAGGACTTTAAGCATATACCTATACCATGAAAATAATATATTGATATATAATAAATTTTCGTTTAAATGGAGATTCACATGAAGTATAATTAATCAAAAATTTTAAACAGTTGGAAAAAGTTAAACTTTTGATTGCCACATGAAATGAATGGTCCTGACAATGCAATGCAAAATTTAAGTTGGCAGTGCTGCTATGTTTCCACACAAAGCAATATAACCATTATAGGATGAGATAATGTCGCTCACACATATATAGAAAACTCCCTAACTCACGAAAATTAATTGGAAGCTCATCCTTATCTTCCAAGACTAGATTTTTTGTTAGTCTCTTTATATAGTGAAATTTTTGTATTGCAATATACAGAGTGATACTTGGCTGTGCTCTAGCAAAATTGAGCAGAACCTTTTGAGGTAACCATGAGGTACTTAATAAGTAATGATAAGGTTCGCATGAAGTTTGTTTCTCAAAGTTGATTTTAGGTTCCAACAATTTAATAATATCTTGTAGATATTTACTTATCAATGTAAAATATGTGTGAAATGAGTGACGTATGTATTCCTTCGAACAAAAATTAAATAGTAACTTTATTTGTCTTCGTAGAGTATAAGAGACTCGGAATTCTCAAATTTTTAATGAAAATGGACACCAACTTCATCCCAAAATGTCTTGAAGCACAAGAAGTTATTGGTTGGATTTTTGGCTGGCTACCTTGTATAAATAATGAGCCACTTTTACCACTAATTTATATCTGTGGTATTATGATGGAAAATATACAATATCAAAGTGTATAAAAAGAAAACAAACCATTTTGAATATTATTGGAATTAGTAATAACAATAGCTGTTAATGATGCTTTCTACCGAAGCATGTAATTAGTACTAAAAATAAATGCTCAGATGTTAGGTTTTAATTTTACGTTCTACTAATAATCTAAAGTAGATTATTCGGCACAGCTGTGGAAAATCAGAATTTCGTTTATTATTTTAAACTTGCTTTCCGTTTATGAATACAGAGCAGTAACATATTTTTTAAAACTTTATTTTGGTCAATAACTCTTGAAAGGGCGGTCTACAGATTTTTATAGCTTTCGTACTTTTAAGACGTTAAGCGCCGTGAGGTATAATGCACCTTATTTAGACCCCTAGAAATTATTTGTTTATGGAAGTTCTAAGGTATAAATGATGTAGGTCAAACTCATTACCCAAAACTTAAATTCCAAGATGATATAAAATGCCATAAAGGTGCAAGGTAAGAGATAAGTGTTTACACTAAATACAAGAACTAGCGGCAGCAAGAGTTTTGGACCATGGCGGAGGCGCTAACATGGGAATCTCCATAACAAAAACCGTTAAAATCGAGCCACTCGAAAATAGCGAAAATGGATCCTAAGGGGAGTTCACACCGACTGTGCGGCAACCGGACGGGATTGCGCATGCGTTATATCATTGGATGGTTTATGTTATAGGTCAACGAGAAAAATAATGAAAAAATTCAAGCTACCCCCCTTCATCCCCCACACAACACCCCTCGTACTAAAAGTCATCCAATCAGAGCAAACGACGTCTCGTTTGAAAGGCCTTAACGTCTAGATTATACGTAAAATTAGGAAAAAATTCCAGCTACCCCCCTTCATCCCCCACACAACACCACTCGTACTAAAAGTTATCCAATCAGAGCAAACGACGTCTCGTTTGAAAGGCGTTAACGTCTAGATTATACGTAAAATTAGGAAAAAATTCCAGCTACCCCCCTTCATCCCCCACACAGCACCCCTCGTACTAAAAGTCATCCAATCATAGCAAACGACATATCGTTCGAAAGGCCTTAACGTCTAGTATATAAGTGAATCACTCATTATATATACAGGGTGGATTGAAAGTTTCTTCGAATGAATTGCAGGTATTAAGGTCGACTTTAGCAAACAACATCTCAGTCGAAAGGCATTAACGTCTAGTCTAGTCTAGTCTAGTCTAGTCTAGTCCCACGACGAGTGAAAACTATCTGTATATGGCAAAATACTCATAGTAAAATCACGAAAACTTCTACGTTTGGGTTTTCGGATACGATCTTTTCAACTAAAATATTTTCAAAGATGGCCGACTTCCGTTTCTACCGGAAGTCGACTGTAACTTTGTTATTTTAAATAGAACACCCTGTATATTAATACATTTTTAAAATCTACGTAATATATTAGTATACTTTTGTCTAAAAACTTTTTTCGAAAAATGCACACTTTTTGAGTTATTAATTTTTTTGTAGAAAATTTGACCGTTGAAGACACTTATAAATTATTTTTTTACGAGAGGGCCCTTGAAGATATGAAAATGGTTTCTCTTCGGTTGCCTTAAGCAAGGTCAAACGTATTCGAATCTATGTTGAAAAATTTTTCATTTTATACAGGGTGTGTATAAAAAGTGTTCAAAGTTTAACTTCATAAATATCAAATTTCAGACGTGGAGCAGACTTCGTATAAACTGGGTGTCTATAGCCTGCAGACAATTACCGCAAATTACTTGACCTATATTTATAGCAACTTCGTCAGAGTCTCGATATAGGCTGAAGGATATATTTTGAGTTTTTCCGATGTTCAATGCTAGTCAGTTAGCGAGAAACCAGTCCGATACGCCTTGCATGACGGTAGTAGAAGAAAGTAATAAAGAATCTCTGTTTGTTCCGCTGACAATTAGCAGAAATTCCACTTTCCAATACAATGAGTTTACTAAAAAACTTGTTGCAGCCGGACCCTCTAATTAAAATTAAAACACAGGAAGTTACGTCTTGAGATAATAACTTTTTATCTACAATAACCGTTGTAAATAGGAAGTTACAATCTAAAATTTAAACACAAAAACATAAAGTAGATAATAAGTCTACTCGATACAACAGGAAATCTCACCACAAAAACTCACTATCCTAGTCGCGTGTTTTTGCACACGGTGGGAAAAACATATAAATAAGCAAACACAAGCTGGAGAGAGTAGTTTTTGCTTAAAAGCCAACCTCAAAATTTTAACGCAAGCCGGAGATAGTAGTTTTATTGAGAAGCTAAACAAGTGTGTTTTAAACAAAGGTGAGTTTTTAACAACTTTTTTATAAAAGCAGTAATTGTTTCCGTGTCTTCAATTATCATCAAATTTTATATGATTTCATTTTTTTGTAGTGTTTTTGCTGACAAGCGCTCGCCCAACCAAAGACCAAAAGTTACTGAGCTTTTTACCAAATATAACAAAAAATGTGAGTTTTTTCTCAATTAACAACTTAAACAGTAAATTTTTCCGCGTTTTCAATTATCATCAAATTTTATGTGATTTCATTCCTTTATAGATGGACCTCACTAAACTAAACGCTGTATCTCTTATAGAAAAAAGGGAATTGTGAAACTGACCGATCTGCCCAAAGATACACCATTCAAAATAACAGAGGGTCAAATTGTCAAGACAAAATTTGGGGAAGCAGTACTGCTGGAACTAGAAAATAAGGCTGTATTCCTACCTCAGAGGGTGACAGAAGCATACCGGCCGCACGTGACAGCTTTCAGCTGCTTGAAGTATAATATCTCGTACAGAGGGCAAATAGACGTTGGGAAGCCCAATTCCTTAACATCATTTGAAATCCAAGAGAATTGAATATTTACTTCTTATTTTGTGTATTTACTTATAAGTTTTATGCCGCCTTTAAAATTGTGGCTGTAAATGTATTTATTTTTTAAATAAAAAATATTATTTTACACATGTGTTTTTTTTGGGGGGGGGGGGGGCTAGTGCGAAGAAAAGAGACATGCACTTATATATAACTATTTATTCAAATCATTGATAACTTTGAGTTTATAAAAGTATACAAATTCTCTAAGAGCGTTGTTCAACATATCGTTTGGTGTTATGGAACAAAATGCATATACAATTTGTAAAGAACTTAGATTTTCAGAGACCAAAACATTATAATAATATTGACAAAAATTTAAATTTTCTTACATAGATATACGTTGTAAAATCAAATTATTCATTTCTAAAATTTGTGAGACTTCTTCTTCATCCATGTAATACTCGACACCATGTTTCTTAAGAAAAATTAATTTGCAATCATCGTACTTTAATGGGGTAATGGTCCAGTACTCTCCACATGGAATCGGATCAAGTTTGAACTCGTTTACGGCCATCTGTTGCGTAATTATTGAAATAAAGGCCTGCCATTCGTAAGTGTTAAACGATATTTTGCTGAACTTGAGCTGCTGAGATAGAATAACAGCAGGCGTAAATGATCTTGCCGGACTAATGCCACATTTCACTTCATAACCGGTAATTGAATATTGTGTTGGAAGCAGGTACACCTTTTCAGACTTTGCAGCAGACTCATAGTTTTCCAAAATTCTATCAATCTCTGCAGTGTAGATAATTTGGTGTGCCTTGCATGTCTTCGAGTAAATACGTAGCAGGATTGGTTATTTCAACTCTGATAATTTTGAATAGTTCTGTAGTCCAATTGGGTGTATAACCTTTTTCAAAGACATGTTTAGCCTTGGATATGCGCACAATGTCACCGACTTTGAATTTTCGTGGGCCTGCTATCTTTAAATGGCTATAGGTGTTATTCAAAATAGATTTTTCGTTGGATTTGTTGACTTGAGAAGGCTTATATTTTGTTGTTGAATGCTTTGTATTGTTATATTCGTGAGTAATTTTGGGTAGAATGTCTATCCATTTGTAGGTGCCATTTAAAATGAAATACTTGTAGAGATTCGATTTCAAAGTTCTTATAACACGCTCAGCTTTCATCGCACTAAATACGCTATAATGATTTATGCCGTGTTTCTTTCATTAAGTTTTTAAATTTGCTGTTGTAAAATTCCTTCCCCTGATCAGATTGCAGATTTTTTGGTATTCGTCTAGTTTGAACGAGAATGTCCGAGAATGCTCGAGTGATTTCCTCTCCGGTCTTCGTCTTTAGTGGGCGTGTCCACACAAACAGCAATCGATAATGACTAGTATCATATTATGATTCCTATTTTGTTATCCAAAATTTTTCATCTCCGCAAGATCCATATGCCAGCGATCGTCAAGGCCCTTAATAATAGTGCGTCTCCGAGGGAATTTTTTCCGAATTGGTTTATGCGGCTCATTTACCAGTTGAATCTTTTCCTTGGTGTGCATATTATGACGTACTACCGGCTAGCTTCAGCTCCAGACTGTGAATACGGTTATGGTTATTCGTATCGATAATCTTAATATTGTTCTCAATATCTGAAATGTTACTTTTCAAATCAGAGACGGTTCTAATATTTTCTGCAAATTCTTTTTTCAATTCACGTATGCTTGCATTCGTAGAAGCAGTAAATTATTTTCGAATAAAGACTTTCGCTGTGGCAATTGATTCGTCGACGTATTTCTTCGTCTTGTGGCTGCAGCATCACACCATGTGTTTGAATTAATGGTGAGTTGACAGTACGCAATTGCACATCAACATATTTTTTTGTTGCAACGTCACTATCTGTTGTTGGTTCCTTAACATTACAAATTTTCACATTTTCATTATCCATATTACCATCCGGTGTATGAGAAAACGTTATTTTCGCTGGTAAACGCGCATAGGGCGTTTGATGTCTATGTCCGAATTTATCGACAGACATAATTGAAATGAACAAGATTCAGCGTGTATTATTCTATTATATCAGCTTCCTTGAGCTCATTGATAATTGCTACTATTTCGTTGTCGTGTGACGTATTACCTGCCTCTTTTGAAGCAATCAACAACTTCAAACGATCCACTAATTCATTGGCATCGTCCCAATAAATATACTCCATAGGTATATCATTATATGTTAAACGATCGATACCTTTTCCTTTTGCTGAAGGAATCGATTTTAGACGAGTCAATACCTGGGACGATCTATTCGTTGACGTCGTTAGAGATTTTGTTTTGAATAAAGGTTTTATGATGTAGTGATATTTTTCAGTACTTGAGCCCTTAAGACGATCTAACGTGTCTAAATGAACTTCAGTTGTTGTCAAAAGATTTTTATAGTTCTGTAAATCTTGATCGTTGTAACTGGGGTCTCGGTAAAATAGAAGCTCATACATGCCTGGTGTTCCAATTACATATTTTCCTTCTTTGTTTTTCTCAGGTAGTATGTTTATATTACCGGTTTTTCCATCAAACGCAATTCGACGTTTGCCTAATGACCAACCGATTTCATCATTGTATATCGGACCATAATTTTTATTATCTTTTTGGAAGTAATCTTCAATGAACTGATGACTGATGGCAGGATATTGATCCAAATAGTCTGCGAAAGCTTCCTGAGAAATTTCGGGACGCATCTCTTCTGGAGATTCAGAACGTGTAATATTGCCGGATTCATCGGTTTCGGCCACCGGCTCCGTTTCGACAAAAGGTGTAAACACATCATCTGTCAAAGGTTCTTCTTTCTTCTTTATTTCCTCTTTTTTAATTGGATTTAAATTTGTAATCGTTTTTTGTAATGTCTTTGAGGATTGCACAATTTCTTCAAGTGGTTTGGATATTGGCTTGAATAGTTTATTGATAGACTCATCTTGCTCTGATTTACCCAATTTCAACGCCAAGTATTTTTTGCGAATCGATCTGGCAAGTGCAGACACTTTTTTCTTGCGCAATGCAGTAGCAACCTTATCATCAGACATATTGGTATAGACTAAAGGCGCAGCTTACAATTTTATATATTTATCGAATCCTTTGCGATACCTACCATCATTGAAGGGGAAATCCTTTACAATTACCAAAGTACCATAACGGTCACACCAGCACGTTGAACACATATTTTTAAATGTGTCGAATGTCATGTCTGGAGATACGTGTACGTCGAATATATGTTTCAAGTTCACCTCATCTTGCTTGAATAAAATAATTACATTACAATTGTCGCGTATAAGCTGTTTCGGTATTTTTGAATATGTTTGACAAAGATATGCGGCATCGATCTCTTTATGTCTGCACATGGAGTAATATTCACGAATTTTCTGTTGACCATCACATGCAACGTCATCGAATAAAAAGACAGAATTAGGCCGAGCTTTATCTGGACTTATTATTTCCTCGATGTCTTTAAATGGAAAATAGCCAACGCCATTGACTTCTGCTATAACTTCTTGCAGCAATTGGTACTTTGGTTGGAATAACGATTTTAAATAAACATAAACGTTTTTGAATTTCGCGCCATTCATATTAAATAGAAGCGCCAGCACGACATTCGTCTTTCCACACCCACTGGGACCACATATAATGGCACGGAAAGAATTTGGTAACAATTTACCATCTTTGCCGATCGATGGCGTTGAGGTGAAATCTAGATTTTCAATGGGTATCGTCTGCTCTTGTTGAATTATCTTCATCGTGTGTGTTGTTTTTCTTAGTGCTATTGTATAAATGTAGGTGTCACCACTTACGCGTATCAGTCTTAATGTTGGTGTTGGAAGGAGAAGGTCTTTTAAATTCTCTCATCAATAAACTACCTATTGAACTTCACTTGCCTATCTATCAGTACTGTGGACGTAAGTACTACCCTCCACCCCTTTTTGCAAAAAATTGATTGTTTTTTTTTGTAGCCGGTACGAAATTAGAAAAACGTCTTGATCGTGGAGATCCGGGTATCAACCCCTTGGACGCAGCTTGTAAACAACACGATATTTCAAAATAATTAAAGTATCCAGTATCCGCTTCGATTGTAACATTACCACTGGAGCCTTCGATGCAAACAGACCTGCTCATACTATCTACGAATTCGTCATACAAGTAGATCCTGGATATTCCATCGACGAAATTCCTCATAATTTGCTCTACTTACCCGTTATACCACAACGTGAAATAACCAATATCACCGTCATCGCCTTAGACCAAGACGGTCATAATCAATCATAAAAGACAGTCTGCAGAGCTTTCAGCTTCATTAGCTAAGCAGTCGCCAAAGCTAAAACAGCTGACGTTCGCAAACAAATTGGCTCTGCAATCGCTGGGGTTTAAATTGAAAAATGACAACCATGTATGGAAAAGTCTTCGTCAAAACGACAACATGCCTTCGATGTTTGATATCTATCGTAAGCCGATGTTTGACGATTCAATTAGAAAGGCTGAATATAGAACCTATGCTCCATTTATAAAATCATTCAATTACAGTGACATTGTGGAGTTTACCATTAATCAAGTTGATTCGTTCTTTGCAATGAGCGAAACTCTGTTGTGCATTAAAGGTTCGCTTGAAACACACAGCTGGTGACGTAAAATTGGCAAATAATGCTGGAGCATTCCTATTCGATTCATGTACGTACAGTGAAAGTGCCAGGGAAATGCAAACAGTTCGGGATCCTGGAATAGTAAGCGCCGTACGTGCTATGACATGTTATAACCAAGAAGATTCCAATCATACGGCTATAGCCGGCTGGAATTACCCGAAAGATCCTATTCTGAATGGCAGCGACAAGTCCTTCAACCTTCAAATACCCCTCAAACATATTTTCAACATTTTCAACGATTATCCCATGATTACATGTGGTCGAAAAATGATACGATTAGTTCGAGCACGAAATGATAATGATTGCATATATATTACGGAAAAGAATGTCTCTGGTACGCTCTCCCAAACAACCGCTAAAATTAATATTACAAGTGTTGAACTAAAAGTTAAACATATCTTTCCCAATGATGATATAAAGATAAATCTCATGAAATCCATTCAAAAAGGTCAACCTATAGTTATTCCATTTAGGAAGTGGGAGTTACACGAATTACCCTCAATTACTAAAGGTACAAGACGTGAAGTTTGGGCTGTTAAGACATCTACTTCAGTTGAAAGACCCCGTTTTGTTATTGTTTTCTTCCAAACCGACAAACGTAACGTGACTACAGCCGATCCTACTTTATTTGACAATGCCGACGAGCAAAGTATAAGACTGTCACTTAATGGTGACTATTGGCCTAATGAAAGAATGCAATTGGATTTCGCTAAAACTGACTACAATGAGGCATATTTTAACTATACTGAATTTTATCCCTACCACGCAAACTCCACACAGAAGCACTGGATTATTCTTCTTTCAAGAAACGGTCATTGTTTGTTATCGATTCTTCGGAACAGGAAGAAAGCATGGAGGCGTCCACAGTAGATGTAAAACTTGACATTGAAGCAAACATAGGCTTCCCCGAAAATACTAAAGTCTATTGCATCATAATTCACGATTGCGTGATGGAATACTTCCCCCCATCGAAATTGTTAAAAGCTTGAACTAGATGTTGATATGAGTTAGTGTTCGAGCAGACGTCAACATGAGAGTAGCATTTGTAGACATTCAAGGCTTTGTCGTAGATGGACTATTCGTTGCCAAAGAACTCACCATAGAAATTGGCTTCAAAAGTTGGCATTACATATTTTTGCCACCGCAACCGTTTGCTACATTAAGTAACGATGATAACGATTCGATACTCTTCAGGAGATGTAGAATATTCTAGAGTGAATGAAATATTGGAAAAAAAGCTATTGTATGCTGCAGACTACATTTACGTTCGGGGTCAACAAAAAGCGGAATTTCTGCTAAAAAATGCCACATATTTGGTATTTTTCCACACATTATTGATGTTTGCAAATTTGATGGTACGCCGTGTGCAACAGGAAACTTTGTTCAAGATCCAAACCCCTGTCACGCCTCTGGACTATATTCATGTACCGAAAGAAATGTACAACGCCTCCGCCACTGGTTTTCAAATACGGTATTACCATTATAAATAAAGTTTTTCTAAGAAACATGGCTTTTTATTCAAATTTTGGTCTTTACAATTTTTAAAATTAAAACAAAGACAGATACTAATATTACACATGTCATGACAAAAACATTATTGATTTCATTTTTTATATTCTCTTCTGTTTTGTTGAACATGGCGTAGGTTGGATACGTCTTAATGGATAAGTAATTTGCGGTAATTGTCTGCAGGCTATAGACACCCAGTTTATACGAAGTCTGCTCCACGTCTGACGACTCACTTGACCCCCATTTAGTAAACTAAGATTTTCTATTTGTTTCACAACCTCACTTTTTAAGAAATATCTTTATTCACCAACCAATGTCTGTACTCTTTCGAAGTCGAATTACAAAAGAGAGCGCTCCTATCCGCACATGTTTGACGTAGCACGTGTCGATGTGACGTTTGACGTGACAACGTGACGTTTGGCGTGATAACGTGTCGTTTGACGTGACAACGTAGCACGTGACGATGTGACGTTTTGGGGTTGGCAGCAACAGCAATTTCTAAAATCTTATTACTTTTAACCAACCTGGTATATCGCAGCGCTCCCACTGTTAGCATCGTAACGGATCAGTCTCTATTACGTCACAACTTACGGTGCCTAGCGAATGGTGCGCGCGTATCATCGTACGGGATCTATCGATGCGAATGCCCCTACCTTATTTGTCACACTTATTGCAGCATCGACGTCACATGTAACGTTTGACGCTACATTTGACATGTGACATTTGACGTTTGACATGTGACGTTTGAGTTTTGACTCTCAGATGTCAACATTCGGTCGGATTTATTATTCGTTATAGATTTTTCCTTGTACTATACGCTTCACTCTGTATATGTTAAACGATATGCTAATACCCCTACGGCACTATTTTTCTCTGTACTTTTCACTACACTCTGTATATTTATGCTGATGCCACTAGAGCACTATGCGTCACATATGTGAAACATACTTTCGATCCACCCTCTATATAATGGGTGATTCACGTATATACTAGAAGTTGAGACCTTTCGAACGAGATGTCGTTTGCTAAAATCAACCTAAATACCATTCAAAAATACTTTCGATCCGCCCTGTATATGGGCGATTCACGTATATATTAGACGAAAATACCTTTCAAACGAGATGTCGTTTGCTAAAGTCGACCTAAATACCTGCCAAAGATACTTTCGATCCACCCTGTATATGGGTATTTCACGTATATACTAGAAGTTAAGACCTTTCGAACGAGATGTCGTTTACTAAAGTCGACCTAAATACCAGCCAAAGATACTTTCGATCCGCCCTGTATATGGGCGATTCAAGTATATACTAGACGTTAATGCCTTTCGAACGAGATGTTGTTTGCTAAAGTCAACCTAAATACCTGCAATTCATTCAAAGAAACTTTCAATCCACCCTGTATATATAATGAGTGATTCACTTATATACAGTGTGACCCATTTTGTTTGGAAGCACTCCTATAAAATCCGCATTTTTCAATCGATTTTGATTTAGTCTTTTTTGTTAGATTCAGTATCAAAAACAGAATTTGAGCACAAATTTTCATACCATAATAGCTATTTTCAAGGCACTCTACGTTAATTATTTTTCTTTGCCAAAAAAAACAAAAGTATATTAGGCATTTTTTTTTCTCAAATATGACTACACCTCTGGATTCAGAATCATCACAAATGTAAACTATCAAAATTTTATAAAAAAAGTTTTATTAACAACAAAGTTATCACTACATAAATTTGGAAAAAGTTGTTTTTTAATTAATTTTTTACTAAGAATGTAGACACATTTTAAAAATGGCAACATGGTAAACACAAGCTAGGACTCAAACATATTACACTGTAAAAATTCGAAGCCGATACCTTAACCCGTTCTGGAGTTATAGCTTCTGAGAGTAATGTAAAATTCTGCTGATGTGACGGAAATACAAATTAACACCAAATAATACATTTTGATTATTAAACTACTTAATAATAATAAATTGAATTCTACATTTTTGTAGCCTCGACTAGACCTCCGTTAATTTCCACACATTTCTCGTATCGTTTGCGACTATGTCTTCGCGCTTTTTTATTTCATGTGGCGTTATTCCAGCACACGCCTGTCGTATTCTGTCACACTGTTCTGCTCTATTCCTTGGACGAGTCTTATACACTTTTTGTATCAAAAGCCACCACAGATAAAAATCCAATATAGTTAAATCGGGCGATCTAGGAGGCCATTCGATTAACTCGCTACCGCGATCTATCCAACAATTTGGAAATTTTTCGTTAAGCCGCTGGACCTATTATCCTGTCTTTTGAAATTTCGGCTTCGAATTTTTACAGTGCAATATGTTTGAGTCCTAGTTTTTGTTTACCATGTTGCCATTTTTAAAATGTGTCTACATTCTTAGTAAAAAATTAATTAAAAAACAACTTTTTCCAAATTCATGTAGTGATAACTTTGTTGTAAATAAAACTTTTTTTATAAAATTTTGATAGTTTACATTTGTGATGATTCTGAATCCAGTGGTGTAGTCATATTTGAGAAAAAAATATGCCTAATATACTTTTGTCTTTTTTGGCAAAGAAAAATTAACGTAGAGTGCCTTGAAAATAGCTATTATGGTATGAAAATTTGTGCTCAAATTCTGTTTTTGATACTGAATCTAACAAAAAAGACTAAATCAAAATCGGTTGAAAAATGCGGATTTTATAGGGGTGCTTCCAAACAAAATGGGTCACACTGTACTAGACGTTAAGGCCTTTCGAACGATATGTCGTTTGCTATGATTGGATGACTTTTAGTACGAGGGGTGCTGTGTGGGGGATGAAGGGGGGTAGCTGGAATTTTTTCCTAATTTTACGTATAATCTAGACGTTAATGCCTTTCAAACGAGACGTCGTTTGTTCTGATTGGATGACTTTTAGTACGAATGGTGTTGTGTGGGGATGAAGGGGGGTAGCTGGAATTTTTTCCCAATTTTACGTATAATCTAGACGTTAAGGCCTTTCATACGAGACGTCGTTTGCTCTGATTGGATGACTTTTAGTACGAGGGGTGTTGTGTGGGGGATGAAGGGGGTTAGCTTGAATTTTTTCATTATTTTTCTCGTTGACCCTATAACATAAACCATCCAATGATATAACGCATGCGCGATTCCGTCTGGTTGCCGCACAGTCGGTGTGAACTCCCCTTAGGATCCATTTTCGCTATTTTCGAGTGGCTCGATTTTAACGATTTTCTTATGGAGATTCCCATGTTAGCGCCTCCACCATGGTCCAAAACTCTTGCTGCCCCTTTACTTGTAAAGGTTAAGTTGAAATTCCAGGTTTCCCGCCGAAACTTCAACTTTTTGATGGCAAACCTAAAATTTGGGTGGGAAACCTAAAACTTGAGAGGGTAACTTGGCTTATACAGGGAAAATATTTTATTACAGTAGTATCTTAACTCTTGCCACACCGTTAGCCATAGAGAGATATCAGTAAAATGAATAGCGTCCTGCGGTATTGATTTTACGTCAAGCGGTATTTCAATTTTATTTAAGAATTATCGGAAGCCACCTTTTACCCGCTCCCCGCGCAATTCGAAAATGTAACTTAACCTAGCTTTATTGTAATAATAATGGATTAAAATAAATATATATATCGTGGGCGTACTGCAAAAACCCGACAAGTCCAATAAATTGATTATTGAGATTTTTGACTTTAAAACTTTCTATTGAAAGGAAAAATCAGTATATTATAGAAATATATTAGGATAAAAAAAAATTAACTGAACTTCGGTCGTCAAACATATTTGTATAACACAAAATCAAAAAAAGATATTTTGGTGCTGTATATTTGTAAATATTTTAAAAAAAAATGGATTTAACGGATTTTGGCAGAAAAAAAAAATGACAAAACACAAATTTAACAGTTTATTATTTAAACTAAACAGTCGTTTCAAAAAAACGACAAAACTTAAATTTAACAGTTTATTACTTACTTACCAGTCTTTTTAAAAAATGACAAAACCTAAATTTGACAGTTTATTACTTTAACTAAACAGTCTTTTTGAAAAATGACAAAACCTAAATTTAACAGTTTATTACTTTAACTAAACAGTCTTTTTGAAAAATGACAAAACATAAATTTAACAGTTTATTACTTAAACTAAGCAGTCTTTTTCTAATAGGAACACACAAATAGTTGTCAGTTGTATAAAAATACTGTTTACAAACAGAAAAAAAGAAAATTATGTTTTTAATAAGAAATTATTCAGATTCAGATGTATGAATGTCATCTATAGCGGTTTTAGATACAGACAAGGACTTGTACCATCCGTGAAACTCCGCCGTAATATCTTTGTTTCGACATAGTTGTGAAAAACTTTTTTTTTCTTTTCTGTTATTGAAAGCATCTTTGTGTATAGAGTTTTTAGACGCAGGTCTTGCAAATTATTTGGACGCCCCTTACCCAATGTATAAATTTTTTTATATTCCGAGGAATGGTCGTATCGATATTGGATAACTCCTGGCTTACTCTTTTCATACCTAAAGCACTTTACCTTCAACCAGTTGACTGTTTCTCCATCAGTGTTTTTATTTTTATTTTTTATAATACATTGTGATAAATCACCTAAATCTTTAAAATCTTTATGAAACATTTCGCAAACTTTATAGCTGTTTGTTTTTCTTCTTCTTAGATTTTTAGACCTGGCAATTCTAAAAATATTAAACCAATCCTGAATTGTATACACAGGAACATACCTTTTGGCAGTTTCGATAGCGCTATGCATGCTATCAACTTCCATAAAGGTATGCCGTCTTTCCAAAAATGTATGTTAACAGAGTATTTTAGCTGTATGAATTATAACCAAATGGACTTAAACAAAATATGATATTATAAAATAACGGTTTAAATGATTACCGGGACTTATGTGGTTTTTGCAGTAGAAACTAAGGATGTTTTTGGACTCAGCGGTGTAAATATAAAAAAAAGTACATGCGTGGACTTACCGGGTTTTTTCAGTAATCCCACGATATATATATATATGCTTACCTCAATAGTATTTACCCGTTTGTATATATATATGTTGTGTTGTATCACCACTTTTTATTCACTTTTATTACGTTTCAAATTTTATATAAATTGGACATAAAATTGATATCATAAGAATTTTATATTAAATCTACCAAATTTCTATCTTTTATATCTTGATAATGGTGATGTTTTGCTGAAACTAGTAGCTAAAGTTGATTGGCCCTATTTTGGATAATAAATTACATTGTGGTTTGACTTGGAGTTTTATTGAAACCTTTTTTAAATGCAGTATCGAGTTGAAAATATTAAGGTAGCAACCAGAATCATGCTGCGTCTCACGCAGTCCCAAAAGTTCTTGTACAACCACAATTTATAATATAGTTTTTAATGATTACCCCAAAATTTAACTCATATAAAAAATGGGTTTTCTCTGCTTCTTGTCAATTGCAGTTTCTTTGATAAACCAAAATAAGTTTTTAGCTATACCTTTGTGAAAATATTAAATCCTCAAAATGTTCATTGGTCAATCAGGGAGAAACTAAATATGTACGTATTACTGGGTATTAGTAGCAATACTAGAAATTACTAGGGAATTAGAAGGCATTACTGAGGAATTAGGAGGTATTACTAAGGAATTAGTACGCATTAGTAAATTAAAATTAGAAGTAATGCCCAAATTGGTCATTTGTATACACAATTTGGATCAGCGGCTTACCCCCCGAATATAACATAATACAGATACATGCAATGAGAAACGGAACATAGCTGTTTAATGTACTCGTATTCTCCGATCTAAATAGTCCACCAACAATAAATTTCTATAAATTTACTTCAATAAATATTTAGCTGTATAGCTGGATTCAGAACCACTGTAAGAAACCCCGCCATTTCTTCTTCCAATGTTTGTGGTCATGTGCGTCTGAGCGTGTGCGATTTCTTTTGACGGTAGAAGTTAGCGTTGCTACATATTGCTTACGTTTTATGTTGTTCAAATTGAAAAATTAATTGTTAAATTATTTTTAACAGCTAATGTTTCGAGTAGAGATAATATGTTATGATTTCTTTTGGCCGTAATGACTTCCAAAATAAAAATGAATTCGCAAATAAAACTAAATTAAAATAAATTCCGAAAAACAACTAAAGCTAAAAAATTAATGAACTAAAGGTTCAAATAGTTCCTCCTTGTTGAGCCAAACAAAAACCGAATCTATTGAACAAAGATAATCTTGTATCTCTGAGCTGATTCGGTGTAATGTTTACACAATGTTGGACAATTTTCGCCCTTAATTCTATCAAATTTTGAGCCCGTTCAAAATTTTGCTGATAAATTTCATTTTTTCTCTACAAATTTTATATTATTTTGAAAAGTTATCGGCTTGAACAGTACTCGGATTAGATTAGATTTTATGAGGTGGCTTTCGGCATAATCCACTGCGACCTTTTCAGATCTATTGTGGTCCTTTAAACTGTAGATTACATTTTCCAGCCTGACTCTTTTTAAAAAGTCTATTAGCGTGGAGACTGAACCTTTCATATAGCTCTCTGCCAATGGCTTTTCTTCGCCTTATGCAAAAAACCGCACATTTGCCAGGCTATCGCACTGACATAGAATGTGTTCTGCCGTTTCTTCTTCTAGGTAACAAAACCTGTACATATCTTCGTTTGTCAATCCCATCAGCTTTAAATGCCTATTGAGCTTGCAGTGCCCCGTTAACAGACCCACTACAGCTTTAACAGTTTTCCTGTCTTTGGCCACCAGATCTGCTGTAAATTTTGGCGAGTGTTCTAATATGAACTGTTTCGCTTGCCTCTGTCCTGGTGAGTTCCTCCACCATTTCAGAGATTTGTGGGCGACCCACTTCTTTGTTTGTTTCCTTGTTATGGTTTTTGCAACGCCGCAGAAGGGTTCCGGCCCAACGAATGGCATTGATGAGCCTTGCTTGGCCATTTCATCTGCTTTTTCGTTGCACTTATGCCCCTCGTGCCCCGGTACCCAGGCTACCGTAACATTGCTACGCTCACCCAGTATGTTTAGGGCCCGCACACAATCCCATACTAGCTTAGAATTGACCTCTACGGAGTTGAGTGCCTTTAGCGCTGCTTGGCTGTATGTGAAGATGGCAATTGATCGATATGTTCTCTTCTGCCTTTTAATTCCTTCCACACAGTGGTGAATCACCGTCATTTCCTCCTGGAAAAGACTTACTGGGAAGGCCATCCTTTGCTTTAGCCCTACTATACCGGCTCCTACGCCGTCTAACGTCTTTGACCCGTCTGTATACCAAAAAAAACTCGGATACTCGGACTGCTGTTTACTGACTGTCTGAAGTGTCTGACGACATGGCTTTTAATCTGTTGAAGCTTGATATTGGTCGACTATATAGTTGAAAAGCAATTCTGATACAATGCTTAAAATCCCTATGTTCCATTTTTCATTGCATGTATCTGTATATTACTCAACCAGTTTCATAAATTTGCATCGTCAGAAGTAATTTTAGTTTACTATTATTATTCACTCCACTAGCCTAGTTCACAAGTTCAAATCCGTGATAAACTGTGACAAAAGCTCTTGAAAATATAAGCGATATGATGATGTCTATAAAACAGAATTCGAAAGATTTTACAGTACGGAAAAATTTGCAAAATTTCCATTTAGTTTTTTTTGTTAATAACCCCGAAACCATAAATATTTAAGATATTCTGTTATTTCAAAAAAAAACTGTAATAAACAAAATAAAAAAATCTTTCAAACTCTTATGGGGCGATCTTGTTAAGTATGTATATTAGAAGGGCTCCTCGAAGCAAAACAATTTCAGCCCATTTATTTAAACATTTTTTGTTGTATTTAATGAAAACGGAAGTCGGAAAAAATATTGTTAATTGACAATTGCCTAAATTGTTGGAAAATCAACTTTAAAACTTTTTTCAATGGGACCTTATTATTCTTTGAAGATGCAGGATTATACCATAGTTCTGTTTTTTGTAATTTTTGAATTAATATTCAATACTTGCAAAAAATTTGTTTGCGTAACGCACTCTCTTCAGACTTTTATTTTGATGTAGGTATGTTAATTAATAAAATTAAATATTTTCATATATGTTGGTATCTTTTTTTTATTTTTATGTTTGTTTCATATTTCTTTATATCGAACGGCATAAATTTGTAAATATTGTATGTAGTCAAAGTCAACTAAAAAAACTGCCCGCTTTTAAATGAAATAAATTTCACAAAACAACAGTACCTAGAGTTGTCCAAAACCAGCGAACGTGACGATCCGGGGCGAGGTGGGGTAAGAGCGAGGAATAGTTCGTTGTTTAAGCACCGCGTCGCCTAAATACAGTACAAATTTTAATGAATATTGGGGGATACCAGAGACAACCACGAAACGGGTAACTTAATAGACAAAAAGGTTCGGTCGATCAGATATATATTATGTATCTTCTGTTTCATTTATAACTATAGACTTACCAATCGAACTATCTCTCTTACGCGGAGGGTGGCTAGATGGCGCTATCAAAGCAAAATTAAATGTTGCCGCTAATTTTTCTTAGAAGGAGGGAAGCAATGGATGTAATGTAGATTTTGATTATTGAAACACTTAATAAGACAATTAAAAAACTAACATAAGAATCTATGACTTGAAAAAAAGAAAACTGTTATGTAAAAAAGTAGATTTGTCATCGCTGCAATTGTCATTTAAAGGTGCTTCAAGCCTGCCTTATCGATAAGCGCCATTATTTTTCTTGTGTTTACAATTGAAAGGTGTTTGGTTTGTGAGCTAATGAAGCAAATTAATAAACAGGAACTATTTTAATTATATATATCCCAACACTTCATAAGTTTTGAAAAATGATATTTTTCAAAAACAGTGACCGTTCAACTAAGAAGCAACAACTACTTCCCGTGCTATATGCACCGACGGATATTGAATTACACTTCAAAGTCAAACGGGGTTGGTATATCTACAAGATATTTTAAAACCAACCATTCTGGTTTGCAATTAGAAGGGACAACACAATTTGTAGACCGGTTTCGGCGTATTTGCGCCTCATCAGAACAAGGTATGTGCTAGCCCTCCGAGAATCTCTAATCCCGGACTGAAGAATACACTTCAATCACAATCAATACATGTCTTCCAGTAACGGAAATGTAAACATTGTGACAGTTTCGACATCTTCACATCCAATCGCAAACCAAAATTCGAAAAACTTTTGACATCAAGTCCGTGGGCTTGAAACAATAAAGCTTATTACAGTTTCCTATAATATTGTCGTATTTAATAAAGCGTTTTATCAACTAAAAATTAACATTCAGTTGCCCGTCTCATTGGTTGTATCTGGGGATACGCTGGACTCTCCAAAAGTCACAAAATTTTACATTGCGTTGGGTCTCTTCTTATATTTATCACTCAACGCTACTATTTACATCCTTTTAACAATATTCGGATAAAACACGATACAGCGCTGTTGCCAAGTTAAATAAACAGTTTCAGGAAAACTAAATAGGCGTAAACACATACTTTTGAGTTCAAAGAATACAATGTTGACTAAAATTGTGACATAAAATTAATTAACATAACTTGAACCATTTTATCATTTCCATTTCGTCGTTTCAAATGTACACAAAACAAAGAAAATAATTGCTTGTTTTACGTGACATTTATTTTAAATTTCTAACCATCAGAATGTAAATTATGGGAATTAGTGCCCAGAACAATTCAAGACTAGAGTAATTTGTATTATTTTATACTTTAAAATTCGTTTCTGATTTGCACTCTTAATTAATAGTTCTGTGAGTACGATTTTAAAATGTTTCTGAAATTTTGTTAGCCGTATAAAATAGAGCCAAATATTTTAATGAATTTGATTTTGTATTTGGGAACCTTGTTTCTTAACGCTTCAAGCCATTTTAAAGAAATGGGAAGGGTTATAAGGCGTGGAATTCAGTTCAATCTTGTGATCTTCATCTACCTAATCTAGTTGTACTGTTCCCATCAGCTGTCACTGATGACTCAATCTGTCTACTTTTTAAAGTTAACTGACTTGTTGGGGTGGGGTAGTATATTTATAGAGGTGGAAATACAGGGAACAAGAGGAGAGATATTTTCAGGTTGGGAAAAACAGTGAAATGCTTGACGGATACGCAATGGTTTCCATGTCAGTGGTAATAGATAATCGAGATAAAGACTGTGATTATATATAGAGAGGCTTGCTCAAGAAAGGTCTGGACCTGACTTGAGCAGTACTTGGCTTGATTTTTAAACACAATTTCTTATATTAGATGAAATTATTAAGGTTTATTTTTATGACTTCAAACACAGCAAGCAGCTAATTCTATTATGGATTATGGCACACATTGTGGATGAGTTTTTGAAATTTATCAATTGAGGTGGAGACAGGTTAGAAGACAATATATTGCAGAAATTCAGCGATCGATTTAGGTTTTCAAAAAATTGTGTGAAATATTCATACTGAAAACTAATAAGCGAGGTTCTCCAATTTTCTCATGTTATAAATGTGCATGAAGTTTCACATTTATTGCATTGGTATGGTTGGAGCAATACGTATGGTAATGCTAACGTACCACGAACAGATGTTTTATATTGCTAGTGACTCTCCATTGACAGTAGATTCTTCTCGATTTACTTCACGCTTTAATAAAATAAAACGGATGGAACTTTTGGCAGCAACGTTTGTGTCATATCTATTGCTGCTATAAAATAATATTTATGCACCACATTTTTTGTAATCCCAAGCCCTATTGGACGTTTTTGTTAGTGGCACCCATAAAATACCTAGAAAATAATATATTTGAGCAGAAGTCACTAGCTGAACACGTGTTCGTCGTTTGTGCAATTGATTTTGGATAAACTTTATTTATAGTACATACTCATAATTAACCACAAAAAAACCGCTAGATATGACGAGGGAATCGCTATCAGAAGCTTTCTAGCAATTCCCCACAGTCCAGGATATGTTTTCTGCGTGCAACCAAAATGTTTGATTATATCATATTTTAAATTTCATCTTCAGCTCCTCATAAGTGATCAGTTCGAGTAGCTCCTCTTGTAATATCACATTCTCCACTCCCGTTTCATCAAATGGAATTATGATCCATGGTGGTATTTCCATCGACAGGTAAATCAAAACCAGATACATTATCGTGGACCCTTGCTTCCGAATTGTGAACCCCCGTTTTTTTGTCACGCCAATGTAGACCCCGTCGAGTCTCCCGTGGACCCTTGTGGGTCCACCTAGACCACTTTAAGAATAAATGGTATAACCGATGCATCAAAAGAAACATTAAGTCGACCAAAGCCCCAATATCCACAGTAAGAGACATAAACGAAAAACGAAGTGGCGCTAATAAAACTAAATTTGTTGACCAAATGCAAAAGGAATCCAAAGAACGAAATATGTCTTATACCAAGAACAAATGAGACCAACCCTAATTTGTGAAGAGCTATTTCTCAGATAGAATTTAAATATTGTACCATCAATAAGAGGGAAGCGATAAAGGAGCCATATCGTGTACGAATGTGGCGTCATCATAACTTACTTACTTACAGGATATTCAAAAATATAGATATGAAAATCGTTCAATTATCTTTCTCGACGAGACATGGTATGACATCCCTGATACCCCAACGAACGGTTTTGTGGATTGTGTGTGTGTGAGGTTGTGATATTAACTGCGGATCCTTACGGTTCCATTAGCCTAACCAATTATTTGACTTATTATAATTTTACCATACATTGATAGTTTTTTTAAATCTAATTTATACAATTTTTTTTTATAATTTTCTCTTTTTTTAAAAAATCACAAATACCATCCTTATAAAATACATTTAACACAAGGTTTAGTTCCTGCAGATCCGGAAAGGAGAATACATTTTATTGCTGAAATGCTAGTACACATTAATGATGACCCTTCTTTTATAGAAAAAATATTATGGAGTGATGAAAGTAGATTTCATAACAATGGTATTGTTAATCGCCATAATTGTCATTATTGGTCGCAGGAGAAACCAAAGTGGATGCGTGAAACCAATTTTCAAACAATATGGGGAATCAATGTTTGGTGCGCTTTATTTAACGGTCGGTTGATTGGTCCCTATTTTTATGAAGGAACATTAACGGGGCAAAGATACTTAGATTTTCTTCAAAATACTCTACCAGAATTACTTGAAAATATTCCCTTATATGAAAGGCAAACAATGTGGTGGCAGCAAGATGAAGCATCTCCTCACTTTTTTGGGACAGTTAGAAAATATCTTGATAACACATTTCCTGAAAAATGGATTGGTCGAAATGGTGCGATTCTGTGGCCACCCCGTTCTCCGGATATTACACCCTTAGATTTCTTTCTCTGGGGTTACTTAAAAGGTCGAGTTTATGTCACACCCCCGATTGATTTAGATGATTTAAAGGATAAAATAAGACAGGCATGTCGGACCGTAACACCCGCAATGATTACAGCATCACTTACAAGAAATCTTTTAACAAGGTTTGAACATTGTGTTAATGTATATGGTCATCAATTTGAACAATTTCTTTAATTACTTGTACTTTTTAATTCCCTATGTTACGTTTTTTAATAAAATAATTTATACAGATGTTCATTTAATTGCCCCTATTATCATTACTGCACAATACAGTGATGACAAGTGTGGTATCGTTGAATTTGTTTTTAAATAATATATCCAAAATTGTAATATTATACCGGTTGTCCCATTTAAAAAAATTATGTTGGGGTCACGTGACCCGAAATGACAGGAAAAACGGAAGTCATTTTATAATAAATATAAGCATCAGTTTCGACTGCTTCTATCTGCCAAATTTCCTACATGTCATATGAACAGTTTTCGAGAACTTGGACTGTCAAAACGTAGCGCTTGGTGCTTATCGTAATCAAGCGCCCCACGCTTTTCCCTCAATTAAACTAGTATTGTTTATCTACTATTGTCATAATTTAATTTTTAAAATTATTTTTAACTTTTTAGTCCAACATTCTTTAAAAGCGTGTTTTTTTAGTTTTTTTAAACTATATTTATTATATACTATATACATATACATATATACACACCCACATACATACACATATACATACATACAAACATAAGATATATTAAGATGCTTAAATTTTTAAACCCAAATTGCGAATATGTTGATGGTTTTGTGGATTCATTGGGAAAATGCAAAACAATGGCTCCATAAACTGAAGGACAAAGAATAATGAATATACATACTGGATCAGAAACAGGTTAGGTTCCAAACGATTTGTTGTTGTCAGCAGAGAATATTAAATATTCAAGCCTAGATTATCACCAAGATATAACAACAGAACTCTTGGAAGATTGGTTTGAAAATCATTCATTGCCGAATATACCGGAAAAATGTATAATTGTGATGTACAATGCAATTTATCATGTCATAATATCTGAAAACGTTCTACCAACGTTAAAGTCAAGTGTTATACAGTTCATTAGAAATGTGACAAGTAATATTCCTATTGATAGAGAGAAAACATCGATTTAGCATATTATTAAGGTTGAAGGTACCTATCCAAATGCTCATGTCACTGTAGCACCCTTAGTTATTAATTTAAATGAAGACGACAGTGATACTGAACTAGATTTTTATTAAATAGTTAGCTGTAAATAATATAGGATTAGTTCATTAGTTGTATATTAGATTAGAAATGGAGTGGCTCTCTGTCCTATCCCACTGCGACCTTTGCAGATCTATTGTGGTCCTCCCTATCCTTAGAGCTCGATATCTAGCTTTATTCTTTTTGTTAGACTTATTAGCCTGGTTACCGCCTCCCGTGCATAGCTTTCTGCCCTCGGTTTTTCTTCTCCGAACAGATGAAACCGCACCCTTACTAGGCCTTCGCACTCACAAAGTATGTGCTCCGCGGTTTCGTCTTCTTCCTGGCAAAACCTACATAGGCTGTCATCTGCTAGGCCAATTGCATGCATATGCTTTCTCAGCCTACAATGTCCGGTCAGAGTAGATGACGATTTTTTGGTTATCCACCTTCCGTCTCATCAACTCTTCTGCACAGCATTGCAATGCCATTACCTCTGCCTGAAAGACAGTGGCATGTTTCCCTAGGCTTAGAGAGATCTTGATCTTCTCTTGTACCCCATATATTCCGGCTCCTACTCCAGAGTCTGTTTTAGAGCCATCAGTGTACCAGTTGAGATTCGCTGTTATAGGAGGCCCTGCCTCCCAGTCCTTTCTCTCTGGAATAACTACTCTGTATTCATTTTTGAAGCTGTATTGTGGGGCAGTCTGATCCATTGGCATTCCCAGTATTGGATCTGCCTTTATTTCTTCATATAGCTTTTTATAGGCCTTGCCGTGTCCTTGACTTATCGGAGGAGGCCCCTGTAATAATCTGTGACTAACAGATCTTGCATTTCCCTGAACGAAGATATGTAGTGGCGGTAGGTTTAGTATTACCTCCAGGGCTGCAGTAGGCGTTGTTCTCATGGCCCCTGTGATACTCAAGCAAGCTTGCCTTTGGATAACACTTAACTGCCTTTGCGCTCCAATCTGCAGTGTTCTTGGCCACCAGACTACTGATCCATAGGTTATCCCTGGCCTCACGACCTGTGTGTATAACCATTTGGTCATGTTGGGATTTCATCCAAAATTCTTTCCACACATCTGCCTGCACCTTCCCAGAGCGATTCTGGCCTTGTGTGTGGTTTTTTCGATGTGAGAATTCCATGTAAGCTTCTGGTCAAATATTACCCCTAGGTATTTAACTTCTTTCGCATGTGGAATTTCCACTCCGTTTATTTGCGGCTTTTGTAGACCTTGCAAATTTCTCTTTTTTGTAAACGGTACCAGTGTAGTTTTGTGGGGGTTCACTGCCAGTTCTTCCTCCCTACACCAACCACTTACTATATTAAGCGCCATTTGTGTGCGCTCTGATAATGTACTTGGAAACCGTCCTGTTATGCCGATAGCAAGATCGTCCGCATATCCCAGGCACTGAATACCTTCGTCGGACAACCGTACTAGAAGCGTGTCTACTAGAATTTCCCACAAAAGGGGCGATAGAACGCCTCTTTGAGGACAACCCCTTCCCACCCCCGCTGTGATGGTTGCCTCCCCCAGGCTGGATGTAATTATCCTATTAGATTGGCTGCAAGCCACCCGCAGATGGTGGGTTCGACCCCTCTTCTTTCCATACACCTGGTTATAGATATTGGAGAAGCATTATTAAATGCTCCCTCTATATCCAAAAAACTAGCTACTGCTATTTCCTTGTCGTCGATCGACTTGGACAGTAGCCGCTTTAAGTCATCCAGAGCTAAGTCTGTTGACTTGCCCTGTTGATAAGCGTACTGACTCTCGCTTAGAGGGCGCGTTTTCGGAGCGCTGTCCTTTATGTACCTATCTACTAGCTTTTCCAAAGTCTTAAGTAGAATTGACGTTAGGCTAATTGGTCTATATGATTGGGGCGTTTGGTCTGAGATTCTACCCACCTTCGGAAGGTAGATGACCTTCACCTTTCTCCATATTACTGGAGTATATTTAAAGGCTAGGCTAGCCTTCAAAATCTTACTTAGTTGTGGCACTAATGCCTCTTTACCTTTCTGCAATAGGGCCCGATAGATTCCATCCTCCCCCGGTGATTTAAAGGGTTGGAATTCGTCTATGGCCCATCTTATTTTATCTGGCCTTGTAATGGCAGTGGCAAGTTGCCAGTCCTCCCGGCTGGGTCTGTGTGCCTCTTGGGGATTACTGACTACCTCCTGCCGACCTTGATTCATGGTAGCTCCTGGAAAGTGTGCTTTTGTCAGCAACTCCAAGCTTTCCTTGACCGTTCCTGCATAGTCTCCGTCCATTTTTTTCAGGAGACCTACCTTGTCAGTAGAGCCCTCCTTGGCACATTAGTTGTAAGTATGTAATGTATTGTCGTGAATAATATAAGTATATATATTTTTTCTCTATTTACTGCCAGATTTTTTGTTTCATTCACAGTCATAGCTCATGCACTACTCACTTTGCTCCTTTTCGATTTAATTTCAATCAGTTTTTATTTAAAAAATGTAACTCTGATACCTTCCATTACTTTGCAGATACCCTGTATAGTACAAAATAATTTTAAAATGTGGCCATACTACATATTTTTTTTTGAAACATTTATTTATCGATCTGCCAATTAGATGTAATAAATCCAAGCGTATACGTGACATTGACAGGTCGACCATATTGTGCTGGAGGGCAACCGAATCGATTGGTTGGAGTTGAACCTAGTGTGTTTCTCTTTTATGACTAAATATTGACTGATTTAGGTACACTAACTAACCTTCGATAAAATGTTGAGAACACACACGCCATTTAATTTCCCAAAAAAATTAACAAAACGAAAAAAAAGTATACGGAATTTCGCTAAAGACGAAATAAACAATTATCCATCAGCAATAAATATTTCAAACGTTTATAACGTAGTCTTGAAGGTTTGAGTCCATTAGTTGGTCCTTCGGAGGATGAGTATTTTCATATCGTCTAGTTTCCTAGTTTCGCTGGTCTCCCAAATTCACTGAAGGGATGAGCATCAGTATAATGACAGTTTAATATTAAAGCCTTTTGAGAATTACGGGACTTTTATTACGCCATTAAGAACCAGCCAACAATAATTAGAGTGGATTATGTAAAATGTTATAATAAACTCAACTTTGATCGAAATGCAAAATTCCTACATTCGTGATAAATTATTTAATTGTATAAATAAAAGCTGTAAGTTAATTAACCCTCCGGCGGTCGCGTTACGGCATTTTATGCCGCTTACTGATGTAAATTGATGTAAAAACGGCAAAAAAGGAATAAGTAGCTTTGTTTATGTAAAATAAATAATAAAAAGTGATTTGTTGAACGTTTAAACAAAATAACACAACTAACAATAAAATTCAAGTTAAGACTGAACAATCAACAAACGTAATTTTAATGTTCTTTCCGTTACACAGAGTAGCTAATTAAAATTAACGATGTTTTTGAATGTACTTAAAAATAAACTAATAGGTAAACTATAATCAAAAGAATTCCGTCTTCCAGAAAAATGTTGATAATATTTTTCCTCCTGCTTTGCTTACAAATATTTACTGGAGTGTTTTTCAACAGAGTTTCTTTATATTTACCAATGTACAAGTGATTTTACATATTGAAATAGTTCAAAATTCTCGTAATCGTCATCTGCAGACTGTTCTGAGTCGCTTTTGTAATCGTTTATCCGTATTTTATCTTCCCCTTCACTCTCAACATCTGAGTCAATAGCAACCTCCTCTATATCGGATATATTATTTTCAATAGCCTCTAGTATTTCTTCTCGAGTTAAATACTTTCTTTGTCATTTTTTATTCCTAAAATACAAAAAAACCATAATTTATTATGAATAAAATGCATAAATATTGCATATAAAAGTAATACATTATACAGTAACTAAGTATTTGTAATTTTGAAACAAATGATTAATTTTTTTTTGTACTAAAGATATGGAGTAAAATTTATAGGATTAAGAGCTTTATAGATTAAAAGCTTAAGAGTTCCAGATTCTGCTTAGCCCTCTATATAACAAATTTCATACTGAAAATGTTCTTACTTTCTGTGCTCTTTGTGAGGTTCAAAACTGGAGCTCACCCTTTTTGGTTCGATCTCCTATTTTATGCTAATGATAAAAATTGACCATAACATCAAAGGACGGCTTAATTGAAGTTTATACGCCAATTAATTTCCTTACTTCAAAAACCACGAAGTACACACCGAAACCAATGAAATTGAGAAACTACCTACTTATACATTGAAAGTTTGCGGTAAATCTTAACACCAATATAGTTATTGATCAATATTACTTGAAGTAACCATTTTAAACAATTCACATCGCTATAAAATGTTGAATACCTATATCAAGTAAATCCATAGGTAATATTTAATTTTCAGTTTCATTTTGCAATGATAAACAACCAATCAAAAGTTTATATTTGACTGTAGTACATCTATTAATTGTAATTTCTTCTTTTTCAATTTTAAACAGCTCCAACCAGAAAGTTTTATCAAATATCTCAAGTACACACGTGGAAAAAAGTTGGAGATATTAAAAAAAGTTATTAAAGCTACATTTATTTTTCATACAAAATTCATACAAGATTTTTTGTTGAGAACTCGGTTGAGAGGTTTGTTAATGTTGAGTAAACTGTTTTAGTAAATTTTAACAAGGTAAGAAGGTGGGTATCAAACGCTAACAGGATGTTGCAGGGTGATATGAAACAATTTGATGTTGCAAATGCTTTCGGTGCGTCTCAAAGTGTGATGAGTAGGCTTGATCGCAGATTTCGAGAAACAGACGATGGTTCTGAAAGACCAAGGTTTACTACCAGAAGACACGACCGCTTCATTACTATCACGACCCGAAATGTGACTAAACCAGGCCATAGATGCTGATGTACGAAGAGCTAGTGTGGTTCGGATCACATACACAGCGGTCATTAATCGTCGACTAGTGCGGACTTGAGGGCACGGAGAACATAGCGCTCCATACCACTACGCGTTGACACCGCCGAAATCACTTAGCTTGGTGTTGTGCCAGAGCAGGATGGAATGCTGAATGGAACAATGTAAAGTTCACAGACGAGTCAACAATATGCTTTCATAGCGTTTGGTGAGAACATCCTAGAGGACGAGTTCAAAAGATTTATCCTTTTGGAGGAGACGGTATCATGATTTGGGATGGAGTTTTTTTGGGTGGACGCACGGAGCTGTTCATGTTTTTGGATGACAATGCGCAACCACATACAGCCAGAATTGTGCTTGACCAAATTGACGCATATGGAATTCAACATTTAAGATCACCAGATCTCAATCCCATTGAACACGTTTGAGATTTTCTCAAAAGAGCTGTTCGTTCCTAAGATCCACTACCGCAAATCCTTAATGAGTTACGAGCCATTTTACATCATGTTTGGGATCAGTTATTAAAACAGTTTTTGCATCGATATGTGACAATGGATGAAACATGGATCCATCACTTCACTCTGGAATCAAAACGATCGTCATCTGAGTGTAGATCAATTAGAGCACAAAAAGCACAACAATCAGCTGGAAAGGTTATGGCCTTGATATTTTGGGATGTACGACTATCTTGAAAAGGGAAATACCATCAACAGTGAATATTATAGGTATAGCGTTATTGGAGCGTCTGAAGGCCGAAATTGTAAAGAAACGTCCGCATATGGCAAAGAAAAAAATGTTTTATCACAAGTCAATTAGACAATCGCGAAACTACATGAATTGTACTAAGAATTGCACCCACATCCACCGTATTCGACAGATTTGGCTCCCAGCGATCACTCGCTGTTCGCAGACCTAAAAAACATGCTCGCCGGTACGAAATTTCGCTCGAATGAAGAGGTTATCGCTGACACTGAGGCCTATTTTGAGGAAAAAGATAGATCGTTCTACAAAACTGGTATTGAAATGTTAGAGCGCCGCTGGATGATTGGGTTGTTCTTGATGAAAATTACGTAGATGGATTTTGAAGAAAAAAAACGCTTTTTCTTTGTTAGTTAGTGTTATTATTAAGTATTATAACACTAAATAATAATGCTTTTTTCAAAAATTAAATTTTTTCGAACTTTTTTTCAATATCCCTTACTTGTGTTTCTAAAAAGTAAGATTTTTCTTGACTATTACTGCAGTGAAGGTTACCCAGATTCATTTTTGAATTCGATAATTCTTTGCATTTTTATTAATTCATTGATTAAGTCAATATTTTACTTGCTGTTATTTTTTCTTATAATCTGATTCAATTTTTAATTGATAAAGTCAACAGCAATTCAATTATATATTCATTAAAACGGAAATTGAATTGATTTCACTAAGATTGGAAAAGTATCAGTTTGTTAATCAAACCTAATGCTCAATAATTTTGACATAACTTTATTGTAATTTTCTGACAATGATAACGTACGAGGGTCGAAAAATGGAATTGAGGCAAGGAAATTTTCGCGCAATAATTGTTGTCTCAACAAGAATGCCTTGCCAAGCTGGTTTCAGTTTTCGGCAATAAAGCACCACATCAGTCGACAATTTCTCGTTGGTTTGAAGAAATTAAAAACAGATTAGCTTTAGCAACGATCCAAGAACAGGTCTACCAGCAACATCAGTCACCCAAAAAAGCGTCGATGCTATAAGTAAGATGATCCCAGAAGATCGACATATCACAAATTAGTTTCTCGTTGAATACCGCATCTGTTGACGGAAGAACAGGAATAAATTGTAGTCAATTGGTGTCAAAAAATCTCTAGACCGGAGTTTAACGCAGGAAAATCAGAAAATATACACAATACTGTCAGTGGTGATCAATCCTGGATTTGCTTCCAAATATAAAATATATGAAAAAAGGGTTCAATGAAACTCAAAAATCAAACCACAATATATATATTTGTTCCTGTAGGAACACTCAACTTGCTAGTAGTTACAATACCATCTCCAGGCTATAAAATAGAAAATGGCATACTCAGTACAAAGATCTATAGTTTTATCTCAAATTAAAATACATTTGAAATGTCATGGTAATAAATACAAAGTTGTGATCTAAAATTATTAAAATGAAAATAGTGATATTTAACAATTGTCTGATATGAAATTTAATTGATTTTTAAAAATTTTTAATCTAAACAAAGTAAATGAATAATTTAAATAAACAAAATTAGTTACCTATATGAAATAAGTACAACCAATCACACAATCAAAGCAGTATAGTTTATAAACACCGGATCTATGTATGATTGTGATGCTGTATATGTGGGTCAGAGTGGACGAGGACTTGAATACCGTTTGCTTGAGCATAGGAATTGTATTAAAAGATATTCCAATTTGGATTCTGCTAATCATTCTTCTGCTTTTGCAAATCATATTTTAACTGAACTTCATTCTCCAGATAAATTTGAAGTTGAACTTCTACATAATTGTAATAAGGGTATTAGAATGAATTTACTTGAAAGTATTGAGATTCACAGGGCCTTTTTGGATAGTGGTGTAACTTGTCTCAATGATAAAATTCCTTCCACAGAAAATTATATCTTCTTACACTTACCAATAGATTTTATTAGTTCATAGTATTAGTTACATTATTATTTTCTAATGGGGTATTTAATGTTTTAGTGTTTATATCACTAACGGTTTTTAGGTTGTTTTAGATTTCAATGATTTGTTCTTCTTCTTTTTTGTAAGTGCCTTTTCTGGCTACTCGTCTATTCTGACTAAGTAGGTACTTTTCATGATTATTCTTTGATGAACTCTTTCGTCTGTCTCATTCCAGGCGCCTGAATATTGAACTGGGCACATTGATACTTTGGATTCTTTTCAACCTCTCGGAGTGTTTGGTTCCTGGCTCGTACACTTCTATTACAGATACTTCTATTGCTTTGATCCATCTGTATACCATTTAAAGCATTATTTTCAAGTCTGGTGATGTTCCGGGATCCCATTCCTTCTTGTTACTGAAATCCGTACCGAAATTCTTCGAAAAGTTATTTTTTCCTCATACCATCCTGTGACATGTCCCAGGATATCTAGTTTCTCAAGGAAGTGATTTTTCCTTAATGATTCCCTCTTTACTTAGTCTGTATCTTGTTATTTCCAAAACACTTTCCACCACCATATGTAGTGGAATGACTTTGAGAATCACTTCCATTGTCGCCGTTGGGCATGTTCTCATTGCTCCTGTAATGCATATACAGGTTAGTCGTTGAATTTTTGAGAGGTTGTCTCTTGTCGTCAATAGGCTAGTTTTACTTTTCCACAAAATGGCTATAGCCTCAATTTTTTCCATTCCAGGTTCCAGCACACCATTAAAGTCATTTCCGCAGTGTATGTAATCTCCCTTCCGTGTTTGTTCTACATGAGTTTACTGTCTACGGTCAGACTTTTTGTCTCCATTCAACTTTTCATCAAGTTTAACGATTTTGAGGATGCTTCCTTTTTTAGTGAAGGCTATTAAGATGGTTCTGGTGAGGTTGATGTTTAGTCCCACCTGCCCATACCAGCTATTTGTATGGGTCAATACCCTTTGTTGTTCTATACAACAATTTAATACTTATTAACTGTTCTCGTTAATGTAATTCGGAAATTAATATTTATTCTGTATTTAATATTGTCTTTTAACTTTGAAGTGTGTGCCAAGTGGAACATAGAAATCATATACCTTGAAACTATAGGTAATAGCTAACTTGGAACCACAAAATTGCCGACGAATTGTGGGGAGGTGTACCTAATTGTTGAGTGCGTGAGCCGAGCGCAGACGGACGTTAACTTGACACTGAGTTTAAAACTATGAAACAATCGAAATTAATAATTACATAATAAACAATAGTTTATCTTTACATTTTAAGTCGTCTAATGTTGACTGAAGTTATATATTCTCACAATACATCTACTTATGAGAGATAAGATTGCAGATGTGTTCATGGACTTTCAGGAATTGTGTGGACACTGCAGTTTTACTTATTATCATTAAATTTACACAAAATTAAAATTCATTTCAGTACCCTCATTGAGCATCTAAGAATTCTAAAAGAAACTTATCCTAATGAAACTAATATAATGGACTATGCTTTAATTGGTTATAACAGTTCACTTAATTCAGCCACTAATTTCACGCCTTTTGAACTCACATTTGGACTTACCCATAGCAGAAATCTTAACGAAATATTTCTCCCACGCACTTTTTACCCTGATTACGCAGAAAACCACAAACAAAAGCTCGAACATGTTTACAAGAATGTTAGTAACAAATTAGATATAAATAAACAAAACATTATTTCTAAAACAAATTCTCAAGGTGACGAAATTCAAGATTTTGTTATCGGACAAAAAGTATTCAAAAAAATCCAGGCCAAGAAAGAAATAAAAAACTAAATAAATTTTTAGGCCCTTTCGAAATCACAAAAATTTTAGATAGAAATCGCGTAGAGGTTATAAATACTAAAAAGAAAAAGAAAAAAGAAATATTACATATAAAAGAAATGAGAAAACCTAATATTGTTCTAGGTTCTTCAGCCATGCCTACAGTTACACACTTGGAATCGGACAACCGAAGTTCCATAACCTAACAGATAACCCAGGATTACTTCCCTTGAAATGAGGCTCTGCTCAAAACATTAAAAATTATTGGCCTTTTTTTCAAATTTTTGATATCACAAATATAATTACAGAAAGTAACAAAATATCAATAGAACTAGGAAAAATAAATAATTATTACAATAATATTTCAATAAATCAAACTATAAAAAAATTGTTCAAATCAGGAGCCACTAATTACTATACATTAGCATTAAAACTTGAAAAACAAATAAAAAACAGATAAGTCGATTAAATCCTTCACTTGAAATTTTTAGAAGTAAACGAGGATTCATAAATGCCCTTGGCAGCATAATAAAATCTATATCAGGTAACTTGGACGAAAACGATGCCATACGATATGACACAGTTATTGAAAGTATATCAAACAATCAGAAAAAAATTAAAACATTAGTTAGTGAACAAATTACTATATTAGATAAATCAATAGATTCAACAAAACCACAGTTCAGTTAGTACACATTTAAGTTATTATAGAATCTAAAATAAATAAATTGAAAGAATCAATAGATGTGAAGAATGAAATAAATATCATTTAATTAAAGAAATCTATACACAATCAATAATTCCAGAAATCACCATTGCATTACAAGCAATATATTATGATATTTTAGAATCATTAGAAATTGCAATTACATTCACAAAAATTAATGTATTCCATAACTCAATTGTTGAACCCAAAGATCTATTAGATGAAATAAAATCAATCAGTAATCATTTAAGTAAAAGTAAATTAGCTTTTGAACCAAATTTAGGAAACATTTTGCTTTATGAAAAAATAATGAATATAAAGGGTTTTAGCAAAGGTAACAAAATCATTTTCATTCTTGATATTCCTACAGTAGAATGCAAAAGTTACGATTATTATCACTTATATCCTTCACCCACACCACAAATAAACTCCTTTAAAGTAATTATCCCAATTTCCAAGTATCTACTCCTAAATGAGCAAAATTATATGACAACCGCCGAAAAATGCTAAGAAATAAGATCAGGAGAATTCATTTGCCATGAGGAGCCTCCGATAAAACTAATAGAAGAAAACACTCCATGTGAAGTGCGCATGATTAAGTACATGCCGAATTTAACAATGTGCCAAACCGTCCCCGCCGAAATATGTGAAGAAAAATTTCAGAAGATCGAAGACAACAAATGGATAATCGTTTTACCCAAAACCCCAACCTGCAGTAGTGATGTGCGGTAAACCCAAAAACGATATTTTATTAAACTGCTAGAACTGAATAACTTGTGCTACGTACAAATAAAAGAATTTAAAATTCAAACATTCCAAACTGTTAAACGCGAGTTCAATAACTTTGATATAGATTTTTCATTACCATCTTTGGAAAACTCGATACTTCAAGTTAAACCACTCAAATTAGATAACTTTCATTTAGATCAAATTAAAACTTCAAAAGACTCTTTAAAAATTCAAAAAGAAAATTTAAGAACAATTTTTGAAAATCCAGTTAATTTTCATAGTGCTAGTGTATGGACTATAATACTGTACATTTGCCTTAGTATTTGCATTGCAATAGGCCTGTTTTACAATTGTTAGAAAAAACTTCAAAGAAAAGTTCCAGCTGAAGAATGTTCCTGAAATTCTCCTGGTATCCCCCGAATTTCTCTCTAAGAGCGGAGGAGTTATGTATTCTCACAATACATCTACTTATGAGAGATAAGATTGCAGATGTGTTCATGGACTTCCAGGAATTATGTGGACACTGCAGTTTTACTTATTATCATTTCTTTTTCTTTGTTATAAAATTTAAATAAAATAGTTAGTTATTTGTAGTAGCTTAAACGTAAAACTACACATAGTCTCACTCTGTACTTTTTTCGAAAATAAATGTTTTTAAAAAAGCTCTCGCTATCGATCCGAAAATAATTCTGGATTAAAAATCTTCACTATATTAATTACTTGGAAAATTCCAGTTACTCTCTTGAACCCATTGCGATGGTATTAACATTTCAATGTTAAAATAACGACTGCTACAAAAATAATGCTTTGGGATTGGAAATTGAAAAAAAGGGTTTCAACTAATAATATTTGCATTATGCATGCGATTCTTTGTGAAAAGCTTGAGGTTTTATGCAACGTGATTCATGTACACTGTATAGAATTAATCAATAATTACATCGCATGCTATAATACAAAACATTCATTTTTCTTCTTTCGTAGCTACCAGAGACGAACGTAAAATATTGTTACAGTGAAAACATTCTAGAACGTGTGCTTGTATCTTAAAAAGACCAGACATTTATCAAGTAGCTGGAATAAAACGAACTTTGACATTCCAACCTACTTTTTCACAAAAATTGTAGGTACATGCATATGTTATTCTAGTTTCTTTTGGTTATCGTCCGACCAGCGACTTCCAACAATTCGTCTTCATATTTATCTAATCTCACTCGATTTGACACATTATTTCCATAATTTTAATACCTGGATATACATCACTGTTTGTTTTCTATTCTCCTCAAAGATTGTTATAAAATCGTTACAATTTTGCTATATTGTATAATTAAGAATGAACCACTATCTATATTATAGTTTAATTCAGAATAATTTCTAAAATAAACTTAAATAAATTTGTACTTTTTATTGTTTAGGTAATACAAATGTCCAACCATATTGGTATGATAAAAAACGAAATTTAAATACCTATCTCCGGTGTTAATTGTAACCAAATTATACCTAATATCCTCCAATTCATTCATATTTATGAAGAAATTGTACAATAAATTCACGATAAATTTGGCACTTTACACGTTAAAAACCTAGGTAGATGAGCTACATAGTGTAGATTAAATACACCGAAAAAATCTACATTTATTATTACCCCGCAACCCCCATTGTTGTTCACTATGAAATGAAAATATCTTTGTTTACGGAAAGTCAATAAAATCGACGAAAATAATGCTCAACATTAATACATATTTTATTTTTAAAGAACTTGTAGGTAGGTAGGTACCTATAAATATTTTATATAGGTACCTATTCAAAAATGTAGAATTTAGGTATTGTATTAGGTACAACAAAGAACAATCGGCCCCATAACAAAATGAAAGTTGGATAATTGCAAATAAACACCAACCAACCATTTTTTTCACATCAAATAACTTGAATATGTATATAAGATATCGACTAATAATAAATAGGAACTATTTAATTTTGCATAGTACGTGTGGGTGCTACCAAGTTTTGTTTGTTATATTATTCTCTGAGCTATTAGTAGATACAGTAAGTAGAAGAGTCTGTTAAGCGAGATTTTAGAACGCCACTCACAATATCCAATTTACTGCTATATATACCTCAAAAATTTCATTTTGACATTTATAAGAATTCCAAAGATATTGACTTCTGTATCTGTATCTGTAGAGTAGGGAGGGTGGGTTAGGCCCACAGCACTTAGGCCACATGTGACCCATTGTACATCCTCCCGAGGAGTTGTCTTCCTAGGTCATCGTCTATCCTGTCCTTTCCAGGAAGGTGGACAGGTCACTAGGAGACATCTCCTTTATATCGGCAGGTGTAGGCCAAGATCACTAAACACACACTCTCTTATTGACGATAACTCCGGGCACTCGCATAAGATATGCCTGACAGATTCATCTTCCTGTTAACACATCCTGCATAGAGGGGTGCCCCATTCTTCTCTACGAATGGTAACAGGTGACGTAATAGTAATAGATGACGTCACAGTGCCACTCTGGCCAATAATTTTAAATAGGACCTTATGGCAAGTGATATCTCGTTTGAAAGGCATTGACATTGGCTACATAGCCATATTAATTTTGTTTGGGTTTAAACTAATTTTGACGGATAAATTAAATAAATACCAAAATTATTATTTCACATTTAAATATTGAAGCTTTTTCAGTTCGCCTCTGGCTAGCTGTCAAAAAAATTGACGTTTTTAATTTAATAGTATTTGTTACTTTGCAAAGTTTTTCTAAATAGCCTAAAAATCTAATTTTATTATTGTTTAACGAGAAGTTTAAGAGTTTACATAGGCAAAATGGTACGTACTCAAGCCGACAAAGTAGCAGCTATCTTAATAATTGGTGGATCTGGAAATAATCTCCATGAAGCGGAACGTTTATTTAATGAGAGATACCCAGATCACCCTATCTCGAGAACTTATTTGAGGGAGCTTCTTCACAAGTTTGAAGTAACAGGTAGTGTTCAAGATGCCAAACGATCTGGTCGACCAACATTTAGTGATGATAAAAAAATTGATATAGTTGCTGAAATGGTAGTAAACCCTACTTCCTCTTCAACTAAAGTTGCGTCTATCTGTGAAGTAAGTAAAAGTACAGTACAGAGAGTGTTGGCTAAAAATAAATTTCATCCATACAAGTTAAAAATGATGCACCACCTTTCAGATGACGACCCCGACAGAAGACTCAAATTCTGTGAATGTATGACAAATAAAATTAGTCAAAACCCACATTACACAAAAACAATTTGTTTTAGTGACAAAAGTACTTTTTGCCTCAATGGAAATGTGAATACACAAAATGTAAGGTATTGAAGTGACACAAATCCTCACACCTTTCGTGAACAACATACCCAATTTCCAGAAAAAGCCAATGTTTGGGCAGGTATTTTGGGAAACCACATAGTTGGTCCTGTTTTCCTAAATTCAAATTTAAGCGGTGAAGTGTATCTGGAGATGTTACAAAATACAATTGAGCCGTTAATTCTTGAAATTCTGGAAGATAATCCAGATGAATCCGGCCATCTGGAAATAACATTTCAACAAGATGGTGCTCCTGCACATTATTATGGTGCATTAAGACGTTACCTGGATGGAGAATATCGAGGTAGATGGATCGGCCGGCGAGGTCCTATAGAATGGCCACCTCTTTCACCAGATCTGACACCATTAGATTTTTTTCTATGGGGGTACTTGAAATCCAAGGTTTATACTACGGCACCAGATAGCATTGGCGTTTTGAAAGAAAGAATTATTGAAGAATGCAATGTTATTTCAGCTGACACATTCGAACAAGTACGACAAGAGTTTACTAATAGGATGTATTACTGTCAGGAAGTAGACGGAGCACATTTCGAACACTTGCTATAAGAATCCATTGTTGATATTTGATTCATTAAATTAAAAAGAGTAATTTCAATAATTTTGGTATTTATTTAATTTATCCGTCAAAATTAGTTTAAACCCAAACAAAATTAATATGGCTATGTAGCCAATGTCAATGCCTTTCAAACGAGATATCACTTGCCATAAGGTCCTATTTAAAATTATTGGCCAGAGTGGCACTGTGACGTCATCTTTCACTGTTACGTCACCTGTTACCATTCGTAGAGAAGTTTACAACACTTTATTTTCACACTCCAAATTTTATTAATGTAAGTGTAGCCGTTCAAAAGATACGAGAGGGGAGGGGACTTTTGAATAGCACTGTATATAAGTTACCAAGCAATTCCGTTTAATTAAACTAATGGAAGAATTAGGAAACAACGCAACGTGAACTTTTGCAATAATATAATAAATTCATTTACCAATATATGAATTTTTATACAACTGTGTTTGAAAAGTGACATTGTTTTCCACTAGTTTTTTTGATAAAAATACGATGATTTCCATTTACTTAACTATTTAATAACAATGTTTAAGCGACATTTATATCAACTAATAAACCGCAAATGTGAATTATTCTGAATAGGAAAACATAATCATTTGACCAAACAAAGGTATACAATACCACTAAATTAATTCACATACTAGGAATGTCGGGATTTCCAAATTAAAGTCAGTTGTCGTCAAGTTGTGTGCACTACTAATTCACGTTCACGTTTGGGGGTATAAAAAATAAATATTCATTTACTGAAAAACATATATTTCAAAGAACAGGAAGAATCCTTATCATTATTCTAAAAAATGCAAATGAGAGTTTGTTAAGATCAAGGTAAGTTTCTAGGAAACGTGCAAAACTTTAGTAAATATTGTCGAGTGGTCATTATTGAATTGGTGGAGATGAAATTTAGAATGATTACAAACATGTGTGAAGCGGAAAAAAAATTAATCGAGGGGAATAGAAACAATATTTTATATGCTCGTTGGGCATATCAAATTGGCTTCGCGACATTATTTATCTTTTTCAGTGGGGTATCTTAATAAAGCACCTTTTTCAGTTTTCTTGACTTCACTTTATTCTAGTTATTTAATCTTCGATGGTCCCTAATGTGGATACACGCTTGACACATTTCGGCGTAACTTAACATTGTAATGTAACATGTGTTAGTGTTCGTGCTCGTTATCCTTTTCGTATTCAACTTCTAACATTATTAGGCAACAACCACCAAAATGGCATGGAAGTGACCAGATCACTTCTAATCGCTAAAATCATGTGACCTTATGTTTTCGAGGGTGCTGAATACGAATATGACGTTTGTTTTCCTCTAAAATTGGGGGAACATTGTTAACCCGGCGGTAGTCGCGCCCTTGTTTTTTACAAATTTGGTCGCACCGAATAAAGTGTTTCTATTCAAAACATTGTATTGGTAATTATATACATACTTGTTTACAAATAACTTAAAGGAATTAACTGGTAAACTGTTTTTTGAAAATCATGAGTTTTCTAAAATGGTTAATATGCAACTATGTAAGTAGATGTAATATTTAATTATTCTGATCTGTAATCTCATCATCACATTCTTCACAATATATATTTGTATGGCTTAGGCATAGATCTAAAAATTTGAACGAATAATTTGGTAGCGAAGGGTCCGACTACCAAAAATTCGGATTTACACAAAATATCGTAAAGACAAATTACAACTGATCACTGCATGTGCATTGGCTCCCTATGTTGGGAAGCTAGAGAGAGGAACTTTAACTCGCTGCAATTCACGGAATAATCAATATTTTTCCATAGAAATTTAATCACACACCCTGGCACTCATTTGCAAAGCAGTGAAACACACACCAAATTTCCAAAGCAATTTCCAACCAATTGGGAAATTTCGGAAAAATGTTTACTACTTTATTTGACTTTGTGCATACTTTTGCAAAAGTTGAGTGACAAAGTTTTTAGTTTTTTATTTCTACACATACAGTCTCAAAGTGTATTTTATAAGGAAGTTTTACAGAAATTTTCCAATGTTTACCTGCAAAAGAAAAAATTTTACGGTTATTCAAGAATCCGTATACTTAGCTGGAACCACGAGAAAATTCATTTGTTATTGATACAAATGGCATGTGCAAAGTACATCCATGTATAATTGCAATCACATAGATAGTTTAATATATCACGTGAAATATGTTCAAAGTAAAATAAATGATAAGCAAATTATTATTGTTGAATCGCCAGATACAGATGTATTTTTATTGTTATTAAGTAATTATCAATATTGTCAAAATAAGCCGCTGGTCTGTTTTATACTGGCAAAATTTCAATAAGCATAGATTTGAGGAGATACATCCCAATAAACATCTTGACAGAAAAACTAAGACCTGCCTTAACTTCATCATTTATAGCTATGCATGCATTAACTGGATGCCATACGACCTCATCGCTGTTTTTATCGGTAAGAAGACTGCATATGTAGCGTTGAAAAAAGTGATCTTTCGAATGTATGCAACGTTCCTATTGAAAAGACCATCGAGATTGTTAGTAATTTTCTATCTATGTTGTACGATTCAAGTCAAAAGCTATTCGCACAGATATTAACTCATTGAGATATAATTTAGCTCTATTGAAAAATTCATGTATTGATAAGTTGCTACCTTCTAAGCCTGCATTAGAAAAACACGTTTTGAGATGCATTTGGCAAATCAACGAATTTTGTCAAAAAACTTGTAAGAATATGGATTTTTATATTTATACATGGCTTTGTACTATTATTTATTGTACTATTATTTATAAAAAAAATGATTACGAGAAAATTTTAAACTCATTATTCGCTCATTGCATGAAATCCCAGTGCAAGCGTCGAGCGACTAGAACGCAGAGTTTTAACGCTGTATAACTTTTACTTTTGTAAATAAACATTTGAAATTTTCTGAAAAATTCCTTATATAATACACTTTGAGACTACATATTATGTAGTAATCAAAAATCAAAAACTTTGTAACTCAACTTTTGCAAAAGTATGCACAAAGTCAAAAAAAGAAGTTAAAAATTTCCCGAAATTACCCGATCGGTTGGAAATTGCTTTGGAAATTTGGTGTGTGTTTTACTGCTTTGCAAATGAGTGCAAAAATGTGTGATTGGATTTGTATGAAAAAAATTGATTATTCCGTGAATTGCAGCGAGTTTTTCTATTTTTCGACATAATTGTAGATTTTAACAATGTTCCCCTAATTTTAGAAAAAAAACAAACGTCATATTCGTATTCAGCACCCTCGAAAACATAAAGTAACATAATTTCTAGCGATTAGTAGTGATCTGGTCACTTTTTCGTTTCTTAAGCGACTTTTTGGGGGTGCGTCGCTCGCCAGTATACACGAGCTGTTCGCTGTTTGATCCATCCAAGTCTATCAACCAGTCCGTATATGAGTTATATATGCTAGTCACTGGTTTACCGTACAACGTGACGCTACGCCGAAATGTGCAATTTTGTATTCACACTTATTTAAGGAAATCAACGCAAGCGAATCCGCTGATAAAAGTATACATTGGGATTGAAAAAAGGAAGTTTGTACTACAAGCGTGAATATTTTGCCTAAAGCGGGGTGCTGACTGGCTAACCGCAAATGGAGCGATTGCTGCAACAAAAATTCACAGTGTAGACGCGTGCCACACCATGTGCGCGAACAATCTTCGAACGGTTCGTAAGTAACCATCTATTGTCGGTTTTTGCCACGACACAAAAATAATCACGCAATGCACTTCCATTTCTTTCTGCTAACATCGTGAACCCCTATCCACTGAAACAGCAAAATAAATAAAATCATTCTTAGGTTTGTCAAACCATTTACAACTGTCTTGAAATAGCAGAAACAATCGAACATAATACAGAATTAACAGAAGCTAAGTAAACTTCTTACAAACGATCCAATTCTACAAAATCCCGATTTTACAAAGACATTCAGTTTCACTACTGACGCTTCGAATTTTACAATTGGCACTGTTTTCAGCCAAGGACTTATAGGACATATAATCATTAGGGTATGAGATGGATTGTTATTAGTGGAGTGAGGTATTGAACTGGATGTGGTGTTTTTGGTACTTGGTTCTTGAGTGTTTGTAATCCCAAGTGCACAAATTTTTTGTCTGATTCACTGCTCGCTTACAATGATTGTGAAATAGGTTAATAAATAAAAATTGAATCTGAGATTGATGTTGATATAGGAGAGGCGAATATTTGTATACGGAAAATTAAGATATGCTTGAAATCTGGTGGTGATGTATGAATTCTTAAGTGTCCTACAGGGGAGTCCAATGCACTGTAGATCACTGTTTAGGTCTCGCTTGGTATTGTAGGACATGCATTAGAAAGTATTAGTCGTTCTGATAGGAGTTTCGTATCTGCGGGCTTGTATTAATGCGTTTTCCACTTTTATATTCCCTCCGTAGTCTATCATGAAATAGCTATTTGTATATCAAGGGCTACTTTTCCTCCCGAGGATTAAGTTAATCATTCAATGGAAGGAAATACACTTTACCCTCATTTTTAAATGATTTATTTATGACAGTAACAAATAAAATTTATTAAAGAACTAAAACTAAGAAGTTGGGTCAGTATAATACATATTTTTAATTTGTGGTAGAGTAATAATTACCTACTTATAATTACATACAATGAGGCCAGGAAATGTATACTTTGGATAGAGGTAGGCGAAAAACTCTTTTTTTATGACAAGTATATACATATTTGTTTTTTGAATGTTTTGATGCAAATAGTATATTTTTGGGTGCACAATTTCTCCCAGAGAAACTAAGTAAATATCTAGTCTTGTATCTCCAGCATGAGCAAAAATAATACTTTGTTTTTCGGAGGGATATTTCGGTTGGGTTAACACAGTAGAATAGCTTTCGAGGTTTGGAAATTGTATGAGAGGATTTTGTAATCAAAGTCCCTTGTTTTGCTCATACAGAGTGTCCATAAACTCTCCTGCCAAACGGAAACTACAGTTACTAGAGGTGATTTTAAGTCGATTTATCTCAAATTACCTTAATCCGAAAATGCTTCCTAAGGGAGCTACAGCCCTTTGAAGAAGACGTCCTCATATGAGTTTTCTTCAAATTATTCAAAAATACCGTTTCTTAAAATATTCAAACTTGGTATAATCAATAAACACTTACAAACCAGTCGTTAGCTGTAAATAAAGTTTTTTCAGATCCATCACAAGCGCGTCAGTCGGGGGGACCAACAGGTATTTTTATTAAAAAAAATTTATTTTCAAGTTTTTTATGTATCCGACACCGAATTTGGAAAATTCAAGATAATTTTCATAAAAAACGTTCTCCTCTTTCAAATCGATATCATGAACCGTTTTCGAGAAAAATAAATTTAAACTTTTTGTGTTTCTTACATAAAATTATGTTGGATTATCAAATTGTATCTGTAATATCAAGTTGGCTTTGAAAAATCAACAAATTGTACAGATACTGGTAACAAAAGTCGTAAGTATTAAGCTGCTTACATTGTTTTGGAAATTTTAAATTCATTTTATTTCGTGAGGGTACAAAACAACAATCAACATTAAAAAGCAAATGGAGTCAATTAGTGTGAAAAAACTGCATTAAACTGGGGTTTAGGGGAGGACAGGAAACTCAAAAAATATATTACAATGCTTTCAGTGGTGATGAATCCTGGATTTACTCTTATGAACCTGAAAATGAATGTAAGTCAGCTGTTTGTGTGTTCCGAAATGAACCAAAACCGGCGAAAGTGATCCGTTCTCGAAGTGTTTCCAAAAAGATGGTGAAGACATTTTCCTCAAAACTGGTCATGTAGGAACAACTCTTCTACAAGATCAAAGAACTGCTACTACTGATTGGTGCAAATCGATTTGTTTGCCGAAAGTAATTGCTGAGTTTTGAAAAGCCAACCAGGAGAATTCTCACACAGCTCGACAAACAATTGAGTCTTTAGAGTAAGAAAGCATCTAGCTGCTGGACCATCCTCCATACCATCCCGACCTAAGTCCTAACGTCTTTTTTAAAAATAAACTGCTTGGTCAAAGGTTCCAGTCTCCCATAAGATGCAGTCAACGCATTCAAAAACTCTATTTTAAATGTACCAACAATCGAGTGGAATAACTGCTCCCAGAATCGGAAGCAAAAATGCACTTATCTCCGTGGAGAATACTTTGAAAAACAATAATGTTTTTAAAAGTTATCTACTGTTTTGTTTTCTTGCTCTAGAGGTGACATATAAAAGACAACCCTGGTAATGTTTATGCAGACTGAACAAAACGAGACAAAAATGATCTACTGAGTAATATAAATATCTGAAACTTAGGAAGTCCTTAAAATTATAATCCTCATATTATTTATGAGCTTATTATCCACTAATAATAAAACTTAAATTTTACGCTCCTCAATTCAACTGCCCCCTTATTTTTTTTAATATCGGGCAAAAGTGAAACCTGAATAGAGATTAGATAGTGTGAGCTAGCCTATATTTTTGATTTTTATCATTGAATTACACTGTAGATGTGTAGCGATTCAGCTAAACAAATGACAGTGTACGAGATTGCGTTTTGTGTGATCAAAGGTCGTATATTTTGCTTACAATATTTTAGAATCACAACGAGCAGGATGGCGGAAAACACATAAACGTTAATCTAGGTTTATGGTTGCTCCGGTTATGATTGATGTTTTCCCTCTGTGAATTTATGTATTGCATTCACTTTTTATCTAGTTTTCATAAATATATCAAGACACTAAAAGAGCTTTCCGGAGTACCTACACCATATCATTTTACAATTTCATATTAAAAGCATATGGTGTTAAGTTTCCCAGGAGTTGAGGGAAATATCTGAAAATTGAGATTAGAAGGGATGCTTTTGAAGTGATAGATTTTATATGATGGAATCTACTGCTATTTTTAATGTTACTTCAATTTAAAGTATATACATTTCTGGTGAAATGATTGGCGCCCCATATTGGAGCTCTAGGATTCCTTTATTGCGGTAAATAACTCCGCCTAGTTATCTGAGGTCTCTTTTTCTTCATAGTTGTTTGTGTTTTTTTGCGTTGTCTACAATTTCTCTCCATTTTTTCCTGTCCTGGCACAGTTTATTCCAGTTTCTAATTTCAAGAGTTTTAATATCCCTCAATTATTTTATTCCTCCATTTTTCTTTTCACCTTCCCCTTAGTCTTGTTGTTTGTGGGGTCCATGCAGTGATTTTTCTTATTAGCTCCTCTGGTTGTCTGCGATGAATGTGTCTCCACCACCGTAGTCTTTGGGCTTTAACTACAGTAACGATATCTTCTCCTTCTAGAATATAGTCAATCTCATTATTGTATAGGCTTCTGTACTGATCGTTATCTATTCTTTTGGGACCGTTAATTCTTCGCATGATTTTCCTTTCAAATATTTTTAGTTTTTCTGTGTCCTTGGCTCTGAGGCACATTGCTTCCGCTGCATATGTTACAATTGGACGTATTGCTGCTTTATATACTTTCAGCCTTGTTTGTTTACTTAAATTTCCATCTTTCAGTATTTTTTTGTACTTCCAAAACATCTTATTGCCCATTAGTATTCGCTGGGTTATTTCCTCGCTTCGATTGTTGTTGCTGGTAATAATTAACCCTAGGTATTTAAAGAGTGACACTTTTTCGAAACCATTTTCCCCTATTTTTATGTATTATTACAGTAATATTGTAGTATTTAATAAAGCGTGTTACCAATAGATATCGCAGAATAATTATAATTATTTTAACGCTTTGTAAAGTTTTGAAAAATATTTTTCAAAAATAGTGGCCGTTCAACTAAGAAGAAACTACTACTTCCCGGGCTATAGGCACCGACGGATATTGAATTACAATTCAAAGTCAAACGAGGTTGGTATATCTACAAGATATTTAACACCAACCATTCTGGTTTGCAATTTAAGTGTAATTCAATATCCGTCGGGACATATAGCTATAGGACATATAGTTGTTTCTTCTCAGTTGAACGAGCACTGTTTTTGAAAAATATTTTTCAAAACTTTATAAAGCGTTAGAATAATAATAATCGTTCTGCGATATCTATTGGTAACACGGTAATTATAATTATTATTCTACGATATTTATTGTTTTAATTTGTTTCCACTTCCGCAAAAGTATTGGGAAAACGCAACTACAATGACTCCTTTGAATATAGTCAGAATGATTAAAATATTTACATTCAGATTATTTATTTTTAGTTAAAAAAAAGTATACATACAGGGTGTCCAGGAACTTAATGCCAAAAATTCGGGAGCAAATAGAAGAGGTCAAAATAATGTTAGAAGTTCAAATAAATTTTTGTCATACGAGCCTTCGTTTCCGAGTTATAGACCTCTAAAGTTTCGAAATAAAAACCTTTGTTTTGTCATAATTTCTAAACTATACATTGGAATACTATAAAATTCCAGTGACGGATTGCATACATCCATGTCCTGTGTTTGACGGTATAAATGAATCTACATTACGTACAGATAAGCAGAGACGGCTTGTGCCCATTGGTTAATAATCCGTAATTTTAATAGGGACCATCTGAATAATATTTAAATTTCAAAAATAAATTTTCCAATCCATTTACTAATGAAAATGTACTCTTGTTTGAACTCGATAAAATTAAGGGTTTAGGAGAAATTTGAACTTTTAGATCTGATCGCCATATTTTGTAAAGACAGACATTCTGAAGAGAACTATCAATAATTGTCACAACTTATAATTAAAAATTCCTTAAGATTGTATTTAAACGCAATAAAAAAATTGCTTTGCAGTTTTAGTTTTAGTTCAAGCGTTTAAAGTCTGACCATGGGACTGGCTTAAGAAAAAGTAAAATTGAACTGTTTTCATCAAGAAGGCTGCTGTCAAATAATGACTAGCCGGCAAAACGTATTGTATTCTTAATTTACATCGAGTTAGTAGGCGGCTTCATTTATGTCAGCTTGTTGTCAAATTTTTAGAGACTTTATCAAAAATTATCTTTATTATTGTGTTTGATTGTTGATATGGCACAATTTACCTTAAATGAATATGCAGATATGCATTTAATGTACGGTTTGGCTTCTGGTAACTCGTCAGAAGCAAGAAGATTGTATACTTTACGCTTTCCTGGGAGAATTATACCCCATAGAAGAACCTTTGAACGAACCGATCGTAGCTTACGAGAGACAGGTATTTACATAAGCAAAATAAATTATTTTCTACTAGTTTGCATTAAATAATAATTTTAGGAAGTATCATACCAAGAAAAGGTGGCGAAGGTCAACCAAGAACTGCACGTACACCAGCTGTAGAACAAAATGTATTGGATGCAGTCGATGGTGATCCCACAACCAGTGTACGTAAGCTCTCAGCACAATTTAATTTGTCAAAAACAAATGTTCACAATATTCTCCAGGAGCAGCTTCTTCACCCCTTTCATATCCAGAAAGTACATGCCATGGATGTAGAAGATTATCCAGCAAGACTTGCCTACGCTCGCTGGTTTTTAGATACACAACGGAATGATAATGCATTTGTTGGAAAAGTTTTGTTTACGGATGAAGCCGGTTTTACACGGGACGGCGTAATTAATTCACATAATTTACATTTATGGGCTGATGAAAATCCGCACGGTATTGTTGAAACCAAAAATCAACGACGATTTTGTGTAAATGTGTGGGCGGGAATAGTGGGCAATAATTTAGTGGGTCCATATTTTTTCGATAATATTTTGAATGGTCAGATATACTTAGAATTTTTACAAAACGATTTTCCACCGCTTTTAGACGATGTTCCTTTACAAATTCGAAAAGACATGTGGTTCATGCACGATGGAGCCCCTCCCCACTATCTCATTGATGTACGAAATCATCTTAATAACATTTATCCCAATAAATGGATTGGACGAGGAGGTCCAGTTCCATGGCCAGCTCGTTCCCCAGAATTCAATAGCATGGATTCATTTTTTTGGGGATATCTTAAAAGCTTGGTTTATTCAACTCCGGTGCAAACAAGGAACGAAATGGTGGATAGAATAAGGTTTCATTGTAACGTTATAAAACAGAACCAGGGAATGCTCTACAAAGTACAAAGAAATATCCTTCGCAGACTCAGAAAGTGCGTCGAAGTGCAAGGTGGTCAAATCGAACATTTATTGTAGCAGTTTTAGGTTTTGGTTCTTATTTTCTTACCATTGCATTGTGAAGTATTAAAATTTATAGGCAACTACAATGGCCTAACATGTACGTAATTGTTTTACTGCGTTTAAATACAATCTTAAGGAATTTTTAATTATAAGTTGTGACAATTATTGATAGTTCTCTTCAGAATGTCTGTCTTTACAAAATATGGCGATCAGATCTAAAAGTTCAAATTTCTCCTAAACCCTTAATTTTATCGAGTTCAAACAAGAGTACATTTTCATTAGTAAATGGATTGGAAAATTTATTTTTGAAATTTAAATATTATTCAGATGGTCCCTATTAAAATTACGGATTATTAACCAATGGGCACAAGCCGTCTCTGCTTATCTGTACGTAATGTAGATTCATTTATACCGTCAAACACAGGACATGGATGTATGCAATCCGTCACTGGAATTTTATAGTATTCCAATGTATAGTTTAGAAATTATGACAAAACAAAGGTTTTTATTTCGAAACTTTAGAGGTCTATAACTCGGAAACGAAGGCTCGTATGACAAAAATTTATTTGAACTTCTAACATTATTTTGACCTCTTCTATTTGCTCCCGAATTTTTGGCATTAAGTTCCTGGACACCCTGTATTTATAAAGTACGATGAGAACGAATAAGGTAGATACAAGATTTTCGTGATTAATACTTTTCGTATAACATAATATGATTAAAAATACTTCTTGCCAGTTAGGTTGAGTTTTGTAGAGAGGAATTCAAAATGAGTTTTTTTAAATTGAAATGTTAAGGAGAGTACAAAGAATACAGATTATCATGATTTTAATAATTTATTCTGAATTAGTAAGCTCAAAAGAGAAATTAATTGTCAAAACACTGATCCAGATAACCAGCTGAGTTGAATATTGGTGAAAATTCAATTATCTGATATCTTCTCTCTTAATAAGAAAAGCGTGAGTCAACTTAACCGTTTTCAAATAATGAAATTATACTTGAAATAATTAAAGATAAATAAAAAAGTTGCTACTAATTGAAATTTTGTCAATGTTAACAGAAAGGACTTGAGAGAAACCCTTACTTATATTAAATATTTGGCGAGAGATAAAGACCGTTGAATTTTAGTAATTTTATTATACAGTAAAATTTGGCAACAGGAATCCAAACTGTGAAGACAAAAATATTTCAAAGTCAGAAAATAACAACAAATAGTGAAAACAAATATTTTGGACATTTGTGGATAACAAAGAACGATTTTGAAAATGAGAACCAACGTTTGGGTCTCAGAGCCGCAACATAGCCTAGGTTTCTTTGATGTTCATAATTGTCAAAAATCGTGTATTTTACTTTTTCTGGTTTTCTTTATTCTTTAGTGGATAAAGTAATAAAACTCGGGACCATCAGGCCCTACAATTTAATATCCCGCGGCAATGTGAGAACCAAACTTCGATTCACAGAGCTAAAGGGTGTAGCTAGTAATGGGACCCATATGGCGGGTCACCGGGCCTAAATTGCAATTTTGGTTGAGAACCACATGTCAGGTCAATTTTTAACACGCTTATATTAGCTTCACTTGAATGTATGTTTGTTTGTAACCTACTTCTTTGGACCTGATTTTTACCCACTTTGAACGAACAAATTAATTCGAAATTTTACACACTCGTGAAGCGCCGATAACAATACAATATAGTAATAAAATATACGGTAGTATTGAATCTTGAAGTTATTGCATACAAAAATTCATGAAGTATATAATCGCTTTTGCTTGAAACGTTCTACTAGAACCAATACACTAAGTGGTGCCGTTGGTTAAAGCGCCTGTCTAATAAACAGGAGATCGCGAGTTCGAATCTCGTCTCGACCTCATGTTTTATTTTGTTATATACTAAGCGAAGTTATGAATATGAATCACAAAAGTAAAATCAATTAGCTAAATAAATTATCTTAGCTTTACTTGCATGTATGTTTGTAGCCGACTCTTTTGGACTCAATTTTAACCGACTTTAAACAAACATACTTGTCAAGGACCGATGACAATACAATATAGGAACAAATTATAGAGTGTTCCATTTATAACGCAACCTTTAAACTCGATTCTTACCCACTTCAAGCGATCAAATTAATTAGAAATTCTGCACACTCGTCAAGGACCGATGACAATAAAATATAGTAATGAGTTATAGAGTGTTCCATTTATAACGCAACCTTTATACTCGATTTTTATCCACTTTAAGCGATCAGATTAATTAGAAATTTTGCACACTCGTCAAGGTCCGATGACAATACAATACAGGGTGTCCCAAATACGAGTGACTGATTTTAAACATAAATGCCCAGCTTATTAATTGCTCCAAAGAGATGGGGTTTTCACTAGTTTCACAAGTTTATCAAAGAGATTTTTTTAGACTTGGCTGGCATTTCATCTCATCAACAAAGGGTGTTTTACTAATGTTGGTCAAATTCAAAGTGGAAAATATGTATTATTTTAAATAGAACACCCTATAATTTTTGATCTCATTCGAAAGAGCAATCATTCTCCTTTCCAAAAATGTATAGTTTTCTATCTTTTGTTTCATTAACAACAAAGATATTCGAGGTTTCATGTAGTAGTACATTTTTAATTAGTAGTTTTATATGAACGTATTTTGATGCCTAAAATCAACTCATGCTGTGACCGTTTGACGCATAACAACAAAATCAGCAATTTTGACATTAGTAATTTTGTTAAGTCATATAAGTCGGTTTCGAAATGATCTATACAGTGAGTGAAAAAGCTCAAACTGTAATAATTTATGCAGAAACGAAATCAATAATTCAAACAAGGAGGATATTCAGAAGGAAATTTATGAAAAATCCGCCGTCAGTGAATATAATTAAAAAATGGTATGTACAATTTATCGAAACTGGTTGCATTGCACACTTAAAAAAACCGAGAAATAATGATGGTCTTTTAAACAAGTTGATGTCAATTAATGAAGTGCTACATGATAACGATCATAAAATTTCAATTAGAAAAATTGCTGGAATTTTAGAGCTTAGCAAGAATGACGTTCAAAGATGTCTAAAAATATTAAAACAAACTCCATACAAAATTCAGACTTATCAAAAATTGTACGAGTCAGATTATGAAAAACGAGTAATGGTATGTGAGACTTTACTTGACTTATTAAGACACGAACCCAATTCATTATTAATTATGTCTGATGAAGCAACATTTCACATTAATGGTATGTGTAACAAACATAATTGTAGAATATGGGGTTCTCAAAAACCAATTTCTTTTAATGAATTTCAGAGAGATAGTCCAAAAGTAAACGTTTGGTGTGCATTATCTCGGCGAAAAATCTATGGTCCTTTTTTCTTTTCGGAACCAACAGTGACGGGTACTAACTACACGGATATGTTGGAAACTTTTTTTTATCCGCAACTAGTTCAAGATAGAATTAGCGACGACGTTTACTTTCAACAAGACGGTGCACCACCACATTATTCGTTAATAGCACGAGATTCATTAAAAACGGTTTTTAATGATAAGTGGATAGGTCGAGCTGGACCGATTGAATGGGCACCGCGGTCTCCTGAATTAACTGTCCCAGATTTTTTTCTCTGGGGATATGTGAATGAGAGGTGCTACAATCCTAAGCCTAGCAATTTAGCAGAACTAAAAAATAATATCAGGAACATTATTGAAAACATTCCGCAAGAAATGTTGGAAAATTCATTTGAAAATTTAAAATTTCGCTTACAGTTATGCATAAACGAAGAGGGTAGGCATATGCAGCATTTATTGTAACTTTTTGGATCTTCGTTGTTTATATGTATTGAATAAAGTTATTATTTTTCCTTACTAAATAAACTGTTTGTCAGATTTGTTGGCAATTATTTACGTAATTAAAAATGCATACTACATGAAAGCTACTCAAATGATTTTGGTATGCGTCAAACGGTCACAGCATCGAAATACGTTCATATAAAACTACTAATTAGAAATGTACTACTACATGATACCTCGAATATCTTTGTTGTTAATGGAACAAAAGATAGAAAACTATACATTTTTAAAAAGGAAAATGATTGCTCTTTCGAATGGGATTAAAAATTATAGGGTGTTTCATTCAAAATAATACATATTATCCCCTTTGAATTTGACCAACATTAGTAAAACACCCTGTGTTGATGAGATGAAATGCCAGCCAAGCTTAAAAAAATCTCTTTGATAAACTAGTGAAACTAGTGAAAACCCCATCTCTTTGGAGCAATTAATAAGCTGGGCATTTATGTTTAAAATCAGTCACTCTTATTTGGGACACCCTGTATAGTAGTGAAATATAGAGTGTTCTATTTATAACGCAACCTTTAAACTCGATTCTTACCCACTTTAAACGCTCAGATTAATTCGAAATTTGGCACACTCGTCAAAGACCGATCACAGTACAATATAGTAGTGAATTATAGAGTGTTCCATTTATAACGCAGACGGTAGGATTTCATATTTAAAACTTGAGAATAAACAAGCGAATATAAGTATAATTAACGCCTATGCCCCAACGGACGAAGCAAACGAAGAAGAGAAAATAAAGTTTTATGAGAAGATAGGCGAAGCCTATGAAGATATCTCTAGGAATGACATTTTGTTAATAATAGGAGACTTTAATGCCCAGATAGGAAAAGAAGAAAATAACCGAGAAATAGCGGGGAAAGAAACCATACACGAGAACACAAACGATAACGGCAAGAGACTGTGCAATCTAGCTGCGGAGACAAATACATTCATAATCAGTACAAAATTTAAACATAAAAAAGAACACAAGAGAACATGGCTATATCCAGGAAAGAGAAAAGGCAACCAAATTGATCATGTTTTAATATCAAAGAAATGGATGAAAATGGTTAAAGACACGAGGTCATACCTAGGTGCAAACGCGGATACAGACCACATTTTACTATTAGCGAAAATGAACATAAAAATATCAAGAAACAAACCTCGCAAACACAACAGAAGAAAGTGGAACTTAAAAAAGCTGAGAAAAGAGGAAGGTGAAAACAAATATGCGGAAACCTCAACAAACAAAATACGAACTCATAATAAAAAAGAAGAAATAGACAGTGAATGGAAGATTATAAAAAAGAGCATTATAGACTTCGCAACGGAAGAAATCGGATTACAACAAAACATAGTATCCAAAGAATGGTTTGACGAAGAATGTAAACTAGCAAGCGTAAGGAAAAAACAAGCGAGAAGTAAATGGTTGGAAACAAGGAAAGATGAAGAGCTGGACGAATACAGAAAGATAAAGCAAAAAGCAGAAAAACTCTACAGAAGGAAAAAAATCAAACTGGGTTGCCGAACAAATGGAAAAAATAGAAAATAATAATAAGGATAATAGAAAACTCTTCGAGTATGTGAGAAAGCAACACAGTAGCAGAAACGCAACTGCAACAGTAAAAATAAATAAAAAAGAGTGGGAAACATATTTCCAAACTTTATACCAAAACAATCATACTATGGATGGAAGTTATAAGGATTTAGTAACGGAGGGAGAAACTGAACAGCAGTACCGACCCTCTTTCGAGGAATATATAGATGTTGTGAAACAACTTAAACCTAACAAGGCGGCAGGCCCAGATGATATAAATAACGAACTAATCCAACATGGAGGAGACGCCTTACTGCACAGAATATATGACCTGATAATGAATATATGGAACGAAGAACACATGCCAAAAGAGTGGAGCATTGGACATATAGTGCCGATCTTCAAAAAAGGAGACCCAACCAAATGCAAGAATTACAGGAGTATAATGCTGCTTAACACTACTTATAAGATATTGACCAATCTAATAAAAATAGAACTAAATAAACAGGCTGAACCCAAATTAGGTCAATATCAACAGGGATTTAGAAAAGGAAGATCAACGGTAGATGCCATACATTTACTAACACAAACAATCGAAAAGTGCTATGAACATGACATAGAACTACATATACTATTCATTGACTTTCAGCAAGCGTTTGACTCAGTCAACAGAGAGTGGCTAATATCTGATATGAGGAACATAGGAATTTCAGAAAAACTAATAAGACTAGTGAAAATGACAATGAAGGATGCGATTGCAAAGGTGATAACCAGAGATGGGAATACAGGAGATATTAACATCGAAGTAGGTGTAAGACAAGAAGATAGTTTGTCTACAACCCTTTTTAACATAACACTAGATGGGGTGATTAAAGCAATAGGCATAAAAGGAATGATCAGCCACAGCTCCACACAAATAATAGGATATGCCGATGACGTAGCTTTGGTTACCAGAGACAAAGAAAACCTAGTGAATACATTCAATAACTTAACAAAAGACGCAGCAAAGAGAGGGCTGGTAGTCAACCAAGAAAAGACAAAATATATGCAAATCTCGAGGAAGACGGACAACGCAGCCACTATAAATATGGGAGATTACACTTTTGAAAGAGTAAGTCAATTTAAATACCTGGGAATAATAATTGATGAGAAGAACAAGAAGTGCAGAGATCAACGCAAGAATAATCGCCAGAAACAAAGTGTATTGGAAGTATCAGAAACTACTAAGGGACAAATGCATCAGTAGAAAAACCAAGATCAAAATTTATAAAGCTGCAATTCGACCAGTAATAACATATGCCGGAGAAAATATGAGACTAACTGATAAAGACGAAGGAAATCTCAGAGTTCTAGAGAGGAAATCATGAGGATGATAATAGGCCCAAAACATATTCCCAATGAAGTGTACAGAAGGCTATATAACTACGAAATAGATCAATACATGAATGGTGAAGATATAGTCAGACATATAAAGGCACACCGACTAAGATGGTATGGGCACCTTCGAAGAAGGAATAAGGACGATCCAATAAGGAAAATCGCTGACTGGAAGCCTGCAATCCAGAGACCCAGGGGACGTCCCAAACTCAGATGGGAAGATCAAGTGATTGATGACCTAAAGAAAATGGGAATCCGTGACTGGGGTAGAAAAACAGAGGATAGGAAGGAATGGAAGACGATTACAAAGATGGCGAACTCACACCGCATGCTGTAGTTAGCAGAAGATAATACACGGACTGATCCACCGTACAAAAAGGATCAAAAGAGCTCAAAATCAGCGGCCTATACTCCGACAACAGGAGTGCCGGCCTATATATATATTTATAACGCAACCTTTATACTCGATTTTTATCCACTTTAAGCGATCAGATTAATTAGAAAATGTACACATTCGGCTAGGACCGATGACAATACAATATAGTAGTAAAATATAGAGTGTGCTATTTATAACGCAACCTTTAAACTCGATTCTTACCCACTTCAAGCGATCAGATTAATTAGAAATTTTGCACACTCGTCAAGGACCGATGACAATACTATATAGTAGTAAAATATAAGTGTTCTATTTATGACGCAACCTTTAAACTCGATTCTTACCAACTTTAAACGCTCAGATTAATTCGAAATTTGGCACACTCGTCAAGGACTGATGATTATACAACATAGTGAAATACAGGGTGTCCCAAATAAGAGTGACTGATTTTAAACATAAATGCCCAGCTTATTAATTGCTCCAAAGAGATGGGGTTTTCACTAGTTTCACTAGTTTATAAAAGATATTTTTTTAGGCTTGGCTGGCATTTCATATCATCAACACAGGGTGTATTACTTATTCTGGTCAAATTCAAAGGGGAAAATATGTATTATTTCAAATGGAACTCCCTATAATTTTTGATCTCATTCGAAAGAGCAATCATTCTCCTTTCCAAAAATGTATAGTTTTCTATCTTTTGTTTCATTAACAACAAAGATATTCGAGGTTTCATGTAGTAGTACATTTTTAATCAGTAGTTTTATATGAACGTATTTTAATGCCTAAAATCAACTCATGCTTTGACCGTTTGACGCATAACAACAAAATCAGCAATTTTGACAATAGTAATTTTGTTAAGTCATATAAGTCGGTTTCGAAATGATCTATACAGTGAGTGAAAAAGCTCAAACTGTAATAATTTATGCAGAAACGAAATCAATAATTCAAACAAGGAGTATATTTAGAAGGAAATTTATGAAAAATCCGCCGACAGTGAATATAAATAAAAATGGTATGTACAATTTATCGAAACTGGTTGCATTGCACACTTAAAAAAACCAAGAAATAATGATGTTCTTTTAAACAAGTTGATGTCAATTAATGAAGTGCTACATGATAACGATCATAAAATTTCAATTAGAAACATTTCTGGAATTTTAGAGCTTAGCAAGAATGACGTTCAAAGATGTCTAAAAATATTAAAACAAACTCCATACAAAATTCAGACTTATCAAAAATTGTACGAGTCAGATTATGAAAAACGGGTAATGGTATGTGAGACTTTACTTGACTTATTAAGAAACGAACCCAATTCATGATTAATTATGTCTGATGAAGCAACGTTTCACATTAATGGCATGTGTGACAAACATAATTGTAGAATATGGGGTTCTCAAAAACCAATTTCTTTTAATGAATTTCAGAGAGATAGTCCAAAAGTAAACGTTTGGTGTGCATTATCTCGTCGAAAAATCTATGGTCCTTTTTTCTTTTCGGAACCACCAGTGACGGGTACTAATTACACGGATATGTTGGAAACTTTTTTTATCCGCAACTAGTTCAAGATGGAATTAGCGACGACGTTTACTTTCAACAAGACGGTGCACCACCACATTATTCGTTAATAGCACGAGATTCATTAAAAACGTTTTTTAATGATAATTGGATAGGTCGAGCTGGACCTATTGAATGGGCACCGTGGTCTCCTGAATTAACTGTCCCAGATTTTTTTCTCTGAGGATATGTGAAGGATAGGTGATACAATCCTAAGCCTAACAATTTAGCAGAACTGAAAAATAATATCAATAACATTATTTAAAACATTCCGCAAGAAATGTTAGAAAATTCATTTGAAAATTTAAAATTTCGCTTACAGTTATGCATAAACGAAAAGGGTAGGCATATGCAGCATTTATTGTAACTTTTCTGTTCTTCGTTCTTTATATGTATTGAATAATGTTATTATGTTTTCTTACTAAATAAACTGTTTGTCAATTTTGTTGGCAATTATTTACATAATTAAAAATGCATACTACATGAAACCGACTTGAATGATTTTGTTATGCGGTCACAGCATGAGTTGATTTTAGGCATCAAAATACGTTCATATAAAACTACTAATTAAAAATGTACTACTACATGAAACCTCGAATATCTTTGTTGTTAATGGAACAAAAGATAGAAAACTATACATTTTTGGGAAGGAGAATCATTGCTCTTTTGCATAAAAATATCTTTGATAAACTAGTGAAACTAGTGAAAACCCCATCTTTTTGAACCAATTAATAAGCTGGGCATTTATGTTTAAAATTAGTCACTTTTATTTGGGACACCCTGTATAGGGTATTCCATTTAAAGAAACACAACTTTGATCTGGCATCGAGTTTGCAAAAAATTAAAAAACAGTATACCTTATAGTAAATCGTAAAAATGAAAAACACGCTTTATAGGTAATCGAACTAACAGGTAAAAAATAATTCTCAATTTAGGAATAAGATGATTAACGAGGAAATCAATGTCATTGTGGTAATAGCTCAAGTGATACCTCCTGTTTTTTATAAATTTATAATGTTCGTCGTCTTCTTACACCATCACAAATACTGTTTTCATTTTTGTACAAACTAGTAAAGAGTAGTAAATCAACTTTTGGAATTATAGTGAACTTAAATACGTTTTTAAACAGTTTTATTTAGGTTAACCTGTTTGTTGTTAGAGTCAAATTGAATAATTGAAATTTTACTCCCTTCCTGTTGAAAGATTGATCTGAAATTCAGTACCTATTGTAGTCATACTTTATCCCCGCTCATAACCCTAGAGGTTGATGCGGTAAATAAAAAAAAAGATAATAATGTGGATAATGTACTGAACGTAAAAAATTATAAGGTAGCAGTCAACACACCACTGTCCTCGTCAATCTAGGGCATTGATCGGACAAAAAAATAAAATCGTGGGGCGTATCATAACCTAAGTAAATAAATAAATAGCATTTATAATGATATGGTTGACTGTGGATGAAAATTTCACGCACCCTATGATTTCATTCTTTTGTCTCATCAATCACCTAGATTGATGAGGAGAATGGTGTATTGACTGGTACCTAAAACCTGTGGAATTATTTTTTAGCGTTTAGTATATAATCCACATCATTATTATTTCGATTTTCAATAAAACCGTTAACTTCAATTTTTGTCCACTTATTTTATTTAATTATGACTTGTTAAAAAACCAATCCTGTTCAACGGAAATCAATTATTTATTTAATAATGTTCGCTAAAATTATGGGTAAGTATTTATAACCTGGTAGTGAAACATTTTGCGCGAAATATTAATTACACCCTCGTACATTTAATAACGGATTGATAGCGTTCGGAATAGGAGTAATATCCCATTAAGGATATAAATGGTTCCTTACACTATAGGTTGAAATATTGGGAAAACGGATAACCGTTTTGTCCTGAGAAAATACAAGGAGAGAAATTTCTGGAAAAAATTATTTCCATGCATAAAAAATGTGGAATATGTCTTGAGAATAGGCAATTGACCTTCATGTCTACACAGATGAAATATATTCGCTGTTTCTAACGGATCCGAATGGGAGTCATGCTCACCTATACTCTAATATTTTTCATCCAAATGTGAATATAATATTTATAAAATGTGGGATCATACTAAAAGTATACCAATCAGTACTTTATTTCTGACGAATTCATACATCTTCTAAAAGTGTCATATCGTATCTTGCCAACGTTGACTTTTACTTCACTTTTATAACAACAAAACAAAAACACCGGTAAGGCAACTATCGTTTTAACTTGCTTTAAGTATTTTGTTTTCCAGCGAACTGACTCTGTTTTATGTTTGCCAATTTAAGTAATTTTTTTAAATTGTTGGAATTTTGTTAGATTTGTGGTGAAATTAAATGTAGTTTTCAAATTATATGAAGCAATTCTACACCATAATTATACAACACTTTCCATCGTTATTTTTGATTTCCAGTCCGACAATGAAACAAAGTTTGGGTTTCTCATATCTGTAGTTTCCATTGTGTGAGGATTTTACAGTATGGTCACGAAGATTTCAGAACTGACCATTATTTTTTTTCACCGTTTTTGAGTATAAAAGTATTATCAACGAAACCATGAAAAAATAGGTATTCTGGTCGATAAAAAAACCGATTTCATTCTTTGAGAAACTACCTGTACCAAAACAACTTAAAAGCATCCATCTGCTCATTACATTGGAAGATTCTGACTTTTTTGTCGCTTAACTTCTTTCTCCATTACTTGAGAGTACCAACCTTCCAATAACCAATCCGCTTCCTCAACCTCCTATTGGACTAAACAACGTCCTCTCTCGCCAAATTTAATGAAGATGACAACAGTGACAACCAACCACGAACTAATAGGTTCCTATCAGTTGCCCTCAACGTCTAGTGTTCACACTGGTGAGCTGTTTTCCATGCTTTCAAATATATCTCTTCTCCTCTTAAGCACGTCGCCATTTGAACCTATTCTTTTATCAATTCACCCAATATCATATTTACTGATCATCCAATAGTCCAAAACATCCATGAAATCTATCATACTGTCTTAGTTCGTGAGGTAACAGTCTGTCTTATCTGGCTCCCATTTCACATTGGAATTACTAATAATGAAAATACTGACCACCATGCCAAAGAAACCGCCTCTTCCATCCCCACAAGAACGTTTCAGCTTCCGGAAGATATCAAACTTGTGTTCAAAAAATCAGTCAAGGAATCCTGGCAAAATTTTTGACAACAGCAAAACAGATCTGCACGAAATCCAAGCTTATATTGGACTCTCCCTGGGCTTCTCAACCAAGAGAGAAGCTACTATTATCCGATGATTGCGAATCAACCATACTAAACATATTATCATGGTTAACTGATGTCTTTTGAAAACCTTCCGGTCTGCCGTTATTGCAATAGTGCTTTAAACGTTAAGCGTTCAGTAATTCTTTGAGGTTTCAGGTCCAAGCGTTGGCATGTATTGATGTATATCTGGCAGTTAGTGAGAATATGTTTAAAGGTGCACTTTCATGGTGATGCTCAGCGCTGGCTTAGAGCGTCAAAAGAGATCACGTGGTTTAACTTCGACCGGAGCGCCATCTTAAATTATTGCAGCGTCAAATATGAAGTTTTGATAGTCCAAGTTCTCAAACACTGTTCATATGACATGTATGAAATTTGGCAGATATAAACAGTCGAAACTGATGCTTATATTTATTATAAAATGACTTCCGTTTTTCCTGTCATTTCAGGTCACTTACAAGAAATCTTTTAATAAGGTTTGAACATTGTGTTAATGTATATGGTCATCAATTTGAACAATTTCTTTAATTACTTGTACTTTTTAATTCGCTATGTTACGTTTTTTAATAAAATAATTTATACAGATGTTCATTTAATTGCTCCTATTATCATTACTGCACAATACAATGATGACAAGTGTGGTATCGTTGAATTTCTTTGTGAATGATATATCCAAAATTGTAATATTATACCGGTTGTCCCATTTAAAACAATTATGTTGGGGTCACGTTACCCGAAATGACAGGAAAAACGGAAGTCATTTTATAATAAATATAAGCACCAGTTTCGACTGTTTACATCTGCCAAATTTCATACATGTCAAACCCTGTATAAAATCGCCAAGCCTCAAAACGCTGGAAAAAATAAACATAATAAAAATATCGTCTGTCAATAGTCTGTTAACATTAAATCGTTGAAGTTTTTAATAATACTATACAATATTTACCTCGCAGCTAATTGCAATTACCAAACAAGTAAACGGCTGATAATATAGATTGAGCTTTCTTGCTATAATACCCGATATATAAAGTTAGCAATGTTTAGCTTTGACGCTGCATTAATTTAAGATGGCGCTCCAGTTGAAATTGAACCCCGGACCTCATTTGTCGCTCCCAGCCAGCGTCTAGCATCACCATGAAATTGCCACTGACTGCCAGATATACTCGTATATCGATACATGCCAATGCTTGGACCTGAAACATCAAAGAATTATATATACCATGCCATGTTACGTCCTTATGTACTTTTGTATAGTGCCAATAGGCACTTAAATTCTAATAGAAAAATAACATATCTATATTCATGACTACATCTACTAATTACCTAAAAAAATTTCATCATTTTTTCTTCCAAATAAGGAAGCTCCGGAGATTTTTCCGAACGTTTTCTCATTGTGTTTAGAAAGAAAGAAATAAAAACTTCGAGATATTAGACGACCTAATCATATTGAATTTCGGATTGATGTCGGCTAGGGAACTTCGCAAGGTCCATTAAATTCTTATCAGCCGTCGAGGGAATTGATGTATACACTGTATCGCGTTTAGAATGGAGACAGCCGTCATTTTTCTTATAATTGAAAACGAGTTGAATTTTATTATTGTGGATTTCAATGGGGTGTCAATATTAAATGTAGACTACCTAAACTAATATTTTTTTTAATTAAGTAAAATAAAGCGCATCAACCCTTTAGGTCATTAGCCCTACCAAATGTTATAGCAATAAATAATTACTAAGTAGTACTATTGATATGAAAACACAAACAATTTGAATAGTTAACGTTTACATTTTGTGAAGAAATTGAATGGCACGTAGATAAGCTACCAAGTTTTCCATATTGTATTCTTCTCCGAGCAAATGGTACACATTAGTTAGGATGTTAAATGTCACCCTCTGCTGTGAAAACTTTGGATAGTCTATTAATACATACCTGACTGTTAAAGGGCATTGACACACTGTACAGCGGGATTGTTCGGATTTCGACATTAAGTGTTCATGGGAAAATCGGGTGTGACCTATATTCGAAGACGGTTCGGATAACTTGCTCTTTCCTAATTTCTGGAACAGTACCCAACGGCTTAACTGTTCTTTTCACTTCCCTAAGTTTATCGTGAGATAGGGACCACTGGTGTTGCCAATCGTTGTTAACCGATGCCTTAATAAGTATTTTAATATCTGTCATCGTAGCTCTCTTTACTTTGGTGACACTAGGGTCCTAAAATGCAGATTTGGCTGCTGCATCAGCTCGCTCATGTCCCTCTATTCATGTGTGTGTAATGATACCCGTAATAACTGTATAACTACTATTGAATTGTATATCTGGGATAGTTCCTGCTTAATAAGTATCAGTATTGGGTTCGATATATATGTCTGGCGCAAACTTTCAATTGAGACAGTTATTATGAGCAATTGGTTTATATTTTCTTTATTAGCATGGGCTAAGGCTTGAAATTCGCATAAAGTTCTCCAACTGGAATGCTTGTAATAAAAGGTAGTCTTATTTTTATCATCACATTTGAAGTTACCAGTGCTGCTCCAACTCCAGTATCCATTTTAGAGGCATCAGTATAGATATGGGTATATTCTTGGAAATATGATGTATCACATATTGGTAATTTTATTATCCATGGGGGAGAGGGATGTGTAAATTCTTCCATAAAGTGGTGGATCTGTTCTTTTTATAGTCACCCGAATAACGATTGGAGAGAGTGCTGTCACAAGCTGGATGATTGGAATTTGCAGATATACTGATCGCGTAACAGAGGCTAAGGTAAATTCGTCGGAGGTGGAATTTCGGAGGCTTCACTGAGAAGATTATCGGAGGGTCTTGATCGAAATGCATCCAGGCAAATTCTGATCTCAGTATTCTGGACTGGATTTAAAAGATTCAGTACTGTTTTCTTCGCTGACGAGTATGCTACGCATCCGTAATCAAGACGTGATGTGAAAATGATCGATATATACGTATTAAAGACGTTGAATCAGTCTCCCAATTCCATTAGATAATATTTTAAGCAGATGTGAGTTGTCCATACCGTCCCTGAAAATCGACAGAAACCTCCTAGACAGTATGCATCTGGGGTGAAACGCAGTCGTTGTTCTCTTTATCTCCAAAATTTCGACAAGTGTTATCAGTTTGTGTGTAACAAAATTATTACTTTGAAAAAATCAATCATATGCACACCGTGTAACAATAAAACTGTACAATGTTCCTTTTTGTGTGTTTCTTGTATAATTTCCGTAATAGAATATTGATTTCTATTTTGATGTTAATTATTTCCATAATTTGTACGAATAAATCTTAATCTTAGCCATACAAGGTATTTAGTTTTGTTTTTTGGTCAATACAGATGTTTATTTGGAGGAGTTATATAATGAACCCATATGGTCGTATGTGCCTTATTTTTGACGAGGTCAACATATTCTCAGATGTGAAGGCTCCATCAATATCGCATCTTGTACAATGTTCTATTTATTTCGCGAAAACCTTTCCCTCCTATATCTTTGGTTTGGTAGTAAGTATTAATAAAAAAAAAACTATATTTTGTGAATTTGTAATCAGTAGTTTTTTTCCCATTCAAAGTACAGTGGGAATGTATTCATTGCTACAATTTTACTGAAAGTCTCAGGATATTTATATCGATGAAAATTTGGCAGTCATGGTTTCCAAAAATTACTTAAAGGGATTAGCATGTTATCATATGTATGCAAACAGTCGACAACTACTCAGCAAGTGGATTATGAAATGCCTTTTAGCATTACAAATAAAATGACACTATCTCTAAAACTATGCTTGATATGAATAAAAGTATGATAAAAGTATGATTCGACAATGATATAAAGTGATCCACTTAAAATTAGTGAGAAAACAATGCACTTGAGTTTTGACTCATCATGTATTTGATTTGATGAATATTTACAAAACCATGCGTGTTTGTAAATTTTTTTAAAAATCATTCAAAATCTCTGGCCTCAATAGATTTTTATTCTTTTACTCCTATACAGTTCTGTATCTGTAGAGTAGGGAGGGTGAGTTTAGGTCCACAGCACTTAAGCCACATGTACGTCCTCCTAGGTCATCGTCCATTCTTTCCTTTCATGGAGGTGGACAGAGTGGCCTCTCCATCATCTCCTTTGTGTCGGCAGGTGTAGGCCAAGAATCTCCGAACACACACTCTCTTATTGACGATAACTCCTGGCACTTACATCAGACATGACTGACAGTTTCTTCTTCCTGTTCACACATCCTGCATAGAGGGGTGTCCCATTTTATGAAGGTGTTTCCTTAGTAAACAGTGACCAGTCAGAGATCCTACTATTAAACATAGGTTTTTTCTCGTCATCGCCACGTATTTCTTCGGAGCCAGCTATCCTGGGTTGCACAGAGTCATCTTGGCAAAACTGCATCCCTTGATTTCATCCTATCTCTTCAGGGATTGAGCATGGGTGTAACGTTTGGCTAGTCCCGCAATTCCCGAAGTCGTCAGGCCGTAGGTGTCGCTGGGTCCTAAAAGTCTTAGTCCAGCCGTTTCCCTGGCTAAAGAATCGGCAATGCTTTACTCCACTTCAGGATAGCACTCTAATACTAGCCCTGATACAACACGTTGTCTGTTCAAGGTTAATAGAGCCTGTCTGCTGTCTGTGCAGATTAATATGTTTTTGCCAGAAATTCCTTTTCTGGTTAGTTCTTTTGTGGCAATTGAGACACCAGCCAGTTCTGTTTGAACCACGCTGGTATTTTTCCCCATCCCCCACTTAATTCTTAGGCTTAGTGATCTGGAGTAGACTCCACATCCTGAACCTTCTTTGGTTTTTGAGCCGTCTGTGTATGTGCGTATTGCATTTGCAGCATCTGACTCCTATACTCTCCCGTATCCGTTGATTTTGACGGAAAATCTCGCTTTGAAATATAAGTATTATTTAATTTCATCTGCTATAAAATTTATTTGACATTATACAGTTTTCAGTTCTTGAAAGTGAATACATAGATATTCGGAATCTCGGAATAAAATTAATTAGCTTTGAAACAAACGGAGGATATTTAAAAGGCATGTGGCTAGCAAAGAATTACTCTTGGATAAAACAAAGGAGCCGTTTGAAAGACAAATTAAAAAGAAGGATTTACTAAAAAGCTTCTCTGAAAAGGATGAGAAAGAATTTCACTAAAAACATAGAAAAGTTTTAATATAATAAATATAAATGTAAATGAATGGAATGAGGAGACAAAAGAGTTGAAAAGGAAGCAGATAAATTGTTAGGTGAGAAAAAAAATTGAGATTTCATTGTACATGAGATTCAATGGTTTTGTCTACGAACTTATGTACAGACAGCTTTGAAATTTCCATTTTTCATGATAGTAATATTTTATTTATTGAATGTTAATACAATAATACAAAAACATATAAAGCGTTGCTGGAAGGTCTCGGACCAAGGGATTATCTTTGAAAAGTATAAAGGGTAATTTATGAAATTCTGGGACGATGACTGAGAGTTTATTCTGCATATTATAGAGCAAATTTCAAATGTCAGCTCTTAGCGTACAGCCGCAGTCTTGAATTTTTTGAAATGGCAACATAGGTAGAGGGACGTATCCCAAAGGAGGTTATTATCACTTTACTCGGAAATTATAATAGAAATTTAACAAAAATATTAAAATTGTAATTTTGAATAGAACTGAATGTTACAGAAATTTATAAACTAAACATTCGTTTTAGTTGCAAATACTTCATCACAATAATATGCTGGCCATTTGTTTGTTGACATTGATACAATCTCTTTCGAAGCTACGAATAGAACCGTTAATCATTTGTGGAGTAATTCCCAGCAAAACGGAGGATTTGACCAGTACCGGCAATTATGTCTGTTAACAGAACCGTTCAAGCCAAATGTAGCTTCATCACTGAATACCAAAAAACCCTATAACTTGTTTTTCATCCTAATTTTCTCTGTAACTATTTCCCAAAATTTTAATCGTCTATCAAAACTGTCCTTCTTGGAGATTTTGAACTTTATACGGATAGAAGTTATTTTTTTGCAGAATAGTTTGTATAAACCATCTACAAATACCATGATTTTATCTTCAGTAGTAGCACTTTTCGGTCTACCAGACCTTCGAATATCCTTCACACTGTCACACTGCCAGTTTCATTAAATTTGTTTCCTACTTATTTACAATGTAGATCTACTTATAGGAAGAAATTCAGAATTCAAATGTTAAAAAGATGAACTGCTTCGTCATGGGAATGTTTGCGATACCCACATCCAACTAACAATAAGATTACAGATCTTTTAGGTCTCAGTGAAAATCACACCATATACACACATACAACATTAAGATTTTGATTCGTTGTTTTTCCGATAAATGTGCCGTTATTTTTGATTTACATTTAAACTTCGTGCTAATTTGAAATTAGTATAATTTTGACTATTTGTACCTAAATAATGATGTGGTTGACGTTTTTAATGCCTACTATTGTTTTTTGCTTAATTTTAAAAACCTACAAGGTCATATCATTAGTACAGTACAATTTAAGTAAGAAAAGGGAAGCTGATATTTATTAAGACATTTTGTATTAAAGATAGCACCCGTACGTTGAACAATGACGTCAAATACATTTGACATTCGCTATGAATAGGACTGAATGAATATTCTTAGTTTTTAAATACAGTGAAAATCATTCGATCTTAAATATGCAATATGCAAATAACGTCTCATCCACCGTTCTAGAATTTTATAACTTTTCCTTTGTCTGTTTCAAATATAATCTCTTGTTGCGAGACTTTACAGCAACGCTGTATAGCATTTCAATTGATTTATTGGAAACTGAATCTGTATTATCACTCTCTACATTAAACCAAGAACATCTACACGCTTGAGAAGCTGAAATCAATTTTTCAATCATCTCCCTAAAGCATTCATACGTCGCACTACTTCAACTTCCATAATATCTCTTGGGGTTGACAATTCAATAATGCACATGAAAATGTACTAATGGATACGATGAATGATTTGTAGTATTTCACTTATGACTGTTCGTCAGCTTTAATTAATTCTGAAAGATATATCCCAATAGATTCAAGATTATGTACTTCAGTATTGATAATATTTTTCTTGGAGAATACTGGATCCCACAGGTCAGACCTTATCTTTACTCTTGACAAGTATATATCAAACGGATATTAGGTACACCATAAGAGAAAAGTACTGAACCTCGGCAATTATTTAAAATCTATTTGTGGAATAAGGTATGTTGAAAAGATAAAAAAATATCCCTCGAAGAATTCATTGAGGACTGAAAATACCATGAAATACCTAAAAATATATTAAGGAGGTCTTATAAACAAACCGAAAGCTTCCATATAATCAATGGAGAGCAGACCTGGGAATAGTTTCGATTTTCTATGGATCTACGACAGATAAGTTATGTATTAAAGTTATCAGTGCAGCTAATATCTCCTCAGAAAAAATAAGATACAGATCGACCAACATAGCTTTGCCTCTGAGATGCGCAAACGATAAACAGAGACTCAGACTCTTTGCAACGCTGATAGTCCATATCGCGAATGATATTTCTATGAATTACCCTGAGCGTAGGAATTCTTTTTTCTGTGATATTGAAATTAACTATGCACCTACGTAAAATAGCCAAATCAGCATCATCCATTGTGAGGTTTGAATGTTTCACTCTATTTTTATTTGGAGTTGAAAACGTTTCCTGTTCACCTTCTTCTATTTTTTTCATCTCAGATTTAATTTTCCTTATGGTTCTTACGCATACACCTGTAGCCTCTGCTACTCGTTCTTGAACCTTCGGTGATAAAAAATAATTATTAGTACATTTTGACTTATTTCTACCATTACTTCTTACCTTCGCGAGAGGAATCCTTATTCCATCTGCCGTTTCTTCTGCCTGCATAAATCTTAAAACATTGTTGACAATCTCTCTGCTTTATCCACCCAGAACCTTGTTTTTCACTTTACTGTTCAAAGGCATTTTCAAAGTAACGAACACAGAATTATAACAACAGTTCACCAAATAATTTCTGCACTGACTGTATGTTGACTGCACGAGATCCTCGACATTAATGAGCTCTCGCCCCACTCCACCGACTAATCTACTGCACATCCAATTCTCAGAGGCAAAGCTATGTTGGTCGATCTGTACACTAAGAATAACTGAAATAGTTATTTGTATGCCAAGGACTGAAAGTGCTACTTTTTTGGACGAGTCTGTAAACTGTGAGACTAGCGTACAAAACATTTTCTTGGCGACGATTTAAATAAATCTACTAAAATAAAATTCATCCAATAAAATAATTATTTAATGAAGAATTAATCAACATTTTATTTAATATTATTTAAGAATGTAACCCACATATTTGCAATATAAATAGATTTTATTTATTTGCAGAAAGTAATATTAATTGTACCTTCAGGTCAATTATTAGTATTTATTGAACCGGATGAAAAAGGGATATTTATATTGTGTCAATAGAACTTTCAACATTGACGTGGGTACAGTTACATCTAGGAAGTTGTTAAAGCTGTGTACCCCATAGCGTCCAGAAAGTGTTTAGTCGTACGGAATTGTCACTTTCAGCACATGGAACTTTCGATACGTAAATGAATACAGAAAGAGCTATTATCAGAAGTAGTCGTCAAAAATAATAATTTGAAATAATTGTATGGATTACAAAGATTCTAAAGCAAACACTTATTTTCACATTACAATCGGGGATTATATTTTGTAATGTCCACCCGTTTCTGTACAAGACGTTTGCTGAAGTGATGAGGATGAGTTTTCAGCACCATTCAGTAGGAGTTTTCTTATTTCCAAGTCATTTAGGTATGAGCAGGAAAATACGTCTTGGACGAACGGTACCTGCCGTTGGTAACTCGAATTTAAACGTAGATAGCGTCTCAGGGTCTGGACCTTCACATAAGTTGGGTTGGTGGTTGAGACTATCGTCGACGGAAGTCAGGAAGTGGAAAGATAGTTTGTACGCCAACTTATTTTTTATTAATCTCTTAAATAACTAAAAAGTCACTTAAAGTATTTTGTTGTTATTTCTCTTTGTGATCACTTATAACACCTTTCAACGTACTTCGATGAATTATCGTAGTGTGTAAGAGACGAAGAAGAACCAACAGTTGACGAAGAACACCACTCTTTTCGTTAGAATACCAAAACTACCACTGTCTTCATTAGAAGACATAACCACCACTTTCTTCGTTAGAAGTGAGAACCACCACTCCCTAATTTGAGGGAATTAATCTGTGGAAGGGATACCGGGATAATGGATAATTTTGATTGGTTGATTTAAAAATTGGAGTGGACTGAAAAACATCGAATATTATCCAGAACATTGTTTATTTGAACACCTGCATCTAACATCAAACGAAAGGCGGCATTAGAAACTTACTAAGACCTGTTTTTAGAAAAAAAATTGAGTATACCGCGCCACAAAGCAAGGAACTGTTTTGCAACCGAAAATTAGGAGCGACAAAGAAACAAAACAAACAAATTCCATGTCTTAAAAAAAGTGTTTAGTCGGGACGTGTGCAAAATGTGAGAGAAGTAGGGTAAATTCAATCAATTTCAGTGAACAGTTTTTTTAGGACAGCAGAACGTACAAAAAGGGTATTACAGATATTATTGCTGTTGCTCTGTTCACTTGAATACGCAATTCTCTTAAGCGCTCGCTTTGAACAGAGCTGAACTATCGCTTCTCCCTTTGCCCCTAACTGCACTACCTCTAGAGGGGGCTCGGTTCCGATGACTTGCTCTGTTTAGTTGATCATAACTTCAAACCATAACGAAAACCATCAAAATTTGAATTTAATTTGAAGTTCTTTCAAAATGTGTGAGCCGAAACGGATAAAGTAAACATAAGGTTATCCTCCAAATTATCTTACACTTGCATACTTTTAATGTTCGATATTTTCATTATAAACTAAATAATAAACAACCTAAAATTTTATGATGCACTTTCCTCCACTTATTTTTTTTGCGCATTCTTTTTAGGATTTCCTAATTACTTTGGTCACCCGCTTAGGTTGAAAATTATCTCAGCAGAGCTGATCAGAATGATGTAAAAAGAGCACAGCATATGTTGGTCGGCAAGGTTGTAGAAAAAAGGCTTAAGAGAAATTATCTGAAATTTCTTAATAGAAGTTAATATGAAACATAACGATAGACATTCTTCCGTTACAATTTATTTATATAAACACAAAATATGACAATCCGCCATATTAGCTAAACCACCGATCAGAAAAATGTGACGTCAACCTTTTTTATATCGTTCGAACTTTTATCGTATTTTCTGGTTTTGCATCGATATTTACTCGTTATTGAATTCGTAAAATAGTTCAAATTAGTAATCAAAATAAATTTTTAAATTCCAGACTGTGGAATATTTACAGATATGTCATACCATTACTATTGTAGTGTTTTGGGGCGAATTGTATTTTTAGAACTTGAATTTCTTCCTTAAAATCCCTGATTTCTCAAGATTTTTTTGGATAAAGCTTATGAGTACAAATCGTCTTTCAAACCAGTCATCATGCCTATTTACCTTTGTCTCCGCAAGTATATTCCCAAATTCGATGTCTTCCTAACTGCAGAAGACAACTGAGAAATTGTTTCTAAAAGCAATAGCAAGACAAACTTATTACTTGTAGTCCGAATAGTGATCAAATAAAGAAAATTCCGACAGAGCCAAATCTTCGTAGAGACCTTAGGTTTACCACAAGGAATAAAGTGTCAAAAGTCCCAATCAGTCCCATGTGCGCTAAGGGATTTATTCGGGGCACAAGCTAAAAATTTTAGGTTTTTTGGATTTTTCTCGAAAACGGTAAGTTTTATCGAAAAAGTACCAGAGCAAAGTTGTAGATCTTAAAATTTTCTATAATAATGGTCCCTATAATTTTTTCTCTAAGACCCACTATTTCCCAGATATTGCGATTGTAAGAATCACGTTCTACATAATATGCACACATTTCCACACCACCTGTGAGGTAGTGTACTCGGCGCGTTTTTTTTAACGTGGTATCCCCGGTAGGCCTATTCCACGAACCTTTATGACGTTATTTTCAGGAACAATAATTATTTAATAGTATGAAGATTATTGATATGGGTTACTTACTTTCATTCAAGTTTTGTTATTAGACCAGTCTTGACTTAAAATGTCTTGGTAATTGTCTACAAAACAAATAAATGTTAATTTTCCAGGCTTCTCTGTAATAATAATTCTACTACCATACTTTAATTTCATTCGTATTTTTATAATCCCGTTTTCTAAAGCTACATTTTGGCAAACATTCTTCAGTTCATCTAACGAAAACTGGCAGTCATCGCTACTTTCAATGAAATTGAAAATTTTCTCCATTGCAGAGTTTATAGCCTCACTTTGAGGACGGCCAATTTTACCGCCAGTTATAGGTCTCAGGAAGGATTTGTAACAACTGTCATGGTATTTAGCGTCAGCAGCAACTAAATCATACTGAAAATTAATACGCGCAAAGACAGCTTTTGACACATCATCAGGACGATCTTTAGCTAATTTTATAAAAATGGAATCTTTGAAAGTAAGTGTAGAAACTTTATAAATTTTTCGGCGATAATTCTTCGCTTTCTTCTTTTCTGCTTCTCCATCCGCTTCGTCGCCACAAAATAAGCAGTGTTTTTTAAAACAACAGCTGGATTCACTTATTCGCGCTTTAGTATGAGGTGGACTTACTTTTGAAGTACTGGCCTGTTCTTCCTCACGTTGTCTTTTTGATGCAGAGATTGAAGTTTTCCGGGTGTATGATTTTCTGCAATCCACGTGAATTGTAACGGACTTTTGGCTTCTTAAATAATCAGCAAACTCATCACTTCTCGCGACACTTGCATCAATTAAAGTTGGCGTTCCACGACTGACCACAACAGTTTCATCTTCAGTCAAAAGTTTATTACAAATAAAGCAAAATTGTGACATTTTTTTTAATATTGATTAGCACTAACTACAATAGTAGACGGTTGTAATAAATACGTATAGTCACTCGAACTGCTCGTTCAACACTAAAAGAAGCAGGTATACGTGAACTAGACAACACGGACAAAAGAATAGGCAGATATTATTCAAGTAGAGGGGATTCGGTAAGGGACCGACGATTTTTTTAGAGTATATTTTCTTAGAATAGTATAATGTATACATAAAAGAGACACGAGTAGGCATTTTTGCTTGCTTGAGTACCTAAATATGTATATACGTGGCATATGTGTGCAAACTATGTAGAACATGATTCTTACAAGCGCAATATCTGGGAAATAGTGGGTCTAAGACAAAAAATTGTAGGGACCATTTTTATAGAAAATTTTAAGATCTACAACTTTGCTTTGGGGTACTTTTTCGATAAAAATTCAAAAACCCAAAAATGTTGACCTTGGGCCCCGAATAAGTCCCTTAGCGCACATGGGACTGATTGGAACTTTTGACACTTTATTCCTTGTGGTAAACCTAAGGTCTCTACGAAGATTTGGCTCTGTCGGAATTTTCTTTATTTGATCACTATTTTTATGTCTAAATTGACCGGACTATTGAGGTTCAGTATCTTACTTTGAATTGGAATTCGGATTCAGACAACGGCTGTCCACCTCAGATGCCATAGCTACGCTATCTTGAAAAATACATAAAAGAATAGATGGAGGAAGCCTAATACTGCATATTACTTGATCTATCAAAAGCCTTCGAAAAGGTGTTTGAAGGTTTGGGATCGTCTGAAATGAGAGGCTTGCCCACCTTAGTATTGACGAGAAAATAGAATACGGTGCTCCGCAAGTACAGTGCTTGGTCTAATACTGTGTAACACTCTCCATATATTTTTTTTCTCAATATTTCCATTTTTTTCCCAAGTATTTGTTATCCTGAATCCTGATTTTGAGATAGAATAAAGTAATTGTTGAAACGAGAGTGAGTTCTTATTAAATGCATCACTGCAACTGTTCTCTGATTATATAAATAGTTTATACTTACCACCAGTGAAGAAGTATCCTGAGCTTTGCAGGTAAAAAGTCGAGATTGGGATAGCCCATTAGTTGCACATCTGGGTGCAACATCGAAAATGGGATAAACATGTGAATGAACTAATGTTAAGTAAATTCAAATGCTCAATTATTTAACCAACAAGTGTATTTATAATGGCTATTAACAATCGAGATTGTTTGAGCTTGTAAATCGCCCTTTTAATACTCGAGTTAGTTACAAAACTTTTCCGTCGACTATACCAGTTTTATTAATTTTCCTCAATATTTAAAAACTGAGAATATTCATTCAGTTTTATATTATATTATATTTTTGGAATCAGTGTTTAGTATACAGCCACCACCTTGAGTTTTTTAAAATGTTTCACTTTAATACAAGATGTCTTAAATTATCAGTTTCATTTTTCTAAATTAAATTGTACTATACTGATAATATTACCTTGTAGGTTTTTAAAATTAAACAAAAAACAATAGTAGGCATTAAAAACGTCAACCACATAATTATTTATGTACAAATTGTCAAAACTGATTCTAATTTTAAATTAGCACGAAGTTTAAAAGTAAATTAAGAATAATGGCACATTTATCGGATAAACAACGAATCAAACTTTCAATATAAGCTGGTTATGGTTCATTCATTCGTTCAATCGATTGGATTGTGCTCAACAGCCCAGGAACTTGAACTGAATCTTTATACCATTTCTCATGTTATCTACTTCCATTCCAGAAGATTTGTGTCTTTTATGTAGGCAACTAGTTTGACTGGAGAGATTTTCAGTAGTTGCAATGGTTGTATTATTTCCTCTCCAAAGTGCTTCCGTCTGAGTCCATGTAAGCTCTCGAAGAAGCAGTGTATGTGAGTAGGTGTTTCATCGTAGAGTTCACATTTCATGTACATAGGTTCACTAACTTTACCCATTTTGTGCAGATGTTTCCTCAGGGTGCAGTGTCCAGTCACCAGGTCGAAATCTTCAAATGTTTCTTAAACAGTTTCAATATCCCGGTATAGAGTTCCTTGTCTACTTTGTTCAGTTGGATATGGTGATCGCGAACGTTCCCATGACGAAGCAGCTCATGTTTTTAATGATTTAAATCCTGTACTCTTTCCTGTAAGTATAGATCTACACATACATGTATGTATGATGAGGTGACATTCACTGAGACCTAAAATATCTATTGTGCCCCCTTATTTCTACTTAGTTCCTGAAGAACGTGTCAGAGACTGGTAGCACCTTTAGTCTTAATTCCCTGAATAATTTTAGGATATCTGCAGTCTTCAACTTAGGTAAATGTCCCTCTTCTATCCAATAATATCCTAGGTGCTGTGTCCACATATAAGTAGAAAACAAATTTAATGAAACTGGTAGTGTGAAGTATATTCCAAGGTCTGGTAGACCGAAAAGTGCAACTAATGAAGATAAAACTTCAGATGTTCAAGAAAATCCTAGGACATCTGCAAGTGTATTGGCAAGAAATCATGGATTTGTAGACAGTCTCGACAAACCATTCAGCATAAAAATGGGAAAACTAGAATGCAAAAAACTGCAATATGATTTTCTCTCCGAGATGGTTTGGTCGAAGAGGTGTAATGTTATTTTATTCTCTGGTGCTACCTAAAATACCGCATTTATGTTAACAGTCCAAGTAACTGGAACGAATTAAAGGATCTCATAATTCTGGAAATGAAGGGAATTACTCCACAAATGATCAACGGTTAAAGAGATTATATAATTGTGAACAAACAAATGGCCAGCATGTTGAGCACTTATTATGATGAAGTAGTTGGAGCTTAAACGAATGTTCAGTTTATGAATTTCTTCAACAGTTTTATTTATTTTAATATTTTTGTTAAATTTCTCCTATAATTTCCGAGTAAAGTGATATATCGCTATTCTTTGTATACAGAGAAAAATAACCTTCCTTGTGATATGTCACTCGACCAAGGTTGCCATTTCAGAAAATTCAAGAAGGTTAAACGCAGACGTCAAAAATATTCAAAATTGCTTTATAACATGCAGAATAAAGTCTCATTCATCGTTCTAGAGTTCCCCCTTAATGCGAGACAGCAACGCTATGTCTATTAAGCATATTTGAGAGCTGCTCTAAGAACAAATTCTCTGACCAGGACATCTTCGAATTTTTAATCGCAACTGGATATTGAATATTTTATCGTTGCTGTTAGTTTCATCAACTTTGTTCTGCAGAAATGCTCGATAATTGTTAGATTGTGTGAGGTATAAAATAATTAGTCCGAGCAAAACCTAATTAAGAAAGTCACTAAAGTAAACAAGGTAGGATAAAAGCAAAATAAAAATATGAAAATAGTAAATTAACTATTTCTGAATTAACATAAAGAAAAACAAACGTGGGGCGTTTCTCAGGAACAGCGCTCTCTCGAGATGATACCTCTGAAAAGGAAATAAAAGTACCTGAGCAACCAGTTCATAAGAGATTTGGAAATTAGGTTACAACAACAAAAGCAAATGTCACAAAAGTCTAATATATCAATATAGTGTATCTTTAGTTCATATAGCAAAACCAAACATAATTAGATTGATATATTTAAAAGAAATATACAAATAACACATAATAAAGTTCAAACGTCTCTGGGTCATAGGTATTAAGGGTCAACTCGCGAAATACCTCTCCAAGAGCACACAATAATTGCTAGTCCGGAGTATTTATCATGATAAACAGTGTAATACTTAGATTAATACTTAATCTGAGGTGTAATAGGCCTTCACTAAGATACTAGGGGTCAACTCGCAAAGTATCCACTCCTTTCAACTAGCGGAGTACGAAGGGTCAACTCGCGACGTATCTCGAATTAATGTATTGTTTGTAATCTCAGATATCACATTAATTAATTGTCAAACAGTTATTCAATATAAATATGTATACCTACACTGCCGAGCATAAAATTAGGGTCACCCAGTAATTTAAACATATTGTAGAAATTTTTATTTTTTTCGGATTTTTCTCGGTTGAAACATAGTTTAGTTGTTATTTCGAAAAGCGGTTGAACAAAAAACGGCCCCTCGCCCAAATTCCTAAAAACCATTATCAGCATATTTTTTGTTCCCATGGTTTTATCTGTATTGCAAATTGTTTGTTTAGTGTTCTCATTGTCAAAAAAGATGGTCGAGGTCAGCGCGAAACTGCCAAAAACGTTGGTGTAAGTCTCTCGAGTGTGCAACGAGTACGGCAACGCTACGAAGAGACTAGTATGCTCACTCGAAGACCTGGTTCAGCTACAGATGACCGCTTTCTGGTTTCTAGTTCTTTGAGAAATCGAACGGTTACGGCAGTTGCCTTTCGAAATAATCTGCAAGAAGTGAGAAATGTAAACATAAGTGAGTGGACAGTTAGGAGGCGACTTCACGCTGCTGGTTTATCTTCTCGAACTAGAGCTACTGGACCGCCGCTTTCTCGTGCACACCGAATTGTTAGGCTGAATTTTGCACAAGAACACTTGGTTTGGACAATAGCGGATTGGAGTCGTGTATTGTTTTCTGATGAATCGCGATATTCTGTCTCACAGGCTCAAATAGACGTGTAAGAGTGTGGCGACGACAAGGCGAGAGATATGCTCAATCGTGTATTGCTGAGCGACTTCCATTTGGTGGAGGATCAGTTATGGCATGGGGAGGCATATCTTTTGACGCTCGCACGGAGTTAGTCTTTATCGAGAATGGGACGTTGACTGCGCATAGGTAACTGACAGAGGTTCTAGAAGAACATGTTTTACCGTTCATGGTTATTCTTGGAGACGACGCAACCTTTATGCATGAAAATGCACGGCTCCACACTGCTCGGATACTACGTATCTTGACGAGGTTCAATTCACGCGGTTTGTTTGGCCTGCTCTCAGTCCAGATTTAAATCCAATAAAACATGTTTGGGATGAAATAGCAGGGAGACATTCACGTAGACATGTGCCGGCCCCCAGAAATTCTAGAGAGCTTCGCGTTATACTAGTGCTGGAATGGGACAATCTTCCACAGAATGTGATCCAAAATCTGATCCAAAGCATGCCTCGTCGTTTGCAGGCTGTTATCCTGCCAGAGGAAGGAAAACTAGCTAGTGAAGTCCTTAAAATTTTTTTTATTCCAACGAAAAGCATATCAAAGGAAAATTGTTCATTTTCTTTACTTAGCAGATCAAATTAAAATCGTTCATTTTCATGACTTTCAATAAACTTTGAACTAGAAAAACTGTTTTTATTCAAGAAATCCGTTAGTAATTTATGTTACAACCGGAAAAAATCCGAAAAAAATAAAAATTTAATAAAAATGTCTACAATATCTTCAAATTACTGGGTGACCCTAATTTTATGCTCGGCAGTGTAGATTTGTCAACTTAAAGAGTAAATCATTAAATAGTTGAAATTATAGTAGCTTAACAAATCATTAAAATATAAAAATAATAATAATCAGTTCAATAGATGAAATTGGTTGACCCGTGAGAAAAACTCACCCAGGGTATTGAAGATCGTTTTCTTTAACTCACACAGTCACCACACTTTCTTTTATCAAGCTTTATTCAACTCAGTTCTATTTAATAATGATACCTTTCTTATTAAGAAACCGGGAACCAACGTTAAATGGAAAAGTCGTTATAAGCAATTTTGGTCTTTATTTCTTATGTGATCTAAAGCATAAAGTAATATGATCAGCCTCCGAAATATTTGTGAGGCCCCAGACGAACTTTTTACACAATCAGCTCGAATATTGGTTTGTTTATGTTATCGCCCTTAATATCTATATTTCAGATTACTTCAACTAATTCTTCGTTATAGCAGAGATTTTATAATATACGTTTAAATTCAACCTTGCAGAATATTATTTTCGTATTTTGAATTTCACTCACCCTGACAATTGAATGAATTATCAAGCTTTTTAAATTCTTTGTAGCTTGTTCGAGAAAAGTTTAGTAGCAATATGTATGTTAAGTGTTTCGGCTAAAACGTTCGACCGATTTAAAATTGGACCCTTTTTTCTCTAACAAATCCCAATAAACTTTTTGTGTGGTTAATTGACGAATAACTCACTAAGCACGTTATTGGAAAAGCGGTATCACCCATTCGTTTCATATTAATCCACGAAAGCACGACTAGAATTTATTAGTATTTGTTTCTGTTTATGTCCGCAGTTTTGCTGCTTTTAGAGGGTTTAAAAGGTCAGAATCATCCCTCAGGTGAATTAAACATGGTTTGGTGCCTGAGCCGGCGGCTTAAATATGTTTTAATAAAATAAAAAATAAACTCAACAGTTTTCTTCATATTTATATGTTAATATAACTAAGTATACTCGACATCATAGTAGATTTATGAAAATGTAAGGTTTACTTTGAGAGAAACTTCATTTCACTATTTACATAATTCACTTCTTATACCGAAACCTTATTGCTCTATTGGCTTTCAATTTTCCGTTACTAAAATAATATTTGATACCTTTCCGATGCTCTCTATGTGTCATGTTATTTTAGCATAATCAAGTCAGAGAGATGGTCTTCAAGTGTTTTTTATCGAAATTCAACCCTTTCTACATGCATGAGTGAGGAATTTAATTGACTAAAATCATAAAGTCTAAATGAAAAAAATAATTGACTGATGATATCACTCAACGAAAAAAGTGAATTGGAATGATAGACAGTTTCTTCAGTTTCTCTTTGTTTTTCTACGAGCTATAGTGTTGTTTGGGTTTAACACTACACCTTTATTCCACGCACCCAGCCATTATATAGGTTAAGTGGATGCATGCCATATGCTTCAGGCGGCATGTAGATCTCTCCGAAGATTGTCTGTGTCCTTGAGTCCAATGCCTCACAGTCGGACAAAATATGGGTTACGGTCTCGGTCTCCATACCACAAAGTCTGCAGCTCAGATCCCCGTTACATAGCCCCATTTTATGCAGATGATCCTTCACCGGGCATACGTCCATGGACGTATGGACGTAAATGTACGTCTTCTGTATGTAATGTGTTTACTGGGTGCTTCATGTACCTATGTATATGTATGTAGGTATAATGGGGTGACATTCACTGAGACCTGTCAGATCTATTGTGCACCATTTCCTCTACTTAGTACCCGAGGAAAATCTCAGAGACTAGTAGCTCCTTTAGACCTATTTCCCGGAGGAATTTCAGGTTTATACATATAACAAACTCAAAAATTTTAATTACAAATTGTCTTCGTGTTCGATTTCCTTCAGATTTTAATTTAGTTCAAAGTTTAATTTAGTTCAAAATGTAATTTATCAACTACCACGTTCAGTGAAAAATGTATGCATCTGCTGGTTCACTAAATTTGTACAAACTTACTTTGCATGTAAGTTTAAAGAATCACATTTTTTATCTGACGGAATCCGCATAATAATAGTACGAATTTATGTTTTTTTTATCTTACAAAAGCTATCGCATATTTATAGGATATTGTTTATTATCCGAGCTTTACAGACTTTCGGTTTCCAGCTCATAATGAAGGATCCCATACCAACATCTAGTTTTTACTGTGTATTTTGAAGTATAACGCGGACAAAAAATTTCGATGGAGTGGTATAGTTCTATTTCGAAATAAAAATGTCTTTATAAAGTGATATTGACGTATCTGAGTGTCTTCCAAGGCATGAGAAAAAGAGGAAGACCAAGGAACACGTGCGGGAACATTAGGTAAAACGCTTAAAATCGATAAAGCGAGCTGAAGTGAGACTTGAAGTTTTGCAAAATATTAGTAGTGAATAAAGAGCAGTGTTGAACAAAATAAGACATTCCTAACATTCACAATCGTATATATTTCAATAATTTAAATAGAAGAAATGTGAGTGAAATTTATAATGGTTTTATCATGTAGATAAAGATACAATATTTTCAAAATGTCGTGAGCTACTTTTCAATTCAGAGTAAATTCCTTTCATCAGCTTTTAAAATGGAAATTCAACGATAGACAGCCGAAAAATGTAGGACGTATCCAAATGCAATTTCTGGATTTAATCAATGTTTTGAACAAATGATACGAATCTTTTTGGGTGAATATTAACCTATTATCCAATCCCCAAAACATTTTACATGAGGATAAGTCAAATTTTATTGTTAAAATATTGCTTTTTGTCTATTGTATGTTTATGGAGTACCCACTTTTTAGAGTGTGCCAGTATCTCTATTGTAATAAAGGGGTGATAAAATGGCAGTGATATCGTAATATTCAGTTGGTGAATGGGAATGTTTCACATAAATCATCCCTTGTCAAATAAATTAATACGACTTTGCGTGAGCTGTACATTACCAATTGTGCGAAAGCTTCACTAGCAGACAAAAGAGCTGATTAAGCAGCAATTGCTAATACTAATGTTCTTCGTTCGTATTGCTTTCTAAAACAGTCAAGAATTTCACAAAGAAAAAAACCTGTATGTTTGAAAAAATGCAATTTCAATAAACATCAAATATTATAAGATGATTCTGGATTTAATGAAATGTTTAATAAGGAAGATTTTTCAACACAATTTTAAAAGAAATATTCTCATTATTGTGAAACTTCAAACCATTTCTATTTTACTGTTCGCTAAGTCCCATCAATAAATTTAATTTCCTTGAAAATATTGAATATTATAAATTCTTTGTTCCTCGTAAATGATCTCTTATAATATCACAAGAGTTTAAATTATTTCCGGAAATTTTCTTAAAATATTCGTGCCCGAAGAAAAATCTCCGGAAATAATTTAAGCATACGTGGTATTCGGTAAGAAAATGTCACACCTTAATTTGGAAAAAAATTATTAATCCAACCTGACATTTTAAATTGATTTCATTGCTTGTCAAGTTGGACAGGGTATTTTTGTTTTTGACATATGTTGATTTGTCATTTTTGCTTAACCGGTTCTGTCACGAAGCTTAATAATTACTAGTTTAAAACGTTTGTATGTTCAGTTTAATAAGTGTATAGCGAAATGTCGTGATTTGGTAAAGAAAATCAACAAGTATTTAGACGAGATATTTTGAATTATTCACAGGTATATCTACATTATTTAATGGTTGTAGATCATATGTCTACGTTTTCAGCTCGCTATTGAGATATTAACATATATTTAAAAATATTAATTATTTCAGCCTTATTGCGTAGGCGTATGCCGTGTTTTTATTATTTTATTTTAGCAGGTTGTGTATTCACCTGTCATAATTAAATAGTATCAATTGTCATTATTTGAAGTCAATCGCATCGTTCAGTGATAGAAATGGCTCGTGTATTATTTGCTAGAAGATATCCAGATCGACGCCGTCCCAGCCTTCACACAGTGAAGAGAATAGTAAACAATTCAACACAATTTGGTTGTTTTCAAGCAAAAAGTTAATAAAGTGAAGCCTTAAAATTAACTTGAAACCATCTAGGCGCTTAACAAACAGAGTGAGGAAGATCTATCGAAAAATCAAAACTGGTATAGGTCACTCACAACATAAACAACAAGTATGTGAATATATGGATTTACTCAGGCAAAAAAAGCAAAATCCAAATGTTTGTCACGATATGTTACGTGCACGAGAAGGAAACAACAGAATTATTTATTCAGTAACAATCAGAAGTTATTTTACAGGCAAGTAAGCGGTACAGTGAACAATCACAATCAAAGTTTTCCAAATAAACATGAGCTAACGGAGTTAACCCTATCGAACAGAAGTCGAACGCCGTACCAAAACAACATATTGTCGGAAGAACAGAAAGAGTACAGACGAAATCACCAAGGCTGCAAAGATCCACTGATCATCGATTCAGTAATACCAAAGAATACACCAAACAACAAGAAGTGAAGGCCGGCGAAAATCCTTTGATGTTCGAGGTCTAAAAATATATAACCTTGAACAAGCGTCAACTACCTTATTCATGCACTGAGAAACATAATTACACTCGATTCACACTGAGAAAAAGTGTGTTAATATGAAGTCGTATTTTATGAAATGTATTTGTCAATATTTTTTCTTTTGGTAACTATTTCTGCACGCTTCGTTGATAACGTTGACGTGAATTCTGCCAAAAATAGTTTATAATAATTTATAATAAAACACAGTTACGTAGGTATCTAGATAAATAATTGTAAAAAATAAACGAAATATAATTCTCATAAACAAAGAGAAAGCTAATATGAAGAAAACCAAAGATTTTAACTTAATAATAAATAGAATATAAGAAATGTAGGCAATATCTTCTTTTTGCATATATTTTGCAAATTCTACACAGGAAGTAATGCGAAGTTGTCACTATAGGGAGCTGAAATATGTTTGTTGATAAGTGGGAGTTTTATTGAAAATTTGAGTCTCCCTCTTAACTCGGGAGAGGTGGCAATCATAAATCTAATCTAATTTGAAAGTGTCGCCATATTTTTCAATAAGAACTTGACTTGTATGTATCTATATGGTGAATCTTGCTACTGAATCTTGAACCAGTTGCACATGCCTAATTTAACTGAAATTTAGCAATTGTTTTTAAAAAGGCTTTTTCTCTCAAATATAAACTCATTTTGAGTGGGAAAGTGTTTACAACAGTAAAAAAAGATGTAGAGGGTACTTATAGGGAATAAAGAAGTAAAAGTAAGGAATCCGAAAATATGGAAATAAATTGTCAAGAAAATGAAAGTGAAGGGCCTGTACACATCCTACATGGACTGTAGAGTTGTTATTTTTTGGATAATTCAATATTTATCCTCTTATCCAAAGAAAAACAAAATGATACATGAAATGATTGTGAAGGTTAAAGAAAATAAATCTTTTATCACATTAATATAAAGGTTGCTATTTAAAAAAAACAGTAAATTAAAAATGGACTTGTTTCAGGATTTTCTTGAAATTCAAATAATACTGCCAAATATCAGAGCGGACTATTCACAGTGGCCCACACCATACTTAAAAAACTTAAACTCATTTTGAATAGAATTGAACAGTGCTTTTCATTATCATTTGTATTAATAGGGATTAAAAGAAGACAACTATTAATTTTTGAATGTTTTATTAAATATACTAATTAATTACACACAATAACCCAAGCCACAAAAATAAAAGCAAATAATACACCAGCTAATTAGACAAACCATTAGCAGAATTGTAAAAACACAAATTCAATTAATCAACACCCACATCACAAAACCCAACAACTACATTCTTACCTACATCAAAGTATAAATGAGATTTTAGGACATGTTATCTAAACAGACTGCACAATGTTTGTCCTGTCTTGTCATTGCTTTGACTTTAATTTTCAATGCCTAAAAAACTTCATTATTTTGAAGGCCAGGTTTTGGTATGAGGCTTCTAGTTAATTTGCAAAGTTCTTTTAGATGGCAAATGAAGAATTTTTATCAAAAAATTGTAAGCCCTGGGCCCCAAAAAGTTTAGTGTTGTTACATACTTTTTATATTCACTGGGATATCGTCTGCCAAAACATTTTTTATTTTTAAGCAATACTTGCTCTCTTACAATTTGAGCCAAACATTTATTCAGAAATTGATCACACATCTCCATAAAATTACCAGGAGTATATTTATTTGGCTTCATTTATGTAAATTTGGAGTATTTCCTTTTTAACTTCCTCACTTTTACTTTTAATTTTCTCCTCCTAGGGCTGTCACATGTCAAGCATGGTGATGTTTGTGTTGACATCGGAAAAAACTGAGGAATGAAAGCTGTTGCATTTGCTTTTTCAATATCTATTTCCAATATCTCCCCTAATGATGATGTTCCAGGTGCAGATAATTCCCTTGATATCCAACGATGCTATCTATAAAATTGAAATATTTACCAATGTTAATAAGAATCACATTCTACATGTTATAATTTGTATACAGTCCATTGCAACAGCCTGTAGACTTAAAGTATTTACATAGACCAATGGAAAAACCCAAAAACAATTCCAGAGGACTATAGAAGTGATCCTCGGTATGTTTTTTGGATTTTTCTATAGATTGATGTGTATTTATAAGTTTATGAGCTGTTACCACTGACTTCGTACCAACTATAGTATATTTTAACAATTCATAAAAAGCAAACTTACCAGTTGGATACATTTTCATTGGTTAATTCTCAAGTATGTAGTATGGGCTCAACTTGAATAAATAAGAGTTTTCTGACATCATTCATGCTCTTATACTTTTGTTCAAAGTGAAGCTCACATATTCTGAAATTTGTTCGAATATATTCTAAATCGTAATCAACTACATCTTCTAGTTACATGCTGTTAACCATGCTCAAGTCCTAAAATAAAATATAATAGGTATGTAGGTAACAAATATGGACTACAAAACATCATACTCATATTAAATTTAATTAATATAGCAACATGTCGGCGATACAACATTAACAGATCGCAATAAAGATTTTTTACGTCAACTACAAATGTAGATACGTACCTGATAATATCATTTGGAAATCTTAACAAACTTAGTCCTTCTCCGGTTTTGGAAACACATCTACTTACAATACAACTTCTGTGTGTGTGATTTGGTTTCCCTTGGCTGCGGATACTATTGTAAGTCCATTCGCCAACATAAACAATACAACTTATTTTCCCCATAATTTCAGTGTTTTATAATGTTAAATGTAAGATGCAAAATATTATAAACTGGTAATGACTTACAAATTGTCCACACAGAACATGTTATTGCAGACAAATGTCAAGTGTCGACTACCTTGAAATATGGCGTCTGCTTCGCTTCTTGTTGTTTAGTGTATTCTTTGGGAATACTAAAACAGGCGCAAAAGGAACAGCGCAGCATCTACATGGCATTCGTAGATTACACATTCCTGGATTGTTGAAGTTTTGCAAATTTACAAAGTACACCCCACTCTTTTTAGTTTTCTTGAATCATTGATGAAGGATACGTCGTCAAAAAATCAATCAAAATCTTACTACATATTGTTTTGTACGTAAAAATGAAAGGTGAAGTTGAATCATGTGATGTTTTATTAATAAAATCTTAGTAGTATTCAATTCCTACATCTGTCACAATAGACTATTGAATTTTCTTTAACAATGTTACAATTTTGACAATTATTAATGTTAATGGCTCTAAAGGATTAATAGTGATACAAATATTTTATATAAAATTATAATTTTTTGAAATTGGGACGTAAATTGACCAGTTATTTCTCGATTTTTCTCCGTTTTGTGAATTGAATCAATACAACCTTCAGCCACGTTCATAATCACTACATTTTTTCTTTATTTATTGTAAATAAGAATAGGCATCATTAACATCTCAGTCAGATTTGGAACCGTGAAATAAAAGCCTATTTTGGATAGTGATCGTAGCAAAATAGCTTTTTCTTATGTAGGTTTTTGGAAAATGGCAAATAACTACATTAAAATAATTTCTATTTAAAAGCCATTTGCCTAGGTAAATAGCATTTGCCGAATCCGTTGTTGAACTAATGACTTTTGATATTGAATGAACGCGTTAGGTGTATCTTCAGTGGTTTTCTATTATTTATTTGACATGTCGCGAGTTTTAAGACTAGGTAAGTAAAAATTTCATTTTTAATTGTTTACTAATAATTTTGCCAGTATGTTTTTTCTCATACATGGCCTGTGTGCAATAGTAAAACAGTTTAAATAAATAAATAATTCTTTTGAGGTTATGTATAAAATCGGTTGCAGAGATTGGCGTGTAGCTTTAAACCTGTTTCACACGGGCGGTTAGCTTCAAGATCGTTTTATTTCGTGAGGAGAAGCATGTACTAAACAGCCAATGTTTTCAGGGCAAGGAGTTGCACTGCCAACCGTGATAACGTCAGTTTAACACTAATCGTTGTGCATGTTTCAAGGCAAAACATCTATGTAGTAGTAAGTGCCATTCTAGTAATTCTTACCAAAAAAAATGAATTATGTGATTACGAATACAATTATTAATTATAATTTTATTTTATTTTCACACACGAAAATTTACCCCGAATTTTCCGTATTATTAGTAAATTTTTTTTTTTGTTAAAGATGGATGAAAACGTATGATCATATTTTGTTATTACTAAACTTTATACGTTTTATAAAATAACAATCAGACTGGATCATATTTAAATTTCCATTTGCCTAAAATGGGCTTAGGCAAATGCTATTTGACCGGACAAATACTATTTGCCTAGTCAAATAGCATTTAAAAACAAAAAAAACCATTTGCCTACGACATATATTATATTGATTTCATTTGTTAATTATCCTTTAATTTTTGTTTTATTAATTTTTATGTAATTCTATATTTTTAAGTTTAATTATTCATTTGATTTCAAGTGATAATTTATTACAGGAAACTCTATATCAAGGTTTTGAATTCAGTACTAAATGATTTCAAAATATTATTCTGTTTTTAACTATCCTTATTTATTGACATTCCTTTAAACATTACAAATTTTTGATATCTATTTTCTATTTTTATTCTATTTTTTTTAAAGAATTGATTTTATTTTTCTTTATACATATACAACATTAAATTTCTATTTTTTATAATGGTCTAAACTTCTATTTTCTTCAAAAATTTTCTATTGGTTTCCAAGTGTTACGGTTTTATTTCTTTAAATTTCTCACAAAATATATATGAAATATTACTTCCCTGTATGTGATTCAATATAAATCTATCCTTCAAACTCTAACTTCTATTTTTCCATATTAATTATCATTTGTAATTTTTATATTAAATATTCTTCGCAAATTTTTTTAAATGGTTTCAATTAGAATTTCCAATCCAATATTTTGCCAAATTTTATGGGTTATTATTTTTTATATCTTTTTCCTTCTGTCAATAATCTCTCTCTTCAAATCTTTCTCCCCTCAATAATCATTACCATCACTACCCACCTTCAATTTTTATCTTTACCCCTGATAGCTATTTTCTTAAAATTTATTTCAAATTAATTAATCCATCTTTCAAACTGACAATTCATTCTATCACAAATGATGTATTTTTTTACAAATTATAATTTCATAGATCTATATAATTTTTAAATTTCTTGGAAATATACAATATCTACACAATATAATAACTAACTAACTTACTTTTTTCCTATCTCTTAATAATGACTCCAAAGAACGTCGAAAAAATTACACATTAGCAAACCATAGTCGTTCCGTTTCATTTTTAAGAGGTGTTGTACTTAAAATTAATTAAGACTTTTTTTGCCAAGATGGTGTAAATATCGAAAAAAATCGTGGATAATCATTAGTTGTGAATCTAAATGCCTTTCTAATGATGTGCCGTACATGGTATATTCCCTATTTAAAAATAAGTGGTTGGAGAAGTGGAAGGGAGGAGGTTGACAAATGACAGATGCCTGTATCGTAAAAATGTGTCCCCCTTAGAACAAAAATCGACGTGTTTCCCAATTCACTTAAAATCTAAGGAATACTGCCAAATATCTAGGTGGACTGTTTTCTGTGGCCCACTATTCATGTGACTTTAGGTTTGTTCCAGCCATGAGTTATAGGATACTTCTAACACATAGTTTGAACTGATTTACTGCGCTTGACAATTCAAATATTAAGTCGAACTAATTTGGAATTTGTTGGTGCTGGAACACAATTTTGATGGTTACTGAAAGTTGGTGTTCTTTTAATACTTCATCGGAGTATTGTGGAACAGTTTCTTCGACGTAACCTTCATTTTTCAGCCGTTTATTCCTCTACATATAAATAAATCAATAAATTCAATAGCTGCTCGTCATCCTCAGGTGACATTTCACTAGAGCTTGAGCTTGACATTGAAATTGAAATATCAGGCATGCTAGAAAAATTAGGAGGTAAATTTTACAACTCAACAGAAATTCTGGCATTGGGGAAGTACTTAACCTTTTTATAATTGATTATATTTTAAGTAAATATACAAAAGTGAAAGAAAAATTTACTCTCTTACCTTATATTTACATATAACCATAGAATATTTTTAAAAGTATGCGTTCATATGAAAGTTTGTGAAATTGTACTGATTTTGATTTATTTTAAATTAACCTCAAAACAAAATTGAAACATGCGCTGCTCTTGCTTAAAATAAGATAATTTGAAATACCTGCTTAATAGCAAGTATTGATCCAGAACGTTTCTATTGTATGTTGATAATTTGCTGAAACGTCGAATTAGTAGCTCAGCTGGAACACTAAATTTCTATGGCGCATACGCTGTACAACAAACCTAATATTTCCAAATATTTCATTAGACGTGCACATCTTGTTAGGTTACTTATATACCTACCTAATTATTGTAAGCAGTCCGACATTTGACATTCTGTCTTAATACAAATGGCAGATATAAGCGTACCTTTAGACAAGTTTGGTGGGACAATTATAGATATTTAAAGTAAATATGCATATATTTTTTGCAGGAACGATTGTGTGTATCAATAAGATTCTGCTACGCCCATTCAGTGGCTGACGTCACTCGAATAAAATGTTAAGATTGCGCTCTGGAACGATAGAGAGGCTCCATTTTCGAGTAAAAGTGTTGGTAAAAGGAATACGTTTCAAAAGCGCAGATCGAAAAATTCAGATAGAAAATATCGAGGTGGAAATGCGGAAACTGTTTACAAAGTAACTCTCTAAATGAAAAATTCACGTAACAAAGAGCACATATAGTGCCGAAAGAGAAGTTTATTTTGTAGTACTGAGGTCTAATGTCTTCGAGTTGACGGTTATGTGCAAGCTAGAATTATCTTATTATCTAATGATAAACTTGTCATTTTTGAATTTTATCAACCAAGTCATCTCCGCAATTTTCATAACTACAGACTTTCTCTTTCGAAATTAGATAGACATTCTTATTCAATTTACTTTAGAGGAGATATTCCAGGGACAAGGCGAGTACAGAAAATACATTAATTTCAGTACCCAATAACCAAAACGCTGCAGCATTTTGAAAGCATTGCTTTCACATCGCCAAATTCAAAATGTAAATAGACCATCTTCAGCAGCGCTCTTTACTTTCTTGGAGACCATAATATACGTTGATCAATATTTATTCTAAATGATAATAACATTAGTTAGTTATAGTATGTTATTGATGTTATGAAGGGACTATCATGTTGTGTGTTGATAAACAATCAAATTCCGATATTCACCACCACCTACGGTGTTTCGATTGCATATTTCCCCACTCCTGCTAAAAACCAGCTACCTCATAACAGGTAAAATGAACACTTTGTACGCAAGACCAAGACTAAATAAGCACGGCTAAGACCAAGACCGGTTAAGGAAGACCAAGACTTAGACTATCTGTCTTGCTTTGCTCATCACTACTCCGCTTTCCGACCGTCTGTCTGTCTGTCACCAGGCTGTATCTCATGAACCGTGGCAGTTAGACAGTTGAAATTTTCACATATGATGTATTTCTGTTGCCGCTATAACAATAAATTCTAAAATCAGAATAAAATAGGACTTCATACAACAAACTTTCTCGTTTTTGCTCGATATTGATAACGGCAACAGGTAGACGCTTGAAATATTCACAAAATATTTAGTTATATATTCACTTCAAAAATAAATAATTGAATTAAAATAAAACAAATATTTAATGGGAGCTCCCATACAACAAACATGATTTTTTGCTTGTTTTTGCTCGATAATGATAAGGCTTGAAATATTCACAGAATATTTTCCACTTCAAAAATAAACGAATAGATTAAAATAAAATTAATATTTAAGAAGGGCTCCCATACAACAAACGTGATTTTTTGCCGTTTTTATAGATATTGGTACGGAACCCTTCATGCGCGAGTCCGACTCGCACTTGGCCGGTTTTTGAGTTTATTCGTTACATACAAAAATAATAATATTTCTTCTTTAAAATATTATAGATAGTATAGATATGTCATTCCATAAATGTTTATTTGTGTTTCTTTTTAGTGGACCTTTTTCGTGTATTCGAGGTTAATTTCCAAATGGTGATTAAGAAGTTATCATTTTAAAAAAGTATCAGTTATGATGTTTCAATGTTACAGATTTAAGAAATTCAATATTCACTATACTGGCTGTCCCAGACTGATTTATCCAGGCTATACCTCCTAAACGAATAGAGATTTTCATGGGACAAAAACTGTTGTTCCATTTCTAATACACTTTAATATGGCGTAGAAAAATCAGCCCCTAAATATTCATCCCTTAGTTACAACCCCTAACTTTTTAATAGCACCCTGTACATTTTCTTATAATTTTGGATGTGGTTTTTCATCGTCTATTCAACAAATTTTCCAAATAAAATGGGTTTGTGAATAATCAAGAAAATATCAGTTTATTTTTCATTTTTGTTAGATTAATCAAGAAAGTCTTAAAGCTTAAACGAACAATAAAAATAAATGTAATGAATATTACATGAAAAAAATAAATAAGAATAGCAATTAACAAATTAATATTATTTATTCGAAATATGTGTTGCAGCAGGTGGACTACAATTCGAACGTCTAATGTAAATAATAAACTGATATTTTCTTGATTATTTACGAACCCATTTAATTTTTGGAAAATTTGTTGAATAGGCGATGGAAGACCACATCCAAAATGATAAAAAAATGTACGGGGTGCTATTAGTTTGAAGTTAGGGGCTGTAACCAAGGGATGAATATTTAGGGGATGTTTTTTTTACGTCATATTAAAGTGTATTAGAAATGCAACATAACAGTTTTTGTCCCATTCCAAAATCTCTATTCGTTTAGGAGATATAGCCTGGATAAATTAGTCTGGGGCACCCGGTATACAATTTCACTATGTTTCTAAATTAACCTATAAAGCATGTTATCTAATTGCAATATTGTAATCACCAAAGCGTTATTAGTGGACAACAATAACGCTTCATGCATATTAAAATTAAATGAAAATATAAAATTCGCTGGAAATCGATTTCATCCATAAACGTTAGGCTATTGGTTGTGTAATTGAATATTTTATTTAAAATACGAAATAATATCGTGTGTTTCTGCACAGCTGAATAACAAAATACTTTTTTTTCAATAAACCATACGAAACTTTAATAAACTCTCTATTTTTATTAGCTTCAATATGGAATCTTCAAACGTAATGATTACAAAACGTCAGATTGAATTTAAATTTGGACAATTATCCAGGACAGATGACAATACAATAATTGAGTTTATTTCAGTATCTTGACCAGGACCACAAGGATTACTGATTAATTTATTTCATTCATATTTATTATGTTCAGGGTTATTGATTATAAATTACACAATGGATATTCTTGTGTTTATCGTAGATAGAGGTATACATTAAATATTAAACTTGTAGGATTGACAGTGAGTAGTCTGATGTATAACGAAAAACACAGTAGCGTACTACAGCAAAGGGGTACAAAAAATACATTTTTTTAATTTTAAGCTTCGTAAAACCCATACTTTTTAGACTTCAAAAATATACTCCAGCTTAAACCATTAAAAATGGGGGTTATACCACTCACCTGCCTTGAATGGTATACTCATACTTATTTGAAAACATTAAAAGGACAGTAGGACAGTGCACTGAAAATAAAATACAATGTATGCAATAATATTTCATGGCTGAATTCGATAGTAGTGATTTTCCTTAATGTTCGATACTCAACAACAGATTAAGCAGAAGGTATCATGTGGTGTATTGTTGATTCCTAAAAGATAAAATTGAAAAGCAAAGCCATTGTGTTAATCGTGATACATTAAGATGTATTATCAAATAAAGCGTATATAATTGCCGCTGACTCTAATGTTCAGCAGTTGAGGGTCAGTCGAAGAACAATATCCCGTCTGAACGCAGTCGCTGAGCTAGCAACTCAATCGGTGAAACCAATCTCACGATATAATTAGTGTGACTGATTGAAGAAAAAAATAACAAAATGATATATTGATAAAATCATCTGATATTACATGCCGTAACATAAATGTCTAATGTTTTTGTTTTTATTTTTAACACAGGAGCTATTGACCACTAATTAATTTTACAGTTGATTATGCTTACAAGATTTAAAAAATAAACCGTCAATAAATGAAAAAATCAATTCGAGTAATTGAATATTACTTATTCAGTATGAGAAAAATAAAAACGCGATTGTATTTCAAAAATAGGTACTCATCAAGTACTTACTTGGTCAGTATATTTGAGGAAACTCTGTATAAATATTTGTCTTTGTATATTTACATCAATCTCAAAAACTAGTGATGAGATTGAAATGTGCTCATGAACACTTTTATTCAGAAGAAACTCTACAGGATATCCAAAATTCAGAAAAATTTACCAATATTTATTATGCATAAGAGAAGTACGAGGTCATTTCACAATTCGAAGTATAATATTGCATTCAGTAGGTACTCACTAAAATATTGAGTCTTCTCTAAGGAATGCTGAAGAGAAATGTACTTTTTTACAAAAATCAGGTGTTTATAAGATCAAATGTTCCCATTGTAATGCAGCTTATATTGAAGATGACATGAAGATATAGTAGAATAAGATATAGTCAAATTATGCAAAACACTCAAGAATAACGTCACTGACAGGTCGGCCATATTGTTCTGGGTCCTTATGTCATATTCTATTTAGTTCTCATTATTTACTAGTACCTAAACAATGGATGACAGTTGGACTTTAATTTACAATTAGTTCTTAAAATTATCTAGAATGCCATCGCATTGTAGTGTTGATAAGTGTGCAAAGCGAAGAGGAAGAGATAAGGCGTCTTTTTTTCGACTTACAGCTGTTTTCACCAAGCGAGGTAACTATTTAATTAATTTCTCTGTGCACCTGAATCTGTTGCTCTTGACTTTCTTTGGAATCACATAACTCCTCTGTTGATTGTTTTTTGCGTCGTCTGATATTTTAAGTATTCTTTAATTCACTTCACAGATACTTCGAAATACATCCAACATTCTATTATTGGAAACGTTTCTTAACAATTTTACACTATCTAAACTTATGATTACAATCTAAAACATGTTCGACTTTTCTCTTCTCTTCTCTCTGTTGAGCAGACTAAGAGGTCTGCAAAAGTGTAAGAGTTCGTGTCAAAAAGCATGTACAGTAGAAACAGTGGAGCTTTACCATCACGTGACTGTTACTAGAGTTCATACAATAGCCTTTTTGGTGTGCGTCATCGATTGTTAATACCCTTCTAACACATTACGGTGAAAGAAATGGAAAAAAAGGCAGGTCTGTGATTAATCCTAATCAAAATTTCACAATAATGAACTGTTTAAACGTATTACAAACGTTAACCCTAATCTTTGACAGAAAAATTTGATTGGTTGATGTTTAGTTTACGTGCAAGCGCGACCTATCAATCGGGCGAATTTATATCGTTCAAAATTCTATGTAGACGTTCCCTTCGTAGGTTACGTCTTTTTCTAATGTCCCACTGACAGTTCTCGTCAGGTCTGTACTTTGTTGTTCATGATTATTTATGGAGAGTGAATATTAATATTATTGTTAGCATTTATTTCTTAAATAATACAAAAATATGCCTAGATACACGGAAAAAGAGCAGCATCTTATTTTGAAAGGTATCAAATATTTTCAATTAGAAAAAGAAGCTGGTAAACCATTGATACCTTTAACTTCAGTGCACCAAGTAAGTATTTTTTATATAACAATAAGTGAAATTAATATAAATCAAGTTAATCCTATTTCATTAGGATTGTTTAAATATTTTATTTTTATCTATTGTGTTTCAGCGCGTTTCAGATGCATTGGGAATATCCTTGCCGACTGTAGCAAATTTGGCAAAAAATGGCATTCACAGTGATTCAGAGTATACCACTAAAATGAGTAAGTCTGTCAAAATGTCGAAGGGTCCCACAATCCGAGAGAAACACGAGCATGCCATTAGGACGCGTATATACAGAATGTTTAGTGAAGGTATGTAGAAAAATGTTTTCTATGCATCTGACATTTTTAATTAGTCCGATGAGTGAACCATTTTTACACACTTTTATTTAACTTCACTTCTCTGTTTGTCTACATCAAATCTTACAATCCACTTTTTGAGTGAGTATGAGTGGTATGTAAGTAAAATATTCGTTTAAAACTAGTAGTCACATTTTATAGATTGCGCCACCTACTTTAATCATAGTGAGAAAGAGTGAATGAGAAATTAAAAAAAAAATTATTATTCACTTTTTAGTGCATTTCCTAATAAAAGTGTGTAATTAAAAAAGTGTTTTTGTATTTTTTATTCATTAATATTGTTTGTTTACTTATTTATTTTAGGTGAACATGTAACTCTACATTCACTGAATAAAAAACTCATCGATCTGGATGGAATCGACATGCCTGTTAGTTCAATGGCTAATGTTTTAAGGGAACTAAAATTCAGATGGCTAAATTGCAGTATTTCCAATAGAAACTATCTTATGGAACAACCACATGTAGCTCACAAAAGATTACATTTTCTGAGAGAATTCAAGAACAATGAGAGTTCTCCTTACCCTCTTCAGCATGTTTTTTTTGGAGGAGACCTGGATTTTTAGTAAAGGTAGTTTTCGCAAAAGTTGGCAAGATGGTAGCACTAAGGCAGTAAGGAAGACAAGTGGTAAAGGTGTACAGTATACATTATTTTACAAGCAGGTTCTGAGAATGGTTTTGTCGAAAATTGTAGTTTGATTTTCAAAAGTTGGAGTAAATCTGGAGACTATCATGATTCGATGAATTCGAATAACTTAAAAAATTGTTTGAACAACAGCTCCTGCCGAATTTAAAAGAACCTTCTTTAATAATAATGGACAATGCATCTTATCATTCAAGTTTAGTTGAAAAAATCCCTAATTCATCTTGGACTAAGCAATCTTTAATTAGTTGGTTACAAGAAAGGTGTATACCTTTTCCAGCATCTAGCATGAAAGATGAAATTATGAAAATTGTGAAGAAACATATACCGGATAAAGAATACAAGTATGTAATTTATTGTAGGAGGTAAGGCTCAACAGTGTTAATGTAAGCGTGCTGTTTCATAGATTAGATAGACTGGCTCTTCAGCACGGTCATCGTATTTTAAGACTACCTCCCTACCATTGCCAGTTCAATCCAATAGAAATGGTTTGGTCCGAGCTCAAACGGTATTACGATGCTAAGATAACCTCTGTTGACCGTGTAACTGCAGCAACAATAATAAATGTTTGGCAAGAGGCAATTGAGCAGGTATGAACAAATAAGTTTACGTTTCTGCCGTACTGCCAGTATTTTGATTTTTTTTTGGGAGTCCTGAAGACTGTATTTTAATTATATTTATATTATTGTAGGTTACACCAGCAAAATGGAAAAAATATGTTAGGCATACCCAAAACATTATAGAGGAATATTGGGAAACAGCAAAAATTATTGACGCTAGTGATACTTTACCTGTAATTGTTGACTTGAATGAGTCGGAATGTGAATCAGATTGGGACTTATGGGAAGATGACTGCGAAAATTGAACTTTCATAATCCTCTTCTTTTTAATTTTTTATTAATTGGTTGGTTTCTTGACTATTTACTATGTTTATGTTTGTTTTCTACTGAACGTGTAACTGAAGATAGAATACTCTAGTTAGTGTTTGGAAAGAAGCTATTCAACGGCAGAGCAAGTGGTCGTAGCTTCAAAAAGCTATAGAATAATATCTATTTTGTTAAATATTCAATATATCCGAGGTGCTTTAGGAGCTTTTGACAACACTCCTGAGACTCTCCTCAGAAACTATGTAGAAGTAAGGGGGCCCAATAGATCTTTTAGGTCTCAGTGAATGTCAAAATACATATATACATACATTTTCAATACACCACCTGTACATATTTTAATGAAGATCAAGTACATGAGGTCAGTAAAGACATCAATAAGACAGTGGCCACATTTAAACAAATAAAAAAATGAAATTCACTAACAATAAAAATTATAAGTGAAGAATACCTTTTTCCATAAAACTTTAGAATAAAGTAGGGTTTCATATGGTGCAGACTTAATTGAACAGGCTGTATAATTCTTTTGCAGGACTATATTTACTAATGAAAAGTTATTTTAATATGTAAATTGAATATACAATTTGTTTTATTTTGCATTGTTTTCATATCCCAAGTATTATTAATTTCATATCATTTTCGAATATGGCTGAATACGATCCTGATCATTTTAATTATCAAATTTAAGGTTAGCTAAATGTCAATATAGCAAATATAATAAACGACATGCCGAAAACCCGGATATACGTCACAAACGATGACGCACACCAAAAAGGCTATTGTAAGAACTCTATACGTATACGTATATACGTATAGTAACGTATAGTACGTATAGTAACGTATAATCGTATGGTAACGTATAGTAAGTATAGTAACGTATATACGTATGAGAACAGTCAGTGATGGTAAAGCTCCACCGTTTCTACTGTAGCTCATTTAAAATATAAGCGTACAGCGTTTTGATAACTTGGTTATCGAAACGCGAGTAATATAATGTAAATTTATTAGTGTAGTGGTAGTGTAAACAGTGTTGAATGTTTCATGATTGAAAACCAGTTATTGGCATTGGCATTTATATGAGTCAATCTTGTTCGATTATTTCCTACGTCTCTGATAAGAAAAAATGTCTATTAAGTTAAGTAGGATAAGCATTAACCCTCCCTTGAAAAGATATGGGAAAACATTTTATGAAATATTATTACGTATCACCATGTATGACACGTTTATAGGAACACACAAAGTTAAGTCGTTTAGGCTATTAACCATAATGTACACAATGAGTGTCCGCCATCTGTAACGTAAGTTATTGTTACATTTAAACTTTCTGCTATGTTAAATGCAAGTAAACTCTCACAACATTCTGTTTTGAAATTTATTAACTCTCCACTTAACGCATCTGTTCCTAATAATCCATAGTTTTCAGGTTTATGGCTAAAAGGAAACAATTATTTTATGTATCAAAACAAGTATTTTACATTTGTGAATAATTTTGAAACTAAATTTGAAAATTTCTTTTTAACCGAATGTAATACGATTTTTTGACGACTTTTGCTTATTAATAAACAAAGATAGGAATCATTTCTTTAATAAGAATGCATTTTATATCTAGTTGCAAGGTTTCATTAGTTTGACACTCGGTTTGACATTTCTCTTTAATTGTTTACACTCAAAGCATTGTTAGTTTTTTGAGTAACTTATCATGATTTCTGAATCGGAAAGTAATTTAGATTTTCCAAATACACCACCAGAAATAACAAATCAAGCTGAGCAGACCGCTTTGGATTTATTACCATTAAAATCCAAAAAGAGATATTAAGAAATATATGAAAAATTCATGGATTGGAGAATTAACAATCATGTTAATTCATTTTCGGAAAATGTGTTGCTTGTGTACTTTCAAAAAAATTTAAGTCATCGACGCTATGGTCTATGTATTCGATGCTGAAAGCCACCTTATGAATTAAAAATAATATAGATATAAGTAAATATCCCGAGTTACGTTCTTTTTTGGAACGAAAATCAGATGAATTTAAAAGTCAAAAATCTACAAATTTTTTTTCCGATGAGATACGTACTTTCTTAAAGAATGCACCCAATTCCAAATACTTAATGATTAAGGTAACAATTACTTTATTAATGTGACAAATTCTTAATATTAATATTAAATTCACGTTTGTAGGTAGTCTTAATTTTTGGAATCCCGGGAGATTGTCGTTGCCATGAATTAAAGGATTTGACAGTAAATGATGTAAAATATACTAGCAGTATACTCTTAGTTACGATACGTAATACAAAAACAAAAGTACCGCGTTTCTTCTACATTTCTGGATTCTTCTACGAAATTTCTAAAATATACATATGAACCTTCGTCCACTAGATATGGACCAAAAAAATTCAAGATTCTTTATAAATTACCAAAACGGAAAGGGTACTCGACAAGTTGTGGGAATAAATAAATTTAGTAAATTTCCTATGCAAGTAGCTGAATATTTAAAATTGCCTGATACCCAAAAATATACCGGGCATTATTTGCGCAGAACTTCCGCAACGCTATTAGTGGATGCAGGAGGGGATTTACTTCAAATAAGAAAGCATGGAGGCTGGAAATCTAGTAACGTTGCAGAGGGATATGTTGATAAATTAGTTAACAGCAAAAATCAAATACAAACCAAAATTTTACAATCCATACAAAATAAAACGCTCTCCGATTACGGCGCATCATCATCTGGAGTGACATCAGTTAACAACATTGTGACATCTTTTACGTCAATACATAAAAATCTTGATTGTAATACTCCTATAATTTTGAATAGTTGCTCAATTAACCAATATTTAAATCATAAGTAATGTTTTGAAAAATTCCGTTATTTTTAATTTCAAATAAAATATTTGTTCAATGTTCTTTTTTAGTATATTATTATGATATAAACGGGGTTGTAGAAAAAGTATAGTGTTTCACTCGTCGAAAACATTTTTTGAAGCAAGTAGAACAGTTTACCTGCCGAGGCTGGTAATGTTCACGAGCTTCAAAAAATGTTACTTTCGTCACTCGTAAAACAATATACTATTTTTATGACTCATATGCTGTCGGTTATTGTATTTTCATCTAGTAACGATTTTCAATCTAAACATTTTATTAAGTAGGTGTACCTACATTGGACATCTCTAAATAAGTATGGTTTGTTTAAAAATATTGAAAGCTATGTAAAGTTACTTCTGCGTAGGTAACTAAAATATTAAGGAAACCCATAAAAATCAGTTCTTATCTATAGATCAAAAGTATATATATAAAAAAAACATCTACATTTTACGTGTGCTTCTTCAAGTATAATGTACATTATTCACTAGTGAATAATAGGTGTATGTAATGACCTATGACACGGATAAATAGGACCTATATTAAAGGTTATTTATACAAATGTAACAATATAATAAATAAAAATTATCACCGCGACCAGGATTCGAACCCTACGCCTACAATTCTTTATATCTTGAAGTCAGACCACTCCGCTACAAAGACATACTAATTAATTAATTAAGCTGTTGTATATAGAGCACATGATGATGTTAAAACTAAGAAAGTGACGTTCCAAATAATTTATAACTGATTGCAAGAATTTTAGTTGAAATTGCCAGAAAATATAACATGGAAAGGGAATTGGAGACTGGAATGAATGTTACCCCGCCAAAAATAAGAGAAGGAGAATAAATAGTGTCCTCAAATTAATTACCAGAAAACTCGAAAAAATTATATATGAAAGCCTATAATCCCTTCCTGAATTGAAGAAAAGAGGAAACAAAATTTATTTATAAATAGGTAATTATTAGTGGTGGACAAAATATAGTATTCAATGCTTCGCATATAATGGCTACTATGCACTTAGGTGTTTTTGTCACTCGCCTCACACATTATCTTCGAATGTGAAGCACTGTTTCATTGGAGATATAGACTCCTAGGGCTAGAGTACCCAAGGGAGGATTTCTCCAAGGGAGACCCAGTGAAAAGACTGTTAATCCTGATAAGGGCTACCGGTCTCTTCACATAAACGGTACAATCAAAAAACAAAAAGCCCAGAGGCTGAGGTGTCGAGGTCTCGAAACCTCTGACTGGTGGTACCGAACCAATCAATTAATCTCCACTGGACATTGACCTACTGCTTTGATACCTTGGCCTGAAAAAACTGAAGTTAATTCATAGAAGAATGGACTGTAACATTTTTCTAAATCTCTACTGCATAAACCTGTAATTGAATGCTTTTATTATTATTAGCAAAAATGTAACCTTATAATCTTAATTCATATGGACAAATATGCAAGTTGAAATAAATGACTGTCTTGCGTCGTTGCCATCATGTGTATTTTGGTGAGTTTACAAAAAATGCTTGGTCCTCATTTTAGTCCTAACAAGTTGAATGATATTTAACGTTATGTGGTTTATAAAAGTGAACTGACTAAAAACTTTAGTATTAGTCTTAAGACCTGGCTTTCAAAATTCTCAATTATTGTTGTTTAGGATTAATACCAGGGTAATGCGTGAGCGCATTCAAATTGATGGAATATATTGTCAGTTGTCAGTCTACCAGGTTATATTATCTTATTTTGTACTGTGCTGGGGATTGGAACAGACGATATATTAACCGATCAGTTAGTTTAACGACGGACAGCTGATAAAATTATGGAATATGACACTTTTATACAACGCTACCAAAATCATAACTCTAAGTTTGGGCCTAAGTTAAGACTAAATTAGGACTAAGGATTATAACACAAACACGTGGGTAGTACACAAGTTAATACATTTAATTAAAGTTACAGTACCTACATATTTTTACCGATCGCGAATTTATTTACATGGCCTATACAGAGGCAAGAAGTTAGGTTAGGTTTAATCGTATCTTAACTGTCTTGTCGCCAACCGACCGGTCTACTCGGTTGCCTAATATGCGGGCTTCTATATTAGTTATCTTAAATGTATGTGCTATATAGAGTAGTAGAATGGAATATTCCATTTTTCTTCAAATTTTCAAACTATCATTAAATAAGCTTTAATATATTTCAAAAGTTGTTTCAAAATATTTTATGAAAATTACGTATATGCACGTAACTTTCATCTTAAACAACAAGCATAACTGATTTCTGATCTTCTTGTACAAGTCAAATTCCTTGAATAAATATCAAAAGGAAATCAAAATTGTGACAACTGAACCAGAAATATTCACCCACACAACATACCAACTAATTAAAATAGATTGTCAAATTCCATCACTGAAAACCGAGGTTGGTTGGCGTTACAGGCAAAACTACAAAACCGAAAATAGTGTTTACAATAATGTACCCGTCATTTGAAACGCTTTTAACCGACGGATGGTTAACAACGAAGTTAACTATACATAATTGTAATTACTGTTATAGGATTAGTTTGCTTCATTATAAATTGTCATTGTTATTAGAAAATCAGTCAAAGCAATAATTTTCATCGTCTCCTCTAATCATTACTTCACCAATACTCACTGTTCAGGATTGAGAAAAAACAAATCCTGACACGCGGTAGCGTGTCAAGCCATGTTTAAGCTAACAGAATGGCGAGCAGTATCATGTGTAATATTACACGAATCATTTGGAACCACTTTTGACCCCCCCATAACTCAAAAACTATTGCACATAAACATGTAAAATTTGCGAGATACATATGTGCTCCAAATTTCATAAACACACCTCAACCAGTAATTTGGATATTAACGTCAAAAAATCGACATTTTTATCACTATCAAAACTATAATCCAGTTCCAGATGACCTAGAAATCCAAATTTGGCATTCAGATAGGTAGAATCGTCATCATTTTATTGTAATTTTTCAATTAATTGAATCTACCAGGAACACTTATTTATAGTGCCTGTAATGTAAGAATCAACAATCAAAATTTATGACAGCCGGTCTTTATGTGGATTTTAAGGTCTTCACGTGAATATATAACGAGTGGAATACCACCCTTAATTTCTTTTTAATCCAAACATATCAGTTCTAGTACTTATAACTAATAAGAGTATAGTCGACTTTCGTATTTATAACGTTGATAACTGGGATTTAGTATTAATTATTATTTAAATATTTAGCGCATCAATAGTGTAAGATCATTACTTATAATTGAATAATCGGTATTTTGGAACATGGTGCACAGGCGATATATAAGGCATAACATTTCTGCTCAACTGACCCGCGCATCGAGTCGCTGCGGTCGCGCGAGCTACATGACTTTTTACATAAGCAAAATAGAATAAAATAGTTTAAAATATCATAAATTACATTGCACTTGAACATTTTGCCTTCAATGTCGATACATATTAAAAAATATCCTTGTATATTAACTTTTAAGTCATTAAAAATGAAAATATACAAAATCAATCATACATTGGTTAGTGTGAATCGGGCTTTTGTTTGTCAAAATCAAAGTGACTTAAATTAGAATTACTAATGGTGAGCATATTTAATGGATGATGAGGTGAGTATGACCTAGGATTTGTTTAGTGTTAAATTTATTCAGGATTTCAGTTCTAATAAAGGAAAAAAATAAAAGTAAGTGAACTTTAAAATGTCATAACCAGGTATAATTCATTATAGTTGTAGTGCAAAAAATTGTAATAGCAAATATTTTTCACCACTTCGCAATTTGGAGTTTAAGAATAAAATATTTTTCAAATTTCCATCAGATATTCATCAAAGGGAACAGTAGTATAAACTTTTAGAACTTCCTTGAACGTAATAATAATATTATTTTACTGAAGATCAGGCTAAAACTGAAGATTTTCTTAGCTCATAAAAGTTTGTGTCCCTATATTGATTAAAAAATATTAAAATGATGGTAAGAGTACTAGCAAATGAAAATCATTATTTTTTCTTTGTAACATAATGTACTGCGTTTAATTTTTTTTGTCTCAGTCTCCTGTCTTCATTGTTTTGTCAATTATTTTAAAATAATGTGTAATATTTTATGTGATATGGGATGAACTTTCTTAAATATAATGTAATTTTAGTAAGGCAGTTCAATAAATGTGTGTTGCTTTCTTATTTATCTAAAGTATGGTGTCTTGAAATTGTTTAATTATAATCATTTCATTGGAAAAAATGGAATATAATTTTATTTTTTGTAATGAAATAATTATGTAAAACAATTTTAAGACAATTTGTAAAATTTACCGACCCATAATCCAAATTAACAAATTTAAATATCCTGCCTTTGAAAATTAGTTCCGACAACCCTTCCTAGTGCGCTGCGAACAACGTGATTCCATCTGTTTTTTTTTTGGGAGCCGTCCTAGTACCGGGAGCACTGCAGCCTGTTGGCTTATTGTTCTCTATTCCACCCACCCAGCCATTCCCGTACCCTCGAGTAGATGATACAGGTCAACTGGATGCATGCCTAGGGATATGCGATACTCGCTAAATATCGATACTAGGTATCGAAAGGTATTGAATGTGAAGTATCGATACCAGTATCGTATCGCTGAGAAAGTATCGATACCTAGTGGTATCAAATCGAAACGTATACGGAAGGAGTAATAATTGAAAAACGAAAAAATATATATATTCTTTTAAAAATATTACACGTCAACATCAAATAAAACTTTTCTTCAAATCTTCCACTCTAATTTGGAGCAGCTTCCTAAAAAAATAAGTTTTTAGACCCTGTTTACAGAAATTTATTTCTGTCTGCAATAAGTGGCTCCAGCTATAGAAAATAAACGTTCTGCTGGAACCGATGTAGCAGCAATACATAGATATATTATTGAAACTGGTGCTTAGATGGGTGTCTACGTATAGGAGACATACAAATTATTAGTGAAGTATCGAAAAGCTGGTATCGATATGAAAGTATTCGGTATCGGAATAGAAATATCGATACTGGTATTGTATCGGTAGTATCGGAACATCCCTATCCCGCGATCGGTGACGCCCTCTAAAATCCCACTATCGGTGACGTGTTAGATGTTATCTAACCTGTCGGATTTTATGAAATTTTGCTCAAATCATTGACTCTTATTATAACATTATTCTTGAAATTGAAGTAATTATGATTCCAGATGGAATTTATTTATTTCTTGATGATATAAGTACGAAGATATCATTCATGAATATTTATTAATAAAAGAAATTATAACACATAATAGTAATTTAAAAAATTATTATCGTTTCGAAATATTCACTAAATTCTAACTAACATTCAGGAGTCTTCATGTTCGATATAGTTGGCGCACATCAATACCGTTTTAACTGTATGCTCCTTGCAAATGGGTTTCTGACATGTATCACAAGAGTATTTTGTAAAACGGTTCTTCCTCTTCGGACACAAAGAGCATCGTGGTTTCACATTTCCTTGTACTGTAGGTACATGCTGTTCATGTGCCTGTGGTACTGCATCTGGTGTCTGATTATTAAGCACATTTTTTATTTTCTGTTGCAAAGGAACAGATAAACTCCTCAAACTGGAACTTCGCATAATGTGGGGTTTTGTTAGTTGCTTCGCTAGCTCAGATAAATACAATCTTCGAGCTATTTTGTCACTTGTGTTGGTTGGTTGGTTGGTTGGTTTGTAGACAGACGAAAACAGGCCGGGTTAGTGGGCCCCAACACTGCAGCCATTGGCTTATTGTATTGCCCTGTTTGTCTGCTAGTCTGTGAGAAGATTTGTGACCTTAATGAGATCTAGAAGTCTCTTCACAGTATCTCTTTTGGTGAGGTTGTATATAGGGTCATCCGGCCCTATCTGTCTATACCTCCACCAACGTAGAGCCTCACATTCGAAAATTATGTGGGTGGCTGTTTCGTCCTCCTCGCCACATAATCTACATGTAGGTTCTTCTTGGAAGATCCCCATTGTGTGAAGGTGCTTTCTCAGGCCGCAGTGTCCGGTTATAAGGCCGGTTACCAGCCTGATATCTCTCCTATTTAACTTCAGGATTTCTTCAGTAAGTTTTGGTATGGGTTGTTTGACCATCATTTTACTGTGTTTGAGCTTCGGAATTGTTTGCCAGTATTTGAGGTGTTGTTTGTGCACCCACTGGTTTAACGTGGTTCTTACCGAAGCCTTTGTTATACCGGTTGCCGGTTCAGGACCGGTGTAGCCGGTTGCCGATCCTTCTCGTGCTAGGGCATCTGCTTTTTCGTTCCCTTCAATACCCTTGTGACCTGGCACCCATTTCAGGGTTACCTTATTTGTGGCACTGAGTTTTTTAAGGTTTTCTAAGCACTCCCAGACAAGTTTGGATTTTATGGTACTACTATTAAGTGATTTAATTGACGCTTGACTGTCTGAGCAGATAAGAATGTTTTTACCGCTGTATCCCTTCCTTATGTTTTCTCTCAGACATGAGTCAATTGCGTAAATTTCTGCTTGGAATATAGTGGTATTTACTCCCAGTGAGTGACTAATGTCACATCTGGGGGATTGACCGTATATTCCAGCGCCAGTACCAGTGTCCGTTTTGGAACCGTCAGTGAACCAAACTATTTCTTGTTTGGGTGTTTCCTTGAATTCTCCTTTCCAATCATCTATTTCGATATTAAAGGGTTTTTCTAGTGATGTGGTCGGCGTCATATAATCAGTACCCATATTTAGTATGGGATTTGAGATTATATTGATAATTGACGCATGCCCATTAGGGTGAGGGTTCCAGTTATTGTTTAACCGGAGACGATATGCCCCAATTCTAGCCTCTGCTTTGACGATTAGGTCAATTGGTGGGAGGTTTAGAATTGTTTCCATGGTTGCTGTCGGAGTACTTCTTTGTGCTCCAGTGATGCACTGGCACGCCAGTCTTTGGATTTTGGTTAGCTCTATGGTTGCCTGTTTCTGGTTAACCTTAGGCCACCAGACGAGTGCGCCGTATGTAATCATGGGTCTTACAACCGTTGTGTACAGCCAGTGTACCACTGCCGGTTTCAGTCCCCATGTGCTTCCAATCGCTCTTTTTAGTGACATCAGTGTCATCTTGCTTTTGGTGGTTATCTTCTTTATGTGTTTGTTCCAGGTTAGCTTCGTATCCAGGATGATTCCTAGGTATTTAGCTTCCTTGCTAAAACATAAAGTTTGTTGAAAAAGTCTGGGGGGTGTTAGATCCTCCAATTTTCTTTTTCTTGTAAAGGGGATTAGGGTTGTTTTGGAGGGGTTTACACGAAGTTGCTCCTCCTTGCACCAATCCTCAATGTTCCTCAGAGCGTCTTGCATGAGGTTTGATACCGTTCTGGGGTACTCACCCCTAATCACAATGACTATATCATCAGCGTAACCCTGGGTAAAGTATCCCAGTTCGTTGAGTTTCCTTAAAAGCGAGTCTACGACTAGGTTCCACAGGAGTGGTGAAAGGACGCCTCCCTGTGGGCACCCTTTTGCCGCTGTTACTTTTAAGGTGGTTTCTGCCATGGTTGAGTTTATATTCCTGAGGTTTAACATGGATTTGATCCATCTGCAGATGGTATCATCAATCGCATGCTGCCTGGCCGCTCTAACAATGGAGTTGAAGGAGGTGTGGTCAAATGCTCCTTCTATGTCAAGGAAGGCCACCATTGCGATTTCCTTGTTGTCTAGTGAATTTTCAACTCTTGAGACCAGTTGGTGTAGAGCCGATTCACAGGATTTGCCTGGTTGAAAAGCATGTTGGTTTTGATGAAGTGGCCTCTGCTTAAGAGAGGTTTCCCTAATATGTTTTTCTACCAGTTTTTCTGTCACCTTTATCATAAAGGATGATAGACTGATCGGTCTATATGACCTGGCCTGAGATAGATCTCTGCCTGGTTTGGGAATAAAGACCGCTTTTACTTCTCTCCAGGCTCTCGGGATATAGCCTATTGCTAGGCTAGCCCTGCATAGATTACAAAGGGGCGGAGTTATATGCTCCACACCCTCCTGTAATAGAGCTGGTATTATACCGTCCGGTCCCGGAGACTTGAAGCTGTCAAATGAGTCAATGGCCCATTTTATGCCACCATAAGTTACCACTTTCTTAGCTAATTCCCAGTCCACCTTGTTTGCCCCTTTGCGGAACATGTTAGGGTTTGGTGGGTTAATGCTATCCGAGGTAGCTATGGTGGATTCTGGAAAATGGGTTTGAAGAAGCAAACTTAGAGTTTCTTCCCCATTTCCAGTGAATTTCCCATCGGGTCTTTCAATGGTCCCCGTTGGTTGAACCGGGCTTTTGGCTAGTATTTTATGGATTCGAGCTCGCTCGGAAGTGTTTTCAACTTCGCTGCAGAACTTCCTCCATGATTCTAGTTTTGCTTTCCGGATTTCTTTATTGTATTCGGTCAGGGTTTGCTTGTGTTGGAGAAGTAAATGATTTGCCTGCGATATTGAGAAAGGAACAGAATAACGTTAGCGGCCAACGATTGCTCACTCGTGTAACACAGTACTCAGTCTTCATACGGTCCACAACATCAACTGCTCCTATGGTGAGGTTGTAGAACGTGATAATCGATGGTTTCTTCTGATCTCCAGTCTTTAAGTCGATTTTGACATTTTCATGAAATCTAGACAACATTAGGACATTCTTGTTCTTTTTAGGAATGTACGAAGCAAGCATGCATGATTGTTCAGTGGCTTTCATGTTCACTATGCTCAGACTCAGCTTCTCCACTATTTGAACTAGGAGGTGATAGATGAGATTCTCCATTATATTGTTCTTCTTCTTCTATAGATTCCCAAAGTGCTTGTGAACGTTGTTGCTCAGTTTCATAAGACATTTTTTAGCGAACACAGTAACTAATAATTGAAAAACTAAACTAATTTCAATTAACTTGTCACATTGACGTAACTAGTATCCCTATTAGATTTCTTCTAACATATAGTTCAGTTCAGACAAACGCATTCAGTGTCGTGTTAGATTCCATCTAACATTCAGACGCGTTCCAATTCAATGTCGTACTGTTAACTGGAGGAATGAGTGCGAGTAGAATTGAAGATGGGATGTGGTTTAGGACACAATGGGGGAGGAATACTAATAACGGCCTTGGAATATATCTCACAGTTTGGAAATAATGCGCGTTTATTTGAAAATGTTAGATAGAATCTAACGTGGACACCGATCGCGGGATATGCATGCCATATGCTTCAGGCGGCACGTAGGCCTCTCCGAAGATTGCCTGTCTCCTTGAGTCCAATGCCTCACAGTCGGACAAAATATGGGTTAAGGTCTCGGTCTCCATGCCTCAAAGTCTGCAGCTGAGATTCCCGTTATATATGCCATCTGTTACTACAGGATCGACAACTCTTATTATATATTATTTCTCTATGGCAGCCTCGCTCATAAGCACGAGAGCCGTATTGGTCTCTCTCGATACCTGACCGATTTATGCTTCGAAATTCATAGATACTTGGAATATTTGTGGTTATAATAATATTACCATTCTATTAGTAAGTATATATGGTTCGGCAATAGTTTAATTTGAAAGTTGATAATATTTTTAGTATAGTTATAATAGTTAACTGCCCCGACTTGGCCAAATTAAGTATAAACAGAAGACGCTTAAAAAAATTCCGGATAGGAAATAACAAAAAAGACAATTATACCCAATAAACGTGGGAAAATACGGTAGATTAACAAAAACCATTTGGTATTAATTTTATTATGGATAAGTACCGACTAATAATTTCTGTACAAACAGTTATTATATCCCATCAAAAACCTAAATATGAAACGAGAGCCAAGTTCAATATTATGATACATTGTGTACATAAAGTACCGTAGCCTGCTGATATTTCGATTTCTATGTAGGGGTTATAAAAAAAATTTTGAATAAAAGTTTAGAAGTATATAGGGTGCACCGTTGCTCCAAAATAACTTATTAACATATTTTTTTAAATAGTACACCAAGTATATATTTTCAGTTTTTCATAATCTATTAAATTACAAATACGACCGTCAAGACCGCATAATTCTACCTTTAATAATTCCAAAGTTACATTGGTTTGAATCTAAAATTTCAAGTTTCCCGCTCAAATTCTAGGTTTCCAGTCCAAATTTCAGGTTTTCCGTCAAACATTTCTAGTTTCCCGCCGAAACTTGATATTTGATGGGAACCTAAATTTTGGGTGGGATACCTTAAATTTGTTCGGGGAACCTGGAATTTTTGCGGGAAACTTGGCGAGAGACCTAAAACTTTATTAATTAATATTAATGACAGAAAAACCTACTACTTTTTTGACATGAACAATTCTTTTATAATTTTAGTTATTGACTTCAACGACAAAAGAAGTGAGATCTAAATGGGTGTCAAGTTCAATGGTCAGTCCTGAAATTTATTTAGTACAACATAAAATATTCTATAACAACTTAAAATATCATTCCTTCTTATAAGCAAGTTATAAAAATAAATGATATTTAAGGTTGTTATAATATATTTATGAATAAATTTCAGGCTGACCATTGAACTTGGCACCCAATTTAGATCTCACTTGAAATATTGAACTTGGCACTCATTTCACATTTATGTTTTTGATGGGATTAGTTATTTTTTAGTTGTTTTTCATTTGTTTTTACCGTTATTCTTTCACAAGCAAATAATCATTATTCAATTCTATTTCAGAAGCATAGTGTGTAGTTCAACCCTGAGATGAGGACAATGTAAAGTAAGCATTTTATTTATACTTTTTGATAATGACATAGCAAGGTAAATGATTTTAGTTGGTTAACAAGTAATTTCGAAAAATGTCACGTTCAGAAAAATCGAAAATCTCCAAATTTGACTCAAATATTTCGACAAAAATCTTCTCTCCACTAAACGAACACTAGGTACTTATTGCGAAAATTCATACAAAACTTAAGTTCGCTTAAAGCAGAATGGCGAAAGTGGTGATAATAGAGTTTGACTAAAGGAAAGTAAAAAGAACTATAAGTGAAAATAATACTTTTTCTTGATGTCACTGAAGTAAATTTATAAACTTATTACAACTACAAGTACTTAGAGAAAAAAGAAAAAACTGAAGACGAGATGGAGTTTCTTTGAATGTGTATATTTTGAATGGTTTTTCTTAGCAACAACAAATTACATCGTAACTCAGGTAATGTCTCAAGTTTGTCTTCTAGTTTATTTAATCTCTTCATGTGGAGTTCTTACTTTTACCGCTCACTTACTAAATACTTCCAGTTCGCTTGAAATAATTCACGAAATTTTCGAGACGACAAAGCTGTATTAATAAAATAAGAGAAGAACTAGTAACTTGAATTTGAAATGAGAAACCAGGTAGGGGATTCTAAAAGAATATAAAATGTATTATCTCTGAAAGTCACAAATAGCATTTTTACACCGTGAAATGTGTGACCTAACAAATCATAGATAATTTACGCTCGATTAGAATGTTTAGGAGAGACGAAAACTGAAAAATAAATAATAGAAACTCAAAAGAGTCGCTTTAGAAGACTTTTTATAGCTCTCCATTTTTCACCTCAGTTTATTTCTTTGAAATGAAAGTGCCCCTGCTTTGAAGTATGTCAAGAAACTGAAATACTTGTTCAAAAATGTATTGGGTAAATATTAGAAGGAAAAAAGTTAATTGAAACAAAAAAAAATTTTAAAGTTATAGTAATAAGAGCACACAAATATTTAACAAAATTCGCCAAGATTAATGGGATAAGCTTGACTGGAACACAATTTACAATAGACAGTTTCAACAGGATATGTAGAAAATAATCCTTTCACATTAATTCTATACCCCGTTTGAAACTCAGCTAAAAACATGAGCCCGTGTGAAAAAAATATCTAAGTGTAGAAACTTCCAGTCAAGAAAATTTTAGAGAGCTAAAAGTTCATTACAAGTCATGAAAGTTGAACAAGTCGAACAAGTCGCGCCGCCAGAATGTCAAAAACACAGATTATGAAAATATGGGTTTGACTAGTAATTTAAAGTTCAACTTTTTTTGGAATAAATATTCCGAGTAACAAAATCAAAATAAGTGGTACAAAGACACTCATGTCTTTTTTGTTGGGGAAAAAATTATAAAAACTAAATACACAATTTGTCCACATTTCGAATAAATTAAGATGTACGAACATAACAAAAAATCGAATAGGATTTTTATCTTTTTTTTTCACCACTTGTCTTATCATAAGTAACGACAAGACAAGTTTTTTATTTCCGCTATCATTAATACAAAATCTACGTATGCTTAGTAACAGCCTATTAAGTTTTTTTTCGCCTACCTTGCCGGAAAACCAATCATATGAACACAAAAAATAGGGTGGAAAGTATTGTTTAACAGCACAAGGGTGAAAAATTTCTTAGCGCAACAATTATTGAAGTTTTTCACCATCTGTCACTTGAGTACTTTGACGTTTTACGTAGATTTTTTAATTAAACGTCAGTGTCTGTCTTTTTTCGCCTACCCTACCAGAAAACCAATCATATAAACACCAAGAACAGGGCGGAAAGTGTTGTTTAGTAGCCAAAGGACGGAAACTTAATCACGCCACGATTTTTGAAGTTTTTCACCATCACACAAGGGCAGAAAATAAGCTTTAGCAGCCCAAGACTATTAGATGCACGAGCGAGCGTAGTGAAGCGAGTGCAGCTGAGTTAAGGGCTGCTAAATCGTTTCCTGCATGTGTGACACACAACCCGGCGTTATGAATTCTCCTCCCTTTGGCTACTAAACAATACTTCCGGCCATATTTTTGGTGTTCATATGATTGGTTTTCCGGTAAGGTAAGCGAAAAAAATAATTATGCACTAAAAAAGTAATTGTCATAATATACTATGTCAACGAATAATGCACCTAGCTCTAAATTTAATGAATTTTTAAATATTTCACAAGACCTGGAGGTCCATTCTCAAACAGTGACATTTTTTGTCGCATGCGAGATTGTACTTTTTTGCATGATTCTTGATTGACAAAAGTAAAATCGCGCATGCTTCAAAAAATGTCACTGTTTGAGAATAGTCCCTCTGGAGCATGAAATTATTCTTATCTCGAAAGTGGTATTTACGGTTACGTATTTACGTGTCCTTAAATATAAAGAAACACTTTGCTGTTAATACTCTTGACATTTCTGTCAGAAACATGGAACTACCCACTAAGTTTAAAAAATTCTTTTAATTCCTTTGTACTTCACATAGTTTGTATTGATCGACCTGAAGACTTTCGAAAATATTGCCATTCAACTTTTGATAAATTTCTTGGCCAATTACTGTGGCACCTGGTGGTGTAAATTCCAAGAACTTGTTAATATAAATTTTTCTCGATATCAAAAGATCGCCTACACCACCCCTAATTTTTTTTGGAATATGGCTTATAATGTCAACATAAAAAGTGAAAAATTCTGATGTACATAGCTCACGAAATTGGAAAATTCACTTTTTTTCGACAAAGTGGTATCTCTACCATTTTGTTACTTAGATTTTTATTATAAGTTACCATACGTAATTTGCCGGTGTCATTATTGAAAATGTCAATTGTCAATTAAGAATTTTATATTTCATCGTCTCTCCATTCTATTTCCACAGTGAGTAGAAAATTTATTCAGCATTATTAAGAATCTAGTTGTAGGTTAAAACTTTAATAAATATTACGACACAACAAATGTTTAACTATGACAATAAAAAAGGCATTAATTATCTTTATTAAGGTCAGCCAGCTTGAAAAGAAATCAGAAACCAATTTTTTGAACTATTTATTATACAGAGAATTTCCATGAAAACTATCCTCCCCACATAATCTTGAAGACGTCACTTTTATGAAAAAATGAAAAAAACACGTCAAAAATCATATAAACGGGGACGTCTTTTTGTTCATATCTAGACGTTATAACTTTAACTCCACTCTATGGTCACTCCTCCCAATTTTTAAATGGCACACCCTATACCTTATTGCATTGTTGGATTCTCCTCTACAATACATAAGTGAAAAGTCAATCTGAAAACCAAAATATATGCTACTCAGCCAGCATAGATGATTTACATCAGCGAATTATTCGAAAATGTCGACAAATAACCCCAGAAATGTTACCTACATAATGTTCTAAACTCATTTGAGGCTCGATTGTATCATTGTATGAAAACCAATGGAAGTCAATTTGCAATAATGTATAGGGTGTTCCATTTAAGAGAATGTGATGTCTGACCATATGGGGGAGGGGGTTAAAGTTATAACGGCTACATATAAGTAAAAATACGTCCCCCTGTATATGATTTTTTATGTGCTTTTTCATTTTTTCATAAAAGTGACGCATCCAGAATTATGTGTGGTGGATAGTTTTCATTGAAATACTCTGTATATTATATTGCACAAGGAATATAAAGTATGTGTTAATTTAAGATTCGTATTCAGCGACCTCGAACACAAAACATAAAAGTGGTTTTAGGGATTAGTACTCCTTTGTCACATACTGCTAATTCTAAGCGACTTTTTGCGGCTCGCTCGTCTCCTTATTAATAGGTATCAAAAAAGATAATATTAACAGATGTCGAAGAATAATTATTTTTATCCTAACACTTTATAAAGTTTTGAAAAATATTTTTCAAAAACAGTGACCGTTCAACTAAGAAGCAACAACTACTTCCCGTGCATAGACTACAGTGTTCTTCCACTGTAGTCTATGTTGGCGTTGTACCCATTTTCGTATTTGTTCTCGGACCATCACATTCTTTGTGGTCCCAAGCCACATATGTCGTTGCTGAACCTCTTTTGGTGAGTTCATCAGCTTGTTCATTTCCAGAATTATCATTATGTCCCGGCACCCACACTAGTCTTACTCTACTGTGGTCTGCCAGTTCATTTAATCCTTTCTGGCATTCTTCTATATACCAGTATGGATGTTACCTTGCGGCTATTTAGAGCTGCAAGGGCTGCCTAGCTGTCAGTTAATATGTTTATCCTATGTTTGTTAATTTTGACACATTCTAGGATGGCATAAATCTCCGCCTGCTTGGGTCTTGCCAATTCTTTCTATGGGGTATCTTCACCTCATATTTAGGGCTGGGGACAAGTTTAGTGGCCATATAGTCTGTTTTCATATCTAAAATGGCTTCACTTACGATGTTGTCAATGGACTTCCTGTGCTATCTGCACCGACGGATATTGAATTACACTCCAAATTCAAACGGAGTTGGTATATCTACAAGATATTTTAAATCCAACTATTCTGGTTTGCAATTATAAGGGACTTATAGACCGGTCTCGGCGTATTGGTGCTTCATCATCATCTCTAGTCCCTGACTGAAGAATACACTTCAATCACAATCAGTGCATGTCTTCCAGTAACGGAAATGTAAATATTGTGACAGTAGCGACATATTCACCTCCAATCGCAAACCAAAATTCGTTTGACTTTTAAATGTAATTCAATATCCGTCGGTGCATATAGCACGGGGAGTAGTTGTTGCTTCTTCTGAACAGTCACTGCTTTTGAAAAATATTTTTCAAAGTTTATAAAGGATAATAAAAATAATTATCTGTTGTTAAATCACTTTATTAAAAACGACAATATTACAGAAAACTGTAATAATTCTTTAAAGATAATATTCTTTATACTTTCAATTGCAGTTCACTACAATGAGGTTAGATTGCCTTTTGCAGGTGTCTTATAATTTATTAATCAAGAACGCTGATGCATTGGATGCTCAGTCAACTCCATTGTCCTCTAACTCATTTACTATGATTTACATCTCTACGGAAATATTATCTTGGCTTTGAGTCGTTAATGGCGGATAGGCGTCCATTCTACTTGTCTCGAAATATCCGTTCAAATATTATCATGGCTGTCCAATATGAAAATTGGTTATTATCTAACGTTAATATACACTTGGAAAAAAAGATAATGAAAGTGCCCGGAATCTGCCTAAAATACGGAGTGGCTCGCATGACATTACTACTAATTGGTTATATACAGCAGTAAAACAGATATAGTAAAGAAGTAGGTGTATAAGAAGAAGTTCTGCAGTATTTACGTTAACGCGCCTCGTGGATTTGTTTCCGTTTGGTGCCTTCTGTTTTACTACCCTTTTGCTAAATTCACTATTTATATTTCTTTTTGCTTTGTTTCCCCACTACAGCGTCGTGTGTGAACTTATCTAATACAAATGAATTATCAAATAGACAAAATGAACTCTCATATCGATATCGGATGAACAAATATCATTTTTATCAACATATTTGAAGCATCTCACCCTCGAGATGTGCGTGCTATGTAGTCGTAACAATAGAATTCCATTTCGAGCATCATTAACTTTAGTTTAGAAATACTGATATTGCTTCTGACTTAACAGCTCTTGTTGTAGTCTCTCTTCTCCATTCGAAAAAAAGGAACAAAATTTATAAATGTTTTCTGCTTGAGCGAAATAAATCTTAAAAAGAATGATCGAAATCTATTGTATATTTTGGGGTATTTTATGACTCTTTTTGTTCCCTCTTCCACTGTTGGTACTTTATTGTGGATAAAGTCAGTTTTTCTAAACCGCTTTTTAGTTTCGCACAACCAGAAGGAGTATGCTATTTTTTAACCCCACTTTTTTCACGAATTGACTTAAATTGTATCAAAATAAAATCATAGGTACTGTTAGGTTCGTGTAATTTGGTTCCCATATTAAGTAGGGTCAGAAAAAATGTGTAATTTGGCTCTCAATATTTCAGATTTACCTAACTTCTTATGTTAAACTTGGTTCCCGACGTTTCCAGTTTACCTGGCTCTATTAGTAATTTGGGCAATAATTAAAAGTAACATCTAAATAAATTTTTTTGACTTTTTCCTAGATCTGGATATTAACTCCACGAAAATACACTATCTATTCACTTCTGCTATTACTTAATTAAAATTAGTTATCTCTAGAGGTTTGGATGTTTGCTTCGTCCAGGAAGTCCAAAGGTTTTCCCGATGTTCTTCGGTGACCTTGGCTGAATTTATTTACGAACGTTGTAAATTTTTATCCTGCCACAAGTAACGTTGTGTGTAGTATATGTTGATGGTATATTTTCATGTTATATTCTGCGAGGTTTTTCGGACAGGTCCTCTACAGCTTTTCGTTTGCAGGAAGCAAGAACGATTTCGCTCAACTGCATCATGAAAACGTTCTTGTAGATGTTTTGTAAGTGTTGTCCAGTAAAATTTATTTCGGGATTCATGGAGAAAATTTAACACTTTGAAGAAAAGTAGTTAATGTTACTAAGTAAGCACAATTCAAAACAAAACTGAAGGTCGCAGAGGAAGTACAACTCAGAATAAAAGTAAAATTCGTTGAACAAGCGCATATTAGATAATTACTTTGCAATAAACTATGATAAAATAACTAAGGCACTAAGCAGGTAGTACCTTTTATACGTGAATATCCGGGAACCAAATTACCAAAGACCTTTTTGGGGTTGGTAACCAAATTACATAGTATTAACAGGCATCTTGAATTAATGTCTAATCCCTATTGGGAACCAAATTACCAGCACCCATGATTTCAAAAGAAACAATTCCTATTTTTTTTTCTTAAATTTTTGAATCCTTTTATTTTCTTTGAATAAAGTATTGGAATCACCATGCTACTTTTATCTTGGGAGAAATGTTGTTTGAGGGCTTGATAGATTATCTATTGTTTACTTTTAGTTCAATAACACCAATGCTTGGCGGTTTGAAATCTTGGAATCATTACCTAGACTAGATGGGAAGTACATCTTTTAAACCGAGAATCCCGTCTTTTGTTTAAAATGTAACTAGTTCAGGAATATTTACACTGTTCAAATGTATGTGCTAATAGCATAAACAATTGATACAATATACTATACTATGTGTAAAACCACACACAACTAAAATCCTCAAAGCTATTCTGGCATGGAGATATATATTATATATACCAAAAGGTTAAGTCATTTACATACCCAAGGAAGGTAAAGTATCTGACTTAACGCCTAAGTCATACAGGCCAATAAGCAAATCCTCCTCTCTACTAAAATCGTTAGAAAGGTAACTGGATAGGTACATAAGAGACGAAGCAGGAAGCATTTAACAATGTTATGAGGAATTCATTGGTTAATGCAATGAACAGGCAGGGACATCCACAACAATATACCGATAGATAAAGGCAACTCTGGAGGATAGTATTATAATCTCCACTCTGGGGCAAGTCTATCGGCAACCTTAGTAGACTTTTAGAATCTTGTATAAGCAGACGCCATCGCTATTGTAGTCAGGGTCAAGTGTGCTGGGGTAATATCGGAAACAATGCAAAAACCCTCAAATATAGTTGATAATTGGTGCGAGAGAGTGACAGTCAATGCTCAGAAAACACAAATTATCAATTTCACGAAAAAGACGGCATTACAAGGCCTAAAGCCAATAGTACTAGGAGGAAAGGTGATTTTAGGGCACGGACGTTGTTATTGTTAGCGTCTTCTTAATTTATTCACTTAAATTTTTTTAAATATTTAAAAAAATGTGAATCACCCTTGATCAAACTGCTTAAAAAATTCAAAATTGTCAAAGACAAACTACTAGATGACACGGCGGAGCCCCTAGAATACACTTTGAATTCAAAATTTTATCAAACTATTACCATCCCACTTCCAGAGATATAATCTTCACCTTCTCTACACATTACCGAAAGACTTCCAAAAAGGTGTTTGGAAAGCGTAAAACCAGAAAAAGCGACTATCTATACACTTCTTCTGATTCTAATATCGACTTGATCACTATAAAAACTAGACAGATCGCATCCGAAGAAAAAAAGAACACCTACAGAGTGAGCGGAACAAGAAAAAAATCTACTATCAAATATTGCTTGCTTGCTTGATCCTGAGAATAAAAGTTAGGGTACACCATCGGTTGGTGCCGATAGAAAGGTCATGACGATAATTTTCTCGCACCATCAATATAAAACACATGTAGAGAAAGAGAAAAACATCTTAATTTCTGCATCAGATGACAATCAACCCTCAACTAGTAATGAAAAACACAAAAACCATTGAAGGGATGTGTACAGAAAATAAACAAAAGTGTGTGGAAAGCCTGAAAAACTCTCAAAAAGGCAACACACAACCGGCATGAAACCCTACCGATGATCGTCTGTCAGCAGCAGAAACCGAGTCCAACCACACCGAAAACTATTCAAACACATGTACAGAAAAAAATGTATGGAAAGCACGGAAGAATCTGATACTGAAACCACATGGCAAAATATTAGCCCGTCAACCTCACAACAACATCTAAACTGAGTAGCAGCAGCGCAGACACCGAAATTCAACCAAATAAGTTTACAGAAACTGCAAACAAGTGTACAGAAAGCAGTGACCAACACGAAACAACAAAAAACGTCTCCCGAGGTGATTTTAAACCTACAAAATCAACACTGGCGGAGAAATTAAATAAAATAACGTTTGAAAACATGTCAACTGATTCCTCGGAAGCCATCACAACAAAAAAGTGTACAGAAAAACTGGATAGAAAGCGTAAAAATCATATCAAAACATGTGAATACGATCAAAATATACCTGAAGACATGGAATAGGACAATATTTCACGCTCGTCGACACCAGAAGGCCTAGCGAACGAACGAACGAAAATTGACAAAATTAAACTCAGAAACAAAGCACAAAAAGACTGGAAAAGGACAATCAACAAAATCCCAAAATCCACAAAGACTACATGCTAGACTCACAAAACGAAGTTAACATGAACATAACTCACCACAAAAACAACGATTGGAATATCTTCATAGAAAACTTGAAATCATTAAAAAATTACGAAAAAACAGACAATGAGTGACAAAAATTAATGAGAATGGAAATATTATAACGAATGAAAAATACATAGCACGAGCGTCCGGAGAGCACTTCCAAAACAACTTTACTATATAATAACATGCCCTCGAATGGGGAAATTCTAAAACAATAATATTAAAATGCTAAAATATACACTTTCCAACAAATCTCTAACTTCAAACAAATAAATTTACAATATAATTGGTGAATTAAAAATCAAAACTGCACCTGGCAGAAATGGCATGCATAACAATTTAATCAAAAACCTTCCTCCGAAAGTTATCTCGCTCATCACTATACTAATTAATTACATATTGCAAACGGGTTATTATCCAGAAACCTGGAAACTTGCAAATGTAATTCCCGTACCGAAGAAGCCACAAGGTAGGAACTCTATTGATGACTATCCTCCCATATCACTCCTGAGTAACTTAGCTCAGATAATGGACAGGGTGATATTAAGTAGACTTGAAAAAGTGGGAAACTGCTTGAAGTTAATCCCGGAGGAACAGTTTGGATTCATAGCTGAGAACGGATGTCCGTCTCAAACTATCAGAGTCGTGAATTACGCGAGGGAAGTGTTTAGAAATAAATTCTAGTCTCACTCGACATCCGTGATTCGGTCTGACTCCCAGGTCTTATTTTTAAGTTGACTGAACTTGGCATTTCGGGATACTTAATATCACTTCTAAACTTATACCTGGATGACTGGAAATTTTGTATGAAAATTGGCAACGCAAAAGAAGGATCATATGTTACGCAGGCAGGGGTACCGCAGGGCTCGGTAATCTCACCTATTCTGTACTGGCAGTTCACTGCTGACTTTCCAGCTAGCAGCTCAAAAGGGTTTCAGTCCGTCAATAAATAAAAAATAAGCAAGGACAGCGGGCATTGCTTCCAAAAAGGGTTGAAAAACATTTTAAAATGAAAATCATTCCGTACCATATTGAAAACAAGCTGATGCTTAATACCTCCAAAACGGAATATATGGTTCTTAGAGGTAATTTCCGGGTGTAATACCCAGATAACCAGAAATCTTAAACTTCAAAACTCACCAATTAAACCGAAATCATCAGTAAAATACCTCGGCTACATTATACAACAAAATACTTTGCACAACTTGCATATTAAATCTCAAGTTGCGAGAGCCAAAATGGCTATGCGGCAGCTGTATCCATTGATCTGTCGTAATAGCCGTCTCTCTATTGAGTATAAACTACTTTTAAACAGACAAGTTATACGACCGACGATGACACACGGCTATTCGGTTTTCTGGGAAACTAGCAACAGTATGAAAATTATGCAAAATAAATGTATGAGAATGGCGGTTTGGAAGGGCGTATTTAATAGGCTCCGGAAAAAACTCGATCATTCGCAAACCAATATTCCCTTCATAAAGGAATACATCTACAAACTAACGCTTAAATATTACAACGACTGCTTACCGAAAAGTATAACAGGTAAAAGATATCACGCGCAAGTAGCTACGGAACAGCGGTTCTCAACCTCGGTACATGATGTACTGTTGAATTTCAAGATTATTTGAGATAAATTAATCAAGCAGTTTAATGAGTACTTCACAGAAAACTACTCTGAATTGGAATGGATACGCAATCCCTTTCTTGTTGAGTCGCCCTGCCGGGGTTTAATTGCAACCGAATAAAAAAAACTCATTGATTTGTCGTGTGATGGTGAACTAAAGTTAGAGTTTAAGGACTGCGACCTAGGTGAATTTTGGACAAGAAGGAATGTTGATCACCCTTCTCTTGCAAAACACGCTTTAACATTCTTAATGCCTGTGTGAGAATGGATCTTCCGCCATGTTGTATATTAAGAATGTATACAGAAACAAACTTAATGTAGAACCTGATCCGGCTATAAAGTTTGGCAAGTTTATCTGAAGCTACACGGCATCGGTAAGGGGCGAGAAAAAATGGCGGATATCTGTCATAAACGTACCAATAGCGTACCTATTTTATAAAAGTATTAAAAATAATAATTATTATTATATAATAATTATATATAGAAACTGATTTTTGCTTTGCTTTAAAGGTAAGGTATTTTTCAAAACACGGTATTTGTTAAAAACAAATAATGTTAAGAATCGTTCTTGAATTCAATATGGATACGAAATAGTTCAAAATCTGACACTGACAATACCAACGCCACTGGATAATCAATGTCAGTCAATTGACAAACTGAGAGGGAAGAACACACGCACGCGCTTGCCTATGGGAAGTCAGCTGGTCGCTAGACAACGAAGGCCTTTCGATAAATTACACTAATTGAGTTAGTTCGGAGGGCGTGAAAATTATGGTTTTCGCACAACGCTGCCAGAGCTTGAAGAAGCCCATAACAAATTTGGGAAAGTGTTCATCTTTTAATATTCATAAATTAAAAAAATAATGTGAATAGACAAAATCCAAGTAAACAAGCACATTAAAGAATTAACGTTTAATCACATTGACAATAATAAAAAGTCCATTTTCTAATTATTATCACTACATACTTTAGCCTTTTAATATTAAACGTGGCAATATCGATTGTTTTCGACTGCATTCCTTTCACGGCTTCAGATAAACTTGCCAAACTATATCTGAGTAGACGGATGATAGAGGTTCTAATTAAGAATGAATGAAGTGTTTGTTAATGGGTGTAGGTACATACAAATTTTAACATTATAACCAGTAACAACTAAAGAAGTGTCACCAGCAAAAAGAGATACTAATTTCGCATTTAAATTTTGAGGCATATCATTGACAAAGAGCAAAGAAGCAGTGGTCCTAAGACCGAACCTTGAGGTACACCGGTATTAATGGGCTTTTTTGCTGATTAAGCATTTTCAATTCTTATAGATATCTGTCGGTGACTGAGATAATCACTCATCCAGTCTAAAAATATATCTCTAAATTAATAATGTAAATAGTTATGCTATTGGTCACCCATGTAAATGAGACAGAATTATTGGATAATAAAGATTTATATTAGGTGATCCCAGTTGCCAAAGAACAAAGTACCTAGGAGTGCATTTTGATCAAAGGCTTTCATGGAATACTCACCTTCAGAAAATCACACAGAAAGCTGGCATTACCCTCGGTAGATGCAGAAGAATGAATGGAAAGAACTACAGACTTACCGCAAAAATAAACCCGATATCTATACACAAGGGTTGTTATATCAATGATAGCCTATGGATCAGTAATGTGGTGGACAAAGACACTGCAAGAGGGAGCTGTCAAGGTATTGAATAGAACATAAAAGCTTGCTTGCCTGTGTATTACGGCAGTCTTAAAAACCACTCCTACATCTGCAATGGAGGTCTTGCTGAATATGCCTCCACTGCACATTTTTATACAAGGCGAAGCCAGATCTGTAACGAACAGACTACTGCAAAGTCAACAACACGTAAGCCAAACGTATGCCATGCAGGGAAGACTGGAAGAAAGGTGTAACCATACAGGGTGAGGCAGCCTGGTATACGGACGGCTCCAAGACATAAGTAGGTGTGGGAGCCGGAATTGTGGGGCTGAAACAAAGGATAGCTATTCCAATAGTAAAGCTCGGATTATAGGCAAAATGCATTTTTTGCCTATTTTGTCTATTCTAGATGATTTTTGTATATTTTGCCTTTTTTCGTAAATTCCGCCTTTTGTGCCTTTTTTATACTTTTATGCTACCCTACTGATGATGTTATTCATATTCGGTACTTCATTTTATTACTAAACCTTTCTGTAATAAAATTTTGAGCTAGTAATAATCCGAAATCAAAACAGGAATAGCAATTTTAAATTAATCGTTAGCACAACTACCTTATTAGAAAGACATGAGATAAATGTATGTGCGTCAGTTTAATTAATAGATAATTTACAGTCTAAAATTAAATCGGCACGTGGAAGTAATTAATGGTCAATTAATTACTAAAAAAATGAAATTTGTTTTTGACAAGAATGAAGGTTTCTCCTTTTAATGTGATGTTGCTAAAGTTCTCAATGGGACATTTTCCAAAGAATTACAAATTGGGCCAGATTCATTATACTCTCTTGAATATGCTCCAATTACATCTGTCGATGTAGAGCGTTCATTTTCTATGTACAAATTAATTTTAAGTGAAAGGAGACAGTTTTAAAACAGAAAATATAGAGAAGCACTTAGTTGTAGCGATTAATGATAACATTTTAAGTGGTTACAATGTTTATTATCAATTAACAATTGTTTAGTTATGTTGTGCAAATATATTTGTGTTAAGTTAATGTTAAGTTTATTCACTTTGTATACTAAAATAAATTCTTAATAACTTATTATTGATAATAAGGGAATTAAAAGCATTTGCCTATATGTTAAGATTTCTGCCTTTTCCAATAAAAATCTTTGCCTATACAAGCGCTGTAATGTTTTTTGTTAAACGTTTATAAGATTTGAATATAAACTCACTTGTTGTGAATTAAGGACATTTTATTAAAATTTTTATGCTGATTACAATTACGGTGTTACAAACAAATCAGTCGGCCAAAGAAGTTTTTCATACATAGCTGCCAAACTGTATAATTTTTTGCCACAAATGTACAAATCATATATTTTTTCACTAAATAATATAAACCTCTTTAAGAAAAGGATTAAACGTTTTATAATTGGTTTGGATATATATGAAGGGAATAAGTTGATTGAGGGGTGAGCTCTGTACATTTCCCCTACAACCCATTGGTTTTGGTTCTCTTTTTTAGTTTTGTTCGTACTCTGTATATTTTTGCTATAAAGAAACTCAAATTTTTGGATAAACTCTCAAATAGTGTACTACAAGATATCGTTTAAATAAACAAAAGAGTCAGCTCCCGTCACTTGAATATAAAACATATAACTAAGATATCTATTAAAAAATTTTTTTCTTTTAACAAACCCTCGCATATTGTATGAATCATTGTACTCCGATTCTTGATCCATTTGTTTATATATAAAAAAACTTGTATTATTCTAACACAAACAAGTATTTGAAATACTTTTGTGTCCTTTTTCATGTTTATTTGTATATTTTGTATTTTTTGTATTTTGGTGTTACTACATTGTAAACTTTTTCCTTTCTTTCGCAAATAAACGTTATTATTATTATTATTTTGTTTGACAGTTGTTTTTTTCTTTTCGTCAGGTCAGAAATCTACAAAAAAACGCAATGTTGCGCGATTGAGCACATTATCCGGGAAAGTCCAAGATATTTGAATAAGTACTTAACAAGCGCCTTCTTCAGTTTTTGTTGCCTATAAATCCGAGCTTTACCAATAAGTCTATCTAAGGACGTCACAACTTTCCAAGCGGAAGTGACGGCGAAATTAAAAGGCAGAAAAGGACATACCGACCAGCAGCCACTTTTACAGACAGCTAAGCTGCACTGAAAACAATTGGTTTCATTGAGGAGAATTCTAAGCTAGCATGGGATTGCAGAGGAGCCTTAAACACACTTCCAGACTACTGCGAGGTCATGGTAGTCTGGGTACCAGGGATAAAGCGGACATGCAAGGCTCATGAACGCCATTCGTTGGACCGGAACCCACCTGCGGCGTCGCAAAGTCGACAATAAATATGGCTTCAGTGGAAGTGGGTGAAAATCTAATAGGTGTTTCTAGAAATAGACATATGAACTTCGGGATATTTGTATGTGATCTATTCTAATTTCTTTCAAATTGTTTTCAATACTTTAATGTGATTGTGAGTAAAAAGATCATTTAATTACAATGTGTGTACAAAATTAATTTTCTTAAGATCCAAATTTTCAATATTATTTTCATTACTTTCGGTAGACAGCTCGAGTTTGTGATAGGTGTATACGCAAAATAATTGTCAATATTTTTTAAGAGCTTGAGGATATTTTAATTGTGTATCAAATTTAATAAATTTCATGTATCCTCAGTCATTATTCATATTTAGTGGTAATTTAACAGCTTTAGAGGTTTTTTCCGGTACATCAAGTTGATATCTATTTTTATAAAAAATTTCGAGTTGGCTTTTCCTTCAATGTCATAAAATATTGGAATTTGCGTTGAGTTGTGATGCGCATAATTCTAAAAGTAAATTATCACCTACAAATTGATTAATGTATTTTTCACCAGTTTTAAAAAGGTAGAATTTGTAGTTTCCTTTGACCTTAAAAATGTCGGAAAGAGGAATTTCCATGACTTCATTATGAAAACTGATACTATGAGCTACTTGAATACTATAATTTTTAGGCTAAACACTGTTTACACTGCCTCTATACCAACACTAACACTTTGAACCAAGTTTCAGTACAGCCAACGGTTCCAGAATTCCCAATACAACTAAAATATTTGTTGAAAGATGTTATATCTATGAAATTTATAAGCCAAATTGCAATCAATTACACTTCTGTATATATTAGAAAATTTGGTTTTAATTCGGAAATAAAAATTAAATTTGTAAGTTTATATTAATTACGTTATTTCTTGGTCTTTCATATCCACGTGAAATTTTAAATCTGTGGTATCACAGTTGTACGTTTCAGTTGCACTTTTCATTTTGTGGGGGACCGTGAGAGTTTTTAACAGGTTTAAATATGTTATTTTCTTGTTCTTTGTAAAGAATCATAATCGTGGAAGGAATCAAGTGTTTTGAATACATAAATCTATTTTTAATATTCAACGTACAGATTTCGTATGGTTCGTATGGTGAGTTTTTACATAATAATTATTGTTATACCAAAAAATAAACCAAAGTGACTTGAACGATAAAGTACCTATACGTCGAAAAAGCTCATAAATCGAAATTTCAAGAATACACTAGAACTGTAAATTGTAACATCGTATGTAACTCAGTTCTCAAGATACGATAACAATAATATTGATGATATTGATGAAGATAGTTGAACATTTCTTGAAATTATCGATTCAAATACAATTGTTTTCCTGTTTTGTATATTAATATATGTTGTTTTTTTGTTGGCACGCCGATTGAACTATTGAGTGCAAATGTATAATACACTAGGCTTGTTCAAAACGACTAGGTGCATTGTAATACTAGCGAAATAATTATAATGCAATCTAGATAAATAAATTAGTATTATGCCGTCATCAGTATTGTTTTCATTGGTCACGTTAGTACAATTTTAATTGTAAATGATGGTATTATTTATTTTTCAGCTAGCCACAGCACTCTGTAATTCATGAGATCTTTCATTATTATGTATACTATACCAAAGTACCACCCATAGATAACCAACTGATTGATAGGCATCTGACCGTGGAGCTCCCTACGACGAATTAATTTTGACGGGTGGCGTCACCTTGAGAGTCCCAACAGTACTTTTAACACTTTTTACATGGTTGTGAACTTCGCTAACAGCTGAAAAAGCAGATTCCTGTAATTTTACAGCTTTTGGCGGCATATTCAAATTTACTGTAATTTTACTATTACTGAAATATGGCATTTATGGTCCATTTTTTGATATTCCATTTAAAATAACTGAACATTTGACTGATATTACAATAATAACAATCAAATAGTCTTGTTAAATTAAATGAAATGTCAAAAAATGGACCATAAAATGCCGGATGTGGGAAAAATAAAGCAATAATCATCAAGTTTATATATTTTATCTAATATAGGACAGTTCACAATAAATAAAACGTTATTTTACATCTTTTAATGACAAACAGAAAGATCAATAAATAAAGTAATATGAGTAAACTGACAAATGTACCCATTTCAAAAATATTTATATGAAGAATAACATTTTTTCATACAAATCAAAAAATAGTTTTATCTATCAGCAACCGTTTCAGTGGGCAGATGTATATTAAAAAAAAAGATGAAACACATCCATTCCTACAGTTTGCAGATGTTTTCTAATAACACAGCTAACTAAAATGTGCACACTATTTAAAAAACTTAGTTTACAAGATTATGACTATCATTACCAATATATTATTTATTATGTAGCTACATTTGGATATTTTTAATTATATAGCTCAAACACACATATGATTGTGAACATTTACATATTTCTTTCTCCAAACTGCTTACTTTTGAAAAATGCTTGTACCTCTCATCGGGAAATCCTTTTTTGCCCCTCTTAAAGGTAGAACCTCCATAATTGCATCATCTGTAGACAATTTATTCATTTACTCATATATTACTATGAAATATGTAATTAAGTTTGTTTTTGCTGAGAATTAAACAAACCAAATAGTATAACAAAAGGATCATACAGACAGAAGATATTTTATTTTATACAGACCATTATCTGATAGTGATGGTTTAATTTACTCTCATCCATTCTCCTCAAACCGCTTGCTTGTGGATGGAATGGCTACAACATAAAAATTAGGTGTTTACTTTTTCTCAGGTACACTGTATATTGTATGAATGTTAAAATTATAGCATAATAAGTTGTATAAAACTCACCATTAATTAATTTCCTTGTATAAATTTTGGTTGGTGTTTACGCACCTTCCCAACTGGCGAATAATTTGATATGCAGATACTTTGTAAAAGTAAAATGTTTTAAACTCTATAAAATAAATACCTTTAATTTTCTCAGGAGTTGTTAGGTTAGGTTGGCATAGGAAGTATCTGTAAACTAAAATTAACTACAACTAACGGCGTTACAGTTCTCATTACATCCGCAATTTTAGTACTGTTGGGACTCGCTAGGTGGCAGTACCCTCGCGCGTTCAGAGTGCCCATACCCTGGTACCACCTAGTGAAGCGTTATTTAAGTTGTTTACATATCATCTAAATGTTTCAACAACGGTTACAATTCGACTATCACAATGACAGTTGTATTATAATACGACGGGTTTCATCTAGGCGGATTTCAAAATAATCTCGCGAAGGTGCATTTTAACAATAAGACTAACAAGCAGCAGAGTATTATGATACGCAAAAATTTACCAATAATATGATATTCTTGATTATTTCGGCAGCAATACAATGCGATCGGATTGAAAAAGCAATAAGCATATTATAATATGATCAATTTTACAATATGTTCGCGACATATATGTTTTTTGGTTTGTAATGGAATCCTTTTATAATGCTAGATATAGGGTACAAAAGACACAAATCAAGGACAGTAAATGGAGATTCAAATAGAAAATATAAAGGTAGCAATCCGATTCTGGCTGCGTCTCACGCAGTTACAAAAGTTATGCACAACCATAATTTGTATAGTTTTTAATGATTTCCTCAAAATTTAACCTATTTATGTATGTATGTGTGATGGGGTCACATTCACTGAGACCTAAAAGATCTATTGTGTCCCTTACTTCTACCTTTTTCCTGGGGAATTTTAGGATATCTGCAGGCTTCAGATAAGATAAATGTCTATCCAATAATCTCGTAGGTGCTGTGCCCTAGGATTCTTCTATGCCACAGAATCTACATTCTTTTTCCTCCACTACTTGGAGCTTTTTCAGGTGCCCGTTCAGGCGGCAAAGTCCCGTTAGGATACCTGTTAAAACTCTTAGTGCAGTTTTTCTTTAACTTATGCATTCATTTAATCTCAAGAATTTTTGATTATCTAGGCCCTACTATATTTTTCCAATGGTCAGATCTTCTATTTTCTTCGGCTTAGCCTATTTTTTTTAATGGCTTTGGATAGCGTGATCCATTCATCCACGAATTTATTGTACTGTTTGTTACAATAGTCAGCATAGGAGGATAGGCATCGTCTTTATAGATATATTATAAAAGTATATTGTAAACACTGCATTGACAAAGCAAGTACTTTCCATTCACGGCCCCAATCAACTTGAATGATGGGTACTTAACCTATTTCTTCCAATATTACATTCCGGCCCCCAAAAGGGTCTTTCAGTCCCCCTCTTTGCTAGTCCATCTGCTATTTCATTTCCTTCTATTTCAGTGTGTCCTGGAATCCAGAGTAAGGTTACTATATTATTCTTGCCTAGTTCATTGAGTATTCCCATACCATTTTGGAACTGATTACACAAGAGCTCAGTGCTTGAATGGCTGCTTGACTATCCGACATTATGATAATCTTAAATTTAACCCATATAAAATTGGTTATTCCTTATTTTCAGTCAATTGCAGTTTCTTTGATAAACCAAAAGAAGTTTTTAGCTATACTGTGAAACTATTGAATTTTCGAAAGGTTTATTGGTCAGTAAGGGAGTAACTAAATACCTATGTAGGTATTACTGGGAGTTAGTAACAATACTAGGAATTACTAAGGAATTAGCACCCATTGTTGAGGAATTATGAGGAAGGCATTAATGGGGAATATGGAGGCATTAATGGAGAATATGGAGGCATTACTGAGGAATTAGTAGGCATTACTGGGGAATTAGTGAGCATTACTAAGGAATTGGTAAGCATTAGTGGGCATTACTGAGGAATTAATAAGCCATAGTGGGTATTACTGAGGAATTAGTAAGCATTAGTGGGTATTACAGAGAATTTACGGCTATAGAAGGTTAAGTAATTGTGAGGATTAAGGTTAAATTATTAGGATTATTTAGCTAAATATTTTGTTGAAGGAAATTATGACGTTTTTCGATTGAACTATAGTCTTTAGCATCATTTCTTTTAAAATTGGGGCAAAATTATTTGCTAGGAGGTGGGGATGGTCTTTAAGGTGATATATTATTTATTGGCACCATGTCTTGAATTGGTCTAAAATTTTGTGAGTTTAAATAATTCGTTTTACAAGTATTATATATATATTTTTTTCTGTTATTAAAGACATCTTTTCCAAACTGTCTGGATTTCAAACGATTATTATTTTGTTACTAAATAATAAATGTTTTCAAAGATAATTTATTATAACTTTCCAATCTAATACATTTCTCTTGAACTGGAAGATTCGATTCATTAATTTTTGATGCAATTAAACTTCTACAATCTTGACATCGCATGCCAAAATTATAGGAGATTTAATTTTTCAGTGGTTGTGAAGCATCTTGAATGAGAAAATCGAGAATTCTTCGATATCCAAGAATTTATTTTGAGCATTTTTTAATATCGTCCATCCAGTTAATTCGGTACAAGAGCCTATTAAAATCAATGCCCCACATTTAAATATACCGATTATGTCGTTAAAATAGATGATCCATGGATATAAACCAGTGTGACATGATTTATGTTTTTAATCCGCTTGGCAATCTTACTAACAGCACCAATGTTAAGTTCACTCGCAAAAAGGTCGTTTTTAAGACAGATTCAAAAAACTAACAACAGCGGAACTTAGTTAACGTTACAAACAACAGATTGTAAATCTCAATAAGTGGTGGAAGGCTTTTTGATACAAAACATCGGCTATTTTACTGCAAGTTCATAAATCGAATTACTAATTTAAAACTGCGTAAATATTGAATCACATATCTATCGTTCCTAAGGATACATCTTTATACTAAAGAATGTTAGAGTGTTAATGGCAAAAGTTGAATTTTTTTTGGAAATCCCAATTGTAGATTAATCCTGGATTAAAGTTTGGAGCAAGTTAAATTTGTTTACAAATAACTTTGCACAAATCGTGGAAGAATCCAGTTAGATCCAGGGAGAGATTCTTTTTGTTTGGCTGCTAGAAACTTTTTATTGTAGTGATATTTTACGAATGTGGTCCAAAATAGCATCGCATTTTTTAAACGAGACTGCAATCATTCTTATTTGACCCAAGTTCGAAGCGAGAAACATTCACCCAATATAAGTTATAAAATAAACTCGTAAACCTCACGATGTCGGTCACTTAGGAAGTTTACAAGATGTCGTCAAGTGTAAATAGTGTTTGCGCAGTATCCCTCTATTTTATTTTTCGCTTTGGTAGATGAATGGTAAATGGAATTACCAGTTTTGTTACCGTAATGTTTACTGGTGTCTTAAAGGTCGTAAGTTTACTCCAGTTCAAACAGTTTATGAACCCATTCCAGAACTAAGTAATGAATATTTTGTGAGAATAAAAAACCCGAAATAAGAGATAGACTTAAAGATATCACACTTTTCTACTTTGTTTGACACTTTTTACAGTTGTACGTATGAAGGAGGGAGTGCGTAGAAGATTTATTGTTATTCTTTTAATTTCTGAAGAGAAGAGCACACCTAAAAAATCGCATCTGGTGAATTTCGGGCGTTTGCAGCATTGTCACGAAGAGATGATTGAATCATGAATAAATATGTTAAGTTTATGTTCAACAAGTATATAACCAAAAGTAAGTGGTGAAGTAAAAAAGGGCAATCACTAATGATGAGCTATTCTTCACAATGTAAATACTAGTTCCCGCACTTCGACTTAAACGCCAATTGGGTTGTCTAAAATGCCAAAGTAATGGGTACCTTGTCGGCGAAAGTAAATCGCTCCAAAAATCGGTCTGATTATGCAACAATGTTTTCCTCAACATAAACAATGGCAATAATATCAGAATCGACATACATTTTGTAGCAATGAAAATCTTTGGAATTAAAAATGCAATCATTACAAAGGAGCATATGCAGTTTTTAATTGAATCAACGAATGCAGATTTTTATCTGTGTGTGTAAAAGTATAAATACAATAACTCGCGAAACAAAAGTGCCACTGAAGGGTAATGTGAGTAGCTGAATGCCAGTCTAGTGATGTGCTATCTTTTAATAGATTACTGTAAAATTTTGAGTATGGCATCATTCACTTTTTTACATTTTTGTTGAAATGTAAGAGATTGTCTGATTTTAATGGCAGTTAAACACAAACTATATAAATGCTGCAGCTTGATTAAGTAGTCTACTAATAGATGGCAGTTGATGGAAGAAGCAATGTTGAATTTGAAGCTTCTGCTTTGGAAATCACTCAGTAAATCACTGAATTATCAATCTGCCCTAGATTTAAATAAAAACGAATAAAATCAATATCGATCGCATAAGTTACTACTAATTCACTTCATTTATTGACTGTATAATCTCATTCTTTTAGTGTAAAGATCAGAAAATGAATTTTTTTATTTCCCTTTTTATCTCTTTTTCGGTCTATTCAAACCTCGTTCTTGAACTTTGCTGTCGCTGCTAGAAATGCAAATATTTGGTTTCTCATTTAAACCTCCAAGGCGAAATACGTCTAAGCTGTAAAAAAATTTTCAGTATTTCAATTCCGAAGCATGCAGCGTAATATAATGGACAGCAGTACAAATCTTCATTTTGTGCAATCATATGAATAATAAAACGGAATATTATTGTTATATTTGCTCAAGCTGTTTAAGAAGTATATCTAAAAATTGTATCTCAAGAGTAGCATCAAAATAATATACCCGAACCGAAAACTGAATATGTGTCAGGATTTTTTAGAAAGGTATAACAAGAATATATTCGCAAACAGTCGATATAATAATTGATAGTAACTACACCATTGTTACTGGCTGCTATGTATAAATCCAAAGTTTTCAGACCAGTTAATTGAAACTAAGAACATAATATATCCCAGATTTGGTTCTATTCATTCATTTCAATTGTTTAATCTCTCCGGCTATCGCTCCCAACACTTCGCCGGTATATTTACACTCTTGGAAGTAATCCATCTTTTTCATTCTCGCTTGCTCCATAGAGCTCTTTTCAAAAGAAGCCAATGGTCACGTTACTTTATCCTCACAGAAAATGTTCATATGCAATAATTTAGTAATAAAGTAACAAAAACAACAAATAAATGAATTCAGTTACAAAATGTACCACTATTATACTGCCCCCATAGATGAGAACGCCCTATCTCCCAAAAACAAAATTTTACAGGAGAGCAGGATAACTGTTTTTTACATCTGCATCAAAGTTTTAATACTTATGAATGCTTTAGATGTGTACAAGTAGTTGTTTAAATATATAAAATATTGTATTCGTTTGATTTTTTTATTAAATGATTTCTTTTTCAGGAAAAAGGAGATAGGGCTTTTTAAGTTAAAGTTGTGAGCTTTCTGGATGCTAATGAAAAGGCCCTAACTCCCTGCAGAGGAGTTAGGGCTTTTCATCATCATATTCATCTGTTATAAATATTAATACTTTGCAATAATAAACTTGTTTTTTTCTGTAGTCAATAATGTAACTCAACACTTTGCTTAAGAACGTACACTTTATTTTTACAATATTAGTATTAAATTATATTTTACTCTTACACTTTACTTTTTTTACTTTAGCTTATACAAAATAATACAAAATAACACAACGAATTGGCTTAAAACTTACACTTTACATTTAGTATTAGGCCTTCATTATAACTCACTGTTACACTTGATTATTTTTTTTTCATTGGCTTATAATAAAATATACTTAACAACTTGTTTTTAAAGTGTTTTTTATTCGTCATTTGACAGTAAGTCTGGCTGGTCTGACTCTGGAAGACTTAACCAAAACCCCCGGCGGTTAGCAGGCATGAGTGGGCAAAGCTTCTCTACAATGTCTTTCTTTTTAGCTTTGTTGAAACCTCGCACTTTGTTTATTCTATCAGGCATTGGAAATTTTTTCACACACTTAGCTTGTAAGAAGTTTAACTCTTCGGAGGCTGGTTGGTCATAGTTTGTTGAGTACATGAGCGATGTTTTGCCCCGTTCAGCTGTTAATGTAACAATATCCTTGAGGTAGGGCATACTATCACCACGTGTTTTCAGCTTTTGTTTGGATGTGAAGTCCTTCCAAGCAAACAGATCATCAGCACTAATTTCTTTAACATCAACTTTTCCCGCATTTGCTTTTTTTACACAGTTAACAAAGTCTTGGAAATCGCACACTTTTCCACTATGTTTCATACTTAGCTCAACTTGGTGGTGGAACGAGTCGGCTGCCATAAAAGTATGGCCTGGTTCAAAGTAAAAAATGTCAACTTTGTTAATTGAAATGTCGATGCAATAGTTCAGAAGGTACACAAAAAAGGTAAAAAGAGTCCAATTTTTATTCTGACTAGAACAATTGTCGAGCCAAATACAAATGTGATTGACATCTCTAAAATGGCAAAAGAAGGAGAAGAATGCATTTATGATATCTTCCTTTTTCCTTCCACTTACTGCCTCGTGCCATAATACTGCTAGAGGCCTATGCTTTGATTTTATGCCGACAGGTACAAAGCTTTCATTGAAAGCCACCATTCGTCTGGTGAAAATTACTTCCTTAAAAGTGTCCATCCTAGGGAGCATAATAACTTTTTGTAGATCAGCACAAAAAAACAAGCTATCTTCAGCAGAAGACTGCAGATTTGCATGTTCTTTATATAAATGTCTGGACTTTTCTGCCCGCTCAATATAGCTTTTCCAATAGATACAAGTCTCACAGTCTGGTGACAAATTTTCTTGGTTATGGTTGCTGTCATGTTCCTTGAACTTGTAGCACATGCCACATTCTTCGTGGCCCAGCTTAGTGAACGATATATTTAACTCGTTAATAACCTTCCTGTAAAGATCATAAGAACAATCGCAAGATGTCTCACTTTTTACAAAATCATTGTACATTCTTTGAATCGTCACATCACTTGGGAGGTAACGGCGATTTGGTGCGTGCTCCCTTCGGTAATGAGCTACACTTGGGTTATAGCTTTCAATATGCGTAGTGATAATGTTTCTATCAAATTTTGTACGGTTAGGGTGTTTTCCTCTTTTGTCAGTTGAACATGACGCCATTCCAGTCATTATACTTTTGTCAATGGTTGTCAAAGAGTCGTAAACAACGGAGTTATTTTCTTTGGAAAACCCAAGCGTTGTAAGAAAGAACGTTTTGCACACTCTTATTCGTTCGCCTTCTGTGTCATTGAAAAAATAACGAAAAGAATTTTGTTTTTTTTCAGAATCAGAACGTCGCCTTTTTACTGGAAGTTTTGTGGCACATAATACAATAAAGTTCCGTCTTTCGGAAAAGTTTTTGTTCCAGAATTCGGTGTTACATTGGTTTCGCCAGTCTTCAGAAAACTTTGTGCTGCATTTGTATCGGCACTTGTTATCACAGGGATCACGTGTGGAATGATCGTCTTTTAACTTTTTAATTTGTTTTTGTGCTCGTTCGGTTGGATTGGTGCTTTTTTTCTTCCTTACTCTTTTAGTTCCTCTTTTTGTGACACCAAGATTTTCTCCTCCGTCTTCTTCTATTTCATTTACAATGTTGTTTGGATTTGTCCCACTGTTTGCGTTTTCAGTTCCATTCAATGGCGGGTCATGTTCAGTGTGAGCCAGCTCTTCAAAAGGTGCAGGTTCAGCCAGCTCAATTACCCCCTGGGAATTTTCAGCGTCATCAATAAAAAACTCCATTTGTAGTGTATTTTCAACTTCAGATTGCTCATCCAACAATGTGTTTTCAGGTAGACCTTCCAAGTTTGAAGGAACAACATTCTCAAGTGTTGTAAAAGTCATTGCAGGGCTACTTTCATCGATTATGTTTTTATTATTTGTAACTAGAGTATCAGTTGATTCAAAAAGAGCCAGCACTGATTGCTGTCTACCGTTATCAAAAAACAACCCGTCTTCACTAATAGCATGGTATAATTCTACTTCTTTTTGTTGTAGGCCTCCATCATTAAAGGTATTTTCCAGATCTTGATTGTTTAGAGGAAGGACTTGTAGTGTTGAAGTACTATCCCTTTCTTCATTAGTGTAGTTTTTCGAACAGAGAGGTGTGCTTGATTCAACAATGTTCAATTTTGATTGCTGCACGCCATTTACGAACAATCCGTCTTCTCTTCCGCCATTGTGTTGGGTTATGTTTGTTCCTTTTATAGAAACATTGTTTAGTTGTTGATTATCTTCAGACAGCATTGATAATATAAGCAATCCCCTTGATAAACTCTTCTTTGACATGTTTGTTTTATACATCGAACCTAAAAATAACACACTACTGTCAAAAGTTTTGTTAACGGTTAACTACCATAATGAGTTTTTGTAATACTCATTACATGTGCAGCACTTTATAACACATATTTTATAATTTTATAATACTATTTTGTGTAATAAATTATAAATTATTTTATACCAATACTTACATAGGAAAATACAGTGTATCATTACAAAGTGTGTTATTATAGGCTAAATAGTTTTGAATAGAACAGTGTTACTAACACAAAGTTTGTTGTTTTGAGGTTAAGCCATTTTGCAGTTCTAGGTCTAAAATCAACAAAAAATAAGTAAGTGGAGTATTACCTGAAGTGCTTTTTCAAAACAAGCAAAAGAAATATCTTCTTGTAACAGAGTAAAACCACACTACTGTATTATAATTACTTCGCTAATTGTAATAATAATTAGAAACTTCCTCTCTAAAAGCATACACAACCTACAATATTCACAGTGAAGCAATGTAATTTACTGTTGCTTGCTGCAGTACTACTGCTGAATATTGCAGTTTAAAACGTAAACAAAACTGGAGTTGTTGGTGTAGTAGCAAAACAGCTGGTCAGTCACATTGACTGGTATGATAGAAGAATGCCCTAACTCCACTCTCCTGTGCTAAGAAAAAAGGCCCCAGATCCTTGACTCTTTGGGTTGGTCCGGCTTACTTGATGAATAAAGGCCCTAAGTACAAATCCACATGTATTTAGGGTGTTCTTACTTATTAATTGCTACATAGGGCCATCTTATATCAAAAACAACAGCAAACTGGAGTTAGGGCCAAAATAAAATACACAATAACTAACCTCTGAATTGGATTTAGTGCCTTTTAATGTCATAAAAAGGTGTATTTTTCCACAAAGAATTGAAAACTGCAAAAAAAAGCACTAAAATAAATTTGGGAGTTAGGGCCTTTTAATTTATGGGGGCAGTATAGCTGTCGGAACCCGATATGATAAAACTAAATGTGTAAGTAAACGTAAATAACAATTTTGCGAAAAAAAATTAATTGTAGTAAAATACCATATTTCCTGAAAATTAATGACCACCACATGGTGCCGACTTAATTGGATATACAGTGTTAATCATCGTCTTCTTATGTTGATAGAATAAAGACAAATGGATGAATAATGATAATCAATGTTTTTGATGTTCTCAGAAGATACAGATATACAACAGGAAATAGCAAAGTGTTGGTCTTAATGAAGAAAGAAATTAGATAGGTACATCTTTAAATCATTGATTGATTTGAGAAAGTCACTGGTGAACATCACACTCTTACTATCTAATTAGTGAAAAGAAAGTTTTTAAATTGCGCTACTACGCTTTAGGATGAACATCACAACATAATAATGCAATATATTATATTCAACTATTGTTGGTGAGCATGTTTTTGAACTGCGTAAATTTAATGCATGCTTCGAATAACGCGTCGGTTCTGATGTTGATCCTTGGAGAACATCAGAGGATAGGTTGAATATTCACCATTTATCAAGCGTCATTTCTAGCAGGTCGGGCGTATCAGGCCTGTCTCTGCCTACAAACACAGTTAAATGAAAAGAAGAATGTTTAAAAAACTTCATTTCAACTAAATTCTCATACTATTTCAACGGTTTGGAAACATAGTTCAGTTATGACATAAGTCTCATGGAACGGGATTTATAATGAACTAACTATACATTATATTGGATGATCATTATTTAAAACATTCAGAAAATAAATAAAACTTGCCTCAACTTTGAAATATAGACATCATATTTTGTCTTAGAAGTTTCCATATATGGACTTTAATCTTGTATTTTTAAATTATTGTTGCTATTGTATTCAATCCGTTTTTTATACTCTAACATTGTTTTATCCCTAACAACATATTTCCTAATTTCTTACGTGGTATCAGCCAACCGTGGTTTCATTGGCTTCGTAGCTCTAGTCTAGATGTTATAACTGGAGCGTATCGATCAGAAATATTATTTAAGCTATTGGCATGATATCCTTAGTGATACACACAAATTATTAGTATCTTTCTTGAAATATAGTTTATATGGCTTGAGTATAATTTATTTATGGTCCATTCTATATAACAGTTAATCCCTAGCTGTATCTTTTTTCAATTTATTTGCAATTCAACTCAGTAGTATTTAATTAAGAATGCAATATTAGGTTTAAATGCTCTTTGCTCCATTCGCATCCTCTCCAGTGACTGAAACATAGAATGCGAATATTTCATGGATGGTGTATACACTTAATTACACTGTCTGGATCTAGAAAATCCATGAGTGCAATTTGCATCCACTAAATCGCTATCCGCGTTAAATTGACTTTATTTCCTTTCCATGTAATCGAATGTTTGCAAAATATTATCAATCGTTCGAAAAAATCAATCAATATTTTTGAATATTATATCGGTGTATGCCAGTCATAGGTTTTTAATATAATTCCGGCATATTAATAAGTAATTCTTCTGGTAAAGTCGTCATAATGTGAAAAATCAAATTAAACTTATCATATTCTGGATATTCTTCAGAGGAACGGCTTTTGTAGATCAAAATAAACGAGTTCTACAATATATTTCCAGTGAATTATTACCAGTTAGCATCTTCAACTAATGATTGTCCATATTTATGGTTCAATTGAAAAACCACATCTTTGATGGCAATCTATAATGCCTTAACGAGGATCTTTCAGTTTGTTAATCCAAAAAAAAACTAATTGCTTTCGCGAATATAGAAGTTCTCTCGCAGGGTAGAGTACTGCTCTTCGAAGAAGAACGAAAAATTTCCAAAGAAGTTAAATATCTGGGAGTGACCCTTGATTCCAAACTGAATTGGAAGACACACCTGAAAAGTTACTATCTGAGCGACTAGGTTTTTCCTATAATGCAGAAGAGTTATGGGCAAAGCCTAGGGAATACGACCCGAGGTGGTTCACAGGCTTTACACAATTGTGATAAGACCAATGATCACATATGGGACCATAGTCTGGTGAAGGAACATAGAAGTATCCTCAGCAATGAATATAATAACAGCAATTCAAAGACAAGCCCTTATTAGCCTTCCCCCTTTGGAACTTTTTGTATGGGCGGAGGCCATGATGGCAGTTCTTAGGTTGAAATCAGGAGGCTTATGGTCCCCGAACAATGTTCCAGAAAAACACACTGATACAACTGGGACGATACTAAATGAACCCATATTTCCCATGAGTTTTGATAACATGACACCGGAGAACATATGCACTGAACGAGAGAACATCACCATCATCTAGGGAATAGGTGATGCATCAAGGCTATTCTGGAGAAATCATCTGGTACACCGATGGTTCCAAAATGAACCAAGGTACTGTGGCTATAGAGAAAATGCTCTTCAGCATTGGTCGATATATGTATGTGTTTCAAACGGAGGCGATTGATGCTATAGCCTGTATTGATAAAAACATCAGAAGAGAATACACCGAAGAAAAATTTTTAATATTCATTGACATTCAGGCTCTGCTTAAAGCTATCAGAAATTCAACAACTAGGTCTAGACTGGTGAAAAACTGAATCTTTTAATAAGCTGGCAACAGGCAACATAGTGTCTCTAATATGGGTGGCACATGAGGGGAATGCAGGTAATGAAATGGCGGACAAGTAAGCTAATGAAGGTTCTCAAGGAACCGTTTTGTAGAATCACAAAGGATTAGCTAAGATTGGAAATCGGTTACTGGCTAGATAATGAACACACTTCGAATAGAGGTTGGCACAAGGTCCCCTTCATACAAAGAGTCCACTGAACAAGGTAGACAAAGAACTCCCAGCCAGGCTGTTAAGACTGGGTGAAATACATTCGAAGAACAATTACCGACCTGGTCAGTGGACACTGCACCCTGCGAAAACATCTGCTTGGTCAAATTTAGTGAATCCATGTACAGAAAATGTGAACTATGTTATGAAATACCTACTCACATACTTTGCTTCTGTGATAAGTTACAAGGATTCACACGAAAGCACTTTGGAGAGGAAATAATACAACCATTACAACTACTCCAAATCTCCCCAGTCAAACTAGTGGCCTATATAAAAACTTCTGGAATGGAAGTAGAAAATAAGGGAAATGGTACAAAGAGTTCAAGTGGCATGGCTTAAAAATATCTTTTTTTTGTTGAAACTAAATTTTGAATTAAATTTGTTTCAACTGAAAAAGATTGGTTACATTTTATTCGTAATATTTTAAAGAATTGAAATTCCCTTCATATTTAAAAATCTCTTCTCGAAGCGAGTAGCACTGAAATATCTAAGGCAGGCATTTGCAAACTTGTTGGAATACCTACTAGTCGTCTTCTGACCTGGCATTGAAAAGCCAGGTGATCTGAAAATATAATTTATACTCCTACTGAATTTAATTGGAGTTGATACGTGTAGTTGAAAATTGATTTCATTTTTCTCACAATCGATAATCAACTTCAATTTATTAAGGTTAAGTTTATCTAGAGGCGGCGTGAGGCCTCGCAGACGAAAATAAATTTGAAAAAGTATGGAAAATCCAAAAGTACAGGCCACAAGGGTTTTCTTATAATAAATACTTTAGAATTAATTCTCAACTTAAAGATATTCCACTCTTCGGCGCATGGGATGAATGTGATTGAAATTATCGATATTTCTAATGTGAAAGAAATTTACCCAAATTATAGTTCAAAAAAAGTAAAAAACATGCTTTATAGGTAATCGAACTGAAAAGTAAAAAATAACTCTTAATTTAAATATAAAATGATTAACCCGATATCAATTGTTATAATTTCTTACTAACTCTATTCCGAAATGTAGGGTTACTAAATAAATGTAGTACAAAGCACCACACGCTTTTGCCACAATGACATGAATTTTCTCGTTGATAATTTCGGTTCGGTTACCTATAAAGCGTGATTTTTAGTTTTTTTTAAACTATAATTAATTTTATACTTTTTGGTTCGATTTACTATAAAGTGTGGTTTTTTTAGTTTTTTTCAAAGTCTATGACAGGTCAAAATTATGTTTTTTTTTCAAATGGAACACCCTATATTTTACTACTATATTGTATTGTACAAAGTTTGAATTAAATCTGTTCGTTTAAAGTGGGTCAAAATCGAGTCCAAAGGAATCGGTTACAAACATACATACATACATACAAGTGAAACTAATATAATTTATTTAGCTGATTGATTTTCCTTTTGTGATTTATATTTATAGATTCGCTTAGTATATAACAAATAAAAAAAAAATATAAGACCGCGTAGGTTCGAATTCGCGATATCCTGTTTACTAGACTGGCGCTTCAATCAACTAATCCACGGCGCCAGTTAGTGCATTTGCTCTAGTAGAACGTTACAAGTAAAACCTCATTAATTTTTTTAAACAATAAGTTCAAGATTTGATAACACTCTATATTGTATTGTCATCGTTCCTTGACGAGTGTGCAAAATTTCGAAATAATCTGTTCGTTAAAAGTGGGTCAAAATCGAGTCCAAAGGAGTCAGCTACAAACAAACAAACATACATACGAGTGAAACTAATATAAGCGTGTTAAAAAGGCTCATTAATTCAATACAAAACAACCTAATTACAAATTTAAAATCTATCGAAATAATTATTTATTCTCGGGGCGACTATCATTAGTGTCAACTTATTAGTTGGTGGACACGCCCTATTTTGTTAGGTAAGTTAACAGTAGATTGTTATTTTACCTAGTTTTTGGTATAAATTAATCGCCAAGGATATTATTACCTTACAATTTTACAGGCATACCTACACATAGTAAACTTCTCATATGTCACTATCATAAAACGCAGTTATTGGTTTTATGGTAGCATACCAAGCAACTTTTATTCCAAGAAAGTTATAAAAATGTAAGTCCTATGACAAATAAGTTAAAATGTTTCATTTTTTTCAGAACAGATCCGTTTTTGTCCCATTCGAAAATCTCTATTCGTTTAAGAGATATAGCCTGGATAAATTAGTCTGGGACACCGGGTATATCAATAGTCATGCAACACTCCAAAACCTCTCACGTCAGGTATTCCCAAACCAACAAACTATTCCATCTTTTTATTCTTGAAAGGAAAACAAGAAAATCCCCGAGGTGATTCAAATAGTGACCTATCTCGTGATTGACTTATATATGATTAGAAAAAAAGAGAAGATATGGGATTACAAATATTAAAGCTTAGGTATTATTAGGAAATTCAATAGAACCAATCAAACAATTGAAAATATACCACAAGATAACTCTTAACTCATTCCAAGAAAGTGTAAGAAAATTACTAGAGGATAAGAATATCAAGGTTAGGCCATCTCACACAATTATTGAGGGAAATGAAGATACTGATGAAACTGCCAAAAACATTCCTACCAATCCCGCGGTACCATTGATAATAATAGTCCAGACCATAAACATTTTTTTTAAAAAAAGACATAACCAACGAATGGCAGTTAAGATAAAATTTGAGCCCCCGTAATAAACTCGGCCAAATAATACCTGATGCATCTAGGATTCCTTCCTTACCTCACAATGGATCCGATCAAGTGAAGACAATTAGGCTTAAAATTGGACATAACAGCATAACTCACCAATACAATACATGATCTGTAAAGAAGCCTCTCCTCTGTGAAGCATATTATTACAGACTGTCCAAATCTTACTAATCTGCGATCTGCGTAGTTTGTGTGGTGTTCCTAGCTATATAAAGGCAACTAACAAATTAGTTAAACCCTACAATTTCTGAAATTAATCAATATTTATAATCACTAGACCTTATTTTATATCCTTAAATACTTTTATCATATGTATTACCCCAAATTGTCAAGCTGCCAATGACCCAAGTGGTTAACGCAGTATATGTATCTCCCTTTGATCAAAAATCGACGGGTCTCTACGTTTTTTTTTAAAACGTTGTCTGAGTTCCTTATAATTGCTGTTTCGTTTTCGTCCGGCCACGCTGTATATTGATCCGAGTTTAAATATAAGCTGACATATACTTAAGAGGTAATTGCTACTGGATACAATTTGTTTGAAGGTATTTTTATTATCCTCTTGCTTTTTTTATTCTAAAAAAATGCATATAAAAATGTCCTCTTCGCTCTTTCATAAATATCTGACATTGTTGATTTGGGTACTGCTAATAAAACATAATGCGAACGCTATTTCTAATAAAGTTTTTCCGAAAGCCTAACATTCATTTTTCATGTAGCGGTAAATATTTTATTCGTATGTATTTGCAGACAAAAATTCCTTTGGGGTATTATTTGAATAATTTCTCTAAAAAAAGGTACATCCATTTATTCACTTTATACGAAGTATTTTTATTAAATATAGAAATGTTAACCGTTTCACTTTGTAACTTTTAAAAAATATCTTTATTCTCAAAACTACACAAAAATTAAACTAACTTTGGAATTTATACAATAAAAATGATTTTATAAAACAAACTGTTGTTACAAAGATTTAATTGTAAAAAGCCTGAAAGCACATGTTGTTATTGAATTTATAACATTTAATTGTTGACTCAGCAGGTTGGTGCATTAAGGTTACAGTTAACAGAAGCAAACATGAGCCCCGGAAAATATGCCAACTAAAAGAAAGGTCATCGCAACGAGCCAATCAGGAGCTAATGTTAACGATTGTACATTAGTAATTGTTAACATAATCGAAATAATATGACAGTGTATCAGTGTTGTCAATGCGAGTATATTAATTATACGATTTTCACATGAAATTTGAAAATATAGACATTTAGGGCTGATGGTAGTTTTATTTTTAGTCCTTTTTATTAATATTTAGAGATAAATTTTTAGCAAGTTTGACTTTGTTTACATATCTCTTGACAGTGAACACTTATGGTATCGATATTTGGTTATCGATTTAAAATATCGATTGTTACTACAAAAATACAACTACAGCGACATGAACGCCCACCCAGGGCTCATGTTTACTTCTGCCGACTGTACATGTCTATACTCAATTTGGATAATATCCGTCACGCCCAAACACCGAAAACGATGATTAAGCGAAAAAAAAACGGCCGCAACGCGTTGTGGACGAAGCCGAAAAACCAAATACCGAAATTACATAATTTTTCGCTTTGTGTCCGTTCTTGTTGACCACGACGCGTCGTGTACAATGCTCAAACGGCCACGATGCGTTCTGGATGATTTAGAGAACTCATAAACCGGTCGCTCTTGTCCTTGCTTGTCAGTGTGTTTCCGACTGCCTCCGAGTGAAGTTATTTCTATGCTATTGAGCGAAGTCGCTTCTATTGTAGCTAAAAACCATAATACGAGAGAGGTGTTTAATGAAAAACTTATAAATATCGATAACAGCAATGATCGGAGTGATTCTTTTACGAACGAACGGTATAAAGAGATCGTCCGAGAAGTGAAAGAAGCGAACCGCTTGAAATATAGTAAAATGATTCCAGCTTGTATAAGTTGGGACCAAAGAGGGCGTGCTGGAAAGACTTTATAGTCGTAGTGAATTCAGCTTCGCCGATTCAAATTTTATAAACGCATCGGATGTTCCAAGTTGTTCATTAAATTTGAGAAAAGCTTCAGCTCTTTCGTCTGGATCAAAACAAGGGACAAACTATGCCATTGTAAGCGTGATTGTAATACAAAAAAAAGCAACTGCAGGACCAATGGGGTGTTGTGCAATTCTAAATTCCACAATAATAGTGCCTGCAAAACAAGTCAATTGCTTTATTACCTGCGAATCTGTTAACTATTATTGTAAATAAAGTTTCATGTAGAAATAAGCCTACAATAAAGATTTATTTCTGTTAATTTACTTAGGATATTAAAAGCATGGTCGGTTTATGAGCTGTCTAAATCATCCAGAAAGCGTCGTGGTCAATAAGAGCGGACACAACGCGAAAAATTATGTCATTTCGGTATTTGGTCGTTCGGCACCGTCCACAACGCGTTGCGGTCGTTTTTTCGCTCAGTGAGCGTTTTCGATGTTTGGGCGCAACATCTCGGCTGTTTTACTATCGCAATAGATTGGATGTTGCAATTGTGATAACGAACATCAAAATCATAAGAAAACTGAGCTGGAATTAAACTGTAGGCAAGTACATTTGAAAACAACTTTCTACTTTCACGTATTATAATAAACTAAATAAAAAAATGTACGATATATAGCTTCTTTTCCATCAATCGAGCTTGCACGAAATGATCAATTTGAATGATTCGAGGAGAGAACGATTTGGTGTTTGTATGTGTGTACGTGTATTCGTTCGTGTGTGCAGATGTCTGTTACACTCCATAGCTCCAGCACTATTCGTCCGATTTGCATGTAATTCGGAGGGTTTCTGGGTATTTGCTTTCTTTCAGAAGCCACGAGGTCAATAAGATCCAAAAATTTTCCAGAGGCGTACAATTCCTAAATATTCTTGCCCGCATTTAATTTTGTGAACCTGTTCAGTCAGTCAGTGTTTTCCTTAATTAGTGTTTATATTCCTTCGATATCTCACCCCTCTAAACAAACTTTTTGAAAAATACTCCAAACTTTTTGAAAAATACTCGTTAAAATCCTCAAGCCTCTGAATTTTTTTTGTACTTTTCTCGAACTTCTCTTCTATTATATTCCACGTACTTATATGTGGATCGTAAAATAAATTGCATACACAGAAAATAATAATATGTCAAAAATGATTGACTACTCATATATTGCATAGAAATGGTTCAAAATTGATATCCGTAAAAGTTCAAATCTTCAATCTGGGATATAATGAAAACGTTAAAAGTTGTCAAATTACTGAATTATTGATTATTAAACCCTGTTTACTGATTAAATTATTTGCAATACTTTTCTGTAAAAGTGTACGGGCTATCTGGCTGGCGGTAGTGGTTGCGTTCATTAGTGCGCATCTTACCTGTACAGGGGAAATATCACGAGCTCCGTAAATATGACAAATTAACTTTTCTTAGATCTTCAATGTCTCATCCAGCAATTCTTCATCATCTGTTATAATATTTTGACAAGCTGACTGATACTCTTCTGATTGCTCTAAAATGTTAACGTAGTAGGCCGGCGTCTGAGAAATATTAACATGATAGGTGGACATCACAAACGATTTTGACAGAACATTATTGTTTGGATAATCTCTGGGTTTTATAATACTTAGCTTTATTTATTTTTGTGAAATACAGAAAAAATAAAATGCCCAAAACATAATAATTACTCTAATAGAGGTATAAGATATATGATTGCTATTTACTGTTAGCAAAATTTCAATGGTCGTGCTGCGAGACCAGAATATTTGAGAAAATATCCAGACAGGCAACATCCTCACCATCATATATTTACAAATGTATTAAGGAATTTAAGCGAAAGTGGTTCATTTTGTTCCAATTTAAGAAATAACATGTCTGGGCAGTTGAAAATCCCAATGTTAAGAAGAAAGGCATTTCCAACATGAATTTACAATAAATGTATGGTGTTGGATCATTGGTAACTATCATTTGGGGCCATACGAGCTACCCCATAATTTGATTGGTGATAATTACTTACATTTCTTGCAAAATGACTTCATTGATATATTGAAGGAATCGCCCCTGAATTTGAGACAAAATAAGAATGTCATAAATACCGCGACGAACTTTGGCAAGAAGTAAATAGAGTAGCATTGCCTTTTGATCCAATGACGTTATTTAAGATGAGACGATCTCTTATGAAATGTATGGTTACATGCATCGAAGGAAATGGTGGACATATCGAATATTTACCTTAGACAATATTGAATTTATAATGTTATTTGTGTAGTTTGAATTTACTTAATATGTTTAATAAATAAAATGTATACCAATTAGGACTTCAGTTTAAGGTACCATACATATTTTTGATGTTAACTACTACTATACTCGAAGATAATTTAGTTAATCACTAAAATGTGATTATATTTGAAACCGTTAAGATTTGGGGATACTAACAAATGTATTTTTCTATAATAGTAACGATAATTCAAACAGTGAAAAAGTTTAGCGTACATTTGTGCCGCATTCGTGGCCTATGTTGCCTCATCTACAAAATACATAGAAATAGATACAAAACTATGATTCCTCATATCAAAAAACCTCCACCGTCAAATTTTTGTGCGTACACCTCAAAAAGCGTTGAAGTTATCGTAAAAAACAAAGATTTAGATTACAAGTTTAATACCTTGTATCTCTCTTCATATCAACATTTTATTAAACTTGATAGTTGGTTTAGATCGCAATTTTTTAAAGTGAAGATATACTGTACTTCTACGTACAATTATTTAAGGACCACTCTGTATAATGTAGACTCTGCAGCTTGAATAATAGTCTAGTTCCTATGACATGCAGTTCAAAGCTGATAAAGTAGGAAAAAACGGAATGTGCTGAGAATTGAATCTGGAGAGACTTGAAAATGAATTCGTGGATGGAGAGTCTGCTGAAGTTCTAATACTTTGATTGGATAATTTGAATGAGAGGTAGAATACAAGAAAAACCTATGGGACTTCGATGTAACAGTGGTTGAATAAACTGGATGGCCCATGACATTTTAGAGATAATGGAGTTAAAGGAACTGAAATAACAGGTCAAAGGAGACAACAGAGAAATCAGCTAATGTGTCAAAAAGGGCTGATATATGGAAGGACTACTGAAATGATTGTATAGTTCAGAGAAGTTGGGAAAAAATGTGATGAATAATCAAGATGTATTCAACGAATTTCAAAAATCTACAAATTAGGAGGATTGTTATTTCGAAGATATTTTGCACTATCCAACTAAGTAGAAGATAAACATATAAGAATTATCAAACAATTTAGTACATTTGGAGAAGGGCTAGTTTGGTTCCAGAAAGGATCAAGAATATCAAGATACAAGAGACAATAAAAGTGATCAGCACTGAGGATATTACTGAAGGGACGAATGAAGGAAAACATAATTACCGTGGCAGTCAGCTTTGTAGACTTAGGAGAGCATTCAATAACGTAACATGGAAGATATTATGTCGGATTATGCCAGAAAAAGGAATGTTAGGACACCAGGATTTCTTGTCAACCTGTGCAACAGGCTATCATCAGAGTAGGATGAGGTAACGGAAAAGTGAAAAGAAAATAGAGGAGAGTGCTGGGCAAGGATGTAGTTGATCTCCTTTGGATTCCAATTTTCACGTGAAAGGCTGATGAAGATAAAGAGAAATTTCATTTCAGGAATAGCAGTCTACAATTCACACAGATCAAGATCTAGAAGAAATCAAGTGGATCAAAAAGATATTCAGGGGCTTGAAATTATTTGGAAAAATATTAAAACATTATTGAGACAATACTTGTGAAGTACTGAACCTGAACATTGAATTGTCGAAGAAATATGTCTGTGAACCAAAGGAAGAAAATACGAATGGATGTATGTATGTATTTTGGGGTAACATTCACTGAGACCTAAAAGATCTATTGTGCCCCCTCACTTCTACTTAGTTTCTGAGGAGAGTCTTAGAGACTAGTAGCACCTTTAGTCGTATTTCCCGGAGGAATTTTAGGATATCTGTAGGCTACAAGTTAGGTAACTGTCCCTCTTCTATCCAGTAGTCTCCCAGGTACTGTGCTCTAGGATTCTGAATTGCTGTGCAGTTCGCAAGTATGTGGATAGAGGTTTCTTCTTCCATTCCTCAAAATCTACAATCTTCTTCCTCCACTATTTTGAGTTTTTTAAGATGCCCATTCAGGCGACAATGTCCCGTTAGGATTCTTGTTAAAACTCTTAGTGCAGTTTTACTTTGACTTATGCATTCATTTGATCTCAACAGGTTGTAGTCGCCCAGAAGAATCTTAGATTGCCTAAGCCCTACTAGATCTTTCCAATGGTCAGATCTTCTTTTTTCTTCGGCTTTACCTATTTCTCCCAATATTACATTGGTGCTGATTCCGCAAAAGTGTTCCGGCCCCCAAAAGGGTATTTCAGTCCCCCTCTTCGCTAGTTCATCTGCTATTTCGTTTCCTTCTATTCCAGTCTGTCCTGGAATCCACAGTAAGGTGACTATATTGTTCTCGCCTAGTTCGTTAAGTATGCCTAGGCATTCCCACACCATTTTGGAACTGATTACACAAGAACTCAGCGCTCTAATGGCTGCTTGACTATCAGACATTATGACAATCCTTTACCTTATATATCCTTTGTCAATATTGAACTGGGCACACCTTCTTATTGCGTGAATTTCCGCCTGAAAGATACTTGGGATTTTTGCCAAGCTTTCAGAGTGTTTGGTTCCTGGCCCGTACACTCCTATCCCAGTTCCTTCTATTGCTTTTGAGCCGTCTGTGTACCATTGAATGGCATTCTTTCCAAGTCTGGTAATAGTATTTGGATACGAATGGAACATATTATATTATCTTTTGTAACGATATATTTACTAATACACCGTTTGTAAGATACCAACAAAGGTTAAAAATGTTAAAGAATAAAAAAAGGTGGAATATACGAGTATGAAACATTTATCGTAGTTTGTAGGACCTGAGCATGAGCAAATACTTCTATTCTAGATAACATTCACTTTCTTACTACATTACATCAAAAAAATTTTTGCAGTGTATAGATATTCCACTATTTTTATTGAAGCAATTACGTTTATGGTGAAGGTAAGATCAAAGTAAGTAGCGGTTTGTGAAGTCAAACGGTAATTACCTTATACTTTTCTTAGATCTTTCTTCAATTATTGTTCTCCACATTTTTGAATTATTTCTGTATTAAAGAGGAACTGTTTGAATCAAAAACGTTTTTAAGATTCTTAAATAATTTTTAAAATACATTAAATGCAAATTCCCGCAAAAAGGGAATACATTCGCTTAATCTTGTTTTATGTTATTCAGCAGATTTAACTAAACTAAAAGCAGTTATTTTCCCATGGAGTCTAACTAACGAAAAGTTTCATTCCGCTCATCTACAACTTGGTATGTGAATTAAATGTTATGAATATCGAATGTAATAATAGTTTTAATTCCATAAATCTTTAAAGCAGTTCTAATAAGGAGATCATAAAAATGTCTGTATAATTGATTAAAAATAAATTTTAGACCATTTTCACGCAAACCTCAACCAAGTTTGACGAATACACGGGAGCAATTTCAGTGTTTGACTCTGTAGTAGTTTCATTTATAAAAGTAAATCAGTAGATTCCACAAAGTAAGGATCCAAACAGTAAATTACACCAATATCAATTGTTTATAGTTTACATAGAATAAAATATCTTTAGATTCCACTCGTGCTTTCATTCACTAACATTGACGACTATTGTGACTTAACTATAATAGTCAGTCATACAGCCTCCTAGACCACCCATTCTACTTGCTGATAATGTAGCTTTAGACGGTGTACACCTCGACCAAATTCATTTCAACTCTGAGATGCGCAAACAAAGAAGCGAGACATTACTATGACAGTGCCGCAGAATGAACGCATGTACACTCGGCGGAGAAAGTTTAGTTAGTTAAATAATTTCCTAAATAAAATCCTGAGAATTTGGCAATAAATTCCATTTTAGTTATTAACTGTGCCTCCAATGTCACACATTTAAAAACATTACGCACTATTTCACGACTTTGTGCACACAAAATCTTGTGTTTTAGCGACTTGAATTCTATATTAAAATTCCTACGCGGATTGTACCACTATGAGTTCAAATGGATCTTTACATTGCAACGTTTTGCCTAGGACTGGTAGCAGCCGACAGTATCGTACGCGTGATCTACGCTCATCCGAATCCCACAGTTGAAATGAATTTGGTCGAGTTGTAAGAAACTTCTGACCAGCTTACGTTACAAACAAACGACACACATACACACAAAGACATATTTCCTCTTTATGCCATAACTTTGTCAGAATGATATATTTCAATGAAAATTTTAAAACAATATAAGCTAATTTTATCTTTGGCATTTGATGGGAACAAATACTGATTAATTTCGTTGTGATTGAATAAATCACTGTAACTTGTTTCACTTCCTTAGTAGAGTAGAGACGATTGCCACTATAGCCTGTATATACAAGAAGATATACCGGACAAAAAATTAGAATATTCACTGACAGTCACTCTCTGCAGTCTAGATAATTGTCTAGACTGGTAAAAAACTGCAAGGAATCCCTTAACAATCAGGCAACAGACAACACAGTGTCTCTTATATGGGTGCCGGCACATAAGAGGATTGCAGGTAATGAAATAGCGGATCAGTTAGCTAAAGAGGGTTTTACAACCGTTTTGTGGAATCATAGAGGATTGGATAGGAGGAGGAATCGGGAACTGGCTGGATAAAGGAAACAATTTGCGTGGGGGATGACACAAGGTCACCTCTCCATACAAAGAGTTGACTGAACAAGGTAGTTAAGGAACTTTCAACCGAACTGTTCAAATTGGAATAGAGACATTTTAAGACAGTTACCCACCTGGTGACTGGACATTGCACCATAAGGAAGTATCTGCACAAAATGGACAAAATTAGTGAAACTATGTGCGGAACATGTGAACTTTATGATGAAACACTTACTCACATACTTTGCTCCTGTGAGACCCAGATGAAAGCACTTTGGAGAGGAAATGAGACTCCATCACAACTACTGAAATACTCCACAGTCAAATTAATAGCCTATATAGAAGACACGAACCTTCTGGAATGGAAGTAGATAAGTTGGGAAATGGTATAAATATTCAGTTCAAGTGACTGGGCTGTTGAGCACAACCCAAACAAATAAATGACTGAAAAGTCCCTTCAAATATACCTCTGAAAAAAGACTCTCCTCAATTTCCTCGCTAATATACCTTTTAAGGCTGCTCTGCCTTACTGTTGGTTTGGGTTTTAAAAAAAGTGTCGAAGTAAATACTCAAACTTTCGAGATAACGTTAACAACAGGTTGTTTTACAAATTTATCCATTCACCAATCATATCATATCAAAATAAGTTGGTGGAGAGCATAAAATTTGATTTCTACTGAATTATTTACGATGTCCCTGACAGGTACCGTTTACTTTACGGCAATTTTTCAACATTTGTTAATCCTTTAGTCTCTAATGTTGATTTATTCTCATTGAAAAAAAAATGACAAATAAAAATTGTTTTTATTCAGGTTATGAGCACTGCGAAAATTGAGATTAACTGGAAAGACAGAATTTTACTGATATTTTGACATGTCGATGAAAAGGACTTTAAAATATTGAATGAATGAACAAATGTATGGATGTATACTGAGGTGACATTTACTGAGACCTAAAAGATCTATTGTTTCCCCTTTCTTCTACTGAGAAAAATGTTAAAGTCTAGTAGTTCTCTTAGACTTATTTCCTGGAATAATTTAGGATATCCGCAGGTTTCAGTTTAGGTGAGTGTTCCTCCTCTATCCATTAGTCCCCTAGGTGTTATGCTCTAGGATTCTGTATTACTATGCATTCTGCAACGATATTAATGTACGAGGATATATTGAAAAATTTCAATGTCAAAATATTTTATTACACAACATATTCTCCTCTTAATTGGATACATTTATTACAGCGAACCTACAACGTCTCTAGACCTTTCAAAAAAAATGTTTCTTCTTGCTCTGCAAACCAGACCTCCACAGCTTTTATTACCTCCTCGTTGGAAAAAAATTTACGACCTTTTAAACTTTTTTTCAGTTGAGGAAAGAGATGATAGTCGAACGGAGCCAAATCTGGTGAATAAGGGGGGTGTTCTAGTAATTCAAACCCTAAATCACGAATTTTTTGCATGGCAACATGAGATTTGTGAGCAGGGGCGTTGTCCTGCAAAAACAAAACACCTTTGGGTAGCTTTCCGCGTCTTTTCTCTTTAATTTTTTCCCTTAGAGTGGTCAGTAATGTCGAATAGTAATCTCCAGTTATTGTTCTACCCTTATCCAAAAAATCAATCATGATTACTCCATGGCAATCCCAAAAAACTGAAGCAAGAACTTTTCCAACAGATTTTTGGACACGAAACTTCTTAGCTCTTGGAGAACCAGAGTGTCACCATTCCATCGATTGTTGCTTTGTTTCTGGATCGTAGAAATGTAACCAAGTCTCATCCATAGTAACAATTCGGTTTAAGAAGTCTACATCGTTTTCAAATCGAGCACAGATCGAACGCGATGCTTCTACCCTTGCACGCTTTTGGTCAACATTCAAACATTTGGGGATCCATTTTGCAGCAATTTTTCTCATGTCCAAATTGACGTGAACTATATGATGAACGCGTTCGTATGAAATATTCAGTGCTTCAGACATCCGTTTTAGCCCAATTCAACAGTCTGATAAAATCATGTCATGAACTGCATCGATATTTTCGGGGACTGACACAGAAACTGGCCTTCCCGATCGGTCATCATCTTCAATGGATTATTTTTTGACGTTTCTTAAAACCAATAAAATGCTTCTTTATTTGTCACTAGGGTAAGTTTCAACCAATTATGTCATTATTATAGTGGGAATGAATCTCTTGTGATTATTCTCGGGAATAATGACTGTGGCTTTTATTTCCTTAGCAAGTGTCAGATAGTTGTCAAAATAATTACCTAATTGTGTCAACGCGATATATAAAATGGGTGAAAATTATCGGTTTAGTACCTTTTCTGATGCAGAAATAACAAAAAAGATTCTAGAAACTACTTCGAAAAATACTCTAATAAGTAATCAGTCTATATGGAGACAATTTAAGACCTTCACCAAAGAAAGAAATTATATTCTGGATCAATGTACTACAACAGCTACTCTGGCATTGATTTTGTACTAATTTAAATTGTTAATTCTTTTAATACATTCACAATGTGTCAACGATATTTCTGTATATTGTAATAATTAATTAAATTAAATTTTTCAATAATTTTATGATAGTTTTATTGATCTTTTTTATTGTAAAAATTTGTGAATCAAAAAATAATCTAGTCAAATATAACTCGCGAGTTCCATAAATTAGAAAATAATTTGACAGATTTTGTTCAAACTTGTTGCCATTTGGAAATAGCCACTCGAGCCCTGCGGGCTCTCGTGACTATTGCCTGGCAACAAGTTTTCAAAAAATCTGTCAAATTATTTTCAATTTATTCTCACTCTCTTGTTATATTATTACTGAAAATTTACCTCTTTTGAAGCTTGCAGTCCAATTTTTCACGCCACATACGAAGGACATTGATCACCAAGGGTATTAAGCATATCTTCGTGAAACTGCTTACCGCCTAACCCTTTTAAATACAGGTACTTGATGATGGCTCGATACTCCAATTTTTCGATTTTCACAATTTTCTTTTAATTTATTGCGTAACTCTGGTTTACTTTTTTGACGTCAAACTTCACACTGACACTTCTAATAAGTTATTGTTCGTTGCTATGGTAACGCAATATTTTGTTTATGCATGGAACTGGTCGAGGCTAACTAGATATCAATACATCCTCGTATATTATTTTTTCCACTTCACATAATCTGTATTCTTGTTGCTAGTTTGAGCTTTTTGAGGTGCCCATTGAGGCGGCACACATGTAGTTTTCCAGGAGTCTTTGATTGTCTTAGTCACACCAAATTTTTCCAATAGTTGGATCTTCTATTATTTTCGTCGTTGAATATTTCTGTGAATATTACATTGGAGCTGATACCGCAAAAGGGTTACGGATCCCAAAAGAGTGTTTCAGACTCTTTCTTTGTCCCCTCTGCTATTTCATATCCTTATATTTCAGTGTGTCCTGGAGCCATCAGTAAAGTGACGATGCTGATCTCGCCTAGTTCATTAAGTTTTCCTAGGCATTCCAATTCAATTCAAGAACCGATTACAGCTTACTTGACTATCCTACATGATGATGATTCGTTACATTCTATATCTTTGATCCATATCGAACTGGGCAAACTTCCCTTGGGTTTTTTCGCAAGCTTTCAAAGTGTTTGGTTCCTGAGCCGTACACTTATATCCTAGTCCCATCTATTGCTTCAGAGCCATCTGTATACCAAGTTGAGGTGATAAATATACTACTTTTATGAAAATTGGATTTTTTGATTCTTTGAAAAAAAATTGGGATTTGAAGTCTGAGAAATTATTTGTAAATTTCTCAGTTTCCCTCAAATTGAGAATCATTTACTCCAGCAGTCTATTAGAAATATGATAAGTGACAAATGTCCATAATTTAAAATACATATTATACCTTTTGTTATATATTTTATCAAGAAAGTTTCAAGATTTTTTCACCATTCAGAAACTAGCTTCTAATTTAATCTCAAAAAAGAAGTGACTGAAAAAGGTAAAAACATTTACCGAAAGCTTTCACTAAAACTTTAAAGAGTGTACTCTGATAACTACTAGCTGCACTCCCCGATATTTAAAAATATTTATTTATATATATATATATATATACAGGGTGTACCAATCTTACGACAAACTTCGGTATATGGGTTATTTTAAGAGATATCAAAAAATGTTATCCACAAAAATAGTAGATGTCTTCAAAGTCCACATTTTAAAATTATATCGAACTATACAGAGTGCTGCATAACTCCGTTACAAACCAAACGTATGATTTTTTAAATGAGAACCCCTATATATTATACCGAATTCGAATTGCTCACATTTTTTGGAAGCTTTTGATATGCGGTTTTGAGACGTTATACAGAGCCCTTCAAAAGCTATTGGCACGTTTAGGTGAAAATCGTAGGTAAATCAACGCTCTGTAGCTTTTTGTACGTTGGAGAAAAAAAATTTATTTTGCCTAACAGAGTTTCGTAATATGATGCAATATCTCCGTATTCTGTTAAATTTAAATTATTTTCTCTTTTGTATACAGGGTGGATGAAAACTCGAACATGTCATTTTCTTTCTTTTTCCAATGGAAATCCTAAATAAAAATAAATTTTAATAAATAATTCATTCTAAACAAAACAAGCCACCAAAAGTATAATCCTAACTGTAATATTAAACCAAAGGTTCAAAGTGTTCACCGTTAACATCAATGCAATGCTGCAGTCAGTTCAAATGATTGACTAACATTTCTCAGCATATCAACGTTAACAGATCGAAATGCCACTCTGATTCTCTCTTTCATGTCCTCTCTAATAGTCGACATTTGTTTTTCATCTATAATTATTAAATAGCCTATTGGGAATTAGAAAAATTTCATTCGTTCATAAACAACATAATTGCACACTTTTTGGCACAACTGTAGTGTAGACTTATTTATGACGCCAAAAACTGCAATTATAGTGTTTATATGAACAGTTCAAATTCTATCAATTTACTATAATCAATTTAATAATTATAAATAAAAAACCATTGTTAACTCTCAATTTTAGAGCCCTATACGTTAACGAAGGGCGTAAAGAAAAAATTTTATATGAAGTACTATAATTATGTTTAGGCTCTCTATCATCTTCCAAGTTTTTGGTACGAAGTCCTGGTATACCATGTATAGTCTAGTCAACAAGTTGAAAATGGTGAAAAATACAGATACTGCGAATTCGGATTGCTCACATTTTGTTGAAGCTTTCGATATGAGGTTTTGCTACGTTATACAGAGACCTTCAAAAGCTATGGACACGTTTAGGTGAAAATCGTAGGTAAATCAACGCTGTGTAGCTCATTGTATGTTGGAGGAAAAAATTTTGTGTTGCACAGAGTTTCGTATTATGACGCAATATCCATTAAATTTTTAGTTTTAATTTTACACTGCTTCTTGATTGGAAAAAATACCGTTCAAGCGAAGCAATGTCTTGAAAAGTGTTATGTGGACTCCTCTCCATCAGAAACAAAAATAAAACGATGGTTTGCTGACTTCAAACGTGGTCGTAGAGACACCGATGATGCGGAACCCAGTGGACGTCCAAATGAGGCGGTAACACCAGAAAACATAAAAAAATCCAGAAAATCGTTTTGAATAATCGAAAAGTGAAGTTGCGTGAGTTAGCTGACATCGTAAAGATATCAAAATAATGTATTGGCTTTATATTGCATGAGCAATTGACTATGAGAAAGCTCTGTTCAAAGTGGGTGCCGCATTTGCTTACTGTTGACCAAAAACAAGAACGTGTTGATGCTTCTGAGCAGTGTTTGACCATGTTTAAGCGTAACAAACCGGAATTTTGGCGTCGATATGTGACAATGGATGGAACATTATATTTTAATTATTTTCTTTTTTGTATACAGGGTGGACGGAAACTTAAACCCGTCATTTTCTATCTTCTTTCAAATGGAACACCCTGTATTTTATAGCAAAAATAGAATCTTAGATTATGTAACTTTAATTTTTGTCAAGCATTCCCTATACCCAAAGTTTATAAAAACAGACTTATTTTGTAATATTTATTGTAAATTATAATTATTGACCTATTATGTAAAGCAATAAACGTTGAATGTAACAAAATATCCTAAATAATAATAAATTTTAATAAACAATTAATTCTAAACAAAACAAGTCACCAAAAGTATAATCCTAACTGTAATGTTGAACTAAATGTTTAAAGTGTTCACCGTTAACATCAATGCAATGCTGTAAGAGGGGGCCCAACTGATTCGCCAGCTCGGTCTCCCGATTTAACAAAAGTGTATTTCTTTTTTTGGGGTCTTATAAAAAATAAGGTTTATATAACTCCCTCGACTATTAGAGAGGACATGGAAGAGAGAATCAGAGTGGCATTTCGATCTGTTAACGTTGATATGCTGAGAAATGTTAGTCAATCATTTGAACTGACTGCAGCATTGCATTGATGTTAACGGTGAACACTTTGAACCTTTAGTTTAATATTACGGTTAGGATTATACTTTTGGTGGCTTGTTTTGTTTAGAATAAATTATTTATTAAAATTTATTTTTATTTAGGATTTCCATTGGAAAAAAAAAGAAAATGACATGTTCGAGTTTTCATCCACCCTGTATACAAAAGAGAAAATAATTAAAATTCAACAGAATACGGAGATATTGCATTATATCACGAAACTCTGTTAGGCAAAATAAATTTTTTTTCTCCAACGTACAAAAAGCTACAGAGCGTTGATTTACCTACGATTTTCACCTAAACGTGCCAATAGCTTTTGAAGGGCTCTGTATAACGTAGCAAAACCGCATATCAAAAGCTTCCAAAAATGTGAGCAATTCGAATTCGGTATAATATATAGGGGTTCTCATTTAAAAAATCATACGTTTGGTTTGTAACGGAGTTATGCAGCACTCTGTATAGTTCGATATAATTTTAAAGTATGGACTTTGAAGACATCTACTATTTTTGTGGATAACATTTTTTGATATCTCTTAAAATAACCCATATACCGAAGTTTGTCGTAAGATTGGTACACCCTGTATATATATATAAATAAATACTTTTAAATATCGGGGATTGATTGCTATTTCGAACTTTGACGAGTGAAGATCGTTCGAGTTACAGTGGATTGTTATAACTGTTTGTGGGAGAATAATTGCGTTTTAATAAACTGTCTTTGGAACATTTAAAACTAAAAGTGTAGTCTACTGGAAACTATCATCATCCTGTTTTCGCGAGTTGGTGCAATGGTGTTATCTTACATCTGAGTATAACTATTGAATTGGATTGTTTATTTTACTTATCATTAAGTTCAAGTTTTTTGTGCTCATTAGTATTTATAGATTTAATACACCTCTCGCTTTACGCCAATTTCTGCAGGCAACCAGTATTACTGCTATGATGTTTTGTTGTTTGACAGACACTGGGCAATAAACCACTAAAATGGATAATCCTGAGCCAGTTGCTTTTGACTACAAGAGCAACCCCGATAGTCAATGTACTTTAGCTGTACCAAAAACCACAATGTCATCAAATGATGGAAATAATATACCTACAACTTCCTATGCTGCTGCAGCCAAATCAAGACCTGAACCTATTTTTCCCAAAAAAGAACAAGCGATCATAATACATTCTCAGCCTAATCTCGTTCTCTTCGATTATGTGAAAGCAATTAGAAACATAGTTAACCCCAAAAATGTTTGTTTTGCATCCAAAATCTCAAACAATCGAGTGTGTATTTACCTATCAAAAACCGAGCTTGTAAACCAGCTCATATCAGAGCACCCTACTATATGTGTAAATAATATTGAATTGCCAATTAGAAGGTTAATATCCCCAGCTAGGAGAATATTGATATCCAACGTTTGCCCCACCATACCAAATGACGTCATAATGCAGGCATTGAAGGACTTTGGACTCCCAATGGTCTCTCCTATATCATTATTAAAAGCAGGTATCCCTGGAGATGAATATGCGCACATCATGAGCTTTAGGCGGCAAGTGTACGTTACTCCATCTTCTGACAACTACGAACTACAAACTTCAATCTTAATTTCGCACGATAATAATACATATAGGATATTTTTGTCCACAGAACGTATGGAGTGTTTTCTTTGTAAAGAGCCTGGACATACAGCAAATAAATGTCCAAACACATCAACAACGTCTTTACCACAAGCAAATCAATCTCCGTCACTGTTACCAACAACTCAAGCAGTTGATACACTTCCTGAACAAACCCAAACACCTATACCACTGCCAATGCCAATACCAGCTTACAAAAGACTACACTCATCAACAAATGAAACAAATTCTTTTGAAGATCAGGCTTCTAATATATCCGATATTGACGTAATGCCCCCTCCACAACACTCTGCCAATGGGGACAAACCTACATTAGCTAAAAAGAAACCTAGGATACAACCAACAAACGAATCGAATTTAACAGAGAATACGAAGACAATAATCCAGAGTCTCTGTAATACGAGTCCGGAAGACTATACGTTAAACGCTGATCAAATGATTGCATTCCTCGAGAATTCATTCGGCAGCAGCAACCCAATAACTGAAGCTCTGCATTTCACCAGTAATGTTCAAGATCTGTTAAGCGATATGCATAAGATATATCCTTTCTTAACCGAAAGAGTTGCTAAAGGCAGATTTACAAGATTAACCAAGAAAATTAAAAAATATTTAGCTGAAGACAACATCATAGTATCACAATCATCCACTGATGACGATTGCCTCTCAGACTCATCACATAAGTCCCAAACATCAACTTACTAATAACTCCATTTCCATTCAAACTAATTCAGTGGAATTGTGACGGATATTATCCGCGATATGAAAGAATCCAGCAACTGATTGCAGAAACAGAGGCAGATATCATATGTCTACAAGAGACAAACTTTAGGGATACTAACATAGGACAGCTTAAAAATTATGAAGGTTACCATTACATTAGAAAAGACTATCTGAGGGCCAGTGGCGGCACATCCATCTTTGTCTCTAAAGATTTATTCTCTACACATCACATACTAACTACTACCATTGAAGCAAGTGCAGTTTCCATCTGGTGCCCTAATAAAATTACTGTATGTAACATCTATATACCACCCAATTACGATCTATCCGAAGAAGAATTGTTTGACCTAATCCAACAACTTCCATCTCCTTTCCTTCTAGTAGGCGACTTTAATGCACACAATATCATGTGGGGCTCGGATAAAACATTTGGAAGAGGAAAAGTTGTTGAAAACGTTTTAAATTGCTCAAATGCATGCTTATTAAACACCGGTTCAAGTACACATTTCAACATATCTTCTGGTACTTTTTCCTCAATTGACCTTAGTTTTTCTGATCCCAAATCATCATCCTTACTTCACTGGCATGCACATGATAGTCTTTTTGATAGCAATCATTTCCCAATTATAATTTCTAATAACGAAAACGAGACAACTAGCTATATTCCTAAATGGCGAATAGTCCATGCGGATTGGAATGGTTTCTGTTCTTATCTTGAAAGACAACTTCCACTTCTTCCCCTTTCGGACGACATAAATGAATCTCTAAATCACCTTATCCATTGTATCACCTCTGCAGCTGAACTACATATAGGCAGAACTTCCACAAGTACTAAACGTAGGAGAGTACCATGGTGGAACAAGGATTGTGAGCAGGCAGTCCGTCAATGTAAGAAAGCGTTAAACAGGTACCGTAGAACTCGGAATAATGAAGATTACATTGAATTAAAAAAACTTAAAGCCAGAGCAAAATACGTCCTAAAAAAAACAAAAAGACTTCATGGAGAGAATATACTTCATCTCTAACAGCTAACACAACCTCAGCTCAAGTTTGGACAAAAGTAAGTCAAATGCAGGGTCGCAAAGCAAACTCAGGTATTTCAAGTATATACTACCAAAACAACGTAATCAGTGACACACAACGGATTGTTAATATACTAGCGGACGCGTTCGAACAAAAAACAAAGATACAATGCACTTCTACCATAACATCGGAAGCACTAATTGGAAATGTTTCATCAATAGCCACTGCCCAAGATACTGCTTTTATCAACACACCTTTTATCTTGGAGGAACTACTGACGGCACTCGCCTCGAGTAAAAATACTGCCTCTGGCCCCGACGACATTCCTTTCATATTTCTTAAGAAACTATCCATACCCTGTGCTACTATTTTACTAAAATTTTACAATAATATTTGGAATAACTACAACTTCCCTAAGCGGTGGCGTGAATCCCTCATCATACCAATCAAAAAGGATCACAACCAAACTCAAAGTCTCTCAAACTCATACAGACCAATATCACTCACATGCACAATGTGTAAATTAATGGAGAAGATGGTGAACAAAAGGCTTACATGGTTTCTAGAGAAAAATAAAGTCAATTCGCCAGCACAATCTGGATTCAGATCTTATCGGTCTACTTTAGACAATTTGGTACTTTTACAAACACACATTGCTGATGCTATGACTTGTAAACAAGATTTGTTGGCAGCCTTTTTTGATGTCGAGGGTGCCTTTGATACTGTTCAAAAATCTGTGATCCTTCAAAAGCTTGAAGAATATGGTCTAAGAGGAAATATATACTATTTTGTGCACAATTTCTTGGATGATAGAAGTTTCAAAGTGATATCAAATGGGAAAATATCTTCCACCCACATTCAGCATAATGGAGTTCCACAAGGCTCTATTATAAGCACAACTCTGTTTAATTTGGCAATTAACGATCTAGGTAAAAACATTAATCTTCCCGTAAAATATGCATTATATGCTGACGACCTCATACTTTTCTGTAGAGGAAAGAACATCGAAACAACATGTCGTTTAATGCAAGAATCTATTGATAATCTAAAAAACGTCGGATTTTCCTTTTCAACTAACAAAACTAAAATTATCAAATTTAGTAGAAAGCTGAGCAACCATAACCCAACTTTGATATACAATGGAGTACCATTGGTTGTTGCCACTCATCATAAAGTCCTAGGACTGATATTTGATTCAAGACTCACCTGGAACACACACATCCAAGAAACAAAAGGTAACTGCTTGAAAAATATTAGCATTTTGAAAACTCTGTCTCACTTCCAATGGGGTGCCGAAGAAGAAGTATTGCTTGCAGTCTACAGATCTATCATTCGCTCCAGAATAGACTATGGCAGCTTTATTTATATGTCCGCCTCCAAGTCGCAATTAAAAGCTCTTAATTCTGTCCATAATACGAGTCTTAGGATCTGCTTAGGTGCCTTCAGGTCAAGCCCAGCTGAAAGCTTGTATTGTGAAGCCAACGAACCTCCACTCTGGTTAAGACGACAACGCCTACTTCTCTCCTATTCAGCTAGTTTATCAGCCAATCCCCAAAACCCAGTATATCATCTGCTTATTCAACAAAACAATCTTATTCAACATGCTCAGCCTTCTAGAACTATTCAGTCTCTGCCTAACTTACTCATTCCTCTCCTTGATGGCTTCGATCTTTCCACAACTTCACCCTTCCTTATTTCTACACAGCCGCCATGGAACAAGAAACTACCGAATATAAATACCTCCCTTTGCTTTTTTAACAAGCACGAAACTCCTAATACTGTAATTATCCAATCGTTTTTAGAAATTCTTCATCGAAACCAGTTTCACAAAGTCCTTTACACTGATGCTTCTAAAAGTGACACTGGAGTAAGTAGTGCCGTTGTAACTTCTTGTGGCATCACACACCAAATCAAACTACCCAATATATGCAGCGTCTACACTGGAGAATTATATAGTATCGTATAGAATCAAAAAATCCAATTTTCATAAAAGTAGTATATTTATCACCTCAACTTGGTATACAGATGGCTCTGAAGCAGTAGATGGGACTAGGATATAAGTGTACGGCTCAGGAACCAAACACTTTGAAAGCTTGCGAAAAAACCCAAGGGAAGTTTGCCCAGTTCGATATGGATCAAAGATATAGAATGTAACGAATCATCATCATGTAGGATAGTCAAGCAAGCTGTAATCAGTTCTTGAATTGAATTGGATTCTGAGCAGTGTTTGAGTAGACCACAAACTACTAATGAACACAAAGAACGGATATGCATTGAGATTGCAAAAATAACTCAGGAACAGTTGGCTGCTCGTCTTGCGCCGGTTTACGAAATGATGAATGTATTTTTTTTATTTAAACCATCCTGTATATTTAGCAAAAAATTGAATGTTTAAAGGCTTATCATTGCTGACAAAGAGTAACTTTAAATCATTATATTATTAGTTATGCATAAAATAGAAGAAGTAATCAGTGGCCTCAAGAAACAAGAAAATATTTAAAACACTTACATTTGGAACCATTCACGGTGCAATCTCCATCCCAATACCACTTGGACTGTACCATTTTTATAATTAACCACCACCAAAAACCGAAGTCGACCATCTCCATTTACCGACCGGCGATTGCCACCACATTTATATCTGAGTCAAATGTATACATTACATAGTTCCCTATGATACTGACTCTAAGTCCACTACGTTAGAGCAATCTCGAGCCAGTACGTGTGTGTATATAGTAGCTCACCTATCTACAAAAATCTGTTGCATGTCATTCAAAACAGATTACATTTTAGAGTGTATAAATACACATCTCATGTTGTATTTTACTAAATTAAATAAGTCATACAATTCGATTAGTACAGGGAAGGTGATCGTAACCCGGCAGCCTTGTCCTTGTAGTTCGTGAAATCTTACCATATTATTACCCAAACATTCTTTTAAGTGTAAAAAATTAACAAGTTTCTACAAAATTCTAATTGGGAGAAGTGTGAGAATCAAAAATATTTTCGAGTTTAGAATTGCTAGAGAGAGGAACTTGCCTTAAAAATGAAATTGTTTAACTTCAATCCGGCGCAGTATCCAGATTTAGATTACTTATATTATAGTGAACACTATTGAAAATTACTTAAAGAAAAATGATTATTTTTAAACAATATAATTTTGAGTAGACCTAATTTAGAAAAAAACTTGTTAACCAAAGTACCTTAAGTTAGCGAGTAGTCCAAGTAATCTGAGCACAAAAAGTGTCTTTAGTGAAATATTAAAATTTTCAAAAGAAGTTAAGAGAGATTAAAAATATAAAATTAGTTTGCAATGTTTTTTAAACTACAAGTCTTTATTATTGTCCTCAAGGAAATTTCTGTGATCAATAACATTCTACTATAAATACAGGCATACAACGATTTGAAAATTTGTGTAACCACAAAAAATGTCTCATCTGATAAAAAATTAATTTTATGATAAACAGTAAAATGTAAAAAATTGGAAACACCCGATATAATAAATTGGTGTCACTTCTTCTGAGCTATCTGCGTTCTGGGAGCGTCTTCATATTTGATAATTTTGTAACGAAATTTTTAGTGAACGTGCTAAATTAAATAAATGTTTTAAATTTGGGAAAAAAATTGAGTTTCTCAAAATATTCCTGATTTAGTATCAACTTTTTAAGCAATTTTTTTTTATTTATTGATATATTTTTTATTTAAAAATATGCCAGACTAAATTATTGTTTTAGATTGGGGAAAAAATTTGAGGCGTCTCAAAATAATTTCTAAAGCGATTTTTCTTTTTATACTAGGTATAGTGTAAATAAAATTTATTTTTTATATTGTATTATTTTTGTTTTAATAACTTTCTATTTAAATTAAAAAATATTTAATTGTGTTATATGCTTGACCTATTGACACCCAGAACGTCGCACCAGAAATCCTTTGTTTTGCTCTTCCTAAATTATCCTTTCTGAGTTGTCTAGAACAATCGGTTTTATCCGAGTGTCTTAATATTTTAAAAATTATAATTGCACAATAAAAAGGTTAATATGCCTGACTAAATAAATGTCTTAAAAAACGTTATTAAAATATCTCTGAATCTGGTATCAGCTATAAAAAAAATTAAATTCTTGACCAATTTTTTATTTTATATTATAAAATTGATAAAATAAATTTTTTGTATTTGAATTGAAGAGAACAATTAAGGTTTGAATCGATTTTTTCTCTACTATTTTTTGTACTTTTTTCATTATTCTTGTTTTGATAACTTTCTAATTGAAATAAAAAATATTAAATTTTGATTATAACCTAAATGATTGAGCGATTTGCTCACAGAAGGCTGCAGCGCTGGAAAAACTTCACATAAAAAAGAAGGAACACAAACAAAATCCACATTGAAATATCCTCTTGCTGGGGTGTTTCCAGTATTCAATATATTTATAAAATTATTGAAAATGAAGCAGCCTATACGAAAAAATTGTAAATGGCGAGAACATTTCAGGAACACTTTTTACATAACAAAAATAAAAATTAAATTCATAAAATCTCAAGAATATTTAAATAGAAAAATGATATAAAAAAAATAATCAAAAACAGTCAGAAATCGAAGGAAAATGATTATTAATTGCTATTGATTGATTGATTGATTGGTTCAGTCAAAGGCTTAGAGTCCTCGGCACCTCAGCCTTCAGGCTTTTTGTACCCTAGGTCGTGCCGTTTATGTGAAGAGACCAGTAGCCATTATCAGGCTCAGCAGTCTTTTCACTAGGTCCTTCTTGGAGAAATCCTCCCTTGGATGTTCTAGTCCTAGGAGTCTATATCTCCAATGAGATAATGCTTCACAATCGAAGATAATGTGAGAGGCTGTTTCCTCCTCTTCCACGACAGATAGGTTCCTCCCTATATATGCCGATCGTATGCATGTGCTTCCTTAGGGTACAGTGACGGGTGAGTAGGCCCGACACTATCCTTATCTGGCCCTGCTATAAAAGTTCAATGTTCAAAAGAGAACATTTTCTAAAATCTAAACTATTATCATTTTTATTTTTGTTATTCGTCACAACATTCTCCTACCTTTAGACATATCGCATTTCTTGAGCTGACACGAGACCGGTAAAATCTGTAAAAAAAAAAAGAAAACGATAATCATTCAATATTGTTTGATTATAGACAGTAGAGAAAAATATTTAAAATATCCCAAAAATTATGAGCATTTAAGAAATTAATAAAAAAGAATAATTCAAGAGGAAGAAAATCTCAATAAAAAAGTTCCAACTTCCGGAACTTTTTCTCCATTATTTATAATTTCAATTCAACGCTGAAAATAGGTCTTCGCCCGTCATTTTGGGTATACTCGCACATTAAATAAATTTTTTAAGGTATTAATCGTTTATTCAAAAATTTTAAAAATAATGGTGTATTCTAAACACTTCGAGGAGTTCATTGCCGCTGGAAAACGTTCTTTTCCAAAAAGTTAGGTAATTGTTAATTAACAAAATGTTCTTGAACATCCTTGTTTGTTGTAAACTAAAAAAAAAGTTCAAATAATTGGCTTAAAAATGTTTCGCGTCGTGGAGCCCTTCCTATAATACATACCGAATAAGATCACGTCATAAAAGCTTAAATCATTTCAATACTTGTTCATAATAAGTAATACGAGTTAGCAAAAAACTGCGAATCAGTTATTGATTGTTAAAAAAAAATATTATTGACAATGTATTGGAATTTCTTGAGCTTTCATGACTTGATCTTATTAAGTATGTGTATAGGAAAGGTTCCACTAAGCGAGATATTTTGACGCCAATTATTTTAATTTTATTTTTAGTTCACAATAAAGTTGAATATTCGAAGAGTAGAATAAGCCAACAGTCTGCAGTGCTCCCGGTACTAGAACGGCTCCCCACAAAAAAAATACCTTAAAAAATATTTTATTTGACCTGTTTGCTTTTGTCAAGGCGCACCCATACCCAAAATGACGGGTTGATACCTGTTTGCAGCATTGATTCAAAATCATAAATAATGGATATAGAGTTCTGGGAGTCAGGACTTTTTTATTGGAAATTTTCTCCTTTTTAAGAATCTTTTTCTCAAATTTCTTAAATGTCAATACTTACTACGAGAAATGTTTTCATAATTATTGAACATAACATCATAATCACTGAACCAATATAAAAAATATATAAGTTTACTCCTGATGATGTAAATGTAATTTATTAAACCTGTCGAGTATTATATAGTTATATTTATGTTGTGCAATTTTTTATTTTTCGATTGTATTTAATGAAAAATATTATTTTCATCAACCACATTTATTTTCGATATTTAAGAAATCCCTTTCGAATTTATACAATTGTGTCTACATAAAACAAATTTCTGGTTGAAATGATCTAGCAAATTACGTTTTCAAATAAATGAAAGTCATACAATACACCTAATAAGTATCAAATATTAAAAATATATGTTTTTTAATAAAATAATCAAAAATTACCTGAATAACATCAAAAATATCTAATATTCACTACTTGGAACACTAACACACAATGAACAGCATTATTATTTGTTCTTTGTTAAAAATTCGTAAAGCAGTTTTTTCTAAAGGTAACAAAAAACACCGGTCGGAGTATAATTAGTCAGTCCATATATTCCATCGGTTATTTGTTTCATTAACGAATAATTTCAATTTTATACAGAGTCGGCTACGTTACATTCAAATTTAGGATTTAAATATACAATGTGAGTACAGGATTTTAATGAATTTCAATTTGTGTTTTATTATGTGAATGATGTTATGTTGTTTGTGTTAACATTCTTCTATGAAGTTTAATTTTTAGGTTTTGCAGTTTGTGTAGATCTTTTTGACTTTTTGTTACCATTTTTCAACAAATCACTTACAGTAATAATTTCTTAGAGCATTTCAGTTAGGATAGAGAGAGATGTATGAAACTTTAATAGACATAGATAAAAAATAAGTTCAATATAAATTCATTATTTTGTAAACCGTTTAACGGATAGTCCTGAAACCCGTCGACTCTTATTTTTGAATGGGCGCTTCGTCAGGATACTTTTTTATTTTTAACGTCATCTATGTGAGCGTAATAACGTCATCAATAACTTTTTTGAATAAAAAAGTTGGTCTTGCGATAAAACAATTGAAAGGTCTTTTAATTAAATATTCTTCACTTTTCAAGTATAACCATGTGAAGGGAAGGAGCGTAGTTTTTGCAGGTTTCGCCCTTAGGCATTTCTTCTTCACGATTTATCTACTGTTTTCAAAGCTTGTTACAATAGCAGGGATATATAATATTAGGGTGATATCCCTTTAAAAGGCAAGCAAGACAAGACCACATCATCCCTTCTTAGAGAAATCAGAATACCTGCCCAAGCAGCATTATTCTGACTTCCGACTTAATGATTACTTAAATCAACGTTGGTTTTGGGTATTATTTAGTTGTTTGCATCAACGTTCACCAACAACGTCAGTTCATAACTTAATCCGACGTTGGAACTTCGAAGTTGTAACATGTCTATCGACCTGTTTCGATTTTACGGAATAATTTCGATTTTACCGCTCGCCGTCATAGTAACCGCTTCCAATATAGTTCTGTGATCTAAATTTCTCCTACTCTCGTTGACAGTTAAGACAATTGATATATGATGTCAACGGTCGATTCCATAGGGTGGTTTCATCCCTTTCCGTTACCGACCCTTGAATAGCAAGGACGTATCTTTTTACCGTCTCTTATATTTAATTAAGTTTTCTCTTAAATTGCTTTGGTAAGCACAGCTGCCAGGTTACCCCTGCCAAGTTACACGCCAGGATACCGTTATATTACAAGATACCGTTACATTCCATTACCACTAGGATACCCCTAGGCATCCAGTTTCAATTTCAAGACATCTATACTTCAACTTCAAGACAGCTATACTTCAACTTCAAGACATCTATACTTCAACTTCAAGACATCTCTACTTCAACTTCAGGACATCTCTACTTCAACTTCAGGACATCTTTCACTTCATCTGTTTCGACAAGACCTCTCCATCAGCTTCAACTAAGCTAAGTACCTTCACGAAGTACAGGTTTCTCACTCTTTCCTTTTTGTTTTTTCCTCAAGGCAGAATAAAGTTAATATTTTAAATTTTTTTTTTAATTTATTATCTACCCGGCTGTAAGAGCTGTTGAAGCTGATGGAGAGGTCTTGTCGAAACAGATGGAGCGAAAGATGTCCTGAAGTTGAAGTAGAGATGTCTTGAAGTTGAAGTATAGATGTCTTGAAGTTGAAGTATAGCTGTCTTGAAGTTGGTTGTTGGAATATTTAGTCATTGGGCCGTCGAGCCAACTTCCAACAGACGTTGTATTCACATACCGTCATTTGAACGTTTACTAATCGTCTAACGAAAAGGAAAGTCGGAAGAGGTCGGTTGTTTTTTCCTCAAGGCAGAATAAAGTTAATATTTTAAATTTTTTTTAATTTCTTATCTACCCGGCTGTAAGAGCTGTAGGGGATCGTGTCCGGGTTCATGTAAGTTTGTAACTTTTTCATTTTTAACTTTCATTAAATTCTACAAGGTGTTTCTACCTTTCTCACCTTAGTTTCTTTTCTTAAATTTAAATTTATCCTTTTTCGTCGATGTCTAAAAAGGTAGTGGCGCCCTAAGCTTTTATAGTCTGTCAACCCTCTGGCATACCTAGTGTAACACTAACATGGAGTCGATCCACCCTTGAGAGAGTCTCTAGCCGGGATCTGTCTCTTGAGGAGAGAACAGTGTTACAAATTGGCGCCCCTTGTTTTTGTTGCACTGTGTGACAGTTGGGTTGAAACGGGTTATAGATTTTATTGCTTTTTTGAATTTTTTCATCTTTACCTTTGAGTTTTTTTAGCTTTTTTAAATTTTTTACCTTCAACTTTTTGCTAACTGTTAATGATTAATTTTTTTACCTTTTCACTTCTTTGATTAAATGTTTTAACGTCCCTGTACTTACATTTTACCTCGATTATCTGCCTTTGTAACACTGTTCTCTCCTCAAGAGACAGATCCCGGCTAGAGACTCTCTCAAGGGTGGATCGACTCCATGTTAGTGTTACACTAGGTATGCCTGAGGGTTGACAGACTATAAAAGCTTAGGGCGCCACTACCTTTTTAGACATCGACGAAAAAAGATAATTTGAATTTAAGAAAAGAAACTAAGGTGAGAAAGGTAGAAACACCTTGTAGATTTTATTGAAAGTTAAAAATGAAAAAGTTACAAACTTACATGAACCCGGACACGATCCCCTACAGCTTTTACAGCCGGGTAGATAAGAAATTAAAAAAAAATTTAAAATATTAACTTTATTCTGCCTTGAGGAAAAAACAAAAAGGAAAGAGTGAGAAACCTGTACTTCGTAAAGGTACTTAGCTTAGTTGAAGCTGATGGAGAGGTCTTGTCGAAACAGATGAAGCGAAGGATGTCCTGAAGTTGAAGTAGAGATGTCTTGAAGTTGAAGTAGAGATGTCTTGAAGTTGAAGTATAGATGTCTTGAAGTTGAAGTATAGATGTCTTGAAATTGACACTAGATGCCTAGGGGTATCCTAGTGGTAATGGAATGTAACGGTATCTTGTAATGTAACGGTATCTTGTAATATAACGGTATCCTGGCGGGGGTAACCTAGCAGCTGTGCTTACCTAGAAGTTCAGGTGGATTAGGGATATGTAGGAACTTGAATGTAATGGGGCACATAATGTTGGTTTAGCTTTTCAGGTAAAAAAGGAAGGCAGTTGTTTGAAATAATGGAATTTAAATTTACTGAAAGCTTTCCAACATATATGTCCCATTTAAAACAGTAAAAATTATCAGCCAAATTAAAAAAGTACTAATGACCTGAAAGAATTAATTATGGCAAAAAGTTATGAATAAACCATTTCTAAAAAATAAAATGTGAAGCCGGCACTGGCAGGTTTTTATGATAAAGGAATATTTGAAAAGGTTAAAATGCAAATGTTATCTATCTTTGAAAATAATTAGGTATTCTACAACACAGAATCTAGCAAATGTTTGCATTAAAAAAGGTAACTGTGATTTATGATAAAAGATTTAGTTTAAAAGTAATGTACAAGTATAAAAGAAATGTAGGTGACCACGTGGTATGTGTATATTTGTCTATCTCTGTAAAAAAAATAAGAAATGCACAAAAAATTATCTCAGCCACTACTTTAGGAAAAGCATAATAAATATAAATTATAATTTTGGACTTACCACAGCAATTTAAGAGAAAACTTAATCAAATTGAAGAGACGATGAAAAGATACGTCCTTGCTACTCAAGGGTCGGTAACGGAAAGGGATGAAACCACCCCACGGAATCGAGCGTTGACATCATATGTCAATTGTCTTAACGGTCAACGAGAGTAGGAGAAATTTAGATCACAAAACTATATTGGAAGTGGTTACTATGACGGCGAGCGGTAAAATCGAAATTATTTCGTAAAATCGAAACAGGTCGATAGACATGTTACAACTTCGAAGTTCCAACGTCGGATTAAGTTATGAACTGACGTTGTTGGTGAACGTTGATGCAAACAACTAAATAATACCCAAAACCAACGTTGATTTAAGTAATCATTAAGTCGGAAGTTACACCCCCTCTCCTCCGGGAAAAAAATGATTCGAAGAATTATTTTTTTTTTTAAGAAAATGGGGTCAATAAGACAAAGGAGGGGTGAAGTATCAATGCAAAATCTATGTATATTAGGTAAGAAAGGTAATTGTCAAAGGTAAAGGTAAGGTAGTTTTGTCATCTTGTGATTATCGTGTCGTTATGTCATCGGATATGGCAAAGCATACACTGAGAACGAAAGGTAACGATAGGGTGCGATAATTTCTCAGTGTATAAAAAACGATAAGGTAAGGTACGGTAGGGAGTGTTTTGATAAAACGCTGGGATCTCAGATACGCAGAGCGAAGAATTCCAGTAAATACCAAACAAATGTCTCCGTGGAGACACAAAAATAAACACGGGGAGTGATGTCAGCCTAAAATTGATACAGAATATAATTCCGTCGGAATTCTAATTATTTCATAAATCAGCGTAGTTTTCACCCAGCAAAGAGTAAATATTTGTCATAATGACGTCACCCGAGGTGAAATACTACTTAGCCTAGCAAAAATTATTTGGCAGGGCGACAACACTAGTATTCCACAAGGAACGGTTCTAGAATATCCGATAACGGTAGGTACTTCACAAATATCACAATACCTTAACTGGTTTGTAGAGTAGCCTGTGTCCAGAATTGTACACCAAGGAACCCAAGCCGTTTTTAACTCGAATAAATACTACCTTTAAAAAATGATCCATTTTTAGGTTAGAAGCGAGGATATTGTTAAGAGGTTATGATTTTAAAAAATTACTGGACTGGTCGTCTTTTCGTCGCTTTAAGCAAAGTACGCTAGGCTGGCCCTGCGGTAGTTGGAATACCAAAAAAGGTGTTCCTGTTTAAATAGGTAGTATTCTGGTATAGATTAGGTCGCTTAACAAAATCCACCATGTTGGCATGTAACTGATTTAGCCGCCATTGTTTGATTCACGATGAATTTATTTAAAAAAAAACATATTTTAATGAACTTTCAAAAGTTTTGAGACCAGCATTTGTGTTACTGGAGACTTTGTATACTATTTTTAAATATAAATGCAGCCATATCAAGAAAAATAATAAATGGCATAAATGTTTTTTTCGCTTTTTCCTAAAAATTTTTGAGGCCCGTTTGTTTTTTGCCGCAATATTGTCCGTGGTTTATCAAAAAATTGAACTTCCTTTAAGATTTTTATTTTGCTGGTAATAAAAATATGTATATACTGTTCATAATTTACATGACTCAAACTATGAATCAGATTGTTAGTTAAAAATACTTCCATCTTTGGTCGAGTTTCAAAGACTTCCACATTTCTTCCAAAATAAATTACTTAAATTATACTGTTTCTAGTGGGAAAGTCACAAATCCAATACCTACAACGAAGTTGGTTTGCGCAACGTTACTCAACGTTGGATTTGGTCGAATACATAAGACATTCAAAGTCAGTGCCGACGTCGTAACGACTCGAATTTCTATTCCCCATTTAGGTGCAAATTTGGGTCGTGACGTGGTCATTACAACGTTGGATGCCAACGTTGGGTTGTCTAGCCCAACGTTATATAACTATCTCGCAACGTCAAAATGCTGCTTGGGATGGGACATGCCACAAGATGGTATGATGGAGAAGTATAACTTTTCGAAGATATTCGATACTGAATATAGCAAACAAAGGGATGGTATCCACAAACCATTACCACATCTAGAAAAAATGCCCTTCAATGGTATACAGACGGCTCGAAAGTGATAGAAGGAACTGGGATAGGAGTGTACGGGCCAGGAGCCAAGCTTGGGAAAAACCCCAAAATTCACGCCATAGGAAAGTGTGCCCAATTCAATATTGATAGAGGATACAGAAAGCAAGGTATTATCATCATGTCGAATAGTCGAGCAACCATTAAAGCGGTAAGTGAGTGTATAATCAGTTCCAAAATGGAATGGGAATGCTTATGCAAACTCAATGATCGAGGAGAGCATAATATCGTTATCTCACTGTGGATTCCAGCACACTCTGGAATACAAGGAAATGTAATAGCAGATGAACTAGCAAAGAGGGCGACTGAAACAACTTGTTTTGCTGCTGTCAATCAGTATGTTTTACAGCCTTAATCCTAATAAATATTGAAATTTATAGGTCGCATGTTATCAAAAAATATGAATATATGCTTGAAGAAAGGATTCGTAATTGAATTCATATGTAATACAACTCGTGGGTTACTTAATTATTAAACTCAAACTAACATAAGTCGTATTAAAAACTTTATATGTTGGCAAAAATGCGCACTGTTGCCGCGATTAAAATGGTTTATCTGGTACAGTTGACGTCTTGACATTTTTAAGGTTATGTTGTGACAGTTTAATACTGATCATTCAATTTTTCGATTATTTCATTTCCTTGTTATAAAAAACTGAGTAAATTTTCACAAGCAGTGATGAGTTGTCAAAGTTAACGTATAAATGAAACATAATAACACTGCAATAGTTGATGTATTTACTATTCATCTATTCCTGACTATTTACAGCATGTATCCAACAAGTAAGTATCAGTTTAATATTTTACTCAATCAACTGTATTTATTGTATTCTGTTACACTATTCATAATACTTAGCAATTATATTTGCCCAATTTATTTACAGATAATCCATTTCACTTTAGAAATGTTACTGCTGCAATTGGAGGAAGAACAATTATTTAATGTAGAATGTTCCTAATCATAGTTTCCTAAAATACGACACACATCCACACAGTGGATTTCCAAGAAAAATAAAGCACGATATGAATTTGTTTTTATTAAAATGAATCTTGAATTTTTCAACTATTTCATACATATATGTATACATATATGTATACCTTTTTAGGCTCAATAGGTTTTAAAATAATAATTTCTTACTTAGTGCTGTACTTTTAACATACAAATAAAAGTTTTATACAGAAATAAGTTCAAGTTTGTTTATATACAGTAACTATCAAAAACTGAACCTAGCCTATAGCCAAATAAAAAGAAGAATATTTGATAACTTCATTTGACATTTACTAGATTCTCATACTATTTCAAGAGCTTGGCAACATAGTCCAGTTATGACAGAAGTCACGTGGGTTGATATTTATAAGTTACAAACTATACATCTGGGTGACTACAACCTGTTGAGAAAAAAACTAATACCCATATTTGCACTGCACAGCACTTCAGAATCCTAGGGCATAACACCTACGAGACTACTGCATAGAAAAGGGACACTCACCTCAACCAAAGCTTGTAGATATCCTAAAATTCCTCCGGGAATTGGGTCTAACGGAGCTACTAGTCTCTGAGACTTTCTTCAGGTACTAAGTAGAAGTGAGGGGGCACAATACTTCTTTTAAGTCTCAGTGAATGTCACCTCAACATCAATACATTCCCCATACAAGTATTATCATCCCATCTGCATTTACCCAGCTATGGGGTGGTTACTGTTTAGTTCTTCCAGGAAATCATCATGACGAGATCCCATGGCAGCGGTGATAATACCCTTTCTTTGGGCATCCCTACGTTATCAAAACCTCCAAATAAATGTACTGCTGATCGTATGAAGCATTTTTTTTATTCACCCAATAGCTATCATGGAGTGAAAGGTGCTCCATGTGTTATTTCTCAGTTCACTCGGGCAGCCTCTCTTTTCTGTAGGGTAGTCTTCCTGATTGATAGATGTATTGGCTGTTATCAATTGAATAATTGCATACCCATTTTATATTGTAATAGAATATAATTGATTTCGTCTGATTATTTATATATGTATAGTATAAATATCATTTCTTTAATTTTACTTTGGATTTTCTACTTTATTTTTTCCTATTTAACTAACTAATAGCTTTGTAAACATATTTTGTAAATAAAGAACATTCCCCTTTTATATTTTTCTTCAGCTGTCTCACACGAGTTCTAGGCAAACCTAATGAACTAGACGAGAACAATATTGCTTACTTTGGATTCCAGGACACACTGTAATAGAAGGAAAAGTAATAGCAGATAAAGTAGCAAAGAGGTGAACTACATGCCCTTTTGCAGGATCAGCTCCAATGTAACATTAAAAGAAATAGCCGGAAAAAAGCAAAGATCTGACAAAATATAGACAATCAAAGTTTCTTCTGGCTACAGCCTGTAAAGAACAAATAAAAGAAAACTGCACTGAAAGTCTTAACAGAATGTAGATTCTGTGGTATAGGTTTTGAAAAAACTTTGGAATTTGGATATGATTGTATAGCGCATGTACTAAACATTATTTCAATACTGTATCAATCATATCTCGTACATAATTAAAAAAATAATGTAATCCAGCAGAGAACATCTTTCTCAATTTTTTATATACTAAGACGCAGTCTTTCCTTTTTATCACATATAAGAGACCCTCAAGTCATACTTCACATGCCTATAAAAACAGTAATTAAGACTTTTTCTTTTAACAAACTGCTCGCAGTGATTACATTGTGGAGAGTGAATCGTCACCAACACACACACAAAGACTAATGGAGTCATTATTCAACCCCTTCTTCACTTTAACTTCTGAAAATATCTCAGCAGAGAAATATTTCAAATTATAAACCAGAATTCTCGTACCTAAACAACACTGAACAATTTAGGAAAAGACTTACACCAACATAGTTTTTACGTTGTACTAATTAGCCGCTTCAGGCTGACGTTTTCAAATAAAATTTATTAAATCGGGAGTCATTTATCAAACAAATTGTTTATTTTTTTGACTGTCTCAGGAATCCATGTTCACTTCTCGTGTGATACACAATAATTGCGTGATTGTCATTATCGAGTTGAATATAATTGAAATATAATTGATTGGAAACATAAGGGTTTCGGTTAAATCTCATCTAACGATTGGTCGCTTGTTATCTTTTAGTTAATTCTATTACACCAAACTATTGAAAACTCACTGACAATTTTCACCTAACGAACACTAACTTTATCGTTTTAACTAATCAAAACTAGTATCATGAAAGATGAAGTTTAGCTTATTGTAATTCAGAACGCGTTCCACAGAAAATGGAGTACCTTAATATTTCAAAACGGTGATGAATATCTAGAGATTCCTCCAAAAAATTATTGAAACATGATATTCACTTTTTTCAGCTTTGGACTTGTTTCGAGTTTTTTATTTTCCATTTTAATTAGCTCTTATTTCCTACACGCCCCTTAAAAGAGAAAACCTATCATCCAGTTTAAAAATTAAATTTAGTACTTAAAATTCTATTCAAATCTCATCATCCCAGACAAATATTCTTCATCAGGCGGAAGGGAATAAACCCCCTGGATGAAGCTTAGGACCTTTTTGTTTTGCATCTCAATTATTATTTTTACATCAATGCATTTATGCATGTTTTATTTTGAAAGTTTGTCTCGACATTGAATATTTTGTCGTGGAGATTATAATTTAATTATACAACTTCCAAATGCCATTTCTATATTTTATTTCTCTTTTCGGAAATTCATTTCGTTTTAAAAGATAATAACATTAAAAAAAGGACCGAATATGGAGGGAATCCAAAAAAAGTACCTAGGATTAACTAAAAGTCAGTTAGTCGAATGCCGTTATTTGAATATGTTCAAAATTAACAGATTAATAAGTCTATTGACAAAATCAAAAAAATATGGAAAATGAAAAGTTGGAAGAGAATATGAAAAAAATTATAAACAAAATGAAGCGTGGAAATAAAAAGCAAAAATAAGGTTAAACTTCGTTAATGTGTCAAGAATCCGAAATACTTGAGTAGTTGATATAAATTGAAATATTGTCAAACTACAATTTCAATTTTCAGTATTAGCAGAAGTTTGTTCAGACTCGTTCATCAGTTGAGTGAGATTATTTTCTATAGAATATTTAAAGTTTCCTGAAAGCAGACGTTGTTGAATTTAGCTTGCCAGTTTCTCAAAATTCTTGTTAGGATTGAGTTCGTATACATACACATAGATATAGATTTTTCCAAGTTCATTACTGTTCAGCTTAAGATTCTATCATTTGTGTTTAGAAATCTATTCGATCGAGACCAATGAATTTTAAGACGTTTTATCATGATTCTCGATTTCTTACAAACTGAATTTGATCTGCCAAGGAAAAATGGATCCAAATAATATTAGCTGTATTTTCCCAGCGCCGTACAGTTTGAAAATGCAAGGCTGGTAGTAGTAGAATGTCAAATGTATTAATGGAAAATTTTAAATGATCCTACAGATTTTTGAATTGTTTTTTGGGGTTATAAGATTTTAATTGAAAATAATAGTAACATTATTTCTTATTAAAATATTCAAACAAAAATTATAGTTCCACATTCTTAAATTCAATATTAATATCGGATGAATGAATACTAGTAAAATTTTGAAAAAGGCATCTAAATGCTCGTGATAAGTAAAATCGTCGTAGACATGGCACAGCATAGTTGGCCTTAAATAAAAAAAGTTAATGGAAACAGAATATTTTTAAGATCTGTAAAGTAGAAAATTAAATTCAAATACATTATTGATTACTTACCCCTGACTTACAATTGGAGTGAAAAACTCTCTGAAGAAAAACATCCGTGAATAACTGGAAGAATACCCCAACGAAACACAGATTGCATATCGTCACTGGAAAGGGAAAAGCTCTAAAACGACATATTGGTAATTTTTCAGGGGAGCGTTTAAACGTTAAAATTTTGAAAAGAAAATCATAACTAATTACCTATTGAATTATTATTAGCTTTAAATTGACTATCAGATATATTAATTTTTTTAGAAAATTGTTATAGGAATGATTGTCTCCAAAACCAAATAATTCAATGGATAATTAGCGCTTGAGTAAAATTGGAGTTTTACTGTCCTTAAATATTGAAAAGTAAAATGACTAATACGATAACAGTTTTATTAATATATAGCACAGACCCTTGACATATGATACAATTTTATTATCAGTGGGGTAAAACATCCTGGTGTTATAACTCTACAAGTAATCAGAGTAAAATGCCTAATAAAACCAACAAACAAATTTGAAACCAAAAATACCTAATAATGTAGGTATTATAAAATTTACCCTAATCAGAATTTCCTTCAACAAAATCAAGTGAAAGGCGTATTTAATAATAATTATTGCTTTTATTTTGTGAGTATCCAGAATAAAATAACATAATAAACATTACGAAATATTTGAGCTAACAATTTTATATGCCTAACTTTTGAAATAAGAACACAACTTATTCTGAATATTATGTCTAAACCTACAAATAGGTAGGTACAAACTTAATAAACTTGTCTCATGGAAACATCAGCCCACATGCTACTTACTGACTGGGAACATAATACTTTTCCATTACTGCCTAATTAAAACAAAGAACATAATTTCCCGCTGCTGATTGGTACCTACATATCAATTAACGTTCATAAACAAAATTAAGTTTTAATAATATCCATAATTCATACCATAATATTGTTATTTATAGTCTTTAATGTGAACTGAAATCATAGTAAATAGATCCAGTCATCGCTAATAAAACTTTGGGTTGATGAGACTAGTGAAAAAAACATTTATTAAATTCATCAATTTGTATGTTATCAAAGCTTTTTGCAAGATTTAGCTGCGTAAATTCATTTTATATAATACACAGATTTTTTTTTGTTTATTTACACTAGTATATCTTACCAATTGTATTTTGTTATCAATTGATGATTTTGATTCAATTTAAATCTTGTTTTCTACTTTTTAGAGTTTGTTAAGTATTATTTATAGGATATAAATGATATTGATATTATGAAGGTACATAATTAAGTTTCCGAGATTACAGGTGTCTCGCTCAATATTATAACCATGGGCTGAAAAGTCCCGGGCCTAACAACGGAAACATGTTTTTTGTTTAAAATTAGTTTTATTCATCAACATAATTTCTATCAAGATCCACGCAATGATTCCAGCGCCGCTCTAACATTTCAATACCACTTTTGTAGAAAGATTTATCTTTTTCCTCAAAATAGGCCTCAGTGTCAGCGATAACCTCTTCATTCGAGCGAAATTTCTTACGGGTGAGCAGTTTTTTTAGGTTTTGCACAGCCAGTAGTCACTGGGAGCCAAATCTGGCGAATGCGGTAGATGTGGGAGTAATTCGAAGTTCAATTCATGTAGTTTTGCCATTGTTTTGATTGACACGGTGCGTTATCTTGATGAAACAAAAAATTTTCTTTGCCATATACGGACGTTTCTTTGCAATTTCGGCCTTCAAACGCTCCAAAAACATTATATAATATTCACTGTTGATGGTATTTCCCTATTCAAGATAGTCGATGAATATTACACCACGTACATACCAAAATACCGATACCATAACTTTTCCAGCTGATTGTTGTGCTTTCGGGAGCTTTAGACGAGGTTCTCCAGTTAGTATCCACTCAGATGACGATCATTTTGATTCCGGAGTAAAGTGATGGATCCATGTTTCATCCATTGTCACATATCGACGCAAAAACGACGCGGTTTGTTACGTTTAAACATGGTCAAACACTGTTCAAAAGCATCAACAGTGAGCAAACGCGCCACTCACTTTGAACAGAGCTTTCTCGTAGCCATGCAATATAGATAGATAGATAGATAGATAGATAGATATTTATTCCACAAAATCACAATATAAATTACAAAGCATATAGAATGACTTTAGCCTAAGCGTTGAAAATAACAAAAAAAAGAGAAAAAAGTTTTTAGTTAAAATGTCTGTCATTTGGGGTAAGAAGTTCATTTTGATGCTTGTGAATTAATAAAGAAGTTTTGTAAATATAAGTGTTTGTCATGGTCATTATTCTATTTATTTATAAGGCCAACACGTTCTTTTGATATCTTTACGATGTCAGCTAACTCACGCAACTTCACTTTTCGATCATTCGAAACGATTTTGTGGATTTTTTTGATGTTTTCCGGTGTTACCGCCTCATTTGGACGTCCACTGCGTTCCGCATCATCGGTGCCTCTACGACCACGTTTAAAGTCAGGAAACCATCGTTTTATTGTTGTTTCTGATGGAGCGGAGTACCCATAATACTTTTCAAGCCATTGCTTCGCTTGAACGGTATTTTTTCCCATCAAAAAGCAGTGTAAAATTAAAACACGAAATTGTTTTAGATCCGTTCTATTGAAATAATTAAAAGTAGCGTCACTCTTAGCACAATAACTCACGAACTAATGAATAGAATATCATGAAATTTTGACAGCTGTCTTTTTAAGGTTAGTACTAACTGGAAAACAGGCGATTGCAATAAAACTAGCGCCATATATGTGTCAGGCCCGGGACTTTTCACTCCATGTAATATTTAGGGCACTTAATCACAATATGTTTGACACTTAACTATACTTGACACACAGTGCATATTGAAACTTCTTCTTTTTTCAACAGATATTGATGTGTAAATATCGTATGTCCTATCCTACGACGTGATAATAATACTAGGTGTTTAAGCATAATACTGAGGACCATGGAGAAATAGGTGGTCTTATTTGTTTAAACTTAGTTTTTATCGATTTCATAATTTTTGCCACAAATTTCTTATTGATTTTTCAAACTTAGCTTTGACATCACTGCGACTAGTAGGTTGTTTTTCTACTATTGTGGCATTATTAAGCTTCTTTGCTTGGTCGACTGTTTCATTACCTCTTATTTGTGTATGTGAGGGGACCCACAAAATACAATACACACATTGCAAGTTAGGTGAAATCTGAAACGATGAAGTTATACGTATCAATAATGCTATTGATGTGTTTGAAAAAGTCGACAATGAATGTTTTATTTGTGTTCTGCAAAGCAGACTGATTTCCTACAAAATTCAGCTTTCAAGGTAACTTTAACTCTTGGAGTTCTACACTAGATTATCTCAACACTTCATCATCGGAACTTTACTTTGTAATTAATCATTTTAGATCTCTTCATCTCGTTCATTCTGAAGTTGTGTCGGTTTTCTTCTTGGTCTAGATGAGACGTTTGATTCAACATTTTTGTTGCTTCGGCAGCTCCTTGTAAAATAATTTTAAATTATTCATGAAGTTATCAGTAAAATTATTCATCAAATAAACGCATATTTGAGTATTTTTTTTGAGATTTTGTTTAATTTCACCTGAATATTTTATATGTTTACATCAAATATTTCTTCTATAAGACAATATATTAACGGTTTTTTTCTAATTATATTATTTTATTTTAAATAAACACAATTATTTGATTCAAAAAAGTATGTAAATGTGTTGAAAATGTTAGAACAGAAAATTAAAGAACGTCATTGTTTCCACAAAAATATATTTATTCTGTTTCAAACTCGAATTCATTGACCTAATAAATCCATTTTGGTGAATTTGTACTGCTCATTAATACTGTCTCGTGGTAACAACGCTTTGCCGCTTATGATTTCAAATTTTCAATTAAAACTGAAGAACAACATATCCGATTTCCAGTTTCAATTAGGAACATCTAAATAAAAATTACTCTCATCAAATACAGAAATCTTCACAATTATTAACGAATTTACAAACTACATGCCTTTTGAATTTCAGAGGACAGTTGAAAGGTTTTGATAAAACATCAGGTTACAAATTTATGAGAATACTTCCGATTCCTAAAAAGTAACAAAGTAACAATCCAATAAAAAAATCGCAACAGTTTTTTTCGACGTCACCTAAAAACGTACACTAATCACAAAAGCTAAAAGCCAAAGATGCTGTCAAGGGGAAGTTATTGTTCCGCCTTTTCGTTGTATTTTCTTTATTTATTTTGATCCATCACATATCTTATTTAACAAAGGAAGGCTACAAGGTTTATGTATCAGATGTACAACTGGGGATGGTCGTGAGAGGTGAGACTAAGAATTTATCTACTTTGGAAATTATGGGCTTGAGTAGCTTGATGTATAGAAAGCGTAGGAGCGATGTCATTTTGTATGAGTTACGAAAGTGTGAAGAAGAGTGTACAATAAATATTTGTCCACGACCACTTAATAATAAGTCAATATTTTACCTCCTAACAAAAGGTATATGGTACCCATATATCTACTAGAGTGAATTATGGTTCATAGTTCACGCTTATGCATTTAAATAACATGCCATAACAACTCAACACTCACAAAATTTCGGTATATAGGTGACTAGAGATGGGGGTACAATATGAAATAAACTATTAAATCTGCGTTTTTTGTTTTTGAAATTTGTTTCTGAAATATATCGTATCGATAAAATATCGAAATTTTTAGTATTGATACTTTTTATAACGGTATTTTTTAATATTGATGTTTTTAAAACAATATATTTATAACGGTACGGTGTATCGATACTTTACACAGTATCGCCCATCTCTATATGTCACAATATTTGACGTTACTCCAGAAATTTATTAATTTTGACGTTAGAATTGTCAATAATACCAAATTATTACTTTCCGTTCTACACTCTCCTTATTTAATAAAGAAATCAAGGGTCGTGAACAAAGTATAGTATTCTACTCGAAATGTATGGCCATTATTCACTCGGGTGAAACATCACCCTGCGTGAATGGTGGCTATCGTAAATTGCTAGTTTAATAATATACTATACTCCTAGACTACGATTTTCTTGCAGCTTTATTTGCTCCTAATGTCATGAATTGAAGATCCCTTAATTATAATTCCTGAATGGGAAGTATTGAAATATGTTCTGCCTAGATAAGAACTATGGAAACATCTACAATTCTTAGGAGTGGCTGAAATTAGTGGAGAGTCCGTTTGAATATATTTTTACTTTCACTTACATCCGCGGAATATACTAAAAATACCGCCTGCCAATATTCATAGATCTTTAAGGTCTCAGTCAATGTAGTTTCAGAATTCGAATATCATAGATTTTAAGTTAGATTATATTCTGCGAACAAGAAAATATCTACTGAATGAAGTTCGGGGTCGATCTGGATATCTTGTAGCTAATAAAACACATGTTCTAGTAACAGCTCTGTTACTTTCACCATGTACCTATTAAAAGTAAATTTAGATAATCTTCATTGTTTAATTCCAAATGAGCCATTTTTATCACTGTACGATGCGATTGACTTCAAATAATGACAATTAATACTATTTAATTATGACAGGTGAATACACAGCCTTCTAAAACAAAAGAATAAATAACACGGCTTACGCCTACGTAATAATTATGCTGAAATAATTAATAATAATAATATTTTTAAATACATGTTAATATCTCAAAAACGCCTAAGATTGGGTTCTCAATCTATACCAATTATTATAGAAATCCTTTTAGTAGTCTCCAATATACAGTGCTTCTCAAAAGTCCCCTCCCCCCCTCTTTTCTTTTGAACGGTGATACTTGGACTGATGAAATTTGGATGGTGAAAATGATCTATTGTAAGCTTCTCTACTAGTGGTAACAGGTGACGTAATAGGCATCGGTAACGTCACCAGGCAACTAAAACCAATAATAGTAAATTGGTCCTTATGGCAAGTGACACCTCATTTGGAAGGTATTTAGAATACCTATTGAGTCATACTGTTTTTTTTGACTTCCGATGTTTTTGATAGTTAAAATGAATAAACACTATAATTTGAGTTTCGCTTTTAATTAATAAATATTTAAGAACAGGTTCTTATAATAATTGTTGAAAATGTGCTCTTTCCTGGCAGTAAAACATCCTATTATTAAACTCTTGTCGGACTCGATAAAATGTGTCAGGGGAAATTGCCCTACATTCATCAACAATTCGTTGTTTTAAAACGTCAATACTGTCAGGAGCTGTAGCGTAAACTTTAGATTTAAGGTATTCTCACAGAAAAAATCTGGTGTTAAGTCCGGTGACCGAGCTAGCCATTCTATTGGACTGCGTCGTCCAATCCATCTACCAGGATATTGCTCAACTAGATAACGACTTACTGCAAAGTAATAGTATGTATCTTGTTGGAACGTTATTTCCAAGCTACCAAATTCATCTGGATTGGCTTCCAGAATTTGAAGAATTAACGGTTCAATTGCGTTTTCTAACATCTTAAGATATACTTCACCGTTTACCAAAATACCTGCCCAGACATTTACTTATAATGGGAACTGTGTATGTTTTTCACGAAACATGTGAGGATTTATGTCACTTCAATTCCTCTCATTTTGAGTATTGACATTTCCATTAAGGAAGAAAGTACCTTCACCACTAAAACAAATTGTCCCTACATAGTCTGAATGTTGGAGAATTTTAGTGGACATATTTTCACAGAATTGTCGGGGTCGGTGTCGTCATCTGAAAGTTGATGCATCATTTTTTATTTGTATGGGAGAAATTTGTTTTTGGTCAACACCTTGTGTACTGTACTATGACTGACTACAGAGGTAGACGCTACTTGGGCTGTGGAAGAAGAACGGTTTACTACAATATCTGCAACTATATCAATTTGTTTATCAATACCAATACTTGAACGTCTCTTTAAACAATAATTAAACGTCTCTTTAAACAATAATTAAACTAAAACTTGCATGTAAAAACGTCAATTAAAAACCTTCAACTTTTTTGACAATTAACCCTAGGCGGACTTTTTAATCTTTATCAATTAATAGCGAATCTCAAATTCTAGTGTCCATTTATTTTAACCATAGAAAACATCGTGAATCCACAAAAAATGAGTATTATATTGAATAGGTATTTTAAATACCTTTCAAACGAGGTGTCACTTGACATTAGGTCCCATTTAATATTATTGGTTTCAGTTGCCTGGTTACCTCACCTGTTACCACTGGTAAAGAAGATTACAATAATTAATTTTCACCATCCAAATTTCATCAGTCTAAGTATCACCGTTCAAAAGAAAAGAGGGGGGCAGTGGTCTTTTGAGAAGCACTGTATAGATAGTGTAAGCTCGTCGTAAAACAGCCTATATAGTGAGGAAAAGTGAAACAGAAACACATAGAAATATCTTTCGGAATATTTTATGGATTGACAGACTCAATAATCGAAGAGGACGGGTCGAAACGATTAAAACTAGAAAATGTGGAAGCATTGTTTATCTTAGGACGATAATGAATAATGAAAGAAAATGAAAATTGTGATTAAGTGTAAGTGGACAGTGATTAAATGAGAAAGATGAGCAAGTGTATAAAGTAGTTGACGTCAGGGTATGTTTCAAGAAAAGAAAAACTCCATATTAATGTAAAACTGTATCAGTATATAACATAAGAAACGAAAAAATTCAATAATCAGAAAAAATTACAGTGCTATGTGGTTCTAGTATTTGAACATCGAGATTTTCAACTTTGTTAATTGGTTCTCCAAACAAGTATATATCATAATTAATTTCATTGTTCATAACTATTGGAGCATAGGCTAAGGGCAGACTTTTTGGACCAAAATATGACATTAGGACCAAATATACCTTAATAAAATATTTCAGTACAATCGCTATAAGCTTTTTTATTCTTGTGAATCGCTTAAAGTTCGCGATGCGTATGCTATGGGTCGATCTTTTCCGATAGGACATTCATATAACACTGATTTTGTGCAAAATAACGATATTGTAAGATTGGTTCGTTGTTGTTTTATTAGTAAATTTTTGCATATCTCGAAACAGTACAATTTTTGCCTCCTTCTTTAACCATTTGATTAGGGAATTTATTGTTTGGCCCCTCACGTGGAATCTACTCGTATTATTCTTACAAACAAAGTTTCATATCATCGAAATAATTATCAATGAGTATCGTAGAATTTTGATAATCTTTCCATTAAATAGTGGAACTGATTAGAAACAGTTAGTTTCATTTATAAGAGTAATTTGGTTAGGGGTTTCGTAATTTTGGCAAAATTTGGAATAAATCTGCCATAGTATCCCAGCAGACCGAAAAACTTTTTATCTATTCGGTAGTATCGAGGGGCAAGAACCAGAACGACGTAACAGAAAAAAATGCCAAAATGAGTTACTTCAAATTACATCAGAAATTTAGTAGCAGAACAACTTAACAGTAGGCTGGTGCCACGTGCTAACTCATGTTTGACGTAAATTTATTCGATTGTATTTTTTCAGAGCCAAAACAACGATTCAGTTTTTACGTTAAATACATTTAAAAAAATGTAATATAGTAAGATCTCATTTAACGTAACAAAGTGTTACGTTAAATTGAAAATTATCAACAAGTACGATTTAGAACCTATAATTGATGTGTCAGTATGATACGTTAGTTGTCCGCTAATTTTATTTTCGTTTTACAAGATACTAATATAAGAGACTACAGTGATACGTTATTTACGTTTTTCTGTTTTCTGGACTAATTCGCGCCGTTTGCTCTTTTTGTAATGCTCTATTGCATAGTATTGTTTGTGTTCACGTGCCGCAGTAAAGAAGTATGTGCGAGTTAGTGAAACACTGGAGAAATATAATGACTTATAATCTCTATGTGAAATGGGAATCATCCGCCCCCAATATCATACCTTTTATCAATCGCTGTAAGCAGGCAATGCGTCCATCATTAATGATTCGGATGAAGATTAATTAATAACTACTATTAACATTAGGTGTCTGAATATTGCAGTTTTTATAGGTAGCTCAGTATTATTATAAATAATGTATTTCATACAATTTGTTTTAAGTTAGAGAATGGCAAAGTTTTTGTTTTACTAGTAAGGTTACAATAATAATATTTTTTGTTGTTGTTGTTTTATCACTGTTATGTAGCGTTATATTAGAATATTTATTTTTATAGTTTTAAGGAATGATCGTATGTGTGAAAATTAATTTTCTAAATTAACGATATATATTGGGCAGCTTTCTTAAGATTTTCAGAGTCGTAAACATAAGGATCCTGCATGTACATACACACTTGGTTCACGTCAAATATTTGAAGTGCCCCAATATAACTCTGTAATTTAAAAAAAAAATTTTAATCTTAAGAAGTAACTTGCATTGTTTTATAACATTACTTTATAATAAATATTTTCTAAAAAAAAACGTTTTTTATTACAATAGGAATAGGTACAGGCTGATTCCTACATTGTAACTATTCATTAAGAGCCAAATTAACGTATCATTACATTTTTTCAGAAAAAAAATTATATTCCAAAAACCTTTATACCTTTATTTTTGTAAAAAGTATTGTCAAAAGTACAATAGTAGGGGAGTATAATATTGTATTTAGACTTAGAATCAATTTCGATAGTAACTCAAGACATCGTAGTAAACATGAATTATATAATATTTAGACATATTTTTGGCTCTCCTGAACATTTAACAAATTTCTGTTACGTCGTTCTGGTTCTTACCCCTCGATGGTTATCAGATAATTTTTAATAGCTACAATTTTATTTGGTTGTAAGTTACTTCTTTTCCTAGCAACTTCATTTTATCGACCCATATTTTGAAGATTGATTATCTGAAACATTGAAAAACATTTTTCAGGCGTTTTATGTGCTCTTGGTAAGCTCGTTTTGTATGCCACGAAAGATTTTGTCCATGACGCGCTAGAAGGTAGCAGGTGCACCTTTCAACCCAAATGGCATGCGTAAAAATTCTCAATGCCCGTTTTCTGTCGTTAATGCTGACATTTCCTTAATTTGCTTAATAGGTCGGTTATATAAGTAAGGAAAAGGGTATTTATCATCTACAGTTTTAGCGTTTAGTTGACATTAATCAATAACAACTCTCCACTTTTGATGGCCTGAAGCATTCATTTTCTTGGGAACTACCCAAATAAGCGATGACAAAGGTGAGCTGCACGGTCGAATGATATATGAGTTTAAAATTCTTTAAATTTGTTTTAGTACCTCATTTTTATTAATAAACGGATATCTATACTTTCTTGGGTATACAGGTTTTTCGTCATGGGTTGTTATAAAATGTTTATTCTTGAATGAGGTGTCCGTAAAATGGTTCTACTGTAAGAGGTTCTGAAAAGTATAGTATTAGTTGGTCAGTGCCACTATTAAGATAGTATTTCGGAAATGAAATGTGAGGTACTAGAATAGTATTATAAATCCAATGTAATATTGGAAAAACCAGAAAAAGCCGGACAAAAGAGAAGATCTGACTATTGGGAAGATCTAGTAGGGCTTAAGCCGGTCCCAGACACTACGTGTATTTGGAGAATAGGACAATATTTATCATTTGTACGAATGTTTGCTTGATCTCCCACATGGTGCCGTAGTATAACAAAGGTACACGTAGTTTACTTCGAACAACTACGGCATCTTTTACTTCGTGCTAGTTTCCGACCAGCGCCGGGAAAATGACGAAGGACGAATATTTGCCAAAGTTAACTTCCCACACGCTACGCGAATACGTCAGAATATCAAATGTTTGCCAAATACACGTAGTGTCTGGGACCGGCTTAAAGACAATCCAAGATACTTCTGGGTGACTACAGCCTGTTGGGGAAAAAATTAATTCTCATATTAAGACTGCACTAATATATTTACCATTTATACTATCAAATTAAACAACGAATTAATACAAAATAAGTACGAAATAGACAAAGTTTCAGCAAAATTTTTTTCGTCGAATGCGAAAACTGCAGTTTTAATCACTTTGGCAATATCGATGTCAATAACTGCACCAGTAGGTATATGTATATTTACAACACCTTTTACTTATCTCTAAATTGAACAAGATGTGCTTGATGCTATTTCTTCATTAAGAAATGTTAACTCTGAGGGTATTGATTGCCTCTCAACTAAACTTATTAAAAGTTTAAGTTCTGAGATTGTACCAATACTGGCTGATATAATTAACAATTCAATTGAAACAGGCAAGTTTCCAAACAATTTGAAAACAGGAATTGTCACGCATATTTATAAAAAAGGCTGTAAACTTGATATGAACAATTTATTACAGACCTACAAATGTACAAACTGTCATATGTAGAATGATAGAAAAATGCGTTTATGAACAAATTATCAACATTTATTATTGGATATGATATAATCAGTAATTCAGCTTCTCAGGAATTTGATACCGATGTCCCTCAAGGCCCTGTTATGGGTTATAAATTATTATAATTAAATTGTTCTTAGTTTGAGATAAAAAAAATTATAGCGATAGGTGTCTAAACTTTTCGGACAATACCACAGTATGTGTTGATGGTTTTATATGATTCCATATTGCGGTGGATCGATTGTGGTGCGACCAGCGGCACTTGTTGAAAGTAGGTATGAGGTAGAAAGCTAGGAAATCAGAAACTGTAATTAGTTCACAGCTATCTACATTTAAATCACTTAATAATGTCAATGTTGCCATGTTTCAATCATAAACTAAATATATTATATCATTGGTCCTGTAATTTGTGATATTAATTAAACTAAAAAATTTCATTTGCTCTAATATATTTAAAGAAATAGAAACAAAAGCGTCACGGATATCTATAATTAAACTGAATATAGTTCATACCTATAATAGCCTTTTTGGTGTGTGTCATTGATTGTTTATGTCCTTCTAACACATTACGTTGGAAGAAATAGAAATAAAGGGAGGTCTGTGATTAATCTTAATCAAAATATCACAATGGTGAACTGTTTAAACGTATTACAAACGTTAACCCTAATATTTGACTTACAAAAATTTGATTGGTTGATGTTTAGATTACGCGCAAGCACGACCTTTTAATCGGGCGAAATTACATGGTTCAATTTACGATGCAGACGTACCTTTCGTAGCGGCAATGTCCCACTGACAGTTCTCGTCAGGTTTGTACTTTGTTGTTTACGGTCAATTGTTATTTATTAAAAGTGAATATTAATCTTATTGTTAGCATTTTATTTATTTAGATAATACAAAAATATGCCTAGATATACGGAAAAAGAGCAGCATCTTATGTTGAAAGTTCTCATGTATTTTCAGTTAGAAAAATAAGCTTGTAAACCATTGATACCTTTAACTTCAGTGCCTCAAGTTAGTATTTTTTATATAACAATGAGTGAAATTAATATAAAATAAGTTAATCCTATGTATTTTATTGGGATTGCTAGAATATTTCATTTTTATCTATTATGTTTAAAGGTTGAAGTTATGAACATCAAATACATGGGGTCAGTAAAAACATCAATGAGACCGGGGCCGATGAGTTGCATCCCATTTGAGCAGGCCAAACTTTTGACCGCTGAATTGCATCCGTCCAACAGCTGAGTGGCAAATAAGAAATAAAATATCGACATACCCAAAACCCGGATATACGTCACAACCGATGACGCATACCAAGAATGCTTTTATATGAACTCTATATGTTTTCGTTTACGTTTTAAAATCCAAGAGGCTAGTGTGGTTAAAGCTTACTATAGTCGTAAAGAGGATAAACTACAAGTTTTATACAGGCAACGAAAGGCATATGAAGTTTTTGCATCTGTGGCGACCGTAGGATGTATAGCACTGCAGTGTGCGACTCTACGTTTTCAACTTTAACTGCAATCAATAGGCCTCAAAGGCTGTCAATGGGTCACGAGAGAATGTCTGGTATGGTATTTCTGACCTTGGCATTTTTAATAACATGGCGAATCGTAGAATTCAGCAGTTTTAATTATTTTTTATTATGTTAATTATTATAATAAATTTGCAGAAACAATATGATCTTAATGGTAACTTTGGTCGTATCTATTAACTCGCATGACCCCATCCAACCATTAATTATTACCTCACTCTAACTCAGACGTGGATCTCTACATCCAAATCTGGAAGTTCAACCATCTTGTTCGCTTGTTCTTTATCATTGAGGATTTAATAGTTCTTAGATCCATGTTCATGCTCTGTCACAGAAATTATTTGTCTACGAATAGCTATTGAATGTACATCACTGACCTGGAGGTCACCGGTATACATGATGCTTGATTTAGGAGCCCGTGCTTCGAGGGCAGATCAATTATGATACATTTTTTAATGCGCACTACCTGTAACTAATGCTGCCCTACCTCAAATAAGACTCTAGCTACAGCCCTGGTCGTCTGATTTTTCAACTTCTTATATTATATGCTATTGATACTACATAAGCTGCATTAGCCGACACTGTGAAAAAATTAATGAAAACAATAGAAATGATATCTAAAGAATTCATTAGGTACATGGTGTGAAAAAAATTCCTTAATTATCAATTCTGATAAGACCCTATAGCTGCAGTTTACAAATAAAATCGACAATCAAAATAAACCAGTGGTAAAAGTAAACAATTGTAACATTCTAATGCCATGCACTACTAAATGTATAGGATCTTATCTAGATAGTAATATGAGTAGGAATACAAATATCACACATATTTTTGTTAAAAACTGAATAGCAGTTATTTTTGCTCTTTCACAATTGAAAAATGTTTTCAGATTGGATCAATTTAATTAATGTCTATTCACATATTTCATATAACGCTGTACCTACTCTTAAATTCTGATTCTCATAACTATTCAACGTGAAGTTCAAAACTTCTTCGCCCCCCGAAACATACAACGGCATTATATGAAAAGAGTCCAATGTATAGACGAATACTATTTTTAAAGAAGCTACCAGATTATATAAGAGAAGAAATTGCTATTTGTATAACAAGGGAGCAAAATATGCTACTTTTCCTCCTGAGGATGAAGTTTACTGCCCGACGCGTAGCGGAGGGCAGTAATCATTTAAGGGAGGAAAAGGCATTTTACTCCCATGTTATACATATGATTTTTCCGCCTCCCTCAAATAACAACATTTTTAAATAATTTATTTATGAAACTAACAAACAAACTAAAACTATGAAGTAGGTACAGTATAACTTATAGATACATTATAGCGCAACACACTTTGAAACTGTTAATCTGTCAATACTATATAATATTTCTGCCATAAATTCGAAAACCGGATGTATCTATGAATTGAAGTCAAATTGTTAATGTAAAAATCGTTAAATTAAAATAACAATTCACTGATTTCTACCATTTTGCAAAATACAGGGTGTACTTATATAATATTATATAGTATATGTCGTCAATGCCGTATAAGTTATTCCATTGATGACGTACCATGGCGTCACTTTTACTTTCCCTCCCTAGGGAGTAAAAGTACTTTTCCACCCTAGGGAGGAAAAGTACGACTTTGCTCCCTACAATGAGGCCAGGAAATGTATACTTTGGATAGAAGTAGGCGGAAAGTAATTTTAATTTGTTCAAGCAAAAAAAAATTCTTACCAGTGACCGTTTCTACAGAATTGACGATTTTTTAAATATGTAGTTCTTAGGTTTTTTATTAAACATTTAAATTATGCAATGTTTTTGTTTTGTGTGTATGTATATATTTTTGATTTTGTTTAAAAAGAAATACCAAAATTACTTAAAATAATTTTTATGTCATATTTTCTATTCAAATTTAAAAAAAAAGTTACCAGTTGATTTCACCATCAGGAATCATACACGTGGCATAATAATGTGAATAATACATAAAACAACATTCCTTGTCTAAACTTATGTGTCGATTTTTATAAAAATTGATGAATACAGTGAAACTATTAGCAGAATAGAAAAAGGAATCAATCTCTTCATTCATTTGGTTTGTGCTCAATAGCCCAGGCATTTAAACTGAATCGTAGTACTATTTCCCATGTTATTTACATCGATTCCAAAAGTTTTGTGTAATCTATATAGGCCAGTAGATTGACTGGATGGGTTTTCAGCAGTTGAAATGGTGGTATTATTTCCTCTCCAAAGAGCTTTCGTCTCTGTCAGTTCTCACAAAAGCACAGTACATGAGTAGGTGTTTTATCACAAAGTTCACATTTTGTGCACATCGGTTCTCTAACTTTGCCCATTTTGTGCAGATGTTTCCTCAGGGTGCAGTCTTCCAGTGACCAGGTCGGTCTACAAATGTCTCTTATCCAGTTTCAACAGTCTGGTTGAGAGTTTCTTGTCTACCTTGTTCAGTAAACTCTTTGTATGGAGGTGTCCTTGTGTCAACCTCTATTTGACCAGTTCCTGATTTTCCTTCTTATGTAATCTTTTGTGACTCCACAAAACGGTTCCGGACCTATGAAGTTTCCTTTAGAACCTTTTTTAGTTAATCGGTCCGCTATTTCATTACCTGCAATCCCCTCATGTATCGGCATCCATATTAGAAACACTTTGTTGTTTTTGCTGACCTATTAAGGGATTCTTTACAGTTTTTTACCAGTCTAGACCTAGTTGTTGGATTGCTGATTGCTTTAAGCAGAGCCTGGCTATCTGTGAATTTTTTGTCCGGTATATCCTCTTTTGATGTTTTCATCAATACAGGCTATAGCAGCAATCGTCTCTGCAGGAAACACAGAATTCCCTCTTTTTCCACAGCAATATTTTATGAGGCATATTTGGTCCCATCGCCTTATTTTGGTCCAAATAATCCGCTCTCAGCCTATATCCCAATAGTTATTAATCACAGTGTAGACTATAAAATAAATGAAGTAAAATAAATCAACAATATTATTTCTGATAAAATACGAATCAAATGGAATATGCTAACAAAATACGACGTCAAGGCTGAACAGTACAGTAGATCCAAGGGTATTCTACAGAAAAGTAAATGGCTCCGATAACAAGTTCGCAAATTGTGAGACAACATCCAATATCTTTGGTTTTATCTTTACTACTCAGGGACTTTGTATTTGCTCGACCTCGTGATATGTTTTTATTCTGGTAAAATATTCTTCACATTTCGATTAGTGCCCCAAAAAAAAACTGAGGATGTTATTTTATATCACTGAGAATTTGTGAGAAAAATTATGACAAAAATAACCAGCTGTGCAATAAATGAAAAAGCTAACTTGGACGTTGTACCCAAAATTTTCAATACTGGAATGGGTACACACTCACACAAATAATTTATTGAAATTTATGAATGCTTAAAACATATTTTTGTTAAATACAAATAAATGAAATTATGACAAGCCGGGAATTGAATTTATTGCTCAGAAAAATCAAAGAAAAACATTTTTCCGGCAACCGCCCGGAAAATATCTACTTCCCGGACGCTTTCTCTCTGATAAAGTAGCACTTTTCCGGCCTAGTCCAGGAAAATTTGTTGTAATTGGGCAAGAAAATTTGTTATTGTGTAGGCAATATTTATCTTTACGGCCATCCCATACTCTACACAACATTATTATTTGTAAATTACAAAAAAGAAAATGTTGATATCCACAGTTTTGGAAATGTAGGACTCAGGATTCCAGAATTTTTAAAACTATCCAACCCAAAAAATACACAGGCCATTGCCGGTGGACACGGTGGCTGGAAGTCTACCAATGTCCCTGAAGGATATATAGACAATTCACTTACAAACAAAATCAAAATTGCCAAGATCATTCAAAAATTATCACATGAAAACAATCAACATGAATCGGATATCTTACCTTTATCTTCTGACTTCAACAAGAGGGATTTAAATATACCAAACATTTCAAACAAATTGAATCCCTTTAATATTGTATGTATGTATGTATTTTGGGGTAACATTCACTGAGACCTAAAAGATCTATTGTGCCCCCTTACTTCTACTTAGTTTCTGAGGAGAGTCTTAGAGACTAGTAGCTCCTTTAGTCCCATTTCCCGGAGGAATTTTAGGATATCTGTTGGCTACAAGTTAGGTAACTGTCCCTCTTCTATCCAGTAGTCTCCCAGGTACTGTGCTCTAGGATTCTGAATTGCGGTGCAGTTCGCAAGTATGTGGATGGAGGTTTCTTCTTCCATTCCTCAAAATCTACAATCTTCTTCCTCCACTATTTTGAGCTTTTTAAGATGCCCATTCAGGCGACAATGTCCCGTTAGGATTCCTGTTAAAACTCTTAGTGCAGTTTTGCTTTGACTTATGCATTCATTTGATCTCAACGGGTTGTAGTCACCCAGAAGAATCTTTGATTGCCTAAGCCCTACTAGATCTTTCCAATTGTCAGATCTTCTCTTTTCTTCGGCTTTACCTATTTCTTCCAATATTACATTGGAGCTGATTCCGCAAAAGGGTTCCGGTCCCCAAAAGGGTATTTCAGTCCCTCTTCGCTAGTTAATCTGTTATTTCGTTTCCTTCTATTCCAGTGTGTCCTGGAATTCACAGTAAGGTGACTATGTTGTTCTCTCCTAGTTCATTAAGTTTGACTAGGCATTCCCACACCATTTTGGAACTGATTACACAAAAACTCAGCGCTTTAATGGCTGCTTGACTATCAGATATTATGATAATCCTTTGCCTTCTGTATCCTTTGTCAATATTGAACTGGGCACACTTTCTTAATGCGTGAATTTCCGCTTGAAAGATACTTGGGGTTTTCCCCAAGCTTTCAGAGTGTTTGGTTCCTGGCCCGTACACTCCTATCCCAGTTCCTTCTATTGCTTTTGAGCCATCTGTGTACCATTGAATGGCACTCTTTCCAAGTCTGGAAATGGTATTTGGATCCCATTCCTTCTTGTTGCTTAATTCCGTAACGAATTTCTTTGAAAAATTATACTTTTTCATCATACCATCTTGTGGCATGTCCCAGGTTGTCCGATTTCCAAGAGGTGGTTTTTTTTTTGATTCCATCTCTACTTAGTCTGTATCTTTTTCTTTCTGCAACACTCTCCACCCCCATATGTAATGGTGTGAGGTTGAGAATCACTTCCATTGCTGCCGTTGGGCATGTACTCATTGCTCTTGTTATGCATATACAGGCTAGTCTTTGAATTTTGGAGAGGTTTTCTCTCCTCGTCAAGAGGCTAGTTCTACTACTCCACGCAATGGCTCCATAAGTGATGATTGGTCTCACTATGGTAGTGTACATCCAGCTTAGGATTTTTGGGTCACAAGTCTCTCCCTGCCAGATTTCTGCACACCATTAGAGCCATTTTTGCTTTGTATGTAATCTCCTTCTCGTGTTTATTCCACAGGAGTTTGCTGTCTAGAGTCAAACCTAGATACTTGACTTCTTGTCTCCATTCAACGTCGTTCCCATCAAGTTTAATGGTTTTGAGGCTGAGTTTTCTTTTCTTAGTGAAGGCTATCAAGATGGTTTTGGTGGGGTTGATGCTGAGTCCCGCTTGCCTACACCAGCTATTTGTATAGTTCAGACCCTTTTGTACGATGTCACAAAATCCCTTTAATATTAGCAATTATTCGAATTTCAATAAAAATATTAATATAAACAATAATTAGAATGTTCCTAATTCTGTTCTAAAAATAAATATTACAAAGAAACGTGTTTTATTGATTTGTTACACCACCAGTGGCGTAGCTATCATAGGGCCAGGTGGTGCAGTGCACCAGGGCCCCAGAGCGCAGGGGCCCTCTAACCTCAGCTTTGGAAAATAATAGAATGAAATAACCTTTCCTATACCTATAACAATTCACTAAACTCACTCAACCAAGAAATAGATATTATAAATGTATCTTTAAAACAAAATTCACACTAAATGTAACTACTGGATTATAATCCGAACACCCTCAAGACAATAGAAGTTTTTATGAGAAAGTGGTCAAAGTGAGTATACTTCGGTTATTTCGTTATATTACGATAAATACTGTAGTTGATGATTGGATTGTTTGGAAGTCTTCAGTGCACCTGCACCTACGTTGCACCAGGGCCCTTGTCCTCCTAGCTACGCCAATGTATACCACACGGTTGCCGAAAAAAAATGTACGTGATACGCCCGGAAACTGTTTCTTTTTTAACTCGCAGACCTCCAGGAATCTTGTCTACTCGTCCAAAAAAACAGTATTTTCCGGAATTGTTGCGTAATTTACTATTTTTCCAGTAAAACTCAAGTGCAAAAAACGAAATCGTTAAATATTACGTGGAAGAAAATAACTAACCAAATTTTTAAAACGCTGTAGATTTTGGACCACACCCTTTCGTTGCCTCCATTTTTGATCCACATTTTCTCTCTAATTACTGCAGAAGCATTTTGTAGTACGTTCCTATCGACTCTACAATTATTTGGAATATAATTTTTTTTTGTTTCATCAATTAATCAAGTCAGTACTCCTAAATTCGTTGACAATATTTCATACTTTCTTACGCTCTAGTTCACTCAACGGCTCTAGTGAGTTCAGTATTTAAAAAAAACACATATCTATATTGTGTGAAGAAACCATAAAAAAACGATCAAAAACCGCAAAACAAATAAGTTTTATAAAATAAGCACTAGATGACAAACAAGAAAATAACAAGAAGTTGACGGGTTTTTCTCAGGAAATCGCATAATCAGTTTTGTACAGCCACAAATGTCAAATGGTTTCTTTATGTTACAGTTATCTTGTTATGAATTCCGCTGTTCATGATATATGTTCGCTGACAAATAATTATTATGAAAATATTTGTTATCAATTTACTAATTGTTTTAGTATCAAAGAGAGCTGTATAAGTTATTAAATTGAGTTTGATTATTAAGGGTATTTGGTTATTACATTAGAACGTATTTTACGGGCAGACCCTAAGTAGGAAATCCGTTTTTCAGCTGCGTTCAATTCTTGTATTTCCGTCAAATACTATCTTCCCCAAGAAACTCTGAAAGTAAATATGGTTTAAATATGTCGATTTTCGTCTTTAGAACCGTTACTGTCTGTCGGCATTATCGATTTCTGATGGGTCTAAACTTATAGTTGTTAGTGCTATTTTTTCCAGAAAACATCTCAATTTTCCAATTGCTTCTGTTTTTATTTTATTTCTGTATTTCTATAATTGTATAAGCAATGGAACCTTTATAAATTCTCCAAATCATAATTTATTCCCCTATTGTCTTACCACACATCCAATTGATATGTACACATATTTTGTCGTAATACTATCCATATTTGTCATTTATTTCATTCCAAATGCCAATTGAAATTATGATAATAATTCCTGGACACAGTGGACAATGTCACTAATGACTAGAGTTCTAATTGACAGTTTGTTAATGCATGCCGGCAACCCATGTCGTTTGCAGCACGAACTCTGGCTATGAACGTAAATCATTTCCACACAGGCAATCGATGATATCACGTTCTGTTGGTTTGATTTCTGCTTCCACAAAACATTACATTTTATAACAAGCTATTTGTTAGTGAACTAGAGTCCAGAAGTTTTCAACTCTAGCATTTAAAATTTATCGCTGTGAATTCAGGGAGAAGAAATTTCTTGCAAAATATGATGTCTAAATTATTCACAAGCTATCAGACAATTCAATATGGGCAAACCGCTTGGTAAATAGTTGTTTGTACCAAAGTTTACACTCGTTGATTGTCTACAAAAATGCAGCCATGTTAATTTTCACACCATTGGTTTCTTAACCGATTACCAAAAAAAATGGTTCTCAATTCGTTGTGTCATTATATTTTTTGTGAATGTTCTCTGATATTTATGAACGTATTTCAATTATTCTTCTTGAATTGGGTTCAGAATATGGCAACGGTGCATAAAACAAGGTATAGTGCAATTTTCTCCTGCATTTAAACTTAGAAATCAAGCAGTGCAGAGGAAATATATTGCTTCAAAAGTATACATAGTGGAATTATAGTGATATTGGTGATAACTGGCAAATATTAATTGGAAAAAACATCAGAACAATGGCAAAAACAATAGTTTGAATAAAATAGTGAATCAAGGTAAAGTGGATAAACTAGTTGTTTGAATCAATCCTTGATAGATTATAAAGCGACATGACCAGATATTTAAAAAATTGCAGTCTAAAAATAATAAAAGTAATATGAAGATCAAATATAGAAATAGATTCGATAAAAGACAGTCCTCCGACGGGTTGACCGGGTTCTACTTTTCACGCGATCTTAATAATAATAATGAAGATGGAAAGAATAGGAACAATGTTCCAACATCAGTTAGATCTAAAAATGAGTGGAAAATTTTGATACTATTGTTATGGAAATGATACAGGTGGAGAGAAAAGATGAATTGCAAAAAGTAATCGTAACAGAGCAAGAGGAGTGAATCGACCAATTAAAAAGATAAATAAGAATGAAAAAAATATAGTGAAGGGAATTACTGATGAAAAAAGGGGGGGGGAGAGAGAAAGGAGTTAGTGAGAAGATGAATGGAATAATATAAAAAGTATAAGTTAATCTACATGGAAAAGATCCAGATCAGATCTAGACTGACCTGGGACTGCCTACAAAAACTGGCAAACCATAATAGAGTTAAGTGGGTCCCGGGTACAAGAGTATTGTGGGCAATGAAAAAGCTAGGGTCTTAAACTGTAACTAGAAACAGATCAGAGGTGTTAGATTTAACTATCAGCTCAAACTTTCTGAGCAATAAGATACAGCATTGGGCTGTATCTACTGAACCTTCGTGTTCAGATCATAGACATATTCAATTCAACATTGAAATAGGCCAGAGGCCAGTAGTGGAATATCGCGACTCAAAAGCTACTGATTGGAGTGGATATAAAAATTCCCTTCAACTTTATATTGAGGACGGTTTCACCACAATTAACAGTTGCGATGGGATAGATACTGCAGCGGAAAAACTTCGCGAAGCAGTGATCTCCTCCTATCATGAAAACTGTCCACTCAAGACTAAAAGAGATAATCGCAACTCTACTTGGTGGAACAAATGCCTAGAAAAGCGAAGAAAAGAAGTTCGACGACTATTTAATCGAGCTAAAGAGTCAGGCAACTGGGAGCTTTATAGAACTACTCTAACAAGTTATAATAAAGAAATCAGAAAGGCAAAGCGGGAGTCTTGGAAAAAGTTCTGTGAGAGTATTTCTGATATACCTCGTAGTACTAGAATTCACAAGATTCTCTCTAAAGAGTCGATTGCTGAGATTGGGTCGATGAAGCGACCTGATGGCACGTTTACGACCTCTAGAAAAGAAACGTTAGAGCTTTTGATTAAAAATCACTTTCCTGGAAGTTTGACTCTGGATAACAATCGACCTCCACTCTTTGAGGGCGCAAGGCGGCCAAAAAAGATCGATTGGGAGGCCGCCAAGGAAGTTAACACAGCACCGGCAGTTGAATGGGCAATCAAATCTTTTCAGCCGTTCAAATCTCCCGGTGAGGATGGAATATTTCCAGCTCTGCTTCAAAACGGACTGGAATTACTTTTACCCATCCTCATTAAACTGTACAGAGCTAGTCTGGCGTGGAATTACATACCACCCAGTTGGTTGACGGCTAGGGTGGTATATATACCGAAAGTGGGCCGCACAGACCCACACCCTAAATCGGTCAGACCAATTAGCCTAACATCTTTCCTGCTTAAAGGACTTGAAAAAGCACTGGATTGCTACATCAGGCGGGTAGCTTTATATAATTCCCCCCTGAGCATCCACCAATATGCTTATCAAACTGGCAAATCAACAGATTTAGCGTTACACAACCTTGTTGAGAAAATCACACAATCCCTTAACAACAAGGAGATTGCGGTGGCCATATTTCTTGACATTGAAGGAGCATTTGACAATGCACTACCGACTTCCATTGGTTCAGCTTTGACTGAAAAGGGCATCAAACCAACCATTACCGGTTGGATATATGCCATGCTCACTAATAGGACAGCCACTACATCTCTTCAGGACGAGACCATTAGCTTTAAGGTTTCCAGGGGCTGCCCACAAGGCGGAGTACCATCTCCCCTACTATGGTCACTCTTGATGGATAACTTGCTTAGCGCTCTCGAAAGAAGAGGGGTAGAACTGCAAGCGTATGCAGACGACCTTGTCATTTTGGCAAGGACCAAGTCAGGAAGGGTAGCTTATAATATCCTCCAAAAGACGTTGGACGATGTCCACAGTTGGTGTCAGAGGGAACAGATGTCTGTTAACCCTGGTAAAACTGTAATAGTTTCCTTCACTAGGAAAAGAAAGTTGGAGGATCTTCCACTACTTTCCTACAATGGTGAGGTTATTCCATTTGCAGCGGAAGTAAAATATTTGGGGATTATCCTAGATATGAAACTTACTTGGAACGCTCACTTGGAAAAAGTTATCCATAAGGCCAGACTATCCTTGTGGACATGTCGTAGGATCTGTGGTAAATCTTGGGGCATGGGACCCAAACAAATCTATTGGATATATGTGATGATTGTTAGACCAATGATCACATATGGAGCTATTGCCTGGTGGCCAAAAGCTTTACAGCGAACGGCCCAAGCAAAGCTCTCTGGTTTACAGAGACAGACTTGCCTGGCAATTACTGGTGCTTTCAGCTCCACACCGTCAGCAGCCATGGAAATCCTTCTGGACCTACCTCCTCTCCATATATTTTTGGAGAGAGAGGCTAGATGGACAACATACAGAATTGCGCATATTTCTCAATGCACAAATCAGGCTTATACAGAACGAAGCAGAATGCTAGTGGACACTGAAAGTCACAGTATTCTGGGAATGACCTCTGACATAATGCCTCCAACAGTAAACTACGACCTGCCTTATACCGTCCTAATTCCAAATAGAGATGAATGGGTTCTCCGTAAGGATGAACTATTGAGAGCAGACAGCTGTTGGTATACAGACGGTTCAAAAACACCCTCAGGCTCTGGTGCAGGTGTATACGGGCGCAGACCTAGGACAGAAATCTCAACCGCTCTAGGATCCTATGCAACCGTATTTCAGGCGGAAATTTACGCCATTGTTTCATGTGTGGAGAGATTGGAGCAGGCCAATCTCATACATAGAACAATAAAAATTTTCTCGGACAGCCAAGCGGCTTTGAAAGCACTTAGCTCTAACCGTGTAACGTCGAAATTGGTACTAGACTGCCAAAAAAGACTCTCCTCAATAGGAGAACTCAATAAAGTATTGCTGGTCTGGATCCCTGGCCATTCTGGCATGGAAGGAAACGAGAAGGCAGACTCTCTTGCAAGGGAGGGTGCCGCACGTGTTTCTATCGGACCAGAACCTACAATTGGCATCGCAATAAGTTTTGCCAAACAAACACTGAATACCTGGACGGCAAGAAGAGCATTAGACTTCTGGCATAATTTACCAGGATTGGTTCATTCAAAGGCTTTCATACATCCTTCGAAGAATGTCTCCAAACAAATGTTAGACTATAGCAGGCATGACCTACGCTGTCTAACAGGCCTTTTAACAGGCCACTGTCATCTGAATCATCATATGCTAAAACTTGGACTGTCGGAAGATCCGACCTGTCGTCTTTGTCTGGAAGATGATGAAACAGCAGAGCATATAATTTGTGCCTGCCCCGCCGCGGTTAGAATCAGGTATCTGATGTTTGGCAGGGATGCTCTGTCGCCCTCGGACCTGAAAAATCATTCACCAAATAAGCTAATCGGCTTTGTTAAGAAGCTGAATTTGTTTGGTGAAATCTGAATAGGTGTGAGCCACAATAGACTCTTGCGAGTCGCAGTGGAGGGCCTTATAGACCCACTCACCATAAACCTAACCTAACCTAACCTAAACTGCATTCACTGGTCCTGAACCAGTATTTAAAATATCAAAAACTGCTGCACGTGGTTGTACATGTCGCTGGATTCAAACTAAAGACATAATAGAGACCCGTGCCATAACAGAAACATAGCAAACTCCTGGTCAAAAAACCTTCGGAGTCGCTGACTAACTAAATATTAAACCTCAGCAGGGACCAGATAAGGAAAGTGACGCGATTACTCACCGGTCACTGTAGCATCACATGCACACAATTTGCATATTATATAGGAAGGAACCTATGTTTCAGTTGTGCTTGGAAGAGGAGGAAGCAGCCTTTCACATCATTTTCGAATGTGAAGCATTGTCTTATTGGAGATATAGACTCGTAGGACTAGAGTATCCAAGGAAGGATTTCTCCAAGAAGGACCTAGTGAAAAGATTTTTGAGCCTGATAAGGGCTACTGGTCTCTTTACATAAACGATACAAGAGCACAAAAAGCCTGAAGGGTGAGGTGCCCAGATATCTAAGCATCTGACTGGTAATTCCGAACCAACCAATCAGAGGGAAAAGAAGAATTGCAAATTATGCGATAGGGGAAAAACCTATATTGGTGAAATTAGTAAAAGAAAGTACGAAGCTGAAAGGTACAGATGTAATATTAGATGAAGATTATCCCAGAAAAATTGTATAAGAAAGAAGGTTGCTCATTCCAAAATGAAAACAAGCCAGAAAAGAAGGCATATATGAGATATACATAACAAAACCTACAGATTGAAGGATATCGAGCATGGATATGAAATTGAGGATGAGGAAGAACCTAATGCCAACCACAAAAATTTAAAATGGGCAATAAATGCGACATCCCCAGAAGGATCTGGCTCCCGACATCAACAAAAAAAGACAACTAAGACAAAGATAAAAAAAAAACTAAGAAAAAAAGATCAAGGAATCAAAGAAATGAAAAAAAAACCATCTAATACTATACAGCGGCGTGAAACAAACGGATAGAGTTAACGGCCAAATATGGGACGCAATTCTAAGAATTAATAAAAAGATGATATATCAACACTGGTAATAACATCAACCAAATGAAGCTGAAATAGCAAATATAACAGAAGCGTTCTGTGAAAAGTTGAACAAAACAGATTGATAATAATTCTAGGGGATCTTAACTGTAGGGTAGGTGAAAGGAAAACAGGCGATAGTGATATCATCGGCCCTTTTGGTCAATATGTCAGAAATAACATTGACAATAGATTAATACACTTCTGCGAAGGAAATAATATAATAATAATGATAATTTTTGGCACATGAAGACATTCATATGTCTACAAGAGAAATGCAATCTAGACTGGACCAGAAATAAACAGTGATCATTACAATAAACAAATGTATTGAAAGAATTTGTATGATAAGGAAACCTAATAAAATACTAAGGACTGAAAAAACATAGGAAAAAATTACACAGAACAGACAGAACTTATGGTCACTGATATTTTAATTTGCATAGAAAGTAAAAACGTAAAATAATTTTGGAATATAACCAAAACTATGATATTAACAAAAGCAGAAGAAGTATGTGGATCAAGAATTATTGATGAGAATAGGAAACAAACAAATTGGTGGATATACAAGGATATACAAGAACAAGCTCAAAAATAAGTTAGAACAAGTTGAAAAGTCTTTGGAAAAGTAACTTAAATAGAAATATAGTAACTTAAAACAGAAATATAGAACAAATGGAATGTATAGCTCAAAATTTTATAATCTCAATTACAAGTAAGTTAATACCTTTCAATTTTTTGACCTGATTCCCTTTATTGTAATATTTTAGCCTTGAAAATGAAAGCAAAGTTTTCCGGAAACTTGGTAATGTATGAAATAGTTCACTTTAGTAAGTAATAATTAGTTTCTTAGGCAGCTTTCCCCGTGAATGAAGACAATATTTTTGTGTAAAAAGATTTTTTCTTAGCTTTATTATATACATATATGAGTTGGGTTCAGTAAACTTCACAGGTGGGCTTCCTCTACATTCACATGCACGGATCATTGTGGAAGATGCCTTTTGGCTAGCTAAATCTTTGGCGATGTAATGTGATGTGACCTCTTCAGATATTAAGGGTTGGATGAACCCAATCCATGAAGATGGCCATGGACTTTATGTCTACGAAATACGATTTCAAACTCACGTCGGACGCTGTTAACACTAAACGAAATCGTTGTAATTACGGGGAATCCCTCACATCCTAAAGTGATAGGTCAAAGACAAACGAAGGAGTAGGAGCAGTGGCTGTAGATCTTAATACCAGGATATCAACAGAGAATATTTATTGGGACTGATAAGCAGGCTGCTTTAAAGGTTCTGAAGTTTAGACTTATGAGTCTTAAATAGTCTAACCTTACCTAACCAGAAAAGTTCTGCGATGATCCAGATGAGACAGCGGAACACATTATCTGCAATTACAGGGTGATAGTCCGCCAACCCCTTAAATATCTTGAACAGGTCCACTTAGAGCCTCATCAGGTTAGGAACCAAGCTCCATAACGGATCATAGGCTTTCTCAGAATTCTATATATTTTGAACTAAAATAATTTTGAAGGGTCTACACAAAATATCTCGTAGGTCGCAGTGTGGTGAAGCTGCCCGGGCCAATCAATCCCTGAGTAATTTAAAGGAGGTCCTTTTTGAATTTCATTGACCTTAGACTCCTCAATATAAAATGGGAGATGTATGGTGATTGAGGTATAGTTTGGTTCATAAAGATATCAAAAAAAGTTAGGTGGAGTTTATCCAAAATCAATCGCAGAAGCGCATATGCCGGTATATGCAGATCAAAGAAAAAAGTCGGCATATGTATTGGTCGCTTTTGCAATTGAATTTAGACAAACTTCACCTTATATGATCAAGAACGTAACAGGTCTACTCATCACTACTCTACACACCGACCTCAATACAACAAAAGGTGTGTTCCAACAAGCTTGAGAACTAGTTCGGAATTGGACGGAGTTAGCGTATATTAAAAGTAGTGTTCCAACGAGTCAATAATTAGTTCTAAACTAATTCGTAAATCATTCCAACAAATAAAGAACTATACCAGAACTAGTTCACTAACGCTGAATGAAAGTCACATGCGTAGAAGGGTCCCAAACGTCTAAAGCTGGAACACAGAACCAGACCCGAACTAGGGATTGCTAGCGCCTACACATAAAATAATTCGTAACCAATTCGGGCACTACCCCTAGACACCTTGTTAAACAAACTTAGCTTAATACTTATTTGTTGTTCCATTTAATGTTATTCAGAAACTATTGTTTATTATGTAATTATTATGTGGAAACATAATAATGGTAATGATAGTGCACATGAAATATGAACTTGTTTATTTTTAATTAATAACTGGAATCGATAATATAAACCACGCACATGAATTGTTTTTATTGTAATTCCCTGAGGATGTAAATAAAATTTTCAGAGAGCTTGGAAATTGAAAAAGAGTGTACTTTTTCCCAATTGCTGCATACTCAATCGATTCAAATTTATCTATATTACCGTTTCTATTTTATTTAAATTCCTTTATTGGTTTTGCTCTAATGTATGTGGAAATAAACCAGTATATTAGAAACCTAATGACTCGGTCTATAGTGCTTTCACAATATTTATTGTTAACCCAATGGCACCAAATATTACTTCATACTTTATAACTTCTCATATAAAATGAATAATAACAACCACTTTTCTAATAACACAGAATCACTATTTCAAGGCAAATGTAATATGTCAAGTTCCCCTCTATATATTTGTTTCATTATACCCGGAATAACTTTCAATCTCTGCCAAAAACAATGGAAACAATGATATATTTTAAGCCTTCATTGGAACGACTGCCTCAACAATTTCATTTTTTTTTTGCTTCCACTGAAATGTTAATTTAAATAGACATTCCTGGCGCCAGTATAAATTTTTTTTTATTATTTTTATATTTGGAATTGAAATTTGTTTCTTCAATATGCATTCAGAAAAATGTACTGTCATTATCAGTGTTATGGTCAACTTAATTGGCCCTTCTGTTTCATTTCTTATTTATTGTAATGGACAACGGTCAGTAGCGCGCAGCGGTCAGAAATGTTTTCAGGTAGTTGAAATTCTATGGGTCAATAGCGCGCGGTATACAATCGGTAAACCGTTCAATTGCGCGAACGGTTCCTTTATAGAAATATGCTCGTTTATACACTAATATATTATAAACAATTTTTTTAAGACGTAACCTGCCATAGGAAAACACCCTACACCCCTACCCTACCCTATTTTTTTCCGCGCTCACTTAACATGGTCTCCATTTCGGTATACTTTACACGTAAACTTCTTCTGAATAATGTAAGTGAGTAAATGTAATTTAATGTGTATAATCATAAGACTGAAAGACCCCCTGCTATTAGGGACAGGTACTAATATCATGTCCGCGCGCAATCAACCTGTACCTTTTAGGGCCCTTTTATAATCTGTAAGGATTGAACTGACCGCTGCGCGCTATCGGCATACACTCATTGTAATATATGGATGAATTCAAATATATATAGATCATTATGCAAATTTAGAATAATGGAAGATAAAAGTAATATTTTTCGCTCTTATTGCGGAATATTCACTAGTATAATTAAATGAAAGATATTTTTAATTTTAACTTTTCTATTGTGAATACAAAAAGCTATCAGCTTCAGTTGAAATAAACATTTTTGCAAACTTAATCAACTTAAGTGAGCTATTCCGTAGGTTAGGCCAGGCCCCACCTTTCTAAGGAAATTCCAAACACTTACCTGTTATACTCTGTGTTGTGATAACTCCGTTTTTATACATTTGATAGCAGATAAACCCCCTCTCCGCATACTCCATAGGAAATAACCAACACTTACCCTGAGCTGAGATTATGTTAGACCATACACAATTTCGCTATTACTAAAACACAAGAAAACATGGAAAGTGTAATTTTATCTATAAATCGTATTTCTTCTAGTTCTAGAAATATTTCATAAAATCGGTGTCAAAATAAAGCATATTTCCAAATAAAGAAATGTTGTATAGCGTGAGGTAATTAAATTTAGGAAATGCTTAATAATAAACTAGTCCACTATTGCCTAGGCAAAATCAATGAACTAGGCGAGAACAATATAGTCACCTTACTGTGGATTCCAGGACACACTGGAATAGAAGGAAATGAAATAACAGATGAACTAGCAAAGAGGAGGACTGAAACACCCTTTTGGGGGCCGGAACTCTTTTGCGGAATCAGCACCAATGTACTATTGGAAGAAATAGACAAGGCCAAAAAAAGAGAAGATCTGACCATTGGAAAGATCTAGTAGGACACAGACAATCAAATAATGTGCTGGGTGACTATATGAACCTGTTGAGATTAAATGAATACATAAGTAAAAGTAAAACCACACTAAGAGTTTTAACAGGACATTGTTGCCTGAATGGGCACATGAAAAAGCTCATAATAGTGGAGAAAGAAGAATGTAGATTCTGTGGCATGGAAGAAGAAACCTCCATCCACATAGTTGCGAATGGCATAGTAATACAGAATCCTAGGGCACAGAATCTAGGAGATTACTGGGTAGAAGAGGGACATTTACCTAAGTTAAAGCCTGCAGATATCCTGAAATTCATCCGAGAAATAGGACTACAGAAGCTACTAGTCTCTGAGACTTTCCTCAGCAACTAAGTAGAAGTAAGGGGGCATAATAGATCGTTTAGGTCTCAGTGAATGTCACCCCAATGTAGATACATTGCCCCAATATATACATACATACATTTCCTTAATGTGGAAAGGACGAAATTTTATTTAAATTATAGCATTTTTCATAATTCAGAATCCGGTGAGTTTTTGCTTTTGAAATAAAATTGGTTTCATCGGGATACTTGGTAAGATACTTGGTTAGCGTCACCATTCAGTAATGACCTATATAACCAATAAGTTTGTAAAACAAATACATTCAAACAGTATTTGAAACAATCAGCAATAACCAGCAAATGAAAATAGCATTTATTCGCATCTAATGTAGTGTCGAAGCCACACAACGTATTGAAAGGAAAATTTTACTCTCAACGCAACTATGAGATCTCATTAGTAATATTCAGTTTTCTATTTAACTATTTAAATGGTAGTTGAAAATGTTCACGCTGAAAGCTATACCGGGTGTAAATGAGTCTTGGACTATCTTTGTAACTTTTGAATACCTTGATAGATTTAGTTCAAATTTTGGCGGGTTATGTAAAATACCGGCTTAACTAGAAATGTCAATGGAGCACCCTGTATATTTGCACATATCTGTATTTCCCACTTTAACTACATTTACGCATCAATCTTAGATATTGCTTGGCAAAAATAATTTGTTTATGTGTCACTCGACAGTTGAATAAAAAAAATATTTACCCATTCCATTTATGCAGCCCTGTCTAATATAAACATAGTAGGCTTCAGGAATAAATTGTGTTGAAAATTAGGAAATCTCAATTTCCTGCTAGAAGCTAGGAAAAAGTCTCACTTCTCTTTTTCTCCCTCTCTCTCGACAAACTTTTGAATCATATGAAAAGTGAAATGTACCTAATAAATTGATAGGTTTGATTTCATTTGAAGTTTACTTTCTTATTTTCAGAGCATTTAAATAGAAGTTTGTTATCGTTGTGTTATTGTATTTATGGTTTTTAACCAGTTCATTTCATTTAAAGCGTCATTGTTGAATTTAGTTCAGTTCAATTATTCAATATGGGGACTAGTGATTTATGCAAAGCTATAGCTCCTCAAGATTGGTATGGTGGCCATCTTGCTTTCCACTATTTTCAAGTGTTTTCAAGTCCTCAAAAATTTGCCCGCGGTATAGGTTGATATTAGTTAAGACACGACTCCGCTAAGTTTTACCGTTTAGCCGATCAGTAATACCATTTCTTTGGAGGGTTTACCGCAGACGTCAGATTATTCGTATTATTCTCAGCAAACCCTCCAATTTAATTTCTATTTTATAGGAATGTGTAAATAAAAACAAGTACAATACCCTGGGTGGTCCACCGGATGGGGTTTAGAGTGACGTAATTTTATTTTTCGTGCTCTTCTCAGAAACCTCTCTCTTTACCATGGGCATGTACTAATGATAATAGTCCGCCATATTGGATTTATGTTACTTAGCTAACCATGCATTGTCATCCAAACTCCAAAATTACTCAAAGACGCTTGAGGATAACTGCTTTAAAATTCAGTTGCACGATTTGACCCGAACCTACATACATTGCAAGTTAAATAAAACTATGTGAGAAATAAATATTGGATATTTTCAGCCATCGATTCAGTGAATTTTTTTATTAATAATTCTTGAAATTATTATTGTAAGAAATTCAATCTCAGATTTTTACTCCTTGTGTTATTTTTAACACAACGTGACACCAAATAACTTTTAAAACGAATATGGGAGACATAAGACCACTGTGTATACACTGGGGATTTTCTCTTCAACGTAGCATATTATGTAGTTCCATGTAAATCCGTTGGGGTTTGACGCGAGAGTGAAATCCAGTGCCAAGATCGTTATTTTATTTCTTAACTCCATTTCAATATTTGTGAAAAATATAAATATTCGATTCTTTTTTATACAAGGTTGAATATTTATTTGAGATACCAACTTATTTGTTGATAGGATTCAGTAAGATTAATGCCTGAACAACTGTTACTGAAAAAAAATTATTTATTAAGGTTAATCAGGTAACTAATTGATAAAGTTTTCATTAATCCTCGTAATAAAATCAAGAGAAATTTGAGTTAAGCTCATTCATAACTTCTACAGACGATAAATGTTTCAGCTAAATAGTTCACAAATCGACTTTGCGCAACGCGTAAATACCAATTACACTAATTATATCTAATTATTCTCTTGGAACTTCGCTAGACCCTAATTGCTCTTAGTACCTCCAGAATACGTTTAATTTCTGAATGCCAGCTTTTGATTCCGAGTCACGGAAAGAAAAGATAAAAGTGGACTAGTGTAATTTAAAAGTAAAGGCTTGGTGTACAATTATTAAATTCAATGTGTTTAAAACTTTTTAGTGTGAGAATCGTAACCAAAATTACTGGTTGAGACAAAAAACTTTTTAAAATACAGAGTGCTTCAAAACTATTATTTTTCAGTGAAGTTTCTTTGGGGTTTTGATATATGTACACTTAGACCGTTGGCGCTCTTCAAGGCTCAGTCTTAAGCCCAACTCTATTCAACTCATCAATAATTTATCACCACTCCTATAAAATATGTAGCTTGCGCATATGATTTAATACTATACTGTCATGGTCGTTCAGCATCCACTAGCTCCAAAACTCCACAAACCACAGTCAATATTTTAATTACACGGAATCGTTCTTTAGGATTAACCTTACCCTCAACAAAATCAAAAATTATCTAATTAAGCCGACGACCTCAATCTCCTATTAATGATTTTCCCCTTCCAGTGGTTAATCACTGCAAAATATTAAGAGTGACATTTTATTCTCGCCTCTCTTGGAAACAGCACATTATTAGGAGAAAAGTTATATGTTACAAACGATTAAATATAATTTAAACCCTGTACCATCATCACTTGGACAAAAGCTCCCTCCTAAACATTTATAACGCGCTCATTCGATCCAAATTAGACGCAGCCTCAGTCTATTAAAACCCTCCTGTTCACATCAACTGTCAACCGTCTTTACACCCCGCTACCAATTATTGAACCTATTGCTCTTATACTAACGAAATTATGTTTTATGTCAGATAGTTAAATATATTCAAGTTTTTCTTTCCTCTAGAGTTTTTGCTCTTGTCCAACTTTTCTCTCGTGACTTTGGAGAGCAAAAGTATTAAAACAAAAAAAATTTGTCTTGCCCGCTGACATTGGATGCTAGGAAAAATGAAAAATCTTCCTGCCCGTATATTTTGATTTATAAAGTATATTATTTCACTGCCCGATGTTACACGCCATTGAAAATACTACTGTTTTTTTTGCTGTTGGCTCATTCTACTCCATTTTCACATATTTAACCAACTAACCCAGTTACCCCTGCCGTTGAGTAGACGATACAGGTCCATTGGATGTGTGCCGTATGTTTAAGGTGGCACATTGGCCTCTCCGAAAATCGTTTGTCTTCTTGAGTCCAGTGCTTCACACTTAGATAAGACGTGAGTTACGGTCTCGTTCTTCATACCACAAAGTCTGCAGATGAGATCTTTGTTATACAGCATGCAGGTGGTCTTCTACCGGAAGATGACCTGTTAGATAACCTGTAATAATTCTTAGCCGATTCCTACTAATATTTAGTAGTTGTCGGCACATTTAACACATGTATCTCCTATGAAGGTCTTACTGTGTACCCACTTTGGAGTGTTCCTCTAATATACTATAAAATGTATTGTATTTGTTCTCGGACCACTTTCTTTGTGGTCCCAAGGACTGGTTCTGGTTCAACATATATTAATGCTATTCGCAAGTTTATTTTCAGAAAAATCTGACGGTCTGCAAGCTGATTTAGTTCTTTCTGGTATCCTCTACCAGTCTGGATGTTACCTTGCGACTATTTAATACCGCAAGTGCTGCCTAGCTGTCAGTTGGTATTTCTACGATCTGTCGCTTTTTTCATATTGGCACATTGTAGGAAAGCATGAATTCCGGACTTAGCCCTTACGTAGTGCCACAAAATTGCCTCACCATTATTAATGTGGTCTCTTATTTTATCGCTACTTTCTGCAATTGTTTGGTCAATCTGCAGCTTGTTTCGTCAACTTTCTTTTTACGATTCGCTCTCATGGTCACTCCCAATATTAAGAAAGGCTGCTAATAATACTTCTTTATTTTAGAGAGCATAGCCCTTGTCTTAACTGATGGAGAGCTAAAAATGTTTAACTAATCTATTAAACGCAGGCGAGAGTCCTGTTGGTATACTTTGTGATCTCAGTAGAGCTTTCGACTGTGTTGCTCATAACAATTTATTGAAAAAACTAAAAAATATTGTGAATCAAGTTATGTGTACAATAATATTGGGGTTCCGCAGGGATCTGTTTTGGGACCAATCTTGTTTTTGTTTTATTTAAATGATATTGTAAACATAAGTTCGACCACTCACTTTACATTGTATGCAAATGATACTCCGGTCCTTATTTCGGATAAATCCAATCTCTCTCTAGAAAGCAAATCTTTTTTTCAGCTTATACAGTTGGTTTTGTTTCATTATAGGCAAAAGCAAGTACAGAAAATTTATATAAAATTTAATAATGAACAAATGGAGCACGATTCTTCAGTGGAATTCTTGGGTTTATTTATTGATGAATTCCTAATTTGAAAAAAACACTGCGATACAGTGATCTCAAAATTGGATTCAAGTAATTATCAGGTTAGAAACCTTCGATCGGTTCTAACAATTAAACAGCTCAATACTGTTGCACTATTCTCAGACTGAATCGCCCCTACGGTATGGTTTATGTTTTTGGAGAATGAGTACTAGCTTTAAAGATGTCTTCATAGCCCAAAAGATATTCGCGTCGTATTTCGCGTCGCACTAGCAGTCATGAATGTTTGAAAATTTCAACATTGCCATGTTTGTATATTTTTGAGTTGTGTGTATTTGTTTATTCTGAAATGAAATATCTCAAAGTTAATGAACAAGTCCATAGACATTGTAATAATCTACATGTACCTTTATCTAAGGAAAACATTTATTTTAAATCTCCGGTTATACAAGGGCAAAAAACTATCAAAATTGTACTGCAATAATATAATCCAAGAAATTTTAAAAATCAATTTTAATGAACGTTGTTTTTATTTGTTAGTTCGTATTATGAATTAAAATGTTATCAGATTAGTATTAATTTTTCATTGCGATTAGTTCTATGCAAGTTTTGTTGTTTGTCTGGAAAAAAATAAGGAATTATTGTTATTATTATAAACATTAAATTAGGTTTGTGGGTTCTTGGTGACTTTGCTTCATTGTCACCTGTTTTCTGAGGTTTAGAACAGAACTTAACAATTAATTAGAACAGGAATACTTTGAAACTGTCTAAAATTAGGATGTTTGAATATTGAACTAAATTGGCATTTGAAACAAACTTTGCTATTCGGCCTTAACATGAACAAGGTAATTTTATATGCTCTTATTTGTGTCTGTATATAAGTGTTTTATGTAAAAAATTAAACCATTTCCATTTATTTGTTAAACAACCGTGAAAAAGCTCACAGTGTAAAATTGAAGTTGTGATTTATTTTATGCCATGGCGTCGAGTGTGTACCGTCAAGTGACACCGGAAATTGCGATATGACATTGAAATGAAATTCTTAGTTAAGTGACATGCCAACCAAAAATATTTCGTGAATGTCCCCATCTGACGTCCTTGATATAAATATATCAGATTACACACACAATCTTACCCAGTTTCAGTAATAATATTATTTCTAAATACTAGATCAGCAAACAGAAAGCACTTCATTTCACTGAATTGTTTGACCTAAAAGAGTTTTCTAATTTAGACATAAATCTTCCATGTTCAGGGTTATAGGCCAGTCAAATAAAAAGAAAGGAAAACATTTTTGGAATTTAACTAGATATACTGTTTATATGTCTACTCATAAAATGCACAAAGTAAACAGCTGACAAGACTTAATAAGCTAAAGATGTAAAACAGTCTCAACCTTTAAGCAACCGATTCGTGTCGTGCCTTACGACAAAAAACAACTAATCTCCGGGCTATATACCCCGACGAGCATTGAATGATATTTATCGAAAAATGGGATTCTATATAATATGGTTTGGAATTACTCACAAACCGGTTTCAGCGTATTTGTGCCATCCTCAATGCGAAGTGGTAGATGATTCCTGTCCAGTAGAAGCCGGTCTGTGACTATGACTACTAGGTTTTCTGGATAAACTGCGTTTAGAAAAATACTTTCTTTGACGTTTCGTATCACTCCACTATGTGGAGTATTGTCAATAGCTACTTCTATGTCCAAAAACGCACATACTACAGTTTCTTGGATGTCTAAAGCACCTCGGATATCCCCCGTCCTGCGTCCATATGCTTTGATCATTATAACTAGCAGATCAGTCATCCACAATAAAATTTCACATAATTGGCTTAAGTACTCCTTCTTGAGGACAACCTCTTAATTATGCTGATGGTGTAAGTTTTGTCATGCATATATGCCGTTATTCTCCCATGATCAAGCATGCGGTGCTGTTTTTCTCTCTTTTATCAGGGATGTGTTTATTGATGACATTAATGTGTTGTCGAGTGTGTTGTCAAAAGCACCTTCGACCAGATTCCGTTCGAGACCTGTTGGTCTATGCTCAAACAGTGACATTTTTTGTCGCATACGACTTTGTACTTTTTTTGTATAATTCTTGATTGACAAAAGTACGATCTCGCATGCGAAAAAAATGTCACTGTTTGAGAATAGATCGTTTAGGACCAAATTATGTAGGTCAGCTACAGCTGATTACCCGCTTGATAAGTCGATTGAAGACAAGCTCATAAGCACTCCTGGCAAATACAACTTTTTCCATGCTGCTTTTCCCCATGAATGATGCCTTTGACTCTCTCCATGCAGTTGGTATATATACTATAAAGCATGGCTACTGCCTAGTATCAAAACTAAAAAAGTGTACCCTGAGAAGGTGCTCTAGAGCCACTACCTCAGTATTTGAAAACTTTCCGCTGACTAGAACCAAGTTTGTTGAAAGTGTCTCTTTTGAGTATTATTTTTTAATTCTGATCAAGTCAGAGATATCTTGCATGTCCTCACAGAATTCCCTACAGGATCTCTTCAAGGATTCTTCAATCCTTTTATTGTTTACATGTATTTTACCTTAGTTTTACAATTTATTCGGGACGAAAGGAACAAAACTAATGATACACTCAATAAATTCCAGTGAAGAAAAAAAAAGGTTATTGTCGATATTTTTTTCTGTAAGTCATGAATGATTTCAGGTGCTTCTCGTTGTCGATCAGAAATTAACAAGCGTGCTTCTTAATTATATACCACACGAGTTACGTTTTAAATTCAATAGCGTCTCCAAAGACAGGACAAGCTTTTTAGCTCATCTAAGTTCTTGGGTGTACAAATTGATATTTCTTGTTGAATGTTCAACTTTTGGGAGTTATACGGAACTGCAATATAATGATAAATTAAATCCAAACAAAGCATAATTTGGAGAGACGATATACAGTATCGGTATTTTAAATTCCATTGACATTCAATTAAATTTAAAAATCAAATTTATCTCAACAAGCAAACGTGTTTGTTTTATATGACTGGAAACCGTTTTTCAATTAATGTTTTCCGTTTGTTTTAAGTATTTTTTTCACCAACACGTATCGCAGTTCCTATCTGTATCTGTATCTGTAGAGTAGGGAGGGTGAGTGTAGGCTCACAGCACTTAGGCCACATGTGACCCATTGTACATCCTCCCGAGGAGTTGTCTTCCTAGGTCATTGTCCATCCATTCTCAGGAAGGTGGACAGGTCACTAGGAGACATCTCCTTTATATCGGCAGATGTAGGCCAAGACTCACCGAACACACACTCTCTTATTGACGATAACTCCGGACACTCGCATAAGACATGCCTGACAGTTTCATCTTCCTGTTCACACATCCTGCATAGAGGTGTGTCCACTAGCCCCATAGTATGGAGGTGTTTCCCTAGTTGACAGTGACCAGTCAGAAATCCTACTGTTAAACGTAGGTTTCTCCTGGTCATCGCCAAATATTTCTTCGGCTCCAGCTTCCCAGGGTCGCCCAGGGTGATCCTGGCAAGACTGCATCCTTTGATTCCATCCCATCTCTTAAGGGATTGAGTATGGGTGTAGCGTTTGGCTAGTTCCGCAATTGTCGAAGTCGTTAGGCCGTAGGTGTCACTGGGTCCTAGAATTTTTAGTCCAGCGGCTTCCCTGGCTAAAGAATCAGCAATGCGATTTCCTTTACTCCTGTCGTGCCCTTTAACCCACCTCAGGATAATATTGTTATCTGCCGAGGCGTCAGCTAAATCTTAGTGGCACTCTAGTACTAGCCTCGATATAACACGTTGTCTGTTCAAGGCTAATAGGGCTTGTCTACTATCAGTGCAGATTATTATGTTTTTGCCAGAAATTCCTCTTCTGGTTAGTTCTTTTGTGGCAATTGAGATACCAGCCAGTTCTGTTTGAACTACGCTGGTATTGTTTCCCATTCCCCACTTCATCTTTAGGCTTAGTGCTCTTGAGTAAACTCCACATCCTGAGCCTTCTTTCATTTTTGAACCGCAGTTCCTTTTAGTTCTCTTGTAGCCTCATAATCATTGAGTTTAAATAGGTATGACCTTATCACACTAGTTATTTGTTATTGGTTAAATTTTGTTACATTTCTCAAATTTTTCATGCAATTTTTGACCGTTTTCTTTTTCATTAACTTCCTTTTTCAAATACAATAACCAATAGTGGGTATACGGTGTTTTTAATTTTTAATTCTCACCCCACAGTTTATTTTTTTATGTTGTATTTCTTATATTTAGAATATTTTATGTGCTTTTTTATGTCTTGTTTATTCTTGATTTACATTAGCGCTTAACTACATATTCCGGTTTCTTCTTCCAGTATACTGTATAATATATGATATGGCCATTAAATTTAATTAGTCACCTTTATAATTTATTTTCATTACTTATTACATTTTTTTAAATTTACCTCACTTGGTGTTTTGGATAGATTGCTCGCACTTCCACTTGAGTAGAGCAACATAATAATAATTATCGTCTTTTTCTTACCTTTTTGATATTTCTTTTGATTTTGATTGCTTACACACAAGCTTCGTAATGTTCATCTGGATGAATTTTTCCTATCAGATATATGGTGTTTTCCTTTTTTTGTTTCGTCAACTTTCCATCATCGTCTTAAGGGTAGATTTAAGATTTCTTCCATTAGTTTTGTTTCAGCAAAGAAAGAAAATAAAAAATGGCTATAAATTGTTCTTTGACTGGACTAACTCTATTTTTGTAACAAGAAGTAACAATAGATTTTGTCAAATGATGACTCGTACACTTAAATAAACTATTCCTTTCTGAACCAGACAAAAATCAGTATTCTGATTTTGATTTGTTGAATTTTCCAGTTCAATTGCGATACTTATTACAATTGATATTTAGAAAGCTTTATTTATCTGGAGGTCATCGATTTTCCGAAAGTCGTTCAAGTAAATTGCCTCCTCTCTTCTACCCTCTTGGGACTATTATAGAAAGTGGTTTTTAGGTGTATCTACTTTATATTCGCATAGTTTTGAATGGAAAGTTGCTACCTAAACAAATAGACTCCAAGACTTCAAATTATACAACATAAAAATTTGATGTTCACTGACGGATTCGGCGAGAACTACCACTTTAAAAACAAACATTTAACATCCAATATGAGAGCCTATTACAACAACATTGGTATCAGCATAACAAAATTTACAAAAACACGTAGAACGTAGAAAATCGGGTCACACTCCAACTTAAATATGGTTTGTTCCAACTGGCATATAGGATCCGTTCTGGAATCGTATCGAGTACTGTGTCATGCGTAAACTCGATTTACAACATCAACTTTATCACCTCTTTCAATTTTTTTACCGGCCCAATAACGATACTATAATAAGTTGGAACGCGAAAGAAATACTTGCGCGAACGATACCTAAAACGATTCTATGGCCAGTTGGAACGAACCTTATGGGTTTTTTCGGGTCATCCATAATTGTAAACTGTATATTTCTCCTCTTATGCCCAAAGTAATTGAGAATATACGATCTGTACAAGATTATGTAGAAATTATTCGTAAATTTTAATATAAATGTTATTCTGTAAATTTTGCTGGGTTATGATAGTAGCAATGTTCTCATATCGTAGGTACTCTATTACTACTAAAAACAGGTATTGAATGCAGTTGTTGCGATTTGAAAAAAAATTGAAATATGGATTCATGGATCATATTATCCCAATATGTTATTCTATTGTCTACTTCTTCACTACTCCTGCCTTTTATCATTCATACAAAAGTGTTATTCATTTTTAACTCGATTGGACTTGCATCAGTTATGAGACACCATTATAAAAAGTATTTGGAGGAAAAAATGTATCTACAATTTATAGCTAATATAGAATAGATCAACCGATTTGACTGAGCTAGATTTCATGAAAGTAAGCGACTTTTCTTTAAAGCCAATAACAATTATTATCAAACATATTAGCTAGGATTTAGAGATAGACACGGCGTACCTACTATTAATTTAACAATTATTTTCATGTGAAAAATATTGACGCTTGAAACAGAATCCGGATTGACCTGCAATCACATTGCAGGGTTCCATTGCCATTTTAAGAGTTTACGTATACGATCGTGGTTCCACTACAACCTTTCCAGATCTATTGCAGTCCTCTGAATCTAGAATAAATTCTCCAGCCCGACCATTTTTAAGTGGCCAAACAGGCAGTCGCACTGGCATAGGGTGTGCTCTGCAAATAGCATCTGGCCAAAAAAGAAACTAATAATTAAGTTAATATCAATTTGTTAATACTTTAAGTACTTAAAAAATCTAATGAATCACAAAGTCACTTACATCCTCAAGGTAGATTGTGTGATGAAAATAATAAAAATTTGAGAATGGTATGAAGTATTTTAGACATTAGATGGTGGCCAATCGGCCCATTCCACTGCGACTTTTTCAGATCTATTGTGGTCCTCTGAATCTAGATTACATTCTCCAGCCCGACTCTTTTTAAGTAGCCAATCAGTCTCGAGACTAATGCCCGGTTGCAAGAACGCTTATTAAAAATGATGAATGATTAACGGCTAATCAATGAAATAATAACTCGTTAATTCTTCAAATCAACCATCATTTACACAATCAAAATGCAACGGATAGGTACCTGCAATGATGAACAATTAATCGACCATTATTTTTTTCGTGAAATCGGGTTCCCATTGATGGTTCATAATTTTTTAATCAACCATCACATGATGACAGATTTGATTAGCGTTCTTGCAACCGGGCATTCATCTTTCATGTAATTTTTGGCCGGTGGCTTTTCATCGTCTAATACAAGAACCGCATATTAGCCAGACAGCCGCACTAGCATAGGATGTGCTCGCAGTTTACTATCGTAGGTGACCAAATCTACACATGGCTTCGCCTCTCAACGCCATTAGCGTGATAGTTTTCCCATCTTTGCTTATTAGATCTGCCGTGAAACTTGGCGAATGTCCTCTAATAAACTGTTTCGTTGAGCGTTGGCCCAGCACTGTAGTGGAACGCCTCTGATGCGATAATTACAGTGAAGCAGTGTCGATCGCGGTTAGTACTTGGATGGGTGACCCACTGAGCAAGACCGTGTAAATAGCCCATACAGCCTGCAGCGGAGTACCACATCACAGCTCGCAGGCATTATACCAATGAGCACGTGGTATAATGTATATATGCCGTCTTCCCGAGGAGACGTAAAACCGAGGTCTCGAGTCCATGGACGATGAAGAACCTAACCACTGGTTGGAGCACTAGTAGGTTCGGTAAAATTTCCTTTTAGGAGTAGGGTGCTCCCGGCGTCCGTGATTAGCTTCAGTCGCAGAAATAAACCGACGTTAAATAACCGAATAAAAAGAAACTGTTTAGCCTGTCTTTGTCCTGGTGAGATTACCCACAATTCTAGAGATTCCTGTGCCACCCACTTCCTTGGGGCCATATTTATTCAATGCGACGCTGCTGATGGGTCCCTGTCCAATAAAAGGCATTGATAAGAATTGTCTGGCCGTTCCATCCGCCAATTGGCTGCCCTGATGATCATCGTGCCCTGGTACACAGGCTACCAAAACCTTGCGAACGTGTAACATAAATGAATGATTTTGGATATAACGTCCACTGTTACAGATTGGAAAAAAGTTTTCCAGTCTGTACCATACTTTTTCCTAATATTCGTATAGATTAAAGAAAACGTAGAAGAAGTCTTTCGTCCTGAAAATAACATGGTCGTATTTCGAAAAACATGGTAGATGAGATCTTCTCGCAAGCAATTTAATTTTGTACTGGACCGGTTTTTTTTTTGTATTATGTTGATCTCTTCACAAATGTTTCATTAATTGGTATGAAAGGGAATTAAATTACATTATATTGTAACAACCCAGTTAGCTTCTAAATTATATCCCCGTCTTTTTTCCCTTATACTTAATTTTCATTCCTCTACGTTTCTGATAACGATAATGCATTCGTTTTGGGGCACATAACCACCGTCGTCAAATAACCATCCAAGTTTATCTTTTCGCTCCCCTGACAATCATTCAGCCTGATTAGATAAACACTAGGGAAACTTAAGTTGGCAGTTTTTACACAGCTTTAAATTGCCACCATTTTACCGAGTAAGTAATTTTGATCAATAGACCTGGAGAAAAACTTCCCAACTTAATTTATTCTTGACTAGATTAATATTTTAAATGTGACAATCACAAACACCCATGCAATAAAAATAAACTCTGCACTTACAGTCGGCAGAAGCAAATTTGAGCACTGGGTGGGCGTGTTCATGTTGCTGTAGTTGTATTTTTGTAGTAACAATCCAGATTTTGAATAGATAACCAAATATCGGTTAACTGTCAAGAGTGTCAAGAGATATGTAAACAAAGTCAAACTTGCTAAAAATTTAACTATAAATATTAATAATAAAACAATTTATATTGGACCAAAAATAAAACTACCGTCTGCCCTAAATGTCTATATTTTCAAATTTCATGTAAAAATCGGATAATTATCCTTGCATTGACAACACTGATACATACACTAAAATTGATGTATGTTGATAAAATCACTCGGTCATATTATTTCGATTATGTTAACAATTACTAATGTACAATCGTTAACATTAGCTCCGGATTGGCTCGTTGCGATGACCTTTCTTTTAGTTCGCATATTTTCCGGGGCTCATGTTTGCTTCTGTGAAGCAGTGTCGAGCGCGGTTAGTACTTGGATGGGTGACCACTGCGAAGACCGTCGTATAATATGGCTCGTACAGCCTGCAGTGGAGTAGCATATCACAGCTCGCAGGCATTATACCAATGAGCACGTGGTATAATGTATATATGCCGTCTTTCCGAGGAGACGTAAAACCGAGGTCTCGAGTCCATGGACGATGAAGAACCTAACCACTGGTTGGAGCACTAGTAGGTTCGGCAAAATTTCCTTTTAGGGGTAGAGTGCTCCCGGCGTCCGTGATTAGCCTCAGTCGCAGAAATAAACCGACGTTAAATAACCAAATAAAACAAAAAAAAACTGTTTATATGAATTTTGTGTATATAAAATACTTTTCAATGTACTTTCTACACAAAACATTTTCTTGATCTTCTAACCTAGCATTCTGAGCCCGAGAACACCGACATTTGTAACAAAAACTTCTCTCAATATCCCACATCATTCGGATATTAACCGTCATGCCATCTTTGGTCATGTATTATAGCAAAATGTAGCCTGGAAGACCGTTATTTTTGTTAGGAGATCGAGTATACGACTCGCGGCCAGAAAGTGTAATGCCCAGGATACGTAATGTAAAGCATCGTCTTTTACATTACCTATGCCCGAAATCCAACTTTCTGGCTCTTACTACACAAACATGCAACAGTTATATCAGTTGCAGCCCCTAGATTGAACGTTTTTGGATAATCAAAAGAATTTTGTAGGCTTGTGTACGTTTTTCGTTTAAATTGATACCAATTTTGTAACAAGAAAAAAAAGTTTTTTAGGATTAACACTGTTAACTTTTCTATATAACAGCTTTCTTTATTTTAACAACTTTAACTTTCACAATTCAATAGAAATAATATCGCACTATCAGAACACAGACCACAAACTTCTATTACTTCAAGAACTAATAATAGATAATAATGTCATTTGTTCCGCTTTTTATACTTTTAATCTGTTCCAGAAAATTCTCGACTTAACGATGATATTTATAGACTTTACCATTACAATTGTAGATGATTCCAGATGTATGTCTTCTTTCATGGACCTCTACATATCCTCAGTACAGGTCCGACGTACCAAAAGATTCATCATGTGCAAGATAGATCGCTAGAAGGGGTGTTGTTAACCAACACAAAAACCACTATATCTAATGATATAGAACTTAGAACTTCTGAAAGATGTATGGTATGCAGACTATACGGCCACCAAACTTCGACCCGGCTCTAAATATGAGATAGAGATACCTCACAGAAAGGACTGGCAAGACCCAAGCAGACTGAAGTTTCCCCAAAGTGAGATCTTGTATACAGATGCGTCAAAGACTGGGGAAGGAACAGGAACAGGGGTGTATAGTAAAATGAAATATGTTCCTTCTCACTAAAACCTCTGTATCAACTAACATATTTACTGATATCCAGGCAGCCTTTCGGCTTTAAATAGCCGCAAGCTAACATCCAGACTGGTAGAGGAATGCCAGGAAGAACTAAATTAACTGGCAGAACACATTAAAGTAAGATTAGTGAGGTGAAAGGACATAACGATATATCTGGAAATGAACAAGCTGATGAACTCTCAAGAAGAGGTTCAGCAACGACATATTATTATTATTATTATTATTATTATGCTTTATTTATCATAGATAATGTTAACAATAAAAAATACATATTTAAGCAATAAAATATAAAATTAAGATAAAAAAATATAAAATATTATAAGAAATGTATATTATTTAAAATAAATAGGAATATATTCACACATACACATAGAGTTCATATAATAGCCTTTTTGGTGTGCGTCATTGATTGTTAATGTCCTTCTAACACATTACGGTGAAAGAAATGGAAAAAAAGGCAGGTCTGTGATTAATCCTGATCAAAATATCACAATAATGAACTGTTTAAACGTATTACAAACGTTAACCCTAATCTTCGACAGAAAAATTTGATGGGTTGTTGTTTAGTTTACGTGCAAGCACGACCTATCAATCGGGCGAATTTATATCGTTCAAAATAAAATGTAGACGTTCCCTTCGTAGCTTACGTCTTTTTCTAATGTCCCACTGACAGTTCTCGTCAGGTCTGTACTTTGTTGTTTATGATTGTTTATGAAAAGTGAATATTGATCTTATTGTTAGCATTTTATTTATTTAAATAATACAAAAATATGCATATACACGGAAAAAGAGCAGCATCTTATTTTGAAAGTTATCAAATATTTTCAATTAGAAAAAGAAGCTGGTAAACCATTGATACCTTTAACTTCAGTGCACCAAGTAAGTATTTTTTATATAACAATAAGTGAAATTAATATAAATTAAGTTAATCCTATTTCATTAGAATTGTTTAAATTTTTTATTTTTATCTATTGTGTTTCAGCGCATTTCAGATGCATTGGGAATATCCTTGCCGATTGTAGCAAATTTGGCAAAAAATGGCATTCACAGTGATTCAGAGTATACCACTAAAATGAGTAAGTCTGTCAAAATGTCGAAGGGTCCCACAATCCGAGAGAAACACGAGCATGCCATTAGGACGCGTATCTACAGAATGTTTAGTGAAGGTATGTAGAAAAATCTTTTCTATGCATTTGACATTTTTAATTAGTCCGATGAGTGAACCATTTTTACACACTTTTATTTAACTTCACTTCTCTGTTTGTCTAGATCAAATCTTGCAATCCACTTTTTACCTTCTTTTACCTAACCGATTTCATTCAAATTTTGCACACGATCACATTTTCGGTGGCAATACATGTTTTTGAAAGTTTTGGATAAAAAAATTTAATGGAATTAAGAGCCTAACACTAAACAGTATAACACAGACAATATAAAACAAACTTTTCAAATTACACTTTTATTAGGAAATGCACAAAAAAGTTAAAAATAATTTTTTTTAATTTACTTAGAAAATGTTTCGTTCATTACTTTTCACTAAAAATAAAAGTGAGTGGTATGTAAGTGAAATATTCGAGAGCTCATATTAAATGTTTGTTTAAAACTAGTAGTCACATTTTATAGATTGCGCCACCTACTTTAATCATAGTGAGAAAGAGTGAATGAGAAATTAAAAAAAATTATTATTCACTTTTTAGTGCATTTCCTAATAAAAGTGTGTAATTAAAAAAGTGTTGTATTTTTTATTCATTAATATTGTTTGTTTACTTATTTATTTTAGGTGAACATGTAACTCTACATACACTGAATTAAAAACTCATTGATCTGGATGGAATCGACATGTCTGTTGGGTCAATGGCTAATGTTTTAAGGGAACTAAAATTCAGATGGCTAAATTGCAGTATTTCCAATAGAAACTATCTTATGGAACAACCACATGTAGCTCAAAAAATATTACATTTTCTGAGAGAATTCAAGAACAATGAGAGTTCTCCTTACCCTCTACAGCCTGTTTTGGACGAGACCTGGATTTTTAGTAAAGGTAGTTTTCGCAAGAGTTGGCAAGATGGTAGCACTAAGGCAGTAAAGAAGATGAGTGGTGAAGGTGTACGGTACATTATTTTACAGGCAGGTTCTGAGAATAGTTTTGTCGAAAATTGTAGTTTGATTTTCAAAAGTGGGAGTAAATCTGGAGACTATCATGATTCGATGAATTCGAAACTTCGAAAAATGGTTTGAACAACAGCTCCTACCGAATTTAGAAGAACCTTCTTTAAGTGGGAATCAGTTGAAAATTATTACAGGTTATCTAAAGAGTCATGCCCTGGAAAATGAACACTTGAATAAAATGGGGCTACACAATGGGGATCCCAGCGCAGCCTTTGTGGCATGGAGACCGGGACCGTAACCCATCTTTTTTATAAGACCTTATCTGACTGTGAGGCACTGGCCTCGAGGCGACAAACAACTTTCGGAGAAGCCAATGTGCCACCTGAAGCATATGCACACATCCAGAGGACCAGAGGTCAATAAGCCAACAGGCTGCAGTGCTCCCAGCATGAAGACGGCTCCCAAGGAGAATGCATCAGGATGGAGTTCAGGTATATGTGTCGACATTGAAGGGACTAACTTTTGAGTCGGGTTTGAGTGTCTACGACCAGATTTCGCTGGTTACAACATGAGTATTGGGCTCTTCGGCTACAGTAGGCTAAATATCATATGCCCTTTCCTGAAGGTTGCTGAAATTTTGTTGTTCTCGGATAAGATCGGGACTTGTCTAGTCAGTGATAGTCGTTGATTTCGTGTTTGGAGGGAAACGGATTGCCTTTTTTCGGGTATACTGAGTTAATTCACACTGAAGGCACTATGACTGGTGACAGGTTCATCAAAGATATTCTAAACCCTGCATTAAATTCTGAAAAGAGGCTGTCGGAGATAATTTTGTTTTTATAGACGATGATGCCCGTCATTTCTGTTCAAGAGCCGTAAATGACTATCTTGAAAGTGTGGGAATCAATCGCTTACTGCCATAAAATGAATTAGTGAAAAAAAAACATGCGGACGGTCTTTGGGGTCTGCCGATAGAAGTGAAAAATAAGTAACTTGTGGATTGTATCGTTGAGCAATTAGATTATTATTTTTTAATTATTTTTTGTTTGTAAAATTGTGTTGATGGCCATGCGCATGCGCTCTATATAATTTCTCTAGACTTCTGATCTAAATAACCCTTTGTAGCTACTCAAATTAAAAGAATCAAAAGAAATTGCTCATCAACAATCAGTATCTAATTAATTTTTTAATTGTCATAATTGATTATCAGAAAATCAGACTGATGCAAGTAATTTAGATAAATGTGTTTATATATGCAGGGTGTACTATAAAAATGGTATAATGTAATTTATACGTTTGCAAAAATGTATTACTTCAACTTAATAACCACTAATTTTCTGGTCAGTAGTCATGAGATATTCTAAAAGTAGTTCACACGGTATAAATGTAAAAATCTGTTACATCTCAGCTTGAAGCACCTCACAAAAAAGATACCCAGTTACCCAGTAACTGTTTATCTCACCTCAAAAGAATGCATTCAGTCACAGTTTGGACGGGCTTATAAAATTCCAAGACGTTTCTGATGGAGAACCCTTTTCAATCAGCTCCTTCAATATTCTGGCATAGATCGCATAGATCGCATAGATCTTATGTTGACAACAATGAGATAATAATACCTATAATAAATGATAGAAATCTGAGATTCCGGTTCATAAATTGTACAAGAGAATTTAAAAGCAGTTTGTTTATATGATCCATACACAATTAATCTTAAAAAAATTGTGAAAGGCTGAGAAAACCGATAGATTAATAATTAAATTATTTTATAGAAAAGTGACCGTCGGTTGTATTTTTAAGGATGGCCTTATGAAATCAATCTAGCTGAACATCATATGAACATCAAAAATAGGGCGGAAAGTATTGTTTAGCAGCCCAAGAGCGGAAAATTCATAACGCCATCATTTTTCACCAACTGTCACTTGAGTACTTCGACGTTTCACGTGAATTTTTCAAAAGTCAGTTTATGTCAAAGGTTTTTGTTATATTTTTCTATTTTTTGGTATGCAAAAAACAGTTGTATGTCACACATGCAGGAAACGCCCTAGTAGCCCTTAACTATCTGCTGCCCTCGCTTCGCTACGCTCGCTCGTACATCTAATAGTCTTGGACTGCTAAAGCTCATTTTCTGCCCTTCTGACACAATATACTATTTCGGCTCAGGTACCCCAGTAATTTTCTTGGCTACAAACAATAACTGGCTTCCAACTTTAGTAATTCTTGGTAAACTTATATGCCAACATCCAATATGTCAACTTTACGAGTATTATAGGAATAAAATACGTCTCGCACCCTCTTACTAAGTGTTTTTCAAGCCTTTCTCTCTCAACAACATTTCCATTGTTCTGGTCTCCCTTGCTTACAATTAAAGTTACATTTAGTGTGCTACAAGCCCATTTCGAATGTAATAGGAATTATTTTCATTAGAGATTGAGGTAAAACGAACAAAATGTGTGAGGATGGTACAATGATTACAGTCACTCCCTCATTTCAATTCAGAGAGAAAATGTTCAGCTAACAACAAACGTTCCATTATTTTTACGGCCAGCTGAGTCCAGGGGTTAGAATTTAGAATACGAAGAGTAAATGGAAGATAGAACTAATTTTTTTTAACTTACACTCGAGATTAAAAGTTTGCTGTCCAATTCTACCAGAATTCTGTAAAGCGTGTAATCTTACGTACATAAATTGTATATCAGTCACAAAACGGATATTTTTTGTAACAAAGCTAATGTCGCTGATACAGTTAACAGGGAGTGCCTAGGCAAGCTTAATGAACTGGGGGAGAACAATATCGTCATCTTTCTGTGGATTCCAGGAAACACTGAAATAGAAGGAGATGAAATAGCTGATAAACTAGAGGGGGACTGAAACATCCTTTCGGGAGTCGGAATTATTTTGCTCCAATATTAGAAAAAATAGGCAAAGCCGAAAATAACAGTTATCTGACCATTTGAAAAATCTAGTTGGGCTTAGACCATCAAAGATACTTCTGGGTGACTACAAACAGTTGAGAACAAACGAATGCGTGAGTCAAACTAAAATAGGACTAAAAGAATTAACAGGTGGAGGAAGAAGAATGTAAATTCTGTGGTATGGAAGAAGAAACCTCCATTCACATACTTGCGGACTGCACAGCAAATCAGAATCCTAGAGCACAGTACCTGGGAGACTACTGGATAGAAGAGGGACAGTTACCTAAACTATAGCCTGCAGTCATCCTAAAATTTCTCCGGGGAATAGGTTTAAAGGAGCTTTATTTTAGAAATCTTAACTGCAAAGTAAACTTTTAGTTTGTGAATGTGACAGCAAATGGAACTCGGGACTCGGACGGAATTATTGAGAAATACACTTTAGTCATAAATTATAGTTTGAACAAAAAAAGAAAACGCATTTCATAGGTAATCGAACTTGAAAGTGAAAAATATTTCTTAATTGAGGAATAAAATAATTAACGAGAAAATTAATGCCATTATGGTAATAGCGTGAGGTGCTTTGTACTACTTATATACAGTGCTATTCAAAAGTCCCCTCCCCCCCTCGTATCTTTTGAACGGCTACACTTACATTAATAAAATTTGGAGTGTGAAAATAAAGTGTTGTAAACTTCTCTACGAATGGTAACAGGTGACGTAATAGTAATAGATGACAGTGCCACTCTGGCCAATTATATTAAATAGGACCTTATGGAAAGTGATATCTCGTTTGAAAGGCATTGACATTGGCTACATAGCCATATTAATTTTGTTTGGGTTTAAACTAATTTTGACGGATAAATTAAATAAATACCAAAATTATTGAAATTATTTTTTTAAATTTTATTAATCAAATATCAACAATGGATTCTTATAGCAAGTGTTCGAAATGTGCTCCGTCTACTTCCTGACGGTAATACATCCTATTAGTAAACTCTTGTCGTACTCGTTCGAATGTGTCAGCTGAAATTGCATTGCATTCTTAAATAATTCTTTCTTTCAAAACTCCAATGCTATCTGAGGCCGTAGTATAAACCTTGGATTTCAAGTACCACCATAGAAAAAAATTTAATGGTGTCAGATCTGGTGACCGAGGTGGCCATTCTATAGGACCTCGCCGGCCGATGCATCTACCTCGATATTCTTCATCCAGGTAACGTCTCACTGCACCATAATAATGTGCAGGAGCACCATCTTGTTGAAATGTTATTTCCAGATGGCCGAATTCATCTGGATTATCTTCCAGAATTTCAAGAATTAACGGCTCAATTGCATTTTGTAACATCTCCAGATACACTTTATCGCTTAAATTTGAATATAGGAAAACAGGACCAACTATGTGGTTTCCCAAAATACCTGCCCAAACATTGACTTTTTCTGGAAATTGGGTATGTTGTTCATGAAACGTGTGAGGATTTGTGTCACTCCAATACCTTACATTTTGTGTATTCACATTTCCATTGAGGCAAAAAGTACTTTCGTCACTAAAACAAATTGTTTTTGTGTAATGTGGGTTTTGACTAATTTTATTTGTCATACATTCACAGAATTCGAGTCTTCTGTCGGGGTCGTCATCCGAAAGGTGGTGCACCATTTTTAACTTGTATGGATGAAATTTATTTTTAGCCAACACTCTCTGTACTGTACTTTTACTTACTTCACAGATAGACGCAACTTTAGTTGAAGAGAAAGTAGGGTTTACTACCATTTCAGTAACTATATCAATTTTTTTATCATCACTAAATGTTGGTCGACCAGATCGTTTGGCATCTCGAACACTACCTGTTGCTTCAAACTTGTGAAGAAGCTCACTCAAATAAGTTCTCGAGATAGGGCGATCTGAGTATATCTAATTAAATAAACGTTCCGCTTCATGGAGATTCTTTCCAGATTCACCAATTATTAAGATAGCTGCCACTTTGTCGGCTTGAGTACGTACCATTTTGCCTATGCAAACTCTTAAACGTCTCGTTAAACAATAATAAAATTAAATATTTAAGCTATTTTGGAAAACTTTGCAAAGCAAGGAATACTATTAAATGAAAAACGTCAATTTTTTTGACAACTAACCAGAGGCGGACTGAAAAATCTTCAATATTTAAATGTAAAAAAATAATTTTGGTATTTATTTAATTTATCCGTCAAAATTACTTTAAACCGAAACAAAATTAATATGGCTATGTAGCCAATGTCAATGCCTTTCAAACGAGATATCACTTGCCATAAGGTCCTATTTAAAATTATTGGCCAGAGTGGCACTGTGACGTCATCTATTACTATTACGTCACCTGTTACCATTCGTAGAGAAGTTTACAACACTTTATTTTCGCGCTCCAAATTATATTAATGTAAGTGTAGCCGTTCAAAAGATACGAGGGGGGGAGGGGACTTTTGAATAGCACTGTACACTAATCCTGCGTTTGGAATAGAACTAGAAAGAAATTATAACAATTGATATCGAGCACCACATGCTATTACCATAATGACATGAATTTTCTCGTTAATCATTTTATTCTTAAATAAAATTCTTTTTACTTTTCAGTTCGATTACCTATAAAGCATGTTTTAAATTTTTTTACTATAATTTATTTTCATTGTTAGTCAGACTTAGTTTGACTACTTTGAAGTGATAATTCAAGATAAACAATTTTAAAAAAAAACGTAAATATTCTTTAGTTGCCATATTAACAAAAATATATGCAAAAAGTGGTCTTAAAAAAAACCACTATCTTCAGTGTAGGAGAGTTTTACAAGGTATGCAAACTTGCTTAAGTCTGTCCCAATGGAGTTGATTGCACGGATCGGGGGTTCCTACCATAAAATAGTTGTAAACCATAGGCGCGACGGAACTACCTGCCCCGTAACCTATACAGGTACATTACAACCCAATTTCCTGTTAATATTTAAATCTAAGTACCTGTATAGAATAAAATTTGAAGTAGTTAGTATTCGGCAAGTAGCAAGTAACGTCTATTCGTCTAATTAAAATGGCTTCTAGTTCAAGTTTTTCTCCAATTCCTATTCAACGAGTTAGCAAAAGTGCATATTCTTTGCGGGAAAAAACATTAATCCTGAACGTTCATGATGCTCTTGTGCACCCCACAAGTTCTGTTCGCGACATAATTACGAACTATGCCAATATGATAGGGGTAGGAGAATCAACGATTTATAGATTTTTACGTTAGAGGAAATGCCGGAACCTCGGTGAACCTATTCCTCACCCGAGGAAGAAACCATTAGAAATTGACGACGATGTTAAAAACAGTTTTCGTAAAATAGTGTATGGTATGTATTTCGCAAAAGAAATACCAACATTGGACAAGATTGTGCAAGCCGCCCATAATGACGAAAACCTGTCACAACTATCAAAAACTAGAGTATGGAGAATTCTTCAAGGAATGAACTTTCGGTGGGAAAAACAGAACAGAAAATCTTTTCTCATTGATAGGCCGGATATTGTTTGCTACAGACGAGAATACTTAAGGTCAATCCGAAAATATCGCAACGAATGTAAGAATATTTTCTATTTGAATGATACCTGGCTAAATAAAGGACACACTGTATCGAAAGTCTGGCAAGATAAAAATATACTGAATTCCCGACCAGCTGTCATGGAGGGGAGGGCAACAGGATTAAGACTTCCCTCTGGAAAGGGACGCAGGCTTATTATAACCCATATAGGCAGTGAAATCGGATTTTTGGATCAAGGATTATTGGAATTTCAATCTAATTCAAGTAAAGACTACCACGAAGCGAAGAAATGACGACTGACGTTTTTGAGGAATATATCCAACAAATGATCGAATACATTCCCCAGAATTCAGTTATTGTAATGGATATCGCCAGCTATCATTCTCGATTAGTGAAGAAGCTTCCCACAAGTTTATGGAAAAAAGCGGCGATAATTGAGTGGTTGCATTGTAATGCCTTGAATTTCGATGATACAATGGTGGAAAAAGAACTTTTGCAAATTGTTAGACAGCGTAAGGCAAAGTATACAAAATTTGTAATCGATGAGATGGCAAAAGGTAGAGGTATTATTGTACATCGCTTACCCCCTTACCATTGTGAGCTACACAAAATATAGCTTATATGGGCACAAGTCAAATGTTATGTTGCCAGGAACAACAAAACTCTTAAACTTCAAGAAGTGCGGCAACTTTTGATGGATTCATTGGCGAATGTGACTGCCGAAAACTGACAAAGCGCCATAAAACATATTATAGCTGAGGAGGGGAAAATGTGGGATCTTGACGACTTAATCGACGAAAGTACAGAGATCGAACTTTTAATTATTAAGTTAGGACAAGACGATTCTTCAGATTTTTCTGATGAAGAATTTAGTTAATAATGCTGTATATATTATAGTTAAAGTGATGTTCACCTGCAATAATTTGTTATACTTTTTTTATTTTTTTCAAGAATTTTTGGGTATATAAATCTTAGTGCATAATTACTTTGTATTTTCATTATTATATTAATTATAATAAACGTTAAGCAAAAATCACAAATAAACCTGTTCTACGACTATGGACCGTTTGGTTCACTGCGTTTGCTTCATTTGCATTTTATTACCTATTGTTATTTGACCGATTACCGGGTGGCCTGGTCACAATTTCTTTCTTCGTATGATAAAATATTTTGAGACACCCGTTATCCGTTTTCCGTTTATTATAGGAACTCTGTGCTATCAACTCCTTTGAAACGAACTTTAACTAAAACTAAATGTTGATATTACGAATTTTTGCCGTTACAAATAGTCCGTTACCATTTGTGAGCTTACGAACCTGTCGCGTTACTATATGACTTGTCACAGCAAATGCTATTTAAAAGACGTTGAAGCGGAATGAAAAAGTGTTTGAGGCTTTTTTGGTTAATTGTGTATATTTAAATATAATATGTCTGAGTATGTAAAAATGTGAAACATAAAGTATGTTTGATGTGATCGGAACAAAAACTCCAAATCCTGTACTGTCTCAACAGAAATGCAATAAACCTTATTACTGACGAGAGCAAAGGAGAAAAGTCACATCAAATGGCGCTTAGCTTTAACTCTAGTTTCTCGACTGTTTAATAAATAAACCGACAAGATAAATGAACCTACAATGTATTCTTTTAATTACGACTTTTACATAACTCTCTGCATCACCAGACTTACTCTAATTTAACCATTTTTGTGCGATATATTCATTAGTACGGAGTGAAATCTTGTGTGGTGCCAATAAAATAATTTTGCCAAACCAGATTAGTTTGTTTAATTTGACGCTTTAAATTTACCAAACATAATATGTTGTAACTTTTAATAAATTTGAGGCATTTATAATGAATAATGTGATGTTTGATAGGTTTTCATTATTTGAGACTAAACTCTAGAATACATTATCTTAGTGAATGACATACATGCAAACGTGAAAAGTTGAAAATTTAATATGAATTGGTTTGCGGAGTGAGGAGTTATGTGAACTGTTAATCAACGTGAAAGTTTTTTAAATTATTTAGTGCTGTTGATTTTCATGCTCGTAACTTACAGAATATTTTATAGAACCTTCTGATTAAACTTTAGGTCATATTGAAAGGAGGAAGTAATCACATACTCTTTTTGCTCTTTTCCTGTAACATATCGACACGTCCGACAGACCATAATGGAAATTTGCAAAGTAACGGAAGGCTTTGATGATGGCATACTGGTAGATAATTTGAAAAGTATTTATTTACTTAACTGAATTTATCAAATTTAATTTAATTCATATTAGCTATTATAACTGTGTTTTATTTCACAACCGGAGGCATACAAACAATATTTAACGTTTTCTGCACCGCTTTTCCAATTACAACGCATGAAGATATTATCAGTTCCTTCTAGGTCATTTACCTAGTTCTATTTATAATTGGAGACAGTCCAAAGGAAGTTGTTAAAATTGTGTGGTTACGTCTTGTTGATAGGGACTTAATAGAAAATCGCCGTCGTGCCTCGGAAATCGCCAAGTCAATAAAACTTAAAGGTGAACGTGTATTTGGATTTTCTGACACGATGAGAAACCAAGAATCTCCACGTTTAAGATTAAATGGCAATTCTAACAGGAATCTTCTGGTTATTTTACTCACATGACCCTTGAACTATCAGCAGCAAAGTACGGAAAAGTAGTATAGAGAATTTGTGAATTATGCTCGAAAATATTAGAATTTGATCTGAATGAGTATTTAAAAAAGTTACGTACATGCATTTGGTGTCAAATATAAAAACAGATGCTCATAGAGGTTCCAAAAGTAGTGCTTAATAAAATAATATTCCATAATTAATATTGACATACTGTACTGATTGAGGTGACAAATTAATCTGGTATTGGAATTATGGAAAGCTGGAAGATTCTGTAGATTAAGAATGTGAATGGTAAAACAGAACCATAAAAAAAATAAGGGGAACAAGACCTGAATAGATGTCCAAATATTTTCGAGATGTCCAGAATGTATATTTTTACAAAAAAATTAGGGTATTAAAATCCCGGCTTCAATCCCAACTTAATACTTGGAAAATAAGAATGATGATGGGAAATCAATAGTAAACAAGATATCCAACTATAAATTCCAATTCCAATCTGCGTAATAGAATACGGACTACATAATAAATACAATCACTCGCATGATGTTAAGAACTGAGAAAAATATTTATTTAAATCATAGAATCATTTTGAACTTCAATTATTCTAGCAATAGGTAATAACTTATCTTCGCCTAGAGTCTCACAGTTTATAAATGTAACTGATATTATATGGTAACACAATGACTTACATCTTCTTTTTTCAATGAATCTAGATAAAACCACATTGATCGTTGTACCATAGGTATGTGTGTATGTATGATGGGGTGACATTCACTGAGACCTAAAAGATCTATTATGCCCCCTTACTTCTACTTAGTTCCTGAGGAAAGTCTCAGAGACTAGTAGCTCCTGTAGTCCTATTTCTAGGATAAATTTCAGGATATCTGCAGGCTTTAACTTAGGTAACTGTCCCTCTTCTACCCAGTAATCTCCTAGGTGCTCCTCCACTATTATGAGCTTTTTCATATGCCCATTCAGGCGGCAATGTCCCGTTAGGATCCCTGTTAAAACGCTTAGTGCAGTTCTACTTTGAATTATGCATTCATTTGATCTCAACGGGTTGTAGTCACCTAACAGAATCATTGATTGTCTAAGCTCTTCTAGTTCTTTCCAATGGTCAGATCTTTTTTTTTCTTCGGCTCTGCCTATTTCTTCCAACATTACATTGGTGCTGATACCGCAAAATGATTTCGGCCCCCGAAAGAGTCTTTCAGTCCATCTGCTATTTCATTTTCTTATATTCCAGTGTGTCCTGGAATCCACAGCTACTATATTGTTCTCGCCTAGTTCATTGAGTATACCTAGGCATTCCCACACCATTTTGGAACTGATTACACAAGAGCTCAGTGCTTTAATGGCTGCTTGACTATCCGACATTATGATAATCTTTTACCTTCTATATACTTTGCTAATATTGAACTGGACACACTTTTCTATGGCGTGAATTTCTGCTTGAAAGATACTTGGGAGTTTTCAGAGTGTTTGGTTCCTGGCCCGTACATTCCTATCCTATCCCTTCTATTCTGAGCCGTCTGTGTGCCATTGAATGGCATTATTTCCAAGTCTTGTAATGGTATTTGGATCACATTCCTTCTTTTTGCTTAATTCCGTAACGAATTTATTTGAATAGTTATACTTTTTCATCATACCATCTTGTGGCATGTCCATCGTAGTACCATACCTAGTGGTTGGTATATATCTATCATTTTTCATTTCAAGAATAAAATACTTCTCTCAAGTATTCAGTAAGTGTAGCAGATCCCTCTTTTGTCTGCTATTGATTTCCCATCATCATTCCTATTTTCCCATTATTAAATTAAGATTGAAAACGCGATTTTAATATCTCTTTGATTTGACTCACTAGCTGTATCGCTGTCCATCACAATCAAATGAACAACATCATATACATCAATACACTGATTAAAATACAAAAATACTGCGGAACACGAATGAGTGGGAATATAAATAGTACACGGTCGGCTGATGCGAGGCATGGACACCGCCATATTGGCCTTGACTGCTCTGCCACCGTACTTGACAATGAACGGTAGGTTCACTCTAAGCTCCTCCCAGTACAATGTCTATCTTACTCGGTGACAAACTATAGAGGCATTACGATATTAAGTACTGTGTTAAAAGTTTATGAAAGGATTCTTGAAAGAAGACTAAAAACCACAAAAGAACATCAACTGGAAAAATTACAGAGTGCTTTTCGTAAGGGTAGAGGTGTTCAGGATCACATCTTTACAGAAAGACAGTTAATTATTGAAAAAAATGCTAGAAAGAATATACAGATTGCGTAAATTACTTTGGAGCCCTGGCCTCGGATTACACAAGTACGACAAGGATATATGAAAGAGAGAGAAAGAATAATTTTGCGCGGTCATCACTTTGTTTCATCTAAGGGGTGTATACTTATATCCCGAGACTGGCTGAATGGTCCTTTACAGAGAGATTTCACTAGTTTGTGGTATTCATTATGCTCCCAACATGGAAGGAGCGAGGGTGTTGAAGAAATAAAAAAATACAATCGTTATTACGTAGCCTGTACATCTTAAAATTCATTTTTGTCAACATGATCATTTCAGACCAAGTTGACAATTTCTAACTACAATAGGATATTATTTTAGCCATTGTAACTTGAAACTATGAAGAAAAAGAGACCTCAGATAACAAGGCGGAGTGATTCACCGCAATAAAGGAATCCTAGAGCTCCAAGATGGAGCGCCAATCATTTCACCAGAAATGTATAGGCTAATATATATATAACTTGAAAATAAAACAGCATTTCTTGAGAGAACCATAATTAATAAACTAAAAATCCCTTCCATTAATAAATTAAATTGAAAAAATAAAGTAAGTAGGTAGGTACCTACACCTATTCTAAACATAAAATATAAACTTCCTGAAAAAATAAAAATCCATTTTAAAGGTAAGCATAATTTTAATGAATTAAGTGCTCAAATAAACCACCTTCCTGTGCCAGACAATAACCAAATCTGTGATAAAGATTTGATCTCATATCTCTAAGATTATTTGGCGTAATGCTGGCACAAACGTGCTGTATTTTCACCCTCGATACACGCCTTAATGACCGCGCATAATTATTCTTTCTCTCTCTTTCAGCTGTTTTTCTGTCGTACTTGTGTAATCCGGACGGTTCGGATGTAATTTACGCAATTTGTATATGTTGCTTTTTTGGATATAGAGAAAGCGTTTGACAGTGTCCCCAGACTGCAAATATGGGCTAGTCTAAAGAAGAGAGGAGTAAACCAGAGTTTAATCGAGGGTATAAAAAGTATATACAAAAATACGAGGAATTATGTAAGAACCGGAAACCTACAATCTGAAGAGTTTACTACACAAGAGGGTTTAAGGCAGGGGGGAGTCTTAAGTCCTACTCTGTTCAATGTGATAATGGACGATATAATAAAAGAGGTAAAAGTTCAAGTAAAGAAAGTCACTGTGGGTTATAGAAATATGGAACTTATACAGATCTCTGAATCTTTTGCTGACGATTTAGTGGTATATGCTAAAAACGAAAAAGATCTTCAAAAAAATCTAGACATCTGGAAAAGAGCTCTTCAAGGTAGAAATCTAAAAATAAATGCAGAGAAAACAAAAGTAATAGTAATAGGGCAAGAAAACAAGCATCTTGAAATACAGCTAAACGAAGAACAAGTACAGCAGGTGGATACATTTAAATATTTGGGAGTGAAAATTCATAAAGAAGGGAAAAATAACGCTGAGATTAACCCTAGAGTGGGCGCGTGATTTATTTTGGCAACAACAGGCGCATCCGTCTGACAGACCGTATTGACAAAAAAGTGTTTTATTTAGTTTAAATTTAATTATACTTGTATTTAAACGTGTTTAACTATATTTATTATCAGAAAAATACAAAAATAACATTTAGAAAGTATTTTAACAAAGTTCTAATATTCCTCTGTCACTACAACACAACATAAAACTTATTATAATTTTAGATTTATACATAGTTAGTTTTCAAAACATTCATTACAAATAACACCAATGTGTTCCAAGCACATAGATTCATAACATTTGCGACAAAAAAAGCGCGTCTTTCTACTTTTTCTAGAGCTGCATATTGCACATCTCCCGGTTTGTTGGTTTAGTGGAGCAACTGCTTGAGCTGTGTCGAGGTTTCCAGAAATTTCTTGTAGTCTATTCCTTAAAGTTCTTGGAATAGTCTGCAGGTTTGATCGAACAGATAAGTGTGGTTTAATAAGTTCTAATGCTAAAGTTCTCAAGAATCTGCGCCTCTTTTGAGTGGAATTTGGATTATTTGAACAAAATACTACAAAATAACTTGACACACACTAAACGACTACGATTATCATTTAACACTGATGTGCAGATCCATGAACCAGGAAGGTACAAGCATGGTGGGGACTCAGAGTTCACGCGTAAGGAAAATATATTAAGTTTTAAATCTTGTCGGTCTCTCAGACGGCGCGCGCCTGCTCTAGGGTTAATGGACGCATTGAAAGTGCTCTCAATCTATAGGTATTATGCAATAAGTAATACTTTCATTCGCAACAAGGAACTGTCAAAGAGAACAAAAATGACAGTCTATAAAACCGTTTTTAAGCCCAGTTTAACTTATGGGAGTGAAAGCTGGGTTCTTACGAGAGAGACAAAAAGAAAATTACAAACGGTTTAGATGAAGTATCTAAGAGCAGTATTGGGAATCACAGGAAGGGACAAAATTCGAAATGATTGTATAAGAGAACAGCTAGAAGTAGAACCAATAGAAAGAAGCAAAGAAAGGAATCAGTTAAGGTGGTTTGGCCACTTAGTACGCATGAAAAATGAGCAACAAACAAAGATGATATGGCAAACAAAAACATGTGAAAGACGACCAATGGGGAGACCACGGAAAACCTAGGATGATGCAGTAGCGGAAATCCTGAGAGATCGGGGACTAAACTGGCAGGAGGCGAAGTTAGAGGCTGGAAATAAACGGGAATGAGCTAAATTTGTACATATATAAAAACACCCTAACACCTTAGGGTACATTAAGATTCTGATTATATATATATAATCCAAATATAAAATGACAAATTTGTACACAATTTGTGATTATTACTTTCTGTTTTGCTCTATAAGTTTTGTTTAGGATTCTACTTTTCTACTCAATGCATTGTTTCTGATATAGTTTTCAACGATTTTCTAATAGTTATTCATGTTTCCTATTTTTATATTGTAAGATTGTAGATTTTGTACATTTTTGACGAATTACCAATATTTCATTCATATAATGTAGTGAAAGCTTTTCTAATCAATGATTCTAGTTTATTTCTTATAATTTGATGTACCCAATCAAATACTAGAACATACATAGCAGAACAAGATACAATGAAAAGTGGGGATTTTGGGATAATCATGTTTAGTTTGTAATAAACATTCTACTCCAAAAGTGATCTTGTGTTTAAAATTAAGTAGGTATGTGGCGTCCTAGGGCAAAAAAGTGTATAGTTTGGCAAGTTTATCTGAAGCCGTGAAAGGAATGCAGTCGAAAACATTCGATATTGCCACGTTTAACTATAAAAAAGCTAAAGTGCTAAGTATGTAGTGATAATAATTAGAAAATGGACTTTTTATTCTTAACAATATTAACAATATGATTGAACGTTAATTCTTTAATGTGTTTGTTTCATTGGATTTTGTATATTAACATTATTTGGCAAGCGCGTGCTCTTCCCTCTCACTTTGTCAATTGACTGACATTGATTATATAGTGGCGTTGATATTGTCAGTGTCAGATTTTGAACTATTTCGTATCCATATTAAATTCAAGTACGATTCTTAACATTATTTGTTTTTAACAAATACCGTGTTTTGAAAAATACCTTACCTTTAAAGCAAAGCGAAAATCAGTTTCTACATATAATTATTATATAATAATAAATATTATTTTTAATACTTTTATAAAAATAGGTACCGTACGCCATTGGTACGTTTATGACAGATATCCGCCATGTTTCCTCGCCCCTTACCGATGCCCCGTAGCTTCAGATAAACTTGCCAAACTATATTCATCTACGGATGCGAAGCGAATTGTGAAAAGTGTGTTTGAATCATTGAAACATCGAGGTTATAGTATAACCGATGAAGCAAAAGAAACATGTTAGTTGACCAAAACCCCAATATCCACAGTAGAGATATTATCAATCAGCCAATACATAAACGAAAAAAACGGAGTAACGCTAATAAAAACAAATGTGTGGAACAAATACAAAAGGATATAATACGAAGAACGATATATGTCCTATACCAAGAACAAATTATACCAACCCTAGATTGTATAAAAAAGCGGTTAATTAAAGACGAAACGGGAATTATGTGTAGCCAAACATTGAAATTGAAGATACCACAGCCGAACTCTTCAAATATTGGCTTGAAAATAATTTATTGTCAAATATACATGAAAAAAGTATAATTGTGATGTACAATGCAACTTATCATATCCTTCAATTGAATCAAGTACCAAATAACGGGAAATTCAAGAGTACTTGTTGAAAAATGACATGTATTTTGAAGAATCGTACAATAAACCTGATGTCTTACAAGTTTTAGCACCGTTGAATATCGCATTAAATAATAAAACCGGCCAAGTGCGAGTCGGACTCGCGCACGACGGGTTCCGTACCATTATGTTGTATGGGATCCCCCCTTAAATATTAGTTTTACTTCAATTCAATTATTTATTTTTAAACTTAATAATATAATTCATTATTTTGTGAATATTTCAAGCGTCTACCTGTCACCGTTATCAATATCGAGCAAAAAAAATCACGTTTGTTGTATGGGAGCCCCCCTTAAATATTTGTTTTATTTTAATTTAATTATTTATTTTTAAAGTTGGAGAGTTTTCGAAATCAGTTAAAAAGTTTTTGAGTTTATCGACTTTAATGGCTAGTTTAATTTGTTTTGCAAAATTTTGTAGTGTTAGGCATCATCCAACAAAAATATGGTACTTCTTGGCGACCTTATTATGTACATGAAAACAATAGATTGATGGACGAGTTCAGTCTTTATGGAAGGCAATTTCCAAAATATCTTGTTACAAAAAAATTACCGCTTCCATGCTTGAAACGAAGTCATATACTTAATAATAATTATCAAAATCCTACAAACCCTCTCTGTTTTCTGTCTAAATGCTTATGATTGCGCTCAGCAATTTCTCTTTCATTCCTCTGCCGCTTTTCTGTTCATTATTCGTCAAGTTGAAACAAACACGTTCGTTAGTTCCGCTTGTACATCATAATCTTTGATGATGTGACATTACAATTATTGCCTTCAGTTTTTCACGATGAAAAATATAATGCAGATGTGCATAGGTTAATTTTAGCGAGTTCGCAGATGCAGAGAGTTGATTTGTTATTATGAAATATTCGTATCTATTCAGTATCATGAATTTTTCTGTGTCCTTAGAATAATAAAAAAAAACTTCTTTTTGTGTAATCTAATCAAATATTTGAAATAGTGCATATTTTCACACACCAGCATATAAAATATGACATTGATTATACATATTTTTAATTCAAATCATTGCTTAAAGATCCCCCTACAACTAGTATATTTCATGGTTATTTTTTCCAAGATCGAATTATAATCTAAAATCATATCAAACAGTGCTTTACAGCGGATAAATAGACCCTGAAAAAAAATTCGGAAAAATGGACCCTGAAAAAATATATAAACAAGTAAACTTCAAATAAGTGGCTCTCTGATGAAGCATTGTTTCATAAACAGAAGGATTTATTATGGCAATTCAATATTAAGTAATTAATACAAACAATTACAAGAAATTTGTCATAAGAGATCCAAACATCGTTTTGGACAAGTGCAGAAGGTGTCAACAAACAACAGAGATGATACAACACATTACGTCAGGATGTTCAGCTATAGCTGGGGATCTTCCAGGGTGACTCCGTTAGTCCACTTTTGGTTTTGTTTGGCAATGAACTCACTCTCTATTCTACTCAACGACACGGATTACAGCTACAAAATCTAAGCTAACAGGAACACTAGCTGCACTGTTTCCCACATTTTATATAATGGATGACATCAAACCAGCATTAAATTCAACATTTACTTAATATCACTAGAAAATTCTCCAGTGATATACAAATGGGATTTGGATTAGACTAGTGCAAAACTTTAAATATCAAGAGAGGTAAAATCGTTAAGGGAGATGTGTTACTACCTAATGGGAACATTATAAATACCATGCAAAATGGTGAAACCCACAAATATCTAGGATTTCAGCAAGCTAAGCTACTAGACCAACAGCAAGCAGAAACTAAAATAAGAAGCCAGTTCACTGAAAAGGTCACTACTTTATTGAGATCCCAATTGAACGCAGGAAATCTCTCCAAGGCAATTTACACCCACGCCATACCAGTCTCGACGTACTTATTTGGAATTCTGAAGTGGACAAAAACAGAACTGGAATATATTCAAAGAACAATGCGTACCATGATGACAAAACACAAATGTCAACACCCGACATCATCAGTTATTAGGACCATACTATCAAGAAAAAAATGAGGGAGAGCTCTTGTAGGCATAGTTATTTAAATCACAAACAAATATCTAAACTCCAAGAATTCCTCATTGTCAAGACTCAAACGTCCAAATTACATGAGCTGGTCGCAAAAACAGATAAAAACTAAAAAAATAAAACTCCCTCAGATCTTGTACATCCTGATAAGAAACTTCAAATCGTTGAAGACTCTAACAAACAGGCGGTGAGCCCAGGTGAGCCCAGGAAGCGCTTCATGGTCGACATCATCATGACCTCAATCAACCTTATATACAAGGAAGCATCAAATAAGTGGCTCTCTGATGGAACATTGTCTACAGAAGCAGAAGGATTTATAATGGCAATTCAAGACCAAGTAATTAATATCAACGATTATAAGAAAATTGTCATAAGAGATCCAAATATTGTATCGGACAAGTGCAGAAGGTGTCAACAAACAATAGAAATGATACAACGCGTTACGTCGGGATGTTCAGCCATAGCTAACATTGATTACCTACACATTCAAAAAGCATATGATGTAATGACTCCGGGGAATCCATGTTACAGACAGAGCAATTTTCTGTGCTGTTAATAACATAAATATTTCTGTTAAAAGACAACTTTAAAAATGTTTTGCTACAGGTTCCAGTCAACATCCAAGTATGTAAACTGCTTTACTGTTAGAATCATATATTTATTCTTGGATAGGTATCTATTGGTAACACGGCTTAATGAACATGACAATTTTACAGGAAACTGTAATAATTAAGTTTATTGTAGTTAAACTAATCTACCATTGTTTTAAAATATTTTTCGCTATCCTCTTTCAACTGACCCCAAGTACTCCAAGTGCTCCATAAAATATTGCCGTGTCATCAACAAAACTAATAACTTTTTCCTTTGTTGGATATGATAGTAAATCATTTATATATAACAGGGAAAGAATTGGTCCTAGAACTGTCCCTAGAGGGTACATTTTCTGGAATCGCTGACGAATATTCACGAATTGTACTCTATGCACTGAGAAAAAAATTGTAGGTTATTCCTCTAATACCGTAACATTTCAGTTTTTCAAGAAGTTTTCCATGGTTCACAGTATCAAAGGCTTTAGACAGATCAACAAATATATACAAGGACTGTATTTGTCCATGTATAGCTTCATAAATATTAGAGCTAAGCGAAAAAAAGCATCTTTCCCCTTTCTAAACCCAAATTGACTATTGGATATTATATCGTGTTTGTTTAAGAAGTTCACTAAACTATTTTTAATTATTATACTCACAGTAGATATTAATGGTCGATAATTACCTGTTCTCATTATTGTTTAATACAATAGTGTAATTAACCCAATCTTCAGGTCTCTAGGAAAAATACCTAAACTAAAACATTTGTTTGTTAAAGTGGCAATGTCATCAGCTATTTAGTTCGAGACAGATGACCTCTCATCATACTAGATCATCAATGCAAAAATTATTTATATAGATTGGCTCAGATCAAAGAAATGAATCTTGCTAAGATTTCAAATGAAAATTGAGTTCATTTCTGTGCAGAGGTCTGTAAATCACGCAGTTCGTCGTAAATATCACGAAGGTTTAGTGTTATCGTCAGTGTCGAGGATAAGAGGACATAAATCGATGCTCCGATCGGGAACTTTCTGCCTCTTTTTAACAAAATGTTAAATAAACCATTTATTTTGCTGCAGCCGCAACAAAAGATAAAAAGGATTGTATTAAGCTACACGAGGATAGTGAAAATAATTGTCATTTCGTATCTACACTCATACACACACACACACACTACTACTACTACTATTACTACTACTACTACTACTACTACTATTACTACTATTACTACTGTTACTACTATTACTACTATTACTACTATTACTACTATTACCACTATTACTACTATTACTACTATTACTACTATTACTACTATTACTACTATTACTACTATTACTACTATTACTACTATTACTACTATTACTACTATTACTACTATTACTACTATTACTAATATTACTACTATTAGTTAACAGCAAAAGATTCAGTAATTTTTCAAGCAAACTAAGTGACATTAATTGGCATCATCTGAATTTGCAAAATTGTGAACCAAATGTAATAGCCCATAAGCTAATGAATGTATTAGCATTGAATGTGGACATGTGTTTTCCCGTAAAAAAATTTAAACCAAAAACGCGTAAGTGTGAATGGTTCAATGATACTCTTAGGGGAATGAAAAGAGAGGTTTTTGAACTTAATATTGCACGTAGAAACACAAATACTTTTACTGATTGGGTTAAATACCGTAATGCTCGTAAAAATTATAAAAAGGCCATAAAAAACCAAAAACGTGTTTTTTATTCTGGTAAGATACATGAATCTGACAATAAAAGCAAAACTATATGGAACATAGTAAATTCTGAGAGAAATACTAAAACACGTGGTACTGTTGCTACAAAATTGACTTCAGCTGATCTGAATACATTTTTTGTTACTATAGCAGATAAAATCACTATGAGTATTACGGACGAATCCATTCATCCACTTGAATATCTACACAAGGTCTCGAAACCTTCGGGTTCATTTTTTATTAGTCCTATATTGGAATCCGATATCAAACTGGCAATATTAAGTTTTAAAAATTCAACTTGCTTAGATTTTTATGGACTAAATAGCCATATGATGAAAGCCTCGTTTGAGGCACTTGTTGGACCATTAGAGATACTTTTTAATACATGTATATTGGAGGGCTGCTGGCCTGATTCATTGAAAATAACCAAAATTATACCTATACATAAAAAGGGAGATTTGAATAACCCTGACAACTTCAGGCCAATTGCAATTGTACCAGTAGTGGGTAAAATTTTTAAAATTTTTGAAATTATACTTAAAGATAAACTTGCTTCTTTTTTGGAACAGAACAAATTATTGTCACCATCTCAGTTTGGCTTTCGGAAAAACATGTCCACAATTAAGGCAGTAGTCGATATTGTTCAAAACGTGGTTGAAAACTTTGATGAGAGATATGATACATTTGCAACGATGTATGATCTCACCAAGGCTTTTGACTGTGTTAACATTGAATATCTTTTAGATAAATTAGAATATTACGGTGTTAGGGGTAATGTGTTAAGATTATTTAGTTCGTATCTAACAGGCAGGTCTCAATACGTGAGTTTCGATAATGTTGAATCAAAATTGACTCCTGTTTCAAAAGAAGTTCCTCAAGGATCTGTATTAGGACCATTATTATTTATTATATACGTAAACGATTTGCCAAGTTCCCTGGGGGAAGCTCGCTGTGTTCTGTTTGCTGATGATACCACAACCTTGGTTAGAGATGGGGTGAACTTGGCAAATGCTTGCATGTCGAATGTAAAATCTTGGTGCACCAGTAATCAACTCAAGCTTAATGACACAAAAACCCAGAACATTCGGTTTACATCCAGCAAGTTCATTCCAACTTCTGAACCAGTGAAGCTGCTTGGAATAACTTTAGATTCACGGTTAACTTGGGCGTCTCATATAGATTGCTTATGCTCAAAGATCTCATCGCAAATATTCGCTTTAAAGCAGATTAGAAATTGTTTGAGTCAAAATATTCTACGAATAGTTTATTTTGCACTCGTTCATAGTCATCTCAACTATGGTGTTATACTGTGGGCCGGAGCAACAAAAGCTTCAAAAGTTTTTTCATTGCAAAAAATGGCTGTTCGTATCATCGCAAATGTTCAATATGGCGATCCATGCCAGAAACTATTCAAGAAGCTCACATTAGATAAATTTGATGTATCGTATTTTCTATATTTAATTTTTACTTTATGTATTTATGACTGTATGTACTAAATATTGTATTTAAGGTCAATAAACTATCTATCTATCTATTACTACTATTACTACTATTACTACTATTACTACTATTACTACTATTACTACTATTACTACTATTACTACTATTACTACTATTACTAATATTACTACTATTACTACTATTACTACTATCACTACTATTACTACTATTACTACTATTACTACTATTACTACTATTACTACTATTACTACTATTACTACTATTACTACTATTACTACTATTACTACTATTACTACTATTACTACTATTACTACTATTACTACTATTACTACTATTACTACTATTACTACTATTACTACTATTACTACTATTACTACTATTACTACTATTACTACTATTACTACTATTACTACTATTACTACTATTACTACTATTACTACTATTACTACTATTACTACTATTACTACTATTACTAATATTACTACTATTACTACTATTACTACTATTACTACCATTACTAATATTACTACTATTACTACCATTACTACTATTACTATTATTACTACTATTACTACTATTACTACTAGGTAACTTAGCACGTCTTCCAAACAATAATTCAAATGGCGTATAACCATGATAAGAGTTTGGAGTCGTATTATAACAATAAGCAAATAATTTGCACCATTCATCCCAGTCATCCTTACTTTCATTTATAAAATGTCTAACATACTCATTAAGCGTTCTATGTAATTTCTCACAACCTCCTATAGATTGATGATGATATGCTGTTGCATAATTATGACTAATATTTAACATTTTAGTTAAAGCATTGAATATTTCATTTTTATATTCTGTGCCTAAATCTGTCCTAATCTGTTTCATCAAACCGTAATTTGGTATGAAATTTTAAAAAATTCCACGAGCTATCGTGTTCGCTTCTTTGTTTTCAACTGGAATTATTACTGCATATTTTGTTAATTCACATAACATTGTGATGCAATAACGGTTACCATTTTCACTTTGTGGAAAAGGACCGACCGTATCTATATATGTTATATCCCATGGTTTTGCTGCTGTATCCGTTAATACAAATTCTTCTTTGTGATTATTCTTTGCCTTATTGACTTGACACTTGTGACAATGCTTAATATATTTTCTTACATCTTTTTCCATGTTTTTCCATCTAAAATTCGCTCTTAGTTTTTTCAATAGCCTGTTATTTCCTACATGACCTCCAAATAAAGGATCATTATGATAAGTTTCTAAAGTCTGTTGCTTTCTTTTTCTTCTTCCACCATCTTTGGTATATCGCAAATACATATTTGTACGTTTTTTAACGTATTGTTTCCTTTTTCCATAAACTCTTTTATCGTGCACTGTGTGGAAATAATACCATTTATATAAATTTTCATCCTTTTTATTTCATTTTTTACCGCTAGCTTATCAAGCTGAACTAACGTTTGACCTAAATCAAAGTTAACTATATCGGTATTTAATAAGGCTTGGCTAAACCTCATCCTGTTTTTGATCCGTATGTTCATCCTTAACGAAACACGGTTATTTTCAAATTGCAGAATTGATAATTTATGCGCCTCTGAATTATTCAGTACTTTATATACTGCTGGCTTGCGAATGTCTTTCTTTATTTCTGTGGAAACTATTTTATCTTCTCCTGTAGGCTGAGCTTTATTCTGACGGGTTTTTGACCTCGTTATTGCTAAAACGTGAGCATTGTCAATGTACAAATCTTTTATTTCCTTTATGGATATACTTGAAATGCTGTCCGCATAATTTGAATTTCCTTTCAAATATTGTATTTCGAAGTTGTATTCTTCTAAATCTAATCTAATTCTTGTAAGTTTCGAAGTTGGTTCTGCCATCGAAAAAAGATGTGTTAATGGCTTGTGATCCGTTTTCACAATAAAATGTGGAGAACCATATAAATAACACTTAAAATGATTAATTCCCCAATGGATAGCTAACAGTTCTTTCATGATTATAGGTTTATTTAATTTACTTTTCTTAAAACCTCGCGATGCATAAGCTATAGGTAAATCTCTACCTTCGTATTCCTGACTAAGTATTGCAGAACACGCAATATTTGAGGCATCTGTTGTCAATAATAGGCGGCTGGATTAATGCTGATTTTAATATTTTGAATGATTTTTCGCAGTCTTCTGACCACTCGAATTTCACATTTTTCCTAGATAATTTATTGAGAGGTATGCATATTTCAGCGGAATTTGGAATGAAACGTCTGTAATAGTTACAGAATGCTACGAACCTTTTAGATTCTTCTGAATTTTTGAGCACTGGATACTGCTCAATGACTGAATATTTTGCCTTGTCGGGTAGAACCCCTTCACTAGACAAATTGTGTCCTAAATACGTTACTTCTCGCCTGAAGAATTGACATTTTTGTGGATTTAATTTAAGGTTGAATTTCCGACATGTGTTAAACACCCTTTCGAGATTACTTGAATGATGATTTTCTGACATCCCTATTACAACTATATCATCCATATAAAGAAATGCTTTTTCTGGAGTTAGTCCTGAAAATGTTATGGACATCATCCTTGAAAAACTATTTGGACTTATATTTAAACCAAATGGTAATCTTGTATACTGAAAAGAACCTTTTTCTGTGCTAAAAGATGTATATTTCCTTGAAGACTGTTCTAAGGGAATCCCTAACTGATCTAAGATCGAATCTATTCTAGGTAATGGAAATTTATCGGTGACTATTTTCTTGTTTAATTACCTGTAATCTATACAAAGTCTCCAAGACTTCTCTCCATTGATTGCCTTATTGGGTACAAGTAAAACTGGACTGTTATAATCTGAGATTGAAGATTCAATTATACCTTGATCTAATAACTTTTGGACCTGATCATTAAGTTCTGAAGATTGAGATTGAGATTGAGAATTTTTAATATATACTAGAGTATCATCTTTTACCAATAGCTTTTGCTCATAAAAATTATTATGCGTTAAAATGTCATTTTTTAAAGCAAAAATATCTGAAAAAATTTCACAAAGATTTATTAGCTTATCCCTGACGTATTCTGGTACCTCTACATTCAATGTTTTTCTTAATTATTTCACCCTATTCTTACTTTCGTTCGCCACAGCGTATACATGAGATAAATTTAAATCCAATATTTTAATATTGTTTGTATTTATCGACTTGCTTTCATAATTTGTATTTAAAATTCTGACATAAGGATTAGTTTTTGATATAATAGATCTTGCTATAAATATTCCTGGTAATAATTCTTGTTGCTCAACAACTTTCTCCTGTCTTAAATTTTTGAAATTTTCTACCAACCGATAGACTTCACATCTAGGCGGTATTGCTATAGTATCATATTCAGGATTATCAAAAATTTCTAATGTTACTGTATTCCTAGATTTGCAATCTATGTATAATTTTAATTCTGAATAATCTAAAATACAATTATAATTTCTTATAAAATCCCTACCTAGAATTCCATTCGTAGGTATAGGAAATTCCTCCTCTACTACATGAAAACAATATTTAAATGCTACACCCTTAATAAAAAGAAAAGTTTCTATTTTTCCCAAAGTTTTAATTTCTCCCTGAGTTTTTCCTTTAATATTTAAGATTTGTGTTGTTTTTATTAAGTGATATGGAAAATTATCTGAAATTTTTAACAACGAAATATCTGCACCTGTATCTAATATAAAAGTATCCATAGTATCCGATATGTCAGTTTTAATTTGCACAAATTTTGAAAGAGTTCACTCAAAGTTATAAATATAACGATTATTGTTATGCAAGTTATTTAAAATTTTGGATTTTTCACCTTTCCTTTTCAAAACCCCAATTCTTTTTGTTCATCTTCCTCTCTCTTTTCTTCACTTTCACACATTCTTACATTTCTATAATTATTATTAAACCTATTGTTAGGTCTTTTCCTATACTCATTTGAACTACCTTTATACCCCTTGAATCTCCTTTCTCCTTGATTCTCCTTAAATTTCCTATTATTGTCGTAGTTACCTTTCCTATGAAAGTTATTTCCTCCATTATGATTAACATAAGAGTGTCTTCGCTGAGGAAAATACCTATTTCCCGGCAAAAACTTATTCCGCTCTGCCTTATAATGCAGAACACTTCCTGTTGACTGATTGTTTCCCACGTTGATGGAAACCAGTTTAGTCATCACCTCTTGCGGTGTCCAGCTGCTATAACGGTTTTTATCCGTTCTGATGCTGAGTTATCTATCAATCATTTTACTGCTGCTTCTGTAGTATACTTCGTTGCTAAGTGTACTGGCAAACACGCGGCTTGTAAGTTTTCGGTCAGTTTCTCCATTTCGGAAGAGATCTTCATTATTTTGCCTAAGTTTACTTAGTTTAGCACTTACCAAACTACCACTGTCTCCTCTGAGTCCTTTCTTAAGTGTATCGACTATTTCTCTCAAAGAATTCTCCGTAGTAATCAGAACCCTGGCTTTTCCAGTCAGTCTTGTTTTTACGAATAACACAGCATTACTCTCATACTCTGCTGCGTATACTTGTAGTAGGCTAACCGCATCTACAAAAGACTGTAGTTTGCTTGTATCACCATTAAACTCATTTGGTAATATTTTACCAGCTAAATTGAAAAAATCACTCATACTTAATGCCATTTTATCCTTTTCACCCTTGCTCATAGCTTCTAATACTTCTTTATTAATTAAATTATTACGTGTAATTAATTGAGACGGAACTTTATACCGACAATCTAACGCTTGAAATGCTTTCTCTACCTTATCTCTGATTTTGTCAAAATATAAAATACATGTACTCTACTGATCCTCATCTAACTTATGCCAATTCTTATTTATTAAACTATAAAAATTATTAAATGAATCACACAACTTATTTATTATATCCCTTTTTTAACACTCGCTTACTATTCTTACGTATATCTTCTACAATTAAATTCGATCTAATCTCAAATTGATCCCACGTTACTGCATTTCCATCACTCGAGGACATTTAAAATTAATTGATTCATTATCAATAAAAGGAAATTTAAATAAAATATCAAATACTAACACAAAACAGAATATACCTTTAAAGTTTACAAAAAAAAATTTCTCACCAGTCCTAAATATTCAATGTGCTTTGCTGTAGATTTCTTCTTATCTCCCTCTTCATTTGTCTTCTGTACGTTTTGTATACATACCATACAAATTGTAGTACCAAAACAACCACAATGATGTAGATGAGAGTCAGATCTGCTTTCATTTCCTCTTCTTGAACTATAAAATTACTGTTGACCACACCATTTTCCTGGACCTCTTGTTTTGTCGCTTTACCACCCATGTTTCACAGAGTTCCAATTGTTTGCAGGATCGCCATGTAATGGATGTTATTATCCTTTGATACTTTTGTAGATTATAGGTGTGGAAGGGCCTCTGACTAGGTGGTGTTGCTGGTCCCTCGGAGGGTCATCTTACAGGAATAAAACAACTACTTGTAGCACTGGGATACGTTCTATTTATTACTTAAACTTACTACTATACATTATACTACTTATTACTTATGAATTGTGATATTCATATTCTAACATAATATTAATAGTCTTCCTTTAAAACACTATCGTTTGCATATTTATACGACAAGTCAAGTTCATCATAAGTAAATATAAATAATACTATTTATGTTTATTTCACGCTCTGAACTTCTCTTCGTACGTGCGACCTTCCTACTTCTATTTATGTAACGATTCAACTTTCTTATGATTTATTGAAATTAGCTTCAAGCGAATTTATGCCTTTTATTTAAATATTATTGCTAACTTATTATATTGACCAAAAGGCATGACAAAAGCATGACGGAATTGGTCTGACACACCCTGTATCTCTAGAAAACGGGGTATGCTTTATTTTCCATGCCTCACAGGCTAAACACTTTGGTTTAAAATTCTAAAGTTGTATACAATTTTAATGATCGGTGAGTGAATTAGATTAAGAATCATTGACTTCCAACAGTTCTTGAATGTAGTTTGGGAATATACCTAGTAATATTGAGGTCTGCTGGTCACTGAAAACTCAGACTTTCAGCTATATTCGCAACGTAGTAACAGGGGGGTCAAAAATGTCCTGAATTGTTTCGAGATGGCGGTTACTTTGTTTTTGCTTCGAATATAATATAAGGTAAGTGAATGGAATATGCCCATGTTGGTAATATGCCCACACCCCATAATGTCTACTTGCTTGCGCTACAGACCACCAGATGGTATAGCATGTATTAACCGACACCATTTATAACAGTACCCACTGGATCTGAATTTAGTTTGAGACTTGGGGTCGTGGGGGATGAACTAGGCTTATTTTCTACGCGTGTGCTATTAAAAAAACGAACTTTTGTCACGTTGCCACTCTTTGTGTTGAACTGTTTTTAAAACGGTAAGTACAGCGTCTTGAAGTGTGTTACCTTGCAATTATTCTAGTGTAATTTTTTCTAGGATTACTCAAAAATTAGTTTTTATATTAGAGAAAATACTACTACACTACATGGTTGTTAATATGCTCATGTCTAAATATAAGTAATATACGCATTGGGCGTATTACCGTCACATACAATTAGATTCTTGTTAACATTTTCAGAATAATTGAGAACTTTAGAGATATTTCACCAGAACCAGTGCCTTCAGGATTATGTCGGCGAATAAACTATCAACAAGGTTTCATAGAAAATACACCTCCAACGCCAACAAAACCACTAAGACAACAAAAACGAAAACCTAAGAAAATATGGACTTCATCAAATAGCCATAGTGACAGTTCAAGTGATAACATATCTTTGTATAGTGACACGTTATCTGAAACTTTTACATCAGAGGAAGAAAAACGAATGGAAAATAAAGAGAAAAATACGAACAAAAAGGAAGATATAACTCGGGAAGAAAATGCAGTTCAACAAAGAATCCTAAAAAAAGTGGCACAGTCGGAAAACAAACAAAGTAAGGAAGATTTTACAAAACAACAGAGTGAGAATGAGAAATTACATGAAGAAAGTAGTAAAGAAACGCAAGAAAGAGAAGGACACGGTATAAGTTTCACAGAGATGTTAGAAACGCCATATAAGGAGCGAGTAGAGAAAACAAATAGAAAAAAGGCGTTCAACAGCAAAGCATTGGTGGTTAAAAGAGATGTTTTCAACAAGGAAAAAATAAAAAAGCAACAAAATAGAGAATCTGAGAAGAACCATGATAAAAATTCTGTAAAGACCAAACAAAGGCGGAAAAACGAAGATTCCTGGTACTGCAAACGTTTATGTTCACGAGGAATGCGCAGGTCTTACCAAAAATGATAACATTAAGTTTGTTTGCCTTGACTGTTCGTAATCAGATAAGGTTACAATTTGAAAATGTGTGCAACCTTTCCTTGAAGGAATCAAAAAATATTTAGTTTTGTATTAAAAACTTTGTTATATAAGCTTTGTATTATTTGCGTTTCAGCTGTTACAAAGCCTGTAGAATCATTTATTTTGTTGGTAAATATGAAAAATTAAGAATAATTACTTTTGTTTGCTTGATACAGTTTAAGATAATGATGAGCATAATAGCAATACACCAGCAACATTACCAGTTTATGTTGATAAATATGCCCAGTCCTAAAGAAATAAAAAAAATTTAAAAAAAAACATAAAAATAGTTGTATTATTTTTTCCCCAAGAAAGTTATTCTATAAAGCAATGAGAGTATTTCTTGTAAAAAGCAAAAACAAAAAGTCGATTTTTTCTGTGTTTTATGGAGGGATCTTCTTAACGTGGGCATATTCCCTTCACATACTTTATGTCTTTCTGTAAATGCCCGGTCTCGCTTGGTCTTATCACTGTTGGTTCCATTTGGGGTGGAATTGAGGATTTATTAGTAAGCTATTTGAAAAACACTTGAACATAAGATGACATAAGCTACTTCTATATTCTAAAGATATTTTGTACGTTAAGTAATAATTGAATAATGCAGAAAAGTTAGTGATTGCTTAAAAAGAATTTTATGTGTCATCAGTTAGTGTGTTTGGTATCAACAATTACCAAACTGTGTGTCAGATCCTCGGAAGAAACCTTATACAATAAAGACATGGTGTTACTTATGATTTGCTTAGTCAAACAAGAAATTATAATGGACAAAAATATCACATATTTGACAAACAAACATGTAAGTCCAAAACCCAACAAAATTTAGATTGTCCAGGAGAATATAGATAGTCATTATCCTCAAAGGGTAAGATTGTGTCAACCAACCTTTCATTTAAATAATCGGGGAGCAGATGTACTAGGATGATGGGGAATGATCTTATAATCTATTAGTCCAATCGTTCAAGAAACAACGCTAATATCAAGACGGCAATTAAAATTATTTCACAAGCAGAAGTTACGACAACTTAATACCCAGTTTTGAACATGTATATGTAAAATGTAGACATTATGAATAAATTCTACACTTCCTATGGCTTCGTATCGGTAATTCTAGTTCCTTATTATTCCGAGTTGATCAATTTTACTTATTAATCTTTATACTAATTCATTCTAGAAAACATTTTATAGCTGCACGCACAATTTGGCGTGGGTTCAGACGAACACTTACTAAACTAAAAATTAAAACATTTTATCAGTTTCATTGGGTGTGTCCGTGTGACCGTAACAGTATTGACAATGTTATGTACTGTTTAGAAGAATAATGTCTAATAAATCAGTAGTTCCACACATAGCGTTCGAATATTAGAGGAATACATTCCATAACAAACATACCAATAAGTTTCTATCATCTAGACTCAGCGTTTTCCAAACTATGGGGCGCGCCTCCCTAAGAAGGTACGGACTTATCTAAGGGGGTTCGCGAATATTTTTTTCAACTTACTGCTAAAACTTTATCTGTAAAAAGGGATGAATAAATGATAAAATATTTTGATTAACTATCAAATGTTAATTGTGAACAAATGCACATGCAGCTACCGCAATGCGTAATCGGCCCACTGAAAGGTATACTGCTCGATTAAAAGTATCCAATGAGTTTGATTAATCCAGAAAAAGCATCACTGTTTACGGATAAAGCATTTTTTCGCTAGTCGATGAAAATAATTTTTTTTTCTTTTCGTTCCTTACCATTTGAGATACGTTTTTTTTTCAGTGCTACTATGCAAAAGAACTAATTATTAATTTCTGTGATATAATTGTACCTTAGAAAACATTTTTACCTGTCAATAATTCTGAAAGTGTGTTAAAAGAGAATCGACTTTGTATGTACTTTGCCAGCGCTAGAAACATGATAAAACATTTTTGAGACCGGATTCGGAATTTGAAGCCTTATTTGATATGCTAAAACACGAAATTTTAGGTTTGGCCAACTTTGCAAGGTCATTTGAAGGTCAAATAGAAAAACAATCGTCACGGTAATATTTTTCCCGAATTCCATATTACCTCAGCTTTCATTTGACTCATGGCTCAATTTCCTAAGTGCATTCTGAGCCGAAATATTTGATTTTTGCACACTTTCTATAAAAATCGTACACTGTGAAGCCGACCGAATACTCTTATTTATGTTACCTATACCGAATAGTCAAATGACGATCACAGCCTAGACAAAATGAACATTTGTTTCGTGTAGTACTAATATTTAGCGGTTTCAGCAGTACTAGTTTGTATTTTTTATTGTTATTGACGTGAATACTAAACTGATTATATGAATTCATACTTAGGGAAGGGTTATTTATTGCCAATAGAGGTACAGAACCTACTTTTGTCACAGCTGTTAGGAAAGAGGTATTAGACTTGACTTTGAGTACCAACAGAATAGGTGATAACATAGTAGCGCCATGTATCGCAGGAGCCATCATGTTTCGATCACAGACATATAAGATTCGATCTTAAGTCAGTAGCCCTAATAGTGACTAAGTTCAGAAAGACGAACTAGGAAGGATACGATGAATCCCTCAGAGAGTCACTTAAGGAAGGGACAGTCACTATAAAAGGGAGAGAAGGCCTTGAAGTGGCAGTTGACCAGGTTAATGAGGCAATTTTGAATGCCTACCGAGAAAACTGCTCAGAACGAACAAGGAAACGCAAAGGGAACACAGTTTGGTGGAACAATTATCTAGAGGGTTTAAGAACCGAGGTAAAAAGGCTATTTAATGAAGCCAAGCTCAAGCAGAACTGGGACCTATACAGGAGTAAGCTCACTCAATATAACAAGGAGATCCGGAAGGCCAAAAGGGACTCATGGAGAAGGTTCTGTGAGGAAATTCTAGAGACCACAGAAAGCGCAAGAATCCACAAAGTCCTGGTCAAGGAGAACTCTAATGACAAGGTAGGTCTCCTGAAAAAAATGGATGGAGACTATACAGGAACGGTCCAGGAAAGCTTGGAGTTGCTGACAAAAGCACACTTTCCAGGAGCTACCATGTATCAAGGTCGGCAGGAGGATTCAGCAATCAACAAGAGGCAGATAGACCCAGTCGGAAAGACTGTCAACTTGCCACTGCCATTACAAGGCCAGATAAAATAAGACGGGCCATAGACGAGTTCCAACCCTTTATAGCACCGGGGGAGGATGGAATCTATTCGTCCATATTGCAGAAAGGTAAAGAGGCATTAGTGCCGCAACTAAGTAAGATTTTCAAGGCTAGCCCAGCCTTTAAATATACCTTCCGAAGGTGGGTAGAATCTCAGACCAAACGTCCCAATAGACTCTATATGATTGGGACGTTTGGTCTGAGATTCTACCCACCTTCGGAAGGTAGATGACCTTCACCCTATAAATGTTTAATATAATTGTGCGAAAAAGGTAGCACAATTATTTCATTTAATAAAAAAGAAATTAGATTATAATTTTCTTTGGCGAGGGCAACCAGTATAGTGAAAAATTAACAACTTTGAAAAATGTACAGTTTTTATTACAATCAGATGAACATTATAATGTCACAAAAAATCATCAACACAAGTCAACAAAAGCTCATTAAATAACATTTTTATTTAATGGGAAAAATGACATTTTTTACTTTGAACGACTTCTTTGTAGTTTGGAGTCGAGGCTGTGCAACTGATTCTCATTAAGTTGTTAAGATGAGTGTCTGTTAGGCGTGATCTGAAACGGTTTTTGATAAAGTTCATTTTTGAAGTAGAAGTAGACGATTATTTTCGACAACGCCCATTATTATTACTTGAGTATCTACGCGTGGTTTTAATAATTTTTCGCGGTCCGTTCCAAACGAGTTCGCGGTCCGGACCTGGCCCGCGGGCCGCCATTTGAGGACCACTGATATAGACCAATTAGCCTAACGTCATTTCTACTCAAGACTTTTGGAAAAGCTTGTAGATAGGTACATAAAGGACAGAGCTCTGAAAACGCACCCTCTAAGCGAGAATCAGTACGCTTATCAACAGGGCAAGTCAACAGACTTAGCTCTGGATGACTTAAACAGGCTACGGTCCAAGTCGATTGACGACAAGGAAATAGCAGTAGCTAGTTTTTTGGATATAGAGGAAGCATTTAATAATGCTTCTCCAATAACTATAAACAGGTGTATGGAAAGAAGAGGGGTCGAACACATCATCTGCGGGTGGCTTGCAGCCAATCTAGGGAATAGGATAATCACATCCACCATGGGAGAGGCAACCATCACTGTGGGGAAACTGACGAAAATAGAGTTACACACTCCTCCTCGCGAGGTGGTGCGCGTAGAACAAGCATGCGCAGATGTTGGGGCTAGTGCAAATTGAAGAATTATCAATGATTGTCGAGGTTCTTCCATTGCTCAAAATTAACTGATGAACTGAAAAATAGTGATTACGGCTTCACGGCTAAGTAAATCACACAGACCTGAGGCGTTCCGCTAATATCAGATGCTGTCAAGATTTTTTTAAAGTATTTGGTAATATTTATGAAAAATGCTCTGAACACTCTATGATCGTTCGGGTAAGTAACGGATCTATGGATTACTCTTCAATCACGTGACACCACTCCATGCTCCGTTCTATCTCTCCTCTCAATCACTCTCAGTGACCAAGCCGAACTTAGCAGAAGACGACAACTGTATGGTCAGTATAAAAATCCACGGGATTGAGATTTGAACTTGGGAGAAAAATTTTAAATCGATTGATAAAACTTTTCGTAGTGTTGATATTAAGCACAAATCAACACAAAATATAGAATCTAATAATTTTATTTGTTTGTAACGAATGAGTAAAAAACAAAGTTGTTAGTTGATAACATTTAATTTTATAAATGAGGTAGGTAGGGTAGATAATTCTTTATTTTTAACAATAATATTTATAATTTTGAATTATAAACATTCTTAATTTCAATTTAATTCAGCATTAATCGGTGCACAATATTCGAATTGGAAACTGTAGCCTTCTGAAGGGTATCGTAGATTCTGACGGTATCATTGGAATAGGTGGCAAGAGGACCAGTTCTCCTTTAAACTTTCCAGTCAAAATAGTTGCTTCAAGAATAATAAGAATAACAGATTGCTGAACTCTTCTATCATTGCGCATCGCTGGACGTAATTTCACATTCCGATCTAGATTTATTGAGAGCAGAATATTTTTCACGACATAAATAATATGCAAATTGTATTCAGTAACAGCTGTAGAAAAATATTGAAGCAGATCATATGCAACTTATTATCTATTTCCATTTGGTATCATTGTTAGTCTAAAAACATTTTCACTAGAAGGTTCAACAAAACAGTTAGTTCAATCTATAGGAGTGACAATTCCGTAACCTAACACCGTAAGAAAAATTGCTGAATTTATCACATTTAACAAATAAACTAATCGGTGACAAAAAAATGAAGCATTTTGTCGAACTTATATTTGAAGAAAAAGAAATTATAACTCACAAATCTGTCGTATATTTTCTCAACTATAATAAAAATCAGCTCAACCACGAACCAGAAATTTTTTATTATATTAAAAGTTTTTGTGTTAACATTTTATATCCGGTTTAATTACCCTACTCGAAAACATGAAATTACGAATATTTCCGAATCACAAGTTATTTTTAAGACACTAAATATGCTGCGTGAGAAACAAAAAAAACATCAGATTCTATTATATTTTCCTTGCCAAGTAGGTAGATAAATAGGTGCTCTCGAAAAATTATTTTTGAACGCTGAAATCATGGAAAGTGATAAACCGTTGATCTAGCTAAGTGAGTATGTATAGGAATATTATTGGTACGCGAATGAAAAATATACTTATTTTCTCAAATATTTTGTTGTATGTTAAATACTAATCTTTTTTTCAGGTTAATGAATTAATTTTTTTGTCTTGTGAATATGTTAAAGAAAATAATACTTTTATTGATTGTGTGAGGAAGCATGAGATATTCGAGATTGCTCATTTGAATAGTTATTTGTTTGTCTCCATGATGACTCCATGCTCACTATCAACCTGTTTGCTTTAAAGCTTATGTTTTCAGTAAAAATTTCTGGTGTGAATTTGGATATTGGAAATGTTGATGAGCGTATAGGATTCGCTGAGAGTTTTACAAATGAGGGTCTTGCAATTATTTATAAGATATGTAAGAAAATACCTCATATTTTCTAAACCTTGTTTTTAATGATTTTAATTCACCCGCTCTATCGTGGCGAGTGTTGATAGAATTGACTACGACATAGTTATGATTTGATGACAGTCTAAAATATCAATGTCATAATTTTATTGTAGAAATGAATATAATTTGTAATTAGAGAAAAGACTTTGGAATAATATACATTTAATGTCGTTTCTCTTTTTACAGGTAAGATTTTGTAAATGTTTCTAATGGAAAATAAAATCTCTTTTTACAGGAGAAACTCAATAGTGTCTTTATTTGATAAGAAATAGAAGATTACATCTTACAAAACGACATTATCGTCTAGATAAGTTCAGAAATATGGAAAAGCTTTGTTTTGAATTTACGGTTAAAGCTGCTGTTGATGTTAAAACCAATTTAATATGCCTAATCTCAATTACTACTCCTGCAGGAAAAACTTTTAGCTTGCCGGAGCAATATCAACCAGTCCGACTTCATCCAGAATTGAAGAATACTTCAATTTTCACAAAAATCAAGAGCTCATTACAAAGAAGATACCAAACAAGAAAAGTATGGATACCTCTAACTGAAGAATTAGAAAAAATATATATCTTTGAGGAAAATATCCAATTCCAAGATTACCTTTTGGACTAAATAACAGGATTTGGTGCTATCGAAACTGGTATTACAAACGAAGCACAAAAATCCTACATGCAATCGCTAAGGAAGATAATGGAGTGAAGACACCACAAAACTTGAAGAAATTGGCAGAAAAGTTTGTCATAGAAAATTTTAGAGGCAAAAGTGCGAATGTTATCCAGTGGATAAGCCATTTTGAAAAGTAATGTGAAAGATTGGAAATACAGAAAGATGCAGAGCAAATTTTTAAATCATTTTTAGAGAGCTCTTGCTTAGATTAGTATAGTTCAATGCTTATAAAGTTCACAATAGACTCTAATTGGACAGACTGGAAGCATATGCAGATAAAGGATGGTCGCCAGGCAAAATGCAATTACATTTAAGTACATGAATGGTGCATTATTAAATTATTCACTGAAAAAAGAGAGAGTTTTATTAATAAATCAATGGATAGTCGCTCCTTGATAGATCTAATTGCAGTGGGTTTACCAGACTTTATAATAGACAGAATCGATAGAAAAAGTCTAATTAATACAGAAGATATTTCCAATGAATTGAGAAGTTTAGAACACTTGATGAAGAGAAAAACGGCGAAAGAGAAGAATAATAGTAGCATGAATGTAAAGGAAAAAAAAACCTTGTGAACTTTGCGAAGAACTTAACAAAAAAAAACAATTCCACCCTGAACCAGTATGTTGGTTCAAAACAAAAAATAATGGAGACAAGAAGAATGATACAATAAGATGTATAAATAATTCAGAATTGGAATGTGAATTGATAAAAGAAAATCCAAAAAAACTAGATTTGCCATCATTGATTAAACTAAAAGTAATTCTTAACGATACTATAAACGTAAATGGAATTTATGACTCGTGATCAAACGTATCCTTAATAAATTCTAAGTTAATAAAAATGGGAAAAGAAAAAATAAGTAATAACAAAAATATGAATTTGAAAACGATCAATGTTGTGAAACAAACAGATGTACTAATATGTATAGAAGCAAAAATTTGTAATATAGAAAAAATGATACACATGTCTTTGTAATAAACAGTGAAAATTTCAATTATGATTTCCTGATAGGCTTAGACTGTATAAGGAGTTTCAAATTAAGTCAAAATGATAAACTAGAAATAAATCAAAATATTAATTCGAATTTAATATGTGAAGATTCAACAAGATAACTTGATATCCATAAAAAATATTTCTGTACCAGAAAAACAAAAAAACGTGAGACAATTTTTAGGAAAAATTAATTTCATTTGGACAAAACAGTGTCAAAATTCATTTAACAGAATAACAAATTTGCTTCGTTGTCAACCAGTGTTAGGAATATTTGATCCAAAATTACCAATAAACATATATTCAGATGCCAGTTTGAAGGGAATAGGAGCAATTTTCAAACAGCCTCAAACTAACGGAGAAGAAAAACATGTAGCATTCTTTTCAAAAAAATTTAACGAAACACAAAAGAGGAAAAAAGCCATCTACTTAGAATGCCTGGCTATAAAAGAAGCTGTAAAATATTGGCAATATAGACTCATTGGGAAACAGTTCACGGTTTTTTCAGACCACAAACCATTGGAAAACATGAATATTAAATCCCGGATAGATGATGAGCTAGGAGATCTGACATATTATTTGTCACAATACAGCTTTAATATTAAATACTGCCCAGGAAAATATAATTCTAATTCTAATTGTCTAAGTAGAAATCGGGTATTGGAACCACATGAAAATGAAGTTGAACAATTGAAAATTGTGAATCTTTTAAAGATAAAAGATACTCTAAACGATCAAAAGCAAAATGAAACTTTGGAAAATGAAAAAAAAACTGATAAATAAAAATGAAATATACTACAAAAAAATTAGGAATAAAGAAAAAATCATATTAACGGAAAAATTCAGTATAGAATTCATAAAGTCTGTACATGAGCGTTACTGTCACATAGGTATAGAGCAAATGAAAAACAAAATTTGTCCTTTTTATACAGGACAAAATTTTACGAGCAACATAAAAAAATATGTAGAACATGCTCAATATGTATAAAAAATAAATCAAGAGGACAAGAAAAGTACGGACTAACGTCACATTTGGGACCAGCAGAAAATCCTTTTGAAATTATGTCAATAGACACGGTTGGAGGCTTTGGAGGATCAAGGTCGACAAAGAAGTATCTACACTTACTTATTGATCACTTTACAAGGTATGCATATATATTAACCTCCAAGACTCAAAATGCTAATGATTTTATGAAACTTCTGGAGAATGTCGCGAAAAACAACGAAATAGGTATGATTTTAACCGACCAATACCCAGGTATAAATTCTAAGGAATTTAAGAACTACCTAGAAGAAGAAAATATGCCAATTGTGTTCACTGCAGTAAATGCAGCTTTTTCGAATGGGCTCAATGAAAGATTGAACCAAACATTGGTTAATAAAATAAGATGTAAAATACATGAAACGGGAAAAAAATAGCATGGACAACCATTGCGCAAGAAGTTACAAAAAAATACAATCACACAGAACACACGATTACTGGTTTTACACCTACTTATCTTCTAGAGGGTGAGAATACAACAATTTTACCAGAAGAACTAAAACAAAAAATAACACATATAGATTTATTGAAAGACAGAAAAGTCGCCCTTCGGAATACCATAAAATCACATAACTACAACAAGAAAATATTCGACAAAAACAGAAGATCCTGGAAATTTAAAGTAGGAGATATGGTTTTTGTAGAAAATGGTAACAAAATAAATAGAAAAAAATTATACGAACTAAAGATTGGCCCATACAAAATTTTGGAGAAAATTTCCAATTCCATAAACAAAATAGATACCTACTGGTCACAGAAAATCGGAGTCAAACCTTTTCCACGTGACAAAACTCATCCCGGTTATAGACAGTGATCCCATTGTTTTTATGTCATGATAGAATTTTTGCAAACAAAAATTTTTTTTATGAAAACAAACTTAACACCACCTTTGTATTCTAAATATTATGAATTTGTTTCAGAAATTCTAATTTTGCAAATACGACAGGTGTGTCTTTACAGGGCCGATCCTAACAGGTGTGCAGCGCGGGCAGTCAAAACAACGGGCGGCCCCAGGCCGCATCTAATTTTATCAATCAGGCAAAATGTTTTATATATTTCTAAAAATAAAATTACTTGGTCGAATAAATATACTGAATTTTAAATAGTTATTAAAAAATCAAAATACCCTAGTCCCATAGTGCAAAATGTTATGGTCCATTATTGTCCACTCTTACCTGTCTCTGATGAGGTTTCAGACGAAAGAAGTTTCAGTAAATTAAAGATGTTTTAAAATTACTTAAGAAAGGGTTACAGATTTGGCCATCATCTCGATCGAATACGAATTCTCTGAAAATATTGATTTCTCCGAAATTATTGACTTGGCTTCCCAGGAAGCCAGAAAACTTAGTTTATAGTTAATTATTAGGTAAGTATAGGTAGTCTTTGTAGGAGGAAGGATTTATATACTGTTCGTTTCACGAGATTTATTCAAATTGTTATTAAATGTATTTTCTGAGTGAATTCTTTTATTTTGCATTTCTAACTATAGAATGTTAATTTTTATTTGAAAGGTTATATTTTTGTTTTTTTAGTATCTTTGTATTTTTTCACTATTATAACCTGGCTAGCTAAAAAATAAATTTTAGTTTTCAAATTTTATTTGCATTTTTATCAATGTTTCACTTTTTGTTCTTCGACGGGTAGATGAGTTTATGTCATCGTTAAGTATTAGTAAAAATGTAAAACATTCTCAAGAGGGGAGGGGGCAGGTCTTTGCACGCGAATGGCCGACACCCTAGGATTAGTGTTGTGTCTTTAGTAGATACACTATATTTTTTTTCACTTATATTTGGAATCTTTGAACTATTTTGATTAGTGGATGGTCAATGGATGAGATAAATAGATATATGTATTTTCAATGTTAAAATAATTGAAAAAAAAACCATGTTAATAATTTTATTGAGAATCAACTATACTAATATTATGGATGAGAAAGATTTGATTGTTTGCTTGTGTGTGTCTTGTATGTGAAAGATAACTCAAAAACTGATCAATTGACATTAAAATGATAATATAAAGCAAGGTATCAAAAATTTGCCTATAAAAATTATCATTTGACGTGAGCAATAAACGTTTTTTTTTTACTAAGAGGAGCGATTTCAATTTAAATTGGCATTTCTGCTGCCTACTGATTGGTCATTTTACATAGCTCTTGATACAACTGACAACGACACTTGTAAGTTTTGTGTTTATTCATTTGTTATTTTTTGTTTTATTCTTAACAAAGCATTAGGTATATTCTTACCAAGTTGATTATCATATTTATCATTTAATTAGTTTGATAAACAAAATCCCTAGTCCGTGCTTGTTTCTTCTGCTAGGTTTCCAAGTGAAATATTATTTTTGTGAATATTTTGGCATCAAGTTTTACATTTATTACAGTATTTTTCATTATTAAAACTTCTGTTCACTTTTAGTTTGGACTATATTCAAGCTTCCAGTGTTAATAAAGAATAATTAAACATATAATTGCATTTTTTACATACTTATTAATCCTGAAATGATCAACAAATCATTAGGTCATATATTTGACATAAAACACTTATAACCCACATTTTTTCACAATAATGTGACATATGGTTGCTTCGTTCTCCATTGTCTGGCCTCATGACCTGAGGCCAATGGTGAGCCAATCCGGAGCTAATGTTAACGATTGTACATTAGTAATTGTTAACATAATCGAAATAATATGACCGAGTGATTTTATCAACATACATCAATTTTAGTGTCTGAATCAGTGTTGTTAATGCGAGGATAATTATCCGATTTTTACATGAAATATGAAAATATAGACATTAGGGCAGATAGTTATTTTATTCTTGGTCCAAAATAAATTGTTTTATTAATAATATTTAGAGTTAAATTTTTAGCAAGTTTAACTTTGTTTACATATCTCTTGACACTCTTGACAGTTAACACTTATGGTATCCATATTTGGCTATCGATTCAAAATCTCGATTGTTACTACAAAAATGCAACTACAGCGACATGAACACGCCCACCCAGGGCTCATGTTTGCTTCTGCCGACTGTATTAATTGAAAATACGGGTATAATCGAAAGAAGATATTAATCGTTATCCAACGAAATGTTTTAAAATCAAGGTTGATTATGTACATGAAAATTCCTCTTAAAACTAGTCGAATCAAATTTTTTGCCTACAATCTACTAGGAGTATAAAAATTCTGAACGTAAGAAAAATGGCTCGGTGTGAACGCTTTATAAGAAGTGGTCGTCACCGAGTGAAGTGGAAGCGGGTCGCTAAAAACTAATATAATCATCAATAGTCACACTTTTCTTGCTTCATTGAAAAAAAGTGCTATTATCCGATACTTAGTCAGATATGACCGACCACAATAATTGTCGTCGACATCTTAACTTAAGTATTTTGACCATTACAACAAAATAACAAATCTGAAAATATCGTGTAATGGAAATTTCATGAAAGCATTAATAATTTATCAGACGAGTGAGTTCTAAAAACTGTTTGTTTTTGATTACAGATTGACGAATGGAGTAGATAAAAGCGGTTCGGGAATGATCACGGGATTACTGGTCTATTTTGTGTGTGTGTCCGCATCAAAAAGCATACAAATCGATCAGCAAGTGGCTGTTAGTGTCCCAGGAGATATTATCCTTGGTGGATTATTTCCAGTTCACACCAAAGGAGACAAAACACCATGCGGTCCACAAATCTACCATCGAGGTGTTCAGCGTCTCGAAGCCATGATGTTTGCTATCGACAGTATTAACAAAGATCCAAATATTCTGCCAAATGTAACTCTAGGCGTACATATATTAGACACGTGTTCGCGTGATACTTATGCTCTGAATCAAAGTTTGCAATTTGTGAAAGCTTCACTCAATAGCATCGACACATCGTCTTTCGAATGTGCAGATCATTCGGTAAGTTATCATTCAAATTTATTTATAAATTCAGTGGTACTAGTTAGCCGTTTAGTTCAGTGATATAAAAAGTGGTTTAGATCGACTCTCAGGTATCGAGGGCGACCTGCAAGGGGTCCATGTCAGCAGGAAAACAGGGGATCCATATTTTATAAGCAGTACTAGGTATCAACCTCTGATGCGTCTTGGATCTTGCAAGTTTCGCTGCTTGTCTGTTGGTTTATTCTTCGCCAAAACCGAAGAACATGCCAAGCGGTCGACAACATGAAAAAAGTTTGTGGAACTCTGGTTCAGTTTCAAATTAACGGCATCAAGTACTAAATAAATATCCACAGCGTGTTAATAGATGTTTTGAAACAAAACTGAACAAATTCTCAGCCTGTGGATATTTATTTAGTACTTGATGCCGTTAATTTGAAACTGAACCAGAGTTCCACAAACTTTTTTTATGTTGTCGACCGCTTGGCATGTTCTTCTTCAAAACTGAAAATTTGTTACGATTATTTACAATTGGGTAATTAATAAGCTCTTTTTTTATTTCTTATACGTTACGCAGCAGAAGCAGTTTTCTTGTTTTGAAAATGTAATAACGGTGTAGTTTCAATTCAGATTGTGCAGCTCTTTGTCAAAGGATACAATTAATCTAATTAGATATAACGATTGAGGATAATTAGTTGATAAAGAAATACAAGCAAGTTTAAGCGCTCCACCGTTGGCTGTTAACTTGGAAGCACGCTCTACACCTCTTTCTCTTCCAAAAATGTATTCTTCAAGATTATATCAAATTATATTCAGTTGCAAATTGAATTTCCAGTAATATTAGACACTCTGCACTTTCTTATACTCAAAAATGTACAGATCTGATAGAATTATCAATGGGGCTTCAATCGGGTGACCTTGGAGGAAAAAATTCTTCGTGGTCGAGTTGCCTTCCGAACCGGACTCTGTTTCGAAAAAAAGTCATTCGAGTTGTCTCCCATTCAATTCAGGTGTACTTTCTTCAATTCCAACATTTTTTAAATTCCATGAATTAATGCTAAATTAAAACATAATTTATTTCAAGACAAGAAAAGTTAATTAATTGTGGGGGCAAGGAATACTACGCTTTAACAAATCAATATTTGGGCCAAGTGAAATTCTGGTAAAATGTCAATAACGGGAGACAACTCGATCCTTTTCCGGAGACAACTGGACCCTAATAAAAATCTACCTGCCGGTCTTCGAAGACAACTCGACCCTACCGTATTTAACAGTAGGTACAGTTTCCAACAATTCATATATCTCTTTTCTCATCAACCAATTAAATAACCTATTACCATATCATCCACCCCACACATTCACTGAATATTGATGTTGAAATCTCCGTTCACGAATAGGGTGCAAATTTTATAAATACAAAATGCGACTATATCCATTGTAAATTTGACTTCATTAGTATACTTTATATATTTTAGAATATTCCAATTTCACGATATTTTTGATCTAAGAATTTCACACTCTTGGAATATAAATGTGGGTTTTAATGCTTGAGCTCTAAGGAATTTGTAAAGTTCAAGCACTTTGGGATAACCTTTTAAGAATAACGTTTGAAAGCAAATCTCTACGACACCGATGTTGAATCAATATATGGTTATAAATTTTTTTAATGGGAGTTCCAGAAAAAATTGTTCCAGTGGTGTGGATAATAGTTGGATGAAAGTTGTCAATGAGTGCAAGGGAAGCAATGAGTATATCTTATGAACTCATCTTTTGTTAATGTTCTTTGGTAAATTTTTCAGAATTACAAATTTCGATCTATTGAAAAAACCCAATATTGGTTTTCAGCTAGGCCAACCATGGTAACAAGTTCCCCACATAAAAATATCCAAAGGTGTTAGGTCCGGTGACCAAGCTGGCCATTCTATTGGACCGCGTCGTCCAATCCATCTATCAGGATATTCCTCATCTAGATAACGTCTTACTGCAAAGTAATAGTGTGCAGGAGCACCATATTGTTGGAACGCTATTTCCAAGTTACCAAATTCATCTGGATTATCTTCCAGAATTTGAAGAATTAACGGTTCAATTGCGTTTTCTAACATTTCGAGATATACTTCACCGGTTCAAAAAAAAGGACCGACTATGTAGTTTGCCAAAATATCTGCTCAGACATTTAGGATTTATGTCACTACAATACCATTTTGAGTATTAACATTGAAAGTACTTTCGTCATTAAAACAAATTGTCCTTACACAAACTCTCCTGCCAAACGGAAACTACAATTACTAGAGGTGATTTTAAGTCGATTTAGCTCAAATTACCTTAATCCGAAAGTGCTTCCTAAGGGAGCTACAGCCCTCTGAAGAACCCATATGAGAACTCATAAGAGTGTTCTTCAAATTATTCAAAATTACCGTTACTCAAAATATTCAAACTTGGTATAATCAATAAACAGTTACAAACCAGTCGTTCGCTGTAAATAATTTTTTTTCAAATCCATCACAAGCGTGTCAGTCGTGGGGACCAACAGGTATTTTTATAAAAAAAAGTTTTTTGTGTATCCGACACCGGATTTGGAAAATTCAAGATAATTTTCATGAAAAATGTTCTCTTCTTTCAAATCGATATCATGAACCGTTTTCGAGAAAAATAAATTTAAACTTTTTGTGTTTCTTACATAAAATCATGTTGGATTATAAAATTGTATCTGTAATATCAAGTTGGCTTTGAAAAATCAACAAATTGTACAGATACTGGTAACAAAAGTCGTTTGCTTACATTATTTGGAAATTTTAAATTAATTTTATTTCGTGAGGGTATAAAACAACAATCAACATTAAAAAAACCAAAGTTAGAGATAATTACCAACAGAAATAAGAACATTAATTTTACAACAGATGCTCTACATGACGACCATTTGTCTCAATACACAAATTTATTCTTTTCTCTAAAGATCGTCTAATTTTTGCAAAAATTCCTGCAACATTTTTAATTTCATTACAACTTTGCCACAGCTGATTACGAGATTCTATTGGAACAGCATAGACTAATGATTTTAAATAGCCCCAAATACAAAAATCACAGTGGTTTAAATCTGGAGATCTTGGGGGCCAATTAACTGGACCACTTCTTCCAATCCATTTATCGTGATAGTTATTGTCGAGTTATTGTCGAACCTCTTTACTAAAATGAGCTGGGCAGCCGTCGTGCATGAACCATATACATTATTTCGAATCATTAGGGGAACCTCATCTATCAAATCAAGTAAAACATTTTGTATTAAATTAAGATATTCTTGTCCTCTTAAACGGCTAGGAAGCTCTACGGGTCCCAGAAGCTGATTACCATGGCATGAACTTTTTGAAAATGGAAAGAATGAAGATTTTCTTTATGAATAATATTCCATATGGAAGACTTGAGAATGCCAGGATACATAGCAGCGAGTCTTCTGGTGCTAACCTCAGGATTATTTTCGATTTCAATCAAAATATCGTCTTCGTATTCCATTGTCACATCAGGTCGTCTACCAGTTTCAGTATTTTTAGGTATTACTTAATCTTTGGTGTACGGCTACAAATGGTGCGCGAGCAGGATGCCTTCTGTTTGGAAATTTTTCCGCATATCTGCGCTCAGCTGCACGAGCGTTACATTGTACTTTCCCATAAACTAAATGCATATCAGCATATTCTTCATTCGCAAAAAAAAACCATTTTGATCTAATTAACTATTATTTTTTACCTTTCACAAACAATAACAGTAATAATTGTTTAGAATCAAAATAATTTAGACACATTGTCAGATTTCAATTTATATAATGCACATCATTATGCCTACATTGGTGATAATTCTCATGCAACAGTAGAGAAAAGCACCAGCAAAGATTTAGTAAAAATGTTTGGATAGGTAATCAGCTTCTTGGACCCGTAGAGCTTCCTAGCCGTTCAACAGGTTCGTCAATATCTCGACAATAACTATCACGATAAATCGATTGGAAGAGGTGGTCCAGTTAATTGACCCCCAAGATCTCCAGATTTAAACCACTGTGATTTTTGTATTTGGGGCTATTTAAAATCATTAGTCTATGCTGTTCCAATAGAATCTCGTAATCAGCTGTGGCAAAGTTGTAACGAAATTAGAAATAATGCAGGAATTTTTGCAAAAATTAGACGATCTTTAGAGAAAAGAATAAATTTGTGTATTGAGACAAATGGTCGCCATGTAGAGCATCTGTTGTAAAATTGATTTTCTTATTTTTGTTGGTAATTATCTCTAACTTTGGTTTTTTTAATGTTGATTGTTGTTTTATACCCTTACGAAATAAAATTAATTTAAAATTTCCAAATAATGTAAGCAACTTAATACTTACGACTTTTGTTACCAGTATCTGTACAATTTGTTGATTTTTCAAAGCCAACTTGATATTACAGATACAATTTTATAATCCAGCATTTATGTAAGAAACACAAAAAGTTTAAATTTATTTTTCTCGAAAACGGTTCATGATATCGATTTGAAAGAGGAGAACATTTTTCATGAAAATTATCTGTCGGATACATAAAAAACTTGAAAATAAATTTTTTAATAAAAATACCTGTTGGTCCCCCCGACTGACACGCTTGTGATGGATCTGAAAAAAAATTATTTACAGCGAACGACTGGTTTGTAACTGTTTATTGATTATACCAAGTTTGAATATTTTAAGTAACGGTATTTTTGAATAATTTGAAGAAAACTCATATGAGGACGTCTTCTTCAAAGGGCTGTAGCTCCCTTAGGAAGAAAGGATTAAGGTAATTTGAGCTAAATCGACTTAAAATCACCTTCAGTAACTGTAGTTTCCGTTTGGCAGGAGAGTTTCTGGACACCCTGTATAGTCTGCCTGTAGGAGAATTTTAGTAGACATATTTTCACAGAATTGCTGCCTTTGTTTTTGGTGAAGACCCTGTGCACTGTACTATGACAGACTCCACAGATAGACGCTACTTGTGCTGTGAAAGAAGAAGGGTTTACTACAATTTCTGCAACTATATCAATTTGTTTATCAATATCAATATTTGGTCGTCCCGATCGTTTGGCATCATGAACACTACCTGTTTGTTGAAACATATGAAAAAGTGTCCTAAAATAATTACTCGATATAGGGCGATCGGTGTATCTCTTATTAAAAAGGCGTTCCGCCGCATGAACACTATTTCCACATTCACCAATAATTGAGATAGCTATTACTTTGTCAGCTAGAGCACGTACCATTTTGTTTATGTAGATACTTGAACGTCTCGTTGAACAATGATTAAACTAAAAATTCAAGATATTATCGCATGTGAAAACGTCAATTGAAAAACTTCAACTTTTTAGACAAATAACCATAGGCGGACTTTTGAATCTTTATTAATTAAAAGTGGTACTCAAATAATTTTAGTGTTAATTTATTTTAACCATCAAAAACATCGTAAATTCAAAAAACTAGTATGATTTAATAGGTATTCTAAATACCTTTCAAACGAGTTGTCACTTGCTATATGGTCCCATTTCATATTCTTGGTTTCAGTTGCCTGGTGACGTCACCGATGCCTGTTACGTCACCTTTTACCACTAGTAGAGAAGCTTACAATACTTCATTTTCACATTCCAAATTTCATCAGTCCAAGTATCACCGTTCAAAAGAAAATAGGGGGGAAGGGACTTGTGAGAAGCACTGTATATTTTTCACATACTTGTTTTGATTAAGAAAATGTTAACCGATTTTGAATTTTTTTTCATTTAAAAGTAAGGACAGTGGTGTAGGAGTAATCTGAAAGAGAATTTTTTTCCCAAAACTAAAAAATGTTAAACAAGAAAAATACCAAGACAGTTGATTTTTTGTGGTCCCCGTATTATTTTTTTTATTCTGGAATATAACAAATAAAATCTGTGTATACCTATTAACTACTCTTGATACGTGAGAATTTATACTATTGCAATTAGCGTAGTCCATAATTCTTACGTGACTAGCAAGAAAAAAAATCAGTATCTTTAACGATTTTACGGAAAATACGTTTCTGTCGAGATGGATGAATTTTTTGATATATTATACTTCTGACCCTTCTAATCAAAAATGGCTATAAATCATTACTAATGGACAGTTATATTCTCTATAGAATGCTGCTAGGTTCCAAAAACAACAATTTTACTGAACTTTAATTTAAAATATCCAACAATTAACGAACTGGGTGGCATAAAGACTCATCTAATTAGTATTATTAAATTTTTTAGTAATAATAGTTTGTTTAAGATATAAAACTATTTCCATATCACACTACGAAGAAAACGCAGTTTTTAAGCGTTCCGAGAGAAGTATGGACATTTCACCCAAATTATGCATATTATTTTTTCCACAATACAGGCAGTTGTTATTAAAATTCTCCTTGCCAAGAAATTCAAAAGGTTACTCAATGTAGAGCATATATTTGTGAAAATGTTTGTGTTAAAATAGATAATTATACTTCGTTTCATTCCATCAGTCTAGAACACAAGTGGCAACGTTGCATTTGTAGTGAAATACACACTAGTTGAAAGAAAGAACGAATCCGGATCGCCAACCTCGCAATCCCTTCGTTCTTGCTTTTAGTGTGATACGCATAAGTTATCTGTGTGTGTGTGTGTTAGTGAATAATTATGGCAAAGAGGAAAGCAATAAATGATATTGAAAGGCAACTAAGAGATATTCAAAATGCTGTAACGAAGCTATCAGCAAAAAATTCTTCACTAAAACTAATTTACCTGCGCCGGCCGACCCGACCGAATCCTCATGTACCAGGGTCTTGTTATCGATGGAAAGTTTCCGTTGTTTACACTTACGGAGAGCAGGTTTTTTAGAATATATTTTGTATTCTTTCAATTTGTGGTCACAAAATTATAATTCTTTTTAAATATAAATAAATATGATAGAGAATGGTGTGTAGGGATTTACCTTTTATAGGCCTTACAGCACATTATTTTCTCTTATTAAGACAAGTAGTTACGTAACGGTGTGTAAGGATTTACCTTTTATAGGCCTTACAACACAACAATATTTCTAATATTTGCAAGTAAATTCATGAAATTAATTAGAAATTGTGCTAAAGGATTTACCATTTATTGGCCTGTCACAAACAAATTTGGTTCATATGGTAGAGCCTGACGTGTTGTTGATTTTCAGACCTTGGCTCCAGCTCTGACTCAGACATGGACCCCCCTGGACGTTTTAAGAGGATCCGGGTTAATCCTCTAGCTTCAGATTCCTCATCGGATTCAGAAGAGGAACAGATATATGCGTGTAGGCAGCCTGACCCAATCGATGTTGCCTTAGGCGAGGACCCAACTGACGCTGGGCCTCAAGGAATAGCGATTGACAACAAACTTGTTTCGCGTTGGTCTAGCTACCTTACGTCTGGGTAGCCAAAAGAAACAAGAGATAAGTTAATTAATGAGTGGACATACCCAGAAAACATGAAGAGCCTTACCCCTCCCAAAATGAATGAAGAAGTAAAATTATTAGCCTCGGCTGATGATATTAAGAAAGATTCATACTTAGAGCACATACAATAGTGTTTGGGTAAGGGGTTAAGTGCTGTTGGAGCAGCATTCAACCAAATTCTAAAAATGCCGGTAGACAGTATTACCGAATGTGTAGGACCTTTGGCAGATGCTGCTAAGCTCCTTACGCACTCCCATTATTTAATATCTCTCCATCGTCGTCATGAACTAGAACCCAGACTCAACCCTGAAATGAGAAGAATAGCTAAAGTGGGTAAGGTAGAACAAGAATTATTCGGAGTAGACCTAGCTAATAGGTGTAAAAACAGATACAACACGGGACTCGGAGATCACTCAAAAGGGAAAAGAGGCCAGTTCTTAGTCGACGAGGGAGACAAACTTTACAACAGAAGACAGAACAAACAGAATTATTACAAGAAGAGTCAATATCCCAGGAATCAACGACGTCGCAATTAGAGGTAGAATATGCGGGTAGACTTAAGAGATTTGTAGCAAACTGGAGCAAAATTACTCAAAATCCATTCATTTTAGATACTATTAAAGGTTACAAAATTCCGTTTGATCTAAGACCTTACCAAAATCAGAAACCGTATTTCAAACATTACCACCATCCTAACAATGAGGCAATGACTACCGCTATTAACAAATTAATCAGAATTAGTGCTGTATCACCGTGTAAGTCAAACAAGAAAGACTTTATATCCCCATTTTTTCTAGTGCCGAAATCTAATGGAGGAAGTAGATTTCTACTAAATTTAAAAAAGTTAAATTCCTTCATTACGGCTCCTCATTTCAAACTCGATGATTACCGGTCGGTCAAGAATTTAATTACTCCAGATTGCTACATGGTCTCTCTGGATCTAAAAGATGCATACTTTGGCGTCCCAATCAATGAAAAACATCGAAAATATTTAAAATTTTTATACAGTGTGACCCATTTTGTTTGGAAGCACCCCTATAAAATCCGCATTTTTCAACCGATTTTCATTTGGTCTTTTTTGCTAGATTCAGTATCAAAAACAGAATTTGAGCACAAATTTTCATACCATAATAGCTATTTTCGAGGCCCTCTACGTTAATTTTTCTTTGCCAAAAAAGACGAAAGTATATTAGGCATTTTTAATTCTCAAATATGACTACACCACTGGATTCAGAATCATCACAAATGTAAACTATCAAAATTTTATAAAAAAAGTTCTATTAACAACAAAGTTATCACTACATGAATTTGGGAAAAGTTGTTTTTTAATTAATTTTTTACTAAGAATGTAGACACATTTTAAAAATGGCAACATGGTAAAGAGAAACTAGGACTCAAACATATTGCACTGTAAAAATTCGAAGCCGATACCTTAACCCGTTCTGGAGTTATAGCTTCTGAGAGTAATGTAAAATTGTGCTGATGTGACGAAAATACAAATTAACACCAAATAATACATTTTCATTATTAAACTACTTAATAATAATTGAATTCTTTATTTTTGTAGCCTCGACTAGACCTCCGTTAATTTCCACACATTTCTCGTATCGTTTGCGACTATGTCTTAGCGCTTTTTTATTTCATGTGGCGTTATTCCAGCACACGCCTGTCGTATTCTGTCACACAGTTCTGCTCTATTCCTTGGACGTGTCTTATACACTTTTTGTGTCAAAAGACCCCACAGATAAAAATCCAATGTAGTTAAACCGGGCGATCTAGAAGGCCATTCGATTAACTCGCTACCGCGACCTATCCAACCATTTGGAAATTTTTCGTTAAGCCACTGCCTGACAATCCTAGAATAGTGTACAGAACAACCATCTTACTGAAATATCAAATTTATTCTTTCTGCTAGTGGCAGTTCGTCAATCACTGCGGATAACTCACCTTCCAAGAATTCCATGAAGTATTGGCATTCATGTTACCCTCAAAAAAGAATGGTCCTATTATCCTGTCTTTTAAAATTTCGGCTTCGAATTTTTACAGTGCAATATGTTTGAGTCCTAGTTTTTCTTTACCATGTTGCCATTTTTAAAATGTGTCTACATTCTTAGTAAAAAATTAATCCAAAAACAACTTTTTCCAAATTCATGTAGTGATAACTTTTTTGTTAATAAAACTTTTTTTATAAAATTTTGATAGTTTATATTTGTGATGATTCTGAATCCAGTGGTGTAGTCGTATTTGAGAAAAAAAAATGCCTAATATACTTTCGTCTTTTTTGGCAAAGAAAAATTAACGTAGAGTGCCTTGAAAATAGCTATTATGGTATGAAAATTTGTGCTCAAATTCTGTTTTTGATACTGAATCTAACAAAAAAGACTAAATCAAAATCGGTTGAAAAATGCGGATTTTATAGAGGTGCTTCCAAACAAAATGGGTCACACTGTATAAAGGGAAAATGTTTCAATTTAACGTCCTACCATTTGGTTTATCAGTCGCACCATATTTATTCACAAAAATTTTAAAGCCTGTAACCCAATACCTAAAGGTTAGAAATATCCTAATTCTTAACTATTTAGATGATTGTTTATTGATAGGAGGGACAGAATTAGAATGCATTAATAATCTAGAAACCACGATTGAATTGTTTCTTCAATTAGTCTTTATAATTAATTATAAGAAAAGTACTCTCATTCCAACTCAACGGATTACGTTTTTGGGATTCACCTTCAGCAGCATTGATATGTCTTTATCTCTACCTCATGCGAAAGTTAATAATATTATTGCAAAAATTAGTTCAATACTAGGATCTAAAATTTGTAAAATCCGTCGTTTTGCTAAAATTATTGGATCTCTAATATCCATTTGTCCTGCAGTTAAATATGGTTATCTTCATACCAAAATCCTTGAATGGAAAAAATTTTTAGCGTTAAAAAAGGGAGGGGGAAACTATAATAGACATTTATTAATAGATGACGAAATCAAAATTGAATTGAAATGGTGGATAGAAGCTATACCAGAAGCTAAAAGTTTTTTGCTGCAACCTACATATAAATTAGTAATTTATTCGGACGCTTCCTTATCTGGATGGGGTGCTTGCTGCAATGGCGAAAGAATTCATGGGTTTTGGTCACAAGATACAAAGATTCAACATAAATTATTTAGAATTACTTGCAGCCTTTATGGGACTTAAAAGTTTTGCCAAACATGAAAAACATCGTACCATTCTTTTAAGAATTGATAATACTACTGCTATTGCTTATATTAATAAGATGGATGGTGTAAAATATCCGAAGTTAGCCGCTTTAGCTCGTTCCATATGGCAGTGGTGTGAGAATAAAAATATTTTGATTTTTTCTTCATACATATAATCAAGAAATAATGCGGTAGCAGACGCGGAATCACGTTCACTAAATATTGATACGGAATACTCGTTAAATCAATTAGTATACGAAAAAATAATAAAAACATTTGGTATACCGCATATAGATTTATTTGCCTCAATAGCTAATGCTAAGTGCCCAAAATACGTGTCCTGGAAGAAAGGCCCGGATTCATTTGCTATAGACGCTTTTACAATAAGCTGGACTTATTACAAGTTTTATGTTTTCCCTCCATTTTCTTTGGTTATGAGGGTACTTAATAAGATAATATTAGATAAAGCAGAAGGAATTCTTGTGGTTCCTCTTTGGGAGGCTCAATGTTGATATCCGGTTTTCAAAAAGCTTTTAAGATTTGATCCCATCTTCGAATCAAAAAAAGATTTAATTATATCTCCCTTTAATTCTAGCCACCCCATATGGACGAAGATTACCCTGGTGGTAGGAATTGTATCTGGCGAGCTTACCTAAATCAAGGTTTCTCTATAGAAGTAGCGGATATAATGTCTCCGTCAGATTCTACAGTAAAACTATATAGTGTAGCTTACAAAAAATGGTGGGCCTACTGCCAGGAAAACCTATCGTCATATTTTGATGTTTCCGATAAAGAAGTTATCCAATTTTTGTTTACAGAATATAATGGAGGAAGTAGTTACTCTACTTTAAATATAGCACCGAATATTAAGCAATCTCTTTCACTGGATAGATATCTAAAAGGCATTTTTAAATTGAGGCCATCATTTCCAAAATATACCAAAACTTGGAATCCAGATAAAGTTCTGCAATATTTGTCAACATTATACCCTTTGCAAACTCTTACATTGGAAAAATTGTCACTAAAGCTTGTCACTATTATGGCTTTGTGTACGGCACACCGAGTCCAAACTCTTAACAGCATTCATATTAATAATATTTCCGATCTAGGTGACACAATTGAAATAATAGTAACGGATTTGTTGAAAACTTCATCACCTAATAAAAATCAACCTAAACTTTGCCTACCTTTTTTCGGTAACAAACCAGAGCTTTGTGTGGCCTCCACGTTATTACATTACATTGATACTACTAAACTAAACCTTTGAGGGGAAGTATAACGCGATTGTTTATAACTCACAAGAAACCACATCGGGCTACATCTACCCAGTCACTTTCTCGATGGATAAAAGCAGTACTCAAAATTAGTGGTATTGACATACGTACTTTTACCCCATATAGTACAAGACATGCGTCATCTTCAGCAGCTCTTAGATCCGGTGTGTCAATGGATACTATTAAAGCTACGGCAGGATGGTCTAAAAATTCTGAAGTATTCTTTAAGTTCTATAATAGACCAATCGACGACACTGCGAAATTTGCTAGAAATATTGTTAAAATTTAGAGATTACATGTTATAGAAATAGGTTTCATTATTATTAGGATTAAGTACATAAACAGTATTTAAGTTAAACAATAATTTCTTAACGAATTATTTGTTTATATTAGTTAGTTTGCTCTATTAAATGTTAATACTAATATTGTATAAATTATTTAAAGCCTAGTCGAGCAAGTAAATACTCTAAACATCTGCCACTTGTGTTCTAGACTGATGGAATGAAACGAAGTATAATTTAGGATTAAACGACTTACCTGTAAGGAAGTTCAATCATAATTATACGAGTTTCATTCCATCAGTCTAGAACAACCCACCCCTCCAAAAACATAAGTCTCCTTCCCCATTACATAATCGACTATCACTAACGCAAGAATGAAGGGATTGCGAGGTTGGCGATCCGGATTCGTTCTTTCTTTCAACTAGTGTGTATTTCACTACAAATGCAACGTTGCCACTTGTGTTCTAGACTGATGGAATGAAACTCGTATAATTATGATTGAACTTCCTTACAGGTAAGTCCTTTAATCCTCAATAATATATTATAATCCCCTTCATATTTGTTAATTAGGAATTTTTTAATATGCAGACAGTCGTTGTGACATACACTGCAGAAATATGTGAAACCTCCAACCTACATTTCCATCTCAGTAGCATTATAATAATATTTTATCTTCTGTATGTTCCTAGTGGTGTATTCATTATTCTTTTTGTTAATTATTTTGGTAAATCAAACTACAATATTTTTTATATTTTTCAATTCAATCTTCAATAAACAAATTTTATTTGGATAAAACATCTAGACCTTTGAAAATACGAATTAATGGACACAAAAAGTATATTAAAGATAGGGAGCTCTTTAAGTCAGGTTTTTGCAAACATACTTTTTTCACTATATACGGCGAAATATTCATTATGATTAATAGAAACTGGAGGGAATATGTGAACAAATATATGATATTTTTTAGACCTGTACGATAAATAGTTTCTTGTACTATGCTGGCAACACTGCACGAAGAAATCGTAAACGTTATATATTTCGTATAATTCTCGTTCTTAAAATTTGTGTTCTGCTGTTAGTTTTTATGACATTTTGTATTCTTGAGCTTGTATTATGGAAGAAAATACTAAAAAATACTTTAAATGCTGCTTGGTGCGACTTTGTAAAAGTACGAGTGCGAAAACATCTAATAAAATATTTATCAGATTGCCACTTGATTTTATTAACAAAATAGGCTGTCGAAGAGTACAGTATATTGCACAAAAAAACTTTTTAAGTGGCTTCTCACATTCCGTAGGTATATAGAAAACCCACAAATACCAGCCGTTATATAAATGCCAATTCACATCACCATCCCTCCCAGCTTAATTCGGTAGTTCATACTTTGGTATCCTGCTCCATTCGATTCAGCAACAATGATAGTATAGTTTCGGTACATACTTCTTAAGAACATGCCCTCCTACAAAGTAGTTCCAATAAGAATAACATAAAAAGAAGCATCCAACAACATCTAGGTCCCCCTCTTCTTCTGAATCAAATCAAATAATTCTTCTTTATATCAAAGGTATCGCCGACAAAACCAGTAAAGTCCTTAGGCCCGTAGGGATGACAACCACCTTAACTGACAAAAAGATTTCCCACCTAGTTAGTTCAGCAAAACATAAAGTCCCCAACGAAAATCAAGTGTGTGTGAAGTTCCCTGTTGTAATTACTACCAAACTTACATAGGTCAAACAAATCGTCGAGTCCAACAAAGAATTTCCGAACATTCATTATCCGTCAAAAATTTAGATTCCAACAATGCATTATCCCAACATAAAGTTCAAATAGGTCATTCCATCTATTTTTCTGAAACCAAAACCTTGGCCCCAATTCGATCCTTAAAACCCCGAACTGTTAGAGAGGCAATTGAAATAGGGAAACGTCCAAATTGTAATGCACAGAAGAGATGACGGCGACATGGAAACCATTACTTACCCGCCAAAGACCCCCAAGCAATATCCCGCCTACCGTTTCCCCGCCTATCGTCTTCCCACCAACATCTCCCTTCGTATCTGTTCCCATATGAAAGTGATTAGAATATATATATAAGAATAATAATATTTTAGTTGCCTTTTTGTATGAGCCCTGCAGAATTTTCATGATTTCTAAAAAATTCATATTACTTGGACAGTAATGGCTTTCATATTTTTACTTATATGTACATTTCCAGTTATAGTTATAGCCTCAATAGCGTCGCTATAAATATATTGGGTAAAATAGATGACTAAACTCAACATAATCATAACATTTACTATAAAGAATAATTCTCTTTATTTACGAATGGACTACCTCAAAAAATTGTATTCAGAAATAAATAATTGTGTGGTTCCAAACTCATCGGTGGCAAAAAATTACAAATGACTTACAGGCACGAAAGCTTAGTGCAGCAGTGTTGTAAACTGTAAAGAATCGTCCTATTTCCGTGAAAAATATAACTATATCTAATTACTTTATGAAACAATAATATTGCAATTGGTTAGATAATAACGCATACAAGAGATATTATCTAAAATTTAATGTAGTATTGTGGTAACCAAAGTAAATTCAAATCAGATAGTAGCAAAGGTATTAATTCTCCATAAAACGGAACATTTTAAGCAAATCGGTAATATACAATGTATATACAAAGAAGTGAAAAATAATAATTTCTTGGTTAAGAGCATATGTAAAACATTAATGATTAATGAGGTAGTAGAATAGTTTCGTGACGTAATAAACTTCAATTATTGCTCCACATTGACGTGTGATTCATGTGAATAAGCTACAGCGTGTCCACGAATGGGGTATCCTATAGATGGAAAATGTTTAAATATTAGTTTTAGTGAAAAATGGCATACTTGATAAAAAGTTTTGCTTGTTCTGAAACCCCTTAAAATAAAAAAAAAATCAAGTTTTTCAAAAGCCGTCTTATTTTATAGCCAGTTTTATGAAAACCGTATGAATTTTTGCACTGAGTTCGAAAATAATGTATGTAGTCCTGTGCATTACGATGTACCAAGTAACTGTCAACTTTTATAAATAATTTTCAAATTGTCATTCCTTAATAAATATTTGACAACAATGTTAACAATTCAAGAATTATAATCACTATCAAAAATAACAATACAAAATAATAATGTAAGAAACACTAAGTAAACAAAAAACATCTATTCAATATATCCTCCCCCAGCTTCAAAACATCTCTCAAGTCTCTTTCTAAATTCTTTGTAAGTATTTCGTAGCATTTATGGGGTAATTTCGTTAACGGTATCAATGATAGCTCGTTCCAAGTCTTGAATATTATGGTTAAAATTATTTGCGTAAACTTTTTGTTTTAAGTAGCCCCATAAAAAAAAATCTAAAATAGTTAAATCGGGGGATCGGGGCGGAAAAAATATTGGTCCATAACGTCCCATCCATCGCCCAGGAAAATATTCATCCAGCCAGCCTCTAATTATCAAAGTCGAATGTTGAATTTTATTTCATTTTATGGGATTTCGGAACAAGCAAAACTTTTTATCAAGAATGACATTTTCACTAAACCTAATATTTATACATTTTTCACCTATAGGATACCCCATCTATGGACACGCTGTATATTGATCCAAAAATTACATTCAACATACTTTCATTCAGTGCACGCGGTTTATTCATTCAACCGAGTCCTTAATATTTCTCGCTTCCTGTGGCTGTTTCCCGTAACATAATTTATAATAAATTTGACGTTTTCCATTATCTCACTCATATATTAACTTTTTCTTTGTATGAATATACTTAATTATTCACCACGGTGCGTTTTCTCTCGATACGATATTCCGTCTAGGTATCTTCCTCTTTTCAATTATCTCCATAAATGCTGCATAATATACCTCTCCTAAATACATTTCCAGTTCATATTTATTGTCACCGGCACATAGGGATCTTACCTGATAACTTCCTATATTTATTTTTACATTTAAAACTTCTTTTGCCCAAGCCACTTTTGTAAAATGGAATAATCCAATTAAATGTGTGGAATGTTTTTTTGTTTCACAATTTTAAGCGATTGGGTCGTGTTTTTTTTATTATTGAGTTAGTAAGGAAAATATTTTCACATTATGGAATATTAAACTATTTGTAGCCTTATTTTATATAATTACTAGCAACTTCGCACAGGTTCTTTACAGAAAATATACAATCCCACCCCGGCTTCGCACAGGTTCTTTACAGAAAATATAAAATAGCCTATGTTACTCCGAGGAGATGAAACTTTCGGTAAAATTGGTTGAGTAGAACGTAACAACCAAAAAAATCAATCATCTTTCCTCGTTATACATAATATTAATTTAGATTACTTTTTGAGTGGCATTATTTATGAGGCAAACAAAACAAAAATCATTTAGGTTAGTCTCTAAGTGTATTATTTTGAAAATAAAAAAAAATTAAAATATTTCTTTGTATACTACACTAATAACCTAGCTGATCACGTGTAAACACGGACAAATTTTGTTTCGAATTAACACGTGATAGTGCAACATACAATTGCCGTGCGAAAAGCACTGCGTGCTTAGTCTACTCCCACATCTTTTATTGTTTGTCCCTACGTTTTATTAATTATTGTCATTACAAACGATATTTTTACAGGAAATTGTTGCCGTTTAAATTGGAAAGGCAATTCTGAGGGTATCATGGGAATTCTTGGTATAAAAACGGTTTCACCAGTTGCGTTGCCACTTAATATAGCAGCGAAGCGAGACGTCCATGAACTATTTGCGATAGATATATATTAATTTAATTTATATGGTGTGAAAAAATTAAATAATGTGCATGAAATGCTTGAAGCCTCTAACTCATTGAAAATGATAAGGATTAATACTGTATTTGTGTAAATATAAAGTATTACAATGGATATAGTATGTTATCCTAGATAGACATTATGATGCCATCGCGGACTTTCCTGTAGACGTATACATATATTATTCTCTAATTAGTTAATTTACGAGAAACCATTCAATGTTTAAAGGTGTGTTACCTAAAAGATCGCTATTATCGGATAATCATACTGTTACCAAATTATTATTTTTTCATAGATTAATAATTAAATAAATACATTTTTATTTTTTCAGTTACGTTGACCGTAAAATTCTAATTTTTGCATACAGGGTGAAGAGATTTATTTTGATTGGAATACAACTCGATTACTGTGAAACCCAGATAAAACCAAAATCTTTGATATGTTTTTTAGATGTATATTAGATCTGTTTAGCAGACGTCTAATTATCTTAAATTATATACTTGAATTAGATCTGTTATTTTACAATGAAAATACCGATTAATTGATCTCACATGCGGCTTTTATAGAAGTATATACAAAATTAGACATTTTCTAGGGTGGTTATCGGTATTTAAGCTGATTTTGTTCAACGTAGATCTCTATTAGATATTTATTAGACCATTTCACAAGATGGACCATCATCTATAGACGTCTATTTCCTATGTGGGGTTGATCGCCAACACCGATGGAGTGTAAACGTTTGGGGAGGTATTGTAGGCGAGTATGTTATCGGCCCGTATTTTTTTGACGGACACCTGGATGGAAGAAAATTTTTGAGTTTTTTGAAAAAAAAATTCTGGATCCTTCTCGAAAACCTACCACTCGGCATACGGAATAAAATGTGGCTACAATTGGACGGAGCTCCTGCTCACTTTTCACGTGTAGCTAGGAACTACATCGATAGAAAATTCAGAAATAAATGGATAGGTAGAGGGGTTATATTAAAAATATTGTGTATTCTACACCCCCTACTACTACAGACGATATGAAATTGAGAATTTCGAACGCTTCCGCGTCTATAACACCCCAAATGTCAAATAATGTAGGTAAATCGTTAGAAGCTAGAATCACGTGTTGCATTGCACAAGATGGCAAGCATTTTGAGCATCTATTACAGTAATTTTCCATTTTTTGCTTCTAATAATTTGTTGTTGTTCGTTTTGTAGTATTTATGTATTTGCACTAATAAAAATTTTGTTTTTGTTTTATTATGTACTCAAATACTTATATCGGTAAAAAAAAATTAGTGTACCTCAGAAATTACAAGTGTACATATTCATTAGCAGCTTCACTGTTTCTTTTACAGATCATCAGTTTAAAATTAAAGAGAATTGCAGATGTTTTAGAATCGAATTAGCATACCATTTAAGAAAATTGTAAATTGCACGAAAAGTATAATACTTAGGTATAGGACACCCTTATACCTCTCTAGGATTCTATGCAACCGTATTTCAGGCGGAAATTTACGCCATTGTTTCATGTGTGGAGAGATTGGAGCCGGCCAATCTCATACATAGAACAATAAAAATTTTCTCGGACAGCCAAGCGGCTTTGAAAGCACTTAGCTCTAACCGTGTAACGTCGAAATTGGTATTAGACTGCCAAAAAAGACTCTCCTCAATAGGAGAACTCAATAAAGTATTGCTGGTCTGAATCCCTGGCCATTCTGGCATGGAAGGAAACGAGAAGGCAGACTCTCTTGCAAGGAAGGGTGCTGCACGTGTTTCTAACGGACCAGAACCTATAATTTGGCATCGCAATAAGTTTTGCCAAACAAACACTGAATACCTGGACGGCAAGAAGAGCATTAGACTTCTGGCATAATTTACCAGGATTGGTTCATTCAAAGGCTTTCATACATCCTTCGAAGAATGTCTCCAAACAAATGTTAGACTATAGCAGGCATGACCTACGCTGTCTAACAGGCCTTTTAACAGGCCACTGTCATCTGAATCATCATATGCTAAAACTTGGACTGTCGGAAGATCCGACCTGTCGTCTTTGTCTGGAAGATGATGAAACAGCAGAGCATATAATTTGTGCCTGCCCCGCCGCGGCTCGAATCAGGTATCTGATGTTTGGCAGGGATGCTCTCTCGCCCTCGGACCTGAAAAATCATTCACCAAATAAGCTAATCGGCTTTGTTAAGAAGCTGAATTTGTTTGGTGAAATCTGAATAGGTGTGAGCCACAATAGACTCTTGCGAGTCGCAGTGGAGGGCCTTATAGACCCACTCACCATAAACCTAACCTAACCTTATACCATTCGAAAGGGAAAATTTTTTTGAATATGGTGAATTATCAAAATACAGGGTGTTCCATTTAAAATAAGCCCGATATTATACATTGAATGATCTAATAACTTAACTGAAAATTCTGAACACCCTGTGGAGAAATGTTTAGTACTCAATCGTAGAATACATTCAACGAATGTCCGACTATTGAGCTGTGAGAGAAAATTTGCTAGAATTTATTATATCAATGAGTTATTAATTTTTTTCGAAATCATCACATTTTTAAATAAGTCAGCATAACTCGGAACCCTCTGTATTTAGGTATGGGTGTTCCATAAGAAAAAATATAACTTTGATACGTCACACTTTATTGGAATATATTTCAAAATGATTTTAAAATGTAGCCTATATGAATGTACAAACTACTGAAGTGACAAACATTTCAAAATTTTCACCGTTTCGCCATAAACCTCCGTCCCGTTAGTCGTGATTCACCCTGTATAAGATACACAATTCTACCATTCATTAATTTGTTATATCTAAAAGGGATTAGGCAGCGCTTTCGTTGAAAGCTCTCAGGAGTAGCACTCTGTGAAAAAATAGCAATAAAGAATCCCCTCTCTTCTCTACTTCGTATTCTGTGTAACTGAGTTCGGTCGTTTCCGAGCCTAACTAAACATGACCGAAGATGCGATAGCGAAGCGAATGATAGCGACAATTTCAAGGGTCTTTCTACTTAACAGATGTATCGTTCTGTCTTATCCGTAAGATTTTTTATGTCTGTTAGATGAAAGAAGAAAAGATGTTATGTTTTTTTTGTTATTAATTTTAATTTTCTAGGGTGTTTGTATTATTATACCTAAAAAGAAACTATAGAAAGGTGAGCATTTATTTTAGGAATCTTTAGAACTGAGCTTTTAGAGTTGGGTTGCTATCAAAATGTTTTGGGTTAATTACCTCTACCACTTCCAACTGAATGGTTATAGCACAATTATGATAAATATCAAATTTCTTAATCTTTTTTATTTTTATCATGAAAGAGTCAAATTTGTATAATGTTTTCTGAGTTATTAGAAGATTATTCTCCATCCGAATGACGATCGGAAATCTTGTTGAATTGTAGCCGGGCGATAGAGATTCGTTTTTAGAGTACCGCTAATCAAGTATACCGATTATTTTCGTTTGCTTATTCTTTATCTCTATCCTTAAAATACAAATTACAGAGTACCAGTCGACACGGCTTAACTTTTTCCGACACCTCCAGCATATATTGTTATATTTCAGCCAATGTAACAATGTAGCAAAAACTTGGAAATCTATATACTAAAACATTCCTCGAGAACCGCTCTATGCACTGATGAAAACTGCATAAAAATCGGTGGAGTAGTTTTTGAGTTTACCGCAGACAGACAGACGCGGCGGAGGACTTTGTTTTACAATAATGTAGTGATAACAAAGCGCAAACTCGAGTCGGGGATGGTTCTTGAACTAACAGATCCACATTTTCGACGATATGCGCATGTCGGTTCCGCTAATTCTAGGACCATGCAAAGCATCGCCTATTATCACCTCTTCCCAGCTGGTACACTTTTTGTACCGTCCCAAGAACGATACATAATCCGTTGAAACGCAAAAGAAAGCACATGCGCGAACGATACCTAGAACGGTTCTACCGCCAGTTGTAATTATTATGAGTATGATAGAATGATACTATTAAATTATTGAAAATATCATTATACTAGACTTGTTCAACTGAAACCCATCTTTGGTCAGGTTAGCCTTGGAAACAATTGTAATCATTCAACTGACGTTTTCCAACATTAGTAGTGTATGCAAACGTCACACTGATCTGTTTATTTCGTTTATATTTGACAGCGATTTTAAGTATTGTGACTTTGAAATGGCGTTTGTTGTTAACAATCCGTCCAAATGTGATAAGCGTGCGGTCATTCAATTTTTGTGTGCTGAAGGTGTGCAACCGTTGCAAATTTATACGCGAATGCAAGCAGTGTATGGAAACGCATGTTTTGCATATCCAACTGTGAAGGAATGGTGTCGAAAATTTAAGAATGGAGAAGAGAGGACGAATGATAAGCCACGACCAGGTGCATTGATTACTGCATCAACAGACAGGAATGTGGCATGTGTGGAAGGCCTGATTAGAGAAAATCGTCGAATTTCAATCAGAGCAATTTCAGAAAATGTTGGTGTGAGTATATGATCTGTCCATAGTATCGTACACAAACTAGGTTACAGCAAAGTTTGTGCGCAATGAGTTCCTCGTCTTTTGTCTGAGGACCAAAAAAGCTTGCGAATGGGCTTGTCTTTGCAACACCTCACGGAATACAGTCAAAATGGTAATGACTTTCTCTCGTCAATAGTTGCTGGCGATGAATCTTGGTGTCATTATTTTGAACCATCCAGTAAGCTGTCATCGATGCAATGGAAACACGCAAATTCTCCGCCACCAAAGAAGTTTAAAGTTCAACCTTCTGCAGGCAAGGTGATGTTGACATTTTTTTTTGACCATGAAGGACCCTTGCTGATAGAGTTTACAGAACCTAGAGTGCATATCAACGCAAACCTGTATAATGAAACTTTGAACAAGCTCCATCAAGCAATAAGAAGAAAACGTCCAGGGAAGCTTTCACGTGGTGTTATTCTGCTTCACGATAATGCTCGGCCTCATTTTGCCAACGTAGTGAAAGAGAATCTGCAACGAAAGAAATGGAGGATATTAGAGCATCCACCCTATAGTCCCGATTTATCGCCTTGCGATTTTCACATCTTTGTGCCACTAAAAAAGGCGTTAAAAGTAACCGTTTTCAGTCGGACGCAGAAGTACAAAACGCTGTGAAAGAATTCTTCCAGCAGCAGCCACAAGAATTCTATAAGCAGGGTATACATCGGTTGGTGGAACAGTGGGATATGTGCCTCAATTGTAGTGGTAGTTATTTGTAACTGTACTTGTCAATAAATTTTTCCTGGACCAAAGATGGGTTTCAATTGAACTATCTTGTATTACGCTTTAAATATAAGTAGTTTTTTTTTGAGTGGTTAAAGGCTAAAACACCCTTTTGGGGTCTGGAACCCTCTCGCAATATCAGCTTAAATGTAATATTGAAAGAAATAGGCCACGTCAAAGAGAAGATTTGACCATTGGAAAGATCTAGTAGGGCTTGTAATTGTAACCCTCCGTAAGGGTAGTTACGAATTGCCGGATAGGCTCGTACAGTCAAAGACAGGAGTCAAATATAAAAAAAAGTTTATTCTTAAAAATACTATGTACAACTGCTATTTACAAGAGACATGTGGATTTAACTGCTAGCCTGGAATGAATTTTTCTACTGTTGGGATTTCGATGTAGGTAACGTATTCTGATTGTGGAGTTTTGACAGGAGGAATATCAAATGATTCGTATAGTAACTCAACGGAGTATCCCTAAGTCAATACCTTAGGGATGGGAAATTCGGGTGAGGACCTTCCGCACTCTATCGGGTTTCTGGATACACGCTGAAGTCAATACCTTCAGCGCGGTAAAGTCAGTACCTTAGGGAGAGGAGTTACAGGAAAGTACGAAAGTCAATACCTTCCGCACACTAACGGTTTCTGGATTTTCACTGAAGTCAATACCTTCAGCGCGAAGAGGTTTATTCAAACAGATCAATACCCTGCTGAACGGGGAGAGGGATATTCGACAAGTCAGTACCTTGCCAACAGGAGAAGGAAGCCCACCAAGTCAATACCTCGCTAGACTCGCTACACTGGCTTGACAATAACAACTTTGTATCGAACCATAGTCGTCTCTAGAACGGTGTTTCTAGTGAAGATCGTTACAAGACAATCAATTATTATACTCCTGGAAAACTACAATCAGATGGGAACAAATGAATGCCTAATCCAGAGTAAAGTATACTGATCAAAATACACCAATACCGCGAAGCACTTGCACGAATGAGTGAGAATATAAATACTACACAGTCAGATGATGCGAGCCATGGGCGCCGACATATTGACCTTGCCTGCTGTGCCGAGTGCATTTCACGCTACCCCTACTCCGCGACATGATACACATGGACGAAAAAATTTGAGGCGATGAAATGAAAGTGTTTCACTTCAAAATGTTACGTATTTACAGTTGAATATGATATTGTACTATAAATACGGACTAGAGGTTGGTGTGATGCCTTTTGGCATACAATAAAAATAAGAATTAAATTCATTGAAATTAATAACAAATAAAGGAATACGTACAATAAATCTAAACATAAAATGACATTGACAATTTTTTATGCTAGACCTTAATTGCTCTGTGCCTCTACGAACTTTCTATCTGTCACGTTTAGATGTACATACTTGGTTATTACTATTCCAATAATCTGAATTAGGAACTAATCGTTGGAGCTGCTCGAAAAGGGTTACTTATGAATAAACTCTGAAAGCCCCTTTACTGTGTGGGAGTTTTCCAACCACTCTAACACGAAACGATATTTAAATTCCTATTTAACTACTGGAATACTATTTAAAATTCAATCAACTGAAACTATTTTTGCTTTCTACCATTTATACGTTCTCATACACCAGCAGTGCCACACGGAAATATAGGTCGTTAACCAACTAAAACTGAAATACATTTTTTATAACAAAACAAGATTTTGCTTCAACATATACATATTTATTTGTTAAATATTCCAAGTATAAATAATTGTTTTTAATGGTAGAACGTTAATTTTGTTATTCCCAAAGTATTGTATTGAACTCTCACATTGTAAAAAATTGTAAAGCATCAGGAGTTTTAGAACTCAAAAAGCTGCTTCGAGTTACTTTTGTTCGAAATCAAGTTCAATGGAAGACATTATTATCAATATTTGTAAATCTTTGTTCTAAAAACCCCGCAAACTGTTCTTAAGAATATTAAGGAGAAGGTGGAGTCTGTATTTCGACATTTAGATAGCTTCGAGCTATGCGAAATATCTCTTAATCAATGTGACTAAGAGAAAATTAATTGGAATATTTTTAAACTACAAATTTCACTGCATTAGGAAGCGATGGATATCTCAATATTTACGACGTATACGTTGAAACATACCTTTATACATTAGGCATAATACTGCTTCTTATTTGCCCGAGTTGAATTCCTTAATAACAACGGAAACGGAAGATGGCAATCAATAATGATAAAACTTTGGTAATTTCTTTATTTTCAACTAAATTGTTCATTGCTTGTTTTTGAAAAGGACCTGAACGCGGAATATTGCTGATAGAAACTAGTTGCTACCATTATACTCTGGTCAAATTCAATTTACGCCGCGTTAAAACAATATCCCGACATGACAACTCCAGCGGCCGACGTTTTTCCTTCGTATTGGTGAATAAAACAGTTGTCGAATGCAACGAATCCAACATACGAATTCAAAATCTCTCTCCATAGAGCCGTTGTTGGGTTTTAAGTTTCGAAAAGGCGTAAATGAAATTTGAACAGAGTATAGGTACAAACTATAATTATTATAAGTACAAGATATTGTTGCTAAACGTACAGAATTTTCAGGGCTGATCCTAGCAGGTGTGCAGCGCGTGCACCGTACGCGGGATGTCAAAACAACATGCAAGAAAATTTTTTTATGTATTTTTCAAAATAAAATTACTTAGGTCGAATGGAAGCAAATCAAAATCTTCCGCCTCTTGCTCTGCACGTTAAGACGGAAGCGAGAATGGCTGCATATAGACTGGAATGCAATGGGAACTAGCATGAAGGAACCAACACCCATAGTTATTCCAGAATCACAGATGTTGTCACAAACTCGCTTCTTGAAATGAGAAGTGACATCATGTTGAATACAATTAATGACAACCAACCAACCAACCCTGGCTAACCATAATAGAGTTACTCTTAAGTGGGTCCCTGGCCACAAAAACATTGCAGGAAATGAAAAGGCAGACATCGTCTGAGACTGCATGAACCAGTATTTGGGATATCTAAAACTGCTGCATGTGGTTGTACATCTCGGTGGACTCAAACTAAACATCAGTTGTACTGGAGACACGTGCCAAAACAGGAACAAAGCAAACTCCTGGTCAAAAAACCCTCGGAGATGCTGACTAACGAAATACCCAACCTTAGCAGGGGCAAGGTAAGGATAGTGACGGGTTTACTCACTGGTCACTGTACTCTAAGGAAGCACATCCATACAATCGGCATATATAGGGAGGAACCTATTTGTTGGTTGTGCATGGAAAAGGAGGAAACAGCCTCTCACATTTTCTTCGATTATGAAGCATTATCTCATTGGAGATATAGACTCCTAGGACTAGACATCTAAAGGAGAATTTCTCCAAGAAGGACCTAGTGAAAAGACTGTTGAGCCTGATAAAGGCTACTGGTCTCTTCAAATAAACTGCACAATCAAAGAGCACAAAAAGCCTAAAGGCTGAGGTGCTGAGACCTCTAAGCCTCTGACTGGTGGTGCTGAACCAATCAATCAATAAGTCGAATAAATATGCTGAATTTTAAATAGTTATATAAAAGTCAAAATACCCAAGTCCCATTTTTCCGACAGCATAGTTTAAGAAATATAGAGTTTAGTGCAAAATGTGGTGGTTCGTTATTGTCTACTCTTTACACACATTCCTTATTTGATAGCAAAATTTGTGGTAGATGCGGCAATAGTTAAGGGTTTTTTTGCTTATCAGGGATATTGGCGTCGGCTTATTCATGACGGCATGCGGCTCGGTCTGCTCCAAAAATACGATTATTTATGATGTTAGGATGTTAAAGGGATGCGGCATCGGCATTTTTCTGCGACTGTACCGGTGTAAATGTAAAGTACCGTAAAATATATAGACGGTATACAACTCTTTAATGAAATAACTTCATTCAAAGATATTTTCCCAAGTGAAATATTTGAAATTATATTTAAAAATTGATATCATTCCATGATTTCCAAATTTTGCTATGGCATTAAGAATGTTTTAACCAGAAGAAAGGTCTACAAATTTGGTCATCATCTCTATCGAATCCGAATTCTCTGAAAATATTGATTTTACCGAAATTATTGACAAATCTGCTTCCCAGAAAGCCAGACGTCATTAGGTATATACACTGTGTCCGTAAAGTATGGAACAAATTAATTTTTAGCTAAACATTTTAAGGAATAATCCTGAAACACGTCGATTTTTGATTTTAATTTACCGTATTTTAAAATAATATTCTAATATACAGTGTGAATTACTTTCGAGTAATGACGTCACCGTCATTTTTTTTAAATGGAACACCCCCATTTTGTCTCAAACATTCTTTATTAAATTAACAATTTTATCAAAAATACTTATTGTCTAGCGGACAGAATATGAGGAAATACATGGCTTTATAAATGTTCGAACTGCAGCCCTTGCTGTATTTGACGGGTTACCGAACATTTTCCGAACAGGTGGATTGGTAGACGTGGACCTATTGAATGGCCAGCGAGATCACAGATTTCAATCCTTTCGATTATTTTATGTGGGACCATCTGAAGAATGTTGTGTATCAAGCGAAACCAGCAAATATTCAAGAATTAAAAGAGATAATTCGGACAGCAATAAACAATATTTTTCAAGACACAATAAACAAGGTTCAACACCGTTTGGGTTACTGTCAAATACAGCAAGGGCTGCAGTTCGAACATTTATAAAGCCATGTATTTCATCATATTCTGTCCGCTAGACAATAAGTATTTTTGATAATATTGTTAATTTAACTAATAAAGAATGTTACGCGTTACTTTATGAGCACACACAAAACTATTGTATTTTGTCCACCCTGTACCAATTGGAATCAACATGTGATACATTTTTGGAATCAGCTCAGCTAGAGTAAACCGAAAATTGAGAAAAAATGGGGGCGTTCCATTTAAAAAAATGACGGTGACGTCATTACTCGAAAGTAATTCACCCTGTATATTAGATTATTATTTTAAAATACGGTAAATTAAAATCAAAAATGACGTGATTATTTCATAAAATGGCCTGTTTAGCTAAAAATGAATTTGTTCCATACTTTACGGACACAGTGTATGAATATAGCAGTATTTTTTGGTTGCTTCCGAAATGGACGTTCGACAGCATATTCGTTCCTGGAAGATATAATGCTTTTAGATGTTCAAGGTGAAATTTCCAGTTTAATTTCTCCTTTCTATCAAACACAATTCCTATACAGGCGGTATATCAATTATCAAGCTGGGGTCTTGGTCTATGGAGTGAATTTAATGCTCGTAGTTTTGTAGGAGGTTTTGTGGTTCTTGATGAGCTATACTTATGATTTTTAGTTGCATATAAATAAATGATAATACTGAGTAATCAAATCTGGTGAATAGCAGGGATGGAAATCAAGTAAAACTCAACTTATCCTTCTCTACGGGTGTCGTTAGTAAGCGAATTATATTAGTACTTTAGTTTCAAAAGATCGAGCTGTAGTATGTGAAAATGAACTTACGGAAGGTTGTTACTGTTAAGATTCACAACACTTATCGTTACTATAAAATGTTTTACAACTAAATACTTATGCAGCAACTTGTTATTGCTGCAATCACAAATTTGACGATCCAAATTATTGTTCTTGTTCTTAAAATGACAAAAGAAAAACGAAATAACGAGGGTTGAGCATTTTCTTCGTAAAACGGAAATAAAATAGTCGTAACCTGTCTACCGCAAATTGTCTTCCATTTATTCAAATAGTACTTTAAACCTTTATTTGTATCACCCACTTTGCCATGTAATAAATTGGGTAAACATATTCAGGATGTATTACGATGCGCTTATAACATTTGTATATTAGTAACTATACTTGTAGACGTGGATAACAGATTATATTTGACATTTTTATAATTTAAAATTTTCTTTTATTACTCAGTATACATTAAAGATATTTTCAATGTATTATAACCATGTTTACTATAAAAATGGTTATTCTTTCATATGATTTAGAGACAAAAGTTTCCACTTATAATAAAAAAGGGTCACAAAAGTATGTTAATCATTGTTTGTCAAAATGACAACATAACCACATCTAATAACATTTGTTTGGTTGATAATTATTTCTAGTTAGACCAAAAAAATCCCAATTTATTCACACAATAAAATATATACAGTGCTATTCAAAAGTCCCCTCCCCCCCTCGTATCTTTTAAATGGCTACACTTACATCAATAAAATTTGGAGAGTGAAAATAAAGTGTTGTAAACTTCTCTACGAATGGTAACAGGTGACGTAATAGTAATAGATGACGTCACAGTGCCACTCTGGCCAATACTTTTAAATAGGACCTTATGGCAAGTGATATCTCGTTTGAAAGGCATCGACATTGGCTACATAGCCATATTAATTTTGTATGGGTTTAAACTAATTTTGAAGGATAAATTAAATAAATACCAAAATTATTATTTCACATTTAAATGTTGAAGATTTTTCAGTCCGCCTCTGGTTAGTTGTCAAAAAAATTGACGTTTTTAATTTAATAGTATTTGTTGCTTTGCAAAGTTTTTCTGAATAGCTTGAATATTTAATTTTATTATTGTTTAACGAGGCGTTTAAGAGTTTACATAGACAAAATGGTACGTACTCAAGCCGACAAAGTAGCAGCTATCTTAATAATTGGTGAATCTGGAAAAAATCTCCATGAAGCGGAACGTTTATTTAATGAGAGATACCCAGATCGCCCTATCTCGAGAACTTATTCGAGGGAGCTTCTTCACAAGTTTGAAGCAACAGGTAGTGTTCAAGATGCCAAACGATCTGGTCGACCAACATTTAGTGATGATAAAAAAATTGATATAGTTGCTGAAATGGTAGTAAACCCTTCTTCCTCTTCAACTAAAGTTGCGTCTATCTGTGAAGTAAGTAAAAGTACAGTACAGAGAGTGTTGGCTAAAAATAAATTTCATCCATACAAGTTAAAAATGGTGCACCACCTTTCGGATGACGACCCCGACAGAAGACTCGAATTCTGTGAATGTATGACAAATAAAATTAGTCAAAACCCACATTACACAAAAACAATTTGTTTTAGTGACGAAAGTACTTTTTGCCTCAATGGAAATATGAATACACAAAATGTAAGGTATTGGAGTGACACAAATCCTCACACCTTTCGTGAACAACATACCCGATTTCCAGAAAAAGTCAATGTTTGGGCAGGTATTTTGGAAAATCACATGGTTGGTCCTGTTTTCCTAAATTCAAATTTAAGCGGTGAAGTGTATCTGGAGATGTTACAAAATGCAATTGAGCCGTTAATTCTTGAAATTCTGGAAGATAATCCAGATGAATTCGGCCATCTGGAAATAACATTTCAACAAGATGGTGCTCCTGCACATTATTATGGTGCAGTAAGACGTTACCTGGATGAAGAATATCGAGGTAGATGCATCGGCCGGCGAGGTCCTATAGAATGGCCACCTCGGTCACCAGATCTGACACCATTAGAAGAAAGAAAGCAAACCTACTATGAATAAAATTACAAAAAAAGACAAATCAAATACTCAAGAGAGAAAATAAAAAACGAGCTAAACAGGGCAGTATATATAAACAAGCTAAACGAACAACTCCCAAACAATGAAAGTGAATTGGTAGATTTAGACATAAAATTGAGATCGATAGAAAATGCAATAAAACAAGCAGCAGAGATATTCAGGCAAGACGAAAGAAATAAGAACATCAAACATTGGTATGACGAAGATTGCAAAAAACTAACAAAGAAAAGAAACGAAGCAAAACAAAAATTCTTACAAGTAAACTCACATGAGAATAAAATGGATTATACTACTCTAAGAAACAAAGTGAAACATTTATGCAGGAAAAAGAAGAGTGAATATATGGAACAAAAACTGGCTGATTTAGAAGAAAAATTCACAAATAATGACATCCGAAACTTCTACCAAGAGGTCAAAAAAGAAAACAAAGGATATAAACAAAAGATTACATTTTGTAGAGACAATAAGGGTCTACTAATAGGAGACGAGAAGGAAATGGGGAATCGATGGAAACAATATTTCGAAAGTACCTACAACAATGAAGAAGTTAACAATCAAGAAGTAAACAGAAATAATAACACAGTGCAAATTGTAGAAGATGAATATACAGTAATACCGAGCAGAGAAGAAGTAAGACAAATAATAAAAGAATTGAAAAATAATAAAAGTAGTGGTAAAAATGGAATAATTGCAGAGCTAATAAAAGAAGGGGGTGAATCACTTGAGCATCAAATTTATCAATTAATAGCGCAGATCTGGCAAAAAGAAGTGTTACCTAAACAATGGACAGAAGCAATTATCATACCAATTTTAAAAAAAGGAGACCCAACTGTCTGCGAAAACTACAGAGGAATTTCATTGCTTGATGTTGTATATAAAATATTTGCAAAAACTATTAAAAACAGACTTGGTCACTACGAAGAAAGGCAAGTTGGGGATTACCAGTGCGGATTTCGAAGGGGAAGGTCAACTAATGATCAAGTATTCACGCTAAAACAAATATTGTCTAATAGCTTCGAACACAATCTAGCAGCCCATGTCGTTTTTATAGACTTTATGAAAGAATATGATATGCTGATCAGAAATGAAATATACAAAAGTATGGAAAATGTGATGATACCAGAAAAAATAATGAGGTTAACAAAATTAACACTAACAGATACAGCAAACACTGTTTCTATAAACGGTCATCAAACAGATAGCTTCATAACAAAAACCGGAGTACGCCAGGGAGACCCAATATCAACAACTTTATTCAACTTCACACTAGAAAACAAATTAAAAGAGAGCAATATTCACACAAAAGGAACAATATATAGTCACAAACATCAATGTCTAGCCTATGCTGACGACTTAGTGATAATAGCAAGGTCTAGGAAGGAGCTAATCGAAGTTTTAAAACGTCTTGAAAATAGTGCGAGAAAAAAGGGCGTTCAGTTAAATGAACATAAAACAAAGTACATGATAATGAGAACAGGTAATGAAAAACTTTATAGAGAACTGACTTTCCGTATTTTAGATAATAAAGAGTACACTATTGAAAATACAAACGAAATAAGCTACCTAGGAATTAATATCAATAACAGAAATGATGAGTCAGAAGAAATTAATACGAGAATAACGAAAGGAAACAGGAGCGCAGGGGCACTATTGAAGACATTTAAATCGAAAACGGTATCAAGAAGAACAAAAAAAAGAATTTATCAAACGATCATAAGACCAACAGTCTTATATGGAGCGGAGCTGTGGATCATGAATAAAAAAGAAGAGAAATTACTAGATATATGGGAGAGAAAAATACTCAGAAGAATATATGGGGGGAGAAAAGTAGGAGATATCTGGATCAGAAGAACAAATGAGGAGCTCATGGAGTTATATGAAAGCCCTCCGATATCGGCGGTAGTAAGGTCGCAACGTATAAGATACTTGGGGCACATAGAGAGACTTGCAAATAGCAGAGCAACAAAAGAAGTACTTAGAAGCGGAACTGGATGTAAAAGAAAGAGAGGAAGACCAAAAAAAAGGGGATAGAAGCAGTAGAAAAGGACCTAGAGCTGTTGAACATACGCAGATGGGAAGAGGTGGCAAAACATAAAGGAGAATGGAGGAAAATAGCCAATTAAGCCTTAGGCATTCATGGCCTGTAGAGCTGTTATATATATATATATATAAGACGTTACCTGGATGAAGAATATCCAGGTAGATGGATCGGCTGGCGAGGTCCTATAGAATGGCCACCTTGGTCACCAGATCTGACACCATTAGATTTTTTTCTATGGGGGTACTTGAAATCCAAGGTTTATACTACGGCACCAGATAGCATTGGCGTTACGAAAAAAAGAATTATTGAAGAATGCAATGCAATGTCAGCTGACACATTCGAACGAGTACGACAAGAGTTTACTAATAGGATGTATTACTGTCAGGAAGTAGACGGAGCACATTTCGAACACTTGCTATAAGAATCCATTGTTGATATTTGATTAATTAAATTTAAAAAAATAATTTCAATAATTTTGGTATTTATTTAATTTATCCGTCAAAATTAGTTTAAACCCAAACAAAATTAATATGGCTATGTAGCCAATGTCAATGCCTTTCAAACGAGATATCACTCGAATTCAACCCACTTGAAACGATCAGATTAATTCAAAATTTTTTTTTGTACACTTGTCAAGGACCGATGACAATACAATATAGTAATAAATTATAGAGTGTACCATTTATAACGCAACCTTTAAACTCGATTTTTAACCACTTTAAACGCTTAGATTAATTTGAAATTTTTTTGCAGACTTGTCAAGGACCAATGATAATACAATATAGGGTGTTCCATTTATAACGCAGCCTTTAAACTTGAGTTTAACCCACTTGAAACGATCAGATTAATTCAAAATATTTTTTGCACACTTGTCAAAGAACGATGACAATACAATATAGTAATGAATTATAGGTCAATTATAGGTCAAAAAACCCTCGGAGACGCTAACGAAATATTAAACCTTAGCAGGGGCAAGATAAGGATAGTGACGGGTTTACTTACCGGTCACTGTACCCTAAGGAAGCACATGCATACAATCGGCATATATAGGGAGGAACATATCTGTCGGTTGTGCACGGAAGAGGAAGAAACAGCTTCTCACATTATATCCGATTGTGAAGCATTATCTCATTGGAGATATAGACTCCTAGGACTAGAACATCCAAGGGAGGATTTCTCCAAGAAGGACCTAGTGAAAAGAATGTTGAGCCTGGCGAGGGCCACTGGTCTCTTCACATAACCGGCACAACCAAGAGCACAAAAAGCCTAAAGGCTTAGGTGACAGGACTTTAAGTAGATGCCATGCAGATTTCCAAGGATGATTCGGGAACTTGGCCTAGCTGCAGCGCTTTCTGATAATAGACCTCCCATCAAAGAAAGGTGTGCTGATAGTGGATGCTGTAATCTGCCAAAGGAAAGAAGATTGTGCTTAGGAGTAAATGTTAATGGATTCCCTACCAAGAGAGATGAGAAAATCGGTACCATGGCTGGTTAGGCCACATGGGAACCACTAAAATACCTTTGGCTTGATCAGTAATAATTTTTTCTAACGTACGCAGAATGCCCGAAAAAGGCGTGAAAGAAAGACCAATTTATTGTAAAGGCATCTATCGCGCTGGTATATATGGGTCTTTAAGCCATGAAACATGAAGGTTGCACTTTTTATTTATTTGGTTTGCGAATAAATCAAAGTCCGGATGTCCAACTGTCGACTAAAGACTGGAAATTTGAATCGGCAAGAGCCCATTCTACATCTATGTGTACGCTCCGAGAAGCCTTATCCGTTATAATATTGGCCGATGTTCTAATGTATGACGCAACGATGAAGATCTCTTTTTTCACACCACTGCCAAATTTTTCGAGCAAGACAATTTAGCTTAACGTATTGTACACTCCCCCTACGGTTAATATGAGCAATAGCGGTAGTATTATCGACCCGGCAGAGCAAAGAACAATTTTCAAGTTCTGGCGTATCATCTTAATCCAAAAAATACAGCCAAAAGTTCGAAATAATTTATATGCTTGGATTTCTCCTCCTCTGACCAAAAACCATGAGAACTGTTATAATTTCAGTAGCTTCTCCACCCCGTATTAGATGCGTCTGAAATAATTTCTTTAACAAAATCATGTTTCTTTAAAGAATTTTGCTTTTCAAATTTTCTATCCACCAATTGAAGCCATCTCTTAAGCTATTCGATATATTCATAATAGCGTTAAAATTGGCTGGCGATTTTCTAAGAGCTAATTATTTTCCACGCTCAAACAATTTGAATATATATAGCAATATTTTACAGCAAATAGATATTAATTTACCTATTATTTTTGAAAAATGTATAATTTTACATTGTTTTAACTTCTTAAAATTTTGCAGCATTATACAATTAATTTTTTACGTTTATCTTTAAGAACCGAGATACTAAGTTCCCGATGGATTAACTTAAAGCCTAAGTAAATACATACATTGCTTGGAATTAAGAAACTCTTTTTTTATTATTAATAACAAAACCCAAATATTTTAAGAGCGATACCTTTTGTGATATATTTAGTAAACACTCCCTATAGTTATTGCCCAGCAATAAGAAATCATCTAAATAGACAATTCCCTTCTTCCTAAGGTAATGTTATTTCGATTAATTCGAGGATTAATTAACCTGGAGGTCTTCTAATATAAAATGAGATGTTTTTATATATTGATATAAATTCTTAAGATTCAATATAAAACGTGAGGTCCCATCTTTCTTCGCAGTTAAGAAATACTTGGATAAGAATTGATCTTTGCAAGCTTGAACTTTACTAGCACCGGATTTTAACATTTTTTCTATAGAATGTGTGATTGGCTCTTTTCCCCTTAAGGACCATTCCGGCTGTTTAGGCGACACCGCCTGTGAAGGTTTATTAATGAAAGGTAATTTAACCCTGCTTACCCAAGACAGGATTTGCTTATTGTTTGTGATTTCTTTCCAATGCGACAAAAAATATTGTAACCTTCCCGCTAATTTCTCTACCTCTACTTCTGGCGATAGCTCCTTTCTATGGTGTTAACGATGTAAGCGATTCTGCTGGTAGTACTTGGCGGTGGGAACACGAGGCTGGTAGTGTCCACTCTGTCTAACTTCCTGAAACTTCTTGAATGGAGTGTTCGAGTTTAAAGAACTCCCGGCATTGAAAACCTTCTTAAGTGGAGATTTATCAATTTCGAGCTGTATCGAGGACTGCTGAATGTTTTGACATTTTTGAGTCTATCCTCCAAATTCTCCACAAACAATAATTCATCACTGATTGACTGTGATAATGTGAGGTATAGAAAAACTGCTGAGTGGTGAAGATCAGACAAAAGCCGACCGGCATCGCTAAGATGTTCAATAATGACCTTATTGTCTTTTTGTCTCCAATGAATCTGAAATTACCGATCCTATTGCACCAATTTGAAGCTGCTTCGTGGAAAGACGCTCGTCTATTTTTATTACAGGCTGTGTCACCATAAGGTTTAATTTTGGTGTCTCCAAACAACCGACTATTTCTCTCGGAATCTAGCCGGGATTTAACAATTTGAAGCCATCTGTTGGTGAATTGGCGGTCCACATACTTTAGCGGCGCCTATCTACTCACCTAGCATTGATAAAATATCCTAGTCAAGACTGGAAGTCGTAGTCGAAGCTGATTTACCAGTTGCTCCGTCAGTCGGTATGTTAGTCGCATTTTCTTGATCGGGTTCAGCTTCATGAGGCCCATCCTTCTCTGCAAAGAGGAAAAAGGGATATACAATATAAATATTGAGACCACTTGTATCGGCTGTTATCAAGAAACAGAAATCCTGCTATCAAAAACAGGTACTCTGATATCAAAATCAAGCAACACATCCCGATGTCCAGCATGTTTAACACCTAAAATAAGTATCTGTGAAGGTAATGAAAAAAAAAATTAATTACCTTCATTCGAAACTCTTGGAAACCACTTGGATCGGCAGATTCTGTTATCAAAAACAGAAATCCTGCTATCAAAAACAGGCTCGGGTCAGTTATAGTGTTGCGATAAAACATAGGCATGGCACGACATCAAAGCGTGCCCAAACTGATGTGTGCGTTCTATCAAAAGAACATCAACACATCCTGCTATCAAAAGCACGTACTCTGATATCAAAATCAGGCAACACATGCCGATGTCCAGCATGTTCAACACCTAAAATAAGTATTTGTGAAGGTTATGAAAAAAAATTTATTACCTTCATTCGAAACTCGTTCCGAAGATGTATCCCTAGAATAATTTATTCTGGTTTTCACACGACGTCTATTACTTCTTTCTAAAGAGGTAATATAATCCGTACTATATTTCAAACGTTTTGACCTAGACTCATGTCTTTTTAAGCCAACAATGTATGAATGTATGTAACATTTTAATAATACTCCGTTATCTCCATACGGAGAACGAGTTCGCGATCTTTTAGGCATTGCACAAAACCACTTGATTATTTCAATACACAAAAAAAAATAATTGTTATGATGTGATTTCTAACGCACAAAGATGAAGACTGTGGTGCGTTAGGCACCCCGGGGGCGAGCGGCAAGGAGGTTTTGTTTACTTTAAAATATGTGACGATAACGCCAGAGACGAGGGTACTACATAGCATCTTATTTACGAGACGAGTTGTTGTCAGTGTGAGACCGTATGACACTGCAGAATATCCTTTTGATATTTTATCTACTTTCGATGTTAGATAATATATCCAGGAAATTATTGGCGCCTTCTGTATATTTAACAAGAAATTGGAAGAAAGTGATACTTTCCCGCACGTGACTGCAGTTGACCCGAACGACGCGGAGCGGAATTCGGGCAAGCGGTCAAGGGCGGGCAAGACACATTACTCATGAGTTAGGAAAATTATTTTTTCTACGACCGTATATACAAAAAAGTATACCAACCCATTTTTCAAAAATTATTTTATTTCAACATACATATACAACTACTTCAACTAAAAGCTACTAATTATTATAAATATTCATATTAAAAACACAATTTGTTGCATTCTGTAAATTACTTAAAATTGTCGGTCCAGTGGAGTTATTTGGTGTTAACTGGTAAGTAGATGATGTCGATGAGGATGGCATCGGTTGCAGGTCGCATAAAGATGACGATGACGGTGACGGTGTCATTTGTAGATGAAAGAATTTTATTTAATATAATAGTTTCTAGCATCTTATTGAACTGGAGTATAGTGATTTAAAAATAGCGTTCTATCAAAATAATATTCTGGCTATGTTTGCAACTGTAACAAATTTCCAGATTGTCTATATTGTAGTGTTGAAGAGTGTGCCGAGGGACATAACAAAATCTTCAAATTTTTTGTTGACGATTAAAAGATTTCGAGAACTTTTGTGCATTTCATATGTCCCTGTCAAGTTTATTTGTCAATAACCGAACGTGCATACTCCATATACCTTTATGAAAAGCCTTGTTGGCATCAACCCGACGGCGATGCTTTCATCCTCAGTTAAAATATTCCTTATACGGCACCGGGTGCGTTACAAAAGCATCGTCACATCAGACTCGAGAAAAATTTCGAATCGAATTTTTAAATTCTGTATTCCCGACTATTAGGAATTGGGTCAAATTGCTGAGATGTTTAGTTCGAATAGCTGAGAAAAGATCTATGATGCCGAGACGTGGCATAAGTAACTAAGCAGTAATCGGCTTATAACGAATTTAATATTTGAAAACTACGAGACAGCATATGAAATTGGAAACTTTCTAATTAAAACAACAAGAGGGAGATAGGTGTACTGTAAAGTGTTCTGTATATCATTGATGCTAAATATTCACAGTCGTAACTTTTAAGATACATGCACGATCTCCATGTGTCATCTTGTTAAATATATCCATTCCACAAATTATGAAACTTCATTAATTATATACTATTGGCATATAGAGTATTTATTGTTACATCCTTGGTACCTTTTTGGGTTTATGATAAGTACTGTTACTCAGAAGCCGACCCTGTCACTAAATCATAAATTTTGGCGAATGCGCATTCTAGAGGATTCTAAGAAGGTCGTTTTGTTTTGTTTTTGGGAACCGGCTTCAAGAAGCCGAAGCTTCTGGAAGGTAATGAAATGGGAACCAGTCCCTATTAATTCGAGAAGCCGATGTTTCTGGAAGGTGCTGGGATATATAGAGACAATACCTGCGACGACAGAGTTAGTTACAAAAAGCCAGTTCACAGCGAGTTTTTACTGATTAGACAGTGAATGGAATAATAAATTTAAGATGAATGGTGTTATATTTGAGTTCAAATAAATTAGAACTATCATACCGAGTGTAAATAAAATAGTAGACATTAAGTAAAGTGTGTATATGAATTAATATGAATTAAGTTTAATACAGTGTGTGTTTCAATAATCATTAAAGATTTTAAATGCATACCCAATGTAAAAATGGCACAAAGAACAGTCTCCTTTTACTAAATTGAAACAACCAGATGAGTTATTAATGAAAACAAATTTAGTCTATAATATCCCTTGCAAAGACTGTGCTAAAAAATATGTTGGGGTGACGTCTCAGAATTTAAAAACACGATGTGTCCAACACAAAAGTGATGCAAGATTAAAAAAACGTGCTTTAGCAGAACATGTTATAGACGAATTACATCACATTGATTTTGATAATATAGCAATCCTAGACGCTGAAAAGATTTATTGTAAACGAAAATTTTTAAAAATGTACACACATTAATAATACTGAGGACTCGATGAACCAATGAACAAAAAGTAAGGCACTCAGTAAAACTTACATATATTTAATACATCATTGCATAAATGTCCAATCAGTTAATGAAGTAATGATATCCATCTAGTCGGACCTCAATGTGAGAGGTTGAAGTCCATTACAATTGATCGTATTTTTTTTCAGAAATCTTTTCTTTATAAAATTACAACAATGAATCAGACATGAGTGGAAATCCTTTGAATCAATACGGGGATTTTTCTTGTTTCATCACAATAATTAAATGCTGGGATGGATTGTTAGTTTGGTAATACCTGACGTCAGATATTTTTGAGTGTTCCTTGACTATTAATTTATTTCGTCATCCCATTAATGAATTCACAAATGACAGGTGGCGGCTATCAACAATATAATAGTTATATCAATGTAATATTTATAATCTTTTTGTTATTTATGGATGGTCATTCCCACATAGCATGCGTTGGAGATGTATATGTTATGAATATACATATTACATAAAAAATACATATACAAAGAATATAATATAAATATCCAGTAATAGATGTACATTACTGTTTGTTTAATGTATATGCATTGCATATATCAGGATGTATATACATATAGCAAAGTACTATGTACAATTCTAATATATGTATACACAAAAAATATACATGCATTTTACTAGGTATATACTATGGATGTACATTTTACATACATATATGGATATACTTATTTTTTAATAATAAATTGGCGATAAAATATAATGGTTAACTACAATAAAAAAAAATCTTCGAGAGGTACAATTTCGAAGTGTGCTTTGAAGAATAGTATGCCTTTAACAAAAGTGGCTGACTAAACCGAGATGCTTAGTTCTTTTCAAAACCAAGTACATGCAGTGAATATACATAGCATATACATAAGTAGATTGTAGATTGTACTGCCAAATGCAAATACATAAAATACACAAGGTATTAAATTTTCATATATACATATAGCATAATATCGTACGTTCATGACTGCATATAGGTACATATCCATCAAAATACGAATATAAATGGCATGTAATTTTCCTATGTAGCTTCTCTTTACATATTTTTTAAATAGCACCAAAAACTGCAATTTCAAATATAATAGACATTAATAGTAATTTCTCAACACCCCTCGTGAATAAATTATTTGTCAAGACCTTTAGTCGAAATACCAGAAGATGGAAAAACAAAATAATTATTACTTACTAAAGTGAACTCTTTTATACACTACCAAGTTTTCGGAAAACTCAAGGCTAAAATATGGCAATAAAAGAAAATAGGTCAAAAATTGAAATCAATTGAAAATTATCCACTTATTTGTAAGTGAGATTATAAACTAAAGCCAAAGTAATAAAAAAATAATTCTTTCTCTTATCCCTATGCCTTTTCAGGCGTCGGATTGGAGTTCTTCCTGAACCCATTTTTTCCATTTTTTTCTGTCTCTGGCCAATGCCTTCATCTCTCCTAAAGTTTTTCCTTTGTTCTTTCCAATTTCTTCAATCTGGTCTATCCATTTCCTCCTGGGTCTTCCTCTGTGTCTTTTTCTTGATATTCCCATTCCCAAAACTTTTCTCGCAATTCTATCTTGTTTCATTCTCACTAGGTGGCCAAACCAGTTTAATTGTTATTTTCAATCTTTAATATTATTGGATCTTGATTTGTTATGCTTCTGATTTCTTCGTTCCTTACTTTGTCCCATTTCGTTTTACCTGCTATTTTCCTTAAATGTTTCATTTCCATTGCATTTATTTTTGTTTTCTGCTTTTTCTGCAATACCCAATTCTCACTAGCATAAGTAATAGTTGGTACTGTAATTTTGTTATAGATTTCCAGCTTTGTGTCCATATCAATGTGTTTATGGCTTAATAATGTTCGATTTAAGGAATAATATAATCTTGTCGACTTATTTGCTCTGTTATTAAGTTCTGCATCTATTTTCCCATCTTCTGTTATGATACTTCCTAGGTAGTTATAGGTTGTTACTCTTTCTAATGTTTTGCGATTACATTTCAATTCATTGTCATTACTCCCCTCTCGCTGTTTTCCGTTTACTATCATTACTTTGTTTTTTTCTGTATTTATTGTCATTTTCATGTTTTCTATTTCTCTTGCCAATAAGTTGATTAGTTTCTGCATTTTATTTTTTGATTTTGCTATGAGTACAATATCGTCTGCATATAGTAGATTACTTAATCTGACCGGCACCATGTTTCTGTACCCTATTATCATGTCCAGATTCCCTCCTTATCTTTTTATTTCCTTGACAATTTTGTCCATAATAATGACAAACAACAGTTTTATACCTTTTTTCATTAAAAACTCTTCCGATCTTTGACCTACTATCTGCACTCTTACTTTTACAGTCTCGATATGCTTTTAATTATATTAATTAGAGCTTTCGGTACTTCTAATTCTTCCAATACCTCCCAAATTTGTTCTCTTTCTACTGTGTCAAAAGCTGCCTTCAAGTCTATAAATGTTAGATACATTTCTTCTCCCGCTTCTATTGTATTATCAATTAGTCTTCTTAAAATGTATATATTGTCATTCTCTTGTTTTCCTGGTCTAAAAGCTGCTTGTTCCTCTTCTAATTTTGCTTCTATATAATGTCTTAATCGGATCTCTATTATTTTCGTATAGATTTTAAAGCTGGTTTGGGTTAAACATATTGGTCTATAATTATTGCACAGTGTCTGTTCCCCTTTTTTATGTATTGGCAGTATAAGGTTATTTTCCCAGTCTTTGCGGATTTTTTGAGTTTCCCATGCTTCCCTGCATATAAGACACAGCCATTCTTTTCCATTCTCTCCTAACAATTTTATCATCTTTGGTGCTACTTCATCCTCCCCGCTGGCTTTTCCTATTTTAAGTTTCTTTATAGCCTCTTCCATTTCTTCTCTTTGGAATGCATGGTATTCATGTTCATTTTCTTCCTCTTTAACTATATTTGCTGCTTTCTTCTTCGACCTATTACTAAATGTTTCTTTATAGTGTTCTTTCCAAGTTTTTAGTATTTGATTTATTTCCATCTCCAATTCGTTATTTTTATTTTTTATTGCTCTTATATGTTTTCCTTTACTACCTCGTACTCTTTTTATTGCTGTCCAACATTTTCTATTAGCTGATGCATGTATCTTTGACATCTCCCTTCCAAATTCTTTCCAGGAGTCCCTTTTCGCCTTCTTAACCGCTTCCTTGACTATATTTTTTTCACCGTTATATATTTCCTTCTCTTGTGTTTTTGTTTGAACGTATTTTTTCCATGAAGTTTTCTTTTCTGTTACTAATGTTTGTATTTCTTTGCTCCACCACTCAGTTCTTTTCAAATGTTTGTTGAAATTAACTCTTCCACATATATCCTCTGCTTTTTCAAGTATTATTTGTTTGAATACTGTCCACCGTTTTTCGAGTGTCCATTCGTTGTTTTCATTAATCATTTTTCCGAATACTCTGTCTGTTTCTTCCTGATATTTAGATTTCTTAATTTACTTATTGCAATTCTACTGAATCTTACTTCTTTTGTATCCTCTATTTTTGCTTCATACTCCGCTACTACTAATCTGTGGTTTGTTCCCAGCTCAGCCTCTTTTCTTGTCTCTACTTTTTTCACCCTATTTGATAGGTTTTGTGTATAAACTATGTAATCTATTAAACTTTTTGCATTTCTTTCTTCCGCTACAAAGGTATATTTATCTTCTAGTTTTTGTTTCCACAACGTATTTCCTATTATTAAATCGTTACTTTGACAAAAACCTATCATCTTAAGGCCATTTCTGTTAATTGTTTCCTCTCCATAAACTCCCATACAACCCATTCCTCGATTGTAATCTATACCAACTCTTGCGTTCCAATCCCCCATAATGATTATGTTTTCGTTTTGCTCCCTTATATCATCTACTACTTCCTGTAATTGTATATAAAATTCTGAGACCTTCAACATGTGCATATATTTGTATTATATTTAATATTTCTTTCAGTCGTATACTTAGAACTAGTATTCTTGAATTTATATCTTTGATATTTATTACCTTTGTTCTGCTTTTACCCCGGAGTAATATAATGTATGATTATTTGTTAAATTCATTTGTCCCGTTCCTTTTTTCTTTGTTTCACTTATTCCTAGAATATGTACTTGGTTGTTTCTCATTTCCTCTGTTATTTCGACTTCCTTTCCTGTTAATGTGTTAATATTCCATATACCTATATTTATATGTTCTTGGTCTGCATTATTTATATATTGTCTATGATTATTTTTTCCCCGTTGACTGCTCTGATCCTTTTTTCTATTTTGTCCCCTACCATTATTAATTTTGTGTTTAAATTTTCTATTAGTTTCTTCTTTATCCTTATTGCTAAAACTACTTCTATTCTTATTGCTACACTTATTACTATTCTTAATACTATTATTTTTGTTTAATTTAGCTACGTGTATGTCTTCTAGTTTTTTGGGTACTCTGTTTGTATAATTTTCCGAATTGGTACTATATCTTCATCGTCTTCGATGCTGGGTGACCACTGGCTAGCCGTTCTTCCTTTTTTCCTGTTTGCATTTGTTTTTGTTTCTTCTTCTGTATTGTATTCCAGTTGATCTAATGTATATATTGTGTCCTCCACTCTTAATTTATCATAAATTATACTTGCTCTACATCCTTTTTCTCTAGCCGATTTTAGATAGGGGATGAGTGCTTTCTGTTTATCTTGTATTGCTTTTGGTAGATCCTCTTATATCCATATTTTTGTGCCTTTCAAGTTTTGGGCTTCTCTTATTATTTCCATTTTTTTGTCTTCTCTTAATAGCTCTAGCCATATTGGTCTATTTCTGTTATTGTCTGTCTCTTTTTTACCTATTCTTCTTATTTGTATTACATCTGCCTCCATGTTTATTTTAACCTTTATTTTATCTCAAATTTGTTGTTTCTTATTTCGTGTTTATTTTAACCTTTATTTTATCTAAAATTTGTTGTTTCTTATTTCGCACGTTTCGTTCTCAGTTTCTTCCATTCCGTATACTACAAGGTTCTTTTTCTTGCTATCTTTTTCTAGTTGTTGTATTCTTTTATCCTGAATTTCGATTTATTGTTCCATTTGGGTGACTTTGTTCTTTAATTCATTATTTTCGTTAGTTATTTTCTTTATTTGTTCTTGATAATTATCCATTTTTTTATCCATTTTGTTTAGTTTTTCGATTATTTCCTTCATCATATCCACCATCGTATCTGACATTGTGTCTCCCTGCAGGTTAATATCAGAACTCTACTCTATTCAGATCTCAACCCTACATGAAGCTGACAATTTATCAGTCTGGAGTAATTTAATCTTTTTAGAATTTATATTTTCCGCAAATTTATAACGTCCGATATAGTCAGTTCGTCTCTGTTCTTTTTAGTACCAAATTTAAGAGACAGGTTTTTAATGTTTTGCTGATAACTCCAATACTTTTCAGTAAACCTACCAGGACCGAACTCCAAAAAATAATTCATTTTTAAATAATTTTAAAGTTAATGCAATAATGAATTCGTTATGATAACTCAATTTCACCTCAAAGTGAGTTTTTAATTCCAATCATTAATTGTAATAATATGTATATTCTTTATATTAGGTTTCTTGGGTATGTGAAAAGATTGGAAAAAATAATACTATTCAGAGCATTTCAATTAAAACTATCTACCCCACTACTCATTCTGACGGCGTCACTTTTATGAAAAAATGAACAAACACGTCAATAATCATATAAAGGGGGACGTATTTTTATTCATATGTAGACGTTATAAGTTTAACCCCCTCGCCACTCACCTCTCCCAATTTTTTAAATGGAATACCCTTTACATTATTGCATTGCTGGATTCTCCTCTGCAGAGGATTACAAAAATATACCTATAATACATCCGTCAAAAGTCAATCAGCTGGGAGTTACGGATAATACTAATAGTAACATTTTAATTCGTAACAAATCAGCAGAACAATACTAAATTATTTTATAAGGTGCTCAAATTGACTTCCATTGGTTTACATACAATGATACAATGGAGCCTCAAATGAGTTTTGAACATTATATAACATTTCTGGGGTTATTTTTCGACATTCTTGAATAATTCGCTGACGTAAATCATCTGTAGATGCTGGCTGAGTGGCATAAATTTTGGTTTTCAGAAATCCCCATGAAAAAGATCTAGGTGGGTTAAATAGGGTGACCTAGGTGGCCATTCCAACATTGGACCTCGTCTACCTATCCACCGAGCAGGAAATGATTCGTTTAATCAACCGTCTTACATCGAGAGCGTAATGTGCCGCTGCCCCAAACGCTAGCAAAGCTTCTGACATGGTATCATCTTTTTCTAGTAGGTATTTGTGTTATTTCGGAGTAATTATAGATAAGACTCACCATTTAAGTTTCCCTCAATAGAATATGGTCCATTAATATGGTCACCAAAAATGCCACACCAGACGTTCAATTTTTGTGATGAGCACCATGAAAGTGTCTAGCTGCTCTTGTAGATTTATTGTTTTCATAGTATAATCCTATAATTTTAATTCTATCTTGCAGAGTATTCATCATTTTTACGGTACCTAGATAGATACGGGGTTGGGATAAAGTATGGAACCATGTAAATATCTTTTAAACTAAAAGAACGATATTTATGAAAATTTGCAGGTAAGTGCAATGGAACAAAATGCATCTGATGTACATTTTTTTGTTAATAATATACTTCCGCTTTAACCGGAAATGCCATCAACTTCTTTAATTTAAATGGGACACCCTATATATTTTTACAGATTTTGAAAGAGCTTGTTATTTTGAATTCATACATACTGAGTTTAGTGTAAATTTTTTTGTAAAAACCAGGAATAACTCACTGTTAGTTGTACAATAGGTGTACATTTCATTATTTTAGAATAATGATAAACAAAATTACTTCAAATGTTCAAAATGCTCGCCGTTTACTTTCTGACAATATGCCATCCTATTAACAAATTCTTGAGTCACTCTTTCCAAGACTTCTCCACGTATTAGTTCACATTCATCAATAATTCTTTGTCATAATTCCTGCAAGTTTGTTGGTCGTCTAACGTAAACACGTGATTTTAGATAACCCCCAAAAAAAATCTAACGGGCTAAGATCCGGAGAACGAGCAGGCCACTCTATGAATCCTCTACGTCCAATCCATCGATTTGGAAAATTCGCATCCAGAAAATCCCTAACCCGTCTATCATAGTGGGGAGGTGCTCCATCTTGTTGAAACCAAACATTTTGTGGTAATTGCCCATTCTGTTGAAGTGCAGGAATAATTTCGTTATTTAGTAGATCCAAATACTTGTCATCATTGAAGTTTCCGTCGATAAAAAATGGGCCTATAAGCCTATTTTCGACAATTACCATCCAAACATTCAACTTCTGTGGATGCTGGGTGTGTGCTTCATGAATCCAATGAGGATTCTCATTTGACCAATACCTTGAGTTATGGCGAACCCTTCTAAATTGTAAAATTTATTTCCGTCAATTAGAATTTGACACTTGGAGAACAAAAGACGTACTAAACAGTACTCGTTTATTTATTACTATGCATACAAACAACATCAATTAGTTTATCTAAATAGCTTTTTGCTCTAATGCAAAAAACTCAAAGGAGGTTGATTAAAGTGAGTTATTACTTGTTTTTACAAATTTTTTCACACCGCTAAACCCAGTATGTCGATGCATTTTTGCCAAAGTAACGTAAGTGACAATTCTGGTAAAAATCATGTTTTTTAATGAACGTAAAGCTTCTATTGTTAAGGTACTGCCAAAGTGTAGTAAGCCTAGATTATACTTTAAACTTTATTTTTAACTATTTTTAAAACATATGTCCATAATTTTTTTAATCATACCCGTAAAAGAAACGCGTTTTTTTTACAAATCGTTTTTGGTGACTTACGTTACTTTGGCAAATACCGATCGATGTATGAATTCAAAATAACAAGCTCTTTCAAAATCTGTAAAAATATATAGGGTGTCCCATTTAAATTAAAGAAGTTGATAGCATTTCCGGTTAAACCGGAAGTATATTATTAACAAAAAAATGTACATCAGATGCATTTTGTTCCATTGCACTTACCTGCAAATTTTCATAAATATCGTTCTTTTCGTTTAAAAGATATTTACTTGATTCCATACTTTCAGAATTGTAGTAAGTTCTGGTTATAGGATAAGCTGCTTCCAATATAAAACCATTTTTAATTTAAAATAATTCATTGTTTTACTAAGTATTATCTGCATACATATAAATTAAGTAGTATCCCAAAACATAACGACTGGTCACAATTAGGGCAGAGGTTGCCTCTCAAGTTTATGTTTAAAGAATGCCTCGTCTATTCTATCAAATATCTATCGGCACGTATACTTTTGTTGTAATAATTCAAGGTGATGTTTTCTAATCAATTAATAATTAAGCCTTCGAATCTTTATACAAACTATTAAACTGAGTGTTAAAAAATATAGTTTTCACTTACAGAATTATGTTGGGTGTATAGTTTTCATTGAAATGCTCTGTATATTTGAACCAAATAAAATAAAGGCGATTAACATTGCCAAAAGGAAATTGTATTTTGTTCAAATAGTGCAGCTTTTGCAAATTTTACTCCAAATAAAAATATGAGAATTTGTGAAACTTTTACAAAGGAAAATATTTAATGGAGCATTTATATTGTCTCGCTATATTTCAAACTGAGTTATAATTACAACGGAAATGTTTCATATCTATTACTTTGAAAAAAACAACTTAGAATATACACTTTTTCTAATTGCAAAGTTGGATTTGAGATCAATTTATCTTACATTCTATGAAGAACTTGAATTTATTACAAGATTCAAATGCATTGATATGTTCTCAATTGATTAGTAACTTTGAACAACTAACTTTTATGCCTAAAAAGGAAATTGTATAAACACTAACACAGATAATAGAAGTTCAAGTTAATTGGATAAATTTATATACTTCTGTTAGTTGAAGGAAACCGTATATTTTGAAACGATCAATCTGACTTTTTGGTATTTCACCATCCTATTGTTGATTACATAATTCAATAGTAGTAAAATATGTATTTATAGTACTTTTCACGGGCGTATTTATCAATAATTTTGTTCAGTTTATTCAAATAAATACATTTGTTTCAGGTGCCCATCCCCCGCAACAACTACTCTGGTCCAGTGTTCGGAGTTGTTGGAGGCTCTTACAGTTCTGTTTCATTGCAAGTTGCCAATCTACTGGGACTATTTCACATTCCCCAAATCTCCCCGGCCTCTACAGCAAAGGCATTGAGTGACAAAACGAGATTTAAATATTTCGCCAGGACTGTCCCTCCTGACACCTTTCAATCGAGCGCTTTAGTCGACATTGTCAAAAGTGTCAATTGGTCTTATGTATCGACGATTTATTCGGAAGGATCCTACGGGGAATATGGCATTGAAGTGTTCCACAGGGAAGCTCAGGAGCGGAATGTCTGCATCGCCACTGCTGAAAAAGTACCCAGTGCCGCCGATGATAAAGAATTCGACAATATTATACATAAACTCAAAAAGAAAATAAATGCCAAAGGGGTGGTGCTGTTTACTAGAGCTGAAGATGCAAGGTGAGTTTTTAATACTCTCATATGATGAAAATATAAAGGAGTGTTTGGACTATCACGTGATTGATTAAAATTCTATTCATGCATTATTTTCTGACAGATGTAAAGCTTTCTATTGTAAGATCTTGGTAAAACCATGCATTTGCTGATATATTGATAACGTCTGTTCTGTTTAATGCAGAATAAATTATAGTTATCTAGAATCCAATCAAGAACATAAATGTGAAATGAGAGCCAAGTTCAATATTATGATATACGCCTTGGTTGTTGACTTCAAAGACAAAAGAAGTGAGATCTAAATGGGTGCCAAGTCCTGAAATTTATTTATAACATGAAATATTTTATAGAAACTTATTTGACAATAAAATGGTTGAGGTAGTCAATAAGTACACATACTTAGGAGTCCAATTCGTTGCTTCCTCACTGTTTTGGGAAATGGCTACATACTCAAGTAATAAGACAAAACAATCCTTTGGAGCTGTCATAACTCTACTTTCGCGTTCCAAAGTAAACTCCTGGGAGGCAAGAATGGAAGTCTATAATTCTATAATAGTTAACTCTTCACTATCGGGTGCTTCGGTCTGGGGTCTTTATAGATACTTAAATATTATAGAGAGATCCCAAGTGGGTTTTTTCAAACGGTTATTACTTTTGCCAAAATCTACACCTTATTATCTCATTAGATTAGAAACCGGTACAGTGAAAATGGAATATTTAGTCTTCAAACAGTGTCTTAACTGGTTAAAGAAACATCTGTCAATGGACGGCTCCAGGCTTCCTAGATTCTGCTATAATAGGCTTCTCCAACTTGACTTTAACAACAACATTAGGTATAACTGGACTACTCAAGTGCAACAATTTTTTATTAACATTGGTTCAATAGATTTATGGAATAACCTCTCGTTGGGTTCACTGAAACGCAATAAAAATAAGCTACTATCGAGGAACAAATATTTCTTTAATAGCCTGGACAAGGAAATATTAGTGGAGTCTAGAGTCTAGAACTTGTTCTCGCAATATTTGTAACAAAAAATACCTATATATATCACAAGATTGTGTGCACAGTTGAGATTGACATCTAAAAATAACCTAATTTTTTTCCACAATGGCAACTACTACAATATTGACCAATGTACTATACAGATACATGCAATGAGAAACGGAGCATAGGGATTTTAAGCCTTGTATCAGAACTGCTTTTGAACTAGTCGACCAATATCAAGCTTCAATACATTAAAAACACGATTGTTACAATCGTTAATTTGGACACCTACAACGTATCGTACAATTCCCACCACTCCGTAGTCTCAACTGTGGGCGGTCCTTAATTAGCGTCAGACAGTCAGCGGATTTGTCCCCGAATGATTTCTTTTTATGCGGTTTTTTAAAAATTCAAATTTATCGGCACAATTTTCAACGAGCTCAAAATTTGATAGAATTAAGGGCGAAAATTGTCCAGCATTGTGCAAACACTACACCGAATCAGCTCAGAGATACAAGATTATCTTTGTTCAATAGATTCGGTTTTTGTTTGGCTCAACAAGGACTATTATTTGAACCTTTAATTTATAAATTTATTAGTTTTAGCATTTTAAGTTGTTTTTCGGAATTTATTTTCAATTTGTTTTAATTTACAGAATCTTATTTTGTTTTATTTGCGAATTCATTTTTATTTTGGTAGCCGTTATGGCCAAAAGAAATCAAAAGAGACTTGAATACTAAATCGCACATAGCGATAACCACATAACAAACAAATATTGGAAGAGGTGGGGTTTCTTACAGTAGTTCTGAATCCAGCTGTCCAGCTTAATACTTGAGATTTATTGGAGTAAATTCATAGAAATTTTTTGTTGGTGGACTATTTAGATCGGAGAATACATTAAATCCCTATGTTCCGTTTCTCCTTGCATGTATCTGTATGTAGTATCTGCAATATGCTAGAACTTGAAACTATAGAGCATACTTTCCTTAGATTCCCCTTATACAATGAAATTCGGCCACATGAACTAAAAAATTCAACGTCTTTAAGAGATATTGTTAGCCTTACCGACTCTCGTCACCCAAAACATGTTAAACAGTTATCAACCTTCATTATTGGTCTTCTGAAGATTCGGTCATTTATAATCAATTAATAAAAAACTTATTGGTATTGTATCTTAAATTTTCATAGTTTACATAATATACAATTTTTTTTTCTCTTGAATTTTGTAAATCGTATTGTACAAAGCTAAGTATAACAATTCAAACCTATTCTATCATGATGAGCAATAAAGGATTATTATTATTATTTTATAGAAACTTAGAATATCATTTCTTCTTATAACTTAGGATAATATATTGAATCCTCCGTTCAACAGGGTATAAACTTATTGGATAAACCTACCCGTGGGAGAAATATTAACGTTCGCTGCCTCCTGAATCTGACTTAGGTATACTTCGTTACCCTTAAGTTATTTGTTTGCGCAAGAATCCAAAAATCAGAATCCAGAAACCCAAAGTTTTTGTAGATAACATCTGTAGGTAATATTTTCAAGAATTACATTTCATTTAATATTGGAGTCCTGTCTCTAACTGTACCACCCTGCCGGAGATACGTATAGTTGACGTAAAAGATATAGTGCAAGCTATCTAATCGTATATCCCCTTTAAGTTATGTTGCGGAGATAAACTCTGAAAGGTATTTATATTATGTTCTTCTACTTACCAAACATAATTCTATATTGTATTTGTATTTTGACCGATCAGTCCATCCTTTCTTAACCGTATCGTGTGTATCATACCGAGTTAGTCAAGTATCTAGGTTTGACTCTAGACAGCAAACTCCTGTGGAACAAACACGAGAAGGAGATTACATACAAAGCAAAAATGGCTATAATGGTGTGCAGGAATCTGGCAGGGAGAAACTGGGGTTGTAACCTAAAAATCCTGAGCTGGATGTACACTGCCATAGTGAGACCAATTATCACTTATGGAGCCATTGCGTGGAGTAGTAGAACTAGCCTCTTGACGACGAGAGAAAACCTCTCCAAAATTCAAAGACTAGCGTGTATATGCATAACTGGAGCAATGAGTACATGCCCAACGGCAGCAATGGAAGTGATTCTCAACCTCACACCATTACATATGGTGGTGGAGAGTGTTGCAGAAAGAACAAGATACAGACTAAGTAGAGAGGAAATCATTAAAAAAAACCACTTCTTCACTTCTTAGAAATCAGACAACCTGGGACATGCCACAAGATGGTATGATGTAAAAGTATAACTTTTCAAAGAAATTCGTTACGGAATTAAGCAACAAGAAGGAATGGGATCCAAATACCATTACCAGACTTGGAAAGAATGCCATTCAATGGTACACAGACGGCTTAAAAGCAATAGAAGGAACTGGGATAGGGGTGTACGGGCCAGGAACCAAACACTCTGATAGCTTGGGAAAAACCCCAAGTATCTTTCAAGCGGAAATTCACGCAATAAGAAAGTGTGCCCAGTTCAATATTGACAAAGGATATAGAAGGCAAAGGATTATCATAATGTCTGATAGTCAAGCAGCCATTAAAGCGCTGAGTTCTTGTGTAATCAGTTCCAAAATGGTGTGGGGATGCCTAGACAAACTTAATGAACTAGGCGAGAACAATATAGTCACCTTACTGTGGATTCCAGGACACACTGGAATAGAAGGAAACGAAATAGCAGATGAACTAGCGAGGAGGGGGACTGAAATACCCTTTTGGGGGCCGGAATCCTTTTGCTTAATAAGCTCCAATGTAATATTGGAAGAAATAGGTAAATCCGAAGAAAAGAGAAGATCTGACAATTGGAAAGATCTAGTAGGGCTTAGGCAATCTAAGATTCTTCTGGGTGACTACAGCCTGTTGAGATCAAATGAATGCATAAGCCAAAGCAAAACTGCACTAACAGTTTCAACAGGAATCCTAACGGAACATTGTCGCCTGAATGGGCACCTTAAAAAGCTCAAAATAGTGGAGGAAGATTGTAGATTTTGTGGAATGGAAGAAGAAACCTCCATCCACATACTTGCGAATTGCACAGCAATTCAGAATCCTAGGGCACAGTACCTGGGAGACTACTGGATAGAAGAGGGACAGTTACCTAAGTTGAGGCCTGCAGATATCCTAAAATTCCTCCGGGAAATAGGACTAAAGGAGCTACTACTCTCCTCAGAAACTAAGTAGAAGTAAGGGGGCACAATATATCTTTCAGGTCTCAGTGAATGTTACCCCCAAAAAAAAATACATACATACATCATACCGAGTTTCGTCCAAATAGATAATTGTATATATGTATGCTAACTTACAATTTCCACACAAAAACACACAAACTTTGTTGATGTCAGACCACCGACTAAAGAGAACACCTGCAAATATCTCTCAAAAATAGTTATAGTTCAGTCAAACTATTAAAAGCACTCACTCGCTATCGCTCGTTCGTGCTTTAAACAGTTTCGTTTATTAATCGCCTTCATTAACAAACTTGTTTATTAAATAACTATTAACGATTATTAGTTGAAATTATAACATTAAATGAATTTATCTTCAACTAAGTAAGCATTTTAAATAATTATAATATTGATTGGGCTATGACGGTATACTCTTAGTCTTAGAGTCAAATAAAAAGCCGCACTATAAAGTTCACACTATACCTTCTACGTCAACTATAACTACCTTTACAGACGGCTACAAAGTAATAGTGAACTTTTAATTCCCAACTCCTACATTAAAAAAACATTTAGAAACTAGTTCTCACGTCATATGTTAGTGAAGTTATTTATAAATAACGTTTTGAAAGGAATTCTGGTTTCCAATCAAAGGCACAAAAGCTAATATACTCTTTGATTAAGTGTCCGTCATAACAGAAAAGAAAGGAGTAACTCAAGAAAATACAAGAGAAGTGAAAATGAAAAAAATCAATCTTGAGAACGATTTGGAAGTGGTAGGAAAATATTTCATCTTTGGACATATAAATATTCTCGTATATATTGAACCGATATATAGTCACAGAAATAAATAATAACTATGATAAATGTAGGTGAATTGGTAGAGAAGAATTGTTTATTTAAATTTATGCACGGGAAGGTATAATAAAAGAGGTATCTTCAATAGGAAATAAATTGACAACCTATAACAGAAATTAATTATTAGTACACGTTATATTTAATTACAATAAGTTAAAATTTGGAAATATTGTTTGACATAATATTACTATAAATTATATGCTGGTTGTTAGGATATGTGTCAATAAATGATTTTTATGCCATAAACATTAAGGATAGAAGGTTCAGACAGAATAAAACGGTGAATGTCAGAAATTGTTTTAGATAGGAAATACGCAATTTTGTTTTGTTTTGGAGAATAATTATATTTTTCAAATAGACAAAATCAAAATTCATGCATAGTTTATGAAAGATAATAAATGTTATAGACCTATTATGTACCTATATGAAAAGGTTACATGAATACAAATTAAAAAATTATAGAAAAACATTTTTTTTCTTCAGTCACGGGGAAAGCAGTCAAAAACACTTTAGTAAGAAATAATTAGTGTTTTTGGCTGCTTCACTCTTCCATCACAAGAATATAAGGTTGTAATCTGTTATATTACACAGCACAGCACAGCAATATATAAAAAAAGTACAAAATAGTTGCTTGCGTCTAATATTTGGAATTCTTAGAAGAGATCATATTCATCACAAATTAAAGGATGCTGGTTGGCTGAGCATGTACCATAGAAGAACGTTACATGCAGCTACTATGTTTCATAAAATGATTACTAATAAAAGGTCTTCGTACCTGCATAGAAAAATAACTTAAAGAACAGAATATTGAATATCGATATAAAAGGCTGATGACCTCGTAGTCGATACCTTTCAACAAAGAAAAAAAATAATAATAATAAAAATGATAATTAATTTAATAACATATCAACAATTTACAAAATAAATATCAAAGTTTCTCCAAAGTAATGGCTATTCACTCTAAATTAATAATTTTACGTAAGAATTTAACATTATTTTATTAGTTTTCATTGTTCTGATTAGTGGTATTATACGGCGGTGTTAAGCGGGCTGCAAATTTTTTGAAAAATTCCTTCAATCCTATCGGAAAATTTGGTGCAGTGAAGTAAACGAAAAATGTATAATCCAATTTGTGTGCATACCGAATAATATGTACGTACGTTCGTAGTATTTATTCAATCAGTAAAGATTAGACTAACGCTTTTGAGGGCTATTAAAGAAAAACTGGACAATGCTGTGAGAGATAAGTATATAAGTAAAGCCTAATTTAACAAAACATTTATGATGATGTGAATGAAAGAAGTTCAAAGTAACCGAGGTCATTTGCGATTAGTGTTTAAAAAGGCTCGGTCTACTTATATTATCATCCTATCAAGAGATTATTATGATCTTCAAAAATTGAATTTAAATTTTACACACGACTCCGTTTCTTTTGTAAAAGTTGTAACTCCAATTTTAAACCATTTAAGTATTAACTTATAAGCCTTCCAAGTTTCCTGACTCACTTTCAGAAGTGCTTCACGATTCGTAAGATTCAATTTCACCTTTTCTACGAAAATTTCTATAACGGATGTTATAATTTTCCATCCCCACTCTCATTATACTTGATGAGTGAATTATCTAATATTCCCATACCAATGCCAGAATTTACTAGTGAATTATTCGATTTTTTGAATTGACAAGTTCTTTTGAACTACGGTAATGAAAGACTTTGAAAAAGTCGTTCTCTAATTTTAAGGATGACCGTTATCTTTCCCATTACATTAAGTGGCATATTAATAGTTGTTGAAAAGTCTAGAAAGAAACTTTTATGATTAAAAGGCACTCGTTTCAAAGTTCTACTTTCACAATATCACAATAAAAAAGTTCTCAAAAATAGTTTCCTTTAAAATTTGTTTGAATACTGGATTTGATATTCGCTGCTACTGAAAGGTTAAAATATTTATTATGTTAAATCTATCAAGAGAAAAAAGATCAAACGAATGAGGATCTGTTGGCCTATGGTCCCCCAATCAACCCAATACTATCATTCTCGCTACATTTTTATTCTCCAGTCTCGAGACCGAGTTGTACCCATAGAGATACTACAGATAGAGGCAACAAGCCAGCTCAGAAACCGTCACGCTGTGCGAGAGAGTGAGAGAAATTTGGAGGTCTAGGCTGTCTTTTTCTAATAGCGCGCATGCTATATACACAGACAAAAACAGAAAAACCTCGGATCGTCAGTCAGTCACCGGAGTTCGGTCGGACATTTCCACTTACACAGCGGCCTATAGATTGTTGCCTCTATCTGTAGTATGTCTATGGTTGTACCAGAGTTGTACCACGAGACATTATTCTAACATCGACATGTACCACCGATTTACTAGAGAGTATTAACAGCTTATGACAGTGAAATGACATCGGCAAGCTAAGCTTCGATATGAATTTGATATAATGAGGTGGCACCTAAACATCAATCGCACCAAAATCATCTTAATGACTTAATGAGAGACTAAAAAAATCAACCTTAAAACCGTTAAACTTGAAGGAAGCCAGGTTGAATGGAGGATGTAAAGGTCTCGATGTAGATTCAAACAAGTGTCGTTGGAGAACTGAACTTTATTTTTATTCTATACAAAACTGAATGATTAGAAGGAGGGCACTGTAGTCGCTGTCACACATCCTGATTATAGTCAGGTAGATTAATGCAAATATGAATAGTGTGGTCGACTATTACATCCCCCTTACTTTACAAAAATTAATTTTATTTTTCCTTACAAGCTAAGTTCTATATTTCTCTTATTAATCTTTTAGGCTGATTAATCGTTCTACCATATCTAGTGGTATACCCTTCACTAGAGGTACAGGGTGTGGGTAGGGCTACTTCAGGGGAGCTATGATTTGAGACGTCATCCTCATATAGTGAGGTTACCGTTGTTTTACATTTATTATTTTTATTGTAATTTCTACAAATTATAGCTTCCCTATTTCTTACAATTTTTGAGCCACTTTCAAGTTCAATGTTATAGGATCTTGGTCTTACATTTTTGTTTAAAATTCTGCCAGGAATGTTTTTGTATTTTGATTTTATGTAAATTTTTTGATTTTTTTTTAATTCTGGCAAGATTTTAGAATGTTTGTCATAGTAAAGTTTTTGAGAATTTTGCCTGTTCCTAAGAAATGATTTAAATTTATTTTGTTTAACCTTTATGGGTTTTAAATGTTCATTTGTAACAGGCAAAATGCTTTTTAATTGTCTTTGATATAATAATTGTGAAGGAGAATATATATTATTATATAACGGTGTATTCCGCAGTTCTAGAAGTGCAAGGAACGGATCAGTTTTAGAAAAAAGCGACTTTTTAAAAATATTTTTTACGGTTTGTATGGTTCTTTCTACAAACCCATTGGATTTTGGATATTTTGGGCTAGATGTAATGTGATTAAATTCCCATTCCTTAGCAAAAGTATCAAAAATAGCAGAATTATATTGTGGTCCATTATCTGATACCACTATGTCAGGAATTCCCTGTCTAGAAAATATGCTTTTAATTTCAACAATGATGACTTCTGAGGTTAAATCTTTTAACTGAATTACTTCAGGAAATTTTGAAAAATAATCAACAACACATAAGAAATGTTTACCTTCAATCTCAAAAAGGTCCATAGCAATTTTTTGCCACGGTCTTTTTGGAATTTCATGTTGCTTAAGAGGTTGTTTTTGATTATTTTTTAGATATAGTGCACAGGTATTACAGTTTGCGATCATATTGTCAATATCTCTTGACATACCTGGCCAGAACATAATTTCTCTTGCTCTATTTTTAGTTTTCTCTTTTCCTAAGTGACTTAAATGAAGTTTTTTTAATATATTTTTTCGTAGTTTTTTAGGTATTACTAATTTAGAGTTCCTTAATATTAGACCATCATGAACAGATAACTCATTTTTCAACTGAAAATATATTTTTAATTGGTTATTTAGATTTTCTTTTGTTTCTGGCCACCCGTTTCTTATGTTATTTATTAATTCAATCATTTCAGTGTCAATTTTTAATTCATTTTTAATATCATCTAGCTTTTTATCAGAAAACTTTAAATTTTTTACTATTAAGCTAATTTGTGCATTTATGTTCTCCTCGAGTAATTTATCAAAATTGGTTGTGTCAAATTCATTTTGTATATTTTCATTATGAGCTCTAGAGAGCGCATCAGCTAAATACATTTGAGAGCCAGGTTTATATATTATGTTTATATTATATTTTTGAATTTTTATAAACATTCTTTGAATTCGCGGAGGACAACTATGAAGTGGTTTTTTATGAATTTGTGAGATAGGTTTGTGATCACTTTCAACAAATACATTTTTCCGACCGAATATAAAATGATGAAATCTTTCCAACCCAAAACACACAGCTAAAGTTTCTTTTTCTATTGGAGCCCACCTTTTTTGTGTTTCTGTTAATGCTTTTGATGCATAGTAAACAGGTAAATCATTTTGTAATAAAACAGCTCCAATAGCAGATTGGGATGAATCCACAGAAACTTTAACTGGTTTGTTTACATCATAATATTGCAAAATAGGCTTTGAGATTAATATCTGCTTTAGTTTTTCAAATTCTACCTGTTGTGATTCATCCCATTTCCACACCACTTCTTTTTTTAATAATTCCCTTAACTTTTTTGTTTTGTCGGACATGTTTGGTATAAATTTTGAAACATACGTGATCATACCCAAGAATCTTTCAAGATCTTTTCGGTTAGAAGGTGTTTTAAAATTTTTAATGGCAACAACCTTATCATAATCTGGCTCAATTCCTTTATCAGATATTTTATGTCCTAGAAATATTAAACTATTTACCCCAAATTTGCATTTTTTTGCGTTTAATTTTAAATTAATTTCCCTGCATCTGTCTAACACTTTTCTTAACCTTTCATCATGAATTTCTTTTGTTGGACCAGAGATTAAAAAATCGTCTATGTACGTATCTACCTTCTATGTTTTCAAATAACATTCTGACTTTTTTGTGAAATACTTCAGAAGCTATGGATATTCCATAAGGCAAACGCAGAAATCTGTATCTACCATAAGGTGTAGCAAACGTGCATAGTAGTGAACTTTCGTAGTCTAACTTGATTTGATAGAATGCTTCCGAAGCATCCAATATACTGAAATACTTTGCATTATTTAATTTAGTTAGTATATCATCAACTTCAGGTAATAAAAATTGTTCCTTTTTAATAGAATTGTTAAGGTCTCTGGGGTCCATACAAATTCTTATGTCACCATTGGGCTTGTTTACTATTACCAAAGGATTTACAAATTCCGTTGGTCTTTCAATTTTAGCTATTATTTTATTTTGTTCTAATTTATTTAACTTATTTTTTAATTTTGCTTGTATTGCTATTGGAACTTTTCTAGCACAGTGTACTGTGGGCTTAATATTTTCTTTTAAATTTATTTTAAAAGTACCTTCTAGACAGCCAATTCCTGTAAACACATCTTTATATTCGCTTTTTATTTTTTCATACCCTTTATTGCCAAGTTGAGTTTCTACATTATTTACTAATTGAATTAATTTTAATTTTTCACAATGATCTTTACCCAGTATAGGTTTTGCATTGTCTTGATCGACTATATAAAAAAGTAAAGATTCTTTAACATTTTTTATTTTACAATCCAACATGCATTTCCCTAAACATTTAATTTTTTCCCCTGTATAGGTAGCAAGATTAATTTTACTAGTTAGTAAGTTATTTACATGTATTTCAAGTTTATTTAAATAATTTGCAGGTATTATACTAACTTGAGCTCCTGTGTCTAGTTTGAATTTAATTTTATTGGAATTTATAGAAATTATAGCTGTCCAGTCATTATTTTTACCATCATCGTCTATTTCATCAATGCAGTACTCATCAGAGTCTGAGTCCTCATTTATGATGTTATTTATAGACTTACACATTTTTGCAAAATGGTTAGGCTTCTTGCACTTTCCACAAACTTTACTGTAGGCTGGACATTCATTTTTTCCATGCCTAGAACCGCACTTATAGCAATTAAATAACTTTTTGAATTTTGGCGTTTGAACTCGCGCACTTTTTCCCCTTGATGCCTTCAAAAACAAGTTAAATTTTTGTTGAAAGAACTTCCAATTGTCTGCTAAACATCCTTCCATAACCATACCATCTGGTTGTTTAATATTCGTATTAACTTGCACTATTGTTTGTTGATTTGTTTCGACCTTTCTAGTTGCTGGAGGAGTCATTTTATTTTTATTTTTTTCACTAACTGCGCCATGTAAAGGTCTCGATGTAGATTCAAACAAGTGTCGTTGGAGAACTGAACTTTATTTTTATTCTATACAAAACTGAATGATTAGAAGGAGGGCACTGTAGTCGCTGTCACACATCCTGATTATAGTCAGGTAGATTAATGCAAATATGAATAGTGTGGTCGACTATTACAGAGGAAAGGTCTGACCCTAGTAAACTACAGTAAAACGAACACTAAAATAAGATTACATACAAAGCAAAAATGGCTCTAATGGTCTGCAGGAGCCAGGCAGGGGAAAATTGGGGTTGTACAAATTTGGCTTTAATCGTCAACAAAGTCTCCTATTGGAGTAATACACTCACTCCAACATTTCTGCAATACTTTTATACCTTGTCTAAATTTCGAAACACCTTCCACTTTTGGTAATCACTGGTGGCTATATGCGGAGGAAAAAGGAGGCAGACACAATTCGGTGTGCAATTCATGCACTTTCTCTACTGTTGCAATACATTTATAAGTATAATTGTCTTGGTGAAAAAGCATTTTTCGGTTACCTGACCGGAACACCAAAAAATAAGGCGGATAGTATTGTTTAGCAGCCCAAGGGCGGAAAATTCATAATGCCACGATTTTCTAAGTTTTTGACCATCTGCCACTTGATTATTTTGACGCTTCACGTGAATTTTTTAATTAAACGTCAGTGCATGTCATAGTTTTTTGTTATATGTTCCTAGTTTTTGATTTATTCGATAAGCGAAAAACAGTTGTGTGTCACACATGCAGGAAATGTTTTAGCAGCCCTAAACAATCAGCTGCCCTCGCTTCGCTACGCTCGCTCGTGCATCTAATAGTCTCGGGTTGCTAAAGCTCATTTTCTGCCCTTGTGACACAATATACTATTGTATCTGCTTCATTCTATGCTGTTTTCCCGATTCGGTATTTACTTAATACCTACCATGTCGGATGGGAACAATCATATTTAATCTGTCCTAGCAGCTTTAAACAGATCTTTCAACCATCTACATGTTGTTTTTGGATAACAGTGAATAAACAACCTACTTTAAGTAGAAATCTTCCTAATGGACATATTGAATAATATAAAACCGTCTGATATATTTGAGGTGTCAGCAATTGAGACTAGATAAGGAGAACTAACTCATACGGAAAAATTGACAAAACCTGTCCTCAAAATCGTCTATCTAAGCAGTTTGTTTTTTCATTTCAGTGTCACCACTACAAAAAGAGTAACCTTAGTTTTCATAAATGACAGTAGTCAAATTGTTAACATTACTTATGCCCGAATAATAAAAGCTAAAAGTAGGAACCAGAAAGATTAAAATCGTAAAAAATTGAAAATAGACATATTTTAAAGTAAACAAAACCTCCTTGCCGCTCGCCCCCGGGGTGCCTATCGCACCTCAGTCTTCATCTTTGTGCGTTAGAAATCACATCATAACGATTATTTTTTTTTGTGTAGTGCGTATTTCTTGAAATAATCAAGTGGTTTTGTGCAATGCCTAAAAGATCGCGAAGTCGTTCTCCGTATGGAGATAGCAGAGTATTATTAAAATGTTACATACATTCATACATTGTTGGCTTGAAAAGACATAAGTCTAGGTCAAAACGTTTGAGTTATAGTACGGATTATAATACCTCTTTAGAAAGAAGTAATAGACGTCGTGTGAAAACCAGAATAAATTATTCTAGGGATACATCTTCGGAACGAGTTTCGAATGAAGGTAATTAATTTTTTTTTCATAACCTTCACAGATACTTATTTTAGGTGTTGAACATGCTGGACATCGGGATGTGTTGCCTGATTTTGATATCAGAGTACCTGCTTTTGATAGCAGGATGTGTTGCTCTTTTGATAGAACGCACACATCAGTTTGGGCACGCTTTGATGTCGTGCCATGCCTATGTTTTATCGCAACACTATAACTGACCCGAGCCTGTTTTTGATAGCAGGATTTCTGTTTTTGATAACAGAATCTGCCGATCCAAGTGGTTTCCAAGAGTTTCGAATAAAGGTAATTATGTTTTTTTTTCATTACCTTCACAGATACTTATTTTAGGTGTTAAACATGCTGGGCATCGGGATGTGTTGCTTGATTTTGATATCAGAGTACCTGCTTTTGATAGCAGGATGTGTTGTTGTTCTTTTGATAGAACGCACACATTAGTTTGGGCACGCTTTGACGTCGTGCCATGCCTATGTTTTATCGCAACACTATAACTGACCCGAGCCTGTTTTTTATAGCAGGATTTCTGTTTCTTGATAACAGCCGATACAAGTGGTTTCAATATTTATATTGTATACCCCTTTTTCCTCTTTGCAGAGGAGGATGGGCCTCATGAAGCAGAACCCGATCAAGAAAATGCGACTAACATACCGACTGACGGAGCAACTGGTAAATCAGCTTCGACTACGACTTCCAGTCTTGACTGGGATATTTTATCAATGCTAGGTGAGTAGATAGGCGCCGCTAAAGTATATGGACCGCCAATTCACCAACAGATGGCTTCAAATTGTTAAATCCCGGCTAGATTCCGAGAGAAATAGTCGGTTGTTTGGAGACACCAAAATTAAACCTTATGGTGACACAGCCTGTAATAAAAAGAGACGAGCGTCTTTCCACGAAGCAGCTTCAAATTGGTGCAATAGGATCGGTAATTTCAGATTCATTGGAGACAAAAAGACAATAAGGTCATTATTGAACGTCTTAGCGATGCCGGTCGGCTTTTGTCTGATCTTCACCACTCAGCAGTTTTTCTATACCTCACAATATCACAGATTGTTTGTGGAGAATTTGGAGGATAGACTCAAAAATGTCAAAACATTTAGCAGTCCTCGATACAGCTCAAAATTAACAAATCTCCACTTAAGAAGATTTTCAATGCCGGGAGTTCTTTAAACTCGAAAACTCCATTCAAGAAGTTTCAGGAAGTTAGACAGCCTCGTGTTCCCACCGCCAAGTACTACCAGCAGAATCGCTTACATCGTTAACACCATAGAAAGGAGGTATCGCCAGAATTAGAGGTAGAGAAATTAGCAGGAAGGTTACAATATTTTTTGTCGCATTGGAAAGAAATCACAAACAATAAGCAAATCCTGTCTTGGGTAAGCAGGGTTAAATTACCTTTCATTAATAAACCTTCACAGGCGGTGCCGCCTAAACAGCCGGAATGGTCCTTAAGGGGGACAGAGCCAATCACACATTCTATAGAAAAAATGTTAAAATCCGGTGCTAGTAAAGTTCAAGCTTGCAAAGATCAATTCTTATCCAAGTATTTCTCAACTGCAAAGAAAGATGGGACCTCACGTTTTACATTGAATCTTAAGAATTTATATCAATATATAAAAACATCTCATTTTATATTAGAAGACCTCCAGGTTAATTAATCCTCGAATTAATCGTAATTGTTTTATGGAAGCATATTTTTTGGTCCAGGTTCACGAAAGATAAGAAATACTTAAGGATTTCATTTAACACCAATATTTATGAGTATAATTATTGTCTTTGCTTTGGCATAAATGTAGCTCTTATGATATTCACGTAAGTTTTAAAACCGGTTAACATTACCTTAGGAAAAAGGAAATTGTCTATTTAGATGATTTCTTATTGCTGGGCAATAACTATAGGGAGAGTTTACTAAATATATCACAAAAGGTATCGCTCTTAAAATATTTGGGTTTTGTTATTAATTATGAAAAGAGATTCTTAATTCCAAGCAATGTATGTATTTACTTAGGCTTTAAGTTTATCCATCGGGAACTTAGTATCTCGGTTCTTAAAGATAAACGTAAAAAATTAATTGTATAATGCTGCAAAATTTTAAGAAGTTAAAACAATGTAAAATTATACATTTTTCAAAAATAATAGGTAAATTAATATCTATTTGCTGTAAAATATTGCTCTATATATTCAAATTGTTTGAGCGTGGAAAATAATTAGCTCTTAGAAAATCGTCCGCCAATTTTAACGCTATTATGAATATATCGAATAGCTTAAGAGATGGCTTCAATTGGTGGATAGAAAATTTGAAAAGCAAAATTCTTTAAAAAAACATGATTTCGAAAATTGAATAGATGAGGCTTCTACTTGATGAAGATTCATACTTAACTATGAAATAAAACAATGAATTTTTGTTTAAATCTTCATTACAATTGAACTATGTTCAATACAACTTGTGACGCGTTTCGCTACACAGTAGCTTTCTCAAACATTCATTGTTTTATATCATAGTTAATCATGATTTCGTTAAAGAAATTATTTCAGACGCATCTAATACGGGGTGGAGAAGCTACTGAAATTATAACAGTTCTCATGGTTTTTGGTCAGAGGAGGAGAAATCCGAGCATATAAATTATCTCGAACTTTTGGCTGTATTTTTTGGATTAAGATGATACGCCAGAACTTTAAAAAATTGTTCTTTGCTCTGCCGGGTCGATAATACTACCGCTATTGCTCATATTAACCGTAGGGGGAGTGTACAATACGTTAAGCTAAATTGTCTTGCTCGAAAAATTTGGCAGTGGTGTGAAAAAAGAGATCTTCATCGTTGCGTCATACATTAGAACATCGGCCAATATTATAACGGATAAGGCTTCTCGGAGCGTACACATAGATGTAGAATGGGCTCTTGCCGATTCAAATTTCCAGTCTTTAGTCGACAGTTGGACATCCGGACTTTGATTTATTCGCAAACCAAATAAATAAAAAGTGCAGCCTTCATGTTTCATGGCTTAACGACCCATATATACCAGCGCTATAGATGCCTTTACAATAAATTGGTCGAAGTCTTTCTTTTACGCCTTTTTCGGGCATTCTGCGTACGTTAGAAAAAATTATTACTGATCTAGCCAAAGGTATTTTATTGGTTTCCATGTGGCCTAACCAGCCATGGTACCGATTTTCCTATCTCTCTTGGTAGGGAAACCATTAACATTTACTCCTAAGCACAATCTTCTTTCCTTTGGCAGCTTACAGCATCCACTATCAGCACACCTTTCTTTGATGGGAGGTCTATTATCAGAAAGCGCTGCAGCTAGGCCAAGTTCCCGAATCATCCTTGGAAATCTGCATGGCATCTACTTTCGAAAATACACCAGAACAATACGTATCAGGCAGGAGATTTGCACCTCGAAAAAAGTCGATCTTTATTCTGTTTCACCAGTAAGAGTCTCAACAATTACAGGTGCTCATTAGCTCATATAGACCTTTCCCAGGTTTATAGAATTCAAAGATTTTCAATGGGGTTCACATGTTAAGACCAGGTATGCCAAAATATAAAAATACTTGGGATCCCTCGGAGGTTTTAGTTTACCTTAGGAAACATAAAAATGCGTAAATAAATTTAACTATTCTGGCGCAAAAATTAGCTACCTTATTAGCATTAGCGACGAGTCAACGCCTGCAAACATTATATTCTATAAAAGTAGCCAACAGAGGCAAATATCGAAATTGCTATTCCTAAGAGAATTAAAACATCAGCCAAAAACTGGTTTTAACCCTTGTTTGAATTCTGATCCGGAAATCTGCGTAGCCTCAACTTTGCTTTTCTATTTGGAAAAACCAAGTCCACTTAGAGGATTAATCGAAAGTTTATTTATTTATGATACAAAACCTTATGAGAATATTTCCACACAGGAGTTTTTTTTGCGGAAAAGTGGTATAGATGCGGACAAATTTTCTGCTCATAGCACGAGACAAGCTTCGACCTCGGCTGCGAATAGGAAAGGTGTCAGTTTTGATACTATTAGATTTTCAGTGGGCTGGTCTAGTAAATCTAAAATGTTTTCCCAGGTGTACAACAGTTTATCCTTTGAGGAGGCAGTTTTGTCTATTTAATGTTATATGTTTGATAATTACTCCAGGATCATTAACAATTGAGTTTTTTGAGAAAATGTGTAATGTTCTAACGTTTTCCCTTTTGTGTTTAGTTTACTTTTGGTTCTAAAACGGATTTTTAAAACTAACATTATCCGAGTACTTTCTTTTGTTATGTTTTGGTTACCTACCAAAATATAAATTCTTCCTCTTGGACCAGGAATTTTATTTTTGCAACTTTCTCTAAATATCTACATAGCATCTTATTTACGAGACGAGGCCGAATATAATAACAAGATCAAACGAACTTACCTGTGATGTTCGATCTTGACTATATGAAGGCCTCGTCGAAGTAAATAAGTTCCCACCCTTTATACACCCAATCCCGTAAATAGTTGCAAAAAATGTACGCCCAAAATGAAGACTGAGGTGCGTTAGGCACCCCGGGGTCGAGCGGCAAGGAGGTTTTGTTTACTTTAAAATATGTGACGATAACGCCAGAGACGAGGGTACTACATAGCATCTTATTTACTTCGACGAGGCCTTCATATAATCAAGATCGAACATCACAGGTAAGTTCGTTTGATCTTGTTATAATAGTCGTTGGTAGTGCATCTGATTTAAAACAAAGACGTGCATTTAATTCAAGAAAGCCAGAGTGTTTTCAGTTACCAAAGGTTGGAAATAATATTTATTATGATAGGATTAAAATTATATACATTACTTGTGAGAAGTCTAGAAATAGCACAATAGGACACAAAATATTTTACTTTTGCTGATTTCGCCAATCTGGTCTATACAAGTACAATTCAAGAGAACTGTAAGAAAAAAGGCGAGCAATGATATATGGTAGTTGATATAAGGAATAAGCTGTGAAATTAATTTGAAAAAAACTACTAATACGGATGCTCTTTGTATATTAAAATGTAAATTCAGTTGGTATTTAGATAGAAATAGGAAATGAAATTATTAACCAGTTGAAAACACAAATTGGAGCAAGTATATATAACAAATGGAAAGAATGTTGTAAATGATTGGTGTACTTTACCACCGTAGGGGTTACTAAAACCATAAAACATTGAAAGTAATCGGTAACACTTATTTCTTACCAATCTTCAGCTACCTAATTCCACTCTGGGGCACTTGTGGGATAACAGCAATAGATCAAATACAGAAGATTTAAAATAGTGTAGTGAAGGTTTTGTGCAATTTCAGTTACAGAATCAACAAATGTAATTTTCAAGGAAACTGGTCTTCAGATGGCAAAAATATTGGAGAATTTTTGTACAAAGTAATTTAATAATTACTTAAAATCTGGCAATAAGAGATGGTGAATAATGTACATTCTTATATCAGAAGACAAAACACATCATATACAGTGAGGACGTTTAGGTTGGAATAAATTCAATATTTTTCTGTCTAAAGCTATTATAACAAAACGCTTGCGCAGGTCAATTTTTATTTTCAATTGCGCATCGTACTCTATCATTGGATGTACGAATGACGTCACCACTTTTGCGTTAATGATATCCTTGTTATTTTTCTCTACATTTTTGAATTCCACAACAATAGACGATTACAATAATGTATAATACTTATGTCCAAAGCATTGGTTTGTGACAAATGTTGTATCAGATATTTTTAATTATAAAATTTTATTGAAATGACTGAACTAATAAAGATGATAGGATTTCATTATCATTACCATGGTTTTTTTTTGACATGTTTTGTTTTTGTTTACAAAGCTAATGTCAGATAATAAGTACTGCATTGTCAATTACCTAGTTGTTAAATTTCTCAATAATGGTACGTTTAAGCAAAAAAGAAAGAATTGAAATTTTAATAATGTGTGGGTGTGGTGACAAGTCCCGAATCCAGCGAGAAGTTTGTGAATTGTGGAATGATAAATATCCAGATCCTTCTATTAGTCAATCCACTGTCTCGAAAATAGAAAAAAAATGTAGAGAATTTGGTAACGTGAGAGATAATTATGAAGGTCGTTCTGCAATTGGTGATGACGAGCAGTTGGATTTGCTCTTAACTGTTCAAGAAAATTCACACATATTCGGTAGACAAATCGCGACGGAAAACTCATTTATTGAATCTACAGTTATAAAATATTTAAAAAAAATATATAAGTTTCACCCGTACAATGTTCTGTTTAAATGGTACTGTCAATAGGCAAAACTGATACTGGTCAGACACCAATCCTCATGGAGGATGATGGAGGCCCACACTCAGTATCCTGAAAAAAATGTTTGGGTAGGAATTGTTGGCAACAACATTTTGGGACCATTTTTTATTGAAGGAACGTTGGCTGCTGAAAAATATTTAGAAATGCTAGAAAATGATATTATTTCAGCCATTGCCGCGTTATATCCAGACATTATGCGCTAATAGTGCGTGATTATTTAGATACTATTTTTCCCAACAGGTGGATAGGTAAAAGATGATTTATAGAGTGGTCAGCAAGATCTCCTGATGTAGCCCCCCTTGATTTTTTACTTTTGGGGTTATCTTAAATCTAAAGTGTACTTCAATAGGCCTGAAAATATCGAAGATTTAAAAGATAGAATTCTTCATGAGGTGAGACTCATTCGCCGGGAAACATTAGATAAAGTGTTGGAGGAATTTAGAAACCGTCTTGGTTATTGCCAGGTAATCAACGGTAAGCACTTTGAACATTTAATTTAATTTTTGATTGTATTATCTTAATTATTTGAAATAATGAAAACTAAACATTTATTAGTCCAGTCCAATAAAATTTTATGATTAAAAATTTCTGGTACAACATTTGTCACTAATTCACAAACCAATGCTTTAGACTATAAGTGTTATACATTTTTGTAATCGTCTGTTGTTGTGGAATTCAAAAATATAGAGAAAAATATGTTGTTCTATTTAAAAAAATAACAATGATGTCATGTACGCGAAAGTGGTGACGTCATTCGTACATACAGATGTATAAAGTCATTCAAGCGCCTGCCCAGTTCTAACAATCTGTTGCAAATATAAAAATAAAATTTACTTACATTATTTATACATTAATTTATATTATAATTTGACCATGTATCTTAATAATTTTTAGTCAACTTCGTTTAATTATAGCTGTGCTAAGTTCAATTCAAATATTTTCGGAACACATAAAAAATTATATGATTACAAATAACATATTTTTTCTTGGAATAAAAAAATTCCACTACCAAGAAACTTTTTAGTAATCGCTTCTTATAATATATCTAAAAGCTAAAAACGAGCAGTCGTTATCCTCATCCTTCCTTCTTCCAAACATCTGAAAAATTTCAAACATCATTCGACTATAAAATTCTACAAATAATACCTTTCCATTTTTCAATTCGCCAATGTTTAGTCGCTGCTATATACGTTTTATAAAGCGTATTATAAATTACATTTTAATTCATAAGATCTTGACAGCTCTCAATTAATCATCTTAGTTATTTGAATGAGTTGAACACTAAATATCCTTCAGTCACAGTGGATGAGTTTTCAAATTATTGGATTGAATATAAATCACTTCTGTAATACTGCAATTCTGTTCATAGCAGTTTGCTGAGAAGCAGTATTATTATACAGCCAGCAATTTTACATCTCATGTACACAACACATAAACAATTGGAAACGAATAGATAGATTTATCACCTGAACATAAAAGCTCTATTCAATTTAATTCAAAAGATAGAATGTATACTCTTCACAGATTGTTGATTAGACAGATTTGTTTAGAAAACAGGTAACTCATTCAAGATATAGAGGTTAAATTTTTCAATACAGTGCTGGAACTTTGTCAAAAGGAGTTACATCGCCCACTGAACTAAGCCGTTGGAACTGGCTGATATCTTTATCCTTTTAATTTAGCTTTGGACTTTACTTCTTTTTGACGAAAAATTTACAGATACAGACTTACGTCTAATATACATCAGAGCAAGTTGAACTAAGAAATGTTGATGCACTAATTCTGAAACACGAACAGATAGTAAAACGTAGATTACTACTGTTTACATTGCTCAAGCTATTTCTCAAAATAATTTTTATTTTGCATTCAGCTTTTCTGTAATTCTCTTAGTTTATACAGTTTTTTGTTTAAGGGTATAATACGTGTTCAGTACAGTTTTTCATATCAATTTTTTTTCATTTTCCTCCACACAAACCCTGAGACAACCATTTGGGTGATGGACAGTCTGACAAGCTGATTATACAAAGGAGAACCTTCTTTACTGATTAGGTATAGGTGAGTTATGCTGGTGTGTCCAATTTCAAGCTTAATAGTACAAGAGATAGTGACATTTTCAATGATGATTTATTTAGTTGGGGTATTTATAGACGACTCTACCACTGTAAATCCGTTCAAAAGAAACATTGGAAATTCATACCTAATTTCAATATCGTAGTTGCCACAGTAATACATGGAATGCAGTGTGGTTAATTGTGATAATAGCGAGTACTCGCTGAGTTGCGAAGGGTCAAAAAGGAGCCATCCCGGAAGGTTTTTGCTACTCCGAGAACACGGGATCGAGATATTGAGTCCCGGGATGAATCCCGATATATTTTATAAATAAAATTATTTTTTATTTTGGTGAGCTTAACCAAAAAAGCAGAAGCAAAATGTAACTGGTTTTTAAACTTATAGTTAAACATTTATATTTATGCAACGTGAGTATAATTATACAGGGTGCGGCACCGAAAACGAAACAGATCGCATATCTTGAAGACAAATTTTTTTTGGAGAAAATGCAAAAAGAGGTCGATTATCCTACATCCCTCCCCTCTGTCACTATTACCAATAAAATTGAAATAGGGAAAGTACTAAGTGTGAGACATCATTGAAAAGGTGATTTTATAAGGAATTCGACACTGTGACATGTGACAGTTCTAATAAGCGTATTTTCATGTGAAAGCCAAATTCAACAATTTAATGCTAATTACCTTTGGAATAAAATTCAACTTACTACGCCTATGTTTTCGTAAAACAAAAATAAAGGTTTTTGTTTCCATAACTAACAGGTCCGTTTTTTAGTTTAGCGTCAATTCATAATAAAATTAAAAAAAAATTGAAAAGTGAACAAAAAAATTTAATTGGAAAATTCAGAACAACTCCCATAAGTAATTAAAAATAAATTACTTCAATGTAAATGCTCAGAGTGTTGTCCATTAACGTCCATACACGAATATAGATTATTCTCGAATCTTTGTCTAACGTCTTGGAGCATTTCTGGAATGAGTTATTTGACGACATTCAGTAATAATACGTTCACATAACTCTTCTAAGGAACCTGGCTGAGTGGCGTATATTTTACTTTTCAGATATCCCCATAAAAAGTAATCTAAGGTGTGCAGATCAGGAGATCGTGGGGGCCATTCAATAAATCGTCTTCGTCCAATCCAATGTCTAGAAAAGTTTTCATTTACGTACTGACGAACCCATGGAGACTATATAAGGAGAACTAACTCATACGGAGAAATTGACAAAACCTGACCCAAAAATCGACTATCTAAGCAGTTTGTTTTTTCACCGCTACGCTGCGCACTGCAACACGTGCACCATCCAAATAAGTAACCTTAGTTTTTATAAATGACAGTAATCAAATTGTAAACATTACTTATGACAATAATAAAAACTAAAAGTAGGAGCTAGAAAGATTAAAATTATTGTTAAAAATTAAAAACAGACAAAGTGTGTGCGTTGTTAAAAATTATAGCAATAGTGGTTGATAGTGCATCTGATTTAAAAAGATAAGACGTGAATTGAAGTTAAGAAAGCCAGAGTGTTTTCAGTTACCCAAGGTGATTGAAAATATTCAAAGATAAATAAAGTAGGAAAGAATATTTATTATGTTAGGATTCAAGTTATATACATTACTCGTGAGAAGTCTAGAAAAAGCACAATGGCACACAAAATACTTTACTTTTGCTGATGGTACCATTCTGATATATACAAGTAAAATTCAAGAGAACTGGAAGAAAAAAGGTAAACAATGATGTGATAGTTGATATAAGGAATAAGCTGTGAAAGTAATTTGAAAAAATAACAAATAGGTATACTCTGTATACAGAAAAATATAAATTGAATTCAGTGATAGAAATAAGAAATCAAATTATTAATTTTGGAGCAAAAATATACAACAAATGGAAAAAAATATTGGTACACTCTACCTCTACAGGGGTTACTAAAACCATTTGACATTGAAAGTGATTTTTAACACTTCTTTCTTACCAATCTTCAGCTAAGTACCTAATTTCAGTCTGTGGCACTTGTGGGATAACATCTACAGATAAAACGCAGAGGATTTAAAATAGTGGAGTGAAGGTTATAGAATGTCAACAGATGTAATTTTCAAAGAAACTGGTCTTCAGATGACAAAAATATTGGAAATTGTAGTTTTAGTATATCCTTGAGTAGGTGTATCTGAATAGTGAGTGGTCCAAATAACCAATAAAGTGGCCAATACCTCCCCAGGAGAATTTTTGTACAAAGTGATTAAATAATAACTTGAAATGTGGGCAATAAGGGATGGTGAATAATGTACATTCTCATACCAGAAGACAAAACACTTCATATACATGTAGGTCTGAACAGCCCAGTGAACATAATATGTATAAAGTCATTCAACAGTCTGCCACGGTACTAACAATCTGTTGCAAATATAAAAATAAAATTGTATGTTGAAATTGGTCAGAGTATGAATATATCTATATTCTGTGTACTTTGCACTGTGTTTGTGTTATTAGGAAACTGTGAATAGTAATTTTTTGTACGTTTTTGTATTAGAATAAAGTAATAATTTTCTTGCATGATACCTATGTACTATTTACATATAATATGTACTTTACCTATATGGAAAACCTTTGCATGAACTAATATCATTAGTAAGTTGAACCTGTTGACAGTGATGATTAAACATAATATATTGTACCTATTTTTTATTGTAATTAAACAGATTGAAGATTGTGCATATTATATAAATTTGAGGCATTGGGAATCATCCTACACCTTTAAATCCATTTCACTATTCTGCTGTAAGTTATTGTAGCTCATTCACTGTTATTTTGAGATTATTATGACTGATCACATACATCTACATACTGCAATATGTATATTTGCAAATTTGAATGTGTTCGTGTGAAATCAAATCTGGAGGACTTCATGTTGAGGTATACATTTTTGGAGAAAAACTGTAATTCACTTTCACTTGCAGTTTTTTATAACTAAGTTAGCTTTCAGGATTAATAGCAAGTATTCTGGACACTTCATTTAATATAATTTATAGAAAATACCACAGTGTTTAACACCATCAAAGGCTCTAGTAGTTCCTAGAAAAAAAGTAGCACATATTTGCTTGGTAGCCTAGATGTTTGTATATACAATTTTGGGTTCGATAGTGGGATGTATAATGGACCATTTTCCTCAAAACCAATCTCATATGAAGATATCTATGTATTTATCGATATTTTGTAATATTTTTTTTGTTTTAAAAATTATTTGCCAGTACAGACAGAATTCAATCATAATGCTATAAAGCCTTGAGTAGAGAATATTAAATATCCTAATTATCTCATTTCAACTTCAACAGTAAACTGATAACTCATAGTAAGCTAGAAACATATGGCAGACCATGTAGGTATAAAGTTAGAGACAATATAGGTACTGATTGTACACTTTATATTTAGGTGAAAGTTACAAAATGTGTAGTAAATTACAAGTCTCCTGCAATTCTGTATATTTATCATTTTCATAATTTATTCTTGTAAAGGCTTTGCCAGTTCAGGAGCAATCGGCTTTCATTAATTTTATAGAAAATAACCTAAAATATTAGATATTACTTATGAACAAATTTGTAATTAATCGATCCGGTTATTAGAGCATTGACTATACTGTCTATTTATCTATACAAACCTTTTATTGTTTCATCAAACTGTATTTTTTTACTTGCAAGATATAATTCTTCAAATCTAAATTATTCATAGGCATTTAAATTGATTTTCATATTCCATATTTTACTGTGTAGAAAACCAAATTCTGAAAAACTTAAACACATTATTCATATATAATGAACAAATTATTTCTAGAATATACTTACTTGCACTAAAGGGTGTCTTTTTCACATTTTTCGTTCAAATACTTGTTATACTAATTATGACTGTGCCGAACCTTCAAGTCCTCTAAAATTCCATGCGAAGAGAAATGTTTTTGGCAAGATGTATCATATTTTACTACCAAACGATCACAATTTAAGATATTTTCCAAGACGAGGACGAAAACGGATTTCTTAGTCATAAAATTTTTCATCCCTAACCTCACTTACCTAGCATACTGTCAAATGAGCTAGCAACCAATAAAAAACCATGAACTGAAAGTGTGTGCAAGACTCATGATTGGCTGTTATTGTTCTGCAGTCAGATATTTCTGGTACACGTTTAAGACTGGCGCCCTCTACCATTACCAAAAAATGAATTACATGGAGTTCGATCTCCTTATATAGTCTCCATGGACGAACCGCTGCAGCAAAATGTGGAGGAGCCCCGTCCTGTTGAAATATTAGGTGATCTTCAAGGTATCGGCTATCGTTTTCTATTATATCTATTAACATTGGATCAACAGTGTTTTCGAGTAATTCATATAATTTATACCCCCAGTTAAATTACCTGGTAAAAAAAATGGACCAACAATACGATCGCCAAATATTCCAGCCCAAACGTTTAACTTTTCTGGGTGTTGAGTATGCGTTTCATGAAATACTCTTGGATTAGAATCTGACCAGTATCGACAGTTATGTCGATTGACAGTCCCGTTAACATAAAAACTGCATTCATCCGAAAAACAAATGTTATAAAGAAAATGTGGATCTTGTATAGCATGCTCGCTCATGATTTCACAAAACTGCAAGTGGCGATCAAAATCGTCTTCGTTAAGTTCCTGAACTAAATGAATTTCATAGGGATGGAATTTGTTGGCTTTCATAATTCGCCCGACGATACGTTGACTTACACCAGATAATTCTGCAAGCTTTCTTGTATTAAGAGTTGGATTTGCAACAACTTGTCCTAAAACGGCTACCTCTACCGCATCGTTGCTCACTGGATTTTGAAACTGCCGTTTTTTATTTTGAACATACCCCGTTTGTCGAAATTTTGAAATACGTTCCAAAACGTACTTACGTTTAACCTGTTTGTTTGGGTGTCCTTCATTGAAAATTGTACAGGCAGTGTTAGCACATTCGTTATTTTTTAAAAAACATCCGACAATTTCCACTCTCTGCTGAGTAGTATAAGCAATTTTTATGTTTAACTCGCTAATAGACTTGAAGTATCAATGACGCTAAACTAAAAAAACAGACCTGGCAGTTATGTAAACAAAGACCTTTATTTTTATTTTACGAAAACATAGAGGCGTAGTAAGTTAAATTTTATTCCAAAGGTAATTAGCAATAAATTGCAGTGTCAAATTCCTTATAAAATTACCTTTTCAATGATGTGTCACACTTGGTACTCCCTATTTCAATTTTATTGGTAATAGTGAGAGAGGGGAGAGGAGGGATGTAGGATAGTTGAGGATATGATCGATAGATGTCCACCTTGAAATTAAAATCGACCTGGTTTTGCATTTTCCTCAAAAAAAATTTGTCTTCAAGATATGCGATCTGTTTCGTTTTCGGTGCCGCACCCTGTATAGAATTTTGGTTGGTGGTTAGAAGAGGGGATGGCGCTGTTATCGCATTCTTAACATTTCCTTCACTGAGGATAACGTATTAATGTGATCTCAGCATTGTCTCCAGTCCAGGATTATGGTCTCAGAGCTTCTGGACGGACGATATCTACCTTATAATGATGAGGTGTAAATACTTCGTTACCGGTTCACAAGTGACATCTAATTAAAAACCAGAGTGGTTGGTTATCGTGAAGATATCCCAACCCCGTTTAACCTAGGAGTGAAATTTAATATCTGTCGTGGCATATAGCCAGAGAAGTAGAAGTAGTCGTGCCTCACCCTGTAGTAGTAAAATATAATAAACCCACTCCGTTTATTTTCGAAAGCAATGTCGCAAAAGCATGAATTTGTCAATTGTATTGTCTTCTAATTTACACCTAATTTTCGAAAAAATTAACCCAGCTGAGGAAAAACATTTTTCAGATTCGACGCTTGTAATAGTTTTTAACTAGTCAGAGGCTAATTGTAGAGTCATGCCAATCTTGCCATCTTCATTCAACAAGTCTATTTCTTCAGAAATAATAATAGAAAGTTTCTCTATTGGCACTGGCCTACGAAACGCTGCGCAAACTGCGATGTCTTGACTTGGCTTAAAGCACTTTGAAGCCACCAACATTTTTTCAGGAAGAATAATTATTGATTATATACAGAGCAATTTGAATTGGCCACGATGACACGATCACGTATTCCTGCGCATTTTAATGGAGGTTCTTATTGGCTCAAAGTTAGTGGGCAGCCTATGTACTTTGGAGACCTTGCGAATGGTTAGATCTTCTCTTATTTTTCTTCCAATAATTCATTAGAGCTGATTCCGCAAAAGGGTTATATCCGCCAGAAGGGAGTTTTAGACCCTCTTTTTGCTAGTTCATCTGCTATTTTATTTTGTTTTATTCCAGTGTGTCCTGGAGCCCAGTGAGGTGACGATATTGTTCTTGCCTAGTTCATTGAGTTACCGTTGATGCAAGTTGTGATCTTGGTTTTTGTTTTGTTCTCACCGGATCTGTAACTAAGTACCAGGTATTATTGAATTAAAAGAATATGAATCTTACGTGTGGTACAGAGTTTATCATGCCATCATCTCCTGGAGTAGGGAAAAAGATGATTTCACAGCCCAATGCACGAAAAATATCCAAATACGACATTATTGCTCTCTATAATTTATTTTCAGTACCCACCCCACAAATCCATAATATGTATTATCAAAACCTGACAAATCCACTTTTGAATATCAATGTCCAACGTGAATGAAAAGAATAAATATAGACGTCAAAATAATAGTGTAAAACGAATAAAACGCTTTACAAATTAGAAAATTACTTTCCAAATGATAGACCGTTCACCAGGAAGCAACATCTACTTCTCGGGCAATATGCCCCGCCAGACAATGAATTACACTTCCAAGATCAACGGGGTTGGTATATATGAAAATATAGAACCAACCATTCTGGTTTATAATTAGAAAGAACAATATCACTTGCATTTGTAAAGCGTTTTAATAGTTTTACACTATTATTTTGACGTCTATTCATAACACGCTTAAATATGACAATTGATACAGGAAACTGTAATCAAGTAAATAGAATAAATATATATCTAGGATTATTTCAGTTGGTAACTTGCACAAGTGTATCTTATCAGTAACAAAAAAAAACTGTTTTGTAGTATTTTCTACAAATATAACAAATGAATTTGTCGGATTTTGATTTCGAAGGAGATATTCTTGAACTAACCGAAAGAGCGGTGGAGCAGCCTATAGCTCAGAATAGACAAGGAAAAAAACAAAAAAACTCTTGGAGAAAACCTAATCTGTATAGTATGTTTAAGAACTTTTGTACACCCTTGTAAATTAGCCCGACTGATTTGTTCGTGTTAAAATAATTACTAATGAGGAATGAATTATTTATCGTCTTGGCCATACATCTTAAATTAAAAACTGCTGTTTTAAATGAAATTTATACGTTTAATGGATGTTCTCAATTGTGCTTTTTAAAACCTAGCCTGGGACTCCGCATACTATACATCGAATTATACCTATAGATTTCTATATTATTATGATTACTATTATTCCAGTCGACAGTAGTTGAAAGTCTCATTCTGTATACCATCTGCATACTGTGGACAAGTCTTCTTTTATTTCTGACTTATTATCATGAAATATATTTAAGTGTTTATAAAGAAATCGTCGACAAAAGACGTGTGAATAGAGTCGATAGTAGAATACTATAGTGTGCAGAGCCCCAGGACTAGTTACACTAGTTACATTCTGTATGCTTGAAATCGTAAAGCTAAAATTTTGAATAATTATTGTTATCTGCCAGCTACGGTACAATAATAACACACGCCTAGTGCAAAAGAGGGTAATAATGAAAATATTATCAAAGAAATTCTCGTTGAAGGTATTTTCGAAACGAGAACTGCTGCCTTTCCTTTCACAATATTACATTCATATTTTCTGAAAAATGGAACATTTATAATCCATTAAATTACACCGACGAAAATTCTATTTAATGGTTACACGGCAATTTCACCATTCGATTAACGAATACGACGGATAACTGTCTCCACGGTTACAGAAATTACTTTATGTATCATTACTTAGGTATCTCCAGCTGCAATTATTACACCACTTTATCGAAGTGGAGTTGAATTATATTGATTTTATTGTGAAGTAACAGAACAGTTTTAAATTGATATTGTTTCTTAGTTGAAAGAAAGAAAAGGGATGGTTCAAAATGAAAAGTTACGTTGAAAATTCATTCATCTATATCAATTTTAATCGCCGTGTCTTTGACGAACAAAAAGATTTTAGCTTTGTTAGAAAGTTTTCTCGGTTTACTTAATTCAATTATTAGTCATTTCTTCAGCCTATATTATATATACAGCGTTGCTGAAAAGTCTCGCACCAAGGGATTATCTTTGAAACGGATAAAGGGAAAGTTATGAAATTCTAGGACGATGAATGAGAATCTATTCTGCATATCTTAGAGCAAATGTCAAATGTTTTGACGTCAGCGTCAGCGTCATCTTGAATTTTTTCAAATGACAAGCTAAGTCGTATGACCCATCACAAAAAAGCTTATTGTTTTCTCTTTCCAAAAATAATCCCAATGTATAACTTGACTCGGATATTATGATAGAAATTTAACAAAAATATTAAAATTATAATTTTAATCAAAACTACGTGTTACACAAATTTATAAACTGAACAATTATTTAAGTTGCAAATACTTTTAAGTTAGTTGGTCTGTTTACATAATAGACGAAGAGCTGGCTACATAAAAAATGTTTGGATCTGGTACATGGTTCGTTTAAATTGAAACAGGTACCTTTGGTGTAGCCGAACATAATTTTGCCTGTCTGGCATCGAAAATCCGGGGCATGAAGCGGGGGCGTGTAGTTGAAAATGTAAAATTTAGGGGTAAGAAAATTTATAAGGTACACGGATTCTTATTACAGGAAAAGCTTTCATTCATATTCAAGAAAAGCGGAAAAATATTGGCAGACAGTTTGCTAGGAGTTAACGTGCCCCCAGACAACGCCAAAGGGGTGTAAAAGTAAATAATTTAAACGAACCATGTACCAGATCCAAACATTTTTTATGTAGCCAGCTCTTAGACTATAAACGCGGTCTTTCAGGTGGCCCCAGAGAAAAAAATCGAGTGGTGTCAAGTCGAGTGATCTTGCGGGCCACTCAATTGAACCTCTTCGACCAATCCATCTCTGAGTGAAAATTGTATTTAAATATTGCCTAACGTCTCTTTGATAATGTGGAGGTGCGCCATCTTGGTGAAAGTATACGTTCATATTAGGAAATAATCAATTTATTCCAGGTATAATTTCGTTTTGGAGTAAGTCAAGATATTTAGCACCGGTCAGCGTACCTTCAATAAAAAAAGGACCTATCAAATGGTTTTTCACCAAACCCGCCCACACATTTACTTTTTTTTTGTGAATTCACATTTCCATTGGGGCAAAAAGTACTTTGGTCACTAAAACAAATTGTTTTTGTGTAATGTGATTTGACTAATTTTATTTGTCATACATTCACAGAATTCGAGTGTTCTGTCGGAGTCGTCATCCGAAAGGTGGTGCACCATTTTTAACTTGTATGGATGAAATTTATTTTCAGCCAACACTCTCTGTACTGTACTTTTACTTACTCCACAGATAGACGCAACTTTAGTTGAAGAGGAAGTAGGGTTTACTACCATTTCAGCAACTATATCAATTTTTTTATCATCACTAAATGTTGGTCGACCAGATCGTTTGGCATCTTGAACACTACCTGTTGCTTCAAACTTGTGAAGAAGCTCCCTCAAATAAGTTCTCGAAATAGGGCGATCTGGGTATGTCTCATTAAATAAACGTTCCGCTTCATGGAGATTTTTTCCAGATTCACCAATTATTAAGATAGCTGCTACTTTGTCGGCTTGAGTACGTACCATTTTGCCTATGTAAACTCTTAAACGTCTCGTTAAACAATAATAAAATTAAATATTCAAGCTATTCAGAAAAACTTTGCAAAGCAACAAATACTATTAAATTAAAAACGTCAATTTTTTTGACAACTAACCGGAGGCGGACTGAAAAATAAATAAATAAATATTTAAATGTGAAATAATAATTCTGGTATTTATTTAATTTATCCGTCAAAATTAGTTTAAACCCAAACAAAATTAATACGGCTATGTAGCCAATGTCAATGCCTTTCAAACGAGATATCACTTGCCATAAGGTCCTATTTAAATTTATTGGCCAGTGGCACTGTGACGTCATCTATTACTATTACGTCACCTATTACCATTCGTAGAGAAGTTTACAACACTTTATTTTCACACTCCAAATTTTATTAATGTAAGTGTAGCCGTTCAAAAGATACGAGGGGGGAAGGGGACTTTTGAATAGCACTGTATACTTATATGAAACAATTAATTTGAAAATTGTAGATACTAGGTTCACAATTCTAGATTGAAAATGAATACTGTATCTCAAATTATAATTTACTATAGTAAATAATTCATACAAATCGGTCAGTATAGGGAAGACCCAACAGCTTCGTCTTTGTAGTCTCGGAAAATCTAAAGTTATAAAAATTCACATTTTGAAAAATGACTGGAAATTACTTAGCTATATATCTAATTCTTAAGATTGAACAAAAATTTGCAGTGATGAGTTTAAGAAAATTTTCAAAAACTACAATTCTTTATTATCCCGAAGGAAAGTATTTGATCAGACTTTTCACTTCATACATAAATACATCCCCAGCTGACATGGTCACGTCATATAAACGTCGATATTAGGTAATTATAAGTAAATGACGTCGACGACCTTACATCGACGTCTATACGACGTGAAAACCTAGACCAACCATTCACGTCATTTTGCCAACGTCGACACTACGTCGACCTGAAGTCATGCTATAATTATTTTAACAATAAAACATGCACATTTGTAAGGGGAAAATTAAATTTTTTCATTTTGTACTTTTTTGCATTCCCCAATACTAACAGGTAAATATATCGGACGCACCGGAATTCGGTCCCGCTACCTGCGGAAGAAACTACCTGTAACGGATTAAATTCGAAGTGTGGTCACACCAGCGAAAATGCGATTTCGGAATTGGGTCTCATGTACCTACTATTTGTTTAATTTGACTTTTATTTTCCTTCACATTTTTTTGGACTTAGGACCAACAGTACACACTTATTGTTGTTGTACTGGCATGTTTAAAAATTTACGCTAAATGCGTATCGTCAAAAATAAAAACAGTACGTGAAATAATAACCCAACCAAACCTACCCCTACCAAACCACCTTCGTATTTTTAGTCAACTTTTTTGTAGAATGAATTATAATAATTTTCAATAATAACCCAACCAAACCTACCCCTACCAAACCACCTTCGTATTTCTAGTCAATTTTTGAAGAATAAATTATAATAATTTTCAATAATAACCCAACCAAACCTACCCCTACCAACCAACCTTCGTATTTTTGAAATCTACCTGCTTCGACAGCGGACCGAATTACGAAATCACCCTTTCGGATTTGGACAAAGTCCCTGTGAGCAGGTAGCCCTTTTGCTAGGTACCCGGACCGAATTCCGAAACACCGAATATATCACTTCAATACCTATATATGCAATTGAAAATTATTTATACCCAACTGGTAATAATTATGAATAGTATTGTATATTTTATGTACTTATTTGTTTATAGCTAAATATTTAATGCAGGTACCTTTGTAATTTAAAGTATTCTTTCAACTTTGAAACATAATAAAATTATTGCTGTTAAATATTAATTTTCGCGCCAAACGCTCGTTAAAACTCGGAAGCTCATCGGGTCGAACGTCTTCGTACTTTCTCGCCTCTCCTCATTTATCTTTGGCATAGATAATGTTATTGTTACCATCTCAGCATATGTGCTGCGACTTGTTTGTTAATGTTTTTGTTAATTTTAATTAGTATCCGCTGCTGATAAATCTAGGTAAGCAAAATTTTGCTATTTCGTTTTATTAAAATGTGAATAACTCAATAAACAATGGATAATGTTAGCTTTGCCATCCGATTGGCGTAAATGGCGGCCATTGATCATTTAGAAAAAGTGAATAGAATAATTATAATCAATATGTGAGCTTAAAATTTAACAAAGCATTGTTATTTTTACAAGTATATTGGATTGTTCCGATTAAAAATTTAGTACAAGTGAAAAGTTATTTATATCGTAATTTTTGTCGTAGGCATAGAATTCTGCCAAACTGATAATGATGTAGGTGGCTTAGCAAATGGCTAACTCTGGAGAAATAAGCGTGTTTTTGGCCTCCTGCAAAGTATAAATCTATTTGATAAACATATATTTTATGTTTTTTTTTCTTATTTTTTTATTTCGACGTTTCGGTAGCGAAACGTCGAAATAAAAAATAAAAAAACATTATTGTGGTTTGATTCCCAAAGAAAATAAGAAAAAAAAAGAAGAAGTAATGCCACAAGGAACTTATAGAAGATATATATTTTATGAACAAGAATTTATTATAAAAAGTTGCTACACTCACATCCTACACACACAGTATACGTTGTTAAAATTGAGGTACATTTTCTCTGAAAGTGTAACATTTTGTTTTATTTAAATAATATTATTACATATTTCAGATTTGAAGTTACTGTTGCTCAGAAAGTGTGCAATAACGTGTAATACCTATTTATCTATTTAATTCAAATAAAGTTGTATCAATATTTTTGGTTTTTGTGCTGACCCAAAATCGATAAGTACATCATAAATAGGTTGAAATAATGACGTCGTGAAATAACGTAATTATACGTTACAGTTTCGTCGATAAAACATATCTATTCCACGTCATACGATGACGTTATTTAACGTGACTAGGTGACGTCTTTGGGTAGTGACATTTTCACGTCATATTTTAGTCGATTTGACGTCATCTTAGAAGTCAAAACGACGTAGTGGGTGACGAAAGAATTACGTACAAAGAACGTCATGCTGTCAGCTGGGTCAATTCGAAAATTTGTACAACCACTAAAAAATCCTCAACTGCTCAAAATATTTGTAGAAAATGAAAATCTGAGGAATTGTAAACACCCAAAATCCTTCGAGTTATTTGGAACATCATTTTGTTATACCTAGTAATTTTTGGAAGTGTCTTGATATCTAAAAAATCATAGTTTTCTAGCGATGGGGTACCTATGTTGTTATCGTTCTCCAGACTTTTTTCAAAGGAAGAGCATGCAACTAACAGTTTATACAAAAAATATGACAAAGTTCACAATAGTTTTATCAAAAAAATGAATCAATAGATTCATCCAAATAATATATGTCTGTAAAATATTTAAAATTTCTGATGGTTACATTGCACAATTTTCTCATATCTAATATTTCTTTATCTGAGCTCAGTTCTGAAAAGATATTATTCTAATTGATGAGTTTCTATCAGAATTCAACGAGGTTACCATGTTTACTGGTTAAATGATAGACCTATTGACACAGAGAATGATGCTACGATAAAAAAACTCCACCTGAAAAGAAGAAACGCAAACAAAATGTACCCGAAAATAACCTTTTGTAATAATAGTGTAGGGTGTTTGAAATATTTAAGATATTTGTAAAATTATCAATAGTATAACAACCTATACGAAATATACAGTAAATGGCAAAAATATTTCAGGCATACTTTTTGAATAACAAAAATAGAAAATATATTTGAAGAATTGAAAAAAAATTAACTAAAAAAAAATTAGTTTATGATTCCTAGTCTCAAATAAAAAAATCACAAAACAATAATTATTATAATTTTCCATAATACAAATAAATTTATTGATAAAAATATTTTAGCAACAGAAAATATCGTAAAAAGTCATTCTTTTTCATAAATATTTCTATATTTGTTATTCGTCACAGCAATCTCCTACCTTTGGCACATCGAATTTTTAGAGTTGAAACGAGCCTTAAATCTGCAAAACAAAAACAAATGAAAGTGATATAATTTAATTTCATTTGATAAAAAATACTTAAAAGTAATTCACCCTTATATCTATCATCATAATATAATTGTTTTTTTAGATTAAATATTCAACAATATTATTTTTCTAAAACCCTTCACGAACAAACGTCATCGTCATCTTGTAATAAAATACCGTCACCGAAAATGTTATTTCCGTTGCAAATGAGATACATTCTCATAGCTTTAACTCTCGTCTCTAGTCGTGAAAGTTAAATTTATATTTTCAATCATTTCCTGCCCTCGTATACCTATAAAGTTTTGACGACTTTAAATTATTAATAAGCAAATATTATATCTATATGCCTGATTTGCCTAGTTTGACCTTACTCGTTAATTGTTTAAGCAGGGCTCAGACGACTCGTATAGTTGGCGAACACACAGTTATTTGCGTACTTGGCAAGTATACGAGCTTTGCGAATTTCGATGGCAAGCAATGCGCTCACACGACGTGTACAGTTTAAAAGTACACGAGCGCGAACATTTGGCTAAATAAAAAAACTGTCCAAATGAATAGAGCACAGTGGTGTGGCTGTCATTATGGATAGCGGTCGTCCGGAGAATTTAGTTATTGCTTCCGCGATTTTTGTTGTGATGAGCTCTGCTTATTATTTAATTAAATCAAAACAAAAGAAAAAGAGGAGAAGAAGATGGTCCACCACAATCTCATTTGTCCACTCCATTTCAATCAAAAAAAGTCTGTACGCTTCTGGTAGTCTTTGAAAACTAAATGAATAGTCGCACTAGTAAAAGCATTTTATTTGTGCATTTCGTTTGAGCGCCTCTACAGGTATAGACAAGTATGTACTTGGCAAGTGTACGAACAATTGTGATCCCTTTGACTCGGACCGTTTTTACCGACCCGAAATGGAAAACCAACGAGTGACAATTAATTGTACATGTACAAGCAGGTACAAGTAACCCATTCACACGACATGCCAAGTATACACAAGTAACGATTATTCGCCAAGTACACGAGTCGTCTGAGCCCGGCTTTTGGACTTGCCACTTTGCACTGAAAGCATTGTTAGTTTTTTAATTTACCATGATTTCCGATTCGGAAAAAAAATTAAATTTCCCAAATATACTACCAGAAATAGCAAATCAACCTGAAGAAACCTCTTAGGATTTATTACCAGTAAAACCTAAAAAGAGTTATGAAGAAATATATGCAATTATTTTTATCTTTTTGTTTAATAAAAGTGAAATAATGCATTCCAATTATAAATCACGTTCTTTAGCATATTATTATAATATAAACGAGTTAGTACATAAAGTATAGTGTTTCACTTGTCGAAAAATTTCCTTAACATGTTACTTTCGTCACTCGTATAACAAATTACATAATAATTCAAAAATTCTTGCTCTTATGAATTAAAAATAGCGCAAGTATAATAACACGTATAGTATTATATTGTTATTACCTGAATTACATCAAAACGATGCGTGTTCACTATTCAAATCACTAACACAAAATATACAAATATCTATATTCTTTTAAAAACAGCTTAACGGAGTTTTTTCTAGGCAAAAAACGCTGGTTGTTTACAGGCTTACTCGATTCTAATAAGCGCTAGATAAGTGAGTGGGTATTTTGACGTATTTAGTAAATAGGATAAAATATTTAATTTGTTGGGATATTTAAATATACGAGGAGTAATAGATAAAAATTTGGTTTTATACAAGGACGTTGTTAATTGAAATATATGCATATAGAGTAAGTTTTAAGTATGGAACGTTTCAATTATTTTGGAAGGGAAGGGCATTAATTTGGAAATTATTATAATGAAATAATTTAAAGAATGCTATAAGTAATAATAAGGAACATATTCATGTTTCTAATGAGATTGTTTTTAATATTAACGAAAATGCATTATTGGAATGTAAAAGTATATGTTGCTTGAATGATGGCCACTCCATTCTGCCAAGGAACTTCACTATTAGTTAGTATATGTACATTATAAAAAACCCAATTACCATAGTATATGCTGTAGGGTATACTTTTGCACTTCTATACTCATTTCAGATGCATTGCATTATGCTTATATATCCATTTTTTCATCTATGCTCTGGCGGTCCAGCTACAATCTTATTCATGTACAAATTTAGCCCATTGCTTTCTATCTCTTGCCATTGTTTTTGCCTCTGTCCATGTTTTTCTTATTTCTTGCAGTATGCTTACCAAAACACCATCCGATGTTTGTTTTGGGCTTCTCTTTTTGTTTTTGTTTGGATTTTTGCTTGCCATACCTTTTTAACTGGTCTTGTATCGTTCATTTTGTGTAAATGTCCCAACCAGGTCAATTGTCTCTTTTCGATAAATTTAATTGTTGAATATATGCCAAGGTCTTGTCTTAGTTTAGTATTTCTTAATTTATCTTTCTTTGTAACTCCTTTAACTCGTCTAAGAAACTTCATCTCAACTGCTAGTATTTTTCTCTTTTCTCTTTTGTCTTTTTCTCATTACCCAAGTTTCACACCCGAATAATATTAGACGGTAGATTGTTTTAAATACATTTATCTTTGTTTTCTTGGAGATTTCTTTTTTATTCATAAATGTCGAAATCATCGTGTGTTGAAGCTTCATCGTTTTTTGTAGGTACTCTATTGTTGATGTCAACTTCCTCCGTTCTGTTTTTCTTATTTCTACTACAAGGATTTATATTTTCTCACTTGTTCAATTTTTATTACGTCCAATTGTAACTGTTTTTGTATCTGTCCTATAACCATTACTTTGGTTTTACTTTGATTATTGAATCATCTGCAAAAGCTGCTTCTGATATATCAATGTAATACTAGTTGCTATGTAAATGAAATCAGACTCAAGGTGGTGAAGAATATTATTACTGACCCAGCACCAAAATTATTTCGCGAGGGGATTCGCCCCGAGCCCCGATGCTTGTAAATATCTTCACCACCGTATTGTATATACAATTGTTTTCCTTCTAGCCAAATTTAGGACAAAAATTGAAAATTAGAAAATATCTTATAAAAATTAATTAGCACATAAATGTAAATTCGATTTTCCACTAATAAAACAGAAATCAAGTAGTCTGATGCAGATTGACATTTCCACTAGTAGAACTTATTTACAAAGAACGTTTGTAATGATTGTGTTTGCGTGATTTCCAGTTTCTATGAACAAAAGATTTTCAAATTCCACTGGTAATGATATTAAAGGTAAAAACATTCGTCGATCTATGTTTTTCTGCAATTAACGTAAATTATAAACAACACGTTTCAATGTCAAAATCAAATTTTGACAGTGTCGATCTACAAATCGGCTGGGAGTGCCTTAATCGTTCAAGCTTATTTCTCCCTATGCGTTTACCCCGTCGTCTGACTGACACGTACACTGTCTGTTTTCGCTCCTTACCTAACCTTTATATTATGAACGCACTTCTTATGTCATCAGTCATTTTTGGTTGATCGCGAATTTTAAACTAATGGCATTTTTATTCAAATAATTTTATCTTGTTGGGTAATTTCAAGCAGCAGACAAAATTATGTTACACAAGTTTTTGTTAAACTACTATCCCTGGATTCTCAAAACATTTGAATTTGTCCATTATTGGCCTAGGTTATTTTTTTTATTTGGTTATTTAACGTCGGTCTATTTCTGCGACTAAGGCTAATCACCGACGCCGGGACCACCCTACACCTAACCGCAAATTTTTCCGAACCAGTGGTAGGGTTCTTTATCGAGCCCAACATCCATGGACTCGGGACCTCGGTTTTACGTCTCCTCCGAAAGACGGCATACCTATATTATACCTGGTGCTCATTGGTATAATGCCTGCGAAAAAATTATTAACCACTAATAGAGAAATTCAACTTCTAAGATGGCTAGAAGACGCAATAATTGTCAACTTCACAGCTAGTAGTGGAAACAATGTAATATAGAATTACCGGGTAATTTTTGTGATGCTCAAAATGTTGTTGTGCTGCAGCCTTAAGGCTTTTTGTGCTCTTGGTTCTACCGTTTATGTAAAGAGACTAATTGTCCTTAATCAGGCTTAATCGTCTCTCCACTAGGTAATTCTTGGAGAAAACTTCTCTTGGGCTCTTTAGTCCTGGGATTTTTCATTTTCAGTAAGTTTTCATACAACACACTTCATCTTTTTTATGAGCTTGAAACTAATATCAATTTACGACACTGTTAAGTGGAATGTCACCCACGAGATTACCAGAGACGTAATTTATATCAAAATCCTTCATATTATTACGACAATCATCAATTTCATTGCAGTTGAATGAACATCAAATAAATTTAATTTCTGATAGAAAGAATATTAGTGTTACCAAAAAACGAAGTGAGAAAAATAAATAGCGGACAATTCCAGCCAAATGAAACATATTTCTCAATAGTAGACTATTACGCTTTATGACAATGTGGAAATCAATTTTCCGGAGAAATCTATTTCGTTCACACCTCCACAAGTCTTTTCACAGCGTGGCAGTTAACATTACTTATCAAAAGAAAGCAACTCATTCACTGACAATCTTGTATTGTTTGGCTGGCAATGGAAAACTGGCACATATATTGTTCGATGTTCAGGTCTAAATTTTCTTTGAGACACATTTCTGTACTCTCGCCAACAATGGAGCAAATTAATAATTTAAAAAATGAATCGACAAATGAAAATATATATTTTTTATTTTCATGGCGTATTTCTGTTACAATACTTCTTTATCAAAGACTAAACAATAGTAGAGAACGTACATTGATATATTTCACATGATCGTTTTCACTATGAACGCCCACTTTCTGCATTGTTCTATTCTTTCCTTTTTACAGGTCAGCTTCTAATGATATATTCATCGACATGTTTTTTGCTACATAATCAATATTAAATCGTTTCCAAGGCGTTGTCACCTTATCCAACTCAGTGGATCGCAGACTACCTATAACTAACAAAGCTATTTCTGGTTGCTGATTAAACATATTCATTAAAATGTTTTCCTGGTTTTCCGTTCCCATTCACTAATATATTACTTTTTTTGGATTATTCAATATCTTGATTACTTTTAACTACAATTTATTAGATCTTATGACTTTTCATCTATCTAACATCGATCGTATTTGAAGTTTGAGAGGAGCTGAAGTTCCATTCATATTCCACTAGAATCATCCACGTCAAAGAAATTTCTACCATTACCTATGACTTGCTATTTTTTTGCTTTCACAAGTTGAAAATTCGTCACTTCTTTCGCACCGTAAAACTAGAAATCTCTAAGTTTCGATTCAATTCTTGGCGTGATTATATAAATTATAGTGATTCACCGTCCTTAATCGAATTATTTAAACAAAATAATATACAGTGCTATTCAAAAGTCCCCTCCCCCCCTCGTATCTTTTGAACGGCTACACTTACATTAATAAAATTTGGAGTGTGAGAATAAAGTGTTGTAAACTTCTCTACGAATGGTAACAGGTGACGTAATAGTAATAGATGACGTCACAGTGCCACTCTGGCCAATAATTTTAAATAGGACCTTATGGCAAGTGATATCTCGTTTGAAAGGCATTGACATTGGCTACATAGCCATATTAATTTTGTTTGGGTTTAAACTAATTTTGACGGATAAATTGAATAAATACCAAAATTATTGAAATTATTTTTTTTAATTTAATTAATCAATTATCAACAATGGATTCTTATAGCAAGTGTTCGAAATGTGCTCCGTCTACTTCCTGACAGTAATACATCCTATTAGTAAACTCTTGTCGTACTCGTTCGAATGTGCCAGCTGAAATTGCATTGCATTCTTCAATAATTCTTTCTTTCAAAACGCCAATGCTATCTGGTGCCGTAGTATAAACCTTGGATTTCAAGTACCCCCATAGAAAAAAATCTAATGGTGTCAGATCTGGTGACCGAGGTGACCATTCTATAGGACCTCGCCGGCCGATCCATCTACCTCGATATTCTTCATCCAGGTAACGTCTTACTGCACCATAATAATGTGCAGGAGCACCATCTTGTTGAAATGTTATTTCCAGATGGCCGAATTCATCTGGATTATCTTCCAGAATTTCAAGAATTAACGGCTTAATTGCATTTCGTAACATCTCCAGATACACTTCACCGCTTAAATTTGAATTTAGGAAAACAGGACCAACTATGTGGTTTCCTAAAATACCTGCCCAAACATTGACCCAAACATTGACTTTTTCTGGAAATTGGGTATGTTGTTCACGAAAGGTGTGAGAATTTGTGTCACTCCAATACCTTAGATTTTGTGTATTCACATTTCCATTGAGGCAAAAAGTACTTTCGTCACTAAAACAAATTGTTTTTGTGTAATGTGGGTTTTGACTAATTTTATTTGTCATACATTCACAGAATTCGAGTCTTCTGTCGGGGTCGTCATCTGAAAGGTGGTGCACCATTTTTAACTTGTATGGATGAAATTTACCATTTCAGCAACTATATAAATTTTTTTATCATCACTAAATGTTAATCGACCAGATCGTTTGGCATCTTGAACACTACCTGTTGCTTCAAACTTGTGAAGAAGATCCCTCAAATAAGTTCTCGAGATAGGGCGATCTGGGTATCTCTCATTAAATAAACGTTCCGCTTCATGGAGATTCTTTCCAGATTCACCAATTATTAAGATAGCTGCTACTTTGTCGGCTTGAGTACATACCATTTTGCCTATGTAAACTCTTAAACGTCTCGTTAAACAATAAAAAAATTAAATATTTAAGCTATTTAGAAAAACTTTGCAAAGTAACAAATACTATTAATTTAAAAACCTCAATTTTTTTGACAACTAACCAGAGGCGGACTGAAAAATAAATAAATAAATATTTAAATGTGAAATTATAATTTTGGTATTTATTTAATGTATCCGTCAAAATCAGTTTAAACCCAAACAAAATTAATATGGCTATGTAACCAATGTCAATGCCTTTCAAACGAGATATCACTTGCCATAAGGTCCTATTTAAAATTATTGTCCAGAGTGGCACTGTGACGTCATCTATTACTATAACGTCACCTGTTACCATTCGTAGAGAAGTTTACAACACTTTATTTTTACACTCCAAATTTTATTAATGTAAGTGTAGCCGTTCAAAAGATACGAGGGGGGAGGCGACTTTTGAATAGCACTGTATACTTATATGAAACAATTAATTTGAAAATTGTAGATACTAGGTTCACAATTCTAGATGGAAAATGAATAAAAATTGGTTTGAAAATATTCTATGAAAGTAAATTCAATGGTAATATAATGACAAAATATTAATAGGTGAAAAACAATACAACTGCTAAATTTTGGTTTCACTTCAAACTGTTTGACATAGTTGATTTAACTCAATTTCAAAGGTCGAATTCGTAGAATACTTTTCTAAAAATATGTTCCATTTAGTTAGACTATACGCCCGTGTTCATAAGGATAAAATACATCCTGAATTATCTTTTGAAATCGAGTGAAGAAAATCTTAATATATGGCGGAGTTTGAGTATAATACCGAATAGAAATATTTCTCTGACAGTTTTTCAAGAATTAATTTTTAAACTACAATGGCAGATTACCAAGCAGAAGTACATACACACCAACCCTCAGGGATATCTTGTGACCTTTTGAATGAAGTATAGGAGGTAAACAATTTTCATAGAATTTATAGAATTGCTTGTTACAAATTCCCAGCGGGTATTTCAGCCTTTTTGTGTAATCAGAAAGTTTTACCTTTTTTGATAGAATTTGTATGTCTACAATGCCATGCGGAGACACTTGTTTCTACCGTTCGTAATTTCTGAAATGTGTTTGTGTACTTATGGGAAAAATGTCAGCGTATAATCTGAGCCAAAATAATGTTAGTACTTCATAAAAACTTTCTTTGCAGGCCCTCGTTTTCGAGTTATAGGCCTCCAAAGTTTTAATTTTGAATTTGGTTTTTATTTTTGTTTTTTGTACTAGTTATTTGATCTTTATAAAATTTACGGCAAAGCTATAATGTACGTGTATGTTTAATTTGGAAAGGTAAACAGATTTACAGTAGTGCCTTGAAGCCAGGGACGGACTACTCACAATGGTTAGCGATCCAAAAATTTTGCAGGGATGGCACACCCTGTATGAAATTATCGAAATTGACCTCCCCACACATTAAGCTAACGAAAAGGTACTCTTGTTGGAATTCGATAAAATGAGCCGTTTGGCTAATATTTACAGTTTTATGAATGCACTACGTACCAATTTACGCATTCACCATTTTTATAAGTACACGACGAGGTAAAACTAACTTATTAATACGATGTCCAAGATTTACCTACTGTACTACAAAAAAATAATTTGATGATAGCAGATGATAAAAACATTAAGAACTTATTTCATGGGAATTAAATAAGTACGCAAACAACGTAATTAGTTGCTTTCAATCAAAATTACGAGCACAACATTATTAAACAATTAAGAAAACCTCAAAAAACACAAGTTGTAAAACATTAGACTAAAACTAATTCCTAAACTACAACAAAAACTAACGTTATTCTAATAAATGTTCAATATTAGCTCCTCCCACTTCCACGCACACTCTAAGTCTACGAAGGTTGTTTCTTTGCACTTGAAAGAGCAATCCCATATTATTTCTAATAACATTGCAGTGTAACACAATTCTATCTATTAAGTCTTGCCTTGTTTGCACAGGTGTTGCGTATACCTTACTTTTAAGACAACCCCAGAGAAAGAAATCCATAGGACTAACGTCTCCTGATCGCGGTGGCCATTGAAAAGGGACTCCACGACCAATCCATCTATTAGGAAACCTTTTGTGTAAATGAGGAGGGGCCCCATCATGCATGAACCATAAATTCCTACGAGTTTGTTGTGGCACTTCATCAAACAGGTTCCATAACTCATTATGAATTATTGACAAGTACTGACTACGAACTATTCTACACAACGTTTGACAACTAATCCTATGGTTACTTGATAAACGGTAAAAACTCTTAAAACGTTTTTACCAACTTTCTAATTAAAAAGTCGTTAATGTTTTTTATCTTCTGCTATCGTTAAATTATGCTTTTGTAGTACTGTAGGTAAATCTTGGACATCGTATTAATAAGTTAGTTTCACGTCGTTGTGTACTTATAAAAATTGTAAATACGTAAATTGGTACGTAGTGCATTAATAAAACTGTAAATATTAGCCAAACGGCTTATTTTATCGAATTCCAACAAGAGTACCCTTTCGTTAGCCTAATGTGTGGGGAAGTCAATTCCGATAATTTCATACAGGGTGTGCCATCCCTGCAAAATTTTTCAAGGCACTACTGTAAATCTGTTTACCTTACCAAAATAAACATACACGTACATTATAGCTTTGCCGTAAATTTTATAAAGATCAAATTAACTAGTACAAAAAATAAAAATTAAAACCAAATTAAAACTTTGGAGGCCTATAACTGGAAAACGAGGGCCTGCATAGAAAAAGTTCATATGAAGTACTAACATTATTTTGGCTCAAATTATACGCTCCTGACTTTTTCTCATTAGTCCCGGGACACTCTGTATAGTATGTCCTTGCTTCATAGATGGGATACTTTCCCAATATAATAATGGAGAAGGTACCTAATACGTTGCCTATCGCCAGCACTGTGTTGAAGTTTGACAGGTTGAGCTATTAGATAGATTTTTTTGATACTGGTGGTTATTTTGCTTAATATTTATATTTACAAGCATATGTGAAAGGCGTTATGGACCGGGTGTCCTAAAAACATTAGCCATATCTCAGGAACTGTTTACAGTATAAATCCGGGACAAAACATTTTATAATCAAAGTGGCCTCGATAAAACCTTATTAATAAGATGGTGAAAGTCAATTTCGACCGGCCTAAAATTGTTAAATATCGTGTAGAACCAGAGTTATCTAATATTCACAGGAAAAGTAATTAAAATGTACACATTTCTTGAGATATCTGTAGATAGGAAATAGATTTCAATACGCGGTTTTCTCCAGTCTATCAATAATTTGGTGTTTTTATGTAATCCATGATTGAAACTGCATACTTATATTCAACATGTTCCAACTAGATTTAAAAATTAAATAGCAGCTTCTGTAGCGAGCACGTTACTTATTAAGTTGCGTTGACTATATAACTTTTACATTGGTTGGAAAGATCTCAACCACTCTCCCCGCTTCCTATTTGAAAAGACAAACTTCAACTTGTGAAATGTAGCTGGTGGAGAATTTTTCTGAATCTCGTATTTAAAATGTGGAATATTTTGCTGTAACGCTGGACCTTCAAGTCTGTATATAGTTTTCTGGATTTATCTTGGCCACTTTCATTTAACTGAGAGCCATCTTCATTGGGACACCCGGTACAGTATTTATACTGCTAGTATGTTGATAATTTAGTATTTTCATTTTTTTCTTGAAGCGTGCAGATTGCTAGCAATTTAACAACTGTCTCTGGATGAAAATAATTTATTTCTACACTACAGTTCACAGTGCTTTAGTTTTGTCCGTAAGACACTTTTTTTAATAAGAAAAGTCATGACCACTAAAAAAGGCCGTAATTTTTGTTTTCATATGTAGAATGAAGAAGCTCATGAAAAAACGACACATTTTTAGGTATTTTCTGCTACAAGCAAGGTAAAAATAACGTTTGAGTTTCTGACGAATAAAACCCCTTATCACTATAACTTTCTAATCCGAAAGTGGTGAACTAAGCACGGCCCGACTATATCTTCATGACGGTGCTCTTGCTCATCATAATGCTCCATTCAGAGTCAGTTGAATGATATATTTGCTGAGAGGTGGATTGGACGAGCGGAGCCAGTTTTCTGGGCTAAAGTTAATTTTTTCGACAGAGGCTATGCTGAAGATCAGGGGTTCCTCGACACCATACTGAGCTTTTCAAACGATCGTTTTCTTTTTGTATTGCTAACCGTCTTTATAACTTAATATCTCACTATTTCAGTTACTCATCACTCCATAAACTCAAACGAGTTCATTTTGACTATAATTTTTCTCAACAACAAATACATTTTTCGGATTAAAATATCTTCCCCTGGTTAAATAACCGCTAAATTTTTTTATTCTTTTCAATTTATCTAATTTACTATTATTCTTTTGTAACGCGTTTACCTCCTTCTACACGTCACTATGGACACCCTCGAAGCTAAATTTCGGTTCAAGTCTCGGGCGCCAGATTTTTAACGTGGTTTGCTCCACGGCCCCTTGACCCTTAACGTCAAGAGTTCCGGATAGCCTCAGATGGAGGTTACGGAAAATTCCAGGGGTCTGGTTGAATTAAGTTTAACTAAATAAATATTACACTGGTGAATCAAAAATTATTTTGACGGTTAGCCACTAAGGAAGCGGGAATTCCAATCTTTTGTTTGTTAATACCCTGTGGTCAATTTTATGTATAATCTACAGGGACGATCAAAATGGCGGAGAACAGAAAGTAACGGTCCGAGCGGTCAGGTTATATATCAAATACGGTATAAATCGGCCAGGCAATCGAACAAGCGTAACTGAGCCACAAGACAAATTCGATCCACCCTTTGGATTTGAAAGGAAAAACACGGAAATATAAAAACAACACTATCGGTTTATGAGACAGTAAAAGAACGTTTTGATTCTGCCGGGTAAACGAACAAGCGTAACTTAGTCACAAGACAAGCTCGATTCATCCTTTGGATTTGAAAGAAAAAACACGGAAATAGAAAAACAAATCTATCGGTTTATGAGACAATAAAACAACGTTTTGAATATGCCGGGTTAACGAACAAGAGTAACTGAGTCACAAGACAAGCTCGATTCACCCTTTGGATTTGAAAGGAAACACGGAAACTAATGCGGGAATTCCAATCTTTTGTTTGTTAATAGCCTGTGGCCAATTTTATGTATAATCTACAGGGACGATCAAAATGGCGGAGAACAGAAAGTAACGGACGTACAGGTCCGAGCTGGTCAGCGGTCAGGTTATACAGTGCTATTCAAAAGTCCCCTCCCCACCTCGTATCTACACTTACGTTAATAATTTTAAATAGGACCTTATGGCAAGTGATATCTCGTTTGAAAGGCATTGACATTGGCAACATAGCCATATTAATTTTGTTTGGGTTTAAACTAATTTTGACGGATAAATTAAATAAATACCAAAATTATTGAAATTACTCTTTTTAATTTAATGAATCAAATATCAACAATGGATTCTTATAGCAAGTGTTCGAAATGTGCTCCGTCTACTTCCTGACAGTAATACATCCTATTAGTAAACTCTTGTCGTACTCGTTCGAAAGTGTCAGCTGAAATTGCATTGCATTCTTCAATAATTCTTTCTTTCAAAACGCCAATGCTATCTGGTGCCGTAGTATAAACCTTGGATTCCAAGTACGACCATAGAAAAAAATCTAATGGTGTCAGATCTGGTGACCGAGGTGGCCATTCTATAGGACCTCGCCGGCCGATCCATCTACCTCGATATTCTCCATCCAGGTAACGTCTTAATGCACCATAATAATGTGCAGGAGCACCATCTTGTTGAAATGTTATTTCCAGATGGCCGGATTCATCTGGATTATCTTCCAGAATTTCAAGAATTAACGGCTCAATTGTATTTTGTAACATCTCCAGATACACTTCACCGCTTAAATTTGAATTTAGGAAAACAGGACCAACTATGTGGTTTCCCAAAATACCTGCCGAAACATTGGCTTTTTCTGGAAATTGGGTATGTTGTTCACGAAAGGTGTGAGGATTTGTGTCACTCCAATACCTTACATTTTGTGTATTCACATTTCCATTGAGGCAAAAAGTACTTTTGTCACTAAAACAAATTGTTTTTGTGTAATGTGGGTTTTGACTAATTTTATTTGTCATACATTCACAGAATTTGAGTCTTCTGTCGGGGTCGTCATCTAAAAGGTGGTGCATCATTTTTAACTTGTATGGATGAAATTTATTTTTAGCCAACACTCTCTGTACTGTACTTTTACTTACTTCACAGATAGACGCAACTTTAGTTAAAGAGGAAGTAGGGTTTACTACCATTTCAGCAACTATATCAATTTTTTTATCATCACTAAATGTTGGTCGACCAGGTCGTTTGGCATCTTGAACACTACCTGTTGCTTCAAACTTGCGAAGAAGCTCCCTCAAATAAGTTCTCGAGATAGGGTGATCTGGGTATCTCTCATTAAATAAACGTTCCGCTTCATGGAGATTATTTCCAGATCCACCAATTATTAAGATAGCTGCTACTTTTTCGGCTTGAGTACGTACCATTTTGCCTATGTAAACTCTTAAACTTCTCGTTAAACAATAATAAAATTAAATATTTGAGCTATTTAGAAAAACTTTGCAAAGCAACAAATACTATTAAATTGAAAACGTCAATTTTTTGACAACTAACCAATATTTAAATGTGAAATAATTATTTTGGTATTTATTTAATGTATCCGTCAAAATCAGTTTAAACCCAAACAAAATTAATATGGCTATGTAGCCAATGTCAATGCCTTTCAAACGAGATATCACTTAGCATAAGGTCCCATTTAAAATTATTGGCCAGAGTGGCACTGTGACGTTATCTACTACTATTACGTCACCTGTTACCATTCGTAGAGAAGTTTACAACACTTTATTTTCACTCTCCAAAATTTTATTAATGTAAGTGTAGCCGTTCAAAAGATACGAGGGGGGGAGGGGACTTTTGAATAGCACTGTATATCAAATACGGTACAAATCGGCCAGGCAATCGAACTGAGCCACAAGACAAGTTCGAACCACCCTTTGGATTTAAAAGGAAAAACACGGAAATAGAAAAACAAATCTATCGGTTTATGAGACAGTAAAAGAACGTTTTGAATAAGCAGGGTAAACGAACAAGCGTAACTGAGTCACAAGACAAGCTCGATTCACTCTTTGGATGTGAAAGGAAAACCACGGAAATAGAAAAACAAATCTATCGGTTCATGAGACAATAAAAGATAAAAGAACGTTTTGAATCTGCCGGTTAAACGAACAAGCGTAACTGAGTCACAAGACAAGCTCGATTCATCCTTTGGATTTGGAAGGAAAACCACGGGAATAGAAAAACAAATCTATCAGTATATGAGACAATAAAAGAAGGTTTTGAATCTGCCGGGTAAACGAACAAGCGTAACTGAGTCACAAGACAAGCTCGATTCATACTTTGGATTTGAAAGGAAAACCACGGGAATAGAAAAACAAATATATTGGTTTATGAGACAGTAGAACGTATCTATCGGTTTATGAGACAATAAAAGAACGTTTTGAATCTGCCGGGTAAACGAACAAGCGTAACTGAGTAAAAAAACAAAACCCGGAATAGAATTAAAATATCAAAATCTCACTAATTAGTAATGATAAACAAACGACCTGTAAAGACAAAAAAACAATTAGTTTGTCAACTCGAAAAAGAACCGGCGAATAATCAATCCAGATTAATTGAATGTTATAATGAGAAACAAATTTTCTAAAAACAAACTACAATATTCAATAAAACGAAATTTATGGTTTTAAACAAAACCCGGTCGGCGGTATTTACGGGGAACTATCAAAAATTATTTGAATTTCGGAGGTACGGAAACTTTCGGACAAACGGAATGTTATATTAAATAGGTTTTCCTTTTATCTAAGGCATCGGTAACACTTTTTCACAGTTCTTGTATTATAACTTTACATTTACAGAGAGCCGATATCTTTTCAAAAGTTTTAAAATTCACAACGGAGAGCAAGCCCCCAAGAATCAATTCTTTTGCTATTTATATCCTCATTATCGATAATAAAATTTAGATACCACAAAAAAATTTGTCATATACCAGACGTCTTTCGGAATTAAATAAATGGTATATATACCAAACGTCCTTGTCGATTGAAAAATTTTAAAATTTGGAAACTACTAAATTTTAGGGTTGAATTCAAATTTGCGTACCTCCCAATGACTATTAAAAAAACATTTAAGCCAGTAAATTAAATAAAATCCCAATGCAGTAACGGAAAGTGCTCGGTCGGTAAGTAACGAGTTATATATAAAAAAAATAAAATTGGTTACGGAAAAATAAACAAACTATATAACTCTCAAAACGGGGCCAACAAAAATATCTCGTTACACTTTTTATTAATTGGACTTACTTATTGTTCGTTTCCATTACTTTAATTTATTTTCCTTTTCTATTGATTTAATTTACTTATTTATTATTCTATTAGCTGTCTTTGGCTTATTTTTGTGGTTGGAGGAAATAGCAGATGCATGTTAAATGCTATCTTTATATTTCATATTGTACATTATTTATTATTACATACAAACTGAATCTCGCCCTAACTATATAAACAAAATGTAATTTTATCTTTTATTAATTGGTAATAAGCACATTTACTATTATTATTATTATTAATGTACACCAGACGATAGGAAAGATAGACGATAGAATAGGGAAGATTTTTCAAATGCTCAAGTCAAGACCATCTTCAAGCCTGCATTGATGTAGAGGGTAGCCATTTTAAGTATCGTGCATAACTCTAGTTGATTTTCAAATAAAATTTAGTATATTTGTTAATTGATGTGAATAGATTTTGTATTGTTGGAATTTTTTTAATCATGCAATTGAAATATCAAAAAACTATTCAATTTGGGTATAGGCAATACCTAATCAAAGTTGATATATAGTGATGTAACTTTCATTTGCCGATATAAAACACAGAGTGATCCAATTAAAAAAGTGTGAAACCGATGTATTCGAGTTTGTGCACGCCCTGTATACGGTTTCTGGAATATCGAAGCGGTTTTAGTGAATTATGATACTGGTAGACCATGACAGACGTATGGCTGTAACAAATTAATTTCAAAATGTGTAGTTTAAAGTATACGGGGTGGGGTGTTGAACTCATCACGATTTTCAGGAACAAGTGGTCAGAACTTTTTAAATAAACTGTATAACTTACTACAACCTCATATCATTGCAATGGAGAAGTCAAGTAGAATTCAAATTCAAAGGAAAATACAGGGTGTCCCTTAAAAAAATTAACTTTATACACCGTGAAGGAACACGCTGTACAAATGCGACTAATTTTAAAATATAATAATAATAATAACGTCTTTATTATTTTCTTCGAAATGTACAAAAGGCATAAACATATAATTATTTAAATGTGCGTGGAGGAAAATGAAGGGCGAAGTTCAGTTTAATGTTGGTAACCACCATTAAACTTATCTTCCTTTTAACCCTTAAGTAATTGTAAACGCATTAATTTAATCATAAAAGTTGTACAATAAAACAGAATAAAGAAAAAAAATACCTTACTCAATGAAAATACAATAATCCATCCCTCACTAAATTTATGGTCCTTTAGGTTGGCTACAATTGGTGAATATCTTCGAGAATTTACAAGATATTAGACTTTATTGCAATCATGAATCACCCTGTATATAAATGAAATCCAATAATCAAACTATGAAAACCAGGATAACCTGCCATAATTGTTAATCATGGGTAGTAACAAGTTTCAACCCATTATGTGGAAATGACAAACTTGTTCAATTTCCATCCAAACAATTTTAAGTTCTTCTTCAACGCTATCCTATCCATTTTACATAATGCATTTTTCATGAAAATTCTTTCGATTCAGTGTGACGCGAAAACTGTAAACTTCGCGTTATTTTTAGCGAAGGCTCTCAGATCTTCCTTATTGCTCGGTAAGCACAGATACATCACTTTTATTCCGGGATTTTAGTTTTGAAAGGCAATTAGTAATTTTGAATAGGTATATTTATGAAACCCTCAGGTTTTGGGAAACTTAGAACGAAGTAAAATCAATAAAGAAATTATGGCTTTAGAAATTTAATCCGTTCAATTTGAGTTTTGGAGTTATAACAGCTAATAAATGGCTCTTTTCAATAAATTTTTTTTAAATCGTCATACCACCAGGAGATCAGATAAAACTTGAATACGACTTTTGTTAAAAGCTGTGTCCACACTTCAGACAAACGTTAGAGTTCGTAATTTTTTAATCAAAAGAGGATCCCGGGATTTTGGAGGGTATATAAGATTCTTCCCAAAATATTATTTCACGTTTTTTGTATGAGGATGCATCAGACCGAAATTCCTTAATTATTTTCGTATAGTTGTTTATTCTTTGGTTTATTGTTCCTTACACAAGTTGTAAATATTGCTTACAAATCTGGATTTACATGGCAATAATGATGAGCAAAATTGGTCTTAGTCTTGCAGTCTTGTCATCCTTATGAACAAGAACAAGACCAATACAAAGTCCGAGTCTTGGTCTTGCTTTGCTTATCACTAGTGTACAGAAGTCGCCCGTTTCAATAATTTTGCTAGTTGATAATTGATTGTAAATTATTAATAGTTTATAACCATGATGATCTTTGAAAATAAAAAAGAAATAAGTAACAGGTAAAATGAACAAGACCAAGACTTTGTACGCAAGACCAGGACCAAGACCAAGATGATTTGAGCAAGACCAGAACCGAATGAGCAAGACCAAGACTATCCGAGTCTTGGTCTTGAATTGCTCGTCATTACTTGGCAATTATTATTAAATAAGCTTTAATCACCTAAAACGTAAAATTATCTACATGATGTGTTTATTTTGTAGATTTATTTATTTAATATAGTACCTACTCATGCGAGCCAATTCTATTTGAGATCTATTCAAGTTCCCTTAAGATCATTTTTGTGTTTTTTCAGTTTCAACGGATCCCATTAATATTACCTTCCATCAGCTTCGCTGTTATCGATATACTATCCATCGTAATTTCGATAACACAACAAGTATTATTAAAGTACATTTAAAATTCCAGAACGCATAAATATTAAAGAAATTACGTAGGTACCTATTTTATAGGTAAGCGAGAAGCAGTAACTGTTAAAATATTTTATAGATTAAAACTTACATGAGTAAATGTGTTGTACACCTATGTCATGAATAAATTGGAAATGTTGATAAAGATCTTGTATTCTAATCAACTTTTATAATATAGATGTTGACTAAATTTAGAAAACTGGACTAAAATAAAATCGAAATATTATTTCATACTTCAATACTATTTCGCAAGCTACTCCAAAATCATTGATAACAAAAGTTTCTCTTTCAAGTGAATCCACAGGTCGGAACCAAAATATTAAACACAAAATTGCTGATATTATTATTTAAGCAGAACGTTTTATTTAATTTATTCAGTCAGTAAGAAAGCAATTCGAAGTATCAGAAATACAATAAATTAATTCAAGATATATCATTATTCAACCACGCATCGCATCCCTGGCAAACCTGACATAAATTTAAACGACATCTTTTCAGGTCGTGTTATGTTCCATAAATCAAAAATTCTTAGCAGTTTCAGTTATTTCCACTATTAGTTTCTTCACTTCGTTTTTATTTCACCTTAAGTATTTTTCAGCATACAGAAAAACTCCAGTAGATTCTACAGATACATGCAATGAGAAAAGGAACATAGGGATTTTAAGCATTGTATCAGAACTACTTTTGAATTAGTCGACCAATATCAAGCTTTAACAGATTGAAATCACGATTATTACAATCGTTCATTTGGACACCTACAACATATCGTACAATTCCCAAAACTCCGTAGTCTCAACCGTGGGCGGTCCTTAATCAGCGTCAGACAGTCAGTAAACAGCAGTCGATATCCGAGTACTGTTCAAGCCCATAACTATTCAAAATAAAATAAATTCGTAGTGAAATCAGAATGTACACGCTTCAGGAAAAAATTCAAATTTTATCGTGGTATTTTGGAGGTCACTCGATTAGGGAAGTAGTAAATTTATTGGTTGTTGCTTTTGAAAACCGACCAGCGCCTTCACAGTCTACTGTTGATCGAATAATTGAAAACTTTCGTGAATGTGGATGTTTACAAAACTGCAACAAATGCAGTATCTTGGTCAGCCACCTGTAAGGCAAATGGGTGAACAACGAATAAATAGAAAAATTGATGATTGTGCAGTGGCTCAAAATAGCGAACGATGTTCGAGCAGGAAAGTTGCTGAAGAAGTAAACATAAATCAAAGTACAGTTTGACGTATTTTAAAAGGAAATGGGTATCGGTGCTATAAGGAGCAAACTACACAAGAGCTATTTCCCGACGACAATATTAAACGGATGGAGTTCTGTGAAGAAATGATGGAGAAAGAAAATTCAAATAACAATTTTTTAAATAACGTTTCATTTTTGGGATGAATTGACATTTTCTCTTCACAGAAAGCACAATCCATCTGTCGTTCGGTATTGGTCTTGGGAAAATAAGCACCTAAGTATCCCCGTTTTTACGCAATATCCACAAAAACTTAATGTGTGGACGGGAATTTTAGGTGATTACATCATAGTACCACATAACTAACAAATCATATTGGAAGGAGAAGAGGCGGGGTTTCTAACTGTGGTTCTGAATCCAGCTGTCCAGCTGAATACTTAATATTTATTGAAGTAAATTTATAGAAATTTTTTGTTGGTGTACTATTTAGATTGAAGAATACATTAAACTGATATGTTCCGTTTCTCATTGCTTGTATCTGTATATGAAATAGGTATTGCTATTCAAATGGCCAGTTTTCAAATAATGCTAGTTAATTGTGTTAAAACATTTTCAGGTGTGATAATAGTAGAGATACATCTATTCCATTAAATTGGAGATGTTTTGTACTGATGAAATTCATTATAGGAAATTACTTGTTCTTGTAAACAGTGTTGCGTGAAATATCTGATTAACTTTTAGCTATTCCTATTCCTTCATTGGGCTTTAATGAATAAAGTTGGGCATATTTAGAAAATAAATCTATTATAGTTGGAATGTTCGTATTTCCTAATTTAAATGAACTATTTAGGAAAGTTCAGTAGCTGAGAGAACAGCTCTCAAAAAAGGTTTTAAAATATTCCAGCTGATTTTCTGGTTTTCCTGATCTTTCAACTTCGAGTAGTTGTGAATAACTGCTTTAATTAGTTTCAATCACAATTTATTCTTTTACAAAACTCAATCACAACCTTAATTTGAGTCGCCTTTTAATAAATGACTTTCTATTTATAAACGATTCCGGAATAGGAAACTAAACATAGATTAAAACTTCATGTTTGTATGATTAGACGTATACAAATTATAAGCTGTTGAAATAAGCAACTTTTATCTGGGACACCCTGCACAGCCGATGGAAAAGTTTTCTAGCTCACACGTGCATTGATGAAGACGATTAACAATCTCGAACATTAACGCTGTGATTTTAGGGTAAAAGTGCGTAAGTCATATTTTTGCAGGTAATATGAGCTGTTGTCAATAAACTACGCTAGATTATTTGCTTTTTTTAGTGAGTAACACCTCTTAAGTCGTTTGTTAGCCGTAACAATAAAATCTAGGTTGAAAAAAACTGCTTAAGTTAAATTAGGTTGGAGCTAAAAGTCATAACAATACTTTGGATAATTCACACACAAAATTGTCACGGTAAAATATCCTTTAGTGTACTTAAACTATATTTCTCTTTTAAAAGTATCTGGGTAAATTAACCTATGTCAACTTTCCACTGGTCAGAATCGGAATTTTCATATAGCCGCGATATGCTATTCAGCCTTACAGTAAACCCCAAATTTCAAATCAATTGACCACACATTTTTGGTAAGTGGTCATTCTCAAATGGAATGCGATACAGCTCATGCCATGATTGAGAAGAAGAAAAAACGAACCGATATGAGAATCCATCACCTTTGGGACTGGGCTCCACTTATTCGCACTGTTGTATCAAAAAATAAGTTCTTAGTTACAGAAATGCAACAAGAAAATGTTTTGGACTTCAAATCATTTCATACCCAAAAACTGCAGATTAATAGTAAAAACTGCGACAATGAAAAATTTGTATGGCATGATGTGCAGTGGATGAGATTCACAGCTGACCATATTGGTATAATTCAATATAAAACGTCTGTAGACGCTTTGGAACCGTTTAAAAAAATGTCCTTTTTACGAAGACGCCAAGTAAATCCAGTTTTGGATGCTCCGCGTCAGTACTCGAACTTACTTCCAATTTCTGAGGAAAAAAAGAAAGATCTCCTAAACATTCTACATCTGATAGATCCACCATTACTATAAGAATTTGTCACACTGTCATGATAGTACAGTGATTCCTTTGCTAGTTTCCAGTTTTTTGTTACATCCCACCTTTTTTTGAACTCATTGTGAGTGTTTTACGCGCACTAGGCTTGCTACTACTGAAACTGTTATATTGGCAGAGCATATAGGTTTTTGAGCTGTCATCTTCCTAGCCAGGATATCAGCCCTGCGTTTACTTTTACTCTGGCCTCTGATCCACGACATTATAACTACATTTGTACCTAACTCGTCGCCTCAGCCAACGAATGGTGGTATTCTAGAACTGACCCTGATATGATACGTGGTCTCTTTAGGGCTAAGTAGTGCTTGTCTATTATATGTATAGATGCACATATTTTTTCCAGAGGTTTTTCTACCGGAAATTTATTTTGCGTCTATGCAGACGCCATTTAGGTTTAAACTACGTTGGCATATTTGCCTATAGTCCATTTTATGTTGAGGTTTAAAGAATTGGAGTATACTGCGCATGCGGAACCTTGTTCAGTTTTTGAGTCATAAGTGTAGATTTGTTGATGTTGATAGTACCTGCCGCTGGCGTTTCTCTTATTGCGTTTATACCCATTTTGTATGGCCTGTTAAAAATAAATCGTGGAGTAATGAAGTACATTTTCCCCTGTGGCATTGGAATTGAAGTTGACTTCTCGTTACTCCGCACCCTGTGTCTATGGATTTCACGGCTAAACTTTTTGTATCAGAGAGAGTGAGATTCAGAATTGCCTTTCACCAGTTACCATAGCACCTGTTATTTTGAGACATGCTTTTTTTGAATTTGATACAATTTCATATCAGCTGTAGTTTCTTGTACTTTTAAACCCCAAATCATGGCCCTCAGGTTAGCATGAGTATAGATCCAGGTGAAAGTCTGCCCCATGGTTCGCCGGCATTGTTCAAGTTTACTCACTATCATAGGTGATACCTAGGTAATTCACATCTGTAGAAAAGTTCAGTTTAGTGTTTTGGCTTAGGCTCCATCAACTTCCTCTTTCTTGTGGAAATTTTTCAAGGGTTCACAAACAGATAGTCATCCGCACATCACTGTTCGATTATTTTGGAAGTAGCCTGCCCTTTATTGCAAAGTACGCTTCTAAATCTTTCTGTTTGCAGAATGACTAAGTCGTCTGCACATGTGCAGCTGTAACGACCCCACTGCAGTAGGATGGGACAGATTCCGTCAGGTCCTGGTGATTTGAAAGGAGATAAGCTTGAAATTTGCCACCTTATTTTGCTCTCATCAGCGATTTCCCACTCATCGTCTGATGGTTTATGTTTATCTGCATCGACCCACATGACCACGTTTGTAGTAGTGGAGCCGGAGAAGTGAGTTGACATTAACAACTGGATACTTTTTGTTTTGTTTTGTTTTGTTAGCAGTTGTGATTTCTGTTATGAGGATACCTACGCTGTGATATGGGTCTTTGTTGAGAGCTATTTGGAGGCGTGCTGCTTGCGGTACATCCATTCAGTAGTTTTTTCAGGCATCTTTTTAATTTTGCCTCATAACTTTTTTGAACACATTAGGTGAGGTCTGTATAGATCCCAGTTATCTTCGGTGTACAAACTGAATAAGAGAAAATAAAGGACAAATATTCCAGACATTCAAGTTCATCCACTTTATCTTGGATAGTCAGGCAATACTAAATGTATAAAAAAGTCAGGCAGTGAGATCAAGACTGATATGTATCGGTGCTCAACATAAAGCTAGAGTAGGTACTAGGTAGGTTCTTAGGAAACAGAAAGAATATTGGGTGTCACTCCCAGCAATCATTTATGGAACTGGAATATTTAAGGAATTGGACCGGAACAAACCATAAGCACTTACAAGTAGACTATTTATTGTCTTGTGTCAAAAAATCGGACAGCTTCAAGGTCAAATATACGGTCATCAAGCTGATCTTGTACATAGTCACAAAGTAATGCTGTTAACACACCTTATTATTTTACGTTTAGCCATTATTCAAGGTATTTTTCTTAAAGCCTCTATATTATTTATCTTGTCCTTCACTGCGATCACAAGGAATGGACCACATTGAATATTAGTTCTATAGTTTGCCTTTATTTTTAAATACATTTCAAGTGAAGATACTCAATAGAGGTGAATTGTTGATGTTTCAAAAAGCGAATTTAACTCGAAACTTTGGACTATGTATGCGAACATTTTGTACCGATTTGTATAAAGTTGTGGCTAAGTGTCAGGTTGATAAATTTGAACCCACTCTGTACACACACTTCTAAATAAGTGTTACCTCGTGTTACGAGCGAATACCCATCATTCACCGAGATAATGTTAGCTTAACTTGAGAAATTCCATTGCACGCCTGTTTCAATTACTCTGTCACTATGCCCCTAAATTATAGAAACCTTAATTGGAAGTTTCTAAAATAATTTATACCGGCCCTCTCAGTCACTATAAAATAAAACAAACTGTTGACGATGTACTTGAGCTGTGTAGTGATACGAAAATCCGTTTATTTCAAGTATAAATCAACTTCTAGATTAGCTTTTCCAAGATTCAATTAATTGATGACTCGCTAAGTAGCAATAAGCTTCTTAGTTTTAGTCTAATAAGTTTTGCTGTTCTGGTTGTTCATGGGTTTATAGATACAACAACTAAGTCGTTATCTATTACTATACGTTAAACTCTGTATATTTCAGAAATTTTCATTCCAAAGCAAAAGGTCGCTCTTGTTAACAGTCTGTATGAAACGGTACCACTCACAATTAACTCACAGTATAAAACTGAAACATAAAGTAAGTACCTACCCTATACATTATTAAATGCTGTAGTGCTGGAATGTAAAAAATTTTGATGGACAGTGGAAATTAAGGAATTTTGGGATTAATAATAAAAAACCTAATAACAGAAGCTGGAAAAATTGGGTGGCTGAAGTGCTGAGAAATAAAAAAAGTTTTAGTACACTAGAGTATGTAATTAAAAATTACAAAACTATAGGGGTGAATAGTTTGCATAGCAGGGGTTGACTTGGGCTCATTCAACACATTTTTCGTCATGTCAAATATTTCAATAACAATCTGGTGAAATGTAGTTATGTATAGTACTGCAATTGAAACATACAGTTTTTGGGATCTTGTCGATTTCAAAATGTCTTAATAACCATCTGTACTTCCAGGTTTTTTTATTAAGATCGGATGGAAACGATCTATCAAGACTTCCGAAAGTTTCTAAATAATTAAAAAAGTTTTTTCATACCCAAATGCTACGACCCCAATACTCACAAAAATCTTCTTAGTCACTTAAAAAATATATTGATATGAAAGGAAGAAGGTAGTCTTGACGGCTATGATATATTGGGCCTTTTTTACTAATTATGAGTAATTTATAGAAGATTAAACAGTTCTTAAAGTATGTTTTATTTATTTGAAGCTTTCTTAGTATAATAATTTATTTTTATGTTGACCGTGCGTGTCTGTGCTATATTGATGTACGCAAAATCATTCAATAATGACCCCTATTAGTGAACAATTTTCTATTAATAAACTATTTTGGTGTAGACAACCAAACATTCAATTAAATTAAAAAAAAGACCGTTAAACTGACTTCTAGTATAGGATACTTCTAGTGTATGACCAACCTATCGTTTAAATTATATTATTCTATAAAGCTATAAAAATTATTATTATTAAAACATAAAAAAAAAATTGAGAAAAACGAAAACAGTGACATTTGAACCGGCGAGATCTGTGACATTTCAACGTGATGATCAATTTTTGACATTCCTTATCTATGAAACAAATAAATATTGTTAATTTTTAAATATTTATTAAAAAGTAATACAACTTGTTCAATCAACGGAAAAGTTTTGTAACTAGCGTGTAGTGAAAGAGCAATTAACAATTTCAAACATAAACGCGCGAGCAACGCGATTGTTGATAGCCCTTATTAATACACTGGTTGGTTAAATAACTAATAACGACAATTATGTTGAGATCAATAATTTATATTTTCTAGGCCCTATCTTTAAAGTACCTTGTATTTCACCAGTTTGTAGCGATTAAAATGACTGATTATGGTGAGAGTGAAAAAAAGTGAAAAAGCGTTAAGAAAAGTGCCACGATGTTAACTTTATTTCACGATTTCCATAAGCCAATACAGTTGATCAGAACAATTGGTCCACACATTGACCGGAAAAAAATAATATCAAGTTACCTTTGACAGCATATGAACTGTGACTGATTTGACAATAGTTTTTATCAATAAACCAATTTGTTTTACATAATTAATTAGCTGTTCCTATTATTATTATTATAATTATGGATAGTGAAGATTCCAAGATTGAAATAATAATATGTACTACCGAAGAACTCATAGAAAGGGCAAACTTTCAAGAAATGGCGGAGCCAGAACAATATTTGAAGCCTTACATGATATATCTAAAATCCAAACCTTCTACATAATGGTCTACCTATTATAAACTAAAAGTAGCCCTAATTATTGATGATAACGTAGAAATATAAGTAGAAAATTCGAAACTAGCATGTTTAAAACGAAAATCGGTTGGGTACAAACCTATAAAATCTGATACATTTTCAAGGGAGGAGAGTTTTTATTGAATGCTCCAGACGACAAAAGGTGGAAGTTTTATACTTAATTTATTTTTTGCTTATTTTATTTATAAATTTGTAGGTTACGATGATAGCTGGAGGTTGTTGAAGAGAAGAGTTGCATAAAATGAAATTTGATGACATTGAAAATAAAGGGGTCTCTACTCATCACAATTCCAGATTCAAAAACTTACCTATACAAGTCGGCGTTTTACGAAAATCCAGTACAAACATCAATTTAATACAATTATATAGAAAGTAGGCTAATCTGAAACCGAAAAACGCAACCAACAACCATTTTTTATTAACATAATATAGAAATGGCAAATGTGCAAAACAAGTACCTGGTATAAACCCTTTTTTCGAAAATTCCTTCGCTTATTGCGCAATATTTAAGTTTACCGCATCCAGAAGAATATTATATAGGTCACACGTTTCGACGTACTTCGCCATCGCTTCTAGTTGATTTGGGTGGAGACATTCTACAATTAAAGCAACGTGGAGAATGGAAATCTACTGCCGAAGGGTATGTGAACAATTCTCTCAATGCAAAAATTAATTGTGCTTCACGAATTTTACGAGTGGGTAATGCCAGCAGTTTTTTTAACCTACTTTCATCATAGCATGAGAATCAAGCAGAGACGAATCAGAGATGAATCAAACAGAAACAAACGTTACTGGATCAAAAATTCACATTAGTCAACCAAACAATATTCACATTCCGAAATAAAACTAAAATAGATAATATAGTTGTTAATTTTTTTTATATTAGGTATTGTGTACATTTTCCAACTCATTGATCAGTTGTTATTTACTGAAGGAGTTTAATTAAAATATTCCAAGTTACTATAATGATTTTATTATTTGTATAGGGGTGTAGAAAAAATATTGTATGCATAAAGTGTCTTTTATTTCTCATGGAATTTCCATTACCTTTTCCATTGGTGAAAAAAAGTATCACTCTATGCACTTGTTGCATAAATTACTATTAATTTTATAGCAAATTCAACGTGGCAACGGTGAGGTATAGTATTACTAGAACTCATCTGTGATAGTATTGAAAATTTCAAGGAAATAGTGTAAATTAAATTGCAGAAAGTGTTAAAATGTTGTGTAATAAGTGTTGCACGTGATACAAAATGATTCATAAAACTATCCGAAAAGACGGCTAACATTCTATCACCATACATATGTTTTCATCAATAACTTTCAAGGAGTGGGGAGAAATTGTCGGACAGTGCCACTTACAGGTGAAAAGAGAGGTTAGGAAAATTCCGACTGTTTTTTTTGCAAATTTGTCACTGATGAACCATGATTATCACACAAACATATTGTTTTTAATTATATCTGTACGCACACACACAAATATCAGTTGAAAAGACGAAAAAAAGAGCTCCAATAAAGTAGGAACGTGAAACTTCGTAGTAAAATCAGGTAAAATTGATAGTAAAATGGTTTCCGCTCTTTTCTCGGTGTTGCCATATTTCAGACAGACAATTCTAACACACATTTGTTTCGTTTAAACCTTAAAAGTTTCAAACAAAAGCATATTTTTATTACATAAACTACTTAGGATAATTATTTTAAAGTCGTTTTTATATAATTTCTTAAAAGTACATTTTTATTTTGTACGTTTCTATCGTGTCCTATAATTCAGTTGTCGCAATTAAACGGGAAAGTAAGACATCTGACAAAGGGTCGGCAAGTTACCTTAGAATGTGATGTAATGTTGGGTTCACTTTTAAATATAAACAAATGTTTCTTTTGAATGTATTAATCTGAGATCAAAACCGTGAATAACTTGAAATCAAGAGATTCATGATTCACACTGCACATTATTAATAGCAAATTAACAAAAATGAAGAAGTTGTCAATTGTATGTGTTAGTGGAAGATACTACCTCACAGTAATTTAGTTGTGAATAAGTATACCTGGTATTGAAATATTGAAGTATTGAATCAAATTATGAATAATATATAAAGCACCCACCTTAAAGTAAAACAGTCACAGCAAAAATGATACAACACGGGAGAATCCATTTCACTGAAGGAGATTTTAGATGAAATTTATATTAAAAGTAAAAATGATCTAGGAAATTCAATAGAGGCATCTGAAGCTAGGCTTTTGTTAAAAATACAAATAGTACAAAGTGAAACTATTGAATTGCAAAAAGAGAACCAAGAGTTTAAGCAAGTATTTGAAAATTTAAAACGTGTAAACAAACAAAATAGTATTATTATTTTTTGAATCCAGAGTATTATAGTATACAATATATCTGTTCACAAATCAAATTACTACTGGAAGTAGAAGGAATTTTGCACAAATTTAAAGAATTAAAATGGTTAAACATGTTTAATCGTAGAAACTTACATTTAGCAGTTTTTTATCATGAAATATATACCACAAAAACGCCGGCTTCTTTACATACCAAACTTACTTTCAGAACTGATATCCATAATTAAAATGTGAGGAAGAAAATAATTCTTCGTATTCCACGTTTTTCCAAGTCTATTTTCAAACGTTCGTTTTCATATGGCATAGCAGTCCATATCAATGAAATACATGCTCTAAATCCATCATATCTTCGTTGTTCGGCTATGACATTTAAACAAAAATACAAAAATTATCTGTTGATTTGCCGAAATAAAATACAAAGTCTGCCCCTTCCTTAATCCCTTCTTGCTTACATCATCCCCTCTTTCCTCTTGTTATATCTCAAAACTTTTATATTTATATTATTTTAATTAGCCCTCGTTTTAAATTCGTTGTTGATATTTATTGTTCAATTAGTGTTAGTTTTATATTTGAGTATTTTATATTATCACTGGTATTGGTGGAAGAGCAGGAAAGGACTACTCGTCTGAACCTGAACCAATTTAGCCATTCATCCACATTAGTAGAGACATTCGAAAAATGGTCTCTATTTTGTAATGTTCATCTTACATTATAGTGTGCTCCTGTTATGTACCTAATGGGGATAATAAATGTATTATTATCATTATTAAAAACTTAGTGTACAATAGGCTATTCAACTTTAAAAAAAATGACTATGAATACTTTTTTTGAATACAATATTCAGAAACGTATACTCAAAATATCGAGAAATTATGCAGTCCTCATCACAATTACGTCACTCACTGCGATTTAAGCATGGCTAGAGTGTTTTCTTCCTCTAATAAGGGCCTGTGATTTAAGGACTGAAGAAGAAGTGTAACGTTGTGACTAGCTTTTTTCCGTTAGTTTTTTTTGTGTTCTATGGACATTTATCATTTATGTCAAAACTTAATGTCTCTTGAAAATATACTTATACGTATCTATCAACAGGACATTCAGTGACGTCCTGCAGACCATGGATCTTTAAAAGCTTGAATTCTTTTAATTCTCATGCGTGTAAATCAATTATAGAAAAGACATGCACAGATCTATTTATTGACGTAGTACTACTTATTTATTATATCATAAGCTAAAAACCAGATTCAAGAAGCATTTTATTAATTTTGGAAGTCTAGTAGGAACTTATTTTACATCAATCAATGCTACTTTATAAGGCTTCTGTATTTTATCTTGGCATATTTTATAGAATAGCTGTTGTCTATTTATAAAAAAAACATTATTCTTCTGTATATTCAGTTTAAACCAATAAATTTATTTAGTTAAGTGACAAAAGAACCAGCTAACAAGGCGATTACTGAAATGATGCCTTACAAATTATTACCCAATAAACAGTATGTGTTTTGGACCAATTCTTTGATATTTTTCATGGAAAAAATAAACGAACTCGAGCATTATAAATAATACATCTGGTTGCTGAAGATAGTGCCCTGTTGGGAACAGTTCGTATAAAGAAAGAGGGCATAGCAAATGAATAATAACAAGTATATTATCGCCAGAAAACCCAATGTTCAGATTTAGGTTAAGAGATCAAATGTTGTTTTATATGCATTGCATAGGTACACTGAGCTGCTGTTTATATTTCGAAAATTGATAACAATAATGCTGCAATGTAAAATCTGATGTTTCAAACTCACACTTTGACATTTTAAAGTTAAATATTTTCAGAGCGTTTTGACGTGATGGATTATTTACAATTTGAAAATATTAGACGCAAATTGTTTGGCGTTCAATCCAATTTCCATAAAACCGGATTTTTTTAATAACCTCGTACATAATCACAGTGAAAAAAATTGGAATTTTCACCTAAATTGTGGGCAGAGTGCAGTCCTATAATTAGAATAATGAATAACTGCGAGCTCTTTCACTCAAGTGGCACGCTTACTTGTATACTTTTCATTTGACCCTTTTAGCTGGAAGCTCATTTACCGTACCTTTTTCTTACCAGGATCACATCCGCCCGTGAAAATCTTTTAATTTTATTTGAGAAGACTCTAAAACCCTACAATACCCTTATACGTTTCATGTTGCTTATGTTGTGTAAGTGCCTACGAATTGCAACACTGACATTTCATATGAAACTTTATTATTTTTCAATTACAGTAATAGGCCTTTTCAGTAATTTTTTTTATTGTCTTAATTTGAAGTATTACATTACATTTTTTAATTTTTTTTTTATTGGAGTTTCTATCCAAAAAAAATATCAAACGTGCGGAAAGCAAGCGCGCGGTTTGAACATGACGTCACGCACACATCCGTAGTGACGTCAAATAGCCTACGATTTTACTAGCACAGAATTATTCGCTGTTTAGGCCTAGCAAATAAACGTACTTTCTTTTATTTTTTTTTCATATAATCTGCAATGGCTATGAAAGGACCTGTTGCCTGGCGTCTGATGCAATGTGCATATGAAGAACTTATACGACAAAAAGATCAGAAATTGCAAAAGTCTTTAAAACTGTCTGGAACAGGTGAAAAGTATAAAAAGCAGGATAATTGACATTAGTTAGTTTACTTTTGAAGTATTAGACAACAAACAACAAACAAATTACCTTTCAACAAAACGTTTCGACTCCTGCTTTGGAGTCATTATGAAGAGATAATGGTTAGGGAGGATAAGGTAAGGTTAGGTACCCAGAAGTTATCTCTGAGGTCTCAATCTGCCTACTCCTCAGAGACAACTGACGAGTCGTTGGAAGGTGTCGCATTTTTATAGGAAGAGAAACAGAGGGAGATGTTGGTGGGAAAACGATAGGCGGGAAAACGGTATAGGCGAGATATTGGTTGGAGGTAAATGGCTGTTGGTATTTGGCGGGTAAGTAATGGTTTCCATGTCGTTGGTAATCGTTGACCGTCATCTCTTTTATTCATACAATTTGGACGTTTCTCTATTTCTATTGCCTCTCTAATAATACGTGATTTAAAGGATCGAATTGGGAGCTAAAGTATTGGCTTCAGAAAAATTGATGGAATGGCCTGTTTGAATTTTATGTTGAGCTAATGCAGTGTTGGAATCTAGATTTTTGACGGATAAGGAATGTTCAGAAATTCTGTGTTGGACTCGAGCCCCAATTATATGTATATATAGACTACTGTCAAACTTTGAGCAGGCTTTGCCATTTATTTTCTGATTGACAGCCATCGGAAACAGACAATTTCGTTCACGCTCGGCTTCAATATATTAAGTAATTAAATTATTTTCGCTGATCTTGTAAAGTATTTGCAATAATCCACTACGGAGTATTTCTTTGTCTGATACACAGGTGCGTAACCCATTAGTATGCACGTTTGTTATGCTAAAGTGTTATAAACACATTCATCATACGAGTCACGAAAACACTTACGTCTCGTAGTTTCACAGTTGATAAGCGATACGTTTGGCCGGTACATTTGTCAATAATAACTTGCTTGACTTGGTGAAATACAGATAACTAATATTGATGTGCGTGGGCTAGAGAAGGAAGAGTAGTCAAGACGACTTAATGTAGAGACGAGACGCAAAGAGCACTGGAATGAAGTGTTTACAGTCACGGGGACTACGAAATTCGGAGAAACCGGAAAATGAGTAATTTTTTTGAAAATTCATCTTGGTTATTTTTCAATCTAAATATCTGAAACTTTGTCGTATAAACAGATGGCGAAAGGAATAATTATAAATATTCAACACTCTATGAATTTTTTTTTTTTTGAAAAATAATATTTTTCAAAAACAGTGGCCGTTCAACTAAGGAGCAACAACTACTTCCCGTGCAATATGCACCGCCGGATATTGAATTACACCCCAAAAGTCAAACGGGGTTGGTATATCTACAAGATATTTTAAAACCAACCTTTCTGGTTTGCAATTAGAAGGGACAACACAACTTGTAGACCGGTTTCGGCGTATTTGCGCCTCTTCAGTACAAGGTATGTGGTGTCCGTCCGAGAATCTCTAATCCCGGACTGAAGAGTACACTTCAATCACAATCAATACATGTCTTCCAGTAACGGAAATGTAAAGATTGTGACGGCAGCGCCCTCTTCACTTCCAATCGCAAACCAAAAACCTTGAATTTTTGACAATAAACCACGTAGGCTTAAAACAATAAATCTTATTACAGTTTCCTGTAATATTGTCGTATTTAATAGAGTGAATGTATCAACAGATGGCGAAAGGAATAATTATAAATATTCAACACTCTATGAGAAAATCAGAAAATAAGTGGCAAAGCCTGCTCAAAGTTTGACAGTAGTCTATATATATATAATTGGGGCTCGAGTCCAACACAGAATTTCTGAACATTCCTTATCCGTCAAAAATCTAGATTCCAACACTGCATTAGCTCAACATAAAATTCAAACAGGCCATTCCATCAATTTTTCTGAAGCCAATACTTTAGCTCCCAATTCGATCCTTTAAATCACGTATTATTAGAGAGGCAATAGAAATAGAGAAACGTCCAAATTGTATGAATAAAAGAGATGACGGTCAACGATTACCAACGACATAGAAACCATTACTTACCCGCCAAATACCAACAGCCATTTACCTCCAACCAATATCTCGCCTATACCGTTTTCCCGCCTATCGTTTTCCCACCAACATCTCCCTCTGTTTCTCTTCCTATAAAAATGCGACACCTTCCAACGACTCGTCAGTTGTCTCTGAGGAGTAGGCAGATTGAGACCTCAGAGATAACTTCTGGGTACCTAACCTTACCTTATCCTCCCTAACCATTATCTCTTCATAATGACTCCAAAGCAGGAGTCGAAACGTCGATATTCACAATAATTGTATAAAATGAAATATTTTTCAATATGGAACATAAAACGAATACACGTGAATTTAAATATCGACAATTAGACCAAAAACAGTTGACAGGATCGGTTCCTGTTTGTGCTCTTCAGTCAGTTTCGTTCAAATGCCCCGTAGTAGAACTTTCTAGTTCATTAACTGCAGGAAATACAATTTCCTATGAACGATGATTTCAACATCCATCAAGAATTGACTCTAACTGATAAAGTAATTTATGATTAGCTCTCAAATCCAATGTCGGCTCGAGGATTTTGGCAGTGGGTGGTCAGACAAAACTGAAGATCAGAAATTGCAAAAGTCTTTAAAACTGTCTGGAACAGGTGAAAAGTATAAAAAGCAGGATAATTGACATTAGTTAGTTTACTTTTGAAGTATTAGACAACAAACAACAAACAAATTACCTTTCAACAAAAGCAAAAAGATGTTTCTTGTGTTTTAGTGTGAGTTTAATGGTTTATCGTCGTATTGTTGTCTGTTAGCTTAGATCTTTTAAACTACTCGGATTCAAATGCAGTGTTTAGCAATAGATAGAGTAATTTAAGAGGAAGGTTTATATGTATAACCAGGCACCCGCCCTGGCTTCGCCTATATATTAATAAACGGTTGGAACTATTTTGATGACATTTTTTCTGTCTGTTTGACTAACTGGATGATTTAGATTCACAATTAGTCACGGTAGGTGGCGCTACAATCGGGTTCATACTGAACTAGTCCTAAACGGATGTGCCGATCTGATGGTATTTAGCATAGGAGTTTTTTTATACAGTCGTTACAAAAAATGGGACAAAAATTTGTTTGCCCGAAAAATTGGAATAAAATTCAGGAAAGTCGAATTTTCCAACCAGAAAAAGTTATAATGGGATATTTTTTTTAATCAACATAAAAATAGTCAAAATTTGTATAATACTGGTAAGACAAGACAGGACAACGTCTGTCGGGTCAGCCAGTACTAAATAAAATGCCCAATAATGCTCAAAATAGATTCAAATAATGAAATCCGTGCTTTTACACGACCAATTGTTTCAATAGTTCAGTGAAATATTTGAAATAATGGAGTGTAAAATGTAAATAGAAAAACAATGGGTTTCAATTTAACTTACCAATAAACTGTTCCTCTAAGATTCCATTTCTTGCTCATTAGGCAATGGGGATGAAGAAGAAAAAAATAGAGCACTTTAAGTTATTTGTCACACGTGAGAAATCGTAAATATATCGGTTGATCGGTTTTGTGTTACAACTAGATAAAATCGCCCCGCTGGCTGCTAAAATTCTTAACTAAATTTTGACGTTCGTACCTCGATTGTACTAATTAACTTACTTTAAACAATATTCGGACAGAAAACGATAAAGCGTTGTTGCCAAGTTAAATAAACCGTTTCAGGAAAACTAAATAAGCGTAAACAGACCCTATATATGTACAAATCCTCAAAACTGATACTAATTTCAAATTAGCACGAAGTTTAAATTTAAATTAAGAATAACGGCACATTTATCGGAAAAACAACGAATCGAAACCTTAATGTTAGTTTGATATGGTGATCACAATGATTGCCATGAAGAAGCAGCTTATCTTTTCAACTATTAAAATCCTGAAGTCCTTCCTATAAGTAGATCTACAGTGACGAGATTAATGGGAAAATTTAATAAAACTGGTAGTGTGAAGGATATTCCAAGGTTTGGTCGACTGAAAAGTGCAACTAACGAAGATAAAACTTTCGATGTTCTGTAAGATGTTCGAGAAAACCCTAAAACATTTACAAGTGTATTGGCAAGAAATCATTTTATTTGTAGACAGTCCATACAAACTATTCCGCATAAAAATAACTTTTATCCGTATAAAGTTCCAAATCTCCAAGAATTGACTGACGATGATTTTGATAGACGATTACAATTTTATGAAACAGTTACATAGAAAATTAGGATGCAAATTATTCCTTAGATTTTTTGATATTCAGTGATGGAGCCACAATATGCTTGAGCGGTTCTGTTGACAGATATAATTGCCGGTACTGGTCAAATTGTAATCCGCACTGGTTTGCAGAGGTTTGTACAAAAAGAGTGATGTGAGGGCGGATTTGGTAAAAAACCATTTAATAGTTGGTTTTTTTTTACTGAAACTACGCTTACCGGTGATGAATATGTTGATTTTCTCCAAAATGAAATGATACCTGAAATAAATTGATAAATTCCTAATATGAACGTATACTTTCAACTAGATAGCGCACCTCCACATCATCAAAGAGACGTTAGGCAATATTTGAATACAATTTCCCTGGCTACCTGAAAGACCGCGATTATGTGAACAGACCAACTAACTTGAACGATTTAAAGGATCCCATACGTTTTAAAATGCAGGCAATTACTCAACAAAAGATCAACGATTCTATTCATAGCTTCGAAGAGAGATTATATTATTGTCAACAAACAAATGGCCATCATTTTGAATACTTATTGTGGTGAAGTATTTGGTGCTTAAGTGAATATTTAGTTTATAAATCTCTGTAACATCCAGTTTCGTTTAAAATTACTATTTTAATATTTTCGTTAAATTTCTCTTATAATTTCCGAGCAAAGTCATACCTTGCTATTATTTTTGGAAACAGAAAAAAATAACCTCCTTTGTGATCCGTCACTCGACCTCAGTTGCCATTTAAAATTATTCATGATGGCTGCTGTACACTATACGCTGACGTCAAAAATATTTGACATTTGCTGTTAAATATGCAGAATGAAGTCCCATCCATCGTACTAGAATTTCATAACTTTTTCTTTATCCATTTCAAAGATAATCCCTTGGTGCGTTAGTTTTCAGCAACGCTGTATAATAAAAGGCGTTGGTTATCAAAGATTCCACAACGCGTGTGACGGAATAATTTGTGGTATTAGACGTCTCAATCCAACATGACACCATACGATTTCTTTAGGTTCTCCAAACCTTGAGAATTTGAGACGTTTCCATGCTCTCGTATTTATTCATGAAATTCTCACACAAAAGAAATGTCACTTTAAAGGAAAAATGGAGAAAATATCCAAATTCTTCACGTTCATGTTATGTTCAAATATTGTTTATCTATTTCTAGGTATAATATGTATTTGTAATTTTAATTTCGATTAGCATTCATAATAATTTCGGGTCGACTATCTGATTGTTATTTTGATTTCTGTTATTCATTTTTAGTGTGGTCCATACATACTTAACCAAATATTAGAATTCCTCATTTTGCGTTAATTTTAACTTTATTGGTTCGTAAATACACGCTGTATAAACGGGAAGATTGTGCAGTGTCTGAAATTAATAAAATATTTACGAGAAAAAGTAACGGTTTTTTAATCAAGATGGGTATTTTTTTCTGTTTTTTAATTAATTTGTTTTTTATTGATTTATTTGATTATCATTGGAAGATTCGACGTAGTTAGAATTGAAGCTATTTATTAATCATATAAATATCAATGCAAAATATATTGCATCGTTTGCGCTATGAATAAATGGAATGAAAAAGGGTACAAGAACTTACAAAAATTGCTTGAAATAGTTATTGACAATTGACAAAGAATCGTCTAGAAAATGAAAAACTGACCAGCCTCGTTCTAGTCGCTAAGAGCGAACTGAACACGAGGGAACTGAACACGAATACATTTATTTTTTTCTAAAATTAGGTGAACATGGTCAAAATTGTGGAAAAATGATTTTCCGATTTTCGACAAACAACTAATTAATATTTTCCCACGAAAATTTAATGACGTACTTTCCAACAAATTCTAGAGACAATGAAACTAGTCCGAAATCTCCAAAGAATTTTACATTCCAGCAAGAAATTAAGAATTTTTTTTCGAATTTCTGACTTTTTACTACGATGAAAAAATTTGGCTGGAAAGTTTTTATTGTTCATTTCTGAATACGCAGTATTAAAATTTAGAAATCGAAGAAGTTTGAGTTATTAATATGGAGTAGAAAAGAAAATTTTAAGATTAGTGCTCTTGGGGAGTGGCTCGCGTAATTTTACCCTATAGGCCGAGTAATGGGTACATTTTTATGAAAATTTCACACCACAACTTTTTAACCAATAAGTTGCCTTTATTTTGACTAGTTATCATGGCATCTAAAAAAATTTTCTGAAATTTTTTCGAGGTGCTACAATATTTAAGTGGAAATTTATTGACAGTTGAAAACGTAAACATGTGATCTACAACCATTAAATAATGTAGATATACCTGTAAATAATGCAAAATTTCTTGTCTAAGTACTTGTTGATTTTCTTTACCAAATCGCGACATTTCTCTATACACTTATTAAACTCAACATACAGACCTTTTAAACTAGTAATTATTAAGCTTTGAGACAGAACCGGTTAAACGAAAATGACAAATCAACATAATATGTCAACATCAACATTACCCTGTCCAACTTGACAAGCCGTGAAATTAATTTAAAATGTCAGGTTGGATTAATAATTTTTTTCCATATTAAGGTGTGAAATTTTCTTACCGAATACCACGCAAGCTTAAATTATTTCTGGAAATTTTCTTTCGGGCACGAATATTTCAAGAAAATTTCTTTCAAAATATTCGTGCCCTCAAGAAAATTTCCGGATATAATTTAAGCTCTTGTGATATTATAAGTGACAAAAATCCTAGTAGAAAACGGACTGTGCCATCATGCAAAAGACATTACGTAGAAACCCAGTATATTTTCGAAAGAAAAATTTCTTTAACTTATTGCTCGAATGTAAAATTTTTGGGGATTTTGGACTAGTTTCATTGTCTCTAGAATTTGTTGGAGAATACGTCATTAAATTTTCGTGAGAAAATATTAATTAGTCGCCGGGAAACCGTGAGTTGATTATCAAAAATCGTAAAATCGTTTTTTTTTTCGAATCTTCGGTTTAAACCATGTTCCCCCAATTTAAAAAAAATAAATGTCATATTCGTAACTGTTTTTAGCGACTAGAACGAGGTTGGTCGGTATGAGAAAAACAGGGGGTGTCCCTCTCCTCTATTTGGTGATGAATTGTTGGGAGACAGCATGCAACGGAGAAAAGCTGTTGGTATTAGGAATAATATTTGGGCGTCGTCTCAGCACTGTAAAGGAACGCCTCTGATGCGAGAATTTCAGTGACGCAGTGTAGAGCATACTTGTATGGGTGACCACTGGGGACATCGTCGTAGAGCCCGTACAGCCTGCAGCGGAGTAGCATATCACAGCTCGCAAGCATTATACCAATGAGCACAAGGTATAATGTAGATATGCCGCCTTTGGGAGAAGACGTAAAACCAAGTCCATGAATGTTGAACCTGATAAAGAACCCTACCACTGGTTGGAACACTCGTGGATCCGGTTCGGGGTAGAGTGCTCCCGGCGTCGGTAATTAACCTCAGCCGCAGAAATATACCGACGTTAAATAACCGAATAAAAAAAAATAATATTTATGTATACATTTCATAGAATCTCCTGTATCTACTTATATAAAATGCAAACCATACATTACAATTTTCATTCGTTTCCACGTTCATAAATTTTAATATTTATGATAATACATGATTTCTAAGCTTTTGATTAAATTAATAATGGTAAAATGTCCAAACTGTAGTTCCCTTTTAAAGGGAGTACATTTCCCTATAGAAGACCGGGTTTCCCTCAGGTCTAACTTGAATACCAAGGGACCTATCGTTTTCCCTTTAATCCAATTGTCCCCATTTTATTTTACGAATACCAATTGCGGTAAAGCATCACAAGATTGGGTTAATTAATAATAATAGTTGGAATTTAATTGTATGATAGATCAGGTAACGATACCTGTTTGGAAAATTATGTTTCAAATGTGTTCATGACCATATAGTATTATCACAATGAATTTAAAAAGACATGAAATTACAAATGCAGCTGCAGATGATAGATGTATTGGAATATTTCAAGAAAGCATTTCCATAGAACATAAGCAACTGTATCGGTGACATCATCGCTCACTTGAAAATGGTAAGGTGGTTGATGAGCTGAGATGAAAAGGTCCCTTTTTCCGGAACCACGCACAATCGACAGACCAAATTAATGTTGTCTTTGTACTTCAAATGTCAATATACCCTCCAATAATTACAGATGGCGACAGAAAAGAGAGTAATGTTTGATCTGGTAAAATTCAATATAAATCAAAATTTTGCAGTTAATTCATTACAGTTTCCTGTAAAAAATTGTCATTTTAGTAAAGCGTATTATCAATAGGTGTCAGGTGTCAATAGTTAAATACTATTATAACGCCTTACAAAAGTTTTTTAAAATTACTTTTCAAATAGCAGAACCGTTCACTAAAAAGCAACGACTACTTCTACTTCTCTGGCTATATGCCACGACAGATATTGAATTTCACTCCTAAGTTAAACTGGGCTGGGATATCTTCACGATATAACCAACCACTCTGGTTTGTAATTAGATGTGACCATATCACTTGTAGACCGGTAACGAAGTATTCACACCTCATCATTATAGGGTAGATATCGTCCGTCCAGAAGCTCTGAGAGCATAATCCTGGACTGGGAACAATGCTGAAATCACATTAATACATTATCCTCAGTGGAGGAAATGTTAAGAATGCGATAACAGTGCCATCCCCTCTTCTAACCACCAATCAAAATTCTATACAGGATGCGGCACCGAAAACGAAACATATCACATATCTTGAAGACAAATTTTTTTCGGAGAAAGTGCAAAAAGAGGTCGATTTTTATTTCAAGGGAAACATCCATCGATCATATCCTCAACTATCCTACATCCCTCCTCTCCCCTCTGACACTATTACCAATAAAATTGAAATAAGAATAGTACTAAGTGTGACACATCATTGAAAAGGTAATTTTATAAGGAATTTGACTCTGTGATATGTGACAGTTCAAATAAGCGTATTTTCATGTGAAAGCCAAATTCAACAATTAAATGCTAATTACCTTTGGAATAAAATTCAACTTACTACGCCTATGTTTTCGTAAAATAAAAATGAATATTTTTGTTTCCATAACTACCAGGTCTGTTTTTTAGTTTAGCGTCATTGATACTTCAAGTCTATTAGTGAGTAGAACATAAAAATAGTTTATTCTATTCAGGAGAGAGTAGAAATTGTTGAATGTTATTTAAAAAATAACGAATGTGCTAACTCCCAAACGAACAGGTTAAACGTAAGTACGTTTTGGAACTTATTTTAAAATTTCGACAAACAGGATCTGTTCAAAATAAAAAACGGCTGATTCGAAATCCAGTAAGAAATGAAGCGGTAGGGATAGCCGTTTGAGGACAAGTTGTTGCAGTTCCAACTCTTAGTACAAGAAAGCTTGTAGAATTATCTGGAGTGAGTCAACGTATCGTCGGGCGAATTTTGAAAGCCAACAAATTCCATCCCTATGACAATCATTTAGTTCAGGAACTTAGCGAAGACGATTTTGATCGCCGCTTGCAATTTTGTGAAATCATGAGCGAGCATGCTATACAAGATCCACATTTTCTTTATAACATTCGTTTTTCGGATGAATGCAGTTTTTATGTTAATGGGACTGTCAATCGACATAACTGTCGATACTGGTCAGATTCTAATCCAAGAAAATTTCATGAAACGCATACTCAACACCCAGAAAAGTTAAACGTTTGGGCTGGAATATTTGGCGATCGTATTTCTGGTCCATTTTTTTACCAGGTATAATTTAACTGGGGGTATGTATTTGGAATTACTCGAAAACACCGTGGATCCAATGTTAACAGACATAATAGAAAACGATAACCGATACCTTGAAGATCACCTAATATTTCAACAGTATTTAAATGAAAACTTTCCTAGGCATTGGATTGGACGAACAGGATTTATTGAATGGCCCCCACGATCTCCTGATCTGTCCCCCTTAGATTACTTTTTATGGGGATATCTGAAAAGTAAAATATACGCCACTCAGCCAGGTTTCTTAGAAGAATGTCGTCAAATAACTCCAGAAATGCTCCAAAAAGTCAGACAAAGATTCGAGAATAATTTATATTCGTGTATGGAAGTTAATGGACAACACTTAGCATTTACATTGAAGTAATTTTGTTTTTAATTGTGGGAGCTGTTCTAAATTTTCCAATTGAATTTTTATGTTCACTTTTCTATCTTTTTAAATTTTTATTATGAATTCACGCTAAACTAAAAACAGACCTGTTAGTTATGGAAACTAAAAACCTTTATTTTCATTTTACGAAAACATAGGCGTAATAAGTTAAATTTCAATCCAAAGGTTATTAGCATTAAATTGTTGAATTTGGCTTTCACATGAAAATAAGCTTATTTGAACTGTCACATGTCAAAGTGTCAAATTCCTTATAAAATTACCTTTCCAATGATGTGTCACACTTAGTACTTTTCTTATTTCCATTTTATTGGTAATAGTGACAGAGGGATGTAGAATAGTTGAGGATATGATCGATAGATGTCCCTCCTGAAATAAAAATCGACCTCTCTTTGCATTTTCTCCAAAAAAAATTTGTCTGCAAGATATGCGATCTGTTTCGTTTTCGGTGCCGCACCCTGTATTGACAAGAAACCATCTAGGTTATGTAATTATTCACTTAATCACAGTTTCATGTAAAAAATTGTCATTTTAGTAAGGCGTTATATTAGTATTTAAGTATTCTCTTTGACACCTATAGAAATCAAAATGTTGATTTATTTGTACCTGATAAACTAACAAATAAATATCACCTCCAGCCATCAAACATTGAACATTATAGGTAAATAATCATGGTCTTATTTCTGAACACCACAATCGATTGCATAAAAATTTATTATTATGAGAAAAAAATACGTCAGTGTCCAAATAATAAGATAATAGGATTTTAATACCATAGACGAACCGACGAATGCAATTTTGAAGAGCATCGTTGATGTCGCCGCCGCAATTTAATTATAGGGAGCAATTTTTGAATAAAAAGTGATGGAACATCAAAGATACAAATGTTATAACACTACAACTAACGCTTTCAAATCGACGCCACGGTAGTATTCAACCACATCGTGAATTCAGGTTCTCTTTGTACCAAAGTAGTGAAAACTTATCAACGATACGAGTTCCACAAAGCTTTAAATTATACAAAAACGGAATGAATATCATGATTCTCTGCTCAGTTCCACTGAGAAGTGGCAGCTGTCATCTAATACACGATAAATACTTTTAAATTATTTTCTTCAAAATACTCATAACAAAAGTGGAGCGGAAATTGTTTATACTTTTTAGGGTATTCTAAAGAAGTTCTGATAACTTTTATTAATTTTCCATTTAGCTCTTATCAAGGTCTATCAAATAATTAAGAGTTGATGAGCTTCAGAAGTTCAACAATCGAATAATCAACCAGCTAATTTACTTTTTCTCTTAAAGATGTAGCGAAGTTTGCCAAACGGAGAAATTAAAAATTGTGAAAAAAATCTCGATAAAAAATAAAAGTGATTGTCGATTGTTTAACACTCATAGGCCCGACAAATGCATACAAATGCACCACCCCAAAATTTATTTTTGCCTTTTAATATACCCACATTTATAAATACATCAGATATTTCATCATATCAGTAGATGTTTAAATCTCTTGAAATGATTGTTTCTAAATTGTATCAAAATATGTGAGGTGGGGTTCATTAGCACCTCCAGATACTCTTCTACAAGGAATTCAAGGGCGATGCCATATTTGCGATAGAGCAAGGGATCGAAAATCTCGGTGTAGGTGTATAAAATGTCAGAAATTTGTGTATCCAGGACAGTTTAAAAAAGAAGTTTTTTGTTAACAGTGTAATAGCTACAAAATTATAATTTGAATATTTTTGTATTCACAATATTTAAATAGATGATATCTTCCCTTCTTTTGTTTTTTTTTTAGTAGAAAAAATATGAAATATATTATTATAATATAAATATTAGTCAGATTCATTTAGGGTATATTTACACCCCATTCATTCATTCATTTATTCGTTTCGGTTATGCTCAACATCCCAGGCACGTGAAATGAATTTTTGTACCATTTCTCATGTTATCTACTTCCATTCCAGAAGCTTCGTGTCTTCTATATAGGCCACTAGTTTGACTGGTGGGATTTTCAGTAGGTGTAATGGTTGTATTATTGCCTCCCAAAAAGTTCTTTGGTCTGAGTCCTTGTAAGTTCTCACAGAAGCAGAGTATGCGAGTGGATGTTTCATTGTAGAGTTCACATTTTCTGCACATATATTCACTAACTTTGCCCATTTTGTGCAGATACTTCCTCAGGGTGCAGTGTCCAGTCACTAGGTCGGTAACTGTCTTCAAATATCTCTCACCCAGTTTCAACAGCCTCGTTGATACACTTCCTTGTCTACCTTGTTCAGTAAACTCTTTGTATGGAAGTGTCCTTCGATCTGTCAATCTCCATTTGAGTTGGTGTTCCTTATCTAGCCAGTTCCCGATTTCCACAAACGGTTCCGAACCTATGAAGTCTCCATTAGAACCTTCTTTGGCTTACTGGTCCGCCAATTCATTACCTGCAATCCTCTTATGTGCCGGCACCCTCATTAAAACAATTGTCCCTTGCCAGTCTGTTGAGGGATTCCTTACAATTTCCTAACAGTCTAGACCTAGTTGTTGTATTGCTGATAGCTTAAAGCAGAGTCGGGATTTCAGTGAATATTTTAATTTCTAAGAATTGCAATCATCGCATCCGCATTTTCAAAAAGTTCCAAAGGAGGAAGTCCAATAGGGGCTTCCATTTATGCCGTCCCCGTGATGCACATTGCCCCGGTAATACCAAGGAGGGCATGTCTTTGGATTACGGTTAATATATGCACTGCAGCGGACACTTCTATCCTCCTCCACCAGACTATTGATCCATGAAAGACCGTTTGTCTTACCACAGTTGTGTAAAGCCAGTGAACCACCTCGGGTCGTATTCCCCAAGTTTTGCCAGAAAAGTCTAGTTGCCCTGAAAGTGATTTTTTCCAGGTGTGTCTTCCAATTCAGTTTGGAATCAAGGGTCACTTCCAGATATTCAACTTCCTTGGATATTACTAGCTCTTCTTCCGAAGAAGTCTTTAAAAGTAACTAATTTTTTTTTGTATTAACTGAAAGGTCCTCTTTAAGGAACCACAGTTGGCCTGTTAAAGAGGTTGAACTTATGAGTGTTAATAAGTAGAATTTGAAAATAACAATAATTTCCCCACTAGATGCTCATTTTAATCTCAAAAAAGCCTTTAAACTCGTTCACGGAGAATCAAAGTAGAGTAAGCGATTAAAGTAGAGAATAACAGTGATTTGTAGGGATTTTATAAGATGATAAATGTTGAAAATTGCTTGGCCTACTGAAACCAGAGGTCGGCAAAAGTTGGGATTAAATGAAATATCTTTGTAATTCGAATTAAGTTAACTATCTATAACTATCTATTTAGCAAGTATTACTTGCAGTTATAAACAAAATAAACACTGTTTCACGAGTTACAGTCACAGAACTGCTTTTCATTCCACTTTAGTGCTTTTATTATTAAAATATTATTGAAATATTCCAAAGTAGCATATATCCTTAAGAAGTTTCATAACCTTGATAGAACATTTATCTTTATTTTTAAGATAAGCAAATTTGAACACAAAATAACGTTGCGCTTTATTTGCATAGATTTCAGAAAAATAACATTTCGTGGGAAGGTGTAAATATTTGGGAAAGTGTGCTAAGCTTTGTAGCAACAGTTTTATTATTTACGGTTCAGCTGAAAGAAATATATAGGTACCCTAGTTTCAGGTGAAATATTAAACTTAACATAATAGATGAATTTTGACTACATAGACATTGTTATCCGGTTTCATTGATTTAAATATCCTGCATATATTCATAATTTTACTGAAAATAGAATCGATAAAAATATCTTCTGACATGTAGGTACATTTTCAGAAAAGTGCTTATTTCATACAGCAAATCTATATGTTTAGAAAGTGTGTGTAGTGATCATGTTACCCGAAGAAATTCGCTTCAAAACATCAATATATCCTATAACCAACAAATTATTTCTCAACTTTGCTTTTTGATATAGATTCTGTCAGGAAAATACCGGAAATTTATCATTGAAAAAGCCCGTTTAAAGAGATTGTCAAAGTCGATAGCTATTTATTATTATCCACTCTGTTAGTTCGTCTAAATTGTTTCTTGCGATTTTGAAAATAGACAAAAATATCCAACAAAGAATCTATCTTATAGTTGTATGTATTTATATTGAGGTGACATTCCTGAGACCTAAAAGATCTATTGTGTCCCCTTACTTCTTCTTAGGGGAGGAAAGTCTCATACTAGTAGCTCAACAGATGTCGAAGAATAATTATTTATATTCACACTTCATACATTTTTGAAAAATTATATTTTTCAAAAACAGTGACCGTTCAACTAAGGAGCAACAACTACTTCCCGTGTAATATGCACCACCCGATATTGAATTACATTCCAAAGTAAAACGGGGTTGGTATATCTACAAGATATTTAAAAACCTAACCTAACCATTCTGGTTTGCCTTTAGAAGGGACAGTACAACTTTTAGACTGGTTTCGGCGTATTTGCGCCTCATCAGTACAAGGTATGTGCTATCCGTCCGAGAATATCTGGTCCCGGACTGAAGAATAAACTTTAATCACAATCAATACATGTCTTCCAGTAACGGAAATGTAAAGATTGTGACACTAGCGATATCTTCACTTCCAATCGCAAACCAAAATTCGAAAAATTTTTGCAAACAAGTCACGTGGGCTTGAAACAATGAAGCTTATTACAGTTTCCTATAATATTGTCGTATTTAATAAAGTGTTTTATCAACAGATGTCGAAGAATAATTGTTTATATTCACACTTCATGCATTTTTGAAAAATAATATTTTTAAAAAACAGTGACGGTTCAACCAAGGAGCAACAACTACTTCCCGTGCAATATGCACCGCCGGATATTGAATTACACCCCAAAGTCAAACGGGGTTGGTATATCTACAAGATATTTTAAAACCAACCATTCTGGTTTGCGATTAGAAGGGACAACTCAACTTGTAGACCGGTTTCGGCGTATTTGCGCCTCATCAGTACAAGGTATGTGCTATCCAGCGGTGCATATTGCACGGGAAGTAGTTGTTGTTCCTCAATTTAACGGTCACTGTTTTTGAAAAATATTATTTTTCAAAAATGCATGAAGTGTGAATCTAAATAATTATTCTTCGCTATCTGTTGATAAATCAGTTTATTAAATACGACAATATTACAGGAAACTGTAAAAAGCTTTACTAGTAGCTCCTTCAGTCCTATTTCCCGGAGGAATTTTAGGATATCTGCAGGCTTTAACTTAGGTAAATGTCCCTCTTCTATCCAATAATCTCCTAAGCAATGAGCCCTAGGATTCTGAATTGCTGTGCAATTCGCAAGTATGTGGATGGAGGTTTCTTCTTCCATATCACAGAATCTACATTCCTCTTCCTCCACTATTTTGAGCACTTTCAGGTGTCCATTCAGGCGACAATGTGCATTCATTAGATCTCAACGGGCTGTAGTCACCCAGCAGAATCTTTGATTGTATTTATAAGTCTTACTAGATCTTTCCAATGGTCAGATCTCTTTTTTTCGGCTCTGCCTATTTCTTCCAATATTACATTGGAGCTGATACCGTAAAAGGTTGCCGGTCCTCAAAAGGGTGTTTCAGTCCCCTTCTCTGCTAGCTCATCCGCTATTTCATTTACTTCTATTCCAGTGTATCCTGGAATACAGAGTAAGGTGACTATACTGTTCTCGCCTAGTTCATTGGCAGGATATTCCGAGTTCAGTCAAACCTCACAGGGTCTCCACATTAGTGGGGTTGCTACTCCTCCCTATGGACATCCTTTGGTTGCACAGATGAAGACAATGTCTTTGCCCATCCTCGTCTCTGCTACTCTAGTGGTGAGCAGTTCGGTCATCCATTTGAATGTTGTACTATATATACCTCTTCTATTTAATGCTCTTTTGTTAGCCTAATGAGTAGTATTGTCAAAAGCTCCTTCTACATCCATGCGCATGCTACGGATTCTTGGTTGTCTAGAGCCCCTCAGATATCATCCGTCAGTTGTACCAGTGCAGTCTCCGTAGATCTGCCTGTCCGTTAGGCATGCTGAAGATCTGCCTGTCCGTTAAGCATGCTGATGCGGGTGGAGATGAAGTCTCTCTAGGATTACAGTTCTAATATAATTGTCACTAGCTTTTTCCATCGTTTTGAGCACACACGATGCTAGGCAAATTAATCTAAAGGATTTTGAGTTTGTGGTGTCCCTTTTTCCAGCTTTTGGTATGAAGACTACTGTTGCCCTTCTTTATGCTTCTGTTACATCACCCAGTTCTAGGCTGCTTCGACTAATTCTAACGAAATGTGGTAGAATTTACCTACCATGCAAATGAAATTTCAGGTGCCGAAGAGCTGAAAACAGTGCATAAGAAATCGGTCGAGATTTACCTCGCTCTGACATGCCATCAACGTCTTCAGCTGAACTCTATAGAATGAAAATTGTTTGGTAAGTGTGAGAGTCTCTCGAACCAATTTATACTATTTTAAGCTTTGGAATGGCACCTTCTGGCTGAGCCGAAACAGAAAGAAGCACATTAAAGTAGAAAAAAAGTTAGGGTGATGTTGACAGTTTTTTCACTTATCGCGGTGTTAAGCACTAGGAATTCTTGTCACAAGCTGAGACACAAAATAATGAATATCCTTTGAACGTTACTGTTACCACGACACCGCCACTATTGTTGCATTTTAAGGTTACGTATGTTCATTGGATGAGGCTGTATTAACAAATTAAAATGGTTTAATTTTATTTTGGACTTTCCGCTTTCCATTTGGAAGCTTTTTTAAAATATTCATTTCAAAAATGGCTTGTGATAGAATAGAACAATTGTTACTATGGAATTGTATACCTATGTATGAATATACGGAGAAACAAGAGTTAAATATATAGATGAAATGGAATGATACAAGTAGTTACTTGAGAATTGAAGTTATGATAATTTAAGAATAGGTAATAAAAAGTTTTTGTTGATTATTTTGTTATTTTATCAAACTATGGTTAGTTTATCGGTGAACAAGACATTAATACTATAATTTCAAATGTATCTGTTCATTCAGTTTTACTTTGAAATATTGTATTTTCTGTAACAGAGAAAAAATATTACGAAAAATTCTCCAATGAGGAAAGTCAAGTGGACGAAATAAAAGCAAATAGGCATGATGACTGATTTTGAAAAACTGCTCCACGATGTTTTCACATATATACTTTATCTACAATACAAATAAAAAGTTTTTAAAGGAGAAATTTATCTTTTAAAAATGCATTTTAAATTCTGCGCCAAAACGCAAGAATAGTAATGGCGTCTGTCTATGACATCATCAATTCGTAAATCCCATTTATAAGTGATCTGTGTCATTCTTAGAACATAAAACAGACTGTTTTATGTCATTGGTAAAATCGTCAAACTTCAAACACTTGACAGCTTGCAAGTTAGAAGTTTATTTTGATACATAATTTGAATCACACAAAGGAAATTCAAAACAGAACAGATGTTCGGACCATAGATAGTTCGGACTTATCTATGGTTCGGACGAAATACAAAATATCAACGTCAAATTTGCGAAAGTACGACGTCACTTTCTTCTGATTGGCGTTTAAGTTAAGATGGCGAATTGTTAAATTTTGTGCTTATATTTTTACTAAAATATTAGTCATCACACATGTAAAATAAAAATGGGTAATTTTTTTAGAATCTCTGCATCATATATAATTATATTAAATCAATATTTTAGTGATTCTTAGTGACTGTCATCATGCCTCGACTGATAACTGCTTCAATACGCCTTTTAAAGTCTGAGTAATTCCAACAATGCATAATCCCAACATTAATATAAAATCTCTCTTACTTAAATTTGAAAATAAACTTTTAGAATTAGGTATTTCTCTCTGTCAACAGTCATCCTTCCTTCCCATATACAAACATTTAACAGTATTTGCGTCACGACAAAAATATCTGTGCCTAAAAATGCCCATCCAAATTACAAGAACGATCGCGCAACTTCGGTTATGTAATACATCCTCCTTAAAGTTTACATACAAAGGTTCTACCTATCAGATAAATCCTAATGAAATCTGCACTATTTGTAACCAAAAGGAGTTAGAACCGATTGAGCACATACTTTTTGATTGTCCAATATATTGTTACCTTAATTTACCTAGCCGACATCAATGTTGCAGCTGATTCACCAAACAATATTATAATAAATTCAGCTAAAGCAATTGCTAGCTATATTTGGAATGTTCTAAAACTCAGAGCCTTTATTATAAATGAATAACTAATATTTATTTTATCATAGTAATAAGGTTTATACATTGTTCTCACCCTTTCCATAAAATTGTAAGGATTTTAAAAGGAAATGAACTATCTATCTATCTATCTAATCCCAACATAAAATTCAAACAGGTCATTCCATAAATTTTTCTGAAACCAAAACCTTGGCCCCAATTCGATTCTTAAAATACCACACTATTCAAGAGGCAATACAACTAGAGAAACGTCCAAAAGAGATGACGGCCAACGATCACCATCGACATGGAAGCGTTTCCCACCATCATCTCCCTCCGTTTCTGTTGCTATAAGAAAGCGACCCCTTCCTACGACTCGTTAGTTATTTCTGAAAAATCGTACTGAACTCATCATTCCTAACCTATACTTTCCTATATCTTTATAATGTCTCCAAAACAGAAGTCGAAACGCCGAGAAAATTATTTTTCTTGGTAGGCATAGCAGCGTTTCAAGAAGTATATTGATATTTTCATGATATTTGCTGGTCAGGAAAAAGTTTTATAACTAGTTGTGGAGGACGGATCGGAATGCGGTTTTCTGAATTCTCTTCCAAAAATGAGGCAACATGGAATTTCTGACAAATGCATTCAAAAAATGCATTATTTGAAAGGCCTCTTGGAAGATTTCAAACCTTGGTAAATAAGTGTCAGAACTGGACCAGATCGGGTACTCGGGGGTTTTCGAGGTCACTGATCACGAATACGATGTTCAAATTAAGTTGATTCTACTTAAATTATGCGAGGAGGAGAGAAATAAAGATTCAGCGACCCAAAAAAAACCCGGGCGCCGAGTTTCTCTTCTTTCCCGCGTGATTTGTGGGAGAGTCCCATGGAGATGACGTTCATCGACGGTCCTAAGCTCCAGGTGTTCTGGGGTCAATTTGAACATCATATTCGTGATTAGCGACCTCGAAAACCTCCGAGTACCTGATTTGGGCCAGTTCTAACACTTATTTACCAAGTTTTGACATCTTCCAAGAGGCACCTTAAATAATGCATTTTTTGAATGCATTTTTGGCTGCGGCAATGCAATTTCCGATTTGTCAGAAATTCCATGTGGCCACATTTTTCACAAATAATTTTTGGAAGAGAATGCAGACGCATTCGGATCCGTCTACCACAACTAGTTTTAGAACTTTGGGCCTTTTTACTAGTTTATTGCCTCGACTATACCATGATGAATTTGTAAGACTTTCTTTTATTTGATCATACATAATTATACAGAGCATTTTAATGAAATCATTCATAATTATGAAGGCGCCACTTTCATGAAAAAGTGAAAAAACACGTCAAAAATCATATAAAGGCGGACATCTTGCTCATATGTAGACATTATAACTTTAACCCCCTTCCTCTACAAGAGGATTACAAAAATGTTCCATAGCTTAAGTGAACAGTCAATCAGTGGGTAGTTAGGGATAATTGCAATTTACTAATAGTAACATTTTAATCCGAATCAAATCAGCAAAAAAATATTAAATTATTCCATAAGATGCTCAAATTAACTTCCATTGGTTTTCATACCATGATACAATCGAGCTTCAAATGAGTTTCGAACATTATGTAACATTTCTGGGGTTATTTGTCGACATTCTTGAATAATTCGCTGATGTAAATCATCTATAGATGCTGGCTGAGTATCATAAACGCTGGTTTTCAGATATCCTCTTGAAAAATGTCTAGGGGGGTGAAATCGGGTAACCTAGATGGCCATTCCAGCATTGGGCCTCGTCTACCTATTCACCAAGCAGGAAATAACTCATTTAAAACCGTCTTACATCGAGAGCGTAATATGGAGGTGCCCCATATTCTCTGAGTAAATGTAGATACGACTCACCATTTAAGTTCCATCCAATAAAATATGGTCCAGCAATATGGTTACCAAAAATGCCACACTAGCTCAATTTTTGAGGTGTTTGACTATGACATTGTAGTTAGGGGTGAGTACCCCAGAACGATATTAAACCTCATGCAAGACGCTCTGAGGAACACTGAGGGTTGGTGCAAGGAGGATCAACTTCGTGTAAACCCTTCCAAAACAACCCTAATCCCCTTTACAAGGAAAAGAAAATTGGAGGATCTAACACCCCTCTAGACTTTTCCAACAAACGTTATGTTTTAGCAAGGAAGCTAAATACCTAGGAATCATCCTGGATACGAAGCTAACATGGAACCAACACATAAAGAAGATAACTACCAAAAGCAAGATGACACTGATGTCACTATAAAGAGCGATTGGAAGTACATGGGGACTGAAACCGGCAGTGGTACATTGGCTGTACACAATGGTTGTAAGACCCATGATAACATTGCACTCGTCTGGTTGCCTAAGGTTAACCAGAAACAGGCAATCCTAGAGCTAACCAAAATCCAGAGACTGGCGTGTCACTGGAGCACAAAGAAGTACTCCGACAGCAACCATGGAAACAATTCTAAACCTCCCACCAATCGACCTAATCGTCAAAGCAGAGGCTAGAATTGGGGCATATCGTCTCCAGTTAAACAATAACTGAAACCCTCACCCTAATGGGCATGCGACAATTATGAATATAATCACAAATCCCATACTACTTATGGGTACTGATTATATGACGCCGACCACATCACTAGAAAAACCCTTTAACATCAAAATAGATTGAAAAGGAGAATTCAAGGAAACACCCAAACAAGAAATAGTTTGGTTCACTGACGGTTCCAAAACGGACACTGGTACTGGCGCTGGAATATACGGTCAATCCCGCAGATGTGACATTAGTCATTCACTGGGAGTAAATACCACTGTATTCCAAGCAGAAATCTATGCAATTGACTCGTGTCTGAGAGAAAACATAAGGAAGGGATACAGCGGTAAAAACATTCTTATCTGCTCAGACAGTCAAGCATCAATCAAAGCACTTAATGGTAGTACAATAAAATCCAAACTTGTCTGGGAATGCTTAGAAAACCACAAATAAGGTAACCCTGAAATGGGTGCCAGGTCACAAGGGTATTGAAGGGAATGAAAAAGCAGACGCCCTAGCACAAGAAGGATCGGCAACAGGCTACAACGGCCCTGAGCCGGCAACCGGTGTAACAAAGGCTTCAGTAAGAACCACATTAAACCAGTGGGTGCACAAACAACACCTCAAATACTGGCAAAGAATTCCGAAGCTCAAACACAGTAAACTGATGGTGAAACAACCCATGCCAAAACTTACTGAAGAAATTCTAAACTTAAATAGGAGAGATATCAGGCTGGTAACCGGCCCTTATGACCGGACACTGCGGCCTGAGAAAGCACCTTTACACAATGAAGATCTTCCAAGAAGAACATATACGTGGTGCGGAGGACGAAACAGCCACCCAATAATTTTCGAATGTGAGGCTCTACGTTGGTGGAGGTATAGACAGATAGGGCCAGATGACCCTGTATCCATCCTCGCCAAAAGAGATACTGTGAAGAGACTTCTAGATATCACAAATCACAAATCTTCTCACGGACTAGCAGACAGACAGGACAATACAATAAGCCAACGGCTGCAGTGTTGGGGCCTACTAACCCGGCCTGTTTACCAACCAACCAACCATAAAACTCCCGCATTACGTGTGGGTTATTTTCTGCCCACTATTTACAATAATTATGTCTGGGTACTTCACCATTTAATGTAAATGAACAATCGTCGGAAAAGCAGATGTTGTACAATAAGGCTGGAGTGTCGTTCACTACCTAATCAATTCACAAAACTATAGACGCCGGTGAAAATTGTCTTCATGTTTGGACTAATTTAATTTTGTAAGGATGGAATTTGTGTTTATGTAAAATTCTGGAAACACTGCTATGAGAAACACCCACTGCACTAGAAATTTGTAATATTGACCGTTGTTCTTCTAACGCAAGTTGTCCTGAAACGGTAACTTTCATAGCCTCGATGTTAACTACTCGTTGTGGTTGGTGCAACTGATCCTGTTTCAAAAAATGTTTGCGTTAATTCAGTTACGTACTTATGTGTGGCTGTTCTTCCAGGATGAGGAGCATTAAACTTTCTAGCTGTGGCTCTTATTGTTTTCGTAGTATAATCCTACAATTTCAATTCTATCTTGCTAACTAAGATACCTACTCGACACTTTATTTAAAAAACGTCAAACACCAGTTTTTCGTTCGCTATATTTTTATCCCCAATCAAAAAATCGCTTACTTAATTCAGTAGAGATAATGCCGCAGCGAAGGCATACGTTACATTGGAATTATCCGTAACTCCCAACTGATTGACTTTTCACTTATTTTATTGTACATTTCTGTAATCCTCTTGTAGAATCCAACAATGCAATAATGTATAGGGAGTCTCATCTAAAAAATCATTGAAATGCTCTGTATATTAAGTAACAGGTAAAAGTGATTAATTAGTACTGTGATACCTGAAAGTGTGATATTAAGCAATAATTAATTTCTGTTATTTTGTATTTCAGACGAATTTTGCAAGCTGCCAAAAGGGGAAATGCCAGTCAAACTTTTTACTGGGTAGCTAGTGATGGCTGGGGTAAACAACAAAAGCTTGTCGAGGGTGTGGAAGATGTTGCTGAAGGAGCCATAACAGTAGAGCTACAATCTAATACTATACCAGGATTTGATAAGTATATGATGTCTTTGACTCCAGAAAAAAATAGTAGAAATCCATGGTTCGAACAATACTGGGAAGATACATTTGGATGTATGCTGGAGAAGAACATTCCACTTGAAACTAACCATACATTTAATGTTTGCAGTGCAGATTTAAGACTTTCGCAAAGTGTTGGGTAAGTCAAACTGCTTTTAATCCATTTATTATGGGAAATTTATGGGAAATTCTACTTAAAACTTAATACAGAATTTGTATCCTTGGATATTTTTGTATCCTAGTAACGTAATTTTAAAACTTTAATTATGACATTCTATCAAAAAAGTTCCAAGAATTGATTATATAAAAGCACACTGGAAGAGATTGCCCAAATTATGTTTGACTTTGGAATTGAACCACAATATTTTAAAAACAGTTTTCCTATGTGTCGGTCGCGGTTCAGCTGCCGTTATCAAGACTTTTTCCATTGTTCAATTTTTTTCCTTAACTGGTACTTACTTGAAAAACTTGGCAATTAAGCAATCAATGAGAATATATTGTAGTTCAATACTGCCAAAAATATTTCATGAAAAGTTCTTAAAGTATTTTATACATAATACAAAAATTCAATAAAATATTCGAACTAGCTCCAAATATACCAATACTTTGAAATATTTATTAAGAAAAACTAAACCAAAATGGAAAGCAATGTTCCAAAACTGCATATTTCAAATATTTTGTGAAAGTGATAAATTTTATTTAAGTAATCCATCGAGACAATTAAAAATGGAAATAAATATAAAAAGTAGGTCAAAGATATAGTCTAATATGGGCAAAGATTGAATTATTCACGATAAAAAGACGATGACGCTGCGAAACAAAATTCTGTAATGTTGCCAGGATGTAGTTTTTCTTTATTCAAAGTTAATGTGACATGACGTGAGGCATAAATCAAAGGTGTTTATTTACAAATAAAAGATAGGTTCACGAGGCGCCTAGGATGAGGCAAACCTAAGAGTTCATCAAAGAACCATCGCCAAAATTCACGGAGTACCTACTGAGCCAGAATAGGATAACAATCAGGATACTGGTTGGGCTCCTGTAGACTTAACACACACGTGAATAACATCGGATTGATCCACAAAGTTCATTATATTTCCAGAAGAAAGGAAGACAAGAATTTAAATACTACCATAAGATCGGCCATATCACAGAACAAACTAAAATCTATGAAATCGGTTGAGCTGCATTATTCTTTAAATAAAAGGTCATTGAAACTAAACGACCAGCAACTATACGAAATAATTTTGTTTTAATGTACAACCTCAAATGAAAATAGTTTTTCCGTTTATGAAACTTTTACTTCGTAAAATTATATAATGGGTACGAAGTACACGTAGGTATATATTATTTATTTTTGTTGCTGTACGGTATATTTACAATACTTACTTATTCAGCAGTTTGCAAAATATTGTTTTAACGAAATAAACCAGATAAATTATAACAATTAACTTTTTGGTAATCTATTCTGTTCAGGTTAAAATGGATTATTGCATAATCAATGTCGATGGAAGTTGATTTATACAGATTGACCCACTTAAGAAATCAACTCCCAGTTATAGCTTTTAATTGACATTTGATGAACGTCCCATTTGACGGTTTAAAATGGTCGGCAAAGGGACTATTTTCACCTATTAATATTTGATATGTCAGTAGCGTACATTTTTAGGAGGCTTCAAATCCTAAAGGTAATTTTTAAGTAATGTGACTTGACCGGTGTCTGATATGTACGTCTTTCAAAATTGTTTTATTTTTTAACATTCCTGTATACACGCTAATTGACGTTTTATGAACTCCAAATTTCGGTGGTCAGTATTATAAGAGTACTATAATTAACATCCAAGTCGCTTAACATTATAATATAAAAACAAACTATTTTCTAATTTCGAAATTTCCAGTATTCTAAGTTCAAAAATCGTTGACATTGATTATCCAATAATCCATTTTAACATGAACAGTATAGTTTCATTTCGAATCAGCTGTAATCTTTTTGGTTTATTTCGAGGTCCAATTCATGAAAAAAACATCCACTGTTATTTAAATCGCTTCGCAATTTGAATCGACGTGATGTGCAGATTAAATTGATTTAACTACAAAATGTAGAACGCACATTAAAGTTGTTTGCGTGTTTTATAAATAACAAACTGACAGCTACCGGTAATTGGTCTCTAAACGATTGCTCCCTGGATACTGCTCACCGATATGGTCTCTTTGCGTCGGTAAATTTCATTTTAGACTCTAATGTCCGCTAACTGTACTCTATGTTTAGAAAGATTTCAATTAAAAACAAGATTCCTGAAGTACCCGATTGTAGTAAATTCAATTGACAATACAATTTAGCCTTCTTTAAGGCCTGAGTCCCAGATACAGTAGGTACGTGAGATTCGGAATCGCATAAAAATTCTTGACGTTTTCTGTATCGGATTCTTTGGTGAAATACCTTGTGAGCATTTGTCAGTTTCAGTGCAGTACATGTGCAGTCCCACACACATCCATTCAATATTTTTGTTTTTTATTGCGATCGCAAAAAGATGGATGAGAAATATCCCAACCGTCGCTTTGGGATGATCGGTACACCTGTACCGAAATCTGAAATAAGCTTCGCGACGTTATCAGACTCGCTTATCACAAGAACTGTTCTGAGGTTACCCTTTCCTCCAGGAATTAACTAGCGAAGCAAGGAGCTCACCAAACTATCAAATGATACGATTTTAGTTTTTGATTTAAACGAAACAGCGTTTCAATATTTAAGTTGAAAGGGTTGGGTTATTAGTAGTGGTACAGTGTTGTTTTTTTCAATTATGTTACATATTTATAATTGTTTATTCTTATAAATATCATTGTCCTTCAAATATTTTCCACGGTACACTTATCATCTAGTAAGATATAATGTATTGAGAAAGGTAAATTACTCATAAATATGAGTATTTGTTACGAAAAGGAATACAGCACTGATATTACGCTTAACACTTACTTGTACGTTTCATGTCGAGCATAAACAGATTGCGAAAAATCTTAACTAGACATACAATTTACACAAGTACGACAAAGATGATATAAATAACACTATTTCAAAGAGAGATAAGATTTTTATTCGCTCAGTCCTCTCTACCAAAACACATGGGCGTGTGTTTTTTCGTTGTGTTTTTGTCAAAGGGACTGATCCAATGATGCTCTAATTTCGCGATTTGAGACATGTCGATCTTCTGTACATCAACGAAGATTTCCTGGGTGCCTGCCGTTGTTGGATCGTCCATCCACGTTTAAAATTATTGCCCGAACATTTTCTCGGCTTAATTCCATTTTTAGACTGACTCATCAACTTTAAAAGTTTAGTGTAGCTTTGTAAGAAACAGTCTGAAAATGTTGGCGTTGTTGAGTTAACTAAACAAGACAGTTAATTTTGACATTTAATTTTTTTTTATTACAAAGATAAAAAAATTACATTTTTTAAGTAAAGATTTAGTTTTTGTGCTTTAAATATTGTATCCTAGACAGGATTTCAAGTATACGTGAATCTTGTAAGTAGGTGTATATCCAAATATAAATTCTGCATTTAACAGCTCATTCACACGAGTGCGAATACGAATATAGTATTCTTTATGTGGTATTTAACAGTGCTATTTAAGAATTTAAGTTACTTTCCTATGTAGTTGTAGGAAAATATAAATACTTCTTATTAGAATGTACGTAATTTTTAATTGATTATAAACGTGTTCATGTCTTTTCACCTTTGAAATCCCGACCAGAATGCCTGATTAATTATTCAGTTGCTTAAAAATTCATTAGATAACTAGCTAATTGTTTTTATTCCTATTTTTTCGATTAGTATTTAACAGTAGCAGTTTCCCGATAAATTTCACATAATTTCAAGTCATGGGTACAGATTTAGGCTTCCGGCAAGGCACTTAACTAAATATTCTTACTGTGAAATTATTGAACCATTGTAAACAGTTGCTAGTCCTGTTTTTGACGTGTCAGTAAAGCACTGAATTTAAATAGTATTCCATTAAGTGAATAAATGGGCTTGGAAAATTACATTGTTTTTTATGAACAGTGTTTTTAAAAAATCGAATACTACAGCAAATAAAAATTATATTGACAAATCTAAAAGTATTTTAACTTAAACGCAGTGGAAAATAAAAGACACAAAACACGCTCACATGGAACTATACATATTTTTTCAGCAAACATTGAATTCACAAAAATTATACGGTTGTTAAAATGCGATGCCTATTTCGAATAATTTGTTATTTGTACCTAAGCACGATACAAATCGGAAATGGAAAACTTGTGGGAACAAATGATTCGTGCTCCAATACCGACGGGACTTTTTTCGCCACATTTTAGCAACAGCTCAATAGGAGTGAAAATTGTTAAATAACAATGACCAGTATCGGAAAATAGCGGACATGCGGTATCCGCTCTCAAATTTGTATCAGCAAGAAAGACAATGGCCACTAAAATGATAAACGATTATGATATACATGATAGAGGATGTCCTAATAAAACTTAGAACAACTAAACATTCTGTGTGTTAGACCACTAAACGAAAAATGCACGAATGTATAAATAATTCTTGTTCAGTTAAGCAAAAGTCATCTTCTTGGAATCGTTTAGACCCAACAAACAGGTTTTGTTGGCCTAGATTCAACGATTTCCTGCGACCCAGTGGTCAGTCCATTTATGATATAGGACGTAACATAAGTTATCTGATAAGCTTTCACACATGGCTGAACGTATTAGTATGATATGCTTAAAATTGACCCAGTTCTGGCGTTATCACTCTATAGGACTACAATAGCTGGCGAGATCAAGGAAATAAATCAAAATTGATCTAAATGCGCCTCACTTGTGATGTAATAATAATATAGATAATAAGGTCCTATTGATACGAATTGCATTTTATTTAGGTTGCTCTAAATGGACTAAAAATGGCGTCGATTTGAATGTTTATGTTTGTGATTACAAATTTTCTTATTACTTATGTAAGTTTTTCATATTTGGACGGAGTATTAATTTATAAATAAATAACTCATTATCCAAATTGAGGTTATGAAATTTATGTTTCAACAAAAAATGAACAACTCTTCTTTATTACCCACGACTACTCGAACTGATTGCTCTTGCTGAACACTAACTTTATATTACTTGTTCTGTATTCACTGCCAGCTTTTTTGTTTTATTTACAGTTATAGTAGTTCATGTACCACTTTCAGTTAGCATTTAACAAATGTAACATTGATACCATCCACTGTTTTTCATATACCCTGTACAGTACAAAATATTTTGTTTGTTAATTCATGTTTTAGTATATAAATTTTACCGACTACAGATCTGTTGCTGTTTACTGTACAATGAGGGATTTATAAACTTTTGCCCACGACCACTTTAATAAGTCAATATTTTACCACCTAACAAAAGGTACTGCAAGCGCCAAACGTGATGGCGAGCCCGCCCCCATGCGCACAAACTCGTTTTCAATGTTACCTTCCACTACAACTCTTGCAAGACATATAAACGCTCTGTACAGAGGCGTATCATTAGTTGTCCTCCAATTCTGTTGGCGTTTGGTATTGTCTGAATAATTTTGTGTTGTTTCTGAAAAAATGTCATCTCCTAACAACAAACCAGTTGTCAAGAGTCAGGCATGCGAAATAATTTTTAAAGTGTTCAATTATTGTCAAAGTGTCAAATGTGAGTCGATCAAATGTGAAAAATAAAAAATCTCTCGCTACAGGTAACATTAAATAAATTTCAATAATAACTATTTCAACACAAATCTTTATTTTGTATTACGTATTTCGATAAGAGCCATTGAAAGAGTGGTTAAAGAAGGGGAACAATTAATTTCTGCAAATAACGTGCAAGTAAAATTTTCCACCCCAAGAAAGAAGCGGCCTAGAAGAGCACCAATAACTGATATTCCCGAGTATGAGTGTTCCAATATTAGACGGATTATTTACGACTTTCATAATACGAAAGGGTGTCGTATTACGGTGAAAATATACAACACAAAATTAATGACGTTTTGGGAATTGTGGCTTCTCTTCGTAGAATTTTTAAGAAAATAGGTTTCAAATGGAAAAGGACTGAAAATAATAGAAAAATTTTAATAGAGAAAATGGACACCAGAGCATTGAGGATCAAGTATTTACAAAAAATCAAATATTTTCGTAGCCAACAGCGACCAATTGTGTTTCTTGATGAAACTTACCTTCATAGTGGACATCCATCTTCCAAGATCTGGACGGATGAATCGACCAAAGGGTTATTTAAAAATATTTCGAAGGGACCAAGACTCATAATTGTCCATGCAGGAGGTGATATGGGCTTTATACCTATTTGTCGGCTTATATTTAAATCAGGCACAAAATCAGGGGATTATTATTCAGAAATGAACTCTGAAAATTATGGTAAATGGTTACAAGAAAAGTTGATCCCAAATTTACCTGTGAATTCGATAGTCGTGACCGATAATGCTCCATACCATAATATTCAAATTAATCCAGCCCCCAACACAAATTCTAGGAAGGCTGACATGGTCAAGTGGCTGCACGAGAATAATATTTTGTTCAGCCCTGACAAGCTCAAACCCGAATTATACGAGATGATCAAGAGAAATAAAAAGGATCATATTAGATACAAATTTGATGAGGTTATGCTTGAACACGGACATAACGTTTTGCAACTTCCACCCTACCATCCGGATTTGGATCCCATTGAACTCATTTGAGCTACTGTCAAAAACAATGTGTCCCATAAGAATGTAACTTTCAAGCTGGAAGATGTGAGAAAATTGGCGGAGCACGAGTTTGATCAAATCACCTCCGAGGAATGGCAAAAGTGTTGCCGACATGTAGTAGATATAGAGCGGAAATATTGGGAAAATGAAACATTCACAGATGTTCAAACAGAGGTAAATCCAGTGATTATAAATTTAAATGACGATAGCAGCACAAGCAGCAGTGAAGATGAAGAAAATTTGTATTCAGATAGTGATATCATTAAATAACATTTTAATGAACTGTACTACTACCTATAATGCTGAATAAAATATGAATAGAAACTACAAAGAAATCATAATTATAGGTACGACACTGACCGGCAAGGGGCTTATCGTAATCCAATAGTAATTTAGTTGGGAGAGTCTATACCTGCCCGATCGCTCGCCATCACGTTTGGCGCTTGCTGTATATGTAGCCATATATCTACTACAGTGAATTATGGTTCATAATTCACACTTTTGTATTTAAATAGATGTTGCTATGATAACACAACATTCCGGCTTAGGTGACTAGAGCTGGGGGTACAATATGAAATAAACTATTAAATCTGCGTATTTTTGATTAGAAATTTGTTTCTGAAATATGTATATCGTATCGGTTAAATATCGAAATTTTTTCAAGTATTGATACTTTTCTCAACGATATTTTCTAATATCGATAGTTTTAAAACATTATTTGACGTAGTTCAGAAATTTATTAATTTTGACGTTAGAATTGTCAATAATACCAAATACCAAATTATTACTTCCCGTTCTACACTCGCATTATTTACTTAACTTTTATTTACTGAAGAAATCAAGGGTCGTGGACAAAGTATAGTATTCAACTCGCAATTTATGGCCATTATTCTCTCGGGTGACTTGCGCCTACGGCTCGGGACGCAAACGTCACCCTGCGTGAATAATGGCTATCATAAATTGCTCGGTCAATAATATACTATTATTATAATATACTATTATTACTAAGTCCTTAAGGCCAGATACCGAGTCAACGAGATATTGTGGAACGTTCTTCACCTCCTAGTGAATATTCATAACCATCATTAAACATTCTTATTAGTAAGCAATGTCCATTCTTGGTAGTTTATCTAAGCTACTCTGTATAATTCAAACATTTGTTATTCACTTGGTATTGCGAAGAAAAAAATAAGACAAGATTGATGTAGTTCGGGTACAACGTATAAGAAGCAGGTAACCTACTTCTGAGAATAAACGATTATCAGACCTTCCAAATAAATCTCTAAAAGTAGCTTTCTTAGATTTAAACACATGTTGTGGGAAAATAACATTTGCTGGAAAAACAGCATTGAATTAAAGAAGTTTCCTTCCGGAGACAATTATTGAACGAGCAGCAAATAGGAGATTTACGTCTTCCAGGAAAAACAAGAATAATTTCACAAAAAAAAACTGCGGGTAAACCTATATTACTTTGCATATATTTTAGTGGATGCTGTGTCGGTACTAAGGAAAACGCACAATCTGAGTTTCCTCACTAGTCAAAAAACGTATAGGTATACTTTACTGAGGAAAAAGTTTATTCAGCATTATTTTAAGAATGTAGTTGTAGTAAGTAAAAACTTTAATACGTATTAGAACAAGTGGCTTTAATTAACGTTATCAAGGTCTGTCAACTGACAGAACATAAGATGAAAGCGGTTAGTATTCCGAAGTCAATACTGCTATTTCTAAGCGACTTTTTGGGGATGTCTCGGTCTCCTATAACACAAAATACAGGATGTAATCTTCAAACTTATACAGGTCCTACTTATTCAAGTAAAAATCCTGTTTGTCCAGAAGCATTATTTCAGGTATTCAAGTATTCAAATACAATTTCATACCTAACTCTGCGTAACTAAGAAAACTTTCTTTTTAATAGGTATCAAAAAAAGTAATATTCCTTATAGGGCTATTTTCACAGCAATGAGGTTAGATTGCCTTTTGCAGGTGTCTTAATTTATCATAGAAATGTCGAATTAAACTCGGCTTACGAAATGTTTATTTAAGGAAAAAGTCTTCAGAAAAAAAATGTTGGGGTAATTCTACAAGTTTGGTTATGGTTATCGAGAATTTCTCTTTAAACCAGTCTTCTTGACCTGTTTTTCTCGGTGCTCCAAGCAACTGTCAGTTAAACAAGAAATTTCATAGAGTGATCCCTATGTGTACCTGAATATGTTGCTTTTGAATCACATAACTCCTCTGTTGATTGTTTTTTCCGTTGTTTGAAATTTTAATTACTAATTAATTCAATTCTGACTGCGCCATGTGCTATTTGTAAAGCTTTTATTATTCAAATAAAATATATATTACTATAACATCTTTCTACAAAGTCTGTCTGACAACCAACTGACTTACGCCACATGCCAAAACACACAAACTTCAACTCCAGCCGATCGGGTGACCTAGTCCAATATGCCCGACCTGTCAAAGTCAGGTGTTCTGGAATGGTCTATTGTATCTTACCTTAAACAGCATGCTACAAATCAAATTGACTTGTCACAATCTGAACAAAGTTATTTCGAAATGAATAAAATTTGGTACTTAAGTATAGTTTGTCTCAAAGTATATCGTCTTAGCTTTTGCCGGAAATCATCTAAATACGACCATTCACGACCATAAAAGAATTTTACCTGAAATGAAACCCAAGAACAGTCGACTGACAAGGCAAGGGTGGGCCATCAGGTTTGTATCGGGTGTATGATGGCTGCCTTCATTTGGCAGTATTAAATATTCCGTTGTAGCGTGCGTTTTCAAAGAGCTTTCTGTACGAGTATTATAAGTTATCATCCATTTTTTTCGCAATGTTGCGTCGAAAACACTTGTCATTAGATGCAAAGCAAATTGTTAAAAATGTGTATGATTGTTTTGTAAGTAGAGGATTCATTAAACAAGGAGCTTTAAAAGAAACCAGCTTATTTACAAAGACACCAATATCCTCTATAAAGGATATTATTAACAGAAAAATTAAGTGGCAGAAAAAAACGTAGTGATTTTCAATATCATCGTCTGGACCATGGAGACTATATAAGGAGATCGAACTCCATGTAATTCAATTTTTGGTAATGGTAGAGGGCGCCAGTCTCAAATGTGTACCAGAAACATCTGACTGCAGAACAATAACAGCCAATCATGAGTCTTGTATACACTTTCAGTTCATGGTTTTTTATTGGTTGCTAGCTCATTTGACAGTATGATAGGTAAGTGAGGTTAGGGAACAGAAATACACATAATACACAACAGAAGTGAAAAATTTTATTACTAAGAAATCGGTTTTCGTCCTCGTCTTGGAAAATATCTTAAATTGTGATCGTTTTGCAGTAAAATATGATATATCTTGCCAAAAACATTTCACCTTTTTTCTTCCAGTTCTCTTGAATTTTACTTGTATATACCAGAATGGTACCATCAGCAAAAGTAAAGTATTTTGTGTGCCATTGTGCTTTTTCTAGACTTCTCATGAGTAATGTATATAATTTGAATCCTAACATAATAAATATTCTTTCCTACTTTATTTATCTTTGAATATTTTCAATCACCTTGGGTAACTGAAAACACTCTGGCTTTCTTAAATTCAATTCACGTCTTATCGTTTTAAATTAGATGCACTATCAAGTATCAACCACTATTGCAATAATTTTTAACAACGCACACACCCTGTCTCTTTTTAATTTTTAACAATAATTTTAATCTTTCTAGCTCCTACTTTTAGTTTTTATTATTGTCATAAGTAATGTTTACAATTTGATTACTGTCATTTATAAAAACTAAGGTTACTTATTTGGATCGTGCACATGTTGCAATGCGCAGCGTAGCGGTGAAAAAACAAACTGCTTAGATAGTCGATTTTGAGGTCGGGTTTTGTCAATTTTTCCGTATGAGTTAGTTCTCCTTATATAGTCTCCATGGTCTGGACAATGGCCAACAGGATATAATAAGTAGAAAAATATATTTCCTCTATGAAAGCCAGATGGTTCCTACTTTGAATAATCTATAAAGGAAACTAGAAGAAGATGACACCAATATAAATATTAGCCGGGCCACCCTCCATAGAGTTATTGGTATAATGAGATTCACATCGTAAAATTGTTAAAAAACAAGTGGTAATGGAATCGCAAAGATTGCGCACTAGATGTTTGTGAATTTGATCCTGATAACTTTAAATAGTCCGCCACTGGCGACCCATTAATTTTATGATTGCCTTCAAAAGCCAAAACAATATACTTTGAGACAAACTATAACTCATCTGATGGTGAAATGAGAAGACGGCCTAAAATATATAGAGCACGTCATCCATATTTTGAAGAGTATTTTAAAGCAAATAGGACATCGCTTGACTTGTACAAACAGCTGTGTATATTGAAAGTAACTTGCGCATTAATAAAAAAGTGATAAACATTGTGGGGGTGGAGTCATACAGCCAATTGAGATATTTATTGTTAACCCTAAGATTTCATGCATTCAATAATGCATTTTTCTTGTTCCACTAATTCTAGCAACCGAAGCTATCACCAGTGATAAAAACTAAGTCTTTTTTATCATCACTACTGGTTTACACGACATTTCACATTTAAATGCCTTCAAATCTCCAAATTTAACTAGTTAATGTCACTATAACATTTAACGGGGCATCTATTAATCACATGAGGTGAGATGAAGTATGATTTCTCTCGACTTCTCCCCCTCCCCTTATTTTACGTGAGATTTTTCAAAATTTGTGTTTGGGGTGTAAAAGCGTTGGATTTTAATATTTCAAAATTATAACTGACAATATAAAATGATTTTCTATGAATCTGTTATGTATAGAGTATAGAATAGTGTTCTATAACGTTTTTTAATAATAACGTATATGTATAATGTTTTGGTGAATAAATATGTTAAAGAGAAGTTTATTTTGTTATAACCCTCTTTTCAGACGAAGATTAAACTTTAACTTGGATTTGTTCCTATGGGATTAATTGTTGCAGCAATTGTTTCTATAAAAATAAAACATGGGCTGAAAGGTCCCAAGCCTGACAAATATATGGCGCTAGTTTTATTGCAATCGCCTGTTTTTCAGTTAGTACTAACCTTGGAAAGATAGCTGTCAAAATTTCAAGATATTCTATTTATTAGTTCGTAAGTTATTGTGCTAAGAGTGACAACAATTTCGTGTTTCAATTTTATACTGCTTCTTGATGGGAAAAAATACCGTTCAAGCAAAGCAATGGCTTGAAAATTGGTATGGGGACTCCGCTGCAACTGTAAAACGATGGTTTGCTGAGTTCAAACGTGGTCGTACAGACACCGATGATGTGGAACGCAGTGGACGTCCAAATGAGGCGGTAAAACCAGAAAGCATCAAAAAAATCCATAAAACCGTTTTGAAAGATCGAAAAGTGAAGTTGCGTGAGGTAGCTGACATTGTGAAGATATAAAAAAAAACGTGTTGGCTTTATATTGCATGAGCAATTGACTATGAGAAAGCTCTGTTCAAATTGGGTGCCGCGTTTGTTCATTGCTAACCAAAAACAAGAACGTGTTGATGCTTCTGAGTAGTGTTTGACCATGTTTAAACGTAACAAACCGGAACTTTTGCGTCGATATGTAACAATGGATGAAACATGGATCCATTACTTTACTCCGGAATCAAAACGATCGTCATCTGAGTGGACAGCAACTGGAGAACCTCGTCCAAAGCGCCCGAAAGCACTACAATCAGCTGGAAAGGTTATGGCCTCGGTATTTTGGGATGTACGTGCTTTCGACTATCTTGAAAAGGGAAATACCATCAACAGTGAATATTATATAGCGTTATTGGAGCGTTTGAAGGCCGAAATTACAAAGAAACGTCCACATATGTCAAAGAAAAAATTTTGTTCCATCAAGACAACGCACCGTGTCACAAATCAATCAAAACAATGGCACATGAGTTGAACTTCGAATTGCTTCCACATCCACCGTATTAGCCAGATTTGGCTTCTAGCGACTACTAGCTGTTCGCAGACCTAAAAAAATGCTTGCCAATAAGAAATTTCGCTCGAATGAAGAGGTTATCGCTGACAATGAGGCCTATTTTGAGGCAAAAGATACATCGTTCTACAAAAGTGGTATTGAAATGCTAGAGCGGCGCTGGAATGATCGCGTTGTTCTTGATGGTGAATAAAACTAATTTTGAACAAAAAAAAAACGTTTTCCGCCTACCTCTATCCAAAGTATACATTTCCTGGCCTCATTGTAGGGAGCAAAGTCGTACTTTTACTCCCTAGGGAGGTAAAGTAAAAGTGACGTCATGGTACGTCATCAATGAAATAACTTTTACGGCATTGACGACCTATACTATATAATATTATATAAGTATAAATTTTACCGTTTATTCATAGAACACCCTGTATTTTGCAAAATGGTAGAAATCAGTGAACTGTTATTTTAATTTAACGATTCTTACATTAACAATTTGACTTCAATTCATAGATACATCCGGTTTTCGAATTTAGGACCGAAATATTATATAGTATGCTATGGTCCATTGACAGTTAACAGTTTCAATGTGTGTTGCGCTATAATGTATCTATAAGTTATACTGTACCTACTTCATAGTTTTAGTTTGTTTGTTAGTTTCATAAATAAATAATTTAAAAATGTTACTTGAGGGAGGCGGAAAAATCATATGTATAACATGGGAGTAAAATGCCTTCTCCTCCCTTGAATGATAACTTCATCCTCGGGAGGAAAAGTAGCATTTTGCTCCCTTGTTATACAAATAGCTTTTCTTTGTAAGGCCCGGGACTTTTCAGCCCATGTGTTAAATCAAAGTTAAACTTTAACCCACCACTAAATAACTGGCCTTTAGCTGTTAGACACATTATAATCCTCCCGTGACCTTTTGCGGAACTCGACCTAGGATTAAAGACGCAGGTAGGTTTTTACGGAATCCGGCACAGCCCACATTCAACACATCCGGTGAAAATAAGCGCAAAAAAAAGAAATCCCCCAGTTTTGGGGAGCCACACAATATAAAACAAGACATAAGAAAATAGAGAGCACTTTAAATAAAGACAACTTTAAAAATATTTGAGATACCTACTAAACTCACTTTACTGCAGTTGCCTCCCTATCATAAAGTTGACCTTACTTACATAATATGAAACAGTCCATTATTTCAACAACTTGGAAATGAAAAAGAGCTTAGATACTGTTTATATTGTTGAAATATTGATTATTAACATTCAAATATTTGGTTTTATTCATCTATCGTGTTTATAACGCCTAGTGCATGGAGACTAGATATAAGGAGCACAAACTCTGTATATAAAAAGTGTCCGTCGAAATTAGGAAAATAGTGGTGGCGCTGGGAAGGCTAGAGATTAAAATCATATTTGACATGCTAAATTTTAGGTTATGTAAATGAAGGGGTTTGTTTATTTTCATTCGGTTACCTTTTATGCTTGGTTTTAGCAAATTTCAAGGAAAAAATAAGTATTTCCCGTAGCTGGTGCTATGTTTGGTTAAAGGTAAGTTTCTTCAATATCATTATATAGGCAATTGTGTTGCAAAATAGTAATGAAAACAATAAACCTAACCCGAGAGTCCTACATCAACCACTTATTGTTGCTCGAAAATAAGACAGGGGCTGGGGTGTGTAATTTTTTTATTTTTAACTTTACTTCTAGTTGGACAACTTTTTACGACACACGTTTTTCACATTGTAAATTTTTATAAAAACTTCTATAAAAATGAACACTATTTTCATTTTTTGTTAGGTTAACTTGTCCAGCAAACTTCACTCTGTAATTTTAATCGCTAGCTACTCTCGCGCCATCTACTATTTGTACCTTACCGCTGGACACTTTTTCGACATTTTTCCTATACAAGTTTGTGCTCCTTATATCTAGTCTCCATGGCCTAGTGTTATGAATATTATTTTTTGATAAAATCTACATTTGATTGAGAAACCTTATTTTGTGAATAAGTCTACACCTCTGTATCTATTGTTCTGTGAGCTTCATCTTTTCGTAGTATAGTGCTTTTTTGTAGAAGTCTCTCCAGGTGCATTCTATTGGTTTAATACCCTTTCGGGTTTTGGGCTACCACATATTTTATTTTTATCTATCGATAAGGCTATATACAAATCTGGGAAAATGGTGAACTAACAGTGAAGGCATCAGATCGCATTTTGATGGTGATCGATAGTCATAAAAATATTATGCCAGTTTTATCGTGCCTTCGTTTCGATGAATACTTAATAATCTCTTAGCGCTATCCTCAAGACGGAAATAACAAATTGGTTAATAACGTCAGGTTTAGAACTGTTAATCCAACGCAATACTACATTTTTAAAAACTTCCTATGATGGTAGAAAGTACCTAAATTTATCAGGAAGGTTTGCTACATTGTTTCATCACTGTTTTATGTCTTGTGTCTTTAGAAAGTATACAGTGTGGAACAGCCAAATGGAGTAAAAAATTCGATAACGAATAAATGAGGGTGTGTTGGGAGAAACATTTGGAAACGTCAATTTGTATTTTTAAATGCGCATTTTAAAAAAAAAATTATAAAGGGTGTGTCATGTGACAGTGGACAATACCAACTTTCTTATTTTAAACGCAACCCCCTGTATATTATTCATTTTTTTGATTATTCTGAAAATTCTAGACATAATTTATGTACAATGTCCTATACCTATCTTCAACTGATTCGGAAATATCAAGTGTTTTCAGATTTATTACAAAAATTAACATTAGAAAAAGAAAATTGTTTTATTACACTCAATACTTATTTCCCATTTAGCTCTTAATATGTAAGTAAGCAAAAACCATTCCTGCGTTCCTTTTTACTGATATGAAATAAAAAAATGCAAAAACAGTTTTGTTTATTTTCCTATAAAACTCATAGGCTTACCAACTTGTCGGCCGGCATGACAGTAGTGATCAGTGACAGTGCTAGAGTTCTTACAATAGCCTTTTTGGTGTGCGTCATTGATTGTTAATGTCCTTCTAACACATTACGGGGAAAGAAATGGAAAAAAAGGCACTGTGATTAATCCTAATCAAAATATCACAATAATGAACTGTTTAAACGTATTACAAACGTTAACCCTAATCTTTGACAGAAAAATTTGATTGGTTGATGTTTAGTTTACGTGCAAGCGCGACCTATCAATAGGGCGAATTTATATCGTTCAAAATACGACGTAGACGTACCCTTCGTAGGTTTCGTCTTTTTCTAATGTCCCACTGACAGTTCTCGTCAGGTCTGTACTTTGTTGTTTATGATTATTTATGGAAAGTGAATATTAATCTTATTGTTAGCATTTTATTTATTTAAATAATACAAAAATATGCCTAGATACACAGAAAAAGAGCAGCATCTTATTTTGAAAGGTATCAAATATTTTCAATTAGAAAAAGAAGCTGGTAAACCAATGATACCTTTAACTTCAGTACACTAGGTAAGTATTTTTTATATAACAATAAGTGAAATTAATATAAATCAAGTTAATCCTATTTCATTAGGATAGTGAGAAAGAGTGAATGAGAAATTAAAAAAAATTATTATTCACTTTTTAGTGCATTTCCTAATAAAAGTGTTTAATTAAAAAAGTGTTTTTGTATTTTTTATTCATTAATATTGTTTGTTTACTTATTTATTTTAGGTGAACATGTAACTCTACATACACCGAATAAAAAACTCATTGATTTGGATGGAATCGACATGTCTGTTGGTTCAATGGATAATGTTTTAAGGGAACTAAAATTCAGATGGCTAAATTGCAGTATTTCCAATAGAAACTATCTTATGGAACAACCACATGTAGCTCAAAAAAGATTACCTGGATTTTTAGTAAAGGTAGTTTTTGCAAAAGTTGGCAAGATGGTAGCACTAAGGCAGTAAGGAAGACAAGTGGTGAAGGTATACGGTACATTATTTTACAAACAGGTTCTGAGAATGGTTTTGTCAAAAATTGTAGTTTGATTTTCAAAAGTGGGAGTAAATCTGGAGGCTATCATGATTCGATGAATTCGAATAACTTAGAAAAATGGTTTGAACAACAGCTCCTGCCGAATTTAAAAGAACCTTCTTTAACAATAATGGACAATGCATCTTATCATTCAAGTTTAGTTGAAAAAATCCCTAATTCATCTTGGACTAAGCAATCTTTAATTAGTTGGTTACAAGAAAGGTGTATACCTTTTCCAGCATCTAGCATGAAAGATGAAATTATGATAATTGTGAAGAAACATAAAATACCGGATAAAGAATACAAGTATGTAATTTATTGTAGGAGGTGAGGATCAACAGTGTTAATGTAAGCGTGCTGTTTTATAGATTAGATAGACTTAATCACTCATAATGTTCCACTTCTTCAGTTATGGCTCAACTAATTTTGAGTATCAAAAAGTCAGAAATCTAGTTACAATGTCAACTATTCGGGGCTGGGGAAAACCAGAAAACCCGAACAAAAATCAAAATTCAGTTGGAACAAAAATTTACTATTATTTTAATTATATTATAGGTTACACCAGAAACATGGAAAAAATATGTTAGGCGTACCCAAAACATTATAGAGGAATATTGGGAAACAGCAAAAATTATTGACGCTAGTGATACTTGGCCTGTAATTATTGACTTTTTTATTAGTTGGTTGGTTTCTTGACTATTTACTATGTTTATGTTTGTTTTCTACTGAGTGTGTAACTGAAGATAGAATACTCTAGTTAGTGTTTGGAAAGAAGCTATTCAATGGCAGAGCAAGTGGTCGTAGCTTCAAAAAGCTATAGAATAATATCTATTTTGTTAAATTTTCAATATATCCGAGGTGCCTTAGACAACCAAGAAACTGTAGTATGTGCATTTTTGGACATAGAAGGAGCTTTTAACAACACTCCTGAGACTCTCCTCAGAAACTCAGTAGAAGTAAGGGGGCCCAATAGATCTTTTAGGTCTCAGTGAATGTCAAAATACATAGGTACATACATAAATTTTCAATACACCACCTGTACATATTTTAATGAAGACAGTGGCCACATTTAAACAAATAAAACAATGAAATTCACTAACAATAAGAATTTTAAGTGAAGAATACCTTTTTCCATAAAACTTTAGAATAAAATAGGGTTCCATATGGTGCAGACTTAATTAAACAGGCTGTATAATTCTTTTGCAGGACTATATTTACTAATGTAAAGTTATTTTAATATGTAAATTGAATATACAATTTGTTTTGTTTTGCAGTGTTTTCATATCCCAAGTATTATTAATTTCATATCATTTTCGAATATGGCTGAATACGATCCTGATCATTTTATTTATCAAATTTAAGTTTAGCTATATGTCAATATAGCAAATATAATAAACGACATGCCTAAAACCCGGATATACGTCACAAACGATGACGCACACCAAGAAGGCTATTGTATGAACTCTATATTGTCGTTTGAATTTCGTTAACTGTACGTATCAATATCAGAGAAATGGTTCATTGCACATAAATGCACAAAATAACCATTATACAAATGATTGGCTATGGAGATAACACACGGACACGAATGGAAGTTTCTCGCTTATTTCACGAAAAATTCCCAAATTTGCCGCCTGTATCCCAAGGAACAATTAGCAAAATGGAAAAGCAGTTTCGCGAGCATGGTCATGCAAGACATAAAAAAAGTAGCTGCCAATGCAGTAAGTGATGATACAAAATTGGATATTACGCTTGAGTTTCAAGAAGACCCACATAATTCTGGTAGAAAAGCAGCCTCACTGTTCAACGTTAGCCACACATAAATTTTTCGAACATTAAGGGAAAGTAAAATGCATCACTATAAAATGATGCCAACTCAGAAGCTCATGGAATACGATTTCGATGTATGTATGTATGTATGTATTTTGGGGTAACATTCACTGAGACCTAAAAGATCTATTGTGCCCCCTTACTTCTACTTAGTTTCTGAGGAGAGTCTCAGATACTAGTAGCTCCTTTAGTCCTATTTCCCGGAGGAATTTTAGGATATCCGCAGGCCTCAACTTAGGTAGCTGTCCCTCTTCTATCCAGTAGTCTCCCAGGTACTGTGCCCTAGGATTCTGAAATACTGTGCAGTTCGCAAGTATGTGGATGGAGGTTTCTTCTTCCATTCCACAAAATCTACAATCTTCATCCTCCACTATTTTGAGCTTTTTAAGGTGTCCATTCAGGCGACAATGTCCCGTTAGGATTCCTGTTAAAACTCTTAGTGCAGTTTTGCTTTGACTTATGCATTCATTTGATCTCAACAGGTTGTAGTCACCCAGAAGAATCTTTGATTGCCTAAGCCCTACTAGATCTTTCCAATTGTCAGATCTTCTCTTTTCTTCGGCTTTACCTATTTCTTCCAATATTACATTGGAGCTGATTCCGCAAAAAGGTTCCGGCCCCCAAAAGGGTATTTCACTCCCCCTCTTTGCTATACGATTTCGATAGAAGAACGTATTTTTGTGAACAAGTGATGGCAATGTTAGATAACAATGTGATCCAATTAGAGGATGTTTTGTTTTCTGATGAGAGCACATTTACACTTCACGGTCATGTTAATCGTCAAAATTGGGCAGGAATTGTTGGAAATCATATTGTAGGTCCCTTTTTCATTGATGGCAACTTTAATGGAGATAAATATCTAGAACCACTCCAAAATATTGTCGTGCCAACTTTGAAAAACTTATATCCTGATCCAGCAGACCCACAAGTTCCTGCCAATACACTATGGTTTCAGCAAGATGGAGCCCCGACCCATTACCAAATCAATGTACGGCAGTACCTGAATCAAATTTTTCAAGGTCGGTGGATAGGGAGGCGTGGATCGATAGAATGGCCAGCATAATCTCCTGATCTGATGCCATCAGACTTCTTTTTGTGGGATATGTCAAAACTATTGTATACAAAACTAAACCCCTTCAACTTAGATGACTTAAAAAGACGAATCATGCTTGCCATTAGATCAGTCTCGCCTGAGATGTTGAGTAACGCTAGAAAACATTTCTATACCAGGTTAGCATCTTGCCAAGACGTTCTCGGCAAGCATTTTGAACATTTCCTACATTGACATCAACGTTTTTTTGTGTTACATTATCAAGAAATAATCAGTATTACTTATTAAGTTTTTAGTGTAATGTAGCGAAATTGTGAAATAAAATGATTTTCTTTTTTCAATGTTAATTTTGATAATAAATCTGAAAACACTTATTATTTCCGGAACAGTTGAAGATAGACATTGTACATAAATTATGTCTATTTTCTGAAGAATCGAAAAAATCAATAAAATACAGGGGGGTGCATTTAAAATAAGAAAGTTGGTAATGGCCACTGTCACATGACACGCCCTATATAATTTTTTTTTGAAAAAAATGCACATTTTAAAATACTAATCGTCGGTCTCAAAAAAATCATGTTATTAAATAAATACCGAAAACTTTAAATGCATTTTCATGTTATTTTAACAATATAATAATAGCTTTTTGAATATTTGAAAACAGTTTTAGTGCAATGAACTATCCAAATATTGTCACTCCGGCATTGATATGAGTTCTTTCTACGGCTTTACTTTACTTCAAATAACTAAAATGAATTGACCAAGTTATTAGCGATAGCTAAATTTATTGTCCGGAATAATTATTACAAAATAAAAAAAAATAATTATGAATACACCACAGGGGACATAGAAGATAGTTATGACAGATTTTTGTGTACAAGTTGATTGTCTTTAAGGTGTGCATACAAGTTCCCAACATTACATTGCTCTGCTACGATCGACCTTAAATTGGTTTTGAGAGATCTCTCGTGTTGGAATAACGGACTTTTCACAAGAAAATGTTCAACCGATATTTGGGTTCGACACGGCTCGCACACAAGTTGATTTGTTTTTGTTATGAGGTGTGAGTGGGTAACGAATGCATGCCCGATTCTTAACCTAGATAAAATCACTTGGTGTCTACGATTCGTTGGGGTATTTTCCCAGTTCACGAATATTTTTACTTGGGAGAGTTTTGATGTCAAAGGTAAAGTAAGTTTCACAGTATTTCGTTGACTCGGCATCTGGCCTTAAGGGTGTAGTAATGAAAGTTTATAAATGCCTCATTGTACAGTAAATAGTAACAGATCCGTAATTTTCAAATAAATCTTCGGAGGGTTTTGCTGTTGTATCTTGCTGATAATCTAAGCTTGAATTTTTAATATTCTTTGCTAACAGCTATAAAGTGACTGGACCCGACCTGTTTCTGATTCAGTAGGTATTATTGTTATTCTTTACCTTTATTTGATAGAGCCTTTGTTTTTCATTTTCCCGATGAATTCATCAAACCTTTCGATGGATTATCATGGATGACATAGTCGAGGTAAATAATAATTGAACGATTTTCACATCTATTTTTTGAATATCTTGTAAGTGATCATGATGCTCATTCGTGAACGATAAGACTCCGTTATCGCTTGTCTCTTATTGATGGTACAATATTTAAATCCCTTTATAAATGGGTCCCCACAAACTTGTTCGGCTACAAACAATTTCCTTGTCGTCTTTAATTAACTGCTTGTTCATGTACACATTGTTTTCTATTAAATAAAAAACTTTTAAATAAATCTAATGCCCTACCCCAAATTCCAAAGCCTCCAATAACTGCTGATGATCGACCGTATCAAAAGCCTTTGCAAGATCAAGGAATACCACTAACGCTGGTTCACTCTTATCTACAGCTGTGTCTTTGGTCAAATCGGCTACCGCATCCTCTGTTAATTTATTCTTTTGAAATTCAAATTGTTCAGGTGAAATAATATTATTGTTAAAAAAAGGAATTTCATTCTACTTTTTTCAAAATTTTTCGCGAATATTGAAGTTAACGATACTGGCGGTTGACGGTTGATACCTATCATTTTCTTATGAAAATCTATGTTTTTTTCTTTAATAAGTTTATTGAGATTATTTCTATAGTTAATAAATACTTGTTTGGAATTTTCATCCGTTTTCTCTTGATAGTTTTTATATAGGTAGTTTATCTCTACGTAAACTAGATTTAACAAGGCCTTGAGTTATCCATTCTTTTTTTTTGGTATTGCTTTTATTTATTTTAACGTTATCAGTACAACCAGAAATACAATCTGTTAAAGTTTTATGTTGGCGACTGGACTTAGTATCCGCAGCCAAGGGAAACCAAATCACACACACACACACACAATCTGTAAAAGTATTTAGAAAATAATGCTAAGCATTTAGTGTTTGATTTATTATATTATACAATACATTTGTTTGTTTGTTTGTAACCGACTCCTTTGAATTCGATTTTGACCAACTTCAGATTAATTCGAAATTTTGCACACTCGTCAAGGACCGATGACAATACAATATAGTAATAAAATATAGGGTGTTATTAAAGCTTGACCTTATTGTATGAAAAAATTCATGAGGTATAAATCGTTTTTGCTTGTAACGTTCTACTAGAGCATATGCACCAACTGACGCCCTGGCTTGGTTGGTTAAAGCACCTGTCTAGTAAACAGGTGATCGCGACTTCGAATCTTCGCGGCCTCATGTTTTTGTTTGTTATATGCTGAGCGATGTTATGAATATGAATCACAAAAGTGAAATCAATCAGCTAAATAAATTATATTAGCTTCACATGTATGTATGTATGATTATTTGTAACCGATTTCTTTGGACTCGATTTTGACCCACTTACAGATTTAATTCAAACTTTGTACACTTGTCAAGAACTGATGACAATACAATATAGTAATAAAATATAAGGTGTTCCATTCCTAACGCAACCTAAACTCGATTTTTACCATTTTTGACGCTCAGATTAGTTCAAAATTTTGAATACTCGTCAAGGACCGATGACAATACAATATAGTAGTAGAATATAGGGTGTTCCATTTGAAAAAATAACATAACTTGGATCTAGCATCGAGTTTAAAAAAAACTAAAAAAACACACCTTATAGTAAATCGAACTAAAAAGTGAAAAATCAATAATTTAAAAATAAAATTATTAACGAGAAATTTAATGTAATTATGGTAATAGCGTGGGATGCTTTGTACTTCATTTATACACTAACTCTACATTTCGGAATAGAACTAGTAAGAAATTATAACAATTGATATCGAGCACCTCATGCTATTACCATAATGACAATAATTTTCTCGTCATTTTATTCTTAAAATAAGAATTATTTTTTACTTTTTAGTTCAATTACCTATAAAGAGTGTTTTTTAGTTTTTTTTAAACTAGAATTTATCCAGTTCATTTTTTAGATGTATGATCTAACACAATATATCAATACATATTAATAATATTGTTACAGGTATGAACAAGAAAGCAAAGTGCAGTTTGTGGTAGACGCAGTGTATGCATTTGCGCTAGCTCTTCACAATCTGTATGAGGATTTGTGCAAAGACTACAATCAAACAGGCTTATGTCCAGCAATGACACAGTACGATGGCGGGGATTTCTACAACAAATATCTACTGAACGTTTCGTTTACTGGTAAGATTTTTTGATTGTTCGCAAAAGTGTCAAACTTCTATTATACAGGGTGAGTCATGAATACATAACTTTCGAACGGTAAGTTCGATCTGCCTCATATTTTGGTAAAACCTTGTACTACTACCACCCAATCAAATGATTTATTGATACTAGAAAAACTTAAACAAGTTAGTCCGTTTCGCTTATAGGAAAACTCTCACCATGTATATGATAACTCTTATCAAGGTTTTATAAAGTTTACAAAGAGATAACAATATCGATGTATTTATTTCATGCGGTAACAATGTAAAATACCAATAATTTTTATATCAAAAGCAGTCTACAGATTTTTTTATTGCAGATTGTAATTTGTCAATAATATTACCAATCTCGATTTTCTTCCATTAAATACACCGTTACCCTGTGTTAAAAGTCAAATGCAAAATGAGTAAATTATTACGTAACCTGTTCATCTTAAAATTAATTTTTGTCAACTTGATTGTTTCTGAACAAGTTGACAATTAATTTCTAACTACAATAGGATATTATTTTAGCCCTTGTAACTTGGAAATAAAACATTATTGCTTGGAATAAACATAATAAAGTAATTATAACAAACTGAAGATCCATTCCATTAATAAATTGAATTGAAAAAATAAAATAAGTACCTATTCTAAACATAAAATATAAACTCCTTGAAAAAATTAAATTGAAATGCCTTTCTACAGGTACACATAATTTTAATGAATTAAGTGCTCAAATAAACCACCTTACTGTGCCAGACAACACCCAAATCTGTAAAAAAGATTTGATCTCATATCTCAAGATTGTTTGGCACAATGGTTGCACATACGTGCTGTATTTTCACCCTGAATTCATTTTAATTATTAGCTTTTTCAAATTAATGTTTGTAAGTGCTACTTTTTGAAAATCCTCAAAGAAAAATCATTTGGAGCTAGTTCAGGTGATCTTGGAGGCCATTTAATTGTACCATTAGTACTAATAGGAATGTAAACCTTAAAAATTCCATTACTATCCCTGAATTATGTACTGGACAACCATCTCGCCGAAACCAAATTCTGTTGAGAACAACATCGGGTATAAGGAGAATTGCAGGAATTAGATGATTTTGTAATAAGTCTAAATATTTGGCGGAATTTAAGTTTCCCTCACTAAAAAAAGGACCTGTGGTCACTTAAACGGTGAAGGTGACTTGCGCCAATTTACCTGAGCGGTCCTAATCCGTGGAGTGATATGCGCTATCGAAAAGTGACCATGGGAATTAACAGCTATTTTCTTGAATTTACTGCTTAAATTTTATTTCTACTGCAATAATTATGTGGATATATAAAAGAACACAATTTTTCCAAAAAGTTTTATTTCTAACATCATATACACGTAGGTAAAAATGTATACGATCAGGGCCGAGCCGTGCCGGGGGTTCAAGGGGTGCATGGCACCCGGGCGGCATAACACGGGGCGGCAAAAGGCAAAATGTTCCTAAAAAAAAATAACAGAACCCATCATGCAAAGAGCAAAGTGCCTTTCTTTCATAGCGGTATTTCTCCGAAATATTGTTTTGTTATTATTATAACAATACCAAAATAGTGCGTTGAGCGTTCGAATCGGGCGGCGTAAAAAAGATAATAAATGGGTAATAATGAAGAATAAGCCGCTTGCCGCAAAAACGACAGAATATATTAATAGATTACTTGAATAAAGGGATTGCGGCTCGCGGCTTTTCCTTTTGCTTTTGACTCTTAGAATCTTTACCGACTTTGAGAATGTGTGATTTTTTTATTTTTCTAATGCCGACAATGCGGTGTTTTCGTGTTTATCTAAGTTTGCGTTTGCGTAGCCTTTTTTTAACTTTTTTAATTTAACTTGATTAGTTGAAAACCAAAGAGCAAAGAGTAAAGATTGCGATATTACGAATTAGGGAACGAGATCAGTGTCTATTCGATTTATTTTTATTTAGTGATTGTGAACGGGCTGAGCGGTAGGTTTTAATTATTTTATATTAGTTCAATTCTTATGCATTTTTCCCAATCTAAAATGTAAACAGTAGGTGCGTCATACATATACCTCAAAATCGGCATTGAATTATCCAATTACTCCTATCTCAAATAAGATCTAGACACATGTGCTAGATACTTTTTCATTGTCTCATTTATTTCTTAATGTATTTACAAAATTCTCTTTATCGGCACATTATGAAAAATCTATGTTTTATAAGTATTTCGAAAACTCCATTATGTTATTTTGGCGCAAGTCATATGCAGCCTACCTAAAATACCCGTCCAAACATTCAGCTTCTGCGGATACTGTGTTCCGATTGGAATACTTAGATGTTTATTTTCCCGAGACCAATATCTTGCGACGGACGGATGGTGTTTTTTATGCAATGAAAAAGTGGAAAAGGTGGAATACTTTTTAAAAAGTTCTCGTCAGCATTTTGACGTTCCGATATTTCTTCAAAGAAATCCATTCTGAAATTCTCCTAGGGAAAAATATCCTCAGTTGTCTGAACCTTGTAACAATAGCACCTGTTACTTTTTAAAATATTCTGTACCACAATAACTTTGGGACACCACGTGGTCGCAGGTGTGGCGTTACTGACTTGCATATGAAAATGTAATTTTCATACTAAATTTATTGTTAGAAATTTATTTCAAATATATGGTTCTGGATACCTGTAGAAAATTACATAATGGTATCACTCGCTTTATGCAGGTAGGCAACGGGATCAAAGCTGGCGTTTTTTGAATTCATTAAATAATTAGCAAGGAAAAAAACAATTTACCGAATCTAAAGTTAATATATTCCAATCCTAAACACTTTCACAAATGTATCTTACATGTCAACTTAAACTTATCATAAATATAATCTTATTATTAATCTGAGTCATCAGCTGGTTGTAATGGTTGTACTGCTGTCACTCTCAAGATCTGAGAAACTTTTATCAGAAGAGACAGTATTAACGTTAAAACATAAATGATCCAACGTATTATCGAGGAAGTGTTCTCGTTCTATTTGTGAGTTTTCAATTCTTTGACGTGTCGACAAATATTCGTCCATTCAGTAAGTGGCAACTCGTCGAATCTTTTTCGGGATAATGCTTCAACCGATGTTTATTTTCCTGAAATATTGCGTAGAGTTCTGGCTTCGATATTTTTTCTTCAAAACCAATATTCTTATCAATTGTCTACAAGGACAATTAAATATTTTTTTTCGAAAAATAGGCCACAAGAGGATGACACTTAACATTGTATAGAAATAGAAGTAAGATTGCTATAAAGAACGAAATAATATATTATATCACGTGCATAGTTTTTAAGAGGAATTTGAACATCTTCTTTTTGCATAAATGCAGCAACCCGATCTATAATTTCCTTTGTTTGACTATGCATAGCTTTTCCTTGTTTTACTCTCTTAGGAGACATGACACAAAAAGTTCCAAGACATGAAAAATTCACTATTCGCAACAACAAAATCGCACAAGAAGACCGAAAGCTAAGTACTGTCTGGTCTGCTGTCAACACTGAAATGAAAACGAAGAAGGTACATAAAATAAAGCGCCCGTTGCTCCGCCGATGGCACAAAGCCGCAGTCAGTCAGAGATCGGCATCGTATTCGAGGCTGCCCTACGTTGAATCACGTGGTGTCCCAAAGTTATTGTGGTCGGACTCTCTTAACCATGTTGACCTCTTGAGAAATTTGGCTTGAAGAATATGGTTGTCCTGTTTCAACAGCTAAAAAACATTTAGTTATTTATTTTGTCGTTTATTGGAAGATCAATTGGATCCTCAGATGCTTGGCAATTTCGACATTAGAAAGACATTTATTTTTCTCGAAATTATTGTTAAAAATTGTTGTCTGTGAAGGAATTGGGCGATTTTCAAATGTCCCAATAAACAAATTAACTATGACAACAGCCGAATGACCTCCAAAATACCATTTTATAATTTTCACTTTTTCGCAGATTGAATATGTAAATGGAGACATTGTGAAATTAATGTTTTATTCTCAAATACAATGGCAGGCGCTACCACCATGATCAACGTTTGTAGCGGAAAGACAAAGGAATTAAAGTTTAAATGTGAATTATCTTCGTAAAGTACACTGTTGCCGGTTGAAAGTATTTAGTTTTACCTAATAGTGCAAAAAAATATGATTTCAGAGAGTAATCAATTATCAATGTAACAAGGAGAAATAAATGATTATTACAATAATATTTCACTAAATGAATCCATCGGAAAGTTATTCAATTTACATCCTTCACTTGAAAGTAAACGGAGATCGATATAAATGCCCTTGGTAGCATAATAAAATCTATAACAGATAACTTGGAAGAAAGCTCGACATACTCTGTTACTGGAACTGAATAGCTTCTGCTGCGTATAAATAAAAGACCTTAAAATCGAAACAATCGAAAGTGTTGATCGCCAGTTCAAAAACTGTAACGAACTTATATTACAGATTGAAAAACAGAGTGTAATCCACCCTGGGTATATTCATAGGTATTGAGGGGGCGTTTGATAAAACTACCTTTCCAACAATTACCCAGCAACTCAATTCCAGGAATGTACCCCTGGTAGTGGGAGAATGGATACTCAAGATGCTCTCTAGTAGAGCAATAAGTATCAATGTAAAAGACTGGTCATGAGGGGATGTCCACAAGGAGGAGTCTTATCACCCCTCCTTTGGAACATAGTCCTGGATACCCTGATTAATCACCTCAATAAAAATGGATTCTACACAATTGCATACGCAGATGACATGGTATCTTGCAGACCGGAACATTTGAGAACATACTATGCGATAAAGCGCTCAAATTAGTAGATGGTGCAAGGAACACTCATTGTCTATCAATCCCAAGAAGACTGATATGGTTCTTTTCGCCAGGAAAAGAAGATTATCGGGCTTAAAACACCCCGAAATCTTCAAAACCAAATTAAACTTCTCTGAAGAGGTGAAATACCTTGTTATTACCCTCGACAGGAAGCTAACATGGAACTCTCACCTACAAAACAAAAAGAGCATATGTGGCTTATGAGCATTGTCGGAGGACTGTGGGAAGCACATGGGGACGGGTGGTCACCTGGATCTACACTGTAATCATAAGGCCAATGTTAACGTACGGAGCCATTGCATGGGGACCGAAGGTTCTACAAGCAATGGTCATCCAAAAATTATGTCAAATATAGAGAATCGCTTGTTCAAACATTACAGGAGTCATGAGAACAACACCAACCGCGGCAATGGAATTAATTACTGGTCTAACCCCTCTGGACTTTTACGTTAGAGAGGTTGCGTTAATAGCCATGCTACGATTGCGCACGGTTGGTGTAAACCCCGAAGTAGGAATGGGTCAATTAAGACTGCGACTGTGGAGGGAAGCGCTTACTGCTCTACCTCTACTGCAGGCGGCCAGTGGTGAAATTGAACCCAGGTTTGTGTTTAATAAACCCTACAAAATACAAATAAAACAGAACACAGAGTCAGATGCTGCAAATGCAATACGCATATATACAGACGGCTCAAAAACCAAAAAAGGCTCAAGATGTAGAATTTACCCCAGATCAGTAAGCCTAAGGATTGAGTGGGGAATGTGAAAAAACACCACCATCGTGGTTCAAACAGAACTGGCTGGTATTTCAATTGCCACAAAGAAACTAACCAGAAAAGGAATTTCTGGCAAAAACATAATAATCTGCATTGATAGCAGACAAGCTCTACTAGCCTTGAATAGACAGCGTGTTACATCAGGGCTAGTATTAGAGTGCCATCGAGATTTTGCTAACGCCTCGGTAGATAACAATATTATCCTGAGGTGGGTTAAGGGGCCGACAGGAGCAAAGGTAACCGCATTGCTGACTCTCTAGCCAGTGAAGCAGCTGGACTAAGAATTCTTGGACCCGGCGACACCTACGGCCTGACGAATTCGACAATTGCGGAACTAGCTAAACGTTACACCCATGCTCAATATCTAAAGATGAGATGGGATAAAATCAAGTTCATCAGGTTCACCCTGGGCGACCCTGGGAAGCTGGACTAGAAAAAATATTTGGCGATGACCAGGAAAAACCTACGTTTAACGGTAGGATTTCTGACTGGCCACTGTCAATTAAGGAAACACCTCCATACAATGGGGCTAGTGGACACACCTCTATGCAGGATGTGTGAACAGGAAGAAGAATCTGTCAGACATGTCTTATGCAAGTGCCCGGAGTTACCGTCAATAAGAGAGTGTGTGTTCGGTGAGTCTTGGCCGACACCTGCCGATATAAAGGAGATGTCTCCTAGTGACCTGTCCACCTTCCTGGAAAGGACAGGATGGACGATGACCTAGGAAGACAACTCCTCGGGAGAATGTACAATGGGTCACATGTGGCCTAAGTGCTGTGGGCCTAACTCACCCTTCCTACTCTACAGATACAGATAGAGATGAAGGAGATGTCTCCTAGTGACCTGTCCCCCTTCCTGGAAAGGACAGGATGGACGATGACCTAGGAAGACAACTCCTCGGGAGGATGTACAATGGGTCACATGTGGCCTAAGTGCTGTGGGCCTAACTCACCCTCCCTACTCTACAGATACAGATACAAAAGTACTGAGTATTGTACTGGAAATAACACAGAAATACCTCGGCAGCTCTTGAATTTGCAATCACATTTTCAAAAAATCATATCAGATACTGCAAGCGCCAAACGTGATGGCGAGCCCGCCCCCATGCGGTTAGGTACCTCCCACTACAGCTCTTGCTAGACATATAAATGCTCTGTACAGAGTGTCAAATGGAAGTCGGATACGTTACCAACTGAGAAAAATAAAACATCTCTCGCTACAGGTAACATTTCAACGCAAATCTTTATTTTGTATTAGGTATTTCGATAAGAACCATTGAAAGAGTGGTTAAAGTAAAGAGCAATTAATTTCTGCAAATAACGTGCAAGTAAAATTTTCCGCCCCAAGAAAGTAGCGGCCTAGAAGAGCACCAATAACTGATATTCCCGAGTATGAGTGTTCCAATATTAGACGGATTATTTAAGACTTTCATAAGAATTAAGGGTGTCGTATGACGGTAAAGTTACAACACAAAATTAATGACGTTATGCGAATTGTGGCTTCCGGAACATCTCATCATTTTAAAGAAAATAGGTTACAAATGGAAAAGGACTGAAAATAATAGAAAAATTTTAATAGAGGAAATGGACATCAGAACATTGAGGATCAAGTGTTCACAAAAAATCATTTATTTTGGTAGCCGACAGCGACCAATTGTGTTTCTTGATAGTGTTCATAGTGGACATACATCTTCTAAGAACTGGACGGATGAATAAACCAAAGGGTTATTTAAAAATCGTTCGAAGGGGCCAAGACTCATTATTGTCCATGCAGGAGGTGACATGGGCTTTATACCTAATTGTCGGCTTATATTTACATCAGGCACAAAATCAGGGGATTATCATTCAGAACTGAATTCTGAAAATTATGGTAAATGGCTACCAGACAAGTTGATCCCAAATTTACCTGTGAATTCGATAGTCGTGACCGATAATGCTCCATACCATAATATTCAAATTAATCCAGCCCCCAACACAAATTCTAGGAAGGCTGACATGGTGAAATGGCTGCACGAAAAAAACATTTTGTTCACCCCTGACATGCTCAAATCCGAATTATACGAGTTGATCAAGAGAAATAAAAAGGATCGTATTAGATACAAATTTGATGAGGTTATGCTTGAACACGGACATAACGTTTTGCGACTTCCACCCTACCATCCGGATTTGAATCCCATTGAACTCATTTGGGCTACTATCAAAAACAATGTGTCCCAAAAGAATGTAACTTTCAGGTTGGAAGATGGGAGGAAACTGGCGGAGCACGAGTTTGATCAAATTATTTCCGAGGAACGCTTTGTTGCCGACATGTAGTAGATACAGAGCGAAAATATTGGGAAAATGAAACATTCACAGATGTTCAAACAGAGGTAAATCCAGTGATTATAAATTTAAATGACGATAGCAGCACAAGCACAAGCAGCAGTGAAGATTAAGAAAATTTGTATTCATATAGTGACTGATTAAAGTTTTTTTTTAATTAGTGTATCATTATATAACATTTTAATGAACTGTACTACTACCTGTAATACTGAATAAAATATGAAAAGAAATTATAAAGAAATCATAATTATAGGTAAGACACTGACCGGCAAGGGGCTTATCGTAATCCAATAGTAATTTAGTTGGGAGAGTCAATATCTGCGCAATCGCTCGCCATGACGTTTGGCGCTTGCTGTATGTTTCTTTATATAAAAAAAAACTTTACAATTCTCTTTTCCTTTACTTAACCTAAACCACGAATGTGTATAATTCTTTTATGTGAAGTACATCAAGTTAACTAGAATTAAATACACTAGAAGTCAAACGTTTAAAAGTCTTTAAAAATCCCATTGAGTAAATCGGAACGCTTTCATGCCCAGAAAAGTAATCTGAGCATTGCAAACTATTTTGTTGTGCCGTTTTGAAAGTCGTTAGTATTTGAAGCACGAATAAGCTCACGGACAATTACTTGAACCTATCTCTTTCTTCAATTGCCCTTGCCTATATAGCCTTTTGCAATTCACGTTAAATACAGTGGCGTAACAAATATATGTTATATGTTATATGTTAGCTAATACAGTATTCATGTGAATTTATTAATATTATTTGGAGACTATCTCGTATATCCAGCAGCCCTTGAAAAATTCAACTTAAAGATATCACATTTAAAACTTTCCACTATATTTTGTCCTCGATCATGAAAAAGTGCTTGAAATGAAATTTTTAGAAGTGTTAATTCAAGTATTTGATATGTCCCGCACTCTAAAAGGCATTCAATGATTTCTAGTACAATGTTATCGACTTTTTCAGTACAAGTACAAAGTATTGACATAACATTTAACTTTCCTCCAGTACAAATACAAAAAATACAAATGAACCCATGCAATATGATTGATTGTACTATAATTTTCAAAAAAAAGGAGAAAGAGATTCGATTTAATTTGATCTATGAAAAATTAATGCATCATGAGTTTTGACCATTTTTTATACCTAAAAATCTTCTTCAGACTATTATTTTCGATTACATAAATTTTACCATCAAAAGCTGAATGGAACGGAAGTTGTTTCAGTAGACTAAGTCTTTTAAATTTACCACTTTCAGAGATTCTCTTTTAACGAGAGGATTACTATCTAGGACTACACATTTTATAGGCCAGCCAGTCTCGCTGAAAGTTCTCATTTAGGAAAGCCGACCAATAATAACATCTTTTTTAATAGAAACATTAAAATAATTTCGGAGTGTGTAGAGTCTTTTGACTTCACTGCAAACAAGGGATTCAAACTTATAACTATCAGAAATACTATAAAACGGTGCTTGAAAAAACACATTGAGAATGTTTTGTTTTTTGTATTGATTGCATAGGATTCCAAAAATAAATTTGTACAGCATAAGTTACACAAATAACAGAGAAATAATAAAGATAACGAAAAAAAAACATTAAACTAAAATAGGTTCTGTTGTGCTAGATGCATTTAAGTAAATAGGTATGGGTTGTTGAATGAATATATTCAACTTGACTGGAAGATAAAAAAATGTTTGATTATTCTAGTGGTCACAGATACCTATTTAAACTGGCGAACTTTCAAAATTATTTATTAGTGGTGTTTAGTTCAGAGTTTTTGAATTAATTGACAATTACGTGTATTATGTATTGTACTGCTTGCAGTTGTAGTTGGCCACATTGTGAAAAAATATATGGTTATAATAAGTAGTTTATATGTAAACTTAATAATTTGAGAATAACTGATAGAAAGTGCAATTGTAGGCTCAAATTATTCTTTTCAGCACGCTGAATACTACTTCACAGCACGCAAGTTATTAATTATTGCATTTTATAATTATATTTCACATTTTATTCAAATTTCGTTAATAACTATTAATAATTACATTAATAACCAGAAGGTAACTAATAAACTTGTTAGCTTGTATCTAGTTATTTTACATCTAATTAAATTATCGTTTTTCCATTCTCCGTCCGCTCGAAGAAAAAGTTTGAATATAAACCAACCAACAGCAAACGCCAAAAGTGGTAACAAAGATTGAACTAACGAATATTTTCATATGAATTAATACAAAACTGACAAACGTGATTGTCAGTTGTATCAAAAGTGCTGTGTGAAACTGGCAGCAATCTGACCAATCACTATATGCAGAAGAAATTCAAACGGCTCTTAGTTCACCTGGTCTTTTGTTAGTCACTGTAATAAAGGGACAGTATTTCAACTGAATGTCGGACCACTCTTTTTGTTTTGAAATCAAAAGAGTGGTGTATTAATTGGAAGAGTTCAGTGTTTCTAATCACTATTTTCCATTTACAAACCACAAGTTTTCTACACTCATTGTTTGAAATCTTCATGAATTCATTGACACAATTTCGACCGTTTTTCGAATAAAAAATCAACGCTTCATCGTACTACATGCCCCGGAAAACAGTAAATTTCCCTTCAACGGAAAACTGAACAAAACCATTTTTGATTTAAGGGAACAGTCCTTTCCGGTATTCTCGACACCGCCACTTTAACATTCGAGCTAGAGTACAATTCAACACGAAATATTTTAATTTACTACTTCCAAGAGTTACTTTAAACGACATTTCACTAGACTTCCAATTTCAACCACATATTGTAGGGTGGAATGTACTTCACGGATAGGACTCACTATAAGCGTGGCCGCGTAGCCGCTTTAAAGAATTGTTTGGCAATATCCGAGGCAATATCCAACTGCAATCCATACTTCATATACGTTTTTCCATCGTTCCATTACCGTAAACGAAACCTAGATCTATATTACAGTAACTGTAACACCCTGTATAATAAGTAATTCGTAGTGATGATTAAACATTCAAAGATATTCTTTTTTCTATTTTTTTGGGAATCAAACCACAATAATGTTTTTTATTTTTTATTTCGACGTTTCGGTAGCGTTCCAGCTACCGTTGTCAAGATTAACTAGTATAGAAATGATTTTTTGGTCCTTATCTGACACAACGGAAAAATTTGACAACTAAGAATATTTTGAAGTTTAAGACTACAAAACTTTGTTGTCAAATTCTATTAAAGTCCATTCATAGTAGATCACACCTCTGGTAAAATGTGAAATAAAATATTTTATTTTATGACATTCTAACGATATGTAGTCCACTAGAAATGGAATCCAGTGAAGTGTACGTTCCAGGAACGGTTTTTATTGGGATAGCGCTATTTTTCGCTTATTTTGGAAATTTTGTTAATAAAAACGCGTTTGTTGTTACTTTTATGTGTATGATTATTTTTGTTTTCAAAATATGTATAACTCAGTTTGGTGATTTTGTGTATTGAAGTGTGTATCGATTAACAACCATTCCAAAGATAAATCATAAGAAAACCGGGATGAAAACTTATGATGCTATCCTGATAACGCAGGTAATTGATTATTGGAAATTTCTCTTTCAAACATTGGTAACCAAATTTGACTACATTCGGCTGAAATACTAGCTACACATTTATCTGAATTTAGTTGTATTAAAGCACTTTCTTTGATTTTTCGTCTTTTATTATTGGGTTCTTTCAATATTATTTTTGTCGAATCCCATTGAATTTTATGCCCCTCTTCCCAAGCATGTTTGCAAATACCTGACTTAAAGAACTCCCTATCTTTGATATACTTTTTATGTTCATTTATTCGGACTTTTAATGGTCTAGATGTTTCACCTAAATAGAATTTGTCGCATTCACAAGATATCTGATATATGCAGTTTTTTGAAGATTGTTCTCCATTTTTTGGTTTCATTTTTGTTAGTATAGATCTCAACGTATTGTTAGATTTGAAGCTAGTTCGAATATTGAATTGATTACCAATTTTCTTAATTCTTCAGCTGTCATCTGTCGTGATTTTTGTTTTGTGTTGTTTGTGTTCGGAGTACTACATGGCTTTTTATTTCTTCTCAATTTCCATAGAAAATAAATGTTGTTGCTAATTTTGTACTATATAGGATGTTTCAATCAGTATTTATCTTCGATCGTTCAGAAAATGACAAAGATAAATACTGATTGATACGTCATCTAAACTTATAAGACAATCGATTAATTAAAGTTCTCAACTGACAATCACATAATTATATTACTGTAGTTAATCTATCTAATTATCGTTATTAACTAGTTGTTAACAGGTTTAATCACTATTACGAACCAGTTTCATTGCTATAATAATCGGGTTTAATTGTGGTAAGTGAAATAGTTGATATTCCCAAAAATTTTTTTTCCAAGGTAATTAATTTTTGATCATTAGCGGTTACTGTTTTTAACCTGAGTTGGCGGACCTTGATAACGATAATTAAAGCCCTTTTTATTGTCATAATTAAACATTTGTTGTGTCCTACTGCAACTAAATTTTTAATAATGCTGAATGAACTTTTTCCTCAGTGTAGAGACCTTTTGGTTGATTTTGTCGATCTGGGCTCCTTCCTGTCCGATTTTCTCTCGTAGTTCGTTAATTTCGTTGTTTGTCAGCCATCGGATGACGATCCTTTATTCCTTCTTTTCTCTTGGTGTGTATGTGTACCGTTCCACCTCCTCCCTTTCCTAACTAATTGCAGATTTTTCACTAGTAATGAACAAATTAATTAAATTAATAGGAACATGCAAATTGTTTTATCAAATATGACCAGTAACTAACGCGTTCGACAACATAAATACAACGTAATTACTGGACCAGTTCTACAAATTACAAGATTGGCATCATAAGGAGTATAAATCATCATCCATTGATATAAATGAATGTTTGCGAGTTTTTCAATTACTGGTTTTATTTAGAAATTATGGAAATATTCCACATAGTGAGGGTTAAAACAATCTTTTTCGTGGTTTTGATTCACGTTTGAATTTCAATTAAAAAATATTTCCATCCACTATTCCATAAACCAATCGCCTCTTGAAATCATGCTCATATATTACAAATGTATCAATTAAGAAGAGCTCACTGGGGGTAGACAAGGACCTTTATATAGAATGAACCTGTAATTTTCCAGTCTATAGACTTTTTGAACTACTTATTGAAAAACTTATTGAAAAGTGTATAACAGCTTTTTTTCAAGGAGCCGTCCCTTCGCCGGCACCACCTCAGCCTCTTGGGCTTATTGTGGATTCTACAGCCTATTCAGCCAATCCGTTCCATGTATTAGCTCATACAGGTTCTTTACTGGTTGGTTGTAGAAGTCTTCTGGAGTCATTTGGGGTCTTCCATCTAGTTTTTGCCTCCAGTGGTCCAGCGTCTCACAGTTGCATAATATGTGCAGAGCTGTTTCGGTGTCCTTTTTGCATCTTCTGCATGTAAGGTCTCCGTTATACAGCCCTATTTTGTTCAGGTGCTCCTTTGTGGGAAAGTTTCCCGTACGAAGCCCCGTTATGGTGCGTAGTTTGTTCCTGCTCATGGAGAGCAGCTCTTTCGCTACTTCTTCTGATGGTTCTTTTATGAATTTCTTCCCATGTGTTTGCCTGGGCGTATTCTTCCAGTGTTTTTTGTGTTGTTATTTTACCCACCCTTTTAACCATGACCTAGTAGAGCATCTGGGGATGCCCACAGATGGTTCGGGTCCGTTCATCAGTGTTGACGATCCTGCTCTTGCAAGTTCGTCAGCTTTTTCATTGTCAGCGATTCCTTTGTGACCTGGGACCCACTCCAGTGTATAACAGCTTAGTAAATATGTTTAGACTGTTTAGTGTTCTATAACATTTGTTGTAACTGTTCTATAATAGCCTTTGTCGTTTCAAGGATACATTTCCACTGATGCATGGTTAACAATTTATATCAGTTGTTGATAAATCTTCCTACCCAAATATCACTTAACATGCATCAATTTTCTTTAGGTTGACAATTCTGTTCAAAGTAGTTTGTCTATCATTCAAAAAATTATTAAGAAAGTAAAATTAAACGAAAATCGGGCTAATATTACCATTGCTGGAAGTGCTTGCGTTAGCTTGAGCAGCTAACACATACGTAATAATTTCCTACAAGCCAAATCCCATCACAGAAACTAACTGCAAAAAACTCAATAATTTACAAACATCTTTGAATGTCAACACAGAATAAACCCAATTCAGTAAAAAACAACCACATCAAACCAACGCCTAATTAATAAACAATTATATCAATGGAAAAGAAGAAAACTTTAAATTAAACCCATTTACTTAGAAATTGAAACACACCAAACTTTTAGATACTTTCGAAACATTTCTAACAATGTATAAAAATTTATTTTTCAAGCAACATCGTATGTTACTTCTTTTGAAAGTAGCACAAAGTTTTCTAAGCTGTGAGAAAAACGTGAATTTTCCATTTCATCATAAAATGGTAAATTTTACACTCCAGAAGCGCATAAATTAACACCCGAAAAAACTAAGGAATTAATACAAGAAAAAGTACGATTTGACGTATAATGAAAAAAGTGAAATGGAATAAACTATACAAAAATTCTTAAGGATGGATTAAGAAGAAATTGAAAATGATTGTAGTATATTTTGGAGGTGAAATGTGAATGGTTCAGATACAAAAATAATAATAAATATACTTCATCCCAAGATATTTCGTTTGAACTTAACATGGACATGATTGATTCAAGAGAAAAACCCACAATAGCACAGTACCGTGTACTACTCGTTTCTTCGAAAAGAAAATGCCTAATATGATTCTTTCACAACTGAAATATTTGACTGGTGAAATAATATTCAGTTTTAGTATTTAAATTTCACCGACTACGGATCTGCTACTGTTCACTGTATAATGAGGGATTTATAAAGTTTTAATATTAAATCCTTAAAACCAGATACCGAGTCAACGAGATATATCTTTTATCAGGTACATCCAATTCTGCCCTATCAGTGAATTTAAGAAAAAAAGGCATGCGAGAGTAAATAAAACGGGCCTAGCTGGCTTGACCATATGAATATGTATATAGTTTGTCTGAAAGTAAATCCTCTTTGCTTTTGCCGGCAATCATAAAATTAATGGGCCAATTGCAATAAATCATATGGCCAATAGCTGCCGCCAGCGGCGGACTATTTAAAATTATTTTAAAAAGGATCAAATTCACAAATATCTATCTTTTGTATTTTCATCATACATCCTTTGTTTTTTATTTAATATGTGAAGACCTATTTTTCTTTTTCCTCCTAAATGAGAGATTATTAAATACTATTAAGTTAAATAAACATATTCAGGTAAAAAAAACAATATCCAACTTTATTGGTATGGTTTAATATTATTCTAAATCTAATTTTATTTCACTGTCAGACTTAAGATTAATTACAATAGGCTCTATATTATTTTGAATATGAATGTATCTTCAATTTTTATTACGTGATGTACAGAATGTTTCCAGCTTTGAATGGGTATATTATTAATTACATTTTTAAATAATTCTAAACACTGGGACCCAAAGTAGGAGTAACATTTTCTGCTCTCAACTTTGATTTTACTTGATGCCATAAATGCTCTATGGGGTTGAATATACAATGGTATGGAGGAAGACGTAGCACAGTATGTCTCTGTTCCTCAGCTAAACTGTCACATGCATAGGTATTGTTTTTTAATAGCATATGATTTAAACACCTCCAAAAGCTGCTCCTTCTTGTAATCAAGTTCAAAATAAATATCATTTTGTAACACATATTCTTGAATTTCAGTCTTTCTACTTGATGCGTTTGGTGCTTTTTGTATAGTAGGCGGCTGTGGTACATTGCGTTATCCATTACAATTACACTGTGGTCGGGAATATTTTCCATAAAATGATTTTGAAACCAATTTTCAAAAAGTTCTCCAGTTGTATCTTCATGATAATCCAAGCTTGAATACTTAATATTCTTTGCAAACAACAGCAGACAATTTGGAACAAATCCGTTTTCTGATCCAGTGTGAATAATAGTTATGCGCTTTCCTTTGTTTGAAGGTGCCTTACTCCTACAGTTTTTACTGGAATCAACCCATCCTTTGGATACTGTATCGTGTGTATCAAACCATGTTTCGTCCAGGTAGATTATAGATCTGTTTTCGTATCGGTACTTCTTAATGTCCTGAAGAAAATTGAATCTCCAAGTACGATATGTGAATCCTATTTTACCTATAACTCTATGGAGGGTGGCCCGGCTAATATTTATCTTGGTGTCATCTTCTTCTAGCTTCATTTTTAGACTGTCCAAAGTAGGAGCAATCTGGCTTTCATAGAGGGAATATATGTTTCTTCTTATTATATCCTGTTGGCCATTCTCCAGACGATGAGATTGAAAATCACTACATTTTTTTCTTCTACTTAATTTTTTACTGTTAATAATATCCTTCATAGAGGATATTGATGTCTTTGTAAATAAGCAGGTTTCTTTTAAAGCTTCTTGTTTAATGAATTCTCTACTTACAAAATAATCATACACATTTTTCACAATTTGCTTTGCATCTATAGTAAAATCGCAATCGGTTCTGGGTAATAAAACTGTCGGAACACGTCATTTCAGGGGTGGGTACCTATTATTATTTTTAAGGTATAGAGACATTCGGATTACTGAAATATTTATTACGAATATTATTGAATGCATTTATTATTTTGATGTATTCTGTTGTAATTTTTTTATGAACATATAAACGACTTGCTTATTATTATTGTTGAAACAATTTTCAACAACTATTGCGAGTCTTAATGACGTCAGGCAGGCTGGGTGGGATTATAATTTCAGTGATAATTCCCCTACCTGAGTATGGAATTTGTGTATTTTTGTTTCAAAGGTAGTTGCAGTCTGACGGAAAGAACTTCCTCGCTTGATAACTTTTATAAAGTAATTATTGTGATTATTAGTTTCGGTTAATAGTGACAATGCGTACGAAAAAGTCGGCGTTGTCGGTGAACGAGAAAGTAATGATAAACAATGTTTATAATTATAGGTACTTAAGAACTGAAAATTCTTCTGGTTCAGTTGATGACATTGTTGCAAGACAAGTAATATGACAGGCGAAAGCAAATCAACAATATACAAAATTAGAAATGAAGCGAAAAGTGGAGTTACTTAATCCGCAAAGAAAAATGCAGCATACAACAAATATGTACGATATATGTTGTTAAATTCACTGATAGGGCAGAATTGGATGTACCTGATAAAAGATATATTTCGTTGACTCGGAATCTCGTTTTAAGGATTTAATATCAAAACTTTATAAATCCACGATAGAATATTTAAAAAAATAAACCCAAAGGAAAAGCCAATAAAGTTTGGTGAAGTAGAAAAATATCTTACAAGTACAAAGTACCAATTTTTATTTTGTTTAATACCTCCATTTCATATTGTTTTACCAAAATTACTGGATACGTAATTTTACCGATCTCTCCCCCTATTCATAATATCGACAAATAATTTTCCAATTATCTTCCATAAATGCAATTAATTATGAATCACTCTTTATATAGATTTGTAAAGATATAACCATTAGTAAATTGTGCTACCTTACAAATGTTTATGTCTCGAATTCAAATGAAGAATTCTGTTATTAAAAAAGATAAACCATGTCAGCAGCAGATTTTCTGAGAAATTTGGAGTGGAAAATCTGTTTTTGTTCATCTGGATATAAACAGTATTCGTTGTATTTAACAAATTTACCATCAATTAATTATAATCTCGAAAATCCATCAGAGCTTCACATAATTGTGCTTTAGTATTAAAAGCAAATGCTAAATTATACCAAAACTTTTCCAGATTTCAAGTTTGGCGCAATAACAGGGAACAGTGTACGTATTAACTAAGGTTTTCAGCGTAATAAAGCGGAACGGATTAACGTTAACCCGAAATTCGACTTTTAAAAATCATATACGTTTAACGATAATAGGTATATGATCCATTCCAAGATATTTCGTTTTGACTTGATGATTCAAGACCAAAAACCACAGATATTCGTTAATCCTTTAACAATAGTACAGTATCGTACTCGTTTCTTAGAAGAGCGAATTTTTATTTTTCAAGTTAAAAGTAAATGGTTGATCACCTTAACTATAAACATTTTGATCTGATCATGTAAATATAAAAAAAAGTTTTCCTTTGTCTGATCTGTACTGCACCTGCCTACTTTATTTCCAGAGCCCTTTTTATATTTACTTTATAATCGGATTCAAATATTTATTGATCAAAAATTCTGTGATTTTTTCCCACAAAATAAATGTATAATTTAGTATCCACATTTTTCCGACTACGGATCTGTTACTGTTTACTGTACAATAAGGGACTGTTCTTACCAAATTTTTAAGGCCAGATGCCGAGTCAACGAAATGTTGTGAAACGTTCTTTTTACACAACTTTGTTTAGTTTTGTGAACACTTTGGTTTTTTTTAGAAAATATAGATAGTGGTTATTTACCAGTGCCAAGAAATATTGAAAATTAAAATTTGATCGCTATACTATAAGCATCTTTGATGGGCAATTTTTCACAGTACTGGCCGTAGCACTACAGATTTGGACGTACGGAAAATATTCCAGCAATTTTCATCCTTGATACGTTTGCTTGCACGCGTTATGATTTCACATCGCAAGTTATTCCTGTGGGACTGTTACACTATCATTGAAAAATACGTACACATATTCTGATTCACTGGTTTCATCCAATGAATGAATTAAAGTGCAGTTTTGTCCCCTAATATGAATTAACGAATGATAAAAAAATCCCATAACGTTAACTTTTTTCCATGGAGGCGAACATTATTTCACTAATGTCTAGTTACCCGCCGTCACTGTATCAGTATCAGTATTGAATCACCTGTTTGTGTTTGTCGTGATTTCGCTATGTATTCTGATTCTGGAAGTTTCTTGGATGTTCCTAAAAATACTTTATGGTACAAATGATTTTAGATCGTTTTAATTTTTGGAATTTCTGTCGCTGCCACAAATTTAAATATTTGACAATAGATAATATAAAAGATTGTGAAAATGGACTTCTCATTGAAATACCTAACACGAAGACAAAGATATTACGTTCGTCAAATATTAATGAATTTCTTAATGAAATTACTAAAAAATACATGAACCTTCGTCTACTAAAAATGAATCAAATTAATTCTTCTTTATTGACTATCAGAATGGAAAGTGTTCTAGACAATTTGTCAGAATCAACAATGTATGTATGTATGTATTTTGGGGTAACATTCACTGAAACCTAAAAGATCTATTGTGCCCCCTTACTTCTACTTAGTTTCTGAGTAGAGTCTCAGATACTAGTAGCTCCTTTAGTCCTATTTCCCGGAGGAATTTTAGGATATCTGCAGGCCTCAACTTAGGTAACTGTCCCTCTTCTATCCAGTAGTCTCCCAGGTACTGTGCCCTAGGATTCTGAAATACTGTGCAGTTCGCAAGTATGTGGATGGAGGTTTCTTCTTCCATTCCACAAAATCTACAATCTTCTTCCTCCACTATTTTGAGACTTTTAAGGTGCCCATTCAGGCGACAATGTCCCGTTAGGATTCCTGTTAAAACTCTTAGTGCAGTTTTGCTTTGACTTATGCATTCATTTGATCTCAACAGGTTGTAGTCACCCAAAAGAATCTTTGATTGCCTAAGCCCTACTAGATCTTTCCAATTGTCAGATTTTCACTTTTCTTCGGCTTTACCTATTTCTTCCAATATTACATTGGAGCTGATTCCGCAAAAGGGTTCCGGCCCCCAAAAGGGTATTTCAGTCCCCCTCTTCGCTAGTTCATCTGCTATTTCGTTTCCTTCTATTCCAGTGTGTCCTGGAATCCACAGTAAGGTGACTATATTGTTCTCGCCTAGTTCATTAAGTTTGCCTAGGCATTCCCACACCATTTTGGAACTGATTACACAAGAACTTAGCGCTTTAATGGCTGCTTGACTATCAGACATTATGATAATCCTTTGCCTTCTATATCCTTTGTCAATATTGAACTGGGCACACTTTCTTATTGCGTGAATTTCCGCTTGAAAGATACTTGGGGTTTTCCCCAAGCTTTCAGAGTGTTTGGTTCCTGGCCCGTACACTCCTATCCCAGTTCCTTCTATTGCTTTTGAGCCGTCTGTGTACCATTGAATGGCATTCTTCCCAAGTCTGGTAATGGTATTTGGATCCCATTCCTTCCTGTTGCTCAACAAAGTCAGTAAATTTCCTATGGAAATAGCTCAGTATTTAAATCTGCCTTTTCCTCAAGAATATACAGGACAGGGGATGGGTAATTTGGTCCCCGCTACCTGTGTTAATCCTTTGGTAGCCAGGCACTTCGATAGTCCGGCTGGTAATTTCGCCCCCAAATTAAAATGACTACCTGCTTGTAAAAATAATTTTCAATTTTTAGACAATTTTTGAAGAATAAATTATAATAATTTTCAATAATAACCCAACCAAACCTATCCCTACCAAACCACCTTTGTATTTTTAGTCAATTTTTGAATAATAAATTATAATAATTTTCAATAATAACCCAACCAAACCTACCCCTACCAAACCACCTTCGTATTTTTAGTCAATTTTTGAAGAATAAATTATAATAATTTTCAATAATAACCCAACCAAACCTACCCCTACCAAACCACCTTCGTATGTTTAGTTAATTTTTGTAGAATAAATTACAATAATTTTCAATAATAACCCAACCAAACCTACCCCTACCAAACCACCTTCGTATTTTTAGTCAATTTTTGAAGAATAAATTATAATGATTGCGGGGACGAAATTACTTGTAGGGAATTTATACCTGTCAGCCATGGGGACCAAATTACCAACTCCGACCGGACATAGCTTTCGCAGAACTTCCGCTAGTGGATGCAGGAGGTGACCTTCTTTTACTAAAACGCCACGGAGGGTGGAAGTCTAGCAACGTTGCGGAAGGATATGTGGACGATAAAAATCACACATAGGCCAAGATTTTACAGTCTGTACAAAATGTAACAACGACTACGTCGGGGTACAATTATTGCGGCGCATCTTCATCTGATATGCAATTTGTTAAATAAACTAATGTGGCATCCCCTACATCTCATTAACATTTGGACTGTGAATCCCCTATAATTTTGAATAATTGTTCACATATTGTAATCAATCAATATTTAAATCAAAAATAATTTAGATTCAATAGAATTTATAGATTTGTGTTGCAAAATCCAATAAAGATTTTTTGCTTTTTTTAAATTTTGTTATGAGGTCATAGAAAAAGTATAGTGTTGAACTCGTTGAAAACATTTTTTTAGGCTCGAGAACATTATTGAACTCCTAAATATCTAACACCAACTGTTTTTCTTCAAGTCAAAATTTTGTTTTGTTATCTAGTCCGTAAATTGAAAATATCACAGAATATAATAAACGTTTCTGAAATTTTTCGTGAAATTAAATACGAGTACTTCAAATAAATACTTCAATTTTCGTTGTATAGAGCCTCAACGGTAGAACGCAAAATGTTTCTCCGTTTGGATGTGAGTATACAGAGAGAGTCTATAATTTGGTGCAAATAATAATTTTTTTGTTGAAAAATGTTCGGACCTTCGATTAGTATTTCCAATAGCGATTTTTAACATATAATAATAATGTCTACAGGGTGCCTCAATTTAGGGATATGACGGCATCGTTGATTTTGTTAAATGGCAACACTGCCATTTTTATGGCTTTTTTTATAGGGTGTGCAAAGTTATACGTAACTGGCAAATAACAAATTTTTATTCCTTACCAATCACAAGATAACAATTAAGCAAATGCTCATAATGTTGTCCATTGCCTATTTGATAATATCCTAAACGCGATCGAAATAAGTTTTGAACATTTCAATAACCTAAAATTAAAAGAAAAATCAAATTGGAAGTTGTAATATCTTGAGGCTTGATCAAGTATATTATCATTTTATGAAAAAACCAGCAATCTAGGTGTTAAACAGAAAGATGGTAAGGCACAAATGTGTTGAACTTAAAAATATCGATGATTAGCAGTCAGTTTTTTTGGAGAAATCGTTCAAAATGGTTTATTTAACTGAATTGCACAATATTGAAATTTTACAAATGATTGGATATGGAGATAGTGAGAACACAAACGGAAGTTACGCATCTATTTTGAGAAAAATATCCTGACCTGCCACCCATATTGCAAAGTACTGTAAGTAAAGTAGAACGACAATTTAGGGAAAACAACCCTTATTGAAGATATGAAAATGAATAAATATATTCAGGAAAATCCTAATATCTGTTACCTGGCAAATATCTGATGATGTAGAAATTAGTCAGTTTGCATCCTTACAAACTTAATAATCCTTCAGTACCTAATTACTTGGAGATGATTCTAATAGTAGACTGCAGTTTCGTGAACATATTATGGACCAACTAGACACAAACAACATACTAGTAGGGAACATTATGTTTTCTGATGAATCTACGTTAATGTTACGTGGTGATGTAGATCGACAAAATTGTTGATATTTGGCGGATGATAATCCGCGGTGGATGAGGGAAGGCCATACTCAACGCCCAGAAAGAGTGAATGTTAGGGTAGGGATTGTAGGAAATCAAGTTATAGCTATAGGCTTTGATGAATTTCTCAACAAAGTACGATATTTGGAATTCTTGTAAGAAGAATTAGTGACGCAATTGGCTAATTTCCTAACCCTCTACATGCTAATGTCCCCACAAGATGGCGTGCCTCCCCATTTAGCAAGACCTACACCGAGATCTCCAGATCTCAATCCTTTGGACTTCTTTTTATGTGGGTGCTTGAAAAGCAAAGTTTTTAAGACCAAACCGGCAAATGTTGAGAAGCTAAAAGTACGAATAAGTAATGAGTGTAGATCTCTCTGTATATTCATTGTTTGTGGCATCCTTTTTTACACTCAACTGTAAAGAACATTTCACAATATTTCGTTGACTTGGCATGTAGCCTTAGGGATTTATTAACAAAAGTACATACATCCCTCATTCTATATAGTAAGTAATAAATCCGTAGTCGGTAAAATTTAGATTCTAAAACATAAATTGAATTTATTTTGTAAAAAAATCACTAAATTTTTCGAAAACAAATTCAACTTTCATTCGTTAATTGAAATTAAACAAATTAAACTGTTGAAACATACAGGATGGCCCACCGTATACGCTTTGATTTATTTCATCTAATTGGCAGATGTGAATGAGTAAAATAATCAAGTTTCTGAAGTTTATGAATAAATTTGTTTGTCAATAATTGATTTTCCTTTCTATTTATATCGTTGTTTTGTACAACGTGCCTTGTACTGAGAACTTAACAGGTTGATGACATGGCCAGCACCTTCCTTTATGAATAATGTTTTGTTTGTTACAGATTTGGCTGGCAGTCCTGTTAAGTTTGATACTAGCGGAGATGGTCTAGCTAGATATGATATTCTCAACTACCAAAGGCTACTCAATGCCTCGGGATATCACTACCGTGTAAGTAAATTTATTCATTTTGCACACATCCTTGAGGATATCCGGTAAGGTGTTTACAGAGATATCCATCCGAGAATTATGCAAAACTAGATAACTTCATCATTTCAATTTATACATATATGCAGGGTGATTCATTAGAGCGATAAAATCCAATATCTTGTAAATCCACCAAGACCTTTGAATAAAATTTCGACCGATTGTAGCCAGTCTAAAGGCACATAATATGCTACAATTAGTCGCAATTGTTCAGCGTGTTCCAGAACGCCGTGCCAGATCAAAGTTACATTCTTTCAAATATGACAACCTGTATTTTACTTCAAATTCGAATTCTGCTTGACTTCACTATTGCAATGATATGGTAGTAGTAGGTTATACAGTGTATTTAAAAAAGTTCTGACCACTTGTTCCTGAAAATAGTAATTATTTCAACGCCCAGTATGCTTAAAACTGCACAATTGTGAAATAATATATCACAGCCATACGTATGTGATGACTTCTAGTATCATAGTTCACTAGACCTGCTAAAATATCTAAGAAACTGTATACATGACAAGTCCAAACTCAAATACTTCGGTTACACAATTCAGGATTTTATATCGGTAAATGAAAGTTACTACCCTACACTTTAAATTTGATTACAGAATGGTACATTCAAAAAAGGGTATTTTAAGGCGTTGACTGTATCTTCTGGGAACTGAAACCCCTCACCACGCAGTTCATTCTCAATTTTTGGATAAGTAGAAAAGTCGTTAGGACTTAGGTTACTGTATGGAAGATGGTGCAACAATTCGATGTTTTCTTGCTTCAAAAACTCAATTGTTTTTCGAGCTGTGTGGGAACTTGCACTGTCTTGGTGGAGGATAATTATTTATTAAGGATTCGTTCTTCGCAGCGGATAACGTTCGTCGGTTTGGGTTCACCTTGAAACACTCAAACAGCTTCATCTTATCTCATCCACACAAATAATTTTATTCAGATGTTTCCAAGCACTACCTCATCAATCCCAAATCAATATTAGCGATACAGAATATTTGGGAAGCATTGAAAAGTCTATCGAACTGAAAAAACACTGGGTGTGTTTCACTTCAACAAAAACCTCAAGACATCTAGCGTGTCTAGATAATTCGCTTCAGTAATTTTAATTTCTTGAAAAAATACCCGTAGATTTTTATTCCTTGATGCTGCAAACCACCTTTGTACTTTGACTGTTTGGTAATCTCTTATTTACTAGATTTTTCTGTTTCCCATATTCTACTATTTGTGTTTATTGCCTTGTAGAGGAAACTCAGTTTCACTATTTAAACATAAGGGCGCAAAAAAAGTATTTCTCATTAATTTCCTAAAACATTTGTTTTTTCCACTTTGGCAGTACACTTTTACAGGAAATTTGCTGTTTTATTATAAACTACCATTCATTGAAAACGCAGATAATTGGAATCTTTCAAAACATAGTTTTTGTCCAAATATTAGTCTCTCAAGGTGGTTGTTTTGTATAAATCTGAATAATTATTAGTAGACTGTGAATTCTAATTATTTGCTAATAATGTTCAGTGGAAAAACTTACCCATTCACTAGGTGAAAAAAGGCTATCTTGTCTAGGTTTTGTCTAATGAGGAGGAATCAAGGTAGGGATCAAAAGGGAAAATTAAGGAAATTTACAAATCCGTATTCGAATTAAATGTACAGTCAGAATTTCACTATAATCACGATATTGTTTTCACGTACCTTTTGACTTATTCAAACGACCTAATCTAACTCACTCTCTAAACTATATATTCCTGTTTTTAAAACGTCTTGTTCGTATTTTTGGTTTTTTCCATTGCTGACGTTTTTGTTAATGACATTAATGACTGTACATAAATGAACAAGGTGTGTTGCCTATTGTTCAGGAATCAACTGACCATTTATTTTTAAATAAAACTATTGGCGCAAACACAAGGGGAACATTTTTGAATATATTCAGTATCTCCCAAGAGTTATTTGAATGCTTATATTCATATACCAAAATTCACCACATCACTATAGCTTTCTAGGCTGTAGCGTTATCGATTGACCATAACAACACCCTGTAGAAATTGATATATTGTTTAAATTATTACTTTGTGGCTGTTCAAACATACTAGTATCTTTTTTCATCCACATGGCTTGTATTTCGCGTTTTTAATTGCACATCGCTTTTTGTTTACCGATTTTTCCCAATTTTTTCTAATTTATTTTCCAATTTATATCCACAAACAAATGTGCAATAGATTTTGACAAGACGTTTATATGGGTCTTTAGTTCGGCTTTGCTCAGTGTCTCCCACTTCGCATGAAGCCAGCTGGCATTTTTCTGTTTTGAGCATTTTTATACCTGTCGTAACTTCTGAACGATATATCAGGTTAGATTACTTGAATACTTTTAAGATAGACTTCTGTACAAGAAACGATCTAATAATAGGAAATATGTTGCGGTATCGGAATATAGAGCAAAAATATGCATTCGTGACAGAAGAAAGAAACGCTAGAAGCCTAATAGACTATACATTGTCTACACACAAAGTCTGACCGGGAATATTTAGAGGATAGGAACAAAAATAAAAGCAGAAATAGGGGGTCTGATCACAGACTAGTAGTGGCTGAATGTGCGTTAAATATGAGTATAAAGGAAGATACACCAGTTTAGCAATATACAAACTTAATACAGAAGGGAACAAAAATAGACATTGAGAATATACGAATCAGGAATTTCAAAAACTAGAAAATGAAAAAGTAGAGTGGACTTAAAAAGGAAGATAAACGGCATTTAAAGAAATAGTATTAACAGCTGCAGAGAATTGTATGTGGAAAGAGACCATATAAAATACACCCAAAAATAGCGATCTGGTGGGATGAAGAGATAAAAAAAGATGGTAAGGGAAAAGAAAAAAGCCTGGAACAAATATACTCCAACACCCATATTCAAAACACTCGATTAAAATATAACGGCACCATTATATTTTCACTGAGGCGTTATTTTTGATAGTTCTCTTTGTTAAATTTTTATAACGGAACCATCAATACAACCAGCCGTAATATGATAAAATTGTCATTAGGTATTGTCAAGCTGTTAAAAGTTCTTTCTAATAAAAGATTTATAGTATTGTTTAAAATTAATTTTGAAATTAATTAAAAGGTGAATAGAATTATTAATAAACTTACTTTCTAACATTTTTTTTTAAATAAGATCTTTATTTCCCATCAAATATTTTTATTCAAATTTAACATTTCAAAATTTTTAAATATTTTCAAGAACGGCTTTGAAATAAATTATCAAATAAAATACAATAAAGAAGTAAAACTAATTTTATTTTAGATTAATAAACGTTGTTTAATTCCACGCTACCAGTCTTTCCTTAGTCTTTTTCAATAATGGATACAGACCTATCTTCTTTATCGGAGGAAATAGGAAACAATATATCGAATAATTCGATTCAGACCTCGAATTATTAATGCCTTTGAGAAATATGACGATGTTGATTTTAAGGCCAGATTTCGTTTTCGTAAAGACATTATTTTAAATATAGAATTGGAGCCAAAAGTTTATGGTAACCGTTCCGTAGAACCTGAATCCAACGCAATGTGAACACAATTAAATACCATTATTGAAGTTTATTCCACCTAAAGATAAGTTGTGATCATTTCTGGAACTGCATTTTATTTGAAATTTCAAATTAGTATTTTTAACTGGAAAAAAAACTTTTTGCGTAAACGAAATAAAGCTCTTTTAATTCAATAATCATTTTTTAAAGTGAAGCTGGAGTATAATTGATATTCACGTTACAGATTTAGTTACCGACACAATACGTTGCCATATGTACCTATCCGCTCGTTTTGTAACGGTACCGTCATGTCTCATCTGGTTAAGTTGTGAATGCCAACTGATACCAAACGGAGTCGTTGCCGTCACGGGATCGTTTTTGAAACGATACCGCTATTTGATATTTCTGAATACGGGTGATAAGCTAGATAACCGAAAATTCTGGACACAGATAAAAAGAATGAGAGGACGTAGATGAAAATAAATCAAAACAGTGAGAAATATAAATGATCAGTTAAGCCCGCTTTACAGTTCGCAATTCTTCTTGCACTGTATTGCAGCAACACCTTGCAAGGTTTTGCTGGCAAATATTGACAATCGCTTTACTTTTCACAATTACTGCAATATGCAATTTTCAATGTGGATACCAACAAAAAGAAGGTTAAGGTTAGATTAGTGTGTCATATGATGTTGATATTATTGATAAACTAACTTTCAAATTATTGATATATACCTATTTATGTTGCGTTTGAAAGTACACAGTCAACTTTTGTTTTGTTGGTAACAAAAAAATTACCAAACTCATCCCCCAGAGTTGCATGCAAGCTGCAATACAAATCGAACCAGATAGATTCTGGACAAGAGCTTAAAATGGCAATATACTTGCCAAATTATCATCTACTGCGCATGCTTTCGATCAAGAATATTGCAGGCTGCAGGAAGAATTGTGAACTGTAAAGCGGACTTTACAAACAGGATGACAAAGATAATGGAAACGTGGGCTAAATATTACGAAGATAAATTTTACCTCAACTTAAGGAGAAAGGATGATCCGAGAATACCAAGAAGAGCTCAAAATAAGCATAGCAGAAATAGATCAAGATACACAAAAAATAAGGACAGAAAAAGCAAGAGGAGGTGACGGCATTGTTTCAGAAATGATAAAATGGCTGTGAAAGGAAAATAAAGGAGTTGGGAAATATGCAGAGGCATGGAAAGAACAAAGACTACCTAAAAACTGGGAATATAACTTGATAATACCAATATATAAGAAAGAGGACCAAATGCAATGTGATAATTATAGAGTGATATGCCACAAACGGGCTATAAGCTATACACAAGAGTTATGGAAAAGAGACTAAGAGAATATGTAGAATTTAAATTAGAAGACTAGCGAGACAAACTAATGATAATATATTTAGAATACAAAACCTAATAAACAGAAGACTATAAGGAAGGGACGAAATGTTTCTAGCATTAATTGACCTAAAATTAGCCTTCGACGCGGTAGATCGATCAGAAATCTGGAGATGATTGGATGAGATGGAAATACCTGAGGAACTGAATGAGGCTATCAGTAGCACATACGAGAACGTAAGGGCTAAGGTACAAATCACGAGTTAAATCAGAAGAAGGGATAAAACAGCTTTTATTCATATCAATTATGGATCAAATAACAAAGCGATTGAAAAATAAAACTGAGCAGTTGAATATGATAATTGGCTACAAAAATCTGAAACCAGTAAAAATTCATTCACCACTTTATGCAGATGATGTGGTATTGATAGCAAATACCAGAAATAAGATGCAGAAGCTGGTGAATATATTGACAGAAGATAGGAAGATAAAAGCAGATATGACAAATAGGTAGAATAAATCAACGAGACTGTACTACACGCTGAATAAGATAATACTGGGACATAGAGATATGGAAGCGAAAATTAAGATCCGCAATACAATAATGATACCAATAATAACATACGCAAGTGGAAATTGGAGATTGAGAAATAAGGATGAAGCCAGATGAACATAATTGAGATGAAGCACCTAAGAAAAATAGAAGGGAATACAAAGTATTGCAAATGTAGAAATGAAGAGATAAGACAACTAACAAAATAACCAATAATTAAAAAAATGAAAAGAAAACAATTAAATTGGTATGGACATATTTTTATAATGTCGAAAAAGACAGAACTACTAGAACGGTGATGGAAGCAGTAAAAACTATCCACAGAAGAAAGGGTGGACCGAGTAGAAAGTGGATAGGCAAAATAAAAGAGGTAGGGGATAGAAAAGGAAAAACTCTAGATGAAATCAAAAGACTAGCAAGAGACAGGAAAGAGTGGAAGCATTGAGTACAAGAGGAACCGGAATACTCTACTGGCAACTGAAAAGATAGAAGGAGAAGATAAGAAGAAGAATACTTTCAAGAGAATTTCACATCTACAGAATCAACCTTGATTATGAAACTATTAAGCTGGATAGATTGTGTAGATTTCTATAGGTAAGATTATTGATTACATACAAACAAACTAACAAACTCATATCTCCTCTTTATAATATTAGTATAGTTAAGATGCGTGGCTAATTAAACAATTTGGATCAATAATTACGGAATCTCAACATGTCCAGTGTCCCTTTGATAAAAACAAATTAAACTGAAAATTCCACTGGAAACGTCAAGAATAGTTGCGAAAAGTTAAAATTGAATTCCAATAAAGAAGTTAAAGCTATTTTGTATTTTGTTGGCAACTTCTGAATCAGCGTTAGAACATACGGAATACATATTTCCGAATCAAGCTGAACAAATAAATTGTCAAACTTTTGGTACATACCTACATTAAAAAGTTCGTAGAATGACCCGATTTCCCGAATTTAGCTAAATCGATTTGCTTACAGAAACCCGGATAAGAATTGACACACGATCATACTCAGTTTAACGTTTCTCTATTTCTATGCAATCCACTAAATGTCAGTATTTTAATCCATGAACAAGTCTCTTTAATAGAATTTATTAATTTCTTAAGCAAATTTGCGATGTTCTTTTCTGGCTTTGAATGAAACAAAATACTTCGAAGTCCGATATAAAATGAGGAAAATTGCCTTAATTAGAAAAATATAGTCGACATTTTATTAAACACACTTCGTTATGGAAATAAGCAACAAGAAGGAATGGGATCCTAATACCATTACCAGACTTGGAAAGAATGCCATTTAATGGTACACAGACGGCTCAAAAGCAATAGAAGGGACTGGGACAGGAGAGTACGTGCCAGGAACCAAACACTCTGATAGCTTGAAAAACCCCCAAGTACCTTTCAAGTGGAAACTTACGCCATAATAAAATGTGGCCAGTTCAATATTGACAATGGAGATAGACGGCGGAGGATTATCATAATGTCAGATAGTCAAGCAGCCCTTAAAGCACTGAGCTCTTGTGTAATCAGGCAAACTCAATGAACTAGGCGAACAACAATATGGATTCCGGGGAATAGAAATAAATGAAATACCAAAGAGAAGGACTGAAACACCCTTTGGAGGGCCGGAACCCGTTTGCGATATCAGCTCCAATGTAATATTGGAATAAATGGACCAAGCCGAAAAAAGAGAAGATCTGACCATTGGAAAGATCTAGCAGGACTTAGACAATCAAAGATTCCGCTGGGTGACGACAGCCTGTTGAGATCAACCTAAGTTAAAACCTGCAAATATCCTAAAATTCTTCAGGGAACAAAAGGAGCTACTAGTCTATGAGAGTGGGACTGAATATTTAAGTATTATATCTCATATTTTTACCTCCTATTGTTTACAAAGTTTTCGCTCCATTTCCCATTGAAAATGTAAACTTTATTTTTCAAAATATCAGTGTTGTTTCATTTGATATCATGCCCCAGAGTTTTTCCACGTCAACGGGTTTTCCAGCTCCACATGGACTTTAACGGTTAATATAACCCTAACAAAGAGTGAAAAAAATCAGAGATACATATAATAAATTGACTCACAGATGTAACCATTTTCCCCTGAATGATATGAAGAGATGATATAAAATAACTTTGTTGTGTTGTGTTTTATCCACAACGCATACCAAGTAAAAGATCTTTTTTTTATCATACTGTATTGATCCTAAAGAAGGGATTGCAAAACGGTTCGCTAAACTTTAAAAGTCACGTATTACAATTTCCTTCCGCATCTTTTTTAGGGTTGCATGAAAAAGGCCGAAGGCGATCATCAATGAGATCAGTTCAAACATGTTCCACTCTAAAAAAAATATACCCGTTAAATTACTTTCGACGAAGGTCAATCTAAAAATGATGGTTGTTAAAAAAATATAGTATACTTTTAAAACACTTAAAAAATACGGTCACTCACTGAGTTGTGATAAGTATGTACCTACTTTGTACAAACGACATTGTTCTGATTTACCTACGTATACGGATTAGCCATAGTTTTCGATTAACACGGAATTAGATAGAATAAGAAAAAACCATTATTATTGATCTATATAGCTGGATGGAACCCAATTATAAAAAGAGTAAGCAAAATCTTATCTTCAGGCAGTATAGTTTATTCATAAATGTGGTGGAGCAAAAAATCAATCAATTAGCCAAATTCCATAGGCGCACTTATAATATGTGGCTCAATATAAGTTTAACTTTTTATGTTCAATATTAAAATAAAAATTTGGCATATTCCTTTGTTTTCAAAAAATAAACCAAAAGAGATACAATCAATTACTTTCAAATTATACCATCCAGACTTATTCAAAACGTTCAAATCACTCCTCTCAATCTCAGCCCAAGTCACTGACTACCGTAACAAATTAATTTTTAATATCTTGACAATAGAAAGGACCCTAACCTCGTTCATTTATGAGTAAACTATAGAATCACATGACAACAGTCTTCGTCCAGTACAAGGATATCTGATTCAATAATAACATTAATCAACATTTTAAATCAGATATTCAGAATATATGTATTTGTTATGGGGTTATCGATGAATACCTTGACAACTGTAGACATGATGGAAAATGTTATGATGTTTGAATATTGGAAAAAGGTAAACAGCTCTTATTTCACTAGATTTATTTATACAACAGTTTCTATTTGGTATATTTCACATATTCGAGGTTTTTTTTCTATCTCCATCATCCGATTGCGTTGAATAGAGACTATATAGTCGTGTCACAGGAGTATCCAAATCACTTTTAAGGAAATTTCAGCAGCAACTAAGAGATAGAAGTTTGTTTTAACCCAAACAAGTCAAGGAGGAGATAAACATATTTTGAAGAAAAACGGACAACCCTGAAACTATTAAATCTAGGAAAATGCTTAACTTTGCACATATAATGAGACAGAGACACTGACAAAATTGTTAAGGCAGACAACTGAGTGCCTAATCAGAACTGTTATGACCAAAGTAACAACACAGCTCAAGAAAATATCGAAATTTTTCCTATGTCTATTAATGTCGACATAGTTGGTGACATGTGTACCAAAATAACAAAAAAAAATCGAGTGTACGAAGTCTGCGTAATTTGAAAAGTCACTTTCATTTAACAGAGTGGTCTACCTTATACAACGATATAAGTTTGATGACAAACTCTAAAAGTTAAAATGCTAGATGTTAATCTTGAAATATTTTTTGTAGGAATGGTCAAATATCCCGAGCCAGTATAATATAATATGCTTATGCAAAGTATTTTAGTTCAGCCTGGTATAATACTATAAAGAATATTTCATATAAAAAACAATAAATTTTGAACAAAAACCGTGAAGAAGAATAAAAAGGTCGTAAATTCTAAGTGGATTTACAAAAACTTCACAAGGAATTTGTCGCGCACTTATGGCATTAAACTCTGACCGATTTGGCGTGTGATGAGACACTTAAACACACTAGTATGAAAATGTATAATTGCATGTGGAATCGGATAAATAATAAATTTACTATGTGGTCATACAGGGTATCCAGCTATTTATTGGTATTTTATTGTTAAAATGTAAGCAATAAGAGATAGGTGATTGTTATTAGTAGAACAAAATTGCCTATTCCCCAGTATAAGATCCAGGAAATTCCAGAAAATGCAAACTCTCACTTTTTTGTTTTTTAGCCAAAGTGTGTTTATGTCTAAAACTAATTGAAAAAGTAATTTAAGCAGTTGGTTTTGAATAGAATGCAGCTGAAGGTGTCCAACTTTTAGATATAGTTTGGCTAGTTTATCTGAAGCAACGCGGCATCGGTAAGGGGCGAGGAAACATGGCGGATATCTGTCAAAATCGTACCAATGGCGTACGGAACCTATTTTTATAAAAGTATTAAAAATAATAATTATTATTATATAGTAAAAGATTGGAGAGAATCGGGTGAACCATCTTTCTCCGATCATAGTATCATAACGTTCAAGTTAGAGCTAGGCATACCTGAGGTAAGCCTCCGTAGAAAACCAAGAAAAACAGATTGGGACAACTATAACACCTGTCTGAACGGAACTCTAGCACATATCCAGAGGAAAGGAAGGACTAAGCACCGGAAAATGAGCTTGAGGATCTGAACAGGGCAATAATCGATGCATTTGAATGGAGCTGCCCTCTTCAAGAACAACGAAGCAGCAAAGATGCACCCTGGTCCCGGGACCTCTTTAATAAAGCAAAATTCACCGGGGACTGGCAGAGATACACCGGGTTGAGCAACACCTACTACAAGGAAATAAGAAAAGCTAAAAGAAATAGCTTCAGGAAATTCTGTGAAGATATAAACACAACACCTGCTGCGGCAAGAGTTTACAAAGTCATGGCGAAAAGTAAGGTCAACACAGATATGGCTTTGAGGAAGCCAGACGGCAAATATACCGAACATGAGGAGGAAAGAGTGCGACTCTTACTAGAAACTCATTTTCCTGGAAGTACCCCAAACAGAGGAGATAACCCTCTCGAAGGTCATAACAGGCCTTCAGATGTGCTATATGGAATTTAAAAAGCTTTTATCAACTTAGTTATAATTGAAATTTCTATTGAAGCTTGAAATTGATCCCGATATACTGCGTAGGTTTGTTGAAACATGCGTGTGCAGGGTGCAGGTTAGTGGGTAGTTATTTGATACCCAAGCCATATTATAAAAGGTTGTGATGTACCAAAAAATACATAGAATACATAAGTTATTTGGTTTAAAGTTGGGTATTTTCTATATATTCTTATGTATTTATTATTGTTATTAGATGTGTTAATTTGAACAAAACACCTATATACAGTGCTATTCAAAAGTTCCCTCCCCCCCTCGTATCTTTTGAACGGCTACACTTACATTAATAAAATTTGGAGTGTGAAAATAAACTTCTCTACGAATAGTAACAGGTGACGTAATAGTAATAGATGACGTCACAGTGCCACTCTGGCCAATAATTTTAAATCGGACCTTATGGCAAGTGATATCTCGTTTGAAAGGCATTAACATTGGCTACATAGCCATATTAATTTTGTTTGGGTTTAAACTAATTTTGACGGATAAATTAAATAAATACCAAAATTATTATTTCATATTTAAATATTGAAGATTTTTCAGTCCGCCTCTGGTTAGTTGTAAAAAAAATTGACGTTTTTAATTTAATAGTATTTGTTGCTTTGCAAAGTTTTTCTAAATAGCTTAAATATTTAATTTTATTATTGTTTAACGAGACGTTTAAGAGTTTACATAGGCATTATGGTACGTACTCAAGCCGACAAAGTAGCAGCTATCTTAATAATTGGTGAATCTGGGAAGAATCTCCATGAAGCGGAACGTTTATTTAATGAGAGATACCCAGATCGCCCTATCTCGAGAACTTATTTGAGGGAGCTTCTTCACAAGTTTGAAGCAACAGGTAGTGTTCAAGATGCCAAACGATCTGGTCGACCAACATTTAGTGATGATACAAAAATTGATATAGTTGCTGAAATGGCAGTAAACCCAACTTCCTCTTCAACTAAAGTTGCGTCTATCTGTGAAGCAAGTAAAAGTACAGTACAGAGAGTGTTGGCTAAAAATAAATTTCATCCATACAAGTTAAAAATGGTGCACCACCCTTCGGATGACGACCCCGACAGAAGACTTGAATTCTATGAATGTATGACAAATAAAATTAGTCAAAACCCACATTACACAAAAACAATTTGTTTTAGTGACGAAAGTACTTCTTGCCTCAATGGAAATGTGAATACACAAAATGTAAGGTATTGGAGTGACACAAATCCTCATTCCTTTCGTAAACAACATACCCAATTTCCAGAAAAAGTCAATGTTTGGGCAGGTATTTTGGGAAACCACATAGTTGGTCCTGTTTTCCTAAATTCAAATTTAAGTGGTGAAGTGTATCTGGAGATGTTACAAAATGCAATTGAGCCGTTAATTCTTGAAATTCTGGAAGATAATCCAGATGAATTCGGCCATATGGAAATAACATTTCCACAAGATGGTGTTCCTGCACATTATTATGGTGCAGTAAGACGTTACCTGGATGAAGAATATCGAGGTAAATGGATCGGCCGGCGAGGTCCTATAGAATGGCCACCTCGGTCACCAGATCTGACACCATTAGATTTTTTTCTATGGGGGTACTTGAAATCCAAGGTTTATACTACGGCAGCAGATAGCATTGGAGTTTTGAAAGAAAGAATTATTGAAGAATACAATGCAATTTCAGCTGACACATTCGAACGAGTACGACAAGAGTTTACTAATAGAATGTATTACTGTCAGGAAGTAGACGGAGCACATTTCGAACACTTGCTATAAGAATCCATTGTTGATAACTGATTAATTAAATTTAAAAAAATAATTTCAATAATTTTGGTATTTATTTAATTTATCCGTCAAAATTAGTTTAAACCCAAACAAAATTAATATGGCTACGTAGCCAATGTCAATGCCTTTCAAACGAGATATCACTTGCCATAAGGTCCTAAGTAAAATTATTGGCCAGAGTGGCACTGTGACGTCACCAGTTACCATTCTTTTTTTTTCGGGCCGAGATGGGAAACTCATGTTCGAATGGGCCATGTCCCATGACCCAGACAGTGGTTGGACTCATCCCAAGGGATGCCTACCAACCAAACCCACCTCAAAGCTCGCCGTTACTCCTGCCTCGGAATCACTACCCTAGCATACTTCGAGACCGGCGGCGGTCCCTCACACACACTCCGTCATCTTCTCCCTTCTATCACTCCTACCTCTCATGCCATATCAATTCCTTCTCTCCCCCTTATCATTCTCTCCACTACGCCACTCACCTCCATCCATTCCTCCTCTCCCCTCAACATTATCTCCACCATGTTCTCCCAATACACCGCCGCCCCTAGTTTCTGCTCTAATTTTTTCAGCTCCTCCACGTTCTTCCAGCATCTGACCCACATCATCCTCCACTTCACATCTCTCGCACAATCCAGTCTCTCTTTTTCCAATCTTGTGGAGGTACCCTACTTTCGACCCATGCCCAGTGAACACCTGTGGCAAGAAGTAGTTCACCTCCCCAAATTTCCGGTCCATCCATTCTCTCCTACTCCGAATCGCTCCTTTTAGCGCGCCCTCATACTTCTATCTTCTCTCCATTTCCTCCTCCATCCATTCCTGCATTTCCTCTACAGTCGCACCCCTCCAGCGTCTGTTCCTGGCTCTAGCCTTCAAGTGCAATGAGTAGGATCTTGACAGCACCACTGCCGCCAGTCCACCCACTGTCCTGTATCCCTGTACCACCGTCAGGAGTATCCCTCTCTGCACACGCAGGAGTGGCCTAGCCCTCGCATTCACCCCCGCTCTTTAAACCCCACACTTCCGCACCGTACAGCATACTCTGCTCTATTGTCCTACCAATTACCCTCCTCTTCCACTCTCCAGGCCCTTTCAAATTGCACAACAATCTCCCCAGCCTTGCTGCTCTTACTTTTGCTTTCTGTGCCGCCTTTGTCATGTGTGTTTTAACGGATAATTGGCTATCCAACCACACCCCCAAGTATTTCACAGACTCCTCCATCCGAATTTTCCTTCCCTTCACCGTCACCGCAACTTCCCTCGTCTTGCTCCGTCCCTTCACTAGTAGTCCCACCGTCTTATCTTCCGCCACTTCCAGTCCGCACCGCTCTATCTTCTCCACAATCTCCCTGCACATCCTCCCCGCCTTTATTTCTATCTCCGCCTCTCCCTTTGCCGTACATACCAGACATACATCATCCGCATACACCGTAATCTCACATCCCTCTTTACATACTATCCCATAAACTTCACATCAAACACACATTTCCATAGCGTCGGTCCCAGAACCGAGCCCTGTGGCACTCCATCTCCTGTCTCATATCTCCTCCCCCTTGACTCCACTATCACCCGCCCCGTCAGGTAGTCCTCCACTAAGTTAACTAACCCTTCCCCTACTCCAAGCCTCAGCAACGCACCCAACACCGCCCGTTTGCTGTTCCCAACGTCAAAGAATACGAGAAGGGCCAATTTCTTGCTCCTCCAATTGCCCTCCCTAGCCTTTTCCACCAAGCTCATCACCCTGCCCAGAGCCGAGATACATGATTTTCCCTTTGCAAACCCGTACTGGTTTTCCCTAAAACCCCATTTCTACCAACTTCCTCCTCAATCCTATTCTTTATTATCCCCTTAATCAATTTACCCATACCACACAGCAGACTGATAGGCCTGTAGTCACCCGGCCGATTCCCCTCCCTACCCGCCTTTTTTAGCAGTATCACCCTGGCCACCTTCCATGCTTCCGGAAACTCTTCCTCCCTCAGCACCCTGTTGAATAGTTCCCAAAAGTATTCCTCATTGTCTTCCAACAACCTCTTTACCATATCACCTCTCAGGCCATCAATCCCTGGAGCTTTCCTTACTTTAATGTTCCTCCCTCCCTCCTGAACTTCCCACTCCTCTACGGATCATATCCCACACTTTTTCTCCACCCCTCTAGTATCTTGGACTTCCCGAAACCTACTCTTCACTCCACCTTCTCCCACATCGAACAATTTCCATATAATCTCCTTCTCCCAATCCTCCTCAAGCACCTCGTTCCTATTACCACCCATCCTTTTCACCGCTATCTCATACGCCTTTCCCCATGGATTGTTTTCCAATTCCCCCAGTAACCCCTCCTACTTTCTTCTTTTTTCCCTCTCCACCCTACGCTCCAGTTCCTTCTTCTTCTCCTTGTATCGCCCTTTATACTTCCCCTCAGCATCCGCCTCCGTTCTTACTTACACTCCCTCCACAACTTCTGTATCTCCTCATTCCACCAGAAATTTGCCCTCCGCTCTCGCCTATTGCCCCTCTTCCCCTTTCTTTTACAGCCCTGTATCACATGGTACAATTTCTTCACATTATGCCCAAGTCCCCTTTCTATCTCCTCTCTTAGCTTCTTCCTCATACTCTCTGCCTCAGTCTCCGTCCACCTTCATCCCCGTCATTCAGCACCGCCAACCCGTTGGCTCCTCCTGTTCGTTTTCTTCCCTCTCCATACAGTATTTTTCGCATTGAAGTCCCCTGTAACCATTCTCCTCATGATCCTCCTTTTCCCTTTTGACACCCTCATATCGTCCTCCAATCCTGTTATGCTCCTCTCATATTCTTCCAGGCTGACATTTGGGCTTATATACACACTGTACACGACCATGTCTCCCATTCGCACTACCACCCATCCGTACCCCTTCCTCACTTCATCCACCCTCAGTCCATCTCCCACCACTCTTATTCCTGCCTCTCCAGTATCGTCCATAATCCATCCTTGCTTTTCCACATACCTAGCATTTATCTCAGAACCACACACCACATCCACTTCTCTCCTGAAAATCACTTCATCCAGTATATCATGCGCTATCTTGCATTTCCCTAAATTTATATGTAACACCCTCCATCCATCCCCTACAATCTTTCTACCCGCACTCTGCTCCCCCCTTCCTCCTATTTGACCAGACTCATCCCCTCTAAGGGGTCCAGAGGATCCCTCCCATTTTTTCCATCGTCCTCATCTACTCCTATCCTTCCCCTGGCTTGTGTCCCCTTTCCCCACATACCCTACAAAGGAAAGGCTGGCGACAATCCCTGACCATGTGCTCCTCGCTCTTACATAGCCAACACTTACTTTTCTCCTTAATTCTTTTCAACTTACACCCTGCTACTTTGTGTCTCTTTACTCCACATCCAAAGCATCTGCCCTCCTCTCTACCCTCTATAATAGCTACCCTGTTTAACCCCAATCTATTCTCCCTTTTTCCAGTAAGGCTTCCGCTTCTTCCCATTCCGTCCTTACCACCGCCATTTTCATCCCGTTCCTCTCCCTTACCACTTTAACTACCCTTGCTCCTTTCCCAATCATTGTTTCTATTTCCCTAACCAACCCTTCATCCTCCATCCACGGGTCTATCCCTAAAATCTTGATGGTTTTTGTTCCCCTGCCAGCTTCCACCGCCCTAGCTCCTGTCACCTTCTCCACCTCCCTCAGAATTCCCCTCACCTCAACCCCCTTCTTTACCTCTATAACCACCTCCCTGTTTTTCGAAACCCTAAGTCTATCGACCCACTCCCCTTTCATCTCCCCCAGCCCGTTCTTAATTTTTTCAATCATCTCCTGACTGACTTCCCCGATATCCTTCAGTATTACGGCCTCATTTCTTCCCTCCTTTTCCTTTTCTCTATCAGCATAAACTATTACTTTAATTTTCCTATCACCTCTAACCCATGCTACCATCTTCCTCAGCACCTCCACCTCCACATGCTCAAGCATGTGTAGCCCAACGCTGTCCCCTCTCCCCACCTCCCCGAACAGTCGAGTCATCATCTCAAACACCTTCCTCTCATTCCTACAATCTCCCTCTATCCGACAGATCAACTCCTCCGCATTCACCCGAGTCCCTTTCCTTTCCGTAGTGCGTACCTCCTTCACCCACTCCATTTCCTTCCCTTTTCCTTCCAGCATAGGGTATCCCTAAACATCCTCTGTATTCCCTTCTCAATTCCACTGTCTTCCTTGGTTACCCATACCACCTTAACTGTTTCCTCTCCTATTGTTGGGTTTCTCACCTTCACCTCTATTCCTTCCCCCTTTTTACCATCCCATTTCTTATCCCTAATCTCCTTCCAACCTTCCTAGTCTCTTTGCCCCTCCTCCCATCGAGTTTGCATTCTCTCCTTCCTATCCGCCTCACTCCTCAACCTCTCCAATTCCCTGACCCTCCCCTCTGCCGCCGACTTCTGTTCCTCCAACCTTTTCACCCTCTTCTCCAGCCGCCTTACCATCTCCTTCAGTCTATCCACACTCTCCCTCTCTTCCTCCTTCCCTGCTTCCTTTTAACCCCAGTATCACTCCACTGGCTTGTCTCACCTGCTTTATCAGGCGTTCGTTTTAATACTTTTGAGTTACCAAAAACTAACTCTTCTTCCTCCATTACTTCCTTTCCTATAATTTTATCACTATCCATAACAACCCTGTTACCATTCATAGAGAAGTTTACAACACTTTATTTTTACGCTCCAAATTTTGTTAATGTGAGTGTAGCCGTTCAAAAGATACGAGGGGTGGAGGGGACTTTTGAATAGCATTGTATAGTGTATTTGCAGATCTGGTCTGGCATATTGTGGTCTATCAAATAACCACACATTAATGTTTTATCCAGTATTATACGGCAAAATCTTCAGTAAAAAAAAATTCCTGGAAAGACATAGGTTAGGTTGTTAGGTTGTCGAGTTGAGATGAGATGTAAACAAACCGAATATTCTTCTATAACCTGTGAAACTTTGTATTATTTTGATTGTTTCGTATTTGATGTTCTTGAGAGATTAAAATGGATCGGTTATTGTACAGTTATATTAAAGGTCTCTGTTTAAAACTATTTATTTTATAATTGTATTAATGCATGTCAATGTTAAAAGATATAACTTTCATATATTCTAGCAAATCTGTGAACATGTTTTTAAAGCTGATCATATAATTTGATGTAGAACTGACTTCTATGAGAAAATGATCAAAAACTTATGTATGGGATTTTTTACACTTTCACAACCTCCACATGAAATCACTATCACACTAAATGAGACCTGGACTTGATGTTATTGTATATATAGGGCCATCTTTAATAATTTCTCTTCGTTTTGATATGATTTTTCATCTGATGAATAAAATGGCCTGTTTTCTTCTCTATATTGTTTTATACATCTTAAATAGCTCAACCTCCATCGACAGATATCGTCACGCTCTATGAGTATACTTTTACGATTTCTCTTCAAATATCTAAAAATATATTACATGATAATAGACAGTACATTTGACTTTTCAAAGTTACACACTTACTTGAAGTTAATTTGTTTTAAGAAAGTATATAAAGATGACCGGGACAATTGTATCAAATCTGATCGTTTCTTCAGAGCTTGTAAAATTTTATCAACTGTAGGTAACTCGTTATTAAAATAAATTATGGACTATTCTTCGAACTGAATTTTTATACCCATCATCACAATTTTTAAGAAGTGCTGGTCTTCCACCAATATTTTTTGGGCTGGTAGTTGTTCCACTGCTGCGGTATTCCTTCAATATTCTGTAAACTGTTGACTTTGCTACTCCTGTAGGAAAAATGTTCAGAATTTAATACTATTGTTAATTGGAAAATTATAATGATCACTTACCGGCTACTTGAGAAATTTTCGATATAACATCAACAATTTTGGTATTCGGCATTTCATCCAATATTTGTTTATACATATTTATTATGTATGTTTTTCTGACATTCCTAAATGGCCTAAGCTTAGCCGTTTTCGTGGTTTTGGCGGACTAAGCGAATAACTGGTACTTAGAGTAGAGGGATCCATAATTGCATAAATTTAACACAGGAGTTCTGAAACGAACTATTTTAGCGTAATAAAGTGGAGAACTAAGTAAAAATGATGAAATAACAAGGAAACGAAAATGAAAACAATAATTTATATGACAGAACTGTCAATTAGCAGGAGATGTCAATGTTAAAAAGTGTTGTGTGAAACTGGGCGGAATCTAACCAATCAGAGGTCTACAGAATTGCCAACTTAAATTCAAATCACCCCTCCTGGTTTTTAAATAAGGTATACTACACTAAAGAGATTTTAGTAAAGCAATCTTTACTGCCATAGCACATATCTCTCTTAGCGCCTATTTTAATAGATTTTTTGGCTGAAATAGCGAAAAAACGTGATGTGAGGATGAAATTTTTTTCTCGGTGTGGTAAAACTGTAATAGTTCCAAACACTAGGAAAAGAAAGTTGGAGGATCTTCCACGATTTTCCTACAATGGTGAGGTTATTCCATTTGTAGCGGAAGTAAAATATTTGGGGATTATCCTAGATATGAAACTTACTTGGAACGCTCACTTGGAAAAAGTTATCCATAAGGCCAGACTCTCCTTGTGGACATGTCGTAGGATCTGTGGAAAATCTTGGGGCCTGGGACCCAAACAAATCTATTGGATATATGTGATGATCACATATGGAGCTATTGCCTTGTGGCCAAAAACTTTACAGCGAACGGCCCAAGCAAAGCTCTCTGGTTGACAGAGACAGGCTTGCCTGGCAGTTACTGGTGCTATTAGCTCTACAACGTCAGCAGCCATGGAAATCCTTCTGGACCTACCTCCTCTTTATATATTTTTGGAAAGAGAGGCTAGATGGACAACATACAGAATTGTGCATATTTCTAAATGCACAAATCAGGCTTATACAGAACGAAGCAGAATGCTAGTGGACACTGAAAGTCACAGTATTCTGGGAATGACCTCTGACATAATGCCTCCAACAGTAAACTACGACCTGCCCTATACCGTCCTAATTCCAAATAGAAATGAATGGGTCCTCCGTAAGGATGAACTTTTAAGAGCAGACAGCTGTTGGTACACAGACGGTTCAAAACACCCTCAGGCTCTGGTGCAGGTGTATACGGGCGCAAACCTAGGACAGAAATCTCAACCTCTCTAGGATCCTATGCAACCGTATTTCAGGCGGAAATTTACGCCATTGTTTCATGTGTGGAGAGATTGGAGCATGCCAATCTCACACATAGAACGATAAAAATTTTCTCGGACTGCCAAGCGGCTTTGAAAGTACTGAGCTCTCACCGTGTAACGTCGAAATTGGTTTTATACTGCCAAAAAAGACTCTCCTCAATAGGAGAACTCAATAAAGTATTGCTGGTCTGGATCCCTGGCCATTCTGGCATGGAAGGAAACGAAAAGGCAGACTCTCTTGCAAGGGAGGGTGCGGCACGTGTTTCTATCGGACCAGAATCGCAATAAGTTTTGCCAAACAAACACTGAATACCTGGACGGCAAGAAGAGCTTTAGACTTCTGGCATAATTTACCAGGATTGGTTCATTCAAAGGCTTTCATACATCCTTCGAAGAATATCTCCAAACAAATGTCTAACAGGCCACTGTCATCTGAATCATCATATGCTAAAACTTGGACTGTCGGAAGATCCGACCTGCCGTCTTTGTCTGGAAGATGATGAAACAGCAGAGCATATAATTTGTGCTTGCCCCGCCGCGGCTCGAATCAGGTATCTGATGTTTGGCAGGGATTCTCTCTCGCCCTCGGACCTGAAATATCATTCACCAAATAAACTAATCGGCTTTGTTAAGAAGCTGAATTTGTTCGATGAAATTTGAATAGGTGTGAGCCACAATAGACTCTTGCGAGTCGCAGTGGAGGGCCTTATAGACCCACTCACCATAAACCTAACCTAACCTAGTTCGGATGGCGTGAAAATTATGGTTATGGTTCTTAGGGAACTGCACTGAAGGTTTTAACATAAAAACATTGTAGTTTGAGTTGAGAACGGGTATACCATCGCCTTTAACACAGTCTTCAGAAATGCTGCGGTAAACGATAGCAAATACTGGGGATTGTTTGTTTTCCAACCATATCTTTGGTAGATTTTGCACTGATAGAGACGAAATTTTACGTAATAAAGTGTTACGGAGATACATAGTGAACACCATTAGTGAACTCGCGGGAAAACATCCCGGGTTGTCAGTGTCATATAATTATTATATACATTATGTCAATTAGGTTTTGTAGTTATATTAAGTTTTGTTCAAGAATAATTATAGCATCTAATATAACTGGAATCTATTATTATTACATACACAACAGATTGGCGACGAGGATATTTCGAACCAAAGTGCAATAATGGAGGAACAATTAGCAAGAGTGTTAGCAAAGATGATGGATACAATGACAGATATGCAAGAACAGCAAAATAGATTACAACAAACGCTGTTAATACATGAAAATGCGTCTACGTCTAAAGTCGGAGGCATTTCACTTGTCCCATACGACGAAATAAATGAATCATTCGATAGTTACCTACAACGATTACAAAATTACATTACATTGAAGGGAGTAACAAATGCAAATACAAAAGTGCACATTTTTCTAAATTGCATTGGACCAAAGTATTATCAAATACTAAAAAACATTACATCACCAAATGCACCAGAATCAAAAACCTACGAGAACCTCATACAAATCCTGAGAAATCACATCGCTCCAGAACCGGGCGAAGTTGCTCAACAGCATAAGTTTTGTCTTAGAGTACAGCATGAACATGAATCTATAGCCAATTACGTGGCAGGATTAAAAGAAATAGGTGGAAAATGCAATTTTAATTGCAATGGATGTAAAAATAGTACATTTGAAACTCATCTGAGAGTACAATTTATTCGTGGCCTACGTAACAGTGAGATTAAAGAACGATTACTACAAGAACCACCCACTACAAAAGTCGATGACATCATAAAGATTGCAATGGCAATTGAAACATCAAAATCAGAAAGCAAAGAAATGGGAAATTATGAAAATTCTCCAATAAATAAAATTACAGCCAAGAAAAGTACATACAACAAGAATAGTTTCAGGAGGAATACATACAAGAAAAATACAGAGAATTATAATACCAGAGAGGAAAAGAAAACAGTTTGTTACAGATGCGGAAAGCCAGATCATAAAGCATTTGAATGTAAGGTTAAAGACAAACTTTTTTGTCTTAAATGTCACAAACAAGGGCATGTCGAGGCTGTACGTTTCAGAGAACAAAAGCAATTAGAAATTGAAAATGAATACTCAGATGATACAGAATATGAAGAAATTTTCGAAATACATAAAATACCTACAGCGAATACAGTTACATCAAATGATAAATTCAATATTACATTAAAATTAAATGGATCAGACCACACTTGGGAGTTAGATACCGGCGCAGCAGTAACTACATGCTCTGCAGATTATTATAACGAACATTTCAAAAACCTGAAACTGAAAAGCAGTAGAATTAAACTCAGAACTTATACGGGGGAAATAATACAACCTCTGGGTACCTGCAATATGATGATAAGATACAAAAACAAGGAAAGTTGGGGCAGAATCATCGTGATTGATAGAAAAGTAGACCCTGTAGTTGGAAGAGAATGGATAAGGAAACTTAACATACATTTTGAAGTGAATGCAATAAATTCAGAAGAAAACAACGACATCACAGAACAAGAATTCAAAGAAAAATTAAACAAATTACTAAAAGAAAATGAAGACTTATTTCTAGAACAAATTGGAGAAATTAATAATTACCAAGCATCATTCAAATTAAAGGAAAACACTACACCAATTTTCTTGAGACCTAGACCAGTACCGTTTGCGCTCAGGGAACAAGTCGAAAAAGAAATAGATAGATTGGAAGGAGTTGGGATTTTTGAGAAAGTTAACTACTCACAATGGGGCACACCTTTGGTTCCCGTAATAAAACCTTCAGGAAAAATACGCTTGTGTGCCGACTACAGTGCAACATTAAATAAAAATCTAGAAAATGACAACTATCCTATTCCAAGAGTAGAAGAGATATTTAGCAAATTAAGTGGAGGAAAATATTTTTGTACATTAGACATTAACCAAGCATACCTACACATGAAAACCGATGAAACCTCAGCAAAAATGCAAGCGGTCAGCACCTGTAAAGGAACTTATAAAGTAAATCGCCTAATGTTTGGTGTAAAAATAGCTCCAAATATATGGCAAAGATATATGGATCAGACATTACAAGGGCTACTAGGTACAGCATGTTTCTTTGATGACATTGCTTTACAAGGACGTACATATACAGAATTACTGCAACGACTGGAAATAGTATTCAGCAAATTAAAAGAGTGTGGACTGCATCTAAATAGGAAGAAATGTCAATTTTTCCAAAAATCGATTACATATCTTGGTCACAGAATTAATGAAGAGGGACTACATCCAACTGACGAGAAAATAGATGATATAAAAAATAGTTACCGGCCAACAGACGTTTCGTCACTTCGAACATTCCTCGGAATGATCAACTATTATCAACAATTCATACCGAACCTGGCTTCAAAACTTAATCCGCTGTATAAACTTTTGCAAAAGAATACCAAATTTGATTGGACCAAAGAGTGTGAACATGTTTTCCAAAGCTTAAAAACAGAGATATGCAGTGAAAAAGTACTTACCACATTCTATCCTAACTTAATTGTGACGCTAGCTACAGATGCATCACCAATGGGATTCGGCGCAGTATTGTCACATATTATGCCTGATAAGACCGAAAGACCCATTGCCTTTGCGTCTCGATCTTTGACCCAAGCCGAGAGAAATTATAGCCAGCTTGACAAAGAAGCAGCAGCACTAATTTGGGGACTCAAAAAGTTTTTTCAGTACTGTTATGGACGAAGAATTGTAATCATCATTGATAATCAACCCCTTGCAAGAATCTTACATCCAACAAAAGTGATGCCGTCAACTACAGCAATTAGACTAATACATTACGCGAATTTCTTGGCTGGATTTGACTACGAAATTAAGCTGAGAAAAACAACAGAGCATGCAAATGCGGACTATTTCTCAAGACTAGAGCATAATACAAAAAATGAGGAAAAGATGACAAATGACGATATATTTTATCTAAATCAAATTGCAACGATGCCAATTACTAAAGAGGAAATCAAAGAAGCTACAGCTAAAGATCCGGAGCTACATCAGTTATATAAAAATATTCAATCAGGAAAAGGAAACATGAACAACATACATGAATTTTCATTACAAGAGAATTGCATTTTCTATGGAATTAGAATCGTAGTACCAAAAAAATTGCAAGCCACTATATTGCAAGAATTACATACAGCTCATACTGGAATTGTGAAAATGAAAGCACTGGCACGAAGCTATGTATGCTGGAAAAATATTGATTCTGACATTGAAAAGATGGTGAAGGAGTGTAAAGCATGTTGCATGCTTCAAAGAAATCCTATCAAAGTACCCGTACACAGTTGGGAATATCCAAAGGAACCATGGACTAGAATACACATAGACTATGCAGGGCCTTTCATGAACAATTATTTCTTGATAGTTGTGGATGCCTATACGAAATGGCTTGAAGTGATACCTACATCATCAATTACAGCATCAGCAACTATTAATATTCTAAAGAAGATGCTCACTACATTCGGATTACCCTTGATAGTAGTATCAGACAATGGCAAACAATTTCGATCAGAAGAAATGCAAAGATTTTTAAAGCAAAATGGGATTCAATCAAAATTCACAGCTCCTTTCCATCCATCGACCAATGGACAAGCGGAAAGATATGTACAAACATTTAAAAATAAATTAAAGGCAATGATACATGAGGAAGGTACTCTCCAGGACAAAATAGCAAAAATGTTAATGATGCACAGAAAAACACCAAATAATTCCACTGGATTGAGTCCTGGTGAAATGATGTTTAAAAGATTATATAGAACAAGGATTGATTTAGTACAAAGGCAATTCACATCTGAAATTAATAACAAAAGGGAAGAAATAAAAATAAATAAACAATTCAATGTGGGAGAAACAGTACAAATACGATCGTATGATGACAATAAGTGGAAATTCGGAGTAATCGTGGGTAGAAAAGGAAAACTACATTATGAGATAAATACAGATGGAAGAATTCATAAAAGGCATGTGGATCAGATATTAAAATCATGTGTTAAGGACCACAATGCTCAATATGTTAGGGAGTATCCTGTGCCTGATTCGCAAGCGGAACCACAGACGGACAAGGGCGTTCACTCTGAGAATGAACCTGTTAAGGAGAAAACTATTGAGAAAGAAGAACAGACACCAGAGAGATCGGAGCAGCAACTGGCTAAGGGAGAGGTAGGATGTTCAGCCGAGAATGTTCCTCAAATAAACGAACCGAAACATAAGGAAGATGTGGTGGTTCGCCGCAGTACTAGAAACAGGAAGCCTCCAAACCGTTTAGACCTATAACTTTATTTATACAACAAGGGGGAGTGTTACGGAGATACATAGTGAACACCATTAGTGAACTCGCGGGAAAACATCCCGGGTTGTCAGTGTCATATAATTATTATATACATTATGTCAATTAGGTTTTGTAGTTATATTAAGTTTTGTTCAAGAATAATTATAGCATCTAATATAACTGGAATCTATTATTATTACATACACAACATAAAGAGTTATTTGTTCTACATTTAATCACAAATTTTTTTGCTAGGTATACTCGCATAAGGTGTAAAGGCGGTTTATTGCATTCAGTCAGAAGAGTGACAGCTAGAGCTGTTTTAAAGCTCCCAACACTAATCGCAGCACTTTATATTGTAATGTTTTTCGTATTTATTTAAACAGTGGGATAAAGTTTTGCAAAGACTATAGCTAATTAATATTAATTTATTGAAGAAACACTTACACCTATAATAAATTAAATTTATATACACACTACTTAATGTCTACTAATTTATCTACACTACATCTATTCGATTCACTGTAGTTCACCGATTCACTGTTTACTGAAAAACTTACTAAAGCTGTCCGACTAACTCAAAACTTGCGTAGTTTTTCTCAATTCTCGAACGTTCTTGAATTTACCACGCTCTTCGTATTCGTAAATACGTGTAGTACTAGAAAACTAGCGACAGGACCGGCTTCTGAATTACTGAGTGCGTAACAATATTGTAATTTATCTAGCTTTATCAAACGAGATTTGGTGGCAGAACTATATAAGTAACTTCCATAATCTAAAATAGATCTTGTATATGCCCTATAAAACAACAGATTTATTTTGGGATCTGCTCTCAACTCATAACGATTGACGGCCTTTAAAATGTTGACACTTTTTTCACCCTTGGCTAAGCAATTATTGATATGAACGTCCCAGGTTAATTTGGTGTCAAGAGTAATTTCTAAGAGCCGTATTACACAGCTAAGAATTATGCAGAAAATGACTCTAAAATTTACTACGAAAATTTTCGTCAATAAAATATGTGACATGACCGAAAATTCTCGCGAAAACTTTCGGAGTAAAAATATAAAACATGTTCTATATTCTCCAGAGAAAATCGGCGCAAAACCGCATAATCGGTTTGTTTGACATTACACTCATTAATTGTCTCTTAGGCACAAACAACAAATTTCTGCAGCACTACAAGCTTTTTTTATTCACCATTCCTGAGAAGAAAAGAATCTTATTATTGAAAATAAATAATATTAATGATAGTGTGTTTGTTTACTATTTGCTACGTTTTTAAGGAGTTGTAAAGGTTAATCTGTAACTGGCATATATCAGCTGTAACAAAATAATCTGTCTGCGCATGCGGATCGTACGAATTAGTCCGAATTTCAGAGTAATATTCGGCAAAATTCTTAGCTGTGTAATATGGCTCTAAGTAGGTAAAATGACGAGGATATCGAAGTAAGAAATTTTTATTTTGTCCAAGACTGGTAGGCGGTGCCTATAGTAAATAATAGAATCCCTGATTCCTGGAGGATAGCTCCTGGCTATGGTTGTCTCTACTTGAAGTTTGCTTATACTTATAATTCCGAATTAATCTGAGCGCTTGAAGTGGGTAAAAATCGAGTTTAAGGGTTGCGTTACAAACATACAAGTGAAGCTAATATAAAGCGTGTGAGAAGTCATACATTGTACAGGTTCGTATATTAAAATAAAAGATGGTTTTTTAAAAAATTATAGGATGTAAGCTGCATTCAATTTAAAACAAACTATTCAAATAACATTTTTATAATTTTTAGAAATGAAACACTGTGACTAATAAGTAAAAAAGGACGAATTTGTATTCCCTTGAAACCTTTGGAAACTGGACCTTATACTGGGACATACAGAATGTTTCTGTATTACACTGAAAACTATTCAAATTTGTTCTAATTACAATATTTACCCCGTATTGTTTACATTTTATCAATGCCAACAAAAAGCTGGATACCTTGTATACGAAGTAATTCAATTGGATATTCAAAATTAATAATATCTTCCAAAAAAGATTGAGCTCGAGTTTTTGTTCGGATTTCTAAATTATTTTCAAAACTAGAAACAAACCTTCTGAAAGTTTAATCCTAAATGTTTCTGAAGCTATATGTATATTTATAAAATGCCGCAAAAGCGGGGTGTTAAAAATATATTCAAAATGTAGCTTGAGAGACGTATGAGGACAATTTCTTGGATTCAAAAACGTATCAAATAGTCTCAGTGGATCAATGATCTGTGAGAAATCGAATTCATGGCCTAACGCAGTAATAAGTTGGCCTTTATACGAAACAACTACAATTACAAGAGCTCTTGATATGTGTTTTATTGTAATAGAAACAGTCAAAACAAATTGTTCCTAATAAAGATATATTTCAAACTTTAGAGCTTCTTTTCCTGATGTTTAGCAGAACAGATACGAAAATACCTGATTATTTTAATAGACCAGACAATATTGCTGTTTAAAAGTTAGGATAACGGAAGAAATTAACAACATAACCCCTGAGGTCATACAAAATGTTGTACGAGAATTCCAAAATCGCTTCGGTTATTGTCAAGAAGTGAATGGTGGTCATTTTGAACATTTAATTTAATTGTAAAGTACATTGAAAATTACATTCTAAATATTATTAGATTATTATCTTCATTCTACGTAAAGTTTTGTGATAGATACATTATCAAAATTTTACATCCTAAAAATTAATTTTCTCAGTTATGATTGCACCAAATTTAAAAAAACTTTATATTGCTGAACTGAGGACTAAAATCCGTTTCCAACAATGTGCCACACGACCCCCTTTCTTATTTAAAATTTTCGAGGAGGTATGCTTATAATTCAGAGGGGGTGCTGGAGGGGGATATTATTTTCATACCGTAAATTTTCAATTTAAGAATAAAAATCGACTTGTTTCAGGTTTTTTACACATAGTACATAATAACGCTAAAATTGAATTTATTCCATACATATGGACTGCATTGTATATTGCCACAAGATACTCCATCATTAACTTCCCGTTGTAATATACGAGGATGTATTGATATTTAGTTAGCCTAGACCAGCTCCATGCATAAACAAAATATTGCGTTACCATAGCAACGAACAATAACTTATTAGCAGTGTCAGTGTGAAGTTTGACGTCAAAAAAGTAAACCAGAGTTACGCAATGAATTAAAAGAAAAAAGATGTCCACCGAAATTGTGAAAATCGAAAAATTGTAGTATCGAGCCATCATCAAGTAATCATCAAAAGAGGTAAATTTTCCATTGAAGGTGATGACCGATCAGGAAGGCCAGTTTCTGTGTCAGTCCCCGAAAATATAGATGCAGTTCATTACATGATTTTATCAGAACGTCGAATTGGACTAAAACGAATATATGAAGCACTGAATATTTCATACGAACGCGTTCATCATATAGTTCACGTCAATTTAGACATGAGAAATATTGCTGCAAAATGGATCCCCAAATGTTTGAATGTTGACCAAAAGCGTGCAAGGGTAGAAGCATCGCGTTCGATCTGTGCTCGATTTGAAAACGATATAGACTTCTTAAACCGAATTGTTACTATGGATGACACTTGGGTACATTTTTACGATCCAGAAACAAAGCAACTACCGATGGAATGGAGACCTAAGAAGTTTCGTGTCCAAAAATCTGCTGGAAAAGTTCTTGCTACAGTTTTTTGGGATTGCCATGGAGTAATCATGATTGATTTTTTGGATAAGGGTAGGACAATAACTGGAGATTACTATTCGACATTACTGACCACTCTACGGGGAAAAATTAAAGAGAAAAGACGCGGAAAGCTATCAAAAGGTGTTTTGTTTTTGCAGGACAACGCCCCTACACACAAATCTCATGTTGCCATGCAAAAAATTCGTGATTTAGGTTTTGAATTACTAGAACACCCTCCTTATTCACCAGATTTGGCTCCGTCCGACTATCATCTCTTTCCTCAACTGAAAAAAAGTTTAAAAGGTCGTAAATTTTCTTCCAACGAGGAGGTATTAAAAGCTGTGGAGGTATGGTTTGCAGAGCAAGAAAAAACATTTTTTTTGAAAGGTCTAGAGACGTTGCAGGTTCGCTGTAATAAATGTATCCAATTAAGAGGAGAATATATTAAGTAATAAAATATTTTGACATTGAAATCTTGTTTGGTTCTATAGTAGGCTAAGATTTTTTCAATATATCCTCGTATTTACTGTAATTGTTACATTTTGTTAAAGATTATTGCAAAGTAGTAATTATCTATTTATTATCTGCGTGTTCTATGAATTTTACTTTTATTTACAGTTGTACTTCATATGTGACTTTCAATTGTGTTTTGAATTGTGCTGGCTTATTCACTTTTCTTTGAAGGTGTGATAAATTCTCCCCAAAAATCCCGAAATAATATTGAGTGGATGCGAAAAGCAGTTATTAATTATTAATAACTAATAATAATATTGTTTTCAAAAGGTCCTGAAAAGTGGTGAAAGGCGATGGACTTGTACAAACAGAAAGTGCAAGTTATGTGTTCTTACTATGAGCGAATGTGATGAGAATTTAACAGTTACAAAACATATACAAAAACATTTCCATGATGCAGTTGTGCAGGACTTAAATCGTTAAATCTTCCTGCGAACGAAAAGCTGTAGAGGACCTGTCCGAAAAACCTACGAAGATTATTATATGAAAATATCCCGATCTATATGTTTCTTTCTGTGTTTTAGTTAATATTTTTTGTAGATACATTATACTATGAATACTTTGTCTATAATAAGCAATTAGAAAAACTAAATGGGGTTTTATTGCTTTCCAGGAACCAAATTACTTATTTTTTCTGACCTTAATATGGGAATCAAATTACGTGTAGGTGCCCCGATTTGTATATCTCCACAAATTAAAATATTCAAGAAAACAGTTTTACATCATCTATAGAAATAAAATATTACCACCATTTCTCAATTAATTTTTCGATTTGCTGTCTTAGATAATATTTCACAGGATCTATGAACACGGATATTTATTTCGATTTGCCTGACGCTACAAGCTCTAAAGTTTGAAATATATCTTTATTAGGAGCAATTTGTTTTGACTTTGAGGTTACAGTAGAATATATCGTTCATGACATAAATTTTTGCCTGTTTTCCATGTTGAATATTATCATTATTTGCTTTTATAGACACGCTTAACTAAATTCATTCAAGCTCAGTTAGTTTGTTTCCTGACTATTTCTTATACAATAAAACACATATCGAGAGCCCTTGTACTTATTGAGACACCTGGATAACCCACCAAATATACTTCTTTACATGAAAACTGAAATAGAATCTATAAATAATACTAGTCTTACATTACAGCCTTTTTAAAGAAATTGCTGGCCTTTTTTGAATAATAATTGCGCATGCGTTCCAGCCATTTTCACTGCAACTTTCAGGCTTGAAAAATATAGAAATGTTCCTAATTTTCAAGGTTATTCACGCGCAACTTTACATATTTTTAGTGATTTTAGATTTTGACAACATAATTATTGTGTTGGTAATTCGGTATAATAGCCGACTATAAAAAATAGAAGAAGAATGTTTCGAAAGGAAGTATCAGTTTTCTTTATTTGATGCTCAATTTTTTCTAACAACTTATCGAATGTAGGCTCATCCATTCTCAAGTAGTTTTTAAATGCTTTCAAGTCGTTACAATCTTTGAATTCGTTTGTAATTCCTAAGTTTCCCATTGTTTTATTTAACCATGGTTTGTTCCAACAAGATCTATTCCTCCTGTTTTTAATCCGCCTTTTTATAAAAAAACTGGCAAGAACAGCAGTAGTAGTGATTGCCAGAAGTAAAACTTTTGTTTTTTCTGTATTCATTTTCAAAGTGAATTTTCTAATGTGATAATAATAATGTCAAATGTCAAAAAAATCTTGGAAAGTTGCAACAAATAGACTAAGAAGACTGGATTTTAATTTTGCATGCAATTTATATTGCCTGCAATAAAGTTGCTGCAAAAAGGCTGTAATGTAAGACTAGTTTAAGAGACTTGATAAAGTATTTAAATCCCTTCTGCCTTGAAGAAAACAACATCCAGCTTATTGAGCCTCACATATTATGAAAATACCAGAAAATGCTAATTAACAAGTCTCTCATTTATAGGTCCTATTTTCTATTCCAGTTTGTAAGTAATATAAAGAAGTGTATTTTGTGGATTATGCAGATTTCGTTATTTTCCGGAGGCTGGTTGTTTCACCTACTTTTATATTGTTTTTTGCCGGGTTTTCACAATCACAGAAAATTGTAGAAGCATACTTTATTAAGGGTTTACAAATCATTTTGTAAATATTGGCAGCAATTTTAGTCCCAATGAACTTATTCCTGTATCCTGTATATTAGACTTTTGAAGTGTTGTGCTCTGGTTATCATTTTACATTTTATTCAATATGGTTATTGTTCGAGAATTATCCTGGACCCTGTAGTTACCATTTATTAGTTTAGTCTTAACAGGATTTATTGTTAATATCCATCTATTGCCACAAAATATTGCATCATTAACTTGGTGTTGTAATATATTCACTGTAATTGTTAACATTTTGTTATAGTTTATTGCAAAGTAATTATTTATTATGTGCTTGTTCTTCGAATTTAACTTTTATTCAAAGTTGTACTTCGTCTGTGACTTTCAGTTGTATTTTGAATTGTGCTTCCTCATTCGCTTTTCTTCAAAGTTGTGTTTAATTCTCCTCATAAATTCTGAAATAATTTTGAGTGGACGAGAAAAACAGTTATCAATTAACTATAAACATTGTTTTCAAAATGTCCTGAAAAGTGGTGAAAGGCGATAGACTTGTACAAACAGAAGGTGCACATCATTTGGTCTTACTTGGAGCGAATGTGATGAAAGCTACAAAACACACACAAGAATTTTTTCATTATGCAGTTGTGCAGGACTTAAATCGTTAAATCTTCCGGCAAACGAAAATCTGTAGAAGACCTGTCCGAAAAACCGACGAAGATTATTCTAATACTATAATTAACATCAGATCAACTGAAAATGTCGGGAACCAAATTACACATACAAATTAGGTACACCTAAAATGTTGAGAACCAAATTACTAATTTCACATGTACCCAATCTGCTACCTGGCGAAAACCAAATTACCAACACCCAAAAATCGAGCATGATTTTTATTGTGCTTATTTCCTTGTTAAAAGTTTTGAAACCGATTTCAATTCAATTGTAGCTTCGCTTAGTGAACACTGAAATAATACGTCGACATGTGTTTTTCTCATTTCAGAACAAATTAGGCGAATTTATTCATTCATAGGGAAATAGCTATTACTGGCAGGATATTAGCCCAGCGACTAAAAAACGCATGTATGTGAAACGAAAGCTGCTTTCGTTATTATGTAAACACAGCGAACCATCGAAAAATATTTGTTTCTTTTGGTATCCGAAGTTTATTTTTCTGTATAAACATTTAGAAATATTAGCATTATTTTATGTCTGTTTGTATCAGAAAATTACTTTTTCTGATATGATTCAAATACCAAAAATAAATCGATATCAATTGTTATAATTTCTTACTAGTTCTATTCCGAAATGCAGTGTAAGTGTATAAATGTAGTACAAAGCACCCCTCGCTTTTACCAAAATGACATTAATTTTCTCGTTAATCATTTTATTCTTAAATTAAGAATTATGTTTTACATTTTAGTTCGATTCACCATAAGGTGTGTTTTTTTTAAATTTTTTTCACTCTATGCCAGATCAAAGTTATGTTTTTTTTTCAAATGGAACACCCTATATTCTACAACTATATTATATTGTCATCAGTCTTTGACGAGAGTGCAAAATTTCAAATTAAACTGAGCGTTTAAATATTGCTTTATAAATGGAACACTCTATATTTTATGGTCATCGGTCATTGACAAGTGTACGATATTTGGATTAAATCTGAAACAAACATCAAAGTGAAGCTAAAATAAGCGTGTTAATAACACAAAATTTGATTCTTACCATTATAATGTGTAAATCCAGCTTAACGGAAATACTTTTATTCCAGTAAATAATTTACAGACACTACCCAAAATATGTACAACATTCTGCCAATGCAACATTGATGGATTAAATTATGTCCTTTGAATCCATTATTACCAGAACACAGAGCGGAATTTGCATTATTTCAAAATTACTACAATGTCGTTACCCTTTATCAGCTTCTAATTTTGATGCCGAATTAAATGTAATTGTTTGTCATTTTCAGACTCTTGTCTGGATTGTTTGGTAAAAATTTAGAACTGCTGCAATTCTACCTATTTTCCTCATTATTTGAGCAATGTTTATTTTTAAACTCTGAATAACAACGATCTGCAAAGGGCACTTAGCGAGAGACGCTATCCCAATTAGGAATCAAGATGCTAGAGAAAACTGTTCATTCGAACAGCTATATGACTACCATTCCAATCCAGTATTCGACACTGACCGCGAAACATTCAGAACATATACGAGGTTTGTTAAAAATGGCGACTTATTTTCTCGAAAAATATTTATCTATTCATCATTATCTATTTTGTTCAAAGTATGTAAACATATACCTACTCTAGTGCCAGCTTTGAAGTATCTCTGATAAGCCCATTTTGGTAGTGCCTTTCAGTTTTTTCAGTTTAAGGAACAACAAAAGTAACAGGTCCGGTAAATATGGAGACTGATGCATAAGTACGGTATTGTTGTACGATTTTTTGACAAGTAGTCATGATTCACTACGACGTTGTAATCGAAAAAAGAATGTCAGAATCTTCACATTTGACCGAGGATGATTGGACTTTGGTTCCGACATCATCAGTTATAACCATATGCCCATGTTTCGTCACCAGTTTTGAACCTTTTGAGAAAATCTGGATCGTCCTTGACGTACTTCGACTGCTCAAGCGCAGGTTTTTTTATCAAATTTAAAAATTTTCTGAAAAAACTTCATCGTTTCAACGTTTTCATTGGTTGTTGACGTGATGGGGAGAGCAGGGTTAACATCTTGTTGGTTTTCTCTGAAGAGCTTGAACTACTAAACTAAACATTTTTTTTCAAATCTAGTAAACCCACCAAATGCCACAGTCAGCATTGTGCGTTCACTTAATTTTATTTTTCACACAAAATTTAATAGATTTTGTATATAACAATAACACACCAAAACACGTCTAACAAACTAAAAATGCGAAATGACCAATAATCTCAACATACGTACCAGCAAAACAAACAAAAAATCGAATGTGCTGTTACGAACTCAGTAATGCAGAAGCCGGTCCTGTCGTGAACTACGAATTTTGGCGAATGCGATGGTTTATTCCTGACTATTCTCGAAGCCCCTCATACGTAAAGGCCGTAAGATTCCAGAAGGTTCTAGAGTTGCGAAGGACTATTTATACGCGAGTTTTTAGTTAGTCGGACAGTTTTAAGTAAGTTCTCAGTATCTGTATCTGTAGAGTAGGGAGGGTGAGTGTAGGCTCACAGCACTTAGGCCACATATGACCCATTGTACATCCTCCCGAGGAGTTGTCCTCCTAGGTCATCGTCCATCCTGTCCTTCTCAGGAAGGTGAACAGGTCACCAGGAGACATCTCCTTTATATCGGCAGGTGTAGGCCAAGACTCACCGAACACACACTCTCTTATCGACGATAACTCCGGACACTCGCATAGGACATGCCTGACAGTCTCATCTTCCTGTTCACACATCCTGCATAGAGATGTGTCCACTAGCCCCATAGTATGGAGGTGTTTCCTTAGTTGACAGTGGCCAGTCAGGAATCCCACTGTTATACGTAGGTTTCTTCTGGTCATCGCCAAGTATTTTTTCGGCGCCATCTTCCCAGGGTCGCCCAGGGTGATCCTGGCAAAACTGCATCCTTTGATTGCCTCCCATCTCTCAAGGGATTGAGCATGGGTGTAACGTTTGGCTAGTTCCGCAATTGTCGAATTCGTCAGGCCGTAGGTGTCACTGGGTCCAAGAATTTTCAGTCCAGCGGCTTCCCTGGCTAGAGAATCAGCAATGCGATTTCCTTTACTCCTGTCGTGCCCTTTAACCCACCTCAGGATAATATTGTTATCTGCCGAGGCGTTAGCTAAATCTTGGTGGCACTCTAGTACTAGTCTTGATATAACACGTTGTCTGTTCAAGGCTAATAGGGCTTGTCTACTATCAGTGCAGATTATTATGTTTTTGTCAGAAATTCCTTTTCTGATTTAGTTCTCAGTAAACAGTGAATCCGTGAACTACAGTGAATCGAATAGTGAACATAAATAGTGCAACATTTGAGTGTTGAAGATAAATTAGGACAATCATTATACCGAGTGTAGATAAATTAGTAGACATTAAGTAGTGTGTATACATATAAATTAAGTTTATTATAGTGTGTAAGTATTTCTTCAATAAATTAGCAGTAATTAGCCATAGTGTGTGAATAATTTTATCCCAACGTAAGAAAACTATTTAAATAAATAAGAAAAACATTACATTGGTGTCAGGTGTGAGGTGAAATAAATAAATAGTTACGTAAAAATATCTAAGAGACTAAGTGACCTGAAAGTGACGGAACTAATAGCAGAATTGGAAAATCGCGAATTGGAAACGTCCGGGAAGAAGTGTGAATTAGTTGAAAGATTGAAAATAGCACTGGAAAGTGATGGCTTGGATCCGGAGACATTTTTATCCAACGGCGAGGCCTCCACCTTAATCTCGTTAATTTCTAGTATGAAGAACGATATTTCTGCTAACATTTCCGCTATGGACGAGAAGATTTCTGCTACAAAGAACGACATATCTGCCGATATCTTATGAATGAAAGATGACATTGTCGCTGAAGTCGAAAATAAAATTTCGTCCCTAAAATCAGATATTGAGAATAAGATAACAACAATGGACGAGAAAAAGTAAAATAAAATAACAACGATGGTCGAGAAAATCCAGGAGTTAGAGAGAAAGATGGCAGATTTAAGAACACAAGACATCCCAGAAGAAGAAAAAAAAACCCTGCAAGCCAGAAACACTCCCCAAGATAGAAGACATTGGCAGTTTTACTCGAGTCAAGGCCCCAACGTTCGACGGAAAGATGTCGTGGACCAACTATGTTAAACAGTTTGAAGTAGCAGCTAGAGCGAATAATTGGTCCGACAGGGAGAAGGCAGTGAACTTGACCATCGCGCTTCGGGAAGATGCCTTAGATGTACTTCAGACGGTACCTCTTGGAGAAACGGATGACTTCGAGCAGCTGAAGAAGAGACTGGACATGCGATATGGGCACGAACATCTAGAACACTTGTACCAATCCCAGCTGAAGAACCGAAGGCAAAAACGTGACGAAACTCTTCAAGAGTATGAAGTGGATATCGCCTGACTAGTTCGATTTGCTTATCCAACAGCACAAGAAAACATGATGGAATGTCTGGGCATTCAGGCCTTTATTGATGGATTACGTGACCCTGATATACAGAGGACGCTTCGTTTAGCTCATCCAAAAACATTGGTCGATGCATTGACTTCTGCTCTTGAATATGAAGCAGCCACGAATGCTTCAGGGTACAACAAAGTTAGGACCATTCAAGAAGAGGGTGACAAAGATAGACTTGACCAGATCGTCAACTTGATAAAAAGCATGGTAGACCGAAAGCCGAAGAAGATTAGGTGCTGGAATTGTGGCGAGCTAGGGCATGTACGCAGTTCGTGTAAGCGCCCTAGGACTCCAGCAAACCAAGATCCATCAACCCAGTATCGTTGCAAAAACCCTCTCATCGAACAACGGGCTGGTGTGAGTCACCGGATTGCCGACTCCCTGTCTAAACGACCGTGTCCAGCAGACTGTTCCCACTGCAACAAGGCGGAATATAAGGAATTTTCAGTTTCAAGAACTACAGTTGTCAACGAAGAATGGTCACCCAGCAGGATCAGAGAAGATCAAGAGAGTGATCCACACCTAAAGATGATCCGGCAATGGAAGCAAGAAAATCAGTGACCTACCTGGCAAGAAGTGTCAAGATTTTCACCAACACTGAAGGCATATTGGGCTCAGTGGGACTCCCTTGTCCTGGAAGAAGGCCTATTGAAACGAGTCCTTGAAAACGATGATGGTTCTGAGAATAGACGACAAATAGTTATCCCGAGAACGAGAGTATCTGAGGTACTGAGGAAGTTACATGTCAGTTCATCAGAAAATGGTGGTAAATACATTCTGGTTGTGATGGATTATTTCACAAAATGGATAGAAGTTTATGCGATCCCGAATCAAGAGGACGCAACTGTCGTGGATGTATTGGTGAAAGAATTCATCAGCCGATATGGAGTGCCCTTGGAAGTTCACAGCGATCAGGGAAGGAATTTCTAAAGCCATCTATTTCAGGAAATTTGTGACAAGCTGGGAATGAAGAAGACCAGGACAACGGCATTGCATCCACAGTCAGATGGAATGGTCGAAAGAATAAACAAGACCATTGGAAAATACCTGTCCAAAGTAGTATCCAGCCACCAGAGAGATTGGGACCAGTACCTTTCCCTATTTGCAATGGCTTATCGATCTGCCATTAATGAGTCCACAAGTGAAACACCTGCGAAAATCCGTTTTGGATGCGAAATGAGGCTTCCTTGTGACCTGGAATTTGGTTGTCGACCTGGAGAAGATCTAGCGGAAGAAGACTATGTGATCCAGTTGAGATGGGCGATGTACACGAATTGGTTCGAACGAATCTTCAAGTTGCCAGCGACAGAATGAAAAAACGGTACGACACGCAGGCCACTGAAGGCAGTTTCAAAGTATGGTTACACAACCCGACGAGGAGAAAAGGGTTTTCTCCAAAATTACAAAAATCTTGGGAGGGTCCATACTTAATCAAGAAGAAGATCAATGACGTCATCTATCGCATAAGCAAGATCTCCAATGGTAAGCCGAAAGTAGTCCACCAAAACCGACTAGCGCCATTCGAAGGAGACCATAATAAAGAGGAAGGAGTGAACCATATCCAGGAAGATCCTGACTCTGCCTTCGAAGAATGTATGGGCGCATATGGAGGTACCGGTAAAGCTAGATTTGGAGTCATCACAGAGCAACGACAAGATTTGTTCACGCTTCCAGAATATTATTCATTGGCATACAACATCCCAGCTAATACCAATAATGCACGAGGTTTGGCATTCGTCTTTCGAAAGAAGTTTGGCCAATTAGAAAAACTTTCAGAACAGATTCCAACTTCTGGCAAGACACTGAAACTCAGACACAATTCACGACACATCTTCTATCTGGTAACAAAGAACGATTTCAAGATCGATCCACCTACCGGAATATGTGGGAACCGCTACGAAGTCTTCGAGACCACGTGCTGGAATCCAACGTGAAGAAACTAGCGATGCCCAAGATAGAGAGGCACCAGTTGGATTGGCGAGTCATCAGGAATATGGTGGAAGTGATCTTCAAAGATACGGGTGTCCACATTTGAATCTGCAGCAATACCCCACGTTATCAGTATCCGATGAAGACAGAGCCCTGTTATTTCCATACTATCGGAAAGTGTAGGAATGGATCCAGTTGCCGATTCAAACATCCAGTCCCGGCTACACAGGGTTTCCAGGAGGAACTTACTATTAAGGAGGGTGCAATGTTACGAACTCAGTAATGCAGAAGCCGGTCCTATCGTGAACTACGAATTTTGGCGAATGCGATGGTTTATTCCTGACTTTTCTCGAAGCCCCGCATCGAAATCGATTAGTGAACATAAATAGTGCAACATTTGAGTGTTGAACATAAATTAGGACAATAATTATACCGAGTGTAGATAAATTAGTAGACATTAAGTAGTGTGTATATAAATTAAGTTTATTATAGTGTGTAAGTATTTCTTCAATAAATTAGCAGTAATTAGCCATAGTGTGTATATAATTTTATCCCACCGTAAGAAAACTATTTAAATAAATAAGAAAACATTACAGTGGGTAATCCGCGAAATTTGCAAAGTCACCATTTTTGAATAGTTTGGTTTATTATTTAAAATGTAATGATAAACAAATAAATTGAGTAAAAGAGAAGTGAAATTTCCATTTTTTGGTTTCAGAAAGTTGGAAAATGGTTCAATTATTTACAGCTTGATCCCAATCACTTGGTTTTCGAGAACAATGTCACCACTGTTCCTACATCAGCCTGTTCTCTTCCTTGTGACCCAGGAATGATTAAAAAGCAGCAGGTAACTAACACATAGTCAATTGTTTCTATTTTCTTTTTATTTTACTAAATATATCTACATATGTAATTGCTGTAATTTGATCGGTTACTTCCCTATGATAGATTTAAAATAAACCCGTTTCAAAAAAATTGGCGATTGAAAGATTCTCCCTCTGCTAGAATTGGAAAGTTTCTTATGGATGTACTGAATACAACATGTTTATTTACGGTGTCAAGACATATCGTAACGCGATAGTTCGAAACATCGACAGTTCGTAACGCCAACATTTAGTTGTTTTTAGCAAGTTTAGCATTACTGGATTTAGACAAAAATGCATTTTGCATACGTCGTATACTTTCCCACTTTGAAAATAGTGTGTTTTTTTAAGACCAATTTTTGCATATATTTTTGTTAATAGGACAACTAAAGAATGTTTACTTCACTTCAAGGTAGGAAAACTGAATCTGAATAAAATGAAAAAAATTAAAACCACTTCGATAATAATACCACTATTTTTAGTGTAGCAAAGTATACAAAGAATCGATAATGCATTTTTGTCTAAATCCAGTGATGCTAAACTTTCTAAAAAAACTAAAAGTAGCCGTTACGAATTATATCGTTACGAAAAGCTGTTGTTACGAATTGTCGATGTTACGAATTGTCGCCGTTACGAATTATCGGCGTTACGAATTATCGGCGTTACGAATTGTCCGTTACCATTTGTGGGGTTACAAACTGTCGCATTACGATATGTCATGGATTATTTATTTACATCTATTTTGAATAGTATTGATTTTTTGGTATGTTTGGTACGAATCGTTATTTCATATTCACAATTGCCGTGTTGATTTTTTGAAATGTAATATATGGTTTAATTTAGGTGAAATATATTTAATAGGTACATCATATTTATTTTTCTTTTGTTTTTTTGGCCTTGGGCGTTGGTTACCCTTGTAGCCACGAACATTTTGAAGCAAACTATAAAATCAAATGTACGAGTAAAGGAGGGATTATACAGCAAATAAAATAAAATAAGGAACAAAATAAGAAAGTTGAACATACGCATCTATATGAAAGTATTTATGCAAGAAATAAGGTAAAATAGGAAATAAGAGTTAGTACAAAAGATGGCCAACTTTTATCTTTTTGTCTTATTTTATTTTATTTTGTTTGGAAACCCAATTATTCTTATCTAAACATCTAACCTAAACATATTATTTGTTTACTTTGATTGAAAGTTTCTTGGGGTGTTAAAGTAGAGATGGATGATAGAAATATTAAGCTGGGGGTGATGCTGTTGTTGATGGCAGGTACTGCGGCTGTAGCTTTAATACATGAAAAACAAATTAGACGTTTTACAGTTCGACCCATGAATAGGGACCAATCATTTAATGTGTATAAAAATTTGTTGGAATATGCAAAAGCGCATGATGGGTTGTCGGTTATTCTTGTATCTTCCATCAATTTTTGCATATAACTGAGGAAAGGTCTCTATCAGCATCCATTTCAATATTGATTGATGAACATTCCAAACAAAATTCAAATTAATAAACATATAATTATTGAGGTTACGTACTGTAGTGTAGATAAGTAGATACGGCAAAGTAAAAAAGTGAAATCTCTAAACTTGCACAAACAAAGTCATTTATTTATACAAAAATTTATAATGAAACTCAAAGTAAAAATAAGAGAATCAACATGCTTTAAATATTGTAATTTAAATATTGTAGATATTGTAAATATCTACCTCCCATATATATTTATACACTTCCGCTTTAATGTTATTGACTCCCGGTGCCTTTCTGTTTTTAAGCCTTTCACTGCTACTTCTACTTCTTCTTTTAAGATTTCATCACTAGGCACATTATTTAAGTTTGGATTTTGTGATTCATCTTCTTCTACTTGATTTGTTCCTAGTAGTGCTCTTTCCATTTTAGTATTACGTCTTCTGGTTTTGTAATAGTTTTTCCTTCTTTGTCTTTTATGTATTTTGTCATTTTTGTTTACCCTTCTCCTCTCATACTTTTTAAGACGTAGTGAAATTATTACTGGTTATTTTTAGTATTCTGTTCCATTTTTTGTTTCCGAAATCGTCCCATTGTTTTGCTTTAGATTATTTTACTTTTGTTTCTCATTTCTTTATATCCCTTTTTTTCCTGTCAGTTTTTTCTCGCAACTAGGCTTTCCATGCTTGTTTTTTGTCCTGTATCATCATCTTTGTTTATCCACTCCACCAGCTGGTTCTCTTTTTTAAGTCATTGTAACTCCGCAGAAATTACTGGATGCTTCTATAATTATTTCTTTGAATATGTTCCATTCCTCTTCTAACTTTGCTTGAGCGATTACATTACTCAGCTGATGTATTAGGTTTCTCCTTTCTTCCTGGTTTTTCCCTTGTTTAATTGTGCCAATTTTTGTGTTGGAAAAATTAATTTTTTGTAAACAAAAATTAATTAGCTGGGATCCATTATATTTCTTGTTTTTTCCCTAAAACTCCCCATAACTCCTTCTGTTCCTTTCGTATTGTTTTCTATTCTAGCATTTAGATCTCCCATAATGATAACCGTATCTTTGGCCTAATTATATATATCTCTTGTAATTTTATATCGGTAATTTCCTTCTCTGTCAACCACATTTTAACTTCCATAATTCTTTCATTGAATCCTTGCCATTCTATTACACCTGCTCTTTTGTTCTGGTCTACTCCGCTATATAGTATTACGCAGTCGTCTATGTTCATTTCTCCTTTTCGTACAAAATTATATGACAACCAATTTCATTGATTCTTCTTCCCAGTCCAAAATAAGTGACTACAATTTGATTTGAAATTATATGATCACTAAACTTAATTTTCAAGGATTTATATTTGATCAAATAATTTCCAAAATAAAGGACGACTGGCCCAAGAGTTTAATAGAAGCAAAACCACCACTCAAAAGATTTAAAAAAGGTGGGATAACGATCAAACTGTTATCGGAAAAAAACTGGAAGAACAGCGGAGCAGGACGAAGCATTAACTGATTACCTAATGAAAAATCCATTTAATACGGCAAGATATGCAAAAGTTGCAGTAAACTTTAATGCTTCAGTAACAACCGCATTGAAGAATTAGAAAAACTAATTTAAAGAATTGTGCTGCCGCCCGAAAAAACAAACTAAATGAAGAACATAAACAAGGTAGGTTAATATTTGCCACAAACTATGTTTTACCTAAACAATACATCAAATTTTGGGTCAGGTTCATTTTTTCTGATGAAAAAGTATTCCAATCACATAATGATGGCCATATTAGAGTTTATAGACCTCCTCGAAGTATGTTTAATGAAAAGTATATTTCTTCGAATGATAAGTTTGGACGATGTTCTGTAAATGTTTGGGCTTGGATGAATAGAGGAGGTTTAGGAATGTGTTGCAAAATCAAAGGAAGATTGAATGCGAGGAGCTAATAATAATAACGTTTATTCATAAATTTAACAAATACAGTGATAAAATACAAATAAAATTGAATAAACATCTAGACATCCACAGAAGTATTGTACATAGTTGTATGTGGTGAATATAGGCTGGTGTGTTGATATTTAAAAAAATAAAAATTAAAAAAAATGCAGTTAGAAAACAATAGAAATCCATTTTTACATGACTGTATTTCAGACATACATTTCGTATATGAGTTTACTTTTCTCTGTTTTTGATTCAGCATTCTATCATTTTGTGTATTTTTGTTTTGTCTGTTTCTTTAACAAATGTTACTAGTTGCGTTTTGAAGCGTTTAAAAGAAGTTTCATCGATAATTCTCTGTGGTAGTTGCCCGAATAATTTAGGTGCCAAGTAGGAGTAACCTTTTTGACCTATTGTTTTAAGAGCTGTTGGTATACAGTATTGATTATTCGATCTTGTCGCGTATCTATGATTGTGAGTGGTAAGTTTGTATTTATTTATTTTTATATTGATGGCATCCTATCTGAATAATGTATAATTGTCTAACATCTAATATTTGTGTTTCAGTATAGAGTAGTGAGCTTGAATATCTTGTAGGTTTGTTGAGAATCATTCGGAGGAATCGCCTTTGAGACACTTCGAGGGCATTTAGATAGTTCCTTGAAACTCCTCCCCAGCCAATAATGCCATAATTGAGGTGTGGTACAGTATTGTTTTACATTTAAAGCTCAAAAATTCGCTTACTTGCTTAAATCGAAATAGGATACTCCGAAGCTTTTTAGTTAAATATTCCATATGATGGTTTCATCGTAAGTGATTGTCAATGTAAATACCCAAGTATTTAATTCTTTTTGCAGGTTTTATTGAAAAATCTTGTTGGATATTAAGATTATATTTTGGCAGAGACGTTTCATGACTACTGAAGGGTAAATATACAGTTTTGTCAAAGTTTATTGAGAGTAATCTGCTGTCGAACCAGTCTTTGAGCTTTCCAAGATCATTTTTAATATTTATTTTGAGATTATACCAGTCATCATGTTTGTAATAAATCACAGTATCATCCGCGAAGCTGATTATTTTTCCGATAGTTTCCTGTTCAAATAGATTATTTAAGTAAATTACGAATTGCACCGGCCCCAATACTGTTCCTTGAGGTATACCACATTTAATGTTGATCTCTTCACTCACATGATATTTGAATTTGGTTTTTTGTGTTCTGCTTGTTAGATAACTTTTGAATAAATTATGAGCTAAACCCCTTACACCCATATCTTCTAGTGTATCTAAAAGTATGGAGTGGTCGACAGTATCGAAGGCCTTTTTTAGATCCAAAAAAACCCCAATAGATGGAGTACTTGAATCCAAGGATTTGTAGATGGTTTTTGTCAAGGAATGGATTGCATCATTGGTAGATTTTTTTTCTCTAAAGCCATACTGGGATGTCGACAGCAGATTATAATTTAATAGGTATGTCGTGAGTCTTGTTTTTATAATTTTTTCAAAGACTTTGCTTATTGAAGATATAAGTGAAATGGGCCTATAGTTTGAAACATTTTCTGTATCCCCATTTTTGAAAATTGGAGTTATAAGAGATTTTTTTAGAATCGAAGGAAATATGCCTGATTCGAAGGATTTATTTATGATGTCCGTCAAAGGTTCACATATGAATTTTGCAATAATCTTTAGAGTTTCAGATTTCATTCCATCAAGTCCGGGAGCCTTTTTGTTTTTTAAGCTAATTATTGTATTTTCAACCTCAGTAGTATTTGTTGGTGTAAGAAAAAGTGAATTTTTATTTATATATTTTTTACTTTTGTAATTGGGATTTTGTCGTATGTTCTTTGCCAAAGTTTCCCCCACATTCGCAAAGAAGTTGTTAAATATATCAGCAGCATCTTTTGGATCTGTGACGATCTCATTTTTTTCATTCCTAATATTATTTATTATTCTTCCTGTCTCGATATTCAAAATTTCATTAACAGTGTTCCAGAGTTTTTTACTTGGATTCCGTTCTTTTTCAACTAATCCTTTATAGTAATTTTTTTGGCAGTCTTTATTCTCTTTCCCGTTCCTTTTTTTTTCGTTAAATAATCATTTGTCTTTCCATAATAAAAATGAATGATTTTTTCGGTTGATGTGTTTTATCAATGATTTTGTTATCCAATTTTTCCTTTTACGTTGACTATTTTTTAATCTGAAGTATTGAGTTGATTTTTGTACACATGTGTTTATGATGTTGATGAATTTTTCTGTTGTCGATTCGATATCATGCATTGGGTACAATTCATTTTTCCAACTTAAACTATTAATTGCTTTTTGTAATAATTGTTCGTCTACTTTTTGAAAATATTTTTTGTTTATTGAATTGTTTTTAGTTTCATTAAGTACAATTTGTAACAACGTTATGTAGTGGTCCGTAATTGATGATGGAGATCTATAGAATGCTAAAATGCAAAAACTAAGCTTATCCATAACCATTACAATTTTCAATAATATACGTCCGTTTATCTGAATTTGTTCATGCGAATGGTATGAGTTTGTTTTTGCAAAGACGATAACACCATCATTTTGGTTATAGCTACCTCTATTGTATGGGGTTGTGTAGTTGGCCATGTTGAGGAAGGACGTATCTGGGACCCGCCAAGTTTCTGTTAAAACTATGCATTCGAAACATGTCTCAAGTTCCTCAAGATATAGTTCCTCAAGATATATTTTTAATTCATGTATATTTTTTGAAACACTACAAATGTTAGTATTAAGAATCTTGAAGTTATTCAATTTGTTATTCACAGACAAAACTTCTTTTGCTTCATTTATATCATTAGGGGATATGTTATTTTTTCTAACATAAAATTTCTTATATATTCATCCATGTGAATGCACCAACCAGTAAACAGTTTTAAATTATTTGACAGTCTTTACAATAATTATTTGGTTTCTATATAATAACAAAGTATGATGACAATTATAAGATTTTTGAAGGAGTTATTTAAGACAGAAAGTAAAAATAGTAAATTAACATATAAAAATTATTTGATGCTTTGATAGAACCTGTGCGTGCTCTAGTATTTATTGTTTTTCCTCCCGCAAACGATTGTTCTTCTTTTTTTCCGGAACCGATTGCTAATTCTTTGGGAATAAATGATGTTTGCCCAGCTGTTATTTTGGGAATGTTTGCCACTGCTATATCTCGCTTCGGGGTCGCAGGTTCGCTATATAAATATTTTAGATGAGGTAATGTTATCATCGGTTAGAGAAATCGTCCATAACGATAATTTTATCTTCCAGCATGACCATTGCTTGGTGCACACTACTCGCTGTGTACGCAATTAAATTGCTGAAAATAATATTGACAGGCTCTATGGGTCGCCAAAAATACAGATCTCACTCAAATAGGGAATGTTTGGAGGTTTATGGTGGAATAATTGAAAAATTTAAATATAATTATATAAAGCAAAGAACACCTATGGACCCTTTTAGAAGAAACCTAGGAATGCTTGACTGAAGATGAAAATTTTATTTTAAATTAAACTGACTCAATGCCTACAAGATAACAAGAGGTTCATTAATTCGATTGGGTTGTGCTCAACAGCACAGGCACTTGAACTGAATCTTTTCCCATGTTATCTACTCCCATTCCAGAAACTTTGTATCTTCTATGTAGGCCACTAGTTTGACTGGAGGGATTTTCAGTAGTTGTAATGGTTGTATTATTTCCTCTCCAAAGTGCTCCCGTCTTAGTCCATCCAGATGCAGACTATGTGAGTAGGTATTTTATCATAGAGTACATATTTCCTGCACATAGGTTCATTAACTTTGCCCAGATGTTTCCTCGGGGTGCAGTGTCCAGTCACCAGGTCGGTAACTATCTTCAAATGTCACTTACTCAGTTTCAATAGCCTGGTTGAGAGTTCCTTCTCTACCTTGTTCAGTAAACTCTTTGTATGGAGGTGCTCTTGTGTCGACCTGTTCCCTATCTAGCCAGTTCCCGATTTGCCCTCTTATGCAATATTTTGTGATTCCACAAAACGGTTCCGGACCTATGAATTCTCCTTTAGAACCTTCTTTAGCTAACTAGTCAGCCATTTCATTACCTGTTGAGCCTGTTGAGGGATTCCTTACAGTTTTTTACCAGTTTTACCTATATGTTGGATTACTGATAGCTTTAAGCAGAGCCTGGCTGTCAGTGAATATTTTTATTTTTTGTCTGGTATATCCTCTTCTGATGTTTTAATCAATACAGACTATAGCGGCAATCGTCTCTGCTTAAAACACAGTCGTATATCGGCCAAGGCTAAAGATCATTCTCTTTCTAGGTCCTTTTATACCAGCCCCAGTGCCATGGTTTGTTTTGGAACCATCGGTGAACCAGATGATTTCTCTAGAATTACCTGCGTGCATCACCTGTTCCCTAGATGGGATAATGAATATATTCTCCGGTGTCATGCTATCAAACCTGATGTGAAATGTGGGGTTATCTAGTATTGTCCCAGTTATATCAGTGTGTCCTTCTCGAACATTGTTCGGTGACCATAAGTCTCCCGATTTCAGCCTAAGAAGTCCATTAAGGGGTCACATGATGCTGTCGCCGTGCTGTTCATTGCCCCGGTAATACCAAGAAGGTCTCTGGATTGCAGTTAATATATTCACTGCAGAGGACTTTTCTGTCCTCCTCTACCAGACTATTGATCCATAGGTGATCGTTGGCCTTATCACAGTTGTGTAAAGCCAGTGAACCATCTCAGGTCGTATTCCCCAGATTTTGCCCATAACTCTTCTGCATTGCCAGAAAAGCCTAGTCGCCCTAGTAATAATTTTTTCCAGGTGTGTATTTCAATTCAGTTTGGAACCAAAAAGGTACGTGATATTAATAAATAAAAAGTATTAGCAACGAACTCTTTTTTTTCCATCATTAGATGGCACTGGACAAAACCAAAAGGCCAGGCGAATGTTTTTTTTTCTTTTATGTGTTTTCATTATATTATCGTTTTTTTTTTACAAGTATTGTTAGTAGATTACCTGAATATCTATAAAATTATTATTGTTTTTGTTTTGTTTTTTTTTCCTTTTTTTATTCATATATATATTTTCCTCTTTTTTTTTAATTAGGTCTGTTTATTCTATTATTTTTTATTTATTTATTTTTTTATTATTTTATGTACTGCCATGAAAATTTTTTAGCAAATAATAGATAAAAGTCTAAATACTATATTGGAAAATACGTTGGATGAGTCGCAAAGTGGCTTTAGGAAGGGCAGAAGCACACAAGATCATATTTTTTCCATAAAGAAAATAACGGAAAAAGCCTGGCAAGAAAAGAAAAAGATATATCTAGCATTTATCGACTTAGAAAAAGCATTTGATAAAACACCAAGAAGAAAGCTATGGAATATTCTAAAAAAACGCGGAGTTAGTAATAAGCTCATAAAACTAATTCAAATGATATATAGTAATAATACTAACTCAGTTATAACCAAGAATCTACAATCGTCACCATTTAAAACCACTGAAGGACTGAGACAAGGAGGCAGTTTAAGCCCAACTTTATTCATTACCTATATGGACGAAATAATAAAGAAATGTAAGAATAAAAACAAAAAATTCAATATAGGATACTTGGATCTTAACAACAGAACACAAGAAGCAGAAATGAATAAAAGAATAGAAAAAACAATGAAACTCTACTATACGATGAACAAAGCATTCATAAACAATAAAGGAATATCGAAAAATACCAAGATAAAAATATTTAAAGCAATATATAGGCCAATATTAACCTATGGATGTGAAACGTGGGTGCTAAACCAAACTCAGAAGAGCAGAATACAGGCAGTTGAAATGAAATACTTAAGAAGAGTCCGAGACGTTACAAAAAAAGACAGAATAAGGAGCACAGATAAAAGAAGTCATCTAAAAATAGAATCAATTCTAGAATTTATAGAATACAGACAATTGGGATGGTGGGGGCATTTACAAAGAATGGAAAACACAAGATAGACTAAAAGAATATGGAAAGCAAAAAAAGTTAAAAATAAAAGAAAAGGAAAACCAAGACAAACATGGAATAAAACTAGTTCAGAAATATTAAAAAACAAAAGGAAAACGTGGCTAGAAGCAAAAAAAATGACAAAAAACAGAAAAAATTGGAAAAGCTTTATAAGCATTTAGTTAAAGACACTTACCCTAACACCAATTATTTGGTACATAGGGTCCCGATTATATATATATATATATTTTTTTTCTATTTATTCATTCTTTTTTTTTAATTTCAGGTGTACATATTTCATTTTAGAGGTAGCAATGCTACTTACAGATTTGTGTTAGTAGTTTTTATATAATGGTATAAGATATTATAGATTGTATTATAATCTAGTGTCATTAGATTTATTGGAAACTGTAATTCTTTCATACTTAAACTTTGATATAGAGTATTAATTTCTTGATTTTTAAGTGGGCATTCCAATATAATATGTTGCGAACGAACTTTGGTTATCGTTTTTCGTCCGATGAACGAATATTTATACATTAGTCAATAACTATAATTTTATCAGACACTTATCCAATCTTTGATTGGATTAACGAAAAAGTTCATTGGTCCAATGAAATATTATCGAATTGATGGATATGATCGCAGAATCGATGAACATACTTATTGATACCATGAAGATATGCGTCAATTCAATCAATACGTTTATTGATTATATAAATATTCATGAACGAACATATTCGTTAGCTCAATCATCAATGTTCGTTAAAGCAATGAACGCATTTATTAATTCAATGAAGATATTAAACTTCACACGTTATTAATTATTTAATGTAAACTTTCATGGCCGGAATTTTTTATTTGTTTCGTTTGTTTTTATTTGACATCGGTCTGCTTCTGCTACCATGGCCTATGATCTATGTGTTAGTTTATTTTTTTGAACTGCTTTAATTTTGAATTTTGTGTATCTTGTGTCCAAATTTGGTTTAATTGTAAACTTTTTTTCTTTTTTATTGAAATTATGTTGTTTTTTTTATGGCTACACATGCACAATTCTCTAGTTAGTTTTTTACAAAAGTTCGTTTTCATAAATCCAACAGATACATTTGTTTTTAAGCATTAACTTATCTAAAATTCCCAAGAGAGTCAGTTTGCTTAGTTGATATTCTGTTTTAAGCGAAAGGACTGACTCCTTTTATCATAATTAAGAAGCAGCAAAATCTCGACTTGCTCTTTTATTCGAAAGAATAATCATCTTTTTATTTTAGGAGTGGGAATGCATTTACAAAATTGTAAAAACTGTAATGTTCTCCACAAGAACTATTCTACTAGAGAAGTGTGTCATTCACACGAGCAGAGAAAATAATGTTGATCTGTTTTTCATATAGTGAGGCAATTAAATGTACGTCAAACAGACTCAAATTTGCGAATACGGCAGTGTAGAAGTACTCTTCCATTCGAGAAATACGGAAAAATTATAATAAAATAAATGAATACAAACACAATATAAGATTATGACATAAATTGAGCCAATTGGACAAATACATTAAATTACTTTATATTATTCTATACAACACCTACGTTTGTTATAACCAAAATTATTATAAATAAAACATTAACATAGTGAAAAAATTAAAGTTTATGATACACTGATATTTCCTTTAAGACCTTTTGCGTTAATGTCCTTGCACATCTAGATATGAGAAGTAATTGTGGCAGAAGTTTAAGCCGTTTTGGCATGCTGATCATCCGGTTCATTGCCAGGGATACCAATGTGGGAGAGTATCCATATAATAGTTTATCGATCAAAATACCATGATCCATTCTGTCAAGATTGAACAAAATTGTTAGCGGATAAGCTAATATAGAAATTTAGTCTCATACAAAAAACCATCTTTGCAAAAAAAGTCTTAATTAATTTAAAGCGACACCTCTTGAAAATGAGATGCAGCGCCTACGGTTTGCTAATTTGTCATTTTTTCTGTCACATCAAAAGTAACTTAAAACAGTTATTGCAAAAAATTAGTAATTTGATACTAAGACGAAAAAAATAGTGGGCGATCATTATGTGTGAATATTCCATTTAAATGCCTTTCTAATGATGTGCCGCACATGGTATATTCCCTATTTAAAAATAAGGGGTTAGTGAAGTGGAAGTGAGGGGGTTCACAAATGACAGATGCCTGTGTCCCCTTTAGAAAAAAAATTTACGTGCTTCCTAGTTTTCTTAAAATCTAAGGAATATCGGGGTTGACTATTTTCTGTGGCACACTCTGTTTAACATTCCAAGTTAGACAAAACAAGCTGTAATAAACGATCTGAAGAATTTTTAATGTTATTAAATTAATAAAATTATGGAAAGTATAGCAAGTTCGATCATTTATGTTATGATTGATAAAATTATTGATACTAAAATAACCAGAAATGAAAAGATCTTCACCGTGCAAAGCATCAAAAAATTCCAAACATTCAAAAAAAACCGTATCAATAGATACTGAAGGGGGTATGTGCACTAATACAGTTATGAAGGACCTATAAAAAACCATTTACAAATTAACATATCAATATTAACGAATTTTTCATCAAAAAATAAGGTACCATTTTAATACAGGTAATATAATTCTTAAATGCTAACATAACTCCACCACTAGCTGTAAGACCAGTACCAGCAAGATTTCGATCCTTTCTGAAGATTTGGTAACCACTTGGAAACAGTTCTGAATCTTGAGCTACTGGCTGTACCCATGTTTCAGAAACCGCAACAATATCACTCTGAATGTCACTTATGTATGAATACAAGTGGTTAGTTTTTGAATTAAGTCCTCGAACATTTTGATAAATGCAAATGAGTGGTGTATTACTATTACTGCTGGGAGTCGTTAGTTTAAATTTTTTCACTATTTTCTGTTCTATTTCTCACTTCATCCTTTAATTTCTTCAACTTGTTCGTTTGTGATAACTTCATATCTGACTATATAAATTTTTCAGTTCCTGTTAATTTTCTTTTTTTTTCAAAACCTCAACACATCACTTGATCTCTTAAAACTAACTTTTAGGGGTCGGGCACAGTTTTTATTGTTTTTACCAATTATCAACAAATCGACAACTTCAGTAGTATCAGTTACAATAATATCTGTCAATATGACATTTTCGGGAAAGTTGAATATCATTATATTACAAGCTCTTTGTTGACGATCATTTAGTTCATTTGCGATATTTCCTTCCGTTATAGTATTTTTAGTGTGTAATTTAATTGATTCTAATTCAGATTCAAGTTTTTCAATTTTATTCATTAAAGTAGGAATTAGCTTTAGTCCAGATTGACAGTCATCACTATAGAACCTCAAAAGTCTTTTTTCCTTCAAATCCATGACCTTGAGCTCAGAAGCATTCAAATCAGAGCATTCTCTGTGTACCGTACGGCTACAGCTAACAGAAATAGTGTCGTATTATTTTATGTAGATAATCATGATCTATCCATTCTAATATGAAGGTCAAAATAAAAATTCAATGAAAAGATCTGATGAATAAATTTGTATTTTCCGTTCTGTTTGACTGGAAATGAACTTTTAAAGACATAACAACGTGCATTTTTACTGTCATTTTATCAATTTTCCATTTGTAATTTAAAACTGTTTTGGTTATTCAAATTATCTGTATTGAACTGCGTTTTTTTTCTGATTGCATGTAGAAACCAACCAAGTTATTTCTTCAACAGGAACTTAAAGGTCATATCTCGTCACTGTATTATTTATATACAAGTGGCTTTTTACAGTTTAGACGATAACAATATATTGGAATTGCAACAAGTCCACGGATTGTACACTGGCTGTACACAACAGTGATGAGACCCATGGTCACCTATTGGGCCTTAGTTTGGTGGCCAAAAACAGATAAGAGGAAAGCCAAACTGGAACTATAAAAACTTTAGTGGTTCGCCTGTCTGTGCATGACGGCTGTTATGAGAAACAACCCTACTGCGGCAATGGAAGCCAGTCTCAGTCTTCCACCACTTGATCTGCATGTTAAGGCGGAAACGAGAATGGCTGCATACATACTGTAATGCAATGGGAACTGGCAAGAAGGAACCAATACCCATAGTCATTCCAGAATCACAGATGTTACCACAAACTTGCTTTTTGCAATGAGAGGTGATAACATGTTGGCCACAATCAACAACAACCAACCATACCATATCCAGCTAAACTGGCATGGGTTGGCAGCATGCAGTCAGGAAGGAAAGTTGGTGTGATACACAGACGGATCTAAGACAATAAGAACAGGAGCTGGAGTCCATGGTGTCAGGCCCAGTTGCAATATCCACGCAACGTTGGAGAAGTTTGCAACTGTATTACTACTATAGGGGTATAGAGGTCAAATGACCGTTATACTCTCAGATATTCAGGCAGCATTAAAATATTTAGCATGTCCCCAGATCAGATCTAGACTGGTCTGGGACTGCCTACAAAAACTATTAACACAACAGTGTTTAACGGCGCACAACAGTATTGCAGGCCATGGAAAGGCAGACACCCTAGCAAAGCTAGGGTCTGAAATTGCATTCACTGGTCATGAACCAGTATTTGGGATATCAAAAACTGCTACACGGGGCTGTACATCTTGGTGGATTCAAACTAAACATAAGTCGTACTGGAGACACGTTCCAAAACAGGAACACAGCAAACTCCTGGACAAAAAACCCTCGGAGACGCTGACTAACGACATATGAAACCTCAGCAGGGGCCAGATAAGGAAAGTGACGGGATTACTCACCGGTCACTGTACCGTAAGGAATCACATGCATACATAGAGAGGACCCTATCTATCGGTTGAGCATAGAAGAGGAGGAAACAGCCTCTCACTTCATCTTCGAATGTGAAGCATTGTCTCATTGGAGATATGGACTCCTCGGACTAGAGTATACAAGAGAAGATTTCTCCCAGAAGGACCTAATGAAAAGACTGTTGAGCCGGATAAGGGCTACTGGTCTCTTCACATAAACGGCACAACTAAGAACACAAAAATCCCAAAGGATGAGGTGGCGAGGTCTACTTCCAACCATTGGATTGGTCGAGGAGAGCCTCCTCAATCTCCAGAATTAAATACATGTGACTTCTGTTTGAAGAATCGTATTCGAATATAGTAGGATACTATAAGGAATACTCCTCAATTATTTGAGCGTGTTCGACGATCGATGAGACGAAGACTACATTAATGTATTTTGGGTGCAAGCGATAATTTCCAACATTTATCAAGAATTGTATTTCATTCTTGCATTTTCTATCTTCACTGTTTTCCACTCTTGATAGGTAGTTTATTATTTAATAAAGAATAAAATGTGAGTTCGCATTTTTTTTGTTCGAATCTATTGGTTCTAGGAAAAAAGTTTTTTAAGACAACAGTGATTTTAAGAAATATTTTTATTTCAGTAAACTCTATTTCGAATGAGGTTAGCTGAGGAAATTTTGTCATAGGAAAAACTCATACTTTTATACGAGAACTTTTTCACATGAATTTATAAACACCCTGTGTCCATGCATGAAAAATTTTCTGTTCAAATCCAAAGATTTCTTTCAACTTCGTTCTTATACCAGTGTACAAAGTATAGAAGGTCTGTGTAATTTTTGAATTGACTTCGGTACAAGTAGTTGTGAATCAGTATTTGGTTTTGTGGAGAAAGATTGAAGTCTATTTCAAGAAAAGTTTTCTATACGGATGGAATCGATTTGGACTTATTTAAGCGTATTTTCTGTATGTACAAATCGAGGTTTCTTGGTCATATCCGGTCTTGCAGCAAGAATCTTTCTATTATCTGCAAAAGTAGCAAGGGTGACTTATTCTAGTTCTGGTATATTTCATGTACATAAAAAATAAACCACATAGAACTTAAGAACGCCTCTCATCTTATCTTTATATTAAATTCTGAATACTCTCATATTATTTTGGGTATTTAAGTATTTTGTAAGATTTATATATTGAATCACTGGGCCTTTTTCGGATAGTTTTGAAATGATGGGTCTGTATGATTCGATATATTGCAGCTTGCATCTTTCGCTACTTTCCAGATAACAGGTATACCAAAAAATGATATTGGTATGGAATCTAGTATATCACGTTACCGAGGTACTGAGGAATTCAACACTTGAAATAGTCTTCAGTATTTTCACTGATTCAAAAAACATTCATTCACACCACAAAGTTTGATATTTGTATACTGTACTCTATAAACTGCCATTAAAATGAATTCTCACTTGTTTCAGGGAGACACATGCTGTTGGATATGCGACAAGTGCGAAGAATACGAATTTGTATACGACGAATTCACATGCAAAGATTGTGGTGCAGGCTACTGGCCGTACATAGATAAATTATCCTGCTATGCACTTGAGCTGCAGTACATGAGTTGGAACACCCCTTATGCTTTTGTTCCGGCTGCTTTCTCGTGCCTGGGTATCTTAGTAACTTTTGCCGTTATCGTCTTGTTTCTCAAACATAACGATACACCATTAGTTCGGGCTTCCGGCAGGGAATTGAGCTACATGTTGTTATTTGGAATATTACTATGTTATTTGAATACGTTCGCTTTACTCGCGAAGCCCACTACTGAAATTTGTATAACACAGAGATTCGGTATTGGGGTGGGCTTTTCCATAATATATGGGGCGCTTCTGACAAAAACTAATAGAATTTCTCGCATATTCGATTCTGCATCCAAATCCGCACAACGGCCAAGTTACATTAGTCCAAAATCCCAGGTGATTATTACATGCTCTTTAATTGCTGTTCAAGTCATACTTACTCTCGTCTGGATGATCGTTGAGCCACCAGGGACACGGTTTCATTATCCCACAAGAAATCAGGTAAGTGAATTCCTTTTTTTCTCTAGAATTTGAAATATAAATTTTGTGGTATTTTGGAAATGCAGTTTTCTTCAAAATTATCAAAATAATAGTTCGAATACTATTTTGATATCTTAAATAAATTTAAAAAGAAAACCATAACCGTTTAACTAAGACGACACAACTACTTTCCAGGCTATACGCTCCGACGAACATTGATTTACACTTCACACATACCTCTTAATTCTTATTGGTAGCAAAGTTATGGATCTGGTGATGTGGAAGAGGAATGTTACAAAAAGTTTTATTTTTATAGAAGATACAAACCTATGACCTTAGATGTTAAATTAATATTGTAAGAGCCATGGTTTTTGTTGTTAAGAATTTTGCCAGTATTTTAGATATATAATTTATTATAATTCTTCTCCGGTGTAATATCGAATGAAATAGATAACTCCGAAAAAAAGAAATTTAGTGGGGCAATCAAAGATACTCCTTGGAAACTTTATCCAGGTGAGAACAATAGAACGTCTAAGCCAGAGTGAGACTAGAGTTTCCTGACAAGACACTACTGCCTGTTGAACATCTCAAGAAATTCAAACCATTTTACTTTCAGTGATAAAAAATCTATCATAACCTCGTTTATTGTAAAATGGTTGTTGAAACCTGGCCTATATATTTATCTGTGAACAGTTAACCGCAGGGGTCGGCAACCTATGACCAGCGGGTCACCCAGTGACCCATTTACTAATTTCAATAAGTGACCCACTTTAGTGCCGAAAAAAGTATAACTATATAAAACATAAACATGGAACGAATATATTGAGAATAAAAAAAAATTGAAAATAGATAATTTATTTTTTCGCTTTTGTCAATTTCGTCCATTTACCTACCCCTTTGAATGAAACTATAACTGACCCCAACGTTCCTTTAATATGCACATTGTGGTTGATTTTGACCCGCAGCAAAAAAGGTTGCCGACCTCTGGGTTAACGATTTCACATTTCTTTCTTGCTGCTACTGTCGTTGCCGTTTTTCTTTATTTGTTTGTGCATCATTTGATGCAACTCTTTAATTCTTGTTTTCATTTAATTAAATTATTCTTGGTTGATTTTTGTTCCTGTTTTTATATCCAGTTTACTGATTTAACAGAAAAAGTTGGTCGATATACTATTTTGATACGACTTCAAATCAGAAACATCCCTACTCGGATTGAATCTAATTATGGAAATATACAGGTTCGTATTAGTCTGATTTGAATTATGAGATATTTTTTCATCTACTTTTCTCTCTTTTGTCGTATTTTTTTCCGTGAGAAATTAAGCACGCAATAAAAATGATATATGAGTTTATCGTCTTCTCCGTAACAAAGACATAGCAGAAATTGTGTTTAGCATAAAAAACTTAGTCCAATAAATCACAAATATTGTCTTTTCCCAACGCCAAGACAAACAAACTATCGGACGATATTTATGGGGATGCGGCGTATGCGAGAAATTTTACAAATACCTGTCACTGGATGACACATGAAGATGTGTTATTAAATATTGATTTCTTCTCAATACAAGAGGACTTTGAATTCACTTTATATTTAATAATAGTGTTTTTGCTTTTTTATATATGAATAATTGCATAATTTCAGTATAATTTGGAAAAAATATTATGGAATAATGAATCTTTTGAATACTAATTGAAAAAGTATAATGAAGTTCTCTCTGATCTGATGACAACAGTCAGGCCTCACTATGCCCTTTGTGCAGATATAACAGACATACACATCAGGAAATGTAGGCGATGTGTGTGTGTGAGGTTGTGATATTGACTGCGGATCCTTTATTAGCCTAACCAATTATTTGACTTACCATAACTTTATTAATTAATTTTACCCAATAGTTTTTTTAAATCTAATTTATACAATAAATCCAGATTTGTACATTTTATAATACGATACCATAAGCTACATAAATACCAATTTTTTTTATAACTTTTTTTTTACATAATTTTTTTTACTCTCTTCTTTTTTTTAATTTACTTTTTTTTTAATTGTCTTTTTTTCTTTTTTTTTTCCTTGGATTACACAGGGATACTTTTCACGCTGCCCTTCTTAGCGACTTTACAACACACGGGCAACGGATACAATAGTCCAGGGAAGTTAGAAAGAATAAACTGAATTTGGCCGGGAAGCAGATATCGAGATGCGGTTTTCTGCATTGTGTTCAGGAAGGTCACAGAAAATGAGTCTATAGGGTGTGGTTACTCGCTTTTTGAAAAAATGCTTTCTGGGCCGGAAAATGCATTTTCCAATTGCATCACTACTTGCACCATTACAGGAACGACTGGAAACTCGGAAAAATCGCTCGGAAATCGTTACTAGGGGGTTTTCGGGGCTGCCAAAGTCGATTCTGGCATTAGAATTACCCGGGGGTGCGCGGGGCGGCTCTGCGGAGGTATCCGAGGGTCAATCTGAGGGGGAAATTGCATAGTCCAAAATCGCTCGGAAATCGTTACTAGGGGTTTTCGGGGATGCCGAATTCAATTCTAGCATTAGATTTCTCCGAGGGCGCTCGGGGGCCCCTCTGTGAGGTTGTATGGGGGGGGGGGAATGGCAGCGTCCATGAAAACACACCCCGGGGGCGCTCGGGGTGGCTCTGTGGCAAATGGTGAAGAAGAAGGTGAAAAATCACAAATTATGAAAATAATACTTTATTCAAATAACAGTAGGAGTTTTTATTAATCTTGACTTATTCATTATAAACTTCAATTTTTAACTTAAATACTAAACATCTTGTTCGAACTCTTCTTCCTCTCCTTCCCGCAAATTATGAAAATAATACTTTGTTAAAATAACAGATAGGGGTTTTTATTAATCCCGAATTATTCATTTTAAACTCCAATTTTCAACTTAACTACAAAACACCTTGTTCAAACTCTTCTTCGTCTTCATCCCGTGCTTCATCTTCTCTCGCTTCTGAATTTTCTTCCTCTCCTCCATCTTCTTCCTCGTCACTACTCTCGGCTTCATTGGAAGTGTTTTTTTGGTTTGAGCAATTGCCATCGCAATGCTTGCATGCATTTGAGCACTCCAACCCACTTCGGCGGCACCCGAACCCCGGGCCACAGTTGGTTTGACAAGAAATTTTGCTCCAAATTTCCTCGGGACCGGCTTCCTGGGTCATGGTGATAGGACTGAGCTCTCCATCCACCAATTCTCAGCCCCATTCCAACGGATCTAAGGTTTCGCTATTTTCATGCACGCTGCAATTTCTCCCCCAATTGACCACTCCCGCACCCCCCGGGGAGCCACCCCCGAGGAATTCCAATGCCAGAATTGAATTTGGCATCCCCGAAAACCCCCCGAGTAACGAGTTTGGAGTGATTTTCATGCACGCTGCCATTTCTCCCCCCAATTCACCCCCCGCGCACCCCCCGGTAATTCTAATGCCAGAATCGAGTTCGGCAGCCCCGAAAACCCCCGAGTAACGATCTCCGAGCGATTTTTCCGAGTTTCCAGTCGTTCCTGTAATGGTGCAAGTAGTGATGCAATTGGAAAAGGCATTTTCCGGCCCAAAAGCATTTTTCCAAAAAGCGAGAGAGCACACCCTATAGACTCATTGTCTGTGACCTTCCTGAACACAATGCAGGAAACCGCATCTCGATATCTGCTTCCCGGCAGAATTCAGTTAATCCGGCCGATTTTGATCTAAATGCCCTGGACTAGAAGTGATAGAAGGCGATGATAAAGTTAATTATTTATATTTTGTAGTGTTAGGTGTAAGATTATATACATGAAGATCAAAGTAGTTTTCAATAGACTCCACTGTTGACTAGCCTGAAATATTGCTAATGACTAAGTTATCCCATAGTTTCATGTCGAAACTATTCAGTATTGGACGATTAGATGACATGCCAACTGGAACGGAAATGTATTGATTGACTTATCATCCTGGATAGTCAGTCTGTTGTTGAGAATTCAATCATTTTCCTTAGAAACAGTGAAATTAATACATAATATTTATGTTAATGAAACATTCTAAAGAGTAAAAACTTAATAATGAAAAGTATTGTTGATAAAATATTTTGTTGCAGGTTATTCTGAAATGCAAAATTCAAGATATGTCATTTTTATTTAGTCAACTGTATAATATGGTTTTGATCACGACATGTACAGTATACGCAGTGAAAACACGAAAAATACCAGAAAATTTCAATGAGTCAAAGTTTATTGGGTTCACCATGTACACTACTTGCATCATATGGCTGGCATTTATTCCTATTTATTTTGGAACTGGAAATGCTTATGAGGTAAGTGTTTTTACTGGAAAAGTTTAGTCAAGTTTGACATAGTTATACAGGGAAAACTAAAAATGATGCTATTGGTTTTTTTAAGCATACAATTTTTGATTAACAAAATATCAAAAAATGGAAAGGGGAAATATGATTTCATCACAAATTGACTATAGCCATGTACCAATGAATCGTCGTTTCATGTCTTCACGATGCTAGTATCCATCTTTTTTTTTAATACGGGCCTGTCTCTTTTATTACAATTATTATTAGTTAATCGAAAACTCCGTGTCCATATCTTTCTCCTAAGCAACGTGTAAATTAGATTACTATGGTCTTATTGAACAGAATTCAACAATTTTGGACTCCTTAAAATTGACTTCCCTTATCATATTGATAACGATTTTAATTGTTTTAATATTACTGATACAGTCACATGTTCAAATTATCGTTTCACTCTTTGAAGGGTAGAATAGTCAGTAGATTCAATTTTTGCTCTTCGAAAACTCTGAATGGTATAGTTGTGAAATCAAGGTCTTCAATTCGTCCCCAGAAATAGGAGTCTAAAGGAGAAATTCTGTAAGCAAATGTTAAATTTTAACGCACGGTTAAAAATTAGCCAATCTGTTAACTATTCTCTATCCATAATAAGCTTTAAAATATTAACGGAAAATTCTTAATTGGGCACCATAGATTAAAATATTTCTTTTTAACCACTTCTTATAGAATTGACCCTTAAGCCAGACAAGTCTGGTGAATCGAATGGCCAAAAAATTAGGGCATGTATCATCTAAGAAATCTCTTGCGTCGTTAACCGATGACAGTAACAATAATATTGAAATTATATGAGATGAAGTTCATGAGTCAAATGGCAGATATACATTATTTCTAACCTTGCTAGTTAAAATAAACATATACAAGTACTAGAATACGAGTAGATTAATTAAATTTAATACGGAAGAGGAATTAGAAATTGGAATTTTGGCAAAATTAAATGATTAGGAGATGGAATATTTAATGTTAGCGAATCTGTTAGTAGACAGAGACGATGTAAATCCAAATCCTCATTTTAATTTAGAACACATGACCGATGAGGAAACAAAGCTAAATTTTCTTGTCAGTTTTCCACATTTTCCAATGGATTGTATGCCAAAAATTCCAAGTAATATTGGTATGTAAATCGTAATCGTTTAATATTCTTAACAGTTTTCGCCATTTTTAACAATCTTAACAAAAACAAAATCAAAATATAACCTTTATTTTATTCAGTACATGACTGTCCTCAAACTATAAACTAAACGAATGTACGCGATCGTGACGCGAGAATACCCGAAACGAATGAGGTCACCACTATTTACAATTCTTATACCTCCACAGTTAAGGGCAGCCACTTTAATAAAGTTGGCGTTATAATTTAAGCATTCTGCGCATGCTTAGATGTCAAAATAACTTCTATTATTCTATTACTGTCTGGTGTTATGTGAACTTGCATTATCTCTCTAATATGTTGCAGATTCACTTCAAGTACCTGCAACATTGGCAATTTTTGCTTGTTTTCCACTTCCATGGTATACCCTGAAGGTTAGCCGGAACAGACACTTGGAAGTTTTAAATTCAGATACGCCTAGCACTTATAGACTCACGACTTATTTAACTCAACAATCTGTCAGATTACAGCACTAACACCTTACATAGCAACTGAAATCATTGAACTCAATTTTTTGAAACAGCTAGAAACAAATAAATATTTTAGGGCGTAGAGAAAAATCAGGAAGACTTGATTTAGAAATAACGATTTTACGCTCACAGTTCTACTAAAAATTAAAAAGAAAATAGTTTATAGTTCGTCAACTGTCAACCATCATCTCTATACTGATTGTTTTGTCAACCTAGATGATGCATATTATGAAGCAATTTATTGACGTTTGCGTGTTAAATATGGAAATTTTTTTGTAGTATTTAGTTTATTGAATGATTATTTTGTTCAGCGCTGGTCCAACGTGATTGTTGATATATTTAAACTCATAATTTACTCCAAATTAATTACTTCAGCATATACTTCCTTCCTTTAACTACAATGAGTAAATCAGATTTATTTTTATTGTGTTTTAGTCGTTTCAAATAACCCCAGGAAATGAGATCACATCCAAATCTAACAATTAAATTTGAGTTTTTATAGCATCCGCTAAATATGCAATAAAACCACTGGTTTTATATGGAGTACCTTAAATCTCTAATAAATTACAAATAAATCTTAAGAGGTTCTGAAACACTCAGAAGATTCACAATAAACAAAATAAGCAAAAATGATTCAAGCATTATTTAAATGCGTCTAATAACGAGCAAGAAAACTTATTTTACCTCCTCACTAACGTTACTATTGAAATGTCATGTAATACTTTTCCATAGATTCCGCGAAAATGAAAGTTATAACAATCTTATTACAATATTTATCAATTTATTACAAGGATATCTGGTTTTATAGCCTCAGGTTTCGGTATTGTTACAGACCCAACTGACCACTCTATGCGTGGCAACCAGTATGAATGCGTCAGTAGCTCTAGTCTGCCTCTACTCTCCGAAAGTATACATTATAGTTCTACATCCTGACAAAAACGTACGGAAGTTGACTATGAACAGCGCAGCCTACAAAAAATACAACTCAAGCTCAGCCCCAACATCGACTTATGCACCAGCACCCTCCTCGACAACACAGAAAGGTCAGTTACTTTCACACAGTTGAAATTTGCATGCATTAATAAAATTAATCTGAAGAAACAAATTTGTATTTATAATTATGCGAACTTCTAAAAGATGCATGGTTATCTTTATAACAGTTTAATGTAGGTACCTTATAAATAATTAACCGAGCTCAATAGAGCATAAAATACGTGTATAATACGTATCTATAAGTATTACCAAATGGAATTAAAAACCAAATAAGTGTTACATCTAGTTCAATGGGGAAACAACAACTAGTTCCACCTGAAATATCAACCGAATTTATAAAAAATTGGTAAAACAAGTGAAATGTAGTTGTCAAAAATAGCTCTATACATATCACTCTACTTCATTAATTCCAATGCTCTTTTAACTTTTTGATGCCTTTTTCTGTAGAACGATTTTTTGTCTTCGCTTTTAAAAAATACCCTTTCAGCAATCATCACTTGATCCGAGCCAAATTTCTTCTCATCAGAAATAGCTGCAACAAACCGTCAAATTGAATATTGTAATGTGAACATAAATTCGGCGCGTTCCGAAGTGAATCGTAATAAAATGCTATAATGGCACATTTAGCAACACTTTGCCTGAATCGTGTGAAAGGTGGCCTGCAAATAGGAGTTATTATAATTTACATTACGCAAGGAGTGGAGACTGGTGCGCGATAAAATTTGAAAAACTTCCGAAAGTGACAAAGGAATCAGAAAAACTACCTCCTGATAATTTCAAGGAGAGGATAAGCCACTGGCCTTAAGGTAAATCATTGAAACCCAGCAATATAACAGCACATTTTGAGATAGTAAGGGCTGGAGCAGCCTAACCCAATAAGATACCCACGGACACGATAAGTTTAGATCTATCTTCACTACTAAATAGGCAAGAGTGATTAATTTTAATGTTATTCACCTGATATTTTACTTATTTTATGTTTTATCCAAGTTTATTTGATGGGCTTATTATTTATACTGTGTTATATGTTATAATGTTAAAGTTAAATGGAAGAGCATTTCCGTAATAAAACTTTGGTTTCATTAATGGAAATTAATTTCGCCGTTAATTTTCATATTAGTGGGTAGTTAATTTAATTTCATGAATGTAATAGTCATTGAAACAAGTGAAAAACATTACTAATAAACTCAGAGGGTTGCTACATAAATTTAAATACTTACGCGACTTTTTAGATGAAACCCAGTTGAAAACTTTATATTTGTCCCTGGTACAATCGCATCTTACGTACGGAATTATTGGTTGGGGTGGTGTGGCAGATTGCCATTTGAAACAGTTGGAAAATATACAGAAATGGATAATAAAGCTAATTTTAAAAAAACCAGTGTTTTACCCCAGCGATGCGCTTTTTATGGAGAGTACTTTTTTTGACGTGAGACAGTTATACTGCCAAAACATTCTAATAAACATCTTCAAAAGAAATATAAATATACTTTTTCCACAACATAATTACCCTACTCGACGTAAATGTACTTACCTCACAATGAGCTCAAAGACCATTGGACAACGATGTACGACTTATTTTGCACCAAGACTCTTCAATATGCTACCAAATAATATTAAGGAAATAAATAAACTGCCACGTTACAAATATTCTGTAAAAAACTGGATATCTAGTAAAAACAGACATATTTTTGATGATCTAATTAATTTAAGGTATCTAAAATAATTTATTTATGTTTATTCAATTTTATTTTTGGAATATTACAAAATTTTATCCCAATTTCAAAATTCAACACAAAGCTAAAACGCTTATTACCCGATTAAGACCTTAACTCCCGACTTTGACCACAACTCACTATCAAGACCTATAACTATATACTATATTATCACTAAATTATGTTGTTTTATGCTGTTTTATATTATTTTATTTTTATATGGTTTATACATGTTAATACAAGTTTTATAACTCGCGCACAGGCATTATTATGCCTCAGCGATGTATCAATGTTTATTCTGAAAGATTTGAAATTGTTTTAATCAAATTGTACACTGAAAGAACAGTTTGGTTACAATCACTAAGACTAATTAACTATCACCAAATCCGTTATTGAAATATGGCTTATTAAACGTTTGTTAGTGAAAAACAAATTATTTGTTTTCACTCTATAAATAAAGAATCATTTACTATTACATGAGAATATTTTCTTATAATAATTAGTTATTAACAATAAATGTATATTTTGTTTTTATGAAAAAATGATTAATCACTAAGAATATATGTTTTTCCACCAAACCGTATGTTATTTATTATTACAAAGTCATTGTATATAGTTATTACATATTCTGTCACTGTTATTCCAGATTTAATTATTATACCCATATATTTGTTCACAATGACAACATGACCAACGCCCCTTTATTGATAATAAACAAATATTTTTTACATTTTCTTACCAATATTTATAGATTGATGTCAAAATACTTATTTCGGCAACTAGACCCGAAAAGACCCGAAAAGTTATGATATTAGCAGATAGTGAAACCATATCAGCCTTTGGTGATTTCTGCTAATACATTGATTACTTTTAGAGGATCTTACTGGAGATAGCAACTTATTGCTGTTGATGAAATAAGTGTTGACATTTCTGAAAATTTCTTTGTTTTTTTTTAGTGTTTATAGCTATACCTATTATTCGTTTTCTACACCATTACAGTTTTTTTTATATATAAATGATAAATTGTTGTGCTTTTCTTCAAAATGACTTATACCTAGATGCTGGTGAATGAAACAACAAAACTTTTAATCAAGCGATTTATTCAAAAAAGGAACTTACATTTTATCAAATTTATATTTTGAACCCTGACTAAACGATAAATGTCAATCACAAAGGAATGATCTAATAACATTACGGTAATAGTAGAGTTACTAGGAACTATGGTTACTAACCTATTCTTGGTTCATAGATGTAATATATGGGGGGTGCTACTAAAGTCGACACATACACCGCCGTCCGCCATTATTTTGGTGTAATATCCAAATACACCAGTTCAAGCACATACTCAGTAAACACTAAACTATTTACCAACCCCCTCGCTACCCACACTATTGCTAATATCCAAATAATATAATTACCGGCAAAAACACACACTGAAACTGAGGGAAAGATTATTATTTACGACGATACACAGCACGCGTGCAAATCTAACTAAGGGTAGCTACATCACATGTGCAGACGTAAGATCACGCGCATGACAGTTTGTTGATTTATAACAAACAAGATTAACTATTAAACAATATTTTGCTCATTTGTATAACGTAGGTTTATAACAAACAAATGAACTTATTGAATGTTATAATGATACAAAAAGATTTATTAACAGACACTGTACCATTTATAATAATTATCAATTAAGTTATAATTATTAATTAAACTTAGTAATTATCATCGCGAAGTTGGCGAGTTAGATGATTTGTTTATTATTGAAACATTTTATTCAAAATAAACAATTATAGCAGAAACAAATCTTCTATTATTTATTAATCAAACAAATCACCAGTAATGATTATAATAAATAAGCTTTTTCAATTATAAATATCAATACGTAATTATGAACAAAGTTGACATTAACAAACATTCGATAAGTATTACTGAGATTTTTCTTTCGGTGTATTGTATTTTATGAATAAACATTATTATTATTATTATTATTATTGGAAATAATAAAGACTATTATTATACTATAGGGGTTACAAGTCCTAATACTAGGATATCAACAGCCCTGGAAACACTTAAGCAATTTCCAAGTAGAGCTGTTAGCAATCGATTTTTGTGCACAAGAATGCCGCAACTCAACCAAAATATTTATTACCAGGCTACTTTAAAGGCGCAGAAGTCTAAAACAGGAAATAAATTTATACTAAGCTCAAATTATATCTTAATGCATGCTAGAAAGCAAGTGATTCTTAAATATTTCCCAAGTCGGTATGTAAGTGCCTGTAATTCTTAGAAAGGCTTCTATGAGTGCGAACCGTTTCGTATTGTAATTTTTGTTCAACCATAACTTCGGAGAATGCTGCAAACGTATCCTCCAACTTCCAAAATCAAAATTTTACACCATAAAAAATTATATTGGTTTTAAAATGAACTCCTCTTATCGGGCCGCCCGAACCATTTCGTGGTATCGATTAATCTAGCCTCTTCTGAAAAATCGTCACTATAATAGTAGACTTGTTGCCTGAATGGTCCTGAAAAAGCTCAAAATAGTGGAGGAAGAAGAATGTAGCATGTGGCATGTAAGAAGAAACCTCCATGTGTACTTGCGCCTAGGAGATTATTGGATTATTATTGGATGGAAGAGGGACATTTACCTATGTTGAAGCCTGCAGATATCCTAAAATTCCCTACTAGTCTCTGAGCCTTTCTTCAGGAACTAAGTAGAAGTAAGGGGCCACAATAGATATTTTAGGTCTCAGTGAATGTCACCCCATCATACATACATACGTACATACATAGTATTAGACTTAAGTTTCATCCATTGTTACATATTCCTGCAAGAAATTCTTTCATCCAGCTTTCTCAGCTCTAAATATAACTCTGAATTGTCTACGCGGTATTTTTTCTTCGCTTTGGTATGAACAAACGTGGTACACTTCGAAAGCTCTAATTTTCGACTGATATTTTCAAAGGCTCAAGTGTACGTGTAATTTGATTCCCATTTTAAGAAGGGTAAAAAAAATGAGTAGTTTGGCTCCCAATATTTTAGATATATATAATTTTTACGTGCAATTTGATTCCCGACATTTTCAGTTTACCTGGTCTCTATTAGTAATTTGGTTCCCGGAAAGCAATGAAACCCCATTTAATTTTTATAATTGCTTATTATAGACAAAGTATTTACAGCATAAAGTTTCACCAAAAAATATTAACTCTGAAACACAGAAAGAAACATAGGTATGTTCTTGTATCTGTTTTGTAAGTTTCATCACATTCGCTCAAAGTCAAAACAAATGATTTGCACTTTCAGTGTCCATCGCATCTCACCTCTTTTCAGGACCTTTTTAAAACAATATTTATAGTTATTGGTTCAGTTCCGGTTAGTTCGGCTCGATAGAGTCTTTTGTTGATTTAAATGGCATGAAATAACTTTAAATATTATAGCTCATAAGTTAAAAAACAAGTTTATGAAAATAATATCGATTATGTACACACATCTTATTTCTCATCTACATATAAATATTCCCCAGTGCCTATAAATAGTTCTTTATTGCCGAATTCACTTCTCATACTGAGCATGACAAACCAGAATTTTCGCCACAAATCGTTTTCGGTTACGATTTTAATTTCCAGCAGCTCTGGTAATTTATTTTTTATACTTGAAACGATATTTTTTCCAATCATACATCAATAAAATGCAAAACGATAGTAGCCAATACATGGATAATAATATAAAGATGATGGCCAATAAAAAATTCTGATTTTTTATTTCTATTTATACGATGGCGCATAAATAATTGTCCTTCACTTAAACGGAAGCAGTTGTGAGCTTTTCAAATAGAGTTTTCACTGATTTTATGGGTATTCGCAAAATTCTGTTTTAAATTATAAAGACATAATGCAAAATTCCATTACACATTATTACTTCGCTCTCAACTCATTTTGCGGTGAAACTTTTGATAAAAACATTTTATACGTAATTCTTGGAGAAATTTGTGAATCGTCAGATGTCGGAGCCACGGTGAGGTCTGGCAATGCTTAAAGTGGACTTTTTTCCAAATTGTAGCAAATAAAAGAAACAGTGTCAGAGATTGATAGACTGTCGGTAAATCCACATTTGTTTTTATTTCTATTCAATTTATTTATTTATTGAAGTCCTAATAGGTCTTACATTCTTTATAAGGACAGTAGCTCATTTAACAGCGATAATAATATTTTTAGTTTAAGATAAAATGTAAAATACAAAACTGTGGAATTATATGCAATTTTCCAAGCGTTGCTCTTTGCGAGTAATGTATGAATTCCCAGCAGTTTTTAATAATTACTGACTCTCTAAGCTCCATTGATAGTATCCAGCACATTTTTCCCACAAACTCCTTGGTACAAATAATTAAAAATGAACATCTCCAGCTACAGGAAATCCAGAAATCTGTCAAATTCATGTGGGTACCCTCTCACGTTGGAATTCCCAGGAACGAACAGGCAGACACAGAAGCAAAGGAAGCAATCCAGGACCCCAATACTCCCACAGTATCAAAAGTTTATGTTTTGGATGCAAAAAACTTCGTCAAGCATTCAGTCTATAAATACTGGCAGACCGTTGGACTGAATCAAACTCTAAGCTCCGCAGAATAAAGAAATACGTGAGCCCCTGGAGATCATACCCGATGAAAAAAAGAGAGCAAACGATCTTATCGCGCCTTAGAATTGGACATACAAGTTATTTTTTCTTATTTTCTTGGGAATGAAACCAATAGGGACCAAAAAAAATTTTTCATTAATTCATTATTAGTTAATCTTGACAACGGTAGCTGGAACGCTACCGAAACGTTGAAATAAAAAATAAAAAAAACATATTGTGGTTTCATTCCCAAGAAAATAAGAAAAAATAACAAGTAATGCCACAAGGAACTTATAGAAGATATTTGGACATACAAGATTCTCTCATGACTATCTTATGTCCTATTCCACGGCACCAGTGTGCGACAGCTGCAATCAGCCTCTGACAGTAAGCCACGTACTATTGGAATGTGAAAAGTTCCGGCTACAGAGACAAACTCATAACATCCCCAATCAAATAGAAGAGGCACTTGGTGAAAACTGCGATATGCCTCAGTTAATAATCCATTCAAATATTAAATAAAATTTGACGACCTACTTTTATAATTTTATATTACCGTGAATTCTCAAATAATGTAACTTGATTTAGGTAAATACCATGTTTCACTTCTCTTAATGTTAATCTGTTGTATATTCTTGTTGAGCGCTAATAATCCTAGGGATTGATGCGCATTATATATAAAAAAAAAATACAAAACATAAAATACAAATCACAAAACACAAATACAAAACATACAAAATAACAAAACTGATTGAATCAAACTGAATATCTAATACTTTCTGTAAGGATACATAACTTTTAAGGATCTTTAGTAAATTCAAAGACAATCCATAGTTATCCTTGTAAATGACATCTAACTGCTGCTGTTCTTTAAAAACCTGGTAAGCAACTTCTGTAAATAGTAACAAATTAGTATTAATTGATCTGCCCACCATAACTCCGTGTTGTTCGTCAATTACAACATTTTTTACATTATTATAAATGTAAAAATGCAATATTTGTTCGAAAAGTTTGGCAGGAACACACATTATCAAAATTTCCCTATTATTCTCAATACCACTATTAGTACCCGATAGGTGTGAAAGTAGAGAGTTTCCAAACAATTGGATAAGTGGAGTAAATGATGATTTAATTAAAAGTATGTGTTAAAGGCGCTCTCATCCACTCATAACAACCTTTAAGTATATACGGGTGTATTCCATCAACTCTCGCAGCCTTTCTTGGCTTTAATTTTTTCATAGCCTCATTATAGTCTTCCACCGTTACATTAGATATTTTTAAGGAGCTCTCATCTTCATCATAATTAGATTTTACATCCGCATACACGCTTGCAAATTTCTCAGCAGTTTTTCCTTCAGGAATTTTGTTACCGTCATAATTAAATTCTGTTAAGTACTTGAACCACCCCACTACCTTTATTATTATTATCGTGTGTCCAAAAAGTATGAGTATCTCCCCTAATGTTTTCTTGAATTTGATCTAAGAATTTCCTATGTTCAGCATCGATAAGAGATTTGAGTTTTCTTCGGCAAAAATTTTTTAGCTTTTGAAAATTATTTTTTTTTTAACAACTTTTTTATTTCTGGCGTAAACCATTTAGAATATTCATCAAAATCTTTATATGTATTATATTTAGGGACAACTATTTTAAAAATGTTATTAATTACTTCATAAAAAATTCTGTGTGAAGTGTTGACATCACTTTGTTTAATAACTTCATTCCAGCATACATCCCTCATCATTTCATTCATTAAAATACAATAAGCTTTTTTAAAATTATATTTATAGTCTTTATTTATTTTATTAGAACTGGCTTTAGTAAGAACTAAACTTATTTGTAGAGTTGGATGATATCTATCCTCATTTGCTAAAGATAATTGTTCTTTTGTAACATTGCATTTTTAGCAGGCTCCTTTAAAGTAATAATAAAAAAAATGAAATAAAAGAAAAGAGAGTTTTGTATTTAATCCTCTACAATTCTGAAAATGTATATAGATCTCGTTCATTTAAATAACTATCTATATATAAAAAAAATAATAAAAAATATATCCGCTTCCTGAAACTTTGAGTCGTACTTAAGCACAATGAGACATTTCAAATATACTTAGGTTCTTAATTACAGGATTTTATAAATACGAAACATATGGTAATATCCAATAAAACCAATAACAATATTTAAGTTAAATGCAAATAAAATATCTTCTGTTGTATCTCTGTAGTTAATGTTGCATCAAGTTAGTTCACACATTTTCCTTAATTAAATTCTAGGTCATCCAGCGAGTGATTTGATTAATACACTATATTAATCCACTATATATCGAAACATTAAAATAATCCTTCTCAAGTATATTTTTAATACGATTTCTGTATTATTAATGGGGTGTGAATCGTCCGATTATCAAGTCGAGTGAGATATTTAATAAAACGACACCAAAAATTTGAAAAGTTTATAATGAAAAAATGTGAAAAAATTAGACAGTACAAATACGTATCGCAATTTTTTCTACAAATGCCAGAAATAGAGAAGTTGCAGAACTTGTCTATTTATTGGCAACTATTAACAGAACTGATTGTTTTTCCAACTATAAATTTGTTTAGTCTAACACTCATTATTAAAAATAAGTCAAGTTAAAATATTTATAGGTTAGAACACTACTCAAATTTTAATTCAATTCCGATATTTAATGTAAATTGAACTTTCTAGCTTTAATTTATGTATTAATAATTGTACTGACTCTCAATTCTTTTATACAAATAGCAAGTATTTATTACATAAATAACAATGATTGTTAATATGCGACAAAACATACACAAAAACGTGAAAAAATATTTATCTACAATCCTCGGAGAACATAAAAAGCGCTGCCTGGACTATAGACGTGTTACTAAATGCGCTAGAGTGCGTGGGAAAAATCCGTTGTTGGCAAGAGTGTTTGTAAGAGTCAATCTAAATTGTCAACTCAATTGGAGAGAAATTTTACGAAAAGTACAGAAATTTACCAAAACAAATGGATACAAGCTCAGAAATGATAAAAACTAAAATTAACTACCCACCTGTCATGCGATAAATTACTTTCCATCTTTCAAAATTTTTTCACCATATCATAAAAATTATATATTTTTTAAAATAAACGACTAAATTGCACAAAAATAATCATAATTTTGCAAAAATTTGAGAATTTACCAAGAGGATAACCTCGACTTTGAATAACTTTTGGAGGAGTAAGTTTATTAAAAAATTGTAAGGCATTTTTTGTAGTGTTCAATTCTGTACAAGGACATGAGTTTGTCATTGCTAAGAAAGAATGAGTTCAAGAAAAAAAAATGTTTGCGAGAAGTGGAAAAATTCCATGTAATTTAATTGGAATCTGTATGATAGTCTGATATTTTTATTAAATATAGAGCGATGCAAAAAACAAACAATTTCGTAAATAACGAACACCCTAGAGAACAACGACAATAATAAGTAATTGTAGTTGGCATCTCAGAGTAATACTACAAATAGAGTCCTCAAGTCATTCATAAAACTATTCGAAACGACGGCTAACATTCTATCGCCATATACATATACATATGTTTTCATCAATGAGTTTCAAGGAGTGGAGGAAACTGTCGGACTAGTCGGACAGTGCCACTGGCCAATAAAACTATTTACTTACAGGTGCAAAGAGAGGTTAGGAAAATTCCGAATGTTTTTTTGCAAATTTGCCACTGACGAACCATGATTTTCACAAAAAATATTGTTTTTAATTATATCTGTACGCACACACACAAATTTCAGTTGAAAAGACGAAAACAAAAGCTTCAATAAACTAGGAACGTTGAAACTTCGTAGTAAAATCAGGTTAAATTGATAGTAACATGGTTTCCGCCCTTTTCTCGGTGTTGCCATATTTCAGACAGACAAAATTATTAACACGCATTTGTTCCGTTTACACCTCGAAAGTTTCAAACAAAAACATATTTTTATTACATAAACTACTACGTTTCTATCGTGTCCTATAATTCAGTTGTCGCAATACAAAGGAAAAGTAAGATATCTGGCAAAGGGTCGGCAAGTTACCTTAGAATGTTATGTAATGTTGGGTTCACTTTTAAATGTTAACAAATGTATCTTTTTAATGTATTAATCTGAGGCTGGCATAGTGTATTTAATGAAACAAGCTATTGTAATAACTAATAACCAATGTTTTAAAAGTCGTATAAAAATTAATAATAATTTATACGGTAGCCGAATTGCATTAGAGCGTTTTAGGTAATGACCAGCAATAAAGGAAAAAATTACTTAGTAGGCACTACCATCCATAAAATAATAAAGGCCCTTATAAACTTGAGGGAAAATGGTTTTAAATTATGGAATGAAGCAGGCGGTGTCTACATCTACTCTAAGAATGAAAGAAATTTATGCGTTAAGTTTTTAATTTAATAGCGGAGCGCTTTCGGCCTTATATATAGCCTCCATTAATGCTTACCTGAAAGCAAATTACTTGTCATTTAATTTGTTATGCTATGGGTATTAATTTAAATATTATGGGAAGTGGGCATTTTTTTACTTGTTACATAAAGATACGAAAAAAAACGAGATTCTGGAGACTATTGACTAAACAAACCGACGTCGTTGTGAAGTTAACACGCAGTCTACTACCAAACGATTTGTTAAATTAATAATTTAATATCTTACCATCATTCCCTGTTTACGCCTATTCAGTTTTCCTGAAACGGTTTATTTAACTTGGCCACAAGGCTTTATCGTTTTCTGTCCGAATAATGATAAAAGGATTTAAGTAGTAGTAATTAGTATACTCGGTACGAATGTAAAAATTCAGTTAAGAATTTAGCGGCCGGCGGGGAAATTTTATCTAGTTGTAACACAATACCGATCAACGTGACAAATAACTTGAAGTGTTCCATTTTCCAGGCTTACGTTTTAAAAGGATACAAAACTAAATTTATGTTTTCCAAATTTTTATCAATTATATTTTATTTTTTTATTACTTTCTTCAAAATTAGAAAAAATCTTGTATGCAATACGTTACGAAATGAAATTTTGTGTAACTTGTGAGTTTTTGCGAAACTCACTTCGTTCGTTCCGCAAAAATCTCACGCGTTACACAAAATTAGGCATTTCGTAACTGATGGCATAAATAGCTATTAGAGAATTATAATGGCCGGATTTGTATATCTAAAGTATTAGCCTTTTCGGATTCGTCGGTAGTTTTAAGTTGGTTGAAAACGCCTTATATAAAGGATATATTTGTTTCCAATCGGATTATACAAATTAAAGAAATTATTCCTAAAGCTTTATGGTATCACATTAAAAGTATACAAAATCCAGCGGATTGCTTATCACGTGGTCTTACTCCGGCGCAGTCAGTTATTCATTCTCATTGCTTATCGGCGCCTATGTGGATTACGTTACCGGAAAATGAGAGGCCTTTATTATTACCTAACTTTAATGTTTCGGAAGTCTTGAAACTTAGGAAGTTTTCATAGCAAAGGAAAACAAAGTCGAGAACCACCCGCTTTTAGAATTATTAGAACGAATTTCGTCTTGGCCAAAAATTTTGCGTATTACAGTTTGGGTTTTGCGTTTTTTAAAAATGATTCCGTGTAAAAAGGTTGTGACGGCGGACGACCTTCAAAAGGCAACAATGTTTGTTAAGTGATAACTCTAGTTTTCATTGCAAAGTTCAATACCGTTATACGCTATTAACGTAAGAAAATACCGTTTTACGGTAATACCGGCTGCGCTTGCGATTTCTCTCTATTGCAGTTGGTATAGAATAATTTCACAGTGAATATAGTATATTCTTTGCATTCAACTGATCTGTCACCCCCAATTGAAGCAAAAAGATAGATAAAATGTTTCACTTGAGAAATTGACAAATAATTATCAGCATTTAGATTATAGATTATGTTACTATTTTTATCTTCATTGCCTTATTCAAAAATTGAGTAGCTTCTGTTTTTTAATTAATTAATGATCCCTACCTATTAATGACAGATTGTTTATTAATAACCGATTGTGGTATAGGCAACCATACAATAACATTAACAAAAAAAGTTCCTTATAAAACTGACTTCTAGTATAGAATACTTATAGTTTTCAACTTATCTATCGTTTTTATTATGTTATTCTACAAAACTCTAATCATTATTATTGTTAAGACATTTAAAAAATAATTTAACAAAAACGATAACAGTGACATTTCAACCGGTGACCTCTGTGACATTTCAATGTCATGATTTATTTTTGACAGTACTTGCCTACCTATGAATCAAATAAATATTCTGTTTTTTGAAAAAAAGGATTCAACAAGAGTATTAAAAGGGCGATTAACAATCTCAACCATCAACGCGCGAGCAAAGCGATTGTTAATAGCCTTCCTTAATACTCTTATTCGTTAAATAACTATTTGCGACCTATAAGAGCGTTTGTCCACGACTATTTGATAATTTTAACATTTTACATGTGTTTCTTCTAGTATAATGACGTACATTATGCACCAGTGAATAATAGGTGTGGATAATGGGTGTGGATAATGACACATAATTATATTGAAGATTATTCAAATACAAATGACACAATATATTATATAAAAATTTTCACTTCTGCAGGGATTCGGTCCTATGTCTAAAATTCCTCACGTCAACCTAGTCAGAGCCGTAAACTATCAGGCTATGAAGATACATATGATAGTGTATCAAGCTGTTGTATATATACGAGTAGATCGTTTTATATGCAGTTTTTTATCTAGTGTGTATGATATATGACAAAAGCAAAAGTGACGTTTTAAATAATTTATTGCTAATTGCAAGAATTTCAATAACTATACTGTTGTTTAATTGATACTACCAGAAATTTTAATATGGAAAGTGAATCAGACAGTGAATTGAATGATACCCTTCCAAACATAAGAGAAGCAGCACAAATAGTCTCCTTGAATTTACTGCCAGAAAAATCGAAAAAAAAAATGTAATAACCATTCGTGAATAGTAGCCATTATATGCTTGTTGAATAATATACTATTATAAGCTATATATAAAGCCATCCTTTTACCAGAATATGAAGTGAGATGGACATAATTGTCGATCTCTTTCAACTATGAGGCTAGTGGCTTTTAGTAACTTGGTTTTATCTATACTGTTAGCACTGGATAAATAATGGTCTTTTATCAAAACTCAAATTTTTTAATGACCTGCATCTATGGTATTTGTTTGGCTTCATATTTAAGCCCTGCTCTGTATAACGTTTATAGCGGTTCAGTTATTTTTTTGATAAAATATTGTTTTATGGATGTCTTGTTTGTGAACCCAACGTATTAGCAGCAATACTCTGGACAGTATTTTGGGTGTGGACTCAATTTAAGAGCAGATTTATAAATAGAATTGTGTAACATGCTGTTTGTATACGGGTTTGCTTCGTTACTCATTCAAATTTTATTCCACAATTTTGTTTACTCAGAGCTTATGGGAGATTTGGAAATATTTCTATTGCTTTTCTCTTTATGCCTCCTTCTTCGTACTTACCAAAATTCACGGAGCCTTTACATTCATTTTACAGCATAAAGTTGCCAAATTTTATTTAGGTAATTTAAAGAATTCAAATTCTTTGCTAAATTAATTATATAGAAAAATAAAATGGTCCAAAACATAAATCGTCCAACTCGTTTCATCGCATTGAACGACCGGAAACTCAAGAAGCAGAAAAAATTTGAATTTATAATAGTAGAGTTTTTTGGGTCATAATATACAACATCTAGTTGATATTAATGAAGTATATTGTTAGTTTAGTTTAGTCTCAATTTCATTAACTAGGGGTATTTTTGCCATTTTTCTTCTAGTTCTAAAGATTTCCTAGTCCAGTAGAGCGAAGAGAAACGCAGTTTAATATAAGTGTATTCAGAAAACTATAATAGGATACACCAAACGTAAACACACGAGGCATACAAGTCAAGTATACCACAATCATATGAGAAATTATAATTCAATAGGTGAAATCGTTGCGTGAAAAATCACTCAACGGTGAAATATACTTAAAACGAGCAGAGTACTGGAAAGATTCTTGATACATTATTTGTCTCAACCAAAGAATACACACAACAACAAGAAGTGAAGCCCGGTGAAATTCCTTTGATGTTGAAGGGACAAAAATAAATAACATTAAAGGTGACGGCTAACTCTGGCATACACTGAGAATCACAATAAATGCTCACAGCTTTACTCGAATCACACTGAGAAAAAGTATTTTAGCATAAAGTTGTGTTTTATCAAATGTTTTATATAGGTATTTTTTAATCAGTAGCTACTTCTGCACTTTGCATTGACAATATACACGTGAAATAGATAATTTTAAAAAATAATTTCAATCTACAAGCCAACTTTAATCTAATTTGGATCTGTAGAGACCATAAGAAAGAGGCCCACATGTGATTTAATGACATATGACGACTAATTAAAAACATAGTGTCTGTAGGCACGGTTTTATGCGAAGTTTCGCTTCTTGTTGTTGGTGTATTCTCTGGTCTCAACCGTTACTACGAGGAATTCCAAAACAAATGCATACCTAACACATTTCACTCGACTGGTTTCGCAAATAACATTTCATCGCCAGGAGTGATTTATAGAGACTGATATAAATAAGCAAGTATCTAAGATACCTCATTTTGATGTGTAACCTAGAATATGTCATTAAAATATTTCATGATCTCAGATCATATGCTATCTGAAAGACAATCTAACAATAGAGAATGTAGTGTATCTGCCTGTTCATTTATAAGAGTATATTGATCACATTTTTTATATTTTTTAATTTCTAATGATTCTAAGAAATTGAGTATTTATGGTACTTTCCTACAGTCCTCCGAAATTTGGAATACTAGGGGGTATAAAGTGCCAACAATTACTTTGGCTAGCTAGGGAACTGACAATCTGGTCTTCAGAATTTCGCAAACAATCGTATAAATATATTAATTCTCGTTGTGGACCATCCAGATTTGATCTGTTGTCAGAATATATATTTACATTATATTTTCTGGCCTGGATGCTAATCTTCGTAGTCCTGCCAAAAATGCCTCACTTGCTAAAGTACTAATAAGTTCCAAGTGAACTGCCTTAATGAAAAAAACGCCCTTTTCTATCTTTTTAAAGTGAAAGGGCCAGTATAATCCAATCCTATAATAGCAAATGGTTGCGAAAATAGTTATTGTATGTTTAGGTTTGAGTAAATCGGTCTTAATGGGTGTTGCTGATTTTGATTTAAATTCTGAGATGAAAAATCGAGACTGTATAGTTTCTGAAGCTTCATCTGTTGAGATTGATCTCAAACAGGGGTATTTTATTTTTATGAACTAAATATATTCAAATGTGTCGTTAAATTAAATCCATTTCCGGTTTTAAGAATTAAATAAACCTTTTTTGTGTAGTTTTTTACACATTTGTCACGTAATGAGAATATTCGTTCTTGGGTATCATCACTCAAGAAATCTCAACAAACTGGTCGATTACAGCTCTACCATTGTTATATATGAAGTTAAAGAGATTTGAAATTTCTTACTCTAATACCTTCAGAATTATAAAATAATCATCATTTTGTCGTAAAGTGCAACAATTTAAGAATTTACCCACTATTTAACTTTGACTTTGAATAACTTTTGGAGGAATAAATTTATCGAAAAATTTTGAGAGACATTTTTGTAGAGCGTTCAATTATGTGCAAAGGTATGAGTTTGTCATTTCTACGAAAAAACGAGTTCAAGAAAAAAAATATTTGCAAGAAGTGGCAAAATCCCGTGGAAAATGTATCGGGCAAGGTTTATATAAATATTAATGGCTTATGATAGTCTGATATTTTTTTAGATGATAAACTGAAAATTGAGAGGGAGTTGCAACAAACATAATCAATTTCGTGAATAACGGACACCCTATACGTTCTCGTTGGGATACCATACAGATAAATTAGTATAACTTCTGTAAAAAAATGTTAATTATCGAATTAGAGACTTTATGATTACGTCCCGTTTTCATGAATTTCAAGGAAGCCCTTCTTCTGCTTATAACTGTAATTAATTTTTCCTCCGCTAAAACCCCAGTTGATACTGACTTCATTTTCACTTTGTGAATATATTTTTCATCAGAAAAGCGGGAGAGTGAAAAATAATCTCGGTGTATGCAATTTTTCAAGCAACAAAAGTATTAAAAAGGGCAGTTTATGAAATCCTCGAGGGTTGTGTCCCGACAAGATATTTGTTATTCTAAAATAATATACTTTACACTGTGCAAAATTATGGCCCAAAATTTTTATACTATCTTATAAAGGCTGTATGATGAAGAATAATGTAAAAAAATATATCATGATAAAAAACAGTTTATTACGTTAAATAATTTTAGAAAAGCACTTAATCTAAGCTTAATTACAATTTGAAATATTGCATAAGCGTATTTGTTTGCCAAACAAATATTTATAACTGTGAAAAAGTTGACTAAAAGAAGGTTTCGGTCTTCCAGAATTAGAGTAGAGCACCCCTTGATTTAAAAAAATTTGTTTTTAATCTAATAATAAAATAAATATAATTAAGTCGTTTAGAAACAGAGTGGCACAACTGAAAATTTACATATTTCAGTTAACTAACAAAAAGTACCATTTTTCCTTTATTTGACTATGATAGTGGCCCAAACAACCTTTCCATAGGACCACCACATATAAAGTGACCATTCGTCCCGGATTAGGCGGGACTGTCCCGTTTTCAAAGACCTGTCCCGCATAGATAGTGTCCCGGAAAATGTCCCGGATTTAGTTATATCGAGTATATATGCTAAATTTTACTACACAACACTAGCGAATAACGAAATAAACTACAGAGATTAAACTTGTAACATTTTAAATAAAATAATGCGTTTTCTAAATGATGGTTCATCATACATATATGCTGGCCTTAAGTACTTATTTTAATACGACCGTACGTTGGAAACAATGCCTCGTCCTCGCAAAAAGTAACACTTTAATTATTTTACAAACCTCTATCTCGCGGTGGAAGGTAAGGGTGCCATACAATATTAACAATACTTTTGACTCCGTTATACGGTTTAAGGTTAATTTTCTAAACAATTTCATATTGATATGCGGTGAAATAGGCCTCATCAACATTTTTCTCTGGGAATGTCCCGCATTTGCAGTTTTTAAATATGGTCATTTTAACCACATAGGAAAGTAACGTATATCGCACTATACAGTACCTCGGAAAGTGGCTTGTATCAAACTAGCGTGCGAATTACTTTCCACACATGAGCGGAAAGTAACTTTCCGCACGTATGCGGATAATCAGCCAAATGTATGATTTCTATTAATATTGACCACTGTCAAGCTGTCAAATATATAATTTTTAATTAGATTCACCTATGTAATATCTAAATTTGAAGCGATCTATTTGAAAAGTGAAATTTTTTCATTTTCAAAATTAAAAAAAGTTTAGGACGCGGTCGAGGATCGTACCCGCGTACTCTTCGTCAGAAGTCCGACGCTGTACCAACTAATCCAAACCAACATTTATAATAAACGGAAAATGTAATAATCTTGATAGGTATTTATTATATATAAAAAGCAGGCTTTGACAAATTGTGAGAAATGTCAAAAAATGATTTTGATTATATAGTGAATATGAAGTGTATCAATTGTGAGGTCAGTTTATATACCTACCTACCTGGAACTATCTACAATAACAACGTATCGCAGACATGCATAACAATATCGTGGATACTGACAATGACAGCGGCAGTGAGTGTACTCCACCAGAAATCGTCGAGGAAGCAAAAATATCCTCTTTAAGAATCCTACCAACAAAATCAAGAGCCAGATAAATTATGTTCACTTTAATTGTAACATCATGTGTATTAATATGTCAGATGTTGATTACATATTATTTGGTGAAATTATCACGTGTCGTAGGAAAAATACTGTACATTACTCGTGCGAAAGTGATTTTTCACACTCGGGTCATTGTCGCACTCGGATTATGCCTCGTGCTACAATATTTCCCACTCGTGTGAAAAATGTCAATTTTCGCACACGATATGTACCTAATATATTATTCCACATCGAAATTTTAATACATTTAGAATCAACGTAAATGTAGCCTAAGTAGCATACTTTGTATAGTGTCATTATGTACCGAATGTTCACTTATAAATAAAACAGAAAAACTGGTGTAACTTTTCCTTTCATTTTTCAATTGCGTATAGCTCAAACCTCAAATTTTTTACTCAAGGCACTCTGTTTTTGAACGACTAAATTGAAATGATAACTCTCCCTAACCAACATGAAAATTTCACATTCACCATAATTATAGGTACTTATTTAAAGTAATAAAATGTAATTTTATTTAAATTTACAGTTCCACTCACTAGTCAAAACCATAGTAGAGGAGAGAATGTATGAATGTATACTGAGGTAACATTCACTGAGAACTAAGAGATCTATTGTTCCCCCTCACTTCTACTTAGTTCCTGAGGAAAGTGCAGTAGCTCCTTTAGATCCATTTCCCGTAGGAATTTCAGGATATCTGCAGGCGGTAACTTAGCTAAATGTCCCTCTTCTATCCAGTAGCCTCCTAGGTATTGTGTCCGAGGATTCTGAATTGCTGTTCGTACCTTGTTCTCTCTACAGTGCTTTTCACCACCATATTATGTAGTGGTGTGAGGTTGAGAATCACTTCCATGGCAGCCATTGGGCAAGTTCTCATTGCTCCTGTAATGCATATTCAGGCTAGTCTTTGAATTTTGGAGATATTTTCTTTCGTCGTCAATAGGCTAGCTCTACTACTCCACGCAATGGCTCCATAAGTGATAATTGGTGTCACTATGGCATTGTACAGCCAGCTGAAGATTTTTGGACCACATCTCCCTGCCCGGTTCTTGCACACCATTATAGCCATTTTTGCTCTGTATATAATCTCCTTTTCACAGGAGTTTAGTGTCTAGAGTCAAACCATATTTGACTTCTTCTCTCCAATCAACCTCACTTCCATGAAGTTTAATGGTTTTGCCGTTAAGTTTTCTTTTCTAAGTGGAGGCTATTGAGATGGTTTTGGTGGAGTTGATGTTATACCAGTGCAGTCTCCGTAGATCTGCCTGTCCGTTAACGATGATGATGCGGGTGGAGAGGTAGTGTCTTTAGGATTTCCGTTTTAATTAAATTTTTCGATCGTTTTTAGCACAAACGATGGTCTAAAGGATTTGGCGCTTATTATGTCCCTTTTTCCAGCTTTTGGAATGAAGGTTACTTACTATTGCTCCATGCTTCTGGTATATAACCCACTTCTAAGCTGTTAAGTTCCGGATCTTCCCCTTTTTCGAATATACCTTTTTGCTCTCCATGTATAATACCGTTTAAAATTATTCCAATGAGATTTCCATAATACAATACCCACAAATTTCACTCAGAAGTTTTTTTATATTCACTGTATGTTAAATTATTATGGAACCAAACCTGACACAGTCCTAGATATTCTTGTAGTTATCTGTACCACTATTTGTAAACTTCAAATTATTTTGAATACTACACAATTTTTTGTTATAGTTACGTTTGAAAATTTTCTGAAAGAACTGGAATATTCGAAATGAAAATTTCATCTGCAAACTTTGGAGTACACTGCAATCATTAATCACTAAAATCTTCTTGCCGAACTTGAAACCAATTGCAGAAATTTAGATGAGAAATTCTATACCATAAAATAAGATGATCCCAGTTCTATCAGCAGCAGCGTCATTGTCCGTAAATCCTGTTGAATCCGTCTCGTTTTGTCACGATCCTCGAAACAAAATTATTTGACCTCGTACGTTGTCCCGAGAGCCCCAGAGTCACCCTCAAAAATGGCAAACTCATATCTAACGAAAAATATTTATCGAAGTTGTTTTCTTCGATCTGGATTTTTCGTGAACATATCGATGATAACCTATGACTTTTTCGTCTTTGTTATTAAGGACAGAATTCGTACTTTTAGCTTAACACAAATATGTCACCGAAATAATAATAGGCGAGGAATAGAAAAGTTAGTTTAGTTTAGCGTTTCATTGCAAAAATTATAAGGAATATTGGAACAATAGGATTGTGACGTATGCACTTAAAATAACTAAATAGTGAATCCTAAAACAGAAAAATACATAAAAAGTATATTTTCATAAAAGAAATGATAGCGAATGCCAGAAAACTCTCTATTGGAAGATATACAGCAAAAATTGTCGGGCACATACAAATTATTTAACACCAGGAAATACTTAAGCAAACATTGACGTGAAAGGAGCTGATAACGAAAAATACGAGGCTAGTTTTATAAGTCAGTGGCTTTTCAAATTTCCCGCTCAGCAGATACAGCATTGTTCCCGCCAACTGCAATCTATTAATCGACAATTGTGAAATTTTCAGCAGGCGCGTCATCAAGTTGGGTTTGACAGCCATTGAAAGCAGACAATTTTTTAAAGTTCAACGGAAATGTATAAAAGTTAATTCCGTGTACTGATTGACGATTATTTTTGCGTAAAAAACCATCACCAGAACCAAGGAAGTTGTCTGGCTGTCAAACACAGTCTTAACGACGCAGCTTGCTTGCTCGTTTATCAATAGATGGCAGTCGACTGGAGCAATATTATTTTAAAGCTACTGCTCGGGAAGTTCATTGACTCATCGAACCACCGTCGTACTACTGCGCGAGAAATTCAAAAAGTCACTGACATCAAACTACACTCGTATAAATCATACCGTTATTAATTTTTTTTTTAAGCAATAGATCCTTCCAGATTATCTGACATGATAATAATCTGGTGATACCATTTGGATCCCATTTCTTCTTGTTGTTTGATTCCGTATAGAATTTCTTTGAAAAGTGTTACTTTTTCATCATACCATCCTGTGAAATGCCCCAGGTGCTCTGATTTCTACTAGGTAGGGTGGTGGTTATTTTTCAATAATTCCTTCTCTACTTAGTCTGTATCTTGTTCTTTCTATCACCATAATATATTATGTAGAAGAAACCTCCATCCACATGGTTGCACCACAATTCAGAATTCTAGGGCAAAGCCGTAGGAGATTATTGGATAGAAGAGGGACATTTACCTAAGTTGAAGCCTGCAGATATCCTGAAATTCCTCAGGGAAATAGGACTAAAGGAGCTACTAGTCTCTGAGACGTTCCTCAGGAACTAAGTAGAAGTAAGAGGGCACAATAGATCTTTTAGGTCTCAGTGAATGTCACCCCAGCATACATACATTCTATTACTTTACAAAGTTTTGAAACATATTTTTCAAAAACAGTCACCGTTCAACTAAGACGAAACATCTACTTCCCGGGCTATAGGCACCGACGGACAATGAATTACACTTCTAAGTCAAACGGCGCAATACGCCGAAACTGGTCTGCAAGTTATGTTGACCATTCTAACTGCAAACCAGAATGGTTGGTTAAAGCTTGTAGATCATACCGACCCCGTTTGACTAAAAAGTGTACTTCCTTGTCCGTCGGGGTCTATAGACCGGGAAGTAGATGTTTTTTCTTACTTGAACGGTTACTGTTTTTGAAAAATATTTGTGATGCGGAAAGCAAAAAGGGACCCAAAGTCGGAAATTTCGAAATTTGGTTTTTTGCATTTTCAAATAGAGGATACATTTCTCAATAAAATGAGCCCAAGAACACACTGATAGCTCTTCATTTGGCTGAGATATTAATGTTTAAATATATGCATACCGAAAAGTTGTTTTACGGTAAAACGCATCGATATTTTTGACCATTTCGACTTCTTTTGTCTGTACTGACAAATTTACTCTTCCGACATTGGGTCCCTTTTCGCTTTCCGCATCACATTTTTCAAAATTTTGTAAAGCGAAAACATATAATATTCGGACTCTCCAAGTAGCAAAAACAATGTAATAAGGGATAATAATACCTATTAAAAAAAGGTAGAATCTCAAAGATTGTTTCAGCACTTAATGTTTGCAAGGAGCTCCAATATATCCGAGAAATATAGATTTAAATCGAATAATGTTACTCAAATTTTTTTTCAATCACCCTTCTAACAACTTGTTGAACAGTACCCAACAGTATTATATCCAATAATCACAGTTTTTGAGTGCTACATTTGAGATTATCGTATTTTTTTTAAAATTGTATCGAGTCCGTTTGTAAAAGTCCACGATATCACCGCAGCCGCATGCAGCCGCAACTCAACAAACATATTATGTATATGCGTGTATAGTTTGTCTCAAAGTATATCGTCTTAGCTTTTGCCGGAAATCATCTAAATACATCCATTTACGACCTTCTTAAAATAATTTTACCTGAAAAGAAACCCAAGAACAGTCGACTGACAAGGCAAGGGCGGGCCATCAGGTTTGTATCGGGTGTATGATGGCTGCATTGAATTCATTTTGCAGTATTAAATATTCCGATTTCGCGTGCGTTTTCAAAGATGAGTATTATAGGTTATCATTAATTGTTTTCGCAATGCTGCGTCGAAAACATTTATCATTAGATGCAAAGCAAATTGTGAAAAATGTGTATGATTGTTTTGTAAGTAGAGGATTCATTAAACAAGAAGCTTTAAAAAAACCCTGCTTATTTACAAAGATACCAATATCCTCTATAAAGGATATTATTAACAGTGAAAAATTAAGTGGAAGAAAAAAACGTAGTGATTTTCAATCTCATCTCAAAATATATTCCTTATATGAAAACCAGATTGTTCCTACTTTGGACAATCTAAAAAGGAAGCTGGAAGAAGATGACACCAATATAAATATTAGCCGGGCCACCCTCCATAGGGTTATTGGTAAAATGGGATTCACATATCGTGAAATTGACAAAAAAACAAGTGGTAAGGGAATCGCAAAGATTGCGCACTTGGAGATTCAATTTTCTTCAGGACATTAAGAAGTACCGATCCGAAAACAGATCTATAATCTACCTGGACGAAACATGGTTTGATACTCACGATACATTATCCAAAGGATGGGTTAATTCCAGTAAAAACTGTAAGACTATTGCACCTTCAAACAAAGGAAAGCGCAGATTAGAAAACGAATTTGTTCCAAATTGTCTCCTGCTGTCTGCAAAGAATATTAAGGATTCAAGCTTTGATTATCATAAAGATACAACTGCAGAACTTTTTGAAAACTGGTTTCAAAATCATCTTATGAAAAATATTTCCGACCACAGTGTAATTGTAATGGATAACGCAAGTTATCACAGCCGCCTACTACAAAAAGCACCAAACTCATTAAGTAGAAAGACTGAAATTCAAGAATATTTGTTACAAAATGATATTGATTGCAAGAAGGAGCAACTTTTGGAGGTGTTAAAATCATATGATATTAAAAAACAATATGCATGTGACAGTTTAGCTGAGGAACAGGGATATACTGTACTACGTGTTCCTCCATAACATTGTATATTCAACCCCATAGAGCATTTGTGACATCAAGTAGAATCAAATAATTTGAAATAGTTCGCCACTCGCGATCTCTTCTACAGCAGCTATTGGCCAAATGATTTATTTCAATTGGCAAACAAAATTTATGATTGCTGGCAAAAGCCAAGACGATATACTTTGAGACAAACTATACTGTGACCTTACTGTTCTATGACGTCAGCGTACTAGGTAATTGTAAACTGGCATCTTCGCGCGCTTAAATATCATGAATTTCCAACCCTTCTAACTTCTTTAAATTTAGTAATTTGAAAAAATCGGTTTATGATCTATTAGCTATGTTTAGATTATAATTTTATTAAAAAAAAAGCAAGATCTCTATTGAAGTGCGAGAGGTAAAGGATATATTATCAATATTCCAATTCATTTGTCAGACGAAGGGAGATAGATTTTACTGTTAATTAATTAAAAATGAGATCGATGTCGTTTTTAATAACCACTCCAAGTAATGAAACCCCTTGATATTAACGTTAATTATTTGTTAGACATGTTTTTCTCATTATTTTTGCCAGATATTTCAATCAAGCATATTAAATAAATGCTTTTTATATTCAGATTACAATAAATGTTTTATCCAAACCGACGATTCAAAAGTGTACCATACCATATTATTTCTTACCCTCAATGTTCTCTCACAAGTGGTACAAATTGTTAAATTTAAAATGTCCTAAAGCTTCCTCTGTTCTTGGCTCATTCTATTTCCTTGTTTCGATTTTTTTATCATATCTGACAGCTCTTGGTAACACATTAATCTCTGTAATTTTCTTGCATTTAAGTCTCAAATATTTCCCACTAGTTCCAATTTAGCAAATGGAAGTTTTCATAAAGACGTAAATATTAACATTTTCGTAACTTTCTTTTAACTTTTTATCGATTATTTTGTGACAATATATCTGCCAAATAAACCATTGGCTAGCTTCCAGAAATTCTTTATTGAAAACCAATATTGACTGTCATTCTCTTTAATGTTTCAGATGCCTTCAGTATTTATTACAAAAGTTTTAGACGAGGTTAAGTTTCATAATTGACTCCCGCTGTTTTAGAGTTTTCATTTTATAAGGAACATTTGGATACATATTATCAATAAATAAATTTATAAGCATACTTAAAAACTTCAAAGTTCATCAATCACATATTTTTTAAAGTTTGCATTTTCAGTCAGTTTTTAATATAGAAAAGTTTGTAAATCTAATTTAAAGTGGAAACTGATCAGACCAAACAATAATTAGTACTAATTAAAACGAAATAAAAAATGAAGTGTATAAAAAAGAAGCATGGTGCGGCCGATATCTGAATTGCAATTTCTACCATCCTAACGCTAAAAAGACAGTGTAATTATTCAATTGAACTATTAAACTTACTTCTCCAAAAAAACTGTATTGAACTATTAAACTTACTTCTCCAGAAAAACTGTTGAAAAAATTAGAATCTGTATCATCTAAACATAACATTTACGTGTGTCATAAAGTTCAAAATACCGTATCATCATTTTTCACTAAACTTAAAAGTTAAACGAAAACCAATAAAAAATGTAACGTTATAATTTTCTCTACCTTGTTAAAACTGTCCGGTTCCATACTTTATCCCAACCCTGTATATTTCATTTGAACATTTGCACGGTTAATCATTTCAAAAAAACTACACAAGATAAGTTAGTGGAATAAAGGTTTTTCCTTTTTTCTAATGTCTAATACATAATTGATGTCCTTTGGTGATGTATACGAGTAATACCCTAAAAACTCTGCTGGTTCCTGTGTATTCTTGCATCACTGCCTGGAATAATTGGTTTCATCATTTTTGTACGTGACAGGTCCCTATGCGAGAAGAGTGTCTGATGTTTGTTTTTTTTACCATTTTATTGCTCCTTTTGTATGCTTATCGAGGAATTTCACTTTTGATTTATATTTATTGGCTGAATTACTGTTTATGCCCACACAAAAATAATACACCCAATCTCTTTAAACACTTTGGTTTGTACGTTTTGTGAGAGACATAAAAACCTTCTACCGATCACGAAATCCGCAGGTGCTTCTACAATGAACAATTTCTTGGGAACAACTTCAAATATTTGAATGTTATAAATGCATACAAAATCGCTATGATGCTTGCGCGTATCGAAATGGTGTTAATTTTTAAAGATTTAGATTATGAAAAAATTTAATTTTTGGTATTGTCACCAAAGATAATTTTCAACTGAAAATTCACTGATGATTCAACTAACAAAATGAAAAGACGTAAAAGTTTTCGCAGGGGATTTAAAAAGTATAAAAATTAGTAAAACTCTTTGTTTTGTTATTTTTATTCAATTGAATATGTGATTTTTTTATTTTTTATTTTTTATATTTTCTTTCTTTACTTTTTAGACAGTGAATCCGATCAAGATTTTTGTGTTTTTAATGATGAATCCTTCCACGCAAATGGCACATAAACATTGTACTTGCTCATATTTAGAGATTAGAAGTTGACAACAATTTATGCCTTTGGATATCGAAGAAGGAGATCTTGGAAAGAGTAACTAAACCCAAATCAGGTACTTATTTATAATGGACCAAGTACTAAACATTAAATGCATTGTTAAGAATTGCAGTTCAAACTGAAAATGATGAAATTGTGAATCAAAATAATTATATTCACAATTTACAATTTCTTGAAACATAAATAATTCTGCTAGTGAAAGAACATCTTAAAATAATAATTCATTTTCGTGTTATTACTCTAAATTTTTTATTTTACTGAAAGTATTTATATTTCTTTATCAATATTATGTTATTTTTCCTCGATGTTCCCCTGGTACATATCCCCTCTCTTATAGGTGTTATTTTATACTTAATAACAGTTTCCTGTACAATTGTCGTATTAAGAAAAGCGTATTACCAATAGATATCGAATATTATAGATTTAATACTATTATAACGCCTTACATAGCCCGAGAAGTAGCTGTTGAATCTTATCTGCTGTATCTTAGTTGAACGGTCTTTGTTTTTATTAAATATTTTTCAAAAACTTTGTGAGGCTTTATAATAGTATTAAATATATTATCTTCGATATCTCTTGCTATTTTTTACCTTAAAAAAATTATGTATCCAATATGGAACTAACATTTGTAAACAAATTTTTCAGGAAAAAGTAAAAGATGACATTAAATAGTATATTGTGTGGAAAGAGATGGAACACACAGACGAGGGTAACATCGTGTTTCATTCAACGGCACACCTGTATTGAAACTCTGAGTTTTAATCTCTGGAGCCTTTTTCAATCTATACCTAAACCTACTTATAATTTGACGTTTCTGTTGTTTGACATTTTCTTAAAACGTTAACTAATTTATTTACCAAGTGGATTCTTTCCATAAAATCGTTACAGTGTGTAAAAGCCAAACGGAATAAATTCATTATTTCGGTTACTGTACATGATATGTACGTGATATGTCGTTTGATAATACACTCAAAACTTATTACCATATTGGAAACTATATCATTGCTTCCTTTTTCTTTGACGGCAATTTGAATGGCGATAATTATTTGGCACTACTCCAAAATGATGTCATTCCAAGTTTGGAAAATTTATATCCTGATCCAGGAAACCCTCAAGTTCCAGTGAATAAGATATGGTTTCATCAGGATGGAGGACCACCACATTACCAACGCAATGTCTGTATATGTGGTATACCAAGAAAAAGTCGCCTGTTAAGATACTGAATACGTGAAAAACTCCACAAAAAAAGTCCCCTTCCTTGTCTTCGCTAGGGTCGCCCTGCTAGACACGATGCAGGTATGTATGTATGTATGTATGTATGTATTTTGGGGTAACATTCACTGAGACCTAAAAGATCTATTGTGCCCCCTTACTTCTACTTAGTTTCTGAGTAGAGTCTCAGATAATAGTAGCTCCTTTAGTCCTATTTCCCGGAGGTATTTTAGGATATCTGCAGGCCTCAACTTAGGTAACTGTCCCTCTTCTATCCAGTAATCTCCCAGGTACTGTGCCCTAGGATTCTGAAATACTGTGCAGTTCGCAAGTATGTGGATGGAGGTTTCTTCTTCCATTCCACATAATCTACAATCTTCTTCCTCCACTATTTTGAGCTTTTTAAGATGCCCATTCAGGCGACAATGTCCCGTTAGGATTCCTGTTAAAACTCTTAGTGCAGTTTTGCTTTGACTTATGCATTCATTTGATCTTAACAGGTTGTAGTCACCCAGAAGAATCTTAGATTGCCTAAGCCTTACTAGATCTTTCCAATTGTCAGATCTTCTCTTTTCTTCGGCTTTACCTATTTCTTCCAATATTACATTGGAGCTGATTCCGCAAAAGCGTTCCGGGCCCCCAAAAGGGTATTTCAGTCCCCCTCTTCGCTAGTTCATCTGCTATTTCGTTTCCTTCTATTCCAGTGTGTCCTGGAATCCACAGTAAGGTGACTATATTGTTCTCGCCTAGTTCATTAAATTTGCCTAGGCATTCCCACACCATTTTGGAACTGATAACACAAGAACTCAGCGCTTTAATGGCTGCTTGACTATCAGACATTATGATAATCTTTTGCCTTCGATATCCTTTGTCAATATTGAACTGGGCACACTTTCTTATTGCGTGAATTTCCGCTTGAAAGATACTTGGGGTTTTTCCCAAGCTTTCAGAGTGATTGGTTCCTGGCCCGTACACTCCTATCCCAGTTCCTTCTATAGCTTTTGAGCCGTCTGTGTACCATTGAATGGCATTCTTTCCAAGTCTGGTAATGGTATTTGGATCCCATTCCTTCTTGTTGCTTAGTTCCGTAACGAATTTCTTTAAAAAATTATACTTTTTCATCATACCATCTTGTGGCATGTCCCAGGTTGTCCGATTTCTAAGAAGTGAAGAGGTGGTTTTTTTTTTAATGATTCCCTCTCTACTTAGTCTGTATCTTGTTCTTTCTGCAACACTCTCCACCACCATATGTAATGGTGTGAGGTTGAGAATCACTTCCATTACTGCCGTTGGGCATGTACTCATTGCTCCTGTTACGCATATACAGGCTAGTCTTCGAATTTTGGAGAGGTTTTCTCTCGTCGTCAAGAGGCTAGTTCTACTACCCCACGCAATGGCTCCATAAGTGATGATTGGTCTCACTATGGCAGTGTACATCCAGCTCAGGATTTTTGGGTTACAACCCCAGTTTCTCCTTGCCAGATTCCTGCACACCATTAGAGCCATTTTTGCTTTGTATGTAATCTCCTTCTCGTGTTTGTTCCACAGGAGTTTGCTGTCTAGAGTCAAACCTAGATACTTGACTTCTTGTCTCCATTCAACGTCGTTCCCATCAAGTTTAATGGTTTTGAGGTTGAGTTTTCTTTTCTTAGTGAAGGCTATCAAGATGGTTTTGGTGGGGTTGATGCTGAGTCCCACTTGCCTACACCAGCTATTTGTATAGTTCAGACCCTTTTGTACGATGTCACAAAGGGTGTTTTCAAATTTTCCCCTGGCTGTTATAACAATATCATCGGCATATCCTTGGCAGGATAATCCGAGGTCTGTCAAACCACACAGGAGTTCGTCAACCGTCAGACTCCATATTAATGGGGATGCTACTCCTCCCTGTGGGCATCCTCTGGTTGTGCAGATGGAGACAATGTTTTTGCTCGTTCTCGTCTCTGCTACTCTAGTGGTGAGCAGTTCCGACATCCATTTGGATGTTGTGCTGTCTACACCTCTTCTATTTAAAGCTCTCTTGACAGCTTCATGTGGAGTGTTGTGAAAAGCTTCTTCTATGTCCAAAAATGCACATACTACAGTTTCTTGGTTGTCTAAGGCACCTCGGATATCCTCCGTCAGTTGTACCAGTGCAGTCTCCGTAGATCTGTCTGCCCGGTAAACGTACTGATATGGTTGGAGAGGTAGTCTCTCTAGGATGTCCGTTCTTTTTCCATCGTTTTAAGCACAAGCGATGTTAGGCAAATTGGTCTGAAGGATTTGGGGTATGTTGTGTCCCTTTTTCCAGCTTTTGGAATGAAGGTTACTATTGCCCTTCTCCATACTTCTGGTATATAACCCAGTTCCAAGCTACTTCGACTAATTCTAACCAAATGTGGTGAAATTTCGTCTTGTCCTTGCTGGAGCAATGCTGGGAAAATCCCATCTGCTCCAGGTGTTTTGAAAGGTGAAAAGGTGTTCATAGCCCATTTCAACCTATCGTTACTACAAATGTGCTTGGCCATTGTAGTACTTTCTCTCGAAGGCCTGTTATGACCTTCGAGATGATTATCTCCTCTGTTTGGGGTACTTCCAGGAAAATGAGTTTCTAGTAAGAGTCGCACTCTTTCCTTCCTATTTTCGGTATATTTACCGTCTGGCATCCTCAAAGCCATATCTGTGTTGACTCTACTTTTCGCCATGACTTTGTAAAGTCTTGCCGCAGCAGGTGTTGTGTTTATATCTTCACAGAATTTCCTGAAGCTATTTCTTTTAGCTTTTCTAATTTTCTTGTAGTAGGTGTTTCTCACCTCGGTGTATCTCTGCCAGTCTCCGGTAAATTTTGCTCTATTAAAAAGGTCCCGGGTTTGAGATCTTAATTCTGACAAATGTTTGTTCCACCAGGGTGCATCTTTGCTGCTTCGTTGTTCTTGAAGAGGGCAGCTAGATTCAAATGCATCGATTATTGCCCTGTTCAGATCCTCAAGCTCATTTTCCAGGTCGAGATGGTGCTTAGTCCTTCCTTTCCTCTGGAAATGTGCTAGATTTCCTTTCAGACAGGTATTATAGTTATAGTTGTCCCAATCTGTTTTTCTTGGTTTTCTCCTGAGGCTTACCTCAGGTATGCCTAGCTCTAACTTGAATGTTATGATACTATGATCGGAGAGAGATGGTTCACCCGATACTCTCCAATCTTTTACTATATGTTTTAGATCACGAGTTGCCAGTGTGACATCTAAAACTTCTTGCCTTACCCTTGTTACAAATGTGGGGGTATTTCCTATATTGTGAATATCAAGGTTTTAATTGAGGATACTTATATTCTAAAAGTTGCTCACCTCTCTGGTTGGTGTTGCTGCTGCCCCAAACGGTGTTGTGTGCATTGGCATCACATGCTAGAAGTAGAGGTAGTCTCTTTTCTTCACAGTACTCCACCAGCCTTTGTACCTCTGGGGTGGTGCTAGCCCATCTCCCTCAAAGTAGCATGATGCTATTACTATCTTCTTGCCCTCCTTCTTTTGTTCGAGGTGTGCTCGAACTGGAACGAGGTCCCGAGTCATGTATTCTGAAAGACAAAAATAGTTAATATTCTTCCTTATCATAATACATGTTCTTGGTATATCACTACCAGTGTGATATACTATTTTAGCATCTTTTGATGCTAATCCTCTTACCTGGTTATTATTGACCCAAGATTCTTGGATCAAGCACATCCCCCATTGGTCCTTGGTGAACAATCTTGTGATCACCGCCGAAGCTCCTTTGGCATGGTGAGCATTAACTTGAGCCAAGTTAATTCCCGCCATCCTGTTGGTTACCTTCTTGGGTATTTCCCTCCTTCGTCAGGGTGATGTCCCCTTCAGTAAGAGATCGTGGCGGTATGCATTTTTGGGATGTCGTCTCCCTGGCACACCGTCAGTTCTACTCTCTTCCAGCTTTCCAGCTGTGGTACTATCAGCCGGAGCCATTCTGCAGTCTGTGGTGTTTCACAGTCGATTAGAACGACTCCTGGTCTGAAATGTATGCCACTAAACTGGTCTTATGCTCCCATCCAGCATACATTTCTTCTACTATTGCGTTCTTCAGCAAGGTTTGATCGTCCGCACTGAGGGAAGGCTCAGGGTACGCCCTAGGGAGAACTGCCATTCTTATTATTTTTGCTGCAGCTGCATAGCTGCCAGCTAAAGAAGGGATGGCTATCCTGTCCTCCTTTTTCTTCTTCATCTGTACTAGCGGTGACTGGGCTGTCGCCACTTCCCGCTTACGTTTTCCTCCTTTAGGAGGGATGTTTTTCTCCTCTCCTTGTTTTTTCCGCTCTGTGGCTTTCTTTCTTGCTTCCTCCGGTGCAAGTCCCTGTTCAAGGAAGCGAAGATACCATCTTACCCCCGCTCCACTAAGTCCACGCCTCAGTGAATCGTCCCTTCCTCCGGATTTACCCAGTTCAGGAAGAAGGAGGGTCTTCTTATTTTTTGTCCAGGATTTTCCCCGGAGACTTTCACCAGTTGAGGAGGTTGAGGGTATAGGTGCCCCTGTCTTTCTCCTCTCCTGCTTTTCTCTAGCTTCCTCAACACGAGGTTTGCTCGCGTGTGAGGAAGATGCTGTATTTTTGGGCACTGCACCTTGACTTGGGGGGTTTTTATTGTGGTCTCCTTCCACTTGACCAGCTGTTCAAGGCAAGCCCCCTCATCTAGTGAATATACCTCATCAACCACCTTCCACTAGATACGGTTTATATCAGGCAGGTTTCCACAAGCAGTCTACTGCTCCGACGACCCCGCTGACTTCGGCAACCGACCGGCTATCAACAAACTCGTCGGGACAACAGTCCACTCTCCACGCTGAAGATCCTGATATCGAATTTCTGCATTCCACAGAGATCCGTTGAGCTGTCCTTGGTTTCACGTATTCCTCTTAAAGAGGAACAGCTACTCGGCTCCCCCACCAACGACCAGGTCTCACAGCTCCTTGGGAGAGACAATGCAGGTAGCAATAGCTTATTTCCTACAATAATTGATAACAATACTTTTTACAAAATAGTAAAATATAAAATCTGTTCACCATCTGTGAAATATTTTATTTTAAATTTGAAAAAAAAAACTCAAGTTAAAAATCCAGCTCCATCGTTAAAACTCCAATTTACTCATAAATACATTTCCGCACCTCCCTATCCTTTCAGAGTTAACTAGGGGAGAACAATATAGTCACCTCACTGTGGATTCCACACTGGAATACAAGGAAACGAAATAGCAGATAAACTAGCGAAGAGGGGGACTGAAATACCCTTTTGGGAGCCGGAACACTTTTTCGAAATCAGCTCCAATTTTAAGAAATAAGTAAAGCCGAAGAAAAGAGAAGATCTGACCATTGGAAAGATCTAGTAGGACTTAGGCAATCTAAAATTCTTCTGAGTGACTACAACCTGTTGAGATCAAATGAATGCAGGAATCCTAACGGGACATTGTCGCCTGAATGAGCATCTTAAAAAGCTCAAAATAGTGGAGGAAGAAGATTGTAGATTTTGTGCAATTGAAGAAGAAACCTCCACCCACATACTTGCGAACTGCACAGCAATTCAGAATCCTAGGGCACAGTACCTGGGAGACTACTGGATAGAAGAGGGACAGTTACCTAAGTTGAAGCCTGCAGATATCCTAAAATTCCTCCGGGAAATAGGACTAAAGGAGCTACTAGTCTCTGAGACTCTCCTCAGAAACTAAGTAGAAGTAAGGGGGCACAATAGATCTTTTAAAATGGGTATAAAATTTCTGGGACACCCAGTATTTAGCCAAGAAGTTTCCCTCCAGAAAATTAATCTTGTCTACAAAGTATATGATACAAATATATTTAGGTTCCGTTTTGAAATCCAATTTATTTGGTACAATATTCTGATACGCCCTTGATGGGATCAATGCGTGAGACTGTGAGCGCTGCAAAAAGATAGGAGACATTCACCAACGTATAATAGTTAAATATGGCCAAGAAGTGACGAGCGAGAATATGGGGCACTGGTAACGCTTTGGGCACAGCATAAAACAACACTGTGCATCGTGCTTATACTTTATAGAAACCGTGATTTGATTCCCACGAATCTGAGTTTTCTCTACATTTTAATATCAATTTACATTTGAAATTTGAGGTTTTGAAATGTTGCCTGTAATATATTTTGTTTGTAAAGCTGGGATGCGAATTAATAGAAGGCTGAGTAAATGAAAAACATTTTGTATTAATCGCCGAACTTAATTCAAGTATTTATTGACTGAAAAAACATGGAAGGTTTAATTCCAACCACAAATAAATTCGCTACAGCTCAAAGCATTTCCTGATTGGAAATTTCCACCTCTCCTGTTCGAAAGACGAAGCATTTTCAAAGCAAAATTTGAATGTTTCCAGTGAAGATAAAACTATTCTTTGGATTATATAGTTTGACAGACATTAAATTATACTTCAATGATTTTGATACGAAGATTGGGATGGTTTGTGTTTTCGTCACGTTTTTGTTCACGTTCATATTCCAGAAGATAGTTGTTCATTAATGGATAAACCGTCAAATTTTGTTTTGGAAACTTCTTAAATGTGTGACGTGTGTTACAGCATTGCTCCAGCAAAGACAAGACGAAATTCTATCACATTTGGTTAGAATTATTCGAAGCAGCTTAGAATTGGGTTATTTACCAGAAGTATGGAGAAAGTGAAACATAAACTTAAGATAGACTATGAAACATAAATTTAATTTGAATACTATTAGCAAAAAAAATTTAATGATGGAAAATAAACTGCAGGTTCTTACCAAACTGATTTATTTATTTGGAGATAACAAAGCCAGTTCTCAGGACTTTGTTATCTGATGGAAATTTAGAAATTAAAAAAAAATTAGATAAGGAAAGAAATTTAAGGGCGCCACTAATTTTGTTTCCTAAAACAAAATTAGAAAAAAAATCAAATAAATACAATCAGCTAACTTGTAACCTTTGCTATCTACTCAAAAATAATAAAGTTAATTGAAAATGACAACTGGTGGTGGAGGTTTAATAAATAAAACTTTCGCTAAAAAAAATTAATATGGATATACTATATTACAATGAAAGTTGAAATATTTACTGCGTACAAAAAAAATAACTAAAACTAAAAAGGGTTAGTAAAGCTTAATTAAATACTAAAAAATGGTCATCAGATTGGTAACAAAAAAACGTAACCATAAAACAATACAACCTCAGTATTTTTTTCTTCAAAAATTCAGGTCTTGAAGCGTTGTCCGTAAAGAACGGGTTTTTCTACCTTCGGACGTATATAAAAAAAATATTAAGTAGGTATACTTGAGTTACAGCTGTACACCCTCTTATGAAAGAGACTGGTGCTCCGCTGCGCTACTTAGAGATTTGGAACTTCCCGGTTTTCCAATAAAGTATCAGTACTCCAGGATACTACACTATAAAAATTTTATCCCCTAAACTGTCCTTCAAGAAACGGTACTTCCAGAAACTGTACTTCGGGAAACTGTAGGTACATCAGGAACAGTATATCCCAAAAACTTCAGAAACTGTACTTCGGGAAACTGTAGGTACATCAGGAACAGTATATCCCAAAAACTTCAGAAACTGTACTTCGGGAAACTGTGCTATAAAGGATATACAGATATAAGAAAAAAAATGAAGAAACTAAAAGATTACATGTATATCTGTCCAGCTCAATAAATACAATTGAATATTATAACTTGTAACTTTAGGATTCATTCTGGACAAATATCTGATTTTCATAAAAAAAACGTATGAGCAATCTGACAAAATAATAAAAAAATTATATGATGATAAAGAGAATTTACAAGGAATATGTAGGTAAACTGATAAATCCATGTGGCACCCAAAATGGGTATCCATCTTGTTCTAGCTAATTTGTTTCACAAAAAAAATGGTACATTTTCCAATAACATAATTTTAAATTAAGAAAGCAACAACATAATGTAATTACATACCAGTAATCCAGACTCTTATTAAATAAGATCTTCGTAAATTTTCGTTTTAATATAATGCACACAAGATATTTCTAAAGATTACTGCACAGTTTCTATTTTCTATAATATATGTTGTTTCGTCGACTGACGATATGAGAAGACCTGCCGGTACCTTCTCCGTTCATATTTAAAGAAAGTTCAAAATTTTAAATTTCGCGGTATAATAGCTATAGAATATTGATTTTTGGTTAATGAATTTATTCCACCACAAATCACAAATGTGAAATAATTTATTTATTTTTCGATGGCAATATTTTTAGAAAATCAATGCATTCAATTCCACCAAAAATCAAAATTTTAAAGAAATTAAACTATGAATTTATCAACTGAAAGGTTGAACGCAAAGTTCACGTTTCATACCCCTAACAGCCAGGAAAAAAAATTTTTTAATAAAAGTTACTATTTATATGAAAAGTTAATAAAAGCAGAAAAAATTTTAGAAGTAGGTTTTAAAATACGACAGTCAAAGAAAAGTGAAATTGTACAAGTTCGATTTCAAATTGAATAGAAAATATGAAAGACATCAATATACCATATTAAACCCTCAACCAGATAATTTTCTTCCCCAAGTTCACGATAAGACAAATCTAAGATTTCTATATTATTGAATACTGGTACAAAGGATCAGTCCACCCATTTAGTAACTGAACTTATTCAATACCATGGAACTCTTAGTAGCAAGAGACAAGGTAAAACGAAGAGGTATAGGTAAAGCCCTAACAGACTTCCACTAAAAAAAAATAAAACAAGAAAAAATGGATAGTTCTAAGGAAAATAAAAAAGACGATAAAAAAAAACAACACACAAGTTCTGCACTGTCTGATCCCGACATCCGCTGTCAGGTCTGATGACGAAAATCCCCATAGTCCAATATAGAAATAGAAGGTGTACCAAGTTGGTAGTGGTCACACAAGACCGAAACTGCGCACCCTTAGCTGCAAAAGGAGCCTCATTTTCCAATCCAACTACTTCTACATTACACCATAACAATTTCAGTCACCCCACGCCGCAATGAAAATCGATTTCAGACAATACACAACGTCCAGTTCAGAGTACTGCGGACTCAATGATATTATAGCATATCATTAACGCTAAAACAACAACCTGAAGGGTTATTAAGGAACTCAAATATTAATAACATAAGTTATTAAAGTCATAATCGTGAAAAAAAAATAGAAAAAGCTTAAAAGTCGGAATTTTATTAAGATGGTCCAACATTAACCACCCATCATATGTTAGACAGACTAGATATTTGTCACGAACCGTATTCATTGGGTGCATATTAGTTAAAAAAGGTAGATAAGGTATATAGGAAAAGACGTTTGTCCAAAAATGATGTTTCAGTGTTGCCCCTCGTTATCCGTAGACCGAACTGCAAACAACACTGGTGAGAATAAACTCACAAAAATAACATCCCAGACAAATTCTTCAAATCATAAAAAAAATTAACTAATAATAATAACAGGTAGAAAAAAGGATAACATGATATGACTCAAATAAATAGGACGATATAACTCATAACTAACTGCCGTAACAAATAACTAAGGAAAAGAGAAAAGAGAAAGAGAAAAAGAAAAAAAATATTCTCAAAGAGAATATATAAGTCACAATCAGGTAAGTTATATCAAAAACACTGAAAATCTACGATCCAATAAAAGATAACTTTTTGAGAAAATACAAATACAATCACAGAGGAATGGACGATTGTTCCTACACTAACATAGGTAATTACTACATGTCATATTCTAAAGGTGAGGTAACAAACTCCAAACTTATTTGTATTATTCTTCCGTTAGTTCTTGATTTTTCATTTTCATAAACATAGGTAATGTGTTTTCGATGTATAGATAGGTAGATATTCTACTATAGAATATGTATGTCATAATCAGGTAAAGATATTTAAAAAACATTCTAGATGTAGTCGTAATAGATAACACTAAGAATTCATAAGAATCCTTTAAGGCAACGAGAGGAAAAGTAAAAATTAGTTTAGAGAAAATACAAATACTGTAACAAAGGAATGGACGATTATTCCTGCACTAACATATGTATCAACCATATGTCATTCCAATGGTGAGGTAACAAACTCCAAACTTATTTGTTCAATTTTCCCTAATTCCCACAACTCTAAGATAAAAAAAATATAATTATATATATTTCTACGGTAAGGTACAGACTATCACAATAAATATAGGAATATTAAATAGTGAAAATAACTATTTGTTAGATATAGATAACCATTTAAAAGTCTGAACACTAAAATTATAATCCCTCACAATGAACTGGATTCATTAGGAATCTATTAAGCAGGAAAGATAAAGATAAAAATTTTAAGATAAAATTCTAACTATTGTTGAGAAACAGAAAGAAAATTTTTTTATATGCTGTTGTGCAATAAGAGGTAAGAGTAAAATTTACGCTAACTAAATTTTGCATGTAAAGATAAGATACAATTAATGTCTGGTGAGACACTAGTTACATGTCCACTTAGACATAAGAAACATGTCTTCTGGGACACAAGATACGATAAGATAAAGATAAGTTTTCGGGTGCAATTACATGTAGCACACAAAAACCCTAGGTAAGATAAGTCATTCCAGTTTGTGTCAATTGACACAATTCAACTGAAAAAAAACAAGGTAAGGTATTTCAGTTTGTGTAACTCTACACAATTCAACTGAAAAAAAGATAAGATAAGGTTTTCAAATCAGATACATAATATGGAACATTCAAATTTTAGAGAATCTAATTAACATTCCAACATCACATACCTCTAATTTAATAATAAAAAAAAAAATATTAATTTCTTAATACTTTCAAATTTCTTGTATTCTACAAGATAAAACTAGTTTACCACCAAATTAATTTTGCAAAGATATGTATTATTTACTCGATGCACAACATGCACATAGAAAGATATAAGATAAAGATACTTTTATTTAAAAAAAAAAAAAATAGGTAAAAATGTGTTCATATAACAAATAATTATTCACTATCAGAAGATACGGAATCGGGATTATTGTCGTTATCGGTAGTGTCACTTGAATCATCAGTAGATAAATTATATTCTTTAAGATCTTTAACATGCCATCGTCCTATATTTTTGCCCTTACTATCTTTAAGTTCATAAATCAAGGGAGATATTACACGGTTAACAGTACAATGTATATATTTAGGCATAAATTTAGCAGAAATAAATTGAGCTTTATCCGATTTTTGATAATTCTTTTTCCAAACATGATCACCTACATGGAATTTAATATTGCGTTTACGAAGATTATAACGGTTACTTGTTTTTATGTAAGCTTTATGTAATTTTTTCCTAACATCTTCGAAAATTTTCGGCATTTCTTGAGTATCCTGTATACGGTGTATTTTATCAGAAATTGCAGGCTGATTATTTGCATTATCTACAATATTCCCATAAAATGATCCCGAAACAGGCACATTTCTAGCAAACACTAGAAAAGATGGCGGAAATTCGGTAACTTCATGTTTAGACAAACGAATTGCTTGAGCAATTTTCTGTAATTCTACATCCCAAGTTCTATGATCAGTAAAACAATATGATCTAATTGCCGTAACTATGGACTTGTTTACTCGCTCAGTATGATTTGCTTGAGGAGTGTAATTGGAAGTGAACCAAATACTTTGGACTTGATATTTAGACATTAAATTTTTAAATAACTGACTAGTAAATTGTTTTCCATTATCGACTGCTACTATTTGAGGAATCCCAAAAATCAGAAACACATTATTTTCAATAAATTTCACAATAGCAGAAGAGGTAGCTTGTTTTAAAGGTTGAATTAAAACAAATTTGGTGAAGAAATCTACTATTACCAACGCACAAGTATTTCCCTGACGAGATCTCGGATATGGACCTATTAAATCACAGGAAATTAATTGAAAAGGAAACTCTATATTCCGATATTTACCCATGAGACCAGCTTGTGGTAAATTGGTAGGTTTACAGGCAGCACAAATTTTACAATGCCTAACATATTTTTGCACACTCTGTCTCATTCTAGGCCAATAATACAATTCTGAGATTCTTTCCAAAGTTTTATAAACTCCGAAATGAGCTGCGGTAGGATCATCATGAAATTTCGATAATACTTCAAGTCTATTTTCTGTTGGAACTACAATTTTCCAATCAGTTAGATTACAAATATTGGCATATTTATTAAAGATATGTTTGTACAGAATATTATTTTCCACTTTAAACCTTGGATAACTATCTGGATTTGATTGAACCTTGATAATCATATTTTTATACCAATTATCAGGTTTTAGCAAAGATAAATTTAAGACGTTAATTTCAGGCAACCTAGATAAAAAATCAGCAGGAACAGTGCCTGTTGCTCTACGATGAACAATGGAGAAATTATATTGCGATAGCTGAAGAATCCACCTAGCTAATCGTGGTGATGGCTTTTTCATATTATTCAACCAAATAAGGGAGGAGTGATCAGTGATGACAGTAAAATGTCGTCCTAGAAGATAATAACGAAAATGATCAATTGATAATAGGACTGCAAGCGCCTCCTTCTCAGTAGTTGTGTATTTCTTTTGACACTTATTTAATTTTTTACTATAGTAAGCAACTGGATGTTCCAATCCATCCTCTAACTGAAAAAGCACACTTCCAATACCTACGTCACTTGCATCACACATGAGATAAAATGATTTGTTAAAATCAGGACTACAAAGAACAGGAGCGGTAGTTAAGATAGTTTTAATGTCCTCGAAAGCCTTTTGAGCTTCCGGTGTCCAACTTATTGGTTGATGTTTTTTTCTATTAGATAAAAGATCGGAAATAGGAGCAGATAATGTTGAAAAATTATTTAAAAAACGCCGATAATATGATACTACCCCTAAAAATCTACGTACCTCTGTTGTAGTTTTTGGTACTGGATAATTACTAATGGCTTTTGTTTTTTCTCCATCGATACTTAACCCGTTTTCATCCAAAGTATAACCTAGATAACGCAGAGAGGGACGACAAAAATGACATTTATCTATATTAATCGTTAGATTGGCCTCTTTTAATTTCTCATAAACTTTAGTTAATATTTCTAAATGCTTATCAAACTGAGATGTACAAACTATTATATCATCTAGATAATAAAAACAATACGGTTCTAAAGATGGACCTATTACCATATCCATTAAACGTGACATTGAAGCTGGACTTGAAATCAATCCAAATGGTGTACTAGTAAATTGAAATAACCCTCTAGAACGAATAGCAAAAGCCGTTTTTGGACGAGAAGACATTTCTAAAGGAATTTGATAGAAGGCATGTTTTAAATCAATACTAGATATATATCGTGTATCCCTAAGTTGACTAAGTATTACCTCAATATTTGGAATCATATATGAATCTGCTTTTGTTTGTTTGTTCAAATATCTAGCGTCAAGAAGTAATCTTATACTGCCATCAGGTTTATGAGTTAAACAGATAGGAGAACAATATGGTGATTTACTTGGTTCAATGACCCCTAATTTTAATAAATTATCAATTTCATTATTTACATGAACCTCCATAGCTTGAGGGAATGGATACTGTTTTATTTTAAAAGGAGGAGAATCTCCTGTGTCGATAAAATGCTCCAAGATATGAGTTCTTCCAATTTTATCCTTAGGACTAATCTGTTTAAACTTTTCGATAATAACATCAAGTTTAATTTTTTCATCATTTGTTAAAGTAGTGACATCTTTAACTTTGTTAATTACATTTAAAGATAAGGCATTTAAATTCATAGTAAATTTAGAAAAATCTATCTTAATATTGAATGTCTTTAAAAAATCCATTCCCAAGATAACAGTTTGAGTTACTGAAGGTAGAAGGTAAAATTTCAAAATCCGAGATAACTTATCTACTGTGACATAAGTTTCTACAAAACCACCTACATCATGATAAGTACCATCAGCAGTCGATACTTGAAATTGTTCGGTATCAGAAATAGGTATAGACAAATTTTTAACAAACTCAAGACCTAGAGAACCAAAAACACTCAAATTACTACCTGTATCAATCAAGCAAGAAAATGTTTTCCCAAAAATACTAATATCCACATATGGTCTATTGTCATTATTCTTACGGTACAACGAGTCTAAAGAGAAATTATTAGATAATTCTGTAATGCAAGTTTCTTGTAATTTAACTAAATTATTTTGCTTGTAAAAATTTCGTACTATTTTTAACCAAGCTATCCAATCATTTTTATTGAAATAAGATACGTTAATATTATTAGAGTTATTTGTTAAATTAGATAAAGAATGATTTTCACTTATTGGTTGCTGGTAGAAGGTGATGTTTCGGAAATTGTTCTTGATCTTGTCTGTTTTTTTGACTTGTTTTGCTTTGGATTTGTGTTTCCTACAGGATTTTGAGAAGCGGTATGAGTCACCAAAGCATGGACCTGACCGCCTTGTTCGTTTTTTGAACACTTTGGACATTTAGATTTAACAAATCCTGGATTCCCACATCCATAACAAAACACTTTCCATGCATATTTACATTGAGGATAGAAATGATTGTGTTCACCACAATTCCAGCAAGCTTTATGTGAAGTTACTGTAGCGACTTGTCTAGAATTATTGATATTTCTAGAACGATAAGGGGAGGTAAAGGTATTACTTAATTGAGGTTCTAAATAAATTTTTGGTTTTCGTGAAACAAAACTGGTGTTATGTGATTGTTGTGAGTAAGCAAAAGATTCTTCCAACTTTTTACATTTATCAGTTAATTCTTCGATACTATTGATATCTATCAAAGCCAGTGGTTGTACATAATTAGAAAGTAAATTTCGTTTTATTATCCTTATCTTAGAAGATTCATCCTGTTTTATTTCCAATCTATTAAATAAACTAACCATAGAATTGATATATAAAGTTACTTTTTCATTATGATTTTGTTTTCTATTTTTAATTTCATCCAATAAATCTTCCTGGTAATTATAAGGTAAAAAATCTGACTTTAATTTAGAGACTAAATCTGACCAATTTTGAAATTGACTTCTATTATTTAAATACCAGTAAAATGCTTGATCAGTGAAGAGATCTGCTGCACTAGAAAATAATTCATTATCAGTTACACCCCGAGAAATTTTTAAGCACTCTACACGTTCTAAAAACCCTGCCAGAGATTCAGTTTCGGAAATTCCTGAAAAATGTACACCCCATTTATAGATAGGTACCGGTTTAGAAAAAGTAAAACTTTGATTATGACTCACGGGAGTTGAATGAGCTTGAACATTGCCAGATAATTTACCATCCAGTTCACCCTCTAACAACAAAATCTGAGTAGCTAATTGTTTTCTTGTGTTTTCCTCAACTTCATTGTTACATGATAAACGAGAAACCCGATTGCTTACATGAGCCAACCTACAAGTTAATCTAAGATATACCTGATCTCTTTCTGATCCTATAAATTCAGAAATTTTTCTGTTCAAGTCAGTTACAGTTAACTCTATACTGCTAACTTCCTTGTCGAAATTTAAGTGACTATCCCCCAGCAAAATAGAACTACGACCGGATGCTTCTTGAGCTAAAATACCCCTTAACAATTTTCTATTCTCTGCCACTGTCGGCAATATTTCGACATTACGATAAGCTAATTCATGTTCTAATTCATGACTTAATAAATATTCGACCTTCAATTTGTAAGGCAAAGACATCTTAACAAATTATTTAGATAAAATTTTATATAGGAAATAAAGTGATTGTAATTAAAACTCTAATTACCCAAAAAAAATTGGAAGCAAATCCACAGCAAACTATTAAAATGTGTTTCGACTGAAGGTCACTGAAAGATACGATAAATTGAATAGATAAATTGATACGCTAATTACTGAATGTACGAATCCTTAAGCTTTACAGTTTTTCTCGATACAATTAATTTTTCAGATAATGATAGAGATACTTACCAAACCGAACCACCAGTTATAAATAATAAAAAGAAAGAAAGTTAAGAAAAGTTAATATTAAAGTTAAATTAAATTCAAGTAAATTCCCCCAAAAATCAGGAAAAAAAAATTTTTAGCTAGAAAAAATTTTTAAGAGCAGACAACAAACGTTAAAAGTTATACACGTTGGAGCGCCAATGAAACATAAACTTAAGATAGACTATGAAACATAAATTTAATTTGAATACTATTAGCAAAAAAAATTTAATGATGGAAAATAAACTGCAGGTTCTTACCAAACTGATTTATTTATTTGGAGATAACAAAGCCAGTTCTCAGGACTTTGTTATCTGATGGAAATTTAGAAATTAAAAAAAAAATTAGATAAGGAAAGAAATTTAAGGGCGCCACTAATTTTGTTTCCTAAAACAAAATTAGAAAAAAAATCAAATAAATACAATCAGCTAACTTGTAACCTTTGCTATCTACTCAAAAATAATAAAGTTAATTGAAAATGACAACTGGTGGTGGAGGTTTAATAAATAAAACTTTCGCTAAAAAAAATTAATATGGATATACTATATTACAATAAAAGTTGAAATATTTACTGCGTACAAAAAAAATAACTAAAACTAAAAAGGGTTAGTAAAGCTTAATTAAATACTAAAAAATGGTCATCAGATTGGTAACAAAAAAACGTAACCATAAAACAATACAACCTCAGTATTTTTTTCTTCAAAAATTCAGGTCTTGAAGCGTTGTCCGTAAAGAACGGGTTTTTCTACCTTCGGACGTATATAAAAAAAATATTAAGTAGGTATACTTGAGTTACAGCTGTACACCCTCTTATGAAAGAGACTGGTGCTCCGCTGCGCTACTTAGAGATTTGGAACTTCCCGGTTTTCCAATAAAGTATCAGTACTCCAGGATACTACACTATAAAAATTTTATCCCCTAAACTGTCCTTCAAGAAACGGTACTTCCAGAAACTGTAATTCGGGAAACTGTAGGTACATCAGGAACAGTATATCCCAAAAACTTCAGAAACTGTACTTCGGGAAACTGTAGGTACATCAGGAACAGTATATCCCAAAAACTTCAGAAACTGTACTTCGGGAAACTGTGCTATAAAGGATATACAGATATAAGAAAAAAAATGAAGAAACTAAAAGATTACATGTATATCTGTCCAGCTCAATAAATACAATTGAATATTATAACTTGTAACTTTAGGATTCATTCTGGACAAATATCTGATTTTCATAAAAAAAAACGTATGAGCAATCTGACAAAATAATAAAAAAATTATATGATGATAAAGAGAATTTACAAGGAATATGTAGGTAAACTGATAAATCCATGTGGCACCCAAAATGGGTATCCATCTTGTTCTAGCTAATTTGTTTCACAAAAAAAATGGTACATTTTCCAATAACATAATTTTAAATTAAGAAAGCAACAACATAATGTAATTACATACCAGTAATCCAGACTCTTATTAAATAAGATCTTCGTAAATTTTCGTTTTAATATAATGCACACAAGATATTTCTAAAGATTACTGCACAGTTTCTATTTTCTATAATATATGTTGTTTCGTCGACTGACGATATAAGAAGACCTGCCGGTACCTTCTCCGTTCATATTTAAAGAAAGTTCAAAATTTTAAATTTCGCGGTATAATAGCTATAGAATATTGATTTTTGGTTAATGAATTTATTCCACCACAAATCACAAATGTGAAATAATTTATTTATTTTTCGATGGCAATATTTTTAGAAAATCAATGCATTCAATTCCACCAAAAATCAAAATTTTAAAGAAATTAAACTATGAATTTATCAACTGAAAGGTTGAACGCAAAGTTCACGTTTCAAAAGGCAGTAGTGACCTTTATTCCAAAAGCTGGAAAAAGGGACATAACAAACCCAAAATCCTTCAGAACAATTAGTCTAACATCGTTTGTGCTCAAAACGATGGAAAAAGCTGCACTGGTACAACTGACGGAGAATATCCGAGGTGCTCTAGGCAACCAAAAAATCGTAGTATGCGCATTTTTGGATACAGAAGGAGCTTTTGACAATACTCCTTATATTGTCATAACAACCAGGGGAAAATCCGAAAACACCCTTTGTGACATTGTACAAAGGAGTCTGAACTATACAAAAAGCTGGTGTAGGCAAGTGGGACTTAACATCAACCCCACCAATATCGTCTTAATAGCCTTCTCTATAAAAAGAAAACTAAACCTCAGAGCCATTAAACTTGATGGGAACAAGGTTCAATGGAGACAAGAAGTCAAGTATCTAGTTTTTACTCTAGATAGTAAACTCCTGTAGAACAAACACGAAAAAGAGAATATATACAAAGCAAAAATGGCTTTAGTGGTACAGGAATCTAGCAGGGAGAAAATGGGGCTGTAACCCAAAAATCCTGAGCTGGTTGTACACTGCCATAGTGAGACCAATTATCACTTATGGATCCAGAGAATTAGCCTATTGACGACAAGAGAAAACCTCTCCAAAATTCAAAGACTAGCCTATATAATATATATGCATTACAGGAGTAATGAGAACATGCCCAATGGCAGCCATGGAAGTGGTTCTCAGCCTCACACAACTACATATATGGTGGTGGAAAGTGTTACAGAAAGAACAAATTACAGAATAAGTAGAGAGAAAATGATTAAAAAAACACCTCCTTACTTCTCAGAAATCAGAATTCCTGAGACATGCCACAAGATGGTATGACGAAAAAGTATAACTTTTCAAAGAAATTCGTCACGAAATTCAGCAATTCAACAAGAAGGAATGGGATCCAAATACCATTACCAGACTTGGAAATAATGCCATTCAATTTTGCTTCATCAAATGCAATCATTAATGCATCAAATATGACCAAAAGCTATGAACAATTTTCGTCAGTTATCGTATTAACTCATTCAAGTAATCGATAACACCGCATGTGTTAAAAAAACTGTTAACATGACGTTCTTGGGCGACATATCCTTCCTGACCTTCTTTGTTATACTTCGTTCCAAGATATTTCGTTTTGACTTATGCTAACATGATTGATTTAAGACCAGAACCAACAACAGGGAAGTCGTTCATCCGATAAGAATAGTACAGTATCGTATATATAATGCCTAATATTATGATTATTTTACCACTGAAATATTTGGCTAGTAAAATGATATTTGGGACTTAATTTATTCAATTATTTTATTATTGATTTGTGCTTCGGATGATATACTTCTGAATTTTTTATTTTTCAAGTTAAAAGAATTTTTCACGATAAATGGTTGACCACCTTATCTGTAAATATTTTAATCTGACTGTGTAAAAATATAAAAAGATCTTTCATTGCTTGTTTTTCTTTGTCTGACCTGTACTGCACTTTGCACCTACCTACTTTATTTCCAATGCCCTTTTTATATTTACTTATAATGGGATTAAAATATTTATAGATAAAATAGAAAGTGTTGATTTCGGGATAATCATCTTTAATATTGTCTCAGAATTTTAGTTTGGAAGTAATATTATGTTTAAAACTATTTTTTGCCGGGGGCCGCCACTTAGGCAAAAAAGTGTATTTATCGCCGGATGCGAAGCGATCGGTGAAAAATGTGTTTGAATCATTGAAACATCGAGGTTATGGTATACTCGTAACCCATGCAGAAAAATAAACATGTAAGTTGACCAAAACCCGAATACTCACAGTAAAAGACATTATCAATAAGCCAATATACCGGGACTAATGGGAAAAAAGTCAGGAGCGTAAATAATGTTAGTACTCCATATAAACTTTTTCTATGCAAGTCCTCGTTTTCGAGTTATAGGCCTCCAAAGATTTAATTTTGAATTTGGTTTTTATTTTTATTTTTTGTACTAGTTATTTGATCTTTATAAAATTTACGGCAAAGCTATAATGTACGTGTATGTTTATTTTGTAAAGGTAAACAGATTTACAGTAGTGCCTTCAAGCCAGGGACGGACTACTCGCAATGGTTAGTGATTCAAAAATTTTGCAGGGATGGCACACCCTGTATGAAATTATCGAAATTGACTTCCACACACATTAAGCTAACGAAAAGGTATTCTTGTTAGAATTCGTTAAAATAAGCCGTTTTGCTAATATTTACAGTTTTATTAATGCACTATGTCAATGTCATTTTACGCATTCACCATTTTTATAAGTACACAACAAGGTAACACTAACTTATTAATTCGATGTCCAAGATTTACCTACAGTACTACAAAAAAATAATTTGATGATAGCAGATGATAAAAACATTAAGAACTTATTTCATGGGAATTAAATAGGTACGCAAACAACGTAATTAGCGGTTTTTAATTAAAATTACGAACACAACATTATTAAACCATTAAGAAAACCTCAAAAAACACAAGTTATAAAACATTAGACTAAAACTAATTCCTAAACAACAACAAAAACTAACGTTATTCTAATAAATGTTCAATACGAGCTCCTCCCACTTCCCCGCACATTCTAAGTCTACGAAGGTTGTTTTTTTTGCACTTGAAAGAGCAATCCCATATTATTTCCAATAACATTGCAGTGTAACACAATTCTGTCTATTAAAGCTTGCTTTGTTTGCACAGGTGTTGCGTAAACCTTACTTTTGAGATAACCCCAGAGAAAGAAATCCATAGGATTAACGTCTCCATTGAAAAGGGCCTCCACGACCAATCCATCTTTTAGAAACCCTTGTGTGTAAATGCTGTCGTACATCTAATCTGAAATGAGGAGGGGCCCCATCATGCATGAACTATAAATTCCTACGAGTTTGTAGAGGCACATCATCAAACAGGTTCCATAACTCATTTTGCAAAAACTCCAAATATCTCTGACCGGTCAAAGTACCGTCAATAAAGTATGGCCCTATCAAATGATTGCCAACTATTCCTGCCCAAACATTAACGATGAATATATGCTGGTTCCTAGTTTGGATAATGCTATGTGGATTCACATCATCCCATAAATGCATATTATGAGAATTAATGACAGAACGTTACTAATAAATGTATTGTCTGCTTGTTGTTGTCGCAGAAACCACTAGCTATACTCAAGTCGTGCAGGATAATCAGCCACTGTCATGCTGTGTACTTTTTTCATGTGAAAAGGATATAACAGCTGTTTTTTTAAGACGCGATGAACAACTGATTTCGAGACGTTATGTTCTCTTGATAATTTTCGTAAACTCGTTGATGGTTCATTATCAACTGCATTTAACAAGTCTTGTTCAACTGCAACAGTACGTACGCTTCGTACTGGACCTTCGCCACCTTTTTTGGCAAAAAACTTTCTGAAATTTAAAATTTTGTTTTGTATATATTTACTTATTCATACCTGTTTCTCGTAACCTGAGATCAATACGCTCAAACGTTCGTCTGTCTGACAATGCTCTGTTTGGAAAATGTTCTGCATAAAGCCTTCTAGCTTCTAAACAGATTCGAGAAGCCAGTCCATACATTAAATGCATATCTGCGTACTCAATAAAAGTGAATTCTGCCATTGTAACTGTTAAATTAAGAACTTAAGAATTATTGATAAGTACTGACTACGAACTATTCTACACAACGTTTGACAACTAATCCTATGGTTACTTGATAAACGGTAAAAACACTTTTAAAATGTTGTTGTTGTACCAACTTTCGAATTAATAAGTCGTTAATGTTTTTTATCTTCTGCTATCGTTAAATTAAATTTTTGTAGTACTGTAGGTAAATCTTGGACATCGTATTAATAAGATAAGTTTTACCTCGTTGTGTACTTATAAAAATTGTAAATGCGTAAATTGGTACGTAGTGCATTAATAAAACTGTAAATATTAGCCAAACGGCTTATTTTATCGAATTCCTTTTCATTAGCTAAATGTGTTAGGAAGTCAATTTCGATAATTTCATACAGGGTGTGCCATCCCTGCAACATTTTTGGATCACTAACCATTGCGAGTAGTCCGTCCCTGGCTTCAAGGCACTACTGTAAATCTGTTTCCAAAATAAACATTATAGCTTTGCCGTAAATTTTATAAAGATCAAACAACTAGTAGAAATATAAAAATAAAAACCAAATTCAAAATTAAAACTTTGGAGGCCTATAACTCGAAAACGAGGGCCTGCATAGAACAAGTTTATATGAAGTACTAACATTATTTACGCTCCTGACTTTTTTCCCATTAGTTCCGGAACACCCTGTATAAACGAAAAAAACGAAGTGACGCTAATAAAACCAAATGTATTTATCAAATGTAAGAGAATGTAAACCGAAGAACAATATATGTCCTATACCAAGAACAAATTATACCAACCCTAGATTGTATAAAAAAGCGGTTAATTAAAAACGAAACGCGAATTGTTTGTAGCTGAACAAGTTTGTGGAGAGCTATTTCTCTAATGGGTTTTAACTTTTGTACCATCAATAAGAGGCAAGCGATAATGGAAGCCATATTGTTTACGAATGCGGCGTCATGATCACTTACAAGATATTCAGAAATATAGATGTGAAAATCATTCAATTATCATACATCTTATATTCACACGTTCACCCGTAGAACCCTTCTGTCTTGATTGTTTCTTAGTTTCCGGTGTGATGTGATATATGTCCACGTCCAAAAATTCATGTAAAAGGTGATATATCCACTCAGTTTATATGACTCAGCCACCTCTCGCACTTTCATTCTTCTATCGTCCAATATCATTCCATGGATTTCTGCGTCGATTTGAGCAATACAAATAAATAACAAGTCGAGTTTGATACACTTTCACTTCAATAATCGCCTATTTGACCTGCCAAAACATTGAATGGTCAAATCACCATGACTTAACCACAAACTACTACTCTAGCAAATCAGAAATAAATTGCGTAGACATTGCTCTCCGAAAATTGGTTCAAGTACAAGTACGTAGATGAAAGACATTTCAAGAAATTTGAGCCATATCGATAATAACAGATTTTGTTTTCTATTTTCGAAATATAAAGTATCAATTGTTTTGCTGATTTTTAATAGCACCCCGTATTTTTACATTATCATTATCCAAACTAAAATTTTTTTTTAAAATAACTCACCAGTTGAAACTGGTTTTGAAAGGACATAAAGAAAATACAGGTAAGCGAATCAAAAAGAGTTGGTGAAATAAAAATTTGACTAAACTGTATTTTTGTTGGTTGTTAGTAGAATAAATGTCTGATTTTAGCTGCAGTTTTGGCTGTCGACTCTATTTTATACATATCATAATACTAAAAACTCTCTTGAGAGAAACCGCGCTTTTATTTTTAGCTTCGCAAAGCATATTTTACACTAATACAGTTGGTATGTATATAAATGTTTGTTTAATCAAGCTTTACCGTGCTACTAATTAAATAAAGCTCAACTTGGAAATCCAATATCCTGAAACATCTATGCTAGCTTTCCAGAATTTTATTAATTTTCAGACAAAGTGAAGCAATTTAATTTTTTTTGTTAAGCAATGGTAAAATAATTATTCATGAGTAAATCCAATTCCAAAATTGTTTACATTTCAAATTTATACTAATTTCAACAATAAACTATTCCCATCAATTGATATACTTGTTAATCAATTACAATAAAAAATAGTTGGTTTACCCGGATTAAAATAAGTTCTATAGTGTATTTTTATCATATTGATAGCTGAGCTCATTATAAATTAAAAAACATGTCTGAAACACTTCAGGGTGATTCAAAGAATTAAACAGAATTGTAAGCGCTTCTTCATGTAAATAAGTGTTCAGTTAGCAACTTTCCCTAGATTCTTCCTGTATAGTGAACCGCAAGCAGCGAGGGCAATAGAACCCTAATACCATTACCACTCAAATATATTTAGAAGTGATAAATTTACCGTGACAGTGCAGTGTAGTTGGGTATTAGGTATTTTATTATAGATTATTATGTATTTTGTTACAATATTTATTTTATTTATATAAGTAGCACAGATATTTAATTAATAACTTTCGACGTATTTACGTGAACTCCAGGTAGTGATAACAATTTAATTAATTAATTATTAAGTTTTACATATAAGAATTATTTGTAGCCCTGAAAAGGGCTGATTTGTTAAAAACTTGCAGATGATGTACCTAATCAAAATTCCATTTCATCAGAATCTAACGAATCTTCAACTCCAACATTAATTATTATAGATTCAACGGTTCCATCCATGATATTGTCCAGTTGCCACATCTTCTGTTCTTCTTTATGCGTATTACTCACAGTTTTTTCCAGTTCTCTGCAGACACTTTTGACAAAGAGTTTTGCAGTAATTCATGTAGATCTTCCAATTTAGAAGTTTTATTGTCTCGTGCTATGTCACCCTTTACTTACGCCCATATAAGTTCAATAGCAATAGTGGTAATTGTAGCACAGTTATTCTTCGTTCTAGCGCCATTTCGTCAATTACATATTTTTTGAATTTCGATTTGTGCAGTCTTACAATTCGTAATAATTCTTGTTTTACGGAATGCTCCTCGTATATGATGTGGTTATCCAACCAAACAATTATCTCAGCTTTCTTCCAAGCAGTTGTTGGAAATTTTTCTACAAGTCTTGAATTACAGCTAGCATTATCTAGAACAATTACAGAATGTTCTGGAATTAAATCCAACCTCTGCATAAAATACTCTTCAAAACCGTCGGCGGTCATTTCTTCGTGGTAATCTGTAGTTGATTTGGACACAAAACTTAATACTCCACCATGGATAAAACCGTTTTCATTTCCGATATGGGTTATAATACGTCTACGTCCTTTTCCGATGGGAATATTATTTAACCCGGTTGATACACCTTCGATGAACGCTTGGCGAGAGCTCTTTACAGTCGTATCTACCCATACTTTTGATATGGTATGTCCTTCGTTTAGCCAAGTCTCGTCCAAATAATAAATATTCCTCTCGTTACCTTTTAATGGCTCTAAGATAATCCCTTCTCCAACATACAATGTCTTCTCTATGCTTCTCCCAGCGAAGTCCAATCTCTTGTAATAGTTTCCATAATCTACTTCTGCTTATTGATGGTAAGTCATCATTTTGACTACTGTCTGTCAATAACATTTTTATGGAATTCTTCAATTTCCAATGGCTTACTCCCCCAGTCTTCTTCGGAGAACTAAAGCTAAGCACTGACTAGAAACATTTGCCACGGTGACAATTTGTCTCTTGTCACCTGTCTGTGGAAACGTACCTGTACGTATTGATCCGTTTGTATCTTCGAGGTGTTAGTGAGCTTATTATTTTCTGTATTTATTTTAAGGGTAACGCGTTTTAATATTTAGTGATTGATATAGACAATATAGTTCATAGTTTACGATTGTTATAGACTTATAAAGTTAGTAATGTAAGTATACATTATTATTTATTACTGTCATTATTATTTTGGTTGCATATTTACAATAATACAATTTTTTTACAGATAAACCTTCAATCATGAGCAATTCTAAACGAGTGGTTCACAGCCAGGCTCGTGAAATAATTTACAACGTATATAAATGCATGAAAGAAGAAAAGGACCAAGATAAACTTAAACTTCTCCTAAATCGGTTACAAGAAAGAGTAGCAGTAGCCACTGGTGTTGGGCTGAGCACCGTAAGAAGGATAATCAAAGAAGCTGATTTAAGAAAAAGTGGTGAAAAGTTTAAATCACCAAGAAAAAATAGTATCAAACCACGCACCACAAGAGGATCAGTAGATGAGTTTGAAGAGGAAATTATTAGAAGAATATTTTATTAATATGGAGCTATTCACAGACGAAGACCAACCATAAAAGCTGTATTTGAAGAAGTTAAAAAGGAAGGAGGTAGGTATTAATTTTACAGGGAAAATCGATTCATTTCGAAAGTTGGTGCGAAAAATGGGTTTCCGTTGGAGAAAGACTGAAGACAGTCGAAAAATTTGATATCAAATCCAAACGAGTCGAATATTTAAGAAAATTAAAAAAATATAAACAAGAAGGGCGGGAGATTTTATACAGCGATGAAACATACATTCATGGTTCACATACTGTACCAATGGCGTGGGACGATGGAACAAATAATTTTTTAAAGTCACCTCTGTCCAAAGGACAACGACTCATAATTTTACACGCCGTAGGCGTATCAGGCTTTGTACCCGGAGCTCTAACCATATTTAAATCGGGTCTTAAAACAGGCGACTATCATGATGAAATGAATCATAATAGTTAAGTGATAATACCTCTTATCATAATGTTTTGGTCGAACCAATTCCTAATTTTTCATGGAAGAAAGCATCTATGCAAAAGCGGTTAAGGGGAAAAAACATTTTTTTCGAAGAAAAGGAAACGAAGGCTGAACTGTATGCAAAAATTCTATGAAACAAGCCAATTCACAAACAATATGCCATCGATAAAATTTTAGCAGAACGAGACATTCCAGTTCTACGTTTACCACCATAATAAATCCTTCTTCCGTCATATTTGAACGTTTCTTTACATACAATTTGGTGAAATTATATAATTCCTACCGACCCTATATAACGGCTACTTCGTTTTATACCTTTAAGCACACTGTTAAAATTATGCTGCTTGAAAAACAATAATACTGAATTTCGACTAACTAATTTACATTGAACTATTTTTATGTATTATACTTCTAATTTATAATGTTTAATGAAATAATATATATATAATTTTTTTTTTTGGTCATATATTGTAACCCTTGAAGGTTAAGAGTTAAAGAGTAGCTTCTAGCTAATCTTCGCCTTCTTGGGGCAAATGTGTTGTACACGTTTGTAAATAAATAAAGACATTCATTCATATCATCCTTAGCTTAAACCTATCAAAAAATATGGGCACTGGTAAAAATCACGGCGCTGCATGTAATACGACGTTTAAGCTTGATGACGTGTGGAAATTGAACGAAGACAAATTTAACCAAGTTGGGAAGGAACAATGGGAAAAAATTTGTGCTCACGTTGAAACAGTCGAAAAAGAATATATGCGAAAAGAATATATAATGGATGAAGTGGAAGATTTCGTAATTTCACTTCAGGACGACAGTGAATATGATTCCTTCTCATTTTCAGATGAGAATGAGGATGAACTGGACGATTTGGGTTGCCAACCATTGATGTAAATTTTTTTGTTTGACTATTTTCATGATATTCTGGAATTATCCTGTGAATGTAATTTCTTTTTTTTTCTTTACATTGAAATTTTGTGCTCTTAGTATGATTTTTTGTCAAACCTTTTATAAACAGATTTTAAAACTTTTGATTTTATTCTTTCTGTATTTTTTTATTAAAATTATAGCATATAATATGACAACTTTGTCATTATTTTTTATTAATCAGGTATATAATTTTCTGTATAATAAATTTCAAAGCCACCAAAGCTTGTTTGTTTTTTACTTCTGTAATTATTACGATGTAAATGAAGTTAATCAAATGGGTTGAAACGCGTTACCCATTTTATACTCTCAATTACAGCACTGAAGTACCTAGACCCAAGCCAATATTTTTGGGTTCCATTTACAGAGTGTTAGCCGACTTCCCACTATCGCTTCGCGCAGGAATGGTCTAGGTCAGTGTTCACGAGATAATCCAATGCCTCTACTACCACTACAGCCACACTATCTTACATGCCTTTCGATAACCAAGTTATCTTCTTTAGAGATTGAAGATAAACAGTTTATAGTTGACGTAAAAGATATAGTGCCAGCTATCTAATCGTATATCCCCTTTAAGTTATGTTGCGGAGCTAAACTCTGAAAGGTATTTATATTATTTTCGTCTACTTACCAAACATACTTCTATATTGTATTTGTATTTTGACCCATCAGTCCATCCTTTCTTAACCGTATTGTGTGTATCATACCATTTTGTCCAAAAAGATAATTGTTAATAAATATATGTATACTTACTTATAATTTCCACACAAAAATACACACACCTTCTTGATGTCAGACCATCGACTAAAGAGAACACCTCCAACCATCCCTCAAAAATAGTTATAGTTCAGTCAAATTATTAAAGGCACTCACTCGCTATCGCTCGTTCGTGCTTTAAACAGTTTCGTTTATTAATCGCCTTCATTAACAAACTAGTTTATTAAATAACTATTAACGATTATTAGTTGAAATTATAACATTAAATGAATTTATCGTCAACTAAGTAAGCATTTTAAATAATTATAATATTGACTGGGCTATGACGGTATACTCTTAGTCTTAGAGTCAAACAAAAAGCCGGCAACTTTAAGTTCGCACTATACCTTTTACGTCAACTATACAAATATGTCTTTATATTATAAGATAGTATAATGTAAGTAAATAGGTACTATCAGTGTATGTTGAGATCCACTATCGTGGGCCCCCATTTTCATTTCATGGACCCCCAAATTCTTTTTTCGCTGACGTAGACCTCTTGCAGGTTGTCATAGACCCCTTGTGGTCGATATAGACCACTTTGGGAATCACTGGTCTAGATGCATTTCAGGACAAATTTAGAATTTATTTCTTTTCAATTGAGTTCGAAATGTAAGCGCGCATGCGCCAATTTGCTTAATTGATAATGGAAGGCATTTTTCAATTAGTCGTGTGATCCCGAAAAATTTAATAAGTGAAACTACGTTATAATCGCACATCTATATTGAGTTTAGCATAACTTTAAACTGCCAAGTTAAAAGTATAGGGATTTGTTGGAAAAAAATGAATTATAACAAGAAAGGTCAGGTAGATTGAAGATTTTTCATTGTTTTGGTTTTTTAGCATAAAATATATGCAAGCTCATTATTCTAAAAATATATTGAATTTTACAAAAAATAGAAATATTTTAGAAAATATCTAAATATTTAGATCAATATAATACCTAATATGCAATAATACGATATAATAAGTTTTGTCCTTTTGTCCATTTCAGTTTATTTTATTTTTAAATACCTTTGTATACATTTTAATGATGATTTCGATGTGTGAAATATGCTGATTATGTTATACATACAATCAAATCTAATGACACGACAGAAATAATCGTAATTGAAATCAGGATTCAACACAAATGGTTTTTCACTAAGGGATTGAAAAAATACAAATCGTACATGTGGAGCATAAAGGGCATGTTTATTGTTAGCATAACCGAAATAATAATATTTTATTTATATAAAAGTGATACTGCAAATTGTGTACTGTATGTGTCCGTTATTTTTAAAATATTTTGGTAAATATGGGATCACCCAACGTTATTTTATAGCTGGGCATTTGCAACGATACACAAAAATATGTGATATGTTGAGTGGTTACGTCACAATTACTGTTGAAAAATGGACTTTTTTCAACTTTCAGAGACTGGAAACGGCCTGAATAGCTGCCGAATCGAAAATTAATTTTACGTCAAATTATAGCAGAACTGCTAATTCATTGGAACAATTAAAATCTGGTGTAGTCAAAATTACACATTTGATTTAACATTGTTAATGCTAAAAATAATTTTTTTTCGATTATTGTAACTACTATTTGGTTTATCACAATATAAACAATTGTCACCAGTTTCTAATGGTATGAAATGTGTTCCAATAAAAACACCATACATTTTTAACATAGTGGAATGTAGGAAAATATTCTAGCAGAAAAGTTTTATCCACTTTCGATAAACTGTAACTTTTCATCTGAAGCGACAAAGTAGCACTTCCCGCTCTCAATACACAAATAACTATTGTATATCGGTAGTATGATGTATTCAATCGTGACAATATTATAGTTTTCATGATAATCGTCCAAAGTCAGTTGTACCAGAAAAGATCAATGGTGTGCAATATCTCATTTACAACACAAACTAAAACGGCCTGTTTGGTCATTCAAAACGTCTAATTGATGGTTTATGAGCCATATTTTATGAACATTAAATACTAATTTTCGAGGATAAACTGAAATAAACTATGGTTTGAACTTCTTCAATCTGAAAATAGTAGGCTTTTATTATGTGTTTATTTGAAAATAGGTCCTATAAGTTTTGTAGTAGTTTGTGGTCATGATCTATAGCTTTAAATTGAATTATCCAATAACGAGCTACGAAAAATGCAAAAAGCAAGCTACGCTATAAAGTTGTTTAATTTCACAGTTTTGTCTTCCATGATGTCGAGGAGGCAATAGATCATTGAATGTAGTTTATCTATATACGTTGATCTGAGCTAACAAAAACGTGAGCATCTCTTTTCAAGACACAATACGTGATTTTTAATTAGCAATTCCTATCTTATGGTAACTTTTGTAACTCAGGCTATAAAAAGTCACACACGAATAAATCTAACACTTTTACGATAATGGATGACTAGGATATATGTCTTATGTAAGTATGCTCTAATAACCCGTTGTGAATATACAGCGTGTCCACGGATGGGGTATCATGTAGGTGAAAACTGTTTAAATATTAATTTTAGTGGAAAATCTCATCTTGGTAAAAAGTTTTGCTTGTTCTGAAACCCCATAAAGTGAAATAAAATTCAAGTTTTCCAAAACATGTCTCATTTTATAGCCAGATTGTAACGATGTCCCCCTGAAACATCGTTCTAGAGACGACTATGGTTCGATACAAAGCTGTTTTTACCAAGCCAGTGTAGATATAAAAGGACGACCGAGAATCGTAGCAGTCAGTCTAGCGAGGTATTGACTCGGTGGGCTTCCTTCTCCGGTTGGCAAGGTACTGACTAGTCGACAAACCCTCTCCTCGTTCAGCAGGGTATTGACCTGTCTGAATAATCCTGTCCGCGCTGAAGGTATCGACTTCAGCGAGAATCCTGAACCTGCTAGCGTGCGAAAGGTATTGACTTTCGTACTCCTCTGAAGCTCCTGTCCCTAAAGTACTGACTTAGGGATACTCCACCCTCACTGAAGGTATTGACTTCAGCGTACATCCAGAAACTCGATAGAGAGCGGAAGGTATTGACTTTCGCCCTCTCCTGAATTTCTCGTCTCTAAGGTATTGACTTAGGGATATTCCGCTGCGTTTACTGTACAAACCGTTAGACACTCCTCCGATCGAAACCCCACCAACAGAAGACGTCACCTTCGGCGAAATCCCAGGAGCAGAAGCTTTCATTTCTAATTAGCTGTTAAATCCGAATGTCCTTTTTGTAAATATCAACTGTGCATAGGGTTTTTAAGAATAAACTTTTATTTTATCTTGGAATCCTGTCTCTGACTGTACGTACCTACCCGGCAAAACGTAACTACCCATACGGAAGGTTACAAATGGCGCCCGAGCAGTGAAAAAAAGTAGAAGCAGATTACATTGGCCATACAGGAAAGATAGCACACGAAAGGAGTAGGATCTAGGGTAAGACAAAGATTGATAATATTTTATTATGTCAGACGACGAGGAAACTGAGCCAAGACGGATCGGTCAAAGTAGGTTGGGTCTACAAGTTGAATAAAGAAAAATTAATAACAGAACTGAACAACCGAAAAATTTCAACAGATGGTACCGTAGAAGAATTAAGATCAAAACTGGTGAATGAAGTCAGATCAACTAAACAGAAAAGCACCGCACCTCTCACCTCCAACCAGACCACCAGCACAGTCAGGACAAACGATGACATGTGCAAACAGATAGACTCCATCAGAAAATGGGGACTACATTACGACGGTACCAGAGATCCCATAGAATTCCTAGAACGTCCCGAAGAACTCCAAACTGCATACGAAATTATACAAGATGACGTTATGTTAAGGGCCCTGCCAGAAACCCTAAAAGGAAAAGCGATACTTTGGTATCGCAATAACAAAAAATACTGGGACAATTTGAGGGATTTCACAAGAGACTTCATCAACTTCTTCGCAGCCACAAATAAAACACAGGTACTAGAGGCCCAGATACGCGACCGAATACAGAGAAAACGAAAGAACTCAGGAGTATATCATAGATATCCAGACACTCATCCGGAGACATGGCAGTTTTGACTACCAAGAAGAAGTAAACAGAATATACACAAACATGAAACCACAATACAAACTGTACGTAAAAAGACAAGACATCTCATCAGTCCAGGACCTCATCAGATTGACAGAAGAATACGATATGATACAGGCGGATATTCGAAAAAAAGATACTACAGACAATCACAAACCAAATTGGAGACAAACAAGACGGACAAACAACGATAAAGTACCAAACTACGACAGACAAACATGCTGCTGGAAATGCGGGAAAAATGGACACAGCCGTAGAGTATGCCGTTCAACTCCTATCCTTTTCTGCAGCCACTGCGGAACTATGGGCACTACATCTAATAACTGCAGATGTCGAGTACAAACGGAAAACTCCAGGAGGGCTGGGTTCAGAGGAGATAGCCGACGCATAGAGACATCCTTAATAACCTGTCACAACCAATATTCAACAGACCAACGACCACACGTAACGTTAGCTTTTAGAAACGGGAAATCACTCACAGCATTATTGGACACAGGAGCCCAACATTCATTTATAGGAGAAAAAGGGAAAAATATCTTAGAAGAATACAGGAGAAATGTTACCTACCAAAACATGGAAATAACATTAGCAGACGGCAGATCCAGCAACACAGAATACAGTTACATGGTAGACTGTTCCATAAACAACAAATGGATCAAAGCTAAATTACATTTCCTCCCAAATTTATCATCCGAAGCAGTTATAGGAATACAAGAGATACGAAGATGGGGACTGAATTTGACAAATATTATAAACGAGATAAATACAACAACCGAACACCGACCGTGCTACAGGAAAATCAACCCTGCTACCAACCGAATACAGACCGATCCAACACCCGAAGAAATACCGACCACAACACCGGAAGACTCAAACGTTCCCTCGACAGACCAGATTGATATAAATCCAACTTCAAGCTGTACCGAAAAACAGGAACTGCAAAACCTACTTCAAGTAGAACTCGACAAGTTCAAGCAAATCAAAGGGATTACATCTCTTATAGAACACAAAATCAAACTGAAACACAACACACCGATCAAACAAAGATACAGACCGAGAAACCCAGCAATGCAAAAGATAATACACGACGAGATAGACAAGATGTTAGAAGAAGGAGTAATAGAAAGATCAAACAGTCCATACAGCTCCCCGATCGTTTTGGTGAAAAAGAAGGATAACAAAGGCTACCGATTTTGCATAGATTTCAGGAAAATTAATGAAATCTCAGAAAAATATGCTTACCCGTTACCATACATCAACCACATACTGGAAAAACTAAAGTCAGCCAAATATTTCACCACAATAGACCTAAAGAACGGATATTGGCAAGTACCACTCGCAGAAGACAGCAAACCCATAACAGCTTTTATAGCACCAGGGAAAGGGCTTTTCCAGTTCAAAGCACTACCATTTGGACTCCACGCAGCCTCCTCAACTTTTCAACGCCTATTAGACACAATAATTGGCCCAGATATGGAACCACACGCTTTCGCCTACTTGGATGATATCATAGTCCTGGGAGCCACATTCAATGAACACTTAAGAAACTTAAAAGAAGTTCTACATAGACTACAAGAAGCCAAGCTAAGGGTTAACATCGAAAAATGTAAGTTCTGCAGAGAAGAAATTACATACTTGGGACATGTGGTTAACAAAACAGGAACCAAAGTAGACGAAAATAAAACAAAAGCGATAATCGAATACCCCGCACCTAAAACAGTCAAACAGCTCCGCCGATTCCTAGGGATAACGTCGTGGTACAGAAAATTCATAAGAGATTTTTCTAAAACAACGGCCCCTCTGACAAAACTGCTCAAGAAAAAATATCGGTGGAGTTGGGAACAGGAACAGGAAGAAGCATTCAAAAATCTTAAATCACTTCTCACGCAGGCCCCAATATTGATTTGCCCAGATTCTTCGAGAAGATTCTATTTACAAACCGACGCATCCAATCACGGATTAGGTGTGGCTCTCTTACAGAAAGACGATTCAGGTCAAGAACAAGTAATAGCGTACGCAAGCAGGACGTTGTCAAAAGCAGAACAAAATTATAGCGTAACCGAAAAAGAATTACTCGCTGTTGTCTTCGGAATAGAAAAAATGAAGCCTTATATTGAGGGATACCCATTCTCAGTTATCACAGATCTTCAAAGTTTAAAATACCTTCAGTCTATGGAAAACCCCTCAGGACGTATAGCTAGATGGATAAATACGGTCTAAAAGAAACGGAACTCTCAAACCCCTGGAAACTCTGCATTCCTAGTAGCAAAAGAAAAGAACTCATCGCAGAGAACCACGAACAAGCCACAGCAGGACACCTAGGAGTAGCAAAAACAATAACGCGACTAGCCAGGAAATACTACTGGCCAGGTATGTTTAAAGACGCTGCAGCATTTGTAAGAGGCTGCAAAAACTGTCAACAGTACAAAGTACAACAAAACCAGACTCCAGGACTCATGCACTCAACATGTATTCCAGCACATCCATGGCATACAGTATCTACAGACGTTATTGGACCACTACCGACATCCAGCAAAGGGAATAACTACATAATAACTTTCCAGGACACCTTCTCAAAATGGTTAGAAGCCATACCCGTGAGGAAAACAACAGCAAACACAATATGTCAAAATCTAAAAGACAAAATCATAATGAGGTTCGGATGCCCCAAAGAACTGATATCAGATAACGCAAGAATTTATGAGAACAGAGAACTGAAGAAGCTATTGACAGAATTTCAAATAACAAAAAAAGACATCCCACCATACTCCCCTCAAAACAATCCAGTAGAACGCACAAACAGGGTCATAAAAACAATGATAGCTCAATTCTGCAATAACAATCACAAAAAATGGGACGCTAACTTACCAGAATTAGTCTTCGCTTACAACACCGCCAAACACGACTCAACGGGTTTTTCACCGGCCTTCATACATTTTTGACACGAATTAGAACTCCCCAGTAAAGTTTTAGAAAATACAATGACTACACAGCATCCCGAAAGCACCCTAAAATGGAACAAACGAAAAGAAACTTTCGAGTTAGTAAGAACAAACCTAGCCAAAGCATTCACGACCCAGCGACACTACTATAATCTACGACACAGAGACTGGAGACCAACAATTAATGACAAGGTGATGAAAAAGGAATACAATCTATCAAACGCAGCTAAAAGCTTTAATGCTAAACTGGCACCAAAATTTTCCGGACCATACACCATCAGTAAGGTATGCTCCAAAGTCATTTTTCAACTACGAGACACACAAAATAATCGTACAGTAAAAGCACACATCAAAGACCTGAAACCAGCCTATGGCGATTTAACCCCTCCTTAGAATAAACCAATCCTTTCCACGACCCACCCCGTCAATACATTGTAATACATAAGTAAATGTTAACAGTTAGCAAACATCGCTTCGCGAAATAAAATATGTATCAAGACGATATTTTAAATATTACGGAAGACATGAGTCCTTTAAGTGACTTTCGCATCGACCACCGCCCAGAAACACCCATCGACCAAATTTTACACGAGGTGCAGTCAGAATTGTTGCAGATATCGCCTTTACCGACGACTCCACAAAGAGGCATACATCGATTCGACTACCCGACGATGAAAGTGTCTATTCCACTCGCAAAATTAGTACCACCAGGGCATAGTGGAAAGAAATACCGTTTACATTTAGCAGACGGCAAGGTCATCAGGATCAAACAGACCAGAGGCGGAGACGCTTAGTTTTTTAAAGGGGACACAAATCTTACACCGTCGGAAAAGTTTAATTTTTAGGTTTTTTTTTTTCAAAAAGAATATTTTATTTTAAGTACCAAGGAAGATATCCCATGGAAAGAATTTTGTTTTAGGTTTTATTTTTAGGGTCCAGATAGATCCAATTTCCAGGCAAAAGGAAAAAAAAATTCAAATTTTTTTTTTCCACGAAGAGGGGGTGTAACGATGTCCCCCTGAAACATCGTTCTAGAGACGACTATGGTTCGATAAAGCTGTTTTTACCAAGCCAGTGTAGATATAAAAGGACGACCCAGAATCGTAGCAGTCAGTCTAGCGAGGTATTGACTCGGTGGGCTTCCTTCTCCGGTTGGCAAGGTACTGACTTGTCGACAAACCCTCTCCTCGTTCAGCAGGGTATTGACCTGTCTGAATAAACCTGTCCGCGCTGAAGGTATTGACTTCAGCGAGAATCCTGAACCTGCTAGCGTGCGTGCGAAAGGAAAAATATTCATCCAGCCAGCTTCTAATTATCAAAGTCGAATGTGACGAACATCCATCATGTTGAAAGTACATTTTACGCCTTTGCTCCAAGGGAATATTTTCTAACTCAGGTATTAAGAAGTTGTCCAGCAAATATAAATATACCTCCTGATTTAATATATTTTCCAGAAAATACGGTCCGATTATTCGATCCGGTAAAACCGCACACCAAACATTAACTGTTTTAGCAAATTGACTATTACAGTTAATCCTGTAGGTCGGATTTTCACTAGCCCAATATCGACAATTTTGGGAAGAAACGACTCCGTTTGTTGTACACGTTGCTTGATCAGAAAACAAAATATTATTGTGAAAGAATCGGTCAAGCATAAGTTTTCCACCAATCATCGCACAAAAGTCTAACCTTGTTAAGGTATGAATAAATATCGGTTTGAATGGATGAATTTTGTTTTGCTTAAATATTTTTTGTGACTCTTGCAAAAACCAACCTCCACTGCTCTTTTTCGTAGACTCAACTTGGGATTTTCCCTTAACGAATGCATAGCTAGCAGCATCATCCTCCTCCACGTACGCCTTTTTCAATTTCTCTTTGTCTTGAACAGATCCTGTCTCATCAAACTTCGTTATTAATTTTTGTTAATCCACACCGCGTAATGGTTACATCTGGATATTTTTCGTGAAATTTTGCAATTGCATAGTGTTACGAAATTTCCCCAATATCATAACACTTAACAAGATATACTCTTTGTTGAATAGTTAACATTGCTGTCAAATATTTATTAAAGAATAACAATTTGAAAATTATTTATAAAAGTTGACAGTTACTTGGAACATCGTAAACGTCACTCACTAGATTAATAGATTATTTACGAAATTTTAGTGCAAAAATCCATACGGTTTTCATAAAACTGACTATAAAATGAGACGTGTTTAGAAAAACTTGAATTTTATTTTAATTTATGGGGTTTCAGAACAAGCAAAACTTTTTCTCGTGAATGATATTTTCACTAAAACTAATATTTAAACATTTTTCACCTATCGGATACCCCATCCGTGTACAATATTTTATCCCAAAGAAGGTTTTTATATAAATTTCACAGCTCATATTGGTTATTTTCATTGTAATACTAAACGTGGATTTCAGGTACAATATTCTGTTTCATTAAAACAATTTAATCTATGGTGCTTCATTTTTTTATTATGATGGTACAGTAACAAACTTTGTGTAATTACTAACTCGTTGTCAAAGAGTTCAGTATTCCTAACAAATTTTTTATATCCGGATTTATTTCGTATCCGGAAATAAAATGTATGCGAGGCTCATAGTCATCAGGTAATAAACTACGAGCTTAATTAAATTAAACACGATATGTCAAGAGATGTAGAGAATGTTTGTCTGACTATAAATTCGGTAATAATAAAATGAGGATAGTCAACATATAAGTAAATTCCTTAATACTAAACTTGAGTTTTACGTTTTAAACCATCCGTGATTTCTCAGCGGTAGGTATACGATAATTGGGAAAGCATGAATAATTAATTAATAAAATAAATGAGACCCACAACAGAAATGTAAATTACTCTGAAACCAATTTCACAAATTATATTTGAAATATCTATATTAAATTATAGAAAATGATATGAATAAACAAGTAAATAAGATTCCTCATTTCCGTATGTAACCTATGATATGTCATAATGGGATATTTTATGGTCTCGTCCAGAATATCTGACACTTATTATAATTGTAGGTAATAGTATATTCTTCAACGAGTGTAGAATGATGGCTATTATTAACGCGGATGAAGTTTCCAAAACGAGCGAGTGAGTTTTGGAATCATACAATAATAGCCATTCTACACAAGTAAAAGACCATACTTTCTCCACGACTATGTTTCAAAAAAAAGTTTTCATCGGGAATCAAACCTCGAGATTATTCACTTGCGTGAAGAATTTATATCATTATACAGCTAAATATGTAAAACTAATTTGTGCATTATTATATAGTCGTGGAGAAACAATTATATGCAATGTATAATACAATCTATAGTCTATTTCGGAAAGGTATAGGGTAATAAAATGGGGAATTCCGTCCAGTTCGGCTCAATTTCGGTGTCGGCCATAGGCGTAGGTCTTGAAATAGTATTGTTTGTAATATTAAAATTTCAAGTAATTGCGTAAGAGAATTAGGAAAAGAATGTTTTCTGGACTGAAGTGTCAATATAGAAATATTGTGTAGGGATTACTTAGGTAGTAGATTATACAGTTACGTTTTGCGTTTAACAAGTACCGTTTAACCTTTTATTAGTGCCTCTGCCTAATTCCAACCCTATTTCAGACTCGGCTTAACCATGCGCCGCAAGGTGCCCTACCCAAAGTTTGTATACCTTTATACGTATATTTGTTTAGTTTAAAGCATCAGTATTTGCTGTTAAGCCATAAATGGACCACTTTGAGAAATATGGATTTTGCCTGGGAAAAGCATAGCCGTAAAGCACTTTTACTGAAAAGCGATGAAATTGTTTGCTGGCGACGAAAGTACTTAAGAAGTATAAAGCAGTACAAAACAGAGCAGAAGATTTTATATTGATGAGACGTGGATTAATAAAGGTTATACAGTACCAAAAGTGTGGCAAGACAAAAATATAACCAGTGCTCGCCAAGCTTTTATGGAAGGCATGTCAACGGGTATTAAGGTGCCTTCAGGTAAAGGGAACAGACTAATAATCGTCCGCATTGGAAGCGAAGAGGGATTTTTAAACGGTTTGCTAACCGTTCAGTAGTGCCATACGGGAGATTACCACGAGGACATGGATTCCGATGTTTTTGAAGACTATTTTGGTGAAATGATAAAATATCTTCCGACTGATTCAGTAGTAGTTATGGATAACGCAAGTTATCATTCTCGACGCATAGAGAAGACTCCAACTTCATCTTGGAGAAAACAAGAAATTATTGACTGGTTAACCACCTAAAGTATTGAATTTGATAAAAAAAGAACTATTAGCTATAGCAGATTTACACAAACATCGTTTTATGAAATACGCCGTGGAAGATATAGCAGAAAAACATAGTGTAACTGTGCTGCGCACACCTCCATATCATTGCGAACTAAATCCTATAGAACTTATATGGGCGCAAGTGAAAGGATTTGTGACAAGACACAACACGACATTCAAGCCATTAAGGAGGTGACACCAGAGAACTGGCGAAAAGCAGTCCAGCATGTCATCAAAGAAGAGGAAAAAATGTGGGATCTTGACTACTTGATCGATCGGACCGTCGACACGTTAATTATAACCCACTAAACATGATACATAACAAAAACATTTTCCAGAGATAACTTTTGCAATATTTGCAAACTTACATTGCATTAATGTTGTCATGAAGTTTCCAACACAATGTTTTCCAGTTACATTTAAATTACATCGAAACAGCATAACCAATAATATTCATTAAATAATATATAAAATGTTGATTTTATGTTGCCCAGATATGTCTCATACATAGTGGTTATGTTATATATCCGATGTTTGTATTTAACCAACTCAAAACGTTACCCACATGTGTACAAGAAACTTGGAATTAATATTATCTTAAAACGTTCCTTAAATGTATTTCCGTTTATCTTTTTTCCTTGAGTAGATAGAAGAGTGAACAGGAAATATACGATTAGCATGTGATAAAGTGAGATAGAAAATCAGGTGGTAGTTTGCGGAACGAGCATTACTTATTGATTACATATTATTTTGTTTGTTGAGGTTAGTCAAAGATTATATTGAGGTTATAGTTGTATCGTCGTTCTGTTTAACCGCGTGTTCCTCTTCCATCTTTTTACAATATATAATACCAATACGTTTGAATTGATTTATTTAGCGTAAAATTGAGTTATTTAACTGAACAAAAAATAAATAACTAAGTACTATCCTCACTTCAATATGAGTGAAAGTGTAGTGGCGGTTAACGTGTGTGAACAATATCTGAAGAGGACAGCGACAGGGTGAGTTTCTATAAATTCTTCATATTTTAGAACTTTAAATTTGTTTCAAAATGAAGTCAAGTCTGGAAGCATATTATGCGAACTCCGAACATGATGAGATATACCATAATCGAAACACTGTCTATTAACAAAGCATAATTTTCTATCGCATATAATTTACTTAGAGGTATAAGTATAGGATATAATTTATAAATCTCAGATAGCTCCACTATCTTCATTTTTTGAAAAGCTATAATTCTCCATTCCTCCTAGCTGTGCTTCTTTGTATGAAATATGGTGTACTGTTTGTAGAAGTTATAGTCTTGATCAAACATTATGTTCAATGGGATGGGAACTTTTAATTTTAGTCAACAACTATTATTGTTCAGTTGAATCTACCATATTATGTAGGTATACTGAAATTATGCTTCACTTTTTTTATCAAAAAAAATTTACCCTACTCAAAATGACAGTCATTTCAGTTTGTTTGTGTTTTGGGATTTTCTTTTATATTTTTATTATTCTATAGGAACAAACTAGTACTGGTCCAGGGATCTGATTATCAAAATTTGATTAGGTGGTGCCTCCAGCAGATTATAGAGGATGAGCTTGCCCAGTATTGCTCGTGGACTGGACAAAAACAAAATTTTGAAATGTCGGATTTAGAATTTTCATCGACATACTCAAACTAAAGTGCTCACCACTAATTTATTCTCCAACCTCTCTCTCTCATATATGTACATATAATATTTTTTTCAGAATCTTCGAAAGAAGTGTATGTCTCGACTACTGATAAACAGTTCGAACTGATTGCAATGGAGTGGATGAGACTGAAAAGGAAAGATTTGTAATAGAGATAAAAGTTATTTTTTGTTCAACACTACATGTTTTATATATCTTTATGTTTACTTTTTTTAAATACTATTTTTTGTTTTCTTCATTTCAATATATTCTATATTTATTTATGGAAATTTTAAAGTTACATTATAATATATATTTTATGCAGATAAAGTTTTTTATTCAATATCCCAGTAGCATTTAAATTTTGGACATCATCATTCAACTAGTTCGATAATTTTTTTTCTGTGGCAGAGGGTAAGTATCTCATGGTATACCTTCTCTTTATACATTTCCAAAAAATGGGATTGAAATTCCAGAATTGTGTAAATATAAAAAAAATGAAGGTATACCATGCTGCTCCACCCTGTATACCGCGAAATAAAATTGAAATATAAAAGGGTACCAATATGTAACATTATAGGAATGTTATTGAATAAATGTTTTGGAGCCACATTAAATATATGTAATGAAATTACATTGAAGTTTCGTTAAATATGTTACATTTATGTAATGTTTATCATTAAACATTACATTGTAATATTTATAAGAGGCACAAAGTGCTATATATGCAATGTATCTGTAATATCAAGCATATCTCTGTATAACATCACAAAGTAACAATGTGACATAACATTTATATTTTAGTTATGTTTTTATGTTTAGTGGGAACGTATGTATGTATGTCTTTTGGGGTAACATTCACTAAGACCTAAAAGATCTATTGTGCCCCCTTACTTCTACTCAGTTCCTGAGGAAAGTCTCAGAGACTAGTAGCTCCTTTAGTCCTATTTCCCTGAGGAATTTTAGGATATTTGCAGGCTTCAACTTAGGTAACTGTCCCTCTTCTATCCAGTAGTCTCCCAGGTGCTGTGCCCTGGGATTCTGAATTGCTGTGCAGTTCGCAAGTATGTGGATGGAGGATTCTTCTTCCATTCCACAAAACCTACAATCTTCTTCCTTCACTATTTTGAGCTTTTTAAGGTGCCCATTTAGGCGACAATGTCCCGTTAGGATTCCTGTTAAAACTCTTAGTGCAGTTTTGCTTTGACTTATGCATTCATTTGATCTCAACAGGTTGTAGTCACCCAGAAGAATTTTTGATTGCCTAAGCCCTACTAGATCTTTCCAATTGTCAGATCTTCTCTTTTCTTCGGCTTAACCTATTTCTTCCAATATTACATTGGAGCTGATTCCGCAAAAAGGTTCCGGCCCCCAAAAGGGTATTTCAGTCCCCCTCTTTGCTAGTTCATCTGCTATTTCGTTTCCTTCTATTCCAGTGTGTCCTGGAATCCACAGTAAGGTGACTATATTGTTCTCGCCTAGTTCATTAAGTTTGCCTAGAACCTAACCTAACCATTCCCACACCATTTTGGAACTGATTACACAAGAACTCAGCGCATTAATGGCTGCTTGACTATCAGACATTATGATAATCTTTTGCCTTCTATATCCTTTGTCAATATTGAACTGGGCACACTTTCTTATTGCGTGAATTTCCGCTTGAAAGATACTTGGGGTTTTTCCCAAGCTTTCAGAGTGTTTGGTGCCGGGCCCGTACACTCCTATCCCAGTTCCTTCTATTGCTTTTGAGCCGTCTGTGTACCATTGAATGGCATTCTTTCCAAGTCTGGTAATGGTATTTGGATCCCATTCCTTCTTGTTGCTTAATTCCGTAACGAATTTCTTTGAAAAGTTATACTTTTTCATCATACCATCTTGTGGCATGTCCCAGGTTGTCTGATTTCTAAGAAGTGAAGAGGTGGTTTTCTTTTTAATGATTCCCTCTCTACTTAGTCTGTATCTTGTTCTTTCTGCAACACTCTCCACCACCATATGTAATGGTGTGAGGTTGAGAATCACTTCCATTGCTGCCGTTGGGCATGTACTCATTCCTCCTGTTATGCATATACAGGCTAGTCTTTGAATTTTAGAGAGGTTTTCTCTCGTCGTCAAGAGGCTAGTTCTACTACTCCACGCAATGGCTCCATAAGTGATAATTGGTCTCACTATGGCAGTGTACATCCAGCTCAGGATTTTTGGGTTACAACCCCAGTTTCTCCCTGCCAGATTCCTGCACACCATTAGAGCCATTTTTGCTTTGTATGTAATCTCCTTCTCGTGTTTGTTCCACAGGAGTTTGCTGTCTAGAGTCAAACCTAGATACTTGACTTCTTGTCTCCATTCAACGTCGTTCCCATCAAGTTTAATGGTTTTGAGGTTGAGTTTTCTTTTCTTAGTGAAAGCTATCAAGATGGTTTTGGTGGGGTTGATGCTGAGTCCCACTTGCCTACACCAGCTATTTGTATAGTTCAGACCCCTTTGTACGATGTCACAAAGGGTGTTTTCAAATTTTCCCCTGGCTGTTATGACAATATCATCGGCATATCCTTGGCAGGATATTCCGAGGTCCGTCAAACCACACAGGAGTTCGTCAACCGTCAGACTCCACATTAATGGGGATGCTACTCCTCCCTGTGGGCATCCTCTGGTTGTGGAGATGGAGACAATGTCTTTGCTCGTTCTCGTCTCTGCCAGCATCTTCTGTTTAATTAAAAAGCACCACTTTCGTTAATCGACAGGTATCTTCCAGTTCCACTTTATCAACAAATTCCGTCAAAATCTCTTTTTCTTCTTTACCGTTGAATATTACCACCAATAGTTCTCTAACCATCACTTGTGGAGTGCTGTGTCACTCATCTAACACTTAATAATTTATAGTAGACTTGAAGTTTTATAGAATCACCATTTATGGATATATAGTGTTACTTAAAGTTTTATAGTGTTACCAACAGTAATTTAGTGGTAACTCATTTTTATAAGGTTGTAGGCTCTATCCGCCATGATAATTTTCTAAAACGCAGATATAAACAGGAATAGAAAATCAAATATTTAACAAAATTTCGGAAAACTGAATTTTGATTGGACTCTTATTTTACATTATATTATAAGAACATACGATTGATTCTGTTTTATGAACAAATTTAGAAAAACTGAAATAACTACTTTTTAAAATTCAATAACAATTTTTTTAATAATACATATTTGAAAGGCCAATGAATTTTTTAGAAGTGCCTTGCTAACATTTACAGTAAAAAATGATTGGCAATATAATTTTGGACTAACCTTATGTGTGGAAATGATGTGACAAGTATTAAAGTGCACATAACATATCACATCATCCATCTTAATATGATATAAACATGGAGACAACAATGAATTACTATACTGCTTGATGTTTAAAATTGTGGAATTAACAGAAAGGAACAATATAATAACCAATGTAAGCTAAAAACAGAAAACACATAGGTATTGGAATTGTAACAGATGACAGCTTGACAAAGAAATAATTTAGTAATAGTAAGGTTACCAACAACTTTATAGGAAAAGTTTATAAGAGTAACCAAGTCTTTATTATTATTATTATTAAGAACAGGGTGAGTGTTTTCGCAACCTCCTGCACTGCGACCAAGTAAGATCTTTTGTGCCCCCCTCTTGTTGGATTCAGGAGAGATCTATGTCATTGACAAAGTCGATCAAGCCCCTGATCGGTAGGTTTAGTAATTCTTCTTCCATGATGAAAATAAATTCTAAGAATTTCTGTCTTTTGCGGCATAACGCCGGGCAGCTCGTGATAATGTGTTCCATAGTTTCCACCTCTTCACCACAGTACCTACAAGTGTCATCATCCACCAGTCCCATCTTTCTCAGGTGATGCCTGCAGTGGATATGTCCTGTTAGTATGCCGCAAAGTAGTCTTAGCTCCCTTCTGCTTAGTTTTAACACTTCCCTTCCCCTCTTTTTGTTAGGGTTGAGGAATTTCTTTGAATGTTTGAGACCTGTAATAGCATTCCAGGTTCTGTTGATTTCTTTGTTGATCCAGTTGGTAATGACTTTCTGGTAGTCTCTTTGTCCAAAAGCAAACATGGGAGCTGGTCCTATAAAGGACTTTTGTGCACCCTGTTTCGCTTGCTGATCTGCCTCCTCGTTGCCTGCTATACCCACATGCCCTGGCACCCAGACAAGTTCAACTTTATTCTTGTCCGCCAGCTGGTTTAGAGCCAGATGGCACTCATGAAGCATTTTTGATCTCAAGCTGTTACTTTGGAGTGCTTTTAATGCCGCTTGGCTGTCCGACATGATACTTATGTGTTGTTTGCATCGGTCTTTGTTGATCAGGTGTTCAGCCACCATGAGGATGGCATAGACCTCTGCTTGAAAAATGGTGGTGTCAGCACTGAGGGACACATGTCTGTTGAACCTTGGTCCCACCACTCCTGCCCCCACTCCATTTTCCATTTTTGATGCATCTGTGTACCACTTTTGGGAGTGCTCCAGTATGCATACTGTGTCTCCCGTCCAGTCTTCCCTTTTGGGGATCCGAACCTTGTATTTATGATCAAATATCATTTTTAGTTGCATCGGGTCACTCACTGAAGCCATGTCCATCAAGGGAGTGACCTTGAGGATTTCCAGATGCCCCTTGAGGTTACCTTCTTTAAAATGGTGTTCCTCATGTAATTTGAGGATTTGCTTCATAGCTTCCTCCTTAATCACTACCGGTAGGGGATCCAGATCAAGCAGGATCTCCATCGCGGCAGTAGGTGTAGTTTTCATGGCTCCTATAGTACTCAGACACGCTAGTCTTTGTACTTTGGCCAGCTTTATTTGGGCTGTTCTTTGGTCTACCTTCTTCCACCAAACTGCTGACGCATAGAGGATGGCAGGTCTAACGATCTGCCTGTAGATCCAGTTCATAGCTCTGGGGTTCAAACCCCACGTTTTGCCTACCATTTGGCGGCACGACCACAGTGTTTTGATGGCCTTGTTGGTTGTTCTAGTCAGGTGACTCTCCCACGTTAGTTTTTGGTCCAGTGTCACCCCTAGGTACTTGACTTCCTTGGAAAGAGGTATGATAGTTCCATTTATTTGAAAACTAGGTAACCTTATTTTCCTTCGTTTGGTAAATGGAACTATTGTGGTCTTCTGAGGGTTTATATTCATACCCTCCTTACGGCACCAATTTTTGGTTAGGTCAATGGCTTCCTGCATTCTCTCCCCTATGATGGAGTCATGCTTGCCCCTCACTGTTATAGTTATGTCATCGGCATACCCCAGAACGTCAAACCCCGCGTTGCTCAGGTCGTTTAGTAGTTCATCTACCACCAGCGACCACAGCAGCGGAGATATGACTCCCCCCTGTGGGCAGCCTCTTTTGGTACTTACTTCATGTGTGGCACTGCCAATGCTTGTGGATACTAATCTTCCCCTCAGCATATTATTTATCCATTTAATGATGAAGTTATGAATCCCTCTCTTCCTGAGAGACTGCGTCATTGAATCATAGGCAGCATTGTCAAAGGCTCCCTCTATGTCCATAAAGACTGCTAGGGCAATCTCCTTTGAATCATGAGCTCCCTCTATGATTTTGACAATTTGATGTAAGGCTGATAGCGTTGATTTGCCTTTTTGATAGGCAAACTGGTACTTGTGAAGAGGTTTAGCTGATAACACCTCCATTCTGATGTATTGATCCACTAGTTTCTCCATCGTTTTGAGCATAAACGACGATAGACTTATTGGACGATACGACTTGGAGTCGTCAAGGGGTTTTGCACCCCCCTTATGTATAAATATGACTTTTACTTTCCTCCATGCATGAGGAACATGGCCATATAATAGGCTGGATCGAAACATCTTGATCAGCGTTGTAATTAAGATGTCCTGCCCTCTCTGAATGAGTGCCGGAAACACTCCATCAGGGCCTGGAGCCTTGAATGGCTTAAAGGACCCTAAGGCCCACTTAATCCTTTCAGGTGATGCAATTTTATTAACTAGGGGACAGTCCATCTTGAGTTCTGCTCTGCTCCTTACGGACCCATTGTCCTCTCTTGTTTCTCTAGATGCTGTGCACCCTGGAAAATGTTTTATTAATAAAGCTTCCACAGTTTCCTGGAAGGTTATTGTGATGGTACCATCTTCACGTTTAAGCGCCCCTATGTTTTCTTGAGGGCCTTTTGATAGAGCCTTCTGCACTCTGCTAATTTCAGGTGTTTCATTAAGGTTCTCACAAAAGGTCCTCCATGAGCTGCGCTTCGATTTCCGAAGTTTAACATTGAACTCAGTAAGAGCCTTACGGTACTCTTCCCATTTGTTCATTCTCTTTGCTTTATTAAATTCCCTTCTGGCCTTGCTTCGCAGACTGCTTAGCTCGTTGTTCCACCAGGGCACTTTATTAAAAGTTTTCTTGGTTTTGAGAGGACAGTTTTCCTCAAAGGCCCTCATTATAGCCTTCGTTGTAAGGTTAGCTGTTCTCTCCAGTTCATTTATAGATCTTATTTTGTTTGGTATTTCCTTCAAGCTGTCTTGTAGGATACTTTTATATCCCCCCCAGTCAGTTTTGCTAGGAACCCTATAAGTTTGGTTGATCATGCCGCAAGCCCCCACTTTAAACATGATCAGACAGTGATCAGAGAATGACACCTCCTCCGACACTTTCCAATCACTTATTAGTTTAATTGTACCTCTAGACACTAAGGTTAGATCGAGTACCTCCTGCCTTATAGAGTTTATAAATGTTGGGCGATTACCTTTGTTAGCCACCACCAGGTTAGTAGTAAGTAAATACTCATATAAAGACTCACCTCTTTTGTTCGTATCGGTGCTTCCCCATACGATGTTGTGGGCATTGGCGTCGATGCCCAGGATTAGCTGCTTCCTGTTGGCCTCGCAGTAGCTGATGAGTCGTTTCACCGTTTCTGGTGGCGCCTCCTTATCCTCCCCAGGAAAGTATGCTGAGGTAAGTACTACCTCCTTCTTTCCTCCAGGAACACTCAGCTCTGCTATTATTGTAGCTGTATCCGCATCTGTGAATTCTGAAAGAATCATTGTATTAATGGTTTTGTTAATCAGAATCGCCGCCCTCGGTACTAGGGCAGATCTATCATAGATTAACTTACAGTTTTTGGTACTAAGTCCACAGATTTTTCCCCCATGGATCCAGGGTTCCTGGACTAGTCCCACCATTTTAGTGCCTTGGGCAAATCTTTTGCATAAGGTGGCTGACGCAGCCTTCGCATGGTGGAGGTTTACCTGCACAAACTCCATTTATGCTGTTTTCGAGGATTGAGGATCAGTTCCTCCTTCCTCCGCCACCTCCATTACGGTTATCTCCTGGGGATCAGACTTCTCCTCCTCCAGTAGTGGTTCATGAGGTTTTCTGATTTTAACAGTCACCTCCTTGAACCCGTATGACAATTTCTTGCCCAGGGATTCCACTGCAGACCCTGAATTTTGGTCAATTGAGAGGATTAGGAGTGCCGATGTGCCCCTCGCCTCTCTCTTCACCACCCTCCATGAAGAGGTGTTGACTCCATGGTTTTGCCCCTGGATTCGATGTAGAATCCTCTCAGTAGGCATCTCCGCCGAGTTTGGGAAGTACCCCAACAGGGTACTCCCTTGAGGTATGTCTACCTCCTTAGTAGCCCACAGTTCCGAACCTTCCCAAGGGTGGAGATCAACTACCACCGCCTTGAGCCATTCTACTGTAGCGTCGTCCTTGCACAGTAACATCAAGTAGCCCGCCTTATAGACCGAGTTGAGGAACTTAGGTTTAATGGTTTCATTAAACCTTTCCTCCACTATGTCCATAAGTGACGAGCAAATTGTGTCCATCTGCGCTGTGTCTAAGAGTTCGGATGGGTATCTCCTAGACATCACCGCCATTTTGACTCCTTCTAAGGCACTTTTGTAAGAGACACCTTTCTGTCTCCTAGCCTCCGATTTTTTAGGACACTCCTCAGGAGTGCTTACTTTTTGTTTTGGCCTTTTTTCATCCCTCGGACTTTCATCCTGGGATCTTGGCCTTTTTTTTCCCGTTTCTTTGGTTGCTCGAGTTTCACCCCCCTTTCTAGGAACTTTAAATTCTTCCTTCTTTAGGAGGGCTAATCTCCTAGCCTCTGTTTTTGAGTATCCTTCTTTTAGAAGGAACTTAAACCTTTTGTAGGCTGCTCCACACAGCCTAACTTTGTTTTTTCCCACCCTAAGGCGGTCGGTCTCCTCGACCAGTTTCTCCATCTCACCTTCTGGCCTTGGGGTACTGCTTTCGCCTACCTCCACTGCCACAGGTTTAGGTTTTGAGGATTTGTCGTCCTCCGGATTTTTTTTTGTTTTTTTAGGGTCCATTTTGTTCCCACGAGTAATAGAGGAATTATTCAGTCCATCCAACAGAGCCTCTTGCTGGATAAGGTTATATACTACTGGAGGTCACCTGGTATCCAGAGTTCGCATATTAGCGACTGATTTAACCCATCAGCCATTCATCCCTCGGCATATGCTGTTCCACCTTGGATTGGGTTCCCTCCTTTTTCAACCGGGCTTGGGACCGGCTTTGGCGGAGTTGAGTAACCAAGTCAGTAATAAAACTAAATATCATTGCATCCTCTTCCTAAAGAAGTTTTATAGAAAGTATTATAAAGGTACCGGAAATATTTCCGTTACTTTTAGTTATAGACTTATGGGTTTAATAACGTTACTAAATAAAGGTGTTCGCAACTCTTATAAATTGCTCCATTTAAGTGTTGTAAAGGGTTTATAAGAGTTACAGAAATATTACTATGCTTTTCTTATACAGTGTGACCCATTTTGTTTGGAAGCACCCCTATAAAATCCGCATTTTTTAACCGATTTTGATTTAGTCTTTTTTGTTAGATTCAGTATCAAAAACAGAATTTGAGCACAAATTTTCATACCATAATAGCTATTTTCAAGGCCCTCTACGTTAATTTTTCTTTGCCAAAAAAGACGAAAGAATATTAGGCTTTTTTTTTCTCAAATATGACTACACCATTTTTTTTTTTTTTTTTTTCGGGCCGAGATGGGAAACTCATGTTCGAATGGGCCATGTCCCATGACCCAGACAGTGTTGGACTCATCCCAAGGGATGCCTACCAACCAAACCCACCTCAAAGCTCGCCGTTACTCCCGCTCACTACCCTAGCATACTTCGAGACGGGTGGCGGTCCCTCACACACTCCGTCATCTTCTCCCTTCTATCACTCCTCATGTCAAATAATTTCCTTCTCTCCCCCTAATCATTCTCTCCACTACGCCACTCACCTCCCTCCATTCCTCCTCTCCCCTCAACATAATCTCCACCATGTTCTCCCAATACACAGCCTCCCCTAGTTTCTTCTCTAACTTTACCAGCTCGTCCACGTTCTTCCAGCATCTGAACACATGCCCCACATCATCCTCCACTTCACATCTCTCGCACAATCCAGTCTCTCTTTTCCCAATCTTGTGGAGGTACCCTACTCTCGACCCATGCCCAGTGAGCACCTGTGTCAAGAAGTAGTTTACCTCCCCAAATTTCCGGTCCATCCATTCTCTCCTACTCCCAATCGCTCCTTTTAGCGCGCCCTCATACTTCTCCCATCTTCTCTCCATTTCCTCCTCCATCCATTCCTTCATTTCCTCTACAGTCGCACCCCTCCAACGTTTGTTCCTGGCTCTAGCCTCTAGGTCCAATGAGTAGGATCTTGACAGCACCACTGCCGCCAGTCCACCCACTGTCCTATATCCCTGTACCACCCTCAGGAGTATCCCTCTCTGCAAACGCAGGAGTGGCCTAACCCTCGCGTTCACCCCCGCTCTTTCACCCCAGACTTCCGCACCGTACAGCATACTCTGCTCTATTGTCCTACCAATTACCCTCCACTTCCACTCTCCCGGCCCTTTCACATTGCACAACAATCTCCCCAGCCTTGCTGCTCTCACTTTCGCTTTCTGTGCCGCCTTTGCCATGTGTGTTTTGAAGGATAATTGGCTATCCAACCACACTCCTAGGTATCTCACAGACTCCTCCATCCGAATTTTCCTTCCCTTCACCGTCACCACAACTTCCCTCGTCTTGCTCCGTCCCTTCACTAGCAGTCCCACCGTCTTATCTTCCGCCACTTCCAGTCCGCACCGCTCTATCTTCTCCACAATCTTCCTGCACATCCTCCCCGCCTTTCTTTCTATCTCCGCCTCTCCCTTTGCCGTACATACCAGACATACATCATCCGCATACACCGTAATCTCACATCCCTCTTCACATACTATCCCACAAACCTCATCAAACACACATTTCCATAGCGTCGGTCCCAGAACCGAGCCCTGTGGCACTCCAGCTCCAGTCTCATATCTCCTCCCTCTAGAGTCCACTATCACCCGCCCCGTCAGGTAGTCCTCCACTAAGTTAACTAGCCCTTCCCCTACTCCAAGCCTCAGCAACGCACCCAACACCGCCCGTTTGCTGACACTGTTGAACGCGTTCCCAACGTCAAAGAATACGAGAAGGGCCAATCTCTTGTTCCTCCAATTGCCCTCCCTAGCCTTTTCCACCAAGCCCATCACCCTGCCCAGAGCCGAGATACATGATTTCCCCTTTGCAAACCCGTGCTGGTTTTCCCTAAAACCCCCATTTCTACCAACTTCCTCCTCAATCCTATTCTTTATTATCCCCTCCATCAATTTACCCATACCACACAGCAGACTGATAGGCCTGTAGTCACCCGGCCGATTCCCCTCTCTACCCGCCTTTTTCAGCAGTATCACCCTGGCCACCTTCCATGCTTCCGGAAACTCTTCCTCCCTCAGCACCCTGTTGAATAATTCCCAAAAGTATTCCTCATTGTCCTCCAACATCCTCTTTACCATATCACCTCTCAGGACATCTATCCCTGGAGCCTTCCTTACCTTAATGTTCCACCTTCCCTCCTGTACTTCCCACTTCTCTACCGATCTTATCCCACACTTTTTCTCCACCCTCTAGTATCTTGGACTTCCCGAAACCTACTCTTCACTCCACCTTCTCCCACATCGAACAATTTCCATATAATCTCCTTCTCCCAATCCTCCTCAAGCACCTCGTTCCTATTTCCACCTATCCTTTTCACCGCTATTTCATACGCCTTTCCCCATGGATTGTTTTCAAGTTCCCCCAGTAACTCCTCCCACTTCCCTCTTTTTTCCCTCTCCACCCTACGCTCTAGTTCCTTCTTCTTCTCCTTGTATCTCCCTTTTCCCTTTATCCTTCCCCTCAGCATCCGTCTCCGTTCTTGCTTACACTCCTTCCACAACTTCTGTATCTCCTCATTCCACCAGTAATTTGCCCTCCGCTCACGTCTATTGCCACTCTTCCCCTTTCTTTTACAGCCCTGTATCACATCGTACAATTTCTCCACATCATGCCCAAGTCCCCTTTCTATCTCCCCCCTTAGCTTCCTCCTCATACTCTCTGCCTCAGTCTTTGTCCACCTCCATCCCCTCTCTTCTAATAATTTCTTTCTCTCTTTCCTTATATCCGTCTCTACATACCTATGTAAACTCAAGCTCTCCTCATCTTCCAGCACCCTCCAACTACTCACCCTTTCCCCCAGCCATTCATCACATGCCGTTATATCGATGAATGACGAACCACCGTCACTCCTCATGAAGGTGGGAAGTAGCCCGTCATTCAGCACCGCCAACCCGTTGGCTGTCAAGACTTCCTCCAGGATCTCTCCTCTCCTGTTCGTTTTCTTCCCTCTGCATACAGTATTCTTCGCATTGAAGTCCCCTGTAACCATTCTCCTCATGATCGTCCTTTTCCCTTTTGACACCCTCATATCATCCTCCAATCCTGTTATGCTCCTCTCATATTCCTCCAGGCTGACATTTGGGCTTATATACACACTGTACACCACCATGTCTCCCATTCGCACTACCACCCATCCGTACCCCTTCCTCACTTCATCCACCCTCATTCTATCTCCCACCACTCTTATTCCTGCCTCTCCTGTATCGTCCATAATCCATCCTTGCTTTTCCACATACCTAGCATTTATCTCAGTACCACACACCACATCCACTTCTCTCCTGAAAATCACTTCATCCAGTATATCATGCGCTATCTTGCATTTCCCTAAATTGATCTGCAACACCCTCCACCGATCCCCTACAATCTTTCTACCCGCACCCTGCTCCCCCCTTCCTCCTATTTGACCAGACTCATCTCCTCTAAGGGGTCCAGAGGGTCCCTCCCATTTTTTCCATCGTCCTCAACTACTCCTATCCTTCCCCTACTGCATTCTGTCTCCCCTGGCTTGTGTCCCCTTTCCCCACATACCCTACAAAGGAAAGCCTGGCGACAATCCCTGGCCATGTGCTACTCACTCTTACATAGCCAGCACTTACTTTTCCCCTCAATCCTCCTCAACTTACACCCTGCCACTTTGTGTCCCTTCACTCCACATCCAAAGCATCTGCCCTCCTCTCTACCCTCTATAATAGCTACCCTATTTAACCCCAATCTAATCTCCCTTTTCTCCAGTAAGGCTTCCGCTTCTTCCCATTCCGTCCTTACCACCGCCATTTTCATCCCGTTCCTCTCCCTTACTACTTTAACCACCCTTGCTTCTTTCCCAATCATTGTTTCTATTCCCCTAGCTAACCCTTCATCCTCCATCCACGGATCTATCCCTATCATCTTTATAGTTTTTGTTCCCTTCCCAGCTTCCACTGCCCTAGCTCCTGTTACCTTTTCCACCTCCCTCAGAATTCCCCTCACCTCAACCCCCTTCTTTGCCTCTATAACCACCTCCCTGTTTTTCGAAACCCTGAGTCTATCGACCCACTCCCCTTTCATCTCCCCCAGCCCCTTCTTAATTTTTTCAATCCCCTCCTGACTGATTTCCCCGATATCCTTTAGTATCACGGCCTCATTTCTTCCCCCTTTTTCCTTTTCCCTATCAGCATAAACTATTACTTTCATTTTCCTATCACCTCTAACCCATGCTACCATCTTCCTCAGCACCTCCACCTCCACATGCTCAAGCATGTGTAGCCCAACGCTGGCCCCGCTCCCCACCTCCCCGAACAGTCGAGTCATCATCTCAAACACCTTCCTCTCATCCCTACAATCTCCCTCCATCCGACAGATCAACTCCTCCGCATTGACCCGAGTCCCTTTCCTTTCCGTAGTGCGTACCTCCTTCACCCACTCCATTTCCTCCCCTTTTTCTCCCAGCATAGGGTACCTATCCCTAAATATCCTCTGTATTCCCTTCTCCATTCCACTATCTTCCTTGGTTACCCATACCACTTTAACCTTTTCCTCTCCTATTGTTGGATTTCCCACCTTCACCTCTATTCCCTCCCCCTTTTCACCATCCCATCTCTTATCCCTAACCTCCTTCCAACCTTCCCAGTCTCTTTGCCCCTCATCCCATCGAGTTTGCATTCTCTCCTTCCTATCTGCCTCACTCCTCAACCTCTCCAATTCCCTGACCCTCCCCTCTGCCGCCGACTTCTGTTCCTCCAACCTTTTCACCCTCTCCTCCAGCCGCCTCACCATCTTCTTCAGTCTATCCACACTCTCCCTCTCTTCCTCCTTCCCATTCTCCACTTTCTCCCTTCCTTTCTCCTTCTGTTTCCTCTTCTGTTCCTTATTTTCCAGAGGCGATACCTGCTTCCTTTTAACCCCAGTATCACTCCACTGGCTTGTCTCACCTGCTTTATCAGGCGTTCGTTTTAACACTTTTGAGTTTCCAAAAACTACCTTCTCTTCCTCCATTACTTCCTTCCCTATTATTTTTTCAGTATCCATAACACATCCCACGAGTAGCTAGGGAATTGAAAGTCCACCACCACAGAGCCCCGCTTGTGCTGTGCTAAATATCATTGCATCCTCTTCCTAAAGAAGTTTTATAGAAAGTATTATAAAGGTACCGGAAATATTTCCGTTACTTTTAGTTATAGACTTATGGGTTTAATAACGTTACTAAATAAAGGTGTTCGCAACTCTTATAAATTGCTCCATTTAAGTGTTGTAAAGGGTTTATAAGAGTTACAGAAATATTACTATGCTTTTCTTATACAGTGTGACCCATTTTGTTTGGAAGCACCCCTATAAAATCCGCATTTTTTAACCGATTTTGATTTAGTCTTTTTTGTTAGATTCAGTATCAAAAACAGAATTTGAGCACAAATTTTCATACCATAATAGCTATTTTCAAGGCCCTCTACGTTAATTTTTCTTTGTCAAAAAAGACGAAAGAATATTAGGCATTTTTTTTTCTCAAATATGACTACACCACTGGATTCGGAATCATCACAAATGTAAACTATCAAAATGTTATAGAAAAAGTTTTATTAACAACAAAGTTATCACTACATGAATTTGGAAAAAGTTGTTTTTTAATTAAGCTTTTACTAAGAATGTAAACACATTTTAAAAATGGCAACATGGTAAACAAAAACTAGGACTCAAACATATTGCACTGTAAAAATTCGAATCCGATACCTTAACCCGTTCTGGAGTTATAGCTTCTGAGAGTAATGTAAAATTGTGCTGATGTGACGAAAATACAAATTTACACCAAATAATATATTTTGATTATTAAACTACTTAATAATAATTTAATTCTACATTTTTGTAGCCTCGACTAGACCTCCGTTAATTTCCACACATTTCTCGTATCGTTTGCGCTTTTTTATTTCATGTGGCGTTATTCCAGCACACGCCTGTCGTATTCTGTCACACAGCTCTGCTCTATTCCTTGGACGTGTCTTATACAGTTTTTGTGTCAAAAGACCCCACAGATAAAAATCCAATATAGTTAAATCGGGCGATCTAGGAGGCCATTCGATTAACTCGCTACCGCGACCTATCCAACCATTTGGAAATGTTTCGTTAAGCCACTGCCTGACAATCCTAGAATAGTGTACAGAACAACCATCTTACTGAAATATCAAATTTCTTCTTTCTGCTAATGGCACTTCATCAATCACTGCGGATAACTCACCTTCCAAGAGTTCCATGAAGTTATTGGCATTCATGTTACCCTCAAAAAAGAATGGACCTATTATCCTGTCTTTTAAAATTTCGGCTTCGAATTTTTACAGTGCAATATGTTGTTTGAGTCCTAGTTTTTGTTTACCATGTTGCCATTTTTAAAATGTGCCTACATTCTTAGTAAAAAATTAATTAAAAAAAAACTTTTTCCAAATTCATGTAGTGATAACTTTGTTGTTAATAAAACTTTTTCTATAAAATTTTGATAGTTCACATTTGTGATGATTCCGAATCCAGTGGTGTAGTCATATTTGAGAAAAAAAAATGCCTAATATACTTTCGTCTTTTTTGGCAAAGAAAAATTAACGTAGAGGGCCTTGAAAATAGCTATTACGGGTCACACTGTATAAATTGCAGTTTTATAAAATAGTGATGGTAACTTTACGGTTACTATTTCATAAACGAAAATGTTTATTGAGTTACCTGGATATTTATTTCCAAAACAACTAAGATGGTCAATATATCTTATTTCAACAATTCTTTGTGTTTCATCGATGAAAACCATGTGATATTTTCCTGAACAAATGTGCTCTTGTTAAAATTCGCTATATTTAATTTCTTGACCAGCTCCGTTTAATTTACTAAAAAAATGGATATTGTTAACAACAAGAATATTGTTACTCTTCTGATTTCTAAATTATCTTTATTTCTTTAAGTTCAACTATCACAATTCAGTCTCACTTTTACAACACAGAACTCAAATTTCGAATACTCCAAAAACTAACTAACGTCATATGTCCCGCTTTTTATACTTTCTACATATCCCAGACAGTTCTCGACTTCTCGATGTCATTTTTCTAGGGGTGTAATTTGGTTCCGATATTAAAAAGGGTCAGAAAAGAAGTGTAACTTGGTTCCCGACATTTTTAGTTTACCTGGTCTGTATTAGTAATTTGGTTCCCTGAAAGCAATAAAATCCGATTTAGTTTTTATAATTACTTTTTATAGACAAAGTATTCACAGAATAAAGTTTATATAAAGAATATTAATTAAAACACAGAAAGAAAACAAACAAACAAATTAATTGCACTTTCTGTTTGTACAAGTCCATCGCCTCTCACCACTTTTTAGGACCTTTTGAAAACAATATTTGTAGTTATTAATATAATTAATAACTGTTTTTCGCGTCCACTCAAAATTATTTCGGGATTTATGGAGAATATTTACCACAACTTTAAAGAAAAGTGAATGAGCAAGCATCATTCAGAACACAACTGAAAGTCACAGATGAAGTAAAACTATAAATAAAAGTGAATTTCGTAGAACAAGCACATAATAAATAATTACTTTGCAATAACCTATAACAAACTGTAACAATTACAGTAAATATATTACAACGGCAAGTTAATGATGCAGTATCTTAAGTCAACAGATGGAGATTAACAATAAATCCTGCTGAGACAAAACTAATAATTTTTAACCACAGGATCCAGGATAATTCTTCGAAAATAACCATATTAAATAATACACACAATACTTCAGCAGCCTAACATACAGGAATGAGATAATTGAGACTGGAACTGCTACCAATATTTATAAAATGATTTGTAGAGCCTTAATAGAGTATGGTCCTACATTTTTTTATAATATCAAAAACCCGGCAAAAAACAATATAAAAGTAGGTGAAACCTGTATAACCCACCAAATAGACTTATTTAAATCCCTTCTGTCTTGAAGAAAACAACTTTCGGCTAATTGAGCCTCACATTATGAAAATACCAGAAAAGGCTTAACATAGAAAACATGAAAACTCTGTTTAAAGAAATCATCTTTTAATTAAATCATTAAGCAACTTTCCTTCAAGCCTCTCCTAGTAAAATGTGTTCATAATTCGAACATGTTGTTATATGTAATTGTAATGTAATGTTATAATTACCACAGTTGCTTCTTTTATACTTTATATAATAGAATTGTACATATTATGTTATGTTAGAGCTCAAATCTTTTTGCAATATGATCGTTAGATTTTTAGAGCTTAATTATTGCTGATTGTGGTGAGTTTTTAATAATATTGTACTCAAACATACTTGAAATAGAGTGTTTCTCATATTTTCATAGTGTATCCTGATGAAGTTTGTCATCACAAACGAAAGCTTGAGCTTGGAATAAAGGCAATAACTTAATAAGCTAGGTACCTTAGAACTTTTATTGCTTCCTCTTCAATTTCCTTTTGGGGGTCTCCCATCGTTATACGGGGTTGGGATAAAGTATGGAACAAAGTAAATATCTTTTAAACGAAAAGAACGATATTTATGAAAATTTGCAGGTGCAATGGAACAAAATACAATAATATACTTCCGGTTTAACCGGAAATGCCATCAACTTTAATTTAAATGGGACACCCTATATATTTTTACAGATTTTGAAAGAGCTTGTTATTTTGAATTCATACATACTGAGTTTAGTGTAAAAAAATTTGTAAAAACGAGGAATATAGCACTTTAATCAACCTCCTTTGAGTTTTTTGCATTAGAGCAAAAAACTATTTAGATAAACTAATTGATATCTTCTGTCAGTTCCTTGTGGCATTACTTATTCTTTTTTCGTTTAAAAGAAATTCACTTGGTTCCATACTTTATCCCAACCCTGTATATAGATTTGTATAGTTATCAGTACCCCGTACCTTAATATATATAGATATAAAAAAATAAAACATTAGGGTAGTTACGGATGACTAGTTGAAAAAGAAACTACAAAACTTTTTATGGGGTAGAGCCAAAATAATTTATGGTTGGTAAAGAAGACTCTTTTTTACTAATCCAAGCTTTCATAATGTTTATTATCATTTTCAATGCTATATGAAAGTATGAAATTCTTATTACAATTTGGATGAAAAATACATTATTAACAAAACTTACTAGTGAGGGTGAACTCTTCAAAAACTGCGGTCATTCCCTTCACTAGAAAAAGGAAGGTTGAGGGACTTGAACTGCCAAGCCTCTTTAACGTGCAGCTGTGACTAAGTCAGGAGGTTGAGTATCTGGGTATAATTCTGGATGCAAATCTAACCTGGAACTCACACCTTCATGACAGAACCATTGAAGGGAAAATGGCTCTAATGGCTGCCAAACGGGTGATAGGAAACACATGGGGACTAAATCCACGGACGGTACACTGGCTGTACACAACTGTGGTGAGACCCACGGTCACCTGTGGAGCCTTGTTTGGTGGCCAAAAATAGATCACAGGAAAGCCGAATGGGAGCTATCAAAACTTCAGAGGCTTGCCTGTCTGTGCATAACGGGTTCCATGAGAAGCAGCCCGACTGCGGCAATGGAAGCAATTCTCAATCTTCCGCCTCTTGCTCTGCACGTTAAGTCGGAAGCGAGAATGGCTGCATACAGATTGGAATGCAATGGGAACCAACACCCATAGTCATTCCAGAATCACAGATGTTATCACAAACTCACTTCTTAAAATGAGAAGTGACAACAGGTTGGTCACCATTAACAACACCCAACCATACCATATCCAGCTAAACTGGGATGGGTTGGAAGCATGCAATCAGGAAGGAACGTTTGTGTTGTATACAGACGAATCTAGGACTGACATTGGAACAGGGGCTGGAGTCCATGGTTCTACACCCAGGTGCAATTTCCACGCATCGTTGAGGAATCTTGTATCTGTCTTCCAGGCAGAAATCTACGCTATCGACATGTGTTTACAATTGAATATCGAAAGGGGGTATAGAGGCCTAAAGATCCTTATACTCTCTAAAATCTATAGCATGCCCTCAGATCAGATCTAGACTGGTCTAGGACTGTCTACAAAAACTAATAACCCTGGCTAATCATAATATAGTTACTCTTAAGTGGATCCGGGGCACAATGGCATTGTAGGAAATGAAAAGGCAGGCATCCTAGCAAGTCTGAGACTGCATTCACTGGTCCTGAACTAGTATTTGGGATATCTAGAACTGCTGCACGTGGTTGTATATCTCGGTGGACTCAAACTTAACATCAGTCATACTGGAGACACGTGCCAAAACAGGAACACAGCAATGAAATGACTAATGAAATACTTAACCTTAGCAGGGGCCAGATAAGGAAAGTGACGGGCTTACTCACCGGTCACTGTACCCTAAGGAAGCACATGCATACAATCGGTATATATAGGGAGGAACCTATCTGTCGCTTGTACATGGAAGAGAAGAGGAAACAGTCTCTAACATTATCTTGTGAAGCATTGTCTCATTGGAGATATAGACTCCTAGGACTAGAACATCCAAGGGAGGATTTCTCCAAAGAGAACCTAGTGAAAAGTCTGTTGAACCTGATAAGGGCTACTGATCTCTTCACATAAACGGCACAAGCAAGAGCACAAAAAGCTGGCTGAGGTGCTGAGAACTCTAAGCCTTTGACTGGTGTGCGAACCAATCAATAAATTAATACTATTGAGTTAATTCCTTTGAGATCGGAAATTCGCCAAATAAAACATGGAAACATATCTCAAAAAACTATTACTAAGACTTTTACATATTTAAAAAAAAATGTTTATAAAATTAATTTGCTAAAATTGGTATGAATTACAAAATCAGTATTGTTGGTTCCATTTCTACCTACACAAAACCAGTAACTGACCAATATTAGTTTAATTAAATTTCTTACAAAAATTGTCCGGATAAAAACTAAAAACTTGATATATTCAAGAAAAGTCATTCTTAACATTTAAAATCCACTTCTACCAAACTTTATTACTAATAAATGAGGAGCCGACATATTAAATTAATTAATCAACGGTACATATGTATCATTTTTCAAAACGATTTTAGTGAAATATTTTATTAAGGAAATCGTAGTGTTACAAAATGCTGGCAATCAAAGAGAAACCGAGTGGTTAGCAAGTAATAAGAGTGTCGGACAATGAGATTATTTGCTGTTTAATGAAAACATATGATGGAAAATAATTTTAGGAGTGAAGAACAAAAGATCGATTGAGCAAGCGAAAAATGTAAGTATATTTTCAATTACCAGGGACCATAAAAAAAGTATTTTTAATTACAACGGAAAATAAAAAGTAATTGGAAATGGAAACCACATGTTAAAAGAAGGGGGTGAATAATTGGAAATGCAAATACTAAGGTTTGGTATGGAATGGTTATTCACGGAGCGTGACTCTAACTAGCATTCAAAATATTTCAAATAGTTAAATTGAACACGTTATCCCAACGGCGCCTAAATTTTTAGCGAAAAAGATGATTGAGAATATGGAAAATGTATATTTTTAACATCTTACAACATGAAGACTTAAGTAGTTAAAAGCGCTGCAATGATATTTTTATAGTCATTTAATCGGCAATTTCCGAGAAAATTTGGGGTCACCTTTATAATAGATTCCCAAGTCGACTTTTTCAGATCACTGAATTTTTACTCAAACACTTCATCCTTTATAAATTGTATGATTTGAAGCGTTAATAATTACAGTGCTCGTTGGGAAGCATACCATTATCTTTCAAGTTTACGTTATTTATTTCTGTTCAACTTAAAAAACGTTTGCCGAAACCTTGTCGCTATTAAAACTTTAATTGAAAACACTAGCTTACTTAATAAATAGGAATAAAAACAAGCAGAAAACTCCAAGACATTATCAATAAGCCAATACGTAAACGATAAAAACGAAGTGACGCTAATAAAACCAAATGTGTTGATCAAATGCAAAAGGATATAATCCGAAGAACGGTATATTAGTTGCTTTTTTTCTATCCCCCGGCTTAGCTTAGCTAGCTACCGAATTCTTAGCTGAGCTGAATTGTAGTTCGAACGCAATTTTCAAACGCTGCTCAGTCGACAATATCGGAGCAAGCGCATTTGCATACAAACAAAGATGAAAAGGTAAACAAATTAATAAATCAAAAATTTATTGAATTAGAACTGTCAATTTCGAAGGTTAACTGAAATTAAAATTACCAATAACTCAGGAAACTAGTAGCTCAGAAAATGGATTTATTGGATCCACGTTTGGAACAACACATATTTGTAAGTAGGTCTCGAATAAGGTAAACATTTATGAATTTTAATTTAAAATCGATTATTTTAATAACTACGTGAATAATAAAGTAATTAATACCTAAGTGTATTTTACATGCAATTTTTATTTTAAAATACCTATTTATATATAATAACTTGTCTTTATGTTTTTATAAGGAATCTTTATCAGATGTTAAAAATGAGTGACTTTTCTTGCATTCGCGATTAAACTTAACTAAGAAATTTTGCTAAGTTGAAAATCCGGCATACTTGTCGGAGGCAAGGGGGAAGGTCAGTTGATCTTAGTAAATCTAACTTCATTGGCAAAACGAACGCTAATTTAGCTAAGTTTAACTTAGGTTAGCTTAGATTGGTGGTAGAAAAAAAGCAACTAATATGTCCCATACCAAGAACAAGTGATACCAATTCTACCAAATGGGAATTGTTTGTAGCCGAACAAGTTTGTGGAAAGCTATTTCTCAAATGGGATTTAAATATTGTACCGTCAATAAGAGGCAAGCGATAATATCATATCGTTTACGAATGTGGCGTCATGATCACAAGATATTCAAAAATATAGATGAAAGAATTGTTCAAACATCTACCTCTAGGGAATTATTGCATCCTTATACTCTATGTAATTGTTAAGATTATTTATAGTAAATATCTTGCATGAACTTGAGGATTCTGTCAAGCTCAGTTTACCAAAGACACAATGTACCTGTGACTAACCCTATAACCAGCTGTTGTTTCATTAATACTTTATTGTAACGAGTTACATGTAACGTAATGTAACGTTCAAATTGCAACCAAAGGATAATTATCAAAACATTGTTTGATCCATCTCAATTAGTCAAAACATAACTCCAAATATTGTAACACACATAGTAGTAGGTACGAAAACCAAATAGTTTCAAACTTATCACCTGCGTTTCAGATATTTTACGTTTTCAAACATAAAAGATGTGATAGAGCATTACATGTTATATAAGCTTTTTCTCCCCACATAATATAAATAAAGTATTTTTCTATGTCATTAAAAAATTTAGTACAATCTTTCTTGCCTTTTCACTTCTACGTATATTTGTGTGTAACGTAACTATCTCTAACGTAATTATCATTAACTTCGAAATGTCAGATTAAATTGAAACTTTGCACACCGACGTCAATACAATAATTCAATAAGTTTGTTACAGTATCCCAGGCTCATCAGGATGAACGATAAATTAGTTATTTCATGGATGTAGCGGAATCTTTTAACGTGATTTTCATCGACTTGGGGACTTCTAATTAAATTGCTGCCTATAAAGGAGCGGGACATCCCCAAAAAGTTGTCTAGAAAATGAAAAACTGACCAGCCTCGTTCTAGTCGTCAAGAAGAATTTACCTTTATATATTCGAGCGTACTGAACACGAATACGACATCTATTTCTTTTTAAATTGGAGGAACATGGTCAAAGTTGACTTCTAAACCGAAAATACGAAAAAAACAACTTTACGATTTTCGATGATCAGCTGGCGGTTTCTGGGCAAATAATTAATATTTATCTACGAAATTATTCTCCGACTAATTCTGGATACCATGAAACTATTCCGAAATTCTCAAAGCATTTTACATTTTTCGTCCATAACTGTTTTAGATAGATTTGATTGTACAAAAAAATTGTGGGTACCAAAAATGTAAGGAATTTTATACCTCATAAGATGACGTTATGCAATATTTAAAAAAAAATCTTTAACCCTTAATTTTTGAAAAATTGAAATTTTTTTTGCAAAATGGTTTTTTAAGCGACAAACTTAATTAGAATAACAATAACGACTTCATAATATACGAAAATGTAGTAGTCCGGCACCTGAAAACGTTGGTGTTTTCAGATTTCGAAAATTCAAAATGGCGGCTCTACAAAATTTCAATATATATAATTTTTTCAATCTTGTTTCATTTCATGGATGCTATTGATACGCGGTTGGCTGCAATCGATAGATAATAAGTTGTTATTTTATGAACAATAACAAAAAAATAATTTTTCCATTTTTTTACATTATTTCTTACGAGTTTTACTTAAAAAAAAAAAATTTTATCTCCGTTTTTCTTAAAATTGACGTTGAAAAATATGATTCATGGATTCATTATTATTTTGAAAATGTTTGTCTCTAAAAACCACGTATTTTAAAAAAAGAATTTTCAAATTTAAGAAAAACAGAAAAACATTTTTTTTCAGTCAAAAATTTGTTTTCTTATTGTTCATAAAACTACAACTTATCTATCGATTGCAGCAAACCGCGTATTTATAGCGTTAATGATCATGAAATGAGACAAGATTGGAAAAAATATATATATTGAAAATTTGTAGAGCCGCCATTTTGAATTTTCGAAATCTGAAAACACCAACGTTTTCAGATGCTGGAATAGTATATTTTCATATAATATTATGAAGTCGTTATTGTTATTCTTATTACGTTTGTAGCATAAAAAAACCATTTTGCAAACATTTTTCAATTTTTCAAAAATTAAGGGTTGGAAAAAAATGTTTTTTTAATATTGCATATAGGTATAAAATCAAATCTAAAACAGTTATGGACGAAAAACTGTTGCATTTCAAGTGCTCCAAGCTATGCTTGCAAGCTGCATCGCAAGCTCGAGCGGAATCTTATCACAAATCTAGGAAAGTAGTCTCGTTTAAAAAAGTCAAATCTCTGCTGGAAATCTTGTCACTATATGTCCTTACTTCCCCGGACTAGAAAATAGGTCTCCGCGAGTCATTTTGAGTATACCTGCGACTCGTCAAAAGCGGTCAGGTCACATTGAATCATTGTTTTGGAATTAATTGTTAATTTCAAAATATGAAAATAATTCATTACCGTTAAAGGAATTCTTAAAGTTAATTTTTCAACAAGCTAGGCAATTGATAATTAATACCTTAAAAAAGTATTTAATGTGAACTGTTTGCTTACGCATACCCCAAAATAACTCGCGGAGACTTAATTCATTCATTCATTCGATTGGGTTGTGCTCATCAGCCCAGGCACTTGAACTGAATCGTTGTACCATTTCCCATGTTATCTACTTCCATTCCAGAAGCTTTGTGTCTTCTATGTAGGCCACTAGTTTGACTGGAGGGATTTTCAGGAGTTGTAATAGTTGTACTGTTTCCTCTCCAAAGTGCTTCCGTCTGAGTCCATGTAAGTTCTCGCAGAAGCAGAGTATGTGAGTAGGTGTTTCATAATGAAGATCACATTTCCTGCACATAGGTTCACTAACTTTGCCCATTTTGTGCAGATGTTTCCTCAGGTTGCAGTGTCCAGTCACAAGGTCGATAACTGTCTTCAAATGTCTCTTACCCAGTTTCAATAGCCTGGTTGAGAGTTCCTTGTCTACCTTGTTCGGTAAACTCTTTGTATGGAGGTGCCTTTGTGTCGACCTCCATTTGAGTTGGTATTCCCTATCTAGCCAGTTCCCGATTTCCCCTCTTATGCAATCTTTTGTAATTCCACAAATCGGTTCCGGACCTATGAAGTCTCGTTTAGAGCCTTCTTTAGCTGACTGGTCAGCCATTTCATTACCTGCAATCCCCTCATGTGGCAGCACCCATTGTTGAGAGATTATACATGCACTACTTTTAATAAACACCTTCAAAATTACAAATTCTCGAAGATTAAAAAAACAAACATGTGAGTGCTTCTATTGTTTATTCGTCTCTGAAAACTCGCCCCGCTACACATTGCCGGCCTAGAGACCAGCTCGCAAAAAGCAAATAAGTATACATTTACAAGAAAAATAAATAAAAAATATATTGAGCGCAAACACCCATATTAGAGACACTTTGTTGTCTCTTGCCAACCTGATGAGGGATTCTTATTTTCGGCGTTGAATTAAAATTATAAATAATAGAGGTAGAATTCTGGGAGTCGGAACTTTTTTATTGGAAATTTCCCCCTCTTTAAGCATCTTTGTTCAAACTTCCTAAAATATTAATAGTTTTTGAGTTGTTAACGAAAAACTAAATGGTATCTTAATTTTTTAATAACAATTTCAATTTCTTATGTGTTAATACATACTTTCGATACATTTTTGTAGTCGTCATTCCGAAACGAATGAGCCATAGCTCATATTTTTAAGAGCTTTATCAAGGTTTAATCCGTTTTTTAACTTGTTGACTAGCCTATGTTGGATATAAATTCGTTTAAATTCGAAAAAAACAAAAATAAATAATAATTTAAGAAATCGGAAAAAGATACTTCTTTATCAGATCGAAACATTATTTTTGATTTATTATAAAAAATGTGAGACTCAACATAAATTGTAGTGATGAGCAAAATCTGTCCTGGTCTTGCAGTCTTGGCATTGGTCTTGCGATTTTGCAAAACCAAGACCAATATCATACGTACACTAGCAATACCACGACCAAGACCGAATAAACAAGAACAAAACCAAAACCAGGACCATGAATGCAAGACTAAACTAAAAATCTCAGCTTTCATTTTAAATAGGATATAAAAGAATATTTATCTTAACTTCAACATATTATGTTGTTGATCATTTATAATTTATACCTATCAAAAGACTCGAAAATATTTCAAAACGACGTAAGTAGTGAGTAACAAACTATTTGAGCAAGACCAATACTGAGTACACAAGACCAAGATTAAAAGTATTTGAGGAAGACCAAGGCCAAGAGTGTACAAGCAAGGCCGAGACCGTTACCAAGATTGTCTTGGTTCTTGCTTTGTTCATCACTAATCAATTGTTATAGATATTTAATCAATAGCTATATTTAAGGCTTGACTCGATATAAAAATAAATACATTAATTAAAATTATGTTTTACTTTTTAGTTCAATCTGCTATAAAATCATGTTTTTCAGTTCGTCAACAATCATTTTTCATTTCTCTCCATGCTATTCTTCTTTTCGCGAACGCGTTGACTTTGTGTTTTTTATGTTCAAATGTAAAGCTGTTTTGGCCAAACAAATTTTGAAATGTGCTCTACTTCTCGTATTTGTAATTGTATCTGTTCTGGTGATCCATTTTCCTTGTCTCAATCTTTCATACCAGTGGACTACAACTTACTTCTTGTTTATGACGTAGAATCCATGAGCTTGAGAGATAATATATGTGTCCCGTTGAAAGGAGAAATTATAAAAAATTCCAGATTTAACTTTTATTCAGTAGACGTAGGAACTGCCATAGTTTCTAATAATAGTGTTCCATATATCTGCTTAAACTTCGTTATACATATATGTTTAAGCGACTTCTAGAAAAGTAGAAGGTTTTATATTGGTTGTATACAGAGCATTTAAATCTAAATGTTTGTACTGATCTTCTTTTTACAAGGTGTCCAGAAACTCTCCTTTCAAACACAAATTTAGACCCTTTTTCACAGAGAGTGCATATAACTTTATGGTTGTTGAGCTCTGTATCGTTGTATTGTCTTTTATAATTGGTGATAATTATAATCATATAAAATGGATATGACAGCAGGGCCGGACCGTGACCTTTGGGGGCCCTGGGCTAACGATATCTGGGGGCCCCATGAAATTATATAAATTAGGCATTTTCCTAAAAAATGTTTTATGCAGGAAAATTTAACATTCGATACTTAAAGTTTTTTATCTCAAACGAAAATACATTGTAAATTTAGGTAAAAGTAGTTAAAATGAACGAAAAAAGAAAGTTGGAAAGATTAGAAATACATTTTATGTCATTGTTATCTCGGGTTTTCTATTTGTATTTTTTTACTGGTTTATTATTTTATTATTATTTTGATTGTATGCATCTTTTTCTCTTTATCTTAACGGGAAACGGGGCCCCCTGGAACCCGGGGGACCTGGGCTGCAGCCCATTAAGCCCATACGTAGATCCGGCCCTGTATGACAGTGATTACATTTTTCTTACAATATTTACTTACTATTTTCCAAAGCTCTTCCCACTACTGTTTTTATTGAACAGACTGTAAACTTACACACATGCTAAACATAGTCCATCATTGATTTGATTTTGTTTCTCTTTCTGTTTAAGTCAAATTGCGATAGGCTAGGGTGAGCTAGCGTATGCAAGGCATAAATAAGTTGGAAAAGGAAAAGTGATTGCTATTTTATTCCTTGTCTGGATAAGTGTCCGATAACTTTAAAAACAGCAGAAATTAATGGTCCCGGCTCGCATATAATTAAATACTCATTCCGTTAAATTGCCTGCGGCTTGCTACACGCGCCGACAAGCTTCAGCCTGCTTTGACTCTGTGCGTTTACATTTATCAACCATAAGCAAAGAATACACCAATGGTGTATTCTGTGACCATAAGTAAATTTAGGCGCCTATCAGCGTCGATAACCAGTAAACGAGCAGTCCGCTTTCTTTCCCTATTTTACAAAGGTATCTGATGTCCCTTTATTGTCTACTATACTTTTGTGCACCGGAGCCCGTTTAGGCGTTACGCTGTTGTGGTTGGCCAGGATAAATTGTTAGACAGTTCCAGTTTAAATCTAAAGGGGGAATACTAAGGATTTTAGTGTGGCCTGACTGTCAGAGACTATAATTACTCTAGCCTCTATAGAGTGGATTTTTGCCTGGAATACCCGGTTTAACACCATCCACTTCCGCTACTGTTTTCAGTTCTAGATCCATTAGTGTACCACACTTAAGTTCCGTATTGACCGCATGTTTACATTATATTCCAGTTATGCTGGATGCTGTATGGTTGATCATGGATTATGGCAATAATGTTATCACTGTTTTCAAGAAGCGAGTTTTTAATGTCATTTGTTATTCTGAAATGACAATGGGTGTTGGTTCTTCCGTGCCAATTCCCATTGCACTTCATCCTGTATTCAGCCACCCACGTTTCCGCGTTAACATGCGGAGCTAGTATACTCTGTATTTATTTATCAGGGAATTTCTTGTTGCTATTCAATTGCCTTGCTTTTTTGTTTGAACGTAGTCTGCTTCATATATCGGGCATCCAGAAAATGCTTATTACTTTTTATACTACATTGAACACCTTGAGTTATCTAGTTCCGTTTTTTATTCGAACTTAAATGTAGAAAATACACATTCCCGGCAATTTATTCATTTGGAAAAGATCCGCAATATCAACTCCGATACTGTTTTCATACAAACGTTAGATCCCTCTTATTTTTTTTCTGTGATAAAGGGATTTCGATTAATTAATTTTATTTGGGAAAAAACCAGTCTGGATTTGGATATTTCCCTAATAATTATAGTCACTAAAATTTAATGTGAACATTGTATTGATATTCTCATTGAATATGACAATATTAATTTAATATTTCTGATCAAACAATACACAAAATATAATGAGGAGTTAGGAAGATTGAATTGAAATGTACAAAGCGGAATGAGATACGATTATGAAGTAGGTAATAAATAACAGCACTGATTGAACAAGAGCCAATAGCTTCATCAGTAGGTAGAATTAATTCATGTATGTAATAAGATCTCACTCTTGAATATAAAAAAAGGATGGATTGCATTAATAGGACAATCAAAAGTAAATACATTTAACGGAAATGGGAAAAATGGCAGTAGGCAAAAAATATTGGGTGGAAGAGGTAAATAAAAACTTGATGAGCTCGATTTAGCTAAAAAGCATACATTTAAGCAGAAGAGGTGAAAAACTACTCAATAACAATTAGAGGCGAGTGATAAATCAAAAATAGTGATTGTTCTAGGGAGAATTTTCATAAGTTTTTAAATAATATCCCAATTTCTCACTTTTATGGCAACTTTTATTGGATTAAGAACATAAAAAAGCGAATTATTCCCATTTTTATGGAAGTTCAGGAGGTAATTGCTTTATCTTCAATTTACTATGAATTGCTGTCTTCGAGTTTCACAACCAACGATATGGGAATGTTACAGATAAAAAAACAGAGTAATTTAAGAAATGAGATTAAAAGTTTGTGTGAGTTTAAGACGAGAATGGATGTTACGTCAACAAACGACTACTCAAGGTTCTACTGCATACATAGATTATAATAAACTACGACCACTAGTATTATCAGAATGTGTCTTTGTTGACTTGATCTGTTTCTGCCTTTTCGTGTCTGCTAGCGTTGGGGTAATGCACTCAGCCATTAAGCTTCCCCTCCCACACTTCGTCGCCAAGTTTCTGGCACAATTTGTCGGCACTTGGCAATTTTACATATAAACTTTTAGCTTCAAATTCGATATTTTAGTATTATCATTTTCATGTTTCAGTTGGTACAGACTTCAAAATTATGAAACAATAATTGATAATTACATAATAAACAATAATATCTACAGAAAGAATAAAAAAAAATTCATAAATTTAAAAAAATATATTGTTACAAATTTCAGCAACAGATCCTTTCACTGTAAATGGGAGAGTGATGTAAGAATTATTCTGCATCTAGCTTCCATTCCAAGTTACTTACGTCATAGTGTCTTGCAAAATAAATCGGTTTGCGGGATTATTTCCTGCCCCACTTTTATTTTATCCCAAAGGAGTCCACTCGTTTGACCATCAGTCACCCTCAATTAATTATCAGTATTTCAAATAACTCTCCTATCCAGTTTGATCTTTATGTCCAATTTTATTCTTGGTACTAAAATATATTAGGGATATAAAACCAAGTTTCAATATTCTCCAAAAGTGATTTAACTTCGCTTATATAAAAGTTTTTTCATTGTTTCAGTGAGTTCCGATGGTACCGAAACCATTTTAATGCAACGAGTTGGTAGTAGTGGTGGGGGTGGTACTACCACCACTACTACCGCTAGTACCAACAACGCTCCCAATACTCCATCAAAAACCTCCTGTACTGGAGTCAACGCTGAACCAACGGATAATATAGCACTACTATAGGGAAGAGACTTGTCCAACGTAAGTAAAAATATGTTATAATTAATCGTTTATTTCATATATACAATAACTACAGATATAACTTCTTCTTTTTTGTATGATTATTTGTCGTATATATTCACGAAACTATTGGTATTTTTCTAGATTCCATTTATTAACTTATTGAACCTTAAATTCTCTCATTGAAGAAAGTTTCGGTTGCCGAGGTTTGAGTCTTTGAGGGAACATTAGTAACCACTCAGTGGCCCGTACATGCGACTTCGCGGAGACCACACAAGTGGTGACCAGACCAGATGCTCCTTTTGAAATAAATGGACTTGCTTTATTGGCTATACAACAAATTAGTAAAGCGCGCCATAAAATACGCTTTTTCGATATGGTGGCTGAAGACTTAGCAGCTTACAAAGATTTTTTCATGTCTACGCATCACGGGGGCGTAAGAAATACTCCTACAGCATCAATAGAAGTACTATTAGACCTACCTCCCTTACACCTTGTAATAGAGAGAGAGGGACGATCCATAGACGAAGCATGCTACATAGCCAGACCTTATTTCTTCAATATTCCATTCGAAGTGTCGACTACAATACAAACGAAAAAGGAAGGACTGACGAAAAACCCAGTACCACTAGACATGCACAAACATGGTACACCGATGGGTTTAGCACTAAAATTGATACTGTGACGAAAGTCTATTCTAAAAAGCCAGGTGACAGCTATACCTACGCAATATTGCTGCGTAAGAGAAGCTTTCGAGGGCGCGCAGATCCATATGATTTAAGACGGTGGAACGGCACCTGTACAAACTGGCGAAAGGGACAAAGGTGATGGACTGGGTGCTACGAGAAAGCTCAAGTGAAAATTGAATAAACTATTCGGTTGTAGTGTTACCAGAGACTATATCAGAGGGGCTCGGAGAAAAAACAAGAAAAGCCCAAGCACGTGTCTTCCACCAGCACGACCTAGATCCAAATGAATGTCAAGACAAAAATTAGTATCATAGTAAAGCAGCCGGTCCATGAATTCCGTTCTATTTCCTCTTTATGAAGTGACTTCAACGTGACATATAATAATAAAAGCTAAAAACTATTATCATTTCAAACTCGTCGCGTTAATAATGCCTGTTTTTTAAACACGTCAATCATCTCACATTCCGAACTTGGGAACTGGATATAATAAAATAAACTATTTGATGACAGATAAAACGGAAATACCCGTGGATATACCCAAGGTTATAAAATTATACAGAAGAGCTAATGTATAGGTCTCTCACCATAAAAATATCTTGCACCAAGACAATAATTTCAACAAATGATTTTGGTAAAAATGTGCTTCCCTACTTCATTCAGTGAAAATAATGGCAATTCAGTATATAAGTTAATGATAAAATTTAAATACAATTTAAACTAAAACACATATATGTATGGTCGTTTTAAAACAAATTATTGTATGTTACGTCTTCCATATTCCATTATATTAAATGAATAGTGATATTTGCCATATAATACTCATTAATACTCGTTTCTTATTCTTAAACTATCCATTGATGTTTTACCTTATTTTATAAACTTGGCGCTAATTTGACTCGTGAGTGGTTCTCGCGAGTGTCACTTCCGCGAGAAAAGTGAGGCGTGAGGTATGACTCAGAGCTAGCCGGCGGTATTTGTGAAGCAGTCGCGTTCGGGACCGACTGGACGTTGACTCGCCCCGCATCTGTGTGTCGCGAGTCGTTATTCGCATCACACATCCATCGCAAGGATTGATGCGTGAATCTGTCTCACTACTTACTGAAAAGATGTACCTATTATATTTATAGGGTAACAAACGTACATCGAAAACGCTTTTTTTAAATCATATTCTTAACTATTTAATTCTTTCAAAGACAACCTTTCATATCCCACTTTTCAGTAGTGGTTTATATGCAGCTTTTTCTGTATATTTCTATTTAAATTAAATAAAATTAAATTGAATTTCACCTTGGAAACCAGATAACTAAGAACCTATGGCCTACCATTTTCGTCTTTGGAAAAGTCTGACAGAAATAAATCAGACTATCGATTTCAGTGTCTAAAGAATCTACCTAAACTTACTTCGAAAGTTATTTTATAATGGAGGATAACAGTCAGCTGAAATTAAAATATCTGGCTAATTACACTTATCCATCCTTTGATTATCTTGAAATTCTTTATCTGTGAAAACATTACTGGAAACTTTGTCCAATTATCATTAAAACTTATATAGTTGCGAAGTTATTTAATATTTTAATATTCGACATCAGAAAAAAATCTAACCATTCAAATCTATTTGCTTAGAAAAAATATGCTTTCAGTGAACTCATATCAAGAACTGATACAAAATTAATTTGAATAAAAATGTCTCGCCGTGCAGCCCTTCCAACGCATAAACTTGATAAAACCAAGTCAGTTATATTTGTTTACTACATTCTCTTGTAAAAAATGGTCCACAAGAATTTCATCAATATAATAAATCAAGCTATAAGGTACCTATATAGTTTATATATTTATTCCATTAAAAACTTAAATCTGTAATGAGAACTTCAATATTTTGATATATGCCTTGGTTGTTGACTTCAATTACAAAAAAAAGTGAGATCCAAATGGGTGTCGAGTTCAATGGTCAGTCCTGAAATTTATTCATAATAAAATAAAATATTTTGTAACAACTTAAAATATCATTTCTACTTATAACTATAAGGATCATATATTGAAGCCAAAGGTCTGACTTGGCTAGTTAGAATATACGAACTATCATCAAGTACCTACTAAATCCTTCATGGAAGAGCCCTATGTTCGATGGCTAGTTTCTACCACGGCGCTCGCGCTTATGAGACGACTACCACTTGCTCGGGTACATTCGCGTCATGGCTTTATCGCACCGCTCCCCACCCCGCTGCTCCACGGTGAAAGTACTGACATCATTAATTAGAATAGAATTATAAACATTATTTACTTTTATGATTTTCAAATTGTAAATAAGTATTGATACCTAACCTCTCTTAATAAGCTCAAGTTTTTCCCTTTTTGCGTACATCCATGGCATTTCAACCACCTTTTCAATTGCCCTCAATTATTAGCTTCAACTGAATTATGATCATGTGAAGCACCATAAACAAGTTTTTTTAATAATTTTTTATTTGTGGAGATGATATTGCTTACCCAGTCATTTTGGTACAAAACAGTACAAACATTTGAACTGCTGCTATTTTAAAATGGCATCCGCGCCTGCGCTTGTAATATGATGAAAAGTCTATAAATAGGTTACTCCGCTTTCCGCAGTGCAGTGGAAACAAAAATTGGAAATGGATGGTCTTATTGTAGTTATACGTATTTAAAAATAATACCAAATAAATTCAGAAACAGCAAGTTCACACGTTAAAATTACACCATGATCAATGTCAATTCCTGCACTACAGTCCAGTCCAGTCCTCGTCATCACTTGCAGTCTGCGCAGTTAAAAATAATCATCATGACAAAAAATTAAAGATCCTGTCAAAAAGGCCAAATCTCAATAGGGTCGAACATTTCATGTTGAGTTTTGAATTGAATTGATGGATAAAACAATATGAAACTCCTGTCGTGGAGGGCCCACTCCAGAATTATTTTCTATATATAAAAATGACCCAATAGAGAGTGAAAAGTGAAAAAAAATCGGATGTAATTCCAAATTTTGAATAAAAAATTGTCGAAAATATTATCCAAAACAAAAACAAACCAAAACTGATTTTTTACATAAATATTTTATTTCTGTACCTATACGCGTATACGAAAATGGGTAATTGAAGATAAAAGGCCGTATGACATGAAGCAATACAATTTGCAAGAAATGGCGGCAAGTTCTTGCAAGGTCAGTATATTGCAAATGATGAATCGTACATGATGTTTGACATCATCCAATTTTCTAGTCATTGCAACATTGCTGCCAGTCCAACCAAGAGTAAAAAGAAAAAAGTAGACATCAACATCAAAAAATAATTTCATTGAAACACAATATATGAAGTTATTTTATTATTATTTAAAATAAAGATAGCGAAAGTGAGAAAGGCTCTGAGAAAAAAACTAAGTGAATCAATGTCGCTTAACAAATCACAAGTGACAAAACATCAGTCACCACAATCAGTAGATAGGGCGAGAACACAAAGAAAGCTGGTTTCTCCCGCTTGTCTATAAGCGCCGATAAGCTTTAAAAATGTATTCATGTTGATACATGCAACCGCGCACAAAAGAAGCAGGTCCGAGCTTGTCGGCGCTAGTCGATAAGTTTATCGGAATTAGCAAAACATTATTTTCCTGCGCGACACGTGCAGGGACCGCGCTTAATTCAGTCTGTTTACATACTTTGCGGCGTTTACGTACCTCTTGGACAAAAATGGTTGATGCAGAACTCTTAATTGCATGTGTTTTTGAACGCCCCGCATTATGGGACAAAAGACAAAAATCCCACACAAATCGAAATATTACAGAAAAATGCTGGCCATTTTGCATTCAATATGCCAAAACTACATTCAATAGTTTTTCTACGCCGAGACAAACATTGATTAAAACATTTTTCATCTATACCCAAGTAATCCCTGCTAAATGGTTTAAGAAGATTCGGTAGAAGAGGGTATACCTCGTCCCCCACAGACACGAATGGAGTCTTTACATTTGTTCCTGGTAAGAAGCTCGCCTCAGGAATATTAAGTCTGCGTTCTTCCAACAATTGATACAATTGTGATCCGTGAAATGTTCCCTTGAGATACTCGACATTTTGAAATATAATGAACCAAACTAGCCGACTTCCCTCTTTTTTTTCTGTTCAACAATCAGATTCTATCGCGCTTGCAATTCGCGCTGGTAACCAGCGGGCGAGAAACCAGCTTTCTTTGTGTTCTCGCCCATAGGTATCATTCGATTTGGAATAGTTAGTTGGTTGGTAACACAAAAGAAACTAGATTTCTTCCTAGAATTGCGCCTTGCATGCAACAGAAATGGCACCAAACCGATAAAATTGCAATTGCATCGAATTGCAGAAACTGATCAGCTGGGTCTCAACTGCGCCTGCTTTCGATCAAGAAATCTTGCGACTTGCATTACATTGCACGTTGTATTGCACCATGTCAGGCGGCCTTAAGCAAATTTATTTCATCTGAACAAGCGACAACTCTACACAACGGGCAGTTATTTTTCCCCGTTGGTTTCCATTATGGAAAAGTTTGACTGTTTAACATACATTATTCCATTCTGTATTGACTACAGTATAGTTGAAAACACCAGCGATTGCAAATGAACTAGAGAAAATGCTCACCCATTCAAAAAAATTAGGATAAATTATTGAAACTCCACTCGAAGATTTTTAAATAAATTATTGATGATTAGCTTTTGAAATAAAGTAAAACCTTATTTCTCACACCAATCGTTAATCAATGTCAATTACATATTTCCCGTTTTGGGTAATCAATTTATTTAATAATTCTACCTAATTAAATTTATCCTGAAAAAATATTCGTAATTTCCTTTTGAATAAACGTTTGTTGTAAAATGTAAACATTAACACAAATTGTGAATTAAAACAGATTGTTTGTAACCCGTAAACATTTTGTAGTTTTTCGCTTTTTAAAAAGTAGTTTTCGAAGTTAAGGAGCATTTTTAGTGGGATTTGTCATCATCATTTAAAATTTTCTTAAAATACCTTAACCCAGTATTAGTCGCATAGGGGAACAGAAGTATGCACTGTTGTCTTATTTGGAAACTAATTTCTGTTTCATTGGGAAAAAAATGGCTGAAGTTTCGTTTAGCCGAAATCAGTTATATGGAATATCGGTTTATAGGATGATTCTATACAAGAAAGTACATAACTCGAATTTTCAATTTTTTTACTATTAACTAAAATTCAAAACTTACGGTGTTTTTAATAGTTTTTTCGTTATAGAATGACGTAAAAACATTTAATATAACGATGTGAACTAATTTTTATTCGAAAATGTATTTTTACCACAAAAATTTTCATTGATTTTTCCGGGTTTAGAAGTGCCGAAATGTGATAGGAAGATAAAAACTACATATTCTTGTTTGATTGATAATTTGCTATAACTTTTCTATATGACTTTTTCCCCGGAAATTTATCATAAGGGCGGTGTAATAGAAAATCTTCAATATTTCGAAGTTTATTTCCATAGTATTCTCAACTTTTTCACATACTTTCGGGATCATGGAGTGAAGTGGGGTGCTGGGTGGGGAATATTATATACGTGCGGTTTTTTGTATTTATTGGAGATTTTGACCTTCTTACTGCGCTTTACAATTCACAGAAAAACAGATTTCGTTTGAACGTAAATATGAACGAAATGATTTGAGTCAACTGAATATAGAATATTAAATTCACATATATGTACAATGTATACATACCTACCTTTTATACTTTATCAGGATTGTCGTTTTTATGCTTTATTGACAATTTTTTATTAAATTTTCGCATTTATTGACCATAGCGATATTAAGTTGATAAGAATAGATACTGTTCATTTATCTGTGTTATAGGTCGGGAAGAGGATCACTGCATGGTTGTGATGCCTTTTGGCCCAATATAATAATAAATATTTAAAATAAGAATTAAATTCCCTTGATCTTATTTCAACAAAATGTTCGAACATTTCATTATTATATAAATATAAATAAAGAAGGTTATTGTCAAGTTCAAGCGTGGTGCAAGACAAAAACAATTATATGTTTATCTGTTTTGCTCGAACTTGACCGATATATAAATATATATTCAGTATTGATCAAAGGAGAAGTCGATGCAGAATACTTGAAGAAGACTATTCTATATAATTGAATAGTCACCTACTAGTAATTATTAACCATTACGTATAAGTATGCTATACGGCTAGGTACTTATGCATAGTATTAGTTTAGTAAGTAATGTAATGTATTTAGTAAATAAATCAAACAATATCCCAGTGCTAGAAGTAGTTGTTTCATTCCTCTTGAGATGATCCTCTAAGTGACCCGCAACACCACCTATTCAGAGGCCCTTTCACACCTAGGTACCAAAGTATCCATCGACGATACATCCATTACATGGTGGTGAAACAATGCATTTCCGCGGATTTTCATTTTCGTATCGGTGCTTAAAAATAAGTCTACAATTTAAAATAACATTAATTTTTCATGTATCTCATTTCGTTACTTCTAAACCGCATTCAAAAAATGGCAACAGCGCATTTCCGCGGCAAAATTTTTTCAGTAATATCCCTCCCTGAGGTACCTGAATGACAAAAACAATTTTTTTCTCTTTTAAAAGATTTCGTCTAAACGAAACTTGACCCAAGTTCTTCTTGGTGGTCTTTTATATAAACTGTTTTTGATATGGCGCCAAAATCAAATGATACATAATGAACTGTCACATGGTCAAATTTGGTATAAAAATATTTCCAATGATATGTCAATCTTAGTAATTTCCCTATACATTTTATTGGTAATAGTGACAGAAGGGACAGTTGAGGATATGATCGCTCATTAAAAATTGTACAGGCAGTGTAAGTATATTCGTTATTTTTGTAATGTAAATGTAAACAAGGCTTGTATATCTTTAATATCACGTCATTGGCACATAAACTTACTTGATACGATTTACTGCTTGTGTCCATTTCCGTCGACGTTCCAATAAATGTGGTTTTCATGGAAAAAAATTAAATTTTATATTTTTATCCGTTTTACTATAAGTATTGTGATACAATACAACACAACAACCGGTATTTCCAGATCTTGACTTATTTTCAAGATTATTCATAGTCATTATCACTTTATTATGGAAACAAAATAGTTATTTGTGTATTTAGAGCGTAAAGTAACAGATTGCCGCTTGAGAATGTCGCCACGCGACGCGGAGCGGTTAAAAAAATACATCGGCAAATGTAATAAAATACAGGGTGTTCTATTTAAAGTAAGCAACTTATAAATGATTTAAATTGTGCATGTTGGCGGCTAAGTTTAAAACATCCTGTATGAAATATCAATGAGTTGGACATATGGAGTTAACGGGCAAGCCCTTGTTGTTTATTGGTTACAATTTCACGTTACTAGCTTCGATATTAATGGAGATATCGTTATTTAATGTGGACTAGGATTTTTTCAAAATTCTGAAAAAAAACGAAATATCTCGAAAATACTTCATTTTTGGTATAGGACATTGTTCACAAATTTTATCTAAAATTTCATGTAGAATTCGAAAATAAAATAAAAAATATTAGGTTCTATTTAAAATAACAAAGTTGACGTCTATTTCCGGTATAACCGGAAGTGCCACATTCAGGACAACATTATATTTGAACTCAGCGTCATCCAAAACCTACAGCTACGTAATTTCAGATTTTTAACATAACTGTATCCGCCTTTACTTTTAATCAAAACTTGTCGCGCCACACCCTGTATATCCTTCTGCGACATTTGATTTTTTCCAGCCTCCATATCGTTTCAATTGGATCAAATTGGTGCCTGAATTACTTAAAAGAGTAGCTGATGATCGCCTGAAGCAGTGACCAGTGTATAATTCACGACAAATAATCTATAGAGTAAGAATTAGTAATTGTAAATATGCGGCTTCTTTTCGTTTTTGAATCTGGAATTTTCACAATAAGCATCGAGTCTTTATCCTCAATATCGTCTACAGTCATTTTAACAAGCTCGTCTCGACGACAGCCTCCAGCAATTCCGAAAATGAGAACAATTTTTTTCAGCAGATAATACTCATCAGGCGCTTCATTCATGAATTTGTTTATATTTTCTTGAGTAAAAATTTTTTGGCTTTGTAGCCATCATTCTGCCGTTTTAAATATGCAAAAAGTTTCTAATATTCTTTGATATCGACATTATCATGTATGTATTTTGTCGTTTATAACATTGAATAAATAGACCAAAGTGTAGGTGGCTTCATTACCTTCGCTTTTTCTGACAAATACGCTAGTAAGATATTTTCAGAAAGTCTCGTCACAGTTTTCTCATTACACCAAGTTTTAAATAGGCGGTATTGTTTTTCATATATACTTGCTGACTTCTCTGGAAGTAAATTTAAAGTTGCGGATTGGGCTGCTTCAGAAATATCAGGGGGAGTACAGGAATAATCGACATTTTCGCTATCCATCATGATTAACCTAAAAATAGTATCGTCTTATTTTTCAATTTGCATTTCCTTTTTTGGGTTTTTCTGGTTTAGGTATTATCAATTTAAGTACCTATTTCAATTTCAGTATTTGATTGCTTACTCTTTATGGCGTTAAAAAGATCTGCTGAATTGTTCAGGTTCAGAATTGTCAGAATCTACAGAGTGCGTAGACCTCCCTCCTCTGTCGACATTTGATTCACCGTCGCTCGAGGTAGAGGCGCGCTCGAAGTATCAACAATAACAATGACTTTTGACATTCACCTTTTAATTTCTTTTAAATAATTATATAGATTGTGATAAGGATTTTTATAATTTTGTGAGAAATTAATAAAGCCGATTAAAATGGTTAATAAAGTAGATAGTATAGTATTATCTAGTAACTTAACATTAATTTATTGTTTTTCGTCCTCATGGCTAATCCTACCAAATTTGATGAAATAAGCCAGCGAAAAAGATTCCTTTTTTGCGCTAAAAATTAATCATTTTACGCGCGACTGTAGGAAAACTTTATTTTAATTTTTTCTACGCCCATGTCCGTAAACGTCAAAAATCGCACTGTAGACATTCCTTGTAAGTGACATTTAACTATAACATGCACGTAATGAAAATCTCATAACATACACGTGCGTTTAGATAGAAAACCATAAATTTCTTTGTTGAATCAAATTGCAATCAAATTTTTATTTACGTAATTCTTTATTTGGTTTATTTACATACTTTTAATAAATTGAAAAACATAAAAGCTCTTAGCATTAGTGAAATACATTTTAGATTAAAAGAGTGATGCCCCTAAATGTCGGCAACACATTATACAATTTCAAAAAAAATAACTCGCTTTTTCTTGATATGGAAATAAACGTCATCTCATTCATGCTGTCAATTTTTGTAGCAAATTATAGTATCCGAACATTTTCTCAACTTTTCTTACGAATATGTCTGTTAGTAGTGAGAAAGATGAAATTATGAGCACTCAGAAGAAAATAGATGGGCGTAGAGTTGTAATCCCATTACGCACTCGTGAAATTTACGCTTCGTGCGTAATGGGTTACTTACAACTCTTGTTACGTAATATAGTATTACAGAAACATAGTCGCAGTAATTTATTTTTTATTGTAAAGGTTATTGTGCATTCTAAACCAATCTTCATTAAGGCAAATTATACATACTGTTATATTTCCACGAATTGTAGATAAATAATTTTGAATAGACGGTATAAATTTTGCAAATATTTCACGATAATTTTAATCTACGCAAACTCAGTAAAATTCCAAACTGATTCTCAAGCTTGTTGGAACAAACCTATTATTTCATAGGAGTCGGACCATAATGTATGCTGCCCTGTTCTTCCATAACATTCAATCGACACTCGGATGGGGCCTAGTGTGGTTATGTGCGTCCCGACCAAAGAATACACCAAACAACTGTATTCTTTGGTCCCGACCCTGACATCAGAGAAAACACAAAAGCACAAGACGCTATCTTTTAAATTAGTCGTCATATGTGATACGATCACATGTAGGCCTCTTTCTTATGGTCTTTGCTGACCCAAATTAGATTGAAGTTTGCTTGTAGGTTGGAATTATTTTTTTAAATGATCTATTTCACGTGTATATTGTCAATGAAATAGCTACTGATGGAAAAATACCTATATAATACATTTGATAAAACAAAACTTTATGCTAAAATACTTATTCTCAGTGTGATTCGAGTAAAGTTGTAAGCATGTATTATGATTCTCAGTGCATGCCAGAGTTAGCTGTCTCCTTCAAGGTTATTTATTTTTGTCCCTTCAACATCAGAGGATTCTCGCCGACCTTCACTTCTTGTTGTGTATTATTTGCTAATACGGTAGTGTTAGACTTGTGGCTTGTTCGAGTTGTGTAAAAACATTTAGCCTATTATTACTCAAAACGCACAAGTTATTTTGTTGGGTCATTCTGTTTGTTTTTGTATATTAAAGTAATTAAGTGAATTTGGAATATACCAGCAGTTGAGTTAATTGAAACTGTCAAAGTTATAATTGTGATTAAGTTTCGAAGACGGATGGCCTATAAAAGCAGTGGCGTCTTCAAAGTAAAAAACATTGAGAACGGGAAAACACTTTAGCACTCTAAACGTTTCAGCGGCTAAAAGCACTGGTTTTTCGCAACAAAAGAAAAGCTCAACTACACGATTTGTTATAAATAATAATTTACAGGATAATTTAGTGGTTTCAACAGCTCGTTGGATGCAAAAATAGTCATAATATCAATATTTTCTCAAGATCACATCTACACTGTACTGTGTTAAACGTGTTTTTCTACGCCCATGTCCGTAAACGTCAAAAATCGCACTTTAGACATTCCTTGTAAGTGACATTTTACAATAACATGCACGAAATGAAAATCTCATAACATACACGTGCGTTTAGATAGAAAAACTTAAATTTCTTTGTTGAATCAAATTGCAATCAAATTTTTATTTACGTACTACTCTATTTGGTTTATTTACATACTTTTAATCAATTGAAAAACATAAAAGCTGTTAGCATTAGTGACATACATTTTAGATTGAAAGAGTGATGCCCCTAAATGTCGGCAACACATTATACAATTTCAAAAAAAATAATTCGCTTTTTCTTGATATGGGAATAAACGTCATCTCATTTATGCTGTCAATTTTTGTAACAAATTATAGTATCCGAACATTTTCCCAACTATATCCACGAATATGTATGTTATTAGTGAAAAGGATGAAATTATGAGCACTCAGAAGAAAATAGATGGGCGCAGAAAAAGTATAGTACGTTATACGAGTTGTAATCCCATTACGCACTTGTGAAATTCACGTAATGGGTTACTTACAACTCTTGTTACGTAATATACTATTGGTTGTTCCGTTTAAATCGTGAATTTTTATAGAATGTAATGTAAAACTAGGCTGTTTTTGGAGATCACTATACATTGCAGAGAAATCTGTTCTACTAATTATCATATAATTAAATTGTACAGGTACTGAACAAACTTCATATCTAATCCTCCTGCAATGACACCTAATGGAAACTGTTTTAATTGTAAGAAAAGTAAAACAGAAACACTTGGATTCCCAAGTGATTTGTCCAAAAAAGTGATTTGTAAAAAATGCGCAAATCTTTCTGCTTCCGACATTAGAGTTGTAGTAATGGTTTCAAGAGTATTGACGTTTTTTTGCCTTTCTTGTCGCGAAAATCTTATAAATATACCAGATCTTATTGGACGTGTAAATGAACTGGAGGCTGAAGTTCAAAACAATATGTCAGAAACTAAGAACAAATTTGTTTCTCTGGTACATCGTCTTATTAAAATGGAAGATTCTCTTTCAAATCATATACCTCAAATTGATGTTTAGGGGATTGCCAAGAATGATGGAACGGGAATTGAAGCTGTTGAAAATGATATTTATTTTGAACTTCAAGAGCGCCAAAAAAAGAGGTCATAACCTAATGCTCTTTAATGTTCTAGAAGGCAATGACGCAAGCGAAATTAATAATCTCTTGAGTATTTTATCAGATAATTCTCCAAGAATAATTCATATGTTAGAATTGGAAACAAAAACAAAAGTAATAATCGAGTTTTGAATGTATCATTTAATTCCCCGGAAGACATTGAGAAGCTAATAAAAAGTAGTTATAAACTGAAAGATAAGAATATTTATGTGAATTTTGATCTAACTGCTAAACAACGTGAAATGGAGAACAGCTGATTGATCAACTTTATTCCCGTAGAGAAAATGGAGAACGTGTGGAAATTAGATACCGTAATGGCTTTTACCTCAAATTATACAAACAAAAAAACTAATAATTATCAATGCAAAAAAACTAATAACTGGGCATTACAATATCGTCAACACCAATGAAATATTTTACCAGAACGTAAGAGGTATTCGAACGAAGTTGATTGAGTTCCAAAACAATATTATTGCTAATTGTTATCAAATAACTGAAACTTGGCTAACAAACGAAGTAGGTGATGCTGAACTAGGTTTAACTGGTTATAATGTATATCGTCATGATCGGAAATCCAGCACAAGTACTTCACGCGGTGGTGGAATTTGAATAGTATTTGTTTAGACTCTTTTTGAGACATTGAAGAAATATTTGTCAAAATTGTATCTTCTTCAAAGAATCTTATAGTTGGCGCAGTTTACCTGCCACCTAAGTCTCCAGCAATTAAATACCAAACATTATGTAGCAACATGGAAATTCTCCAATAACAACATAAAGTACAGCTTTGCCTTTAGGGTGACTTCAATTTGCCTTAAGCAGAATAGTTAACAGAAGAGGATTGTTCAGTGACAAGTTCAATAGCTGGAGTTTTCCCGACAAGAATCAGAGGCAATTGGAATAATTTCAGACTTTTGTGTATTCCATGACCTCAATCAGTAGAATAGTATTCCTAATAACCAACCATGTTGGGCTCGATATAGAACCCTACCACTGGTTGGAACACCAGTGGGCTCGGCAAAGTTTCCGGTTAGGGGTAGAGTGCTCTCGGCGTCGGTGATTAGCCTCAGTTGCAGAAATAGACCGACGTTAAATAACCAATTTTTTAAAATACGTTAAAATACGTTAGACTTAGTGTTTTCCCAGAATATAAACAATATCGTTAGTAAATCTGATGACAAATTAGTTGCAGAGGATCTTTAACATCCACCTCTTATTGTAAAAATTGGTGACCTTGTAAAATGTACTAAATCAGTTACTCATCAATTCGGCCTCTTCACCATGTGATTGAGGCTGAGGCTGGGAGGGAGGGGAGGGTCCGGAATTTACTCCAGGAAAGCCAAGGACACAAGTCTATGTTCCATTGGGTAAGGGTGTGTCTGCATATCAGGCTGAGGTATACGCTTTCTTGGTTTTGAAGGCAACGAAGGGGCGGACGCCCTGGCTGAGGAAGGGGCAGCTACTCCCTTTAACGGCCCGGGCCCGACCTTGGGCCTCACAAAACAAACAATCCGTAAGGAGACGAGGAACTGGTTGAGAAACCAGCACCTTACTCACTGGAGGGCTCTACAGGGTCTCAGGCAGTCCAAGCTCCTATTGAGGGGATGTACTGATGGACATGCTAGAGCTGCTCTAGAACTACCAAGGAGTAGGTTAAAGAAGATAGCAGGACTCCTAACAGGGCACTGCTCTCTGAGGAAACACCTCTGTAACCTAGGTTTAGAGGAGAGCTGCCTATGCAGGGGTTGCGGTATGGCTGACGAAACGTCGGACCATGTTCTCCTCGTATGTCCACATTGGGCTGTGCTACGCAGGCGAATCTTTGGAGTCCCTGTTATGGCCTCTGGGGACATAAGCACTGAAGAGGATTGAGTCGTTCATCGAGGGGCTCGGCTTCATGGATGTATAAGTGGCAGGAATGGCACAATGGGCCCGCCAGTGGCCTCAGTGCCGGAACCTTGGCTTGAGTTTGTCTTGGCAAAGGTTCGCCTGACTACGTAGTAGTACTCATCAATATCCTAATGAGTTTTCCTATGACTATAAGTCAGCAGATATAAATAAAGTTAATAATCACCTTGGTGTGATTAATTGGGATATTTTATTGAATAATCACTCAATGGTAAATATTTTTTATGATGTGTTATCCTGAATTATTCATGCAGTAGTAACTCAAAACAAAATATCTAAAAGAAATTTTCCACGATGGTATTCACAGGAACTGAGAAACTTGGTAATTTTGATCAATCAGGTTCATAATAAATTCAAAACTCTAAGTCAATTGCACTCAGAGTGCAAAAATTTGTTATAAACATCATACGTATAGAAAACTCACAGCTTTCTCTAGTAGTTGATAATGATATAAGTTTTGGAATTTCGAAAACTCAAAACGAAAAGATAACAATTTGCCTTCTGAAATGTTTTATGGTAATCAACATAGTACCTATCCCCTGATCTTCCCAATTTATTTCTCGTAATAATATTAGTATCAGTAATTTTTCAATTTGTAATCTGAGTAATTTTAAAGGACCTGGTCTGGATGGCATTCCCCCGATTCTTCTAAAAAGTTGCAGTTTTGTTATTGCTAGATTATTGTTTTAAATTTTCAATAACTCTGTAAAATCAAGTACATTTCACAATTTTGGAAAAGGCAGTTACCTAACACGAACTTTTAAATCTGGAAATAGAGCAGAGGTAAGTAATTATAGACCAATATGTGATCTCAGTTGCATTCCAAAGGTGTTTGAGTGTATTATCACAAAATAGTTGACTTCAGTATTTAAGGGAACTATTATTGATGAACAATTTGGTTTTCAGAAGGGTAAGTCCACTGAATTGAATATTCTCTTGTATGTACATTTTTTATCAGGGGTCTTTGATAAATCTGGAGAAGTACAGGCGACTTACACAGATTTTTCTAAGGCGTTTGATAAAGTAAATCATTTGGTTCTTTTGAACAAACTGGAGTCATTTGGAATGTGTGGTTCGTTTTAAGGTGGGTTACCAGTTACCTTTTAAACCAATAATTAAGTATTAGGATCAACGGTTTTAGATCTCGTTAAATAATTATCCTCTCAGGAGAACCTCAAGGCTCCCATTTAGGCCCTCTGCTACTTAGCATCTTTTTAAATGATATTCGTGATTGTTTCAAGTAGGTACAGTAAGTTTCTTTGCTTTGCAGACGATCTTAAATTCGATTTAAATGTTAACACTGCAGAAGGTTATATACAGTGCTATTCAAAAGTCCCCTCCCCCCTTGTATCTTTTGAACGGCTACACTTACATTAATAAAATTTGGAGTGTGAAAATAAAGTGTTGTAAACTTCTCTACGAATGGTAACAGGTGACGTAATAGTAATAGATGACGTCACAGTGCCACTCTGGCCAATAATTTTGAGTAGGACATTATGGCAAGTGATCTCATTTGAAATGCATTGACATCGGCTACATAGCCATATTAATTTTGTTTGGGTTTAAACTAATTTTGACGGATAAATTAAATAAATACCAAAATTATTATTTGTCAAAAAAATTGACGTTTTTAATTTAATAGTATTTGTTGCTTTGCAAAGTTTTACTAAATAGCTTAAATATTTAATTTTATCATTGTTTAACGAGACGTTTAAGAGTTTACATAGGCAAAATGGTACGTACTCAAGCCGACAAAGTAGCAGCTATCTTAATAATTGGTGAATCTGGAAAGAATCTCCATGAAGCGGAACGTTTATTTAATGAGAGATACCCAGATCGCCCTATCTCGAGAACTTATTTGAAGGAGCTTCTTCACAAGTTTGAAGCAACAGGTAGTGTTCAAGATGCCAAACGATCTGGTCGACCAACATTTGGTGATGATAAAAAAATTGATATAGTTGCTGAAATGGTAGTAAACCCTACTTCCTCTTCAACTAAAGTTGTGTCTATCTGTGAAGTAAGTAAAAGTAAAGTACAGAGAGTGTTGGCTAAAAATAAATTCCATCCATACCAGTTAAAAATGGTGCACCACCTTTCGGATGACGACCCCGACAGAAGACTCGAATTCTGTGAATGTATAAGAATAATTAAAATTAGTCAAAACCCACATTACACAAAAACAATTTGTTTTAGTGACGAAAGTACTTTTTGCCTCAATGTAAATGTGAATACACAAAATGTAAGGTATTGGAGTGACACAAATCCTCACACCTCTCGTGAACAACATACCCAATTTCCAGAAAATGTCAATGTTTGGGCAGGTATTTTGGGAAACCACATAGTTGGTCCTGTTTCTCTAAATTCAAATGTAAGCGGTGAAGTGTATCTGGAGATGTTACAAAATGCAATTGAGCCGTTAATTCTTGAAATTCTGGAAGATAATCCAGATGAATTCGGCCATCTGGAAATAACATTTCAACAAGATGGTGCTCCTGCACATTATTATGGTACAGTAAGACGTTACCTGGATAAAGAATATCGAGGTAGATGGATCGGCCGGCGACGTCTTATAGAATGGCCACCTCGGTCACCAGATCTGACACCATTAGATTTTTTTCTATGGGGGTACTTGAAATCCAAGGTTTATACTACGGCACCAGATAGCATTGGCGTTTTGAAAGAAAGAATTATTGAAGAATGCAATGCAATTTCAGCTGACACATTCGAACGAGTACGACAAGAGTTTACTAATAGGATGTATTACTGTCAGGAAGTAGACGGAGCCCATTTCGAACACTTGCTATAAAAATCCTTTGTTGATATTTGATTAATTAAATTTAAAAAAATAATTTCAATAATTTTGGTATTTATTTAATTTATACGTCAAAATTAGTTTAAACCCAAACAAAATTAATATGGCTATTTAGCCAATGTCAATGCCTTTCAAACGAGATATCACTTGCCATAAGGTCCTATTTAAAATTATTGGCCAGAGTAGCACTGTGACGTCATCTATTACTATTACGTCACCTGTTACCATTCGTAGAGAAGTTTACAACACTTTATTTTCACGCTCCAAATTTTATTAATGTAAGTGTAGCCGTTCAAAAAATACGAGGGGGGACTTTGGAATAGCACTACATATAATGTTTCAATCTGATTTAAGCAGGCTGGTTGAGTGGTGTGATTTGAATGGCATAAAACTCAATGCTGTTAAGTGTTTTTGCATATATCTTTCGAAGAGGAAGTTTGATTATAAAATTAAAGATTCTATTATACCGTTGGTATCAATAATTAAGGATCTGGGAGTAAATATTGATTAATCTTTGACATTTTCCTTCCAGATTAAAAGCACTGAGATTTACCAATATTTAATCCTGGGTAAACCAAAATAACTGAATTCTGGGGCACAAAAATCAGTTGAATACGTAATTTGCAATAATTCTCTTTAAATTCACACAAATACCGCCACCGGTTCGGAAGTCTTCTTATAGTTACCTAGTCAAAGCGAGGGGATAACATTATGTTTTTTGCGAAGATTGGAGAAACTAGAACAGCTTCAATACAGTCAGGTGGGACTGACAAGACTCGACAAGGACTACAAAATTGCTGGAACAACAACTTCAGCAAAAAGTTATTTGTTTTTGATAAATTTTGTTTTTTTTCATAAGTGATAAACTGCTGGAATTAATAAATTTGGTTATTCTTCATTATCTTTTTTCTAGCTTCTAGTATTAACCAGTTATTGTGCGTTATTGAAGTTTTTTATTCATGTCCCACCTAATCCTCATTGAAGTTGAGAAAAACTTGACACAATTTCAGATTGGCCCGGAAGTGTGGTAATCTTTAAGACCGTTCCTGGTGTTAAGTATTGTAACCCAGCATTTTTTGCTAAAGTTTTATTTCCAGAAACCCACAGTAAGGTGACAATGATATTCTCGCTTAGTTCATTGAGTTTTTCCAAGTCATAATGACACTCCTTCCATTTCTAAGCTTGGGACTTTATTTCAATGAATTTTATTGAATTTTATCATTAACGGTATTTTTTGTTACAGGTACCAATTGACGAAGGACAAAAAATCCCAACCCAGGCAGATATACACATATAAAGGTGATCCTTTTAGTGTTTTTAAACATTTTTAAGGGATCGTCCATTAGACTTTTACTCAAAATGGCTCTAAACCAAAGTCTGAATATAAGATTTTATGTAAATGTCAATATATGGTCAATTAGAGTGAGATGTACTGTAGACAATGATTCAAAATATAAATCAAAGCAGAAATTGTCCATAAGTAAATTGACATGTCTTCATCTTGAATCCAGGTTGTTTTAACCGCCAGTACATGAAATATGTAGGATAAATCCACAAATATACAAATTTACGTTAAATTTTCGACTTCTTCATGATACCAAAAATCTATTGAAAATGTAACTTCATTCACGAGAAAGTTTGAGATTTTTCCTAAATATTTTTGGTACACTTTTTCGAAACAAGCTATATAATGTAGAAGTTCCTCTTCGATATCATGTTCAGTTATTTTAAGAATCTTGTTCGTTTAGAAATTATAATACTTCTATTTAATCACATATACTCTCAAGAAAATATTCAATTAAAAAAAAAAATTGAAAAGAACTGATGAGAATATATGTTTATCTGTTGTGATATTTTGTTGATAATTATTATAGTTTACATTAAAGCACTATTAAATATTCGAAACTCCACTTGTCATCAGCTCAACCAAACTGTGATATGTGTTATCCCACATAATTTAAAATAATTATTCGTATTCAAAAAAAGAAGAATAGAAAAAATAAAAGGTCTACGCCTTGTGGACATTCTAACTCATCTTTCAAATATTCCTAATGCAGTATAATCTAACTTGTTCGAAGTATATGGTAAATTATACTGTAGAAAGTGAATTAATAAATTATTAGGCCTTGTCCACACTGGGATACAATGTTTGGAGACTGTATTCAGACTGTATGTAGACTATTTGCAAACTATTTTCAGACTGTCTGTCGACTGTAAGGACACTGTATGCAAACTGGCTGCATACAGCCTGTTAACATTGGTTCACATACATGTATATTACTGGTTTGGCGTCCACACTTGCCACGAAGTTAGACGTCACCGAGATGTTGACCGAAGAAGATGTGACTTTAGCTTGTCCATGTTTTTTAATTTCATACCATGTGAGTACCTTACCAAGGAGGAGGCGCTGGTGGACCCGCCGATTTCTTGAAGGAGGTGAATAACTGCACTACAAAATAACAAGAAAGCACAGGACAATTGAATCGGTCAAAGGCTGACTGCAGACTAAACAGCAGTGGTTGTTTCTCGTCTCATGCCTCTCGACACGTCCACACTTGTATCTTGTATCCGTGTTTTCCATTTGGTTGGGAAACACATTGGGAAACAGACAACATTGAAATTTGTCTCCAGAAACACAAATTTTATATATGTCGATTGTATGCAGACTGTCTGGAGACTGTATGCAGATTGTATGCAGACAGTCTGCATACTGTCTCCAAACATCGCCACATACAAAAAGATACAGTCTGAATAAAATGTATCCGGATACAAATCTGCCAGTATGGACAAGGCATCAAACTAGTTACAGAAAAAACTTTAAAACCATATAATAAATTAGATGTGCAACCCAGGTAGTATTTTGGTGAAAATTCGTCTCTTGTCAATGTACCTATCTCAACGTGTTTCTATTTATGTTTCAAAAAACTGATTGCTTCTGTCTGATCTATATACCTACAGTACGTGAGAGGAACACATGAATGAATGGAGTACCGGCTTTAGGGGTGGGCGGCCTGGGCGACAATGTTTACAGGGCGCCGCAAGCGCCAGCATAGGTTAGGTTAGGTTAGGTTTATGGTGAGTGGGTCTATAAGGCCCTCCACTGCAAGCGCCAGCATAACTTCACCACTTAATTTTATATACACAATTTTGGTGATTAGAAATTGAAGAAATTTTGATTATCTGGAAGTCATGCTGGCAATAAATCTCATGTTTAAAAAAAATGCATTTCATATAAAATGTTTCACCGGGCCAACATTTCACTATTTACATATTACACATGATACCGATTCCTTTTCAATTAATTGTTTGTTCTAAATCTAAAAAGTACTATGGAAACAAAATAATAAATTTAAATAACAAACTAACTGCAAAAACCATTTTAAAATAACGTTGTCGCAATAACAACGCACAATAAAGATTAGATGAACTACTTCCAAATTTTCTAAGCAAACGCAATATACCTAGTCGAAGAATACACCAACAGACAAGAAGCAAACTTCGTATAAAAACGAATCTGCGGAAGTCATATTTTAAATTGGTCGTCATTATGTCATACCTGTAGGCCTCTTTTTGTGGTCTTTACAGACCTAAATTGGATTAAAGTTTGTTTGTAGGTTGAAATTATTTTTTTAAATGATCTATTTCACGTGTATATTTGTCAACGAGAAGTGCACAAATAGCTACTATATAATACATTTGATAAAACACAACTTTATGCTAAATACTTTTTCTCGGTGTAATTCGAGTAAAGCTGTAAGGGTATGCCAAAGTTAGCTGTCACCTTCAAGGTTATTTATTATTGTCCCTTCAACTTCAAAGGATTTTCGCCGGGCTTCCCTTCTTGTTGTTTGCACTGTGGTACCAGCTGTTCAAGATCACGTGATCGACAGTCAATAAAACCGCGAAGAGTGTGTTAGGGCAGTGCCGATAACCATCGCTTTTTGTCGGACTCATGGCCGACGGGAGTATTTGTTATTTGTATTTGTATTTATATTTATATAATTATTTCAAATCATCATTTCATTTATTCGTAGTGATTGTCATCATGATTTTTATATTTACATCTGGCAACCACCTTGTAGTTCCCAACCAGCCATTCTTGTAACCTCTTTCGTTATGTGCTCCAGTTAAACCATAGAGCTGTTAAACGTGTAGTGTTCTGTGGCATAAAGCTATCACCAGCGCCTACTTTGACTGCAGGTATGAACTTCATTTAAAGCGCGGGCTTTTTGAATTTTCAAACTTCCAGGATACGCGTAATATTGTAAAATATTTCCAATTAAATGGTTTTGCGCTTTAATATTTGTTTTTTAGTATTTTGAGTCAAGGGTTTGTTAGTTCAGTTAGTTGCTGTGAAGCGCCATGCGGTACAGGCTGCGCACAAACTTTGTTCCAGCTCCTTCCATATGTTTTAAAACCTCTCCTATTATTTCTCTATGAGTGAAACCAAGCGTTGATAAACTCATGATAAACTGGTATCCCTACTCTACCAAATATACTCCCATATGACTAGAGCTCCTTCCTCGTACTGTATGTAGAGAGTCCCGCCTTTTAAATTCAGTTAGTTTTCTCATTTATTACCGTCAAGTACTTCAGCAAAACGTGATAAGTTTTTACTTCTCTCGTTAGTATTCCAAAACATACTCCTGAAGCTTCAGACTCACGATATTTATGATTTTGGCACAAACCGATAGGTTTTTAGGAATGTAACTTGTCAAATGTTGTACAGCTAACAAAATATTGTTCAAAAAATGTCTCGTTTTATGAACACCAACCTTACTCACTAACAGCCGCAATTTCCACGAAAAACTGAATCTGTCGACATTATTTCTTTTTTGGAATTTGAATTCAAGGATATTTAATGGTTGAACTGATGCGGTGGTCTAACGATCATGTTAATAATAAAACAATACAAAATCATTAAGGTCGGTACAAGAAACATACTATTACTGTCGAATAAAAAAAATCACTTGTTAAATTAATCATGGTTGTGCGCAGTTCGGCTTTAATGACTTTAGACTTACTACATATACGTCAAACTATAGTTGTCTATTTGTAAGATGTTAGTTATATTAAAGTCTATTTTCAACCTATAAGAATCCTTATCTATGCAAGAAGATTAAAATTAGAGAAAACAGAATCTTGTGAGTGATGATACCATTACATTTATGCAGTAAAAGTAAAAAGGATCTTAATTACAATAACATTTACATACATTTCTGTACTGTAATGTAATTTAATCATATCTACAGGCTGTGTTGTGATCATAGGGTAACATTACTACAAATCTAACCGTAATAGATACGAAGATGATTACATGGTCAAAAAGGTAACTTTTACGGATGACAATATATTTCTTAAAAGAAATTACTGGGACACTTCATTCTCGAGTGGTTCAGGAAAAATAAAAATCCTGCTTTTGGATTTTTGAGCATAAAATTTTCAAACAAAAAAATATTAAGAGGAAATATTTATTTGATCACAACTTCACTAAACCAATAATTTTTCTATACGATGTTTAGTGTCTTCTCGAGGCTAACATCAATATTTTTTTTTAAATACGGACCTGCCTCTTTTATTATAATTATTAGTCAATCCTTAAAATCCGAATTCAGTGATAGATTACACTCAACGTTTTATCTCAAATAACTTATATCATCCATTAAAATAATTTTTAAATATGGTCCTGTCGTAGTTCTTGTTTTGATTTCGTAATGTAATGATATCTTTACTCCGGAAATCACCGATTAATTTCAATATAAAATTTGCCACAACAAAATGTTGTAGTGTAAATGTTAAAGAATTCCCTAAAACTACAGAAATTATCCACGAAGTCACTGATTATGTCATATTTTACATCGAAGAGCTGAGTAAGATCTAAAGTTTGACAAAACAGGTTCACAAAAGAACCACGACAGGACTATGTTTAAAAATGTTTCTCATGGATGTTAGTTATTTGAGGTGAAACGTAATAAAAATCTTAAATAAATATATCTCTCAATTTGGAATTTAAAGATTGACTAATAATTGTGATAAAAGAGGCAGGATCGTATTAAAGATAAATATTGATATTAAGGTGGATTCATGCAAGAAAAATTGAAACACTGAAGGTAAAACAATGTAATGTAATGTAGATGTTCATGCAAGAAACTAAGAAAGAAGAAAGGCCAGCTTTCAACTAAGAAATTAATTTCTTCCATGAATTCGACACAATGCATGCGTCAAGCCCTGACCACACTTCACAAACTGGTGATTTGTGTTAAGTTATTGTTTACATGAGCTTGTATTACATGTTTGAAAATCTTTTTATAGTTTACAAAAATATTTTTCGTAAACAAGCTGGTTGAGGTTTAATATTTATCTTCAGTTATCTGACAGCTCGATTACTATTGGAAGTTTTGACAAATGATTGAAAAGAGTGCGTATTCCCGATTGGTTCATCAATTTCTCTTTTTATGTTGCATGAACAGCTGACTATTCTTAGTTTATATTTAATCTTAATCTTAAATTAGTTTTAGTTTAGTGCATGTTGCAAGAATCCACGTTTAGCCTCATGAAGTCACGGAACGTCGTATCGAACATTCATTGGTACCTACATGGCTACAGTAAATTTGTGATCAAACAAAATTCTCGTTTTCCATTTTTTGATTTAAAAATTTAATGTTTAAAAAACCAAAGGTAGCATTTTTAGTGTTTCCTGTATAACTCTAGAATGCCTGGACAGCCTGTATAGGGTAGTTGGATTATTACAAAATTTGGGGTAGACTTTGTTTATCATAGTTATTAATTAATAGGTTCGGTCCTGTGATTATTTTTTGTTTTATTGAGCCTAAATTCCTCCATTATCACTGTAACCTGATAATATATAGATATTCTAGTACAAAATGCGGACCAGTAGCCTTTATAGATGGAAAATTTTATTTAAAAAATACCATTTATTAATTTATTGTCATAGTGTAAGTCATAACAATTTTTTGTAGTTAACGCCGAGAAAAAAATAAATAAATAAATATAGTAGGAAGAACTCTTACTATTTTAACAAGCACATTTTTTTAAAAATGTGATCAAAATGAGAACATAATTATATGGAAGAAAATCAGGAAATAGAAGAAACAACAGTAAGGACAAGAAAATATAGATGGAGCCAAATAAAATTAAAAGATGAAAGGGCTAAAGAATAATTAAGTATAAGGTAATGTTAAGAAAGATCAAATTCCTTAAACGTACTGTATAAACTTTATAAAAACCTTAAAACGATTTTTCCGGGCGATAATAAAACTATTGTTAAAAATCCCATAAGAGAAGCTATTGGAGGGTCTATCCGAACAATTGAAATGATCCTTCAACAATGCCTATCGATTGATTAGACAAATTTGTCAACACCAATATTTCCGCCTTCAAAAGCCTACAAAAGAAAATCACGCGTGACAGATATTATAGTATAAAGTAAAGTACATATGCGACAAAATATAAACAGTTTCCATTAATCATATAATTGACGTGAAAAATGGATGCAAAACCTTGAAATTTCCAATCATTTTATTAGATGATTTCAATAAGGAATTCTATAAAATTTACTAACCACCTACCCGTTTTTGATAACTATGATAACCATTATTACTTCAAATTAATAAATACCATATTAATGCAAACCAGCCTTGCCATACTTGTAGTTAGTAAAAATGTGGACAGTCATTTTTTGCTCGAAATATAATACGAGAGATGGAAGAAATAGTCCAAGAAAAGTGATATTAAAATATATGTAGGTATGTCGAGAGACACGCACCACATAATATATTTAATTTATGGTCACATTATCATTATGAACACTTCTTATGAATAAGTTGATACTTATGTAATAAGAAAGGGTATCTTTAACCACAATAATTAAATAGTTTACTTTCTTGATATTATAATCTTCCTGTATAGTCGGTGTTTTGTCCCTAAAAAATACTATATTCAATGTTAATAGCATAGGACATGGGTAGCCAAAATATTTTAAACAGTTAAAATATTTTCGAATCTAGACACAATTGACAGTTTTAGGTTAATAAATTTTAATGAAAGTAGGTATAATTAGATTAATATGTGAAGGATATATCCTAGGAAGCAACGGAACACAGTTATTGCAGGAACAAGGAGTAAGTTCAAAATTTCAATAAAAATAGTACCATTTTTTAAGAAAAATACAGCATGATATATAGAATCGATTATTTGAAAACACAAAGGCATTTGTTTGTTGAATTTGTTTTCCCAATAACCTAAGGAATATTTGGAATAAGACCAAAATATTTGAGAAAAAAACTGGCAGTGTTAACATTTTTTATTGAAAAGTGAAAAATAAATTCAAGGTGTACAAATTTCTGATCATTATACACAAACTAACCCTTTATAGACTTTAAGTCCTATTCAGTTCAGAGCGTCCCAGCATACATAGGTGAGAATTTAAACTACCAAGTTTAATTTTAACAGATGCAGTGACAGATTTTTGTCAATAGTGGACTGTAAACACTTTTTATTTAATAAAGAACACAAGAATATATTTTACGAAAAAAAGTAAGATCAAAAATGGCATTAGACGAGAGAAATAAAAAAAAATATAAAGTATTATATTGATTATTTTTTCCATACGTCAAAATATGACGTTTTCATCATTTGATTTGATCAATGATAATACGTAATTCTATACAATCACTGATAAAACTATAGTTTGGCAAGTTTATCTGAAGCTACGCGGCATCAGTAAGGGGCGAGGAAACATGGCAGATATCTGTCAAAAACGTACCAATGGCGTTCGGTAAATATTCGTAATCATTAAATAATTTTACGTAAGTTTGATCCAGTACTTTTTCCACTATCCTGTAAAATACTTGGTAGGGGTGAGTAGTAAAACTGACTCAATATAACTGTTACAACTTTTGTTCCGCTTTATGAATTTTAACAGAATGATTAAAAAATATAGCATCGCATTTGCAGATTCCCAAAAAGAGTTGAAAGCAAAACAATTGTTCAATCACCGCCACCTAGCGACCGTTAAAACTATTGGAATGAAATGATGATACAACAGCTGTCTGCATATGAAAATCTAGTAATCGTAGGCGACTTCAATTTTCCTGACATCAAATGGCCGATTATCTCTATACCAGATTCACAAAATTCTTCCAAATTGTTTATGGAATTTATACACAACTCAAATCTCATCCAGCTTGTTACTGAACCCACAAGATACAGAGTGAACCAAGAACCTTCCACACTTGACCTACTACTTACAAATGATGAACAGTTGTTAACTGTACCTAAATACCTTCCTTCCATAGGAAAATCAGATCACGTTGTTATTTCATGCCGATTGCAATTTAACTAATTTTGTTGTAACTCTACAGTTTACAGTACTTTTTCATACACAAATTACAATAGAGTATTTTCTTATTTGAATGACACAAATTGGGAAGATATTTTTTCTTCTGAACCTGATCCAAGCCGACTTTGAAACTTATTTCAAAGTACTGTTACCAATTGCATAAAAATGTACACTAAAGAAAAAATGATTAAAAAGGCGAAACTTAAACCATGGATAAATAATCAACTTTTTTCTATGATAAGACACAAAAAACAATTATGGAGAAAATTTAAGAGAACCGATATTCCAAGTGACTCTTCTACTCATCGTCAGTTTTCCAATCATCTTAGTACCGAAATTAATAATGCAAAACGAAATTATCAAGAAACCTTTTTTTCTAGTGCAGATAGTAAAAAGTTTTATAAGTACATCCGATCAAATTTAACATCAAACATATGTTCCATACCCCTTCTACAAAACGAAACTGGTGATAAATGTGCCAACAATGCAGAATCGGCACTACTACTTTCGAATACTTTCTCTAAAGTATTCAAACAAGAAGATACAACTACACAATTGCCATACATTTCTGTAAACAGAATAAATGCTTCACTTTCCATCATCTCCTTTGATTCTCAGCAGGTGGAAGATAAACTTAAGGCACTAAAATCCAACTCATCACCTGGTCTGGACAATATATCATCTCATATTGTGAAATCATGTGCCGAGGCTCTATGTCATCCTATATCACGTATAATGAATGCTTCTTTCAAGACTCACACACTACCTCCGATATGGAAAACTGCCTCAGCTACTCCCATATTCAAAAAAGGCAATAAACTTGAACCAAAAAATTACAGTCCAATCAGTCTTGTCCCTATTGTTTGCAAGGTTATGGAATCAATTATATGTGACAAAATGTTTTCTTTTCTTGTTCAACAACATATATTTCTCATCTCAGCAGCATGGTTTCATACAAGGACGTTCAATTTTAACAAATCTTTTGTTGTGTGTAAATGATATGACTATAGCCTTTGATAACAGTTTACCCACACACGTTATTTATCTTGATTTTGCCAAGGCTTTTGACCGGACTCCAACGCGTATATTACTACATAAGACTGAACATTATGGTATCAGAGGAAATTTGAAGAGTTGGATAGCTGACTTCCTCACCTCAAGTCAATTTTGTGTGCGAGTCAATACAACATTTTCCCCGCTGAAACCTGTTTTAAGTGGAGTTCCGCAAGGATCTGTTCTGGGACCATTGCTATTTCTGTTATATACAGCTGATCTCCCTGAGCATATAACAAATAACTGCTCTTTTTACGCAGATGATGCTAAAATATATGCAAACCCTACAACAAATCACCTGTCTCTTCAATCAGACTTAAGTGCAGTGTATAAATGGTGTTCCGATTGGTTATTACCGCTAAATTTAGATAAGTGTGTCGTCCTACATATAGGTAAAAACAATCCGAATCTGTCGTACCACATGAACAATTATCTGTTAAAGACCGTATCATCGCAATGTGACCTCGGTGTTATTATAAACAAAGACTTGTCCTGGTCTGAGCATATTCTGTGTGCAAGAAGAGTAACTGTCAAATATTTTTGATATATAGATTTTTTGTTTGTAAAGTGTCACCGTCAACATTTATCAAGGTTTACACGACCTACGTTCGTCCTTTTATGGAATACTGCGGACCTGTATGGTGTCCTGTTTTAACATCTGATCATAATAGACTTGAAAATGTGCAAAGATTAGCCACAATACTTCTTTACGGCCGAATACGACCTAGTTATGAGCAGCGTCTTGATTCAGCCGAACTAACGTATTTTAGTGAACGCAGACAACGTGGCGACTTGATAGTTTTATTTAGAGCCATATTTAACATGTTTGGTGCTAATATGTCACCCATTTTTACTTTAAATCCTGATATTCGATTAAGGGGATCCATATAAGTTGAAGAAAGAAATGTTTAAAACTAGAAATAGACAGAATCTTCTCTCCAACAGAATATTTCCATACTGGAATAATTCACCTAGCAGTGTGGTCTGTGCACCGTCTGTTAATGCTTTTAAAAACCAGTTAGATCAATAATTTGTTCAGCATTCTTAATTTTCTACTTGTACCTTTATTTTTTTTATTTATTTTCGTTTTCTTTCCATTTTTCAATTTATAATGAGCTATCGCCTATTTATAGCATGTGCTACCGATAGCGATAATTTTTACTTTTATGTTTTATGTTTTTCATCTCTTTTTGTTATATGAGCTTTATAGAACTTCGATTCTCAGCTAATAATTTATTATAATAATGCTTTTATTAAGCATTGAATTCCCTTCCAAATTATACTAAGTTTGTAAAAATCCATAAAGCGGAACGAACGACGTAACAGTTTAATGATTCAACTTTCCCACTCACCCCTACCAGTTATTTTTCAACATAGAGGAAAAAGTACTGGTTCAAACCTATGTAAAATGATCTAATAATTACGTATATTTAAATTTTGTGGTACTATAACTGTACATTTATCATAGAAAAATAATATATGTTGGTGTTATTATTGTGAACAACGCCCTCTAGCAGTGAAATAGAAAACTTGAAAATAATTTCCGGCAGTTTTTCGCAGCGAGTTTGTCACACAGGTGTCTTTCTCTAAGCTGTACGATAAATTGTTTCTGAGATACAGTAGGTTACCTCTCTTAATCAGATACCCGGTACATCTTTACTCCTTTACAAGAGAAAATACGGCAAATCATCACAAAATCAGCTCTATACACATTAATTTGCTCACAGTATAAATTAATTATAAATATACAGGGTGTACTAGATAGGTGTACAGTAAATTTAATAGTTCTAGGGGTGCAAGTTTATATAAGCTAACTTGCTTATATAAAAATTTGCCAATTACATCTACTTGAAATGTTGAATTTCTATGCATAAATTTGATTTATTCTTTTGAGCAGGTTTTTCGAACAGATTTGAAATTATTGTTGAAAGACAAATTGTCCCTTTTTATTCTTAGTAGTGCGTTAATAGGGTAAGTACTACAACTTCTTGGGTAGGCTATTTGGAATTACCCGTGGCAGAATCAAGACTATTGTTATCGGATTAACGACTACCTGCTGTGGGTTTTGGTCTTAAATCAATCATGTTGGCATTAGTCAAAACGAAATATTTTGGAACAAAGTATAACTTTATGTTTGGTTGAGTTTTCCTTGACGAATCTTCATTTTTTAAGTTCTATAAAGTGCGGTGTAAATAAATTCTATTTAATAAAGTCCAGTAAGAGTATTTTAATTATACCTCGTTAGATATATTGAGAGTAAGTGAAGCAATCTGTTTGAGAAGAAAACAAAAAACAGCAGAGAATGCACTACTTCGAGAATACCCTTCTACGTTGGAATGCTGCGAGATGAATACGACTAAAAGTCAATGAAGGGTTAGTTTCTGTAAATGGTTACATAATGCTCAGAAATTCGTTTATCTCAAATTTCCAGCTTGCATTGAATATTGAGCTTCCTGAAAAATTTCTAAAAAGATGTCTAACGTCACATTGAATTTGTATGGGAAATATTTTAACAGATATATAAAAAAACTTTACACTTTTCTTGAATAAGCTTATGTTATACGTTGAAATACTCTAAAACTGCATTTTTAGGATGTATCTATATTTTATAAAATAAAAAAACATATCATACCTAAGGATAATTATATTAAAATTGATGTGTTGTTGAACAATTAGTTAGTGGTTTTATAATTGAGTATCAATATTTCGCTTCATTCATATATTTATTTTAAACCCGACGGCGTTTACAAAATTGTTAGCTACGGTAATAAAATATCCCCATTTGAATAGGGCATTTTTTAATCTCAAAAATCACCTGTTAGTACTGATAAAACACACTTTTCAAATTTAAATGTACAGTGATTCACAACAATAACTAGCAATACAGAAATGGCACTCTGTAAGTTTTTTAACGACAAAGAACCGCGTCTTTTCGCTATATGTGCTCTATTATCACATTCATCTGTTTTCGCAACTAAACAATAGCAGATAAAGTAAAGAAGAAAAGGGAGACCGGAAAAGGTATCTCTATCGTAGAGATTTATTTTTTTATTTCACTTTCTTTTTTAAATGTACATGTTATTTATTTCTATTGTGGGATTTGAGATAATTGTGGCAGTTATACTTCGTACAGACCTTAACATTACGAAGAACAACAAACAGAACAGCGAACTGAACGGAAAACAGAACTGCGAACGGCCTCTTTGATTTCGACGAGCCGAACAGCAAACGGAGCGTTTGTGCTGTTTCCATAATTGTTTTTAGTAGTTAAAGATGGAAAAAAGTGTAACAGCAGCATGCATATACATCCATTATTCGTTAAACGCGATAAAAACAAGAAAATGATGGCAAGCACATTTTTTGCAGAAAATTTCAATTTAGTAAGTTTCAAGCTGTGCGTGGACATTACAAAAGTTTTGCGACTATAACACCTTCCGACTTTGTGTATTTATTGAAGAAAATAGGTCCGAAAAAAAAACTAGTACACTTTCCTAGCAATAGTAGATTCCTACAGCTGCCTTCAATATTTATTCAAAATTTAGAAAATTTCTACCCAGGCGTCTTGCTTTTTATATTATTATAATGATGCGGATGTTTGGCTTTCTACAATAGCAAATTTTTTTGTTGATAAACTTTAATAAGTTCCATGCATTTTTCTTCTGTCCACTCCTTTGTAAAAATAACATAAAACACTCAAATTGGAGAAAAAAACTTAAAAGTTCACTTTACTGAGGCTCACTAAGAAACGGATCACAAATTTTGTTCAGATGAAATTTACGAAGTTCAAGCTTAACTAAATGAAGTGTGTACTTCGAAGAAAAGTATTTCTCCAAAACAAACACAATATATACAACACATTAATATTTACCCTACCTACAAATTTTGCAGAGGCCGTTTGGGTTAGTTGTTAATTGACTAAATGATGAGTCAAAACTGATTTCAATGGTGTTAATAGTGAAAAAATCAATACTTTACTATATTTGTGCAAAATGTGATAAAGTCGTTTACGCTTGAATTCTTTTAAATGTAAAAGGATTTTTTAGAAAATCATGTATTCATTCTAGTCATTCCAGTTAGATGAATACTGGTTGCCTGCTTATCATAAGCTAAGTGTAATTAATAAAAAACTCATGTATACATGTGAATCTCGTTAGTACCTGTAGAAACATCCGTTCTTAAATATTAATCTAATATTAATAATGCAAACTGATTTGTTCTATGGATATACTATAACAGTAAAATGTTAAGCTGGTTAAGATGCTATTAACTATGGATACAAAGATCTTTTTATCAAAGTAATTGACAGAGAGGGCGGGGGAGACAGAAATAGAGAGAGAGACAGTCATGAGTAGTCACTAGTGTGAAAAGGATATAAATGAACAAAGATATTATGCTATTTGTTGGTTAAATATTCATTCATTTATTTCATATATGTAACAATATTTAACTCCATTTAATCACAGTTAACTATACAACGACCACGCGTGATCTATTCTAGGCTTGCTGCGTAATGGACGACTCTGAGGTGTTATTTGTTATTTCTGTGTTTTTTGCTCTGATAAAATTTATTGTGCTCTTGTTTGTAACGCTTAGGTGAAGAGATCAATAGCCCTTATCAGGCTCAACAGTCTATTAACTCTCCTTGGAGAAATTCTTCCTTGTGTACTCGAGTCCTTCACAGTCGAAGATAATGTGTGAGGCTGTTTCCTCCTCTTCCACGCAAAACCAACGGATAGGTTCCTCTCTATATATGCCTATTGTATGCACGTGCTTCCTGAGGGTACAGTGAATTTGTAGGCAGTCCCAGACCGGTCTAGATCTGATCTGGGGACCTGCTAAAGATGTCAATGCTGCCTGACTATCTGAGAGTGTAAGGATATTGTGGCCTCTATACCACCATTCGATGTTCATTTATAAATATGTCTCGATAGCGTAGATTTCACCCTGGAATACGGATGCAAGCTCCCCAGCTGGACTGCATTTTTCCAACCCATCCCAGTTTAGCTGTATATGGTATGGTTGGTTGTCGTTGATTGTGGCCAACATGTTACTTCTCATTTCAAGAAGCTAGTTTGCGATAACATCTGTGATTCTGGAATGACTATGGGTGTTGGTTCCTGCATTCCAGCCTGTATGCAACCATTGTTATTTCCGCCTTAATATGCAGAGCAAGAGACGAAAGATTGAGAATAGCTCAGTTCATTTTTCACTGGGTTATTAATTTATCAGCAGCACCCCAAATCCTCTTTCGTCGCACGAGCTAGGGTAGTTGGAGGTTTGACGGATAGCTCCGTTCCTGTCTCTAAGGAATCTGGTAGATGGGCTTACAGTAGAATCCTCAGAGTCTCGCTACCAGTTTCCGTGTATGGGTTTTAAAATATTGTCTATGGGTTGATAGGATAGGAATATTTTCTGGAGTCGATCCGTTTCTAAGGTTGTTTCTTCCTCACCACAGAATTTCCACCTGGACTCCTTTTTCGCCTTCCTAATCTGTTTGTTGTGAGCAGTCAGAGTGGAGTAATACTCTAACCACTATCCAGTCCTTTTCTTACTGTTAAACAGTTTGCGAGTTCTTGATTTAATTTTGGTAAGCTCTTTCTTTTATCAGGTTAATTTATTCCTAGAGGAACGGGTTACCTCAGAGCAGTTGTTGTAATAAGAGAGTTCGATGGCCTCGCGAAGCTGTTCGGAGGCCACTATATCACTGTGTTCTCTTTTCTTTTTGATATGCCCTGTGTGTTCAAGGTCATTATATATTATATAAAAATCATCAAATATTTGTTTGTTTGTCATTATTAATGATTGCGTTTATACTATATACATCACATCGTTCTTAACCCAACCTGTTCAACCTTATCCACTTGCCTAGATCATTAAATATGCTCATGATTTTATTTAAGTGCGGTTTTTCTTGGGAGCGAACCGACTTTAAGAATAAATGTTTTCCACAATAGTTCAATACTTATTTGTTGTTCCGATTAATGTAATTATATTAGATTAGATGAGGTGACTATGTCATTATCTCTATCTATATTTCATTCTCCAGTCCATTTTTTTTGTCCATCCAATCAGCCTCTAGTTTCTTGACGGTGTCTTCTCATCGCCGAGTGCAAGAAACCGCAACTCCTGACCTGGAGGCAGTCTCGACTAAACTACACAAATTTTCCTAATCAAACGAACAATTACTCCAAAATCTAGTCAAAATAAATATATGGCCCTCATTCAACACATGTATAGGTAAGCTTTATAGCGAGGTGAAATGTAAGGTTTGCAGAGTTTCGGCACATACCACAGCAATACCCATCATTTCGAGACTTAGTTTCATTTGTTTTCCATTTAATGTCTTGATTGGTCGCTTGACAAGAAAAGAGTGATCAAAGCTAGATACTTAACTTGTTTTGGAATTTCCATAATCCTAACAATACCTCAATCAATATACATTTTCTATTTTCTTGGCGTATCTTTGAAATCTTGGATCCAATACCAAAGAAATTAGACTATACTGAACCCAACGCCAAATAATCATTGAAATTGGTTTAGAAAAAAAAGTTATGCCCCGATAATAAGTATAGGTATTCAGACCAATAGAGAAAATCATCCTTTTTTAGAAGTCGGTTGAAAATTTGTAGATGGATATTCTACTGTTATAATAATAATAATTAAATATATTAGAACATATCGGAATAAATTGTCTGGTATTGTAGGAAATTGTACAAATATATGATTTCAAAATATGTAATAATTAGAACCATTTGAATTTTCATTTATCCTTGTTATGAAAAAATGGACTTTTAGTGTGTAATATAATATATGTACCTATGCGTTTATTTATTACAATAAAGTTAATTTCGCTAAAAACTAATTTTGTTTAAATACATTCCAGTTGTTTAGTAAATGTTTAACGATATTGGTAGACGGCTCTTGAAAGCAGAAGCAATTATACTTGTATTTTGTTCAAAATATATGTATCGTTTATAGTTATAACCATTTGTTTAATTACTTCCTTTTCCCACCCATCCATTAGACACAAACCGAGTTTATCTAAAACATCTACTTGTTCAATTATTGTAAAAAAATGTTCTAGTTTGATCTTAACTTCAGGTGAAAAAACCTGCTCCTACTAACCAAGTGGTAGCGTCTGAGAGGAGAAATTATCATCTTTTATATAATTTTTCTGTGCGTGTGAATGACTCCTAAACGGCTCCATCGATATTGATGAAATTTTGTGTGAGTTACTTTCTGGATGGTCTGGATTCAATATTGGTCCCGATGGGATTCGCTGCGATCGGGTTATGATCTTTTCAGACTCTCTTATTCCATTTAGACGACTGCAGTTTCCAATTCGCTTGGCATTCGAAATGACTATTAGTCACAAGGGCAAACTATTTTCATAAGAGGGTGTTGAATCTTAAAAAAAACAGTGATTCTTACATGGTCAATTATATATCCGTCAAGTTTGTTCAATCATTCACATCAGAGATTGACAAAAGCATTGTTTATTCACTTGCTTTGAAATAAAAACAAACCACACTTTATTCCTTTCAATACTAACATTTACAATTCACATTTTTGAAAATATAATAGATATTGAAGGTTTAGTATCTGATCTGATAAGCTGGGAGGGTAGGGGAACCTCACAGCACCTATGCCTCTTTAGGAGCGTTGTACATCCTCCTGGAAGTCCCTCTCAGTATGTCAACTAGCCTATGGTTTTAACATAGTTGATACCGTTCCCAAGAGGAACTTCTGCCAGCATTGCCAAAACTCGCCGAACAAGGATTTAAGGAAGGGATGATAGAACCAACCAATAAAAAAGGATATGTTCTACCGTCTCATATTCCTGCACATAGCGTCGACATAAGGATCGGCCTGATAGCCTCATTCTATGATGTAGGTTCCGCCGGGACATCGTCACGAATATTTTTGCTACTACACTGTCAGGAAATTCCTTGGATAATTTGCAGTATTTTGTTTCATCCCACTATGTTTGCGCACTAGACTTGCTACTGCTCAAACTGTTACATTTATGGAGCCAGTTTTTGAGCTGCTACCTACTTTCCTAGCCACCGCATCAGCCACGCGGGTACCTTTAGATTTACCATGGCCTTTGATCCACGACAGTGTGATAGCATTGTTCTTTGTCGCCTCAACCGAGACATGGTGATATTCTAGTCCTGGCCCTGATATGATACATGGTCTCTTCAGGTCTAGTAGTGCATACATTTTTTACCGAGATGCTTCTACCGGAAATCTCTTTTGCAGCTATTTGCACTCCAAGAAAACATTCGAACAGACTAAATTTGCTTGCGTATTTATATATAACAGATTTATAACTCTTGATCAATAAATAAATTATTATCATGTTAATGAACTTTTATTTTTTCCCCATCTGGAGTCAAGCTATACCTTGTTTTTAAACTGAGAGGAGTAATTTGAATTTAGGTTGGCATTTGTTCTGCCTAGTGATTGATTAGATTGCCGCCCGTTTCACACAGCTCTTTTGATACAACTGACAATGACATTTGTCAGTTTTGTGTTTACATGGAAATATTCATTAACTACTTCAATCTTTACACTTTTTTACATTGTTTCATTTTTAACATATTCCAACCACGTTAATTGCTATTTTGAGTTTTCATTCAGTTTGATAAACAAAATTCAATCTTGTTTTTTTTTGTTAATAACATAAGTTTCTAAGTAAAATCTTATTTTTGTAAAGATTTTTACGTAGTCTTACATACATAGCAGTACAATATTATGTATATTTTTCGATTTCAAAACTTCTGTTTACTTCCAGTTTCTGCTATACCTGAGCCTCAAGTGTAAATAAAGATCAATTTAAACATATTATTGCATTTTCTTCATACTTATTTATCCCCAAATTATTCACAAATTTGACATAAATTACTTATTATAACCATACACAATAATGTGATATTTGGTTAATACTTTCGCCATGGTATGTGGCCAATGATTCGATCTTCATACATATCTTGATCCTTCATTTTGTGAATAAAATTTATGTTATATTTCTGTTATCGAGTTTGATGTTTATTGATTTAATTCAACGTAATAAGGGATGAAACAATTAATTTGCTGGAAAAAGAAATTTGATGAGAGGCAAAACAGAAATATGTGTGGAAAAGTGGGATGAAAGTAGATTTAGGGTGCAAGAACAGAGATGAGAAAAACCTAAGTAATAAAGGAAATTATTGGCAGATACTATAATAAGTTGAAGTTGAAGCTTTCGTTACTGTTTTATGTGTAGCCTCCGATGCATCGAGTTAAAATATTTTCACTGGTCAGTTCTTCATAGACTGGTTTCATAGCTTCATAGACTTCATTTGGAAGAGCTGGTTTATGTTGTAATCAGCTACAGAATTTGTAGCTTCAGCCCGTTGCCATGAGCACCGTCAATCATCTCCAATAGGATATTTATTGTGCTGAGGTTTGGCATCAGTGCATAATTTATGATCCATGACCTGGTGCAAAGTTTCAGAACACCGAAACATCTCAACAACTGCATCGACTTCCATTTTTCCTACCGATTCATAGTGATTCACAGCAAATTCTTCGGCATGATTTTCTGCACTGATCATGGTCTTTGGTATCTCTTCGGTCACCAGCACATACAAAGATGTAATTCCAAATTTTCCCCACAACCATCACCTGATACTACAATTCCATTTTCAGCTCTCACGTACTATTCTTGGAAACTAAATTGGTTGGACATTCCTTTGACAACCTCACAGTAAAACGAGTGGAAGGTAGACCGAGGTAATTCCATGAATATACAGAATTTTTGTAATCCATTCCAATCAACTCCAAGCAATCGCATGGCAAGTATGATTCTACGGTTTATTTCATAGTGTTTGTCAACTAATGGATAACTCGGTATCTTAGTCTTCCCACAATTATAACAGGGCACTACTAGTTTGAAGCTCAAAACTATATTTGCCGTTTTCAGTAAATGTTACTTCCGATTGGCATACCTTATAAACGACAACGTTGGCATATACTGCAATAAAGTTTATAATAGCCAAATGCTTGATTCACTTCGATATCATACAGATCTTCAGACTGCTTCATTTTTTGCCAGTGTACTTGCATTGAAGTTAGCTGGTGCTTCTAGCTCATGGCGATTGAAAGGTCTTCTTCGAGAAGTTCACTGCTGACCAGGCAGCCTTGTACTTAAATTCGAAAACCGAGTACATTTTTGAGGTCCTTGGGGACCTGAAAAACATTGAATGGCCTAGCCCCTTAAAGGAGTTCGAATCGTGTTCAATATTCCATTCGTACTAATTAAACAAACAAAATCAGATACTTATGAGAATGAATCAATATGAGAAACAAGCTGTCAATAAACATTTATTTCTGCTAAACAAAATGAAACTGAAATATTATAGTTAGAAGCAAAAATACTAATAAGCAGTTGTTTTTATTCGCTCCTTTTTGTATGAATTTGTCGTTAGGTTAACAAAACGTTGTATTCGGGTAAAAAGTTTTAAAATGGAAATGATGCGGAATTTAAAAAATAATTTTTTTTAATCACTCGTTTTTGTGATTTTCCGAAATGTAGCACTAATTGTGTAAAAAATCTGCTTCATTTGAAGAAACCCTAAAAATCTTTTCCGGTACAATGAAATCGTTTGTAGCTTTTTACGAGTTTCATTATGCTCAAATTTAATGACCTGCGTTATTTTGTACAAGCTATACGCTATTATCAAGAACACCCAATAATATTTTTTATTTTTATAACGTAAACACAGCCAACAGTAGATACGTTTGAATGTTAAGTAAACGTTATTCGTCATTTAAATATCAAAACAATTACTGAGTAAATTGGGTGATTGAAAAACAATCCACTAGTTATGTGTAGTGAGAATAATAAATTCTATTATTTTAAGGAACACCTGCAAACCTGCTGAATAGACAATTATTTAGATATACGTATAACTTCAATTTGTTTATAATTAGGAGAGTTACAGTAGTTACCATTACACTTATACATACATTGTAATCGGCGTTCATTAGTTTTTGTACACTTTGGCTCTTGATAGTAATTGTAATTGTTAATTAATAAATTATATGTTCTTTTTGAAAAGTTATTTTTGCTTAGAGAATATATAATTCACTTTATCCGGATTTCTACATCTGGGTGACAATTCTTGAAAATGGGTGAACTAATTCGTTAGTGAAATCATTCACCTTATAAAATTCACTGGTGAACCAAATTTGCTATTCTTGAGGTTGGGAAGTTTCGGTGAACCGATTTCACATGTGAACAAAATAAAGACGTATGTCGGCAATAAATATAATTCCAGCTTATCAAAAGAGAGCGATTTATGTTGGTACTGCGCAGCTGTCTTTATTTCTTGACAGATTTCCTTCAAAAATGTAAACAATGAAATAATAAGTGTCAGTTAATTGATGCTTTTGCTAACACAGGCCTGGCTGATTCCCCCATATTGAATACTGCCAACAATACTAGTTTGGTAACTTCCAGTGGTAAAGAAGTTTAGAGAAATTAATACCTAATGATATTATCGATTATATTCGGTCTCGTCTCGTAAATAAGTCTATTGTAGTATCCTTATCTGCGTGCTTACGGTCACACATTTTTAAAGTCCAGAGTTCAACATCATTACCTCGCTCTTCTGCCACTACCTGGTCACCGCGCCCTCCTGATTTCAGTCTTTATTTCTGTGCGGTACGATCCACATCAATCGTGTCGTAAATAGTGCGTAAGATTAGAATGCCATACAAATCACGGAAAAGACGTCGTTCCAGTTCGGAAGACCCAATGTTTAGCTTACTTCGACGGATGGATAAGCGTCTAAAAGCTCTGGAATGCAAGGACCGACGAAGCCAGGTGACAAGTTCGGACGAGGATTATACTATTTCCGACTATGAGAAAGACGAAGAGGGACATAACTATTCTTCCCATAGTTCCGAGGTCGAATTTAATGCGAACATTGCAGGTAATTAAGAAATTATAATAGATAGCAAAAACAAATATTTCGCTTTTTACAATGTTTTTAAAATTTAAATGTTATTAAAATGTAACATGACTGAGTACATTGGTGGCTACTCTGTCTTGGTGTGAAAGTATTTTTCTTTATTTTCATAAATTTACATTTTTATATAAATGTAATATGACTGAGTACGTTGGTGGTTACTCTGTCTTGATGTGAAAAGTTTAATTTTATTTCAGTTTTATAAATTTACATTTTTATTTAAATGAAATATGACTGAGTACGTTGGTGGTTACTCTGTCCTGGTGTGGAAAGTATTATTGGTGAATACTTATATGTACCGACCTTCTTCGGGGTACACTGGCAATCAATCGGCTTTATAAGGGTACGTTGGTGGTTACCCTTGGGAATTGGTGTTTATAACGGTTAATTGCCTACTTCTTGGACAAGCTTATCCCCAATAGGTGATTAAAAGGGCAAAATTTTGATTTCCAGGAGCGGTTCAAAATGGTGGCGCCGAGGCTCCAAGCACATCACTTGATAAAAATGAGAGCCATAAGGAACCACATCCTTTAGACAAAGGTTTACTGGCAGTTTTGGGTAATGAAATTAGTAATAAAACTGTCGTGGGTCAACCTCTTCAACCAGAAATCGCAGAAAGATGGCTGCATATTGCAAAAAACGGGCTGGAAGAACCTGTCCTAAGCCAGATAATGGAAAAATACCCCCTTCCAGAGAATGGCACCTCATTAGGACCGCCAAAATTAAATCTTATAGTTAAACAAGCCATCCATGAATCGGTAGAACGCAGAGATGATAAACTAGCAAGCATACAATCAAGGCTAGCAGCCAGTTTATCTGCCATGGGTCAGGTAATGACGAAGGTATTAGAAAATAAAGGTGGGGGGGAAGAAGAAAAGGAAGTAAAGTACTATATAGAGACCTTGAATGATGCAGGACGTCTGTTAATTGATGTTATACATTCTGAATCTGTATCGAGGAGGGAACTCGTAACATATGACCTAAATAAATATTGGAAAGGTACTTTGTCTGAATCCCCCTTGGATAACTGGCTATTTGGTGACGATTTGGAAGGAAGGTTGAAGGCAGCTAAAGATCTGAAGGTTTCGTCCAGTCAGTTAAAGAATGTCAGGTCCATTCCAGGGAAAAATACAGGGGATCCATCAAAGTTCAAATCTGGACCGCGTTTAAACTTCAGGAGCCTGCCCCAACGTCAACAGGGAGCGAAACAGGGCAGGCGCAAACTCCAAGAAGCTCCTCACAACCGTCAACGTCAAGGGAAGATCTGGGATCAAAATCACTACCTAGCCAAGAAATCGCAGCCACAGGACAGGGAGAGGGTCTACAAGAGATATCAGCGACATTAAGGGTGAGTCAGTACGCAGGCCGTTTAAAATTTTTTGTTGATCGCTGGAGATCATTTACTAGTGATAAACGTATTTTATCCTGGTTGCAAGGTTTTAAAATTCCTTTGGTATCCCAACCCTTACAAACCAAACTCCCAGGAAGACACATATGGTCGGTGCAAGAGCAGAAAGTAATTCAGGATAATATTAAGATGTTGCTCAATATACGAGCTATTTCGGAGTCATTGCCATGTAAATACCAGTTTGTTTCCGACATATTTGTTCTTCCTAAGAGAGATGGCAGTAGTAGGTTAATCTTGAACTTGAAAAAATTTAACAAATATGTTAACACAAATCATTTTAAATTGGAGGGCTATAAAGTAGCCTCCGCTTTAATAAAACCTCACTCTTTTATGTGTAAATTGGACCTAGAGGATGCGTATTTTATGGTTCCAGTCCACAGGCACCATCGGAAATACCTGAGATTCTCCTTTAGAGACAAACTATACGAGTATAATTGCCTCTGTTTTGGCTTAAATTGTGCACCCATGGTCTTCACAAAATTAATAAAACCACTCCTCTCCTTTTTGAGAGGGAAAGGCAATGTCTCAGTTGTCTATTTGGATGATTTTTTATTGCTAGGTGACTCTTATGATGAATGTCTAGCTAATGTTTCTGAAACAGTTAGGTTACTGGAATATCTGGGTTTTATAATAAACTTTAAGAAAAGTGTTTTAATTCCTCAACAAATTTGTACGTTTTTGGGTTTTCAGTTCAACTCTATAAACATGACTATTTCCCTTCAGGAAGAAAAAATTCATAAATTATTATTACAATTTAAATTATTTTTAAAACGTAAGAGATGTACCATTAGAGAGTTAGCGAAATTAACAGGAAGGTTGGTATCGATCTGTCCAGCCATTAAGTATGGATATTTATATACAAAATTGTTTGAGAGAGAAAAATTCCTAGCACTGAAAAATAGGAGAGGAAATTATAACCGGTCTATGAATATTTCCAAGAACCTACATAGTGAAATTAATTGGTGGATTCGGAATGTACCTGTCAGTAACAACTTGTTGTCATATAATAGGTATTTTTTGGAAATATTCTCGGACGCGTCGGACATCGGTTGGGGTGCTGTTTGTCATGGAATGAGTTCACAGGGTTTTTGGTCCGATCAGGAAAAAGAAGAACATATAAATTTTCGTGAGTTACTAGCTGTTTATTTCGGCCTTAAGTGTTTCGCTAAGAGATTATCTAACGTCTCGATATTATGCAGGGTGGATAACACCACTGCATTGGCATATATAAATCGCATGGGAAGTGTCCAATTTCCCAGGCTAAATAACCTTGCCCGAACAATTTGGCAATGGTGCGAGAAGCGAAATTTATATATTGTAGCTTCGTTTATAAAATCTGTCGACAATTTGGAGGCTGACACAGCTTCACGTAAATTTAAGGTGGAAACGGAATGGAGTTTAGCAAGTTGGGCATTTTCGAATTTAGTTACAAGATGGGGTTCACCGGAAATTGACTTGTTTGCTTCTAGAGTGAACACCAAATGCAAAAAATACATTTCTTGGCAAAGAGACCCGGATGCATATGCCATTGACGCTTTTACGGTAGATTGGAAGACCTTTCATTTTTATGCCTTTCCTCCGTTTTCAATAATTCCGAAAACACTTCAGAAAATCATATCCGATCAAGCGGAAGGTATTATGGTTGTACCAAACTGGGTATCTCAACCCTGGTACCCAGTTTTTAAATCACTCCTAACAGATGAACCTATTATTTTCTCTCCTGACCAATATTTACTCTCTTTTAGCAAGACTCCTCACCCCCTAGCCAACAAGCTTTCTCTAATGGGAGGTCGATTATCAGGCAAGCTTTGCTCATAGGTGATGTTCCCGAAGAAGCGCTGGAGATTTGTATGTCCTCCATAACAGGGAATACCTTAAAACAATATAGCTCTGGGCTTAGGTTATGGTGGGATTTTTGTAGCAGTAAGAAGTTAGATCCATTCTCAATTTCAGTTTCAAATGTCTTAATTTTTTTAACTCAGCTTTTCAATAAAGGTTCATCTTATAGCTCATTAAATTCATACAGAGCAGCTATAGCGCAAATAGCGGGACCTGATTTGGCACAGGACTTTAGGATGCAAAGGTTTTTTAAGGGCGTATATCAGTTGAGACCTAGTAAGCCTAAATATGAGAATACATGGGACCCTGCGGTAGTCCTAAATTACTTGAAACTTAAAAGTAATGCTGACATAAATTTGGAAGTGCTTACACATAAATTAGTAACATTACTGGCCTTAGCTTCGGGACAACGTTTACAAACACTGGCTCTTATTGACATACAAGGCATATATCGTCAATCTGATGAAATAGACATAAAAATTGGGTCAAGAATAAAAACATCGGGTAGAAATAAGTCCCAACCATTTATACGCTTGCCTTATTTCAAAGATGAGACTAATTTATGTGTAGCCAATACATTATTAGAGTATCTAAAACGTACAGAATCTATCAGAGGAAACATAACTTCTCTTTTCATAACAATCAAAAAACCATATAAAAAAGCGTCTCCTCAAACGCTAGGGCGTTGGATTAAAAATATACTTATAAACAGCGGGATTGATACGAGTATTTTCACGCCCTACAGTATAAGGCATGCCTCCACCTCGGCGGCCGCCAGAAGAGGATTAAATTTTGATACTATAAGGTTTGCGGCAGGGTGGTCTCAAAATTCAAAAATGTTTGCCAACGTTTACAATAGACCATTAATAAATAATGAAAAAACCTTTGCTGAAACTATACTTAGTTTATAAGACATAAATATACAAGCCGCATTTATATTTATATTTATTAAAAGTTTATATATTATGTATTATACCTATTGGTACTTTTGTTAGATTTGTGTTATTATAACGTTTTCTATGGTAATATTATTACATTATATATGTATAAGAATTACTATGTTGTTGTTATTACTTTAAATATCTACAATAGACTTATTTACGAGACGAGACCGAATATAATTACAAGATTAAACGAACTTACCTAAGTGAAGTTCAATCTTGATTATATGAAGGTCTCGTCGAAGTAAATAAGTCCCCTCCCAACCCAAAACCCAATTTACAACAACATAGGGGACACTTTAAATAGACTGAAATCAGGAGGGCGCGGTGACCAGGTAGTGGCAGAAGAGCGAGGTAATGATGTTGAACTCTGGACTTTAAAAATGTGTGACCGTAAGCACGCAGATAAGGATACTACAATAGACTTATTTACTTCGACGAGACCTTCATATAATCAAGATTGAACTTCACTTAGGTAAGTTCGTTTAATCTTGTAATTATAATGGTATACAAAAAGGTATGCTAATTTGGATTTACTTTTGTTTCTTTAGGTAGCGCTGAAGTTCTTGACGGGGCAACTAAAAAATTATCCGACATTTGAATTAACTGTCTAGCTAGTTGTTTGGTTAATCTAAGGTTTTTATAAACAAAGCTTCACTTGCAGTATTAAATGGACTTCTTTCTATCTCTCAGAAAATGTCTCTGTTGAACGGCTTCTTCTGCGTCTTCTAAATTTTCACTTGATGTTGCAGTATTCTATACCAACGTTCTACCAAATTATTAGGTACTCATATTTTCTTAATTGTTTGTGGTTGTACTTTTCAATATTTACTTATACTAATAAAAAAATCTCATATAAGAGGTTCATAAACGATAGGTATACATAACCTAGAATAAAAGAAAATATTCACATGTGAAAGGACAATTCACGCGATATATACCTACCACGTGGATTAATTCGTCTCCAAAACATGTGAAACATTTCGTGAGGGACAGTTCAAAAATACAAAATCGGTTAAACACACGAAAATCCTCTTTTTTTACAAGTGAATAAATTCATACAAATTCAGGAATTGGCTCCCTGACCCGAGAGCTTTTTAACTTTATATGTTTTGTTGGTTGAATATTGGTAAATAACTGAAAGCTTTATACAGGGTGTCATAGAATAACTATTCCTAATTTACAGAGGGCACTTGAATAAACATTTTTTATTAATAAACTAGTGACCGGAAATTTCTCGTTGTCAAGATAAATTAGAAATTTTTAATAACAATTATATCAGGAGACAGTAGTTACTTACGAAACTGGAGCAATTAAGTTCAGAAACATTATGTTGGAAATAATACTGCATCAAACTTTATAAAAATGGTTCGTAGTTACGACCACCATTTTCAATACACAAGTTATAACGATGTATAATCGACTATCGAATTCTTCGAATTAACTGTGGACGTTCACGAATATCATCAAACGCCCGAATAACTCGAGCCACTAACTCTTCTTCTGTATTAACAGGTGTCGCATAAACCAGTGATTTAATGAGACCCCAAATAAAAAAATCAACTGGAGTCATATCTGGTGAACGTGCAGGCCAAGAAATCGACCCTCCTCTTCCGATCCATCCATTTGGAAATTGTGCATTTAGATAATTTCGGCAATTTAATCCAAAGTGTGCTGGTGCACCATCATGCTGGAAAACAATATATCTTCGAATATTAAGTGGGACATCTTTAAACAATTCTGGTAGAGTATGTTCCAGAAAAATACTATACACATGACCATCTGACCGTGCAGGCAGTAAATATGTTCCCACTACAAAATTGTCAACAATCCCAGCCCAAATATTAACAAAAAACTTCTACAGGATTTTATTCATTCCAAATGTGACTATTATGTGTATGAAAATTCCTTTAACACCTTCCATACAGATGTGTGGCTTGTATGCATTGCATGGGTGATGGCACGAGTTCTTGTTTTCGGGTTATTTTGAAATTGTTGCAAAACTTGGTCCTCAAAGTCAACATTTTGTACAGTAAGATTGGCCCCCGAATCTATTTTCTTTACTTTGAATTCACTAGTCTTGAATAATTCAATCTTAAAAAGAATGTATGACATGTGTCGCTGACGATGCTGCACCGAATAAATTCGCCTTGCTTCGTTAGCATTACCGTAAGCTGCTCAGTAGGCCATATGCACGTATGCTAATCCAATATTTGTAAAATGATACATTTTAAATCAAACACTAATTTATCTAATAAAGACTAATTTGTGTTACGTAAAATGATAATTAAACACACTTATCTACTAAGAAATAATTTGTGAAACACGTGAAATGATAAGTACGAAAATAGTCTTCAAGGGTTGCTATAATTCAATTTTATTTCATTTCATCTCGATATTGAAGAATTTCCGGCAGTTTATTAATAAAAAATGTTTATTTAAGTGCCCTCTGTCATTTCTGAAAATTAGGAATAGCTATTCTGTGACACCCTGTATAGTTGATGGAGGAATTGCAGAGGTTTAAGAATCAATATCAAATTGTAAACAGTGCTATTCAAAAGTCCCCTACCCCCCTCGTATCTTTTGAACGGCTACACTTACATTAATAAAATTTGGAGGGTGAAAATAAAGTGTTGTAAACTTCTCTACGAATGGTAACAGGTGACGTAATAGTAATAGATGACGTCACAGTGCCACTCTGGCCAATAATTTTAAATAGGACCTTATGGAAAGTGATATCTCCTTTGAGAGGCATTGACATTGGCTACATAGCCATATTAATTTTGTTTGGGTTTAAACTAATTTTGACGGATAAATTAAATAAATATCAAAATTATTATTTCACATTTAAATATTGAAGATTTTTCAGTCCGCCTCTGGTTAGTTGTCAAAGAAATTGACGTTTTTAATTTAACAGTTTTTCTAAACAGCTTAAATATTTAATTTTATCATTGTTTAACGAGACGTTCAGGAGTTTACATAGGCAAAATGGTACGTACTCAAGCCGACAAAGTAGCAGCTATCTTAATAATTGTGAATCTGGAAATTATCTCCATGAAGTGAAACGTTTATTTAATGAGAGATACCCAGATCGCCCTATCTCGAGAACTTATTTGAGGGAGCTTCTTCACAAGCTTGAAGCAACAGGTAGTGTTCAAAATTCCAAACGATCTGGTCGACCAACATTTATTGATGATAAAAAAATGTATATAGTTGCTGAAATGGTAGTAAACCCTACTTCCTCTTCAACTAAAGTTGCGTCTATCTGTGAAGTAAGTAAAAGTACAGTACAGAGAGTGTTGGCTAAAAATAAATTTCATCTATACAAGTTAAAAATGGTGCACCTTTCGGATGACGACCCCGACAGAAGACTCGAATTCTGTGAATGCATGACAAATAAAATTAGTCAAAACCCTCATTACACAAACACAATTTGTTTTAGTGACGAAAGTACTTTTTGCCTCAATGGAAATGTGAATACACAAAATGTAAGGTATTGGAGTGACACAAATCCTCACACCTTTCGTGAACAACATACCCAATTTCCAGAAAAAGTCAATGTTTGGGCAGGTATTTTGGGAAACCACATAGTTGGTCCTGTTTTCCTAAATTCAAATTTAAGCGGTGAAGTGTATCTGGAGATGTTACAAAATGCAATTGAGCCGTTAATTCTTGAAATTCTGGAAGATAATCCAGATGAATTCGGCCATCTGGAAATAACATTTCAACAAGATAGTGCTCCTGCACATTATTATGGTGCAGTAAGACGTTACCTGGATGAACAATATCGAGGTAGATGGATCGGCCGGCGAGGTCCTATAGGATGGCCACCTCGGTCACCAGATGTGACACCATTAGATTTTTTTCTATGGGGGTACTTGAAATCTAAGGTTTATACTACGATATCAGATAGCATTGGCGTTTTGAAAGAAAGAATTATTGAAGAATGCAATGCAATTTCAGCTGACACATTCGAACGAGTACGACAAGAGTTTAATAATGGGATGCTTTACTGTCAGGAAGTAGATGGAGCACATTTGGAACACTTGCTATAAGAATCCATTGTTGATATTCGATTAAATAAATTTTAAAAAATTATTTCAATAATTTTGGTATTTATTTAATTTATCCGTCAAAATTAGTTTAAACCCAAACAAAATTAATATGGCTATGTAGCCAATGTCAATGCCTTTCAAACGAGATATCACTTGCCATAAGGTCCTATTTAAAATTATTGGCCAGAGTGACACTGTGACGTCATCTTTTACTATTACGTCACCTGTTACCATTCGTAGAGAAGTTTACAACACTTTATTTTCAACCTCCAAATTTTATTAATGTAAGTGTAGCCGTTCAAAAGATACGAGGGGGGGAGGGGACTTTTGAATAGCACTGTATAGGATAAAACAAGGAAGTCAAGTTAATTAATCTAAATACCTAGGAGTATGTGGTGACATTCACTGAGACCTAGAAGATCTATTGTGTCCCCTTACTTCCACTTGGTTCCTGAGGAACATCTCAAAGAATAGTAGCTCTTTCAGTTCTATTTCCCTGCGGAATTTTAGGATATCTGCAGGCTTCAACTTAGGTAAATGTCCCTCTTCTATCCAATATTCTCCTAGGTTCTGCGCCCTACGATTCTTTTTGCAACACTTTCCACCACCATATGTAGTGGTAGTGTGAGGTTGAGAATCACTTCCATGGCTGCCGGGAATGTACTCATTGCTCCTGTAATTCATATGCAGGCTAGTCTTTGAATTTTGGATAGGTTTTCTCTCGTCATCCATAGACTAGTTCTGCTACTCCAGTCAATGGCTCCATGAGTGATAATTGGTCTCACTTTGGCGTCCAGCTCAGGATTTTTGGGTTACAGCCCCAATTTCTCCCTGCCATATTCTTGCACACCATTGGAGCCATTTTTGCTTTGTATGTAATCTCTTTTCCTTGTTTGTTTCACAGGAGTTTATTACCTAGAGTCAAACCTAGATACTTGACTTCTTGTCTCCATTCAACCTCGCTCCCGTCAAGTTTAAGGTTTTGAGGTTCAGTTTTCTTTTCTTAGTGGAGGCTATTAAGATGGTTTTGGTGGGATCCCACTTGCCTACACCAGCTGTTTGTATAATTCAGATCCTTTTGTACGATGTCTCAAAGGGTGTTTTCGAATTTTTCCCGTGCTGTTATGGCAGGATATTCCGAGGTCAGTCAAACCACACAAGAGTTCGTTAACCGTCAGGCTCCACATTAATGAGGATGCTACTCCTGTGGACATTCTCTGGTTGTACAGATGGAGACGATGTATTTGCTCGTCCTCGTCTCTGCGTCTCTCTGGTGAGCAGTTCCGACTCCATTTGTTGTACTGCCTACACCTCTTCTATTTAATGCTCTTTTGACTGCCTCTTGAGGAGTATTGTCAAAAGCGCCCACTATATCTAAAAATGCGCATATTACAGTTTCTTGGTTGTCTAGTGCACCTCGTATTTCCTCCGCCAGTTGTACCAGTGCAGTCTCCGTAGATCTGCCTGCCCGGTAAGCATGCTGGTAGGGGGGAGGGGAAGTATCTCTAGGATTTCCGTTCTAATATAATTGTCAATAGCTTTCCAATCGTTTTGAGTACAAAACGATGTTAGATTAATTCGTCTGAAGGATTTTGGGTTTGTGGTGTACCTTTTTTCAGCTTTTGGAATGAAGGTTGCAATAATTGCCCTTCTTCATGCTTCTGGTATATAACCCAGTTCTAAGCGGCTTCGACTAATTCTAACCAAATGTGATAGAACTTCGTCTTGTCTTTGCTGGAGCAATACTGGGAAAATCACATCTGCTCCCGGTGCCTTGAAAGGTGGAAAGGTGTTCATAGCCCATTTCAACCTATTTTTACTACCAATGTGCTTAGCTATTGTAGTGCTTTCTCTTGAAGGCCTGTTATTACCTTCGAGAGGATTTTCTTCCCTATTTGGGGTACTCCCAGGGAAATGAGTTTCTAGTAATAGTCGCTTCTTTCCTCCTCATTTTCGGTATATTTACCGTCTTGCTAAATCTTCACAGAATTTTCTGAAGCTATTTCTTTTTTGCTTTTCTAATTTCCTTGTAGAAGGTGTTTCTCACTTCAGTGTATCTCTGCCAGTCTCCGGTGAGTTCTGCTTTATTAAAAAGGTCCCGGGTTTGAGCTCTTAATGTTTATTCCACCAGGAAGCATCTCTGCTGCATCGTTGTTCTTGAAGAGGGCAGCTCGAGTCAAATGCATCGATTATTGCCCTGTTCAGGTCCATAAGCTCATTTTCCAGATCGAGGTGGTGCTAAGCCCTTCCGGTCCTCTGGATATGTGCTAGGTATTCTTTCAGACAGATATTGTAGTTGTCCCAGTCTGTTTTTCTTGGTTTTCTTCTGAGGCTTGTCTCAGGTTTGCCTAATTCTAACTTGAATGTTATGATACTATGATCGGAGAGAGATGGTTCACCCGATACTCTCGAATTCTTTACTCTACGTTTTAGATCCTGTGTTGCCAGTGTGATATCTAAAACTTCTTGCCTTACCCTTGTCACAAATGTTGGGATATTCCTTATATATTGTGAATATTAAGGTTTTAGTTAAGGATATATTCTAAAAGCTGCTTCTCTGATTGGTATCGTTGCTGGCCCAAACAGTGGCATCACATGCTACTAGTAGAGGTAGTATCTTCTCTTCACAGTGTTCCACCAGCCTTCGCTGGGGGTGGTGCTAGCCCATCTCCCGCAGAGTATCATGATGCTATCACTATCTCTTTGCCGTCCTTTTCGTGTTCGAAGTGTGCTCGAACTGGAACGAGGTCTCGATTCATGTATTCTGAAAGACAAAAATAATTAATATTGTTCCTTATCACAATACATGTTCTTAGCATATCATCACCTGAGTGATATACTATCTAAGCATATTTACATGCTAATCCTCTTACCTGATTATTATTGACCCAAGGTTATTGAATCAAACACATCCCCCATTGCTCCTTGGTGAACAATCTAGTGATCACCGCCGAAACTTCTTTGGCATGGTGGACATTAACCTGTGCTAAGTTAATTCTCGCCATCCTGTTGGTTGTCGTTTTGGGTGTTTTCCTCCTGACAGGATAGATCGTCTATTCCTGCCCTCAAGACTGGCCTTTGCCCTCTTCTTTAAGGTTCAGGACCTTCCATTGGTTTGTTGCCAAACCTTCATTATGCGCTCCCATTAAACGTGGAAGCTGCTTTCCTCCGCCTCCTTTGCTTCTTGGGAGTAATAACGTTGCGGTGTGCATTTTTGGGATGTTGTCTCCCTGGCACACCATCAGTTTTGCTCCCTTCTATCATCTGGAGCCATTCTGCAGTTTGTGGTGTTTCACTGTCGATTAGAACGACTCCTGGTCTGAAATGTATGCCGCCAAACTGAAGCTTGAGCACCCATCCAGTATACATTTCTTCTACTATTGCGTTCTCCAATAGAGTTTGATCGTCCGCATTGAGGATAGTCTCATTATCGTTATTTTTGCTGCTGCTGCCAGCTAAAGAAGGGATGGCAATTTTGCCCTCCTTTTTCTTCTTCTCCTGTACTTGCGGTGACGGGGTTGTCGCCGGTTCCGTTTTTCTCCTTTAGGAGGGATGTTCTTTCCTCTTTGTTTCTTGAAATCTGCAGCTTTCTTCCTTGCTTCTTAAGGTGCAAGTCACTGATTAAGAAAGCGAAGGTACCGGCTTGTGCCCGGTTGCGGTGCTTGCCCGCTTGGTTTATTTTTTTTACTTCAACCATGGATGATCCCACGAGTAACTAGGGAAATATAAGATCCACTCCTGCAGAGCCCCGTATGCAGGAGTAAGGGTATTTAAACCAGGTATCCAGAGTCCGCATATTAGCGATCAAGCTTCGCTTTGACCACGCAGTCCTAGGCAATTGCTGATCCACTTTGACTTGGGGTATTTTATTGTGTTCTCCTTTCACTTGGCCAGCTGTTTAAGGCAGGCCCCCACATCTAGTGAATATACGTCATCAACCACCTTCCACTCGATACGGTTTGTGTCAGGCAGGTTTCCACGAGTAAACTGTTGCTCCGACGACCCCGCTGACTCCGGCAACCGACCGGCTATCGCCGAGCTCGTCAGGACAACAGTTCACTCTCCATGCTGAAGATCGTGATATCGGATTTCTGCGTTCCACAGGAATCCGTTGAGCTGTCCTTGGTTTCACGTATTCCTCCCACCAACGACCAGGTATCGCAGCTGGTTGGGGGAGTACCTAGGAGTAATGCAGTGACAGATTTACCAACAGGCTGAGTAGGATGGAGCGGCGGTAGATTTTAGGGGCGGCAAATTTGGACTCAACATTTTTTTTATGTCTCATAATCCATCACGACTTTCACCAATTTTGATAAACCGGAATCTGGATCATTGAAAACATCTTGAGAATTTGCAAAACGTCATCACGACTTAATAACTGATTTTTCGTTGTGCTGAGGTTGGCTGTAGTTAATGATTTCAAAATCTATGTATCTTCAAAGGCACATTAATAGAAAACATTCACAGGATACAATTTTGATAACAGAAAAATGATTCTATTCAATTTCGTTATCCAGTTCTTATATTATTATGAGAAAGCATTGATTTCCTGAAAGTATCAAAGACCTTCAAGGAAAAGACAACAAAATTATACCTGGAAAATCATTCTGATACTTAGTAAGACCTTTTCCACTCTACTCATTATTAAATAGAAAACATCATGATGGATGATCTATTGTATGTATTTGTATGATTTTAGAGTATTTTGTTATTTATGGCAACGCAGCTGGGGTTTCATTTACTAAATATAATTTAAATGGAAGTTCAACTGAAAATAGTTTTGATGTTATTGTATAATTGAATAACTTCAGATGGGCATTATGCGGCAGTATTATGGGGAATAAGACCCAGGACAGGAGGGAATGAGAAACATTGTGGAAATAAAAGCGATAGCCAATAAAGAGATAAAAAAACCCTCACGGAAATAAAAGATTCCCAACAATCCTTGCTTCATCTGAACAGCAGCCAACAAGAACTTGAGGAACAGCAGTTTATCGAATAGTTTCGTTAGATTAATGAACACGTTGATTGAATTAACTCTAACTTCTTCATTGAATTAATAAATGCGTTCATTGCTTTAACGAACATAGATGATTGAGCTAACGAATATGTTCATTGGATCTATGAATATTTACATATAACCAATAAACGGATTGATTGAATTGACGCATATATTCATGGTATCAATAAGTATGTTCACCGATTCTGCGATCATATCCATCAATTCGATAATATTTCATTGGACCAATGAACTTGTTCGTTAATCCAATGAAAGATGGTAATTGGGTGATTAAATTATATATATATATATATATATATATATATATATATATATATATATATATTAATGTACAAATATTCGTTCATCGGACGAAAAACGATAACCAGAGTTCGTTATTAATATCACGTACCTTTTTGGTTCCAAACTGAATTGGAATACACACCTGGAAAAAATTAATACTAGGGCGACTAGGCTTTTCTGGTAATGCAGAAGAATTATGGGCAAAACCTGGGGAATACGAGCTGAGGTGGTTCACTGGCTTTACATAACTTTGATAAGGACAACGATCACCTATGGATCAATAGTCTGGTAGAGGAGGACAGAAGTATCCTCTGAAGTGAATATATTAACTGCAATCCAAAGACAAGTCCTTCTTGGTATTACCGCGGCAATGAACAACACGGGGACGGCATCAATGGAAGCCCTTATTGGACTTCCTCCTTTGGAACTTTTTGTAAAGGCGGAGGCACTGATGATAATTCTTAGGCTGAAATCGGGAGACTTATGGTCACCGAACAATGTTCGAGAAGGACACACTGATACAACTGGGACAATACTAGATGAACCCATATTTCACATGAGTTTTGATAGCATTACACCGGAGAATATATTCACTGAGCGAGTGAACATCATCATCCCATCTAGGGAACAGGTGATACACCTAGGTGATTCTGGAGAAATAATCTGGTTCACTAATGGTTCCAAAACAAACCATGGTACTGGGGCTGGTATAAAAGAACCTAGAAAGAGGATGATCTTTAGCCTTGGCCGATATACAACTGTGTTTCACGATTGCCGCTATAGTGTGTATTGATTAAAACATCAGAATAGGCTACACTGGACAAAAAATCAAAATATTCACTGACAGCCAGGCTCTGCTTAAAGCTATCAGTAACATTACTAGGTCTAGACTGGTAAAAAACTGTAAAGAATCCCTCAACAGGCTGGCAATATGGGTGCCGGCACATGAGGGGATTGCAGGTAATAAAATGGCTACCAGTTAGCTAAAGAAGGCTCTAAAGGTGAATTCATAGGTCCGGAACCGTTTTGTGGAATCACAAAAGATTGCATAAGAGGGGGAATCGAGAACTGGCTAGATAGGGAACACCAACTAAAACGGAGGTCGACACAAGGGCACCTCCATACAAAGAGTTTACTGAACGTAGACAAAGAACTCTTAACCAGGCTATTGAAACTGAGTAAGAAACATTTGAAGACAGTTACCGACCTGGTGACTTAACACTGCACCCTGAGGAAACAACTGCACAAAATGGGCAAAGTTAGTGAACCTATATGTAGGAAATGTGAACTCTATGATGAAACACCTACTCACATACTCTGCTTCTGCGAGAACTTACATGGACTCAGACGGAAGCACTTTGGAGAGGAAAATAATACAACCATTACAACTACTGACAATCCCTCCAGTCAAACTAGTGGCCTACATAGAAGACACAAAGCTTCTGGAATGGAAGTAGATAACATGGGAAATGGTACAAAGATTCAGTTCAAGTGCCTGGGCTGTTGAGCACAACCCAATCGAGTGAATGAATGTACCTTTTTGGTTCAGTGAAACTAGTATCCTATTCTCCAGATTTAGATACCCGTTTCCACACTAGAAGAAATGTCATGGTAGTAAGAGATTTGTGTTGTTGTGTTGATTCACGAGGTTGTCTGCTTTCGATGGGTGTCGAACAAAAATTAAATGATGCAGCTTGCTCAAAATTTTACCATTGTCTATCAATATAGGATAGTTAACGAGAGCAGTGTTACATTTGAAGTAACTGCGCAGAAAATTCAAAAAGTCACTGACTTATTTAACGGTCCTCGTAGTAAATATCTACAAAAGCAGCAAATACCAAGCAGAAACTAATGCAAACCAACCATTAATTTCTATTGATTGCCAAGACACTGTCGAGGCCTAAGTTATACATTCATTCCCTAATCTTATTACTGAGAACTAATAGACAAAATTAACGGACTAAATCCAAATGAGCTGGTAATAAATCGAATGAAGTAATTATGTACTTGATACCAAACGCGTTTCGGCAAACATTATCTCAAACTTATTGAACAAATCCAAACTTTATTGCGGTTATACAATGTATGTTCATTCATTTTTAAACCTCAAAGAAGTTAAATTGATGAAAAAATAGGCATAAGTAAATATACATTCCGATCTTTGTGGGTAGCTTGTCAACCAAAAATTCCACCAAAATGTCGAATTATTTTGAGCAATCTGGATGTACAAATATAATCATAAAATAAGCGTTAAGCCAATTGAGATGTTGGTCTTTATCATATTCAGATAAAGTCATGTGACTAGATATACTGCAGAAGGTTTCCGGCCCTCAAAAGGCATTTCAGTCCCTCACTCTGCTAATGCATCTGCTCTCTTTTCTTCCTACTTCTGTGTCGTCTAACACACAGTAAGGTGACGATGCTGTTCGATGTTTTTCCAGGCATTCCCATATCATTTTAGAACTGATTACATAAGAACTAAGTGCTTCAATAGCTGCTTGACTATCCGACATTATAATAATGCTTTGCCTTCTGAATCCTTTATCAATATTGAACTTGGCACACTTTTCTACGTCGTGAATTTCCGCTCGAAACTTTCTTGGGAACGTTTGGTTCCTGGCCCGTAGACTTCCATCCGAGTCCTTTTTATTGCCTTAAACCCATCTGTATACCATTGAATGACATCCTTTTCAAGTCTGGTTATGGATCCCATCTATTCTTGTTCCTGAATTATGTATCGATTTTCTTTGGAAAGCTTTAGTTTTTTGTTCTAGTGGGTCTAACTTGGGTTACAACAACAATTTTTCCTTGCCAGGTTCCTGCACACCATAAAAGCAATTTTTGCTTTTTATATAATCTTCTCTTCGTGTTTATTCCACAAAAGTTTACTGTCTAGAGTCAGATCTAACCTTAACATAAGTTTACAGTCATCGTGAAAAGCCCTGATCTATAATTCTTTTTAACCCAAGTGAGGTATTATATCTGTAAGGCAAGAGTCACTATAAAATTAATCAATTTCATAAATATTCAAACTTAGGGGAAAAAACAAAACAAAATCTGTAAAAAACAAATACCAAAATTATTCTTCTAGTTAGGTGGTTGCGATGTTTTTTTCAAACTTACCCATTTTTTGAATAATAAAAAAGCTACTGGTTTGTGTTCTTTGCAACACCGTTATATATTTCGTTCGCTATCAACTAATAGGCAGTGGTGGTGGTTTTTGCAGCTTTCTGGTTATTGCGAATTTATCTAAAAAATTCTTTGATTTCCCGTTCAGATTGAGATACTTCTACACTGAAAAAAATCTCTTTTTTCGGCACCAATCAAACCATTAATAAAATAGTTTCGTGCTAATGCCCCTATTGCGCTACCCTCAGGATTACGCTAGGACACCTCCGCTGCTCACGCTCTTATCTCCACGTTTCAAGCCTAGATCACGTTACTTTTCCTCTTTTTTCCTCTATAAATACAAGCGCTGCATATTATGAGTTATTATCTCTCCAGAGGTATTATTGTGTCCTGAGGCTGCGACAGCGGTAAGATTGAAAAACATTTTTGATATTTTCACTTTGATTTTTGGAATTTTTGTTAATTTTCGAAACATTTTGACTTTTCAACGCACCTTGGATTTTGCTTAAATTATATCTTTTGAAAATGTCTACTGTAATTAAATATTACATCACCAAAGACGTCATAAAAAATGTTCGCCGTTTTGGAGTCCGGGTGCGTACCCTAGAGTTCAAAATTAAAGATGTCCCTAACGGTACGGAGCCTGTGGCGTGGATAAAAGATGCAATCACCCAGATCGTTCTGCAAGGAACAGAAGGCTTAAACCCATCAGATAAAGTTGGTTTTACCTTTTGTTCCAACGACTTTGCAAGAGGTCAGGGGTGGAAGCGTTTTAAGTCTGTTTTGGAGGTAACGGTTGATGATGTATGGCAGCGAATTTCTGCTATATATCAATCCAACTCTACCAGGTTTAATACGGAAACTTTCTGTTTGGGGGTTACTTCGGTACGAATACCCAAGGGACAAGGCCGCGGCGCAAAGTATAATTCTTTCAGCGAAGAATGTGCCATGCGCCGCGGTCTTGTTTCGATAAATAATAAAGATAATTTGTGTTTACCTCGTGCTCTTGTTGTTGCAAAAGCCTACGTAGACAAAGATATTGAATATAAAAAGGCAGTGGCAAAGAGCCCAACAATTGATGACAAGTGCCGATGTCTCTATACCCTCTGACGGTTGTGGAATACCAGAGCTGCAGCAATTTCAACGGTTTCTTGCCAACTACATAATAGTGTACAGTTATGGTAATAAGGGGCGTGACATTATTTTCAAAGGTGATGGTATTGGTCCTCATCTAAATTTACTATTTCACGAGAATCACTACAATGTCATTACATCTCTGACTGCCGCATTTTGTTGCAGTTATTACTGCGAAGAATGTAACATGCCTTATAACCAAAAGAATGCACATAGATGTGGAGGAGCGTGTCCTGGATGCCAACAGTCACCATCTTGCTCCAATAGACAATTAGCCGTTAAATGCGGCTCTTGCAAAAGATCTTTCCGTGGTCAAGTGTGTTTCGACAATCACCTGCAACACGGTATCTGTAAGAAAATACGACGTTGTTTAGAATGTTTTAAAGTTATACCTACCAACAGAACACATACCTGCAGAGAAATATTTTGCAAGATCTGCAATAAAAATTGCCCGCCCGATCACCATTGCTATATTCAGCCCGATACTCGTTCGCCGCCAACTAAAGATTTTCTTTTTGTCTTTTACGATCTTGAAACCCGACAGGAAAAAGTTAACGCTGACGGTTCTCTTGTGCACGAACCTAATCTTTGCGTATTTCGACAATGTTGCGATAATTGTATTGAGTCTTCTGCAGAAATTTGTAAAAAATGTGGCCTTCGTTTACAAGTACTAAAATGTTATGACCCCGTTTCCGCATTTATGCATCATCTTCTCACACAACGTAAGAAATTCAAAAATGTTACTGTTCTCGCCCACAACGGTGGTGGATTCGACCATCAGTTTGTATTTAATTATATTTTAACAAAAACAGACCTAACACCCGATCTTATTATACGTGGAACAAAATTAATTTCAATGTCTGTTGGTAATGTCAAATTCATCGATTCGTTATCTTATTTTCCAATGGCTTTGTCAGGTCTTCCGAAATCATTCGGCTTTTCAGAGTTAAAAAAGGGCTATTTTCCTCATTTATTCAACACCACTGAAAATCAGAAATAAGCAGGACCTATGCCCCCTATCGAATTTTATTCTCCGGACAATTTTAAAACTGAAAAAGAACAAGCGGAATTTATACGGTGGTATAACGATAGGATTTCAGAGAATTATATCTTCGATTTTCAAAAGGAAATCATCGATTATTGCATTTCTGATGTAGATATTTTAACTAAGGCATGTCTTAAATTCAGAGAGCTTATGTTATCGGAGACAAATGTATGTCCTTTTATGGAAGCTACTACCATTGCTTCAGCCTGCAATAAAGTCTTTAGGCGTAATATCCTTAAACCCAACACCATTGGTATTATTCCAAATAATGAGTATCGCTTAAGGAATAATCAATCCAAAACTGCCATTCAGTGGTTACTTTGGGAGGAACATCAGAGGCATATACATATTCAGCACTCTGCGAAAGGCTCTGAAGCATTAGTTGCAGGAGTTAATGGATTCTGTTCAGCAACTAATCAAGTTTTTGAGTTTCAAGGTTATCTCTACCACGGATGTCCCAAATGTTTCCTCTTTCAGAGAGATACACCTCTCTGAGAATTTAAACATTCGATACGAGGCTACACAAGCTCGAAAAATTAAAGTCTTTGGGGTGTGAAGTTATTAAAATGTGGAAGTGTGACTTTACAAAAATAATGACCCTAGAAATTCAAACATATACAGAGACACATCCATTTCTGCCTAACTATCCTCTCAATCCTCGTGACGTATTTTACGGGGGTCGCACAGGAAACGTCTACTCATTATAAAGCCAAGAAGGGAAAAAATAAATTATTCTGATGTCTGTTCTCTTTATCCGTGGGCTTGTAAATACGGAAAATTCCCAGTAGGCCATCCTCGAATTTTTTTAGGTGAAGAGTAGTGTTCTTCAATTAACCTTTCTTCAGTTTTTTGGCTCATCAAATGTTCGATTCTACCCCCTACAGATCTTTTTCACCCCGTGCTACCACAAAAGATGAACGGTAAGTTGATGTTTATCTTGTGTCGTTTATGCGGCGAAATATTCAACCCTGGGGAGTGCTGTCACACAGAGGATCAACGAACGCTCACAGGTACGTGGGTAGTGGAAGAGGTCGTTAAAGCTGTGGAAATGGGATAAAAAATTTGCGAAATCCAGGAAATTTGGTCCTATGAACCAATACAGCTCAGTAAAACGAATACCGGATTATTTACGAAGATGATGAATAAGTTTATCAAAATGAAGCAGGAGGCATCTGACTGGCCCAAAAGTTGTCAAAACCCAAAGGACAAAGATGAGTATATTGAACGGTTTTTGCAGAGGGAGGGTATTCAACTGGAATTTTCTAAAATCTGCAATAACCCAGGACTTCGTTCATTAGCTAAACTTATGCTCAACTCTTTTTGGGACAATAGTCCTGCGGAGTTTTTCAAAATGATGTCCGATCCCTCGAAATTTGTAAATACAGTACTACCGAATGGTGACGAGATCTTAATCGTCAACTGGGAGTATCGAGATGAGGTCTATGATTGTATACCAACCGTTAATGTAGTGATTGCGGCATATGTAACAGCTTTAGCTCGTTTGAAACTTTACAGTTATCTCGAAAAAGTTGATCGGAGGGTCTTGTATTATGATACAGATTATGTCATCTACATCTCAAGACCTGATGAATATAACATTCCAACGGGAGAGTTCATCGGAGATATGACTGACGAGCTTGAAACAGAGGGAGGTGGTCCACCAAAGATCAGAAAGAAAAAGTATGCTGCAAATTTAAAGGAATCTCTCTGACAATTGAGGCAAAAAATACCGTTAATTTGGACGCTATTAAAGATATGGTACTAAATCCTGGTTCACCTGTCTACATAACATCAAACCAAATACAGCGATCAGCTGAACACGAGGTGATAACAAAAACTATAAACAAAAAATATCAACCGAATTCCCTAAAAAGAAAGTTTCTGTCGGATCATGGCTCTGTACCGTATGGGTTTAAAAAATAAAACAGTAGACATTTTTTACCTTTTTAAAATTTATTCAGCTAAGTATTTAAAAGTACCGTATCCTCGTATGTTAGAAAAAAATACATACCTCCCAGGAACCTGTGTGTGTACCTTTATAATTATTCCGAATTGGACATCTGAAATCCAACATGAAATAACGAGTGAATGAAGGTTAGAAGAATGCCTCCCAATTAATCTTGGGAAACCGTGTATTCACGCCTTTAAAATTATTTCGAACTGGACACCTGAAATCCAACAAGAAATAACAAGTGAATGTTAAAAGAATACCTCTCAATTTTGGGAACACATCTTACGACAGAACGCAGACGAGGATATGAGAAACGCAGCTTTAATACTACTTAGCCGAATTACGGTAGGCCTATTGGTAATATTATACAGTTCTGCTGTATAGTATTTCCAATGGGGAATCCTAAAACGAGGCCTTAAACACCTCCGATAATCTTTAAAAGATTATTGCCTCCTGGGTTGGCCGTGGAAAGAGCTTAAGATCTAAACTATATACCACCAGAGTGATTAGAGCTGAAAGTGATATAGCAAAGAAGCGTGGTAAGACGATTGATGAGGGGTATGATGAGGATGAAATAGATGTAGAAATTAAGAACTTTGGTATTGTAAAGAAGGCTAAGGGGGTTAAGTCGTCGATTGTGAAGAATGACATCACATTCGAGTATTATGCAGAGTGCTTAGATAGCTGGATACAGAAAATAGTATTTCAGAATTTAATTCAATCTGAAAACCATGTGGAACATTCAATAACTCAACAGAAGATCGCTCTCAGCCCTGATGATGATAAATGCGTCGGATGAAACGTTACCATGGTTGCATTATTTCATTCCATCAACTTCATCTAAACCTATGGAGGAGGATGAGTAGGAGCCAGCATATTAGATATATATTTTTTCAATCTTTTTTATTATTTCATATTGCTAACGTAGCAATTTAATTTTACTATATAGTTTATATACTATCATATATATTAGGCTTAGTAAACGTTATAATTTAAAGAATTGGTTAGGTAATTAGCAATCAAAAGAGCCATAAAAAAGACCCATTCTTATGAAAGAGGCAAAACCAAACGAATTAATGAACCGTTTCTATTAGCTTAGAGACTAGTGTTCATGCTGTTTGAAACAAATTAAAAAAAGAGCCATAAAATATTACCTAATCACTTCTTTACAAAGAGGCTTAGTAGGCCTACAGGGGATGTATTTGCTACTTTAAATATTAAATACAACGCACCATGGTTCTATCTCTTTATATCATTATTTTATTGTGATATATAAGATGATGTGGAAATGAACCGTATTAATACCATTGTATCAATTTGATGCTAATAAAATTAAAAAACTATTTATTATTTTATTGAACCAACTTTATAGATGAAAATGGTTTTTGGATTACCACAAATAAAAAAGGCTACGCGCCGGTGTCTTACCTCATAAGTCTTTTGAATAAGTCTTCATGGTGGTGAGCAAATAGACAAAATCTTTTTACAACTATTAAGGAAATTCTGAAACCATAATTAATAGTACGTTTTATTCTCTATCTAGATGGTCGTATTAATACTTTATTACCTATGTAGATTTAATAAAAATTTATTTTGAAGTAATTTGTTTTTTATTAAAACACCTTGTACATTCCCCAACATTTATATCACAAGAATAGTGGAATTTTCTCTTGTAGTACGTGTCGTTTGACGTATCACGTTTTTCGTATATGTTAAAAGAATATTTCTTATACTAGACGTTATGCCCTTTTCAGCGAGACCTCGTTTGCTATGATTGGTTGACTCTTAGTACTAGGGGAACTGCGTGGGAGATGAATGGTGATAGCTAGAATTTTCTCATTATCTCACGTACAAACTAGACGTTAATGTCTTTTAAACGAGACGACGTTTGCTTTGATTGGTTTACTTTTAGTACGAGGGGTACTGCATGGGAATTATTATATGCATTATTTCACATGTATACTAGACGTTAAGGCCTTTCAAACGATACGTTGTTTGCTATGATTGGTTAACTTTTAGTGTGAGGGCTGCTGCGTGGGGGATGAACGGGGGTAGTTAAAATTTTTTCATTATTTCACATATATACTAGACGTTAATGCCTTTGGAACGAGACGTCGTTTGCTGTGATTGGTTAACTTTTAGTACGAGGAGTGTTGTGTGGGGGATAAAGGGGGTAGCTGGAATTTTTTGATTATTTTTTCTCCTTGGCCCTATGACGTTAACTATCCAATAACGTAGCGCATGCGTAGATCTCGATTTACCCCCACCACTTTCAGCGTCAATTTTGACGTTTTCAGACCTTAGCCTTTTTTGCGATTAAGGAGATTCCCATGCTAGCGCCTCCGCCATGGGGGAGAACTCTTGCTGCCTATTTACTGACATCCGATATCGGGACTATTTTATTGTCTCCCCTTTCCGCGGGTGGATGAAGAGCGTCGGAAACTAATTTCATTTTTTTAGCCTGTTTTCTTAAACCTTCATGTGCTTCTTGTCTAGCTAATAAAATTGATAATTCTGTACTAAGACCGTCAACATCACAGAGATTCACTATTCTGCTGATTAAAAATGTTTTGAAGGTCTTCTTCATCATTTATGTTTTGAACAACTTCCAAGGGTAAAGACGATATCGCAACTTCTTCAGCCCTTTTGCTTTGCAATGATCTTAACAAAACAAATTTTGTCAAATGAACTTGGTACACCATAATAAACTTAAAATCATTATCTTGTTGTTACTGCCTAACTATGAGGTCTACTTGGCAGTGACTATTCATTTCTGAATGTATTATGGGTTTGGAAACAAGACCCCTCTTCTTTTTACTTTTTTTGCGCTGGCAAACCTCACACATGGATATGAAAATATTTATCATATCAATAGTTATATTTGCATATTTCCTTGAAATTTCAGCTTGTGCTGCTGCTGCTGCTTCAATGATATCAAAAGTATGTATGTATGTATGTATGTATTTTGGGGTAACATTCACTGAGACCTAAAAGATCTATTGTGCCCCCTTACTTCTACTTAGTTCCTGAGGAAAGTCTCAAAGACTAGTAGCTTCTTTAGTCCTATTTCCCCGAGGAATTTTAGGATATCTGCAGGCTTCAACTTAGGTAACTGTCCCTCTTCTATCCAGTAGTCTCCCAGGTGCTGTGCCCTAGGATTCTAAATTGCTGTGCAGTTCGCAAATATGTGGATGGAGGATTCTTCTTCCATTCCACAAAACCTACAATCTTCTTCCTCCACTATTTTGAGCTTTTTAAGGTGCCCATTCAGGCGACAATGTCCCGTTAGGATTCCTGTTAAAACTCTTAGTGCAGTTTTGCTTTGACTTATGCATTCATTTGATCTCAACAGGTTGTAGTCACCCAGAAGAATCTTTGATTGCCTAAGCCCTACTAGATCTTTCCAATTATCAGATCTTCTCTTTTCTTCGGCTTTACCTATTTCTTCCAATATTACATTGGAAATGATTCCGCAAAAGGGTTCCGGCCCCCAAAAGGGTATTTCAGTCCCCCTCTTCGCTAGTTCATCTGCTATTTCGTTTCCTTCTATTCCAGTGTGTCCTGGAATCCACAGTAAGGTGACTATATTGTTCTCGCCTAGTTCATTAAGTTTGCCTAGGCATTCCCACACCATTTTGGAACTGATTACACAAGAACTCACCGCTTTAATGGCTGCTTGACTATCAGACATTATCATAATCCTTTGCCTTCTATATCCTTTGTCAATATTGAACTGGGCACACTTTCTTATTGCGTGAATTTCCGCTTGAAAGATAATTGGGGTTTTTCCCAAGCTTTCAGAGTGTTTGGTTCCGGGCCCGTACACTCCTATCCCAGTTCCTTCTATTGCTTTTGAGTCGTCTATGTACCATTGAATGGCATTCTTTCCAAGTCTGGTAATGGTATTTGGATCCCATTCCTTCTTGTTGCTTAATTCCGTAACGAATTTCTTTGAAAAGTCATACTTTTTCATCATACCATCTTGTGGCATGTCCCAGGTTGTCTGATTTCTAAGAAGTGAAGAGGTGGTTTTCTTTTTAATGAATCCCTCTCTACTTAGTATGTATCTTGTTCTTTCTGCAACACTCTCCACCACCATATGTAATGGTGTGAGGTTGAGAATCACTTCCATTGCTGCCGTTGGGCATGTACTCATTCCTCCTGTTATGCATATACAGGCTAGTCTTTGAATTTTGGAGAGGTTTTCTCTCGTCGTCAAGAGGCTAGTTCTACTTCTCCACGCAATGGCTCCATAAGTGATAATTGGTCTCACTATGGCAGTGTACATCCAGCTCAGGATTTTTGGGTTACAACCCCAGTTTCTCCCTGCCAGATTCCTGCACACCATTAGAGCCATTTTTGCTTTGTATGTAATCTCCTTCTCGTGTTTGTTCCACAGGAGTTTGCTGTCTAGAGTCAAACCTAGATACTTGACTTCTTGTCTCCATTCAACGTCGTTCCCATCTAGTTTAATGGTTTTGAGGTTGAGTTTTCTTTTCTTAGTGAAGGTTATCAAGATGGTTTTGGTGGGGTTGATGCTGAGTCCCACTTGCCTAAACCAGCTATTTGTATAGTTCAGACCCTTGTATTATGTCACAAAGGGTGTTTTCAAATTTTCCCCTGGCTGTTATGACAATATCCTCGGCATATCCTTGGCAGGATATTCCGAGGTCCGTCAAACCACACAGGAGTTCGTCAACCGTCAGACTCCACATTAATGGGTATGCTACTCCTCCCTGTGGGCATCCTCTGGTTGTGCAGATGGAGACAATGTCTTTGCTTGTTCTCGTCTCTGCTACTCTGGTGGTGAGCAGTTCCGACATCCATTTGGATGTTGTGCTGTCTACACCTCTTCTATTTAATGCTCTCTTGACAGCCTCATGTGGAGTGTTGTCAAAAGCTCCTTCTATGTCCAAAAATGCACATACTAAAGTTTCTTGGTTGTCTAAGGCACCTCGGATATCCTCCGTCAGTTGTACCAGTGCAGTCTCCGTAGATCTGCCTGCCCGGTAAGCGTGCTGATACGGGTGGAGAGGTAGTCTCTCTAGGATTTCCGTTCTAATATTATAGTTGTCTATAGCTTTTTCCATCGTTTTAAGCACAAACGATGTTAGGCTAATTGGTCTGAAGGATTTGGGGTTTGTTGTGTCCCTTTTTCCAGCTTTTGGAATGAAGGTTACTATTGCCCTTCTCCATGCTTCTGGTATATAACCCAGTTCCAAACTACTTCGACTAATTCTTACCAAATGTGGAAGAATTTAGTCTTGTCCTTGCTGGAGCAATGCTGGGAAAATCCCATCTGCTCCAGGTGCTTTGAAAGGTGAAAAGGTGTTCATAGCCCATTTCAACCTATCGTTACTACAAATGTGCTTGGCCATTGTAGTACTTTCTCTCGAAGGCCTGTTATGACCTTCGAGAGGATTATCTCCTCTGTTTGGGGTACTTCCAGGAAAATGAGTTTCTAGTAAGAGTCGCACTCTTTCCTCCTCATTTTCGGTATATTTGCCGTCTGGCTTCCTCAAAGCCATATCTGTGTTGACCCTACTTTTCGCCATGACTTTGTAAAGTCTTGCCGCAGCAGGTGTTATGTTTATATCTTCACAGAATTTCCTGGAGCTATTTCTTTTAGCTTTTCTAATTTCCTTGTAGTAGGTGTTTTTCACGTCGGTGTATCTCTGCCAGTCCTCGGTGAATTTTGCTCTATTAAAGAGGTCCCGGGTTTGAGATCTTAATTCTGACAGATGTTTGTTCCACCAGGGTGCATCTTTGCTGCTTCGTTGTTCTTGAAGAAGGCAACTCGATTCAAATGCATCGATTATTGCCCTGTTCAGATCCTCAAGCTCATTTTCCAGGTCGAGATGGTGCTTAGCCCTTCCTTTCCTCTGGATATGTGCTAGAGTTCCTTTCAGACAGGTGTTATAGTTGTCCCAATCTGTTTTTCTTGGTTTTCTACGGAGGCTTACCTCAGGTATGCCTAGCTCTAACTTGAATGTTATTATACTATGATCGGAGAGAGATGGTTCACCCGATACTCTCCAATCTTTTACTATATGTTTTAGATCACGAGTTGCCAGTGTGACATCTAAAACTTCTTGCCTTACCCTTGTTACAAATGTAGGGGTATTCCCTATATTGTGAATATCAAGGTTTTTATTAAGGATATATTCTAAAAGTTGCTCACCTCTTTGGTTGGTGTTGCTGCTGCCCCAAACGGTGTTGTGTGCATTGGCATCACATGCTAGAAGTAGAGGTAGTCTCTTCTCTTCACAGTACTCCACCAGCCTTTGTACCTCTGGGGGTGGTGCTAGCCTATCTCCCTCGAAGTAGCATGATGCTATTACTATCTCCTTGCCCTCCTTCTTATGTTCGAGGTGTGCTCGAACTGGAATGAGGTCCCGAGTCATGTATTCTGAAAGACAAAAATAGTTAATATTGTTCCTTATCTTAATACATGTTCTTGGTATATCACTACCAGTGTGATATACTATTTTAGCATCTTTACCTGCTAATCCTCTTACCTGGTTATTATTGACCCATGGTTCATGGATCAAACACATCCCCCATTGGTCCTTGGTGAACAATCTTGTGATCACCGCCGAAGCTCCTTTGGTATGGTGAGCATTAACTTGAGCTAAGTTAATTCCCGCCATCCTGTTGGTTATCTTCTTGGGTATTTCCCTCTTTCATCAGGGTGATGTCCCCTTCTGTAAAAATACTGTCTCCTTCCTCCGACACAATCTCCATTCCCTCCTCGGACAGCGGCGACTCCTCCCCAAGGAGTCTGGTAATGTGTAGGCTTTCTACACTACCCGAGTCGCAACTGGCCTTGGAGGAAATGGAAGCCTTCTCCAGATCTCCTTCTTCTTTTCTGAGGCCATGTACGGGGATTTCCCCAAACTGGTAATGGATAGTGAACCCGTTGTTATTGATTTTTTGGCAGGATAGATTGTCTTCCTGCCCTCACAGCTAGGCCTTTGCCCTCTTCCTTAAGGCTGAGGACCTTCCACTGGTTTGTTTCCAAACCCTCGTTCTGCGCTTTGATCAAGCGAAGAAGCTTTCCTTCCTCTACGCTCTTGCTTCTTGGGAGGAAGATCGTAGCGGTATGCATTTTTGGGATGTCGTCTCCCTGGCACACCGTCAGTTCTACTCCCTTCCAGCTTTTCAGCTGTGGTACTATCAGCCGGAGCCATGCCGCAGTCTGTGGTGTTTCACAGTCTATTAGAACGACTCCTGGTCTGAAATGTATGCCACTAAACTGGAGCTTATGCTCCCATCCAGCATACATTTCTTCTATTATTTCGTTCTCTAGCAAGGTTTGGTCGTCCGCACTGAGGAAAGTCTCAGGGTACGCCCTAGGGAGAACTGCCATTCTTACTAGCTTTGCTGTAGCTGCATAGCTGCCAGCTGAAGAAGGGATGGCTATTCTGTCCTCCTTTTTCTTCTTCACCTGTACTTGCGGTGCCTGGGCTGTCGCCACTTCCCGCTTTCGTTTTTCTCCTTTAGGAGGGATGTTTTTCTCCTCTCCTTGTTTTTTGCGCTCTGTGGCCTTCTTTCTTGCTTCTTCCGGTGCAAGGCCCTGTTCAAGGAAGCGAAGATACCATCTTACCCCCGCTCCACTAAGTCCACGCCTTAGTGGGTCGTCCCTTTCTCCGGGTTTTCCCAGTTCAGGAAGTATGGCGGTCTTCTTATTTTTTGTCCAGGGTTTTTCCCGGACACTTTCACCAGTTGAGGAGGTTGAGGGTATAGGTGCCCCTGCCTTTCTCCTCTCCTGCTTTTCTCTAGCTTCCTCAACACGAGGTTTTCTCGCGTGTGAGGAAGATGCTGTATTTTTGGGCACTGTGGATACATTGCTCCGACTTGTGCCCGAATGCGGTGCTTGCCCGCTTGACTTTTTTTTATTCTTATTCATGGTTGATCCCACGAGTAGCTAGGGAAGTATAAGATCCACTCCTGCAGAGCCCCGTATGCAGGAGTAAGGGTATTTAAACCAGGTATCCAGAGTCCGCATATTAGCGATCAAGCTTCGCTTTGACCACGCAGTCCTCGGCAATTGCTGATCCACTTTGACTTGGGGTATTTTATTGTGTTCTCCTTTCACTTGGCCAGCTGTTTAAGGCAGGCCCCCACATCTAGTGAATATACGTCATCAACCACCTTCCACTCGATACGGTTTGTGTCAGGCAGGTCCACTCCTGCAGAGCCCCGCATGCAGGAGTAAGGATATTTAAACTGGATGTCCCCAGGTATCCAGAGTCCGCATATTATCGATCAAGCTTCCCCTTGACCACGCAGTCCTCGGCATATGCTGTTCCACCTTGACTTGGGGGGTTTTAATTGTGGTCTCCTTCCACTTGGCCAGCTGTTTAAGGCAAGCCCCCACATCTAGTGAATATACTTCATCAACCACATTCCACTGGATACGGTTTATATCAGGCAGGTTTCCACAAGCAGTCTACTTCTCCGACGACCCCGCTGACTCCGGCAACTCACCGGCTATCAACAAACTCATCGGGACAACAGTCCACTCTCCACGCTGAAGATCCTGATATCGGATTTCTGCATTCCACAGAGATCCGTTGAGCTGTCCTTGGTTTCACGTATTCCTCTTGAAGAGGAACAGCTACTCGGCTCCCCCACCAACGACCAGGTCTCACAGCTCAGCAGGTAAATAATAGTTAATTGGTTCACTTCTAGATGCCAGTTTTTTCGGTTTACTAACCTCGACAACTCTAAACCTTTTAAGTCTTCTATATTCTAATGGGGTTTTCTTCACAGCCAATTCAGCTTCCTGTACTTCAGTCATTAGTTTGTTATAGACGTCCCCTGTCATAACAGTGTAGTGATTTTCTTTCTTTTCGTTTTCTTCTTTCTTCAAAATCCGTTCCAAAAATTGCTGTTTCCATAAACTTCCATTTCTAGACAGATTTCCGGCAATATATGTAATTTTTTAAATCAAAAAGGCATATCTGTGGTTGGTTATAAATGTTATAATAATGCTAAAATAATTTATTTCACAAAATGACTCAAAAATTACAATTTAAAAATCACTTACCAAACAAAAAAAATTTAAATTCTGATAATTTCAACCAGAAACTACAAACTAAATCGCACTGTGTAAGTTAATAACCCTATAAAAAATAAACTACCATTATTGTTTGAAAATTGCCACATAAAAGTTACTTACCAGACTTAACAAATCAATTTTTTTTTAAATCGTTACCAGAAACAACCAACTAAATGGCATTTTACAAATTATTATTTCTAAAAATAAATAAATTGTCTATGATCCAAGAAATAATATTTTTAAATGACTTACCAGATGAAACCAGGTCGGAACTCAGCACGCTTACAACCAGAAACCATCAATGCTTAACAGCTCTATATAACAATTATCGAAGGTAAAAACAATTTAATTACTAGTACTAAAATATACCTACTTCTTAAAAGTACCCAATTCACCAGGCGTAACAGGTCCTAACTAGACATACTTCTAGCCAGAAACAACCAACCAAACGGTACTACCCGCACAACACATTTATTAATGCTTGGAATAACTTGTTTAAAAATTTCCCTGTATGAATCCTTCACGGAAAGAAAACAAGTCGCAACGTCCCTAACGCATGAGCTCACACCACCAACTAAATTGTAAACTATAAGTATATCATACTTTTTTGTGTCCAATCACAGAAGAGGCTCCACCGACAGCACGTAATAGTTTTTACTGATTTAGTCTAAATTAGTTTTAACTAGTAACAACTGTTTTGAATTTAATATTCTTAAAATGCTAGATTTTACTGAAACTATTAGACAATTCTGGTTTTAACTGTGATCGATAGTTAAAACTAGATTTTCCTTGGAAATTCGGGTTTTAAGTGAAATCGGGTTTTTACGGTAACATATATATAGGTATATTGTGGAATTACATAAAAAAATCACGACTTAATTAAAATAAGCAACAATACTTCAAAAATTACTAAAATTTCAATTTTATTACATTCTTAACTTTTGCTTCAAAAAAAACTAAATTGTGTTAAATTGTTTAATTATTATCTTCACTGTGAGACGACTGGGTCGGAGTCGATCGATAGTAACAACTCTGTCATATTCCCCATGTATATTAAAAGAAAATTTAAGTAATATTAATTGTTCAATTAGAAACAAGTAATTTCTATCATAGTACCACCACCATATGCAAGTTACCTTAGAATGTGATGTAATGTTGTGTTCACTTTTAAATGTAAACAAATGTATCTTTTTAATGTATTAACCTGAGATTGATACTATGCACACAGCCTGCTAAAATAAAAGAGTGAATAACACGGCCTACGAAATAATAAGGCTGATATAATATTTTTAAATACAAGTTAATAACTCAAAAACGCTTAAGACTGTGAATAAGGAATTGAACATAAACTGCCCTTATTTTCGGTCTTAGAATTAAGTAAAAGAATAAAAATATGGTTGTTTAAAAAAATGAAGATATTTAAGATTTTTGAATCTGAAGTTTTCATTATTTTCATTATCATCCTACTAATCAACCCGACAAGATGTTTTTTGTTTGGTATTGGGGATGTTCATACAGAATTTTCAACATGAAGGTCGGCAGTTGTCAATTTTTCATTAAAAAAATTGATATCTCGATAAGTATAAATTTTAGATATAGTGTATTCTACACAAAATGACATTAAAATTTAATTTTGAATCCGAAAAGTTGAAAATATACAGGGTGTTACATTTAAAATAACAAAGTGTTCGTTGACTTTCCGTATAACCGGAAATGACACATATGTCAAAATATTTTCCATAAATTCGCCAAATCTTGTTCTCCATTTATGCCAATTTTCATAGAAATCGTGTTAGTAGTCTCCAATACATAGATAGATAGTGTAAGCTCGTCGTGAAACAGCCTTTATATATAGTTGAGAGTAGAGTTAGTTTGCACTGTTTCACGTTATAATAACAGTATGCGACAAAGGTCTCTTTGAGGATTAAAAAGCCGAAAAGATAAACGAGCCATAAATCACTTCGATCCACAAGCGAACAATTGATTCTCATTGGTACAATCTAGCTTCCGATTGGTCTATGCAAAATTTACAAGAAGGGTTAGTCCACGTGGAATGTAAATTTCACAGGTTCCGCTTCTACTTTTAGATTTCTTTATCTCGCCGACAAATTGTGAAACGGTGAAAATTAATTCTACTATCAACTATACGTTAGTTTTTGAAAGCTTTATCAGACAGACATATGTAAATTAGTTAGTAGTTGTAATATACCTACATTGTGTATTATCATAAATTAAGTAGTCGAGTTAGTCGAAATATTAAAAAATTAAATATTCAACGTTTAAACTAAGAAAGTTTCAGTTACAGAAAGCAATTGCTATTCATACATCAATCTTTCGAACTTCCCATACACTTTTATTGTCAGCTAACTCGGAAGACACTTAAATTCTAAATTAGTCGATTCATATCTTCAAAATTAGCTTAATTTAAAGACAATTGCAGGGTATCCGGTGCAACGGAAACTTGTGATTATTGAATTTCCAACACCATTTGTGTTCTTGCTTTTCTATTGCAGTACTGAAATTATAATGAGTATTTATCGAAATGCATACCTACATTAATAGAAGAAACAAAGTGAAACATGAATGCATTAGTCGGGCAGCAAACGTAATAAATATTCAAAATTCAATTCAAACAAAGAAAGTTGAAAAGATTGCGTAAAAAATATGGGAAGCGTTTACACGTTTACACGTTCATTTGCCTCCCAAAATATAATTGTTCTCTGATGATTGCCTGTTGATAATTGATTCTCCAAAAATACTCTCAATTTCTCCAAATATTCTAATAATGTATTATCTACTAATATACCATGTTAACGCATTTCCACTTAAATATTCTCTTACGACTTCTTTGATATCTCTGCTATATCCTGAATATACTTATTTTTAATAAATGCCTTTGGATGCAATTTCTTCATATATATCAAACATGTGATTGTTTTCTTTATTATGCCAAGGATATTATCATTTTTCATTACTTTTTTTTTCCAATTCCTGCAACTATTTTTCTTCTACAACTATTTTTTAAATTTTTTAGATTTTTAATATTCTACTAATATACTTTTTTGTGACTCATCATGCACTTTCTGTTTCATCATTTTTACTTCATCGTTCTGTTGTTTGATTTGTTGTTTTAGATTCTCCACCTTGGTCCCCATTGCTTGCTTATATTTCATAATACCTTCTTGGAAAAGTTCTCGTAGTCAAAAATCTGAAAGAAAAAAAATCTACTGTTGGATTTGTATACCTATGTCTCTGAACCACTTCTTTATCAATTTCTTCTCTTGTTATGTTTCTAGTTCTACTTTAATTTGCTCGGTTGTTCATAATCTGTAATTTCAACTTCTCCCCAACCTTTTTTGTCAATCTTCAATTTTCTTTTCCAATGTTATCTCCATTTCTTGAAATTTCCTTTCTGATTCCTGGGCCACACTTTTATAAATTTGTTAATAAGTCACGGTATTATACAGGGTGATTTGTTGGGAAATGCGCAGATAGTAAAGGTAGGTGGGACACACCGAAGATATTCTAAATAACCAATATTTTACAACCAAGATAAGATTTATTATTTTTCCCCATAAATACTTATTTAAAAGGGCAGAAAAAATTAGTAAGACTAAAAGATTTTGGTGTTTCCGCAAACAACACTATTTTACTTATTAACTTATTAATCTAGATGTTTCGATAATAAGGTAGCTCAAAATTAAAAATTTCTTTTCCTAATGGTTTTTTTTCCAGCTTTAATCCATCAAATTATCAGCTATTTCTTATTTCTGGATCCCTATTTAATTAAAAATGAGGGGATATGTCCGTATTTAGGACAAATTAACAATAACTCACTTTCAAACACCCTGTAAGCGTAAAAAAATGATCATAACGTTAGTTCATTTTGCTATTTTGTAACAACATAACTTACAACAGAATACTGTTCAGAGAGGCCACCATTTTGCTCAATACATTTACGTGCTCTTGAAGTAAGATTTGTATTTGACCTCCCAATCATGACTTGGTCATTTCTCACTTCGTCGCATACGTCCTAAATTCTCCGTAAAAGGTTCTCTCTAGTGTTTACTTCACTTGAATAATATATTAATTTTGAATAACCACCAAACAGGGTAATCGACTGACTGGACTATAATCGGGCACCCTTGCAAGCCAGTTAACTGGGAATCTAATTTAACAATATGGTTAAAATATTTTGCAGGAACTCCAAATACACTCCACCAGTTAGTAGATTTTAGGATATGGAGGAGTCCAATTAATCGGTTGTTAATAACACCCCAAACATTGAAGAAGAAACAGATTTGTGAAATTGTCTTAAGGTGCGTATTCACTTGCAACAAAGTACTCCGAACGAACCAAGCGCGCCGAGCGCGCTGTATCAAATTCGTCTAGTCAGTACATTGCGCCGAACAGGGCAGAAACATTTTCAGAGGTTTGTCGGTAAACGGGAATTGCTCAAAGATAATTGATTCGTTCGCCGGTGTTCAGTGAATACAGCAGTTTTGAACGTTCGTTGCGTTTGTGGTGTTTTTAATTTGTGCCTAGCTATGGAGCAGGGAAAAGTGTTGAGAGTTAATTGATGAATTTGAAAGGCAGCTCATTTTATGGGATCCAACAATCGGACATATTATAACAAAGTAAAGAAGCATGATGGTTGGGTGGCAATTGCTAGTAATATAGGGTGCACCGCATCGGACGTGAAAAAAAATGTGAAGTCTTCTATCGAGTTTTAGAAAACTGATTACTGGTGAGAACGCAGCGAACAGGCGGATCGCTCCGCGCAAAATGTTTTGTTGCAGGTTGTTCAGAGCGCGCCGGTGCAGATTGTTTGGAGTGTGCGGCGCGTTTGGTTCTTTCGGAGTGTTTTGTTGCAAGTGAATACGCACCTTCATAGCGGAAGGATTTTGTTTGGCCCAAACATGGGCATTGCAATACTACAAAACTGCAACTTAGAACCACAAGCCAACTAATTTATTATCCTTGAAATGCCATAAAACTTGTCGCCGTCAAAGACACCAGCGTAATCAATCGTACCGTTCTCCAAGGTTGTTTAGCACAACTACTTTTGCCTCATCGCCGCCAGCAAACATTTTATTTAATTTTAATACTTTAATGATCCAGAAACTGAGTAAAAATACTCCGAATAGCATTCCTTGATGCTCTCCGACATTTCGGTGTAAATTTCCGAATATTCCGTTATCCTATTTACTGAAATTTCTCGGTTCTCTAGGAATTTCTAATCTGTTTGAACCTCTAATAAAATTTGTTTCGAATTCAATACTTTTCGTAACAAGCTTTCTCCGATCACCTCTTGTACCATTTAGATAACTTTCCAGAAAAACTTAGTTTTCTCATTCTAAGAAATTAAAAGTTAAGGAAAGGGTGTGATCCTTCTGTGATACTTTTTTTATCAAAACTTCTATCGGGATAACAGTATTTTTCACTTAAATCTGAATTTAGGAGCCATAATCTATTAACAATACAAATGAAAACGGTGTTTTAACAGGGATTGAGCCTGAATGAATATACTAGATAAATAATTTAAATTAATAAAGAAACAACTACATTGACATTTTTAATTGAAAATCGCATTCAATAGAAGCAATTCTGTAAGCAAATGTTAAATTTTAAGTATTGTTGAAAATTAGACAATCTGCTAACTATATATTTTTACTATTCTGTATGCATAATAAGCTTTAAAATATTAACGGAAAACTCTTAATTTGACACGATACCTGATAAAATTGTATCGGAAACTTCGTCAAGTATAACGACGTGCCTTTAACTTTTAACCACTTTTATAGATTTGACCCTATTAAGGACTTATTATATTTCAGTTGAAAGTAATACTATTTATTGTATTATATGTGTGTGGTAATTTTAATATTAATTTGTTCACAGAAAATTTCAGTGTGGATTTTGAAAACCTAGTGATGAGAGAGATCTTTCTATTACTCTGGTTTTTGGTGTTCCATACATCCGAATTAAAAACGAATCACTTCTGCCAATTTGGTAATCTGTCACTTTTTGGGAAAAAAAATAATTTGTTTAATTTTATTAAAATAAAGCTTACCGAGTGCACTCCACATTACACTACATTTGGACGTTGTCTTTTTCGATAATTATTAATGATAAATAATATTAACTTATTCACATTCCAACAAAAAATAGAAACACATATAGTTGTGAGTAGAATTAGTTTGCAATGTTTCACAATGAAATAACAGTATGCGGCAAAGTCTCTTTGAGGATTAAAAAGCCGAAAAGATAAGAAAGCCATAAATCATTTCTAGTCTTGACCTACCCACAAGCGAACAATTGATTCTCATTGGTGCAATGTAGCTTCTGATTGGTCTATGAAAAATGTACTCGAACTGTAAGTCCACATGGAGTGTTAACATCCCAGGGTGGGTTTAGTTTATTTCTGTTATTTACGAGATATTATGTTCTTGGATGTTGCTGTGATTGAGATTTTGTTTTATTGACTAAAACAATTTTGTTGGTAATAATTAAAATTATGGCTTTTTGGCGACCTTTCGAAGAGGAAGATATTGTTATAGGCTCCGAACAATGAATATACTAGAAGAGTAAACAGACGTATTATTCTATGCCAACATAAACAATTTCAAAGTTTATTTATTTATTCTGCTTGATTCCATGTCTCAGTGAATATCAGTTGTTTGATTGTTGTATGTATTAAACATGAATATTTGATTGTTTAAATTTTTTAAAAAAGGTTTTGAAATTTCTGAAAATGGAGAGTAGGGATTTGAGACAATAGACAGAAAGAAATTTGGTATGTTCTAGTCGCTATCTACTCAAAAAATTATACAAAACATGTACAGTCAACTGAAACAAGAAAATAATGGGTCAAAGCATGGAGCTGCTGAAAGAATACATAATTGACAAAAGTTTCAAAAAAATCCATTATTACAGTAAAATTGCTATTCATCGGAAAAAGAGAGTACATAAATCGCTAGTGCGTTTTGATCCTGCAATAATGAAAAATTTGTCTGAAACCGGTTCTGCTTTTGCTTACAAATTTCATTGTCTCGCCGACAAATTGTGAATCGGTTCAAACTAATTTTACTCACAACTATAACTGCACCGTGCCCGATCGTGTTGGCCGAGTATTGTCTTTTACATATCACAAACTTTGATGAGCAGGTACAGACTGATATTATTTACACCTACTTCTCAAAAGCTTAGACCGACTTGATCATAATTTGTTACTGTGTAAATTATCAAAAATTGGACTTTCTAGTAAATATTCAATAATTCGAATTTTCACTGGAAAAACGAATATATGCTAATTTTATTTTGATCAGTTACGACCTCTTGTCATAGTAGAGCAGTAACGGCCAAAGATCGAATACCTTGATTTTTATACATTTATCTAAGAATTAAAGGTAATTTATTAATAAATCACAAAGGAATTGGAGTCATTAAATGACAAAATAATAGGATATGACAACATCTGCTAAACAAAAGAAACAAATATGCAAATATTCCTACAGTTCAATGTAGTCTGCTACAAGTAGAATTTACGCAATTTTGGTTTATTAGACAAAATCATATTTAAATTGAATATACTAGTTTAATTTTGAAAATATATCAGTTTCTAGCATCATTGAGATTCTTCTATAACCTGCGATCTCAGTAACATAATTCGGTAGGTTAAGCCATTGGTTACCTTCAAAAAGTTGTAACAGGAAATTTTAGACGCTCACCAAATGGTCAACCATCGAAAAGTTTACTATCAGATTTCGGAGTTTTGGGACTATTGTGGGTTTATGCTGTTCTCAATCTTCCGCCACTTCGTCTGCACGTTAAGGCTGAAGCGAGAATGGCTGCATACAGACTGGAATGCAATGGGAACTGGCATGAAGGAACCAATACCCATAGTCATTCCAGAATCATGGATGTTATTACAAACTCGCTTCTTGAAATGAGATGTGATAACATGTTGGCCACAATTAACGACAACCAACCATAGATACCGTATCCAGCTAAACTGGGATGGCTTGGAAGCATACAGTCAGGAAGAAACGTTGGTGTGGTATACAGACGGATCTAAGACTGACATAGGAACAGCAGCTGGAGTCCATGGTGCTAGACCCTGGTGCAATATGCACGTATAGCGTTGGGGAAGTTTGCAACTGTATTCCAGGCAGAAATCTACGATATCAACACATGTTTGCAATTGAATATCGATAGGGGGTACAGAGGCCAAAATAACCTTATACAGTCAGACAGCACTAAAATATTTAACATGTCCCCAGATCAGATCTAGACTGGTCTCGGACTGCCTATAAAAACTATTAACCCTGGCAAACCATAATAGAGTAACCCTCGGAGACGCTGACTAACGAAATATTAAGCCTTGGCAGTGGCCAGATAAGGAAACTGACGGGATCACTCACTGGTTACTGAACCGTAAGGAAGTACATGCATACAATTGGAATATATAGGGGAAGAGCCTATCTTTTGGTTGAGCGTCGAAGAGGAGGAAATATCCTCACACAATATCTTCGAATGTGAAGCATTGTCTCATTGGAGATATATACTCCTAGGACTAGAGTATCCAAGGGAGGATTTCTCCAAGAACGACCCAGTGAACTAGTGAAAAGACTGTTGAGCCTAATGAGGGCTACTGGTCTCTTCCATTAAACGGCACAACCAAGAGCACAAAAAGCTCAAAGGCTGAGGTGCCGAGGTCTCTAAGCCTCTGACTGCTGGTGCCGAACTAATTAATGAATCAATGATTCAATAGATATTTGTATATTTTATACTTTTGTATTTGTTGTTGTTACTTTGTGCCATTTTGCAAATAAACGTTATTATTATTATTATTGTGAAGGACGTACCAGGTCTACCATCCCTTAAAATTGTAAAAATAATTAATTCAGAAATTATTGTTTATTATGTTATTATTAATTGCAGAGTGCGCTTGAATTGTGCGGAGGCTGAGTGAGCGAACCGAACACAAGTAGACGCGTGGGGAGCGTTTCCTTGACACCGACTTCGAAATTAAAAAGCAAATAATAATTTTACAATATTTAACCATTTTTGAATAATATCTAGTGGAACAAGAAATAAGTCATAAATTGTTGTATAAAACATTTATTTTTTGCTTTTTAGTTAAGTTAACTACTGTCTATTTCCTAAATATAATTAACAGCAAATAAAGCTAAAGGGGATTATATAGTTAGGTTAATCTTGACTGACTCCATTATTAACCGCGTAATTATATCTCTTTTAAATTTTCGCTACTCTACATTTTCACTTATTATCTTACCGTGGTGGAAAGTGGAACAGCCACTTGATGTAAGGAATAATTAAACATTAACAGGCACAAAGATATCATTATAAAAGAAAATGCAGGAAAATGGCTTAAAAAGGAAAATGTATGAATTCGCGTGAATAATGCTATTTTGATGAAATGACATTTTTGAAAAGAATAGTAGAAATTTTGTAGAATTTTCCAAAATATGGAATAAAAAATTAGATTAAGAAAATATATTTAAGCAACTTTCAGATCGAACTTCGCGTACCAAGATCTAGGCTTTTTGGCCGCTTACATTATAATAATTGGGTTTTGGTATTAACGTCATAACCATATATCCATGTTCTGTCACCACTCACCAGTTATGATTATTTTGAACACATCTAGATCTAGTAATTCAATAGCTCCTGATTGATGCTTATGCCTGCCACGATTTTGTGGTAAAAATTTAACAATTTCGTAAGAAACATCTTTGTCACACGTTTCATGTGCAACATATCCGAAAAAATTGCATGGCGTTCGCAAACCTCTATTTTATCTTTAGTAACTTCACTAATAGTAATTCGACGATCATAAAACCGTCACATAATCACCAATTTTTATATTGGTCTAAAGCAAATTCTATATATTTTAGAGCAAATGTCAAATGTTTTTGACATCGTTTAGCATACGGCGGTGAAAAACCATTTGATCAGTCCTTTTTTGAACGTACGCCAGATTTACTCTAAAATGAAATGATACCTGAAATAAATCGATTATTTCCTAATATGAACGTATACTTTCAACAAGAGGGCGCACCTCCACATTATCAAAAAGACGTTAGGCAATATTTAAATACAATTTTCCCCCAGATTGATTAGTCGAAGAGGTGCAATTAAGTGACCGGCAAGATCCCCCGACTTGACACCACTTGATTTTTTTCTCCAAAGCAGCCTGAAACAGAACAACTAACTTGAACTTTAAATCGTTCGTATGCGTCCACAAATGATCAACAATTCTATTCGTAGGTTCGAAGGGAGATTGTATCATTGTTAAAAAACAAATGCATTTTGAGCACTTATTGTGATAAAGAATTTGCAGCTTAAATCAATGTATACTTTATAGATTTCTCTACATCCAGTTTTGTTTAAAATCACAATTTCAATATATTTGTTAAATTTCTTTAATAATTACCGAATAAGTACAGGGTGGCCAGATAAGAATGCAAAGTACTGTATCTCGGAAACTATTCGTCGTACAGACTTGCAGTAAAAAATTTCATGACTAAAGTGGCCAAAAGAAAATCCTGGAAATTATTTTCAGGTTCCTAAGATGGCCGCCAGAGGGCGTAACCGTCATCTTAAACTTTTGAAGTGATTTTTCACTGAAATCTACCTTGAGAATGTACCAAAAATATATATGCTCTTTAAAGTTGAGCTTTATTCGAGTAAATTTTGTCCGAAACTTTTTGACGTATCTATTGAAATGAAGTGATGGGGGGCGATTCAATGTTTTTTAAATAAACAGCTGTAACTCCTAAACCACTGAACGGATTTCAAAAAACTTGGTCTTGTTGGAAAAAGCATTCATTGCTCCATGAAATTCATACTACCTATGATATATGTAATTCTCAGTGATGCCGCTAGAGCGCGTTTTTTGATATAATAACAGAATATTACAAAATTCTCTAAAAAATTAAATGCAATAGTATGACTTTCTTTCCATAAAAATGTAGTGAAATGATACTTAAATAGGATAGTTAAAACCGTATCTCGATATCTAGTTCCTGACCTGAAATATCGAAGAAAGAAAATGTAGTTATCATAAAATTTCAAAATGACGCTATTACACATGTATTTATTCTTATTTATTTGTCTTCTTTAAGAATCAGTGATGGAAATTCATAATTTTACAATTTTCAAATGATAAAAGTATTCTTAGCTCAATAAAGTAAAGAACGTGTAGGGGCGTAACAAGCAAAAAGGACCGATTTTGAAATGAAACTAATGTCTCCTTAAATGCTCGAACTGTCTTCCATCACACTCAATGCATTGTTGGAGCCGCTCATGCGTGGACATTACAGCAGCTTCAACTTCTTCTCTTGACAGGCTAAGAATGGCCTCTTGTATTCGTATTTTCATGTCATCTCTCGTTGTTGGTGGAATTCGGTAAACAATATCTTTTAATCGACCCCATAGATAGAAGTCCAAACAGGTTAAGTCTGGGGATCGGGGTGGCCAAGGAAATAGACTACCTCGTCCAATCCACCTCTGGTGATATATTAGATCTAAATGTTCTCGCACATTTATTGAAAAATGTGCTGGGCAACCGTCTAGTTGCAAAAACATATTTTGCCGTAATTGCAAAGACACATTTTCTAATAAAATAGGCAATTGGTTTATCAGAAAATCAAGAAACACGGCACCGATCAGTGGTTGATCAAATAAATAGGGACCTATAATCATTCCGCCAAGGATGGCACACCATACATTGAGACTCCAATGGCCTTGAGGTTGTACCTCGCGCAGCCAGTGAGGATTCTTGTCAGACCAATAATGCATATTATGCAAATTAACGTTTCCATCACTTCTAAAAGTGGCCTCATCCGTCCAAAGAATTTCGGATAAAAAATCTCTATTTTCCCTAATCATGCCCAACATCCAATGACAATAATCTATACGTCGGTCGAAGTCTTCGTCATTCAAGGCTTGATGTAAAACCATATGGTATGGGTGCAGTCTAAAAATTTGAAATAACAAACATATTGTGAAACATATGAGTTTATGTGTTTAGTGACATATGAACTTACCCATGATCCTTTAAAATATTTAGAACAGTGGTACGTGATATACCCAACTCGCGAGACATTGCTCTCGTACTAACGTGAGGATTCATTTCCACGTATGCTAAGACATTAACTATACTGTTTTCTCTTGTTCTAGCCGAGTGTCTTCGCAACTTAGGTCGAAAGCTGCCAGTATTACGCAAATTTCGTACTAAACGTGGAAAAATTCTCGCATCGCGTAAACGCCGATTTGGATATCGTGTTCTGTATACTCTTTGAGCCAATGCCGCATTTTGAAGACATTCAAAATATACCGCAATCATATCAACAGCTTCATTATTTGTAAAAGACATTTTAATGGTTTTGAGGCCTCACTTGTGTGTGCAACAAACACAAATTACACTGTATCTATAAGTATAACTTCAATATTTGTTGACAAGTTGATTATTATGCCCCTACACGTATATTTTAAATTTTCAAACTAATAATACTTTTATTATTCAATGAAAGATTATTATAAAATCATGGAATTTCATCATTGATTCAAAAACAAATAAATAAGAATAAATACCGAAGTCTTTTTGAAATTGTATGATAAGTAATTTTCTTCCTTCGATATTTTAGAGTAGGAATAAGATATCCAGATACGATTTTCACTTGCCTATTGAGGTATTAATTCACTACATTTTTATGGAAAAAAGTCATATTGTTGCGTTTAATTTTTCATAGAATTGTGCAATATTCTGTTATTATATAAAAAAACGCGCTCTAACGGCATCACTGAAAATTAGACATATCGTAGGTAGGATGGATTTGATGAAACACTGAATGCTCTTTCCAACAAGACCAAGTTTTTTGAAATCCGTTCAGTCGTTCAGGAGTTACAACTGTTTATTTAAAAAAACATTGAATCGCCCCCACCACTTTATTTTAATAGATACGTCAAAAAATTTCGGACAAAAATTACTAGAATAAAGCTCAACTTTGAAGAGCATATACTTTTTCGGTACATTCACAAGGTAGATTTCAGTGAAAAATCACTTCAAAAGTTTAAGATGACGGTTACGTCCTCTGGCGGCCATCTTGGGAACCTGAAAATAATTTCCAGGATTTTCTTTTGGCCATTTTAGTCATCAAATTTTTTACTGCAAGTCTGTACGACGAATAGTTTCCGAGATACAGCACTTTGCATTCTTATCTGGCCACCCTGTACATTACCACTATTTTCGGAAAGAGAAAAAAATAAGCTTCCTTGTATCGTCACTAGATCTAGGTTGCCATTTCAAAAAATTCAAAATGGCGGCCGTACGCTAAACGGTCTGAAATATGCAGAATAAAGTCTCATTCATCGTCCTAAAATTTCATAACTTTCCCTTTATCCGTTTCAAAGATCCCTTGGTGTGAGACTTTTCAGCAACGCGGTATATTCACATTTGATAGTTTACCGCTGTTGTTTGAACAATGGAATGCATTGTTACACTGTGTATTTCTATTATAACAGATCATATTTCGAACTTACTTAATAACCGTGAGAAATTTCGCAGGTGTTTATTATACAGACTTTGTCATCCAATACTGTCTATTGTTTTTGGTTGTCGTTACGACAGGGATATCCTTTAAACATTTTGCAAAGGCAACGACATAAATTGTGGCGTTTTTATCAATAGCTGAAAATTGAAAGAAAGGGACAAGGTATGTGATATAATACAACAGCAACCAAATAGTTTATACGACGTGTCAAAAGTATATGCCTTTAACAAATATGTGTGCAGTACATTTTTAAAATGTGGGCAGGTATTTTCGTTAGCAGTTTTTAGTATCCAAGAAGGAATTAAAATATTGCTGCAGCTGTCGGCTGTCGGCCAGAGAAGACAGTTAATTGAGTCAAGTTAAAACATGAATATAATCCCCTTTAGCCTTATTTGCATCTGAAGTAGGTAAATAATTCATTAGATAAAATATACTAATTACATCTGAAACTTCATTCAAGGGATGCCAAACATCTTAAGAGAATATTTTATGTAAATATACATGAGCAGTTAATTATATTTCGGAAATAGTTAACTTTAACAAAGAGCTTCGAAAGACACAAAAGTACCATAGGAAAAAAGTAAATGTTTTATACAAGAATTTATAAGTTCCTTGTTTTTCCAATAAATAAAATTAGAAAATGATTAATTATTAATTGTTTTTTAATTTTGAAGCTGGTGTCAAGTAAAGCTCGTGCAATTCATACACACTTGGCAATTCATAATTACATAATAACCAATAATTTCAGAATTCCTACATTAAACGGAACAATAAATAAATATATTTTCGTGCAACCGGACGCGAAGTCAGTATTTCGCGTTCTCAACACAGTCCGCGAAATTCAATTTCGCGGCCGTTACCCATAGCAACGGCTGCGAAACCAAACGTCAATTCAAATTTGAATATCACTTTCAAATTTGATATTTATAAAATGCTACAAAGACAAGGACTATTTTTTATTGAATACCAACAAATACATAAGTACTTATATTATTTAGGATGAATATTAACATTAATTGTACAGTTTGTATTATTACTCATATTTACTCCAGAAGTTGAAGCAAGAACTGTCAAAATATTTGGTATATATTGAAACATATCATTTCCATAGCACACATTGTTAAATAAATTAAACTGCTGTTGATTTTAGAGCAATGATATATTTATTTACAATTATCTAGATTAATAATTTTAACGATTGCACGAAGAATAGTGTGTATGCCATGGCCGCGAAACTTTTTAACGACCTCAAGATTATCTTGCCTCGGCCGCAAACGGCTTCGGCGATAACTATTCTTTCGGTACGTTAAAAAGGTATTTCCCGGCCTAAGCATACAAATAACTATTATTGTATAAATCATTATTATCAAGGTCCGCCAGCTCAGGGTAATTAAAACACTTTAATAACCAATTAAAAACAGTAACCGCTAATGATCAAAAATCAATTACCTTAGAAAACAAAATTTTTCGGAATATTAACTATTTCACTTACCACAATTAAACCCGTTAATTATAGCAATGAAACTGGTTGGTAATAGTGATTAAACCTGTTAACAACTAGTTAATAATGATAATTAAAAAGATTATTTGCAGTAAATATAACTATGTGATTGTTAATTGAGAACTTTAATTACTCAATTGCCTTAGTATAGATGACGTCATCATTCATTCATTCGATTGGGTTGTGCTCAGCAGCACAGGCACTGGAACTGAATATAGATATTGATATAGATGACGTATCTATCAGTATTTATCTTTGTCATTTACTGTCATTTACTGTCATTTACTGTCATTTACTGATGAACGATAAATGGTGATTGAAACATCATATACTAAAGCAACATAGACAAACATTTATTTCCTATGGAAATTGAAGACATTTTTTTCAAACTATGTATTATATCTATATTGCACAAAAAACTATAAATTGTGTTTAAAAAAAATAATTTAAGATTCGTAATCAGCAACCTCAAACACAAGATTAAAGTGGTTTTAACAATTCGTAGAGAGATGTTGCAAGTTCACATAACACCAGGCAGTAATAGTGCGAAGTTCTTTTGACATCTAAACATGCGCAGAATGCTTAAATTATAACGCCAACTTTATTAAAGATAGTGGCTGCCCTTAGTTGTGGAGGTATAAGAACTGTAAAAATAGTGATGGTGACCTTTATTTGTTTTCGGGTACTCTCGCGTCACGATCGCGTACATTCGTTTAGTTTATAGTTTGAAGACAGTCGTGTAGTGAATCAAATATAGGTTATCTTTTGATTTTGTTAAAATTGTTAAAAATGGCGAAAACTGTTAAGAATATTAAACGATTACGATTTACATACCAATATTACTTGGAATTTTTGGCACACAATCCATTGGAAAATGTGGAAAACTGGGACGAAAATTTAGCTTTGTTTTCTCATCGGTCATGTGTTCTAAATTAAAATGAGGATTTGGATTTACATCGTCTCTGCCTACTAACGCATTCGCTAAAATTAAATATTCCATCTCCTCATCATTTAATTCTGCCAAAATTCCAATTTCTAGTTCCTCTTATCCTCTTCCATCTTTAATTTAATCAACCTACTCGTATTCTAGTAGAGTTTGTTTAATCATCCTTTACCGTTACGTCATACATTGTCCAGCTTTATCTCTCATTCATGAAATAGATGAGACGGAATTATGACGTCATTAACGTATTTCTTAACTAATGTCGACGTAAATTTTATTTGTTACTTTTGACAGTTCAGTTGTCATATTTTGATTGGTTCAGTATTTTTGGTCATTTTCGCCTTTTTTAATTAATTTTTCATTGTCAAAATGCCCGGTATAGTGAAACAGAGCAAAGTTTAATTTAGAAGTTGATTAATTACTTTTCAAGAGAAAGAGATGCAGTCCCGTTATCATAGTTCTGAATGAATCGGACTTCCACAATGATGATGAAGATGATTTTGTCAGTGATGAAGCTTAGTTTATGCATATTATTTCATTACATATGCTATTTCAGTTTACCTTTCTTATCCGTTTGTTTGTTCCTTTTTCCTGTTTTTATTTGGAGTTTTTTCAGAAATAAATTTATTTATTGCCTGTTTTCTCCCTTGCATGTGTTTTTTTTGCATTTCTCACGAATACTCGCAATGACACAGACAATAATTACTATACAATTTTTAAAAATATGAGCATATAGATATTCTATCTAATTTTAAATAACCTTTGGGTTCACCCCAAAAATATAATCATGAAATACATTTTTAATATCTATATATTATTATAATTCGTCATTTAATCACGATTCGGTAATCCGTAATTTTTTAAATTCAGTAAAAAATCATGCTCAGGGGCGTTAAACATCCTCAAGCTAGAAATTTGAAACAAATCAGTTGAAAAAACAGAGATTTCAAGTTAAAACAAAACTAAATTATGTAAAAAAGTACGCAACGCATAAAGCAAAATAAAATTTTTGGCATTACTAATTTATTCATACATGCATCATTGAAAACAATTCTTAACATATGGATGGTTAAACAAACTCTACTTATTGTATTTACAATGCTTATTAGCTTCAATGTTTATTTTAAATATTAAGGTTAGAAATAATGTCAAAGTAAAAATAGGGTTTGCAATAAGCGCCTGCTTTAATTTTTCCACTAATTACGTCGCTCTATTAGTGCTTGCAGTTAAGTTGAACTTGCAATATCTCTCTAGTACCTACCATAGATAACCTACATTAGTATTTCGTGGTCACATACTGCTATCTCTAAGCGACTTTTTGGGGATGTCTTGGTATCCTATAACACAAAATATATATGTATTGTATGTATTCTTAAAATATATATATAGGTATACCTACTTATTCAAATAAAAATTCTGTTTGTTCAGGAATATTATTTCAGATATTCAAGTACAAATTTAAATTTTTAATAGGTATCAAAAAAGTTAATATTCTTTTCACTCTAATGAAGTAAGATTGCCCTTTGCAGGTATCTCAATTTTTCAAAGAAATGTTGTTATCAGTGTTTTAGCACTGCATTTTTGAAATATATATCTATAATCTGACTTTGTATTGTGTCCAAAATAAACTTTTACAAGAATCCCAAACAAAACGCTTACCTACAAATATTTTTATCACCGGTTTCCAAAGTTTTAAATATCACAGAACTCTAAAATGTTCTATTTTACTTAAAAACAAATAATAAATGTCCTAAGTACATATTGTACGTAATTAATTTTTAAAGTCTATATTTACCTCTAAATCGGCTCAGACTCCAGCCCCCATTCCATCATGACTAATTCATACTCCATGTAGGTTATTTATAATTTCCTCCTTGTACACACACACTGTCCACTGTATGGCTCCAACTAATTAGCTACCTAGTATAACGCGCCAAACGGGCAACACCCTTACAAGTCTCCACGATATAGTAACGATTAGAACCGATCTTGTGCGAAGTAAAAATAGCCGTTACAATTGATTAAATCCTTCAATTGTAGTTAACACACTTAGCTAGTGTCAGGTAATTGTCATACTCATAAAAAATTGAATAGATGAAGCTTTTACTTGATGAAGGTCCATACTAAATGGAGGATTGTTTTTCATTCACTTCTTTCCTCCATTTGGGAAATGAGCAGAGTGGACTTATATTTTTCTTACGCTGGTTTGGTTTTTTACTTACTTACGATCAATGACCAGCGGCCTCGATCACAGGCTTAGTAGCGGAGGAAGAGGATTGTGTTTTTTATTGTTAATGGTACTACGATAAGTTATAATGGAAGATAAATCCATTTTATATTAAAAAATAGTCGGGAACTTAAACAGACAACCAAAACTTTTTTCTCTAAATAGCGACGGCTACGTTATATTGAGTTTTTGAGATAATTATTCTAACTGCTCACCTACTGGAACACTGGTACACTTTTTAGTTACTTTGTACCTCCTCTTGCTATACGGCGATTAATCTACTATAGCAAGAACAGACTTCAGTTATTCATGGGCTGTGACGCCAATTCACACCATACATCGTGGGGCAGCACGAATATAAATCGCAGAGGTGAGTTACTCTTTGATTATATACTAGGGGAAGGGCTATCTGTTATTAATAAGGGCTCAGAACCAACCTTTGTAACTAGAAACAGATCAGAGGTGTTAGATTTAACTATCAGCTCAAAGTTTCTGAGCAATAAGATACAGCATTGGGGCGTCGGCCCAGCACTGTAGTGGAAAGCATCTGATGCGATAATTACAGTGAAGCAGTGTCGAACGCGGTTAGTACTTGGATGGGTGACCGGCCCACTGGGGAAGACCGTCGTGTAAATAGCCCGTACAGCCTGCAGCGGAGTAGCATATCATAGCTCGCAGGCATTATACCAATAAGCACGAGGTATAATGTAGGTATGCCGTCTTTCGGAGGAGACGTAAAACCGAGGTCCAGTGGGCTCGGCAAAATTTCCGGTTAGGGGTAGAGTGCTCCCGGCGTCGGTGATTAGCCTCAGTCGCAGAGATTGACCGACGTTAAATAACTTATACAATTAAAAAAAAAAAAAAAAAAAAAAAAAAAAAAGATACAGCATTGGGCTGTATATACTGAACCTTCGTGCTCAGATCATAGACATATTCAATTCAACATTGAAATAGGCCAGAGGCCAGTAGCGGAATATCGCGACTCAAAAGCTACTGATTGGAATGGATATAAAAATTCCCTTCAACTTAACATTGAGGACGGTTTCACCACAATTAACAGTTGTGATGGGATAGATACTGCAGCGGAAAAACTTCGCGAAGCAGTGATCTCCTCCTATCATGAAAACTGTCCACTCAAGACTAAAAGAGATAATCGCAACTCTACTTGGTGGAACAAATGCCTAGAAAAGCGAAGAAAAGAAGTTCGACGACTATTTAATCGAGCTAAAGAGTCAGGCAACTGGGAGCTTTATAGAACTACTCTAACAAGTTATAATAAAGAAATCAGAAAGGCAAAGCGGGAGTCTTGGAAAAAATTCTGTGAAAGTATTTCTGATATACCTCGTAGTACTAGAATTCACAAGATTCTCTCTAAAGAGTCCATGGCACTTTTACGACCTCTAGAAAAGAAACGTTAGAGCTTTTGATTAAAAATCACTTTCCTGGAAGTTTGACTCTGGATAACAATCGACCTCTTTGAGGGCGCAAGGCGGCCAAAAAATATCGATTGGGAGGCCGCCAAGGAAGTAATCACAGCACCGGCAGTTGAATGGGCAATCAAATCTTTTCAGCCGTTCAAATCTCCCGGTGAGGATGGAATATTTCCAGCTCTACTTCAAAACGGACTGGAATTACTTTTACCCATACTCAGTAAACTGTACAGAGCTAGTCTGGCGTGGAATTACATACCACCCAGTTGGTTGGCGGCAAGGGTGGTATATATACCGAAAGTGGGCCGCACATACCCACACCCTAAATCGGTCAGACCAATTAGCCTAACATATTTCCTGCTTATAAAGGACTTGAAAAAGCACTGGATTGCTACATCAGGCGGGTAGGTTTATATAATTCCCCCCTGAGCATCCACCAATATGCTTATCAAAAAGGCAAATCAACAGATTTAGCGTTATACAACCTTGTTGAGAAAATCCCACAATCAATTAAAAACAATTTGCAATTAAAAACAAGATTTCAGCTTTGACTGAAAAGGGCATCAAACCAACCATTACCGGTTGGATATATGCCATGCTCACTAATAGGACAGCCACTACATCTCTTCAGGACGAGACCATTAGCTTTAAGGTTTCCAGGGGCTGCCCACAAGGCTACTATCTCCCCTACTATGGTCACTCTTGATGGATAACTTGCTTAGCGCTCTCGAAAGAAGAGGGGTAGAACTGCAAGCGTATGCAGACGACCTTGTCATCTTGGCAAGGACCAAGTCAGGAAGAGTAGCTTATAATATCCTCCAAAGGACGTTGGACGATGTTCACAGTTGGTGTCAGAGGGAACAGATGTCTGTTAACCCGGTCTTTATTCCCAAACCAGGCAGAGATCTATCTCAGGCCAGGTCATATAGACCGATCAGTCTATCATCCTTTATGATAAAGGTGACAGAAAAACTGGTAGAAAAACATATTAGGGAAACCTCTCTTAAGCAGAGGCCACTTCATCAAAACCAACATGCTTTTCAACCAGGCAAATCCTGTGAATCGGCTCTACACCAACTGGTCTCAAGAGTTGAAAATTCACTAGACAACAAGGAAATCGCAATGGTGGCCTTCCTTGACATAGAAGGAGCATTTGACCACACCTCCTTCAACTCCATTGTTAGAGCGGCCAGGCAGCATGCGATTGATGATACCATCTGCAGATGGATCAAATCCATGTTAAACCTCAGGAATATAAACTCAACCATGGCAGAAACCACCTTAAAAGTAACAGCGGCAAAAGGGTGCCCACAGGGAGGCGTCCTTTCACCACTCCTGTGGAACCTAGTCGTAGACTCGCTTTTAAGGAAACTCAACGAACTGGGATACTTTACCCAGGGTTACGCTGATGATATAGTCATTGTGATTAGGGGTGAGTACCCCAGAACGGTATCAAACCTCATGCAAGACGCTCTGAGGAACATTGAGGATTGGTGCAAGGAGGAGCAACTTCGTGTAAACCCCTCCAAAACAACCCTAATCCCCTTTACAAGAAAAAGAAAATTGGAGGATCTAACACCCCCCAGACTTTTTCAACAAACTTTATGTTTTAGCAAGGAAGCTAAATACCTAGGAATCATCCTGGATACGAAGCTAACCTGGAACAAACACATAAAGAAGATAACCACCAAAAGCAAGATGACACTGATGTCACTAAAAAGAGCGATTGGAAGCACATGGGGACTGAAACCGGCAGTGGTACACTGGCTGTACACAACGGTTGTAAGACCCATGATTACATACGGCGCACTCGTCTGGTGGCCTAAGGTTAACCAGAAACAGGCAACCATAGAGCTAACCAAAATCCAAAGACTGGCGTGCCAGTGCATCACTGGAGCACAAAGAAGTACTCCGACAGCAACCATGGAAACAATTCTAAACCTCCCACCAATTGACCTAATCGTCAAAGCAGAGGCTAGAATTGGGGCATATCGTCTCCGGTTAAACAATAACTGGAACCCTCACCCTAATGGGCATGCGTCAATTATCAATATAATCTCAAATCCCATACTAAATATGGGTACTGATTATATGACGCCGACCACATCACTAGAAAAACCCTTTAATATCGAAATAGATTGGAAAGGAGAATTCAAGGAAACACCCAAACAAGAAATAGTTTGGTTCACTGACGGTTCCAAAACGGACACTGGTACTGGCGCTGGAATATACGGTCAATCCCCCAGATGTGACATTAGTCACTCACTGGGAGTAAATACCACTATATTCCAAGCAGAAATTTACGCAATTGACTCATGTCTGAGAGAAAACATAAGGAAGGGATACAGCGGTAAAAACATTCTTATCTGCTCAGACAGTCAAGCGTCAATTAAATCACTTAATAGTAGTACCATAAAATCCAAACTTGTCTGGGAGTGCTTAGAAAACCTTAAAAAACTCAGTGCCACAAATAAGGTAACCCTGAAATGGGTGCCAGGTCACAAGGGTATTGAAGGGAACGAAAAAGCAGATGCCCTAGCACGAGAAGGATCGGCAACCGGCTACACCGGTCCTGAACCGGCAACCGGTATAACAAAGGCTTCGGTAAGAACCACGTTAAACCAGTGGGTGCACAAACAACACCTCAAATACTGGCAAACAATTCCGAAGCTCAAACACAGTAAAATGATGGTCAAACAACCCATACCAAAACTTACTGAAGAAATCCTGAAGTTAAATAGGAGAGATATCAGGCTGGTAACCGGCCTTATAACCGGACACTGCGGCCTGAGAAAGCACCTTCACACAATGGGGATCTTCCAAGAAGAACCTACATGTAGATTATGTGGCGAGGAGGACGAAACAGCCACCCACATAATTTTCGAATGTGAGGCTCTACGTTGGTGGAGGTATAGACAGATAGGGCCGGATGACCCTATATACAACCTCACCAAAAGAGATACTGTGAAGAGACTTCTAGATCTCATTAAGGTCACAAATCTTCTCACAGACTAGCAGACAAACAGGGCAATACAATAAGCCAATGGCTGCAGTGTTGGGGCCCACTAACCCGGCCTGTTTTCGTCTGTCTACAAACCAACCAACCAACCAACCTAACCCTGGTAAAACTGTAATAGTTCCCTTCATTAGGAAAAGAAAGTTGGGGGATCTTCCACCACTTTCCTACAATGGTGAGGTTATTCCATTTGCAGCGGAAGTAAGATATTTGGGGATTATCCTAGATATGAAACTTACTTGGAACGCTCACTTGGAAAAAGTTATCCATAAGGCCAGACTATCCTTGTGGACATGTCGTAGGATCTGTGGAAAATGTTAGGGCATGGGACCCAAACAAATCTATTGGATATAAATATGTGTTGATCGTTAGACCAATGATCACATATGTAGCTATTGCCTGGTGGCCAAAAGCTTTACAGCGGACGGCCCAAGCAAAGCTCTCTGGTTTACAGACAGGCTTGCCTAGCAATTACTGGTGCTATCAGCTCCACACCGTCAGCAGCCATGGAAATCCTTCTGGACCTACCTCCTCTCCATATATTTTTGGAAAGAGAGGCTAGATGGACAACATACAGAATTGCGCATATTTTTAAATGCACAAATCAGGCTTATACAGAACGAAGCAGAATGCTAGTGGACACTGAAAGTCACAGTATTCTGGGAGTGACCTCTGACATAATGCCTCCAACAGTAAACTACGACCTGCCTTATAGGTACCGTCCTAATTCCAAATAGAGATGAATGGGTCCTCCGTAAGGATGAACTATTAAGAGCAGACAGCTGTTGGTATACAGACGGTTCAAAAACACTCTCAGGCTCTGGTGCAGGTGTATACGGGCGCAGACCTATGACAGAAATCTGAACCTCTCTAGGATCCTATGCAACCGTATTTCAGGCTGAAATTTACGTCATTGTTTCATGTGTGGAGAGATTGGAGCAGGCCGATCTCATACATAGAACAATAAAAATTTTCTCGGACAGCCAAGCGGCTTTGAAAGCACTTAGCTCTAACCGGGTAACGTCTAAATTGGTATTAGATTGCAAAAAAAGACTCTCCTCAATAGGAGAATTCAATAAAGTATTGCTGGTCTGGATACCTGGCCATTCTGGCATGGAAGGAAACGAGAAGGCAGACTCTCTTGCAAGGGAGGGTGCCGCACGTGTTTCTATCGGACCAGAACCTACAATTGGCATCGCAATAAGTTTTGCCAAACAAACACTGAATACCTGGACGGCAAGAAGAGCATTAGACTTCTGGCATAATTTACCAGGATTGGTTCATTCAAAGGCTTTTATACATCCTTCGAAGAATGTCTCCAAACAAATGTTAGACTATAGCAGGCATGACCTACACTGTCTAACAGGCCTTTTAACAGGCCACTGTCATCTGAATCATCATATGCTAAAACTTGGACTGTCGGAAGATCCGACCTGCCGTCTTTGTCTGGAAGATGATGAAACAGCAGAGCATATAATTTGTGCCTGCCCCGCCGCGGCTCGAATCAGGTATCTGATGTTTGGCAGGGATGCTCTCTCGCCCTCGGACCTGAAAAATCATTCACCAAATAAGCTAATCGGCTTTGTTAAGAAGATGAATTTGTTTGGTGAAATCTGAATAGGTGTGAGCCACAATAGACTCTTGCGAGTCGCAGTGGAGGGCCTTATAGACCCACTCACCATAAACCTAACCTAACCTAACCTACTTTGATAACTGATGACAAGACAAATTTGTTTAGGATATGAGGGAAGGGGGTAAGGTGAAGGCATGCAAGTTCGAATACAAATGGTTTGTTTTCGAACACTAAACGATGAAATAAAACAATTTCATTTGTTTTATTTCATCGTTGCCATACTTATCATAATTAAAATAATTTCTAAAACAAATTTTTATTGCTGGAATTAAACTGCTAGCTTACGAGATGTTTATTAAAGAAAAAAGTCTTAAGAAAAAATCTTGGGGTAATTCTACAAGTTTGATTATAGGTAGCCAGAATTTCTATATAAAACCAGTTTACTTTTGGCATATTGTTCTCGGTCTCTCGGTCTCGGTCTCGGTCCATCTCTAAACATTTTCTATACAATTTTGATGAGTTTCTTGGTGAATCTTCGCAATCTAAGGTCCAATACCTACCAATAAACTTTAAATGGTACCTTGAAGCTACATATGAACACTGTTTACACTACCACTACACCAACACTAACATTTTACACTATCTTACGCGTTTCGATAACCAATTAGTTTGCTTTTGAAGATTTCGGGAGGTTTTAAACCCGATAAGCTTCTTTTCCTGGTGAAAAGGACCATCTCTGACTTCCTGGGATTGATCGACAGTGAGTGTTCCTTACACCATGTTTCTATTCATTTAAGCCCATCCTGCGCTCTATCGCACAGTCTCTTCACAAATTTGCCAGTTTGCAAGATAACTATGTCATCTGCGTATGCAATTGTGTAGAATCCATTATTGTTGAGGTGATTAATCAGGGTATCCAGGACTATGTTCCACAGAAGGGGTGATAAGCTCCTCTAGCAGTTGGTTTTTAATGGTTCTCTCCCGTTCTGCGGTAACCTTACCGTACGGGTTAGTCTCATCTATAATAGCAACCTTGAGGTGTCTCAAGGCGGCATCCGCAAAGGTTTTGGAAGGCACGGCGACATTTCTGTCACTGCGCGGCTTCATCAGCCTTCTAGGAGTCCCCTCCATGGAGGTGCTCAAGTGAGGGCGCTTTCCTGCAGGGGCAGCCGGTTCCTTGCCTTTATTCAAGGCGGAGCTCTTGGTGCCCGCCGCAGGAAGTGCCTTTGCTGTCGGAGGTGGAGTGGGGGAGGAGGGCGGTGCACTTGTAGTTGCTGCCACCCCTGATTACTTAGCTCTCTTCCTCCTTTTGGCTTCGGCGCCGCAAATGCGCTTTCGCCTTGGCCTATGTGTGACTTCACGAGGTGACCCTCCATGTCCATCCTCATTCTGAGCAGTATTTTGGGGTGGACATTTCTGTTCATCCCCAGCCACTGCCTTTGATTGAGGTGAGCACTTCTGTCCAGCCTCGGGAGTGTTTTTGTTTTTTTTTTGTAGTTGTATGCATGTGTGTTCCCACGAGTAGCTAGGGAAAGGTTGGTCACCTCTGGCAGAGCCCACATTACCAGAGGAAGGCTAATTCCATGCAACCAAATTTGAAACTCCAAGAGTGTCTATGGACTAGTGATTAGCCTCTAGTCCAAAGTCGGACAAACTACGGCACGTGGGCTATCATCAACCCAGTAGTGAATAATAATGATTTAATCAACATTTCACAAAATGCAGTAGGCATTTCATAACTTACGATGTATGTAATACTTCGACCTTATAATGAAGTAAGAAATCATGTGTTTTTTATTCATTGCTAGCGCGAGGTGACGGTACCAATTCTCAGTTATGTAATTATTAACCCCAATCTATGGTCATTAACACAATAACATGTTGCCGAAGCTTGACCCAATAGGTGCGTTCTTTTTGACTAAGATCTCAGCTAACTTCAGTTAATATGATCCGAGATAAAGTAATATGAGTAGGCTGCAAAAAGAACGACACACTCAATTGAAACGAGCTATCTGCTGGCGCATCAGAATTCAAAAAAAGATAAAATATAAGACAGATTTGTCTCAGTATCTAATGAAGTTGTTCTTTCAATAATCGCATAAAAAACATTCACTCAAAACCAAAGAAAATTAGATTATGTATTGTTGTTTAAAGCCCAAACAAATATTTCTTCATCCCATCCACTTTACTTCCGACTCAAGTCTGATACCCCCTTATAGCACATACAGCATCGGTGAAGGGGGAGGAAAAATCTCAGCTCACTTTGAGTAAAAAGAACGCGCACATTACCGATGTGAGCTGAGATTAACTGAGATCTCAGCCAAAAAGAACGCACCTGTTGTCAGTAGCAAAAATTCCTGAAATCCACGAAAAGCATTTTTTGACCACAGAAAATGTTGATTTCTCTTGCTGAACTAATTCCAAAAATGTATCACCAGTTAGTTCAAATTAAAGCAGAGTTGACGAAACCGCAAAATGTGTTTGTTATTTTAACATTGTACATTACATCTATCCACTTATGTAAATAATAGTTTCCTCGACTAACAGGAAAAATTTGAAAATATTTCTTCTCATGTTTGCTTTAAAATGTTCGTGGCTAAAAGGGTAACCAGCGCCCAAGGCCAAAAAAAAATGTTTTATTTTAACAGCTGTTTGAAGAAAAAATCTCGTTCGATGTTACAACATATTGAGACGAATAAGCTTCAGCATTGACAGACACTTCTCATTTTTAATCATAACCTAATGAAAGAATAACTTTGAAGTTATTGCCATAAAGTTCAATTTTATTATTTCAACTTAATAGTTTCTAGCTGTAGCCTCCCGGTTTTATTGCTGATTCGGATTCCTGCTGCTATTTTTCCGGTAGACCTGATCCTGTATATACTTCCAGTTATTTTCTGATTGTTGTTACATACTTGTTTGTAGGTCAGGTAGTTCCCGAACTACAAACCGAATAAAAGCAATCTTTGGACGAAAGAATTGAGATTTCCGCTGATATTACGAAGATTTACACAAAAACAAAAACTAACAATTCATAATTAAATAATTTAATAACCTATTCTTTGCACCATCTACATATTTTTTTTATAAAAGAGAGCAAACACAAGGTAAGTTATAGAATACAAAATATTTTTTTGTTCTCGCACAGCCTTTTTTTATCACGCACAATTACATGTGTGTATTAGAGATTGTAGCGAGGACAGATTTTCCAATCAAATAAAATTAAGCACACCAAAACAGTTTGAATAAAAACTTCAAGTAGTTCCCGAATTACAAACCGACTAAACCATTATTTGGATGAAAAAATAGATATTTTCCGCAAATATTACCAAGATTTATAGAAAAAAAACTAACAATTCATACTTAAATAATTTAATAATCTATTCTTTGCACCATCTACATATTTTTTTTTATAAAAGAGAGCAAACACAAGGTAAGTTATAGGATACAAAATATTTTTTTGTTGTTCTCGCACAGCCTTTTTTTATCACGCACAATTACATGTGTGTATTAGAGATTGTAGCGAGGACAGATTTTCCAATCAAATAAAATTAAGCACACCAAAACTGTTTGAATAAAAACCTTAAGTAGATATTAATACTTGAAATATTAAATTAAAGTAGTTTATAAGCACTATAGTTTTTTAAGATATTGAAACGTTAACTTTGCAGTTAACATTCCAGAAAATAAAAATATCCAATAATCACTTTAAAATTTTGATTTTTGGTGGAATAGAATGCATCGATTTTCTAAAAATATTGCCATCGAAAAATTAATAAATTATTTCACAGTTGCGATTTGTGGTGGAATAAATTCATTAACCAAAAATCAATATTCTAGAGATATTATACCGCGAAATTTAAAACTTTGAAGAGTCTTTAAATAAGAAAGGAGAAAAGACCGGCTTCTACAAGTTGCTTCGTCGACTGACGATACGAGAAGAAGCCGGTCCTTTCTCCGTTATTATTTAAAGACTCTTCAAAATTTTAAATTTCGCGGTATATTATCTCTAGAATATTGATTTTTGGTTAATAAATTTATTCCACCAAAAATTATAAATGTGAAATAATTTATGAATTTTTCGATTGAACAATTTTCGGTAAATATTCCACCAAAAATCAAAATTCTAAAGAAATGAATCGATACATTTATCAGCTGAAAGGTTGAACGCAAAGTTCACGTTTCAATATACATAAATTGTTTGTGAACAGTATGTCTATAAATCGTTAATTATTCATTTGAAATTGATTTTACTGGATAAATCATTAAATATGATGAATATTCGTAGAAATCTTCATGTATTTTGAAGGATAAATTATTTAATATGATGAATATTCGTAGAAATCTACATTTATTTTGAAATTCTCCAAGACTTGAACCTTGCGAGATAGACGTTGCTGTAGTTAGTGTACTTGTTTTTAGTGTACTTAATTGTATGAAATACCTACGTATGCTAATACTTTCAAAAAATATATACACAGAGTGCTGCATATTTTAATAATTTAATAAAAATCTTGAAAAGTTTACAGTAATACTGAAATAATTCGGTTGATACAAGCAGCTTTTTACAAAGGGCCAATATAAATGCCATCAAACATTTACTGAATATTCTCGAACGCCTTAGCAAGAGGAGTCTGTACATTTTTCAAAACTACATTCAATATTTTCAAAATTTATATGTTATATTTGTTATTTACGAGAATCTTTGTGCCCGATGCAATTATATTTGATTTGAAAAAATTGTTTGCAATCGAGTTATTTCTGAAATGATACACCAGCAATTTTTTAGGAATTGTATTACTTTCCAAGTTACTCTAATTATTAAAATTTGCATCACCTTGTAAGCTTTAAGTCCACCTCAAAAGTGAACACCAAGACTGATTATAATGGGATACACTACTACTTATGTGTAAGCTTCAACGAAGTGACTATAAGGCTTACAAGAGTTCATTATTGAATCAGTGATTTTCAAAAATTTATCAAATCTAGCTGCCATGGCCAATGTTAGACCAAATATATATTGTTAATACACTTTCCCAAATTCGAGACTCAAAATTATATACAAATAACTATCCTGTGTATTAATAATACATCAAGGACCGATCGATCAAAATTCTATAAAATCCTGATACATTCTAAAACGACTACTTGGTGAAGTTCTTGGGTAACTGTTACAGTAAAGTATCATTTTAGAAATTCAATATGATATAAAAACATATTTAAATCACTACCACAAATTTACTAAATTTCACTATAAGACTAGCAATATATTTTTCTATATAGAGTATGTCTCTTTGCTTTATAACCTCTATCACTAATTTCACAGATATTTGAAATTGAAGAACTAATTTTGACACACTGCACTTGTTTTTTTTATATACTTAGAGAATGAATACATGAGAAACATATTTCTACTTCGACATAAAATACAGTAATTGTAGTAACATTCGCTGAATCGAATAGATTAGCTACAAAATTAATTAGTATTTTGCTTTGAAGATTGTGGTTCTCCAAAATGGTAAAATGGTAAAATTATTTTCATTCGTCTCTTTTCAAATTAATCTAAAGTGTTATTTATCGTCTTCATAACAACAAACAGTGAAAACGATCCATTATATTTAAGATGTACTGATACTTTAGGTGATTATTATATATCATTAATCTATTTATTTTATCAATAAAGGCACACCAAAATATACGTTTTACTATTGAATTTGGCGCTAATTTTTTTAATGGAATTTTATCAATATCAAATGCTAACAGTACCTGACTATAAACTAATGACACTTTTCTGTAACAATTGAAATAACACCAATTAGCTTGAAATTAAAGTCATGAAAAATTCACACAACACCAAAATTATGAAAAATGTGAGAAAAATCAAGAAGACAAAAAATATAATATATAGAATAAGCATTCTAAGGTAGATATGTCTATAATAAAATCACAAAATTTAGGACTCTTAGTAAAGGACCTGCCCCACTGCTACCACTAAATGGTTAAGCACAGTACTGTCAGTTTGTCGATTTTTGCGCTCTTGTTTTAAAATTCTGGAATTGACAGGAATATCTGATTTTTAGGATTCTTAGATAAGTAAGTAAATGCGCATGATGTTGAATATTTTTTCAAATTTTGATGTAGAAAATTGTATAAAACAAAGTCGTAATTCACAAGATTTCTTATGAATCTATTTAAAGATGGGTCAGAGATATTTCATACTGACATACAAGCTTATAATCGAAAACCCATTCATTTGTGGAACAAGTCCGAACAGATTGTCCTCTCTTGTCGCAGAAAGAGATTTGTATCTACATATTATTTGTTGAAAAAACTTAAGTCACCAAGCTGTTACGAAATATTTTTGAGCTAACTTGGCATGAAAATTTCGAAACTATAAAAAATTTGATGTTTTTATACCTTAATCAATAATTATTTAGATGACACTGGTTTTTCCCTTTCTATTTATAGCTCCAAAATTTGAAATCAACGCAGGCGCACTTATTTAAATTCATTTGATGACTAATAAATTATTGATAATATCTACGTTTTACTAGATACAGTGGATCTGAAAATGAAGAAGTCCAATACTGATCTATAAAATGTTTGTACCAGTTTCAAATAAATATATCGTTATTTTAACAACATATAGTTTGCACGTATTTCCAGTCCAACTGGAATGAAGTTAGATTTTTTAATACATAAATACCGACACATTTACTTGAACCATCCTATACTCTCAAGTCCAAAATTCAGTCTGCGAACTTAGAAAGCTCAAATCACATACATATTTATAATAATGTGCAGGTACAATTTCTTATATCATAGGATTATGCAGGTGTTTAATGAAAAGGGGTATATAATATATATAAATCCATTTGGCTTTGAAATGACTGCTTGTGCGTGCAAGATCTTTATTTCTGAGTTGCCGACGGTTTTCTGACACAAGCACTATACATAAAGATGGTTAAGCGGTTAAAGATATTATTGTTGACAAGCAGAATTCCAATTTCTGATCATTTTCTCATAATTTCAAATATTGTTTTGAATTATAATTGAATATTCCGTTTCAATATAGATTAAATATAAGCCAAAAAATGTATTCCTTTTCATTAAACACGTTGTACTAAATTTGTTTTTAATATTCCAAAAACTGCGTACATTTATATTATATTTTTTTTGTATTTTTAATAATTTTATTTAGTAGCAAAAATTATTTATTACGTTATCGAAGTACAAGCAGAATTAACTAGAATTGATTTTAAACAGTTTAATCTAATAGAAATTTTTTAACATGGTTTTCAGTATTTTTGCATTTTTTTTTTAATATGTAGATGTTTAGACTAAAGCCGAAGTTTTTTACGTTTTTATTTATTTTTAATTACTCGAATTACTTAAGTACCCAAAAATAGTTAAGAATCTTAAAATATACAATTTTCAATTTAATCTCTGGAAAAATAACATGAGCATTTTAAAAATACATTTATTATATATTATTCAAACTTAACTATTTTTATCAACATTAATCTTAAAAATACAGGTTAAAAAGTAAGGAAGTCAAATAAGTGTAGCAGTTTCCGGAGTATGAAACAAAAGAAAATAATTCAAACAGCATCCAATTTAAGTTAGTACATCCACCTCTTCCAATACTTTCAAAACACTGGATAAAATTTTTAAATAGAACTACTAACTTCTTAATATACATTTTTTAATCGCAATAAATAAATAAAAATTGAAATGTAAATAAGCGTATTCTTAAATAAACGTAAAGCATTCCAAAGTGATACATTGCCCTAAACTATATATAAATTGTTGACGCCTTCAAAAATAGCAGCAAATCAAATGCCCTTAGAACCATAAAAAAACCGTTTACATTTCAAAAAAAATCTATTGCGCAAAACCATACTAATGGTGATTACAATAATTAAGAGCAAAATTTCCCAACCAAGGAAAGCATAATTTAAACATCAGTTAAACCAATGTCCTTATCAAAATCATTAGGATTAACGGTTAGTTAATCATACACTTACAACATACTGAGCAATTGGCGGAGAGCACTTCGAACGTATACATGGTAGGCCTGGGCCCAATTCCCGGTACAGATCTGAGTTCTTTTTCGAATTCTACTCAATTTAAATTCGTTTCTAGAAATGAAGACGGATTCGACAACGAATTATAACATATTTTTTTGGAATTTTGAATTAAACAACCTCATCTAAATTTAAAAGTTTGTTCTCTCTCTTTCTTTAGTGACTACTTATCCCTTTTCTCCTATTCTTCTACTTTTTCATGTGAGACCGGTTTTTCGGCTTTAATAAAAAGTAAATAGCGAAACCGTCTTTACGTCCAACTACTAAAGAACAGGCAAGCTCAAGTATTCGTTTTAAATTTGATTAAAGTATATTTTGTAGGTATACATAAAATTAGAATAAATATAATAAATAGTTTTTTTTTGTAATGAAAAAATTACTAGTACATAAAAATATCATTCAAAATCCAGGGAAAATCTACAAACAAAAATTGGGAAATCCTAAATCAAATAATAAATCAAATTTCTGATTAAAATTGTAAAAGACGTTGAAACTGAAATATATTGTTGTATTGCTGAAATGGAGATAGTTGTCAATTGGAACGAAACCAGCTTATAAACTAAATCTTATAAAAACAACGAGAGTTTAACGTTTTTTTTTTTGAAGGCGTCTATAATCAAAATGGTAGCTTTCAGTATAAACAATAATTATATAAAATATGCCGTAAACGGCTAGAATCTTCTGACATCTCGATATTTAAATTGGAACCCACCATATTTAGAACACTTTCTACAGACATGAATAAATTGGAAACAAAGGAGCAACCAGAATTATTTGTTCAAAGTTCCGACCATAAATACTGCTAACTATAACATGAATATGCCAAAAATAGCTGGGACTAGATACAGTTGAACGGCGCATGACTTGATGAGCCATGGCGAGATACGCCATCCTAGCTAGAGGTTGGGAAATGGGACCTGTTAGTATTTTTTTTCTCCAAATAGAAGTAAAGGATGATAAAACATTCGAATTTTCAGACTTATATTACGTAAGTTAGTGATAACTTCTGGACATAAATAGAAGCGGAACTAGGTGTGCTCTTGAAAGTAATCTGATAACTTAAGATCGGTGAGTATCCAGTACAGACTAGATAACAAATTTGGTTTTTGTGGTCACTTAGCCCAGCTCAGCCATGGCAACATGCGAGCTACAAGCCACGAACCTCGCGCCGTGTAACTTCGCATTTAGAATACCACAAAGAAGCTTCAAGTATAGTGGGTTTCTTTGATTTTCGATAATCAAAATTCGACATGGATCTGACTAAATCTTCAATATATTTGGCGACATACTAAAACAAAAGTAATAGATTATGTACTTATTTATTTTCTGGTTTAAAGAAGATGAAGTGGATTTCGGACGTTGAAAATGGATCACTAGTAGATACAAATTGATGAATTATAAGCTGCATATATTTTCAACATTATTAAATTGATTGGTTTCTAAAGTTGGTAGATGTAAAATAAATATCGTGAGGTCAAATTAATCTAGTGATTATTGATAAAGCACTGAAAGTTTTGTTATTATAAAAACTTTATATTAAGTTTAAGACAACAGTAACGCATTATTACACCCGAATGCTTATAAAAATACAGTTAGAAAAAAATGATATGCCAAAATAAATATAAAATTAAAAAACAAAATGTTACATCTTCGAAAACAATGTAAATGGAAATAACCAAAATATACAGGAAAAATACCCGACTAATAATCTGTGTATAAAGTAAGCCAAAAAAGACTAGTTTGTATATAAATATAAATATTATAAGGAAAGTAACCGTATATATTCTTTGAATCAATGAATTTTTTGAACAATCGAAATATTTTGTCACTTAATACTGATGGTAATTCTATAATAAGTACTATGAAGATATAAGAATGTTTTATTTGTATCAAACTCACGGCGCATTTCAGTCAGTTGTTATTGTACTACTTATTATAATGGCGCTATATATAAATCAAATTTTATATTGCACATAAATTGAGTAAGGATCTCGACCACCATTATCTAGTAGGAATCGACATGTTCAGTCGCGGTTAATGTACCCTTACAATAAGACAGAAATACACGCATGCGTATTACAAGAGAGCAATTACATACAAAGATACTGCTTACGGTTGATAGAGTTATCGCAAATAGAGAACAGTACAGACCGTCATCACCAATAACGTCCGGTTGCTTGACAACTGATCAAATGTATTATTTGACGTCTTATAATTTTGTGATGAGATAGTTATAGTTCGACTTTGACAGTAAGGTGGATATTTTATGAATTTAAATAGTAGATAGGAGGTATTTTCAATAAGTTTAAATGGGGTGCGACACTCGAACGAGAATTGGTTGGAAACTAGCGCATAGATTGATGACGTGCCTGTACTGTTCTCTCTCTAAGTTAACTCTACCATATACTCTACTGGTTATACGTCAAGGGTACTTTGCCTCCTGCGTGATAACAGTATCATTGTTTGAAAGTAGTATAAGGACTAGATTTAAATCGATTGATTCTAATTTCTGAGTTACATTTTCAAAGAAATATGGTGTCAAAATTACAACAAAATTACGAAAATGTACCGATAAAAATAATTTAAAGCTTAACAAGATTGCTTTCTTGAATTATCTCACAGTTGAAGCAGAATATTATTCTAGGGGAACATGGGAACATAAGGTATCTTATGTACATTATGAGATCTCGATCTGTCGGCGTTAGATTAAGAGGATGATGATGTCGGTACTTCTTGTGGAGTCGTTCGGATAGACGGTACAAATTCCGCTGCTTCCGGATTCAACTTAGAATTGGCGATGTTCAATGGAGGAGTGATACTACAAAAAATATATACAATTATTAAAACTATCAAAATTCGTTTGTTGGGCATCTTTAACTTAGTGTTTTTAAGCATTGTCTTGTTATTATACCCTCGATAAGTATGAAATTTCGCAGCTATAAACGATCGAATTTGATGCTTCTATTTTTTTTTTAAAACAGGACAACCGTTATATTATACTTCTGGATAAAATATGTGGCGCCCGAAATGGTTATAGCGGCCTGCATAAGAAATATTTTAACAAGGTTGGAACATTGTGTCAATGTACATGGTCATCAATTTATCATATAGGTACTTCTGTTTTTTTCAATAATGTACTTGTACTTTTTCATTGCGTATGTTCATTTTTCAATAAAATAATTTATTTTTAGCACCATTATACTACCACTATACAACTATTTATTTCATGGGATATATTATCATTACTGCACAGTTTTCCAGGTATTGGACTGTCAAAACGTTGCGGGACACCCGGTATATTATTGTTCCTTGAGTAGAACTAGGTATAGCTCATCGAAAGTCCATGCGATCCTTTAAATTTTTTCACTGACTTATAAACTATATAATTATAGTTATTTAACCAACAGGAGTATTAATAAGGGCTATTAACAATCGATATATTTTATCGCTATTGTTAATGTTTGAGAGTGTTAATCGCCCTTTTAATACTCGTGTTAGTTACCAAACTTTTCCGTCTACTGTAAAAGTTGTATTCTTTATTCTCAATATTTAAAAAATATTTATTTGTTTCAGAGGTAAGTACAGTCAAAAGTGAATCATAACATTGAGATATCACATAAAAGGTCGCTGGCTTTCTTATATATTTTTTTTATTTTTTAACACCAATAATTATGATAGTTTTGTGGAATAATATAATAAAAAAGATTGGTAAGTCAAAAACTAGAAGTATTCTATATTAGTGAGTTTAATATTATTTTAAATATTATCATATGTTCGGTTGCCAATACCATAATCGATAATTAATAAAAAATCGTTCATTAATAGGGACCATTAATGTGTAAATTAATATAAGCTTATTTTCTGCTACTTTAATTACATTATGATAGCTCAAGTGTGATTTTAAACAATGAATAAATTTGACAATTTTAATTATTCTACACTGTGTCCGTAAAGTATGGAACAAATTCATTTTAGCAACAACAGACTATTTTAAGAAATAATCCTGAAACACGTCGATTTTTGATTTTAATTTACCGTATTTTAAAATAATAATCTAATATACAGGGTGAATTACTGTCGAGTAAAGACGTCACCGTCATTTTTTTAAATGGAACACCCCCATTTTGTCTCAATTTTCGGATTACTCTAGCTGAGCTGATTCCAAAAATGTATCACATGTTGATTCCAATTGGTACAGGGTGGACAAAAATACAATAGTTTTGTGTGTGCTCATAAAGTAACGCGTAACATTCTTTATTAGTTAATATAACAATATTATCAAAAATACTTATTGTGTAGCGGCAACTGGTTTAAATGTAACACCCTGTAGTTTGTTACATATTTAGATTAATAAAAATGAGCTGTTTCCAAACGTGTTTGGTACTTGTGGTCTAGCAGACAGAATATAAAAGAAATTATTTCTTATCAATTTAAAAAAAACATAGTCGTCTAGTTTTTTGTGAAATGTCATTATTTGTTTAGTAATTTATTGATGTTCAGTGACAGTTTAGTACTACAATATTTTTGGTATTCGTGAATGTTTTAATTATTGCTTAGATTTAATTTGAAGTAGAAATGGAGTTGTGTAAAACAAAAAATTGAAATACTTATGATGATTGGGTATGGAGACAGATCGCGAACTCAGATGGAAGTGTGCAATTTATTTAATAATAAATATCCAGAAAGACCTATAACGCGTTCAACAGTCAGTAAGATTGAAAATAAATTTCGAGAAACTGGTACGGTTGAAAATGCACGCAAATCAGGTCGTCCCTCTGCAAATGCTGATACAGCATTAGATGTTTTGCTTAGTCTTGAAGAAGATGCGCACACTTCTGTGCGTAAAATTAGTCGCGATATCGGTGTTAGCAAAACAACGGTACAAAAACTATTAGAGCTTGAAAAATGGCATCCTTATAAAATCAAACTTGTGCAGAAATTAAACGAAGATGATCCCGATAGAAGAATCCAATTTTGAGAAAAAATGATGGATAAATGTCACCGAGACCCTCTCTTGATACAAAACATTATTTTTTTCTGATGAGGCCACGTTCACGTTAAATGGCGAGGTTAACCGTCAGAATTGTAGATACTGGGCAAAACAAAACCCCCACTGGATGCGTGAGCATCATACACAATACCAGCAAAAGGTAAATGTATGGGCTGGAATTGTAAGAAATCGAATCATCGGACCCTACTTTATCGAAGATAATTTAGACGGGGCAACGTACCTTGAGTTTTTAAGGGGTTTCTCGTACCTACTTTACGTAATTTGTTTCCCAGCAGACGTAATCCGGGAGGTTTTGATGAAAGTTTATGGTTTCAACAGGATGGTGCACCTCCACATTATGCTGTAGATGTTAGAAGGTACCTAGATGAAATTTTTCCGAACAGGTGGATTGGTGGACGTGGACCTATTGAATGACCAGCGAGGTCACCAGATTTCAATCCTTTGGATTATTTTATGTGGGGCCATCTGAAGAATGTTGTGTATCAAACGAAACCAGCTAATATTCAAGAATTAAAAGAGAGAATTCGGGCAGCAATAAACAATATTTCTCATGACACAATAAACAAGGTTCAACAAGAATTTGTATACCGTTTGGGTTACTATCAAATACAGCAAGGGCTGCAGTTCGAACATTTATAAAGTCATGTATTTCATCATATTCTGTCCGCTAGACAATAAGTATTTTTGATAATATTGTTAATTTAACTAATAAAGAATGTTACGCGTTACTTTATGAGCACACACAAAACTATTGTATTTTTGTCCACCCTGTACCAATTGGAATCAACATGTGATACATTTTTGGAATCAGCTCAGCTTGAGTAATCCGAAAATTGAGACAAAATGGGGGTGTTCCATTTAAAAAAAAATGACGGTGACGTCATTACTCGAAAGTAATTCACCCTGTATATTAGATTATTATTTTAAAATACGGTAAATTAAAATCAAAAATCGACATGTTTCAGGATTATTTCTTAAAATGGCCTGTTTAGCTAAAAATGAATTTGTTCCATACTTTACGGACATGTGTATATATGTACTTACAGGAAAAAATTCCGATGGTAATAGAAATACACATATTTCAATTTATTTTATAAGTGGATTATCAATTAAAATCAATATTTGTGATGATTTTATAAAAACATCAACATCTTATAATAATTAATTATTGTTATCTTAAATCTTGTTTTGTATTTGTTTTTTATCAGAATTTTTAAAATAGTCAACAGAATAAATAATAATTCTGACAACACTCATTAATCGGCCACTTTCTGCCTCCTGAAAAGGTTTCACGACCATCCCGGAATTCTCAGGGAACCTCGAGAACAACGTTCCCTCTTCAACTCCAGTTATGTAATATTTTTTGCTTGCAATTGACGTACGAAGTTTACTTGGTTCGATAAATAATATGAATGGTTGACGGGTAGCAAGACTAGAAATAAATTTCTTCTATATGTTCTTTGTGGTGTATTCATAATTTTTTTTGTTTTTTGTTGGGAAATTAAAGCACAATATTTTTCATATTATTTTGGTCCCTATCTGACACTACGAAAAAAATTCGACAACTATCGAAACGTTGAAATGAAAATATAAAAAATATTGTGGTTTAATTTCTCAACAAAATTAACAAAAGGTCTAATAGAAATAAATTGTATTTACTATTTTACATTCAAGTTAGGCACGACGGCATAACTGGTGTGCGATTCGTATTGTAATGAAAATGAGCTGCAAGTATGCTAACATAGAGTGACATAGTTTTAAATTGTTTACAAGTATGTATGTAGAACAATATTTTGTTTTTTGGTCTTCAATTTTGTCTGACCACCTTCTGCCAAACTCCACGAGCCGTCACTGAAAACGGATATCAATTATCTTAATAGAGCAATTAAAACGATGTTGAAATGTAGAACAAATTTCTAATGGTACCAATGCAAGAACGTAAAAAAACCTAATAGCACCTACTTTAAAAAATTACTTAAGTAAAACAAGTCACGTAGTATTCTTCAGTACCGGATCTATTTAAGTGACAGGTTTTTTCCAACATAATTAAAACGCATTAGTTATAAAGTTGCTTTACTTTACCGTAGGTAACTGATTCAACAGTTATTTTAGCAACAATTTAGGCCTATAGTTTATTTTTATACTGGCTGTATCCACCATAAGGAATAGTCCATATCAACAGTTCAAACGATTTTGTTGTCGGTGGTTTATTAACTTTTAACTTTTCAACTTACTGTAACGGTGACTACCACGAGGGAATGAATGTAGATGTCTTGAGGAGTGGTTCGAGCAAATGATAGACCTTCTTCAAAAAAGCAAAGTTCTCAATAAATATTTATTTTGTTTCATATTTTTCGGGTGTTTTTCAACTTTGTAAATTATTAAGTAAGTTGAAAAAGACCACAGGCACTTGGTCGAAACATTATAATATGAAATGTTGTACGAAAATATCTTACATCAACTATAAAAAGATTACAACTCTGTAGATCAAGAATTGTTTAAGGATATAATACTCCCTGTGATAAAAATAAAATAAAATATAGTTGAGAGTAGAATTAGTTTGCACTGTTTCACGTTATAATAACAGTATGCGGCAAAGGTCCCTTTGAGGATTAAAAAGCCGAAAAGATAAACAAGCCATAAATAACTACGACCCACAAGCGAACAATTGATTCTGGTTGGTGCAATGTAGCTTCCGATTGGTCTATGCAAAATTTACAAGAAGGGTTAGTCCACGTGGACTGTCAATTTCACAGGTTCCGCTTCTACTTTTAGATTTCTTTATCTCGCCGACAAATTGTGAAACGGTGAAAATTAATTCTACTCTCAACTATACTATAACCAAAAAATATATATACAGTTATTGATATCTACTTTTGATCAAAAATATTTGTGTGGTGTTTGAAACTAGTTTTGACATTTATATGCTGTTAAAAACTAGTTAATAGCTAAATCAACGTTGCCAGATTTAATTCGGGCAAACAATTTTAAATTCATTTGTGAATAAACGTATTCAGGAAAACAATGTGAAGTTGTCACAGTTAATAAAAAATAAACTAGTTTAAACATATTCCTGATATTATTTTTTAAACTTTTTAAATCTGGAAGTGAATTATTTATCTTTTTCATCAAAATGGACAATACATTTACTAAGTTTTTTCTGATGCCAAATTTCCATTTCATGCTTTCACACACATTAATTATTCCTGGATCCGTCTCTGTTTGCAAACGTAACAAAGAGAAAGTTCGTTTTTCTAGACTGAATGCAATAAGCTTACACGATTGGGTTATTTTTTAATAACACCCAAAAAAAATTGAATTGATATCTATGATTATCACTATTGTAAAATATTCGTAACATATGTGTATACAGTGCGTGTCTAAAATCATACCGAGTTGTCTCCTGAACCTGTTTTCGAAAAGGGTCATGTCCGAGTTGTCTCCCATTCAATTCCACATTCAACAAGTTAATACCTAATTAATTGTGAGGGAAATGAACATTACACAGTAAGAAATATATACTTGGGGCAAGTGAAATATGTAATATTAATGGTAAAATTTGTTATTTCTTCAAGATTCAGTTTCACGGGTTTCACTATCTACCTGTGAATAACAAGAGACAACTCGGCCCTAATAAAAATTTACCTGCAGGTCATCGGAGACAACTCGGCTCCTCCCCGAGTGCTAGGACTAACTGATCTGCTACATTTTATTTATTCCTTCCAATGCGGTTTAATAGACAAGAAAAGCATATAGCATAATAGCGACTCGTTTCTCTAAAGGGGGAAAATAAAATACAATCCTTATTCTTAAAAAACCACTAACGACAAGAAATTTGTATTTGATATAATCAAAGGTAAATACCAATACCTTGATAAATAGTCTAACTATAGTTATTGCATCTAAATTTCGAATGTAATTTAGAATCAATTCGTCCAGACGCAATTTTGGCATTCATAAGGGTCAATTCTATAAGTGGTTAAAAATTAACGACACGCCGTTATATTTGACGAAGTTTCCTTTGCTATTAGTATTGTTTTAATCTATACAATATAGTGAGATTATGATTGAAATATCAACATATATGGTGTCCAATTAAGAGATTTCCGTTAATTAAAGTTTATTGTGCATACATGAAGTTAGCAGATTGTATAATTTTCAACCATGCGTTAAAATTTAACATTTGCTTATAGAATTGCTTCTAATATCAGATTAAAGCGCGAGAGCTTTAGCTCTAGTACTTTAATCTTTGATTAATTCAACATAAATAAGAGATAACATTTTTTGAGACATCCGACCTCAGTTTTTAGTTCATTATAGGCGCTAATTGCTATCAACTCCTTTTTTTACTGTACTTTCATCAAATCTACTTATTTCCTTTTTTAACCAAATTCGGCCATTTAATACTGAGAGCACAGTTAAAAACTTTCAAGATTGCTATTAGCACTATGTTTGTCATAATATGGACGGTGTCGTATAGAGAAGAATCAATTAATATATTTTTAAACTTGCAAAAGGAGCGGAATTCGTTAGTTTTGTGTATAAAAGGGGAAACACAATAATTTAAGTATAGGTAACTTTATCACACAATTAGTAGTGGTTTTATTTGCAAAATTTGAAATTTAAGATTGGGTTGTTTATTCCATTCTTTAGGTATAGGTTATTTCAGCATGTAAGAAACTGACTTGACTTGACTTAGGCTTGAGATGCAATAAAACCATAAAACTTTTCGGATTTACCGTACAGGGCCGCACTATACCTGATGAAAAATAAGAATGACCCAAAAGTCTTATAGAGTTTTCAGGTAATAATTTATTATTCGCCAACAACAAAATAAATACGACCCTGTCACGGCTAATACTTTTATGGCTTTATTGCATGTCATTATCCCATCTCAGATCAGGTCAGTTTCTTACATGTTGAAATAAACTATAAATATCGAGGATGGTCGTAAAAATCCGACTACTTAGCACCAAGTCGATTTATTTTGATTGGACATGCCAAAGCAATTTCCAAATACGTGAATTCAAATATAACAGGTGAGAGACGTTATTTTTGACAATGGTCAGTTGATAATTTCGCTCGGTAAGTTTCAAACAATAATTTGTAAAACTGTCGAGCTATAACAATACTCTCAACAGATCTACAATCACATATTCTAATTATGAATCTTATAGATAGATAAATTTATATACATTTTTATAGAACAAGAGAAAGTACATATCATTCAACAAAATAGAGTGACGACCTTTATGAAAGATGAAATAACACGATTAAGCATGCTTGATCCCATTGTTTTATTATATGTATTTCTATTTGCTCCAAAGTTTAACTAGAACTGACAATTTATACCGAAAAAAATCAAGGTTATTAAAAACAAATTACAAAATTATATTTGAAAATGACCTTTATATGCGCATTTCTCATGGTTAATAAATAGTTTTTGTCCCCTTTAAATATCAATTAAATACTTGCCGTGAATTCATATTGCAGCATTGGCATCGATTACCATAAATTTACTGTTTACATCAACAGTTCAATGCCTTTCAGGTATTTTATAAACTTAGATTCGATTTATTTTTGGTTTTAAATAAGTGTTGCACAACTAATATAAATAAGGAAGTTACTAAGTTGGCAGAAACATTATTTTAATTCTCTTAAATGAGTAAAATTGTACAGAATTAGATATATGATCATTTTGGGTTTCAGAGATTCCAGATTTGACATTTACAAAGTGGTCATGGTAAAGTTTCCCTTTTTATTTTTGAAATATTTAAGATCTGTAGTCGACAGCAGTCGAAAGTCTCACTCTGTATAGTTGCGAGTAAAATTAATTTTCACCGTTTCACAATTTGTCGGCGAGATAAAGAAATCTAAAAGTAGAAGCGGAACCTCAGAAATTCACAGTCCACGTGGACTAACCCTACTTGTAAATTTTGCATAGACCAATCGGAAGCTACATTGCACCAATGAGAATCAATTGTTCGCTTGTGGTTTATCTTTTCGGCTTTTTAATCCTCAAAGGGACCTTGCCGCATACTGTTATTATAACGTGAAACAGTACAAACTAATTCTACTCCCAACTATATACTGTCGACAAATCTTATTTTATTACTGACTTATTACTATGGAGTATATTGAACGATGAAATAAAACAATTTAATTTGTTCAAATCTTCATTATATTAGAACTATGTTCAATATAATATATTCGTGACGTGTTTCGCACAGTAGCTTTCTCAAACGAGTGGAGGTATAATAAGTTTTTAATTTATACAGTGTATTAATAGGGAATTTTACGGATATTGACAAAAGTATTATAATCTATTTACATGGAAATAAAAAGCAAAAAACGTGTCTAAATATGGGATTAACGTATGTTGGTTTGCTAATAAATGATTTGAGTAGTTGGAATCTAATTTTTGGTTGTCGTAGCTACGTTTGTGTTCTGAAATTCTAGTTTTAAAATTCCTAAAAGTTCTACCTATATAAATTTTATCACAGTTGTCATTACCACATTTTAATTTATAAACTCCTGATTTGTTTAATTTTGAAGATTTAGATTTGTTGTTTTTAATGAATTTGGATAAATTGTAATCGGTTTTAAAGCAAATATTCAAGTCTAAAGTTTCTAAAAATGATTTGATTTATAAAGATGGTATTCAAAGTATGTTAAGCTTTTAAATTGAGTTTATTGAAGTTTTAATGAAGAAACCGTCGACAAAAGATTATAGAGTAGAGTCGATAGTAGAATTCTATAGTGTGCAGAGTTCCAGTACTGGTTAATAAAAAAAACATATTTATCTCCAAGCTTTCAACTTATTATTTTAATTCCTTATTTACGTATTAATAGTATAAAATTAATTATTATTTATGAGTCGTAAATATGTTTTTTACAACTATTTTCAATATCCTCGGCAAAATTTTGTCCCCAGTTTCTGTTCAATATTATCAAAGTCACATGTTGACCCTGGCCACTAGAAACCGAGGTAAAATTTCAACGCTGTTTTGAAAAAACTAATAACTTTTTATCAAATTTAGAGTAATAGCTACTAGTAACATTCTGAAAATGACTATATACAGGATAAACAAAAATGATCGAAAAATAGAATAAATGTATTCCATTCAGATGCTTTAAAGATGTTTGATTTCTCAATTCCTTAAAAAATATACGACAGGGTCCGGACTCTCCAGTTCAAAAAAATTCCCTGACTTTTCCATCTACAAAAAATATGACAGAATATCTTGAAGCTAGATATACATATTACTATAAACCATATTAACATATTAAAAGAAAACATTTTGCGAAAAAACGCATTCTATAATTACAAAGAAAAACAAAATCGGACTAGAGTTGATCTATACTTTATTTGCACAAAAACATTAAAAAAATTATACATTGACCTTGTTCGCAGGAGAATTGGATAATAATTGGACAAAAAACACTTTAGTCAACAAAAACCCTAAAATTCTAATAAAAAAAAAACTTTGGTATAAATGTATATTAAAATATACTACCAACTTCTGGGGGCTTGCATTGTTATAGGTACTTTGTATATCTTTTTTCTAAGTTTTTTTAGCATAACCGTTACTTTTCATATTATGTTATCGAGAACTGTTTGTTACGTTTGAATTTAATTTTCCAGCCTTATGTTTGAAATTCCCTGACCCTTTACTGATTTTAGCAAGTATCCCTGACTTTTCCCTGCCATTTTTGTGCGAACTATTAATTCCCTAACATTTCCAGCCTTTTTGAGAACCTATCATTTTATTTTTCCCTGACTTTTCCAGGTTCTCCAGCCGAGTCCGAACCCTGTAAGAGTATAAGATGGCATAGGGTAGAAATTCTAAACTGTGAGCTTAGCTGACCATATATTAATGCTTTACAAAGATTGTCAACAATATTGATCCCAATAATCAAACAAATGTCAATAAATTTCTTGAATACAGAAAATTTATTGTGATAGTAGATAGGAGACATCCAAGAAAAAACCACTAGTCTTCAAAAAATACTTCCCGCACCAAGAAAACGATTTGTAGTATTCTGACATATCTTACTCTTCATACCAGGGAAGAGTATAATAGAAAACTTGAAAATAGTGAAAAATTGTTTTTATTTAAAAAAGTATATCTATACTAATAATATAGAGATCCATTGAATGTACATAAAAATAAAAATTAATATTCGATCAAACAATTAAGTTGCAAATTTTGAAAATTTTAGTGATTTTATTCACAAACACCAATTTAGTTGAATAAATATGATTTTCTTTATTTTGTCTTCAATTCTTAGCATTAAATTTTAATATAGAAATGGTACCATATGAATATGAAAAATTCTTATTATTTTCATTGAACTTTTTAAAACAAAATTTAAATCTAATATTACTTGTAATAATAAATAGAGGTAATATAGGTTCGTGGAGTAAGTTTTTTAATTTTAGTGTTTGTGACTCGTTTGATACAATTCTTTATATGAATCTGCCGAATGATCTACCAGCAAGTAATAAAACCTTTATGGGCACCTTCGCCGGCGACACAAGCAATGAAAGCCCAGTTGCAGCTTCCAGGATTTTCAGGCACATTTAAACGACATCCAAACGTGCCTAAGCAAATGGAAAATCAAGACAAGCGAAACAAAATCGTCCCAAGTGACCTTCGTCCAAGAAAAGACCAGTGCCCTCATGTTTATATGAACAATGTACAAATACCACAAGCTACTAATACTTAAGCATGCACCTAGACACAAGACTAACATGGAAAGACCATATCATTAAAAAACGCAAACAAATCGACCTGAAAGTAAAAGATCTACACTGGCTAATTGGTAGAAAATCCAAACTAACACTCGAAAACAAGCTCCTACTCTTTGAAACTACAATCAAGAAAATCTGGATGTTTGGTATCGAGCTCTGGGGTTGTGCTAATAAATCAAATATAGCCATTATACAGAGAAGTCAGTTCAAAATACATGATAGCCGATGTACCATAGTATGTGTCGAACCTAACCCTACATAAAGACGTCAGTTTCGTCAAAGATGTCATAAAAGAACGAAGTACGACTGGCTAACCATGAAAACGTGTTACTCCATCCACTTACAGAACCGCAAGACGGTAGAAGACTAAAAAGAAATTGGCCAGCAGACCTAGAAAACGGGTAAAGAGGACTTGTCGCTGGAGAAGACCACATCGCACCATAGTAGAGCTTACATGCTCTGAAGCCATCACATTAGCTTAAAGAACTGTATATGTTTTGGATGCTAATAAAGTATTAAAAAAAAATCTGCCTAATGCTATTTTTCAACTTCTACGTAACTACTACAACCTACATTTCATTATAATATCTGTTACTCTATTTATTTTATCTTCAACCTTCATTTACAGCTATAGTTAGCTAAATACAATACTAATTATATATTTTTCTCAAGGCAGCTTCACTATTTATAGGAATTTACAACAGTGGTATGCCTTATTTTTTAAATGTTTAGATATTGTTCTTAACAATACTTATTTGAAAAATTCAAGTTCAAGTTCTCTTCTGTAGGTATTTATCATAGAAAGGCTAATTATTGTAGTAAGTTCGTATCGTATTGATCACAACATATTAGAACAAGCCATAGCAAACAGAATGTTTATCAAAGGATATTTTTATCTGTTTACATAAAATCGAACAAGCATTGCAATTAATGTAAACATGTACTTGAAAACAACAAAATGTAAATGTTAACATTTTAATATGGCAAATAATAAACACTTACGACATAAGTAGCTAAGGATTTATCAAAAACACTAACCTTTGTTGATTAGGAACGCTCGCGGGATTGTTTTCATCGTTCATAAAAGCTTCGAGACATTCTTCCATTAGGGCTTCCTCTTCTAATCGCTGCATAACCTGAAAAACATATTTTGTAACAATATGTTTTAAATATACTAAGCATACACTTTTATTAAAGTGTCTTTGGGAGTAAAATTACCTAAAATTTTACAGTAAATTATTTATTAATACAATCGCTCAGCTACACAGCTACCAAAAAAAGTAGGTATAGGCTATTTTACGAATATACGCCTACTTTGGATCAAGTACAATAGGGCATATCCACCAACTGTCAAGTTGACACTAAGGGGCCATCCATAAAGTACATCACTCGTTAATGGGGAGGGAGGGTATCACCGAAGTGTGACATCGTGTGAAATAATCGTTTGAAATATTTGTATTCTAAAACAATCACTTATTTTTACATTACAACTGTGATTATACTTATTCAAAATTATAAATGCAAAATATGACAATCCGCCATCTTAGCTAAAACACCGATCACAAACGTGTGACGTCAACCTTTTGTATATCGTTCGAACTTTCATCGTATTTTCTGGTTTGGCATCGTTTAACTCGTTATAGAATTCATGACTATCACACAAAATAATCCAATTTTGTAGTCAAAACAAATTTTTAATTTGCAAACTGAAATACAGATGTGTGATGTCATAGAGACGCAATTACTTTTCTAGCGTTTTGTTACGAAATTTGAATTATTTTAAAACCGTAAATTTCTTCTTTAAAACCTTTAATTTTTGAAGAAACAACATGAACTCAAACAGGATCAAAATGACTGTTAAGAACCACGTGTTAGGCAAATAACGCTTGTTTATCATCAGATTCATTATGGCGACTGTCACGTGACGTCACGTAAACTTGCCCTATAGCATAGACTAACTACGGCTGTACTAAAAGGTACACTTGTAAATTAATCCCGAAAATTTGTTATATCAGGCAGTTTTTTATGTATTGCTCTTATATGAATAAATAAAGTTTTTTTGCTAAGAACTGGGTGCTAAAAAAGAATGCAACTAAAATAAATTTCCATAAATATATAGTAGGTACAGTACCTAATTTAAATCATAAGATTCGCGGAGTCTATGTCACTGTCGCTGTTTTGCTCATTCGGATTATAAATTATAATTGGATCCATTTCTTGGATTCGGTTTTAAAAAGTCTAATATTTTTCAACAATTTTGTCACTTTTCAATAGTGACTTAAATTTACACAGTGCATCACACACACGTCTATATACAGAATAAACCGAGGAATAAACTGATAGCAATGGGCCTCCATTGTCTTTTAAGCAGTAATTAAGCCTGTACATTATATATTAAGGTATCTACATTTAAAGCATTTTAGCGGCTTATACACAAATTCTTTCAAATCACAATTACGAATTAGGATATTAATATAACAGGTAGACGAGTAATCGTTATTACGAAGCCACACTAGAGTCTAATGCCCTAATCATCGAGTGACATTTTTTTCGGATTAACTATATATAATAATAATTTACAAGAAACTAAAATGTTTGGTAATATTACGGAAATGTCAGTTATTATTTTTTGTTATTACCTATAATCCGAAACAGGCGTATATTCGTGAAATAGTATTTTTTTGGTTTTAGTTAAAAATATCAGGAACCATCTGAGGTATAACCTTAAGTTAATAGAAATACAGATTCTTAGATGATTCAATTCATCTACTTCTAAAATTCCTATCCTAACCATTAGTTTTCCGCTAAATGTTTTTGTACAAACAAATAATTGGTGATATTATAACTGCATCAATAAATGTTATTCATATACCTGTAACATATGCTATTAACAACTTGGCTACCAGCCATGTTTTTCAATTCTATAACAAATATTTTTGAAGTGATGCTTCTTAAGCGGCGATTCGATAATCGATGAGTGGACGAGAATTGAGAGTGAAATTTCAAGGAAGTGTTATGCTCAATTCACTATATGAAGGAGATTATATGACGTAGAAAGAAAGTTACACATTCGGCTGGCCTTGTTCGCTAAAAGCAATCCACCAGCAGCCCGGGATGCCATGCTACGCCATCCCACGTCTTACGACATAGGTTCACGTGGGTGTTGTGTGCTTATTTGTAAAACGTGATGTGTGCTTATTTGTAAAGCGCCACGTGATGATCCACTATACATTTTATTCAGGAGCATTGAGTGCATATGCAACAAGAGCTATTGATAGAAAAGATAGAGCAGTAGGAGTTGCTGTTCTATAATTAATACATAGATATCACCATATTTTTTACAATTTTTGTTAATTTTGTGCTCTCAAAATATTATTTTTTTCACGCTGTGTAAAATCGTAGTCGCAGCGACACGTTCTTCCACAAACTCTTCCTCACTAAATGAACTTTTGGTATACTCCATAACTCACTCACGTGATATGTTACACCTATGCACACATCACATATGTCGTAAGACGTAGGGTGGCGTGGCATCGTGTATTGCTAGTAGGTTTTGGCCTTTAAGCATAATCATTATTGAATTTTGTATCTATGACAGTACACAAATTTTGAATAGTATCTAAAAGTACAGCATAGATGGTTATAAAATATTCAATTTTTTAAACAATGACAAGTGTGCTGTATGTTATAGTTTTCGAGTCTATGTACATTTTTTTTTGTAAGCTCTCTACCTTAAACAGCTTGACGAACTTTAACATACGAGGTGTCATTGGGGTTGTCTTAATCTGGAAGTGTTACAATTTTTAATATGATGTTCAAGCAAAATAAAGTATATAAGGAAAATTATGACAAAATGGGCACTAGAATGAATTATAATAAACAATTCCAAATATATAACTAATAAAAATTGTGAAATAAACTTGATTATTAAAAACATACAAATCACCTGAACGCAACAATATTTTGATTGAAAACCGAAAAACAAGGCATTACAGGAGGGAATTTCTTGATGCCTGAAGAAGATGTAAAATTTGTCTCCATGAAAAACCTTTATCGCTTTCAATAAACAATGTTGATGTAGTCAGTTTCTTTTGATTCAGTTTTTCCAATATAAGCCATTAATAAAAACACTCTGTTAAGCACAAGATTTCTGAGTATACTTTAATGAGACAGTGATTTGAAAGATTATCCTACTTATCACAGTAAGATATATAAGGGTATATTGAAATAACAATACAATCTGCTGAAAGGGAACAAGTAACAACATTGTTCATTAGGAGGAACTTTGCTAGCCAAACATTTTTCAAAAAATGTATCAACCCAAATTGTTATTTCTGGATGAGCAGTAAGAAATTACAAATAATTGTTTTTGAGTGGTAAGAAATTACAAATAATTGTTTTTCAAAGTAAACTATAAGAATGAAATGAAGGAAAACAATCATATCAGACAGAAAAGTAAAATAAACAACTAGAAAGACAAAATAAATATAAGTTTTATGTTAACTAAACACATTGGAAGCATATTAGCTGAACAGGATTAATGGCCTCTAAATTGGATGTTAACCTTATTTATATCAATATTAGTATGAAGACCTTCAATTAATTCATTTCACTTTCATACTAGAGTGGCCATCTTTTTTTAGAAAAATTAAGCATATAATTTTTAGTAAAAAGCAAATAAAAATGAAAGTATACTTTAAAAGGAACATGAACAATTTTTCTACCAACTCCAAGTAAATAACTAAATTATTTTGATACATATGTGCCACATGGTACTGTTTTTTACCTCTTTATCAAATTCTTCCTCATGCTCCATCCACAGGTACTCGGAAAAGTCAGTCTCGGGGGTAGTGTTGAAGTCGTCAACCACATTATTTTCGATTCCTTCAGAAAAGTAAGAATTGTCATCGTAATCATAGAGACCGTTATCAGCAGTTTTGTTTCCAGGCATTTTCATAGTCTAAAAACAAAATAAAATAAAACTACTAAAAAATTCAAGACATTCTTCATTCCTCCTCCATTTTAGGGAAGTATGTAGCACAACAAAAAAAGTTCTGCTTACCAATGTTTGAAAAGCCACAATTAACACTTTTATTAAACTTTTATAGTTTATCAGGAGGCAGAGGGAAAACAGAATGATTTACAATTCTTTATTTGTTTCTTTTAGAGTTACCAATTCACAATTTATTCTCACGACGCAATCAGTCTTCTTTTCACTTTTCAACCTATGTTGTTAAACATGAACAGCGCAGATACCAGTGATGTTGACAGGGTTGCCACAACTCGTTTTATGGAAATAGAATTATAGAAATGTGAAGTTATCGTTAATCAGTAAGTGTATGACTGGCATAATCTACTGTCGGTACCAATTTGTTTCACGTATTTTTATCATCCTTGAAAAATAATACACACAACTGTATTCTTCGTCCTTCATTTTTAACATTCGATCGTCCCTTTGTGACTGTGACAAGCTAAGATCGATCCTATCTATCATTTTTTCGCTTCCCATTGTGAAAATATTCCGTTACAGCTAATAAATTTCTTATACACATACTAGGTACTTTACTAATTCATCACAAGATTACCTATATAAATGAAACCATCCCCATCCGAATATTAGTTAACGTTAAGGTCATCGCAATCATCATCTTTGCTTCATTACTTTCGACTTTCTCTAATTAATTCCTAGCTACTATTTTTTAAATGTCATGTTCCCATGTTCAATATCTTTTCGAATATCCTGTCCATTATTTTTAATATATTTTTAAATCTAACCCTGTTTCAGCATAAAAAATAGGTATATCTATCGTTTGCGAATATAAATAAAACTAACAATTTTGTTTTTGTTCCTTTGAGAAAGATTTATAATTTTTATATTAGCAACGGCAACACTGGTTGTTTGGTTTGGCTGTAAATTAGAAGAAATTATTATTATACTGTTAAAGCTCCATCTATTGAACAGAACGTATAAAAGATTTCAACAAACAAAAGGTTTCTTTGAAAACACACTGGGCTTGACTTATGCTGTAAGCCAGTTTTATCTTTTTTGCATAGATGGCGATAGTGTTTATTTTTATTTCAAACCTTGAAAACTTTACTCAGATAAAATTTAAATTGTGGTTTTTAAAAGCCAGTAGTAGTGAACCAATTTGATTAATTCGGTGTCCATATTGTGTTCGAACTGTCAGGTCTATCCCATTGAATATTTTCCAGTTGGTTTTACATACCTCCATCTTACTCACCGGATACTGGCAGAGATATACCTTGGTTATACCGACGTGAGAAACACCTACTAAAAGGAAATTTGAAAAGCTAAAAGAAATGGCTTCAGGAATTTCTGTGAAGACATAAACTCAACACCTGCTGCGGCAAGACTTTACAAAGTCATGGCGAAAAGTAGGGTTAACAGAGATATGGCTTCGAAGAAGCAAAACGGCAAATACACCGAAAATGAGGAGGAAAGAGTGCGACTCTTACTAGAAACTCATTTCCCTGGGAGTAGCCCGAATAGGGGAGTTAATCTTCTTGAAGGTCATAACAGACTACAATGGCTAAAAACATTTGTACTAACGAAAGGGGAAAATGGGCTATGAATACCTTTTTACCTTTCAAGGCACCGGGATCCGATGGGATTTTTCCAGCATTGCTCCAGCAAGGACAATACAAAATTCTACCACATTTGGCTACAATTAGTTGAAGCAGCTTAGAACTGGGTTGTATACCAGAAGCATGGAGAAGGGCAATAGTAACCTCCATTCCAAAAGCTGGAAACCTGACACAACAAACCGAAAATCCTTCAGACCAATTAGTCTAGCATCGTTTGTGCTTAAAACGATGGAAAAAAGGTATTGACAATTATCTTAGAACGTAAATTCTAGAGAGACTACCTTTCCACCCGTATAGCATGCTTACCGGGCAGCCAGATCTACGGAGACTGCACTGGTACAACTGACGGAGGATATCCGAGGTGCTCTAAACAATCAAGAAACTGTAGTATGTGCATTTTTGAATATAGAAGGTTTTGACAATACTGCACACGAGGCTGTCAAGAGAGCATAAAATAGAAGAGGTGTAAACAGCACAACATCAAAATGGATGTCGGAGCCGGTCACCACTAGAGTAGCAGAGACGAAGACGAGCAGCAAAGACAATTTCTCCATCTGTACAACCGGAGGTTGCCAAGAGAGAGTAGTAGTATCCCCATTAATGTGGAGTCTGACGGTTGACGAACTCCTGTGTGGTCTGACTGACGGAATATCCTGCCAAGGATATGCCGATGATATTGTCATAACACATTCAGGGGAAAATTCGAAGGGACCCTTTGTGTGACATCGTACAAAAGAATCTGAACTATACAAATAGCAGCTGTTGTAGACAAGTGGGACTTGGCATCAACCCCACCAAAACCATATTAATAGCCTTGACTATTATAATAAAAGAAAAGTCAATCTCAAAACCATTAAACGAGGTTGAATGGAGACAAGAAGTCAAGTATTTAGGTTTCACTCTAGACATTAAACTCCTGTGGAACAAACACGAAAAGGAGATTATATAAAAAGCAAAAATGACTCTAATGGTGTGCAGGAATCTGGCTGGGAGAAACTGGGCTGTAACCCAAAAACCCTGAGCTGGATGTACACTGCCATAGTGAGACCAATTATCACTAATGTCTATTGACGACGAGAGAAAAATTCTATCCTGTTTATGCATTACAGGAGCAACGGCAGCCATGGAAGTGATTCTCAACCTCACACCACTACGGATGGTGGTGGAAAGTGTTGCAGGAAGATATACAGACTAATTAGAGAGGGAATCATTAAAAAAACACATCCTCACTTCTTAGAAATCAGATAACCTAGGACATGCCACAAGACGGTGTGATTAAAATGTATAACTTTTCAAAGAAATTCTTTACGGAATTGAGCAACAGAAAGGAGTGGGATCCAAAAACCATCACCACACTTGGAAAGAACTTCATTCAATGGTACACAGTATAGGAAGTAAGCACGTTACAATGGGTGCATGCCAAATTGTGCTATGCGCATTTTATCATGGAAAAAATAATTCAGGTACCGTAACCCTCTATTCCATTTTATTATTTTTGTAAATAAACCTACATTATTTTTTTATTGCGTTACAATTTGTTGTATTTGGTACCTAAGTATGGAGCGGAATATTATTAGTACCTACTAAAGGAGAGCAATTATTGTGAAACAATTTATTGCTTTTACAATAATTTGCCTAGTAAAATGGCATTTAAAAACACGAAAACCCATTTGCCCGGGCAAAAGAAAAGCTATTTGCCTTAACTTGCCATTTGCCTACGACATCCATATTTTATATGAGCACGAGTATGAGTTTTTAAAGAGGAGTACGGGTTAACGGATTTGGTAACCTTCAATATAACTTTAAAGTTTATTCAGCTTTGCTACAGAAATGGCAACTATAGGTACCTTTTTACACTGTGTCCGTAAAGTATGGAACAAATTCATTTTTAGCTAAACATACCATTTTAAGAAATAATCCTGAAACACGTCGATTTTTGATTTTAATTTACCGTATTTTAAAATAATAATCTAATATACAGGGTAAATTACTTTCGAGTAATGACGTCACCGTCATCTTTTTTAAATGGAACACCCCCATTTTGTCTCAATTTTCGGATTACTCTAGCTGAGCTGATTCCAAAAATGTATCACATGTTGATTCAAATTGGTACAGGGTGGACAAGAATACAATAGTGTTGTGTGTGCTCGTAAAGTAACGCGTAACATTCTTTATTAGTTAAATTAACAATATTATCAAAAATACTTATTGTGTAGCGGCAACTGGTTTAAATGTAACACCCTGTAGTTTGTTACATTTTTAGATTAATAAAAAGTAAAACATCCAAAACTGTATTAGCATTTGCAGAGGGACGACCTGATTTGCGTGCATTTTCAACCGTACCAGTTTCTCGATCTTAAGCCGGTCCCAGTAGACACTACGTGTATTTGGCAAACATTTGGTATTCAGACTTATTCGAGTAGCGTGTGGGAAGTTAACTTTGGCAAATATTCGTCCTTCGTCATTTTCCCGGCGCTGGTCGGAAACTAGCACGACGTAAAGGACGCCGTAGTGCGGCGTAGTAAACTACGTGTACTACGGCACCGTGTGGGAGATCAAGCAAACATTCGTGCAAATGCTAAATATTGGCTTTACTGACTGTTGAACGCGTTATAGGTCTTTCTGGATATTTATCATTAAACAAATTGCACACTTCCATCTGAGTTCGCGATCTGTCTCCATACCCCGTCATCATAAGTATTCTAATTTTTTGTTTTACACTTAATTCCATTTCTACTTCAAATTAAATCTAAGCAATAATTAAAACATTCACGAATACCTGTATATTAGATTATTATTTTAAAATACGGTAAATTAAAATCAAAAATCGACGTGTTTCAGGATTATTTCTTAAAATGGTCTGTTTAGCTAAAAATGAATTTGTTGCATACTTTACGGACACAGTGTCTTTTTATCATATTTAGGTTCGTGTATGACCCTCATCATCATTAAACTTATAAACAGGGTGTTTTATTAATAACTGGAAATATTTAACTTGAATCTTGAGCTCAAAATATTAGAATTTAACCACAATCACTAACATAAAATGTGAATCATTACTGAACATGGTGTTTTATTTAAATATTTTAAAACTATTTGTGCCTTTAAACATGTAGGTATATCCAGCTAAATCTAGATTTATATATTTTGAAATAAAATGAAACATAAACAAATTATTATCGGTTTATTTTATACTCTTCAAATAATTTTTTTTGCCAATTAGATATCTCTTCCTAATCTTGGAGAGTAGGAAACAAATCTTTTTCCCAATCTTGGAGCGAAAGGTGGGGATCTTTGAAATACATACTCTGCAGTACCATCAGTTTCTGACCATTTTTCGTTTCCTATGTTATCCTCATCTACGTTTCGTCCGAGGCGAGGAATAAAATTAACTCGTTTGCCTTGAAAATAATTTGAAAATTAACAAACAATATATTTTCACATATCTTAGTGACATAAATAACACAATTCCAGTCATTTTATTTAAATTTCCCTACGATTTAGATTGGTACGTTGTTACATACTTATAGTATAACAAATCTTGAACATATATTATTTATTATCTGCATAACAGTTCCAATAGTTTGTTTAAATTTTACCTTTTTATCAAAACTGTAGTATAAATAAATATACCTATAGGTAATACCACACTCAGTAAACAAGTTTTCTAAATAGTATATTGTGCCACAAGGGCAGAAAATGAGTTTAGCAGCCCAAGACTATTAGATGCACTAGCGAGCGTAGGGAAGCGAGGGCAACTGTTAGTTTGAATATTCAAACATGTAGCTGCACACTCACAAGGCATGGACATTTCTCTTTCTATTTATCTTGCTTCACTACAACATCTATGGCTTTTTATAATATTTGTATGTTACCTTGTAAGTTCTTACAAATTAACTTATCGTTGGTATTCAATGCCATCAAAGTTATAGGAGTCTCTCCAAATGCTTCTAATAGTTGTTGTTCCTGTTCACTGATTTTATACCCATCTTCTTTCAATGTACGTTTATTTCTACCTAATCGAGGACTAAACCAAACTGAAGGTACTTTCGATTCATATTCATCTTTAACGCTCGAGTCAATTGAATTTGATTCAAACTGAAAAAAGAATATGATAATTTTAAATGTAAGCCCAATCAAAGCACAATGATTTTTACGTCAGTATAATGATGTTGACTTTTACCTGCCTTTTCAAGTGAAGGCTTGTCTCTGCAATAAAATTGACCTGAGACGGCAATTATTACCTATATAAAATGTTGCAGTGTGATGGAGTAAAGTGGTAGTGAATTAAGTTTTAGTAAGGAGTGTTTTTAAAAGAAAATATTTGTCGCTTGATGCTAAATTAATTATAAATAATGTTCACAATTCATTAATTGCTAGAGAATTGGATGTGAACCTCTTTGTCTGAAAGATATTGTGAAAAAATCAATTAGTGCTAGGAAAGAAAGAAAAGTCAAATGTAAAATATTTAAAATGTATTACACGCTAGTGTTATATATATTATCATGTCGGATTGTCAAGCAGCCATTAAAGCACTGAGTTCTTGTGTAATCAGTTCCAAAATGGTAGGGAATCGCCTAGGCAAACTCAATGAACTAGGCGAGAACAATATAGTCACCTTACTGTGGATTCCAGGACACACTGGAAAATCAGATGAACTAGCAAAGAAGGGAACTGAAACACCCTTTTTGGGGCCGGTACCCTTTTGCGGTATCAGCTCCAATTTAATATTGGAAGAAATAGGCAAAGCCGAAAAAAAGGGAAGTAGGGGTTAGACAATCAAAGATACTTCTGGGTGACCACAGTAAAACTGCACTAATAGTTTTAACAGGGGCCCTAACGGGACATTGTCGCCTGAACGGGCACCTGAAAAAGCTCAAAATAATGGAGGAATAAGAATGTAGATTCTGTGGTTTGGAAGAAGAAACCTCCATCCACATATTTGCGAATGGCACAGCAATACAGAATCTAGGAGACTACTGGATAGAAAAGGGACACTTTTAAACTAAAGCCTGCAGAAACCATTAAATTTCCTCGGGAAATAGGTCTAAAGAAGCTACTAGTCTCTGCTCTGAGTCTTTCTTCAGGAACTAAGTAGAAGAAAGGGGCACAATAGCTCATTTAGGTCACCCCAAAATACATACGTACATACATCATATATACATATGGATTTAATTCAAAAATCTGTTGAAAACATTTAAGTTAGTGTTTAGATGAATTGCATTAATCATGTTATAGAAGTTAAGGAGTTATTTATAAGCGTTGATACCAGCATTCAGCCGTTAATTATTATTTTTAATGTAGATGACGACAGCGACACAGAACACAATTGCAAATAATGTAAAATTAGTAAGGTATTGTATATAAATAAGTTCTAATTCCAGTTACATCATATTTTAAATTTATATTTAAACATTACTTGATTTATAAGTTAATAACAATAAGTAGGTTTATTAGCCTCTCTCTCTATAGAATTTTTTAAAACCAACTCATTGAGTATTAACAGGTCGTAAAAAACGTTTCACAATATTTTGTTAACTCAGCATCTAGCCACAAGGATTTATTTAGTAATTAAAGTTTATGAATCCCTCATTGCACACTAAATAGTAACAGATCCGTAACCGCTAAAATTTAGATACTGAAACATACATAAATTTATTTTAAAAAAATTACTAAAATTTTCAAAAGTAAATTTAACTTTTAATTATTAATTGGAATTGAACAAATTAAACTGTTGAAATATTCAGGGTGGCCCACCAGATGCTCTCAAAAAATGTTTGAAATAAAAAAACATGTATATAGACTGCCGGTAGAAGTAAAAACTAAGGGTGAAATACAATTTTCGTTTATTGCGTTTACACTTCAAAAAAAATCAACTTTCATACATAATTTCAACAACTGTTTCACCATAATCACTGCAATGGAAAGCGTGACGATGACGCGAGTTCCATGATTTCTGTTCACCCAAAAAGTATACATACATGACGATGACATATGCAATACTATATACGCTTCATTGTTAATTGTGTTGCGTAACCAAAAGTATTGTGTGTTGCATAACCAGTAGTTTTATAGGTGATTGCATAACATGGCAAGCGTGACAATCACGCGAGATCCATGATTTTTGTTCACCCAAAAAGTGCTCAACGCGCCTAAAGAAGTTTTCACTTTGTAGTTTAATAATGGTATTTTAAAAATATTTTGTACTATACAGGGTATCTGCAAAACAGTGGGATATATCAAAATTACATGTTTTTAAAAATAACTGATATGAAATTGAAATAGAATCGAAAAAGAGAAATATTTTACTTTCAGTCACATATCTCTACATTCGTGGACAAATGGAAAGGCCGTAAGCCATGATGGTACTTTCACAGAGTTTAAAAATTAGCATGAAGAAGATTGCACTTGTCATGTAAAGACCTCAAAGAGCGGCTTTTTAATGCAATCAGTTATCAGTATAGTAAGAGATTCCATAAATATGAGTTTTTGATTTGTTGGAAATAGGAATCGAATATATTATTCCACCTCCGTTACTACAAGAATGACTGCGATAAGTACGAGTAGGTATTGCTCTTAGTTTACCACTTTCGGATTAGAAGCTTATAGCTATAAGATGTTGAGATAAAGTGCAATAACTAAGTTAAACGAGGTGAAAAAGTCTACAAAACCGTGTCCTATATTATCCAAAAATCACTGTGATCAAGTGCTTCTAACTAGACTAAGTTTAGGCCACTATAAGCTTCTAATCCAAAAGTGGTAAGCTAAGAGCGGTTTTGCATACAGTTTTATATCTAAGAGGTACGTACTGACCCAGTATTAGTCTATTACTGTGAGAAAATCCCTTGGAAATAGTCATACTAGATCAGTCCTGTGATTCGAACCTCCCGAGCGCACTCGATGATTTTTTGGAATTATACATTTTTATATTTATAAATTTATTGTCAAAGCAGAAGTAGTAGAATTGAAAAAAAACTGTAAAGGCAAAAGTAAGGATCATTCATGTTCACTTTGAATTGGGAAATCCAAGTTCGATTATCACCTGGAGTGGAATTATTCTAAAAACCTAGCTGCTATTCAGTTCTAATTAACAGTGCTGTTTCTAGAGAAACACAAGAACGAAGTACAATGGAGTCTACGGGCTATGACTATCAGCCGACCTTTTGTAAAAATTACAGATGCATGCTAATTTAAAAATATATTTTAGACTGAATAACATAAAAAGAAATAAAAACTAACTGAACCTAGAAGTTATTTTGAAAAATATTACTTACTCTCTGACTAGCTAGTGTAACTTCCAAACAGATTTGGGTGAAGAGAACCACTGCACAAAAAACACGAATGATTCGATCCATGATTTGTTTCTGGAGATTCTCAGGACTTCAATAGCTTTTTATACAAATCCTTAACTCGTCTAGCGTCACAGGGGGTATTAAAAACAACAACCCCCCGAGGATTCACAAATCCTAATTCTTAATCTATCACGTTGTAATCAAGCAAACTTCGATTTCCTTCTTCGGCGATTTTTTACAATGAAGAAGAATTAAACCGAATAACCAATACAAAGGAAGTTTTTTTCAAGAAATATTTGTCTGGAGGTTCAAAGTATTCTCTTATCTGAGGGGTCAATTCTGTAACTCTTCTTTTATAGTTTTTAACAGCCTCGAAAAATTTTTATTTTCAGCTGTCTCCTAAAATATTTAAGAGAAAACTCTTATGCTGCAAGCAAATAATTTAAAGATTCGTTAAAATCATCTAGCATTCAGGCTGGTTAAGCTTGGCGGCAGAGCAATTATTGTGCACTTATATGTATTGTAAGTAAGTGAACTGTTCATTCATTAATTCGTTTGGGTTGTGCTCAGTGGCGGCTCGTGAACTTTTTAAGAGATGAGGCTGGACATAAAACATTTTTGTAAAAATATACTCTATTCAGCCAATTAATTTAACCTTTGCGCAGCGACTGTACCAGCTACTTCAGTGTCAAAATTAACCATCAAGAACCAACGTGGAGGTATAGAGTTTCTCTTGTCAAAAATTTTTTTTGTTCGTTTTTTGTTTTTTAATTTTTTTTTTGGAATCTCTCATATTTTGTTTTTTTTATTAATTTTATCAACTTTTTTTATATTACCTCGCGAAAAATGATCAATAATATTATCATAAAATGTATCACTTTGTTTTAAGCGTTTTACTAAATCTTTTTCAATAGATAATAAACTAACATTGTATAAACGATTTTGGCCCATTGTATGTACCTAGAAAATGATCTCTCCACCGATGCCGAAGTGACAGGAATGGTGACTGTCAAACACAGTAGTTTATAAAACTGAGGTAAAACTTGTTACAAATCATTATTTATCATAAATTGTATCATATCGGCGTAAAAAGCTGACGAAGTTGCAAGAGCAGGATTGTCAACACTGATGAACGGACCCGAACCATCTGTGGGTATCCCCAGATGCTCCACTAGGTCATGGTTAAAAGGGTGGGTAAAAGAACTACACAAAAAACACTGGAAGAATACGCCCAGGCAAACACATGGGAAGAAATTTATAAATAACCATCAGAAAAAGTAGCGAAAGATCTGCTCTCAATGAGCAGGAACAAACTACGCACCATAACGGGGCTTCTTACGGCACACTTTCCCACAAAGGAGCACCTGAACAAAAAAGGACACCGAAAGCTGAGGCAAAAACTATATGGAAGACCCCAAATGACTCCAGAAGACTTCTACAACCAACCAGTAAAGAACCTGTATGAGCTAATACAGGGAACGGATTGGCTGAATAGGCTGTAGTCAGAATATTAGGAGAATCCACAATAAGCCCAAGAGGCTGAGGTGGTGCCGGAGAAGGGGCGGCTCCTTAAAAAAAATCATATCGGCGTGACTGTCGTACTGACCTAAAATATATCTTTATCCGAGTATACAACGCAAAATTCATTGTGCAGTTCAATTTTATCAAAAAATTAATATTTTAGCACTAAGTTATCTAAAAGTATATTGGGACATTGGTTGTCTCTGATTGGGAAACTCTTTTGAAAAACATTCGAATGATCACCCACGAACCCACGCAACACGATGTGCCTTTGTTCGTGTATCATCGCGACCGCTAGAGGCAAGCCTCCTAAAAGTGTTGCCATTTCCGCTATTTTTTACGGTATTAGCAATTGGACTGGTCGAAAATACGCAACTGTGTTGAGCAGCACGTGTTTCGGTATTGAGATATTTGTAGAATCTAGCCCCAGGGCACTGTTATCAGATTCAAAAATAACTAGTGAAAACGGGGAATTAATTGTAAAATTTGAAACAGGAAATAAAATTAAGAATAATCAACAAAATATTTCTGGTTCTATTTGCTGGATAAATTGTTGAGGAGGGTGAGCCTCCTTAGCGGCCACTGGTTGTGCTCAACAGTCCAGATACTTGAACTGAATCTTTGTACCATTGACATACATTTTTGACATCTTACAAGTTTTACTAGCTGAACTTTAAGAGACTTATGTTGATACTATGATGATAGAAAACGCAAATTTTTGTAATAATATAAGTATTAAGCTTAGGTAGTACATTAGATTCTAGAGGTTGACAGTTAATTAATTTTATTTATGAGAATTCGTTTTTAATTATTAATGGCAATGTGGGCAGGAGTGTGGTTGACATGGTCTGTCTGGGTAAATAATATTTTCCTTTATGATGTAAATAATTTCTTTGTGGGAAAATATGATCTTTATCTGACCACTTTCCTGCAAATTCAGTACTTAGTTTTGGTTTTACATCATCATATATAGATAGCAAAAAAATAAGAAATAATATCCAAGAACATATTCAAAATTAAGCTGGAAAAACTGTTTATCCTTATATACGTTACAAATTAAAAACGAATCAATCAAACAGTGCCTATTTTATCTTTAATCCAGAGGAGTAATTTACTAATTTTTGGAAAGCCATATAAAGAAAACATCTACTGGCTTAATCTTCTCAACATTAGATAGTTCCACATCGCTAAGTATGAAAAGCATACTAATAAACCGTGGTTTGATGTCTAATTTGAAAGCCAAATTTTTTCTTAAAATACATAACAAGCATACCTACATGAGTTTAAAAGCAAAAAACAAAAGTACTATTCAATTGCGGCAAAAAGACTATAAAGCCGAAATTATTATGAAACTCTCTAACTTGATTATTCTGGCAGACAATTAAACAGTATCGTACCTCGTACAATCGCAAAGCTCTTCCAGTGCATATTTGGGAAAGTTTTTGTATTCTCCGAACTAAATAGTCAACCAACAAAAAATGTCTATAAATTTACTTCAATAAATATCAAGTATTTAGCTGGACAGCAGGATTCAGAACTACTGTAAGAAACCCCGCCTCTTCTTCTTCCAATTTCTTTTGGCCATAACGGCTTCCAAAATAAAAATGAATTCGTAAATAAAACAAAATAAGATTCTTTAAATTAAAACAAATTAAATAAATTCCGAAAAACAACTTAAAATGCTAAAACTAAAAAATTAATGAATTTAAGGTTCAAATAGTACTCCTTGTTGAGCCAAACAAAAACCGAATCTGTTGAACAAAGATAATCTTATATCTCTGAGCTGATTTGGTGTAATGTTTGTACAATGCTGGACAATTTTCGCCCTTAATTCTATCAAATTTTGAGCCCGTTCAAAATTGTACCGATAAATTTCATTTTTTTAAAAACCATTGTCAATTCCTGGTGTCTTCCAATCACTGGTGCTCTTTATAGCTTCGGTTTTACCTCGCTTGTTGTCAAGTTCACGAAAGGCATCGGTTTATTTTTTCCTCCTCAGTTCTTATCCAGTAAGCGTTGGAAACATAGTTGACAGGGTTCGACCATAATGAAGACTAGTACTCCGTTGGATCATCTTTATTTTGCAGACTTTTTTGTGACTGATTACTGTATACCGCTCAGTTGCCTGTAAAATAACTTATGATTGTTATTGAATGAGTAATTCTGTTGTTTCCTTTTCGTGCACTTGACATATCGTGACAAACGTTTGGATTTTGCCTTTAACTTTCACCTGAGTAAATCCATATATTCACATACATGTTGTTTTTGTTGTGGGTGACCTGTACAGGTTTTGATAGATCTTTCTCACTCTGTTTGTTAACCCTTTTAGACCTGATTTTTATTTTTTTGTGAAAAAAATTTTTTCTTGTTGCCGAATGTTTTTTAACCCATCAAAGTATCGCACTGTGACAAAAAAATTATTTTTTTTTCATCAATCAAAATATTATGATGTGTACTTTATAATGTCCATTGGGACTCAATAGTTGCCGTTGTAGATTTCTATATGTACATTAGAATGAACAAAAGGTCAGAAAACAGTTTTTTCACATGTTATAATAAGACTATATATCGTAAAAAATACTGCAATGGTGAATCTAAACTTTGTGGTGGACTGCAATTATTTGAATCTTGCAAAAATGTAGTATCTGGAGTAATAATCGCCTCTCGCATCCAAAAAATTGTTGACTTTATTTTTTTCTTCTTAGTGCTTGCTTGAGTTGATGACTTATTCATGGGTTCTTCAAGTTCTGATTGATTTTCTTCAGATTCAGACTCGCTGGAGGATTCTAATGATACGAATTTAGCGGTTTCTGTTTGTCCAATTCTCTTGGTTTGTTGTAGAACATAGTCATCATCGCTGCTATAATACGACCAAATATCTATATCTGAAGTATCATCTTGAATATATTCTAAAAGATCTTGAATATCTGCATCATTTTTTAGGTTATAGCGCTCTTTTCTTAACCTTTTTTGTGGAGGTGCTTTTGATGGACCTTGAATATATAAAATTCGAATGTCAACATGGCGTTCGTTCAAGACCTAATGTGCAGTATAATGTACATTCCAAATAATACACAAGTTATCACGAGGAACTAATGTACATGATACTGTACATATATTCAAAACGTAGATTTGAGTATCAAATATAGTATTTCATGCTTTGTAGACTTATCTGAGAGTACATATTCATCAATTAGTAACTTATTATACAAAAATTCCAAAGACATTGCTCAAAGTTTTAGCAAAAAAATACAATAAATGATCACTCACCAGCCAAATCCAATTTCTCGTCGGCCATGTTCAACAAGTGACTAATTAGTTGTGTTCTTACCTACTTGATGTCGCCACTCGTCTCAGTATTTTAAAACGAATGTACATGAGAAATGCCACACGGTCCCAAAATGTAAATTGCGAACAAAATAATAATGATAATAATTAATTAATAGTATGTACACCATAGTGTACTATAGGTCTGAAAGGGTTATGCGCCTAGACGGTTTCAAGTTGTTTTTATACTCTGTAAGCTGCCCCAATTCCCCTCGGATGTCGTCAACGGTGCTTTCTAGCCGGCGTTGTCACCAAGGCTTGAGCTGTTTGTAGTCTTTACCCCGATTGTTTTCAAAAGGGATTTCATTGATGTCGTCCTCGTACTGTTCATTGCCCCGATAACACCAAGGAGAGAAATGGATTGTAGTTAATATATTCACTGGAAAAGACACTTTTGTCCTCCACCAGAATATCGTTCCACACATGATCATTGGCCTGTTGCATAAAGCCAGTGAACCACATCGGGTCGTATTCCCCAGGCTTTGCCCATAACTCTTCTGCATTGCCAGAAAAACTGCTGTAATTTACACTACTTTTAGTTCATTGGAGTGGTTTTGTTTGACATTACTTTCATTGAAACATAACATAACCTAAGTTCTTGTACTCGCTGTATTCAAAGTGGTTGTTTTTGACGACAAATTCGTTGTACGTTGTAATGTCTAATACAGAACCACTAAAAAACACAAGTTATTCATGATCAATTTGTAACGTGCTCTTTTTATTCTTTTACAGTTCCATTATAATTATATGTCTGATAATTTTCTATTTCTCAAGTACTCGTAAATAGTGTTGCATACCTTAAGTTACAAGTCTATTATTCGCTGTAAATAGTGTCGCATACCTTATTTTGGCAAGATTCGTTTGTTAATGTCTAAGGCATTTTTATTGATGACTGGAGATTGAGTAAGGTGAGGCTAACTATCAACACGGACGAACGCGATTTTTAGTGTTGAATATAGACTCACGAATATTCTTGGTGGAAGTCAGTTCCGTGTCATTTGTGATTTCCGGCATTGGAAGAGGTCTTGTTGGTTTTTGGAATTTTGGTCAAGGTGATGTTAACAAGTGTGCCGAACTCTACGGTTTTCCTATCATATCTGGCTGTATTTGGGCCATCTTAATTGGATTTTGAAGCAAAACCATTTGATTTTTAACTTGACCATTCTATCTTACCTCAGTAGTTGATATTTTTGGATTTTGGTGTCGAGTTAAAATTACCGCTTGCGGGATTTATTTGAGGGAAGCCATTGTTGAATAGTAGTTGCCGTTCCATAACCAAACAGTTCTCCTCGCTGAAGTGTTTGACTTAAAACCCTATAACATCTAGGATCCATCTCTGTACTCATCAGGAAGATCTACCTTTTCTTGGTTATTGGAGGATCCCAACTTCAGCAGTTTCGTCTGAAAGTTCAACTATACCGAGCATCTAGAACGCGCTCAGAAGATAAGGTTCACACTCCGAATTGTACTTCAAAACAGATAAGCTTATCTAACTTTTGTTTTTTTTATTCCACGGTAAAATAAATTTAGAGTGATCACACGTACGAATAATTTTGTTATCTTGTAGTATTCTCTGTATGTAATTTTGGGTATTTATGTCGACTTAATTTTATTTTAACTTCATTCATTTTTTTTTTGTTAAGTAAAGTAATTTAACCTATTTCGGTAATAGTTTTATTTATTTGGTTCACCATATTTTTATATTTTTAGTAACTTATCTTGTGGCTCTGCTAGTGCCTACAAGACCTAGGGGTTTCCGGCTTGAACCGTCTAAGCCGGTGGCGCGGCTCACCTTTTTTTTTCTACCCTCTACGGCTGAGCTCGGGCATAATTTGCCAGTAGAGAGACCGCTAGTGGGGTCTGAGTGGGAACTACAAGAACGTGGCAAATTTCCTAAAAGAGAATAAAGTTGTTTTGTACTGAAAAGTGTATCTTTTCTTATTCCCCATGGCAAAATAAATAAATTGTGGGATAAGCTAACCATCCAATTAAATCAAACTGGACCACCTAAAACGACTCGACAATGGAAATATGTAAAAACTAATTATTTATTTATATTGTATGTAAGAAAATGATACCATATACAAGTTCAATGATATTCTTGCAAAATTTATTATTTTATAATTTATTCAAAGGTATGTTTAGATTTTAGAACTAGGTACCCACACTTTCTTTTGTGAATAAGTGGCCAGAGTATTTTTAATAAAAAAATCAAAGCATTATCTTAGACATTTTTATTTCTTTCACGATGTTGTTCTATAGTTATCATATCGTTTTATTTAATAGTTATTTAACCAACCAGTGCATTAATCGCCCTTTTTTGGAGTCCATCATACACTTAATTTTGTCTGATGAATATAGTGCGTATTCTTGGATAATGTGCTTCTCAGTTAAGGTAGTTCTGCAGTCTTTATTTATTTAAGTATTTATGAGTTATATTTGTGTGTCCAATTTGGATTCGGTTGATAACTGTTTGATCTCCCCGTGTATTCAATATCTGAAAAGAACTAAGGGTTTAATTTCTTCAAGTTTTTTCCAGTTTTCATTCAACACTGTTTGCCATTTCTCTTGAATACAGTTTTTTATTATAATTTTGTTGTTAATATTTGGATATTTGTGGATCATTTGAATCGAATTATCGGAGGTAGATGAGGATGAAGCGGTAGGCTGTTGAATCAGCAAATTTGTTTTCCTTGATTTCCTCGGGTGTGTACTTTTTCCATCAAAAAACAGTAGTTGTTGACTTTCATAATGAAAAAGTTACCACCGTGGTAGTGCTAACTACAATTCAATGTATTTGCTGCCTATTTCAAAAATAAGGTGGTTTTTCGTGTTGTGGTCAATCTGTAGCGTACATTTTTATATAACTGCAAAAATCATCGTACCAATCCTTCTTGTCCCTGTAAAAATGAAACTGATTACTGCTGTTATTATTCAATATAAAATGTTTAGTAAAAATTAAATTTTACATCCCATATAACTTGATTGAACTATTTGAAACAGTCCTCCGAATATTCAGATAACGTTGAGTGTTTTAGGTATTAATTAAAACACTTATAAACTACTTAGTCTCAAGATAAAAATACATAAATAAAATTGAGGAGAACATGGTAACCGCGATTGACGCAAAATTCATTTTACTTTGATTTCGCCGAAATATACTACCGGCGCTAACAAACTTTAACTAAGTTTATTCAAACAGGAATAGAGTATGCGCACAAGTTATTAAAGTTCGGTAAAATAAGGAAGCTTTGGTCATTGTTTTTAACGATTAGTAGTGCATCCAGAGGCGTAACAATAGGGCCCCCAGTCCGAGATGTCGTGAGAACACGAGAAACCTTACATTTATGAAAAGTATACTAAAAAATATCAATTTTGTAGGTACTTAATCAATTTAATTCCGTATTAACGTATGATCATACACGAATTATACAAATATATCAATAAGATTTGAACATATTCGTATATAAAAAGATAGCACACTCATTTTTTTGCCACTGTGAAAAAATTGACAGAAAGCAGCACTACTGACCAAAGCCGTTTTCTGAACCTGCATGAATTATTGTTAATTTGTTATCCTTTTGCCTTTGTTTGAATTAGCTTTCGTTTGGAATTTTGTTGAAAAATCATTCCTCCCACTTCATGCAATGCCGTGTGTATTGAACCATGCTTCGTCGAGGTAGACAATAGGGTGTTCAACGGAAAATAGATTCATGTTAATGATTAGCAGATCGTCAATTCTATTAAGTCGCACCGCATTCTATACAAATATAATAGTGTTATTTTGTTTTTATCCCCATTTAAAAAATTATATTTTAAAAATTTCTTAAAATCCGCCTTTTAGAATTTGGTGTCACTAGTATAAGTTGAAGTTAGTCACATATTTTGACATGGAACAAAATAATCATAAGAAAGGGTACTTACACTTCTCGTTGAATATCCAGTCACTTCCATATTTCTTGGAAACCACTAATGTAAGCGGTTTGGATAAAGGGTACCTTTTTTTCAGAAAAATAGTTGGAGAATATACTGACTGTATTTTAAAGTTTGTTGACTTGTCACTTCAAAAGTTCTGACCTTTTATCCGGTGAGCCAAGTCCGATCCTGACTTTCTGCAAGATTATATGCTTACTGGTATGGACAAAATAAATGAATTAATGTACTCGACAATCCACCAAATTTTTATTGGTGGGCCAACAAAGGAGGTGGACCAACAAAGGAGGGCCGTAGATAAAAAAGGTATATAAAGTACTGACATTATTTTAACACCACATACTCATTCCCAAGTTTTGGCCTCTCATTCCTGGGGCACCCTGTATAAGCTAAGAGCTTAGGTGAGGAAGCTATTCAACAAGGCGAAGCTCAACCAAGACATGACCAGCTACAAAGAAAAACTAAAGCAGTACAACAAAGAAATCCGCAAAGCTAAAAAGGACTCGTGGAAAGAATTCTGTGAGAGAGTCTATGATGCCCCTGCAGCATTTAGAATTCATAAGGTCTTGGCAATGGAGGGTGCTATAAACCAAGTCGGATTCCTCAGAAAGGATGACGGCACGTATACCAAAACAGCTGAGGAAAGCCTCGAGCTTCTGTTGGATGTTCCTTTCCAGGCTCATCGATTGAAAGTGACTCGTCAGTAACCATGGGCAACAGTCAGGGGATAACAAGGCCAATTAGGCAATCAGCGTTAGACTGGAAGCTGGCTACTGAGATAACGAGACCCTCCAAAATCAGATGGGCTATCAATGGATTTCAACTTTTCAAATCGCCGATCCTACAGCAGAAAGGGCAAGATATGATAATCTCACATCTGTGTAAAATCTTCAGAGCCTGCTTGGCCTGGGGACACATACCGACGGCATGGCAGAAGGAGAGAGTCACTTACCTTCCGAAGGTCGGGAGAGTAACGGATTTCACACCCAAGTCATACAGACCCATCAGCCTATTATCGTTTTTGTTAAAAACTCCTTGATAAGTACCTAAGAGACGAAGTACTGGAAGCCCAGCTGCTCAGTGAACGTCAATACGCATACGAACCATGCAAGTCTACGGACTTAGCTCTGGATGACTTAAACAAGCTACTATCAAAGTCTACCGAGGACAGAGAAATAGCTATGGAAATCTTCCTAGACATTGAAAGAGCGTTTAACAACGCATGCCCAATATCAATGATCAATGCATTAGCGAGAAGAGGAGTCCAAACTGTCTTACGCAACTGGATAAAAGCCAGTCTACGCCATATGATGCTAACAGCAACTTTAGACGAGGCTACCATTTAAGCTACTCTCTCATCTGTTATGGACTATTCTAATGGATGACCTCCTTCTTAACAAACTATATATCGGAGGCATTAATACCCTTAGGATATGCAGACGATGGGGACGATCAGAAGACGGTTTGCTCAAACAGTCTCGGAGCGAACACAAGTGGCTCTAGAATGGTGGACAAATGATGTAAGGATGAAGGCCTTGCAGCCAATCCTAGCAAAACAACAATTGTTCCATTCACCCGAAGAACGGCACTGGAAGGCTTAACACCGCCGATACTGAATGGTGTAGTGATTTCGTTTGTGAGTAAGGCTAAATACCTCGGAGTCATCTTTGACCAAAAGTTGACATGGAATGCGCACATACAAAAAATCAGACAGAAAGCTATAATATCTCTAGAAAGATGCAGACGAGTATGTGGCAAAAACTTGGGTCTGAATCCCAAAAGGCCCTATGGCCATACACTAAGGTTGTTAGACCAATGACCAGTGGTATGGTGGAAGAAAACGGAGCAGTCAGGGACAATCCGAGAACTCACCTGCCTGGGTATCACGGGAGCCATGAGGACTAGACCCACTGCTGCAATGGAAGTCCTTCTAAACATACCACCACTACACTTACACATACAAGGAGAGGCTAGAGCTACGACACACAGGCTACTCCAAGGTCAGTCGCCAATAAGCCGACTACACGGTAAATACCAGAGGCTGTACGAGGAAATAAAAGCAGATCCCGTCTTAGGAATGCCAGTCATGGTCATTCCGAAGTACAAATTACAAATTACACCACAAAATTACCAGAAAGAGAGGACTGGGAGACCGGTCCACCCATAGAGGCACAATCCATCTGGTATACAGACGGCTCAAAAACCCCTAATGGAGTTGGAGCCGGTGTCTACATAGCAAAACCAAGGACTAAAATCTACATAAGCTTAGGAATCTATGCTATAGTGTTCCAGGGGTAAGTAACTGCCATTGAACACTGTGTAAGAGAAATAGCAAGGCAGGGAGTGAATAACAAAACAATTGTTATATACTCGGACAGCCAGGCTGCACTAAAGGCACTAGACTCCTGCCAGGTCATTTCACGACTGGTATGGGACTGCGTGCGTGCCCTATCTGAGCTAGCAAGTCATAACAGACTATTTCTGGCCTGGGTACTAGGGCACAAAGGACACAAGGGCAATGAAGCAGCTGACGAACTGGCTCGAGAAGGAGCAGATGCTCCCTGCATTGGCCCCGAACCCTTCTGCGGTGTAGCTAACGCATACAAAAAGACAGCCATTGAAAAATGGAATCAAACTAAGTTTCTGGAATGGTGGAGAATAGCCCCTGAACAGAAACAGGCCAAAGAGTTCATCAAACGACCATCGGCCAAAGTAACAGAGGACCTGCTGCTAAGAAGCCGAAAGGCTGTTAGAATCATAGTAGGTTTACTGATAGAACACTGCAGACTCAACAGTCATATTAGTGTTATAAAATTGGCAGAAACAGACCTTTGCAGGTTCTCTCAAGAGGAAGAGGAATAGGCAGAACATGTGTTGTGCCACTGTGAAGGCCTCTAGAATTTGGCGAGGAAAATCCAAGGGCTACAAGCTACCTTGAAAAACCTTTGTCTAGGCTATGGAGCCTCGTTAGCAGATTAAAGCTAGACGAAGTACCTACTTTAATTATATCAGAGCGTTACAATAAATCCTCAGATTTCAGTGACAGAAGGCTAACGCCACCTCTACCCACCACCTAACCTACCCGAATTGAAGAAAAAAAGAAGAAGTTTACTTTAGAGTGACAGTGAGTTTTTTGCATTCGCATATGGTTTCATCTTTGTTTAAATGTTCCATTAATTTGATTAAGTTTTATGCCTTTTATATGAAACGCATCAAATTCAAATTGAACAAGGTAAACAACAGAGTTATAGATGACAGATGTAAACATTTTTGTTCTGAATAGGCTCAAAGATACCAATAAAGAAGAAAGAAAAAAAATAAGCTGAAACATGGAAGAGCAAAGGAAGACTATCGACTTGTCGTTGAAACTAGTGACGTATACGCATCATAAGTTGCATAATTATAATTTTAGTAAATTTTTGTTTTCATATTTTTCTCTTAATCTATCTAAAGACTAAATTTTATCTTTGAATATCCTATTTGTCATTTATTCATATCACCTAATAAAACATGGGGTCAAAGTTTGAAGTTGAGTCAATGTTGCTCTCTATATTGTTCAATAGATGTTAAATCAATATGACACCATTCACTCAAACGTTGAGATTCCATCATCATTGACCGTATACTGATTGTTTGATATTTAAAATTCATTTCAACTAAAATATTCTCCTTAGGCGTGAAATGCTACAACAAATGTCTGCTTCGTCATTAATCCGTTTTTTAAGGGAAACCAGGGTAGGTACTAATTGCTCTTTATATATTTCTAAATAAATCCAAGCCAGTTCCATCAGCCCATCTAGGGAACAGGTGATGCATCCAGGTAATTCTGGAGAAATCATCTGGTTCCTCGATGGTTCCAAAACAAATCATGGCACTGGAACTGGTATAAAAGGGCCGAGAAAGAGAATGATCTTTTGCCTTGGCCGATATACGACTGCGTTTCAAGCAGAGACGATTGCCATTATATAGCCTGTATTGATGAAAACATCAGAAGAGGATATACCGGACAAAAAATAAAAATACTCACTGTAATCCAACAACTAGGTCTAGACTGGTAAAAAACTATAAAGAATCAACAAGCTGGCAAGAGACAACAAAGTGTCTCTAATATGGATGCCGGTACATCAGGGGATTTCAGGTAAATGAAATGGCTTACCAGTTAGCTAAACAAGGTTCTAAAGGAGACTTCATAGGTCCGGAACCGTTTTGTGGAATCACAAAAGATTGCGTAAGAGGAGAGATCGGGATCTGGCTAGATAGGGAACACCAACTCAAATGGAGGTCGACACAAGGGCACTTCCATACAAAGAGTTTACTGAACAAGGTATACAAGGAACTCTCAACCAGGCTATTGAAACTGAGTAAGAGACATTTGAAGACAGTTACCGACCTGGTGACTGGACACTGCACCCTGAGGAAACATCTGCAAGTTAGTGAACCTGCTTCTGCGAGAACTTACAAACACTCATACGGAATCACTTTGGAGAGGAAATAATACAACCATTACAACTACTGAAAATCCCTCCAGTCAAACTATTGGCCTCTATAAAAGACACAAAGCTTCTGGAAGGGAAGTTAATATAACATGGGAAATGATACAAAGATTCAGTCTGGGCTGTTGAGCACAGCCCAATGGAATGAATGAAGCCAGTTCCCTCAATAGTGTCAAATGTACCAAAATAACTTCGTCTTCTTCTGTGAACGAGGTTTTTGTATTAGGTCTGTTCCAATCACCATGAGAGACTGCCAGAAACGATCAGAGAATAACTGGTCATAGCAAACAACGAGTTTACTTTCGCGTAATTCCTATCACTGATTGCAATGGTCGACTATTCTCTGACAGCTATCGACAGTTTCATATTGCGGATGGAACAAACCTATTATATCATTTACTGAAGATAAAGGCGTCTTTGTCAAATCAGATGTTTCACCTAATACGCTTGAATTAACTAACAATTTTTGCCAGCAAAGATTCGTAAATATTTTTGTTACTTCTTTAGCATGTTCAATTGTGAAGGTGTCACTAAGATTTCTCATTATCAGCAAAAACCAATCGACGGCACTATGTAATAAAGCATTACGAAATGATCACTCCTTGGATAACTAAATAAAACCAAAACTAACGTTATGAAAGTTATACTTACTCAACTGTATAAAATGTATAGATATGAAAAAGGATTAACAGTTAACCTGTCTTTAAGTATGCTAAATTTGGGATATCGTATGGCGTAAGTGATAATTGGGGTTTTATTGCAGTAAAAAGCCAACGATATATTTTGAACATAACTATAAGCATACATATCCTCTTCACTTCGTGATTTATACAACGTGAATCTTTTTTACATTAAGGGAGGGCTCCATCTGATGAATTTTCCAAGGGCATCTAACGGTATAGTTATGCCATTGGGTGCATCATGAGCTCGTGCCAGAAAGTCATAGGGTGATGCAATATATTCAATATATTATGGATATTTGTTACGATACACGTTATTAACAGATCAACCGTTTTCAAAACTGTCAATAGAGAAACTGGAAATGTCAAAATTGATCCGAACTGCTACAGATGAAGAAACAAAACTAAATGTGCTACTCCAAATCTAGGAAAATCCTCAAATATCATCAAACCAGTTGACGCTAGGCAACAATATCGCTTAAACGTCTATGGTATGAATTATGGAGTCAGAAAAAATTAAATTCGCTATAGTCAATAAAATAGTTGCAGAAAAAAAAAGGATGATGTCAATTTCGAAAAAGAAAATTGTATTTTTTTATAGACAACGTGTTGATAGGTGTTCACAACCCTTAGAGACCGTTCGTTTAGAGCGCTTGAATGATTTATTGTTGTTATTAAATAAATTGAGTTATTTAAGCTATATCATGGTATATTTCCCATATACAAGATATAACCGAAAATGTTTATTGGGAAACGATTTTTTAATGTATAATTTTAAGTTTGAATCTAACAATAAATTGGTCTACACTATATACTAAGCTGCTAATTTATTTTTTAGATCAGACAGTCATACAATCAACTGTAATAAATTTTCCAAGAAGGCATCTATGGTCAGACCCTGTAGCTGGCGCCATCGGTACACATGTCTTTGGAGTTCCCACATTACTAAACGCCCCACTTGAGAAGCCTAGATAAACGTTCCTCTAATAAACACACATCAGTTATATTTTCTTATCTTATTTAAAAGCTCGCATCAAGATATTTTATTTTATAACTGAGCGAGAACTTTTTAATATCCCATTAAGAAATTAAAAATTCTTTATTTATGATTTAGTTATAGCAAACTTACATTATATGCCTGTATTGACTTTCGCTTGTTGTTCTATAAGTCTAGCAAACTTTTAATTAGCTGCTTTCTCTAAGTTAAATCCATTGCTTTAACACAGTTCCCTGGAGTGCAGTTCCATTGACGGAAATACAATGTGTTGAAACTCCAGCACGAATAAAGTGTCTATAGGAAGGTCTTAGAACTCTCTAAGAATAAAAAACAGAAAAACAATACTTAATACTACTTCAATTGTCAGTTTTAGTTTTTACTGTAGTACACACCCTCCTGGAGACTAATTAACCTTTAGCCATTAAAATGTGCTTTCCTCTACTAGTAACAATCGGTGGTGTCCCAAAAATATCCTAGTGAGTTAACAAAACAATTAAAGATGGAGGAACACTCTCAGATGAACATGCTCAACACCACCTGCTTCAATATTTGATCGAACACCGAAGGTATCCTCATCAATATTACATACACTACTAATTGGATTCAAATGTTTATGTATTGATTGAACAACAGCTTGTAAGTAAATATTACTAAACAGTGAAACTAGGTCCACACTGACCAGAACATAATTTTGAGGAAGTATCCAGGATAATTCTCCAACAATAATCATATTAAATAAAATGTAAAGTGATGACCAGAGCACAACACTTCAGAAGCCTAGCATGCAGGAATTAGATGGTTGGTTGGTTGGTAATCAGACGAAACAGGCCGGGTTAGTGGGCCCCACACTGCAGCCGTTGGCTTTTTGTATTGTCCTGTTTGCCTGCTAGTCCGTGAGAAGATTTGTGACCTTGATGAGATCTAGAAGTCTCTTCACAGTGTCCCTTTTGGTGAGGTTGGATACAGGGTCGTCCGGCCCTATCTGTCTATACCTCCACCAACGTTGAGCCTTACATTCGGAAATTATATGGGTGCCTGTTTCGTCCTCCTCACCAGATAATCTACATATAAGTTCTTCTTGGAAGATCCCCATTGGGTGAAGGTGTTTTCTCAGGCCGCAATGTCCGGTCATAAGGCTGGTTACCAGCCTGATATCTCTCCTATTTAACTTTAGGATTTCTTCAGTAAGTTTTGGTATGGGTTGTTTAACCATCAGTTTACTGTGTTTGAGCTTCGAAATGGTTTGCAAGTATTTAAGGAATGAGATAATCGAGACTGAAACTGCTGCCAATATTTATAAAATAATTTGTAGACCCTTAATAGAGTATGGTCCTACAATTCTCTATAATTGTTAAAACCCGTCAAAAAACAATACAAAACTAGGTGAAACAACCAGCCTCCGGAAAATAACAAAAATGAGACACCAAATAGACTTCTTTACAATAAAACTGAAATAGATTCTATAAATTAGAGACTGGATAAATTATTTAGATCCCTTCTGCCTTGAAGAAAACAACATCCGGCTGATTGAGCCTCATATTATGTAAATACCAGAAAATCCTGAGCGTGGAAAACATAAAGAAAAAACTCTGTTTAAAGAAATCCTCATATTAAATCAATAGGTAAGCAACTTTCCTTCAAGCCTTTCCGTCCTTAGTATCCCTTGTATATCATTTGAACTTGTTGATATACCGATAGGTATTTGCCAAAGTAACGTAAGTCACCAAAAATTATTAGTAGAAAAAACGTGTTATAAACCCGGGAACTAAATTACCAATGACCTTTTTGAGGCTGGGAACCAAATTAAATATTATTGGCAGATATCTTGTATGTATGTATGATGGGGTGATATTAACTGAGACCTAAAAGATCTTAAAGGTATATTAAATTGATATCTAATCTACTACCTGGCGGGAACCAAATAACCACTACCCGTTGCCTCCTTTCATTCTTGTCAGGTGCCCGAACCATCTGAGCTGTGTAGTTTATATTTTTGATATTACAGAATCCACCTTAAGTTTAGCTCTAATTTCCTCGTTTTTTATTCTGTTTTTTTTTGTTACCTCTTCTATTCTTCTTGGTACTTTCATTTCCATTACTATAAAAACCTCCTATTTGCAATTAAATATATTTCTCCCTAAATCCAAACCGACATAATTTCTAGAAAAAGTTAACTTTTTTTTTCTTAACTAAAATACCCCCCATAAAATCAATAGATTTAACAAAAGTTATTAACACGTGTAAACAATATTCAAAACAAACGACGTATTAAAATGCAAAAATCTTTTCCATGTAAAATTACTTCCAGACTAATATACGTGTGATATTTCATCAACCCCAAGGGTATAAATTACATGGTAAAAGATCCGCCCAAAATTGAAGTATGTCATGCTGTCACTAATGTCATGTTTTTGAGTGGTAAGTGGCTCCTGGCGTCTGTCTGCACACATTCATTTTTGAGTTCTTTTTATTCGAATGCTATAATGTCTAAGATGACACCTTAATAGTAACTTGTCATAATGGGTCAATTTATTGCTCGGATTCATTTAGATTTCAAAAGTTTCAAGTTTCAGTTTACTTGAGAAACATTTCCAATATAATTGGAATACTTTTAACATTGCTTCGCAATATATAGAAACGAAAAAAATAACATTTCAATGAAAATCCTTATTTAATATGCAAGATTTTCGGTTTCTATTTTTCAATAATTTAAAGCTCTCTTAAGCGGAATCTCTGTAATCGAATTTCTATGAACTGGTGTTATTATTCAATAATACATGGTGTATCATAAAATATTGCGAATATAGTTTTCCTTTTAACAGCGATGCTAGTTTGATGAGACTTTTTGAATCTCCTACATAGAATCCTTAAATGCAATACTACTGGCATCTAAAGTGATGTCAAATTTTTAGCAGGCTGCTAATTAAGTTTGCCTTTGACAGATCTTGGGTTCGATTCCCATCCTGAGAACAGTACGTACGTTCCCATTACACATCCTTTTAAACAATGTCAGAATAAGCCATTTTTCAGCCACAGGTATGTGTTCCAAAATTTTCCAGGCAGCGCTGTCTGTTAGATACAAAATTTGAGAAATTAACGATTAAGATATAAAGCACAAATTTCCTCTGTCAATTTGTACGGAATCTCTTTTGTCGTTATGCCACAACTTTCCAAGTGGAAGTGACGGCAACTCACCACTGCGTTGAGAAATTAAAATCCAGGAAAGGACATATCGTTCAGTTGCCATTTTCACCGACAGCCAAGCTGCACTGTAGGCACTTGATTCCATAGAGGTCAATTCTAAGCTAGTATGAGATTGCTTAGGTGCCTTAGACACACTTGGAAACCATTGCAAGGTGTACCATGGCACGAGGGTCATAAGGGCAACGAGTTGGCGGATGAAACGGCCAGACAAAGTTCATCAATACCATTCGTTGGACCGAACTGTTAACAGTAAGCCCAACAGACACGCAAAGCTAATGGGGTTGACAGACGAATATATGTGCAGATTCTGTCACCTAGAAGAGGAAATTGCAGAGCACATCCTATGTTAGTGGGACTACCTAGTGAATGTGCCGTTTCTTGTACTAAGTGATGAGAAGCCATCGAGTAAAGCTAAACTAGGTGCATATAATACAAAAATAAAAAAATCCAAGGAGAGGTCCTGGAGAGAATTATGTGAGGACATGCAAGGTGTCCCTGACAGCGTCAGAATTAACAGAATTCTCAAAAGGGATTATTCCAACAAACTTGGTTCTATTCAGTTGCCAAGCGGAAAGTTTTCAGATACTAAGGCAGAGGCTCTCTAGAGCACCTCCTTAGAGTGCACTTTCCAGGCTCGGTAAAGATAGAGTCAAGCTATGACAACGGGCCGGTTGCCAAAACAAAGGCCACCAAAGAAGACTGGGAACTTACGAATGAGATCTTCAGATCCCATCTTATCAGATGGTCTTTAAACTCATTTGAACCATAGAAAACTCCAGAACCAAATGGCGTATTTCCCAAGCTCCTGCAAGAGGGACTAGACATCATAATGGGTGTTTTAGCTCTGATACTACGAAGTAGCCATGCTCTAGGGTATATACCAATTGCTTGAAGAGAGTCAAAGGTGGTGTTTATCCCTAAACCAGAAAAAAAAAACTTACACCCAGGTTAAATTCTACCGACTGATCAGTCTGACACCATTCATGGTGAAAAGCATGGAAAAAGTTTTACAAATATATTAGCAAGGAGGAGTGCGCCTATCAAGTGGGGAAATCATTAAAAACTTACCTACATTATATTATTTAATTTGTTCTCAGGTCTCGAAAGGAGTCTGAATAATAAGGAAGTAGCCCTTGCAGCATTTTTGCAACACATTGATGTCATCAATAAACATATCCCTTAAAAAAAGCGATAAACAGCACCACATGCAAATTGATAGGATCCATGCTCGAGCATAGGAGAATAACAGCACATATGCATGATATAACTCACACCGTTACGACAACTAAAGGATGTGGATGTGGATGACTTGATCTGCAGCTGAATGATCAAGGCATATGGACGCATAGCTTTACGGACGACATAGTGATTGTCACCAGTGGCAGTGGGAAACTCGCAGAGGTAATTATGAATGTCCTACAAGAAGCACTACAAATTGTGGAGGATTGGTGCCTTAAAAAGGACCTTTCAGTTAATCCAAAAAAAACCAAACTAGTTGCTTTCACGAATAGAAGAGTTCTCCCACAGGGTAGAGTACTGCTGTTCGTAGAAGAACTAGTAATACCTATCCAAATATCTGGGAGTGGCACTTGATTCCAAACTGAGTTCTCCTGCAAGGTAGAGTACTGCCGTTTGGAGAAGAATTAGAAATATCCAATGGAGTTAAATATCTGGAAAACACATCTGGAAAAAATTATTACCAGGGCGACTAGGCTTTTCTGGCAATCCAGAAAAGTAATGGGCAAAACCTGGGGATGGTTCACTGGCTTTACACAACTATGATAAGGCCAATTATCACATATGGAACAATAGTCTGGTGGAGGTGGACAGAAGTGTCGTCTTTAGTGAATATATTAATTGCAATCCAAAGACAAGCCCTCCTTGGTATTGCCGGGGCAATGAACAGCACGGGGACGGCATCAATGGAAGCCATTAGTGGACTTCCTCGTCTGGTAAGGGCGGCGGCGATGATGGCAATTCTTAAGCTGAAATCGGGAGACTTATGCTCCCGAACATTGTTCGAGAAGGACACACTGATACAACTGGGACAATACTAGATGAACCCATATTTCATATGAGTTGGGATAGAATGACACCGGAGAACATATACACTGAGAGAGTGAACATCATCATCCCATCTAGGGAACAGGTGATACCTAGATAATTCTGGAGAAATCATTTGGTTCACCGATGGTTCCAAAACAAACCATGGGCTGGTATAAATGGACCTAGAAAGAGAATGTTCTTTAGCATTGTTCGATATACATCTGTGTTTCAAGCAGAGACGATTGCCGCTATAGCCTGTATTGATGAAAACATCAGAAGAGGATATACCGGACAAAAAATTGAAATATTCACTGACAGCCAGGCTCTACTTTAAGCTATGAGCAATAGTCCAACAACTAGATCTAGACTGGTAAATAAGATTAAAGAGCCCCTTAACAGGCTAGCAAGGGATAATAAAGTGTATTTAAAGGTAAGCGCGCATTTGTACGTATCGGTCGCAACGGACGCATCGGAAGAATCGTATTATTTTTGTCATCATCGCACATTACGTTCGGTCTAATCGGATTTGCTTGCCGTATTTTTATTTAGTGCAATAAAAAAAGCGGGATAGTACACATTCTTTCTCTTCGCGTTTCTTTTTGAGATCTAAAATGAGCAGTTCTGATGAAGAAATATTTGCAATTGCATGTGCATTTGAAGCTGAAGAAAAAAGGGAGAAAAAAACGAATTTGGATCCATGATATAAATATTAAGAGGAAACTGTACGGACAATTTCATACTTTATTTGACGATTCAAGGATGAAGCAACATTTTTCCAATACTTTCATCATATTGTTGTACCAAAGTTATTAATAATCCGTCATCCATTGTAATTTGCAGCTATACTTAACACGTGCACAGAAATTTGTTGTTGAAGAAAACAGAATAACAGAATATTACTTCTCCGAGCAGATTCCTGTCGATGCTTGTCGCGCATTTAAGCGAATTTGCGAATGACGTCAACCGCACGCATCGAAGGCACGGATTTTATCTTTTTGAATTAGTCCTTAGCGGAATGGGGCCATTTAGGTCAATTAATTTTTTGAATTATTGGTTAAAATTCCAATAAATCCGCTCCATTTATAGTTACCCTGAAAAAAATAAAACGATTGAATTGAAACTATCCGAGAAATTAGAATGTAAAGTTAGCTCCGCCCCTTGAACAAAAGGCGCCAACGTGACGTCACATCAGCCGTGAAGCTCGGCAGTATCGAGGTTCCAGGCGTAGAGACTAGTGTAATAATTAATTTTTAGAACGGCTTTGTACGCAAATCTAATCATCCGAAATGGTCTCGTTAGAAAAAGATTTTTTAAAAGGCGATTCTGGCAATTTGCCGATGTAATAGTGTAATAGTGGATGTAATAATGGTTATGCAGTATTTTAACCAAAATAAGGACTATTCCTATCAGTGCAGAATTAAGAGGTGTGAAAATGGAAGAGTACCTAAGTGTTCGCGATCGTATTCGTTATCGTAAACGGGTACAATTTATTAACAGGCGAATAAAATTTAAAAAATAAACAGGTGGGGTCGTATACAGGGTAGGGTGGTGATAAAATTGGAATATAAAGAATATCTGTGGAGGTGGAATATCTAAATAGCTCACGCGCGCTTCAATTTGCATATTTATTTCTGATATTTTAATCTAATCCTAGAACACATTCTAACATACAAATTAGTTGGAGTTATCATTTGGTTGTCCATATCACTGCTTTTTTGGCGTCGCCAGTAGGCTGATTTGACGTCACAGCTTGGACACGCCCCGTTTCAAAGCTGGCCATATTTTAACACTGAATTTGAGGGTGAAATCGGTTGGATAAAATTGTGATTTTTTGGCAATTGTCTTTTCGAGTAAAGAACTTTTTAAAACTGAAATAAAAAAATTATCGAAAATGGCCCCATATGCGTCCGATACGTATGTATGTGCTTTATTTTATCTAAAATAATGCAAAAAATAATTTTCATCCGTTCCGTCTGTCCGATGCGGCCGTCCCATGCGAACAAATGCGCGCTTACCTTAATGAGGGGATTGAAGGTATTGAAGTGACGGACCAGTTAGCTAAAGAAGTTTCTAAAGGAGACTTTATAGGTCCGGAACCGTTTTGTGGAATCACAAAGGATTACATAACACGGAAAATCGGGAACGTGCTAGATAAGGAACACCAACTCAAATGGAGGTTGACACAAGGCCAACTCATCCATACAAATAGTTTAGTGAACAAGGTAGACAAGGAACCAGGCTGCTGAAACTGGGTAAGAGACATTTGAAGACAGTTACCGACCTGGTGACTGGACACTGCACCCTGAGGAAGCATCTGCACAAAATGCGCAAAGTAAGTGAACTCTACTATGAAATACCTACTCATATACTCTGCATCTGTGAGAACTTCCAAGGACTCAGACGGAAGCACTTTGGAGAGGAATAATACACCCATTAGAACTACTGAAAATCCCCCCAGTCAAACTAGTGCCCTAAGACACGAAGCTTCTGGAATGAAAGTAGATAACATGGGAAATGGTACAAAGATTCAGTTCAAGTGCTTTGGCTGTTGAGCACAAACCAAACGAATAAATGAAGACCACCGGCAAGACATTACATGAATGATTCACTCTCGATGCTGATTGGCTGGAGAATGTAATCTAGATTCAGAGGATCGCAATAGATTGGAAAAAGTCGAAGTGAAATAGGCCACCTCATCAAATCTAATCTATTCTATGTCTTTTTCGTATAGAATATGTACAAAAAGAAAGTCTGTACGTTACGCTACACACTACATACTACACGTGTGGAACAAAATCGATGTTAACATAATATCTTAATGCAAATGTGCACAAAAAAATCTTATTTTATTGAATTTCTTTTGTTAAGCTTTCCAGAAAATGTGATGGAACAAGTGTATTGTATCTGCATCTGTGTATTTAGCAACCATATCTTTTTCCTGGCACACAATAATGTAATGTGAGTTTATCAGGTCTTTCACCTTCCTGGTTTTATGTCGACTACTTTCATTGTTCTCTTCTTAACTATAATCTTACTCTGATATACATTTTAAAACGCATAAAAACAGAAAAACTAATAAACCTCATGTGTGCGTTTTATATAGTCTAAACAAAAATTAAAAGAAAAATAATCAATTCCGAAAAGCAAGGGGAAAGATAATTTAATAATGATCCAAATAAAAACGATGAATCGGAAGCTGAAATTTCCCCCTTTTGTAGCACAAGTCTCAGTTAATATCTCGACAGAAACCAGAAGGCTCTAATCAGCTTAAGTGAACTTCACGTACCTATATTATTATTCTGTTTAATTTTCTAAGTGCTATATAAATAAATATGAATTTAAGGAAGTTTATCAATATTTTTCACTTTTTGGTATTGTAAATTTGCATGTTTCTAATATAGGTACACTGGAAAATAATGTTTATTTCATGTTTAACAGTACATTTTTTTAAATGGTCATTCACTGAAAATCAAAATATTAATGTTTGTAAAACAATTACTACAATTCTGATCACTTTATTTCTTACTTTTTTTGTACCGTTTTCTTATTCAATCCTCCACTGATAATTTTTAATTAGTATTGTGCTCCGGCCCTGTCAAATTGAAACCACATCCGGCTAGGAATAGGTCAGGTCATTGGATAAAATCTGGAGAAAAGAAATTAAACAGTGCACCAATGACTCTCTATAACACAATAGCAAGTGAAGTGGTAGATGCTAAAAATGAACCAAACAGTTGAAAAACTCCAGGAGTTGACAAGATTTCAACAAAAAGCAATGAGTGGCAATTGAGTTTACACATATTTTTGATCATTCAACAGATACACGTTGATAATAGATATCGAAGATAATAGATTTCATACTATTATACAAAGTTTTTGAATAATATTTAAAAATTAAATCTATAATTACAAACCGTGTTGGTTTCGTGTCAATCGAAAATTTTGGTTTGCGGTTAGATGAGGGGATGTCGCTGTTATCGCGTTTTTAACATTTCTTTACTTGAGAATATATATTGATGTGATTTCAGTGTCATCTTCAGTACAGGATTATGCTCTTTTGGACGGAGAATATCTACCTTGTACTGATGAGGCGCAAATACGCCGAAACCGGTCTACAAGTTGTGTTGTCCCTTCTAATCGCAAACCAGAATGGTTGGTTTTAAAATATCTTGTAGATATACCAACCCCGTTTGACTTTAGGGTGTAATTCAATATCCGGCGGTGCATATTGCACGGGAAGTAGTTGTTGCTCCTTAGTTGAACGGTCACTGTTTTTGAAAAATATTATTTTCCAAAAATGCATGCAGTGTGAATATAAGTAATTATACTTCGACATATGTGAATATTACTTGTGCTCAAAAAAGAAGAGAATTCCGGTTAAATATGCCCGTACCCCCTAATAAATAGAAACAAGAATAAAAATCACATAAATACAGAAAACAAGGATAAAAATCACAAATTACTTTGGATTTTAAGTTGAATATGTTACTTTATCTGATAATAAAAACTTTTGTTAAAAAAACCATTTTTTATTTAATTTCGGTTTTTACTTAGTCGATCTCCATAATAAGAAAGATATTATGAATCAATGGAATACCTAGCAAAAATGCAGCAAGGAATTCTCCCCAAGCACGAGGAAATTAATTAAAATTCAATACTTAAGAAGAATGCATTATCCAGCATTTCTAGAGTAGGTAAGCCATTTTTCACCAATATATCGAAAGTGTGTTGGTTTGCTAACAAATGATTCGAATAGTTGGAATCTAATTGTTGGTTGTCATAGGTAGCTACGTTTGTGTTCTGAAATTCTAGTTTTAAAATTCCTAAAAGTTCTACCTATATAAATTTTATCACAGTTGTCATTACCACATTTCAATTTGTGATTTGTTTAATTTTGATGATTTAGATTTGTTGTTTTTAATGAATTTGGATAAATTGTAGTCGGTTTTAAAGCAAATATTCAAGACTACATTTCTAAAAATGATTTGATTTTTAAGGATGGATTTCCAAAGTATGTTAAGCTTTGAAATTTATTTCCTTGACAGACTCCTACAAACATGTAATGTGGGATTACAAAGCACTATATGGTCGACATAAACCAACCACTCATGGAAAAAAATTATTGTTATCATATAGAGAAGGATTTGTGATTGATCAAGTAATTTATAAGTATTAATAATTACAATAAATTTGTGATTATTGATCCAGACACAGCATCGCGAAAAAATTAGAAGAAATGAAATAAACAGTATCATTGTATGTGAACCAACAGAATCAGATAAGGCTCCTCTTCGTTGGACCCATTTGCACCGATTGTAAGTGACGATGAACTAGAACCAACCTAATATTACCTGATACTATTGTATTTTATGTGTGTAGAAAAAAGCTAAATCGGTCCTTTCCCTGAATATTGTTCCTTCTAGTAAAATTGTTTCAAATAAATACAACAAAAATAGCGCATTTTTGCATGCCAAGATAAAAAGAATGAAGGCAGTCGCTATACGTTTAAAAATACTTTGTTGTATTTTAGTATTATTTGTGTTATGATAAATAATATAGAAAAATACTTCGCGTACCTAAATTTTCCGAATAAAAATAAGGAGGCACAACATCAATTGGCTTAAAAATGTACTAATGATCAGATTTATGACTCAAGAATTACAATTAAATATTGATCACGAAGGAGGAACTCCTGTAGGAACCTCCCAAATTCCCGACCGCAAGCAAATCCTGTATAAGTGTCCGCCCACAATCCAAAATTAGTTCAACCGCAAGAGCAACAAGCTTAGTGCTCAAAAGCCCCAGGCTACAAAGTGAAACCCTCAAAAATATTTGTTTGGTGACAAAATTGTGCGGAAGTTTCGGTGTTGTGTCTAATTTTTCGAAATGTCGTATAACAGTTCTCCACCTGATCATCATCAGGATATGTTTCAGTACGGGTATCCTGCGCACAACTTTCACTATATTTCAGGTACAAAATGTTTAATTTTGCGGATTTTTCTTTAAATACAAATAAGTGAATTATAGATACCGGGGCACTTATTTTTGGTTTAAAACTAACAAACATTTCAAAAGTTTTGAATCCGATATACTATAGGTACCTACGTGATATTTTTTTACTGAACATTGAAAAACCGAATTTTTAAAAAATGTAGCAGCATTATGCAAATTTATATATTTTAATGTACCTATTTCCTCTCATACTCTCCTTGCAAGTCGAACTTAAAAAACCGAAACTTTATATTTTCCATTATTTTCTCCTTCAATATTTTTCCTTTGCTTCTTTGCTTGTCCTGATGATATTATTTATACCACCCTAGTCTTTCTAGATGGCCAAAGATTTTTTGGTATCTAACACTTACTTATCTACATATTCTTTATAAACTCATTTTTCTGATGTATTCGTACCAATTTCATTATTTCCTTCCTGTTTTTGTTGAATGTAAGACTAATTTTACAAAAATTTAAAAAATGTGGCTGAAGTCTTTGGAGTAAATCTTACTTAGTAAGGGGGGTAAAAAGTGATTAATTAAAGAATATATTGTGGCTTGAAATCTTTCATAAAGTAGGATCTTAGGCAGAGATATTTTGACAATAATTGAAGGAGTAAAACCATGTAACAGCTCTTACTACATTATGCCATCAAGTTTCATCGCTCATAAAAATTAAATTGATATAAATTTCAAACGCCACTCAAATATCACCACCAAATGCTTATTAAAAGAGTTGAGTTTGAATAGCCAGCTCGTCATCCTTATCTGAGTACATGAGAACGTGATTTAAAAAATAATTCAATTGGAAAAGTAGAATGGTTGAATTTAAATACTCAGTTCATTGTTCTGGTGTGTTTCTTCAGAACGTCAGAACTTAATTTGAAAAATAATTTGTTTATTGTGTATTTATTAATTAATCCGGCGAAGCAATAAATCAATTGGCCAAATTCAATAAGCTAATTAATATGAGTTTAAGAATGTGTGGCTCAATATAAGTTTCACTTTTTATATTCAATATTAAAATAAAAGTTTGGCATATTCCGTTGTTTGCACAAAATAAGCCAAAAGACAAAAAATCAATTATACAATTCAGATCTATTCAAAACGTTCAAAACATTTATTTCATTCTGAGCTCACATCACTGACTAGCGTAATAACTTAATTTTTAATCTCTTGACAATATAAAAGATTTAGATAACCAGCTCGTTGTCCTGATCATGTACCCTCAGAATTTCAGAAAGCTATTTGAAAAATAATTTTCTCAGAAAAGTAAGAGAATGGTTGAATTCTAAAGGCCAGCTCTTTGTCCTGATTATATACCTTCAGAATTTTAGATCGTAATTTAAGAAATAATTTGTTTAGAAAATTATAAGTTGAATTTGAATAGCCAGCTTCTTGTTCTTCAGAATTTTAGAAATTGATTTAAAAAAATTATTTGTTTGGTGAACTTATATGTTATGAAATAGTATAGTAGCAGCGATAGATATAGTGACACAAACGGTGCCGTCCAAGGTTTCGTCTGTTATGAAAACGTGAAACGTGCAGTAAAGCAAGAAGGATTCTCTGCAGCCTGTTCTTTGCACATACGCCCATCAAAATTCGTTTTCGGCAACCATTTGCATTACTATACCTATTGCGGCTACTATACCTATGTGAATTTTATATATATTTTAGGATCTGAAGTACTGGTGAAGTACTAGCAGTGCCAGTTACAGACACATCGAAACTTTTAAGATGAAAGATAGTTAAAGCAAACGAATGAATTTACATGTTACAAAATATCTTCTGTTCCTTTAAAATATATTATTTTAACTTGCTAAAGTTTTCTTTTCGACATAGGTATCTATAGTTTCCTTTTTTATTTAAACTCTCATATAAAAAGCGATATCCTTTAACATATTTACCTCTAAACGCTCGAATCAACAATTGTAGATAATATTCTCTATTGCTTATTTTTGATTGTATGATTTTATTGAAAAATCACAAGTTAAATAGGTACCCAGATACTTTATGTTAACATGAAAATATTTACATACAACTCTTTATGCCAATTTTATGGTATAAATTAATAACAAACAAAACATATTTCATAACTACATAAACAAATAGTTCATATAGGTACTGAATTAATGTATATTTTATATAAGAAATTTAAAATGCATGGAAAATCTTACATCACAACCCTCGATGTACCTCTCAGGATACTATTCTCTATAAGGAAGCACGTGGGTATAACGAATCTAACAGAAGACGAAAGTTTATGCAGGCTCTGCAGTTGAAAAGATAAAGCTTCTATCCATGTCTTTCTCCGCATTGGTAAAAGACCAAATGCACACCTGTATATGCAGAAGCTGTTGCCACACAGTCTGATTGACTGCCAAACAGAACAGGGCGCCCAAGAGTAGTCATAATAGATCTGCAAAAAGTGTCTCAATGCGAAAACTCAACGGACCAATTTCAACAAGGTCTATCCATCTATAAATGTATGTGATCATACGAGAGATCCATAAACATATGCTCCATTGATAATGAATTTAAATAGGAAAAATATTTACTAAAGTATGTACAAAATTTATAAACAGAGAAATAAATGATTTTTAATACCCAATAGTAATGATAAAATTACTAACATAACGTTTACAAATTTAACACAATTTGTTACAGGTTATCACTGATAATTTAAAAAATTGGTAATAAATTCAATATTCGAACTAGCTATCCTAACAAAAACAAAACCAAAAAATGAAGAACAATTTTCTAAAAACTTTGTATATCAAATATCCTGTGAATAGAACAAAGATTATTTAGGTGAAACATTTAGACCAGTGGTGACCAACCTTTTTGAAAGCTGTGCCATTTAGGTATGACTCCATAAACTTTGAACGTGCCAAGCAATATATTTGTATTAAAAAAATAATTACTTATCACTTTATTATCGATATAAATATAAAATTAATTCTGCATAAAAAAAATACAAAAACCAAACAAATAATATTCTCGAAAAATTAACAATAACAATGTCAAACAAAAGGGTTTTTGTGTCTAAATATTTGTTAGAATGGTATCTTTATCGGATTCAAGTAAGTCCCATAGAGTAAAGTACTACAAATATGTAGAACTCTGGGCCAAGCTTGTAAGCCAGGCTTGGCCCGGTCTTGGAGTCTGGAGTGATAACGATGGGCCAGGCTCGGTTGCCAAGACTGGGCCATGCTTAAATACCAGGACTGGACTATGCCTAAATCCCATGCCGAGTATTTTCCATTAATTAGAGAATGGAATTAATAGTTACAGAATAATAACAATAAGAATAACTTTTACTTTTGATTAATAATAATAACTTCTATTTCTAAAATTTCAAAAAAAAGTAAACCTGCACTGTAGTCTTTAATCTTGCACTAACTGCCATAAACGATACAATAATTAAATAAAACTATTAATCAGTTAATTTACTCAAACTAGCAAAGTTTTTCGCTTAATTTTTCATTGTCACTTCTTCACTATTATGCTGTGAAAAAGTGAATGCTGCATCACCTGGAAGTTGGTTATCATTATTATTTTTCAAAAGATCACTGCTACCACTTTTTGAATCGTTATCACTACTACTGTCAGAATCATTATCACTTCTACTGATTGAATCGTTATTATTATCATTATCCAAATTATTATTAAATGCTTGTAGATTACACGAGTCTATGCCTCTAAGATCGTTAACCTCACTCACAAAGCTGATGTTTGATTTGGATTATTTAAACTTTGCTCGTTAACAACTGTATTAGTTTTTTTATTTAAAACTTTTTCTGCTTTGTTTAACGCACGCCACCTTTGAACTCTAAGATACGCAGAAGACAGGTTACTTTAAGTAGTAATAAATAATAAAAAATGTGAGTGGATAACTGAAGCACGGATTGACCTGACAAATAATTGCTGACGAAGTTGTGTTAAACAGCCTGGCCCATGCATGGGCCAATACAGGTACGCCGAAGCTAGGTTTCCCAGTACTGGCCCAGGCTTGGCCCCTTTGTCAACTCTGGGGGTTTCCTACATGGGGTGTCTTTTAACATTGAGCAGTAGTTATTTTTAATAATATTCCTAATCGAAAATATCTATACACATACGTACAAATACCTACGTTGATCCAAACAGGCAAGATTGCCCAAGAGCAAAAATAGCCACTAAATCGTTCATATTTTTGGATATTATTCAATTCTGTTCTCGTTCGAAATAGTTTACAAAAAATGCCAGTTTTATGTATCACGGGGCCCTCGAAGATACGCGGGGCCCGGTGCTTAAGCACCGGCTAGCCCCTACGTTAATCCGCCACTGCCAAAGCACATTACAATGAGGAAGTGTTTTTTTTCTGTATTTGTGGAGAGCCTGGTGTGTCACTCTAGAGCAGGGGTTTCCAAACTATTTTACCTAAGGGCTGGTTAGTAAATATCTGAAGACCAGGCGGGCCAACAACCTACTGAAAATACCGCCCTTTCCACGACAAAGAGGCTGGGGGTTCTCCTCTGGATTTTTTTAATGTAGGTGTAAAATATTGAGTTTTAGTAAAATTCAAACTTACACTTTTGGTATTTTTTTTATCATTACATTTTCTATTGTTACGAACTTTTTCACTGTTAAAAATTTATTAATGTGTAAAATGTTAGGAAACATGAAACAGACATTGTAAAGGAAATTTATTTATTCAAATATAGCAAATTGAAATTTTACTTAAACAAAATTTAAAAATTTCTTTTTTTACATCAAAAGCGGGCCGGTACAAAGCCTTTAGGGGGCCGTAGTTTGGATTAGCCAACACTGATCTAGACCATTAAAAATCGGAATAAATGAACACAAAAAACATTAAAGATATGGAGTCAGGTAGTTGTAAACATGTATGGGATGAGGAGATCATTTATTATTCAATGAGAAGCAGCGAACATATTAAAGAAAATGCTTCAACACAACTAATTGCAGAGAGATGTGTAGATAACGTTTCAGCAAAATGTAGTCGAAATACACAAAACTGATTAACACATATTTTAAAACAAAAATAATTATAAAATCTCACAAAAAATAACAACAAACGCTTTTTATTAACATTTGTAAGAAGCCGCACTTCCTTATATCTCATTGCTAGTAGACTGTAATACTATAATGTTATTCTACAAAATATTTATTTATTTACAATCACCTTCATCATACTGTGAATGAAACTTTAATTATTGGCTTACCATCTCAAAACGCTGTTTTCCGCTAAGAATAATCGCCGTAGATGCATTTACTTATTAAATTTCTCCATGATATTAACTTTTATAACATATACATCCAGTGTAGACATTTGTGTAACAAATGGGAACACGTAGCCTTATAAAAATTTAAAATAATAAACAGAGCGTTTAATGTCACCATTTATTTTATTAAATATTTTGTTTCTCATGATGATATTTTCATATTAAAAGTAAAAGTTAAAAAGTATCCAACAGTATGGCATAATATTACATTTTACTCATTGCTCGAAATTTTCTAAACTAGAGCTACAAATACCTATCTTAGATTATACTAATGAATGATAATATGAGTTGATTGATTCCTGTACAAAATATTCTCTCCCCTTCTTAAAAAATATCAAATGTTTTGTAACAATCATGGTATTCACCCTTCCCCTTTTAGTTTCTGAATATTTCGTCGTAGGAGTGCTTAGACATATTTTACCCGGGGATATATATTTTGTCCGTTAAACTGTAATATTTACTTTTATTTTGTTTTGAACTCATTTTGTTTGTTGATCTTAAATAGGTACACGTTTTATTTTCTTCTTTCTTACATCTTTCCACTTTTAGATATTTTTGGATAATTAATTTTTTTCTTCCACTTTCTAATAATTTTGTCTTCATTTTTCAATGACTTCATCTATTCAGATCTTTCTGTTCTAGTAACTTTTTAACACAAATGCTGTTTTAGCTAGATCATCCGAAGTTATTCTTTCCATTTATTCACACCAATTTTGTTTTTCCTAGTTCGTTTATTATCTACCATATATTAATGTAGGTAGAGTTATCATATTGTAAACTCTGAGCTTCACATTAATCTTTTTTCCGATTTTTGTTAATGTTGTTTGGTCTGTATGGTCTTATATCAACTATTTCTACTCTGATTAATTATAGTTTTTTCAAATCTCTATATCTATTCCAATTTTTTTTATATTCAAATTTTGATTATTATTTCATTTTCTCCCTATTGGTAGTTCCCGTTACTTTTTAATTCAATTTCATAGAATAACAAATATTACTATTTTAAATGAAACAACTGCTTCTAATTAATTCCACTTTAATAAAAAAAATATGAAAATTCTATTGAAAAATATTTAAAATATCATCGTCAGAATATCGAAATTGAATATTGCATTAATTAAAAGCAGCAATTAAAAGAGTAATATGAGTAGATTCCACAAAGTAAGGGTCCAAACAGTAAATTGAACTAACAAAAAGAGTGATAGTTATTTACTTAATAATTACAGATTCCTGTAAAAATTGTCATATTTTAGTAAAGCGTGTTATCAATGGATGAGACGCAAATACGCCTAAACTGATGTTGTCCCTTCTAATTACAAACCAGAATGGTTGGTTATATCGTGCAGATATACCAACCCTGTTTAACTTAGAAGTGTAATTCAATATCTGTCTGGGCACATAGCCCGAGAAGTAGTTGTTTCTTCTTAGTGAACGGTCTCTGTTCTTTGAAAAGAAACTATTATCTTTCACAGTAATAGTTATTAAAATAAAAAACCACAATTTTAAAGCAATCCAAGCTATAAAGTAACACATTATTTTCTTAATAGCTGCTTATTGTTACAAGATGAGACAAGGGGGGTAGAGGGAGAAAAAATGACATGACATTCGCAGCTCATCGAACAATTTTGCAAATTTCTCTCCCCGTTTTATTCAATTTCATTGTGCTGTTACGATATAAGTAATTCATATTTGTCAATAATAAATATTTAAAAATATCAAACTTGATGTGCTATTAATTACCATATATTACGTACAACCTGGTGGAACGGGGTATAAAAAGGTGAAATTTTTGAAATTTGTACGCATACATATAACCTCACTATTTCGACAAGATCGCCATATACCTATTCATAGAGACATTACAGATAAAGTAGGCAAACCATAACCCTCGTGGAATGACGAGTTATTAAAGAGGGAAACGATACATTCGGTAATGTTTCCCTATTGGTAAATTCATATCAATAAACACAAAGAGAGATCGAATGCCCAATTTTTTTTATTTATTCCCTGGACGCATCCAGCGTCCAAGCTTTCCTACTGTATCTATAAATATTATCTCAATGGGTTTAATGAAAGTATGGTAATGCCGTAAGATAAGATAATATAAATACTGGACTTGTGTGCTTCTAGGAGCATCTCTACTACGACCTTTGCAGATTTATTGTGTATGCCCTCCTGTTATTCCAGAGTTCCTTGTCTAGGCCCGTCCTCATTACTAGACTTCGAATGGCAAACCTCATCTCAGTTCCTTCATATACTGGTTTTTCCTCCATCATTGAAATCCTCAGCCTAGTCAGGCCTTCGCAGTAGCCCAGATGTCTACTAAAGTTTCCTCATCTTTTTGGCAAAACCTGGATATGGTTGTTTCTGTCAATCCGATGTTATTCATGTGTCTACAATGCCCTGTCAGGAGATAACCTGAATCCTTATTGTTTTCCTATTCTGGCTCAGTAGATACTCCGTGAATTTTGTCGAGGGTTCCTTGATGAACTCTTTGGCCTGTCTGATTCCTGGCGCCTTGTTCCACCATTCTCGAGGCTGGTTTTTTGTCCAAGTACTGCTATTTGTCTTTTTGCAGCGCCTTCGCGATGCCTCAGAAAGGTTCTGGGCCAACGTGCCCCTTCACGGGATAGTGAGTCTACCTCTTCATTGCCCTTGTGATCTAAGTGGCCTGGTACCCATGCTAAGGACGTATATGGTAATAGTCTTTTCCTCTTGCCTTAATAGCTCTCCTGCATAGTGTTGTATTGCTGCAACTTCAGTCTGGAATATCGTCACATGTTTACCTATGCTCAGTGAGACTCTTATCTTTGGCTTGGCTATATATTCCTGCTTCTACATCTTCCTCGGTTTTTGAGCCTGTAATGCCGTAGGTGAATTTTCGGTACAACAGAAACTTAATGCCTATTTTATATTGCGCAATTTATGTTTATTCATAACAATACAAAAATATCAAAAACTGAAAATTTAATGAGGGATCTCCTATAATATACAATTCTTATTATTATACAAATGTGTTTTCCAAAGATTTCACAAGAAATATAGATATTCAAGAAACTTTCAAAAGCTTAACTTTAACTTTTACCTTTTTTTTTCTAAATGATAAAAAAGAACAGCACATGAAAATTTTAGTTAAAAAGTAGACCGCATGTATCAAATTCTCTGGAATGTTTGTTTATCAAATTTTATTAACTTTCCCGTGTAAACCAGTACTAGTAATTAAGTTATTTTCGTCAAAACGCTTTATCTAAATAAACTCGAGAGTTATAGTTACCGTAAGAACAGTGGCGTAACCAAAATTAGAAAAAATGTCTCTTCAGTTATCATTAATTCCAGAGGTATTCTTCTGACCAATTTCCCCGCCAGGAAAGTTGGGTACTCATTTCAAATAAATTAATTTGAAAACTATTTAAAATACAAAAGGGCGGCTTGATAATCGTCACAATTTTATAACGGAGACCGGTAAAGATCTCATGGAAATTTAAAGAGTGTCTGAAATTCGTCAGTCGTTACACAGAGCTTTCTTTGGAAGGGAAAGGAATATATTCTTGATCATAAAAACACTTTTTCCCTATTCTACTAATTTAGTGAATCAATAAAGTAAAATCGAACTCATAATTTCAATGTTCGTATAAATGTTTTGGAATCATAAAATAATAATACTCTTAACGAATTCCAGCAAATATAACATATATATGTTATATTTTTTTTATTCGGTTAGTTAACGTCGGTGTCGGTCTATTTATGCAATTGAGGCTAATCACCGATGCCGGAAGCACACTACCCGTAGAGGAAATTTTGCCGAACCCACCATTGGTCCAACCAATGGTAGGGATCTTTATCGAGCTCTATATGCATGGACTCGGAACCTCAGCGGTTTTACGTCTCCTCCAAAAGCCGGCATTACACCTTGTGCTCATTGGCGAGCTGTGATATGTTACTCCCTGCAGGCCGTATGGACTATATACAGATACATGCAATGAGAAACGGAACATAGGGGTTTAAGGTATTCTCCGATCTTAATAATCCACCAACAAAAAATGTCTATAAATTTACTTCAATAAATATCAAGTATTTAGCTGGACAGCTGGATTCCGAACTACTGTAAGAAATCCCGCCTCTTCTACTTCCAATATTTGTTAGTTATGTGGTTATGTGCGATTTAGTATTCAAGTGTCTTTTGATCTCTTTTGGCCATAACGGCTTCCAGAATAAAAATTAATTCGTAAATAAAACAAAATAATATTCTTTAAATTAAAACAAGTTGATAATAAATTCGGAAAAACAACTTAAAATGCTAAAACTAAAAAATTAATGAATTAAAGGTTCAAATAGTACTCCTTTTTGAGCCAAACAAAAACCGAATCTATTGAACAAAGATAATCTTGTATCTCTGAGCTGTGTGCGTGTGTGTGAGGTTGTCATATTGACTGCGGATCCTTACGGTTCCATTATCCTAGCCAATTATTTGACTTACCATAATTTTACCATACATTAATAGTTTTTTTAAATCTAATTTATACAATAAATCCAGATATATACATTTTATAATACGATACCATAAGTTACATAAATACTATTTTTTTTATAGTTTTTTTTACTCTCTTTTCTTTTTTTTAGTTTATTTTTTTTTCAATTGTTTTTTTTTCTTTGGATTACACAGGGAATTTCTGAGCTGATTCGGTGTAATGTTTGCACAATGCTGGACAATTTTCACCCTTAATTCTATCAAATTTTAAGCCCATTCAAAATTGTGCCGATAAATTTAATTTTTTAAAAAACCCGATAAAAAAAAATCATTCGGGGACAAATCTTGTGAGTGACCTCCAAAATACCACGATAAAATTTCAATTTTCTCCTGAAGGGTGTATCTACATTCAATTCAATTTATTTTATTTTTAATAGTTATGGGCTTGAACAGTACTTGAAAGTCGACTATTGTTTACTGACTATCTGACGCTATTTAAGGACCGCCCACAGTTGAGACTACGGAGTGGTGGGAATTGTACGATATGTTGTAGGTGTCCAAATAAACGATTGTAATAATCGTGTTTTTAATCTGTTGAAGCTTGATATTGGTCAACTAGTTCAAAAGCAGTTCTGATACAATGCTTAAAATCCCTATGTTCCGTTTCTCATTGCATGTATCTGTATACGACGGTGTTCCCCAGTAGTCACCCTTCCAAGTACTAACCGGGCTCGATACTGCTTCACTGTGATTATGGCATCAGAGGCGTTCCACTAAAGTGCTGGGTCGACGCCCTACGTTATACTTCTGTAGTGAAATTTGTTATTTATTGATTTTATTCAATAATGAGGTAAATGAGTCTATTAACTATAATGTAAATATGGAAACAACTGTAGATATAAAACTAAATAATAACCTAATATATGCAAAATATTTTTTTTTAATATTAATAAGAAAAAATTTATAATACAGGTCATGATAATTATAGAGAGCTAGACGCAATCAGAATACCCAACTCTGCTCACCGGGCATCACTGTTTGTTTGGAATTAGAATGGCAACATCAGATGAGGACTACTTTCAGCCTTATCAATCTAAATCATATGTTGGTGTATCTAATCCTGACTGAAGACGACACGATGGCTAACCTCTAATGCATATTCCGTAAGCACAGCACTGTTCTTGCATTCCTGACGTCAGTATGGATGGTGTAGACTTTGTCAAAGTTTTATGAATATCCTAGCTAATCTAATCACGGAAAACATTCAAAATTTACATATATTCCAGACGAATCTACACTATAATGTCGATCATAGTTCGATCTCTGTCTGGTAAAATATTATCAAATAAATGTGTGTGTGTGTATCCATAAGGGACACAAGGGTAAGGAAGGAATGAAACGGCAGATACCCTAGCAAAGCTAAAACTGAAATTACATTCACTGGTCCTGAACCAGTATTTGAAATATCAAAAACTGCGGTACGTGGCTGTACATCTCGGTAGATTTAAACTAAACATCAGACGCACTGGAGCCACGTGCCAAAGCAGGAACACAGCAATGTCCTGGTCAAAAAAACTTTGGAGTTTCTGACAAAACGACATATTAAACCCCAGCAGGGGCCAGATAAGGAAAGTGGCAGGATTACTCACCCACCTATCTGCTGGTTGTGCATGGAAGAGGAGGAAGCTGCCTCACACATCATCCGCGAATGTGAAGCACTGTCTCATTGGAGATATAGACTCCTAGGACTAGAGTACCTAAAGGAGGATTTCTCAAAGAAGGGCCTAGTGACGAGACTGTTTAGTCTGATAAGGGCTACTGATCTCTTCACATAAACGGTGCAACCACACACAAAAAGCCTAAAGGCTGAGGTGCCGCGGTCTCGAAGCTCCTGACTGGTGGTGACGAACCAATCAATCCATCCATACTATGAACCCGCTGGAGTGGAATCAGAGCGGAACTTGACTGTTACAGATAGTATGGAAGCACTCTTACTGGATAATATTTTACCAGACAGAAATCGGACCGAGAACGTACTGTATGTATTATATTACATTATAATATGGATCCGTCCTAATAGTGTCTATAGTATATGTATTTTAAAAAAGTATTAATTTTAAAATTACAATAGCTTTTCAGTTTATTTGTAATTTTCCAATATAGTGCCAGTGATGAAGCCGAAAACTCAAAATATGTAGGAAGAAAAGGAAAAAATATGCTGCTGCTAAGCCTCCTAATATCTACGCCACTGTAACAGATTAAACATAGACTAGCTCCTTTATATTCTTCACTTTCTCAAAATTACAGGATGCTGTATCAGTTTATAGAGTTGTATCTTTAGTGTTTTGTTTATTTTAACATTTTTAAAACTACCTACCTACTTACATCAATCAATGTGAAATATGAATGATGGCAGATTCAAACCTACTTGAGAAGTAGATTGGAATCTTCGAAGAAATTATGTTAGTTAAGAGTAGGGTAATTATTTTATCTTATGTATAGGATGTAAGATATACAGCAATTAAAAATTCAGTCTACCCCTGACATAGGAAAATCAACACTATTACATATAACAATGAATACGATAAAACACTCATCATTTAATGCCACGTATAGGTGTCTTTTCAGTCGTAATGAACTCGTTCCTTCTGACTTTGATATGTGATAAGAAGCTGAACTCCTTCTTTTTTTCTCTTTCTCTTTAAAACATCAATTACTATTCTTAGGTCTTCCTTCTGTGACTTTCCGATTATTTTTGTTTCCAAGATAACTATTTCCAAACTATTGTCTAAATATCATTTTTTCTATTGTGTATTTTATCAACTCCTATTATTTCTCTCGGTTATCTTAGTTTTCGCCAGTTATTTTTTTCTTGTCTGTATACAATCTCTTATCTTTTCACTTTTTGATACATATTACAACGTAAACAGAAACAAAAATGTACAGCTGCAAATTCTGACTTATCGACAATAAAGTCAAGTTCTAATATTTATTAGTACGTTCAATATTAAAACGTTTAAATTATTATCTACGTCGAATTGTAGTTTGGTAATCCTGTGGATTAAGCAAGTCTAACACTTTCTTTATTTTTAGATAGTGGTAGTACGCCAGGAGGAGATGATACAAATTTTTGGTCCAATAGTCCTTCCCGATCAGATTCACCGTCCCCAAATATATTACAAAATACAATAGGAGGCACATACCAAATATATGCACAAGTAGGCTGTTCTTCAAATAGGTATTCACCTTATCGACATAGTAAGTACAATATTTAAGTATTGTCGACACACAAAAAATATTTTATAATAACCAAGCCGAAAAATATATGGATTATATTTTCTACAACATAGTAGGATTGTTTCACCAATAAATATCTTGAACTGCTATATTTCAAACTAGTATTTCCTTTTATTATTTATAAAACCTCCCCAGTGTAACGATTAAAAGTAACGAAGATAAACTGCATCGTTGTCTGACACCTTTTTTTTCTATTTTTATCTACTTCTCCTGTTCCTATACCCTAATAACTACTCTCTGCTATTGTACATGTTAAAAACAAGATTTCTCAATCTTTACTTAGTACCTACCTAATTATTTTATCGAATGGTTTCTCCAAATCTACGAAGCTTACAAATCAATATAGTTTTTTCTTCTTCATTGTTCCGTTCAATGTTAACAACATCAGTGCTGTGGTAGCTTTCCTGCAAAAATTAAAGTAGATATGTCAAAGGACGCCCAGTATTTTATATGTATTTTATTTTCAGCATATCCAAATTTAGGTACAGAAACTGAATTACATTCAACCGGCCCATTTGTTCGAGTTGTCAAAAGAAGAACGACTGCAAACAAAAAAGAAAGACGAAGAACTCAATCAATAAATATGGCGTATGCAGATTTAAGAGATTGTATCCCCAATGTTCCAGCCGACACAAAATTGTCAAAGGTAAGTACAATAAATCTTATGAAAGAAAACAGTCAAAACCAAAACAAAATGCTGTTTGTGCCTAGCTCTTTTTGCAATATACCTATCATGTAAAACAGCTGTGAAATAAACAGATTCAGTTAACTCTGGAGGTAGACTCTAGGAATCTTAGCTTTACCAAAACTTAAATTGAGTATGATTTAGATGTAATCAGTTCAACTCTCATTGTTTTTCAGCTTTCAAAATGACTTCTTCAGAAACCAAATGTGAAATCTGAAGATTTGTAAATGAGTTGTCGACTAATACCTTCTCTAACGTTTGTTCCAACTCAATTTGACATTCCGGAATTAGTAGTTTTTGGAATAATGTTGGAAAAAATAAATTAACTTTTTAACGGTGGGGACTGAAGGGTAGACAGGTTATATTAGATCAAGATGGAAACGAAATACTAAATATACTTGCTGCACCGAAAGGAAAAAATGATTTCTACTTTACAATACTAACTATTAATGAATGTCAATGAAAAGAAAAAAACATTGGTAAAGCCAAATTAGTATCTGAAGAAAGATCCTACTACAATTTAAATCTGGCCAAACACTCTGCTTTAGATTAGAGAATGTTTTAAATTTTATTCAATTTTAATTCCTCAATCATTATATCGTGAATATTTCCGCCTGTCTTGAAATTATTACTAATTAAAACATGATTTACCCCCTCATTAGATTTTTTGAAAACATCCTGAGCATATTACAGAGTTTTCTTTCTTTGTTATAGATAAAGACATTGAGGTTAGCAACGTCTTACATTTCCTATTTGACGAGGGCTTTAGAAACGGACGACCCAGCTGGTGGTTTCAAAGCCGAACTTGGAACTATTTCCAGAAAATCTAATAGTAACCCTGTCCAAGTAAATGACTGCACTACCGGACAAATATCACCTAAAAGCGTCAGCTCGGTAAGCTCTTTGTTTTTCAACTTAATCCAAAAACTGATTTAATTGAGTGTGAAACAGTGACTTAACTGAACAGTAGATTCAATTCCCAGTTTGTGGTTGTTGAATTATGTTAGATAAAACAGCCATGAAAAATATAACTTGGTGTATAAATCAACCTATTGGAGGATGAAAAACATACAGTGGTGACTAAATGCCTATTTGAGATTATTGAAAAAATAATATAATAACTCCCACGATTTCTTTTTAAAGGGGTATCGGATACGTAAGTACCTAACTAAAAAATAAAATCCAATGAACGCAATCAGCATTTTTAAATTTATAGGCAAAACTATATATTGTGGTTTATATAACTAAACATAATCGTCATTATTTCCTCTTTCTAAGCTGTTTTCTTCAGCTATTCTATTCTTTTTTATTTATAAATCATAGACCTACGAGCAATTGTTTTCCGTTCTATTTCCAAATTTAATTTTGATAATTGACTAAAATTGAGTCTCTATTAAATTTGGAAAGTCAAAACAGACCGTATAAAGTAGAGGATAATTCAATTACACAAAAGAATAATAGCTCTGAAATAGTAACACCCCTCGAGAACCAGCCCCACGCTTACCACATAATTGTCACTGGTTGATTCTGCCAAATGTATTAACAGGGTTGTACGGACAGAGGGTGGAAATAACATTTTATAACGGTATTATAATTTTTGTGACATAAATTGAACTTTTAGTTACGACGGATAATATTACTTATACTTTTGAATGAAAAAAACTAACAAAAAGATAAAAAGTTGAAACCAAATTATTTAAAATTGAACTTTATGTCAATTAGTTTTTCTCTAAAATAAATTTTCCTTGTATCCCTTCGTCCAATGAAGAATTAATTTCCTAGAATGACGTTTCATTTTATTGCTTCTGTCTCTTCTTTAATTATGATCCTAATTGATCAAAATATTGTATAAGCATTTATTTTTTCAAATTTGGAGTCTATGTATTTATTTATTTATATAGCAATTTTACAGAATATTACATAAATCAAGGCTGCACTCGCTCAGTTTAAAAAAGTATTTTTCTTTGAGATAAAAATGGGTCCATTACACGATCTATTTACGTTTAAATGTTGAAACCAAATTTTAAATTCTTTAAATCATCAGTAGTTCGACCCTGGTATTTAACAGTTAGATAAATTATAGGAGGGCGTATTTGATAGAATCATTATCTTCCAAAATAGATAATAAAGTAGTAGGGAGGCGACAATAACTGCTTTTCTCGCACAACGCCACAATCTGATAATATCCATAAATTTAATTATGGGAGTTGACTTAATTTGGTCACAGATTCTGCAACTTTGATAAATTAGTGGGTTATGGACAGTATGTACATCAAGAATGATTTCCATGCATTTTCGAAAACTTTGACGTCATCAGTAGTTTTCCCATATTAATCCAATGATCCAAATATCGCGCGTGTAAATGATTCATGAGCCACCCTTGTGACTTTTAAATGGGTGGATAAATTTGTCTAAATTTTGGTTGGTTATGTGGGGGCCAATTTTGAAGTTTTTCACATCTAAAATCTGTTAAGATATTTAGGAATGCTGCACCTAATTTACGTTGCTGGCAACACGGCTGCACTGTCAGTTGTCAAGTGTCGAGATGTCTGAAGTCATTACATTGTATTGAAGATGACGCAATAATAAAAATGGTTGAATAGATGAGGCTTTTACTTGATGAAGATCCATACTAAAGGATGAAATAAAACAATTTAATTTGTTTACATCTTCATTATATATTTGAGCAAAGTTCAATATAGATTCGTGACGCGTTTCGCTAACACAGTACCTAGCTTTCTCAAACGAGTGGAGGTATAATGAAAACATTTTTAATTTATACAGTGCATTAATACGGAATTTTACGGATATTGACAAAAGTATATTATAATCTATTTACATGGAAATAAAAAGCAAAAAAGTGTCTAAATATGGGATTAAGTTTCTAGGTAAAAAGGTTTAATAAGGGAGAATTGTTGATATCTATTTGGTCGTTAAGAAGATTATCTGAATATTTGTTTTTATTTATCTCAAGAGCTTCTAAAAGATTTAATTTGTGGGATCGAAAGTGTGTTGGTTTGCTAATAAATGATTTGAGTAGCTGGAATCTAATTTTTGGTTGTCATAGCTACGTTTGTGTTCTGAAATTCTAGTTTTAAAATTCCTAAAAGTTCTACCTATATAAATGGTATCACAGTTGTCATTACCACATTTTAATTTATAAACTCTGGATTTGTTTAATTTTGAAGATTTAGATTTGTTGTTTTTAATGAATTTGGATAAATTGTAATGGGTTTTAAAGCAGATATTCAAGTCTAAAGTTTCTAAAAATCATTTGATTTTTAAGGATTAAGGATTAAAAATCAAATAATTTTTACCGATTACAATTTATCCAAATTCATTAAAAACAACAAATGTACATCTTCAAAATAAAACAAATCAGGAGTTTATAAATTAAAATGTGGTAATGACAACTGTGATAAAATTTATATAGGTAGAACTTTTAGGAATTTTAAAACTAGAATTTCAGAACACAACCAAAAATTAGATTCCAACTACCTACTCGAATCATTTATTAGCAAACTTTTATTTAAAATAAAAATAACTAATCAATTTTTTCACCAGTCTTAAATTACTATAACAAAATCAATATGGCTGGCTTATGTAACAATTAAAAATTTCATTGGAACACTCATATTTTACATATTTGGATTTTCCTGCTTCAACTACATACAATTTACCCACTAAATATCCAAAAAGACGCCATTTTTATTTCAATTTTCCAATTGTTTAAATCTAAAGTAGTTAAGACAAAAGTACCTAATATATTTATATGTGTCATTTGACAGTTAAAAGTTTAAGGAAAACAATTTATTTTCTCCGTCTGGGTGTTTAATTCGCAATTCAATTTTCGCCACCCTACCTAATACGAGGGTTATTGTCTTTTATACAGATTGCGAAAGGGCTTTTCGAACCAAACGATTTACACAAGCACGACAAGGAAAATATGAGAAAAACAGCTTGAAAGAGAGAGAAAGAACAACTGTGCGTGGCCAGCGAGGGCGTATATTTAGTTCCAGAGGCCGGCAGAATCTCCACTGTCCCCCCCCATTTCAACCGCTGTTGCCAGAAGCGCAGACTAATTTGTACAAAATATGATATTTTTGTCTCGTTATCGTTGACTCCTTTTCGAGCTCATGCACATTTAGGCTAAACCAAACACCTCCATCCGGCAACAGTGTCATTTTCAAATACAATGGCATGCTCTTCCAACGTGATCAACGTTTGTAGCGAAAAGGAATAGCAATTTAAATGTGAATTCTCTCTGTAAAGGACACTGTTGCCGCATGGAGGTGTTTGGTTTTGCCTAAATGTGCATGAGCTCGAAAAGGACTCAACGATGACGAGACAAAAATATCATTTTTTGTACAAATTAGTCTGCGCTTCTGGCAACAGCGGTTGAAATGGGGGGGGGGCAGTGGATATTCTGCCGGCCTCTGGAACTAAATATACGCCCTCGCTGGCCACGCACAGTTGTTCTTTCTCTCTCTTTCAAGCTGTTTTTCTCATATTTTCCTTGTCGTGCTTGTGTAAATCGTTTGGTTCGAAAAGCCCTTTCGCAATCTGTATGTTGCATATAGGTAGAGCTAGAAAAAAAATCAGTAAACAACTTTTAAACTCTATTGTTTTTCAAAGTATTCTCCACGAAAAGAAAGGCATTTTTGCATCCTTTGGAACCAATCCACATTCAAAATAGAGTTTTCGAAGGCGGATACAGAAACCTTTGACCACGCAGTTCATTTTTAACTTTTGGAGAGAAGTAAAAAAGTTGTTAGGACTTGGGTCAGGACCTTATGGAGGATGGTCCAACAATTCGATGTTTTCTTGCTTTAAAATTGTTTTTCGAGCTGCAAGGGAACTTGCGATGTCTTGGTGGAGGATCATTCATCATTGGGAGTTGATTTTCCGAAACTCCGCAATTACTTCCGGCATCAAATCGATATGTAGCAATCATCAGTAACAGTTCTTTGATCTTGCAGATGATTTGTTGCTACATGGCCCGCTTTTGAGACAAATGTTGCCACTATCTTTTCGGAAACACTTCGAGAACGGATAACATTCGTCGGTTTGGGTTCATCTTGGAACACCCTAACAGACGAGGGAGGTTTATTTTCGGGTTTACGTCACGTCACAACTTCCCTATTGTACCTATACTGGTTGCTTTGGACGTTAAGCTGGTTAACGAAAATTCTTATGATGGATGACTTCCGTTACCCCAAAGTGTGCTTCTTCTGTCAATTGCATCTGATGGAATTTGATAGCAAGTATAACTGGGCAGCTCAGGTAAAAGCACTTTTTATTTTTATTGATACCAATCTTACTTGGAATAACCTCTCCCTTCGCTTTTTACAGATTAATAGAAAATCTCTCTTATTTAAATTTAAAAATAAACTTTTAGAAGTAGATATTTCTCTTTGCCAACAGTCATCCTTCCTTCCCATATACAAACATTTAACAGTATCTGCGTCACGACAAAAATATCTGTGCCTAAAAATGCCCATCCAAGTTACAAGAACGATCGCGCAACTTCGGTTATGTAATACATTCTCCTTAAAGTTTACATACAAAGGGTGTATCTATCAGATAAACTCTAATGCAATCTGCACTATTTATAACCAAAAGGAGTTAGAAACGATTGAGCACATACTTTTTGATTGTCCAATATATTGTTGTATGAAACGATCCACCTTAAATTACCTAGCCGACATCAATGCTGCAGCTGATTCACTAAACAATATTTCAATACATTCAGCTAAAGCAATTGCTAGCTATATTTGGAATGTTCTAAAACTCAGAGCCTTTATTATAAACGAATAAGTAATATTTATTTCATCATTGTAATTAGGTTTATACATTGTTCTCACCCCTTCCATAAAATTGTAAGGATTTTGAAAGGAAATAAACTATCTATCTATCTTTGAGAAACTTTATATAAAAAACAGGATATTAACTATTTATAGTATTATATATAATTTTACTGAAAAAATGTCAAAGTATTTAATGTATGTTATATAACTCCTCGTATATCTCGCAGTTATCATTAACAGCAACTCTTTAAAAATATATAAATGTCAACATTCAAACAACTATAAAACTCAGCAAGTTTTCTTAACAAATCCCTCTTTAATAGTTTAATGTGGTATTAAACGAATATGTAATAAGTTTAAATCCGTCGACAGTAGTTACAAATAATTTTAATGATTTTCATACCCCACATTAACTCCATTCATTAATTTGTGCTTTGATGTTTTCGTCTTTGTATGAAACCGGATGCCTATAAAAGATCTTTACAGTCTCACCGCTTTCATTTTTTTATCTAGTTCAATGGAACTTACCTACTGGCCAAATCTTCGTTATACTCACGCTTAATATAAATATCCTTTTGTTTTGTCAATTTTTCCTTAATCACAAGAGTGAAAAACATAAACTTATTCCACTTTTAAGTATTGGTACAGTGTAGTGAAAGATTCCTTAGTACGATTTTCAGGTTAATCAAGCGAAGCACATAAAATTGTTTTATTTACTGCTCACTCAAAAAGTATGAAATTTGGCTGCTATAAACAAGTGAAACTGATGCTTATGTTCATTATAAAAAATCTTGAAATATAACCACATTTTTGGAATAATATTTCAAAAACAAATTCAACCACATTTGTCTTGAAAGGTTATGTCACACCCGATTTGACAGGTCTAATTTTTTTCTTAAATCAATTTATGTATCCAAATAAGTTAGCAATATTCTGATGATTTCCTTGTAGCTTCAAATTCAATTCGTTAAGCTGAAATGTCAGGTCTGCTAAAAATGAAAGGTTATAAACTTGATATTCGTTTGTTATTTTTCTGTTCTGTGAAGAATGCATACTGCACACTAGAACAATAAGGAACTAAAAGCGTCTAAGAAATTTAATCCCCTAGGCTTTTTTCAATCAATATTAACTTGGAAAACATAATTTAAAGTTCCGTGTTATTTAAAATCAATTAGAACGACCTCTATAGCGCGCCAAAGCGAGTGATGTCATTTAGTACGACGCCTAGCCAAGTACTCGTGTACCGATCACCAGTGATGCCAATATAGAGGAGAGGAACACCCCCCTTTTTTTTCACATACCGACCAACCTCGTTCTAGTCGATAAAAACCGTACATCTTTATATTTTCGAGGGTGCTGAACACGAATATGACATGACTTCCTCACTCGACTTTTTTCATCGTACGAAAAAAGTCAGAAATTCGAAAAAAAAAATTCTTCAATTTATTGCTCGAATGTAAAATGCTTTGGGGATTTCGGACTAGTTTCATCGTCTCTAGAATTGGTTGGAGAATGCGTCATTAAATTTTCGTGGAAAGATATTAATTATTCGCCGAGAAACTTCGAGTTGATCGTCGAAAATCGCAAAATCGTTTTTTTTCGCATTTTCGTTTAAAAAGTTAATTTTGACCATGTTCCCCCAATTTTATAAAAAAAATAAATGTCGTATTCGTGTTCAGCACCCTTGAAAATATAAAGCGACTAGAACGAGGTTGATCGGTATTTCATTTTCTAGACGACTATTTGGGGGTGTCCCGCTCCTCTAATAGGCATGATGACTGATTTTGAAAAACTGCTCCACGTTGTTTGTACGCATAAGATTTATCGAAGAAAATGTTGTTTCTTGAAAGTTTTTAAAATACAATTCAAATTTCGTACCAAAACGCTAGCATAGTAATGGCGTCTCTATGACATCACACATCTGTAAATACTTCAAATATTCCACACAGTTTGCAAATTAAAAATTTGTTTTGATTACTAATTTGAATTATTTTGTGTGATGTCATGAATTCTATAACGAGAAAATATCATTATTTAAACGATGCAAAACCACAAAAAACTATAAAAGTACGAACGATATGCAAAAGGTTGACGTCACACGTTTGTAATCGGTGTTTTAGCTAATATGGCGGATTGTCATAGTTTGTATTTATATTTTTATTAAAATAAATATAATCACAGCTGTAATGTAAAAATAAGTGATTGTGATTGATGCCTATTCGAGAAACATTCTCAGGGATTTTTAAAAATGCATTATAAAATTATTATGTACATTTTTATGAAATCACCAAGGATTTCATGAGTGTTATTAGGAATAATTTACATCAAAATAATGATTATTCTGTACCACAAAATCTATTGAAAATTATTTATTGACAACGTATTTATAGAAGTAAGAAGTAATTATTCTACAATAATTAGACGACGGATTTTCGCAATGGACATGGACGGCAACTACATTTGAATTCACGAGACTGGCTAATTTGAAATCAAATTTTTAATTTTAGTTATTTATCAGAAAGGGGAATATTGCAAAGTGAGGCATATATTATTTAATAACTTATATATTATTTAATTGAAATTAAATTTAGAGCATTCAGTACAATAGATACATCTAAATATTTGTTCTGAATCACTGTTCAGTGTATGTCACTGTTTCGAAAAGTCACTTGATCTTTTTCGTTCTTTACGGGATATATAAATAAAAATAAAATCTGTCATTAAAAGTGAAATATAGGTCTAGTTGTTTACAATTTTATTCTAAACAGGAAGATTTAAGCAGCTCCAGGAAGGCAAAAGGGCGTACAGGTTGGCCACAGCACGTGTGGGCATTAGAATTGAAACAGGAGCAAGCACTTTAACCAAAATATGTAGTCTAAGAGACGCCCTAAAGGAATGACAACAATAAAGAAAGAAACCCTCTCATGTGTATCTTTAAGTTTTTAGACAACATTTGTAGGCCAGTACTTGAATCATATATTCTTAAAGTTTGATTAAAGCTTTTAAAATTTCTGGTGCTGCAAACAGTGCTGTTTATTTTTGCTACAATAATGTACAAATATAAATAATAGATAGAATTTTTTTTTTATTATTTTTTTTCAAATGAAAATTGATTATAGTAGTACGAAAATTAAATTTATTATCCTGAAATACATGCCGAAGCTCACAAACACTTTTTCAACCTTACCTTTAAACATTAAGTCAAAATTTTTCAAACATCGTGATCTAAATAAAGATCCTATCGGCAAAAATGAAAGTAAAGAAGCAAAAGTGAATAGGTACTTAATATATATAATATATATTAGGAATATTTGTGGGGATGTGGCATTAATACCAGAGTGTAGTCTTTTAATTAATTTTCCGAGCTTTTTAATTATTACATATTTCATTTTCAAGGACTAAGACATGTTAATATATTTTAGAAATGTACCTAAGTAATTTTTCTTTTTATCTGCAATATAATTTATTTGACTTTATACATGTTTTAGTCCTTGAAAATGAATATGTAAATATTCGAAACCTCGGAAAATAAATTCTTACAAAAAATTCCTAGTATATAAATAATTAGCGAATATTTCTTCTTAAATTATATATACTTGTCATAGAGGTTCAAGAAAATAGAAAGTACCTATCCAAAGAAACATTTATATCCAAGTGTATAGTAATTTACGAAAAAAAAAGGATAGCGTGAAAGTAAACTTCCAAAGATATAGAAGAACGTAAAATGCAGATAGCAAAAACTAATGGAAAATAAGAAGAAGTTCACTGTTACCTTTACGCGTATTCGTGGACTGCGTACTAATTTTGGACTGAAAGAAATAACAAAAACATATAAAATTATAAAATAATAATAAAATTATAAAATGGAAACGGAAATATTTACAATATTTAATCATAATATAAATGAGCAATTAAAGATAATGTCAGGATAATAAAATTATGAATAATACTATTATATGATGTTCCCTATATACGAGGGTAGCAATTTTAAATGTTCCCCTCAACTGCCATCTATTAATAGACTACTGTCAAATTTTGCGTTTGACAGCCATTGAAAGCAGACAACCTCGTGAATTTGAACGAAAATGGAAAAAAATTCATTTCGACTAAAATCTTTCAGCAACCGGTCATTTCTTCAGGTTTGGAAATCCTTAATAGTACGAATCAAACCCAAACTAAATGACGCAGCTTGCTCGAAATTTTACAGTGGTCTAATAAAAGATAACTGTATGTCTTTTTGGAAACTAAAATCCTAGATCAGAGGGATCACTATCAGCTGATTTAAGATCACTTGTAAATTTCAATCAGCTGTTTGATATTTCCGAACGCGTGAAGGGAAAAATGAACCCTTTCGGTAAAGGAGTAGTCCTAACCTCAAATATTGGTAATTTTTCCGATGAGATGGATAAACAAGTTTTACCATATTTTGCATAAGAATTTTTTTTTGAGGACGAAGATGAATGAGCCAATTTTCCTTTTACTTCTGAATACTATTGGAGTTAGTAACCAAAAACCAACGCAATTTTTAGGTTAGGATTTACAGCTGATTAATTTACCCACGTATGGAGCAGGGTTAAAAAGATCACACCATATGACCGAAATCGGATCACTCCGATCAAATTCCGAACACCACATACCTAACCCCAGTTCACTTTTCGAACTTTTGGATCAGTAATCGTAGTAATCGGATTAACCCGATCACAGTTTCCGAAAAGCCCTTAAGTTGCATTTGAAGCTACTGCGCGAAAAATTCAAAAAGTCACTGACTTATTAAACGAACCTCGTTTTGCTAAAATTTATTATTACTAGTAACATGTGTTTAAAGTTCAGATCATAAAATAACACTCGGTTTTCAAGCCAATTTATCAGTTTGTAGTCATTATTCAGTTATTAACTATATATTGAAAAATATATTTGTTTATTGTATGGGAGCAATAATTAAGACAGTCAAAATCACTAAAAAATGTTATACTAAATCAAAATTTATATGTATACTATTTGAAGATAAATTTTACTCTGCCATTTTATGGGACGAGGATTTCTGGACCCTTGCAAAAGCTACTATCACAAAAATGAGAACAAACTGAGAAAGGGTGAGAAAACAAAATAAAGATTTTATTTCTAAAATGATATGAAACATAAAGTAATATAAAATGTAACATAATCCAAGATTTTCTCTTGGATTAGTTAAGATCATCTTGGTTAACGTGAGGTATTAGTTCGAACGAACAGTTCGACTGAGTAATGACATATCTTATATTACTGCAATTGAAAGAAATATTTAAAATAGGCTGCTGTTTTTTGTTTTTTTTTTTCACTTCTAAGATTAGTAATTTTTAACACCAATCAATAGTTTATCTGCTCCTGTTTTGTAACAAAGCAACATTTTATTATTCTTAAAAATTATTATACATTATTTTATTTCGTACTGTATATTGTGATTTTACTGTAGTTTTAGAAAATATTCTGTGACTGAGTCCGGAATGATTTGATTTAATAATATTCAATTGTATAAAAACCATTAGTTCCATTAAAAACTGTTACATTATATTTCATAATTATCAAGAGTGATTTTAACTATCTACTTCCATACAATTTCATTTTGATGAAATTAATATTAAGCTAATGAAAAGTTTATCTTAATTCGTTTGTAGAAAAATTCTTCGAACTATGTGTAATATATCTATTTTAGTCGGTTAACGCCAGATGGCCTCTTTGTGTATACATTTACCTACACCTTAAGAGTTTTATATATTATAATTTTAGTTCGTTTACAATTTACGTATTTACATTACCGATTCTGTTTATGTTTTTTAGTTTGTATTTATAGAAAGAGTTAATATTATTGTGCGGTTATAAATCTACCTAAGTTATAGACTATTCTTGAATTATTCGATATGCAATAAAATTTGTAAATACATATGTTCTTTCATTTCGCTCCTACTTCCTGAGAGAGTAAGTGATATCTTATAAATAAAGACATTCAACTTGATATTGTTTTAAATATTTGTTGCTCTTGTGCGGATATGTATGTATTGAAACAAAAATATTTTGGGGTGTGGGGTGAGTCACGTCCCAAACAGCAAAATATGTCCAGTGTACGTACATTTTAGACTATTTTCAAGTCGTTATGTCCTTGTCCCATAGTAAACGAAATATGTATAAAATAAGTACGTACAGTAAAGGACATTGGTTGTACGTACTATACGATAAGCAGTAAGTAACGTACTTTGTGTACGTAGGTACGTGAATACAGAGGCTAAGGAAGCAGAGCAGGAAATAGCATGAATTGCCCCGCGCATAGATAGCGCGCTATAAGGACGCGAAGATTACACCGACAGAGAGCTGACTGGATCATAGATTACCGATAAAAAAAAAATAGATGGCCCACTCTCCTGAATAATAATAATCAGTCATTTTAGTTATTCAACCTGTCGCTCTAGCGCTGCTGCTAGAAGTAGCGGGCTTTTTAAAATATATTTAAATTTATTATTCTTCTATTATTTTCGCTTCATAAAAATAGTGCGTAATAATACATTTTTATGCATCAGTGAGCTGGAAAATGTATTAGTTTACACTATTTTTATCAATCGAAAACGCCATTAATAAGGAATTGTATGAAAAGTGGAATAAAACACTGTTTAAATACACTATTTTTATTAACTAAAAAAATTACAAAGAAATAAATTCTTAATATATTATATAATGAAATGATGAATGTAGTTTATTTTTCAAGAATATAATAGCAATTATAGGTTCAGAAGAGCTAGAAATAGACTAAGTTACAGCCCATTCAAACCATAACTAGTTGAGCATGGTCAATTTATTTGGAACATTTATGACATGTCTTAGGTCGTTGTACCTAAAATATCTATATTTATGAAAAACTCGGTTGTGTTAAATACTCAATAATACAAAATAAAAAACTTTTAGTACCTAATTTAAATTAGCAGAATCACAATGGTTACACAAGATAACTGATTGATAGTATTTCTATGAAACAAATACTTCACGTATGGTTTGTCTTTCACAATTTGGAAGAATTTTACTAATTATAGCCTTCATCAAATTAATTGAGTTTATTGTGACAAAATAAATCTTATTATCTTACTTTATCCATCAAGAAATCACCAGATTCAACCCTTTTTTTAATCTCAAACAGTTGTTTTCGTACACTAAAATTTGTTCTGTCAATTTTGGGAACAATACAATACTGAACCATAATGTCAATGTTTAATAAACACAATCACTAAAAAGCACAAAAATGTCTGTTTCTACAAATTAATATAAAAATAACCTTATAATATGCAATAACGAGAACAATGGTTGGCGACGCCGTATCTTCAAAATGAAAAACATAGAGAAATATAATATTGTCTATGATGAAAAATGAGATAGAGGTTATATAAATGGCGGACTTATTGAAATCTGACAGAACCTCGCTCACGTAGCGCTATCAGCGACAGGTGGAATAACTAAATAAACGAAGACAAAATTTATAATGGGAGTGAACATAGCATGGACTGGATGCTATACCTTCAGGCGACAGCAGTGTAGAAGCAAGAATTAATTGTTCTTTGTCAACTGTTTTATTTCTCTTAGGACTTTGATTGATAATTTTTTGTTGTTTTATACTGTATTTGAAAATCAAGAGAGAGTAAATTCCCAGAATAAAAACTAATTCGGTATGCAAAACTATAGTACAGAGGATTAACGTGCGTCATAGGCGTAACCAGATTAGAAAGGGATAATTGTTATTTAACGACCTCCGAATGGCAACAATGGCAACAATGACAGATATTTTGACTTATAAATAGTGCTTAAGTTTCTAGAAATGCAGTTATTTGATTTTCGATAAACGTGACAAATAGTAGTCACTAAAAATGGAAGCAGTTTGTGAGTATACGCCAGTGAAAAAATTAAAACTAGACCATTTATCGCTCAATGAAAAGAGTGCTGTAGTGAATGTGTACCACTATTTTAAACATCAAAATCCCTCAAACACTATTGACAGTGTAGTTGAAACAACATCTAAGGCAATGGGATATGGAAAATCTACAATATATAGAGTTCTAAAGGAGGAAAAATCAGGTGGAGTAACCTCACCAAAGCCGAAACCAGGTAGACCAAAACTATTAAAAGTCAACGTGGACGAGTTTTTTAAAAATGCTATTCGTAAGCTTGTTCACTCATTTTTTATAAACAAGCAAATACCAACTTTAGATAAAGTTTTGCAAGCCATTACGAATGATGTTGATTTACCCACAATAAGCCGGGATAAACTATGGAAAATGTTACATGAGTTAAACTTTAAATTTGAAAAAATGGGCAGACACTCAATGCTAATTGATTCTGAAGAAATTGTATGTTGGAGAAGACAGTACCTCAGAAGAATACAACAAGTTAAAGCTCAAAATAAAAACATTTATTATTTAAATCTTATTACAGTTTCCTGTAATATTGTCGTATTTAATAGAGTGAATGTATCAACAGGTGTCGAAAGGAATAATTATAAATATTCAACACTCTATGAATTTTTTGAAAAATGATATTTTTCAAAAACAGTGGCCGTTCAGCTAAGGAACAACAACTACTTCCCGTGCAATATGCACCGCCGGATATTGAATTACACCCCTAAGTCAAACGGGGTTGGTATATCTACAAGATATTTTAAAACCAACCTTTCTGGTTTGCAATTAGAAGGGACAACACAACTTGTAGACCGGTTTCGGCGTATTTGCGCCTCATCAGTACAAGGTATGTGGTGTCCGTCCGAGAATCTCTAATCCCGGACTGAAGAGTACACTTCAATCACAATCAATACATGTCTTCCAGTAACGGAAATGTAAAGATTGTGATTGAAGTGTACTCTTCAGTCCGGGATTAGAGATTCTCGGACGGACACCACATACCTTGTACTGATGAGGCGCAAATACGCCGAAACCGGTCTACAAGTTGTGTTGTCCCTTCTAATTGCAAACCAGAAAGGTTGGTTTTAAAATATCTTGTAGATATACCAACCCCGTTTGACTTAGGGGTGTAATTCAATATCCGGCGGTGCATATTGCACGGGAAGTAGTTGTTGTTCCTTAGCTGAACGGCCACTGTTTTTGGAAAATATCATTTTTCAAAAAATTCATAGAGTGTTGAATATTTATAATTATTCCTTTCGACACCTGTTGATACATTCACTCTATTAAATACGACAATATTACAGGAAACTGTAATAAGATTTATTGTTTCAAGCCTACGTGGTTTGTTGTCAAAAATTTCAAGGTTTTTGGTTTGCGATTGGAAGTGAAGAGGGCGCTGCCGTCACAATCTTTACATTTCCGTTACTGGAAGACATGTATTGATTGTGATTGAAGTGTACTCTTCAGTCCGGGATTAGAGGTTCTTGGACGGACACCACATACCTTGTACTGATGAGGCGCAAATACGCCGAAACCGGTCTACAAGTTGTGTTGTCCCTTCTAATTGCAAACCAGAAAGGTTGGTTTTTAAAATATCTTGTAGATATACCAACCCCGTTTGACTTAGGGGTGTAATTCAATATCCGGCGGTGCATATTGCACGGGAAGTAGTTGTTGTTCCTTAGCTGAACGGTCACTGTTTTTGAAAAATATCATTTTTCAAAAAATTCATAGAGTGTTGAATATTTATAATTATTCCTTTCGACACCTGTTGATACATTCACTCTATTAAATACGACAATATTACAGGAAACTGTAATAAGATTTATTGTTTCAAGCCTACGTGGTTTGTTGTCAAAAATTTCAAGGTTTTTGGTTTGCGATTGGAAGTGAAGAGGGCGCTGCCGTCACAATCTTTACATTTCCGTTACTGGAAGACATGTATTGATTGTGATTGAAGTGTACTCTTCAGTCCGGGATTAGAGATTCTCGGACGGACACCACATACCTTGTACTGATGAGGCGCAAATACGCCGAAACCGGTCTACAAGTTGTGTTGTCCCTTCTAATTGCAAACCAGAAAGGTTGGTTTTAAAATATCTTGTAGATATACCAACCCTGTTTGACTTAGGGGTGTAATTCAATATCCGGCGGTGCATATTGCACGGGAAGTAGTTGTTGTTCCTTAGCTGAACGGCCACTGTTTTTGAAAAATATCATTTTTCAAAAAATTCATAGAGTGTTGAATATTTATAATTATTCCTTTCGACACCTGTTGATTTATTATTTAGATGAAACATGGGTTAATGAAGGACATTGTGTAGGAAGAGTTTGGAAAGACAAAAATATAAAATCATCCCATCAAGCTTTTCTAGAAGGATATACTACTGGTTTTAAGGAACCTATAGGAAAAGGTAAAAGATTAATTATTTGTCATATAGGCAGTGCAAACGGGTTTCTTGAGAATGGTTTACTCTTATTTGAATAAAAAAAAACCGTTGATTATCACGAAGAAATGAATGGAGACGTGTTTGAGGAATATTTTGAACAGATGATTCAATTCATACCAAAAGGATCGGTTATTGTAATGGACAATGCAAGTTACCACTCCAGATTACTTGAACCTTTACCAACCACTAAATGGAAAAAGGATGAAATTGCATAATGGTTATCTTCTAAAAATTTAGCCTTTGACAATACAATGCTGAGGGCAGAATTGTTAACTATTGCTAAAAAACATAAGCAAAATTATAAAAAATATAATATTGAGGAGATAGCCAAAAAACGAGAAATTGAAATCCTTCGTTTACCACCCTACCATTGTGAGCTGAATCCGATAGAATTGATATGGGCTCAAGTTAAAGGTTATGTTGCCAGAAATAACACTACTTTTAAATTATCAGATGTTAAAAATCTCTTCAATAAGGCAATATCTGAAGTAACAAGTGAAAATTGGCAAAAATGTATTAGACACGTTACAGAAATAGAAAAAAAAATGTGGGAGCTAGATAACATATAATTGATATTACTATAGAGCCCATTGTAATTTCTCTAGAATCAGATGGTGAATCTTCTGACACAGAGTGCGAGGAACCATAACTTTAAAATTATTAATTTATGTACTTTAATTTTATTTTTAGATTTTTATTTTTTAAGATTTAATATTGTCGTATTTTTTGCATGTTGCTCGTCAAATTTTATCCTTGCGGTTGGTTTTTTTTTCTCATATACCTACTTAATTGTTTTTTTAGCTCCTCATATTAATTTATAAATAATTGTAATTATCTGTACATATTATATACATATTTTGTAAATAAACATATGCCTAAAACAAAATGCCTAGAATAATATTGACTTTTTCTTCATTATTTCTATTTCCATATTAATTTAATTTTGAAAACGCACGTCTATGGTTTACTGCCTTTAACACTGATAACTGCAAAACATTTCTGGGAATTTACTCTCTCTTGATTTTCAAATACAGTATAATATGTTGATCATTTATTTTAATATAATGTTATGATTATAATTATTGGTAGACATTTTCTCAGGCCATCTTAAAGTAATATTACAGTTTACACTGTAATAATTACACAAATATAAAATATCTCTGAAATTTTATATTCATGTACACTTTAAAATAACTGGTAGTGGTAAATTAAAAACTGAAAAATTTGTAAATATGTGTACATACAGTGGACGAACATAGTTTGTGACAACTGTACAGTATTTCTGGTTGATACAAACAAGACAAAATACAAACGTTTTATGTACATACATACTATTAATTAGCTGTATATGTGTATGTCTATTGTACGTAATTCCTGTACGTAATTTGGACATACTGCATTGTGGAAAATGTACTGTGTACGTACTTCGTACAGTGAAGTATGTATTCTGTACATAACTTTTGTCAGTTGGTAACGTACTTCAAACGTTTTGTATACGTATCGATGCTGGTTGGGGTTGTTACGGTATTAAAATTTACTAAGGCCCGGTTGTAGATTTGAAGCTTAAAATTGAGCTCAACTAAGCTGGGCTTAAAATATAAGCTTAGCTCAACCCTAAACCTGTTGTACAAACATGGTTCAGTAGCAGCTCTACTAAACCTATATTTGCAAGTGTTGGTAGAACTTATTTCGAACAGACACATACGTATGAAGTAAATTGGTCCAAATATGTTTGTCAAATGAAGATGTCACCTAACTAATTTGGCATTTGGGGGGATTGTTCGTAATTATTAGGTTTGCAAGAAATTTTCTCTGATATACATATATAAACTGACGATCCCTCCAACATTCAAAGTGATTTATATGCTCTCTATACACCCGAGGTCTTCTCGGGTGTTTTCATCATGGGTTAAAATATCCATATTTAACTTTGATAAACTTTTAATTTGAAAATAAATTAAGTACAGGTTATGTTTGCACACAATTTATTTACATTTAAGCCACGGAACATGATAACAATTTATGTTCCGTGCTTAAGCTTACATTAAACCAGCTCTCTTGAAGGCTTTACTAAGCTTAAGGTTTAAATCAAGCTCAACCGTAAGCTTACATTGTACAACAGCAATCTGACACTGAACCTGAGTTCAAACTTGAGCCTTCACTAAGCTACAATTGTACAACAGGGCCTAAATAATACATAATTATATTTATATCATAAAGTTGTAAAATTAACGTATATTGGGTGGCTTACTTTTAGAATATTCATTTGCAAATCGCTTTATCTGTTGTTTCTATAAGCTGGACAAACCTGATGGTCTAATTTTATAGTCAGTTCTGCACTTAATTTTTTGGTTATTAATAGATTTACGAGTTGGAGTTTGATCTTGACGTTGAATAGCAGAATGAATTTTCTAAAATTAAAGGATGTGTTTGGGAGTAGTTGGGCATATTTCTTTATATGGGATTTTCGCTGAGGAGTGTTTTCTGTGGAAGTTTGGGAGTTAATGATGGGTGAGTTCGTCTCTGTACAGTGTGTCGTCTACATAAATTTTTGAGCTTTGAAATTATTTTGAATTTCTAAAGTGGCAGTTTTGGTAATTATAATTTCCGGAAAGAGTGGGGCTTCCGCCCGGTAGAACCTCTTCAAGGGTTGTGGAAAGTTAGGTAGAAGCCATTATGAATGTGTTGTTGGTTTTGCTGTGCCCTTGTGGTAGCAAGTTGTCTTCATAACCTGTGGAAAGGTTTAAAGGAGGATCAGCGGGATTTAAAGCACAACCTATTGTATGGAGGAGTGTTCAAACGTACATATATATAACGTCTAATTATTAGAATTTGGGATTTAGTGGTAGAAACGCCATTTTCAAAAAACCCGATTTTTGAAAATCTCTTATAGTTCTATTGCAGATTTTTTTTGGCACGTTTTAATTGGAAATTTCCTATTTTCATTTGAAACCAGATACAAAGACTAGTGAATCAACTTTAAAACGTATTAGGAAGCCAGGTTACAATGTATAAAACATCTATGTATGCTGTTCGCTATCGGAAATCCAGAAATATTACTTTATGCAGTACTACTTTCTTCGTCTGGGGTATTTGTCGCCCCTGGTGGTTATTTTCCATAGTATCGAGTCGATTGCTGCCTGTCTCGTGAAAACACCTTTTTGTGCAGGTAGACAAAGTGGTATTTTTACTTTATAGGAATATTTTTATTTAAAAATAATATTTTAAGGATAACTAAAATCCATTTGGTAATTTATACAATACGTTCTAGTTAATAAATAAAAATTTCAATTTTCAATTTACACCCTAAGAATTTGCAATCCCTTGAGGATGATTGTTAAACTTTAAATAATAATAAGGTTTACTTAAGATATTTGTGCGCTTTAAGCAATTGCTTCGAGTTTTTTTATTTAATCTTGTTATATGAAATTAATTAAGGTTCAATGACATTTATTGTTCTTTGACTACCGTTTTGGATTCCTGTACTCAGATGTGCTTAATTGCAATTTTATTTTGAAAAGACACTAAATCGGAAATTCAATCATTTAACATGCAATAAAGCTAGTGGGTCACCTGAACTCTTTGTCTTTGATTTTTCTAAACTCTCATTATTTACATTTAGGTTGGGAGAATATCAAATTATTTAGTCCAGTTTAAGGTAAGCCATGCAGTAGTTCTTTGGGTACCCAAACCCTAGAAGAGCCTTGGGAGAGGAATTTGAGGTCTAGTATTTTAGTCATTCAGTAGATCCTGCTGCAGAGAGGATGGTGGTTAAGGTGAGATTGTTCTAATTATTTTGGCCATTTCTGGCTGGGTGCAGGTTGGCTCTCACTATGAAGTTAATAATAATAAATGAATGATAAAAAATAATTTAGTTTGTGTTAATTAGAAATTTATATTCCTACGGTCATTAGAATGTAGCAACGTAAAAGTTATTTATTTTTTATATTTTTCACAAAAACTATAAATTAAAATAACAACAAGCAAATATGTTTTTTTTATTTACAAACATGTCGCGTCTACCTACCTCTATGGTAAAGAAAAAACAGGAACTAATCAAAAAGTATAATATGCAGGGTGTCCAGTAACTTAATGTCAAAAATTCTGGAGCGGGTAGATGAGGTAAAAAGTAATGTTACAAATTTTTGTAATACGAGCCTTTGTTTCGGAGTTATAGGAGTCTAAAGTTTGGAAATAAAAGCTTATATATGCTTATACATAACCAGCTGACCCACCAGACGTTGTCCAGTCTTAACTATTATTGAATTCGAATTGGTATAATAATTAATAAAAAAATATGATTCAATAACTCGAAAAAGAGGGGGTAGTACTAGAGACAATAATAGTGTCTCTGTATCTTCGATTCAGAAGAACCACTACCGGGGACTAGCATGGAGAACCTGATGGAATATTCAAGAATATACACAATCTGGAGTTCATTGTAGGGGCTGATACCAACGCACACCATAGCAGTTGGGGCAGCAAAGAAACTATTTGACTATTTATGTAGGTACTGCTGAGCTTGATATTGCAAATGTGGGTAATACGCCTACATTTAGAATCAAGGGGTGAATCATTAATAGATGTTACCCTATGCACTTGACGTGTCAGGGAGATGATACGCAAGTGGCATGTATTGGATAAACCATCTTTATCTCATCATGACCAAATATACAACGAAATTAATGTGCTTTTTACAACACATCGATGTCATCAATACACAGAAATCTTAAAAAAAGAGGGATCAACAGCAACACATGCAAATGGATAGGATCCATGCTCGAGCATAGGAGAATAACAGCACATATGCATGATACAACCTACACCGTTAGGGCAACTAAAGGATGTCCTCAGGTGGAGTACTTTCACCACTTTTATGGAACCTAATTGTGGATGACTTGATCTTCAGGTTGAATGATCAAGGCATATGGACGCAGGGCTTTGCGGACGACATAGTCTAGACTGGTAAAAAACTGTAAAGAATCCCTCAACAGGCTGGCAAGAGAAAACAAAGTGTCTCTTATATGGGTGCCGGCACATGATGGGATTGCAGGTAATGAAATGGCTGACCAGTTAACTAAAGAAGGCTCTAAAGGAGACTTCATAGGTCCGGAATCGTTTTGTGGAATCACAAAAGATTGCACAAGAGGGGAAATCGGGAACTGGCTAGATAGGGAAGACCAACTCAAATGGAGGTCGACACAAGGGCACGTCAATACAAAGAGCTTACTGAACAAGGTGGACAAGGAACTCACAACGAGGCTAGTGAAACTGGGTAAGAGACATTTGAAGACAGTAACCGACCTAGTGACTGGACACTGCACCTTTAGGAAACATCTGCACAAAATGGGAAAAATAGTGTGCAGGAAATGTGAACTCTATGATGAAACACCTAGTCACATACCTACTCTGCTTCTGCGAGAACTTACATGGACTCAGACGGAAGCACGGAAATAATACAACCATTACAACAACTGAAAATCCCTCCAGTCAAACTAGTGGCCTACATAGAAGACACAAAGCTTCTGGAATGGAAGTAGATAATATGAGAAATTGTACAAATATTCAGTTCAAGTGCCTGGGCTGCTGAGTACAACCCAATCGAATGAATGAATGATTCAATAACATAATGTTTCTTATTGTAATGCTCTATGACATACTATGATATACAACATTCTTCGTTTTATTTTCTGGTGTTTATATAAATGTTTGTTGGTACCTATGCCAGCACGGGAACAGGCGACATACAACTGGCCATGTAAAAAACATGAATTTTCAAGATTGAGGCCACAAACACTTAGCGACTGCCCCTGCGACTCCCCCCCCGAAATGTTTTCAAACACATACTAGAAAAACGATGATTCCATAATTTTTATGTAGGTACAGCAGTAAAGTAAAAATGTATAGACATATTGAACGGCATACAGTTTTGAAAGTATTATTAAAAAATAAAAATCAATTGCTTAACTATTGGCAACACAGAGGAACTTATCGTCGATCAACTTATAATGAATCTACAAGATCGTTTTGAAGCAAACTCAACCAAACTAAATGAAAATGCAAGTCAGCTAAAGCAGCTTTCTATGTATATTGAAGATAATTACTCGCTGTCTGCTCTTCAGGGTGAGCACTACTTATAGTGCAATCAAGTGGGTGAAGATTTAGACAGAAATACCTAAACCCTAAAGGTTTTGGAGCACTGCTCTTCATCATTTACTGGTTATTCTTTCTACTTTACCTGTTTCTACAGCCAGTGTCGAGAGATCTTTTTCTACTCTTAAAAGGGTAAAAACCTTTCTAAGAAATAAAATGTCACACGAAAGGCTAAGTTCCCTGGTTGTGCTCTCAATACACTGGGACATCGATGTTTTTCCTGAAAAAATACTTGACATTATGGCTAATAAAAAAAAGCGAAGATTGTCTTTGTAACTATTATTCTTACTACCTACTTATACTTTTTATAATTATGAGAATGATTATGAACTATAGGCAATAATAATAACTCAATTTTTAACAGAAGATTAAAAATGTTTCTAACAAAACCTGTATTTTAACGTGTTGTTTTGTACCTTGACAATTTTCTACTTTTCATCTACAGCCTTTGACCTTGACCTGGCATGTCGTTCGGAATCAAAGGAATCCGTGGAATTCAAACGTCTTAGCCTTTTTACTTCCTTTCAAAATTGTGGATTCGATGACGTTGTTCATTAATTTTTTCACTGCAAGTCAGATGTCGTTACAAAGACGTGGCTGGTTTATACTCCGCAACATAATTATTACCGACCCGATTTTCAATTGCAGATTATGAGGTGGTAATCCGAGCGATTCCAGCGAATTTAAGAATCCTGTAGGATAGTTGACATTATCTTGGTTAGTGATGGAATCAATCGATTTATATGTCATCAATTTGCCAGTTATCTTATTTTGAACTTGAAAATTCATTTCTCAACCAAACATGATCCTGTTAAATGTTATATTTGTCCCTGAATCTGAAATTTTTGAACCACCATTAAACCTACTCTGCGCTATTTCAATTGTGAGTTACCAACGTATTTTGCATCATGAACGTGGTGGTAAAAGTTTATTGTTTTTCAATATACATGTCACTTTTTCCATAAAAGTTTTTATGACAATAAAGCTTTTCTCTTTCTGCTGCAACATGGCTGACAATTTGATGTACTGTTTTCACTATCATCACGTGTCAAATTTAATATTTAAATAATTTTAACTTTTTTTGTAGCGATCACTTCGCTAAAATTCTAGTGCTTGAATAAAATAAGTGAGGCTATATAAATTAAATACACATTCGCCTTCTAACCATTTAGTAAATAGTAAGTACATGATATTAGTTATATTAAAAGAGCTTTTACAAAACATTCGTTCATAAGCAATCGATGTTTTGACCTTTTTATGTCCAAACGCAAATCTCTAATTTTAATCCACATTTAATAGTACATTTTAGTTATCAACATAAATCAAGTATCACATTTTAATTTTAATTGTAAATTGACATTTAGTGTTTTATCTCTTTGCTTGCTTAGCTTACTTAGCTTATGCTGTTACTTGTAGTTATTACATCCAATCCAATAGATTTTCATTCTTTAAACATTCTTGTTATCTTGACCTATGTGTTCATTTTTAATAAATCATTCAATTTAAACCCTTAATTACAAAGTAATTTATAATACAATATTCCTATTAAAAAACAGTGTTCCCGCTGGGACATACTGTATACCAAGTTGTCAAGTGGAGAAATTTGAATAAGAAACACCCACTGACAATTTACAGCCAACTAAAACAAAGATACATTGATTGAATTGTGTTGGCACTGTATCACGTTACCGCTTTCAATAGACGTAAAAATATACAACGCACCATTTATATTAATTATCATTCTTTTCTTGCTAATTGGCTTAAGAGTAATCCCTCGACATACGTTTTTTTGTTTTTCTATGGGAATGTACAGTTAAATATAAAGAAGTTTGCATGTTTTATTGACAGTTTACGAGGGTTACACTAAATACATTTTAACTTCATAGTGCTAGACATGAAAAGACTATAAGAAATAAAAAATGGTAAAATTTAGTATTTATCTTGACAAAAGAGGTTGCAAATAAAAAATTGTTGATGGTTTTTGTAGCTGATCGCTAAAGCTTAACACTTGATTGAAGACAATACATAATTTCTTTTCAAAACGTACTTATTTCTCTAAATGTACTCTAAATGTACAGTTCTATCAGTACCTATAGTTCATTTAATAGCCTTTTTGGTGTGCGTCATTGATTGTTTATGTCCTTCTAACACATTACGTTGGAAGAAATAGAAAAAAAGGGAGGTCTGTGATTAATCCTAATCAAAATATCACAATAATGAACCGTTTAAACGTATTACAAACGTTAACCCTAATATTTGACTTACAAAAATTTTATTGGTTGATGTTTACATTACTCGCAAGCACGACCTATTAATCAGGCGAAATTACATCGTTCAATTTACGATGCAGACGTACCTTTCGTAGCAGCAATGTCCCAATGACAGTTCTCGTCGGGCTGTACTTTGTTGTTTACGGTCAATTGTTATTTATGAAAAGTGAATATTAATCTTATTGTTAGCATTTTATTTATTTAGATAATACAACAATATGCCTAGATATACGGAAAAAGAGCAGCATCTTATTTTTAAAGTTCTCAAGTATTTTCAGTTAGAAAAAGAAGCTTGTACACCATTGATACCTTTAACTTCAGTGCACCAAGTTAGTATTTTTTATATAACAATGAGTGAAATTAATATAAAATAAGTATAATCCTATGTATTTCATTGGGATTGCTTGAATATTTCATTTTTATCTATTATGTTTAAAGTTTAAAGTTATGAACATCAAATACATGGGGTCAGTAAAAACATCAATGAGACCGGGACCGATGGGTTGCATCCCATTTGAGCAGACCAAACTTTTGACCGCTGAATTGCATCCGTCCAGCCGCTGAATTGCATCCCATTAACAAACTTAGATGTAGTCTAACTGTTGTCAGTGTAATCACCATAAAATAAAGCAATGTTGTCAGATATATTTTCTAAAATTGTTAGGCTTGCTACACAAATGTTCCACTTACTTCAGTAAACTGTTAGTTCGTGATGTTATAAGAAAGCTAGTTTGGAAATATTTTTAAAAAAATAGGTACATAATATAAATTTATTAGTAAACATTAAAATAAGTCGCTTGAAATTGTTGGAAAAAGGAAAATTAATTAAAACCACTTTATATATTATGTTACTATATTTAAGAAAATTTTGAAGAGTTGGCAACGTAGATGCAGGTGCACTAAACACTTCCGAACAATCCAATCATCAACTACAGTATTTATCGTAATATAACGAAATAACCGAAGTAGAGTCCCTTTGACTACTTTCTCAGAAAAAATTCTACGGTCTTGAGGGTGTTCGGGGGGGTTGTGTTGTGGTCCGGCTTATAATCCAGTAGTTACATTTAGTGTCGGGTGTGAATTTTGTTTTAAAGAAATATTTAATATAATATATATTTCTTGGTTGAGTGAGTTTAGTGAATTGTTATAGGTATTTATAGGAAAGTGTAGGTGATCTAGTGTAGAAAAGTATCATTAATATAATACCTATTTGACGGTGTAGTGGTTAAGTGGCGTCAGTGAATTGATATTAATATAATATTTATTTGTTTCTTAGACGTTAGGGTAAGTTTTATAATATAATTAATTAGAATGGCATTTTGGAGACCATTTGAAACGACAGTCCAAGATGTTGCGCGGGATTATTGAATTGTGGATTTAAATATAAGCAGTTAGATAATCGAATGGTAATAATGGAATCTCGGCGTATCGCTGAACTTAGACAGGATTATTTGCGCAAAATAAAAGGGTACCGTGATTCAAATAGACTAAAATTTATTTAGACGAAACTTGGTTTGATACGCATGATGTTGTCAAGTATAGTTGGGTTGACGATACAAAAAACTGTTCTTTAGATACTCCGTTATGAATTTTGTATGCAGATTAATTTTTTTCATTCAAATTGATATAGTAGATTAACATTATTTCACAATATTCGAATTTATAAAAAATTTATATGGACGCCATACGGCTTTTTCCTTCAAAGAGATTAAAAATATGGGTCATTACATTAACTTGGGAAGAACTATATAAATAAAAGCGGGCATTGCTGTCATGTTTATTCTGATATCGTAATTATTGATACTAAATTTTATATTCGAAACTGCGACTACTTAATACAGTTTTATAACAATATAGTGAATAATGTATTAATTTAATTTAAACAATTCCATTTCTCGATTGGGTTAGGGTAGGGTAGTTAAGAGAATATCTTATGTTTTTTTTTAAGTCAAATATAGCGTAAGAAAATATCATGACATTTTTCAAATCTCATACAGATGATATATGTTCCAATTTTTATAAAAGTATTTACGATTCAAATAATATATCGGTAACATTGCTGTAAAATTTGACCAGCCTTTAACGGTTGCCGCCTTTTTTCGTTCAGGTAAAATTTTACTTTTTGGGATGCAACTCGCCGGTCGCCAATGAGACAGTGGCCTCATTTAAACAAATAAAACAATAAAATTCACTAACAATAAGAATTATAAGTGAAGAATAACGTTTTTCATAGAACTTAAGAATAAAATAGGTTCTTATACGGTGCAGCCTTAATTGAACACGCTGTATAATTCTTTTGCAGGAATATATTTACTAATGTAAAATTATTTTAATATGTAAATTGAATATACAATTTGTTTAATTTTGCAGTGTTTAGATATCCCAAGTATTATTAATATCATAGTCTTTTCGAATTTGGCTGAATACGATCCTGATGATTTTATTTATCAAATTAAACGTTAGCTATATATCAAAATAAGAAATAAAATATCGACATACCCAAAACCCGGATATACGTCACTAACGATGACGCACACCAAGAAGACTATTATATGAACTCTACCTCTTATGTTTTTGGTAATCTGTTTTTCGTCCTTCCGAATACTGCTACGCTAATCATAAAATAGTAGTTTTCCTACAACCACTATGCAAAACACGCTTTTCTACACAAATTTGTATACTCAAAGCAAGCTTTTTCTTAATTCTTTCGATAACTGTTGGAAAAGTAATGCGAAAAGTACACGCTATGGCACTTTTCCGCATCGAAATGTCAAACAAAGCTACCTATGGCCTGTCAACTTTTTTTGACAATTCAACATATTTATTATACTTAGTGAATTTCTGGTTGTAAAAATTTTAAATCTAAACCAAAAATGAGTAAACTATTGATTTGATTATTTATTTATTCATTATCATTGTTCACTAGTAAACATACACTCAACTGATTTTTCTATATTGAATTTTCATTTTGTATGTTCTTTCTGCTCAAAGTTTAAATAAAATACCTATATAAATTTCTGTTTTTATTTCATTAATAAATGTGGTTGTAGAAAAAATATTGCGTACAACTTGTACGCAAATCACTTTTCCAACTCGCTGCGCTTGTGGGAAAAGTGACGCTTTGCGCAATAGTTGTACAAACGGCACGAGCCGTAAGGCGAATGCCTCAAATCAAGCGAGTGGGAAGAGTGATTTGCGTACAAGTTGTACACAATATTTTTTCTACAACCACATTTATGAATGAAAGAAAGAAATACAGTAATTTATATAGTTTTGGACAACTCAAAAGATAAATTATTTTGATCTTGGTTCATAATTCCTAAAATAATGCTTAATAGGTTAATGTTTTTATAATTAATAAATTAAAATAAATAATGAAATAAATAATTTACTTACTTTTGGTTTAAATTTAAAAATTGTACACCAATAAGAAATTCACTATTAGGTTGAATTGTCAAATAAAGTTGACAGGTCATAGGTAGCTTTGTTTGACATTTCGGTGCGAAAAAATGCCATAGCGTGTACTTTTCGCGTTACTTTTCCAACGGTTATCAAAAGAATTCAGAAAAGGTCTGCTTTGCGTATACAAATTTGTGTAGAAAAGCGTGTTTTGCAAAGTGGTTGTAGGAAAATAATACTACTAGTTCATTTTAGATTATTGTTCCCATTTACGCCTAAAGTGATCTAGAAATTTGGATCGTTTTCTACTTTCTGCTGTGAGAAGTTGTACAATGATACGTTGAGTAAAAGGTAAAGATTAATTACCTACTTAAGTGGGGTTTTGTATTACTGCGGCCAAATTAGGCCTATTGTGCCCCCTTCTGTACTTGTTAAAGCACACTCCCTAACCATATTCCTTCTATGAAGAGCAGGATCTGTTGGGTTTTCAAGGAGGGGACATCTCCTTCTTCTTCTTGGAGTTTGGCCAGTGGAGAAGTTTCTTCAGTGAGGGGGTCTCATTCTGTCAGTAACTGCGGGGGTGTTTCCCCCTTTTCCGTTAGATTAAAGTTGCAAAGGTATTGATTGAGTTTACAATACCCTGTGAGAAAACCACTAAGGACTCTTAATTGGTTTTTGCTAAGGCTTAAAAGTACTTTTGATCTCTTTTGGTTGAAGTGTCCAAGACATATTTTGGACTGGAAGTCGTTCCTAGAGATGTGCTCTGTAATTTCTTCCTTTCTTTTTAGTTGCATTATGGTCAATCCCGCAAAACGGTTCAAGACCTACAAAAGGGAATAATTGTTGACTTTCTGACTAGTTCATCAGTTATTACATTTCCTTGTTCACCAGCCTGGCCTGGCTTTCATAGCAAGGAAACTGTGCTACTCACTCCTAGTTCATTAAGTTTGCATAGGTAGTTCCAAACCTTCTTTGAGTTGTTACAATATGAGTTCAGCGTCTTGATGGCTGCTTGACTATCTGAAAAAATCGCTTTACTCTACCTACGATAGTTTCTATGCAAATTGAATTGAGCATTCAATTCGCTTGTTAATTTTTTTTTATTAGGTAATGACGGTGATAATCAATTTTGCTATAACGTTTAACATTATGAAACTGAGAAGAAATTCAGTATAAATAGTAAGCTGCTATTCAAGAAGAGAACTTCCATTACGCTCTGAGAATTCACTCCTACTGACTATGTATCAACGACAATAAACATTTCAGTTCATATTTGATTGATCTTCTTAGAGTTTAGAAAGTTTTTAGTCAGCTCTACTGTATTAAACTGAATCAAGTAATATTCAGTATAATCGATAATATAATAATTAAAATTTCGACATAGTTGGCACTGATTCCATTGTCAGTGCAAGGTAGATTATTTTCTGTTCTACATTTTAAAACTGGAAATAATGCGATCATGACATAAATAAACTACTTTTCATGAAGGTACCCCCACAGCAAACTAAAAGTTCAGCTGAACCAAAACTATACAGCATGTCGATGTCGACTAGCTTGTCGTATCCTCCTCGAACCCCTTTTGGCATAATAATTTGAACTATGATGGCACAATAACACGGAAATCGGTATGCAAGTGATGCAATCCCTTTTTTCGCCTACCAATCATATGGACACCAAAAATAGGGCATAAAGTATGGTATAGCAGCCCAAGGGCGGAAAATTCTTAACGCCACGGCTTTTGAAGTTTTTCAACATCTTTCACTTGAGTATTTTGACGTTTCACGTAAATTTTTTAACTAAACGTCAGTATATGTCAATGTTTTTTGTTATATTTTCCTATTTTGTGGTTCATTCGGTAGGCGAAAAACAGTTGTGTGTCACACATGAAGGAAACGCTTTATCAGGCCTCGCTTCGCTACGCACGCTCATGCATCTAATAGTCTCGGGCAGCTAACACTCATTTTCTGCCCTTACGACGCAATATACTATTAATATCCACGGTTTTAAATTCAGTACCACAGTATCAACAACAAATCTTTGTAGTCATTGTGAAAACAAAAGAGAAACGGATTATTAAGCACAGTAGCTAAAATTTTTAACATAACGAATAACAAAAACTGCTAACGTCAATAATACGGTAAATGTCAAAAATTAACAACTTTTCTGTCAGTTTTCCTATTAACTACAAGTTGCGCCTCGTACAAATAAATCTGATGATTTTTTTATTTTTTTGCCTTCATAAATTAATATGACGTTTTTATGAGCTTTTAATTGCTGTAAACCGGCTTTCAAAAGGTTTACATGATTTTTTTGACAGACCAATTACGTCAGATACTGTGACTTTAATGACAGATGGAAGACCAGTTGTTTATTACTTTTTTATACGGCTTTTAAATTTATAGAAAAATTATTCGATTTATACAGAGATCATCAAAATAATTAGTAAATTCAAATCAGAATGCCTAATTCGTAAATGCAGAAATTCATACAAACTTCTTTGAATTAATGTTTTTAAAAGTACTGCAAAGTTATATGGATCACGTTTTCTTGAATAAATTGAAGACAAAACATGCGAGGTCGTGTAGTGTTTTGTGTCTAAAGACGGGCACAATTCAGTATTGTAACAATTAGAGACAGGATATTATTAATCGGAGCTTTATAGTAAGTAATATATCATATGCATAATAATTAAAAAATGTCTTCATACAGAGTGGTACATTTAATATTTTATGAAAGGAATGTTGGTAGGGATTAGGTCGTAATAAATACTTAAATATTATTTGTTGTACTTTAAATTACTTATTATTACTTTTATTAAAAATAATTAACACTATTTTAAACTATCTTGCTTAATACAAATTGTTTGTATATAGTTTATTTTACTCTTTATTTGTCATTACTTTAAGTTCTTTTGAATCCACGGAAGGAACTTTTCTACTCTAGTGTATACTCCTGGATACTGTCCTTTTCCACATCCTATTCCCCAAGAAACTATTCCAACTTGTACCCATTTTCCATCATTAATCATCAAAGGACCACCACTATCACCCTAGAAAGTTAAAACAAAGGATAACATTTATTTAAATCACTAAAGTGGACGTTCAGAGAGGAAACAAGGTACAGGTTGGCAAATTAATGTTGGCAGTTGACGATGCGCGAGAAAGCCATACAACTTGACAACGTTGTAAACGCAGTTACCGGGAAGAGCAGGCGACGTGCATTCCGCTTGCAAAGTTTTAAAGGTTGTGAGGCTTACGAATTCTGCCAGCGAAGTGAGCTCTTGCAATCCGCATACGTCTTTGCTACGGCGCATCGGACGTTGCCAAACTTCCGACTGCCAAAATTAATTTGCCAACCTGTTAGCAATATTTAAATTTGGAAAAGAGGTTATTTTACACAAATTGAACAATCTAGTAAGTGATCTTCCAATTTTCTGTTGAATTGTCTTAGTACTATTGTTTTATGTCTATGGCGCATAAGAGACAACCTTGATATAGCTTTTTTAAATGCCTAGATTTTGTTCAGTAGTTGGTTGCGGTAGTAATGATTCAAAAATTAGATAAAATCCCTCAAAAGAATAGACGTACCGAAAATGAATAAATATGTTCTAAATATATGGTTAATAATGTTAAAAAATGAAGTTTTTTGAGAATCTTGCACATTTTTTCAAGTACGGTTCTTGTACTTATATCGTTTGGGTGGGTATTGAAGTAATCACTTTTATCCATAATTGGAGAAGTCAAAAAGCAGCAAAAAATCACGTCGACACCATTTTTTCAAATGAGGGAAGCTCAAAGTAATTAAAACGACTTTGAAAAAAGCACTAAGTCAAAACCAAATGTACTCAAACACGATCAATATAACTATTAAGAACCACTTGTTTTGTGCAAGTAACGATTTGTTTTTCCTCAAGGCGACTGTCAAAATAATGTTTGGACAGGGACCCTAGAAATTCTGGAAACAGCCAAGTAATTTAAAACAGTAGGGCATGTCCACGACAGTTGACAGTTGACAATACCCCTGAGGAAAAACAATAAACAATAATTTTTAGGTTAGATTTGTACTTTCGTTGTTTTGTAGTCTTTTAATGATCTTTTTTATTATAAACAGTAAATTGTCAGATATAGCTTTTAAAAATGCCTAGATTCTGTTCAGTAGTTGGTTGTGGTAGTAACAGTGCAAGGGATATAATATCCTTTCATAAATTTCCATCAATATTTAACAACATTGGGAGGATCAATGTTTTGTCACAAGAAAGAAGAAAAAAATGGATAAAATCGCTCAGAAGAACGGACATTACCGAAAAAAAGATTAAATATGGATATATATATGCTCCAGACATTTTTATGGAGGTAACTACTTGTTTTAAACATCTATACATTATATTTTAAAATCACCTTTCATTAAAGGGAAACCTAGTAAACTATCAGAAAAAGAAAATAGAGACTGGGTTCCAAACCAGAATATGGGGTATAAAAGTACCAATGCAACACCTAAAGAAAACTTGGAACAAGTATCGATATTAAAAGATTGTAACGAAGTAAACATCAAGCAGAAAGTAAGTTTTGTATAGGATTGGGATGAGTAAGAGTAATTAGTGTATTTTTATTTCAGAAAGAATTACTTAGTACAGAAATTTGTAATGAAAATGCTGAACCCACCTTGCAGTCTTCTGAAAAAGAGATCCAAATGAAGGATAAAAATGAAGATACTGAACCCACCTTGCAGCCTTCTGAAGAAGAGATCCAAACGCAGGATAAAAAGGAAGATGAAATAATAGCAAAATTATCCAAAGATTTAATTTATGCTAATAGCAAAATATATGAACTTAGGGATTTACTGAAAAACTATAAGTTTGATCTTGAATGGTTAAAAATTGATACAGAACAGTGTCGATTTTATACAGGTCTAGATTTTGAATATTTCCATATTGTTTTTAAATTTATTTCGCCATTTCTATCCAATAAACAGTCAACTATCCTAAATAAAGTGGAAATGGTTATGTTAACGCTGATGAAATTAAGACTAAACTTGTTGTTTAAAGACTTGGGCTATAGGTTTAATATAAGTCGACAGTCTGCAAGTAGAGTTTTCTTTTCAGTTTTGAATATCTTATATATTAAATTAAAATTTCTAATACATTGGCCAGAACGAGAATGTTTGCAAATGAATGTTCCTGCATGTTTCCTTGAACATTTTGGAAAAAAGGTGACTGTAATTATTGATTGCTTTGAAATATTTACTGAGACACCCACAAATAAGAATGCAGCAGCACAACATTTTTCTAATTACAAACATCATAATACTATTAAATTTTTAATAGGTATAGCACCCCAAGGATGTATAATGTTTATTTCTGAAGCATTTACAGGTAGGTGCAGTGATAAGTTTATAGTTGAGAATTCAAATTTTTTGGATAAATTAAATCCTGGAGATTTAATTCTTGCTGATCGCGGATTTTTGATTCATGATCAAGTAAGGCAGTATTTAGCAGAAGTACAGATGCCTGCATTTTTGAAAGGGGCCAAACAAATGATGCCGAAAGATGTGGAAGCAACACGTACATTGGCTAATGTCAGAATACATGTAGAACGTGTAATAAGCCAGTTAAAACAAAAATATAATATCTTAGGAAATGTTGTGCCAGTAACTATATTGAAAAAAAAAGAAAAGAAACTTTCTGTTATTAATAAGATTGTAGTAGTATGCTGTGCTTTGGTAAACATATGCCTCGCTGTTATTTAGCAGCTAAATGCAGCTAAAAATAACGTCTTAACAGCAATATATTATTAAATATGCAAGCTCAACAATTAAAATAACTTTAAAAAAACACTTAAGCAAAACCAACTAACTGCAACTAAACGCAAACACGATCTACAAATCAGCATAACCTCACTATTAAGTACCACGTGTTCTGAACGCTTTGTTTATTGTTTTTCCTCAGTGCTGTTGTCAAAATAGTTTGTGACGTCACGTGGACATGCCCTGTTACAGCTAAATGCTTCAAATTCGAGACTTGGAAATATACATGCCCTGTTACAGCTAAATGCTTCAAATTCGAGACTTGGAAATATATTTTTATTGTTGTTTTTTCTTGATATAAAGTAGCGTTTTCATTTTGACTAATTAATCAAATGAAACACTCAGTGCATGAATTTAAATATTCACTGCAGATCAAATATTCACATTAAGCGAATTGAAAACTTGCTTCATCTTCTCGTTTTTCACTGATTAGTACTGATATATTCTCTTTGGTATTATCTAGTAATTTTTTTCCATTTGAACCATTAAGTTGTACTAGTTTTGGAATCGCAATACCGTTTCTAGAATTTTCAATATATTTTGAGTCAAATATATTAATTAATTAATTTTGTTGAACTTGTACTATTGACCTATGTCCTATAAAATCCCTTTTGCTATAAAAATCGAGATATTAATTTTTATTAAAGAAATTCTAGAAAAATTTATTACATAACAGGAAATGTTTCCTTCTAGTCAAATGGAGGTGAAAACTTACACTACAAGAGTCCCTATTGGCTTCGCCAGCACATAACATGTGTTCTACGATTCCTCCAGGAGCGGCTGCACCATATTTAACTTTACAGTTCACGTTATTCCAAATAGGAATATTTACCTCTTGCAAAACTGCAGGCTGTGGTCCACCTAAAGAACCAAAATAACGTATGTATTATAAAAATGGAATTTTATGTAAGAGTGCTGGTTGCTTGTATCAAAGGAAAAGATCCAGGACAATAAAATATTCTTTAACCATTTCCCGCTCTGTTGAAAAGAACTGTCTACATACAAATATTCACTAAAGCCTAAGCCCTGTCGTGTATAACTTAATAAATGTTGACAGTGATACTTTGCCAAAAGATTTATGAAATAAGAATATTTAAGATGGATAGAATATGCGTAGACCAGGAAAATTTCTCATTTATAATAACAGCTAGGTCACACGGTCTTTAACACATAATTGTTTATGTAGGATGACAGGTCTGGATTGTTTTTACAGATATGTACGTAGGACCAAACACTTATCTATCCTCAGTGCCAATAATCAGTTTGAACACCATTTAGACATTGTACTTACTTGAGTCTGATTGAAAAGACATATGATTTGTTATAGGATTTGCAAATATTTTAGCTAACAGTTATTTTTCATATTTCTAGGGAGATCAATTGATTATACCAGAAATAGCAATGATTCCAGGACAGATCCTTGGGGACTTACACTTAAAACGTGTTTTGCTGGAGAAAACGTATTATTGACGCGCACACAACATTGTCTTGAGGTTGTGATAGATACTAGCACATTTCCACATATTCCTTATTTAATATATACTTGCACTTCGTTCATTCGTTTGCTGCTGTCAATCAGTACGTTTTGTCACTGCAAACTTGGTAAATATTGGAATTTGTAGATCGCATGTTATCCTATATCCAAAGAAACGTTTTGTATTTAATTGCATACCAAATGCATCTCGTTCAATAATTGAATATCAAATTCAAACGAACGTCAGTTGTGCTAAACATTTTATATGTTGGCAAAAATAAGCGCCGTTGCCACGATAAAATTGATTTATCAGGCTTAATTTGACGACTACTCTTGATTTGAGGTTATGTATAAATAAAATTGTTAAGAATACTGCAATAGTTGATGCATTTGCTATTCATTATATCTACTATTTACAGCAGGCATAAAGCAAGTAAGTATTTATTTTTATTATTTATCTTTGGCTGCATCAACATTACATTATTATGATTAGGATTTTTAATAAACATGTGAGGGAAATAAGCTACATTTATCTACCTTTTCTCACCTGGCTGCAGGTAAGTATAGCAATCATAGAGATAGGTGCCTACTACAGTAAAGTATATAACATAAAATATTGACGGTGTTAGCTTACTATATGTAATTAACATGAGAAAGTAAAAATTATAAATAAATTAGTTGTTAATTAATTAATTAATATTAATTGCAACAGACTTATGGTGGCAGAGGTTGTTTTTATAAATTCATAATATTGAAATCAGCCTATAAAAAATTGTTTAATCTAATTAACAGATGAGGGTATATTTTTCTAATCCCGGATCTTAGACTATAGGTAAAGTCGAGAAAATGTTCGGATACTATCATTTGTCACAAAAATTGACAGCATAAATGAGATGACGTTTATTCCCACATCAAGAAAAACCGAATTATTTTTTTTTGAAATTGTAAAATGTGTTGCCGACATTTAGGAGCATCACTCTTTCAATCTAAAATGAATTTCACTAATGCTAAGAGCATTTATGTTTTTCAATTGATTACGTTATGTTATTGTTAAATGTTACTTGTAAGGAATGTTGTCAGTGCGATTTTGGACGTTTACGGACATGGGCGTAGAAAAAACTATTTTCTTAACTCGGTAACTTCTTAAGCAAGAAAAAAAAGGAATGAAGTAAATTGACTTGGTTACTTTTGTTCAAACTAACTACTTCTGAAGTTTGGACCATTGTTCACTGAAAACCCTATGTATATTATTAACGTTCAACAATTAACTTACTTTCTCTTAAGCTACCCCATCCGATTACTGTGCCAGTTTTACCTGCAGGATCTGTTGAAAACGTGGGAAGACATACCGATCTAATTTGTTGAGTAAAATCTACCGGACTATCCAATGTCAATATTGCTATATCATTGTACTGCAAATAAACAATTTTAAGTCTCGATTAGTACAAAAATTGTAACTGAAATAGGAAAATAACAACACATCTTTTTTGGGAGAAACCATTGCGTAAATTTATTTTCCTTATAAATAAGAAAACCAAAAGTATAGATTCAACTACATACCAAGGTTCTTGAATCAAAGCCTCTATGCCTTACTACCCTTTTCACCCTCTTTTCTACGTGACGTGTTTCTGCGTTCGATTTGATATTGTGATCTCCAAGTCTCACTGTAAGCCTTGCAACATCCCAGGAGCTCATGCTGAAAGTAGATAATAAAATCGTTCAATTTTCTTTTCACTGTTTATACTACCACTACACCAACACTTTACACTATATTAGGCGCGTTTCGATAACCAAATTAAGTTCATCACAAAAGGTAAACTAGAGTAAAGTGTTAATGTTGGTGTAGTGGTAATGTAAACAGTGTTCAGGGTCAAGTATCGCCAACGGTTCCAGAATTCCCAACTCAGTTTTATTTTGTTTAAAATAAGTGGAAAATACAAATAATAACATAATCTATGATTGCACATTGTATTTTAGACTTCTAACAATACTTACTGAGCAACACAATGAGCAGCCGATAAAATATGACTGTTATCAATCAAAGATCCTCCACAAAACTGTCTGCCTCCATTGAACAGAGCTGCAATCCAAGGCCATTCGTTAACCTCAGTATTATGACCGCCAACAATCCTTTTCTGGTCTTGATAGCCATTCTTTGCTCCACACGAACCCGTTGGAAGAGCGGGAGTTACAGCAGGGGTATCAGTAGTAGGTTTGGTAGTTGGTGGTTTGTAGGTGGGAGGCTTATAGGTAGGATAAGAAATTGGTGTATAAATAGGATTGATAGTTGGATATGCAGAACTTATTGGTTTCTGGGATGTCGGAGGCCAAGCTGTTGGAGCTATAGTTGTATATGTCGGTGAGGCTGGGTGAGTTGGAAGAGGAGGAATAGTATTATTAGGAAAATGGGTTGGTAAAGGTGGAGGCCAGTTAAATATTTGAGGATAGTATGGTACTGCACTATCATTTGTTTGTACGGCGTCTATCACTGTGTCTTCTGGTTCTATTATTGGTTTATCCGTAGTGGAGGCGACCGATGTGGGGTCTGTTGGTTTAGCTGGATTCGGATTTGTACAACAAACTCCAAACATCTGAAATAATTATAATTTCAGAGTGATAGTTGTGTAGCTTGTATTCTTTCACCTTAAAATATATGACTAATGATAAAAGTTATGAGGAAATAAATTGAAGTACATTGAATTTCCTGATACTGTAGTGTATACATTCTATTAGAGTGTACCTCAATGGGCGAGAGCAATACATTTTGATAGATTTTCGAAAGTCTTGAAATGTCTATCTCATCTGAAGTTTGGAAGTTTCTATGACGAACTGTTTTAGTGAAAAATCGGTTTAAACTTTTCATCTGTCTGTGTATACGTTTTCAGAGGCTAACAAATGAATATTTTTTATAAAAAGGTTCAAATTCATTAAATATCATGTTTAATAGATACATCTTATTACAGTTTCCTGTAATATTGTCGTATTTAATAGAGTGAATGTATCAACAGATGGCGAAAGGAATAATTATAAATATTCAACACTCTATGAATTTTTTGAAAAATAATATTTTTCAAAAACAGTGGCCGTTCAACTAAGGAGCAACAACTACTTCCCGTGCAATATGCACCGCCGGATATTGAATTACACCCAAAAGTCAAACGGGGTTGGTATATCTACAAGATATTTTAAAACCAACCTTTCTGGTTTGCAATTAGAAGGGACAACACAACTTGTAGACCGGTTTCGGCGTATTTGCGCCTCATCAGTACAAGGTATGTGGTGTCCGTCCGAGAATCTCTAATCCCGGACTGAAGAGTACACTTCAATCACAATCAATACATGTCTTCCAGTAACGGAGATGTAAAGATTGTGACGGCAGCGCCCTCTTCACTTCCAATCGCAAACCAAAAACCTTGAATTTTTGACAATAAACCACGTAGGCTTAAAACAATAAATCTTATTACAGTTTCCTGTAATATTGTCGTATTTAATTCTTCTAATTGCAAACCAGAAAGGTTGGTTTTAAAATATCTTGTAGATATACCAACCCCGTTTGACTTTTGGGGTGTAATTCAATATCCGGCGGTGCATATTGCACGGGAAGTAGTTGTTGCTCCTTAGTTGAACGGCTACTGTTTTTGAAAAATATTATTTTTCAAAAAATTCATAGAGTGTTGAATATTTATAATTATTCCTTTCGCCATCTTTTAATAGATACTATTATAACGCAAACCAGAATGGTTGGTTAAATCTTTTAGATCATACCTACCCCGTTTAACTATAATTCAATGTCTGTCGGGGCATATAATCTGAGAAGTAGTTGTTTCTTCGTAAGTGAACGGTCATTGTTTTGTGGAAAATATTTTTCTAAAACGTTACTATATAAATAATACTATCTATTGGTAACACGCTTTACCTCGCGCTTTACTAAATACGACAATTTATAGTAAACTGTAATTAACATATATCTTGTCATATAGGTAATGGCGACATTTTAAGAAACAAAAAAATTATGAATAAACCCAACACCCCATATTTCACTTAAACGGAAATTTGTTTTGAAGTTATTTTGGATTAAATCGATGTTACACCGGTATCCTTAAAGAGTTCTAGTTTCCTTATGAAGCATTAAGATGATTTACGTGAATTTGACATAAAATGAACTAGGTATATATTTTCATTAAGATGATTTACGTGAATTTGACAAAAAATGAACTATATATTTTGCTGATTATTTTCTAGAAGGGTTTCTTCAAAAGTTCATGTGGTATTAAAATTAGAAGATATTCTAAATGAGTATGTTTGGAGAGGTTCTTATTGTCTAAGCCAGAGTGGTTTATTGACTTCCAGCTGGGCTGGATCTAAAACCTCCACCTCCAAGGCAAATTTGGAGATCGGTATTTAGAGTTTAAAGTTATCAAGGCTAATTTTGATGCTGGCATGTCAATGAAGCAGCAATAGTGTACCTCGGATAGCACTAGAGAGTGCTTGTCTCTGCATATTTACTCTTAGCAAATGGTACTTGTGCCATGATGATGTTTAAGAACTGGTGTTATAAAAGTTGTCAGTTGTCACCGACCAGTAGTACAGCATGCTGTGATGCTAGTTGTCTATTCTATTCTTGAAATAATTATCCTATTTTTAGTTTTTTATACATATAATATTGTGGTTTAAGATATTTCAATTCTACATCAACAATTAATTCTTCGAATTTTTAATGAAGAAAAATTTTGTACGCTCATTGTTTGAAGAAATAAATTTAAAAATCTCGTACAAAACCCGGATCGAACTTGACTCGTTTTAGGTCCAGTGACGTACCTAATCAGCAACATAACTAAAATAATCAGCGTATTAAATCTTTGCGGTGCCTCCGTTCTTTCTGTTTGTGGTCACGATAAAGGAAAAATAGAGGGATTATTTCAGGATTGGTTATTTTGTTAACAAACGTAGAGAGCTACCACTTTTAATAAATAATTTATGAATTTAGATAAAAGAAACCAGCGATAGCATCAAGCATTTGTTTCCAGGAAATTCCAAATGAGATTATCGGTAAACTAAAACTAGTAAAAACGTAATAAATTCAAACATTTGGTAGATTATTATTATTTATTGAGTTTCCACTGCCTTGAAATATTATTATATATGTGACGGTTGTTTACCTGATTAATATATAAACCAGCTAGATACTATACAAAATATATAATACTTTGTATTCCACATGAAATTTTTCAAAAAGGGGCAGGGAATATGTATATATACCAATATACCCCCTCACCAGTTTGTATATAAGTTCTTAGCAGAGTCGTTTGCTTTATAATTCAGCCTTGGCTTGCGGTTGGCCAAATAGTAACTGTCTGTTATATACTTTCCAGTTAGATTATAAACTAGCTAAGTAAACACCTAAACCGTAACATATATAATCATTTGATAAAAAGTTCTCGTAAAACTTTAAGAGTCACTATCTTTCATAGTATATTTCGCATTAAGAATCACCGTATCAGCATCCATAAAAGATGTGTTTTAGTGCTGCTACTTTTATTTATTAATTTTTTTCTTTTGACTTCTGATGTTAACGTATAGATGAGAGAGGTGAATACGCTGTTTGGTATACGTTTATTGACGGGAAAATTAAGAGAAAAAAGGAAGAATGCGAAATTGCTTGTGATATCCCTTTGGTTTCTTCAATCTAAGTTATCAACTATCTTTTTTTTTTAAATTGAATTTACCTGTCGGCCTTGTGCTGTATAATAGCTGCAAGTATCGTACATACCAAGTACCCAACTTTCAAAATTACCAAACTCTGCAATTTTAAAATACGGATAACATTGTCTGAATGAAGTGCACTTTCCTATAACTCCCTTGGCTGTGAGACACTGGCCACTAGTGGCAATATTCAACGAATTAGTGCTAAAAGCACTCCAAACCTGTGGAATCACAAACGGGTTGTACACTGGTATGGCAGGTCCTCGAAAGTAAAATTGTCGATTAGTTCTTTTACCTTCAGGCAGATCAGCTGAAAAATAAAACAAAACGTTTAACATACCTAAATATTTTTTCTACTGATCAACCGCAGTGAGAATGTATTTATTGTATTTCAAGATACAATATTGGTTTTACCTGTACAGGTACCATTAAAACGATTCGACTATAATTACGGTTAAATAGATCAATATTATTATTATTAAAACATACAACAAACAGGGGTAGTTAAGTAATAATTACCTACCTAATAATACTCTCTATATGTATGTTCGGTTGATGAACTCTTTCTATCTTATCAAAGTGATTCAAATATATTTCGCATAATTTTCGTATAGAACTTTTGTACCACCACTAATTGAAAAATAATTATTCTTCTGTTGGTCAAATCAGTTTCACACGAAAAATCTAGACCAGCTTCAGGGTGAAGGCATGCATGTTGGATGGTCTCCATCACAAGCATCCTACAGACTGAACAAAAAATAGTTTCAAAATGTGGTATTATTAGATTATATTAGTTTGTTGTTATGAGGTGGCTACTACTATATTCCACTGATACCTTCACTGATCTTTTGTGGTCCTTTTTATCTAGATTATTTGCTCCAGTCCAACTTTCTCAATGAAGTTCGCCAGCTTTGAGACAAGTGCAAAAAGCCGCACATTTGCCAGGCTATCTCACTGGCATAGAGTGTGCTCTGCCGTTTCTTCCAATTGACAGATTCTTCGATTGTCAATCCCATCAGCTTCAAGTGCCTATTGAGCTTACAGTGCCCAGTTACCAGACTCAACACAGTCTTGACAGTATTTACGCATTAAGTCAGTCGTAAACTTTGGCGAATGTTTTATTATGCTTGTTGTCCTGGTGAATTTGTCCACCATTCCATGGTTCTGTTGGCTACCCACTTTTTGTTGTTGTTTTTGCAACGCCGTAGAATGACATTGACGAGCCTACTTTGGCCATTTCATAGCATATAACAAACAATGAACTCTAACTTCATTTAAATCTGCTTGTCTGTAATTAATATATATTAGTAATTTTAGTTTTTCGAAGAAATGCTAGATTGGTCTAGGACATATAATTCTTCTTGTGGAAGTTTGCTGGTATAGTACATTAATTTCAGCTTCTGTCTAGTTAGAAGGTACAGGTTTTGATTTAAAATCGGCATCAAATTCGTAAGTCAATATAATGTTTGTCACGTACACCAATGAACTAGTTCGTGAACCGTCCGTATCATGCGCAATAAGTAATTTGGAATGCGATGTTATTATGTTACGGACGGTTACGAAACTAGTTTATTGGTGTGTTGGAAGAAATCTATAATTGCTTCTTTTCTGTGATCGGAACACATCCTGATGTTTTTACTTCATTCTAATTCCTTCTTATCATTCCTTTGGGGAAACAATTGTTTATGATTTTCTGTTTCTTCTAAGTGTTAAAATAGATTACTTTTTTATAATTTATACGGGACAGTTTTACGATTTAACCAATTAAAGTTTATCCACCTCACATAAATATTTTTTTGTTTATTCTCTGATTGAATTTTGTCAATAATATTATCAAACATCTAATCTTTATTCAAATAAAGTCACCAGTGATGTAATTCAGTTTTATTTAAATCTTGATTTAGTATGTAAAATAGTGAGAGTGTTAAAATGTAAATTTGCAATGACAGGAACCATAAAACAGAGTGGACAACTTAAAGATTGTATTGTAAAATTATAATGATTGTTTTTTAGAATTTCAAAATTTAGTAACAGAAAGTCAGTATTCTGATAATGGTCTCTGGCATAATGCTTCCAACAGTAAACAGTGACCTGCCTTATACCTTTCCGTAATTCCAACTGGGTCCTATGAACAGATAGCTGTTGGTACACGAATGACTCAAAAAACCCTCAGGCTCTGGTGTAGGTAAATATAATAATAGTCGCAGAGCTAGGAAAGATATGTGATCCTCCCTAGGATCCTAAGCAACTGTATGTCAGGCGGAAATTCATGTCATTGATTTATCTGTGGAGAGAATGGAGAAAACCAATCTCACACACAGATCGATAATGTGTAACGTCTAAATTGGTATGAAACTGTCAAAAAAGACTTTCCTCAATAGGAAGACTCAACAAAGTGTCTCTGGTCTGTACCCCTGGTCATTCTGGTATGGATAGCAATATAAAGCTAAAGTCGATGTCATCGGACTAAAACCTGCAATTGCCATCTCATTAAGTTATGCAAAACAAACACCAAATACCTGGACATCATCAAGAGTTTCAGATTCCTGGTATAATTTACCGGGATTGGTTCAGTCAAAGGCTTTTATACATCCTTCGAAGAGTGTCTCCAAACTAGTGCATGATCTACGTTGTCGAACAGGTCTTTTAGCAGTCCACTGTAGTCAGAATGATGATATATGGTAAGGCTTGGACTGTCGGAAGTTCCGACGTACCGTCTTTGTCTAGAAGATTATGAAGCAGGACAGCATATACTTTGTGTATTTTAACTGCATTCGAATCGGGTATCTCTCGCCCTCAGACCTGAAATATAATTCACCAAATAAACTAATCGGATTTTTTAAGAAACTGAATTTGTTTGGTGAAATATAAATAGGTGTGAGCCACGAATAGACCACCATGCTAATAGACAGACGATTTTGACGAATGAAAGGAATGTGACAGCGGTATTACTACAGGTAGTTTATTAGAACAATAATTATGCATGATTATAATTATGGAGCTCAACACTGTAGTGAAACGCCTCTGATGTGATAATTACAGTGAAGCTGTGTCGAATACGATTAGCACTAGGATGAGTAGCATCACAGCTCGCAGGCATTATTCCAATGATCACGAGGTACGATGTTGATATGCCGTATATAAACCGAGGTCCCGAGTCCATGGATGTTGGGCTTGATAAAGATACTTAGCACTGGTTGGAACACTAGTAGGCAAAATTTCCGGTTAGGAGTATAGTATGCTCCCGGCGCTCGGCGTCGGGATTAGCGTCAGTTTCGGAAATAGACCGACGTTAAATTATTGAGCTAGGCAGACAATTAAGATAATAATTAGTAGATAAAAACTTATATAGATGTAAGAATCATATGAAAATGGATGTGCTGGAAGAATATATTAGAAAATTGGTTGAAGAAAATTTTATAGAAATAAAATCGACAGAAAACAAAACAACTATGCCAACAACAGCCGTTCATAACAAACTTGTCCAAACTATAGGATGGCCGGACGAAAACAAAACAGAGCCATTATCAGGAACTGCATCAACGTTTAAAAAAAATGCAGAAACCCGTCGATCTTTGATCAAAGGGGGACATTTTTTTCCGATATTTTTGACTTCGTTACTTCCACCCCCTAGCAGGGGTAAGCATCACCTCAAAATATTTAAATGGCATTAGGGGTCGAGTAAGGTATCATGTTAAAACCTTTTCAATTCTCTTTACAGCAGTCTTTATATTTTAAAACTCGGCCTAAAACTTTTTAATAAATTACATTTTGAAGTTTAACTTATGTTTAGTAGTTTACTTACTTCCTAGATAACTTAAATGTTCAAATTGATGACCACCCGCGTCCATACAATAATGAAGATTTTGTTGGAAACGTTCTCGCACATTCCGAAGAGTTTCCGGAGTGATTCGATGGCACTCCTTAACAATTATTTGACGAAATTGTTCTAAAGATGCCGGTTGTGTTTTATAGATTTTACTTTTGAAGTATTCCCACAAGTATACAATATAGAAAGCACTTAAAGCACACAAAATAAAAGAACTAATATTAGCATTGTAATATTTACGAAGAAAAATACGTACAATAAGAACAAAAGAAAGACAAAATGGGATTCAGAATACTTATAATATCGGATTAGTAGACATTTGAAAAGAAATACAAGTTAAATTACCTTAAAGCAATAACAAATGATAGGGGACGAAAAAGCAGCGTTGAAATACCGATGGAAAAGATAAAACTATGTAAGTCTTAATAACATAAGCGTTTCCACTCTTTATAACCAATATAAGTATAAAAATATTCTGATTGGTTGTTTTAAAACAAAAGTTAATACCTAACTAAATCAGAAATTATACCCAAAAACATATATACACCACTGACAATCAAGCATTTACTCTACAAACAACGAACGATAACTCTAAACAACCAATTAAACAATTTTTTAATTATATTCTATATGTCTAGTCTACTTTGCATTTAATATTCTTACCATGTAATGTTTACGACTGAATGGTATTTATATATAATAAATTAGAAGTCCTGGTTGTTAGTTGTCCGCGAAATAATGAGTTTCTATAAGTATTTAGGCTTTAGGCTATCTAGTGCAGATTGAAATATGCGAAAATGCTTTTGTCCACGACCACTTAATAATAAGTCAATATTTTACCTCCTAACAAAAAGTATATGGTACCCATATATCTACTAGAATAATTATGAACTCATAATTCACGCTTCTGCATTTAAATAACATGCCATGACAACTCAACACTCACAAAATTTCGGTACATAGGTGAGTAGAGATGGGGGTACAATATGAAATAAACAATTAAATTTGCGTATTTTGTTTAGGAAATTTGTTTCTGAAATACATCGTATCGATAGAATATCGAAATTATTAGTATTGATACTTTTCATAATGGTATTTTTTAATATTGATATTTTTAAAACAATATATTTATAACGGTACGGTGTATCGATACTTTACACAGTATCGCCCATCTCTATGTGTCACATTTGACGTACTCCTGAAATTTATTAATTTTGACGTTAGAGTTGTCAATAATACCAAATTATTACCTTCCTTTCTATACTCGCCTTATTTAATAAAGAAATCAAGGGTCGTGGACAAAGTATAGTATTCTACTCGCAATTTATGGCCATTATTCACACGTCACCCTGCGTGAATAATGACTATCATAAATTGCTCGTTTAATAATATACTATAAATGTCGAGATACCTCGAAAATGTCGTAGTAAATAATGATGTTGGAATTATGACATCTCCATGGTATGAAGCACATCGAAGTAAATGATCGCCTGCTTCCTCGACATAACATGTCGTGTGGCAACTATAACGTCAGAGTAACGTTTCCGAAATATAAAAACAACGTAATTATACAGTCCCTTAACAAAAATTTATATGATCCGCTAGTTTAATACATCTAGAAAATGTATACATCCTCTGTAAACCGCAACCATTGTCTTCTTGGTTTTCAGTGGATATTCGCAGCTACTGTATACTGATAGAATACAAAATATCAGAAATAAAATCAACGACTATCAGATTGTTGAACTCGATTTTGTAATACAACAAATTTAAATTAATTCTATTAAAATTGGAAGATATTTCATACAGTGTAGGCCGTAGGATAGACCAATTAGCCAGCCCCTTTTTTCTCATGTTTTTCAAAATATTCACTAATTTACGTTTTGACTATTTATTTCAATAATTATTACACAGCTACCTACAATAAATTATATTATGTTAGAAGCGTGTGTGTCTATAATTTAATTTTTCATATAAGTATCTATCTATCTATATTCTTCTTTGGAACATGAAAGGAAACAACGATGTGCTGTAATTGAAATGAGGAAGTATTATCCCCCCATTTTTTGCTTAACTTATTACATAAATAGTGTGCATACATGTCAAAAGTCAATTGAGGGTCAATAATGACACCCAAATATTTTATTAAAATTACTCTTTCGATCTCAACAATATTTAATACCATCTTATGATTTTGTGTCATAAATCTAGAACAATTGTTAGGACCAATAACCATGTATTTGGTGTTATCGGCATTTAATTTAAATTTAGAAGTACATAACCAATCGTATAAAAGCTGCAGCTCATTATTTAATACTGTTGTAAGTTGGTCATAATCACTGCTAGCAACGGATATAAGTGTATCATCGGCGCAAACAAATTTACAAAACAACTTTTAAAAATATGACATAGATCATAAACATAAATGATAAATAGTAATGACCCTAACACACTACCCTGCGGTACACCGTTACAACTTTCCGTTTTACTGGAGCAAATGTTATTAATTATCGTTACGTGATGACGATTTGTTAAATAGTTTTCAAGTTGTGTTAATACCGATGATGTTATGCCTTAATACCTATCTCGGTTTATCAATAAGTTGCTTCCGATTTATAGTTTCAATCGTTCGCTTTAAATCAACAAATACATTTAGCAATACTTTATTTTCATATATTTCCCCTCTCCATCCTGAACACACGAATTGTATCCAGATTTCACAAGAATGGTATTGAGATTCAGACTGCCCGTTGTAGAGTAGGCCATTTTTCTCAACTGCTGTAGCTGATCTTTTAGCACTATTTCAATGATTTTATCTACTTATGGCAGAAGATTAGTAGGTCTACAATCTTCTGGTTTAGATGGACAGGGTACTTTTGGTATTGGCACTATAACGCTAGTCTTCAGATCATATGGTATAACACTCTTACGTATTAGAGTGTTTACTATGTTCAATAGAGGATAACCAACAACACAAAATAAATCTTTAAGCATCTACACTTTGAAGCAGGATTACATTCTCCAGCACAACTCTTTTTAAGCAGCTAATCACCCTCGAGACTGAATCTTGTAAATTCTTGCCCGTGGCTTCGCATGGCCTTGTACAAGAAATCGCACATTCGCCAGACAATCGCACTGACATAGGATGTGCTCAGCGGTTTCCTCTTTTGGATGACAGAATCTGCAGCAAAACCAAGACCGAGGCCAAGACTGAATATTCAAGACCAAGACTACAAGTTTTCGAGCGATATCAAGACCAAGAGAGTACAAGTAAGATCGAGTGTAAAAAGTGTTAGTGTTGGGGTAGTGGTAGTGTAATCAGAGTTCAGTGTACATTAATATAGCTCAAAAGCGCACGGTCGACGGAAAAAGTGTTATATTGCAGTTTTTGGAGTACCATAGATATTCAGCTTAGCTTTTTTCTGCAACTCTTTGATCAAAACCGGGAAGTTTCATTGTGGTCAGAGTGACCCCAAAACAAATGAGAAATAGAAATTTTCTAGCCAAATAAATCGGCGGTTTTCTTGCTTCGATTATTGGATACTTTCTAGGCTAGTACTTATCTAGCTCCTCAGCCTCCTTAATTTTCTAAAGAAAAGCTTGTAATTATAGCAATATGCAATAAGAGCATCGGCGTTAAGTTCCTGGTTTTCAGCACGACGCTTGATTAGAAAGATCTTCAATCTAAGTAATTGTTCAAAACTAATACCATTGTTAAATAATATTATTAAAAAGTGTTAATACTAATAATTTATTGTTCGTACGTCCATTATGTTTAAAATACATATTTTCCCATTTATCGGACAGCTCACGCATATTTCTATCGCACTCTATAAATCTATATCTAAAGTCGCATCGTAAAGGTGAATGGTCTTTACGACCTTGACAATGACTTCCGATTAATTGTCTACACTAAGAGCCTGACAAGAAAAAAATTCTCAACACATTATTCTTTTATTTAAAAAGTAAAAGTAAATAGGAGCTTCCATTGTCATGCTACAAATTATTTTTGACATATTTAACAGACTACTTTGAAATCTATTGAAAATATTGTTTTATTTTAAAAGGTACTATTTGGCAAGAATGTTTAAATCCAGTTTATTTTTCATTTGCATCTGCCTATTAAATAAAGCAATCAATGTTTCTGGTGCCACATTGTTTGTCCAGTAGTACGTTCATATAATGATTAGAATATTTGTAGACATAAACATACTATTAAATCGAATATAGGTAGGTGGGATCGAGATAATGTGATTATTACATAATTTTTCGTAACTTTATCTCAAAAGAGTCTTGAAATATCTTGCTCCAATTGGATACATTTAGGTAAAATCTAAATAACCTCAGTCATTCCTATACATATTTTCCTATAGGGTACTAAATTTAGTAGTAATGCTACAGAAACTCGGGATCGAACTTGGATCAGATCACTGGCTATAGAATGTCAAAAAACTGACAGTATTGGAGCAACAAAAAGTTAAAAAATATGTTAGTTTGTTTCTGAAATATTTTAATCAGAACTGTTTTTTAGAGGTCCAAAAAATTAGTGGTTTCAAAAGAATATGGAATTTTGTGTAACTGTATAGAGATACTAAGCTTTTTTTTTAAATTAACCATAGATTTTATTTGGATTATTTGGTTTAGAAACAAGTTATGACGTTCTCTCAAAACTATAAGAAAGAATCAAGGCTGAATTCAACAAATACCTCATATAAATTATTCATTTTTGATAAAGTATATTTGGATAAATTCTGTATAAAAAAATCCAGAGCTAAATATATTTCCATTCATAGATAAAAAATACCCAAAGCTGTGCATTGTTCTGTTAATTAATTATTATACCAGATACAATCTTTTTTTATTTATTATTTATTTATATATTTATTTATTCTAAATCACGAAATACACCATACAATTCCTCAAAACTTTTGAGCCTTTCTTATAATTTTGATAGAAGTACTTATGTCAATTCTGGGGTTTTCTGAAGTTCTCTTACCATCCTCATACATATTTTATATTTCTATGTCGTGACGATCATTCAAATTTTTACTAAAATAATTACTAGTATCCATCAGTGTTGCAAATTCTTCTTTTTATGTGATAGTAACGGTAGTGGCAGGTTAAGTTAATGTCCGTTTTAAAAGACTACATAACGGAATGTTAACGTTTCAATATTTCTTATTCAAAAATTTAAATCAATAATTTAAGCCCTGTACGACAAAATATTTTCAGGTTTCTTGAACCGAAAATGAATATTTAATTTAAATAAATTTTTTATTGTTTCTCAACACAGACTTATTTAAACAACTTGATATTGCAAATTCGTGTCTGAAATACTTTTAAAACTTTGAAGTTTTCGTAAATTACCACTTTTAAAAAACAATATTTATTTTTCATAAATTTTTAAATTTATCTCCAAAATACCTAGTACAATTTATTTTTGTAACACTAATTATCACAACAGTATACATAACAACAGTAAAAATGCACTGGTTTTTGTGAATGAGAATATAAGGAAATTCGTGTTCATAAAATAATATTTATATTAAATCTCCCCAGTGGAGCCCTGTAAAAAAATAGTTTCCCTTTCATTGACCTTTACCTTAGTATTCGATCAAAAATATTTACAATTTTCTTAGACGCTTTTCGATATCTTAAAAAATGGAACCACTTACTTTTACCTAGTCTTGTTTTCAAGTTACATTGCAAAATGAACCACCTTGGGACACCGGACTAATTCACAGGACTTTTCGTAAAATTTTCTTAATAAATAGATTTTAAAAAACAAATTTAAGTAAAGTGTGATTTCCCTAAAATCTCCTTGCTTATTAAAGTTACAATAAATTTACTTCAAGTAAAAATATGCATAAAGAATAGCAGTACAATTTTTTTACTTAAAGAAATAGCAGTAAATCAGAACTTTTTTCACATTTATTCAATTTAATTTTAAAAATTGAAATAAATGCCTAAATCAAAGATCACAAAAATATTTATTTTGTAATCTCTGCCTAAATATCCTAATTTTTTGACTATTTATATACTTTTTGTTTCGAGATGTTAATAAGAGAATTTATTCTAACTACAGCTTTAGTGCGAAAAATCAGTCAAACTTCTCTGAAATTTCTCCATGATAAACCAAACTAAATATAATTTGAAAATGCCATACTATACTATAAATTTATTCTTAATCCAAAAGATGTGACGATGTGAGTATGTTCAGGAAATAATTTTAAGTTTAAATTATAAAAAGGAATTTTAAAAATATATTTCGTTTGAGTTTACCGTAATTATAAAATTTTTTTAAATTAAAAATATATAAATACAATAGCAAATTGCATTTATAAAATTAATTTTTATTCGGTTTTCATACCTGCTTCAATGATAACACCTTCAGTATCAATCTCATTATTACTTTCTTCAGCATACACTTTTAAACTTATCACAATCAAACACAAACAGGTATATACAGTTAGCCTCATGATCAATGGGAAATATTTAATTTTCACAATACCGCAGCCAGTGTGGTAAGGCAATGTCTTTATTTTGTAAAGCTGCTCTTATAAAACTTGAATCCGTGTACAGCTCCCCTCTCTGCTAAGAGGACTTAATTCACAAGAACTTAGCAAGGATCTTTTATTTTATACATCAATAAAGATTTAGAAATGTTCAGGATGGTCAATCCATTTTATATTCAGTTATAATCTTCAATTTTTATAACTAAAAGTGTTTGTACAATCTTACAAATTTACAGTTTTGTCATTTTTTTATATATACAAGGATCACTATGTTAAAAAGAGACACCCTTTTGCTTTTATATAACTAAGTTTCAATAAAGACCAATTATATCTATAATCATTTAACATTTTGATGGTAAAAAAAATGAGCGAGTGTTCACCGAAAAATATTCACAAACTTGCTCGTTTATTGTTATATCTGATATGAGAATGATCCCTTTATCTGGAATAATTATTAACCATTTATTCTATCACTCGTAAAATGATTTCAAAAAAGTTTTAAGAATATAGATTTAAGGATTTTTAGGAAGAAAGTTTAAATTTCTATCTTGTTAAAATTAAACTTGTCTGTGGAAACCTGTTCATTTGCAAAAAGAGCGTATTTATACAGTGTGTACCAGGGCCTATTTTTCATCTGGTGGGCCCTAAGGCACAAGAAAAAATTCGGGCCCTCTTTTCCAATAAAATTCAAAAATTCTCTTGTTAGTTTGGGTTAAAAAATAAAACAATTATTTTTATTTTTATTTTTTTAATAATTTTAAAAAATAAATAAACATTATTATATTCAACAAAATAAATAATGAAAAAAAAACAACAATTAATTCTAATTTTAAAAACTAAATTATTTTTTTTAACAAAACCGAGAACAAAACTTCTAACAAAATTTCTAATAGTAAATTAACAAAATAAACAAAACCTTTCTTTTAGTGAACAAAAAACAAAGTGAACAATAAGTAGTAAATACACAATTAAATGTAATTTTAAAAAATAATTTTAAATTTTTATTTAACAAAACTTAAGCAGTATTTAACAAAATAAATAAAAATCTTGTTTCTAAGGAATAAAAACAATACAAACAATAAATAATGAGAAACCCCAGGCAACAACCAATAATTAATTACCTACTAATCAATTTTCTTTTTTCGAATTTTAATTTCAGAAAACTTTTCTATGATCATATTTAAATCTAATTTGTCGAGAGGTAACTGTTTTTTTTTCTCTGCTATGTAAATTTACATTTGAAATTATGAATATTTTACAACCTTTAACGGGCCCCCCAGACCAACGGGCCCAAGGCCCGGGCCTTATGTGCCTTGCTAAGTTTCCCGCTAAAAATTTCAGGTTTACCGTTAAGAATTTCAAGTTTCCCGCTCAAATTTTTAGGTTTCCCGCCCAAATTTCAAGTGTTCCGCCAAAAAATCCAAGTTTCCCGCCGAAATTCCAGGTATCCCGCTATGTACTCTTTATAATGAGGAAATCAGATTAAGTTATTAGTTTCGTAAATGTGTATGTAGCTTCAGTGTTTTTATGATTTTCATTTGCATAGAGTAGCCATAGGTAAGATAAGTGACTAAAACATAAAGCGATTTCTGCCCGCTTTGGTTGGTAGGGACTTTGGTTAACCAATAGGTAGGTCCTACGTCACCGGTATGACGTAAAATACCAACTATAGGCGAAATCGTTTGATTCTCAGTTGGTACAGCTGATGAATTTAGGTATTCCAATCCTTTATTTACTAGACAAAAAAAACAGACAAAATTTGAAGAATTTTAGAATATTGGTCAAAAATACAATTCGTTCCAACGACTTTATTTATTTACAAATAAAAAGCAAGACAAAAACTACTTTAGACAAGGATAGAAAGCTACCAATTTTAGTAAGCGTGCTGCAAATCTCGGTATGTGATTTGACAGACCAAAAAGGGGGACCAAAGTGGGGTATCTACCAGTACCAAAGCGGGCCGAAATCTCCTATAGCAAACGCGTGGGGTTCGCAAAAAAGCAGATTGTGATCTGTGCTCCATCATATTTTGGGAAGTAGGAAGACACGCATGTTACTGACGCTGTACATTTTTTTTTTGTTTTTAATATATTGCAAAATAAATTTCCGAGGTACATGCATTCTTTTAAATCTTGTTTTATTTATTATATTATTCTTATATTAGTTATTTATCAACTGTTTTGTTTTTATTCAAATTAATCTATAAAATGTCCAGCTTTATATTGTAAATAATTGTATTCATGCATGTATCATTGACATTGTAATGTCACACAATAAAAACTTTTGAGATCGGGCAAAATGTCAAGTTTACCATAATGTAATATTTGATATATCAACCTATGTACCCAAAAAACTGTAATCTTTTACAAATAGCTTTTGCTCATAAGAAGTATTATTATGCGTTAATTTATCGTCCCTTAGAGCGAATACATCAGAATATTCATCGCATAACTTAAATAGATCAATTTTTCACATAGGTACTCGGGTTCTATCACTCTTTTCCTTCGTAAATGTAAATACGTCAAACAACTTTAAATTAGAAATCGTATTTGCTGATACACTCTCATTGGTTGTATTCAGAATACTCACATATCTATAGACTACTTAGAGTCCGACCACAATAACTTTGGGACACCACGTGATTCAACGTAGGACCGCCTCGAATGCGATGCCGATCTCTGACTGGCTGCGGCTTTGAGCCAGCGGCGGAGCAACGGGCGCTTTATTTTATGTAGCCTCTTCGTTTTCATTTCAGTGTTGACAGCAGACCAGACAGTACTTTGCTTTCGGTCTTCTTGTGCGATTTTGTTGTTGCGAATAGTGAATTTTTCATGTCTTGGAACTTTTTGTGTCATGTCTCCCAAGAGAGTGAAACAAGGAAAAGTTTTGCATAGTGGAAATTATAGATCGGGTTGCTGCATTAATGCAAAGATAAGCAGAGGAAGTGGCAACTATGAATCACGCAAATTTCATGCGATCGATTGAGACTCAGCTGCTGCCAAATTTGCCAGAGGGGTCTGTTTTAGCACTGGACAACGCGTCCTACCCCAATGTAACGGTAGAGCGCAATATTACCCCTTTAAGTCTGAAACGAGATATGGTTAAGTAGCTACAGGATAAGAATATTGGTTTTGAAATTAACGAAGCCAGAACTCTACGCAATTATTCAGGAAAATAAACATAGAATTCTGCCAACTAGTGCATTGGATCAGTTGTTGGATAATCATAGACACAAAGTTTTGAGATTGCCGCCATATCATCCTGAATTAACCCTATTGAAAAAATATGAGCGTCAGTCAAAAATTGGGTAGCAGCTCATAATACTACATTTGTTTTAAAGGATGTTGAAGCATTATCCCCAAAAATATTCGACGAGTTGCCACTTAGTGAATGGACGAATATTTGTCAACACGTCAAAGAATATGAAATCTCATCACAAATAGAACGAGAACACATCCTCGATAATACGTTGGATCATTTATGTTTTAACGTTAATATTGGCTCTTCTGATGAAAGTTCCTCAGATCTTGATAGCGACAGTAGTACACCTGCACAACCATTACAATTAGCGGATGACTCAGATTAATAATAAGAATATATTTATGATAAGTTTAAGTTGACATAATAGATACATTTGTGAAAGTGTTTAGGTTCGGAATATATTAACTTTAGATTAGGTAAATTGTTTTCTTCCTTGCTAATTATTTAATGAATTCAAAAAAGGACCAGCTTTAATCCCGTCGCTGACCTGATAAAGCGAGTGATAAGCCGGCAGTTTTAAACGCAGTGTGGCTGGATCTTTTATACCGTCAGTGACCCCTCTTATATTCCCTTTTCAATAGTTATAAGACTGCAACATTATTGGAACGTTTGATGCGAAATACATCCGCTCCTGTATCCACTACATAATTTTGAGTACTCTCTATTGCGTCAGTGTAAATTGTCACAAAATTTCAAGTCTACATTATCCATATTACATTACATTATCTAGAGATTTCGCCTAAAACCCCAATTCAGTGTGATGCCTCAATACTCGCACACAACCTTACATTCCTACTCTGACTCCTTCTGTTTCTGGTATTCATGTGATCTGCTGCCCAGTTATTTCGGCTATACTTACTGCTCTCATTCGACCTATTCCTATGATAATACCTATTACACTCATATACTGTCCATTATAATTCCTATTCTGCCTGTTTCTGAATTAACATTTTGGACTAACGACTTCACGATTTCTTCCGTGGTGTATTTCTGCGCTTAATTCGTGGGCTTTCCCTCTGCTATGAAAGCCACATTCAGTATTTTCGCCAATTTCTAGACCTTACTACATACTATGCATCTGTCTTTGCTACCAAGAGACTTTTCTCCTTAAATAACCTGCTGCAAGGCACTAATGATGTCGTCTATGTTTGCCCCATTTGTTACCAACATTCTTACCTTGCCCCTGCCCCTTAATCTAGTGTTCACAAAATCAGCTGCATTTAACTCCTGACCACCTACATTAGCATTAAGTAGTGATACCCAAAGATCTCAATTTTCCAGGTGACTCGTCAAATTCTCCCGGAATTATATACCTTACTATCAAAATTTAAAAATTCTACCACAATTCACGTCATAGGTATCTACGGGATAAGACCTGAAAGGTCCTCACAACCCTATATTTGTTTAGGTATATCCATAGTTACTGACCTACTTATTGATCAAGGCAAATATGTCGAATACACATGAGGTGTTGTATGTATTTAGATAAACACATTACACAAGATTGCGTACCTAGTTGACGAGAGAGAACGTATCATAAAACGTATCATTAATAACATAAACTTAGTTACCTATCAATTGAATTTTAAAGTAGCAATTTTCGTTTTTTTGAAATTTAAAATTAATGTTAAAAATAAACCGGACGATTTTGACTAAATGGAAAATACATGTTATAATCCATCTCTCATATCCATGTTAATCGACCGTTAAAAGTGAATAAGAATTAAAAAACTAAGTATAGCATTTGCAGGTCTTGTGAAAACCTGTTCTGGCTGCTAATTATTCTACATAATTTGGAATTATCAAACAATAAATCGGATTAATGGTATTTAAGTACCCTACTCACGTAGCAATCTACAGGGTCCAATCTTCAGGGTTGAAAGATAGTAAAATGGGTTTAGCCTCCACACATCCCAATTTGACAGTAGATTTGGTTATTTCGAGTTTGTCCAAAAATAACAAACAAACCAACATCCTAACCTTTTCCGTCACGTGAAATCCACAGATAACCTGTAAAATCAACTCCACTCTGTCACACACGGCACAATAGCCAATTCCAGAAAGACGTCACTGACAGGTCGGCCATATTGCTGTGAGCTCTCATGTCATATTCTATTCAGTTTTCCTTGGTTACTGGTAAAGAATGGATGACAGTTAGACTTTAATTAATAAAAAGTTCTTGAAATTTTCTAAAATGCCATCGTTTTGTAGTGTTGTTAAGTGTGGAATGCGGGGAGCAAAAGATATCTTTTTTTATTTCTGGCTGTTTTAGCCGAGTGAAGTGACTTTTTAAATAACCTTTTTTGTCAAAACACACACACTTCAATTCCAGCTGATCGGGGGACCCATCCCAATATGGCCGATTTGTCAAAATCAGTTGTTCTGGAATGGTCTATTTGAAGGGTATAACTAACCTAACCAACAAGTTGACACTAATTACAGTGGCCGTGAGCATGAAAAATCATTTGTAGAGATTTTAGATTTGTTTTTGATTGTTTTGTATTTATTCAATGAACCTTTTTATTAAAAATAGTTATATATAGCTTTTAAGATATCTAAGCGATTAAAACTACGTAGAAAAAAACGATAAATCAAAATCAAATTACTATTAAGAACCACGTGTTGTGCAGGAAACGCTTGTTTATCTCAGGGCGACTGTCAGATGACGTAACGTGGATTTGCCCTATTAGAGAGGGGAGAAGAGATAACTCGTTAAAAAATTTGAAAAAATCAGCAGGAACACTGCAAATTGGAGACTGCGACCTACTCACGTATAGTTTATTTCATCATGTAAGAAACTGACCTGACCTGAGATGGAATAATGACAGACTATAAAGCCATAAAAGTATTAGCCATGACAGGGTTGTATTTATTTTGTTGTTGGCGAATAATAAATTATTACCTGAAACCTCTATAAAACTTTTGGGTCATTCTTATCTTTCATCAGGTATAGCCGAAAAGATGAAAAAGCCATAAATCAGTTCGGGTCTTGACCTGTTGCTAACAAGCGAACCATTGATTCTTATTGGTGCAACGTAGCTTCGGATTAGCCTATGCAAAATTTACTTGAATTGTTAGTCAACATTGACTGTGTACTGTGAATGCCCAGGGTAGGTTTAGTTCATTTCTGTTATTTACGATACATTGTGTATTTAGATATTGCTGTGATTGATATTTTGAAGAGTAAACATACGTATTATGCTATGCCAGCATAAACAATGTCAAAGTTTATTTATTTACTTTGTTGATTGATTGTTGTATGAATAAAACAGGAATATTTTGTTTTTAAAATTATTCACCAAAGGTTTTGAAATTGAAAGTGGAGAGTAGGTATATTTGAGACAATAACCAAAAATAAATTTGGTATGTTCTAGTCGCGATCTACGCAAGAAATGATACAAAATATGTACAGGCAACTGAAACAAGAAAATAATGGGTCAAAGCATGGAGCTGCTGAAAGAATTAATAAATTGACAAAAGTTTCAAAAAGATCCATTATTACTATTATCGGTAAAACAACTGCTATTCATCGGAAAAATATATTACAGAAATCACTAGTTCGTGTGGATCCTGCAATCAAAAAAAATCTGTCGGAAACCGGTTCTGCTTCTGCTTACAGATTTCTTTATCTCGCCGACAAATTGCGAAACGGTGCAAATTAATTTTACTCACAACTATACGTACTAAAATTTCATCATATTCCATCAATTTTTGAAATGTCATTAAAAGTGTGCGGGGTTTCTTACTTGTAACCTTTTTAATTTTACGACACCAACAAAAAATAAAAGAATAAGTACTTTGTGTTATATTCTCAACAAATTTTGCTCCATGATGTCGTCCAGGGATCTCCACCAATTTTTTAAGAACCTCATTCGCGTTTCACATCGGTTCGCTAACGAAAAAACCTTAGCAAAAAAAATCTAAAAAGAAAATAACATGTGTTTTGCAGGGTGTACTACGCACGCCCCTAAAATTTATAAGGCACTAAACTGACGGGAACATTAAAACATCCAAATTATAGATTGTCGAGTAAGTATATTGTATTAATTAAAATCTTTACAGTCCCAATAAATATCTATCCAACTATTCCCTGGTATTCAGACATTCATGGCAAATCAAGATATTTTTATTGGAAGGACAAGATTATTGAACTTTAAGGTGGGTAGGTATTAAAAGTTACTTCAGAAACTTGATCTATATCTCTTAACTGGATGCAGGATCAGGGTCGGCATTAAAACTAATACTGTTTTGGTTCTCATTGCTTTTAAATGCATATTTTACAGTTATCGCAGGAGTGCGGGAAAGTGTATTTTACGCATCCGGATATTTTTTACTTTTCGATAATTTGCTTTAAACATTTGACAACAAAAGTGTCAAACATAGGTTATATTTTTGATAAATTCTTCCATAACCGTCTCGACTTTTTTTAGGAAGCAAGCTAGACATTTTTTCACAGTGTGAAATTAGAATTCCGCCATGGGCGGAAGTTTATATGACATATCTAGAAATCCGCCTAAAATGTAATAAATTACGAAAGCGCGGCGGAGTGATTCACTAATAATATATGCTTCCCGCCGCCCCAACGGCGGACAACTCATATTTCATGATTAAATTCCGTTTAACTGCGAATTAAAGTTTATTTTTGTAAGAATTCCATCCGCAATTTGGCTTAGTACTAATTTATTTTAAGGGGAAGGGTGACTTATACTTCCTTCCCCTTCTTCAAATATACAATGTACGGTTATCATCATATATAAATATGTTTATAATACCATTGATTTTCTTTGGTTTGTAGTAAGTCTGAAAGCAAATGGAAGTCGGGGCTCGGACGGAATTCTTGAAAAAATAAACTTTAGTCCGCCGTTAGAAATAAATTAAATTAAATTGTATTTAAATTTTATTTTAAATTATTCGTTATAAAAAACATTGTTTTGGGAAGGAGTTTTTCGCATTCGTACTAAATGCAGCATACAAACAAAGTACTCATTCGAAAAATTCTACTTCCCAAACACGTTAGTTAAATATCTATTTCAACACTTGTGTTTTCGTAATTAACAGACTAACTTATTAGATTCTTTTACTTACGACGGCTATATATAAAATTCGCCCATAAAGTTTGTAATCTAATAATAATAGTAAAGGTCTTTTATTTTTTCTAATCATAACTCCATAAATATATGCAAATAAATTAAGAGCGAGAAAAAACGTATAGAAGATCAGGTGATGAGTCCTGGATTTACTCTTATGAAACCGGAAAATAAACGTCAGTCGGCTGTTTGGGTGTTCCAAGATGAACTAAAACCGACAAAAAGTTATCCGTTCTCGAAGTGTTTCCAAAAAGATGCTGGCGACATTTGTCGCGGGCCATGTAGCACCAATTCCTTAGCCAGATCAAAAACTGTTACTGCTGCATGATTGATACAAATCGATTTGTTTACCGGAAATATAATTGCTGAATTTACTGTTTGGATCCTTACTTTGTGGAATCTACTCTAATGTTATAATTGAAATTCACTGTTTTTAATTGATTCCACTATTTAATAAATAAATTATGTAAATTATGAAAATATATTAATAGTATTAATAATTATCCCGATACTGACATATCATCGTCAGAATGACAGAAGTTACATTTGATGTGTAACCTGATGTGAAATATTTTGGTTAGACCAAATTAATAGTAACCTATTTTGTAATTGACTTAATAGATGTGAATAGAAAAAAGAAGACATTATATTACAATTATCAAAGCTTAGGTGTTACATATTAGTATCTTTTCATAATTTATTTTATTATTTATCAAATAGTGGAATCAATTAAAAACAATTTCATTTGAGTTTCGAAAAACCCCCAACGAGGAATGATCATCCACCAAGTTCCCACACAGCTCGAAAGACAATTAAGTTTTCAAAGCAAGAAAACATCGAATTGTTGGACCATCCTCTATACTGTCCAGACCCAAGTCCTAAGGACTTGTACTTTTCCAAAAATTAAAAATGTCAAAGGTTCCATCTCCCAGAAGATGCAGTCAACGCCTCCAAAAACTCTATTTTGAATGTATCAAGAAGCAAGTGGAATAACTGCTTCCAGAATCGGTTCCAAAGTATGCAAAAATGCATTTCTCTTCGTGGAGAATACTTTGAAAAACAATAGTGTTTAAAAGTTACCTACTGTTTTTCTAGCTCTATGTGAAAAATATAAAATACAACCCTCGTACAAACTTACGACTACAATAATAAGAAGAGCTATATTACATGAAAAAACTACACTGAATAAAATACTAAAACAGATCCCTTAGAAAAAGAGGGATTAATGAAAATACCTACTAAATACCAAAGTCCATAGGATAGTCGCGAAAAAAAGTGATTTTAGAGCAGCTTCAAACGTTTCAATCAATTTTAGTTTGATTAGTTCAGGCATTTCGGTGTCAAAATTTGTAATCTGATAGGTAAAAGAATAAAAGTATGTTTCTTCTGTTCAGTTGGGTATTAGTTATGGGTATTTGAATTAAGTGAAACTTTTTTTATTAAATATACTAATGGTTATCCAGTTATAAAAATTTTATGGAATAAGCAACCCGCATGAAGATATCGTCTTTTGGCCATACTGTTCTATTTGACCGAGTTGAGTTGTGAAAAATTCTTCTGATCCCACAGGCCAGCCTGAAGCAAGAGTTCTACACAACTTGAATTGTCCTAGAGATATATAAATTTAAGCAAAGCCCATAAATAACATCACCGTAATCGAATTTTGTCAATACAAGTACGTCGAATAACTTTTTTGCAGTAAACGACAGGTACTTTTTTATATTAAGGTAGACGATTTTAATAGAATTGTTGATGTGCTTATTATTTTTTCATTTTGGATATAATATTAAACCTAATATTTTTTGCGGTATTCGATGGTTTAATGGATTCACCTTCAATTTTTAATGTTATGCTGTTAAATTTGGAAGATTTGTCTTAGGTCCAAATATCAAATCTCTTGTTTATTTGAGCGAGGTAATTGTCATCCCTAAAATTGACTTCTGTAAGCAGCATCAAAAGTATAGTAAATTTTGAATTACTAAGTAAAAAAAACAAGCTTTTGGTAGTGTAATTAATAAATTTGACAATATTTATAACCATGTACTGATCACAAATCAAACAAGCTGGAATCAAATAGCTACTCCCCGCAGAGTACCAGTGATATTGAAAATTAAACCAAAATATTTAGATATGACATAGGTAAAGATCAACTACCCAATTTAAAATCGGCTCGAGAAGTTAAAACCTGTTAGGTAAAGAATTTATATATGTGAAATTATCCAGTAGCAATAACAGCAATTGGTTTAAAGAAAAAGTTACAGTGAAAATCCCGTAAAAACAATTATTGGTAGTTATTACGGACCTGTAAAGTTGCCTCTTTTAATAATTTGCATGTTAATATATTTGAAATGACTGTTTAAATTTTAAGTGGGCTCAAGAATTTGCATATTTTCTTCAATAATAAACATTAATTTAACTTGTTTTAATTGATGTGACCAAAAATTAAAAAAACAAAAAATTTAAGATCCAACACCTAGGTAAATAAAAAATGTACAACAAGGAATTATGTTTTAATTTTTGATTTTTTGCCAATTGTAGATTTGGAGGAGATATGTACCTAGGTGACATTTTCGCAATGACCTTACTTTCCCTGAATGATTTTTTAACAAATATAAATGAAGGAGAAAAATCTATAAAATTTTAAATTGAAAATAGCAATTCCTTGCCATTTTTAGATGTTCTTATCGATAACATCTACAGGATATGGAACAAGTATTTACCGTAAACCAACAAACACTAATATAGGTATTTGAATTTTGAATCCAATAATTCTATAAGCGTAAAAAGAGGGATAGTAAACTCTTTATACGATATAGGGCTAAAATCGTTTTTTCCAATGATAATGAATTCGTAGAAGAGAAAACTTTACTAAAGTCAGTTTTAAATAACAATTTCCCGACGGAACTCATAAACAAACAAATTAGGAAAATATAGAATGACTCATTGTTAATACCAATACTAATAATAATTCAACTAACATAACTTAATACCGTGTGTTAAGGGTTTATCAGAAATAATTAAGAAAATTGGTAACCAATTAAATATTCGAACTAACTTCAAATCTAACAATACGGTGAGATCTATACTAACGAAAACTGAACCTTAAGTATATTTTCCACGTTGCGACAAAGCGCAGCGAGAAAAAGTACAATCAGCAAGCACATCGATAGTTTGTTCCTGCGACTCATCCAGGCATAGGGGAAACGTTACGTGTTGCCAACTTCGTTAAAAAATTAGCAGTTCTGGTTTCATATCCTCACAGTGTGAAAATAATTAGCGGGTGAAAATAAAGCAAATAGGAGTAGTTTCTCTAGAATCAAGTCTTGAAGTTAACAGAATGTATGAGGAAAGCATAGTGGGCCAATTTGCATGCAACTTTTTCGAGTTGCAGCGTCAATTCGCACCATGGAAAATCGAAAATGGACTTAATAAAAATATGTATAAAAAGTGCGAGTCGGACTCGCGCACGAAGGGTTCCATATTATCTATAAAAACATACATACATACAAAGTGAAGCTAATACAATTTATTCAGCTGATTGATTTTACTTTTGTGATTCATATTCATAGCTTCGCTTAGTATATAACAAATTTTAAAAGCATGAGAACGCAAGGAGATTCGAATCAGTTGGTTATCTATGATTCGAACTCGCGATCTCCTCTAGTATTAAACAACTAAACCACGGAGCCAGCTACATGTTGCTGTTATCAATAAAGTAAAAAACGAGCAAAAAAATCACGTTTTTAAATATTTATTTATTTTTATAATAGACACTTTTTGTGGGGATGTGGCAATAATACTATCAGTGTGTACGTGTACTCTTTCAAGAATTTATTTCCGAGCTTTCCACTATCATAGTACCTATCATTTCAATTAAAAGTATTTCAGATTTTATATTCTATATTGTTTTTTGATGTTAAAATTTTTTTTTCGGTATATTATTAAACGAGCAATTTATGATAGCCATTATTCACGTCGGGTGACGTTTGGGTCCCGAGCCGTAGGCGAGGGGCGCAATTCTCCCGAGTGAATAATGGCCATAAATTGCTAGTAGAACACTATACTTTGTCCACGATCCTCTATTTCTTTATTAAATAAAAGTTAAATAAATAATGCTAGTGTAGAACGCAGAGTAATAATTTGGTATTATTGACAATTCTAACGTCAAAATTAATAAGTTTCTGGAGTACATACGTCAAATATCTGTGCGTCAAATAATGTGAGATAGAGATACTGTGTAAAGTAACGTTACACCGTACCGTTATAGATATATTGTTTTAAAATTATCAATATTAGAAAGTATCGTTATGAAAAGTATCAATACTAAGAATTTCGATATTTTATTGATACGATATATTTCAAAAACAAGTTTCCTAAACAAAATACGCAAATTTAATTGTTTATTTCATATTGTACCCCCATCTCTACTCACCTATGTACCGAAATGTTGTGAGTGTTGAGTTGTCATGCCATGTTATTTAAATGCAAAAGCGTGAATTATGAACCATAATTCACTCTAGTAGACATATGGGTGCCATATACCTTTTGTTAGGAGGTAAAATATTGACTTATTATTAAGTAGTCGTGGACAAACAATATTTTTCTAAAAATTTCACCTAAAAATTCCTTGAAAATGAAAACTATGGTATTCGAAAGCACGGAAATAAATTCATGCTAGATGGGAATCGTCTTCCTCGCACTGATGTATGTATGTATAATGAGACCTAAAAGATCTATTGTGCCCCTTACTTCTACTTAGTTCCTGAGAAAAGTCTCAGAGACTATAGTAGCTCCTTTAGTCCCATTTCCCGGAGGAACTTTACGATATCTGCAGGCTTTATAAATGTCCCTCTTCTATCTAGTAATCTCCTAGGTGTTGCGCCATAGGATTCCGAATTGCTGTGCAATTCGCAAGTATGTGGATGGAGGTTTCTTTTTCCATGCCACAGAATGTACACTCTTCTTCCTCCACTATTTTGAGCTTTTTCAGGTTCCCATTCAGGCGACAATGTCCCGTTAGGATCCCTGTGAAAACTCTTAGTGTAGTTTTACTTTGACTTAAGCATTCATTTGATCTCAAAGGGTTGTAGTCACCCAGCAGAATATTTGATTGTCTAAGCCCTACTAGATCTTTCCAATAGTCAGATCTTCTTTTTCTTTGGCTTTGCATATTCCTTCCAATATTGCATTGGAGCTGATATCGCAAAAAGGTTCCGGAACCCAAAAGGGTGTTTCAGTCCTATTCCAGTGTGTCCTGAAATCCACAGTAATCTAACTACATATTGTTCTCGCCTAGTTCATTGAGTTTGCCTAGGCATTCCCACACCATTTTGGAACTGATTACAGAAGTGCTCAGTGCTTTAATGGCTGCTTGACTATCCGACATTATAATAATCCTTTGTCTTCTATATCCTTCGTCAATATTGAACTGGGCACACTTTCTTATCGCGTGAATTTCCACTTGAAAGATACTTGGTGTTTTTCCCAAGCTATCAGAGTACACTCTTATCCCAGTTCCTTCTATTGCTCTTGAGCCGTCTGTGTACCATTTAATGGCATTCTTTCCAAATCTGGTAATGGTAATTGGATCCCGTTCCTTCTTGTTGCTTAATTCCGTAACAAATTTCTTTGAAAAGTTATACTTTTCATCATACCATCTTGTGACACGTCCCATGTTTTCTAATCTCTAAGACAGGGATGGCCAACTTCTTTTGCCCAAAGGGCCACTTCCATACTTTCGCTAAAAGCAGGGGCCGCACAAGAACTTAAAGGGAAATTTAGGCTATATAAATTAATGTATAAACAAATGCTATGGATATTGAACATACTTTAATGTAGAAATAATATATACTAATCATACAAGAGTTGAGCAGAACAAAATCAACAATTTTACTGAAAAAAAAAACCACTAGTGAGAACACTGAGGGCGGGCACAATCGTTCACAAGTTTGTCAAAATCAATTCTTGTCGAGGTGGGCCACTTTAAGCAAATCTTGAAGATGGTTGTCTGTAAGTCTGTTACGGTGAGTTGATTTTATAAATTTCATCGAGGAAAAAGTGCTCTCACAAATGTAGGTGCTTCCAAACATTGAAACAATTTTTTTACCAAAATCACGTAGTTTGGGATATTTGTCCTCAGGCAGCCTACTCCAGAATTCGACACCAGTTTCTGGTCTTTTCTGGAAAACTGGGTCACTTTGCAAATCACAGAGCTCCAACTGTAGGTCGTCATCTTGCTGGGAAATGTCACATGTCATGGGATTGTTGAATAAGAAGAGATGTGGTCGCAGTTCATTAAAATCCAAAAATCGTTCATTGAATGACTCCAAAAGCATATTCAATTTCGGTATGCAAAAACTGAAATCACTGGTTGGAATTTCTTCCATAATTTCTTTGCACGATGGGAAATGTACTAGATTAGCTTTTTCTAGGCTTGATATGAAAACCTTAAGTTTATTTACAAATCCATCTAAGTGTCCAACTAATTGAGGTTAGAGTCTAAGAAATAAGGAGGTGGTTTTTTTAATGATTCCCTCTCTACTTAGTCTGTATATTGTTCTTTCTGCAAAACTTTCCACCACCATATGTAGTGGTGTAAGGTTGAAAATCACTTCCATGGCTGCCGTTGAGCATGTTCTCATTGCTCCTGTAATGCATATACAGGCTAGTCTTTGAATTTTGGAGAGATTTTCTCTTATCGTCAATAGGCTGGTTCTACTACTCCACACAATGACTCCACAAGTGATAATTGGTCTCACTATGGCAGTGTACATACAGCTCAGGACCTTCGGGCTACAGCCCCAATTTCTCCCTGCCAGATTCTTGCACACCATTAGAGACATTTCTGCTCTGTGTATAATCTCCTATTCGTGTTTGTTCCACAGGAGTTTACTGTCTAGAGTCAAACCTAGACTTCTTGTCTCCATTCAACCTCGATCCCATCAAGTTTATCGGTTTTGAGGTTGAGTTTTCTTTTCTAGACTATTAGAATTTTTTTAGAGATGCTCATGTTAAGTCCCACTTGCCAATACATTTGTATAGTTCAGACCCTTTTGTACGATGTCGGAAAGGGTGTTTTCTAATTTCCCCTGGCTGTTATGACAATATCATCGTCTTATCCTTCGCACGATATTCCGAGGTCAGTCAAACCACACAGGAGTTCGTCAACCGTCAGGCTTCACATGAATGGGTATGCTACTCCTCCCTGTGGACATTCTCTGGTTGTACAGATGGAGACAATGTCTTTTCTCGTCTTCGTCTCTGCTACTCTAGTGATGAGCAGTTCCGACATCCATTTGGATGTTGTATTGTCTACACCTCTTCTATTTAATGCTCTTTTGACAGCCTCATGTGGAGTATTGTCAAAAGCTCCTACATCCAAAAACGATGTACTGATGGCGCAAATACGCTGAAACCGGCCTGCGCGAGTGATTCCAAACTAAATGAGATAACAGAATTCCGTTAATTCAATAGCCGGGAGAGTAGTTGTTTTTTGTCATAAAATGGTCACTTACCTTGCTTAATATCTTTTTACCATTTGAGTTGTGAACTGTATTTTTAGGTAGTATCCATTAAAATTAAGTAGGATGAGGGAAACTTAACCTCCCCAAAAGCCTTTGCGAAGCCTGCCACCGCGGACCAGACTACCCAAGCTAAGGTGTAAGGGCCATCAAGATTTAGTTAACGCAATACTATCTTGAGGTGGGTTAAAAGGCACGACAGGAGTAAAGGTGACCGCATTGCAGATTCTTTAGCCAGGGAAGCGGCTGGACTAAGACTTTTAGGACCCAGCGACACCTACGGCCTAACGACTTCGGCAATTGTGGATCTAGCCCAACGTTTTGCCAGGATCACCCTGGGCGACCCTGGGAAGCTGGAGTCAAAGAAATACTTAGTGATGACCAAGAAGAACCAAGTCGTAGATCATAAAATATGAATTGTACCCAAGTTATATACTTTTATTTCTAACCAAATCGAAAATTGTTACCAAGAAAATTTATTTAAATGTAAACTAGTTTCTACTAAGCAGTTGACTCTTTTGTCATCAAAATCTTGATAACCTCGGTATTTTAATTAAGAGTTAAAATTATTGTTATACATGACAAAATAATTTATTTCACAATAATTATCAACTTAAATACATATAGTTCTATTATAATAATAATGGACATTATTTGTAAATCTACCTTTTGTTTACTTGGTGTACTTTCTGTTTCAAGTAGCCCTGTAAATTATAATCTAAAAGGGTTGAATCGAGCGACTCAAGATGGCCCAAATATATCTGCAAATTAATAGCACTATAGTAATTTAAGTTAATAATCATGAAATAAACTATTTTGTTGTGTGTCAATTATTTTAAAACTTGAGTTATCAATTTTTTGATGACAAAAAAGTTAATCTGCTGCTGTAGAAAATAGTTTACATTCAAATACATTTTCTTGATAACAATTTCTGATTTGGTAAAAAATAAAGGTATTCTGCTATTGGGTGAAAGTCACATTTCCTGATAGTAGTACACACTTGGAAATTTCGATACTGGATGATTGCATTTTGGGTTTTACATGATGCAGAAGTTAAGAAGAATAATTTTTTCTATAAAATAAATAATAAGAAAGTTTCACATTTGCTGTATATTTTCTTCTCTGCAAAATAAATTATTGATCATAAAATAGAATATACTTACCAATCCTATTTCTATTATAAAACGTTAATATTCTCAGTATAAAACTAATTTTGAGAAGTTAATATTTATACAAAGATACTATTTTCATTATAAAAAAATAGTTTTGATTTATAACCTCTTTGCCAGTTGGTATCAAGTAGACTGTTTTCCATTGTCATTTGTTTGTAATTAACCATTATTCATTAAAAATCTCAACAAGAAAATATTTGCAACAATGAATAAACCTCGGAGTAAACTTATAATGTAATGTGATAAAATTAATTAGAGGCAGTTAAAAATGTAAACTGAAAAGAGTGAGAGGTACCTACCTACATTATTAAATTGGATGAATGTCCATAACATTTAATTCCATTCATTAATACAAAAATATCAGATATAAATATGAATTCACCAAGCGAACAAAACACATTTTTCCTTAATTAGGTACTTGGTGAAACAATACATTATTTTAGTTATAACTTAAGCATATAACCTCCTTAAAATCACAAACAGAAGTTCCTACTCCACATTCCATAATTTTGGGACGGAATTAAGAAATGAGCACAGTGAATTATGAGCTTTAGCATCAAATTTCTCATTATTGAAGTGTATGAAACTATCAGCATTTACTCCTTTGCCATTTGAAGTACCATGCACCTATAACAGATTTATATTCAGTAGGTATTTAGGCACACATTTTATTAATATTTTAGGTGATGAGCAGTTTTCAAGAAGGATACATTTCAGTCGTGAGCACAGATAATATGTTTGGTATGATATGTAATGTTACTAGACATACTTTAATCTGTATACACAACTATTAGCATTGATGGAAATGTACATAGGCATTGTTATACAGATTGCGAAAAAGTTTAATAGGTCATATGATTCACACAAGTATGACAATGATCATAGACAGAGAGAAGAATTGTTTTATGTATGAAACTCACCTCTACCAAAACACAAGGGTTAAAGATAAAAGGAGCAATGAACACAGGCTCACTTGTTTTGGTAGAGAGGACTAATCTAATTATGAGTTTCACAGAGAATAGTTCTTGTCTCCCTCTTTCAAATACTGTTCATATTATCCTAGTTGTACTTGTGTAAATCTTATGACCTATTAAACTTTTTCGCAATCTGTACATACTAAAGAGCAATGTGGAAAATTTAAGGAAATTGATTTGTCTTACCTCTACATAACCATCTAGAAGTTCATCAATCGGTTTTTTCATTGTTACCCTAACAATCTGATTATCTGTTGTTCTCATTTCGAGCCACAATCCACTGGGAGCCTTTTCTGTAACAAATCCAATAAGGGATACTTTTTTGTTCATGAACCCAGACAATTGTCCCCCGTTTACTATATCTCTTATCATTCTGTTTAATATTATGATCTTAAAGTAATTGTACGGACAATATTATATTCTTCCTTTTCGCTATCAGATGCAAATGTTGAATGAATTGTGAATATAACCTCAAAACATACATTTGCCGCTCTATCAATAATCTTCTTCTTTTTTGTTTATTGGGCTTAACTCTATCGAATTATCTACCCAGTACCATTTATGAAGAAGCTCCACTTTCATGCATCTGCCTCTGAGATACCACTTCTTCCTGTATCTAAAATAAAATTATATACAATGTTCTTTTACAGTTTTTGAAAAATTTACACAAAAGCGAAGCACTACACACTGAAGTTTCTCTAAGCATATCCTTTACACACAAAGCAGCTTCACACTTTATGCAATTTTTAAGCATTAGATTGTATAAAATATCACAATTGTTTTTGTTATTAGGACACTCCAACAGTATATGTCTAATACAACCTACTTGCCCACATTCACAATTAGGTGAGTTAACTACTCCTATCCGGTGGATAGGGTATGCACAATGTCCCAGCCCAAGTCTATTCAATGTAGTAACAGCCTGTCTGTTGACCTTTACATCATAAAACCAGGGCTTATATGGTAACCACAGATAAGGTAACTTCCCCACAATTTTAAAAATCAAAAACACAGAGTCTTCTTTTTTCCACCGTTAGTTATTTTAACAGTTGGTTTTAGGACAGTTCATGACGAAATAATTAATACTCATCCAAATGAAAGTAGATTTAAACAATAGTGTATCCTTAAAATATCCTAATTGTTTCTGAATCTCAATAGTGTATAACATTACTCCTGATTGCTTGGAAACAGGAATTTTTGATACAGATATTACTGATCATATTAGTGTTTATCTGACTATTAAATCAAGTGGAAAAAATATTTATACAGCTCCTTATAAAAAAAGGTTTATAACTGAAATTGGAATCAATTTTGCGAATCATTTGCGAAAAATTGACTGGCATGAGCTGGAGTTGGAGGAAATAAACTCAATCTGACACTTTGTAAAATAATTTTAGATAATATGGCTCATTTTGTTTATTCGTGATTCCCCCTGATAAAAAACTTTTTCATGCAACCGGACGCGAAGTCAGTATTTCGCGTTCTCAACACAGTCCGCGAAATTCAATTTCGCGGCCGTTACCCATAGCAACGGCTGCGAAACCAAACGTCACTTTCAAATTTGAATATCACTTCCAAATTTGACATTTCTAAAATACTACAAAGACATGGATGATTTTTTATTGAATACCAACAAATACATAAGTACTTATATTATTTAGGATGAATATTAACATTAATTGTACAGTTTGTATTATTACTTATATGTAGGTACTCTAGAAGTTGAAGCAAGAACTGTCAAAATATTTTGTATATTTTGAAACATATCATTTCCATATAGCACACATTGTTAAATAAATTAAACTGCTGTTGATTTTAAAGCAATGATATATTTATTTACAATTATCTAGTTTAATAAAATTAACGATTGCACGAAAAATAGTGTGTATGCCATGGACGCGAAACTTTTTAACGACCTCAAGATTATCTTGCCTCGGCCGCAAACGGCCTCGGCGATAACTGTTCTTTCGGTACGTTAAAAAGGTATTTCGCGGCCTAAGCATACAAATAACTATTTCAGGAAAAAGGAGGAGAGGAGAAGGTATAATAAAGATCTGCGTAATTTGAGGAAAGATGTATTTCACAAAAAATCTATATTTAATCAAAGTAATTCTATTGATGACTGAAATTCGTATTGCGATTTACGTAGGAAATATAAGCAAAAGATTAGAGAAGAAAAACGTAATTTTTATACACACAAAGTTAGTTCCTATGACAGCAAAAATAAAACAATATGGAATATAGTTACTATGGAGAGAGGTGGTAATCGGAAGACCCACTCTGTCCGAGCTCCAGACATTCCTAGGGAAGATCTGAATAGATTTTTTTACATCCATAGCAGAATCAGTTATAGGTACCATCAACAGTCCGAATAGCAACTTCTCTGATTTTTTGAAAAATATACCAGAGAAATCTACATCATTTTTTCTGGGATGCATTGATTATTACGGTATGAATAGTGCCATGATAAAAACTGCTAGTGACTGTCTAGCAGAACCGCTGAGAGCTCTTTATAATAAGTGTATAGTTGAGGGATCGTGACCTGATGCTTTGAAACTCAGTAAAGTTGTACCGTTATACAAAAAGGGCGATATAAATATTCCCGATAATTACAGACCTATTGCCATAGTACCTGTAATTGGGAAGGTATTTGCAATAATTTTGAAGTAAAGGCTTGTGAGTTATTTGGAAATGAATAACACATCCTTGATTCACAATTCGGATTCCGCAAGAACATATCCATCGTAAAAGCTATACTTGCCATCATTGATAAAGTAGTGGAGGGCCTTGACGAGGGCAACGATAGTAACGTTGTGTTGTGTGACCTCACCAAGGCGTTTGACTGTATGAATATAAATATTTATCGAGAAAATAAAAGTATTACGGCATTAGACAGGATCAGTTAAATCTTTTTTCATCTTATCTGACAAACCGTATGCAATATGTCGACTGCAATAATGTAGATTCGAATGTATTACCCATTCACAGGGAAGTGCCACAGGCTTATGTGTTGGGCCCTCTGTTGTTTCTAATATATGTGAACGATCTTTCAGCCAATTTACAGTCTGGCAGTTGTCTTCAGTTCGCGAATGATACTTCCTTCGTAGCTGACGAGGAGTCTGACACAAGCGAATGTATCTCTGCTATGGAAGAATGGTTTTCCAGTATGAACTGAAGTTAAATAAACAAAAAATACAGGAGATTACGTTTACTTCAAACAAACGAGTATGTGCATCACTACCAGTGAAGCTCTTGGGCATCACACTTGATACACGGTTACACTGAACTCCTCCAATTGATACTTTGTCAAATAAATTATCTTCTCAGCTGCAGCTCTTCTGCACTGAGACAACTGAGTTATTCTCTAAATAAGCAAGTTTTAAGATCAGTTTATTTTGTAACTATCTACAATGTACTAAATTACGGTGTACTTCTGTGGGGTAACAGTTCATCGGCGAATAAAATTTTTTCATTGCAGAAGGCAGCAATTCGCACAATCGATAACGCGAATTAGGATGCCACGTGTCGTCCTCTCTTTATAAAATACGGGATTCTTCCGCTCCCCTGTGTGTATATTTTACAGACAATCTTATACATCCATTAACACAACGATGCGTTGGTTTCTCACTCTGATGTTCATAATTACGATACAAGGAACGCGATGAGTGTCGTACCGTTGAAATCTAAATTACACGTTTCACAAAATAATAAATGTGATATAAGATTGTACAACAAACTACAGAAATATACACCAATAGTAATTTCAAAAGTATACACGAATGAGATTGCATTCGCTGGTGAGAGATTTTCTTCAGACTATTTGTTTTTACAGTGTCCCTGAGTTCATTAGTTTTGTTCATCAATTTTGGTTCATTATTTTTATTTATCAAATTCATTGATATGTTAATTTTTGTTTTTTAAGTTTGTGTATTACATTTTTCTTAGCTATATATATTTTTAATATGTTTGTACCAAAATCAACTCATAGCATTATTGTATTTTTGAAATTTTTATACAGGGATGGTCGATTTTATATCTAATTATCTAATGTGCAATTGTAAAATTAGGGCTGTGTACTGTATGTATGGACGTCAATAAAGCTATCTATCTATAAGCAACAAGGAGTCAACTGAACTGAACGTGCATTAATGCATGTTTTTCTGTTCAGCTCTGTTGAGATAATTTTCAACCTGAGCGAGTGACCAAAGCAAAGTGAACAGGAATGCAGGAAATCCTAAAAAGAATGCGTAAAAATAGTAAGTGGAGGAAAGTGCATCATAAAATTTTAGTTGAGGTACAAAATGATATTCTAATATGAGATACATTCTCCGGTAAACAAACTATTCGCTAGGTCCATTGTTATTCTTACTTCTGGGTAATGTAGGAATATCAATAATTAATAAATTAATAAAAATAAACTTAGCAGAAGCAAGTATTTAAGACAATTACACAATTATACAATACAAATTGATGAACTATCATCAATATAGCCAAGTTCTAATATATACACCATCATTTTATTATTACGGTTCCATTTATCGCTTTTTTGGAATTGCAATAACTGCAATAAATAATGCAAAACAATATAAAATCAATAAAATACAATTATTCAAGTCAGTTTCGTCTTCTCCATTTCTTCAATTAAATGAATTATTCCTAACGATATAATCTAGGATCCTAAAAAAATAACATGATGATTAAAATCTATTTACAGACAACCAAGAAACTGTAGTATGTGCATTTTTGGACATAGAAGGAGCTTTTGACAACACTCCACATGAGGCTGTCAAGAGAGCATTAAATAGAAGAGGTGTAGACAGCACAACATCCAAATGGATGTCAGAACTGCTCACCATTAGAGTAGCAGAGACGAGAACGAGCAAAGACATAGTCTCCATCTGCACAACCAGAGGGAGGAGTAGCATCCCCATTAATGTGGAGTCTGACGGTTGACGAACTCCTGTGTGGTTTGACGGACCTCGGAATATCCTGCCAAGGATATGCCGATGATATTGTCATAACAGCCAGGGGCAAATTTGAAAACACCCTTTGTGACAACTTGATGGGAACGACGTTGAATGGAGACAAGAAGTCAAGTATCTAGGTTTGACTCTAGACAGCAAACTCCTGTGGAACAAACACGAGAAGGAGATTACATACAACGCAAAAATGGCTCTAATGGTGTGCAGGAATCTGGCAGGGTGAAACTGGGGTTGTAACCCAAAAATCCTGAGCTAGATGTACACTGCCATAGTGAGACCAATTATCCATTGCGTGGAGTCGTAGAACTAGCCTCTTGACGACGAGAGAAAACCTTTCCAAAATTCAAAGACTAGCCTGTATATGCATAACAGGAGCAATGAGTACATGCCCAACGGCAGCAATGGAAGTGATTCTCAACCTCACACCATTACATATGGTGGTGGAGAGTGTTGCAGAAAGAACAAGATACAGACTAAGTAGAGAGGGAATCATTAAAAAAAAACACCTCTTCACTTCTTAGAAATCAGACAACCTGGAATATGCAACAAGATGGTATGATGAAAAAGTATAACTTTTCAAAGAAATTCGTTACGGAATTAAGCAACAAGAAGGAATGGGATTCAATGGTACACAGACGGCTCAAAAGCAACAGAAGGAACTGGGATAGGAGTGTACGGGCCAGGAACCAAACACTCTGAAAGCTTGGGGAAAACCCCAAGTATCTTTCAAGCGGAAATTCACGCAATAAGAAAGTGTGCCCAGTTCAATATTGACAAAGGATATAGAAGGCAAAGGATTGTCATAATGTCTGATAGTCAAGCAGCCATTAAAGCGCTGAGTTCTTGTGTAATCAGATCCAAAATGGTGTGGGAATGCCTAGGCAAACTTAATGAACTAGGCGAGAACAATATAGTCAGTCACCTTACTGTGGATTCCAGGACACACTGGAATAGAAGGAAACGAAATAGCAGATGAACTAGCGAAGAGGGGGTCTGAAATACCCTTTTGGGGGCCGGAACCCTTTTGCGGAATCAGCTCCAATGTAATATTGGAAGAAATAGGTAAAGCCGAAGAAAAGAGAAGATCTGACAATTGGAAAGATCTAGTAGGGCTTAGGCAATCTAAGATTTTTCTGGGTGACTACAACCTGTTAAGATCAAATGAATGCATAAGTCAAAGCAAAACTGCACTAAGAGTTTTAACAGGAATCCTAACGACATATTGTCGCCTGAATGGGCACCTTAAAAAGCTCAAAATAGTGGAGGAAGAAGTTGTAGATTTTGTGGAATGGAAGAAGAAACCTCCATCCACATACTTGCGAACTGCACAGTAATTCAGAATCCAAGGGCATAGTACCTGGGAGACTACTGGATAGAAGAGGGACAGTTACCTAAGTTGAGGCCTGCAGATATCCTAAAATTCCTCCGGGAAATAGGACTAAAGGAGCTACTAGTCTCCGAGACTCTCCTTAGAAACTAAGTAGAAGTGATGAGGGGGCACAATAGATATTTTAGGTCTCAGAGAATGTTACCCCAAAATACATACATACATATACATACAATATATATCTATTTAACAATAATCTGATGTTACATATTTAAATGCACCAAAATGGTAAGTGAGCATTTCTCATCAGCAAAACTATGTCTCCCGTTTGATAAAACCATAATTTTAAAGATTTTCCATAAAAAGAAGCCAATAAGTATATACACAGGATTAAAAAATGACCACCGTCAGTTATGCCCCTTTCCAAACCCTATGTAACTTTTCGTACAAACAATTTACAGAAAAATGCAAATCAACATAATCAGATGCTTCATCCAATATATATAATAGTTGTAACTAATTATGTTATTTTCCAATTTTGTGTAATTTTGGAATGATACGTCAAGAATAAATTAATGTGCGTGTAGATTTGGGAAAAATTCAATCTACAAAGGTCGATCGGTTTTATGGTTAATATTTAAAATATGCATAATTTTGTCGAACTTCATTAAAACACGCATTAATAAACTTTGAAAAACGTGTTGTGTTATTTTCCTGAAAAGCGAACAAATATTAAAATGATTTCAACTAACAGCGGTATATTCATTTGAACTACTACTTGAATTTATAAATGAGACTTACCAAGGACTATGGCTTAATCAGATAATAGTTAAGCCTGAAGGAGCTTCAATTGCTTATTGTACATCTGCATATAAACTCCATCTACTCTACAATACCTTACTGGTTCTATAAAAATGGTACTCTATATAGTTATTGAAGTAACTGTATCGACGACAACTTGCAGACAATCATATAGCTGAAATAGAAAAAAAATATTTACATTTAAAACAAAGAAATTATGTTCTAAGGAGAAATAGCCAATTGGCTTTTTTACTTTAGGCACCTTGAACGGGGTGGGGTGTCCCACAGCGTGCTGACAGTCCAATATCTCATTTCCGGTTACGTGACCCTAACAAATATTTTTGTAAATGGGACAGGTAAAATATAACATTTTTGGAGAAATATTTCTAAAACAAATTCAACGATACCACAATAATAATGATTCCGTTGTGCAGTAATAGTATGGGCAATTAAATGGACAGCTTCATACTATCAAAAATAATTTCTTAAAAATCGCAACATAAGAGATTAAAAAGTACCTACAATTGGAAAAAAATATGTTCAAATTGATGACCGTGTACATCGATACATTGTTCGAACCTTTTTAAAACATGCTTGTCCATATTCTAAATCGACGGGAATGTGACAGTATCTAGTCCTTTTAAATGTGGTATCGTTAAATTTGTTTTCGAAAAATGTATTTAGATTGTTCTATATAGAAAAAATGTGTAGTAACTCACGGGATTGGAAATGGGAAACATGGGTAACAACACAAATAAGAGGAGAAACGAGATTTTTATAATATGAGCTACGACTAAAGCTTCCAAATTTCTTAATTGTCATGTGAAGTTTTTGAGATATTGGACTGTCGAATGTCAGACACCCAGTATATGAAACCGCAATCCATACCTCTTTCAACGAATAATTTTTCGTATCCTTTATTAGATGTTTACCTGTCTGGATTTCAATTAATAATGATATTTCTATCAATTTCATTTTGCTAAAGAAAACACCAATAAGTTCAAAATTATATTTATTGATATGCAATTGAACATTTACATACAAAATATTTCACATACTATACATATATTACTTAACTATTACTCATGAAAAATAAGAAAATAATTCTTACAGGACCATTTTGTTTAAATCGAAACCAACGTTCAATTCTTGCAGGGAAATTCTTATTTTTCATGAAAAAAAACACTATTTTATATAAATTCTTTCATTATTATGCCAACAGTAACTAGGTACTAAAATCTCAATAGCTCAACAATCGATAATTTACACAATACAGACTACCTACTGTTATCTAAATTTAACTGGAAGGTCCCAACGACAATATTTTTAAACCGCAAATATATCATGAAAAAAATTCAAAAAAACCCTTTGGTGTCGCTTAGAAAATAAGAAACGCAACATAGTTTTTGTGTTTAAAAAATGCAATTTTTCAAATAAGACATTTATTTCCCTAAAACGAAAAATCTTAAAGAAATGGAGAAAAAACATTAGTTTCTCCATATGTGATGTTTTGAACAGAGAAGAAATTTACGTACATAACATACCTTAAATAGCTATTAATTCTCCTCTCCTGTCAAAGGGGAAACAATCGTACATCCACACTATGTCTTATAGACAATACAATACATCATGTAAAACAGTATTCTCAAATTGAATTTGGCATCTAGGTAAAACATTATTTTTTAATATATTTCATTCACTCACTGTATGCCTATAATATAAATCATTTATATATCCAATACTCTCACCTCAAACTAATGAACAATTTTGTGTATCAACCAGTTAGTGTTAAATTTTCATTTTACAATTATTTAAAACCAAAAAATAACGCATGTATTTGGCCATTTAGCATCATCGAGAAAAAACAGATTATGACGACTGCTTTCTCAAATTTGAAGAAACCAGAGTTGTAACAATAGCATGCCAAGTATTTCTAGTCAGTATAATTTTAAAAAAATTAATGCGTCAATACGTTTATTTTTATTTACATAAAGAGTTAAAGAGTTAGGTACAGATAAAAACAAAACAAACTGTAAAAGGTGGATTTTTATTTGTATTTTTTATTCCTTAATTTTACAAGCCAATATCCATGGTGAAGAAAGACGTTTTTAAATTTGTTGAGAGATTTTATTTTGTTCTTTTTGTTAATTATTTTGGGAAATTAAACCACAATCTTTTTTATATTTTTCAATTCATCGTTTTGGCAGTTTCAGCTACCGTTATCGAGAACAATCAAGTTTTTTTTAAATTCTGGTCCCTATCTGACACGAATGAAAAAATTCGACGACTAGACATTGGACCAGAATTTTAAAAAAAAAACTTAATTGTTCTTGATACCGAAGCGTTGAATTAAATAATAGAAAAAAAATTGTCGTTAATTTCCCAAAATAATTAACAAAAAGAATAATGAATACACCACAAGGAACATACAGAAGATATTTTATTTTGTATATAAGTAGCTATGACTACTTTCCAATTCAAATATAATATTGAAAACTTGCCAAAATAAGTTCAATGAGTTCTTGTCCGACATACAATTTGAATTAGCGTGATAAATAAAATCCTGTCTTCTACAACATCGCATAATTTTTCTAAATAAAATCTTTCAGTGAATCAAAATTTCATGATATCGGCGAAAGCACATTCCTTAAACCCTGCTGGAGGAGTAAACCTCGTTGGGTACGAGTACGAATTAAGGTGACGCATAAAGGGTGCCCAGTTAATAGTGTTACATCTTTAGTTTTTAGATTTTTAGGTCCCATCACATAGGATTACAATCGCCATACATAATATATAAAACTCGTACATTAACATCAACTTTTAGTTTAAAATATCGCATCTGCTAAACAAGGCATGGTTTTTATGACGTAATAAGTATATCGCATATAAAAATTAATCCATTACATCAAAATATAGACCTATAGATTCTTATCTCAAAAATAGAGATGTTTATTCACGTTGAATGTAACAAAGCTAATAGTTAGGGAGGCTAGGTCGCTAAATGGCGACATTCTCGAGCGCCATCGAGGCCTATCAAAATCGAAAGATACAGTAATTTCGAAAAAAAAAGCTCGTATGGTAAAAACCATTTTAGCGGTGGGTATGGCGTGTACGGTTTTTCAAAAATGTTAAAAAAAAGTTACTTGGGCATTCTCGAGAGCGTCAGATATTCATACCACGTATGCCCCAAGAGCCTCTGATAACAACGGTATACTAATCTGCCGGTTTGCGTGGTGGGGGTAGGCATATAAAGTAGTCAAAAATCCAAAAAAAAAAAAGTTACTGGAGCGCGTCAGATTTTCGGAAGGGGTGTTAAGTAGGCCCCCAAGGAAGCTCCCTTTAAAAAAACTGACGATTTCGGCGTGACGACAAGTTACGACAAATTTTGGAAAATGCAAAAAAAAATTCTTTTGAAATACTCGAGCGCGTCAGATTTTCATAGGGGAGGTTTATCTCGGTATCCTGAAAGCATATTTTCTTAATCTGACAAAAATGTTGGTGGGTTCTCTTAATCTGACCGAAAAAGGATTTTTTGTTTCTTTTTTTCCTTTCTTTCTCCCTGATAAAACGAGGAATTTAAGAATGACAATAAAGCTTCTTTCCCCACCATCAATGTTGCGAAATAAAGGAAAAATACTGGACAGCATATTTCTGTGAAGCGCTCAGTCTGTATTACATGTTTATGGCACATTCCTCTTTTTTGCTTCAATTCTTCACTTCGTTTTGCTTACGGTATAGTTGAGAGTAGAATATTAATTTTCACCGTTTCACAATTTGTCGGCGAGATAAAGAAATCTAAAAGTAGAAGCGGAACCTGTGAAATTTACAGTCCACGTGGACTAACCCTTCTTGTAAATTTTGCATACACCAATCGGAAGCTACATTGCACCAATGAGAATCAATTGTTCGCTTGTGGGTCGAAGTGATTTATGGGTTTTTTATCTTTTCGGCTTTTTAATCCTCAAAGGGACCTTTGCCGCATACTGTTATTATAACGTGAAACAGTACAAACTAATTCTACTCTCAACTATACGTCCAAAAAACAATTTGAGGATCAACAGGCTATTGAATAATTTAAATAAATGAAACTGTACATGTTAATAATACTTTTGTGTACAGATACGCGTAACTTTTTCCGAGTCCATGAAAATTGTTGGAAAAAAATATTTTGAGATAATTATAAAAGTTACATAATTTAATCATCTTTGTTTCATATCAATCTCCGTTTTCGAGATATACTCAAAAAACCGGGAGTGCGAGTTTTGATGATGCTTTAAGTCCAAAAGTTTTAATTAATTTGGACAAAAATGTAAGGAGACCTTTTTTGTGTAAAATAAAATTACCTTTTCTTTATTTAAATTTTTTTTTTGTAAAATGTATCGTTCGCGACATATGCCGCAACGCGTTTTTCGGAAGACGAAATGGCTCCTCCACACTTCCGCTCATGCGGAAACCGGCAGATTTTGTATTTTTAGTAAGTTTTATATTATATTCTTCAAAATAAAAAAAGTAAAAAAAGCGCACAAGAATGCCGGATTAACGTTTTTTTTACAAGTTTGGGACCCTATAACTCGGCGGCGTCAAGGACTTATCGTCAGATTAGTTAAATTTAGTCTTAAATCACTAAAATCAACCCCCAATATCTTAATCTGACGCGCTCGAGTATTTCAGACTATCGATTTTTTTTGCTAATCTGATCGTCTATCCTATGCGCGCGTCACTACGTATAGAGCTAATACTTTCCAAAGTTGTTCTATTAGGTCTAAGGTATCTCTCATATCTTCAACTGCCACGCTCGAGTATTCCCGAAAAATCCCCTATTCGCCTACCTAACTATAACAAAACTTTCAATAGTGTGAATTACTCGTTTGGTTATACTGAACCGATTAGAAAAAACAGCTTCTCTATATATTGCCTGGTTTCCATACTGTGGGGAACAGATCTCACTATTTTTTTAATGATTACCATCTTTTGTTTATTGAAAGATGTTCGACTTCTCACCAAAGGGTAAAGCCAATGACGTATTAAAGATAGTTGCCCCAACATATTAAAGTCATCATTCACAACAATCAACATAAACAATGGCAAAACGGGATAAATACAACACATATAGATATGAAATTTTAGAATAAGAGTTGTTTTTTATATATCAATGTGGAACTATTAGGTATGACAGATGATGAAGTTTTTTGTTAATTATTTAAAAAATAAGATAGGCAAATTCAAATATTAACATATGTCAAAATTTTGAGTAAACCAGTAAACTAATTTTTAATTTGAAAAGCAGGGTTATCTAAAAAAAATAATAAGAAGGAGGTTGCGAGATAAATAAAAGGTTGTTAATTCTTGAATTTCTTGAGAGAAGGTAGAAAAATTAGTTCAACATAAAAAATCAATTGAACAAATCAAAATTATAAGGGTATAATTAGAAATTTGCAGATATGAAGAGTTAAAATTGTAGCGAGAGGAAGAAGAACGAGGGAAGTAAATTTTTATCAACTGAAATTTAAAAGTTAATTACAAATTATTTGACTCCAGAATAATTTCATATTATAATATTGTGGAAATTTGGACATTTTTAAAAATTAAAATAATAAATATAGTGGGGGTAGAAAAGTAATAACAAAAATACTAATAAATTTAACAATAATAATTCTTCATATAAAAATTTGATTAGATGATTTATATTTATAAATACAAAGAATATGTAATGTAAATATTTTTGTATCAATATACATAATTCCATATAAAGCAAACTTTTAGACAATTTTATTTAAAAGAATAAAAGGGAATATGTTTTTAACCAAATTCAAAATTAAAACTTTGGATGCCTATAACTTGAAAACGAGGGCCTGCATAGAAAAAGTTTATATGAAGTACTAACATTATTTTGCCATTTTTCCCATTAGTCCCGGGAAACCCTGTATATAATCTATAGAATTATTACGCGCCCAGTATTTAGCGCTGTCCAAACTTCGTTTGTGACACGCACGTGGTTGCTGCTAGGTGAATGCGCAGAGGTTTGTTACCATAGAAACAGCAGTCATCGGGTACGTAGTTGTTGGTGCAATCGAATTAGCTACACCAAACAGTATTGATTTCTTTGGTCTACATACATTTGACTGAGCTCTTCTTAAATTTTTCATTTACTTTCGTAATTATTATCAGTAGTGTGACTTTGTTTATAGTTTGGAGTATGCATAGTGATTATAGTGTAGGGTTGTATTGACAACTTGTATATTTACTCCGTAAAGAATCAGAAATAAAGAAAGGAACTCATAACTAAGCAAAATAAATTATAAACAGCATTGCGTTACGTTAGTAGAAAAAGCTGAAAAAAATTTAGCTATTTATGTGATAGATATTTTTATATTCTTTCATCGAAAATTATTGTAAATCACTGAAAATTCTTGATATTACCCGATTCATTATTACTGAAGTCAGAATTAACTTATGATAAAGAATGGCCATCATATTTGGGCTATATCATAACTAAAGTTTGGACTACTTCACAAAATGTTCACGTTTGCACGAAATGTGTTTATCTAGCGCCATCTATTGTCACGTATATAAAATTCAGTTTATAAATAATATATTAAAAATAATAAACAAAGTATAAATTTTAAAGCAGTAATCCTTTTAAGCTTCAAATTAACAGAAAAAAAAACACCGAGGACCTTTTACTCCGAACACATTTTAGCGTTGTTTTTAGTTATATCAAAACTTACTAATTAAGATGTTTTTTGAATCAACGACACGAAATTTATTATGTGAATAAGTTCAATAAACAACTATCAGGTTTAATTTTAAATTTCGTTTCATTCAGATTATTTGATAAATAAAAGTAAATCTTATCAAATTCTCATAGGAATCTGATATTAGAACAGTCTCTTTTCATATGAAAATAGACTGTGAACGTTTCCTTCTGCTTGAGCAGAATGTGTCCTTAGTTCGAAACGAAGTTTACCAGCATACATCCACTCCCTAAAAAATAAGTAAAATCAAAATTTTATAACCTATGAGGCGGTAGAAAAGCATATTTTGATTTCAAATTTTCAAGTGAAATAGTAACCATTGTGATTAGATATTCGATGAAACGAGAAAAGGGACTAACATAGATCTATGGGATTTAGACTGAGAGAATAAGATACGCTACGGCGCTAAATATACAGTGTTTCCTATTATCTGCGACTCCTTTTTTTGCGGTGCTTCGTAACCTGCGTCTGCCAAACGTTGTACATATGGATGCTTGTTTGAAAGTTTCACATTTAACGCGTGAGAACTGCACAAATGTTTTCAAATATTTAATATTAGAAAATTTATAACGTAATTTGTTTTGAACAAAAATTTTTTTTTCTATTATATATATCCGCTTCAACTTCTAAGAGATATTAGCGGCGTAGTAATAGAAATGCAAGCTAATAGAAGTGCAATAGAAATGTCACCAAAACGATAAGTTGCAATTGCATTGAATTGTAGAAATTGATCAGATGGGTCTCAACTGCGATCAAGAAATCTTGCGTTTTGCATTGCATTGCACCATGTCAAGCGGCCTTTAGTGTCTTCCTTCTCTGCTTTGCTCAGTAACGCCCAGTTCGCATAAAGCACACACCACGGCATTTTACTTATTTTTAGAATGATTATATGGTAACTTCTAAACCGATTCGAATAACTTGAATAGAAAGTCACATATACGTACAGGGTGTCCAGAAACTCTCCTGCCAAACGGAAACTACAGTTACTAGAGGTGATTTTAAGTCGATTTAGCTCAAATTACTTATCTTAATCCGAAGATGCTTCCTAAGGGAGCTACAGCCCTTTGAAGAAGACGTCCTCATATGAGTTTTCTTCAAATTATTCAAAAATACCGTTACTTAAAATATTCAAACTTGGTATAATCAATAAACAGTTACAAACCAGTCGTTCGCTGTAAATAAATTTTTTTCAGATCCATCACAAGCGTGTCAGTCAGGGGTACCAACAGGTATATTTATTTAAAAAAATGTATTTTCAAGTATTTTATGTATCCTACACCAAATTTGGAAATTTCAAGATAATTTTCATAAAAAATGTTCTCTTCTTATATCATAAACCATTTTCGAGAAAAATAAATTTAAACTTTTTGTGTTTCTTACATAAAATTATGTTGGATTATAAAATTGGGTATTTTCATGTTTTTTAGAAAATAGAAAAAATGGTAGTTAATGTACCTATAAATCTTATAGTATCTTCAAAAAAATTTAAAAAAAATTGTTTTCAACAAAAAAAGCCATTTGAAATTCAAACGCTAGAAATTCGCGCCAAAACGTGATTTCCCAAGGTTATGGCGGTCTGACGTCACACCGCATATGAACAGTGCAGCGCAGCTGGCAGCAGTATTGTGTTATACCTGATTCGTGCGTATTTTTATTTTTTTTTACGTGGATATAAACGAAAAAGTGCGTAACAATAATTTAGTGACTAAAATTTTAAGTTTTTGAATAAAAAAATAAGTGAATGGCTATGTACGGGTCTCAGAATAAGTGGTGTTTTGTGCCCCGTTGTACAAACACTTCTAAAAGTACACCAAACAAAACATTTGATGCAGTAATTAAAATTGCATGTGCTTTAATTAATTTACAGAACCCAATTATAAAACATAAAATTATTTATTTTTAGTACTGAGTATAGATATTATGTAGTTATATTTAATTTAAACATTATTTCTCAAAATGATTATACTTTTTACAAATAAACTTTATAACATTTGTTAAGAGATTTGATCAGTTATTTGAAAATAAAACTTTTTGCAGAATTCCCATTTTTTTACATCCCTTTTAGGTAATGAAAACACATTTTTTCAACTATATTTATATTTTTATTGACAACTATCAAAAAGTTTCGGAAAAAAAAAATTTCCAGTTTTCCATAGCAGGAACAATTAAGTCATTTGCGAACTGTTCATCAAAATCAATCTCCAAGATTTTCACATTGTTGGATTCTTCAAAGTCTGGAGATGCAACACAAAACAACCCTTTTTTTTATAGCACACAACATTTGCAGCTGAAGTTGCCCTTTAAATTTAGGAGTAATTTTATTAAACAAAATATCCATATATTTTTGTTAGTATTGTCTAACATCTTTATTCTTGGAATCTGACAAACCAAATGTTCTTTGTCAATGCTAAAGGTTGTGAGGTAGATTTCAACCTAATATGAGGCAAGTGTAAGTATTATAATACCTATTTAGTTTATTTAACAATTCCTCAAACGTTTTTTTAATCAGCTTTGTTTTTATTTATCAGGGACGTTTACATGTATAATAAAAAGACAATAATTATACTTTACATTAAATACTTACATTGCTGCTTTTGCACCTCTAATTTCAGCTGAATTAAAACATTCGTCCCTTTTTATGTAATCCATTACCATAAACATATCCACAGAGGGTAAATTGTTCGTGGAAGCTTTAACAAAGCCTTTGGCGGTCATCATAACTATTTAACACTAATCAAAAATACTATTTTACTAAGCAAAATAAAACAAATTATAAGATTTCGTCACAATTTCACTCCTACACAAAGCTGAAACAACAAACAACAACGAAAAATCGATATGACGCCAACGAACTGAGACGTATTTATATGCGAAGTGACGTCACGACCAATGAGCGGTCGTTTCGAGTTCCGTTTGAATTTCACCGTTTACCTGCTTTTTTTTACCTCAAATATTTGGTGCTGGGTGGGTTAATCGATTTTGTACGATTGTAAAACTTATCTAAGGGTTCATCCCTATGATATTAAATAATATTTTATTTGATTTGAAATATATGGAAAATACCTAATTGTATCTATAATATCAAGTTGGCTTCGAAAAATCAACAAACTCTGATAATGTGTCAAATTATTTTGATTCTAAACAGTTATTATTGTTATTGTGTGTGAAAGGTAAAAAATAATAGTTAATTTGATCAAAATGGTTTATTTTTCGAATGAAGAATATGCTGATATGCATTTAGCTTATGGGGAAGTACAATGTAACGCTCGTGCAGCAGAGCGAAGATATGCGGAAAAATTCCCAAACAGAAGGCATCCTGCTCGCGCAACATTTGTAGCCGTACACCAAAGATTAAGAGAAAGTGGCTCAGTAGTACCTAAAAATACTGAAACTGGTACACGACCTGATGTGACAGTGGAATACGAAGACGATATTTTGATTGAAATCGAAAATAATCCTGAGGTTAGCACCAGAAAACTCGCTGCTATGTATCCTGGCATTTCCAAGTCTTCCATATGGAATATTATTCATAAATAAAACCTTCATCCTTTTCAGCTGTGGCAAAGTATTCAAAACGCTTGTAATGAAATTAGAAATAATGCAGGAATTTTTGCAAAAATTAGAGGATCTTTAGAGAAGAGAATAAATTTGTGTATTGAGACAAATGGTCGTTATGTAGAGCATCTATTGTAAAATTAATTCTCTTATTTCTGTTGGTAATTATCTCTAATTTTGTTTTTTTTAATGTTGATTGTTGTTTTATACCCTCAAGAAATAAAATTAATTTAAAATTTCCAAAACAATGTAAGCAACTTGATACATACGACTTTTGATACCAGTATCTGTACAATTTGTTGATTTTTCAAAGCCAACTTGAGATATTACAGATACAATTTTATAATTCAACATGATTTTATGTAAGAAACACAAAAAGTTTAAATTTATTTTTCTCGAAAACGGTTCATGATCGATTTGAAAGAAGAGAACATTTTTTATGAAAATTATCTTGAATTTTCCAAATTCAGTGTCGGATACATAAAAAGCTTGAAAATAAATTTTTTTTAATAAAAATACCTGTTGGTCCCCCCGACTGACATGCTTGTGATGGATCTGAAAAAAATGTATTTACAGCGAACGACTGGTTTGTAACTGTTTATTGATTATACCAAGTTTGAATATTTCAAGTAACGGTATTTTTGAATAATTTGAAGAAAACTCATATGAGGACGTCTCCTTCAAAGGGCTCCCTTAGGAAGCATTTTCGGATTAAGGTAATTTGATCTAAATCGACTTAAAATCACCTCTAGTAGGTAGTTGTAGTTTTCGTTTGGCATGAGAGTTTCTGGACGCCCTGCATATTATTATTAACCTTGATTAAGAAGCTAATTACTTGCAAAATGATCAATATCATGCATGATAGGAATGTTATATTTCGATTCTAGAAGTGGTTAATGTGACTTAGCTATAATAGTTAAACATTAAGCTTCACAGACTCTTTTTGTTGGTAGTGACGAGTGCTATAAACATGTAGTTCATTATTTATGTATTATATTAATACCTTTCGTTGCGTACGCCAAATGGTCTCTTTTATATGCAAATATTTGATGCCTATGGTAATATTATCGTAATTTTCGTAGCGATCTTTAATCTTTTTTAAAATAACATACAGCCCATGCTATTCGTTGATTGGGTTTGAAAATTGTATAACCCGTTGAGTATTTTTCTACTTTACCCGTTGCAAACAGACAATCCATTTCTCCTTATAATATTGGTATACATGTACTCGCGTTGATGTCCTTAAACGTATTAAGATCATCGAAAATTCAATAACTTGGAAAAAATTTATTTTAAAAAAACTGAAAAGCTTGTATCAAGATACCTCACTACAAAAGATAAATAATGTCGGGAGGCAAAGTTAAATAGCAAACAAATTCGTTTTTATGATATAAGTAAGGGTAATTTGTTTCATTTTAGTCAGTGAATACTTTCTTTTGTCTTTATATTTGTGAAATTATGGTTATCCTAACTAGTTTCTACCGGATTAAATTGAGGCTTCAATGTTATATTAAAAAATACAGTTTACACAAACTCCAGAGAACTTTTTATGGGGATAAAATTTGTTAATGTTATGACTTAAAGCATACCTGAGATCGTTTAGTGATTTGACACCAATATCTTGACAACCATGTTTAATACCGCATTGTAAATAAGGTACAAAGCGCAATACTGATCCTTTGTCAACAATACTGCCACTAACTCCTTGGGCTACTTTTAATTTATCCACTTCACTAGAAACAGAAAAAAATATCAACAATTTTGTATTTCCCACATCAAATCCAGATGTTTCCTTAACTATTTCATCTGATTAATTACATCGGGAATTCAAGTGTGTATCTCAACAAAATTAGAATAGTCCCTAGGTTTCATACAACGTCCCAAAAATATCTTAGGTTATTTAATGTCTGATTTTATATAAATACTGACTATACTTGCTAAGCTACTGCAGGTAAGATTTGTGGCGATTTCCACTAAGACTCGCAGGAGTCTGTACCAAGCTACTGCAGACTGCGTAAAAATAGTTTGCACCAGTTACTTTACACTGCTACCAAGAGCATCGATAATTCACGCATTAATATAGTGCTCATAAAAACTTCGATTCATGTATTTACTCATATTTTGGATTTGATGTATAAATTATAAATGTAACAGTTATATCCACTCACACTGGAGCATGCGATCCTAGCTGTCTGAATAAATAGAATTCAGCTGTATATAATTACATTTACATAAAAGTAAATTCTTACTTATGAAAATATCTATTCATAGCTGAACCCATGGCATCTTTTCTGTCCATAGCTTCTATACTTCCCATTCCTCGGTATTTTTTAAGTCTTACACCTTCAGAAAAGAAGTACTCACCAGGAGCTTCGGATGTACCGGCTAACAAGGAACCCATCATAACTGAAACATAAAAATTATTGTAATTCCAATAAGATCTAGAGTTGTGGTAGTGTAAAGTGAATTCATAAGACCCATATGACACATTTAAAATAATGTATCCTTCCAATTACAAATATTAAAATTACATAAACTTATCTGTTTGTTACTATTGTTTTGCAAAAAATAATTTTTTTGTCCAAACGTCTGCACGTATAAAATTCCAAATAATATCAAGAACCCAATTAACAATATCTTATGATAGACGGATTGCTACACAAAGTTGGATTATAAGAGGTTTTTAGCCAACTGTAGAATTTGGACAGGAAGTTACTTCTAAACGGGTGGTTTTACCTCTAGCTACTTCTATACTTTACACATTGGTTGGATAGTTAGAGTTAGATATATATATGTAATAGATTTCTTTATAGTTAACATGCATATTCTTACCTGTTGATGCTCCAAGTGCGAGTGCTTTGGTAATATGGCCTATGGACTGGATACCTCCATCAGCAATAATGGGCACACCAAAATGTTTGGCGTATTGACTAACTTTGTAGACAGCTGTAGCTTGAGGTCTTCCTACAGCCATTACTTCTTGTGTTATACAAATACTACCACTACCCATCCCTACTCTCAAACCATCTGCACCAGCATCAATTAGATTTTTTGCTTGCTTTCTTGTAACAACTAAAATGGGTAATTATACACAAATGTTTAATTGCAAATTACTATGATTCACACTTTAATACATTAATGAAAAGGTATTTAATAAAATGAACCACTATATTCAATGTCGGTAATTGTTACCCATTTTAAGTTTTGATAATTATAATGATCAATAAATAACTTCCTGTAAGTACTTTATATTGCAAATAAATAAATATGCAGCAGTTGGACGGACTTTACAATATGCTGAATCCCTTATAATTCCAGTGACGTCGTCGGGGAATGTGAGGGAGAATCGTGTGAGAGCTCATATTGCAGGTCTTTTTATTCTGAGTTCAACCGTGTAACATACATGGTATGTGAACTTCATTTTATAAGCAAAAACATGTTTGTACTCGTTCTTTTCAAGTTACGAAATCCTCAATATCATAGATGGTCATGAACTTTGTTGTAGGTGGCTAAATCCCCAAATCATATAATAATTTGCCATACTGATACAATATTTTTATATTTCAATGAAACAGTTAATGTAATTCTCACAGTCCCTGTAATAAATTGACAGAGGTGCATTCGTGTTACATGGTTGAATTCAGCTCTCACACGACCGTGCCTAACTATGTAACTATGTATTTGTATAATTTGTTCACAAAATGGGGAAAAACTAGGGGACTAAATGGACAACTGCATGTTTGAAAACTAATACTGGACGTTTTATAATTTTTCAGCTACAAATGGTTATGAAAGCGTGATACTTATAACATTGAGTTCAGTGATTTTATATAATTGTTCATGTCTATTTTGTATTTCCTCTCAAGAGTTTATTCTCGATTTGGCACTATATATTATATTTTGATTGATGTAGTCCATTAAAGAATAGATCATATAAGTCATGTAAATGTAATTGTATTTTGTACAATTTTCGTATTAAAAAGCATACATAAATAAAGATAAGGTAATCAAAGATACAAAAAGAGCATTCCAAGGTCATGTTAGCAAAACAATACATGGACCAATTACTTTATCAATATGAATAAATATTATTTGGATTAAGATATAAGTATATATAAAATTTGCTATGAATTTCTAATAAAAGTTGTACAGCAGAAACAATATTTTCTTTAAAATTCGATTAGTAAAATAGAATCCAAGGAATTCAGAACAATACAATATATGGGATGATAAACTGGGTTGGCCACTAAAGTGTTTATTGTTACTTTACGTTCGTATGTCGATTCTGGTATATTATATACTGTGTGTAAAAGCCAAACGGAATAAATTAATTATTTCAGTTACTGTACATATTTATAAAAAATCCCGAAACATGTCAAATTTAAATTATAAATTGACATTATTCAAGGTGACAATGCGATCCCTACCTTCAACCCCGTGCGAATGCTAGGTACAGCCCCCAATTTTTTAAATGGGAAGTATAGGTTTGTGATATATCGTTTGAAAGGTCTCTTCATTCGCTATTTATAAATATTATTGTTTATTGCAACAACAATTTTTGAAGAGGTCAAGGTCAAAGGCCTTAGATGAAAAGTAGAAAATTGTCAAGGTACAAAACAACACGTTAAAATACAGGTTTTGTTAGAAACATTTTTAATCTTCTGTTAAAAATTGAGTTATTATATACATAGAAAGCTGCTCTAGCTGACTTGCATTTTCATTTGAGGCAAAGCCTGGTAATAAACTTTGAAAAGCTATTGGTTTGGTTGAGTTTGTTTCAAAACGATCTTGTAGATTCATTATAAGTTGATCGATGTCTTTACATTTTTACTTTACTGCAGTACCTACATAAAAATTCTGGAATCATGGATTTTCTAGTATGTGTTTGAAAACATTTCGGGGGGGGCCCGAACCCCCTGGACCCCCCCTGGTTATTTAGAATGTGTTCAAACTAGGTCCAAAATTAATAACATTTGAAGCTGTTGATTTTCTTTCAAAATAAATAGCTTCAAGAAAAATCAGCAAAATTATTCCTAATTACTCAAAATCATAGCCTATAAGCTATATTATTGTTAAAATATCAAGAATGTAAATTTTTTAAGTTAATTTATGAATTATCTCCATTACATGATAGATTTTGGTATAGAGATTACTAATATTAATTCAATAAAAATATAAAACTGATAAAAAATGCAGAGTGATGTATTTGAAAGTGAATTCAAACTGTTTTATCTTGTTGGAATTAAATGATTTGTGCGAGGGTTTGTGTAAAACACGTTGTATTCAAAATTCAAGAAGAGGCCCATTATTCAATGTAATTTTCAATTTGGAGATCACGTTTTTCTTCTCGAGAAATTAAATTTCAATCAACCTGAAATTTTGTTTATAAGTTATAAAAAACATGTTCTATTTAAAATAAATGAGAAGTGATATATTAGGAAAATTAAATGCATATGTAAAAGGTCTTGCCTTTGTCAAATTTTAACGCACTTAATAATTAATTACCAATAAACTATTATGGTAAATAGTTTCAACACTGATAAAACTATTTACAAATTGCTACACTATTAACAGAGCACATCTATAATTAATATTCCCGGATTACTACCAGCAAGAGGTCATTTTAGATAACAAGCATTTTAACAATGTTAATATAATTTGCAAAACAGTGTTTCCTAAATAGTTAAATTTCACTGTATATTTTTTGTTACATTTATTTGGCTACAAAGAAGAAAACAGAAAACGAGTTTTCAATTCACAATTTACTGTTTTTGAATCACAAAAAATAAAACCAGTTATGTTTCATAAACAAAAAAATTAAATTAGTTTGTTGATTTACAAAACCAGTTTTCGAATTCAACTGTTTTAAATATAAAAAAATATTTTTAGTATTGGAGATGAAATACCTAAGAAGAGGAAAGGGATAACCAGAACAGATCATATTATAAACCAGACAATACGAGATGAATTAAAAGTAGAACCTTTACTGAAAATTATAAATATTTCTTATTTTAGTTCAAATTACAAGTTAAGAATGATATATAATTATATAAAAATTTAGTAGATGATGAAGACTTACCGTTTCCTGCAATAACTTGTAAATTAGGAAATGTGGTTTTAATATACTTTATCATGTCTATCTGGTAAATTGAGTTTCCTTGGGAAGAATCAAGTACTACAACATCAACTCCAGCTTGAGCTAACAGAGCTAGTCTAACCTTATCTTCCTCTCGAGTTCCTAATGCAGCTCCAACAATAAGTTGTTTATTGTCATCTTTTGATGCAATAGGATAACTCTTAGCTTTTTTCAAATCAGTTCTAGCCATAAGAGCAATTAGACAACCTTGGGCATTCACAATTGGCAATTTTCCCTTTTTACTTTTTTCTAGAATGTGGTTGGCTTCAGTTAGTGTAACTCCTGATTGTGCTGTAACTAAATCATCTAGTTTCGTCATTATTTGTTCCAGTTTAATACTTTCAATGTTAATGTCATCCAGGAAATCTATATCTCGTGAAGTTACTATTCCAACCAATTTTTCTCCTAGTTTTCCGTTTTCTGTGATAGGAATTCCGCAAAAGCCATGTTCTTTTTTCACTTTCAGTACGTCAGATACTGTGTTTGCTGGGCATAAAACTACTGGGTCATGGATGAAACCATGTTTGTATTTTTTTACTTTTGACACTTCATTGGCTTGGTAGGTAGGAAGGCAATTGTGATGAATTATTCCTATGCCACCACACAACTGTAAGAAACAATAATAAATTTCAAATATTCTTGAGTTTGTCATTTTTTGAAAAATAAATTTCAAAAGTTGTTCTCTTTTACACTCAAAAAAATTGAACATGTTTGTGTATTCTGGATAGTGAATCAGTTTTACAGGGAATATAAAACTATACAATAAGATTTTATTACACAGAGCACACTGAAGATTGTCACCTACTTCCTTGTGTTGTTTGAATACACTATTATCCATACAGTAAGAAAATGTTGATGTAGTTTTTACCACAATATATTTTAGTATTACTGACTAGAAAATATCAAAACAAACTAAATGTAAAAAAATACTTACAGCCATTGCAATGGCCATGTCTGCTTCTGTAACTGTATCCATTGGAGATGAAACAAATGGTGCTTTAAGAGTTATTTTTTTTGTAAGACGACTAGTAAGTTCCTAGAAAAATTGTCAATTTAAAAATAACATTTAAATGCTTATCAACTTCAACTTACTACTTCTGATGGTGGAAAATCTATATATCCTGGTAAAATAATAAAATCACTGAAAAATAAATAATACTTTATAAACTTATTTATATATGGGTAGAAATAATTAATTGAAATGATCCTAAAATTATTCACCATAATTTTTTTATCATATTTATCTGCCAACTTTTCTTCTCTCACAAGTTTAGACAGGAACCTTTCCTACATTTATTTTTACTAAAAATGTGCCTACCATCAAAGACATAAAATTGAGTAATCTTAAAATTATCATTCATTAAATTACTGTTAGGTATCTGACCTTAATGAAAAGTTACAAAAATGTAGCCAATTTTAGTTCTAGCCAACTGTACATTTTATTCCAAACTATCGATTTTTAAATAAACTGGTTACTTAGAACTTCAAAGATTGGAATTTCACACTTGAATGTAATCACATACATAGATGCATTAGAACTGCCTATTAGTATTATTTATTAATAATAATATCCAAAATTCAGTCAAAATTTGAATATAATAAAGTGTATTCAACAGGTTATTAACATACAATTGATTTAATTTTTTACTATTATCAATCACATTATATTTGTTACAAATAAGAAGCAATAATATCTCATTCATTTCTTTCCAGCTATAATTATAAATTTTTATATGTATGTGTACCTATGTGTTTTATTTTTTAGGTTCTGGTTTTTAACCAATTAGCCAGCTCTATAGTTTTAATCCATATTCCAGGTTATCTGTAAGAATTTTTGTCTAGCATTTTAATAAAAAATTCCAGTTGTTATCTACATTTTCACTTATTTCTTGTGACATTTAATTAGCAATCTAGTTGAATATGTATTAAAGAATGATTAAAAACAAAAATAATGAAAACTATTAAACTTTATTTTAAATTATTGCTTTATTTATTCAGAGGACTTACTTATACTTATAATATTTTACAGAAGGGAATATTAGACATAGTTAAACTAATTTCATGTAAGTAAAGTTTACAGATTCAAATTCTCTTTAAATAACTAAAACTTCCAAATTACTATGGTAACAAAGTTACTACATAAGTAATACTGTTTTTACTTACTTGTAGGTGAGACCATTGCCCTTACTCATCAAATCTACTGCACATACACCATCTTCCAAATCCATTTCAATGGAACTATTATTAGAGTTATTATGATTCTGGTCACCCATATTCTAAAAGCGTTTACAATACAAATAGTTAAATTAGTAATAATAACAAACCCAATAGTTTAATGCTGTGTTAAATACAAAATAAACTCTCGACTTTCATAAGCATTATGCTATTTTAAATTTGAACAGATAGTCAATTGCGCGAAATATATACTTAATGGGATTAAAGGTAACTACTATGTCTTCTTGTTTTAAAAATAAAAGGTTATATACTGTATTATCGATCATTTTAAATTATATACTTACATTTGAGTGATTTTCTTGGTGTTTTACCATTTAAAAACAGGAAAAGTATATCCCACGTGGTAGAAGAGACAGGTTAGTGAATAAAAAATCAATAAATGAAACTATTATTTTGATTGTTTATTTATACAGTCCTTGATCTAGCAATCAAATAAAAAATTAAAAATCGCAATTTTAAACATAACAAATATTAACTTTTTTCGAATTAGTTGAAAAGGAAACAAGCCACACTGTTATCGTTTTTTTTGCATCGGTCTGTCCCTGTTCATCTGTCACATATCGCCGATCAGTTCGATCACCATCATTCCCATACCAATCAGAGTAGTTGCAAATTGCGCGGTAAAATTCAATAAAGTAATTCCTGTATGATTCGTTTTAGACAACCATCATTACAATCCAGTTACAATCAGATCAAGGTTAAGATTAAGTAACATTTGTGGTAATTACGGCAGATATTTTTTATGAGAGCCCAATTAATTGTCACTGACATGTACAATAACTGTTAAGTTAACTTATTTCTTACTTTACCTATACTCTATTCAGATTTCACTTACCTACGTCAAAGTAAACAAAAGTAGGTGGACAGTTAAATTGAGCAGGTCATATTTTATTTTACAGTATTGTTAATTAATAAACTATTACAAGAACAAAAGTGATGCAACAAATGAACTAGCAAAATAGTAAGGAAAATGTAAACTAGAAATATATGTATAGGGTGACATTCACTGAAACCCTTGATTATCTATACTCAAGGCTGAAACCGGAAAATTCCCTTTCTTCTACTCAGTTCTTGAATAAAGTATCAGATACTAGTAGTTCCTTAAAATGTATTTCCCTCTTCCATCCGGTAGTTTCCTAAGAGTTGTCCTAAGAATTCCGAAAGTATGTGGATGAAAGTTTATTCTTTCATTCCACAGAATCTACATCTTCTTGCTCCGCTAGTTTGAGCTTTTTGAGGTGCCCATTCTGGCGGTAGTGCCCTATCAGGACACCTGTCAAAACTCTAAGTGTAGTGTTATTCCAGCTTAAGCATTCATTTTTTCTCACCTGATCATAGTTTCCCAGAAGTAGGTACATTTGATTATCTTATCCCTACTAAATCTTTCCAATGGTCAGATCTCTTCTCCTCGGCGTTGCCTATTTCTTCCAATATTACATTGGGGCTGGTATCGCAAAAGAGTTCCGCCCCCGAAAGGGTGTTTCAGTCCCTCTCTTTGCTAGCTCATCTGCGACTTCATTTCCTTCTATTCCAGTTTACCCTTGAACCCCCATTAAGGTAACGATGATGTTCTCAATTAGTTAATTATGTTTTCCTAGGCATTACAATATTGAACAGGGCACGCTATATCGTGAATTTCCTCTTTAACGATATTTGTGGTTTTTCCCAAGCTTTCAGAGTTCTTTATTGCTTTCGAGCAGTCTGTATACCATTGAATGGCATTATTTCCAAGTGTAATGGTGTTGGGATCCTATTTCCTCTTGTACTGAATTCCATATGGAATTTCTTTGAAAAGTTAAACTTTATCATCATACTATCCTGTGGCATGCCCCAGCATTTATGACTTCTAAAAAGCTAAGAAATGGTTTTTTAATGATTCCCTCTTTACATAAGTGATGATTAGTCTCAATATGAAAGTGTACATCCCGCTCAGGCTCCTTGGGATACAAAACTCAACTTTTTCGCTGCCAGTTTCCTGCACACTATTGGAGCCATTTTTGCTTAGTATGAAAACTCCTTTTCGTGTTTCTTCCACAGTCGTTTAATATCTAGAGTCAGACCTAGATGCTTGACTTCTGGTCTCCATTCAACCTTGCTTCTATAAAGTTTAACGGTTTTTAAGTCGAGTTTTCTTTTCTTAGTGGAGGCTACTAAGATGGTTTAGGTGGGGTTGATGTTTAAACCCATCTGCCCACACAAGCTATTTGTATTGTTCAATCCCCCTTTGTACGATGTCACAAAGGGTATGCTCAAATTTTCCCCTGGGTTGTTAGGACAATGTCAATCAAACCACACAGGAGTTCGTCAACCGTCAGACTCCTCATTAATGGGGATGTTACTACACCCTGTGGACATCCTCTGGTTGTACAGATGGAGACAATGACTAATTTTTTAATTTATTTAATTATTCTATTATTTATGTGTGCTTCGGAATATATATTTCGGAATTTTTATTTTTCAAGTGAAAAGTATTTTTCACGATAAATGGTTTAAGACCTTATCTATAAATATTTTAATCTGATTGTGTAAATATAAAAAGAGCTTTCATTGCTTGTTTTCCTTTGTCGGACCTGTGTTGCACCTACCTACTTTATTTCCAATGCCCTTTTTATATTTACATATTATGGGATTAAAATATTTATAGATAAAATAGAAAGTGGGGATTTCGGGATAATTATTTTTAATACTGTCTCAGAATTTTAGTTTGTAATAAACACTCCGAAAGTAATCTTGTGTTTAAAGTATGTTGCGTTCTAGGGCAAAAGAGGTGCATTTATCGCTGGATACGAAGCGAATTGTGAAAAATGTAGTTGAATCATTGGTTATAGTGCCTATAGGTTATCGGTTATACTGAAATATGTAAGTTGATCAAATCCCCAATATCCACAGTGAAAAACATTATCAATAAGCCAATACGTAAATGAAAAAACGAAGTGACGCTAATGAAACCAAATGTTTTGACCAAATGCAAAAGGATATAATATGAAGAACGATATAATGTCCTACGCCAACAACCAATGATACCAACCCTAGATTATATAAAAATGTGGAAAATTTAAAACGAAATTGCATTGTTTGTAGCCGAACAAATTTGTGGATAGCTATTGCTCAAATTGGATTTAAATATTGTACCAATAAGTGGCAAGCGATAATGGAGTCATATCGTTTACGAATGTGGCGTCATGATTACCTACAAGATATTCAAAAATATATATATATATGTGAAAATAGTTCAATTATCTACCTCGACGAGATAATAACCTAACCGACTACGATCTGTAGATCTGCTTCTTAGTAAGCATACTGGTGAGGGGGAGAGGTAGTCTCTCTAGGATTTTTTTCCAATATAATTGTCAATAACTTTTTCCATTGCATACATTTAGTTAATATCCCTCCTTATAAATCACACGAGATAAATTTTAATAATTCCACTAAATTCAACAATAGAATAGAATTTGTAGGTAGTATTTAATTTTTTTACTTATCGCAGTCAGATTCCACAGAAAAGTTAGAAACGATAACTATGAACACTTCTTATTCTTCGTTCATTACATGTCTAGCGCTCATAATGAATACCAAAAAACTTATTGTATTTAAAAAATTCATGTCGTAAAAAGAATAGTTAAAAGTATTCAATTGATTAAACAAAAAGTGATAGTTGTACACTAAAAGACTTGAGGTTTGGAATTTTAAATCTTCAAACTGTAATTTTTACTCCTTATCATGTGAGGTACAAAATGAACTCACATCCAATTATTTTTATATAAAATACGAAAGATGTACAGAATTACCCTCAGTTGATAATTGGATGATTGAAACAAACTCAATGCTTGTTTTTTTATATTTAACTATAAGAAAAAACTCATAAATAAGAAACTTAGAACTCTTATTAAAACAATTTATTCTATATATAATTTAAATCACAATTTGTAATGTAAAAATAATAAAAAGTAACTCACAAGGAAATATCTATTTTCACAATAAAAAATGTTACAATAAATGGTATGTTTGTATAAATATGTTATATACATAAGAAAGTGGAGGTCAGATCATATCCCGAACACATTCAGTATCAAGTTCTTGTATGAGACATCTCATAAACGCCATCTCTTTTCGTGCATTATCGAACATAGTACGTGGATCACTAGCCATGCATCTTAAGCAGTTTGGGGCAAACACCATAGCTAAATTGGAAGCATCCATTTTAGTATGCTGTATGACCTCAGGTTTGTTAAAGGTTTGTAGGAACCTAATAAGATAACATAATACAAGCCTATGCAGGGTAGGGAGACGAAGAACTAGATCACACGCGCGTCGGGGAATCATGGGTTCTGCTACACATTCAGGATATAGAGAGTCAGGTATCAAAGGTTCGTATAACTCACGCAGCCATAGCTTAAGTAGATTCGCAGGTACATGCGCGTCGCTCGGCTCGCTCATTTCCCACGCATCCATTTGCGCCTTCAATCGATTTACTTCGTCTACGTCCGCAGATACACGAAAAATTCCTTCGGTTGTCAAACCTTGCAGCTTTAAAACTTGTTGCGAAAGTTCTACTTGCGGCCAGGGTAGTCTACGGTTTGGCCAGCGGCTTGCTTGAAGTTGCATAACTTCCCGCAGCGTGTTTCCAAATAAGCTGGCTTGGAATATTTGCTTTCGAGCGGCTTCAATATCATCTAATTGAGGACGCCGTGCAGTACGTTTACCACCTGCACCTATTCTCTCTAATCTTTGGCACGCCACAGTTGCGTAGTGGTTTACCTAAATCAAATTAACACTTGATTAAAATGAGTTACAATGCATGTTAACATAGTAAGATATTATATTTCACATAAATATTCTTCACACTCTGTAATCTAGCTCGTCAATTTGGGCATTGAAAGTAGTAAGTACGTAAACTGCTAAGATTTACGCAATTCTTATCATCATTAATTTAATAGGATTCGTGGCTAAATGGGCGAAGCGAAAAAAATTTGACAACTAGACAATCAATAATATTTTGAAGTTTAAGACTACAAAACTTTGTTGTCAAATTTTATTAAGGTCCATTCATAGTAGATCACACCTCTGGTAAAATGTGAAATAAAATATTTTATTTTATGACATTCTAACGATATGTAGTCCACTAGACATGGAATCCAGTGAAGTGCACGTTCCAGGAACGGTTTTTATTGGGATAGCGCTTTTTTTCGCTTATTTTGGAAATTTTGTTAATAAAACGAGTTTGTTGTTACTTTTTTGTGTATGATTATTTTTGTTTTCAAAATATGTATAACTCAGTTTGGTGATTTTGTGTATTGAAGTGTGTATCGATTAACAACTATTCCAAAGATAAATCATAAGAAAACCTGGATAAAAACTTATGATGCTATCCTGATAACGCAGGTAATTGATTATTGGAAATTTCTCTTTCTAACATTGGTAACCAAATTTGACTACATTCGGCTGAAATACTAGCTACACATTTATCTGCATTTAGTAGTCAAATTTTTTTTCGTTGTGTCAGATAGGGACCAAAAATTATTTCATTACTAGTTAATCTTGATAACGGTAGCTGGAACGCTACCGAAACGTCGAAATAAAAAACATTATTGTGGTTTGATTCCCAAAAATAAGAGAAAAAATAATAAGTAATGCCACAAGGAACTTACAGAAGATATCCAATTTATTATGTTAAAACGATTCGGAAAGTTATGTAAGGTTAGAAATTATTGGATATTTACACAAGAACAAGGGTAAATATAATAATAACAATTTTCTTTTTCTCTTTTATTACTCGATGAGCGCACGCTTCGTTGAGCATTTGTTACATATGCCGGCTAGACGCGTGAGAGTAGATTTGAAAGGTGGTGACATTCGTATTATGATATTCATTTATTTATTCACGAGCAAGTCCAATTCACATAAAAATACTGCGATAAAATGCTCTTAAAACAAAAACCAAGAAAAAAAACTAGAAAAAAATGAATAAATTACATAATAGCACGTACAATCCCGTCAAACACACACACAATTAAGCCTAATTTGTTTGTTAAATCGTGAAAGCATAATAACCTTTTAATTTGTAACAAAGGAGTCCAACTATAATACGAAAGGCAATGTTTAATTGTTCTGTAAAATTTGCTAGAAGAGTGATTTAAGTGTATCCTAAAATTTATGTAACAAACAGAAACTATGTAGGTTACTTAATACAACAAATAGTACATCGTTGTAACAAACATTGAAGTCAATTTAAATCAACATATTCTCAATTTCCACAAAAAAGTTGTATTATCAGCAGACCTATTAACGAAAATTATTAATACGGTTCAGTATCCAGAATCATCAAAAACCTGAATTGAATCAAAATGAATGAATTTGGGGCAGGGTCTTCTGCCTATAAGAGCCCCTCCAATGCACATCAGCTCTTCCCAAAAGCTATTCTGAAGTAACAAGTCCAGATACTCTTCCAAAGTTCCCAAATAAACAATTTAATCTATTATTTTAAATGCTACAGATGTTAATTTTGCAGATTACATAATAGCGATTGGAAAATTGATCCTAAAAATATAACATTCTGCTCAAAAATTTCAAATGACAGAATTTGTATAATATTTATCGTCTACCGAAATTGTTAATACCTTTTTGAAAAATTATGGTGGTATAATAATTAACGAACAATTTATTTCCGCTGGGCGACTTATAACTCCTTCAGTTCTTTTAATTATATCCAACACGTGTCCATCAATACCACACACATTCATTGAAGATGAACTAAAACAGTTAGGCTTAACGCTATTGTCAATAAATTTTCTTCGGAGTAAAATTCCCAATCCAGAGTATGCATATATTCTCAGTTTCCGTCCGTTTTCAGTATCTACTATTATCAACTTAACACCAGCCTGGACACAAAGCCACCCAATGTAAAGCGCCGATCCAAACAAGGCAAACATCTTTAAATTAGTGAAGAGCAAAATCTGTCTTGGTTTTGCAACTTTGCAAGACCAAGACCAATATCATACATACACTAGCAAGACCATGACCGAATGAACAAGAACAAGACCAAAAGCAAGACCGAGAATTCAAGACCAAGACCAAAGTGCAAGACTTAACCAGAAATTACAACTTTCATTTTAAATATGAGAATATTCGTCTTAACTTCAATATAATTGATGTTGATCATTTATAATTTATACCTATCAAAAGACTCGAAAACTATTCAAAACGACTTAAGTAACTAACTATTTGAGCACGACCAAGACTGAGTACGCAAGACCAAGATTAAAAGTATTTGAGCAAGACCAAGACCGGACAAGCAAGACCGAGACCGTTACCAAAAATGTCTTGGTTCTTGATTTGCTCATCACTACTTCAAATGCAGTAGAAATACCTCAAACATCTATAACGACAACTACAATAGATATAACAATTACTTCATTTCCTGAAACACTACCCACTTCTTTGGCACCACATAATCAGCTTTCTAATCAATTCTCATACCCACTAACATATGATCACACCAGATCTAAAGATATCTTAGGTATGGCATGTCAGTACAGAAGATACAGAGGGACTCAATATGCTAACTATCAAACATCCCTATTTTCAATACAAAGAAATTAAAAGTCGAAACACAAAACTAAAGAATATACTAACCCAAAATCTAGTTACCATACATAATAACCTAATGTCGGTTTACTCTGACACAGATAGCGAGCACTAGACCCAAGAGACCAACTCAAGACTCAAATATATAAAATTTGTTATGGACATTAAAATGAATAAAAGTTTTATTTTGCAATGGAATTTAAATGGTTACTGTACACACACAATCTTTGAAATTGCTCATAAATATTCGCCTTTGGTACTGTGCTTACTGGAAACCCATCATACACAAGAAAACATAACATTAAGATGACATGAACCATTTTTGAAGAACTGAAGTATGCGCGGGTGCAGCAATTTTTGTCAGGAATGCCTTAAAATCAAAGCAGTTCCCGCTCAACACAAATCTCGAAGCTAACCAACAGCTAAACAAAAATAAACATTTGCAACATTTACATACCTCACCCTAACGATACAAGTATTTCCGAAAAAAATAGCAATATAATAATCTTTTGAAATTTAAAAACCTTGGGGCAAAATCCACGTATAATATTAAGAAATCAAAAAACGAGAGCTGGAAAGCATACACATTCTCTATAAACTCATCTACTCCTCTAGATAAAATATGGCATAAGATAAGGACTATAAAAGGAACAAACGCTTTTCGAGGCATAGAAACAATTGATTTCGACAACGAACTAATCTCTGATAAAAATAAAATATCTGAAGTTTTAACTGACACCTATGAATTTTATTCAAACAATGCAAATCATACTCCAGGATATTTAAACCAGAAAATGACAACTGAATTAACAGAAGTTGTAATATCTTCTATAAGTTCCTTGTGGCATTACTTGTTATTTTTTCTTATTTTCTTGGGAATCAAACCACAATATGTTTTTTTATTTTTTTATTTCAACGTTTCGGTAGCGTTCCAGCTACCGTTGTCAAGATTAACTAATAATGAATTAATGAAAAAATTTTTGGTCCCTATCTGACACAACGAAAAAAATTTGACCTAGAATGATTTGTTGTGTCAGATAGGGACCAAAAAATTTTTCATTAATTCATTATTAGTTAATCTTGACAACGGTAGCTGGAACGCTACCGAAACGTTGAAATAAAAAAATAAAAAAACATATTGTGGTTTGATTCCCAAGAAAATAAGAAGTTGTAATAAATAACAAAAATTGCTGCTTAAATGAACCCATAAATTTCCAAGAATTGGAATTTGACCTGAACCAAAAAGATTCGGCTCCTGGACCTGGCGACATTCCTGCATCTTTCCTAGAAGACTTTCCTCATTAAGTTCCTAGTCAGCTGTTTTTATTTTCCATATTTGGTGTACGGGTGTGTTTGTTGAATTATTTTTATTATTAGTAATGCTAATAGGGAGATGGCCGCTGTTATGTAGATATTGTAGAGTATCCCATTTTATTATCGGAGCAAGTGATGTGCTACATAAAGAAAGATCTACTGTGGACCATGTTGCATTTTTACTTATTACTATTTTCGTCGACGTACGTGCAATATTTAATACATTTGTTTGCAAGAGTGCTTACAAGATAGGGTTAGTGGTAAATTTCATCTTACATTTGTATACAAAATATTAATTTAGATTATCGTGTAATAGTGAACATTATATAATTACGTGGGTTAAGTTAACATATTTTCCACAGACACATAGGGTTTTCAGTGATTCCTATACTATGAATATATATTGGGGTCATTGCATGCCCTGATCTTATTCTGTTTATAGTGACAGTAAATTCTCTCTTTGATACTCCCTGAAACCATCTTATAGCTGAAAGCTTAGCTAGGCAACTTGTATAGTTCTGACAATGTATGTATGAAGATGACACTGAAATCACAATCAATAGATAACCCCAAGTAAAGGAAATGTTAAAGTCGTGACACCTCCAACTGCAAACCATAATTCTAGATTCTCAAGTGAACTGTCATTGTTTTTTGGAAAATATTTTTCAATAACCTTGTAAGGCGTTATAATAGTATTAAATCTATTAGTCTTTGCTATCTGATGATTGTGGTTCTAATGGCCAAACTATCAATTTAAGTACAATTTGGGAGTATATAAAAAAAACTATAGAGGTAGGGATATGCATGCAGTCAACATTACTCTAACAAATTTAGCATCGTGGGAAAAATGTCTTGATATCTGACTATGATGAGCTGGTGATTATTGAGATATGGTTGTGTGATGCAATTCATGATGAAGAATTAGGATTCTCAGACTTTACCATATTTAGAAAAAGGTCATTTAACGCGTACTAGTAATAAATCTATTGGGGTGGAGTTGTCATAGCCATTAAGAACTGTTATAGATCCAGATCTATTTCTTTGCCACATGATTCTCTTGAAGAGCTATTTGTTGAAACTTCCGTACACACTGAACACTTTATTCAAATTTATCATCTTATGAAAATCACTGTAATAATGTCGAGTTCGTCTTTAACTCTTTCCTGAGCATAAACTAATCCTAACTGGTGATTATAATCTAAGCAATATTGAGTAGTTAAATAAAAATCATTATTGAGTGGTTAAATAAAAATCATGATGTTTACACTGTTAATAATGTAAATAGAGCTTCTGAAATATTAGTTGATACATTTGTTTACTTTAAATCATATTAACTTAATCACATTAAAAAATGTAATAATGTTATGCTATACCTAATTTTTGCCAATGATCATGAGAATATATCTTAACAAATTGCTGATGATGATATCATATTTCCATATAGTTGTCATCGCCTGATCTAACAATCTCTGTGTCTGTGAATAATGATCAACCTGAACTTTAATATGATGATTCAATTTCAAAAGAGGTGATTTATTTCTGGAAGATCTACTTCAACTAATTTATTATTGTACACAAACTTCATCACCACTGCCTTACAGGGGAGAAAACAAGACGATGTCATCTATACTGATTTCTCTAAAGTATTAGACACTATCAATCACACAATCTTATGTAATAAACTAAGTTAGTGCTATCGGTTTTAATGGTAATTTGTTAAATGGGTTTTCTAGTTACCTCACCAATAGTGGCATGGAAGAAGAAACCTCCATCCACATACTTGCGGATTGCACAGCAATTCAGAATCCTAGGGCACAGCACCTAGGAGATTATTGGATAGAAGAGGGACATTTACCTAAGTTGAAGCCTGCAGATATCCTAAAATTCCTCATTGAAATAGGACTAAAGGAGCTACTAGTCTCTGAGACGATCCTCAGGAACTAAGTAGAAGTAAGGGAGAACAATAGATCTTTTAGGTCTCAGTGAATGTCACCCCATCATACATACATACCTCATCAATAGATTTCAGTATGTTAAAGTCAAGAATTTTAAATTTATTGAAATATTTGCTTCTTCTGGAGTTCTACAGAGTAGTCACTTAGCATCATTTTTCTTTAATATCTTTGTTAATGACATAAAACCCAAATTAATACATTCAAAATTCTTACTTGATGCTGATGATTTAAAGATTTACAACTCCATTATATCTATTGTGGACTGTGAAAACATTAAATCTGAACTTGATTGATTGGTACAATATGAATCAAATGCCTGTAAACATCAGTAAATGTCAACACATTTGCTTCTCTAGAATAAGTAATAACTTAGCCGTTAATTATGAACTAGCTGGTATCTCTCTTCAAAGTGAACTAATCGTTCATGAGTTGGGAATCCTACTAGACTCCAAACTTAGTTTTGTCCCAAAGTATGAGCATGTAACTAATCAAGCTTTTAAAATGTTAGGGTTTGTCATGAGAGCATCCAGATGTTTCTGCAACTCAAACTCATTAGGAACAATTTATATTTCTTTGGTTAGATCTATTTTAGAATATTGCTCACTTATTTGGTCTCCCCCTTGTCAAGCTCATATGTCCACGCTAGAGAAAGTTCAAAATAAGTTTATTAGAATTAAGAGCTTTTAAACTTCATATGCCATAGAGTGAACATTCTTATTCCGAAATCAGAAATGCAATTAAATTACGTCAACTTTTTGTTTGTAGAATACATTTTGACATAATGTTTTTACACTAACTGCTAAACTCTAAGATTAATTGCAGTGATCTACTATATATGGGGTTGGGATAAAGTATGGAACCAAGTAAATATCTTTTAAACGAAAACAACGATATTTATGAAAATTTGCAGGTAAGTGCAATGGAACAAAATCTGATGTACATTTTTTTGTTAATAATATACTTCCGGTTTAACCGGAAATGCCATCAACTTCAATAATTTAAATGGGACACCCTATATATTTTTACAGATTTTGAAAGAGCTTGTTATTTTAAATTCATACGTACTGAGTTTAGTGTAAAAAAAATTGTAAAAACGAGGAATAACTCACTGTTAGTTGTACAATAGGTGTACATTTCATTATTTTAGAATAATAAGAAACAAAATTACTTCAAATGTTCAAAATGCTCGCCGTTTACTTGCTGACAATATGCCATCCTATTAACAAATTCTTGAGTCACTCTTTCCAAGCCTTCTCCACGTATTAGTTCAGTTTCATCAATAATTCTTAGTCTCAATTCCTGTAAGTTTGTTGATCGTCTAACGTAAACACGTGATTTTAGATAACCCCAAAGAAAAAAATCTAACGGGCTAAGATCCGGAGAACGAGCAACTCTATGGATCCTTTACGTCCAATCCATCGATTTGGAAAATTCCTCGGAAAATTCGCATCCAGAAAATCCCTAACCCGTCTATCATAGTGGGGAGGTGCTCCACCTTGTTGAAACCAAACATTTTGTGGTAATTGCCATTCTGTTGAAGTGCAGGAATAATTTCGTTACTTAGTAGATCCAAATACTTGTCACCATTCAAGTTTCCGTCGATAAAAAATGGGCCTATAAACCTATTTTCGACAATTCCCATTCAAATTCTTAACTTCTGTGGATGCTGGGTATGTGCTTCATGAATCCAATGAGGATTCTTATTTGACCAATACCTTGAGTTATGGCGATTAACATTTAAACAAAAAGTTGCCTCATCGGAAAAAACTATGTTAGAAGCAAAATTGTCGTCGACATTACAGATGTCCATTAGCCGTTCGCAAAATTCCAGCCGTCTTCCAGGTTTTAGCAAATTTTTTACCACCCCAGTTGTATTAAAACGTTGTAATGTTTTAGTTACTGTTGAGCGTGATATAGGATTTCTCTCCGGATGCAAATTATTAAAAATATGGCACTCTTCTTCATGAGTTCTAACACGATCACCATAACCGATCATCATTAAAATTTCAATACGCTCTTGTTCACTTAATTGAACTTTTCTAAATTGTAAAATTTATTTCCGTCAATTAGAATTTGACACTTGGAGAACAAAAGACGTACCCGTTTATTTATTACTATGCATACAAACAACATCAATTAGTTTATCTAAATAGTTTTTTGCTCTAATGCAAAAAACTGAAAGGAGGTTGATAAAAGTGCTATATTCCTCGTTTTTACAAATTTTTTTACACTAAACTCAGTATGCATGAATTCAAAATAACAAGCTCTTTCAAAATCTGTGAATATATATAGGGTGTCCCATTTAAATTAAAGAAGTTGATGGCATTTCTGGTTAAACCGGAAGTATATTATTAACAAAAAAATGTACATCAGATGCATTTTATTCCATTGCACTTACCTGCAAATTTTCATATATATCGTTCTTTTCGTTTAAAAGATATTTACTTGGTTCCATACCTTATCCCAACCCCGTAAAGTTGGTTTTTATGTACCACCTAGTGCTATGAGCAGCACCCATAATTTTGTTGTTATGTTTCATAGATAGAATTATAGTAAGCATTCTTAACTTAGCACAATCATAGAAAAGTGCAACAAAGTAGATCTGGAGTGTATGTGTAAAAATAAGTGAAGAGAGCTTATAGTATAATAGACTATAATACTTCAGCTTAGCTTTTTTCTGCAACTCTTTGATCAAAACCGGGAAGTTTCACTGTGGTCAGCTTGACCTCAAAACAAATGAAAAATAGTAATTTTCTAGCCAAGTAAATCGGCGGTTTTCTTGCTTCGATTATTGGATACTTTCTAGGCTAGTACTTATCCAGCTCCTCAGCCTCCTTAATTTTCTACAGAAAAGCTTGTAATTATAGCAATATGCAATAAGAGCATCGTCGTTAAGTTTCTGGTTTTCAGCACGACGCTTGATTAAAAAGATCTTCAATCTAAGTAATTGTTCAAAACTAATGCCATTGTTAAATAATATCATTAAAAAGTGTTAATACTAATAATTTATTGTTTGTACGTCCATTATGTTTAAAATACATATCCATTTATCGGACAGCTTACGCATATTTCTATCGCACTCTATAAATCTATATCTAAAGTCGCATCGTGAATGGTCTTTACGACCTTGACAATGACTTCCGATTAATTGTCTACACTAAGAGCCTGACTAGAAAAAAATTCTCAACACATTTTTCTTTTATTTAAAAAGGTAATAGGAGCTTCCATTGTCATGCTACAAATTATTTTTGACATATTTAACAGACTACTTTGAAATCTATTGAAAATATTGTTTTATTTTAAAAGGTACTATTTGGCAAGAATGTCTAAATCCAGTTTATTTTTCATTTGCATCTGCCTATTTAATAAAGCAATCAATGTTTCTGGTGCCACATTGTTTGTCTAGTAGTACGTTCATATAATGATTAGAATATTTGTAGACATAAACATACTATTAAATCGAGATAATGTGATTATTACATATTTTTTCGTAATTGTCTCCCAATCCCAGCGTTCTAATCTAAAAAATAGGGAATGGATAACTTTTGGGTTCTGATAAATTTTGCATATTTTCTACTCTTCTAACTTTATCTCAAAAGAGTCTTGAAATATCCTGTTCCAATTGGATACATTTAGGTAAAATCTAAATGTCAGTCCTTCCTATACATTTTTTCCTATAGACCTTTCTTAGTGAATTATAGGGTACTAAATTTAGTAGTAATGCTACAGAAACTCAGGATCGAACTTGGATCATATCACTGGCAGGAATGTCAAAAAACTGAGAGTAACGGAGCAACAAAAAGTTAAAAAATATGATAGTTTGTTTCTGAAATATTTTAATCAGAACTGTTTTTTAGAGGTCCAAAAAATTAGTGGTTTCAAAAGAATATGGAATTTTGTGTAACTGTATAGAGATACTAAGCTTTTTTGAAATTAACTGTTGATTTTATTTGGATTATTTGGTTTAGAAACGAGTTATGACATTCTCTCAAAACTACAAGAAAGAATCAAAGCTGAATTCAACAAATACCTCATATAAATTTTTCATTTTTGATACAGTATATTTGGATAAATTCTGTATAAAAAAATCCAGAGTAAAATATATTTCCATTCATAGATAAAAAATACCCAAAGCTGTGCATTGTTCTGTTACTTAATTAATTATTATACCAGCTACAATCTTTTTATATTTATTATTTATTTATATATTTATTTATTCTAAATCACGAAATACACCATACATTTCCTGAAAACTTTTGAGCCTTTCTTATAATTTTGATAGAAGTACTTATGTCAATTCTGGGGTTTTCTGAAGTTCTCTTACCATCCTCATACAGATTTTATATTTCTATGTCGTGACGATCATTCAAATTTTTACTAAAATAATTACTAGTATCCATCAGTGTTGCAAATTCTTCTTTTTATGTGATAGTAAGGGTAGTGGCAGGTTAAGTTAATGCCCGTTTTAAAAGACTACATAACGGAATGTTAATGTTTCAATATTTCTTATTCAAAAATTTAAATCAATAATTTAAGCCGTGTGCGACAAAATATTTTCAGGTTTCCTGAACCTAAAATGAATATTTAATGTAAATAAATTTTTTATTGTTTCTCAACACAGCCTTTTTGAACAACTTGATATTGTAAATTCGTGTCTGAAATACTTTTAAAACTTTTCGTAAATTATCTCTTTTAAAACACAATACTTTATTCACATTCATTGGTTTTTATACATGACTACTTTTAAATGTCATATTTTGATATAATTGTTTTTATGATTGTTATTAATTTGTACAGAAATTTAAATTTTAAAATTTTGTATGTTTAGTGTAATATAGTATTTAAAATGGGTGTTACAAGTATATAATAAAAAAAAGAATAAATTTTAGATAAATTGGTGACTTTCCACAAGACTTTTCACTTAAATTGTGCATGCAGACATGTAATTACACCTCAACAACATGAATGTCAGTCCAATAAAAGTATTGTGAATCATTTACTTGTTTAAAAAATATATATGGAGTTTTCATTTTTAAAAAATATATTGATGTCATCATATCTAAAAGAGTTATGATGTTACAAACAAACATAATAGAAAGGATATACCTATAATTGCTAGTATAATTGAAAATAAATAATTTTAGAAAAGCTCTTCAATTTGGGAAAAAATAAAATTATTTCTTACTTTATGCACACCATGTATAGTGAGTTTATAAATTCGCAAAAAAATCATTTTTTGACAAAACAAACAAGTTTAGCAATTTATCATCACTTGAAATAGTGATTATTTATACAGTTTAAAACATTTGTATATAGCTCGGTATATAGTGACTTGATTGAAAAAATGTTTAATTGGAGCACTCTGTATAATATTAAAATGACATTGACCATATTTTGACAAATAATTACACACATAAATAATTTGAATTTGTCTGTAGAAACAATTTTTATAATAAAGCAATATTACTTAATGGAACCTAATCAACTCACATTAAAATGTAATAATTTCTCTGCAAAATCTAGTTTGTATAAGTTGTATAAAACAACAAATTTGATCTGAATAAATAATGTTCACGAAAAATGGATATATTGCATAGTTATATTACATAGTTCAAAATACTCCCATAAGTTCAATACAATCAAAAAACCAGTTTTGTATACCTAAAATGTTTTTATGAGTTTTTATAAAATAATAAAATAAAAATTATAACTTACTTGAACATGTATTGGCCATCTATTTACATCAGGAAAGACTCTAGAGAATGTAGGATCTCTATGTCTATTAAGGTACCCTAAGAGAGCTGGCTGAAACACTGGACTAGGAGGAACAAATGCAAGGGCTATTGTAAGTAGTTCCCAACCCCTTACTAATGACTCCTTTCTAGGATTTTCAGTAGTTTGTCTGCATAACTGTACAAAAAGTTCATCTCTGAGTAGAGCCTGCATATGTGCAGCACCCAACATTTCCATTAACAGGGAATTTAATGAAACACCAGGTCTTGCTTTCCTATCACCCATATACATTTGTACTTGACGGAACATGTCTAATGCTTGTCGAGCCACAGGTTTACTAGATGCCAATAAAGGTCTCTGAAGACTCCTTGCTGACCAGCTAAGCAAATCTCTAACACTAGCTTTTCTCCTAAATAAACCTCTACCACCTAAATTAAGATTGTCAACTGCAAATTTTTCCATATCAGCCTCTCTTTCTGGTTGTAACGGTGGTTCAGCTAATGGTTTTAAAAGGGGTACTGAAGGTCTTTCCTTTATTTCTCGGTCTCTTGATTCTGTACTAGCTGGTGTAGGAAGGTTCAAGTACTCAGCAGGACGATGTGAAAAACGATGAGGTAAGAAACTGCCCTCTGATTGATCAGAATCTTCATTGTCAGGTTCATGACCAGTTAAAGATTCACTTCCACTATCAGAATGATCACTATCAGAGTCACGGCTATTGTTGAGTAAAAAATGCTCCAATGGAAGAAGCTGAGAATCATGCCAATTTGAGTATAGAGGGGCTTCAGCTCCTCTCTGGCTAAAGCTGCTGCTCCTACATAAATCACTAGGTTTACGCCTCAATTGAGGAGTACTTGCTGATAAACTGAGTACTTGTCCTCTATCTGTAAGATGTCCAGTTTGTGTTGATTGGTGGCTAGTTGCAGTTGGAGTACAATCTGTGTTGTGTTTCAGAGTTTGTAACTTGGCTAAAGGTATAATATCGCAATTGGTTGGTTTATGCCATACTGTCCTTTGTGATGTAGCATTATAATAATAAAATCTAGCTGTATTTTGATCGAAAAGTTCCCACCATTGGTTGGAATCTGTTCGTTTGACAGGTACACCTTCTGGAGGATCCCACACACATTCTCCTGTAGCCAGATTGGCATACATATGTTCTTGGGTCCTGGGCTCGATTATTTCCACCCATTCCACCCTAAAAAAGGTAAATTTTATTTAATTTGGGGTGTGTCGATTAAATATTGATTGAATACCTGTTGTACGAATTAGAAGCCATTCTTCAACATTGTCAATAAGACTTATGTAAACCAATATTATGATATGTTAAGAATCATTTTGATACTGTATTATTGTCTATGTTGTCCTCCATCATAACTTAAGTGAGGTAATCCAGTAAACCATAATAAAAACAAAATTTGACCGCAGAACCATTACTAGCCCGTATGCGCCATTGTTTATTTTACTGCCAACCGTACAACCTAGTTTCTATTTTCCCCCAAAAAAAACATAAACAAAATGACGTATCTATTCGCGCTGGAATACAAATTTAGATTGAACTATTTTCAATGATGCAATGCCTAATAAACCAATGATCTCATTTTAAATTTTAGTAATTACTACAAAACGTGAATACTCGTTTTAATTTTATCATCTCATATTCGTCTTGATAACTGCGGTTTCTATTCGGACTTCTCTGTTCAAATTCTGAGAATTACCATTATTTATTAAGTGGATTTTTTTGAAACGCGAATTTTAAATCATATCAATTACAGTTATTTATTTTTAGTTTTATAGGAAAATGTTGCTCACATTTATCTTTAATTTATATAGACGTAAAAAATAGGTACTATGTAGAAATTTTATTAGATATAAACAAAAGAACAAGAGACACTATTTTTGTCCATAGCAAAGAATACACTAAACAACTGGTGTATTCTTTGGTCCAATGTCCACAGCCAAAATTTGCCAAAAAAAATTTAAATAATTTAACACATTCCAAAATAAAAATGGGAATACCATCATAAATAAAAAGAGATATTGAATATAAATGTGAATATCCCTGGATTTTATATATTCAATTTATTTTACGACGAAATGGACACATATATACCTACAATGATGCCATTATACTATGTAGTTTTAACTCGGACAAATTGTACCTACTAGTACCTTTTCTACCTACTAACTGAGGGACAATAAGTTATCTAAAATTTGTAAAAATCATTTTATTGAAAAAATAAGAGATTAGTGGTCACTTTTACCAACCAATAATTTTGTTATCATTCTGTTAAAATGATTGATAAACTTAAATTTCTGTTGTTTCGAATTCAATTATCTGATAAAAAGAATTGAAATTTAATATTATACTATATGGTGAAAGTGTTGCAGAAGGCTGAAACTGGCAGCCGGACGCGATCGTCGGTACCTTATTTGAATTAAACCGCAAAAAATATTCTATTATCTATCATGACAGAAATTTGATAGATTTTTTTTAGTGCTTTAATAATCCAAACTTTCAGTATTAACGGCTGATATAAGGCCTCCGCTATCTACACTGATAAAAAAATAACAATATAAAATTTCACTAAAAATGTTGTAGATTCTATAAGTATATATCATAGAAATTTGATAAAACTTTTTTATGTAGGTACTCTAATAACCAAAACAAAGAATTTATTGTCACTATAATATTTTATTATGAAAGTTTTGTTTACAATGCAATTTGGTGGTTTGCTTCAGTTATTTTCACATGTTTTGGTTTATCGACTAGACTATATATTTCAACAATTAAAATTTAGTGCAGTTGCTGATATTATAAAACGACTAAACGAAATTAGATATTGTGGACTGGTTGGTAAGCAATTTTTCCAGTTTATCAAACAAAGAATCGCAATATCATACATTGCTTAAACTTCAGAAATACTCTGTGTCCGAATATAATATAATATAGGTATTTCCTTTCATTGGCTCATGCTGGACGAAAAATTATGTTTTAGTTAGCTTATGTCGTTTTAAACGTATAACAACCAGTACCTGTTTTAACTATTACATATTACAAAATATATAATTAATTGACTGAGAAGAGTTGAGAATCTAGTGAGGTGATGCTTATTTTTTAGGAAATAATACTTGTAGTTGAAGGTAAATTTCCTTTGAGAAAGTATATTTTTGTCTAATTTGTGATATTAGAACGCATGATATTAAAAACCTTCAACTGCGCCGGCACAGGGGGACAATTAATTGCTTTGCCCTTTGTTTCCTCGATTAGAGTAGCTACGAGCCGCTACTGATGTTGATCTTTAACCGCGTAATTGTAATAGGGCATGTCCACGTGACGTCATGCCCTGAGGAATCTGACATGGAACATACAACATCTGATATAAACAAGCGTTCTTTGCTCAACACGTGGTTCTTAATAGTTATTTGATTTTGATTTAGTGCTTTTTTCGACATTGTTTTAGTTGCTTAGGTATTTTAAAAGTTATGTATGACTGTTAATAATAAAAAGGATCATTAAATCAATACAAAACAACCAAATTACAAATCTGAAATCTAACCAAATAATTGTTTTTCCTCAGGGGTATTGTCAACTGTCAGTTGATGGACATGCCCTATTGTCACTAAAAATCAGCTACTGCATGAAAATTCACTTTTATGTCAGAAGCATGGAGACCAAAAGCAATGACGTATACGTCATTGGTCAAAAACATGGAGACTCTAGACCATGGAGACTAGATATAAGGAGCACAAACTTGTATAGGAAAAATCTCGAAAAAGTGTCCAGCGGTAAGGTACAAATAGTAGATGGCGCGAGAGTAGCTAGCGATTAAAATTACAGAGTGAAGTTTGCTGGACAAGTTAACCTAACAAAAAATGAAAATAGTGTTTATTTTTATAGAAGTTTTTATAAAAATTTACAATGTGAAAAACGTGTGTCGTGAAAAGTTGTCCAACTAGAAGTAAAGTTAAAAATAAAAAAAATTACACACCCCATCCCCTGTCTTATTTTCAAGCAACAGTAAGTAGTTGATGTAGGACTCTCGGGTTAGGTTTATTGTTTTCATTACAATTTTTCAACACAATTGCCTATATAATGATATTGAAGAAACTTACCTTTAACCAAACATAGCACCAGCTACGGGAAATGCTTATTTTTTCCTTGAAATTTGCTAAAACCAAGCATAAAAGGTAACCGAATGAAAATAAACAAACCCTCCATTTACATAACCTAAAATTTAACACGTCAAACATGATTTTAATCTCTAGCCTCCCCAGCGCCACCACAATTTTCCTAATTTCGACGGACACTTTTTATATACAGAGTTTGTGCTCCTTATATCTAGTCTCCATGCTCTAGACTCCATGAGGTGAGCTCTTTTTGACAGATCTCAGCTCACTTCAGTTACAATAGGTGTGTTCTTTTTGACTGAGATCTCAGTTAATCTCAGCTCACATCGGTAATGTGCGCGTTCTTTTTGATTTACTCACTTCGAAGTGAGCTGAGATTTTTCCTCCTCCTTCACCGATGCTGAATGTGTTGTAAGGGGGTATCAGTTGGACTTGAGTCGGAAATAAAGTGGTGGGGATGAAGAATTATTCGATTTTGTTTACATATAAACACACATAACCTAATTTTCTTTCTAATAATGGATTATTAGCCATAATAAAAAACTATTTTCTTTGAAACTTTTTTATACCAAAATCAAAATAAAACGTGGTTAACGGAGATATTCAGATTCCAGATATTTATATAAGTTTTATGTCTCTTATTCACGCATGCGTCGGCAGATCGCGCGTTTCAATTGAGTAGTTCATTCTTTTTGGTGCTTACTCACATCACTTTATCTCAGATCACTTTAACTTAAGTGAGCTGAGATCTCAGTCAAAAAGAACACACCTGTTGAATAATACTTGTGTATATTATCTCTGGAATAATTCTATAAACTATTCTGCAGGAGATAAAGTGATGTGAGTAAGCACCCGCGGGATCTGTCGATGTTGTTGCATCAAAATTCAAAAATATTTGAAATATAAGACATTATTTGTATTAGCATCAAGTTATTCTTTCCATAACCACATAGATAACATTCACTTAAAACCAAAGAAAATTAGATTATGTATAGCCCAATCCATCAAGCAAATCACAAATCAAATATTTCTTCATCTCCTCCACTTTATTTCCGACTCAAGACCAAATGATACCAGCGTTTAGCACATGCAGCATCGATAAAGGGGAGGAAAAATCTCAGCTCACTTCGAAGTGAGTAAATGTTATCTATGGTGAGTAAATCAAAAATAATGAGCACATTCCCGATGTGAGCTGAGATTAACTGAGATTGTTGGTTGTCTCTGTGAAATATCAGTCAAAAACAACGCACCTCATTGTCAAAAGGTATTAGAGTGAATGGGGTATTCACTGAACTTATATATCTGTGGGTATATTGTGGCGTGGGTAATCTGTGGACACAGCATATATATCTATGATATATCATGTGAGCACAGACTAGCTATAGTTCTGTGATTTATAACCCTTAAAATTCAAAAGATATATTTGTAATCAGAAATTGCGAAATAATAATATATTTAATTAATTTACATTTTAAATACAAGAATATTGAAATATAAATTACAAAATACACTTATCAATTATCTTTCATAAAATATTTACGCAAGCTGGATAATCTAAAGGTCAAATTAACAATCCTGTAGTATTACTGTTGAAAATAACAAGTGTCATCATTTGGTTTGCTCAGCAAATAAAGTACTAACAAAGGTAATTATTCTTAATTTTTCAAAATTTCAACCATACTATTTCCTAATAATTATTTGTAGCTTACAACAATGGATTCTTCTGGTGATCCAATCGACTATAGTAGCCCTTATGTTAACTACAGATCTCCTTTAAGTACCCGATATGCAAGCAAAGAAATGCAGTATAATTTTAGTGATCAAAAAAAGTTCTCAACGTGGCGGAAGCTTTGGGTCAATTTGGCCAAAGCTGAACATGAATTGGGATTAAATATTACAGATGTCCAAATAAAAGAAATGGAAAATAACATATTTAATATTGATTTTGATGCAGCTGCAGCAGAAGAAAAATTAACTCGACATGATGTAATGGCTCATGTCCATGTATTTGCCAAACAATGTCCAGCAGCTGCACCTATTATTCATCTTGGAGCTACCTCTTGTTTTGTTGGTGACAACACAGATCTGATAGTACTCAGAGATGGCCTTGACCTATTACTTCCAAGAATTGCATTTGTTATCCAGAATTTAATGAAGTTTTGTGAACAATATAAAAGTTTACCATGTCTTGGATATACTCATCTTCAGCCTGCTCAATTAACTACAGTTGGTAAGCGGGCAACACTTTGGTTATATGATTTTCTAATGGATGAAAGAGCTATTGCAAGAGTCAGAGATGATTTAAGATTCAGAGGAGTTAAAGGAACTACTGGTACCCAAGCATCTTTTATGCAGTTACTGGGTGATAGTAGTAAGGTAAGGCTGCTAGACCAGAGAGTGGCAGCATTATCGGGTTTTCAAAAAACATATCCAGTAACAGGTCAGACTTATACTAGAAAAGTTGACTTGGAAATAGTAGCTGCATTATCATCCTTGGGCTCATCCATTCATAAAATGTGTAGTGATCTTAGATTGTTGGCAAACTTTAAAGAAATTGAAGAACCTTTTGAGGCTAGTCAGATTGGCAGTTCTGCTATGCCATATAAAAGAAATCCTATGAGGTCAGAACGATGCTGTGCATTAGCAAGACATTTGATAACACTATTTTCTAATGCAGCAAATACTCATGCTTGTCAATGGTTAGAACGAACCCTAGATGATTCCGCTAATAAAAGGTTGACTCTTTCTGAAGCACTTTTGAGTGCAGATGCAGCATTAATGGTATTGACAAACATAACTCAGGGTCTAGTTGTATATCCCAAAGTAATAGAGAAGCGAATAGGTCAAGAACTTCCATTTATTTCTTCTGAAAACTTGATAATGGCTATGGTAAAAAGGGGAGGAGATAGACAAATATGTCATGAGAAAATTAGAATACTTTCACAAGAAGCTGGAGCTCAAGTTAAACAATATGGCAGAGATAATGATTTTCTTGATAGAGTGAGAGCAGATCCATATTTTAAACCCATAATAAATGAGCTACAATCCCTTCTTGATCCATCCACTTATATTGGTAGGTCTGCAGAACAAGTTACTGAGTTCATAAGTGATGAAGTCCAACCAGTTTTAAATAAGTATAAAGATGTTTTGAATAAGCAGATTACTGTTAGTCTAAATATTTAATTAACAAGTAGGTAATTAGGAATTGAATATGCTGTAAATAAATATGATTATGCATCAATTTCAAAAATTTAAGATTTATAAATATTTCATTTTTCTAGTATGTATAATGTTACTAAAGTTCGAAATATATTATCCTACAATTATTTGAACTAAACAATCAACAAATTCAGTTAATATACCCTGGTCAGAACAAATCACTTTAAATAATATGTGTTTCTACACAAATTGTATGAACAATTGTTGTTGGGGATATCCTGAATCACCTAATAATCATTAATTGTTATCTCTATCATTATAACATTGACGTTTAATGGAGTTTTCATTCCATTACTTCCAGTTCCCTTAAATCTGTACTTGTGTAGACCACCAAAAGTATTTTGTGTGAAATTGTGCTTTATCTAGACTATTCACCAGTAATGTATACAATTTTAAACTTATTGTAACAAAATTTTATTCCTACTTAATTTATCTTTTAATATTTTAAATTAATTTTGGTGGTTACCTGAAAAATTCCTGGTTTTCTTAAATTCAATTAATGTCTTAAATTAGCTGCACTATCAACCAATATTTCAATTTTTAACTAAACACAGTGCCCATTTTTAATTTGTCTAGTTTTTGTTATTGAATTTAAAGTTGATTGATTCCTTTAAAAAAATGGAGGCGCTAAAGGTTATTATGGGATAACAACCAATTTCCTTTTAGTTAATTATTCATTTTACTCATTGGAATATAAAACACAAATTACCGGGGCTACTTACATTCCTCTTGAAAATAATACAGAAGGTAACATTCAGTTCATCATGAGTGGACTACTGGTATTTGATGTTTGTATAATGATTGGGTAGGTATTTCAAATGTAAAATTGCTCAGGGAACAAAATAATTATTGTTATCTATAGCATTGTTTAAATCAATATTTATAGTCAACTTAATGCTCTTCCATTCTTGTTCAGAGCTTTTGTACAAAACTAAGCAAATTAGATAGGAATTAACTTGAAATTTCAAGTCTATTTTAAAAAATATATTCTAAAATGGGAATGCATAGGAAAACTCCATGAACTAGGTATCGTCACCAGGAGTATCAGGACTCACTGGAACAAAAGCAAACTGTAATATTGGAAGAAATAGGCAACACCTAAAAGAAGATCTGACCATTGGAAAGAGCTAGTAGGGCTTAGAGCTTAGACAATCAAATATACTCCTGGGAACTACAACCAGGTGAGAACAAATGAATGTCTAATGGGAAATTCAACTGGCGGCACTGAAAGCACTCTTTCTTGGTACTGGCTACTTGACTGACAAAGTTCTGCACTAGTTTTGAAAATATTTATGTTCGTCTCGGACATGCACCAATTTAGTGTGGTTTTTTAGCACTCAGTGCAAAATTTTAGAACTGTCGCTAGTACAGTTCTACAGGAACAATCCCAGTCCAAAGAATACAGTTTGGTGTATTATTTGCCCAGTCGAACAACGTCGGTGAACCTGACTGGTGTGGTTCGCATTTCTTTAGTGCCGCTTGGTAACTCCACCGGATCCGAGCTGCAGCAACTTTTACATGACACTGGGGTAGGCCATGTACTCGGATCGTGATCCCCAGTCGAATTTACCATAAGCCAGAGAAAAACTGCACTAAGAATTTTGACAGGTGTCCAATAAAACTAATAGTTTTTGTTTTACCTAATTTAAAAATCTATACATAAATGTACTTTGATTATCTTGAAAATCCAACTAAGATAAATAACCTGGACGGTGACAGCTTTACTCGAATCACGCTGAGATAAAGTATTTTTCCATCAGCAACTATTTCTGTACTGTTCGTTGACAATATACACGTGAAATAGATCAAAAAATAATTTCAACTTGCAAGCAAACTCTAATCTAATTTGGGTGTGTGAAGAACATAAGCAAGAGGCCTACATAATACATGTGGACTATGGAGGGTAGAAGCACAGAGTACAATGTACTCTGTGGTAGAAGTAATGTGACCGCATGACATATAACGACTAATTTAAAAGATGGCTTCCGCAGATTCGTTTTTTTTTCTCGAAGTATCGCTTCTCGTCTGTTGGTGTATTTGATTCATGCTCGGTTTTATAAAGTAGAGTTAGTTAAATATCTCTATTTACCCCGAGGGTTAACTCTCGGGTTAAAATACAAAGATCACTGTAAAAATATATAAAAATAGAAGCCAATTTTTAATACTAAAGAAAAGTATGGTTGTTTGTTTAGCGCCGTTGTCAGTGCTGGGTAGCTGAATTTTCCTATTTATTCTTCTACATCAACTTTAAAAAATATACAAATAGATAACTTGTATGTTTGAATCATGATAATGGTAAAACTGGTATTATAAAATTGAGAACGATTAAATTTTTTCAATTTGCGTAGAAGTCTGACAACAATGCCAGATCTCACTATTTTTCTTTAAAAATGCGACAACTATGGGACCTCATGTTTTAGGCAACCCTGCAATACCTACACACCTACACCAATCTCATGGTGAGATTCTCACTATGGAGACTAATACATAAGGCCTTGTACACATGAGGGCGTTAGACACCGCGTTGAGCGCTCGTTTGTCAAACGCGCGTTAGCCAAATACATAGAAACAAATGGGATCGTACACATGCAAACGCGCGCTTTGAATCAACGTCGTCAAAACGCGACGCTTGTAGTTTTCACTTCAACCGCTACGTTTGCAGCGCGCTTCGAGTTACTATACTGGGCGAGCGCGCGCTTTTGCTCGGTTTTGACGTGAATTTAGGTGAATTGATCTGTGAGTGATCTTACCATTGTTTTGATCCTGTTTGTGTATGTACAATGGATGCGGAAGCGTTTGACACAGTCGAAAAAAGAAGATGCATCTGGGACATGGAGTGTCCAGATTACAAAAATAGAGTTTTGAAAAAGTCTGCTTGGCAGGAGATTGTGGATGTGTTTGCAGAAGAAAACATGACAAAGGAAGAGAAGACACTTTTAGGTAAATATACAAAGCATAATTTGTATTAACTAATGATACATTTATTCAAACCAACGCGGCGTCTAACGCCCTCATGTGTACATAGTGTAAGCCAAAGAATACACCAGTTTGGTGTATTCTTTGCCTAAGCCAATTTCGGCCCGCTTTGGTACCCCACTTTGGTCTGTCAAATACATACCAATCGATTTCGTTTCGAAAAACGATGACGTGACGTTTAGTACCCTATTTTCGGCCTGTCAAATCACATAGAATACCAAGATCTGCAGCACAGTTACATGAATTGGTAGTACTTTTTGTCTTGCTTTTTATTTGTAAATAAACAAAGTCGCTGGAACGAATTGTAGTTTTGGCCAATATTCTAAAATTCTTCACGTTTTGTCTAGTGTCTAGTAATTGGTATTTCTAATAATGGAATGGAATACATTTGTCAATTTCATCAATCTGTACCCATAGAGATAATATACATAGAGTAGGCATGTCATAGGGGCTCGTGTAAGCGTATTCGTCCACCCATTAGAAAGAGATGGACAACCAGTTTGGTATTGCTTCCTCTTTCTAAATTCTTTAAAGGTTTGTAGTGTTACAGTCTTCGCGCATGTCATCAGTCATCACGCGATGTTAGAGAGAGACACCTTCACCAATTTCATTCGCCATCTGTTTTTATTACGTGGACGCTTCCGACTATAGGTTGCCTACTCTATTTATATTATCTCTATGGTTGTACCAGCTGAGAACCAAACGATTTCTTCTAATTGGTACTTTACGTCATGTCGGTGACGTAGCATCTACCAAAGTCCCAATCAACCAAAGCGGGCCGAAATCGTTCCATGAATAGTCCCTTAAGAATCATAGAGATATCTCTATGCATAAGACCCACGACCACAATTCTGATGTGATGAAGTACTTATAGGTTATGCTTATGTCTGTTATAGTGACTTGGGAGTTGTTTTTTAATTCCGATTTATTTTTACGGCTGTTACATTGTTTTATACATTTTATCGTTCCCATTATAAGTTTTCGTTGACGGATGTGCCTTAACTGAGCAGAAACGTTATGCCTCATACCGCCTAATCCGTCTCTTTTTTTGTCTATAGAACGCACCTAATATCTCAAATATGTCAATTGTCAATCATCAGTCAATTCAATGGCCTAATGGACGTTTAGAACAAGTAGAAGTGATTAAATAATGAAAGTGTAATGTTTTGGTAAACGAAACATCTTTAATAAAATGCTATACATTCATATATAGCATTGGGAAGGATTGGAAATAGTATATTTCTGTCATAATTTTTGAGAGAATTATGATGGATAAGATTGTGTTTACTTCAAAATGGTGGGTGTTTGTTTTTGGGTTAACATAATAGTTTTGATAAGTTTATGTTTGGCTAAACCAAAAGACTGCCCTAAACTATGTTTCTGTCTGAGTTCATATGTCGACTGTGGATCCAAAAACTTGGGGAGCATTCCAACCAACCTACCTACATGGGCAATACATTTGTAAGTTGTTTTTGTTACTGCCTTTATGTCAGTTTAACGTTATTTAATTTTTAAGAACACTACGTAACAATTCAATAACGAAACTTAATGATATCAACTGGAAGTATCTCCCGGAATTAAAGGAACTGATTTTGAATAAAAATCTTATTATGAATGTTCCAAAAGATGTATTTAAATACCAAACACAACTTAAAATTCTGTAAGTATTATAAATTGATAATAGTTGGTAAAATAGTTTTAAAGTAATATATTGCTTTCGGAAACTATATTATATTTCCATCCTTAGGGAACTACAATTAAGGTAGAGTGCTTTAATATAATGAAAATATTTTAACTACAATCTACTTACATCAATTTGAGGTTGAACCTTTGATGTTGTAGGTAACACTTGAGTGTTAAAATTAACTTATTACACTGACCTGACGAATATGTAGTACATTGCATAAAACATGAATTAAAATTAGTAAAATTGACTTAATCCTACGTCATAAGAATAAAATATTTTAACATGATCACATTTTATTAAAATACATTTTATAAAAATTATTCATATAAGATTCAAAATATTTTAAATACACTGTATTTATTTATTGCTAAGTAGTAGTAGTAGTTGTGGAAAATAAAGAGAGGATAATATATTGTGAAAATATAGTTAATAACATAAATAAATAAAATAAATACATTTTTTTATAAAATAAGTACCTACCAAACCCTATGATAACTAAAAAGATTAGAAAAGTATATAACTTACTCTATCAATGAGTGTTCTATACTATTTCAAAAACAAATAAGTAGGTACTCAGTTTGTTGGTAAATTATAAATCGGTTAACTTTTTGCATAAAAATTATTCATAAAGATCCAAAACAGTTTAAATACACCGTATTTATTTGTTGCTAGTAGTAGTGGGAAATAAAGAGTGGATAGTATATTGGGAAAATATAGGAAACAACATAGTTACCCTATTTTGGAAAAAATATTTGCAATATAAATGAATACAAAAAAAATAAGTACCTGATTGTACAATAATTAAAAAGATTTGAAAAGTATATAGGTAACTTACTCTCATTCATTCATACATTTGGGTTATGCTCATCAGCCCAGGCACTTGAACTGAATCTTTGTACTATTACCCATGTTATCTACTTCCATTCCAGAAGCTTTGTGTCTTCTATATAGGCCACCAGTTTAACTGGAGGGATTTTAATGTAGCTGTGATGGTTGTATAATTTCCTCTCCAAAGTGCTTCTGTCTGAGTCCTTGCAAGTTCTCACAGAAGCAGATTATGTGACTAGGTGTTTCATTGTAGAGTGCACATTCTCTGCACATAGGTTCACTAACTTTGCCCATTTTGTGTGGATGCTTCCTCAGGGTGTAGTGTCCAGTCACCAGGTTGGTAGCTGACTTCTTCAAATCTCTTACCCAGTTTCATCAGCCTGGACGAGAGTTCCTTGTCTACCTTGTTCTCAGTAAACTCTTTGTATGGAGGTGTCCTTGTGTCAAACTCCTATGAAGTCTCCATTAGAACCTTCTTTGGCTAATTGGTCTGCCAATTCATTACCTGCAATCCTCTGATGTGCCGGAACCCATACTAGAGACTCTGTATTGTGTCTTACTAGCCAATTAAAGGATTCTTTACAGTTTTTTTACCAGTCTAGACCTAGTTGTTAGATTGCTGATAGCTTTAATAAGATCCTGGCTGTCAGTGAATATTGTAATTTTTTGTCCGGTATATTCTCTTCTGCTGTTTTCATCAAGGCTATAGCAACAATCATCTCTGCTTGAAACACGGATGTGTATCGACCAAGGCTGAAGAACATTTTCTTCCTAAGTCCATTTATACCAGCCATGGTTTGTTTTGGAACCATCAGTGAACTAGTTAATTTCTCCAGAATTACCTGGTTGCATCCCCTGTTGCCTGGATGGGATGATGATGTTCACTCGCTCAATATATTCACTGCAGAGGACACTTCTGCCCACCTCCACCAGACTATTGTTCCATATGTGATAATTGGCCTTATCACAGTTGTGTAAAGCCAGTGAACCATCTCAGCTTGTAATCCCCAGGTTTTGCCCATTACTTTTCTGGATTGCCAGAAAAGCCTAGTCGCCCTGGTAATAATTTTTTCCAGATATTTATGTATGTATGTATTTTGGGGTAACATTCACTGAGACCTAAAATATCTATTGTGCCCCCTTACTTCTACTTAGTTCCTGAGGAAAGTCTCAGAGACTAGTAGCTCCTTTAGTCCTATTTCCCAGGGGCATTTTAGGATATCTGCAGGCTTCAACTTAGGTAACTGTCCCTCTTCTATCCAGTAGTCTCTCAGGTGCTGTGCCCTAGGATTCTGAATTGCTGTGCAGTTCGCAAGTATGTGGATGGAGGATTCTTCTTCCATTCCACAAAACCTACAATCTTCTTCCTCCACTATTTTGAGCTTTTTAAGGTGCCCATTCAGGCGACAATGACCCGTTAGGATTCCTGTTAAAACTCTTAGTGAAGTTTTGCTTTGACTTATGCATTCATTTGATCTCAACAGGTTGTAGTCACCCACTAGATCTTTCCAATTGTCAGATCTCTTTTCTTCGGCTTCACCTATTTCATCCAATATTACATTGGAGCTGATTCCGCAAAAGGGTTCTGGCCCCCAAAAGGGTATTTCAGTCCCCCTCTTCGCTAGTTCATCTGCTATTTCGTTTCCTGCTATTCCAGTGTGTCCTGGAATCCACAGTAAGGTGACTATATTGTTCTCGCCTAGTTCATTAAGTTTGCCTAGGCATTCCCACACCATTTTGGAACTGATTACCCAAGTACTCAGCGCTTTAATGGCTGCTTGACTATCAGACATTATGATAATCCTTTGCCTTCTATATCCTTTGTCAATATTGAACTGGGCACACTTTCTTATTGCGTGAATTTCCACTTGAAAGATACTTGGGGTTTTTCCCAAGCTTTCAGAGTGTTTGGTTCCGGGCCCGTACACTCCTATCCCAGTTCCTTCTATTGCTTTTGAGCCGTCTGTCTACCATTGAATGGCATTCTTTCCAAGTCTGGTAATGGTATTTGGATCCCATTCCTTCTTGTTGCTTAATTCCGTAACGAATTTTTTTGAAAAGTTATACTTTTTCATCATACCATCTTGTGGCATGTCCCAGGTTGTCTGATTTCTAAGAAGTGAAGAGGTGGTTTTCTTTTTAATGATTCCCTCTCTACTTAGTCTGTATCTTGTTCTTTCTGCAACACTCTCCACCACCATATGTAATGGTGTGAGGTTGAGAATCACTGCCATTGCTGCCGTTGGGCATGTACTCATTCCTCCTGTTATGCATATACAGGCTAGTCTTTGGAGAGGTTTTCTCTCGTCGTCAAGCGGCTAGTTCTACTACTCCACGCAAGGATTTTTGGGTTACAACCCCAGTTTCTCCCTGCCAGATTCCTGCACACCATTAGAGCCATTTTTGCTTTGTATGTAATCTCCTTCTCGTGTTTGTTCCACAGGAGTTTGCTGTCTAGAGTCAAACCTAGATAATTGACTTCTTGTCTCCGTTCAACGTCGTTCCCATCAAGTTTAATGGTTTTGACGTTGAGTTTTCTTTTCTTAGTGAAGGCTATCAAGATGGTCTTGGTGGGGTTGATGCTGAGTCCCATTTGCCTACACCAGCTATTTGTATAGTTCAGACACTTTTGTACGATGTCACAAAGGGTGTTTTCAAATTTTCCCCTGGCTGTTATGACAATATCATCGACATATCCTTGGCAGGATATTCCGAGGTCCGTCAAACCACACAGGAGTTCGTCAACCGACAGACTCCACATTAATGGGGACGCTACTCCTCCCTGTGAGCATCCTCTGGTTGTGCAGATGGAGACAATGTCTTTGCTCGTTCTCGTCTTTGCTACTCTGGTGGTGAGCAGTTCCGACATCCATTTGGATGTTGTGCTGTCTACACCTCTTCTATTTAAAGCTCTCCGTAGATGTGCCTGCCCGGTAAGCGTGCTGATACGGGTGGAGAGGTAGTCTCTCTAGGATTTCCGTTCTAATATAGTTGTCAATAGCTTTTTCCATCGTTTTAAACACAAACGATGTTAGGCTAATTGGTCTGAAGGATTTGGGGTTTGTTGTGTCCATTTTTCCATCTTTTGGAATGAAGGTTACTATTGCCCTTCTCCATGCTTCTGGTATATTACCCAGTTCCAAACTACTTCGACTAATTCTAACCAAATGTGGAAGAATTTCGTCTTGTCCTTGCTGGAGCAATGTTGGGAAAATAACATCTGCTCCAGGTGCTTTGAAAGGTGAAAAGGTGTGCATAGCCCATTTCAACCTATCGTTACTACAAATGTGCTTGGCCATTGTAGTACTTTCTCTCGAAGGCCTGTTATGACCTTCGAGAGGATTATCTCCTCTGTTTGGGGTACTTCCAGGAAAATGAGTTTCTAGTAAGAGTCGCACTCTTTCCTCCTCATTTTCGGTATATTTGCCGTCTGGCTTCCTCAAATTTCCTGAACCTATTTCTTTTAGCTTTTCTAATTTCCTTGTAGTAGGTGTTTCTCACCTCAGTGTATCTCTGCCAGTCCCTGGTGAATTTTGCTCTATTAAAGAGGTCCCGGGTTTGAGATCTTAATTCTGACAGATGTTTGTTCCACCAGGGAGCATCTTTGCTGCTTCGTTGTTCTTGAAGAGGGCAGCTCGATTCAAATGCATCGATTATTGCCCTGTTCAGATCCTCAAGCTCATTTTCCAGGTCGAGATGGTGCTTAGCCCTTCCTTTCCTCTGGATATGTGCTAGAGTTCCTTTCACACAGGTGTTATAGTTGTCCCAATCTGTTTTTCTTGGTTTTCTACGGAGGCTTACCTCAGGTATGCCTAGCTCTAACTTGAATGTTATGATACTATGATCGGAGAGAGATGTTTCACCTGATACTCTCCAATCTTTTACTATATGTTTTAGATCACGAGTTGCCAGTGTGACATCTAAAACTTCTTGCCTTACCCTTGTTACAAATGTGGGGGTATTCCCTATATTGTGAATATCAAGGTTTTTATTAAGGATATATTCTAAAAGTTGCTCACCTCTTTGGTTGGTGTGGCTGCTGCCCCAAACGGTGTTGTGTGCATTGGCATCACATGCTAGAAGTAGAGGTAGTCTCTTCTATTCACAGTACTCCACCAGCCTTTGTACCTCTGGGGGCGGTGCTAGCCCATCTCCCTCAAAGTAGCATGATGCTATTACTATTACAGATATTTAACTCCATTGGATATTTCTAATTCTTCTCCAAACCCTGCAGGAGAACTCTTTTATTCATAAAAGCAACTAGTTTGGTTTTTTTGGATTAACTGAAAGGTCCTCTTTAGGGCACCATTCCTCTACAATTCGTAGTGCTTCTTGCATGACATTCATGATTACCACTGGGAATTTTTCATTGGTGACAATCCTTGTACAGATTGCGTAAATTACATCGGAACCCTCGCCTCGGATTACACAAGTACGACAAGGATATATGAAAGAGAGAGAAAGAATAATTGTGCGCGGTCATCACTTTGTTTCATCTTAGGGGTGTATACTTATTTCCCGAGACTGGCCGAATGGTCCTTTTCAGAGAGAATTCACTAGTTGGTGGTATAACGGTGGTATTCAATATGCTCCTAACATGGAAGGAGTGAGGGTGTTGAAGAAATAAAAAAATACAATCGTTATTACGTAACCTGTACATCTTAAAATTCATTTTTGTCAACATGATCATTTCAGACCAAGTTGACAATTTCTAACTACAATAGGATATTATTTTAGCCATTGTAACTTGAAAATAAAACAGCATTTCTTGATAGAGCCATAATTAATAAACTGAAAATTCCTTCCATTAATAAATTCAATTGAAAAAATAAAATAACCTACACCTATTCTAAACATAAAATATAAACTTCCTGAAAAAATAAAAATAAAAATCCATTCTAAAGGTAAACATAATTTTAATGAATTAAGTGCTCAAATAAACCACCTTCCTGTGCCAGACAATAACCAAATCTGTGATAAAGATTTGATCTCATATCTCTAAGATTATTTGGCGTAATGCTGGCACAAACGTGCTGTATTTTCACCCTCGAAAAAAAGTCAACGATAACGAGACAAAAATATCATTTGTACAAATTAATCTGCGCTTCTGGCAACAGCGGTAAAAATAGGGGGGCAATGAGCATTCTCGGGAAATAAGTATACACCCCTAAGGTAAAACAAAGTACACGCCTTAATGACCGCGCATAATTATTCTTTCTCTCTCTTTCAGCTGTTTTTCTGTCGTACTTGTGTAATCCGGACGGTTCCGATGTAATTTACGCAATCTGTATATGGCTAGGTTTAAGGTACAAAAGACAAAAATCAAGGATAGTAAATGGAGAATCAAGTAGAAAATATCAAGGTAGCAACCAGATTCATGATGGTCACAAAAGTTCTTGCACAACCACAATTTGTATAGTTTTTCATGATTACCCCCAAATTTAACCCACATAAAAAATGGTTTTTCTCTATTTTTCGTCAACTGCAGTGTCTTTAATAAACTGAAATGTGTTCTTAGCTATACTGTAATAATATTTAATCTTCAAAATGCTTATTGGTCAATTAGGGAGTAACTAAATATGTATGTATTACTGAAGAATTAATAGGCATTAGAGGGCATTACTGAGGAATTAATAGGCATTAGTGAAATTTAATTAAGAGTAATGCCCAAATTTGGCATTGGTGTAAACAATTTGGGTCAGTGGTTTACCCCCCGCATCATTAATAAATAATCCCAGTCAACATTTGCAATATATTCATACAACTGCAAGTGATAAGCAATTTTAAAGTTGTATTTTTGTTTGGTTTAAATTTATCTAAACTCTTGAATAAATTAATTATTGTAATAAACAATGAAGGGTGGTAAGTATCTTCCGTGACAATAGGTTTATTTCTAATAACATCGCATTCCAAGTTAGACAAAACAAGATGATCTGAAGAATTTTTAATGGTCTGCTCTATAAAATAGGTTTATCATTTTTTGAGTATTTATTGATATTTTCCTAAATCCATAAATAAGCAATAATCACAAGATAAAAGATAAAATAAGTGTTGTATTGTAGCAATATTAATTAAATTGGTGACTTTAAACCAAATATTATTATGCTGATAATAAAAATTGTTCAGTACATTGTTATGTGTAAAATGTGTTTTTGTCTATGCAGATAAAACAAATTCATAAAATTTGTTATGTACAATGAGAGTTAACAAAGTATAAATTAACTAACAAATATTGTTTTTTGCTTATTCAAAATTGTATTGTTTTGGTTGCATAATTTTTGTTTGCAATGAAATCAAAGGTGTGATACAGTTTTCTATAAAAACTGCCAATAATAAAGGAAATATATGTATATATATACGCTTGCAAAACTTTTTTACAACAAAGTTCTGAGAAATCAAACTTGACCTTCTTACAATGGTGCAAATAAAACTTGACGCGGCGAGCTGTCGCTTTTTTTTTCATCTCAAACATTAATGACGACGTTATACTTGAAAACACGAATTATAAGAATTATAATTATATAGATCTTGAAACAGCATTTTAAGATCAAATATGTGAAACATGTAAAACCATATGAAAATTCAACAAATCTGTAGTGTATGCGACTTATTTTATATTTGTTTCAGGGAGTTGAATCGTAATAAAATCCAAGTTATAGAGGCTTTAAATTTTATTTCATTGGAAAATTTAAGTACCTTAAAACTGAAACGAAACCGTATAATGGAACTTCAGGATGGATCATTTTATGGACTTACCAAAATTGACAAATTGTAAATACATTATTATTTAAACAATTAATATTGATGTGCAGTTTAAGTTGAAAATATTAGTTTACATTTTCACTATTTAATTGGGTATAAGAAGATAATCAGTAATTTTATATTTTAGATTACTGGATTTCAATTCCTTAAAGATTATTTCTAAAGGCTGGTTATATGGATTAGAAGCTTTGAAGGAATTGTCTGTAAGTCATAATTATATTGAAAAAATTGATCAAGATTCATGGGAATTCTGTAAGACTTTAGAGAAACTGTAAGTATTCAAATATTAATGTTTTAATACAATTTCTATATTTTACTTTTTATTTCAGCAACTTGTCTTTTAATAATCTAACATCTATAGAATCTGAAACATTCAAAAATCTTGGTAACCTGCAAAAACTTTTACTCAATAACAACAAAATAGCAGTAATTTTAGATAAAGCATTTGTTCATTTGCCAAAACTAAACTTTCTGTAAGTATGGAAAACAAACATGGTTGTGCCTTTTTTTCTATCACATTGTACTTTTCAAAATAACTTCCTTCAGTAATTGTCAACCATCCTTTAATTCAATATAAAGTTCTTTAATAATGTATTAAATGACCATAAGAAAATTTTATTATTATGTTTATTTATTTAGATTTTTTGCCGAAGTCGAAGGTAAAGCCAAAAATGTTTCTGTTCAGTGGTTAAATTATTCACTGATGATTCCTTGAATTTGGCAAATTCACTGTTTAGTTATGGCAGTATTAAAAAACAATATGATTGTCCTAATAAAAATGAAGTAATAGGGAAAATATTTTTAAAACAAATTTCTATCATCCAAGTTAAATTGTCGGATAGGAAAAGGGAACAATCTTATTTAACACAAGTAGATCTAATAAAATATTTATGTTACTTTCTAATTCTTTTAGAAACATTAGTAACAATAAAATCTTTTGGACTGTAGAAGATGCCAATGGAGTATTTCAGGGACTAAATTCTTTAATGAAATTTGATTTAGCTGGTAATCATATAAAGTCAATAAATGCAGACGCATTTGTTGGTTTAAAAAATGTCACACATCTAAATCTATCTAACAACAACATAAGTTCTATTCAGAATAATGCATTTTCCGAACTGCCACTTTTGAAGGTAAGAATACTTTTATTAATTTATTTCTTAAATGTCTGAGTTTGCACAAGAAAACCATATTATTACTTATTTGTGCTTTCAAGAAGTTTGGAAAAATCAGTTGAATAGAACAGGAGTTATGGACGTTTTTTCATAACAGTTCATACTCTCCCCCATCCCTTATTTAAGTAGATAGTCTAAAACTTGTAATGACAAATAATCACAGAATTATTTTTTGAGCGATGATGTCTTGGTCATGCCTCTTTGTAAAATGTTTTTTTTTAAATTCAATTACGCCCACTAGCGGTAGACATACAAACTTGAAAATACTTTCCAGGAGTTTTTCGAGGCCACTTTTGTTATACAATTTTTTTTCTGCAGCTGTACTATAAACGTTTTCTGATATATGTATGTATATTGGGGATTCACTGACACCTAAAAGATCTATTGTATCCCCACTCTTTTACTGTAGGTGTATCGTTTTTTCTATTTTTTGTGGATGTTTCAACACTAATAATAATGATTCCTTAATGGGGGTCATTAATGAAAGAGTTTGTGTGCATTAATATATAGCTCGAAAATGCATGGTCAATGGAAATATTAATTTTATTATTAAAAACTTGAAGTTGAGTTTTATATAAGGTTTATCACCGCAACAAACTTGACCAAGACATAGTGTTGGAAAATTAAAATTTCACACTGCTCACCAACCATTCTATTTTTTTCAGGAGTTGATGTTGAATACAACCAGTCTCTTATGTGATTGCACATTAAAATGGTTTATGGATTGGCTAAATTTAAAACAAATGAAAGTTGAAGCTACTATTTGTCTATATCCTGATTGGTTGAGAGGACAGTCCTTACTTGAAGTCACTAGAAACTTAACGTGTGGTAGGTATTACTTTCAAAACTGATTATACATATTATATGGTTATTATGTTTTTATGTCCAGATTCAATCTTTCTTCTATTTGAAAATACCACTATTGTATTTAATCAAGATTTAGGTGTCTTAGTTTATTGTTACCACATGTTATTCGGTCGTTTAAGTGTGTAATCATTTCAGATGAGCTACCAAAACCTCGTTTAATAGAAGAACCTGATGTAGCTATAATGGCTTTAAAAGGTGAAAACATTACCTTAAACTGTAAAGCAGTGTCAAGTTCTTCAGGAGCAATGACTTTTGTATGGCGTAAAGACAACGTTGAAATTTTTAATCCAAATATTGAAGTCAAATCCAGAATATATTCAGATGGAAAATCTACTGAGACAACGTCCCATCTTTACTTAACCAACATTGATAATAACCACGCTGGAAAGTATCAGTGTGTTGTTTCTAATAGTTTTGGTACTACTTATTCTCAAAAGGCTACTATATCTGTACTTGTGTATCCCACTTTCAAAAAAGTTCCAAAGAATGTGACAGTACGAGCTGGGGAAACCGTGAAGTGGGAATGCGGAGCAAATGGAGAACCTCTTCCGGAAATAGCTTGGCACAAAGATGGAGGAAATGATTTTCCGGCTGCTAGGGAACGTAGAATGCAGGTGATGCCGTTGGATGATGTTTTTTTCATTGTAAATGCTAAACCTATTGACATGGGAATGTATAGTTGTACAGCTCACAATGCCGCTGGAATTGTCTACGCCAATGCCACTTTAATAGTTGAAGTTAAACCTTCTTTTGTTAAGAAAATGGTAGATAAAGAAGTGTCTGCTGGTAAGTAGAATGTTTGAATTATTTCACATTTAGCAACTACTAGAGCACTTTTTAATTTATCAAAAAGCTAAGATAATTTGAAATGTTAGTTGAATACTACTAGTATGTTTTTCGGTTCAACACTGTGTTCTTTTTTTGTTTCAAAACTGTCAGTACCTACAAATAGGTTGAAAAAATATATTGGGAACTCACAAGAGTGTGGTCAAAGTATTCCTATTTAATGTTATGAGTTATGAAACTGTTTTTATTGATTGATAATTTGAAAATAATTCTGGCAGGAATTTCATTACAAAAATACAAGAAATAAATTTCCTCTTCCGTATTTTTTTTAATGGAGGATTACTACAATAAGCATAAGGTATTAAGCCTATTATTATCTTCAAAAACATGAAATTTATTATTGATTCTACCTTTAAAACCACTTTAAAGTGTGAGCTCTCTTTTGCACAATGTAAAAATCATTTATTAAGTCTCTAATTCTTTGCAGTTCTCCATTTCTTAAACTATCTAGAACCTGCTTCCCATGTGGTCTTTTCTTATGAAAGGTTCCAAAAGATGTTGATGCTTTTTTGTCAATATTCAATCCTTTCTATTCAATTTTATTTTATCATTTGTACCCCTGGACACACCAGTGTCTTTTAATATTTGTTGTCTAAAATACGGAGTTTTTAAACATAAAAACAACTAAGTAATTATAAATAAAAAATTTGCTGTTTAGTACTTGGCCACTATTTGTAATTTTGTAAAAGAATTTGAATCCTATTTTCACCTTCTATTTCCATAAATTTTGCAAGATTTTGCACATTTGTCTTCCTTGGCTCTTATGAATTACTTCTCTTTTAACGACGATCAATTTTTGGGGCGCATTTTAGATTTAAATAAATTCAAATAAAAAGTTTATGAAATGCTTAATACCCTAAAAATAAAAAATAGAACCATTAAGAAGTATTTATAACAAATTAACACTTTCACATGTGCTGTTACAAAAAAACTGTATATCCTTGGAATATTCCAAAAAATATCCAATTAGCTGATCCAAATCGCAATCAAAATAATCCAGCTGACGTGCTTATTGGCGCAGAGCACTTTGATAATTTATTATCCATTGGTGAAATTCGTTGAGGTAAAGATGTGTCCCTCTTACAAAAATCCGTTTTCAGTCGAGTAGTACATTCAACAGAAGCAAACAAGTGCCCTGTGTTCATGTCGCTGTAGTTGTATTTTTGTAGTAACAATCGATATTTTGAATCAACTCTCAAATCAAAAGATATGTCAACGAAGTCGAATCTGTTTACATATCAGGATCTTTTGGAGTAAAGCCGTTAAATCCAGCCGTTTGTAAACTTTTTCTTTATTTCAAATCAATAGTGTGACCAATTTGGTTTATCTAGAATTGTTACTTTTTCCGGTGTTCCTTGTGTTGTTTAAAAATTCGTTTTTCTCAACAACAGCCAAAAGTTAAAGTGCATAACAGTGTACTGGAACTGGAATATACATTTCACCACTACCAATTATGTAGGTCTTATATATTTAGTTGTTGTCGTTATAAACAAGAATGTATGGCAATAATGCTGTGTGATTTGTCAAATATATGTATTAAATCCTGTTCTACTTCAACTTTACTAGGGTTTGTTTTATTCAAACCCAACAGTTTTATAATATTATACAAGGTGAATCACGACCAACAGGATGGAGGTTTATAGCGAAACGGTAAAAGTATTAAAATGTCCGTCAATTTAGTAGTTTGTACATTCATATATGCTACAGTTTAAAATTGTTTTGAAATATACAGGATGTTCCAATAAAGTGTGACGTATCAAAGTTATATTTTTTCTTATGGGACACCCTATATTTTATTGCATTTTCTGATTGCCCCTAAAAAATAAAATACTGTTTCATAATGGTTCCCTATACCTACATACAGAGGGTTCCGAGTTATGCTGACTTTTTTTAAAATGTGAACATTTCAAAAAAAAAATTAATAACTCATTGATATAACAAATTCTAGCAAATTTTCTCTTACATTTAAATAGTTGGACATTCGTTGAATGTATTCCACGATTGAGTAGTAAACATCTCTTTACAGGGTGTACCGAATTTTCAGTCTCATTATTACACCCTGTATTTTAATAATTCACCATGTTCAAAAAAATGTCCTACTTCGAATGGTATTAGGGTGTCCTATACCTAGGTATTATACTTTTCGTGCAATTTACAATTTTCTTAAATTGTATGGTGAATCGATTTTAAAGCATCTGCAATTCTGTCTGAATTTCAAACTAATGATCTTGGCATAGTTGTTGTAAAAAAATCAGTGAAGATGCTAATAAATATGCACACTTGTAGTTGCTGAGGTACACTAGCTCTTTTTTACCGATAAGTATTTGAGTACATATTAAAACAAAAACACATTTTTAATAGAGCAAATACATAAATACTACAAAACGAACAACAAATTATTAAAAGCAAAAAATGAAAAATTACTGTAATAGATGCTCAAAATTCTTGCCATCTTGTGCAATGCAACACGTGATTCTATACATTATTCAACATACTGGGTGTTATAGAAAAATTTTCTTCCATCCAGGTGTCCGTCAAATAAATACGGACCGTTGACATACTCGCCCACAATTCCTCCCCAAACGTTTACACTCCATTGGTGTTGGCGATCAACAGTACGGAATAAATGTTTGTTTGCTGTATCGTAATAATTAAAGCATAAACTCTAGATGCTAGGAGACAATTTTCTAAACATTTCCCAATGCAAACTATCATATTGACTCTTTCGTTTAACGGGTACTGCTTCATTTTTAGTAGCAATAAAATTTGAAACAAACACAAGATTGTTAAGAGAATTAACAGGAAAATGTGATAAAATGACATTAAGTTAGGTACAGACTAGATCATGTATGCATTTTTTGTTTTAAAATCGATTTACCTTACAATTTAAGAAAACTGTAAATTGCACGAAAAGTATAATACCTAGGTATGGGACACCCTTATACCATTCAAAAAAGTACATTTTTTTGAACATGGTGAATTATTAAAATACAGGGTGTTCCATTTAAAATAAGCCCGATATTACACATTGAATAATCTAATAATGATACTGTAAAGAGATGTTTACTACTCAATCGTGGAATACATTCAACGAATGTCCAACTATTTAAATGTTAGAGAAAATTCGCTAGAATTTGTTATATCAATGAGTTATTAATTTTTTTTTCGAAATGTTCACATTTTAAAAAAAGTCAGCATAACTCGGAACCCTCTGTATTCAGGTATAGGGAACCATTATGAAACAGTATTTTATTTTTTAGGGGCAATCAGAAAATGCAATAAAATATAGGGTGTCCCATAAGAAAAATTATAACTTTCATACGCCACACTTTGTTGGAACATCCTGTATATTTCAAAATAATTTTAAAATGTAGACTATATGAATGTACAAACTACTAAAGTGAGAACCATTTTAAAACTTTCACCGATTCGCTATAAACCTCCATACCGTTGGTCGTGATTCACCCTGTATACCATTATTTAATAAACAACGTTGTTAAGGTTCACATTACCATAGAACAAATTCCAAAAATGAATGTCTTGATAATGACATATTGTTTTGTAATTTATGAAGCAAATAATGAAAATATAGAAGTAGATTTTAAACGACAGCTGACGTCAAATAAAATGCAGTCCATGTTGCCGATGCAAAAATTAAAATTATCAGAATTTGTCAAAATTACCAAAAGAATACCGTGTTGTCTGAATAAAAGTTTTCGAGCGTAGTCAATATTGAAAATCTCAATACAATAGCCGTTTCATATATCCTTTCTGTAAAACGCTCAAAAAGTTATTCGATTCAAAAATTATCTGGTTAGCGAAATTATCCGCACATTTACAACACTGATGCAGCCACTAAACTTGATGTACAGGGTGGGGCATAGGAACAAAGTGTTTTTAAAATAATAATAAAACTAAGTTTTTACTCAAAAAAAATTTATTGGTAGCACAATATAGGTAATAAAAAAGCATTTTAAGGTATTCATGAACGGAAAATAATATCTGGCAGGTGATGCCCGTTTTCATTGACGCACTGTTGAAGTCGTTCTCGAAAATTTGCCACCGCTCTTTCCAGCAGATCTCTATTGATTAGGCTAACTTCGCGACGAATCGCTTTCTTTAATTCATCTAACGTACGTGGCTTGGTCTGGTAAACACGCAACTTGAGGTATCCCCCCAAGAAAAAATCGCACATGGATAAGTCGGGGGACCGGGGAGGCCATAAAATGTTGCCAAACCGGGAAATGAGATGGTTAGGAAACAGGCGGCGAAGAAGAGCCATAGATGCTCTGGCAGTGTGTGTCGTGGCCCCATCTTGCTGAAACCACAAATCTTGGATATCCACACCTCTTCTTTGTAAGTCAGGAATGAAAAAGTTGTTAATCATATGAATGTATCAGATGTTACAGTAACGGTAACCCGATTTTCTTCAAAAAAATATGGTCCAATGAAGCCAAATTTTGTCACCGCTCACCAAACTGTTACCTTATGGCTGTGGAGTGGTTTTTCATGCATTTCTCGCGGATTTTCGTCAGCTCAGTAACGACAATTTTGTCTGTTGACGGCCCCATTAAGGTGGAAATGGGCTTCATCACTCATAACTAAAGAAAGGTTTTCATTTTGTTCAAAAAGTTCAAGCATTTCTTGAGCAAAAACCAAGCGTTGTGGGTAATCTCTTACATTTAATTCCTGCATAACCGCTATTTTGTACGGGTGAAAATGTAATTCACCATGTAAAATCCGTCTTACAGTCCGGTTGCTGATTTGAAGTGCTGCCGAATGACGACGAGCAGAGCGGCGTGGGCTCTGCTGTACCGCTTGTCTAACCCTTTCAACATTCTCTTGAGTACGCTGGCGGCCAGGTGTTTTTTTTTCATTATCGATCCCCTGTTCGGAGATTATGAACGCAACGTAAGATCGTGTCTCGAGTGGGGACAGATATTGAATCTTCAACGGAATCCACGTTGAACTGCAGTGACCGACTCGCCACTTCTAACAAAACAATCGTTAGCGAATACTCGTTATTTTAACGTCCATGGTTCCATGGTTGCGACTGAATGTGAAATGACGGAAACGCTTTGAGTCAAGGAACCGATTGTAACATGGTGTACGCCCCCCCTTTTCAAATGGCCGCGTACTACCTAAAACACTTTGTTCCTATGCCTCACCCTGTATATTGATAAAATTATTCGGTCATATTATCTCGATTATGTTTACAATTCCTCATTGGCTGGTTGCGGCTTTTGTTTGCTTCTGTCGACTGTACCTGGTCCTATAAACAACTTACATCGAAATCAATTCAATGCAATTTTTGCGAAAGTTAAGAGGATAATCTACATAATTTATTGCAAAAGTTTTGGGAAATTGAACCTTTCAGTAAAACAAATGGCACGTCCATAATTAAAAAAAAAGTAAAGAACTATTTAAAACAACTACAAAACGTAATTCACACGTTAGATTTTTAGTAGAAATTCTTTAAAAAAAAACTTGTTTTTTGTTAAAACCGTTGTGTTTGGGCAAGTCCAAACGGAATGCTTTAAACCTTTTAACGTCGATCGAGAAGCGATTAAGAAAAAATCCTCATTTAAAAACTATTTGCACAAACTTCTTGATCGAATATTTGCTACTAATACCCATGTCTGAGAACCAAAATAATGATTAAATTGTTGAATATTATTCGCCACACCACGAATGAGAATGAGAAAAACCAAACAACTAAGTTGAGGGTCAGTTTCTGGCGCTAGTTGTCAACACGGCGGTCATAGGGGGGGGCCACGGGGGCCATGGCCCCCCCCTATAGCTCAACCACAGTTGTTCAGAAATCAAAAAGACATTCTCGTGTAATTATCTTCATGTGTAATTAACAATTACCTAAAAAACACTTTAAAATAAAATAAGTCGAAAACACTTTTCTCATCTTATAGAGGAATTTTAAAATTTGGCCCTTGGAAAAACCATACATTATACAATTCACATCTTTCGCAATTAACAACGACAAACACTTATCCACTGCTTAGCCAAGTCTTCATTTTTTGGAAATCCATAGTATTTTATACGGTTTCTTTCGTATTGCGATTGGTATTTTTGCATGTAGCCACTGCACAACCCGGCATTATGGTCTTATAATCAAAGTGAAATAAACTTAGATCAACTCTATAGTAATTTTAAACACTGGTGTTAGCAAAAAACAATATTAATTAATGCAGAAAAATCGTTAAACCTCAGGAAAAACAAACTAAACACGTACAATTCTATCCAACAATTTCTGATTCTGATTCCAGGGTGACGACAAGCGCAGAGCGTGCACAATTTGAGTCGACACGTCAGCATAATACCGTGTATTTTTACCGTGGTTCAATCGTATCACACAATCGCCCATGGCCCCCCCCCTCTCAAAGTGTATATGACCGCCACTGGTTGTCAAGCAACTTCAGTAATCTCAGGATTATTTAATAGGTTTGTTCCTACTGGCGATAAGACCGTTCTAGGTATCGGTCACGCAAGTGCTGTTTTTCTTTCGCCTTCCAACTGATTATGTATCGTTCTTGGGACGGTACAAAAACTGGAAGGGGTGATAATAATAATAATAGTGATAATTAATATTAATAATTAATAGACGGTTCCTTGCTAAGCCCAAAATTTGGAGGAACTAACATGCGCATATCATCGAAAATGTTGATGTATTAGTTCAAGAACCCTCCCCGAGTTTGCAGTACTAGATACGATTCCAGAACGGTTCATACATGCCAGTTAGAACAAACCCAATACTACTTAGTACCTAAATAATTACTTTTCATCCTTGAAGGGAATGTCAATAAATGTCTGACCTCTGAACAGTAAAAAAATATAAATTTTATTTTACTGAACCTTGGAATATTTTAACTTTGTAATTGTAGGTGAACATGTTGTGCTACAATGCCTTGCGAGAGGTGTACCGAAACCTACAATAACTTGGTTGAAAGATGGAGAATTAATTATACCAACAGAGAGACATTTTTTTATTCACGAAAACCAAATGGTTATTATTGTCGACTCAGTTCAAACCGATTCAGGAAATTATGAGTGTCGTTTGAATAATTCAATAGGAGAAGAAAGTGGACGAAGCAGGATTGTTGTAAAACCGAGTAAGGCCTTATTTTAAATATGTACCTAGTGAATTTTAGATTTCAGCTATTTCGATTCCTGATAATACTCAATAACTTTTATATGGAAAATTAAGTTTTCAAGCGTAGGTTACCTCCATATGAACATTCTGTCCGCGTGACCTGAAGCGTGGCAGCTTTTGACCTCCACCAATTGGCCGAATCTGTGGTGCCTCTTTTAAGTCCATAAGTTTAACTAAGTCTAATTCAAATTTCGATTATACACGAAATTACTATATTGGCTGCACAAGCAGTTTTTTCGGGTTTATACTAAAAATACTAAATAGCATCTCAATAACATTCATCTGGTACAGGAGCTTTGATAGGAAATAAATTATAGATAGCTTAGGAAGTTTGATTGTGGTCGACTGTTAATTGACTTCGTTGTTTGGACAAACCTCAGTTTTAAAACACATTTGTTAATAAATTGCTTTATTACCAAATTATATAAACATGTTTCAATAAACGCCCTATGGACTTTTTCAAACCATAATGACTATGACAAACAATATAATTTTCAAATAACATGCAAATTGTGAAAAATATTTCTTATCTATATAATAAAATGATGTGTTAAGATATGGTTTACATTTCACCAAGTTTGACTAGTGTCAGGGTCAGTTTATATGACATACATTTCATTGAAGGGTTGCCTATATTAAAGATTAATGTTACTAGTTTAGTTTGTAAAGTTAACACATTAATATGCACAACAAACAAAAAATTGCGATTATGATATTGAATTTTGGAGATCATACAGCAATACGGCCAATTCCTGTACGTTCAATAATTTTTAATTTTATCTTATGAACGTTGATAGTTAATTTATTTTAGTGCTTATGATACAATGAATTCAGTTTTTTTGAATAATGAATAATTTCTGTTTATGTAGGATTTTAAACTCAAATTTAACCAAACTCGCTTGAAAATGTATATAATGGATTGTAAAAAAGCACCGTACCTTCTGTGGCGTCACAAAATCTACAATAAACATGGAAACGATAAAGTGGGTTGCACAGAAATCTCTAGAATGGTGGGAAATCTCACCAGGACAGAGACAAGCGAAACAATTCATCAAAGGACGTTCGCCAAAATGTATGGCAAACAAAAAAATTAAAAGCCTTAATAGGTATGCTAACAAACAGAGTACTGTAAGCTAAATAGGTAGACAAAGCTAAAGGGGCTGACAGACAAAACAATGTGTAGATTTTGAGAAAACTACAGAACATATTCTATGTCAGTCCAACTGAGTTTGGGATAACTCAAATACGGGATATATGCCCATGATTCAATATTTTCGAGATATCTTGAAAAAATTGTATTGATTGCAGTTACGGACTTCGTTTATGTACAGATCAAATTTTTCGCCAATTCCATTAGTAGCTATTTCTATAACTTGAGTTAGTATATTTACCTAAGCAACCAACGCTTTTTGCAAAATAAAATAAATTGTTATTTCCTTTTTAGTTCGATCTGTTATAAAAGCATGTTTTTTAGTTTGTCAAACTATTATTTATTATTGCATTTTTGTCTTTAAACGAATTTAAATTAGAGATTTTGACTCGAGCGTTTCGATCACTACGCTGTGGCTTTCTAAAATTTCATTCTCTCAATTCTGATCCACTTTTTGATTGTCGGGAAAATGTGTTTACATTGTATTATTTTTAGTGACTCGTTCCATACATTGGCAATGGTTACTTACCGGCTAATTTGAGTTGCTTATCTTTATATAATATCCTTATATGTTGTCTTTTGTTATGATAACTTGACTAATCTTTTAATTTTCAGATACAACTGATACAAGCAACATGATGGGGATCATAATAATATCTGTCGTTTGTTGTGCCGTTTTAACTTCTATTATATGGGTAGTAATTATCTACCAAACCCGACGAAAAATAGCAAATCCAATAATACAAACTGAAATGCAAGAACTTCCAGAATTAGCTGATAGAACATGCACACATCAATTGCAACCTCAACAATGTCCAGATAATATTTCGGATCAATCTTCCTGCAAAGATAGTGGTACAGGCGATTCTGCAAAACGTAGCAGTGATAATTTAGCACCGGAAGAATATACGCTGGTGGTTAATAGTACTGACGCAGCTTTGGAAGCTAATACCTCTGACACCGAAGGTAACAACTCGCATTTACCCTTACTACATTATCCCACTAATCACGATAGGATTGTAACTACAGTTAATCCCATAGCTTCCGTTTTGCCTGTAAAAGATGTAGAAATTTAGAGCGGTAAGTAATAGGCCAGAATATAAATTCAAAGAATTAAATTGAAACATGTCAGGAAATCGCAAAGCTGCGATTCATTCCAGATGTAATTTCTTTTACTTTATTATCACAATTTATATACCCGTTTAGTCATTAAGAGAAATGACAGAGACACAACATACGAGGTGACTATATTATATGCCCAAGTAGCGTGAATGATGTAATTTATTATTTATTAGTTAAAATAATTCGAAAATGTGCAGCTATTTTTAAGAAATTACGTGTATTTATTGCATTGTATTATTGTTATTCGTATACCTATAGTTCAAACTTCGACTGCTTCATAACATCATAGAAAAGGCTGTTTTCTCAACTTCCGATAGTCTATAAAGAAAAGACGGAAATGATTTAATTACCAAAAGTAATGTACATTAAAGATTATTTCTCTACATAATCTTCCTGGCGATTCAAGCGTTTGAACAATACCTTCTTCATAACATGTTGCCGCCAGTGATTTGAAGTTAGTTGCAAAGTTTTCTTTGAGCTCCCCGTCAGTTTGGAAGCGCTGTCCCCAAGTCTATTTTGTTTTAAATAGCTCTCCGTAGTCGTGTCTCAATAAGAATCTGCAGTAACTGTTGTAAACAGCAATTTACACTCGGCGGGAAAATGAACTATTACGACTATAGCTCAACTGCAAAAAATGGCGTGTTGGGCCCGGAAGTATTGGGTAGTGTGGACTCTAGTGTGAACTTTATACTGTGCGATCGGAAGTTGAGAAAAAAACAGCTCGCGTATTTTGTGTACCTAAGGTAAGGAATATTATCAAAAGACAGCCAACTTTGATTATACTTTTTTAGAATTTCCTAAACTTCAATAGACTTTGTATATACTCGATTTGAAATTGGTTGATAGTAATAAATCATTAAAATCCGTCAAACACGTATACAAAGTGGTCCACCTAAATTGCCAAGTTTTAAATAGTATATACATTGAAAGTATAGACCCTTTTGCATTTATTAAACTTTCCATTCCTATAGATCTGATAAGGGCGTCGAATACAAAGCTTAACCCGAGGCTCGAACAATAAGCGGTAGGATTCTACCTGTGATGTTTTGCACTCATGCACGTGCTTTCGGGTGGGTTTAAGTTTATATTAAACACAATAATTATATAATTTAGTGAACATTCGGATGTGTGGCATAATTTGTTACCCTTGTATTTGAATAAATATAATACTAATAACAATAAAGCAACCAATAAACAAGTAAATTTGGAAAAATGTTTCTATTTGAAATTCTATAAAATTTATAGTAAGTCATTACATTTCTTCGCTTTAAATTAATCATCATCAGAAAATGAAATATCTGAGGGACTGTCTTCTTCCCCTAAATTGATAATAAGTGGTTCGACCGTTTTCTCCAGTAAACTATCCAATTGCCACATTTTTTCCTCCTCCTTTATTACATGCTCTATACATCTTTGCCACTTCCCCGCGTTGACTTCTTGAAGCGCTTCTTCAAAGAGTTTTTGAACATCACTCATTTTATAAGTGGTATTTTTTCTAGCCACATAACCTTTCACATGAGCCCATACTAGTTCGATCGGATTTAATTCGCAATGGTAGGGGGGGAGCCGAAGCACTATTATATTTTGTTTTTTGGCCATTTCGTCAACAACATATTTTTGAAACCGATGTTTATGGGTGTTTACAATTGATAGCAACTCCTTTTTAACCATATTGTCCTCAAATGTATTTGTTTCTCCACAAGCCACTCGATAATTTTTGCTTTTCGCCAAGCAGTTGTAGGCATCTTCTCCAATCTTCTGGAGTGATACGGAGCGTTATCTAACACAATGACGGAGCCAGGTGGAATCAGCTCTATCATTTGTTCGAAATACTCCTCAAAAACATCAGCATTCATATCCTCGTGGTAATCGCCTGTACGAACTGATTGGAATGATAATAGTCCACCTTCTAAAAAGCCATTGGAGCTACCGATGTGAGTTATAATTAATCGTTTTCCTTTTCCAGAGGGCGGATTTATTCCTGTTGATAGACCGTCTAAAAATGCTTGCCGGTGAGAAGTCACATTTTTGTCTGTCCATATTTTTCCAACTGTGTAGCCTTCGTTCAGCCATGTTTCGTCCAAATAGAAAATTGTTTTGTTTTCATTGCGAAATTGTCTTATTTTTCTCAAATAATTACGTCTCCAACACACTATTTCATCTTTTTCGAGCAAATGAGACTTCCGACTATGTTTTTCCCATCTAAAATTCATTTCTCTTAGAACTTTCCATAGTTTATCTCTCTTGATTGCAGGAAAGTCTTCTTTTACTGCCCCTAAAACTCTATCCAAAGTAGGGATCTCCTTATTGAAATAGAATGAATGTACCTTTCGTCTTATGATGGCCTTTTCGTCCTCATCGATCGGTATTGTTCGCCTTCCTGGAGATGGTTTTGGTGGCGTCACGGTTCCTGTCTTTTCTTCCCGCATCAGCCTGTAGATGGTTGCTTTTCCAATACCTGTCATCTTTGAACAAAGTTCCACTGTAGAATCGATACTTATTGCACTTTTTTGATATCTAAGTGCATTAAATACATTAAGCACAATAATCTTTTCACTAATGCTTAGCGCTGATTTCGCAGCTCGCTTAACTGGAATAAATCCTGAAAGACTCTCCATTTTCAAAAATTACCCAAATGTGTGCCCTAGAATACTCGCATTAGGTTTGTTCGCTCTTAAAATGACTCACAGTTTTATACCAATAAGTACCTACCTACCTAATTTTTCGTAACAACCTGAAGTAACATTGTGTATTAATTGTTCCCGGAATTCTCGGCATAATTATTTTTACCTGTTATGACAATAATGATTACTAAATTATTCGGATAAGTAAATAGGGTTCAAACCGGCACGTCAGGTAGGTGCGCCTATGGAATCGTCTGCTAAAAATGATTTATTACTATCAACCAATTTCAAATCGAGTATAGATAGTGTTAGTTTGAGTATTCTTAAATTGAAATCACATTTGACACAATTTGATTGCTGGTCAATAGATATGTTGGTTTTCTTATAATAATATTTTGATTACTTGAATGATTAAAATACCAGTTGAAACGGTCCGCAAATATTGAATATAAGTATTCTTTTATTAATTTTTTATAACATAAATTAGGATGTTGAATCATCATCATAAACAAATTTACAAAATAATTACTAACAGTATTAAAGGTGTGAACATAATGTTTGTTTTTTGGTCTCTTTCAAAAAAAAAGTATACCATATTCACTAAGAATATGGATAGTACAAATAGATGTTGCAAAACAATTTATGTTTTCATATAACTATCAAAATTAATTTTTAAATTGAAAGAAAACATAATTTAATTGTATTGGTAGGATACTTTTTAAAAAAAACTTCAGCAAATTTCCATTTGCTTCAAATGATTCACAAAACAAAGTGTTGGAAAATTTGTTTTTGAGGTAGAACAATGAAGAAAATAAGTAAGAATTGCGTTTTTTATTTATTATCACGATTTTATTAGCTTCACTATACATGTACGTAGCGGAATTTTCAAATGTATCGTTCATCGACTTCAAAAGGTCAGATTAAATTGACATTGCACACTTTTCAAGGTAAATACGATCATTTATAAGTAGTCCAATATCCTGATCAAGAACATCGGGATTAACGATTAATTTATTATATTCTATACACCCTCCGTCCCACATACTGAGCAATTGGCGGAGGTGATAATGAATACGGAGAAAGCCCGGATTGTGTACCCGCTATCGATTTAAATTTATTATAAAAAGTATCAATTGCTGTAGATATTTCATAGTAGCAGCTACGTATTTCTAAAATTGAACTTGACTAAATATAAAAATATGCAACACAACACCCCATGCTTTTTGTAAAAAATTGAAACATATTTATTAGTGAAGTTCATATATGTACATACGGTGTCCCATAATGGTGGTCCCCACGTCTATTGCGTGAAAATCGACCCTAAGGTGACTGTGATGAATAACCTTAAAAATAGTCTTACTTTGTTCTTATGATATATTACTTACAAAACAACCTTCCAACACTTTGTACAATAATTAAATTTATGTATAGCCCCCGACTTTGTTCTCTGTGTAATTTGTATTATATTTTTATTGAAACGCTTTTAGCTATTGTATTTGTTATTGTACATACATGTATTTATTTAATTTAGCTTTAATCATTTCAGAGTTTATACATTTACTTGCATGAGTAACCAATCCACAGTTAGTTTGGCTCTAATATTATTTGTTAATTAGTCTGATTTTTAATATTTATTGAGGAGAAAGTACTTACAGTGTACATCTAAATGCCCAGTGATCCCGGTACTACACAAACGCCTTATCAACTTGCAGTGCTCTGGATATTATCTAATTATGCAGAATTTTCATATTTCCTTTATAAATACGATATTTTTGTGGAATTTAATTTAGTATTTTGAGAAAATATACTAAATATGAACGTTTTCAAGGCAATATGACAATTAAATATATAGTCTATCAGAAACAATGTGTCAGAAAGTAAATATTTTCCTAATAAACAGCTCAAAAACTTTTTGAACCTGTCTGCTCCTCCAATAAAACAGTTTCAGTAATAGCAAGTTGAAAAACAGGTGGGATAAAACAAAATACTGCAAACTAACCAAGGAATTACTGTACTATCCTTGTCAACTAAACAAACATCTTCATAGAATAAGGCTACCAGACACATCCTTATGTCGAGGCTGTGAACAGGAAGAAAAAACGGTAGAGCATATCCCCTTTGATTGCTTGGCTCTATCATCCATTCGTAAATCCGTGTTCGGCGAGTTTTGGCTCGAGTCATGCTAGCAGAAGTTCCTCTTGGAGATAATATTATGAACTTTTAAAACCATAGGTTGGTTGACGTACTGAGGATTTCTAGGAGGATGCACAAAGTGCCTGATGAGGACTTGGTGCTGAGGGGTTTCCCTACTCTCCCAACTTATCAGATCAGAGACAGATCCGGGGTAAATGGTAGCCTTTAATGTTACACAAGGAAAACAGCAGAAGATCATTTATGATGCAACACTAAGACAATTCTGCTTGTAATGCAAGACCTTTTAATTGCCAACTAAAAAGAATGTTTCATGAATATAGCCCGAGGTGAGTTTCTTCTGTTTCGGGAAAAGTTTTAAATTCCCATATCAATTTCTTAAATTGTGTTATTAATTTTTAATTCGTACCTCGCTTTTTTGAATTAAATATATGTAGTGAATGTCATTGGTGCTTTGTATATTCTATGCTTCCAGTCTTTATGTCAAGTGCAATTATTTTTGGGTATGTTGATAATTTATACTTCTATTTTATTTTCGTCTAGATTATTATTACTTTTGTTACGTCCGTTTAATGACACTATCTTGATTTCATTTGGCATTTATTTCCAGTTCTTTTATTATTAACATCATTATCTTAATTATACACTTGCTCAGCCCTTGCTGGTAATGTGTACCTATCCCGAGCGTGTGTAAACGCAAATGGGGTTAGGGTCATCAGTTACATCTGTAGAAATTTACAGACAGCGTGACAAATATTCAAAATGTCAGACCTCTGCAGATCGATATATGTGTTTTTGTAAACACCTAGTTTGGTGAGGCTGTCTTGTACGGTTTTGGGAATTAGTCCCGTAGACGAAACGATGACCGGCACCACCTTTACTTTCTATAGGATGACGGTGAAATTCAGGTTTTACGTTTTTCCTTTGCATTTGTGAAAAGGTAAATATGGTATTATTTTCAGTATTACCATGATGTTATAAGTAGGTAAAATTATATATTCCATCGAGTTTTTTGATGTGGTTGAATTTTGTAAATTGAAAATATTATTTGAAATTCATTCTTTATTGTTTAACAACTTTTATGTAAGTAGGGTAACCTGGTTAACAGTGGATCATGTAATTTTTCGAATCAGATATCTCTGCAACTGTTATGTATATTATGGCCAAAATTTAACCAATACTTCTTCTTTTATTATAGTACCAAATTATGATACTCGTCAGGATAATACTTCACCACAAAATGTAAAAATCTCTTTTTTTCTTAAAACTGCAGAATGATCCATTGTGCACTATGATGGTATACAGTGGATTGTGTGGTGGTGCACAGTGGATCATTTAGTGAGGATTTCCATTTTAATTGGAAAATGTAATAGAAACAATTATTATGGTATGCTTTAATGGAATAATTAAAAAATCAGAAAGTAAAAATAAAACAATATAACAAAAAACTTGATAATTCTTCTTATTCTGTCTTTGGCTACAAACTTGAAGCTCTCCGTGTTTTCAAAGTAACTATTTACTACAAATAATGGTACAAAGTACTTATCTCAATTATGAAAATAATATGTTATGTAAATCAACGTATGTTCAAGAGCGACAGGTTAACTGGAAATGTATAATAAGACTGCCTCTTTATTGATCCACTAACCAACGGCTCTGGGAGAATAAACTCTTGAACAAACGAGATATCAGGCACAATAGGCATACAAAATTGTTTAGATTTCACATTTAATCTGAAAAAACTAACTTTATATTCCAATAGCGTTTCTAAAACTTTTGCCACGTAGTAAACTCTCTGTTTCTTTGTACAAAATACAAGAACATGATCATCCACTTCCACTTTTCTCAATAATTGATTTTGCAGACGTTCTTCAGTAAATATTATTTCATTATCCACATTTTCATCTTCAAACCATTCTTCACCGTCATCAGTATCTTGGTAGACCACCTCATCACAGTCTTCTTCTGAATCACTCTGTAAAACTTTCGTCGATTTATTTCTTGCAGCTTATTTCTTTCTTCTCGAACTACAGCAATTTAATTTTTCTCCGGAGTGTCTGTAGCTATCATACTTCTACCCAATTTCCGAGGTTTTCTCTTGTTGGATCTAGGTCCAGCCTTCAAAGCCGGTCTGAATAGTTCTGGTGCTATATATGCATTATTCTCGTTGGATGGTCCAGCAACCGAATCATCTTTTGGGAGATCTTGGTGGTTATTTTGAATAACGATTAGGGAGTCAATGTCGGAACTAATTGGCTTTTGAGTGGGAACAACGACGGACTCATCTAAACAAACAGATTTTTGGAATGAATTTTCTAATTTATTTGAGGATTGGTCTGAAATTAACTGTGTTGGATTTGGTCGATCGGCTACTGTGCTTAGTAAAAAATCATTACTTGAGATTATATCCTTGTCAAATGGGAATATACCTGTTTTCCTAAAAGCTCCAGTTATATTTTGTATGGTCATTGACTTGGTGAATGCAATTCCAATTAATTCACCAATGTCGTATATACTGGACAACCTGGATGATGCATTAACTAAGAATCCATGGCGTTGTAATAGTACGTCTTTAAATGAACCAAAGATCCCAACAGATGTGTGAGGGTGAAGTATGAGAATGATTACACCATCCAACCCGTTGTTGTCGCTAAAATTAACGAACCAGGAGCAGTACCAGTAGCCATTCTGGGATTTATATTTTTACGGGGAAAGATAATGCCAGGCGGAAATGCAGAACCACTAGCACTAATTATACAACAGGTTGTGCATAGTGTCCCCTTTTCAGCACTGGTAACCTTACATAGATTTTTGTGTCCTTTGGGTCCAATAATTTTCTGTGGTTGTTCCAGTTTCGTCTAAATTAAATATCCTGGTACCATCTGCAAAAACAGGATAGCTCTGAATTAACTTTTCCAAATTATTAAAAAATGTTTTAACAGTCTCTTCGTTAAAAGATGTAGCCCTAGCAAGACTACAAGCTTCTGGTTTTCTAAGACTCAAATCGGAATGACGTTCTCTAAAGCCTCTGAGCCAGTCAACTCATGCTAATTCATTAACATTCCAAGTATGAGGCATTTTAATATTATTAAGCTTTGCCATTTGGTAAACCACTTGACGACAGTCTTTGGCCGAAAGGCCGTACAATAACAAGGCACATCTCTTGAAATATTATTTCAAAATATTTTCCTGATCGTCATAAAATACTTTGTGAACTGCATAGTTAGGAACTAAACGTATTTCCATATTTGGCTCAACATTTCTTTGTCTGTACACGTAACGTTTTAGTGTCGTGAAAACAATATTACATTGCGAATGCTGGAACCGTCTAGAATTAAATGTAAAGCGTGTTCCATGTCGGCAGATGTGTGTTTTCCAATCTTTCTCCCGGTTTTCTTCCGAAGCATGCTATAAAAAGAAAACAACAATAAAAAACTAGATCGATTACCGAATAAAGCGAAAAGTTGAGTGCAATGAAAAGTTCAAGCAACCCACAGTGGATCACTATCATGTGGTACACTGTAGACCTATACTTGTTAATAAATTTTCAAACAATATTTTTGACAAAAATTCGTAAACTCTTATACACAGTCGCATAGCTTGATATCCATTCAAAACTATTATACAACCATTCTCTTGCGTACATTAATTTTTTTTTAGATTACAAAAAAATGTACTTACGTGGAATGCTGACTATAACGCGCCAAAATATAAAATTTTCCCAGGCACGTGCAACCCTTATAACAACTTCTCAAATACTGAGTTCGTTCAAAGACACACTAAGACTCGATAACGTTGCCAACTCTAGTGCAGTTTCATTGGATAGTTCGAATAATCGTCGCCTGATTCAGTGTGTACCACTGATCCGCTGTTAACCAGGTTACCCTACATTTTTTGGTATGAATGACTGGTAATACCGACTTTTTGCTTTTCAAGTTCTTCGACTATTTTTCATGTCCTGTTTTTGTTTTCAATACACTAACTTATTAATAAAATCTTTGTTCTCAAGGGTAAACAATATATGGTCGCTACACTTTTTAACAAGAGACAACAGGTATGAAAAATATAACAACCTGCAAAAAAATTGATACTGGCACATTGCTTCTTATCACAATTAAAACGTTAACTCTTTCGAACAGTTTTTGCTTAATATACATAATATAAATTTCACAATTTATCACAGTCTAATATTTTTTGTTAGTTCTAATAGCTGTAAATTGATAAGTACTTGTAATATACAGTTCAAATCATCATCCCAGTAAAAATCTGCTCTCACTAAATTTCAATAATTCACATTTTTAACGCATGCTTTATTTATTTAAAATTGCGAAATTTCATTATAGCTATAAAAAATCCGTTTTCACTTCTATTAATTGACTTTTCGAAAGAAGTCTTGTTTTTCTATTAGAAGTTTTAATTTGTGGTGACAAAAAACACGACCCTGATTGGAAACGTATTGGGGTGCTTTTATTGTAACTTGGTTACACTGTATCACGTTATTAATTATTGCGTACAAAATTAATGTAATCAAAGTAATTAAATTCTTATGGCAAATTAATATGTATCATGAGCGACAATGTAATAAAAAGAAACACATATATATGGTAGAGATACGAGCATACCAATGCTTGGTTTAACTGGAGAACAAAACATGCGGAAGAGGTTACGATAAAGAGAAGAAATTGTGAACTAGACTGATTAAGGTGTAGCAACCACCTTAATCTGTAAATACATTTATTTACGTCAAACTAAAACTTTACATTATCTAATACTCTCCCAACACATCGATAACGCCATGTGCCTTGAGAGTTTTTCCTAGGACCACATGTTCGATTAATTTTTCTATTACTTTCATAAGAAATGAATTCTGTTGATTTTACGGGTATTAAAGAATTTTTTAACATGTAGATTAAAAATTTTATGTAAAACAATAATGTTGAATCGTATTTCGGTTCATAGCAAATCGGTTAAATTGAAGAGCATAAATGACAGGAGGTGTACGATAGAAGCTACCTACTTATCACGAAACTCACGGGTGGGAGTAGATTATCTGTAGGTGGGAGTCAAGCAATTTAATAACTTTAATCACCTCTTCCTCATGTCTTTTCTCGTAATGTATATGAAACTGTTTTGAATATTTTAAATACTGTTGGTCACTGTTTACGTAGAAAAATTTTGATACACAGTTTAAATGTGAGAACATCTCGGGATTTAAATTTATATATTCATGTATAAAAAAGTTAACGTCCGTTGTTAACAGTTCACAGAGATTTTAAATTAGCAACTATGCACAGAAACGAAATTCCGTCCCAATTATGCAACTAACCAAGTATTTTGATAACAGATTATCCCAGACTTTTTTTATCTTGCTTAAAAAGTTACTAGTAGTTACTAAATATGACTGAATGCCTATTATTCGCTCATAATTCGGTAGATAAATGACTAATACTTTTAAATTTGAATAGCTGATTTTGATGCCACAGCCTATTGAATGCTGAATTTCGACATATTCTTATAACTTTAAAAATTGTGTAATCTCAGCATTCATGAAAAAAACAGGTTTCAAAGTATTCATATGTAGTATTTCATATGTATGGCTTAAAGATAACCCAAAATTTGCTTACCGTTAAATATTTGATAAATATATGTATATAAAACTAGTGCTTTATGTCCTGTGTCTTTGATCCATAAAAAACGGCATTAATATTTATAGCGCTCTTACGATAGAGGCCTTGTAGACTAAGAATATATAAATTAATTTGCGATTTTTTGAAAAGTGTAAACATATAATTTAAAATACTTTTAAAGTATACCAGTGCTGTAAATTTGCGATTTATTTTTTTAATTCTATTGTATATTATTCGGAATTAACAAAAATCGGCAAGTTGAATGTATTCAAAATTGAATTTTTAAAGATTATTACAATAGTTCAAGAACGCAACCCACATTATACTGAACTGCAATAATCCGGAAATAGGATATTTGTAACAAAAGTAACCTACTTTTTAATACAATAACCTGAAATGTTATAACTTGACCTTGTAGCGTAAGCTGTCCCGTCTCAACGGACCAAAAATGTACTTGATAATAATTACACAGGTCCAATTATGCTATCGTTTTCTATTCTTATTAAGTCGGTGTGAAATTTATTCGTTCTCCCCACCCTTTATAAGGTTTTCTTATATTAATATTGTTCCGTTTTTTTTTTTGATTTTGTAATAGATGATGACTGATGATAAAAAATTGCTCCACGATGGTTGATAAATTAATATCGAACAAGATATTTTTTAATGTTACAGTAAACAAAAAGTTATGACTAAATCTCGCAAGGGAAAACCCAGCAACTGAATCTTATGATTTGAGTTCAAGATTATGTTTTATGCAATACTTATAGAAAAGTTTGAACATTTCATAATTCAGCAGAACAAAAGTCATTGTTATAAAAAATACTAGCTTCAATAAATAGATTCTTGTCAAATTTAAACTAAATTCGCCTTGGTAAAACCTTGTTTAATAGCAAACGTTTATTTCTCGTAGTTTTGGTAATACAAAACTAAGATTATGAACAGTTTATTGTATAAAGAAGAAATGCCACATAAACGATGCAAAACCAGTAAATATAATGTTAGTTCGAACGATATACAAGATGTCAAATTATGTTTATAAAAGCGTAATGTTACGCATTTCTAACCGGTGTTTGAACTAAGTTGGCGGATGGTTATTTTTTGTATTTGTATTAAAATCAAAATAATGTTAAAATTAGTAATTTCTTTGGAATTTCTGTATCCTGTTTAATTATTAGAAACGATTATTCCAGTGATTCTTAGTGGCTGTCATCAAGCCATTATATGCAGTAATGTGGGTTGTATCGACATTAAATTATATTGAATTTTATTTAGAAATTGAATAATTACGTTTTTTTGCTTTTAATAGAAATGAACGTTCAAAAATTGTCTTGGAAAAAAAATATTTTAATTTTTTATTGCTGAGTGTTATATGTTGTTGATTGAAAAAATTGGTATCGTTTCTGTTAACTGTATAAAAAATGGGAACACCTCGTTATTACCAAAAACATTCGTATCATGTTTTGGGTAATCCCAATTTATTTTATAGATGTCCCTATATACAATGCAGTAACCGTGAAAAAAAGATTAAACAGTTTTATTCATTCTCCACATATATGATGAAATATATTGAAAAAGTTATTTATGTCGGTTATTTTGATGTATTATAATCATCAACAATCATCAATACAAACGCAAAGAGCAGTGTTTTTCACCGTTGTTGGCAATCATGTCAATTGAGAAGGTCAGAAGTAGAAGGTTTTAAGTGCATTCTTTATGGTTAAGAGTGGATACTAAAGCCATTTTTCTCTGAACTTGACCATACAAACCGGGTTAACTATAAGTTAACCAGTCAATATTCCTCGACTTGTATTCCAAACCATGACGTAATAGTCAACCAACTCACTGAGATAGTTTGACAGAGTAGTTACTTACTGGAGGTTAGGTGTTTGTTTATTTCAGGGTTTCCACAAACCGTTACGTCATAAAAGTTAACCGTGACGTCGTCATGGTATTGTTAACCCGGTTTGCGTGGTTAAGTTCAAAGAAAATTTTGTAGAAGATCTTTTTATTACTTCTTGCCATTGAGCGAGTATAAATACTTGTGGTTAATAGTGGTGTTGGCAATGTATATAAGACTTTTTAGTCATTCGCTTTGTTTCATTTTTTATGAAGATGGCACTTGAACCCATTTACTTCTGTCCTCAATTAGCCATCTAAAAAACGAACTGTACTGATACCTTGTTTAGTTATCTACCATTGATTCGCTTTAGTTATTTTAACTGTTTTATCGTGCTATCGTTTTCACGTCAATCATTTAAATTTCTATACAACATTTTTGAAAGGAGATTCCTTCAACTTGAATAATTATGATTTTATAGCAGTTTTGACATTTTTGACGAATACTGAATGATTGAGAAAAGTTGCGGTAAACACAAAGGGCCAACGTTTTATATTCAAAATGTATAATATAGAATTGGAGACTCACGTTTTTTTTTCTGTTACAAATATCTAAGGTGTAAGTTAGCGCCTGAATTTTGAATTTATGTAGTTAAAATTGTCACTAGGCTCGCTGTATGTTACGGAAAGTCAAGAGGAAATCTATGAAAAGAAAAATTATATTAGTGAAATTCTCAATTCTATTGCTTTTTTATGAAATATAACATTCGAGAAAACTGATGCGAACTACTATAAATGTTGGAATGGTTGAAAATTGGAAATAGTTTAATATTTAATCAGTATTTGCTCAATAATTTTTGTGCTTTTGTAAATAATCCAATATTTTTAGTTCCTGAATATACTTGATCGACTGTTTTCAAGATTTTTGAATTGTAATTCTGACTAGTATTTTGTGATATTTAAAATGAAATATACTTTTGTAACGTAATCTTTATTTTAGATAGCATAGTGTGCAATCATAATAACCAAAGCTTTACTATTTTATATCGTAAAATATATTAATTCTAAAATTTTATGGTGATATTTATATCAAAACAAGTAAAAACTCCACATTTTAAGAGGTGTGATGGGTAGAAATTAATCTTGAGGGAGTTTTATTCTTCTCACACCCTTGTGGTCTATGATTACCATTAATTTCCATCCATTGCAGTTTGATATTTATTTTCAACTTTGATTATTCTATTGGAAATTTTGTTGTACATAATTTCATTCCCTCACTTTATTTGCCTTAAGATTTCCGATGTTTGATGATGAATGGATATGTAGACGTACTCATTTGCTTATTTGATTATATTCGTTGGTTTATAAGTATGTCAAATGTCAACGTCCCACCTAATTCACTCAAGGATTGTTTATGTTTATAGTTATCAAATACTAAAGAGTTCTTTCAGTCGTAATTTCTGAATCCCAGATTCACGAATCCCCCATTCAGCTAATATATGCGTTCAAATGGAGCCTATCACACGTAGCTGATCGGTGAATTCAGTAGCCGTATTCTAAAGTTTAGAATCTACTGCACTGGAACTGCCAAATGTATCACAATCTATTTCAACAGAAACTGAATCTTGCTATAGAATCCACGTCTGAAAGGAGTCTTATGGATAATAATGCGATCTACAATTTAATTTTTTATTCGTTACAAAATTTAGTGGATTGTGTAGGCACATTAATTAGATTTGATGGGGTGGCTAATCGGCCTATTCCACTGAGATTTTGTCGGATCTCTTGTGGTCCTCTGAATCTAGATTACTCTCTATCCATACTCTTTTTAAATAGCCAATCAGCCTCGAGACTTATGTAGCTTTTTGGCGGTGGGTTCTCATAGCCTAGTACAATAGATACTTGTCATGGGTAACACAAACCTAGTATGGGTTATTTTTGACATGCGAAACCTTAGAAGTATTTCTGTGGTTTTAAACCGTACATAACCACAAAAACATTTCGATCTTGTGATTATTCCAGTAGTCTATGGTTCATTCGTTTATTGTTTATGCTAAAAGTAGAGAATAATTTAAAAAATGGACCTTTTGAATGGACGAGAAATTTCACTTTTCTGTGGAATGACAAATTATGTTATTCGCATACTACAGTCCAGCGGGCTCATAGCTTCATACATCAAAATCACAAATTATGCAAGTTGTGCGGTGTGCTAGCAGTCCACCGATATTACATAATTTAATATATTATGCTGGATTATGACTAAGGTAACGTTACAACTTCTTCCTTTTTTTGTGAGTAAAACAAATAAAATGTGTTAACCTTTCAAAGTTTTATTTGTTATTGTTTAGTGTGTCATATTTCATCCCACAGTCATCGTATAACTGTCCTGATTTGTTACTGCGTAGGTACCGCCACCGATAGAGGTAACTAGTGTGTCAGTGTGATCATTGGACGCTGTCTGCTTCAACACCCATGACATACAAAAAAGTGTCGGCACAAAAGTGCCATTCAACACAGTGTTACTCATGACTACAAGAGGTCGCACTGGCATAAGATCTGCCCTGCAGTTTCCTCCTCTAGGTGACAGAATCTGCACATGGCTTCGTCTGTCAACCCCATTAGCTTTGCGTACCTGTTAACATACCTACTACGGCTTTGAAAGTTTTCTTATTAGGTCTGTAAAATAATGAGTTCCAATCACTACTGTTGTGTTCCTCGATGCCATTCTTATGCTAATCCTAACAAAGAGTTGAGTTAACACGCATTTCATCCCGAAAAGGGTCTACGTGTTTATTTTAAAACTGAGATAGAAAGTAAGTTACTTCCAAGAAGAACTTGGATTCTAAAACTTCGAATTGGCAGACCAGTGATTACAATATGAGAAATTGTGTTCTTTGAATTTGTAAGCAATATTATTTTTCTACTCCTGTTTTATAATATACTTATTAAAAGACTAAAATCTGTATCATAATGATATTCATTATGATACAAATTTTCATTATGATACAGATTTTTAAGCCAATAGGAATGCGACATTCGCACAATATTTAATATAGCCATGGATACCTGGTTGACATTTCTGAAATTAATTATATTAGGTCTGTTCCCTGCAATAAAAGTGTAACACTGAGCTATACGATTTTATTTATTTTAATTATGTTTTAATGCTTCTTGCAGTATACAAATGCAATATACATAGATAGTCCCAAATTTAGCAATTTTACACGCATTTTTTCACAGATAGACCTGAATTTTCCAAAATTATATAGCTCAGTGCTACACTTTTATTGCAGGCGAACAGACCTATTAAGTGACACTTAATTTGACAGCTGTCAAATAATTTTGATTTTCAAAAGTAACTATATTTAAAATTAATCAAACTAAATAATTAAATTGTGTTAAAATAATGAGTGATAACGAAGAATTATAACAGAAATTAGAGAAAGAGCCGAAAATGCAGTTGACAAACATATTACCAGAAAAATCCAAGGAAACTTATGAAAAATTATACAAACAATAATTCTTATTAATCGGAGTAGAAAAAATATTGTATGCAACTTTCATGTAATGGCCATTAATACACTCGCATATTATATACGAAACTCGCCTGCGGCTCGTTTCGTATCCTACAACATGCTCGTGTCTTAATGGCTATCATTACATGATCGTTGCATAAAATACTATTAGAGGTTAGTTTAGCTATAATATGTCCCAAAAAGTAAATACCAAATAATATTTTTTTTGGAACTCTTTAGACAACTTTTGCTGCAAACAACTTCAAAACACAATTCAATTATGAATAATTTTTTAAAAAATTTAAACACAAGCGATTCTTAATTGCCCTTAATGAATACATAAATTATACTCATGGAACAACGATTACAATCAAAAAAACCAAAGGCAACCACTAAAATGATATCAAGCAACGGAAATCTTATGGTGAAAAAAGTGAGGTTACTAAACTATGTACTACAAACTAGTTCCGTTATCTGGCGCCAGATAGAGTAGCGGTTATATTCATTCCCCAATTTTACAAGAGCTGCTCATAAGTTGCAATTATTTTATCCCAGAGGGTTGATACTCGGATTTTGGATCACTCTGTATATATGTTATGATTGTGACTGGCTATTTGAAGTAGCATTCGTTTAAATTTAGGTCAAGGTAGTTTGATATTTTGTAAAATGTATCTACACATATGTTATAAAACATAATTTTTAATGTATTTATAATCTTTGGAAAGTATGCTTGAATGATGTACCTTATATTAATTATACTGAGTTGTATGTACCTGCGTGTTTGTGTTGTCATGATATTATATTTTTATTCATAATATCTGTACTAACTTTAGTTTATTTATTTAATCGATAGGATAAAAAGTATTTTTGGTTTAAATTTTCACTATAATAGTATTATTAAGTATACCTCATTAATACTAAATATTTTTTGTTCGAAAAATACATTTTATGTAAATAATGTATTATTTTTTATTACCCACACCCAAATCAGTCCTATATTTACATTTTAATGAGAAATTGAATTGAATATAACAGTCTAGGCATTTTCTTGAAATTGTCTGGAACTGAAAGTTGATATATCGTCAGATTCGTCAGTGTTCACGTAGATGCGAATGATGAAGAGCACTAGACGACTTTTTCTAGCATGTACCAGGCATACTTTGGTACCTCAATTATTGTACAATGCACATGACAGACCGTAGATAACTGACAGACACCATACTCTACCAGTCAATTAGCTACTGTCAAATTTTTGCATGTATTGTTGTAAATATTCAACTAAGACAAATTTTAGTGAGATTCCTTTTGTAATAAAATAGAACTTTTAGGCTTAACCCTCTTCTATATAAGGATTAAAACTACAGAAATAAATGTTAATTGCTGCGTTTAGACAAATTGAATAAAGATGACAACAAAAAGAAAGGAGAAGAAGTGATACTAAACAAAGTATACTCGACTCCGGCGCTGTGTATGCTTTGGGCACATAGGGTAAGTCCACGTGACAGTCGCCTTGATGAATCTGATGATAAACAAGCGTCCTTTATATTATTTTTGATTGCTTAGGTAGGTATGTTAATAGCTATATCTGACTGTTTATAATAATAAAGGTCATCAAATCAATAGAAAACAACCAAATTACAAATCAAAAAAATATATCCAAATCATTGTTTATTCTCAGGAAACTTTCTAAAATAAAATGCGCTCGAAATCGTATTTTTGATGAATATTTATGTGCACTTAACTAAAAGAAGTGACATTCCACCAGAAGTTGCAGGCATAGATACCTTTCAAGATTTTACAGAATTGATTTTGAATGGGATCATTATCTACTTGTTTTAATAATTCTTATTTCTCTCTAGTAGTGTGAAATTTATCATATAAAGGAAATTATTTTTTCAATATACTGATTTGTACCTTTTTTACTGAGTTAAAGGAAAATTAAAAAGCATTGTCACCAGTTTAATTTAAGTAATTTTAAAATTGTTAGGTATTAAATTTTCTCACCGAATCTCCCGTGAATTTGAATAAACCTCTGTAAATATTTCAAACAGAATTCGAAATCATTGATATAGCGGATACCCGAATATGATGAAGAAACAGAAGATGTTGTCAACGTCGACAATGTAGATTCTGACAATAGACCAAAGAGAAAAGTACCTACGAAAGCTTAAATCAAAGGACTATGTTTGGGAACAAAAATAATATTCATGGTGATCGAATGGTGGAAAATAGATGTCGATCACTTTGTACGATAGAAAGTCAGCGGGACAGGTGATATCACAAAATATATATAGTTAATGTTATGTCATTTATAAAGTTAATAAAAGATACCAACTATTAGTTGTGTGATAAGTACAAATGACTTATTTACTACACAGAAAGTCAACAAATTTGGGTTGCGACTTGCGGTCGTGACAACGTAGGGTTATTTAGCACTACGTTAAAAAACTACGTCGTAAGGTCCAAATGCTGCTTGGGCATATGTTACTTAGGATGTTCATTTCATTTAAAGTGTGATTGTTAATTAAGTTAATACAGTCCACCTCTTGAATAAGAAGACCTTCTAGTGATTTATGCCAAGTTCTAACTCTTCAAATTTGGTATGGCGGCCATTGCAACTTGTTCTCCACTATTTTGATTTTTTTTCACCACCGCAGAATTTGCCTAAGGTATATGTTGATATTAGTAAAGACACGACTCCGCTAAGTTATACCGTTTAGCCGGGGAGTCGCCATAGAGATACTACAAATAGAGGCAAAAAGCCAGCTCGGAACCCGTTACCACTTAGTGAATGGACGAATATTTGTCGGCACGTTAAAGAATATGAAAACTCACAAATAGAACGAGATCACATCCTCAATAATACGTTGGATCATTTATGTTTTAACGTTAATACTGGCTCTTCTGTTGAAAGTTTCTCAGATCTTGATAGCGACAGTAGTACACCTGCACAACCATTACAATCACATTAAATAACGATATCTCCATTAATATCGAAGCTAGTAACGTGAAATTGTAACCAATAAACAACAAGGGCTTGCCCGTTAACTCCATATGTCCAACTCATTGATATTTCATACAGGATGTTTTAAACTTAGCCGCCAACATGCACAATTTAAATCATTTATAAGTTGCTTACTTTAAATAGAACACCCTGTATTTTATTACATTTGCCGATGTATTTTTTTAAGCCAATTCGTGTGGTATGGGTATTCCCTATACCTAAATCCAACCACTTTTGAGATATTTCATTATTTTAGTTAAAACATAACAACACTTAATGATTTCAACATTAGTAAAGGGTAGGCCATGGCTGTCAAAGATTTGATAGTTAGAAGGTTTTTATTTTGACAGTTCACATTTGTATTTTATAGTAAATAATGGCAAATGTAGGATTTAGTAATGATGATTTTTTAAATCTTATTATTATTTACGGTGAGTGTAATAGAATTGTTGAACGGACTTGCCGTGTTTTTGCAGAAAGATATCCATATCGACCAAATGCAACTGGTGATATTGTAAGAAGATTGCTTAAAAACTGCCGTCAGTTTGGTCAATTTAAGCCAAAAATTAATAAAAATAAACCACTAGTGGACAATGGCATCAACGAAATTAATGTTTTGGGTTATTTTACGGCCTCTCCAAATGCCTCCATTAGAGATTGTGAGAGAGATCTTACTTTGTCGACGAGAACAATTCATCGCATTTTAAAAAAACACAAATGGAAACCATTTTCTTATAATTTGGTGCAACACTTACAATTATGTGATCTTCCTCGAAGGGTAGAATTCTGTGAATGGTTTTTAATGAAGACCCAAGAGGATGAAAACTTCATAAACAAAGTTATATGGTGTGATGAAGCAAAGTTTAGCAAAAATGGATTATTTAATCGACATAACTCCCATTTTTGGTCTAATGAAAATCCACATGTTAGTAGAGAACGTTATTTCCAAGATAGTTGGAGTTTTAATGTTTTTTGTGCAATAAAAGACGATAAAATTTTAGCATTACAATTTTATGATGAAAATTTAAATGGTGAAAGATATTGCCACATTTTAGAAGCAGCTATACGACCGGCGTTACATGCTTTAAGAAATGGAGAGGCGGCTTCAGCTTGGTATCAGCAAGATGGAGCACCTCCTCATAACTTTGGGCCTGTTGCTCAGCATCTTTACGACATGTTTGATGATAGATGGATTGCCAATCGGGGTCCGTTTCGTTGGCCAGCTCGCTCTCCTGACTTGGCTCCTTTAGATTTTGGCATTTGGGGTTACATTAAAAATCAGGTATTTTCCATTCCTGTTACGACAAAGGAAGATATGATGCAGAGAGTCTTACTTGCTTTTAATTCTCTAACACCCGACCATATTTCCAGAATTACAAGACATAACCTAATGAAAAGGATTCATAAATGTTTAGAAGTAGATGGTGCTAATTTTGAACACTTACTATAAAACTTTATTTGTTTAATATTACATTTAGCTATTTTTTTTGTACGTTATCTAATTAAATTAATACAAAATACCTTGTCAACGTTTTTGATGATATCCACAATTAATAATCCTTTCATGCTGTTGGTTACTTTTCAGAAGTAATAATATGAAAAAATAATAAAATATCACCTTAAATCATGGAAATCATGGCCTACCCTTTACTAATGGTGAAATCATTAAGTGTTATGTTTTAACTAAAATAATGAAATATCTCAAAAGTGGTTGGATTTAGGTATAGGGAATACCCATACCACACGAATTGGCTTAAAAAAATACATCGGCAAATGTAATAAAATACAGGGTGTTCTATTTAAAGTAAGCAACTTATAAATGATTTAAATTGTGCATGTTGGCGGCTAAGTTTAAAACATCCTGTATGAAATATCAATGAGTTGGACATATGGAGTTAACGGGCAAGCCCTTGTTGTTTATTGGTTACAATTTCACGTTACTAGCTTCGATATTAATGGAGATATCGTTATTTAATGTGGACTAGGATTTTTTCAAAATTCTGAAAAAAAACGAAATATCTCGAAAATACTTCATTTTTGGTATAGGACATTGTTCACAAATTTTATCTAAAATTTCATGTAGAATTCGAAAATAAAATAAAAAATATTAGGTTCTATTTAAAATAACAAAGTTGACGTCTATTTCCGGTATAACCGGAAGTGCCACATTCAGGACAACATTATATTTGAACTCAGCGTCATCCAAAACCTACAGCTTCGTAATTTCAGATTTTTAACATAACTGTATCCGCCATTACTTTTAATCAAAACTTGTCGCGCCACACCCTGTATACATATAATTTACATCTTCAGGGAAGCTAATCGAGAATGTTTCCTTGATCTTAACATCAGGAGAAGTGATAAGCAGTTAATATTTAAAAAGAAAGGAACAAGTCCAGTTTGAAGTACAAACACAAGTTAACAGTCACATATTAAAATATTGTAAAATAAATTTAAAATGTTAAAAATGCGAGAATCACACAAACACGTTGATATAAACTTGTATAACCTTTTTCGTAATATTAATAATAAAAAATGTATAGCTGCTATCTTAAGTAGACACACTGTATAACAGTCAAATAGAAAATTGAGTTTTTTAATAATAATAATAAAGGCTTTTATTGACTGCATATAATACAAAAAAAAAACGTAAACAGAAATCGTATAACCATAGTGGTTTTTAATACAAATTACCCTGATTACACTGAAGTTATTATTATACAGTGCTTTTCAGATAAAAGTATCCACCTTTAATAACTTTTGTAATACTGGTATTTAGAAAAAATCCAAAAACTCGTCAATTTATGTTGGAAGGGGCAAGCATTATGGCTTATTTAAACTTACTGGAAAAGCCACCCCTCACCCCTAGCAGCATCCCCTTTATTTTTTTAAATTACTTTTCATATTTTTTATGTAAAATTTGGATACTCCTCTTTGAGCTGATTTCAAAAATGTATAATACTTGTAGGTTAAAGTGGTTAGTTTATGAGATGAACAATTTTTCTTTTAAGAGCACAAATTTTACTTATTATTTACTTTCACCTTATTTGCCTGTACTAAAATGGGTTGTACAACAGGTCAAACTCTTTAATCTTTTTAACTGTGCTATTTATTATGAAGTTACAATAAGTGTTCAAAATGAGTACCATTCACTTCCATACAATGGTATAATCTATTTTGAAATGCCTCTCTGACATTGCTTAATACGGCTGGATTTAGTTGTCGACATTCATTTTCTATCCTCTCTCGTAAATCATCCAGAGATTCTGGTTGGGTAGCATAAACTTTTGTTTTTAAATACCCCCATAAAAAGAAGTCTAGGGGTGTTAAATCCGGTGACCTAGGTGGCCACTCCATCATCTGCCCCCTTCTACCTATCCAACGAGCAGGGAATGTTTCGTTTAAAAATTGTCGGACAGGCATAGCATAGTGTGGGGGAGCTCCGTCTTGTTGAAATACCAGTAAATCTTCGGAAAGGTTATCATCATTTTCTATTATTGTTGTAATACGTGGGTCAACCCCTTCCCTGAGTAACTCAAGATATGATTCACCATTTAAATTTCCGTTGATGAAGAAAGGTCCGACAATGTGGTCACCTAGGATACCACACCAAACGTTTAACTTTTGGGGATGTTGTGTATGGAATTCACGCATAATATGTGGATCACTTTCAGCCCAATATCTACAATTATGCCTACTTACTAAGCCATTTAATGAAAATGAGCATTCATCAGAAAAGCAAATATTGTTTAACAATTGTGGATTGTTATTGATAATTTGCGTCATTGATTCGCAAAACTCTAGACGACGATCAAAATCATTTTCATTCAACTCCTGCACCAACTTAACTTTGTATGGGTGGTACTTGAATTTATGTAGAACTCGGAAAACTGTAGAAGATGAAACACCGATCGCTCTACTTATTGTTGACAACGATTGGGGTTGTTGAGCCTCTAAGCTGACTTGCCCTGAAATTGCCACTTGGATTGCTTCGTTATTGACGAGTCCCTCTCGCTTATGCACTTTATTGTAAACAGACCCTGTTGTGGTAAATTTCTCCATCAGTTGAATTACATACTTATGAGTTGCATGTCTTCCGTCATGTAATTCGTTAAATATTCTAACAGCAGCTCTTGCACAATTATTATTTTGGTAGTATAAACCTACAATTTCAATCCTTTCTTGCAAAGAGTAAACCATTTCAGAGAAACAAAATAAATAATGTATCAAATTACACTATCAATAGTGACTAAAAATTCTAGTTGACAATGTCAAACTTTAATAAAAGTAGAGTTTTTTGTTGTTTGGAATTTTTAAGTAGAATAAATAGCACAGTTAAAAAGATTAAAGAGTTTGAACTGTTGTACAACCCATTTTAGTACAGGCAAATAAGGTAAAAGTAAATAATAAGTAAAATTTGTGCTCTTAAAAGAAAAATTGTTTATCTCATAAATTAACCACTTTAACCTACAAGTATTATACATTTTTGAAATCAGCTCAAAGAGGAGTATCCAAATTTTACATAAAAAATATGAAAAGTAATTTAAAAAAATAAAGGGGATGCTGCTAGGGGTGAGGGGTGGCTTTTCCAGTAAGTTTAAATAAGCCATAATGCTTGCCCCTTCCAACATAAATTGACGTGTTTTTGGATTTTTTCTAAATACCAGTATTACAAAAGTTATTAAAGGTGGATACTTTTATCTGAAAAGCACTGTATATAGGTACTCGGTCTCCACTTTTATGTTTTTGACTATGTGAATCAACTGCAGTCGGACTTAACTCATACCACTTGTCTCTTTGATATCGCGTTAAATAGGAGGAAAGGTATAAATAATTATAATAGGTACTCTGATTTTATATATGTTGCTTCCTTGTATCATTTAACCAAATAACCATCTTATAGGTGTATGTATAGATTTCCAGACCAAACCCTGAATAGGAATTAATCCTAAAACATGGTGAAAATTTAAATTTGGTTTTCAATTGAAATTCAATAGTCAAATCATGCTCAAACAAAAAAATAATACATCGAATGGCAGAAACTGATCAACTGGGTCTCAACTGCGCATGCTTTCGATTAAAAAATCTTGCGACTTGCATTGCAATTTCTATTTTTTCATCTTACCTTCCTAATGTCTCATTTTTCACGCAATTATAGTGATAGTTTGACTTTTTCAGAGCTGCAGTTCTGGCTATAGAAGCATGTGAATGAATGTTACACTTTGGTTAGTCTTTGTTAATAATGTCATGGTAACTGCCGATAAAAGTGAAAACAAAAAAAAACACATTTTCAAAATTTTATCGTATGCCTATGGTTAATGGAAATTGTTACAAATGACAATTTTATCTTACATCCATGATTTAGAAATTGTTACAAATGACAATTTTATCTAACATCCATGAATTAGAAATTTTTACAAATAAATTGATCCCCTATAAAAATTTTATCGCGGTCTTATATTAGAAGCAACTTTTTACACACAGATTCATCCATTAAAAAAATGTCATCGTAAGCCCATGATATAGGAAGTTTTACATCTAAATTGAATCCTTAAAAATGTATGGTAGAAACTTGTTTGGGACTGCTTGGAGACGCAGTCATAGTAGAATGTCATTATAGCCTAAGTACCAAACCACTCAGATCATAAACAAGGGCAATGAAGAGGCAGACTCACTAGGCCGAGAATGGGCATGTTGTGCTCCAATTGGCCCAGAACCTATGGTATAGCGAAAGCGCTGAAAAAAACAAATAGCAGTATTTGCATAAAAAAGCAGAATGGTGGAACAAGGCGCCAATAATGAGGCAGGCCAAAGAGTTCATCAATGAACCCTCGCCAAAATCACGGAGTCTCTACTGAGCCAGATTAGGAAAACAATCAGGAGCCTTATTGGGCTCCTAACAGGGCATTGTAGACCTACCAAATACATTAATAACATCGGATTGGTAGACACAACCATATGCAGATGAGGAAACCTCAGTATACGTACTGTGCTATTGCGAAGGACTGACTATGATGAGGTTTTCAACGATAGGGGAGCAAAACTTGACGACTTGAGGTTTGCCATTCGAAGTCTAGTAACAAGGACAGGTCTAGACAAGGAACTCTAGAATGACAAGAGGGCACACACAATAGATCTGCAAAGGTCATAGTGGAGAGGCTACTATATAGAAGCACATAAGCCCCTATTCATCTATCTATCTATGGTAGATGTAAATTCTTGCAAATAAATCTTTTGCACAGTAAATGAAACATTTTGCTAATAAATTTACCTCTTTTAAAAATTAAATCGTACGTCTATGATACACATTGACGGTTAGGCAGTGACCAGCTCATAAGTTTTGCCCCTATCAAAAATAACACAACGCTGCTGAAGAAGTTTTAACTTCATAAATCGCAATTCAAACAATGTACAATTTACACAAATTAAGCCTTTCACCTTTGTGGTTCGCCCGATCTTCTTGCAAGCTGCCATCTTCACAGACAGCCAAGCTTCACTGGAGGCACTTGATTCCATAGAGGTCAATTGTAAGCTAAAATGGGATTGCATAGGTGCCTTAAGCGCACTTGGAGACCATTGCAAGATCATGGTATCTGGGTGCCAGCCAGCAAATTGGCGGATGAAATGGCCAGTGCTATTCATTGGACAGAAGCCCTTTTGCGGCGTCGCAAAATCGACAATAAATATGGCCACAAGGAAGTGGGCAGCACGTAAATCTCTAAAATGATGGGTAATCTCACCAGGACAGAGCTAGGCGAAACAGTTTATCAGCGGACACTCGCCAACTTTTACGGCAGACCTAATAAGCAAAGATAGGAAAACTGTCAAAGCCGTAGTAGGTATGTTAACAGGGTTACTGTAAGCGCCACAGGCACGCAAAGTCAATGGAATTGACAGATGAAGCCATTTGCAAGTTCTGTCATCTAGAAGAGGAAACTACAGAGCACATCCTACGCCAGTGCGACTGCCTGGCGAATGTGCGGTTTCTTGTACTAGGCGGTGAGAAGCTACCGGCAAGAAATTACATGAAATATTGAGTCTCGAAGCTGATTGGCTACTTAAAAAGATTCGGGCTGGAGAATGTAATCTAGATTCAGAGGACCACAATTAGATCTGGAATAGACCTCAGCAAATCTAATCTAGTTCAAGTGATATTCGATTGCCTAGAGCAAGACTAGAATATTTCCCCTATATCTTACTAGGCAAACTATCCTCTGGTATATTTACCCAGTACTCAACCTAACCTTACTTACTACAGCATGACAGTGACAGTGGTGTCGGTTAAGCGGCGACTGGTGTCAGATAAGCGGTGTCGTTTAAGCGACGACAAGTATAAGTCAAAAAACCCTCGGAGCCGCTGACCAATCAAATACTAAACCCAAGAAGGGGTCATATAAAGAAAGAGTGGGGTCATATAAGAGATTACTCACCGGTCACTGTACTCTGAGTCATGGGCTTGTTATCAATTAAATATTTTCTCGTTTTTTTAAAGTTATTTTGTAAAACTGAATCATCAAAATAACGGTTAAAATTTTTAGCTCTTTAACTTTCCCCACTACTTAGATATTAAAGGTTGAAAATGGAGCTCCGTTAAAAAGCGGCAGAACCGACTGTGACGTCACATTGCATATTGTGGTCTGATATTCGGCAGTACACCGCTGCGTTTCACATATGAAAGTTGGTTGCAGCTGCAATATCTCTCAATTTCAAAAGTGTTAGTGGTTTTTGCTATTAAAAATGTATTCAGTAGATACTGGGTTTATTAAAGCAGATTCTGCAAATTTACCTGAAGTCGATATCTTTATGGTGATGGACTACTTTAATAAAAACTGTGACCGTGGCTTTGAACTATGCGTTGTAATAATCTACAAATTTTGTTATTCAAAATAGCAGAAAGTAGATTTTTTCTTCATTTGAATTTTTTTTAGCTCCAATGAAATTTTTTTCAAAATATGTTTAGGTTATTATTTATATAAAGGGATTATTGTTTCAGCTAATCACGAGCTTTCGCAAAATAAGGATTTTGGTAGAATATCTTCATTTTACATACCTACCTATTTACGCGAGAGTAAGTCTTTTAAGATTATGTTTCGGAAATATTATCAATATTTTTATAATGTACTGTATAAAGACACCATAACTTACAATACTTTTTCTACGCCCATGTCTGTAAACGTCAAAAATCGCACTGACAACATTCCTCGTAAGTGACATTTAACAATAACATGCACGTAATGAAAATCTCATAACATACATGTGCGTTTAGATAGAAAAACTTAGATTTCTTTGTTGAATCAAATTGCAATCAAATTTTCATTTACGTAATACTTTATTTGGTTTATTTACATACTTTTAATCAATTGAAAAACATAAAAGCTTTTATCATTAGTGAAATACATTTTAGATTAAAAGAGTGATGCCCCTAAATGTCGGCAACACATTTTACAATTTCAAAAAAAATAATTCGGTGTTGTTTCTTGATATGGGAAAAAACGTCATCTCATTTATGCTGTCAATGTTGGTAACAAATTATAGTATCCGAACATTTTCTAAACTTTACAGACCTATGAATATGACTGTTAGTAATGAAAAATATGAAATTATGAGCACTCAGACGAAAATAGATGGGCGTAGAAAAAGTATAGTACGTTACACGAGTTGTAATCCCATTATGCACTCGTGAAATTTACGCACTCGCCGCTGTGCGGCTTCTTGCGTAAACTTTTTCATTTCGTGCGTAATGGGTTACTTACAACTCTTGTTACGTAATATACTATTAAAATGATATTCACAGCAATACACATGCGATTTGTCAGATACAAAAACTTCACGACGCATTGCTGTCTGCCAAACTTTTCTCATTTTAATGTCAGAGGGCACATTAATAAACCATTTTTCCGCCTACCTCTATCCAAAGTATACATTTCCCGGCCTCATTGTAGGAAGCAAAGTCGTACTTTTCCTCGCTAGGGAGGAAAAGTAAAAGTGACGTCATGGTACGTCATCAATGAAATAACTTATACGGCATTGAGGACCTATACTATATAATATTTAAAAAATGAATGATTCAAGCGAATTTGAAGATATAAATAATACACCACCGGATATTTTGGAACAAGTTAATGTAACATTACAATCTCTATTGCCCCAAAAGTCTAAAGAAAAATTCGAAAATCAGTATTTACATTTCAAGCAATGGGCCGAAAAAAAGCATATTCGTATTTACTCAGAAAAATGAGTTGTTATTTGAGAGAGGCGGAAAAATTATATGTATAACATGGGAGTGAAATGCCTTTTCCTCCCTTGAATGATTACTGCCCTCTGCTACTCGTCGGGCAGTAAACTTAATCCTCGGGAGGAAAAGTAGCATTTTGCTCCCTTGTTACACAAATAGCTATTTCTGGTGCATTTTTGGATGTGTTAGGACAGTCAGGAACCAAACAGTATTTATTTACCACTTTTTTCTCACTCATTATAAAATAAAATAACGAAACAGTACAGTCAACAGACCAGCGTTTTGTTTCTCACACAACACGATAGGTCTACTTACAATATACACAGTACACCGCTCTCGACAGGAGCGTCTAAATGTAGTACTCTTTACCAACGTTGCCAAGTGTAGTCCTAAACTAAAACGTTTGTGTTTTGGAAAGTAAAAATATTTTAATAATGATATTTATCACAGTTGATTAAAAAGCAATGTGTTAAGAAATCAATATTTGTCATTTTTAAAATTATGTTTAGCAAAACGTACTGAAAATTGTTCGAGTTTACAATACAGAATTATCATACAAAAAGGAAAACTCACGAATGCATAGATACATTTTCCCTAATCGAAAAATTGAATTGTGTAATTGACAGATTATTATAATAATTTTCAATAATAACCTAACCAAAACCACCCTACCTTACCCCCTTCCCTAATCCGAATCGAAAAATTGAATTGTGTAATTGACAGATTATTATAATAATTTTCAATAATAACCTAACCAAAACCACCCTACCTTACCCCCTACCCTAATCCGAATCGAAAAATTCTTCGTATTTTTAGTCAATTTTTGAAAAAAACAATAAGAAAATAAAAATAAAAATATCTTGACTCGGACACGACTCGAACCTGGGACCTCTGTGTTAGGAGCCCAGCACACTTACGCTGGGCTAATCTCTGCACACATTAATAATATCGTATAGAAGGTTAAAAGCTTTAGAACCGTGCGCGCTTCGCATGAAAGCCGAGCGCCACCGGAGATACTCGATGGCGCCCTTTCAGTTTAGGACTACACTTGGCAACGTTGGTAAAGAGTACTACATTTAGACGCTCCTGCTCTCGACTCGCGTTAGGTATAGCATATGCAGTGTGACGTCACAGGTAACCACGCCCCGTTTTCGTTCAATCCAATTTCTTTAATTAATTTGAGGGCTTAAACGATCGCGGAAAAATCTAAAATTTTGGGAATCCGTTTAAAATGAGTTTTAGTTTCGATTTTTAAATTAATATTTTTTTCTTGAACAAGCCCATTATAGGAACGAACCTATCTGTTGGTTGTGCATGGAAGAGGAGGAAACCTCCTCACACATTATCTTCGAATGTGAAGCACTGTCTTATTGGAGATATAGTCTCCTAGCACTAGAGTATGTAAGGGAGAATTTCTCTAAGAAGGTGAAAAGACTGTTGAGTCTGATAAGGGCCACTGGTCTCTTTACATAAACGGTAAAACCAAGAGCACAAAAAGCCTTAATGCTGAGATGCCGAAGCTTTCTGTCCTCTTACTGGTTGTGCTGAACTAATCAGTAATCAATCGGTTACGCCACCAACCCATAAGTTTCACCTCTACCATGAATTACTCAACGCGGCAAAATACATTTTCACAAAAAATCTAATAACAATAAAGATAGAGCTGTTATATTATTATAAACATTTTAAGTTCAATATAGTCTTAAATTATGCGAACACAATAAGTAGGTATAAATAAAAGTTTAAAAAATGTGTATCACTCTATTTTATTTTTTATCTCATATACGTTTAGTTATTGACTAAATGTGGTTGATTATGCATGTGGTACCGCTACTTGTCCCTTGTGAACGGTCCTGGAGTGGCTAACAGATGTTATACACTTGTCTCTTGGAGACTTTCTTATTTAACATATTTCCTTTATCACGTATTTGTCGAAGAATCGTTCATATTTACTAGAGTTACCAGTGCAGTAAATAAAATTATTTTTAAAGGAGGGAGGAAAAGTGGTCTATAGCTATGCCATACCCTGATCCCGAATTCTTCAGTGCACGCCACTCACGACTAAAGGCACAAACTTTTAAATTGGAACAAATATGTTTTTTTTTAGGTTTATTTATTTATAACTAGAGATATTATAATAATGACTACAAAAATACTCGAAACTTGAAGCTTTCAATGGTTATTGTTATTTACAATAGAATTTTTTAACAATCAATAACGCATTTAAAAACAACAAAAATGGAAAATGACAGAGGAGCAATAGACCAATGAATCAAAATATAGAATATAAAACGTCAAATAAAGAAGGATGCATGTGTATATTAAATTACAAAATATTTGTAGGCAATGTGGACTTACACCATAAATATTAATAAACATTTTGTAATCTTTGCTCACACGCAGAAAGTCCAAAAATTCTTATATCAATAAGTAAAGTGGCATAACTAATAGTATACTTATTAATCAACGAGCATATAATGGCCATTAAGTGCGGGTATAGAAGACTATACTTTATTCACAGCTATTGAATAATTTTGGCTAAAACTACAATAAACCTATATTTTAGACTAAGTAACATTGAAACAAAATATTGTATTTTTATACATCTAAGTATGGAATTAAAACAATTTTATTTGTCCACGACCACTTAATAATATGACAATATTTTACCTCCTAACAAAAGGTATATGGTACCCATATATCTACTAGAGTGAATTATGAACTCATAATTCACGCTTCTGCATTTAAATAACGTGCCATGACAACTCAACACTCACCAAATTTCGGTAGATAGGTGACTAGAGATGGGGGTATAATATCAAATAAACCATTAAATCTGTGTATTTTGTTTAGGAAATTTGTTTCTGAAATACATCGTATCGATAAAATATCGAAATTTTTAGTATTGATACTTTTCATAACGGTATTTTTTAATATTGATATTTTTGTAACAATATATTTATAACGGTACGGTGTATCGATACTTTACACAGTATCGGCCATCTCTATATGTCACATTTGACGTATTCCTGAAATTTATTAATTTTGACGTTAGAATTGTCAATAATAACAAATTATTACTTTCCGTTCTACACTCGCCTTATTTAATAAAGACATCAAGGGTCGTGGACAAAGTATAGTATTCTACTCGCAATTTACGGCCATTATTCAATCGGGTGACTTGCGACCCTCGCCTACGGCTCGGGACGCAAACGTCACCCTTCTTGAATAATGGCTATCATAAATTGATGGTTTAATAATATACTATTGTTAACATTCCAAAGACTTAGTTTCGCTGCTAATTCTCCATTCACACTTGATGCGCAGCAAATAGATAAAGCTTTCTATAGTTTTTCTTTTCCTACAATAAATTTAAACTTACAATTGTTGAAGCTTCTCGGCGTACGTACAATTGGAGATGTGCAAAGCATCTTATTTCACTTCCTGCCTCCATTTTTTAAATTATTTTTATGAAATATTTTAAAATCGTGATGCTTGAATAAAGCGAACAACGTTTTGACGTTTCAAACTAAAATCAACAGCGAAGACAGCCCTCTAACTTGACGTTTCATAGACAGCTGTTTTTTAAATCGCACATACAAAATTATAATTTAATACGAACGTTTGAGCTTTTCCTGTTTCGTCTAGAAATCAGTTATACCAGTGAACCATGATATACCAGTGAACCATGAAATCATGATCCACTGGACGAATAATGAATATCATTATTATTCAGTAAACTCAATGAGCAAATATAGAATTAATTATTCGTAACATTTTGTTACAAATAAGCGCCATTTACCTTCAGTTCTTAAGAAACCCCTTAAAAAGTCGTCAAAAAGAGTTAGATACTTTGATTGTAGAGGCTCTTTAATTGTTCGTCGTAGGTATATCAATTCTCCTACTGCGTAAGTTTGGTGAAGAATACTGGTCTTGAGTAATCCGAAATACGTCACCATGAAACTTTCCTGCATTTTTGAATCGTTATAGAATCGACAGTGAATCCCACACACTTTATATAATCTTAAACCACATCTGCTTGAGACGTAAAGTGAAATCCAATAGAGAAGAAGCATACGTCATCGTTTCGTGCATCTATAACGGCCGACACTTCACTCGTAAGAAATACGCAGTTAATTAGTATATAGTAGGTACATACAAAGTCGTAATAATATAATATGCAAGCTTAAACGTACATAAAACAGAAATGCGAGAAGGATTTGAATATTCTTCGTACTGTGACTAAAACAAAATGGGGAGCAGATGCAAACATTTCATTTATCTTTTATAGAGCCTATATACGCTTGCTCGTTGATTATGTATGCTGTACGTTATACGGTCCAGCTTCTAACACAAATTTGCTCATTCTTGACAGGATCCATAAGAATTAGTTTAGGCGTTATGAATCCATCCCCATGTCATGCAATTCTGTCTGAATCACAAGAACCGCCGTTAAAAAGCAGAAGGCAGTACTTGGCCAGAATACAGTTAGTCAAATATAGAGCTTTTAACACAGTCCTGATGAATAAATTAGCTAACTTAAATTCTCAATACGCAACCAACAAATACAGCATACAAAAACTTCTCCACCATTAGCTGATACACATAATACAAAAGCTAGTAATAGACAATTGTACCCTATTTATAGTTTTAAATTTGAATATATTTTCTACAAGCCAGATATAATATACCTTAAATACACTGAGAGCCCCTCACTGAACAACACCATTATTAATTCCACATTGAATGAATTTGCAGATTAAACAGTGATTTATACAGATGGTTCTAAAAATGAATTTGGTACGAGTTTGACATTTTATGTCTTTAACACAGACATGGTACCGCATTCCAGATTTATGTTCAGTATTTACTGCTGAAGCATTTGCAATAGCAAAAGCACTTACATGGTATTTAAAACAAACAACAGGAGTAGTTACCATACCCGATACAAAATCAGTTTTGGAAACATTACAAAGCCCTCCCTTCAAACAATTTTGGTCAATAAAACGCTAGCATCTTATCTTAATTCATTAAATATCCATGTAAAATTTATCTGGGCAAAGCTACATGTAGGGATTAGAGGCAATGAAAAAGCAGACTCGTGAGTCCAAGAATACTACAACAGGATATGTTATAAATTACCATCCACAATACTATGTATTATCAGTTATTATAAAAACAAATAAAGTCAGATTGGTCTAAAATATGAAAATTGCAAGAAACTCTAAAACCCACTATTTTCTGATTTATCCTAGATTGCTGAATAAAATTCCCCATTTTCAACTTTTAATATGAGCCAAAGCTACTCTAGCACAATTTCTAGGATTAAATTAAATCGCATGGCTGTTTCCCTGGCCAATAGCTCATTACAACGTGGAACTTGAAGTATAATAGCACACATCAGTTTGTATTATGTTGAAGTTTACGAGTTATTTGTAGAAATTTAGGAAAAGTGTAGATCTGTACACGTTATCTATACAGGGTATCCCAAGATTTTTTTTACAGGCTGTAACTCAAGAATTAACGAATAGGTTTATTTAAAAATTGGGTAATCTTTTTGGGACTTACAGAACTTCCATCCGAGGTATACAAGGTGTCTGTGACGTCATCATAGAAGCAGGGACGTCATCGCAATGAAAAATATTCAATGGAAGGGAGGATCAAACTCAGCTCAAATGAAAGAGCTTTTTATTTCAAATTCAATAGTGTATCACATTGAGGGTACTCAAGTGGATAATTACACCAAATTTTCAGTTTAATGTTTATTTGCAACAATAACCAGAACATTTCGACTTTACAGTGATTTTATAAAATATGTTCAAAATGGCCTCCGTCTGCAACAACACAAGAATTGAACCGTCTAAGTAGTTGACGTGTACATGCCGCATGTATCATCTCATGCGTAAGGTTATTACAAGCTTGTCTAATTTTATTTTTTAAATCCTTCGTGTCTACAGGTTTTTCATTATGAACAAGCTCTTTCAAGTATCCCCATACAAAAAAATCTAGAGGTGACAGCACCAGCGATCGTGGAGTACGTTGAAAGGGTTCATGAGTTCCAATCCATTTGTTTGAAAATCTAGCATTAAGATAATTTACTACAATACCGCTATTATGTGGGGGGGTTATGTGGTAAATTGCTAATAATCATTGCTGCATTTAAACGATCACTGGTTATTATTGCAAATAAACAATAAATTGAAAATTTGGTGTAATTATCCACTTGAGTACCCTCACTGTGATACACCGCTGAATTTGAGATAAAAGCCCTTTGATTTGAGCTAAGTTTGATCCCCCTTCCATTGAATTTTATTCATTGCGATTGACGTCCCTGCTTCTATGATGACGTCACAGATACCCTGTATACCTCGGATGAAATTGCTGTAGGTCCCAAAAAGATTATCCGATTTTCAAATGAGAATATTTGTTAGTTCCTGAGTTACAGCCTGTAAAAATAATTTTGGGACCCTCTGTATACTATTTCGCGGTTAAAGTGTTTGCTAGGCTTGTTTATGGACAGCTGGATAGTATACAAAATACGTGGTGTCCCGAAATTCTCCTGCCAAACGCAAACTACAGATACTATAGATGGGATTTTATGTCCATCCTACCTAATTTACCTTTATCCAAAACCAAAAGTTCCCCCTAAAGGCACATCTGAAAAATCCGCTACCTACAAACTTCGAACTTGGTACATTGTATAACTACTCTGCCGCACAAAACACAAAACATTGTTTTGTGCTCTGCCGTGATAAACTGTTTACTACAAACCCGCCTTTTTTATTGCCACCACGTGCGTTCAACGTGGGGGAGGCAACAGACAAATTTGGTTCAATCTGTTTGAATTCGCTATTAGGTATGTATCTAACGTTTTCGAGAAAAATCACGGGTAAATTTGGTTAAATTTTTTGTGTATAATTTTTTTTGTAAAATTTTAAATTATATTCAAAAACCATAAGGTATTTTCTTGTTTGAATTCGCTATTACAGGTCTGTTCCAACCACAATCAGAATCGATCTGGTAATCGCAAACGACCAATTTACTTACATGTAATTCCTATCAATGATTGCAATGGTTGACTATTCTCTGATCGTTTCTGACAGTTTCTGATCGCGGTTCGAACAGACCTTGCTAAGTGTTTAATATCATTATTTGATTACGAAAGGATATTTACAGTAGGTACTTATTTGGCCTTGACAAATTAACTAGAGATGGGGAAGACCTCTAAGATATGAAAAATCATGTCAAACATATTTCAATCAATGAATGTCTTGTGTCAAAATCGTATTAAATAGATTTCCTGGCGTTTTGAAATCAACATTTTAATTCAAAACTAAAAATTGTCCAAAACAAGTAAGGGGCCATCCATAAATTACGTCACACGAATTTTAGGACTTTTAACCCCTCCCCTCGTCCTTGTCGCATGTTGTCACATCTTTAGAATCCCCTCCCCGTTGATGTGACGTCACACATTTTTTAATTTTATGCATGTATTTTAAAATAATCAAAAGAAAAAAGTTATTTTCAGTGTTTTCTTATTTTTGTTGAATAATCTTTAATAAAATCAACATATTTTAGATAACAAAGAACCAACGACTTTTTTTTTCTCTTTTTTGGGAGCCGTTCTTGTGCTGGGAGCACTGCAGCCTGTTGGCTTATTGTACTCTACTCCCACCCTCCCAGTTATCCCCGTATACGTTCGAGTACACGATATAGGTCCACTGGATATGTGCCATATGCTTCAGGTGGCACATTGGCTTCTCCGAGGATTGTTTGTCTCCACGAGTCCAATGCTACAAAATCTGCAGCTGGGATCCCCGTTATATAGCCCTATTTTATGCAGGTGATCTTTTACCGGGGCATGACCCATTAGATAACCTGTAATATGTTTTAGCTGATTCCTACTGATATTCAGTAGTTCTTCGGCACGTTTAACACATGTGTCACCTATGAAGGTCTTACTGTGTATCTGATTTGGAGTGTTACTCCACCGTAATCTATTTTGGCTTTGTACCCATTTTTGTATTTGTCCTCGGACCCCTTCATTGTGGTCCCAAGAACTGGTTCTAGTCCAACATAGTAGTAGCTGCTGAAGCTCTTCTCGTGAGTTTATTTCCAGAAATATCGTTATGTCCCGGCGCCCACACTAATCTTTCTTTAATGTTGCCTTGCTAAATCATTCAGCTCTTTCTGGCATTCTTCTACCAGTTTGGATGTTACTTTGCGGCTATTTAAAGCTGCAGGGACTGCCTGGCTATCAGTTATATATGTTTATCCTATGAGTGTCAGTCCTAAGTTTGTTAATTCTGACACATTCTAGGAAAGCATAATTTTCCGCCTGAAATACAGTGAGAAGGAACATCTTGTGTTCCTCATTTCACTATACAACCCTACTCCTGTCCCTTCTCCAGTCGTTGACCCTTCTATATACCAGATCTCTCGTCGGGTAAACTTCAGTGTGCTTGTGTTTTGCCAGTCCTTTCTGTGAGGTATCTCTACCTCATATTTTTTAGGGCTGGGGAGAAGTTTAGTGGCCATATAGTCTGTTTTCATATCTAAAACGACTAGTAAGGAAACACTAATTAAATTAAATATACAAAACGTAATCATAGTGTGTCCATGGACTTTGGACTTTAACTTTAACATGTGACATCACAAAGCTTTTGACCCTCCGGGTCTCTTGTCAAACACTGACACATTTCCTTCCCCCCTTTAACACGTGACGTAATAAAAAAATAATTTCAACCTACAGGCAAACTCTAATCTTCTGTGAACACTATAAGCAATGTGATAAGATACGCGGAACGATTTCCTAACAGACGACATCCCAATCAATCAACATTTATAGAGCCATAAATGTCTAAGAGAGTATAGTATAGTACCTACCTAAAAGTACTGACACTGATAGGCACCCGGATGTTACAGAAGTATACAAAAATGGTATTTTCCACGAAATATAACAAATTCCGGAATTTAGCACTAGAAGACTCGCGGCTATGTATCCTTCGATTTCCTATTCCTTTATATGGAATAGGTATTATTCATATAGAAAACCTCTATATAAAGTTCATGCGATGTTAGATGGTGATTTCTTTGCTAGAGTAGTTTTTGCAAACTTGTTACTGGGCAAAAAGAACCAATTTTTTTTTTAATTTGATTTTGTTATGTCTACGTCTACTCGAGACATAATATTGCCTTCATTGGCGAAAATCCGCATGCCATAAAAGAGACGAAGTAGGTACCAGTCAAAATTTAGCATAAACGTCTGGATAGGTGCAATCGGCAATCAACCACTGATACCAGTTGACAGTGGCGGATTTAACTCCTGCGGTGCCCGGGACTAAATCAAGCGGGGGCCCACTTAAGGACAGAGAAAAACACAAATAACATTTTTTCTGTACCACGGGGCTCCCGAAGATACGCGGGGCCCGGGGCTTAAGCACCGGCTAGCCCCTACGTTAATCCTCCACTGCCAGTAGAGTTACCTGGTCATTTGACAGGACAGGATTATCTTAAATCTCTTTTAAATAATTTACCTGATAAAATGGATGATGATTACCTCATGATACGGCAAAATGTATGGTTCATGTACGATGGTTATTGGTTAGGCTAATGGAACCGAAAGGTTCCGCAGTCAATATCACAACCTCACACACACACATGTACGATGGTTATCCTGCTCATTTTAGTGGAATAGCTCGTCAATATCCTTACACTACGCTGATGGAAAACGATGGATTGGACGAAAAGGGTCAGTCAATTAGCCTACAAGATTGCCTGAATTCAATTCACGTGATTTTTGTGTTTGGTACTACTAAAAGTGTGCATGTAATTTTACCTATATTCTCACTTAGACATATTCCTTGAAAATGAACACGTAGTTACGTAGTTGTTCGAAAGCTTGGAATTAAATTCTTAAAAGACTACACTTTGGTATTATTGACACATCCCCACAAAAACAAAAAATTCCTCTTATATATACAGTATGGTGCAAATGAAAGGAATAAATTCGTTATTTCGTAAGCCGGCGACTTTAAGGAAAAATCCCGAAACCCGTCGATTTTTATTTTTAAACAGGCTATTCGTAAGGATACCTTTTTATTTTTGACGTCATCGCTAAAATTTTTAAATGGAAATGTGGGTGTTGTAATACATTATTTGAAAGGTCTTTTAAATACCTATTCAGACATATCAATATGTACAGTAATTGATTTGCGTATTGTCACAAATATTATTGATGAAATTTCAACAGTTTTCTTAATAAAATGTATTAAGTGTTGGTATGATGTATTTATTGACACCCAAAAATAAATTTTGTGAAGGCAGTCACTGGTTATGAAATGTCTTATCTACCTCCTTTGTACATTATTTAAAAATCTAGTTACCTTATCAACATCAACATTGACACTTGGACATAATTAACTTTCTGTCAAGTGATTGATAGTATTATTGTATTAGACGAATTCAAAGAGTCTTTGTATCCATCAACATGAAGCTGACTGAAACGCAAAGAATTGAAATTCTAATATTGGTTGTGGAGATAAAGCACGTACGCAGAAAGAAGTATGTACGTTATTTGATAATAAATACCCCAACCGAGAACCAATTTCACAATCCACTATAAGCAAAATTGAGAAGAAATTCAGAGAAACGGATCATGTCAAAGACCTCCCTAAAGGTAGTAGAAGACCAATATCAGAAAACAAACAACTAGATGTTCTGTTAGCATTTCAAGATAATCCCCATACTAGTTCACGGCAAGTAGCATTAGATAATGACATGGACCATTCAACAGTTCTTAGAAAGCTAAAGAAGGAAAAGTGGCATCCCTACAAAGTAAGTTTAGTACAAGAGCTTATGGAAGATGATTTTGATAGACGAATTGAGTTTTGTGAAATTATGATGGAACAAAATAACAGAGATCCGATGTTTTTAAAAAGGGTTATTTTCTCGGATGAAGCTACATTTTTACTAAACGGTCATGTCAATCGTCAAACTTATCGGTACTGGGCTACGGAAAATCCACACTGGATGCAAGAGTACCGTACTCAATACCCAGAGAAAGTTAATGTTTGGGCGGGAATAATAGATAATAGGATTATTAGACCATACTTCTTCGAAGAAACCTTAACAGGTCCTCGATATTTAGAATTTCTTCAAAACTTCTTGCTACCCGAATTGAACCGGCTGTTTCCAAACAGAAATGATTTATGGCTGCAGCAAGATGGTGCGCCTCCACACTATGCTGTCTTGGTGCGCAACTATTTGAACAACGTCTTTCCAAATCGGTGGATAGGTCGAAGAGGAACAATAGAATGGCCGCCTAGGTCAGTTGATTTGACTCCTCTTGATTTATTTTATGGGGATACTTGAAAAGTAAAGTGTACCAAAATAGACCACAAAATATCAATGAGCTCAAAGAAAGGATACGTATTGAGGTTGCACAAATAACTCCGGAAGTTATAGAGAAGGTTCGAGAAGAGTTCGCGGCACGCCTCATTCTCATTGTATTTTAGGTGAAGGTAAACAATTTGAGCACTTAATTATTAATTTTTTAAACAAATACAAAAATCAATTACTCAGACATATTGATATGGCTGAATAGGTATTTAAAAGACCTTTCAAATAATGTATTACAACACCCACATTTCCATTTAAAAATTTTAGCGATGACGTCATAACACTCGCATAGATGACATCAAAAATAAAAAGGTATCCTTACGAATAGCCCGTTTTAAAATAAAAATCGACGGGTTTCAGGATTTTTCCTTAAAGTCGTCGGTTTACGAAATAACGAATTTATTCCTGTCATTTGCACCATACTGTATATCAGTATCAATTTTGTATCCTGCGTAAAAATTTCTCCGCTGCAAATTCCCTCAGGCCAATTCTAGCCGCCACCTTTGTTCATTCATTCGAGAAGGATTGGCGTCCGTTAAACTGGTTGCAGAGTTCGTGGAGTTATTCTAACTAAAAGGCAACTTGTTGATTGATTATCACTTGTTGACAAAACTAAAAAGCGAATGTTTTGAATGCTGTAATGCATTTTATATTCATTTTAAAGAGAAATAAAAATTAAAGTAATTTATGCGACTTCTAAAGGGCTTGTAAATACCTATATTATATTTTATGAATAAACAGTTTTAAGCGGAAGGTTCGAAAACAGCAATGAGAATCAAGGTCTTAATTTTGCTTGAAGCTATTAAATGTGATGTCATAATGACATCATCGGGAAGCGTTGTGTCTCGTACAGTACATATTGGTTTAGTAAAAAAATAGGCAAGGCGGTAAGTGTACTTTCTGTACAAAATAGTGTGAATTATTTTGTGTTATTGTTTTTTTCATTATTGGCACTTCTTGTTCGTCTTCGCCATTGGTGTTCTCCAGAATCAATAGCGGTTGACGTCACGGTGGGTGCTTGTTGGAGCGCCGAGCGGCGCTATCAGTAAAGCGGGGGGGGACCAGTGCACTTGTAACTTGGCTAGTAGTGTCATGTATTCGCGCAAGTGTCTCGAACTCTCTTCTTATGTTTTGTTATTGATGTAGTTAATAGTGTGCCGCTAAATTTGTGGTAAGTTTTATTTTGGAATCATTTATTCTATTACAGTTTTGAAATTTGAGATTTGATCTACCTATATAGGTTAGATTTTATCTACTGTCTATTAACGTGTTGAGTGGCCTTCAAAAACGTTTTGCTGTTGACATTGAAGGTCTTTACGCAAAGACTGCAAAAGGCCAATAGAGGTCAACTATTCAAATATATTATTGTATAATTATTAATTTAATTACTAAAAAAAATATTAAACTCTTTGTATCTATCCGGTTAGCCATCCTGTAACCTATGACCTCTGTTAACGCGCCAGATAGGACATTCAACAACAATATTTATGTTTTTTACGAATAATATTCCGAGCCGACTGAGACTATTATTTACTTTGTAGTTGACTTAAACAATTTCATGGCAAATAAAAACTCTTGTGTTGTTTTTTAATAACTTGCTTACATTTTTTATTAATTTAAACACATCTTTGCTGCAAAACTTGAATTGAAATTAGCATGCTATGCCACTAGCAAAACAGGTTGTATCACTTTGGCTGATGAGAATAAAACAAAATCCCCTTGCTTCACAGTAAACAATAATAGGAAAGAAAAAGTTTTTCATTGTTACATTATAAAAGCTCAACAGATGGCGTTGGTGACTGTGTACTTTGGGTTGCGAGATTTCTGGCGAAATTGTTATCATAAATCCGCTTTACTGGGCTTTTATATCGTTTCGTCTTTGTCATACAGTCTAACACGTGCTAGCCTACCATAATGCGCGCAATCGCTAGAAGAATTTTTATACCTGCCTAATGTTTAAAAACAACTTCATTGGAATTGTAAACTGTTGTTAAAAGAGTTTGTTTCTTCTTAACAGGAATATACATCAATTGAGATTTTGCATACATTAGTAGGTATGTTGCAAATAGGTACAGAATTTGTATCTTTAGGTATATAATTTATGTAAGTACCTAGGTAAAGAAAACCGAATTAATATTTTCAAATCGGTTGATTTGCAAAATTACAGAAGCCATAATGTAAAATTTCGTTTCATTTTAATTTAAGTACCTACCTAAGTTTAATTCGTTGGTAGGTACCTATACTTATATTATTTTGTACCTAATTTTTGTAACAAAAAAAGTGTTGTAAAATTGCAAAGTTAGTTAAAAAAAAATACAAAATTATTTTACAAATAAAGTTCGTATCTATCAGAGCTGGACGAAGCATTTTTTTTGTACAATTTCTGTCAAAACACAAATATGGGCAAGCGTATCTTAGTATCTTACATACTTTTTAACTGTTACTGTGATATTTTTTCCTGCTCGCGCATTGAAGTCTTTCTTAATACCGGGTACCTACCTACCTATTCTAATTAATTCTGAACCATTTTAAAAGTATCGATACACCGTACAGTTATAATTATATTGTTTTAAAACTATCAATATTAGAAAATATCGTTATGAAAAGTATCAATACTAAAAATTTAGATATTTTATCGATACGATACATTTCAGAAACAAATTTCCTAAACAAAAATACGCAGATTTAATAGTTTATTTCATATTGTAAATGCAAAATCGTGAATTATGAATCATAATTCACTCTAGTAGATATATGGGTACCATATACCTTTTGTTAGGAGGTAAAATATTGACTTATTATTAAGTGGTCGTGGACAAAGTAACTTTGTCACTTATAGCCTCCGTGGTTCGGGCAACATTAAATTTAAAAAAATACCTATTTGCAACAACACATGTTTTGGATGAAAATTCCGCTGCACAACTACCCTTTCAGTATTGGTTGGGTAGAAAGGATCCTTAATTTATCCATTAAGATTGAAGGGACAAACTGGGTAAAGGTATAGACCATGATACTACGACTTGTATAGACCTTTTAATCATACAATTATCACTTATGGAGCCATTGCGTGGAGTAGTAGAACTAGCCTCTTGACGACGAGAGAAAACCTCTCCAAAATTCAAAGACTAGCCTGTATATGCATGACAGGAGGAATGAGTACATGCCCAACGGCAGCAATGGAAGTGATTCTCAACCTCATACCATTACATATGGTGGTGGAGAGTGTTGCAGAAAGAACAAGATACAGACTAAGTAGGGAGGGAATCATTAAAAAGAAAACCACCTCTTCACTTCTTAGAAATCAGACAACCTGGGACATGCCACAAGATGGTATGATGAAAAAGTATAACTTTTCAAAGAAATTCGTTACGGAATTAAGCAACAAGAAGGAATGGGATCCAAATACCATTACCAGACTTGGAAAGAATGCCATTCAATGGTACACAGACGGCTCAAAAGCAATAGAAGGAACTAGGATAGGAGTGTACGGGCCCGGCACCAAACACTCTGAAAGCTTGGGAAAAACCCCAAGTATCTTTCAAGCGGAAATTCACGCAATAAGAAAGTGTGCCCAGTTCAATATTGACAAAGGATATAGAAGGCAAAGGATTATCATAATGTCTGATAGTCAAGCAGCCATTAAAGCGCTGAGTTCTTGTGTAATCAGTTCCAAAATGGTGTGTGAATGCCTAGGCAAACTTAATGAACTAGGCGAGAACAATATAGTCACCTTACTGTGGATTCCAGGACACACTGGAATAGAAGGAAACGAAATAGCAGATGAACTAGCGAAGAGGGGGACTGAAATACCCTTTTGGGGACCAGAACCCTTTTGCGGAATCAGCTCCAATGTAATATTGGAAGAAATAGGTAAATCCGAAGAAAAGAGATCTGACAATTGGAAAGATCTAGTAGGGCTTAGGCAATCAAAGATTCTTCTGGGTGACTACAACCTGTTGAGATCAACTGAATGCATATAAGTCAAAGCAAAACTGCACTAAGAGTTTTAACAGGAATCCTAACGGGACATTGTTGCCTGAATGGGCACCTTAAAAAGCTCAAAATAGTGGAGGAAGAAGATTGTAGGTTTTGTGGAATGGAAGAAGAATCCTCCATCCACATACTTGCGAACTGCACAGCAATTCAGAATACTAGGGCACAGCACCTGGGAGACTACTGGATAGAAGAGGGACAGTTACCTAAGTTGAAGCCTGCAGATATCCTAAAATTCCTCGGGGAAATAGGACTAAAGGAGCTACTAGTCTCTGAGACTTTCCTCAGGATCTAAGTAGAAGTAAGGGGGCACAATAGATCTTTTAGGTCTCAGTGAATGTTACCCCAAAATACATACATACACATACATACATCAAACAAGTGCAGGAGCAGCCGTCATTTTGAAATAGCTGCAATAATTAAGTTCAACATTTTTGTTATGTTATGCAATCTTCCATTACAGTAGGTATATAAATAACCGGCCAAGTCCGACTTGCGCACGAAGGGTTCCGTATACCATTATCTATAAAAACATACATACGTATAGTTTGTCTGAAAGTATATCGTCTTGGCTTTTGCCGGCAATCATAAAATTAATGGGCCAATTGCAATAAATCATATTTCCAATAGCTGCTGTAGAAGAAATCGCCAGTGGCGGACTATTTAAAATTATTTTAAAACGGATCAAATTCACAAATATCTATCTTTTTGTATTTTTATCATACATACTTTGTTTTTTATTTAATATGTGTAGACCATTTCTCTAAACTTTTTTTCTTTTTCCTCCTAAATGAGAGATTATTAAATACTATTAGGTTAAATAAACTATAACCAGTTAAAAAAAACAAAATCCAACTTTATTGGTATGGTTTAATATTATTCTAAATCTAATTTTGTTTCACTGTCAGACTTAAGATTAATTACAATAGGCTCTATATTATTTTGAATATGAATGTATCTTCAATTTTTATAACGTGCTGTACAGAATGTTTCCAGCTTTGAATGGGTATATTATTAATTATATATATATAAGTCCGGCTTCATAGCGTCTTTCGCCTTCCGGTTCCCAGTTGCCAGCCTCTTCGGTCAGTCCAATCTCCTGGGGCTAGATTTCGTTCAGACATCGCTTTCTGAATGCCCACTATCCACGTTGATTTTGGTCTGCCTCTTCTTCTTCGTTCTGTTGGGGTCCATCTAAGTACTAATTTAGGTAGTCTTTCATCTGTCATACGTTCAACATGACCGTACCATATAAGTTGTCTTCTTTGAATTTCATCAACTATAGTTTTGTCGGTCTTTACAATTTGTCGAATTCGATCATTTGTAACTCTATCGAGACGTGATCTGCCAGCAGATCTTCGCCAGAAATCCATCTCCAGGGCTAGCAATCGACGTTCTAATGTTTTGTTAAGTTGCCACGTTTCACAGCCATAGAGAACAATACTTTGAAAGGTAGTATTATATATCATATGCTTCTTTTCCATAGATATATTTTTTGCCCACAGCAGCGAGTTTAGACAACCTATAACTTTCTTTCCTTTTAGTATTCGATGTTCTATTTCCTCCTCAGTGCTACCTTTAGATGTAATTCTAGTACCCAAATAGTTATATTCCTTACATGTTCCTACTTCTGCACTGTCCAGATCAAGCTCTGTTGTTTCTGCTCCAATACTCAAATATTTGGTCTTAGTCATATTCACATCATATTCACGTCATATTATTAATTACATTTTTAAATAATTCTAAACACTGGGACCCAAAGTAGGAGTAACATTTTCTGCTCTCAACTTTGATTTTACTTGATGTCACAAATGCTCTATAGGGTTGAATATACAATGGTATGGAGGAAGACGTAGCACAGTATGTCTCTGTTCCTCAGCTAAACTGTCACATGGATATTGTTTATTAAATGCATATGATTTTAACACCTCCAAAAGTTGTTCCTTCTTGTAATCAAGTTCAAAATAAATATCATTTTGTAACAAATATTCTTGAATTTCAGTCTTTCTACTTGATGAGTTTGATGCTTTTTGTAGTAGGCGGCTGTGGTAGCTGGCGTTATCCATTACAATTATTATACTGTGGTCGGGAATATTTTTCACAAGATGATTTTGAAACCATTTTTAAAAAGTTCTGCAGTTGTAGCAGTTGTATTCTTTGCGGACAGCAGCAGACAATTTGGAACAAATCCGTTTTCTGATCCAACGGGAATAATATTTATGCGCTTTCCTTTGTTTGAAGTTGCCATAGTCTAACAGTTTTTACTGGAATTAATCCATCCTTTGGATAATGTATCGTGTGTATCCAACCATGCTTCGTCCAGGTAGATTATAGATCTGTTTCAGGATCGGTACTTCTTCATGTCCTGAAGAAAATTGAATCTCCAAGTGCGCAATCTTTGCGATTCCATTATCACTTGTTTTTTGTAAATTTTACGTAATGGAATCCCATTTCACCAATAACTCTATGGAGGGTGGCCCGGCTAATATTTATATTGGTGTCATCATCTTCTAGCTTCCTTTTTAGATTGTCCGAAGTAGACGATGAGATATATTATTGTCTTTGTAAATAAGCAGGTTTCTTTTAAAGCTTTTTGTTTAATGAATCCTCTACTTACAAAACAAGCATACACATTTTTCACAATTTGCTTTGCATCTAATGACAAGTGTTTTCGACGCAAAATTGCGAAAAAAAATTAATGATAATACTCGTATAGAAAGCTATTTGAAAACGCTCGCTAAAACGGAATATTTAATACTGCCAAATGAATTCAATGCAGCCATCAAACACCCGATACAAGTCTGATGGTCCGCCCTTCTCTTGTCAGTCGACTGTTCTTGGGTGTCTTTACAGGTAAAATTCTTTTAAGAAGGTCGTATTTAGATGATTTCCGGCAAAAGCTAAGACGATATACTTTGAGACAAACTATACATACAAGTAAAGCTAATATAATTTATTTAGCTGATTGATTTTACCTTTGTAAATATTCATAGCTTCGCTTAGTATATAACAGATTTTAAAAAAAACCTTGAGGCCACTGGAAGATTCGAACTCCCGAACTCCTGTTTAACAGATAGGCGCTTTAACCCTCTAAGCAACGGTTTACTTACATGTTGCCGTTATCAATATCGAACAAAAACTAGCAAAAAAATCACGTTTGTTAAATATTTGTCTTATTCATCATCTGTGAAAATTTCAACTGTCTAACTATCACGGTTCATGAGATACAGTTTGGTGACAGACGGATGGACAGCGAAGTCTTATTAGTATTAGTAGGGTCTGTTTTTTACTATCTGGAACCCTAAAAAGTAATATAATATGAGTAACAGTTTACGTTTGTCAAATTCCTGCTTTGCATTTATTAACGGTCCATTTATATATGAATAAATATGAATAGCAAATTGCAGTACGATTATTTTTTGTAAAACTGGTTGTCTAACTACCGCTATGCTATCCACTTCATACAATTTTAGAGTCTACAATTAAAAAGTTCTGTAAAATTAATATTTTGTTTCTAAAATGTGTGTCATCCTCATATTCCGGACATTATTAATATCGTTTAACCATTTCCGTTTTTTGGACAACCTAAGTTGGTAAATCGAGCAATATCAAGGTGGTGCAAAGGAAAATATTTTTTTTGCGAATAACATCTTGCGCAGCCTTGATATTGCTATCTCTCATGTTCTTTATTCATAAAAAACGTTAAACATTTTCAGCCCGATTATAGCAGGAACCCGAAGACTTCCGAAGATTTACCCCCAAGTTACTTACCTAAAGAATCCCAGTCATCTATTAGTTTTACTACTGGAGAAAAAGCCTACCAATTAATTACTTGTGATTGTACTTCATTTAAAAATAAGAAATGACCCTCATGTATCTCCGTTAAAGTACTGTTAAAAATAACTGTCGTAGGCGAGATCGAAAGAAAATCTGGAGACAAGCTTTTATGTCTTACGAATTGTTTATTTAAAACATTGAAATAAGAGCTTTTTTAATATTTTTTCACTATCAATAATTATTGACTTATTAAGTAGGCACATACAGTTTTTTAATCCCGCTACAATACCTAACAAAAAATCCTTGAACTTAAACAATGTAAATTCTTTGCTGCATGCTTAACATTTTATTTCAGCAAAACAGTTGACTAGAAATAAAATTCAATAAAGCTCGTACCAGTAAATTAATATTCTTGCCTTTATTATGAGCAAGTCTGTATGATTGACTACCAGCTCTGAAGTTGTAAGAAGAAATTAGCATAGGTATCAGACGATCTATCCTCGAGGCAAGGTCATACTACAATGGTTAAGACAGAACCGTCCTCATCCAATAAACATATTCAGTTAGACTTGTCCCTGGCATTTAAAATTGTTCAAACAAAAGACGGGACTGTTTTAACTTGGTAAAAGTGATAGTTTTTATTTTTTTCAACAAGGAAAAGTAAAAAGTATCGCATTATCGATTTTCAAATTTATATGTAGTGTTAAAGTACTTTATTATGAAATTTGCCCTATTTGAATTTCAGTGGTTAACGCTGATAACAATAAAATTGTATTCCTTCAAAATAAAGTGGTAATCAATTTACCAGTTGAATAAAAATGCCGGTTCTATGTTTGCACCGCAGTTAGCTAATTAAATCACAATACTTCCTTTATTCGTGGATAGATGGCACGACATATCACATAGCTTAATATTAGCAGTAATGGTTGATTTTTTCACAGAATTTGCATTTTTTTGACTTGAAATATGTATGTAGGAACTTTCGCTTAAAAAAATATATAAAGATATATAATTAAACATACATTAAGGATCCCTATTAATGAACGATTTTCTATAAATAAAATTTTGGTATAGGCAACCAAACATACATTAATATTTAAAAAATGCCGCTAAAGTGCCACTTCTAGTTTTTGACTAATCTATCGTTTAAATCATATTATTCCACAAAACTATAATAATTATTAATGTTGAAACATCCAAAAATGAATTTAAGGGAAACGATAACAGTGACATTTGAACCGGCGACAACTGTGACATTTCAATACCATGATTTATTTTTGTATTAAAAATGGCGATTAACAATCTCAAACATTACCGCGCGAGCAAAGCAAGCGTGTTAAAATATCTCTTATTAAAACACTTGTTAGTGAAATAACAAAAGCTGATGAAGTACAGAGACTACCTCTACTTTTAGCATGTGATGCCAATGCACACAACACTGTTGAGTTGAGAGGTGAGCAACTTTTAGAATATATCCTCAATAATAACCTTAATATTCACAATATAGGGAATACCCCCACATTTGTAACAAGGATAAAGTAAAAAGTTTTAGATGTCTTACTGGCAACACAGGATCTAAAACTTACAGTGAAAGATTGGAGAGTATCGGGCGAACCATCTCTCCGATCATATTTTCATAACATTCAAGTTAGAACTAGTTAAACCTGAGGTAAGTCTCAGAAGAAAACCTAGGATAACAGATAACACCTGTCTGAAGGAAAACCTAGCACATATCGAGAGGAAAGGAAAGGCTAAACATAATCTCGACCTGGAAATTGAGCTTGAGTACATGAACAGGGCAATGATCGATGTATTTGAATAGAGCTCAAACCCGGGACCTTTTTAATAAAGCAAAATTCACCGAGGTGAGAAACACCTACTACAAGGAAATTAGAAATACTAAAAGAAATAGCTTCAGAAAATTCTGCAAAGATATAAAGCACCTGCTGCGGCAAGACTTTACAAAGTCATGGCGAAAAGTAGAGTAAACACAGATATGGCTTTGAGGAAGCCAGACGGTAAATATACCGAAATTCTACCATATTTGGTCAGAATTAGTCGAAGCAACTTAGAACTGGGTTATATACCAGAAACATGGAGAAGGGCTATAGTAACCTTCATTCCAAAAGCTGGAAAAAGGGTCACAACAATCCCCAAACTTCAGACCAAATAGTCTAACATCGTTTGTGCTGACTACCTCTCCACCCGCATCAGCTTACGGGCAGGCAGATCCACGGATACTGCATTGGTACAACTGGCGGGGGATATCCGAGGTGCTTTAGACAACCAAGAAACCGTAGTATGTGCATTTTTGGATATAGAAGGAGCTTTTGATAATACTCAGCTATTTGCCCGACACAGAAATAGAAACAAATTGATGTTCACGAAATATTTTAATTATTACTTGGATGCTTCATCTTTTTTTTGTTTTTGCAAGGGTCACGAAGATTTATTACTCTGCCGCATTTATGAATAAACTTTAAATACTATACGTATTCTGCACGATGAATTTGAATGGTTGAGAGTCCTGTGGTAGTATAAGTGAATGCGAACGTTCATGTCATACAAAATAGAGCGTCAATACAGAAATCCTCGATAAAATCCATCTCCTCGTATTATATTTCTCCATTCCTTCCAGTTTTTTGACAATTTTCGGTAGTTATTGTTTTTCACGATTTTACGGCGCTTATTTAAATTAGTGTTTTTTTGTTATCCATTTTATATTTTCTTATATTCTACTTATGCTGTCTCAGCAAGTTAAATTCATAACTAAATATCCTAAATGAAAGAAAATCTAAATTTACTAAAAATATATAACCTTGAAAATTTCATATCATATCATATCTATATTCTTCAAGCCTAAAAGTTTGCAGTGAAATTGGCCGAAACGTATGCGCAATTATTATTCAAAAAAGGCCATCAATCTCTTTAAAAATGCTGTAATGTAAGACTGGTATTAGGAATAGAATTTATCATGAAATATAATTGCTTTCTTTTACTAAAGTGAAATTTTTATTACATCGCCTAAAAATTTTTCTCCGATCTATCGCATGTTGCATGTCGCGTTACAGCCGCGGAGTAGGGATAAAGTGAAAGGCGCAAGACCATCGTACATAGACGACGAATAGTACACCTGTAAAAAAAAATATTTTTTTTTTTTTTTTTTATCCTATGTTCTGTTTAATTGTTTTTTGTTTGTTGATAATTGGAAATAGTACATAAAAATAATAAATTTAATTAATGAAATATCCCTTTTTCCAATACAATTTACAATACCAAAACTATTAAGTTTAGGTATAGGGAATACTTACTATAAATTAAACTGCATTAACTGTAGTTTATGATGGTGATATAAAATACAGGGTGATGCATTTAAAAAAACTTTGCAAATAATGAATTTGTGTTTTGACGTATCCTGTATTAAATTTAAACAATATTAACAAAATCAATCATTTTTATGAAGTTTGACAATCACTTAAAAACTATGGCTACAACACATCATTGCTCTTGTACCCCTTTTCTTTTATACAAGACGTTGAACTTGCTACGATTTTCATAGAAATTCGGTAATAACTTTTTAAATACCCTGTATAACACATAACAACGTTGTATTCTTGTAACGGGGAAGTGAAGTGGTTTTCAAATTTAAAATAAAAGACAGGGTGTTTCATTTAAAAAAACATATGTTTGGAAGACCCTGTATACTTTTAACTTATTTCAAAATGTGAAGCTTATAGCTGCCTCCTATTTTTGTAAATTTGGTATCTCCTATAAAACATATATAACGGAGTTAGTCACATAAGTTGACCACCTTGTATATTGGGATGACATACACTGAGACCTAACTGATCTATTGTCCCCTTACTTCTACCACCTCAGCCTCTTGGGCTTATTGTGGATCCTCCTAGTGTTCTGTCTGACTACAGCCTATTCAGTCAATCCGTTCCCTGTATTAGCTCATACAGGTTCTTTACTGGTTGGTTGTAGAAGTCTTCTGGAGTCATTTGGGGTCTTCCATACAGTTTCGGTGTCCTTTTTGTATCTTCTGTATGTAAGGTCTCCGTTATACAGCCCTATTTTGTTCAGGTGCTCCTTTGTGGAAAAGTGTCCCGTAAGAATCCCCGTTATGGTGCGTAGTTTGTTCCTGCTCATTGAGAGCACTTTTATGAATTTCTTCCCATGTGTTTGTCTGAGCGTATTCCTCCAGTGTTTTTTGTGTTGTTCTTTTATCCACCCTTTTAACCATGACCTAGTGGAGCATCTGGGAATGCCCACAGATGGTTCGGGTCCGTTCATCAGGGTTGACGATCCTGCTCTTGCCAGTTCGTCAGCTTTTTCATTGCCAGCGATTCCCTTGTGACCTGGAACCAACTCCAGTTTTATACTGTTCCGAGTCGCCAGTCTTCTAAGTTCTTCGTCGCATTCCCATACCAGCCGAGCTCTGAAGTGCTTTAAGGGCAGCTTGACTATCACTGTAGATCCTGATCTGCCTGTTGTAGGCTCTCATGTTATTTTCCCTTGCACATGCAAGTATTGCATAGACCTCTGCTGCATATTTACCAAGCGAGACGATTCCTTCATATTTGCTCGACTTGCTGTATATACCCGCTCCGGTGCCGAGCTCATTCCTTGATCCGTCTGTATACCAGATCAGTTCATTCGCTCTGCTGAGTGGTGGTGCGTCCTCTTCCTCAAGCTCCTTTCGATCTTTGATGACAATCTCGAAGTTCTTGCGAAAGATATATCTGGCGGTCATGTGGTCTGTTGGCATTTTAAAGATGTCGTCATCCACGTGCCTTATTTCTGTGTGTCCTCTCCCATGTGCCACGTCATGGTCTGATTATTTTTCCAGTCGGGTTAGAGCTGCCCTTGCTTCGCACATTATGACACAATGTAGCGGAGGAAGGTCTAGCATTGTTTCCAGCGCCGCTGTAGGAGTAGTCCTCATTGCCCCTGTAATGCCTATGCATGCAAGTCTTTGGACCTTGCTTAGTTCTAGCATCGCAGAGGTTTGTCTAATCTTTTGCCACCAGACCAGAGATGCATGAAAATGTGAAGCTTATAGCTGCCTCCTATTTTTGTAAATAGCTTTTTTTGGTATCTCCTATAAAACAGATATAACGGACTTTGTCACAAAAGTTGACCATCCTGTATATTGGGGTGACATTCACAGAGACCTAAAAGATATATTGTGTCCCCTTACTTTCACTTGATTCCTGAGAAAAGTCTCAGAGAACTAGTAGTTCCTTTAGACCTATTTCCTGGAGGATGTATACAGGCTTCAACTTAGGTAAATGTCTCTCTTCTATGCAATAATCTCTTGGCGCTGTGCCCTAGGATTTTGAATTCCGGTGCAATCTGCAAGTATGTGGATGGAGGTTTCTTCTTCCATGCCACAGAATCTACATTCTTCTTCTTTCACTATTTTGAGCTTTTTCAGGGGCCCATCCAGGCGACAATGATGTAAGCCAGATAACAGTGTATTTTGTCAGAGTCGCGTCATCGCCGTGTTATGCAGGTAAATTAAAATTGCAGGAGAATGTAATTTAAAGATTTATTGCTACAAAAACTAAACACATTAACACAAATTAAAAGTAGGTTTTGAAAACATATATTTTATTAGTTTTTAGTGCCCACTGCCACGCGATTTTGCATTTGCAATATTACGTTCCACATTTAGATGTAAATTTCATTTTATTTTTACCACTCTTGGTTTTTTCACTGTGGGCTGGTCTTCCACTAGGCATCCTCTTACTGCCTCTTGTAATACCAGGTCGTCTTCTAGCAATGGTTGTTAGTTGTGCACGAATGTCAAATCTTGTGTGGCAATCCTGCATACGTTTTAGCAATGCTTCAAAGGATGATGATTCAGGATTATTGTATGGCGTTTGATTTTTAGACACAGGGTAAGTTTCATTGTCATTACTTGTATTATTCAGTTCTGCTCAGATAAATCAGATGTGGATACTGAAGGGGATGCATATGTTTGTTGCAAGCTAACAAGAGGTATGTAAAACTCTCGCCCTTTAGCCTTTTCATCCAATACCAAGCATGCGATTTGGTAACGGATATCGAAATCATTTGCTTCGAGGTTGTAGTAAAATAAATAAACTCCTGTCTGGTGTTTACATATTTTACCTAGCCGGTCAACAAGTCAAGTGCAGCAATCAATCTCAATATTCACATCATATAGCACTTGTATTTTTTCTTCTCTTGAGACTTCAGAGAAGTTATTCGTTTGAAGACCATGAGTATTGCCATCACGATATGCTCACATACGCAATTTTTTGATTTACTATTTGTGCCCCGTAAAATGGAAAAAATTGTCAACTGGTTAATGATAAATGACAACGGCCTCTCACTAACTTTTAAGTAATTTTTGAATTTGACGACAATATTGTCTGAAAGAACAATTCCGAAATAGTATATTTCAATGGTAGACTATATACTATGAGATTTAAGATATCAGTCTATTGAAGAACACAGTATAATATCTGAATATTTGTACCTAATCTGAATTACTGACTGAAGGATCAACGCATAGCCTAACTAAACCGCTGATCCTAGAGACCTGAAACTTTAAGGGTATGTTCTTCGTAGGACGTAGGGATCCGATGAGAAAGGATTTTCCGAAATTCTACCCATATGGGAGTGAAAAACGGGTGCAAAGTCTTTATGGGACAGCGTGATTCCTTGGTCCAATCTACTTCAAATTTTGTATAAATATTCTTTAACAGACGGGGTTACAAAGGGGTATAAAGTTATTTTGGGGGGTGTATTGCATCGAAGCTGGTATCAATACTCCTTAATGCTTTTGATTTAAATTATATTTTAATTTGACAAACTCGGTCCGATTTTATTTAAAAAAATGTTGAATTCACTTGAAAGCTTGGTGCAATGCAATACTGTTATTCATATAATATCGTAAAAAACTAATTAAAAATACTATTAGAACCATTTTCGATTTCTACAAGGACGAAGTCGCGGACAAAAGCCAGTATCTATAGTTCAGTCGGGTAATATTTTTATTGACCTTATTTTAAAAATATGATTAAACTTAAAAAATTTCTTTCATTACAGATTACGAGTTATTGGCAGAATGGAAAAATTTTGTAGATTTTCTGAAGTAAGTAATAATTTGTTCAAATAATACAAAAAATTAATGCAATTTTCATGAAATATTCAGACAATGTTTTTGATAGTTCTCGTACATATTTTTAGTTAAAACTATGATTTGATATACGTATCTCTATTAATCCACATATTGTGTTTTCCAATTTTCTAATATTTTCTATATACCGGATGTCTAAATAAGAATGGGTCTCGGATTTAGCTCAGTAAATTTTTATAATAAAAGTGGCCTCTATAAATGCCTCGTAATTATCTCAATATTTGTAGATCCACCTGTAGCGGGCGTAAGTGAATTCTAAAAATTGAAGCAAAATTTCACAAAATTCACAATTTACTTAAAATACGATAATCAGATTTTACGAATAAGAGGTGGGGAGAATAGGAACCTTGTTATGGAAAAACGCCTGTAAGTGCGGTCCAGCTTAATCAATCTTTACAGACTTGGTCTTGTATCTCAAGGTCTTATTGGCGTTTTTTAATAAGGAGGTTACCACCATCCCCCATCCCTTATTTGAAAAGACACACTATTACTATATTTAAAATAAACTTTAATAAGGCAAATTTTGTAAAATATTCAATTACGCCCTTTAATGGTGGACCTACATACTTACAACTCTGCAAATAAATTCCAGGTTTTTCTCGAGGCCACCTTTTTGGCCTGAAGCTGTACTATAAATGGTCCCGAGAGACATTTTTATTGAGACACCCGGTACATATCCTACTTATTCTATATAATGATAATTTTTTATCGAAATAAGTAATGATTTGTGCCTATCGACTTCCTAATTTAACGTGAAATGTAATCACAATAGTCGTACTTGATGCATTTAAATACACTCATTCACATTGTAAATATTGAACAATTGAAAAATCTCCCTCTTTTCTCTGCCATACGCTAGGTTGTATGTATGTATGTATCTATACAAAACGTAAAAAATATTGCAACAAAAAATCCAGGTCCGTATTTAAAAAAAAGTTGATGGTGACGCTTTAAAGACGAAACGCCGTAATGAAATTTTTGGTATGATAATTTCTAGAAAACCTCGTTTATTAAAAAAAGTTGAGAATCAATTTTTTGATATCTTTTATAATAACGTCGGCAAATTTAAAAAAGGAAAAGGACCATTTTCGGATTTTGTTAAATATCTCCGGAACTAGTGGATATTTTAAATTTTTTTGAACCATCTAATTTCCCATTAATATACCAAACTTTTTCTCCATTTAATCAATATTGTATCTATTGTGGTTCACGAGATCTCTGTATACGTCAATTAAATCCGGTCCACCCTGTATATATAGTTAATTTATTATAGGTATATATAATGATTTTTCTACTGCCTAGTCACTGAAAGTGACGTTTGATGTCAATCGGAGAAAAACACTTCGTTTTACTATTCTAGGTCTCTCCACCTTATTTCCCCATATTCAACTTTGAATATTTTGTTAAAGTTCTTTCAAAGTTAATGTGATGACCCATATTTTTAATCCCTTTGAAGGAAAAAGCCGCCCAATGGCGTGCATATAAATTTTTTATAAATTCGAATATTGTGAAATAATGTTAATCTACTATATCAATTTGAATGAAAAAAATTAACCTGCATACAAAATTCATAAAATTTGTGATACAATAATAAAGCGCTTTCCTCTAGAACACGGAGTATCTAAAGAACAGTTTTTTGTATCGTCAACCCAACCATATTTTAAAGGTGGGTGTATATCCTCATACAGTTTTAATTATAATATAATTACCATTACTACTATTTTCTTACATATTAAGTTAAAATGTATTTTATTTTATATATTTATTCATGTAATAAAACCGTAAGGATTGTTTGAATAACAAATAAATGAATAAACACTTGACAACATCATGTGTATCAAACCAAGTTTCGTCTAAATAAATTATAGTTCTATTTGAATCACGGTACCCTTTTATTTTGCGCAAATACTCCTGTCTAAGTTCAGCGATTCGCCGAGATTCCATTATTACCATTCGATTATCTAACTTCTTATATGTAAATCCACAATTCAATAATCCCGCGCATCATCTTGGACTGTTGTTTCAAATGGTCTCCAAAATGCCATTCTAATTAATTATATTATAAAACTTACCCTAACGTCTACGAACAAATGAATATTATATTAATATCAATTCACTGACGCGACCTAACCACTACACCATCAAAAAGGTATTATATTAATGATACCTTTCTACACTAGATCACCTACACTTTCCTATAAATACCTATAACAATTCACTAAACTCACTCAACCAAGAAATAGATATTATATTAACCACAACACAACCCCCCCGAACACCCTCAAGACCGTAGAATTTTTTCTGCGAAAATCGTCAAACGGAATATACTTCGGTTATTTCGTTATATTACGATGAATACTGTAGTTGATGATTGGTTGTTTCGAAGTCTTCACTGCACGTGCAACACGTTGCCAACTCTTCAAAATTTTCTTAAATATAGTAACATATAAAAAGTGGTTTTAATTAATTTTTCTTTTTTCAGTAATTTCAAGCGACTTATTTTAATGTTTACTAATAAATTTACATTATGTATTTTTTTAAAAATATTTCCAAACTAGCTTTCTTATAACATCACGAACTAACAGTTTACTGAATTGAGAGAAACATTTGCGTAGCGAGCCTAACAATTTTAGAAAATATATCTGACAACATTGCTTTATTTTATGGTCATCACACTGACTTTAGTTAGAGTATACAAATGAATACGTGCATACAATCTACCAAAAGTATTGAATTACCTTCATATCGTTTATTTGAATTATTTGCAACTGCACTTCTCAACTGTACTCGTCCTACTCCCTTTCTGCTAATGTTTATAATATAAATCGCTTCAAATGGAATCTTCCAACAGTATTTTCACGAATATGTGCAAATGCGCTTCTTGTATCATCAGGGGGTCTACTCTCAAACGGTAACATGCCAAATTTTTACATTGTCGAAACGAAAAACGTCATCTCTTATTCTATAGTAATTATTATTATTACATGATAAGGGCAGAGGATCAAGTCTTATTTTGCCCATAATCATTTACAGAACATAAATAAAACAATAACTGACACTAAGCCTAAAAAACTACAGATCGAAAATGTAGGAGTCTATTTTTGAAACTATTAACATTTTCTGAATTAATTGTTTGCTGAGGAAGACCATTCCAAATATCGAAAATTCTGTTACTCATAAAGTTTGGTCTATAACGAGTTCTAAAAAGCTCTTTCTTCAGCTTTAAGGAGTGCCCACGGAGACAGTCGTCTAAATGAAGGGCTGCTTGAAGGGAGCCGAAGTTGAATTTTAAAATTGGAATGTTGTAAGATTTACCATGGTTAATCTCTCTTCGTACGTAGGTCTAACACGGCCAAAAGACAATCTGGTTGCGCTTCCTTTCACTTTTTCCAGCATTTCACGATCTCGAGCCAAATCTGGATACCACGAAGGCTCGGCGTATTCAAGTATGGGTTGGATATAGCACTTGTAAAGTTTTGAACATGTTTCGAAAGAAGCTTTAGGCAAAGTTTTCTGAAATAAGGAACAGTTTAGAGTTCGCGCGTTCACAAATATGAGAAATATGATCCCTCCACGTAAGTTTCGAGTTTACTAATAAACCAATGTCGGTTTGTGAAGATACCGTGCTTAATGTCTGTCCACTGATGGAATACGGATTTTGCGGGTTATTGTTTCCGACGTGTTACACGACACACTTATCAATGTTCAGAGGCATCAACCAATTGGAACACCATTCTTATAGTTTATCAAGATCATTCTGCAAACTTAAATAACTGATGTAACGAGCAGTAGTTAGCGAAGACTTTACTACTATGCAATTCTTGGGGTGATTCGTTAAAGGGCGTCCTGAGAAATTTGGCAATACCGTAAGTAAAGCGTTCACTCATCTTGACGCTGTCAAATTATTCCAATTTTATGGTTATGTTTCATATATATCTATTTAAAAATGTTTTATTAAATGGATCCAAACACTTTAAATAATGAATTACGCGGAGGAAAGGAAAGGAAATTCACAAAAAACTTTACTACTAAATGCTTCGAAAAACGAAATGTTTTAATAAAAGCCGCTTCATTCATTTTGAACTTCTATTTCCGCCAGCTCTAAATTATCGATTAACATTAAATTCACAAGCTTATCCATACTCGATTTCTCAAACAGAATTACAATTTTAATTTTTTTTAACAAAAATATTATCAACCTATACGCGCGCTGTCACTTCTCTATCACTTTCAGTATGAATATAAAGATTATCTGGTTATCACGTACAAAAATGTACTCGCTGCATAACGAACACTATCAAGCGAATGCGCAAAGCAGAGAGCGCTCAAGAATAGTATTTTAACGAATTAGTTAGGAAGCGAGTAACCTTGAGTGTTGCGAACGGTCAAGAATTGGGGTCCTGATCTAAGTCTCTTCATACGCTATTAAATAAAAAAAAAAGAATTCATTTACTCTTTATTACAGCATTTTTGCAAAATATGGTCTCATAATTATTGACTAATATTAATTGAACTTCGCTAAGGATATTGAATAATAATTCCCATTGTTACTATACAGGAAGTTGAAAAATGTTCATTCTTATTATGATTAAAGTCGTTTACATTATTGTAATAGAAGTGCGCAGGACCAAGCATTACAGAAAACTGCTAAAAAAACTTGTTGTAGAAGGAACCTGACTATTAACCAAAGTTCACATCATCCAACATATCTTCATCACTACCCAAAAAATCCAAAAACTCTACTATTGACTTTTCTCGTCAGTATCCCGTCTTTTCTGTGTGCATTGCATAAGGCAAGTCTTCACCAGATCTGCTGGGAATTGCGGCTTAGGCTTACAGTGAGTTGTGAATTCAAAAGCAGTCCAGACGGATGGTGGAAGATTGTGCTTAGCTCTGGCGGGCCATCAACGTCTTCAACATAGAGATGCATCTGACCCGTGGCACTTCATGTGGCGAATTAATTGTAAGGGTGGCGCCAGAAGATTCCTGTAATTTGGAAAATGACATTTTGATATTTCATTTGAAGTAACTCAACATTTGATTCATATTATAATAATAACAAACAAATGGTTGAGTTAAATTAAATGAAATGTCAAAAAATGGATCACATAATGCCTGAAGTGGGTTAAATAAGGCAAAAATCATCAAGTTTATATATTTTATTTAATACAAAAAAGTACTTAATAAATAAAACTTTTTTTTACATATTTTATTGCAAACAGGAAGAACAATAAATGTTACGAGTTTAACAACAATGCAGTAAACAAAGATTTTAAAAAGTAAGAAGTCTTAATAAGTTAATAATTACTAACAGTGAAAATATATAGGTATTGAAGAAAAACAATTTGTAGAAACTAAATTAACCGTCTAAAACTCGCTCGCAATCGTGGTTGTTAGTTCACGTTAGCAGTGGAAGTATGTAGAATTACGACCAACAGTTCTCATTAAATCCTCAATTTTAGTAAGTATTCTGGCTCTCCAGGTGGCAGTATCCTCGCTCGATCAGAGTGCTCATACCCTGGTCTTCAACTCAACGAATATCGCTAAAATTAAGTAAATAGTGACTAAAAATCGTCTTGCAGAAGTCTGAGCGGCGTATCCGCTGATATTTCTAATTCTCACGAATCATTTCGTACCATTTTAAACGGTTGTTTGGATATGAAACGATTGCCACTCCACTAGTGCCAAAAGACCTGATTGTTTTGCAAAAATTCAATCTTGTAGGGGTTACTGGAGACTTGCTAGAACTAGTTAATTCCGACACACATTCATAAAAGACATTCTAACTGTCGATGAGACATGGGCTTACCAGTCAAGAAGCTTAGGAATATCGCCTTCCAACTAAGCCGAAACCCAAAAAGTTCGTCAAAGTCGATCAAAAGTGAAGGTGATGATGACAATGTTTTTTTTATTATCCCTCTTTATGAGAGAGAGAGGAAAGTGTGTTTTGGAGTAGGAGGAAAACAATTTACCAATCAAACTTAACAGTTGGATGTGAATCTTGGGTATTAATAAATAGACAAAAAAGTAAAATAGTCTTGAAAAAATGTAATTATTCGAAATATATTCTTACAAGTCAATTGAAATTCTTAAAGAAAAGGTGAGGATTGTTCTGTATTCTCTTTTCCATAGTAAATTGTATATGTGGATTAAAACTACTAGTATATTTTTTTGCACCAAATATTGTTTAAGAAGTTATTTAATTTGTTGAACCATTAGTATTACAGTAAACGGAAAAGTGAAATAATTTGGATTCCCTACTTAATTTCGTAGTCCTTATTGGCATAATTTTCGATATAATGAACTGTAAAACCGTCCGTTGGACCCCATGTATTTGACTAATTAAAAAATCAACTTCTATTAGGCAAAATTTTCTCCCATTTGCAGCACACGTACAAAGGCATGTAACAAAAAAAACGTATGTGTCACGTGTGAGTATTAATGTTACCAAATAACAGCTGAAAAGTTGAAGATTACCTCCCTGAGAGTGTACGCTACACACATTTATTCTTTTAATGGATTTTTGTATTTGTAAAAAGTGTAAAAAAATTGTAATAAATAAAAACTGGACTTGCAAATGCAAATACATTAGATATAAATTAATTGTAAAAAAACACTTTAAAAACAAGCTTTTATTTAATCACCCTTAAAAGAAGAAAATAAATTTAAATTAAATCAAACAATTCAATTTACTACATATGTTACATAATTTATTAAGTGATATAAACTTGTCGCGAGATTTACCTGTGCACTAACTAGTCTTGCTTGACATACTTAGGGCGTGTTGTATCAAACACCTAAACTCGGTTTAAAAATAACTAATATTTAGACTGATTTAATTTATTCATAATAAATACATCAATATGTCCAAACATCAGTTATCATTAAACTGAGTTTAGGTGTTTGATACAACGCACCCTTATTGTTAGAAATTCTATGAAAGAAAATGTTTCCTACAAAGTATCTATGCAAATCTCACGACAAGCTTATATCATTTAATAAATTGTGTAATACTACGTACTAAATGGATTGGTTTGATTCAATTTGAAGTTTATTTTCTTTTTTAGGGCAATTAAATAAAAGCTTTTTTTTACCATGATTATATTTTTTAGTTATGATTGGAAATATAAGTATGTGCATTTCATTTAATTTAATGCGTCGTTGTTACATAGTCGTTTGCCTGTCAATTTAGTACAGTCTAATTCTTCAATAATTAGACGTTCTAACAATTTGGCCCTCCCACATATTTTGGATTTAATGTGACGTTGAATTAGTTTGCGTGTTATCCTCAGCAAACCCTTGTATGTATGTATGTATTTTGGGGTAACATTCACTGAGACCTAAAAGATCTATTGTGCCCCCTTACTTCTACTTAGTTTCTGAGGAGAGTCTCCGAGACTAGTAGCTCCTTTAGTCCTATTTCCCGGAGGAATTTTAGATATCTACAGGCTTCAACTTAGGTAACTGTCCCTCTTCTATCCAGTAGTGTCCCAGGTACTGTGTCCTAGGATTCTGAATTGCTGTGCAGTTCGCAAGTATGTGGATGGAGGTTTCTTCTTCCATTCCACAAAATCTACAATCTTCTTCCTCCAGTATTTAGAGCTTTTTAAGATGCCCATTCAGGTGACAATGTCCCGTTAGGATTCCTGTTAAAACTCTTAGTGCAGTTTTACTTTGACTTATGCATTCATTTGATCTCAACAGGTTGTAGTCACCCAGAAGAATCTTAGAATGTCTAAGCCCTGCTAGATCTTTCCAATGGTCAGATCTTCTCTTTTCTTCGGCTTTACCTATTTCTTCCAATATTCCATTGGAGCTGATTCAACAAAAGGGTTCCGGTCCCCAAAAGGGTATTTCAGTCCCCCTCTTCGCTAGTTCATCTGCTATTTCGTTTCCTTCTATTCCATTGTGTCCTGGAATCCACAGTAAGGTGACTATATTGTTCTTGCCTAGTTCATTAAGTTTGCCTAGGCATTCCCACACCATTTTGGAACTGATTACACAAGAACTCAGCGCTTTAATGGTTGCTTGCCTATCATTCATTATGATAATTCTTTGGCTTCTATATCCTTTGCCAACATTGAACTGGGCACACTTTCTTATTGCCTGAATTTCCGCTTGAAAGATACTTGGGGTTTTTCCCAACCTTTCAGAATGTTTGGTTCCTGGCCCGTACACTCCTATCCCAGTTCCTTCTATAGCTTTTGAGCCGTCTGTGTACCGTTGAGTGGCATTCTTTCCAAGTCTGGTAATGGTATTTGGGTCCCATTCCTTCTTGTTGCTTAATTCCGTAACGAATTTCTTTGAAAAGTTATACTTTTTCATCATACCATCTTGTGGTATGTCCCAGGTTGTCTGATTTCTAAGAAGTGAAGAGGTGGTTTTTTTTAATGATTCCCTCTCTACTTAGTCTGTATCTTGTTCTTTCTGCAACACTCTCCACCACCATATGTAATGGTGTGAGGTTGAGAATCACTTCCATTGCTGCCGTTGGACATGTACTCATTGCTCCTGTTAGGCATATACAGGCTAGTCTTTGAATTTTGGAGAGGTTTTCTCTCGTCGACAATATGCTATTCCTACTACTCCACGCAATAATAATAATATTTATTCACATCGGCATGGTACAAATACAAAGCAAAAATAATACAAAGTTAAGCTGTGAATAAATAAATACTCGATAAGTGTAAAACACTTGTTTGGAGAAGCAATTGAATAGGTATAGAATATTAAAAAAATACATTGTATAAAAATATTAAAAATGAATTGTATGAATTTTTGACGAGAAGTTAGCAGTGTACCTGCTTAGGCACGTGACTCCAGTACATCTGATGTTATGTTTTCATCAATCAATGGTCAAGAGTTTTTGTAGGCAGTCTCAGACCAGTCTGGGGTCATGCTAAAGATTACAGTGCTGCCTGCTTGCCTCTTCAATGTTCATTTCCTAACACGTGTCTATAGTGTACTGCACCTTTACATGTCCTCATCAGTTTACCAGGTCAGTTTGTACTTTGGTGATCTGTGTACGATCGATTGTTACTTATATTTCAGGAACGCTGTGAATTTTGATGTTTTTAATTTAGAAGCGACAATGTAGTGATTTGAAAAATTAATCGTGGTCAAAAATGATCAATTCCCAATTGCACTTGTGCGCGTTGAATTGTTGACTTATCCTAGCATTTCGATTTCACCCCAAATGATGATAACACAATCAAATTTAAAGTTGAAATAATATTTGATGCAAATTGTAAGCAAATATGAAACAATCATATCACAGTTGACAGTTAGAATAACGGAACACCACTTTCTCGTATTTAACTGTATGTTTTATGGTTAACATCAACTTGATAGTGGCAGCTAGGATAGCCGAAAGTTTGACTGACAGCTAATGCAAACTGGCAGTTGATAAACTAAAATTTAGCAGAAGGCTACAATATTTAACCGAGCATTGATAAACCCGCCCTTATAGTGCAATTATATCTGCCAGTATTTTTAACGCAATCTTAAGAAATGTATTCATTTAATTTCCCTAAAGTAACCCCAAATTCAAATACCTGTTTTTAACTACTGAGAAAACTAAACATATAATTGTGTTCATGAACGTTTATTCTCATTACATTCAATGTTCTATAAAAAATATTAACAATTCACCCTTTTGTCATTAAAAAGTTGCCAGGCTGCGTACGATAGGTGTCACTTCGAGTTTGTGCATCCCTGTATAAATATTTTCTGTTTATTTCTTAACCCTACATGGCTCTTCTTTTTCTCGCACCGGCAATGGCACTAGTTAAAACACACATGTACACCGTAAATATGTCTCCTGGTGTCCGTGATCCAGCTGCGAACAGCCATCTCTCGCGTACACGTGGCGCTGCTCAACGCTCCCCAGCCAGAATCGGGCCCCGGACCCCGTCTCCGCTACAGCCTTGTCACATCCCTCATTTCACCATCTCCCCAAGAAGCCCGAAACTAAGACGCAGCTTCTTTCCTGCGCAACTGCATCTCATGTTACACATTTATTTTAACGACTCAAATCGCCGTTGAAAATTCACGGTGTAGTCTTAGCGATACTTTCTAATTTTATTTTCCATATTTTTTCAAAAAAATTATTTTATTTTCGCATCTGAGCAAAAACTATTAGGGGCCACTGAAATTTATTCCCAAATTTTAATTTTTGAACATGCTCTTTCCTAAACTGCTATGTTTTTCCTATGGCGTCTAGACAATGATGTTTTCGAGATGGGTGAAATATAATTTATCATCATTTTTCTTACCTTCATTGGTTAATTCTCTTGGTCTAGTGAATCAATAAGAATGTTCAATTACTTTTATTGATCCGGCTCTGTTATGAGCAACTAGGGAATTATTGTCAATTTTATTTCCGTTAAAATCTCTTAGGGTGTGAATAGCAACAAATTCCTCTTATTTACAATGAAAATGAATTTTTTTGCAATACTATGGTATTATCATGTAATTTTTCTTTTATCGAAATTAATGTTAGGGTGCACCACTAATACTAAACGGTCATTGTGTAGCACACTTCAAGCTATGCATAGTAATGTTTTTTCTTTTTTAAATGTACTTTTTCTTCTACTCACATTACATTACACAATAACAGTCTGGCGAGATTGTGTCCTGAACAACATTTTTAAAACTCCGACTTCGAAAAAAATTTTTCAAAATGTAACCCACAAATTGTAGGATATTAAAATATAAACTGTAAAAGGACCAAATTTTTCGTTTTTTTTATGTGTTGCAAAGCAATGTTTTTAACATAGAGGAGTAAATTTCAGAAAAAAAAGATTGAATTCATTATTTTTGGTAATGTTGAAAAAATGTCATCAACTGTATCAATAAGATGACATCTCTAACTTTGGAATAGTCTATCGTACTAGTGTTTTTAATAAATTTAGTAATTGCAATTATTATGAATATTTAATAATTATATCGATTTTAGAACCTACAATATTGTAAAGGAATTATTGTTTGAAAACTTTGTTTGTAAAATACGTAATTCTTTTTCTAATACACCTAACCATATTATTATATTTTTTTTTTCCTTTTTGACTATATGCTACCCAATTCCGAGAGTTTTAAATTTATTAAAATGTGGCTAGGTTGGAATTTCGATAGTTTCTTATAATTCAATAACATATAAAATTGTTTGTATGGAATTAAACCTCAAGATCTGTAGTTGTTGTTTTTTGTGATACAAAATGTAAAATTGCAACAAAATTTAAACATAAAATTAAGCTACAAAGAGGAATACTATTTTTATTTTTTTATTGCAAGTAGAAATTTGCAATTACACATTTTTGAAAGTTTTAAGTCGCAAAATATAACCTTCCTATTCCCATCTATAATTATAAAAATTTACAACTTAACGGCACATCCTCCTGTTGTATAACTTTTGCCCCTCTATTTTTATTTTCGACAACTTCCAAAAGAGTAACTTTTATTAGAGCATTATTTAAAACTCGTGTCTGTGGTAGAACCTTGAGTTTTTTAAATTCTGGTCCCTGTCTTTTCCAATATTTCTAATTTTTCTTGTTGTCCATACCACATTTGATTGGTTTTTTCATTCAAAAATCTTACTTTAGTATCGTAATGAAAAATTTTTGGTGACAGCAACCTATGATTTTTCCAGTTGTATATGTTTCATGAAGCCTGATGATGGTAATTAATTTACCGAAACTAGTAGCAGATTGATTGTCCTTTTGGTGGACAAATTAAATTATTGTGGTTTGGACTTTGAGTTTTATTGAACCCTCTTGTTTGGATTTGTAAAACCACATTTGAGATATGGATGAGCTCTTGGAATTAAAATATTTTTTGTCTGACATTTTAACAATATTATAGTCTACTAGGAATGGGATCCAGTAAAGTGCGCGCTACCGAAACGTTGAATTAAAAAATATAAAAAAGATTGTGGTTTAATTTCCCAAAATAATTAACAAAAACAATAATGAATACACACAACGAACATGCAGAAGATAAATTGATTCCTCGTTATGCTTTTGTCCACCACTAACTATTAACATTGAAGAAACTATTTTAGTTTAACACCTCATTCGAAAAATAGTTTATAGATAAGAAATTGTCCAAGAGATTTGACTTGGAAGAGCTTAGGTGGGTCCCATGTGTAGTTCGCTGTATGAAAAGCAGGAATATTCATGCCAAAATTAATAGGTTTGTTCCAACTGGTATTATTGAACCGTTCTGGAATTCTTTCAAGTACTGTATAGTGCGCAACCACGAATTTGGGATAGACATATCAACTTTATCACTCCTTCCGGAAGGTACAGTTTATATACCGTCCCAAGCAGTCCCACGAACGATACTAGCTTTATTCGGGTTTTTGTTCCTGGACAGTCCATAAACCAATCTGGAATTGCGCTTAAATTGTTGCGTAATAAGAACCATTCTCGGACCGTTTGAAATTGGACAGAGTTTGAAAACATCCGAACATCCCGAAGATTGTATATACAACTGATACTTTGTAATAAATAGTAATTGTTCATAATAAATTTCATAATAAAAAAATATTTACCTAAAATATAGTATAAACTGGTTCTCATTGTATTGAGACAGTTCGTTTTTGGTATTGTCTTGTAAGACCATAGATACCCTACTTATGTAAGACTTCTGGAATTATAACATTGTTGATCACATCAAGAAGAACAACATCTTCACTTGATGATGAAGATCATGAATTCTGCTCAAGTATTTCCATGAAATCATTAAGTCAAAGTTATTTCGTAAATAATATTAAATTTGAAAATTAATAATCCAAAATAAACAGCACACAATCCGTCAATAAACCATAAACTTCGAACCGCTTTAATCAAATTTTTAAAATAGCTCCCACCCTCCTCCATTGCAAATAATTTGAGCATGCGTAAAAGATAATCCGAAAATGCTCGACACTGTGGACCGGTTTAGACGATCTTCGAACCATCCAAGAATTGTTCTAAAATAAACCCGCGGGTGTCAGAACCATCATATTACATAAAATCCGAACAAGCCAATTTCGACTGCGCTAACTCCGGACAGTCTTAGAACAGTAATTGCATGAACCCGAATAAAGCTTCTATAAACAGTTGGAACGCGAAAGAAACACAGCACTTGCGCGAATGATACCAAGAACGGTTCTATCGCCAGTTGGAAAAAACCTATTATTTTATTGAAAAAATGGATTAATAATCGAGTCGGCCAGTCTCCTTTTTTTATTGGATATTGAACTGTAGATAATTGTTGCGACTATTGAGCAATAAATACATGTTCCATTTGAGATTATACTTAATTAACAATTAATGTGTAAAATAAGCCTCAGTTGTTTGATTTTAGTTTGGCATGATAGCATTTCTTTAAAAGTACGTAGGTAACTTCAGCAATTGTTTTGTTTTTGCTTTTGTAAGAACTTGTAAAAATCGTTCATCCATCGTCAGCAGTTCTTTGCATACATTTATTGAAATTAAGTGGCCACCATTATTTTTAATGAACTCTTATCGCCTTCTTATGTTTTGTAAACAATTTGAAACAACATAGCCGTTATCGTTGTATAATTTGTTAACTTCTTTTTGAATATTTACTTTAATGGTTTGAAGATTACAATTGCTTAACCTCAAGATTAAATTACTGAAAATATTAGGCATTCGTATTGGGTAATTTGTTGGGAACTCATCGAACAACACATGTTCTCGGAGTGTCAATTGCTGTCTTCGATCATTAAACAGACTACATAACTAACGCACAATCCTGTCTATGCACTTTGTTTGAAGCCAACTTCTCAACAGCTGATAGCTCCTGTAGCAAAGCCGTGATGCTAATAGATTTTTCATTCATAATTATTAATTTGGTACATTATTTACAAGTGTGTTTTTTTACCATTTCACATACCTACGGAAAATACAAATTTATTTATCAACGCAATTCAGAACCTATAATTTACTTTGATCACTCAATTGAACCTTGATTTTGACCTCTATATTAGATTGGATAGATCACGTTAATATATCAAATAATGTTACTGTCATTGTCTGCCAGTTGAAATTAATATAAGCGGGGTTGGTACATTTACTAAAAAATAAGAAAATTTTCAGATCGACATACTATAAACTTTAACTGACGTATAAAAAATGATGCACTGCATAATTTGAAATATCATCATATAAGTATTGAAGGACATTTTATTAATACATCACACCATCTGTGGTGGGTAATCTATCTTGCTACTCTTCAAGCAGGTTCTTTGTTCGGAGGTTTCTCTAGTAATACCAAGAAAAAATATATTATATTTGAAAGATCATTAACTAAGGGTTGGCAAAAATCCACGCAAGCTTTCATATTGAGAATCATTGATATTATCAATCAAAACTACAAAATATCACAATAGTTGAAGCCATTAAAATTTGTGAATATGTGTGGAATATTATAAGGTTACGTTCATTTATTGTTAATGAGTAATTGTCTTGTAAGATGTCTTAGAGCGATATATATTTGTTTATATTTATTAATGTTATAGATTATATCTATCAGCATTACAGACCTATCTGGCCCTCGGCTTCGAGATCTTTCACTCTCTCTTTCCATTTTTCTCTGTTCCTTGTCTCGTTTTGCCAGTCCCTTACTCCCACTGTTCTCAGGTCTGTCCTAACCTCCTCCAACCATTTTTTCCTTGGTCTTCCTCTTCTCTTTTTACCACCTTCTCTACCTTTTAGCACTCGTTTCACCCATCTATCTTCTGTCATTCTACCTATATGTCCCAACCATCTCGCTCTCTGTGCTTTATATGGGTTATACTTGTGTGCTTATACAATTCTGATATTTCTCTGTTTGTTCTTCTTCTGTAACGTTATTATTGTTAAATTTTTTGTTAGTGTATAGTATATTGTTTAATTTGTACACATACACGCTTGCTGTAAACTTATGTTTCTTAAGCAATAAATTATTTTTATTATTCAGATTGAAAATCCATAATTTGATTTCTAATTCTTTCAAAAAGTCTTGCTTCTTTATATTAACATGTTAAATAATTGATGTTGTGTATTAATTAGACATTTCGCGTAATGTGAATTACCTAGCTGTAAATGGTTTTTCAATCGGGATTGGTAGAAATTCCCAATCAATCTAGGGAATTGTAAACTTCTGAACTGTCTTCTCAACTGTAGTTGTCAGTAGATGCTTAATTATACAGTGCGAATATTAAGTATCACCCCCTAGAAAACTCCGTTATTCAAGACAAAGATGAAAAATCCTCGAGCCTATCAATTTTTATTTTAATCGAGGTATTTTATGACATACAAAAAATTGTCACCCTTTTTACCCTCTACTCTTGACAGCTACCCCCTCAGATTTTTGATATAGCAAGGGGGGTCGTGCGATACTTCGTTGGAAAGGGTTTGAAAAGCAGAAGTCAAAAATATATCACACTTTGTGATATACCAATACAAAAGTAGTTCACTGGTTTTGCTTTAATTTGGGACACTCGATAATAAATATTATTCAATTTTAATTCTTGAACGCTTATACCGATTTATTTTTTCCGAATAATAATTTGTCTAGTCCCTTCAATTTTAAAGATCATAATTTTTTTGATAATTTTCATTGATTCATTTGTTTCATCCAAAATTTAAAAATTATACATTTTTGAGTTCCGTTTTTCAAATCGCACGACCTCTCTTGCTATTTAAAAAATCTAAGTGGGTAGCTGACAAGTGTAGGGGGTGAAAATTTGTGTACGTTATAAAACATCTCGATTAAAATAAAAATTGACAGGTTCGAGGATTTTTCATTTTTGTCTTAAGTAACGGAGTTTCATAGGGGGGGGGGGTTGGACTTAATATCCGCACCGTTTATTTGAATCAACTAACTTTCGAAAAATCTTGTGAATTTTTTATTTACTGCGAATTTACAATAATTGTACGCTTTTATGTTTTTAAAATTTTATGATGGATTTTTACTTGTTTTACTACTAACTTTTTTTATCAGGTGCAATTTTTGCTCACCCCCTCACAAACTATTTTTATTGATTTTTTAATGAAAAATATTTGAAATGTACAAGCCATTGTATTCTAGAATTTTAACAAGTGAGTTATGCCCACGTAACTTGAAAAATTGTTTTGTTATTGCATTTGATTGAGGTAGATTAAGAACTAGCTGCAGATTTTTCAAGGTCATTTTCTGCTGAATGACGGGTTTGTTACATAGTAATTTATGTAATCAGCAATCGATAATGACACGATTTTTGTTTTATAACATTTCTTTTCCACGTTCACTGTAACTGACAATTTTTCCGTAATATTTTCTTAAGTATTACTTAGGCCGCTATTCGATAAGTGGATTAGAATTGAGAGTGAAATTTTAAGGTAGCGTCACGTTCAATCACATTCCGCTACATCAAGGAGAAGAAAGGTAAAGTGAAAAAGTAGCAGAGGTATATATTCTGAGGGCTTTGTTTGTTAATGCATCACATAAACTACAGTTTACGTGTGTTGGTTCAAATCACGCTAAAGTTAACTCTTTTGGATACGTTTATTTAGTTAGAAATATACTGAATTCGTGTTCTTATCGAGTAGAACTTTATTTAAATACCAAATATATTATGCTTTCTGCTAGAATAGATGAATCTTATTTATTTAATATAATTTACTTAATTACAGTTAGGAAATAATTGTCATTTTGAATAGATGAGGCTTATACTTGATGAATATCCATACTAAACTATGAAATAAAACAATTTAATTTGTTTAAATCTTCATTATATACTTATACATTCGTAACGCGTTTCGCTAACACTGTAGCTTTCTCAAACGAGTGGAGGTATAATGAAAATTTTTTAATTTATACTGTGCCTTAATACGGAATTTTACGGATATTGACAAAAGTATTATAATCTATTTACATGGAAATAAAAAGCTAAAAGTGTCTAAATATAGGATTAACTAAAGTATTGAACAAGTTTACCTGTGTGTGTGAGGTTGTGATATTTAATGCGGTTCCATTAGCCTAACCAATTATTTGACTTAATATAATTTCACCATACATTGATAGTTTTTTAAAATCTAATTTATACAATAAATACATTTTATAATATGATACCTTAAGCTACATAAATACTATTTTTTTTTATAATTTTCTTCTTTTTTTTTATTAATTTTTTTTACTCTTTTTTTTATTTCATTTTTTTCAATTGTTTGTTTTGGGAATTTTACGGATATTGACAAAAGTATTATAATCTATTTACATGGAAATAAAAAGCAAAAAAGTGTGTAAATATGGGATTAACTAAAGTATTGAACAAGTTTACCTGGAAATCTTACCGGAACCTTTCTAGGTAAAGAGGTTTAATATGGGTTGTTGATATCTATTTGGTCGTTAAGAAGATTATCTGAATATTTGTTTTTACTTATCTCAAGCGCTTCTAAAAGATTTAATTTGAGGGATTTAGGTTATATATGCAAAATTTCAAAATTTGAATCGAAAGTGTGTTGGTTTGCTAATAAATGATTTGAGTAGTTGGAATCTAATTTTTGGTTTGTGTTCTGAAATTCTAGTTTTAAAATTCCTAAAAGTTCTACCTATATAAATTTTATCACAGTACTCATTACCTGCCACATTTTAATTTATAAACTGATTTGTTTAATTTCGAAGATTTAGATTTGTTGTTTTTAATGAATTTGGATAAATTGTAATCGGTTTTAAAGCAAATATTCAAGTCTAAAGTTTCTAAAAATGATTTTGCTACTGCACGTGAAAACAGAGATAAGTCAAAAAAAGTATATTTGAGTAAATTTAAGTCAAAAATTGGAGGAAAAATCAGGTTATTATTAAATGTATTTCTAAATTGATTGTGATATCACAATTTGTCGAGAAGGTATAGAAATATTTAACAAATAGTTTAGTAAGTAGAAGATGGGAAAATGATGAACATTTTAAGACTTTTGATTGACTTATCCCCATTTACACAGTGAGTCCGTTGACTTATATCTTTTTTCACAGACTTACCCCCTTTTACATATTGAGCTGTTTGACTTATACCTTTTTGCACAGACTTTGTATTGACTTACACCTTTCTTCACTTAGAACGTATAAATAAAAAGACAAAATAAGGAGTTAAGTAGATATAACTCCATATTCACAATTTTTAAGAATATTTCATATGACTTAACACATTCAACCTTTCACAAAATAGTAGATATTGTTTACAGAGACTTATCTCTTTTCAAAATCAAAATCAAAAGTTTAGGTCGTTTAAGTTCGAAATTTGACTTAACCCTACTTTCCATAAATCATGACTTATCTCCCTTTTCACGCTCAGTAGCGATTTGATTTTTAAAGATGGTATTCCAAAGTATGTTAAGCTTTTAAATTGATTATAATTATTTTTGTTTTTATTAGAAGGACATACTTGTTCTAAAGTATGTTTTAGTATCTTTTTATTTATGATATTGTCTATTAAATTTGGATGGTAATTATTATTCACTGCTATTTGTTTTATGATATTTAGTTCTTTGTTGGAATTGTCAGTATTTAATGGAACTGTTAAAAGTCTATGTATCATACTATTGAAAGCAGCTATTTTATGACTGAATGAGTGGACCGAGCTATTATGAATTGTAATGTATGTGATGGTTTGAGAAATATAGAAAAATCATGTTTATTATTTATATTTGAAATTGTAAGGCCTAGAAAATTTATATAGACTTATTTAGTTCAATTTCTACGGTAAATTTGATATTTTTATGAATTGAGTTGATGCGAGAGTTGATGTAAGTAATGAAGTTATCTAATTGTCTAGTTGTGCCGGTGAAGCAAGCTAAAATGTCGTCTACGTATCGGTGCCAGTACAATTTCAAATATAAATAATAAACATGATTTTTCTATATTTCACAAACCATCACATACAGACATTACGATTCATAATATCTCGGTCCAGCCATTCAGTCATAAAATAGCAGCTTTCAATAGTATGATACATAGACTATTAACAGTTCCATTAAATACTGACAATTACAACAAAGAACTAAATATTATAAAACAAATAGCTGTGAATAATAATTACGATCCAAATTTAATAGACAATATCGACCAGTTAGAGGCTTCGAGACCTCGTCACCTCAGCCTTTAGGCTTTTTGTGCTCTTGGTTGAACCCTTTATGTTGAGAGACCAGTATCCCTTATCGGGATCAACAGTCTTTTCACTAAGTCATTCTAGGAGAAATCCTCCTTTGAGAGCTCTAGTCCTAGGAGTCTATATCACCAATGAGACAGTGCTTCACGTTCGAAGATAATGTGTGAGGCTGTTTCCTCCTCTTCCTTGCACAACGGACAGATAGGCTCCTCCCCCCTGTGTATGCCAATTGTATGCATGTGTACAGTAACCGGTGAGTAATCCCGCCATTTTCCTTTTCTGGTCCCTGCTGAGGTTTAATATTTCGTTAGTCAAGGAGGGATTTTGACCCAGAGTTTGCCGTGTTCCTGTTTTGGCACGTGGCTCCAGTACGTCAAAATCGTATTAAACAGATTTCATGGCGTTTTGAAATCAACATATCAATTCAAAACTGAAAAATGTTCGAGACTAATGGGCGGTAGGATTATTTGGAAACTGGACGACTCAAGCGCAGAGCCTCTCTGTGAAGGGTTTTTATTAACTACGGTTATATGATTGGTCGGCTTAAGGTCGATAGGCGTGTTGGGGCTAGTACGTCATAATGCATTACACCAATGAAAGCAGCCTTTACAAATGGCGCATAACATTTTATGTTTGAAATGAAAATTATTTAATTTAATGTATTATTCATATTATAAAAAAGTATAATTACATCATATACTAGTTTTTAGACATGGAGATCACGATTATGATGTTTTTGAAAATTAGTGGTCTTCCCCCATTGAATAGTAGTTTGTAATTGTAATATATTTTAATATTATTAAAAACCTTAAAACGTCCATAACGTTCTCTCATTTCTATGCGAATTCTAATTATTTATAATTCCTTGTTTGATTTTGAAATCATTTTTTTAATTTTTAAAGGTATTTCTAATTTCTATTTAATTTATAGGTTAAGAAGAGAAATGAAAGAATTAACAAATTAACATGTAGTATGGTTTGAAAACATTGAAATATGAATATTTTCAAATGCACTTCTACGTCTAATAATATAAATATGTTGCGTTGTGCTATTTTTATAATAACGTAAAGAAATGCAAATGCAAAAAATCAATTTTAAACCTGGTAACTAGGACACTCTGTAGGTAGGCGACCTTGATGTTCCACCCTAACAAGTCCATCAGCGATACGCATTCTGGAATCGATAACGAGCAGTGACGCACACGTAGGGTGGGTTTCCCCACCCATTTACCTATCATCCCCCCATTTCCACCTCTCAGGAGGGATACTTTGAGGAACACGTGTATTCCACCTCCGGAATTTCATTCAGTAAAATTCTTAGCAAATCATTTTTTTTCTTTTATTGTATATTCACGTTTTCTTTTATGTCAAAAGGATTTTGAACAGCCAAGGTAAACAATATTCGTGGATATTGAAAATGGGTAGTTGATTAAATATTTGGGCCACATTCTTTAAGTTAACCAGTTTCACACGCGTAAGGTTCCGTTCTCGACTCTAGCGTTAGCTTGGCTATATAAATGTTTAAAAAGAAAAGTTCTTGCCGATTGACCCGTCAATGCCCAGCCCAAACCATTGGACTTAGAAATCTGAAACCTAGTAGATGTTATCTTTATAATGTAAACTAGGAATAGGAACTATTATTTCGCTTTATTGTAACTGTAACTATTAGAAACTTCTTAATAATATGTAAGTAAATAGTTATAATTTAATTACTAACATACTAATAGCCGGGTAGATAAAAGAAGTAACTCTTTGAATCATAAAGCGGCTACAGACGTATAGTTTATCTACCTTCAGTGCTGCCAAAAACTGCATCCAGAAGCTTGACTATCTGTCTTGTACAAGTATACTGGTGCTTGTTTTATTGTTTATTATTGTGTTGACATTTCTGAATCACGTGGTATTTTTTTCGAGTTTTTATTTTTAAACAAATTAATCTATATAACCAGTGCTGGATCTACCATTTTTTTAAACATTCCATTGACAAAATCGATGCATGTTTGTCTGTATTCTAAATCAGGATGTTATCTATTTATATTTAATTGAAAATGTTAATTTCCTTTACAAACTACATGGCGTTATAAATATAAGGGCTTAGTGTGAAAACCAGACACTGTACTAGATCGTGCTCCACACTTATGGCATCTCGTGCAAATTCGTAGATCTTCGTCCCTCGTGGGTATAGTGTGTATGGTCCAATCGTAAAGGAGTTAAGATGGTCTATGATCATCTTTTAGTGGACTAGATACTTTAAGTTATCAATTCGCTTCCGTAACATAAACTTAGTGTGATGTATACGTTTCCTAAACTCATAGCTGCATCAAGCATGTCTGTTAATTGTGTATTCTTGCAATCTTGGTCCAACACTCTTGGAGGCAACGGCAACAGCACCACTTTTGATCCATCAGTGTAAATCATATAAAATCTTGCAGCTATTTATACCTATAAATTGTGTGGATTCTTCGTGTGGTTTTTTTTTGTAAATTCTGTAAAAATAACAAAAAATAGGTTGAGGGTACTGGAAAGTGAGGATGATTGACATAAACTCTGGAGAGATGGTCTCCACTAGCAATTGTATTTACATCTTCTTAGATATAAGTGCATGATTTGATAATATTACTTACTCTTGGACTGGTCTGGAAAGCTCCAGCTGCTTGACGTAAAGTGGATTTCATAGTACGTTTAGCGTATGCAATTGATATACATATAGTCTATGTGAGATCTTACTAATTTTGCCATTTTGTTGACATTTATAGGAAGATTCTGCTTTAAAACAAATCAGAACTATTTAGATATTATTAAAGAATTAATCAGAGTGCTATTGTAGGTATTATCTTATTGATAAAACAATGAATAACAAATATACCTAATCTATTTTTTAAGAAACACTTAGCTTAGTAATAGTAATAATGCTAATCTTTTAGAAAACAAAAATAGTAATCTTCCCTAACATTAAAAACATGTTTATATTGTAGTTGTATCATCAAATTACAGACGCTTAATAACAGCACATAAAATAAATTAATTTGGTAGCAATTTTGAAGGGACTATTACTCGTTTCACTTATATGGTTTCCGAAGTAAAAGTTGAAAACATCATTAAATGCAGCCTTATTTGTACATGCCTTTATTAAATGAGTTTTCTATCTGTAGGAAACTGTCCAATTTTGACATTTATTGTCATCGTTTATATAAAGTATGCAATTTATTACTCTTCATGTTTACGATTGAATGCAACGTTTTAGAAATTTATTAATTTTTTTCGACTCCAATTTGTCAGTCATGGTTAAAATAGTATTTTTAATATTCATAATGACACATTTTAAAGTTGGCACTCGTATCATATTTTCTGATTAAATCAACCAATTTGACAGCATTCAATAAATTATTACAAATATTTTTATGAAAAAATATTCTTCTTTTTATGAAAAAATATTCTTCTTTTTCAAACTAGCCCTACATTAACCGTAAAGGGTTGCTAACTCTCCGTCATTCGAATAAACCCCTCAACCCGTTATAAGAATAAAATATTAATATTCTTTTCAATTACGTTTAAAATATTCTTTTTTGTTCGCTTTTCATACAGACAATAACATTGGTGTTACCTGGAAACACGCTTTTATAACCAATGGAACTAAAAAGTGAAATAATATTTTTTAATTTATTACAAAAAAGCGTAGGGTGCTTTGTTATATACAGCGTTCCTGAAAAGTCTTAGTTATAGATAGAAAAATTCACATTTACAATTCATTACACTATCTGAAAATTTGGATAGCCTGGCAATATTGAAATATACTCATCGGGAACAATATTTGGATCATGCAAATATAAATGCTCAACTACCCTAGAGGTGGAAGCGTTGTATTAGTGTAGATACTGTACTTACTTTGTGTGCATATTCGATGATATGAAAATAATTACATGTAGAAAGATACAAGAAATTCATTTTCAAAGTCTGTAAAGTTTACCCAAAATAAATTGCAGAAGCTAAAACACGTGTTCATCGCCCTAGCTGACTTTTTGCTTTGTTCGTCATATGTGTGTGGGAAGTGAGTATGTATATATTACCTTCCCCTTTTTGAAAAATTTCAGGTGTAATAGAAAGTTTTGGATATTTATAATATAAATTTTATATTATATATTTTTTCGCCTACCTTTCCGGAAAACCAATCATATCAACACCAAAAATAGGGCGGAAAGGTTTAGTAGCTCAAGGGCGGAAAATTCTTTACGACACGATTTTTGAAATTTTTCACCATCTTTTTTTTTCGGCATTGGCAGAGCTAATAGGCCAGCTATATTTTCCACCATCTGTCACTAGTAATTTTGACGTTTCCGTAAATTTTTTAATGAAACGTCAGTGAATGTCAAGGTTTTTTGTTATATTTTTCTATTTTTTGGTTTATTCGGTAGGCGAAAAACAGTTGTATGTCACACATGCAGGAAACGCCTTAGCAACCCTTAACTATCAACTGTTCCCGCTTCGCTACGCTCGCTCGTGCATCTAATAGTCTCAGGCTGCTAAAGCTAATTTTCTGCCCTTGTGACACAATATACTATTATATACCATCCAGCTAGTTTATAAACTAGCCATGTAAACACTGTAACCATATATAATTCTTCTGTACGTGTGTATGCAATGCAGCTCCTCATAGCGGATTTACCGACTTTGTTGAAATTTGTCTTGTATGTTTGAAATACTAGGAAGGTTTAAATTCACACTTTGTCCCAGTAGGTTGCGTTGCAATCGGGTCAATGCTGAACTCCCATGCGACCGGATCAATTTTGTGTATGTGTTTAAGTAAGTAGATGTCGCTGCAATCGAGTTAACACTGAATTCCTGTGAAAAGGATTTACCGATTTTGTGTATATGCTGAAATGCGTCCTTTTTTGGTACGGCCATTCCAAAAAAATACAAAATATTCCAAAAAAAGAATTTGCTTGTCCTAAAAATTTAAGGAAAATTCACGAAATTCAAATTTTCAGTAGAGATATTCATTCTATTGAAAAATACACATTATTATTGGAGTTTTCGACAAAAAATAGGAATTTATCTGATAATTTTTACATACTTTTGGAAAAAGAACTAAATTCTGATTTTGTTGTGCTAAGAAATTGAAAAATGTTTTACACGCCTCTCTTGAAATTGCAAAACCATAACTGCTCTGATAATCACTTTTGTACCATACGAGGGTAAAATTTGCCCTAAACAGTAAACACTATTTGTTTTCTTCGTTTTTATAATTCACAATGTAATAAACGGGAAAGTTAAAAATTTACATGACATGCACTCTTAAAAAAAATGTACCGCGCACGTCTATGGAATCGAAGCGACCAAATATGCATTAAAAGACATAGAAAGTGTGGAGTAAAGTTTACAAAATAAACCGAACCCAAAAGGGCTAATCAAATACGAGTTATCACAGATAAAGCTGAAAGTTTGTGGTACTTAATTCTCAAAAAAATCTATTTGTCCGAAAAATTGGAGGAAAATTCAAGAAAATGCGATTTTTACTATTAATTCTATCAAAAGTTGAATGACATTTTCGAATTTTTCGGCACAAAAAAACGTTCCAATTCGAAATTTTTATTCAAAATGAGGAAAGTACAACACATATGTTGAAAATGAGGAATTGAATGGTACATATATTGAAAGTCGCATTATTAAATTGATTTGATTAGTGATTTGTCAGGATAACATTATTTATAAAAGTTTGAAATACCTAAATAAAACATATTCTAAAGGTATGGTTCTGCTGGAACTAGCGATGTCTGAATGTTCTCTTCACAATACAAATAAGTTGTTGACAATTCATTCTCATAAATTAAAATCATTGTTTTCGTATTTTCACACCTCTCGGGACAAGTAAAAACGATATTTAACACACCGAAAGTGAGGAAAAAAAGTAAAAATTGGTCATAATAAAATTATGACCCTTAAGCAATTCGAAATAATTCTGTTTAAATATATGTTTTTTAATTTAATTCCAACAGTATTATATTTTTTAGTATACTTATGTGACGTAAATAGTGAATTCCAAATAAAAATAAATTTATTCACATCCCTTATTATCGTTACACATTTTCAGATGATCATAATATTATTTTCTATTAAAATAATTTCTGATAAAATTAACACACGGTATTTGGTAATTAATACATTTGCCAAAAGTACGACCAAAGACTATCATGTTAGCAGTAGTTGTGCCGCTCCGGCTCTGGTAAAGTGATGTTTTGTGTTGTATTGGTAAAAGCCGTGTGGGCACAATCAGCTGTTGGGTGCGAGGTTGATGGAGCCGTTTGAGTAAGTTTACCGCGAATCTATGTATAGATAGATATTTTTGTTTGTTTATGTCTATAATTAACATTAAAAATTGTTCGGGCATTGCTGTGTGCAACTTAGTCAGGTCAAAAATACTCAAAAAGCTGTGCTATGGGAGTACTGAAATAAAACTTGTATTTTGAGCGTTGATGAGGAGATCTGGTTTGGTTAGTGGGACTCGGTCCGTCGCAGAATATCGGTGGCAATTTTTTGATTTTAAGCCGCGATATCTAAACAGTGCTAAAAATGGTAAAAAAAATTATTCTGCCAATTCCACAAAGCTACGCGAGTGCTTTTCCAACCGCGTTTCAAGTGCTTACACGACATATCAAGGCAGTGCGTAAGAAAGACTACTGCCACTCCCACGTATAGTCAGGGAGCTTTAGTTCGTAGTAACACGAAGAATGGTTAAATACTAAACAACCTTAAACATTCAAATTTACAAGGATAATAATATTGTACCGTCCTTAAGGTAATACAACGTCAAAATTACTGTGCTAGATTAAACTATAATTATTACCTGTAAGGTAAATGTTATTCTTTATTTATACCAATATGACAGAAACGTCTAGTAGAAATAATTGTTATCGCTATTCGACAGAGGGCGCCACTTTGCGTTAATTGCTAAAATGAAATCCTTATTAAACAAAGCTCAACGGCATACGGTATTAATCGGTGATAAGCAGGGTTATATACGTTTTATTCAAAAAATAATTGTCTTATTTATTTATTCACTATATAGATAAATAATAAGAGAAATTTATTGAAACGTAACGTACTCGTAAGATAAACCATTTTGGTGATTAAATCCCGCAAGGATTTAAATAAAGACAAAGTACCGTGAAACTTAAATAAAAAAGTGTTATTTCCTTCTCTTTCTGAAAAATATTTCAACAAAAATATATAAACTTATCACAATGAATGCTGGTAGTTATTCTGAAATTATCCTCGCCATTGTCGATTTTTTTCTTTGATCAGTTTATGCCAATCAAAGGAAATGTGACGAACACGTGACACTATACGTACCTTCTCTTTCAAGTTTTCACCTTTCATTTTCTTGTTATATACGTTTTCAAAAGACACCGTTTGCTTGAATTATGTTAAGAAATGCGTTATAAGTATGGAATGACAAAGAAGTTCGTTTTTATTTGATAAATAATAAAAATATTTTTTAGGAAAAGCATTGCTGGTGTTTATTGGATTGTAGAACTTTGATTTTTCTGTTAAATATACATTATTTGTTGAATCAATGGAAAAAAGAGAGTTATTGATCTTGTTTGAATAAATACTATGTAACACACATCAAAATAATCTAGGGAACAAGATTTAAATTTGTTATAACTTTTATAAGAGGCCCGACATCATCTTGAAATGTTTTGTACATATTTTTGATGTTGCCCTTTTAGATAACATAAAGTATTTGAGTCGTCAGCGATTCATAAAATCTTGATAAGTGTTTTTTCTGAACTTTTGTAACAATTATCTATTTTTGTTGATGGGTTCAACGGCAATATTATCAGTACCATCCACAAAACTTTTGAAGTTTATATACCAAAAAAGTTATAACAAATTAAAATCTTGTTCCATATATTATTTTGGTGTGTGTACATTGAGATCAACGAAAAGACCTCCTTCGAAGTTTTAAATGCCGAAACCAAAATATTAAATTACGTATGTTCTCTTAATAACCAAGAAATGAATACTTCCTAATGATATTTCCTTTACGCCGGGCGATATGGATAAAAATTGGGTGTATATATAGTACCAACAGAAACAGAAAATGTCGAATACCTTCATTAATTAACAATAATAATTTAAAAGCCCTAGTAAGCTTTAGGCCAGTCTGTTTTCTTAGTATTTCACATGGGTTGTTTTATAAACGAATATATTATTTAAATGTAGAATTTTTGGGGTTAAACATTATTGTTTAGACTTGCCAATAGGCATTAATGAAACAATATAGAGAAAATATCTTATTCTATTTGAACATTTGAAAATCTTCCTCGGAACTGATAGTTATACTTTTAAACGATATTCTAAACATCTGGCAACTTCCCAGGGATACATAAAGTTATTTTAACAATGTTCCTTTAATTACACAGATCATGCGCTAGTCAATACTCTTTTAAAATCCATTTCGTAAGTCTTTTGAATAGGCCTTATCTGTACATTTTTAAAGGGAATTGCAAAAAATGTACAGAATTGCAAAAAATGTACAATCACATAAGGAGTTCCTTAAAGAAGGAGGCGCACAGAGAATAAATTATTTATCAATGGATATTAAATTTCCCAATCGATCTAAAAACAAAGAGTTATAGTGTGTTACAAGATATAATAAAAAGTTCAAAGCTCTAGCAACCGCGAAAAACGTTCACCGATACGTATTAATTGTTCAAATGTTACGCAGACACTATTGGTCTAAATTTTATAATACTATAATAAAATTAAGATTACCATTGGTATACAAGTATCAATATTAAAAATATTAATGTAAAAGACGTGTCCAGATGCCGAGTCAACGAAATATTGTGGAAAATTCTTTAAAAGAAACAGGCAGTCCCACTGGCATAGGATGTGCTCTGCAGTTTCCTCCTCTAGGTGACAGAATCTGCACATGGCTTCGTCATGGTTCGACCCCATTAGCTTTACGTGCCTGTTAAGCTTACAGTGCCCTCTTAACATACTTACTACGGGTTCGACATTAGTGACACTGTGTATTTTGGGAAAACTCCAAAAAAAATTATTGTTTATGCAAAAAGACACAAACATGTTAGACAGCTGCTGATGGGAAGTCAATTATGACTTGATTGTAAATATTGTTACTATTATCTAATACATTTTGTGTTAGTAAAATAAATTTATATTGATAAGTGGTGTAAAAAAGTCTCCTCTTTTGATTTTCAAGTACGCCAGTGGTATGTAGCTTCCTTTATCTACAGTAGACAAAACCGCAGGCATACACACACATGTGTCATGTATCAGATGTTTCTGTTTTATTATTTCGGAAAGGAGATTTTCATGGGATCCTGTTCCTGGTTACATACGAATCGGAAATAAGATAAAATTCCCTAGGGCTACGAAACTTAATTGTCGACTACGATATTCATTAACTTAAGTTTTATACATAGAAGACTTCAGCCTTTAATGAACTTAAACAGTGGTGTACACAAAGCAAAAACAGGTATATTTACTATCTAGAATTTTTTGTTACAGGTAAAGGAATATTAAATAATCCTGTGGGTGTTTTGAGAAAAATCTGAATATCTCTCTGTAGTTACGACAAACATGGCGATTATCAACACCATTATTATGAAACCTACTCACATCTCTCCATGATATTTTTCTCAAAAGTAAAGGTTATCTGCAAGAACTAGGCTTTGCTTTAAAGTTTTTTTTTAAGTTGATAAATTGTATTGAATACTTCTAGTGCTTCTTATTCCTCTCTTCCGGTTCTGCTTCCCTCTCTCTTGCCAATCTTTTCATTTCATCTATAGTTTTTCCTTTCTTTATTTGGTCTATCCACTTTCTTCTCGGTCTACCCCTTCTTCTGTGGATAGTAGTTCCCGCTTCAATCACCTTTTTTGTAATATTGTCTGTTTTCATTCTGAAAATATGCCCATTCCATTTGAATTGTTTTCTCTTTATTTTCCTTCGATTTCTACGTATTCATACTTCTAGTCCAATGTATCTATTTAGTTATGTGGATTTTGGGAATATAGAACAAAAATGGATGTTTTTCATGAAATATGGTTTTATTCATTTTCAAAATGTTCTTCATTTATGCGAACGCTGTAACCATTCTGAAACATGCATCACAATTGTTTTCTATTTTTGATGTTTTTGGAATTAATTCATTTTTTCTCCAGTGTGTTAACGAATATAAATTGTATGTATTGTTGTGACCCTGGATGTCCTTCATTGTTCAAAAAATGTTTATAATGAAAGACGAGTACAATTATGAGGAAATGATTTTATCAATATTTCTATTTGAATATTATTAATAGCACACCTTTTATAGAGATACCCAAAAATGGCTTGTTAAAATACTAAATCAGTGCCGGAGAAGAAATGTCTATCAAAAATTTAAATATTTTAATTAAAATACACTGATGAAAGCAGCAAGCACATCTGCACCACTGAAAACATATTCTTGATAGTTGTAGTTACTTAATCCGAATTTACATTTCATAATAGTTTGTTCGTCCAACTGGCATGTATGAACGGTTCTGGTATCGTATCTTGAACTTGAATTTGGGGATGGTTCTTGATATAACACATTAAATTTTTTGACGAAATGCGCATATCAGGATGAGGAATTAAATTCATGGTTTTAGAAGTAGTTTTGGTACAGTTCCTTGAACGATTTACGAATTAGTTCAGAAGTGATTCTTGACTTGCTGGAACCCTACTTTCAATCTACGCAAACTCCGTCCAATTCCGTTTCTCATGCTTGCTGGAAAAAACCTATAATCAGTTGAAACACGAACGTTTGTGCGAACGATAACTAGAAGAAACCTAATGGTATACTAAAATTTTTATAATCTGTGAGATAAGAACGTACAAAAATTATACCTTTCTGCTATGAACCAACCTGTAGAAAAACAATTTTCAACTGTTGGCATAAAAATTTTGCAATCAATCATTTTCAAATAGACTATACATAGGTATAATTTATCTAACTTCTGTGTGAAATCAAAAGTAAATTCAAAGGACCGCTTGACGTTCCTTTTTACAGCCTACAAGCAGTACAAGCGGTCCTCAGAAATTTTTTGTTGGTGCCCACACTGAGGTTAAATAAACTATACGTCTTTTCAATATTTGTAGAAACAATTATTTTTAAAACAGAGAAACGTAATTTAATTACAAAAGCCCACCCACTATTTACAAAATTTTAAATACCAAAATGCAAACAGTTTATACAGTGTGTACATAAAGTAACGTAACTTGCTAATATTTCGATTTCCGTTAGGTTTACAAAAAAAATGTTGAATAAAAGTTTTTTCAAATAATCCAGACCATCTGCATAAGTCGATTAGAAGTATACAGGGTGCACCGTTGCTCCAAAATAACTTATTAGCATATTTTTTTAAATACAACCGTCAAGACCGCATAATTCTACCTTTAATAATTCCAAAGTTACATTAAACTTTGATCAGGAAACTTGTAATTTTTAACGGGAAACCTGAAATTTTTGGTTAGTAACCTAAAACTTTAGTAATTAATATTAATGACAGAAAAACCTACTACTTTTTTGACATTTTTTTTATAATTTATTTTATAATTTTAGATTCAAACCAATGTAACTTTGGAATTATTAAAGGTAGAATTATGTGGTCTTGGCAGTTGTATTTGTAATTTGATAGATTATGAAAAACTGAAAATATATATACATGGTGTACTATTTGAAATATGTTAATAAGTTATTTTGGAGCAACGGTGCACCCTGTATACTTCTAATCGACTTATGCAGATGGTCGAGATTATTTAAAAAACTTTTGTTCAACATTTTTTTTTGTAAACCTAATGGAAATCGAAATATTAGCAAGTTACGTTACTTTATGTGCACACTGTATAAAAAATCGAACAACACATACGTTCACCGAAGTGCTAGATTTCACATACAGCTGGTGGGATTACAAGAAACGTGGTGCAGTAAATGTAAAGCTTGTTGGGCATTCATAACAAGAGAAAATCACGTTTAAAGACAAATTATATTTTACATCTTTTTAAAGTCTATCATCAATTCAGCTTCAATTATATAACTGAAAACTGTGCTTGAGCCTGACTCAAGTAGTAGAACGGTTCAAATCATCGCTATATGAAGGATAACCTATCAATTTTTCGTTTTTGTAGGTCTGCTTAACAGCCCAGGCACTTGAACTGAATTTTTTAGACCATTTCCCATGTTATCTACTTCCATTCCAGAAGCTTTGTGTCTTCTATGTAGGCCACTAGTTTGACTGTAGGGATTTTCAGTAGTTGTAATGGTTGTATTATTTCCTCTCCAAAGTGCATCCGTCTGAGTCCATGTAAGTTCTCGCATAAGCAAAGGATGTGAGCAGGTGTTTCATCATAGAGTTCACATTTCCTGCACATAGGTTCACTAACTTTGCCCATTTTGTGCAGATGTTTCCTCCGAGTGCAGTGTCCAGTCACCAGGTCGGTAAATGTCTTCAAATGTCTCTTACTCAGTTTCAATAGCCTGGTTGATAGTTCCTTGTCTACCTTGTTCAGTAAACTCTTTGTATGGAGGTGCCCTTGTGTCGACCTCCATTTGAGTTGGTGTTCCCTATCTAGCCAGTAACCGATATCCCCTCTTATGCAATCTTTTGTGATTTCACAAAACGGTTCCGGACCTTTAAAACCTTCTTTAGCTAACTGGTCAGCCATTTCATTACCTGCAATTCCCTCATGTGCCGGCACCCATATTAGAGACACTTTGTTGTCTCTTGTCAGCTTCACTCAAGTAGTAGAACGGTTCAAATCAGCGCTATATGAAGGATAACCCATCAATTTTTCGTTTTTGTAGGTCTGAGTATTTTCAGACGATACCATTTTCAGCGGACGACAAATGGTCGCAAAATGGTATATCACTTTCACACAAAACCATAATTTAATACGATCGAACTTTTTAACCTATAGTAACTATTACACAGTTGCCAAGATTAGTTAGTTAGAAAGTGTTATTGATAGTAGACGTGTCACAGTGTGGAATTTTGAAAACAAAAAGTAAAAACTCTGCTTCAAAAAGGTTTGCGCGATTAATGATTTTTTTTTAAGTTTTAGCTCTCATGATAAGCTATAATTTGAGATACCGTGATTTTCAAATTTCGAAGAATTCTATGTGTTTTTTCAAGAGGTTGTAAGTCATATTTATGAATATCCGTAAATTACTTTGCGAATCAATATTTTTCCATTATAGGAACATATGCAGTATAAGAAGAAAACAAATCAGGAAATTTGTTTTATTTTACTGAAAAAATCTTATTTTTTGGATCAACTTAATAACTCTTACTCTTTGAAATGGTAGTTTGAGTAGTTTCTCACTTATATTTGATAAGAAAATATTCAAGAGCTTACAGATGCTGAGATTGCTTTTAGCTTCAAGTGACATTGAAAATTATAGTGAAAATGAGTACAGTTGTACTGATGAGGAATCTGGTGAATAAAATGAAGTTATATCTATCAGTTCAATATTATTTTTTTTTTAATGTGCAAGGTAATCTTGATTGCAGAAATGGCAAATATAAGTGAGAAACTACTCTAACTACCATTTCAAAGAGTAACTTGATGAGTTAGTAAGTTGGTCCAAAAAATAAGATTTTTTCAGTGAAATAAAAAAAAATTTCTGATTTGTTTTCTTCTTATACTGCATATGAGGAGCTGTAGAATGTTCCTATAGTAGAAAAATATTGATTGGCAAAGGAATTCACCGAGATTCTAAAAAAAAAATTTTTTCCCTGACTTACAGTCTCTTGAAAAAACCCATAGAATTCGAAATTTAAAAATCGCGGTATCTCAAATTATAGCTTATCGCGAGAGCTACAATTTAAAAAAAAAATTCATTAATCGCGCAAACCTTTTTGAAGCCGTGTTTTTACTTTTTTTTTTTTTCAAAATTCCACACTATGTTTGTGTTGATAGCACTACTTCTCAAACGGAGAAAAGCAAGGATACAAAGGGAGGCTCGATGGAAAAATCGACGGTCTGGCTTCATCCTTTGTTACAAACTAGATATTTGGAAGGCGCGTTTTGTATACAATTTGACAAATTAACGGGCACTTCACCTTGGAAAATGAGCAAAATTTCATGTACTCGTTATTATTGTAAAAATTGATTGAACCAACTTTTTATTTACCTACGCTTCACCGTATAAGTATATTTTCTGAGTCATTAAACGTATTTATTAGAAAGACACCTGCTTATATTTTTTCTTCGTTTGGGAAGTTTACGAAATCTTCTATCAAAAAATTATAAAGTTTCCATGCATTATTTTTCTTTATTTAGTGCCTTTGTTTTATTAACTCTATTAGAGTTAATGGATCTTACAAAAATTAGGATGTTTTCTTCGACATCACAACACTGGTATTGAAAAAAAGCTGCGATTTCTTGCTACACGTCTGAAAACATGCATATACTTGCATTGCGTAGAGAAATGGTAGCGGAAAAAATCGTGCGCCCCATTGTGCGATTACAGAAGATCAAATCGCGTGTTCATGCGATATCGCATCGGCGCCACCATAGAAACCTATATGTGAAAACAGCCGATTTAAATGCAAGTAGATTTGATGTCCGCAATATTGCGACTATTTATCGCCCGTTGAAAATGGTATGGTAATGGTATCGTCTGAAAATGCTCTAAAATAGGCGGATGCTTGAGCTCACATCGTTCTAAGGCTATAATTACTTCGCAAGTGAAAATTTCAATAACTTGCTCCTTGGAAATGAACAAGTTTTCCCTTTCGTTATAGAAGCGGAGAAAGATTTTCCAAATATAATTAGCGGGTAATATTTATAGAAAAGTTGAAAATGAAGGTATTAATTACAATTAATTGCAAAATTTCACCATATTATACTGACTAATAATGAATGACAGGTCGTGATCCAACCTCAGTTAACAGTATTGAGTTTACATTTCTGTCATTTATTAGCCGCCTACATTTTGCATGATTCGTATTTAAAAAATGGGTATTGTTTTAAACCAAAATATTTGTTTTTGAAGGTATACTCATAAATGAAATATACCGGTCGTACCGTTTAAAAAATGTATATAAAAGCATTTAATTTCTTTTGTTGGTAACTGCCATATTTCATGCTTGCCATTTGCACCTTTTTATACATTTTATACTTTGTACATAGGTAGATAAAATTTTCAATTAGGTTGTTTCAATTAACATAACAAAAGTTAATTATCCAACTTTATTCGACTCATATAAATATATATACATATATATTATATAATTGTAGTTGGTATTTCCAATTTACAATCTAATTTTTGTTGCTCACTTTCAATAAAAACAGACAAACATGACCTATTTTCTAAATTGTTTACTTTTCCAGCATCTTTCTACATAATGAGGTCACATTCAACATTTTCCCTTTCCTAGGTTATCTGAAACTCGTGCTACGAACAGGGAAATGTTAGATCACTGTTAAATATTTATTCGTAATTTCCTGTTTTCAGGACCATGTGCAGTTTTTTTTGGTATGTTTTTTTAAAAGTTCCCATAGTCTAGGAATAATAGTATATTATTCAACAAGCATATAATGATGGCTATTATTCACGAATGGTGCGTTAAACACCTGAGTGAATAATAGCCATTATATGCGAGTAGAATACTATATTTTGTCCACGACTATTAATTACTTACTTGTTATTACATTTTTTTTTCGATTTTTCTGGCAGTAAATTTAAGGAGACTATTTGTGCTGCTTCTCTTATGTTTGGCGGGATAACATTCAATTCACTGTCTGATTCACTTTAGTGGGCGTGTTCAGGTCGCTGTAGTTGTATTTTTGTGTTAACAATCGATATTTTGAATCGATATCCAAATATCGATACCATAAGTGTTAACTGTCAAGTGATATGTAAACAAAGTCAAACTTGCTAAAAATTTAACTCTAAATATAAATAAAACAATTTATATTGGACCAAAAATAAATCTACCATATATGCCCTAAATGTCTATATTTTCAAATTTCATGTGAAAATCGGATAATTATTATCCTCGCAAGGATAACTCTGATACAGACACTAAAATTGATGTATGTTGATAAAATCACTCGTTCATATTATTTCGATTATGTTAACAATTACTAATCATTAACATTAGCTCCGGATTGGCTCGTTGCGATGACGTTTCTTTTAGTTCGCATATTTTTCGGGGCTCATGTTTGCTTCTGTTAACTGTAGTTATTGAAATTCTTGCAATAAGCAATAAAATATTTAAAACGTCACTTTTGCTTTTGACATATACCTATCATACACACTAGATAAAAAACTTCATATAAAACGAGGATCGAATTCCCGCTGCGGTGAAAATTTTTATATAATATATCGTGTCATTTGTATACGAATAATCTTCAATATAATTATGTGTCATGTGACCTTTTCATTATCCACACCCATTATCCACACCTATTATTCACTGGTGCATAATGTACGTTATTATACTTGAAGAAACACTCGTAAAATGTAAAAATTATCAAATAGTCGTGGACAAAAACATTTTATAGAACAGAATTAAATTTTTTTTTAATATTTGATTTTATTCACAATTTTAGAACACTTTTTATAATATAAATGACTGAAAATATAGATTTCTAATGAATATTAACATTATATATCTGGTATTATAAAAGATATTTTAATTTACTCTACTGAACAAAAAAGATCCGAGTACTGCTCATATACTTATATGAATAGTACAATTGTTCAAAAAATAAACATACTTAGACTTAACTTTCTAATTATGGTCATTGTATTTATGACCTTTATTAATTCCCAACGAAGTGTGCTGTACCAGAAACCCGAACAATGGATATAGGTCAATAATTATTTGCTTAACCTTAAATATTTCAACTATCCATGCAACGACGATTTTACAGTGTTTTCTTAATCCCGGACAAAGTTAACTGTTATTACAGATAAATAAAGATAACAAATCCAAATATTCAAACAAAATATTTCTCAAAATTCCGCTAAATAAAAATTCTACAATGGTGTGGTGAATGTAATATCATCAAGCGGTCGACTGTGATAATGAAAGATGATTCTTGATTATTCAATCTATAAATTTTTCATTTTTTTATGCTTGGTAGGCCAAAATAGATTGTTGTATCGGAAGCCATTGACTGCAAGATCGCCGAGTACATAATATCAGTCTGAAAACATCCCATACTGCAGCCGAAATCCAACACTTTGTATTTCATGTTAAGAAGGACATTAAAACGCTTTTTTTATGTTCAATGTGATTACGACCAAGCGTCAATTAATTAAAACTCATCAGATAATGGCATTAAAACACCGGCAAAAATGCAAAAAGCTGATAGAACTCGCCAAGAGTGGCATAGTTTAATACCAAGATTAAATTGATTAGATTCTTATTAAGTACCCATTAGTCGACGAAAAAATAAATAGTTTCACTTAGGTAGTTTGTATAATTATACCTAGATCCACGTAGGTACTAAAAATAAATTCAGTTGAAATAAAAATTACAATAAATTTAGTAGTTTCTTTGATAATTTGGCAATATTTATATTGAACATTTTAAATTTTTTTTGTGATGGGCTGTCACATTTCTGTTTTTTTTTCAGATGTTTAGAACTTCCCAAAAGAAATAGAAGCAGGGGTAAGTTAATGTTTCTTAAACTACATCTACATTTTGAAGTTGTAAAAGAAGCCTTTAATCTTACCATAATATATCAATTTCCTACAAACCACTATGTAAAACAAGCTTTTCTACACACATTTTTATACGCAAAACAGGCCTTTTCTTAATTTCTTTGATAATCGTTGGAAAAGTACACGGTATGGCACTATTCCGCTCCGAAATGTCAAACACAGCTACCTATGATCTGTCAACTTTTTTTGACAACATATTTATTATAGTGAATTTCTGGGTGTACAAATTTTACATTTAAACCAAAAATAACTAAAGTATTTTTTAGATTTTTTATTTTAATTTATAAGGTGTCAAATATTTCATTTTATATTCTTTTTTCCATTTCATTCAGATTTTGTTAAATTTTGAGTTAACAACTTCTAATGATTAGGTACATCAATAACCAGAAGGGAACTTTGTTCGTTTGAATCTAATTATTTTTTTGTGCCTAATTAAATGATATTTTTTTTAATTTCCCACCCGCCCGTAGAAAAAATGTTGTCCTTGACACATATGGAAATTCGTTACCGCATCTGTCCGACGACACGGAGCGGAGTTAGGAAAAGCAAGATATTGTAGAACTGTTCACAGTAAACTTCACATTTGAAATATGAACTTGATTTAATACAAAAATTAAAAGCTAAAACTACCTTTCTTAATACGAATCATTTAATAATATACTTATTATTATAGATTATTTAAAAAAAACAAGCTAAGAATACGTACTACGTACAAGATAAAGTATTTCCCCTCGATCTCTACTTCCAATGGTACCATAAAAATGAGTTAATCAATTGTCAATGGCATTAATGCAGTGTTTGACATATCATGAACAAGTTCCGCAAATAATCCAATTAAATATTGACATGCGAAGACAACAAAAAAAATTCAATTACTTGGTACGATTTTTCAGAAAGCTCTGTACATATAAAATTATTTTTTCGTCTTCGTTTTGGATATTATATTATTAATTAAAACCGTTGATATTAAATGGATACGCTGTGTATTATGGGATAAATAAATAAAATACGAGAAGATAAAGCTGTCTTGCCCGTCCAACTGAATCATCCAGTATGTTTACATGAATTTGCGATCGACAGCAAGCAGGCAGCCGCGTAACGGTTCCTGCTGCTGAGACCTGGCCAACTCTCACGCAGGAATACAAAGTGAGAAGCGCTAAACGTAAAGCGCAGGCAGACAAGCAAACCAACAAATCAGACCAGACCCCTTCTCAATTGCCCTGAGTGGACGGCCAGCCATGCCTTTTAAGGCGCGATTCAGATGCCAACTGCATCGGGTTACTTGCTCCCTTTTCTCTCCCCACTCATCATACACAAGCTTCGCTTTACAACTATATAATCACATTTTTTTGGTGGGTTCCGTTTCCGAGTGATTACTTACCAAATGCAGGAAAATGTTCTTGTTTGTATTTCTCTGCTACTGTAATTCTACGCAGCGGCGTACTTGAGGGGAGCTGCGCTATATGCACAGAGTAAATGTATGTGTCGGTTTTTTTAACAATGTCTTATAGAATGAGACATAATATTTCCTATAAATACATTGTATTCGATATTTTTAACTTTAACTTTAATTTTGATTTATCTCATTTCAATTAGTGAAAGCATGAGAACTGTTTTTAATTAGTAATGGAATACTATTTTTAATTCTTTTGGTTAGCAATAGTAAATATATTATAACAATTTTCTTATTTTTTTTAATATATTATAATTTAAAAAGAAAGCATCTTTTTATACTTTAATTAGGTGTTATGAAAATTTGTAAAACATTTTTAAGTTGGGGAATAATTGACGTTTGTGCTCTAACGTTTTGATTGGAAATATAACCAAATAAAATAATTAACATTTTACAACTTAGGTAAAATTGTTTAAAAAGCTGAAAGTTTTGATAAATCAAATTATTTTATTCAAAACTTATATTGTTTCGCCTTTTATTAAGTAAGTATTAAGTAAGATATATCGACGGGTTTCACAGTATTATATTATTCATTATCAGGATTTTATCAACTGCTTAAAACAAAAAAGTAATGCATGACACCTTCATCACATAACCTTGATTATATGAATCACTTTTAGTTTTTTTTATTTAAAAATTGTGTAGTTTATTTTGGATTAAAAAATGTATTAATTGAAATTCACCAGACGGCTGTTTGTAACAACCAATATGCTCATGATACGTAGTCACACATAGAATTCAGCAATGTCGATAATTAAAAAAAAATCCTGAAGAAACCATAGCGATTTTGGAAGCTTATTAGATACAAAAAACAAATTTATAATTATAACATTCATTAAATCTCTACATGGTGTCAAACAATTAAAACCTAACAAATATCCAAATAGTGACCACAAAATTATAAGAAAAACTACATTAAAAAGGAATGGCAATAAAACTTCTACCAAACTTGAAGAAACCCCTTTCCATGAAACTTTTCAGGCACCGAATAGAAGGAAAGATCAAACATATACCAACCGAATATAAATTGGACACAAAAATATTACCAACTTATAAATGTTCAATGAATATAGTCCCACTTCCGAAATGTACAAACTATAAAACTACCTTTCCCATTATATTCCTCAGTAAGAAAACTCAAGATTAGGTGTATGCTGAACTGCATAAATGAATTACCGTAACTATTCCAATTCCTCGAAGACATTCATATGTAACACCAAATTTGAACTCTATTGTTTTGTTTATGCCATCCTGCTAATTAACTCTAAAGGTTGATTATATTCACGTTTTGACGGCACTATCTTTGTAAAATTGTAAAATGCATAAAAAGAATCAGTCACAACGTGATATACATTAGTCGGTAGAGAAATAATAAGAGAGGTTTTAAAACATATGGAAAGAGCTGGAACAACGTTTGTGCGCAACCAGCAGTGCGTGGTGCGTCACAGCAACTAACTAAACAAACCTTTGTGACTTAAGATTTGACTTAAAAGACTTTAAAAAACAAAGATTAAAGTGCAAAATCATTTAATTGCAAATATTGTACAAGATTACGCGTGATAGTTCATACCTGTAGTCAAGGTAGGCGCTAGTGGTAACTTTATGCCACAAACACTACACGTTTGATAGCTCTCTTATTATAGAGTTATAGTAAACACGAATTTACTGCCTTGCAGTAATTGTGATGACATTAAATAAATAGTGCTCGAGCTAAACTTAAAACTTGGTAACCTTACTTTTTTAAGTACCTACGTTTTTATCTGCATCGGAAAATAATTTATTATTATTGTTTTACTGTGAGTTCAAGATTCTTCTGAATAATTTGCCATCCATTTTCATTTTACATGGGGTTATATGCTAGGAATTGTTTTAAAAATGCAATGTCTTCATTGTAAGTAAATCTTAATCTTCTAAATTTTTCAATAAGAGTTTCTAAATTGAAAAGGTTAATTTTTTTTTATTTGGCAGCATGAGAACGGATAACTTGAAACTGTCATTGAGAGGCGAAAAAAGTTAGGTTGTGTCACAGATCAGATACAAATTGTGACATGTAAATAATAAAACATGAAATAAGGTCGGGATAGTGCACTACAGTAAGCGCGCACAAATAACTAACCTTAATAATGTTTCCCTTATTTAAAACATAAAATGCACAAGTGTATAGTTGACGTAAGAGATATAGTGCAGCTACCTAATCGTACATCCCCTTTAAGTTATGTTGCGGAGGTATTAATATTATTTTCGTCTACTTACCAAACATAATTCTATATTGTATTTTGACCCATCAGTCCATCCTTTCTTAACCGTAACGTGTGTATCATACCGAGCATCGTCCAAATAGATAATTGCTAATAAATATATTTATACTTACTTACAATTTCCACACAAAAATACACACACTTTCTTGATGTCAGACCACCGACTAAAAAGAACACCTGCAACACTCTCTCAAAAATAGTTCATTAGTCGCCTTCATTTTAAACTAGTTTATTAAATAACTATTTCCGTCGACCGTGCATTTATGAGCTATATTAATGTACACAAAATCGTTGATTAATGACCTCTATTAATGCATGATTTTAAATAATAAACGATTGTTCTATAGGCAACCCAACGCACATCTTATACATTCATTTATATTGACAGTTACCTAATGATTTCTAGTATAGAATAGTTCTAGTTTTTGACTTACCTATCGTTTTTATTATATTATTCTACAAAATTATAATAATTATTAGTGTTAAGACATCCTAAAAAGAATTTAAAAAAAAAACGAAAACAGTGACATTTGAACCGGCGACCTTCTATGTGACATTTCAATGTCATTATTTAATTTTGACAGTACTTACCTATGATACAAATAAATATTTTTAGTTTTTAAACATTGAGAAAAACGAAAACAACTTGTACAGTCGACGGAAAAGCTTTGTAACAAACACGAGTATTAAAAGGGCAATTAACAATCTCAAACATTAACGCACTCGCTCTGCTCGTGCGTTAAATTATCTCGATTGTTAATCGCCCTTATTAATACACTTGTTGGTTAAATAACTATTACCGATTATTAGTTGAAATTATAACATTAAATGAATTTTTCGTCAACTAAGTAAGCATTTTAAATAATTATAATATCGACTATGACGATATACTCTTAGTCTTAGAGTCAAACAAAAAGCCGGCAACTTTAAGTTCCCACTATATCTTTTACGTCAACTATATATGTCTCTATAAGGACAGCACTATTACTGCTTGTCCTGATAAAATTTCCAATAACTCTCTATTATTTATTTCTCTATGTATTATTATAGTTTCGCTGTCATATTATCAATTTCCTCCCGTTTTGTCGGATTTTTCTAAAATACCTTGTAAGTTTATAAAAAGCCTGAATTTGCATTATATCGATGACATATCGATCAACTCCAAATCATTTTACACCTTATGACAATTCCTCGAAAAGGTATCTTTTAGGAAGAATAATGCATATAATTTTAGATATTTCGATGCCTCCAAAAACAGTAAGCACTCAAATCAACTAGTTACTTTCTAAGGAATAACGCCCTTGTGAAAATAAAAGGAACATGTTGTTAAAAATGTAGGTACAATGTTTTGAAGGAAAATCTAGATTGAAAAGAAATGAAACTCCGATATAGTCAAATTTGGTTACCAATGTTAGAAAGATAAATTTCCAATAAACAATCACCTGCGTCAGCAGGATAGTATCATAAGTTTTTATCCAGGTTTTCTTATGATTTATCATTGGAATTTTTGTTAATAAATACACAAAATCACAAAACTGATTTAACAAAAATAATCATATAACAAAAAAAGTAACACCAAAGATTTCCGAAATAAGCAAAAAAGCGCTATCCTTATTAAAACTGTTCCTGAATCCCATTCCTATATATTGTTAGAATGTCATACACAAATATTTTATTTCACATTTTATAAAGAATGCGATCTACTTACTGTGAATAGACCTTAAAAATTTGACAACAAAATTTTTTGCAGTCTTAAACTACAAAATATTACTCGTATTGATTAAACTATTGCTGTCGAATTTTTCCATTAGTGTCAGATAGGGATAAGAATTTAAAAAAACTTAATTGTTCTTGATAACGGTAGCTGGAATGCATTCGAAAAGTTGAATTAAAAAAGATTGTGGTTTAATTTCCCAAAATAATTGAAAATAATAAGAATGAATACACCACAGGGAACATACAGAAGATACCTATGTATGTATACATCAACCGACAGTGTATTCAAAAACCTTGACCGATTTCACCCAATCTTTTTTTAACATCGACGCTGGAAAAAATCTCGCGTGTTATTGGATTTCCGCGACTTATATTTAAAAAATTACTTATTCAAATACTGGCCATTTATTGAGTTTGCAGTCATAGTAGAATTATCTTAGTTTAATTTTTTGAGTTATAACTTTTACTGTAAATATGCGCCGTTAGCGTGAACTGTTTGAATTATTTATTACTGAAAAGTAAATTGTATAAGAGATAGAGTATTTAAATGGTTGGTTGTAAATAAAAATTAAATTATAAACTACTATTTAATGTCTTCGATTCAAACGGACCATAAACGGACTCATTTCATTATCATCCTGGAGATAGATGATTACTCTCTTAAATCCATCCATTGTTTAATATAATCTTCTACTTTTTCGTGTAGGTAGTTCCAATAACCTCATTTTTTACTAGTAGCCATATTTTTTCTGTTGAATTCAGCTCTGGATAGTAAAGTGGTAAGAACAATACCCTTTCAACAGTTAGTCTGTGATATAAGAAATCTGATTTTATCAAGAAATTTCCAATTTGATTTCAAAAATTATTTCCCTAGTTTATTTGTGCTTAAAAATATAATTTTCACACCTATCTACACTACTACAGTACTTTGGTATTAAGGAGGGAAACTCAATTTCAAATATACCATACTACACAATTGAAGAACAAACGAGTACTAAACTGTTTATATCACTAAAATTTCTATCAGATAATTTTGTTACAATCTGGACCATCTCCATTTCTCAATTCCATAGATCTTACTCTAAATTAAATAGAAATTTCGAATAGGAGAGTATTGGGATAAAAACCAGTAATCTCCAAAATAATTCACCTAATAGTACAATAACTAGGCAACAGATTCCTCAAAAAGAGTATCTCTTGGCGTAAATGTGATCCAAACAAGACTAGATACAGTTTATTCATAAATGCGGCAGAGTATTAAATCTTCGTGACCCTTGCAAACATTGTGAACATTTTTTTTTTCTGTTTCTGTCGGGCAGCTCACCCCGCATCGGGACGAGTTTATGGTATTTTCTATTGCCAAGAGATTAAAAATTAAGTTCATTACGATAGTCAGTGACGTGAGCTGACAATGAAATAAATGATTTGAATGATATGCATGCTAAACAAAATTCAAATAGGAGGTGAACACTGTTTGGATATGATCACATATCGGAGTTTTGGGTACCGAGAAAGCCGACCAGATGGCTAAAGATAAACAAACTGCTTCAATTCCTTACTGCGTCCTGCGACCTTTAAAATTGCATAAGCAAGCATTACAAAAAGCTGTGGATTGAACGATGGAAAAAGGTAGAGGACAACCAGCTAATTTAACACAGAACGATGCAAACCCAGCAGATCGGCGTAACCATATTAGTCTATCACCGCTTAAGAATAAATCACACTAATATAACTCAGGAACATTTGTTAAAAAAGGAACCAACGAGCACCCACATGTTATTGTCCTGTTGTCCACTTGGATGGTGCGAAAAAATTAATACAGAAATTTGGAAATGCCTATAAGCGCAAAACTTGCCTTTCCGTATCCCAAACTACTGTGCAAAATTTCGTCTCATTGCGACTTCATCCTCAGGTTCCGAGAACGAAATTTTTAGTTACCAACATATTGTACAAACACATTTCGAATTTGAAATTAAAATTGTAAATTTAGAATAAGATCTCCTCTGTTTTTCAAACCAAATGTCTTTACCACCACTCCGGGGTCTGTATGTTTTTCTTAAATCGCTTATATTTTTTTATATAATTTACTTTGAAGTGTCTATAAACGAAGCATACATGTGACTATGTTTCAACCCCCCGGAAAGAGGTTGAAAAAAAATAAATGAGGTGTTTTCTTAAAATTTTGCTTAAAACGTTTTAACTACAAAAAGTTTTAAACAAAAATTGTAGAGCTTTAAATTTTACACCAAAATGGTCCTTAACATTTTTTCTCCAAATGACATTAGGGTGTTTAAAAGAGGTGGGTTTTTAAACTTCAAGAAATTATAACTCGTAGAAAAGATATTTGCAAAGTTTTTGGAAGGTAAAAAAAATGTCATGGGTTAATGTTTAATTTATAAAAAAACACAAAATAATAAGAAAAAAAAGCGATAGAGTAGTTTCAATTTGATATTAAAAATTTTAAATTGTTATAACTTTGTTATAGACAAATTAAAAAGATAATTTTTTCTCTGAAATGAAAGTTCACGGTTTGCTGAGTTATTACAAAAAAATATCTTAATGCTTCTACGAGTTATAATTTTTTAGAGTTTAAAAAATCATTCTTAATTTTTAGCCACCCTAATGTCATTTTGGTGCAAAATTTAAAGCTCTATAATTTTTGTTTAAAATTTTTTTCTGTAACAGTTACACCTTATTTTTTTTCATCCCCTTTCCGGGGAGTTGAAACATAGTCACATGTATGTTTAGTTTGTGGACACTTCAAAGTAAATTATATAAAAAATTCAAAACCTCCACTCAAAATTATGGTTTAGTGGAATTTTTCTTGGAGTAGATAAAGTGTTTCAGCATTTAGAAATTTTATACTTCATTTTTTGCCAAGTATAAGTTCACTCGAATCTAGTGTCCACTGTTTAATGCAGAGCGTTAGACAGCGATCAGAACAATTAATTTTTTAAAAGTAATAGACTTATGCAAATTAATATTTTTTTCCTTTTGTGCTCTACAAATTTTAATATTTATAATATTGTTACTTAATGACTAACTAGAAATACCATACCACCGCTGATATTATTTATAGTATCCAAAATATTGTGGCTATGTATTTAGTAACCATTGTAACTAAGTTCATACCGGTCAATGTGAATGAAACTGGCGAGCTATTTTTATGTAAAGCGCCTATTCTACGGAAGTTAGTAATTGAGATTGAAATACTGTAAACTTTTAACACTGCGTGTGGTAGGTAAAATAACCAGATCAGGACTAAGTTTAATCAAGGAGTCGAAAAACTTCTGACTATTAGAAGAGTGAATATTTCAATGTAGATGCGCGCACGAAACTCTGTTGTCTATGAGGCAGATACGTGCCGGGTACAGTACGATTAGGTTTGTGGTAAGTTGGTCTATTACGCCCTCCACTGGCTTACGGTTTAGTGGAGTAATCAGATTGAGACCATGAAATCTTACTGAACCCTATCCTTCCTAACCAACTTTCTTCTCTTGATAAGGACCCCAAAGCGGGATTTGCCGGGAAAACACTTTTTTCTGGGAGAAAGGAGACATTTATTGGGCTGAAAAGTAACCAGAGGCACTGGCGTGTGGGGGGAGGTGCGGTTGGCGGAGCATGGGGAGGACATGGACGGCAGGACTTCCAGAGAACCCGCAGAAATGTTGTATCGTAGAAAAACTCTGATAATTGCACCCGAGATTGTTGTGCTGAAGCTAACTAAATTATTAAAAAATTGGTTTATACATTTTCTCAATGGTCGCAATAAAAAACAAAAACATTAACCGTTATTCTTCCCACTCTTCTTCATCTTTGTATATTTAAAATCAAAGAAAAAACATCTTTTGTGGTAAAAATTCCCAAAGATATTTTATCAACAAAAAAATCAAATATTGTTTCATATATATTCATTTCTGTTTGTTTTTTGTTAAATAGGCGTAATTTCAAAACGTTCCGAATAGCCGGAGACTTCATTATGGAATTTTTATTTTCAGAGTGGTTTTTTCGTTGATATAATTTTAAACTTGGGACGGTTTATAAAATTCGTCACGTTAAAATTAGCTTTTTGACCACCTCCCTCCCCATATTGTCACGCTGTATCACACTTTCTATAACCCCCCTATAAATATTTCGTAACAAGAACTAAGACCCCCCCCTGAACATTATAAATTTCAATTGATTGCTAGCGCTCATGTCGAAAAATAAACATAAGTAAATATATCAGGTTACAATTTATTGTAATAAAAATATATACATTTAAAAGTCGTAGGTATGTATTTATTAATACGAAATAAATGACTTTCTATCATGACAAAAATAAAAAAAAGATAATAAATGCCAAAGTAAAATTATTTTATGTACGTTGCCGTATACTCCCCGTCCCCACTTGTCACACACAGCAAGACCCCTCCCCCACTTGTAGACGAACGTATTTTATGAACGGCCCCTTTCAGAATAGTAGCTTGATAATACAATATTTGAATTTTACTGCTATCTAAATTACCAAAATTACATTTTTTTCCGTTGTAATCAAAAGTTGGTGGTGTCATTTTAATTCGCCAGCTCTATATCTCAAGAAAATCATATTTTACAGTTATTAACTAAATAACAATGATCCTTATCCACGGACTGACTCAATTCTATTCTATTACTATATTTAGAGACATGAAGTGTCGAGGTAAAAATATGCCGAACATTTTTCGAAAAATATTAAATTAAGTGAAAACTTCTCATTTAAGTGATCTATTCATAATTTACATTTGTTGTTTATATACCTTTCGGACTATATAGTATATGGGGTGTCCACACAAAAGTAACGTACAAATTCTCGAATTTATAAACGTTCAGCATAAATCGTATTGTACACAAATGCTAGAGGTCTTGGATGGCGTCCAAATATCGTCATCAAAACGTTTCCTTTCAAGCAAACACATTTATTTTGTGGAATATAACCTTTTGTATGGTGACAATTTTTAAACTGTAGTCATAAACGATTCTTTTGAACTTTTTTGTTGACATCTTTTTGTTTTGAAATTTTCAACACTCTTTGCAAACATTCAGGTACATTGACGCCATACGATTGGGTATATTTCAGGAGATAATGTTGAAGAGCTTTAGTACATTGGTTTTTTAGATTTACGTCTACATACAAGCTCTAGAATTTTCAGTTTTTTGTAAAAGTTTGTGTTTTTTTAATATTGTTAATATAACTGACCATTTATTCCATCTGTCATGGGCGTATAACTTTGTATAGAAGTCATTTATTTATATTAATAGGAGGTACTGGTCGAAAATGAATTAAGATTGGTTCTCATAATTATAAAAATTAGGTCTTCTATAATTCCGGTGGTTCTACATTCTGTACTTGTTGGCAAGAAGACTGCTTGGTAACATTTCTTCTAGAAGTAAAAATGAGACGGCGTGAGTAATAGTATATTATTTAACAAGCATATAATGAAGGCTATTTATTATTCACGAAGGTGCGTTTATATATAAACATAAACACCTAAGTAAATATTACCCATTACATGCGAGTAGAATACTCTATTTAAGGATACTATTTATTCTGCTTCTCTTATTTTTGGCGTGGTAACATTCATTTCAGTGTCTGATTGGCTTTCCATATTATATTTTTTAGTAATTTAAATTCAGTATAATAATTAAATTCTTGCAATCAGCTATAAGGTATTAAAACGTCACTTTCTTAGTTTTGACATCATCATACGCTCTATATACAACAACTTGATTAATAAATTAGTATGTCTTCGTAACAGTGTGGTCTAACTGCGTGAAATGAAGAATTGTAGGGTTCGAATCCTGGTTGTGGTGATAAGTTTTATTTAATATATTATGACATTTGTATATAAATAACCTTCAATATAGGTCCTATTTATCCGAATCATGTGACCTGTTCTCATTATCCAGATTGGTGAATAATGTACGTCATTATACTTGAAGAAGAACACGTAAAATGTTGAAATTATCAAATAGTAGTGGACCAATACATTTATGTATCTGATGTTTTATTTTTCAGTAGCACTAATTCACTATTGTCATTTAGTTGATATATTGATTAGGTTATATCCTATTAGCCAACTATTTGACATGTTATTATCATTCTTTATCAATGATTACCCATGTCTCCAACATTTACTAAAATAAAATTATATTCCTTCATATACAGAATTATCCGTAACATTTTGTTAGAATGACTAAAAAAATGATAGATATAGACATAGAAGGAACTTGAAAACGAGGAAGTTCTAAAAAACCTAAAAGAGGAAGGAGTACCGGACAGGAAACAATGGAAGAAAATTATCACAAAGCTATGAGCCTAAAAGGCCTGTGTGTGTCATTATACAGTGTGCACATAAAGTAACGTAACTTGCTAATATTTCGATTTCCGTAATTTATTATCATATTTTTTTAAATAGTACTACACCATGTATATATTTACAGTTATTCATAATCTATTAAATTACAGATACAACCATCAAGACCGCATAATTCTACCTTTAATAATCGTTAGATTGGTTTGAATCTAAAATTATAAAAAAACTGTTTGTGTCAAAAAAGTAGTAAGTTTTTCTGTCATTAATATTAATTAATAAAGTCTTATAGGTTCCCGCCAAAATTTCACGTTTCCCGCTAAAATTTTAGGTTTGTCGCCCAAATTTTAGGTTTCCCGCCAAAAATTCCTATGTTACGGCGGGAAACCTGGAATTTCTGAAATTTTTGACGGGAAACTTGAAATTTGAGAGGGAAACTTAAAATTTGAGCGGAAAACTTGAAATTCTTAACGGGAAACCTGAAATTTTTAGCGGGAAACCTGAAATTTTGGCGGGACATCTAAAATTTCAGCGGGGAAACTGAAATATTTGAGCGGGAAACTTGAAATTCTTAACGGGAAACCTGAAATTTTTAGCGGGAAACCTAAAATTTTATTAATTAATATTAATGACAGAAAAACCTACTACTTTTTTGACATACACATTTTTTTTATAATTTTAGATTCAAACCAATATTATTTTGGAATTATTAAAGGTAGAATTATGCGGTCTTTACGGTTGTGTTTGTAATTTAATAGATTATGAGAAAGTGAAGATATATTCATGGTGTACCTACTATTTAAAAACATATGTTAATAAGTTATTTTGGAGCAACGGTGCACCCTGTATACTTCTAATCGACTTATGCAGAGATGTTCTGGATTATTTGAATAAACTTTATCAACTTTTTTTGATAAACATAACGGAAATCGCAAGTTACGTTACTTTATCTACACACCGTATGTATATTATACATTGTTACAATCTGCTTGCAAATCGTTCTTCTTACGCTAATGGATTGAGAGTGAATGTTTTTTTCTGAAATATCCCTTTTTGTTACGAGTAAGATTCTAAAACAAAAGAAAAATATTCTAAATATCCTAATTATTAGCTTTTGAAAAGGTATAACAATTTTAAATTAGAAAACTGTCTAAACGAAAATGTTACAATATGTCATTCATCCGAAACGTAGGTCGCTTCGAGATATTTTTTTCTTCAACCATTTATAATAATTTATTTAAATTATTTTCTTGTTTATGGGGGTTACTAAATTAAACACAACATCGTACAATCTTACTTGATGTTCTTTTCATAAAAAAACTATTTTACAAAAGCGTGATCATTCTACGAAAAGAAACAACTACTCTACGAGGTATATGCCCCGTAGAGCATTGAATTACATTCGATTGAAAAACGGGGTTCTGTTATCTCATTTGGTTTGGAATTATAAGGAGTATTATCACTAACAAATCATTGTCTGATACCCTCTATATCCAAGAAATTAATCTAAATAAATTATTATTGATGGTTAGAAATATAATTTTCCATTATATACAGTTGTTTTTGGTCGTAAAATGTAAAATCATTTTTTTCATAAAGCTCCCAAAGAGTAGAGCGTCACATAAAATTAGAGGATATTTTGTTTAATTAACCTCTACACCTAACTTGCATGTTTGAAGTTAATCAGCCAGCTTGGTGGTGCGATTTTGAAAGAAATTAGCATGCTGAATATGTTCTTTGTAAAAGTAGGTATTGAATTTCTTAATTTTTTTTCAAGATGAAATACGTCATCCTGTATACTTTTTATGATAAAAATTTAGTCAGCACCTGCTAGTGTGAAATTTCCTGTACAATGATTCATGCACTGTATTCGAAACACGTGCTACGCCATTTTTTAAAGAATAGAGAAAAAAACCATTTTTGACATGTGTGTTTTCATACCTAGGTATACTTTATTTTTGTTCTCAACGTTTCTGCGTATATACTTATCTATAAATTCGGATTATAGGCAAATAAACTTTTTCTTTTTCCACATTTTGCTTTTTTCGCAAATTCCATCTTTTCCGCATTCTTTTAAATTTCATGCTATTACTAAACCTTACTGTAACAAAATTTTGGTTCAATAATAGAATATCAATATTTTGTTTATTAATGGTTTCTCAGGAAAATTTCACGCCGTCAAGAAATTTGAAAAAACAAACATTTTAACTAAGTAGATTTATACAAAACGGTTTAACAAACATCTTCTTACTCAATAAAATAGTTCTAATGCATTCAGATGCTGCATCATATAAATATGTTAAAAACTGGTGTTCATTTGAAGATTTTTTATTCCATCTTGATTCATTGCACTTGTATCGTCGACGGGGTAAATCGAATTTCAGAAGAAATAAGAAATCTATTCGCGTTGATGGAGGATTTAATAAACTTGACGAAAAAAGATTTCTTGAAGGCTCCGTTGAAGATATAAGTATTGGACCTGTACTTTGAATGGGGTCAGGTTTGGTTATAGAAGAGGACGAGGTCGTGCCTTCATTTTCAATCTTAGTTACTTAAGTTTTTGGATACGAATTCTTCTTTCTAAATAAACTATTTCATTTCTAATACGCTTTTCTAAGTCAGATCTTAAATTTTCTTAATATTGTTCCAAATTAGATTTTAAATTTTCTTATTTTTTTCTAAATTAGATTTTAAATTTTCTTGTTGTTGTTCCAAATTAGGTTTTAAATTGACTTGTTGTTTTTGTAAATTAGATTTCAAATTTTCCTTTTTCTAATTTAGATTTTAAGTTTTCTTGTTGTTGTTCTAAATAGTCTACTCTATTATTAAGTTGTTCTACCTCTAGCTTTAATGTTTCCTGAATTTGTGTTACATCTACTTGTCTAGGCCTCTCCTCCTTCTGTATTTTCTTCTCCTACTCACGTCTTTCCGTCTCTTCTTCCTCCTTTTTGTGCGTATTTCCTTCTCTTTTTCTCCTTTCTGCGCCTTTCCTTCTCTTCTTCCTCCTTTCTGCGTCTTTCTATCTAATGTTACGTCGGACCTCTACTGACGATATGTAAAGTCCATAAATAAAAAGGACAAGACATACATCTGAAATCATCTAGAACTGTCATCGAAAAGTCGAAAAATGTCAAGTGGCCCGTATTTTATACGTTTCGCCTGTTCCAGACAGTTCTCGACTTTTCGATGACAATTTAAGATGATTTCAGATGTATGTCTTCTCCTTTTTATTTATAAACCTCTGCATATCCTCAGTACATGTCCGACGTCACAGTATATAAAGAAAAACTTTCCCGTATCCCATTGTCATCTAAACCAGTAATTACTTTGAACACAGCAGTGAAATAGACTTTTATAATATATCCGAAGCAATTCAGGAAACAAAAATAAATGAAAAAAAATCGAAATTGATACATTAACTTGAATTATATCAATGACAATTTTAAATGAATAGTTACCACAATAACCTTATTACAAAAACAAGCGGTAAATTTATGTAAATCAGTTGAATTAATAGGTACTTTAAACTCTAACATTGAATCAGCACCTGGACGTAATGGTTGAATAATTAAAAAAAAATTAAGTCTTTTACAAAAATAAAGGTTTATCATTTTCTGATGTTGGTTAAGTTTTCGATGGCATATTTTTCGAAGAACAACTAATTGTGCAGGATTTATTATCCGTTCTTAAATATGCTCTAATTACTTCTGTAGATGTAGAGCGTTTATTCCCAATGTTCAAATTAATTTTAAGTAATTGCTTTCAAAGAGACACAAAGTCAGACTACAAAATATATAATATTCTTCAATTAGAAGATTAGCATCAACTATAAATGATGTTTAAATACTTGATCAGAAAATCTTACATTGGTGATGATCAAACATTATGTTTAACAAATTATTAATAGAGAATTGTGATGATTAGGAAAAAATAGTACTAATTAATAATCTTCAAATTAAACAATAAATTAGTCATTATGTGATTACTCTTACCTAACGTGTGAAGCACGGAAGTATTGTCTAGAAGTAGTATTTAATTAAGTGGTTTGAAAAAACCGACATTGTTTTTGAGAAATACGATGAGTTGGTTTTGGCTAAGAAATTCAAAGTTTCTTTAATAATTCGTGTAAGTTGAAAATAGCTTCAATACTTATATTGTGGTTTTGATACTCAATTATTATGGATTCTTAGATGTCTTTTGCTGTTTTTTGGTTGCTGTCATTTGAGAAGGATCTCCGCTCTTCAGTTTTTCTGGAATGTGTTGTGTGCTGAAAAATCGTGATGGAATGCTTCGAATAAGTTGTAGTGTTATGAAAGGTGTTGAAATAATAACAGGTCGTTAATTTACTAGAAATAAAAGCAGCTGCTATGCTTATAGAGGTGTTTTGGAAAGAAGTGCGTAAAGGTTTGATGACAAAACATAATCAAAGAGAGGGATGATATTTTGGTGCAGATTTGGTAAGAGTAACTACTGCATATATGATCTTGGAGATACATTTCTTGACATTGTTGTATATTCTGTTGATTGAGATTCAGAAGGAAACTCGAATGTTTGCAAATATTGTTAAGATCCTGAGTGCCAAGATCTCAAACAAGTAGACAAGATCTTTCAGTTTAACTTGTAGTTTGTAACTGAACAGCAATACAAGTAATTCTCAATCTTCCGCCTCTTGCTCTGCAGCGGAACAAAAATGACTGCATACAGGATGGAATGCAATGGGAATTGGCACTATGGAACTAACAGCCACAGTCATTCCACAAGCACACATTTTATCACGAACTCGCTTCATTAAATGGGAAGTGATAACATATTGGCCACAATTAACGACAACCAACCATAGCCTGTCCAGGGATGGGTTGGAAGCATACAGTCAGGAAGGAACATTGATGTAAAATGACCGTCATTTTAAACATTGTGACAAATGACCGTCATTTTGGTAATTTTCATAATCTTTGACAATTCTTTAATTTTTCAATTTTTTGAAATATACCTAAATGCAGAAAGACGTGAAATGCAGATGTGAATCATTATCTTGAAATGAAACAAGGATATAAGATATAAGAAAAACAATTTATTATTAACATAAATAAAAAACAAGACCAATTCCACACTAAAAATTTTGAAGGTACTAGTTTATTTTAAGTTAAGGTTATGTGCAAAATGACCTGACGGTCATTTTCGAATGTGACATGACCGTGACGACGTCATGACTACCAAAATGACGCGTCATATGATCGACGCACATCACTGGTAAGGAACGTTGGAATGGTACACAGACGGATCTAAAACTGACAAAGGAACAGATGCAATGTCTACGCTTCCGCATTTCAGGTAGAAATCTACTCTATCGACACGTGTTTGCAAATGAACATCGAATATAGATGCCAAAAGATCCTTATACTCTCAGATAGTCAGTCAGAAATGAAATTTTTAACATGTGCCCTGATTAGATCTAGACTTGTCTGGGACTGCATACAAAAATTCTTAACCTTGGCGAACTATAATAAAGTAACTCTTGGGTGGGTCCTGGGGTGAAAAGATATTGTAGGCAATGAAACGGCAGACACCCTAGCAAAGTCTGAAACTGCATTCGCTGGTCCTGAACCAGTATTTAGAATATCAGCACATGGTTGTACATCTCGATGGATTCAAACTAAACATCAGATGTAATGGAGCCACGTGCCAAAGCAGTCGCTGACTAGTGAAATATTAAACCTCAGCAGGGGCCGGCTATCAACTGAACATGGAGGTGATGTCGTTCAGGACGTTGCCGATTTAAGCATTCATATCTTAGTTTAATTCAGAGCTAAGTTGTATCCAGTTTTTATTTAGTGAAATCATTGAACACATACTCTACTTTTTCTTGACCTTTTGTTGTTTTCATTATTTTATGAACTTCCCTTGTATTTAACTCATTCAAAATATCACGACATTGACTCATTTTCATACTGCCGCCACTTTGTTACGTTTATGATCACGGGAATCTGATCTGGTTTTACTCCTCGCTTTTGGCTCTTGGCTCATCTCCGAATTTTCGATTTGATGGTCGCACATGGCTTTTCCGGCGATGGTTGTAATGGTTCAGACACCGATGTTGCGGAGGTGACTAACCCATAAAACGATCAGGTTATCATTACTTTTAATTAATTTTAATTATTTAAATTTTTATCAAGCATCTGTATGAAACGTGGATATATTATTGAACAGGAAATACCTCGGGAAATACAGTCTGTGTATGTGGTAAGCATTAGAATCAAGGGCGTCGTTATTTATTTTTTAAGGAAGGGGCTCTGTAACCGAAAATAAAATATAGAAGGAAGGAAAAAAAAGTCATTTAGAAATTTAACGGTAATTTAGAAGAAAAATTCTGAAACCCGCCGATTATTGTTTTCATGACGAATTGTGGATCATACTAAACCTTCTTTAAAAGGTCTTTTAATTAACCATCTGATCAAAGTAAAATTCTTTTTCTGTAGCTGGAACAGCACTAAATTTTTGTTAGCCAGCTTGTAGAAAGTTTAGGTGTAAGTAGATCGAAGGAGAAGCGTAAGGTAATCAATAGATAAGAAGGGAAGTTAAGGAACACCAAAATCTTATAAATTAAAAGAAAAAGCTAATTTAATAGCGGAGATGTTTGAAACTATTATTGAGGACAGGGTTACACAATAGATGAAATTTGACAAAGCGCTACTCAAAATGGCAAAAGCAGATAATATGTGCAAGTAAAACCAGAACGAATTGGATGCATGTGGTACTATGAGAGAAAAACGTCATTGGGGACTGCCGATAGAAGAGGAAACTAAGTAACTTATGAATTACAGGGGCAATGAGGACTACTCCTACAGCGGCGCTGGAAAAAATGCTAGACCTTCCTCCGGCGAAGGTACGGCTCCTTTTAAAAAAAAACAGGAATTGTATCGTCGAGCTACTAGATTATTATTTTTGGTGAGCGTTAGAATAGTCAAGTAGTTAAATTTGGAATAAAACTGTATAAAACCTACATACTAGGTATTTCAAATAAATTAAAACTAAAAGTGTAACGCTTTTTGTTCACCCAAAAAGTACACATATACACACAGTATACATATAGCTCATGGAAAGCGTTCGGTGACGATGACGCGAGTTCCATTATTTTTGTTCACCAAAAAAGTACTCAACGCCCCTAAAGAAGTTTTCACTTCAATAAGTTTTTTAGTTTCGAGAAAGGAGACTTGACTTGACTGCAACATGTATAATAGACAAATTGTGGAGAAACTGAAAATGCAGACGAAAATAGAAAAAAGTGTCAAGAATGCAGGTAATCATCGATCGTTGCGATATTAATATTAATTTAGAGAAGAACACTCATAGTGAAAAAATAACGATGCTTAAATCAATAAATATATCCAATATTCAATCTCCAAGGGCAATGGTAGCCAATCTCTTTGTAAGCTGTGCCACTTTTGATTCCAAAAAACTTGTGCGTTTTGTTTTTGTTCTCCATTCTTATAATAAAAAAAGTACTTAGTACTTTATTATCGATATAAATATAAAATAAAATCTCTACTTTGGGTTACAGATCGAAAACAATATAAAAAACAAACTTAATATTTTCGAAAAGTAAAAGTCAAACAATTGGCATTTTTTAATGTGGTTTTTGACCCTAAATATTTTTCAGAATAGGAAGAAATTTTTGAAAAAGCAAACAATAGGTGTTTCGAATGTATTGGTTGTTTGGTTTGAATATTTTGTCATTTCTTCTATACTTGTGGAAAAACTGTTGAAAAATGTACTTTATTGAACAGCTGTAGGTTCTAATAGCGATTTTAAATGCTAGAAAAACTAAAACAAAAGTGTTTATTTCATTACTACTTTCCATACGGCATTTTTACAATATGCTACAAATGATTAAAAAACTAATTAAATAAATTAAAATTAAATTAAAGACTAATATAAATTACTATGAAATATGCCAGATTCTGTACTGTATTACTCATACCTTATATTTTCTCATTTCTTTAATCATCCTGTATAGTTGAATACCCCATGAAGGGACAGTCGGCAGCAGTACGCCAAACATTTGAATTGACGACGACGCATAGTGACGCCTTCGATGTACGTCGTAATTTTCCTCCTTCCTGCACCGCCGTCTTGTTTTTCTTTCCAATCCCCTTGCCCCCCATTCCCGGTTTGCCGCTGTACTCGGGCATCATTCCAATGTTCCAACCGTGAATTTCTCTCAGTGCACACGTGCCCAAACCTATCTTTAGATCACGGCCCCTCGCGGCTCACTTTATTCATTGGATTCATTATCTCGACATGAGCCAACAAGGTGAACCGACAAAACTTTCGTTCAAAACAAAGACTTTATACAACATTCATGTTTCACTATCTAGAATAAGTCCTCTTTTTGCTAATTATACAGCTAAAACGCCTGAACAAAGTTTTTATTTCACTTTCCAAAGTGATTTTTTTAGTTTTGTTTGCTATTTATGGGAACTTAAACCACAACGTTGTATAATTTTTTTCAACGTTTCGGTTCGTTCCAGCTACCGTTATCAAGAATTATTGTATGTATTTTATTATTAAGTTTTCATTTACTGGGTTTCTGTTCGGCTGGAAGTTTGTACATGATGTTAAATTTATTTCCCGATGGGTTAGAGATTTGAAATTTTCGACATAATTCGGAATTGGATGACAATAAAAGAAAATATGGAAAGAATTTTTTAAAAATGGAGAATTATTGATAAACATCCCTTTTTTATAAAGTCTTGATAGCCGACCGGTATAGCCCTTTGGATGCTGAATTTTTTATTATTATTAGGTCTGTTCCAACCGTAGGTAATCAAAAAGATTAGAGAATAGTCGACCATTGCAATTAGTGATAGGAATTACGCGAAAGTAAACTCGTTGTTTGCTTTGACTAGTTATTCTCGGATCGTTTCTGACAGCTTCTGATTGCGGTTGAAACAGACTTATATTGTGACATTTGTATATGAATAACCTTCAATATAGTTCCTATTTATCAGTAAACACATCTTATAGTAAATTGAACTGAAAAATAAATTAAATAAAGATTTTTTTAATACGCCACGTATTTAAAACGAACTAAAAAGTGAAAAATAATTTTTCTTGTAACTATAAACGTAGGGCGCATTTTTTATTTCATTTATTTAAATTGTGTCCCATTCTTACACTTACAAAAAAAACTCATCAACTGAACAATCACTGATACTATTTTTAAGGTTAAGGCTGGAAAAAATTGTTGTAATTTTTTAAGGTCCTTTTTTTGATGAAAATGATTTTGAATAAAGAAATATTCTTATCACTTTACCACTTGGACCTTTTTGCATATTCTAGAAATGTGAATAAAGCAAGTTTGCTGTTATTTTTATATAACGTATTAATCAGTTGTGTGGATTTGTGTATTTATGTATTTAAATGTATCGGTTGACACTAATTCCAACAATAAATCATTAGAAAACCTGGATAAAACCTTATAATACTATCCTGTTAACGCAGGTAATTGATTATTGGAAATTTCTCTTTTGAATATTGGTAACCAAATTTGACCACATTCTCCCGAAATGTTAACTACACATTTTTCAGTATTTAGTTGTATTAAAGTAATTTCTTTATTTTTTGGTTTTTCACTATTGGGCTCTTTTAATATTATGTTCGCTGATCCAATTATGATGTCCCTATTGCCAAGCATGTTTGCAAATACCTGACTTCTACAATTCTCCATCTTTAATGTACTTTTCTACAGTTATTCTGATTTTTAATGGTCTAGTTGTTTCACCTAAAAAGTTTTTCCACATTCGAAGGAGGCAGTTTCTGGAAGATTGCCCATCAAATCTAATACTCTAGTTGAATCAATATTCCTATAGTCTCTTCAATGTAGAGGTTAGAAAGCAACTGAGATAAACTGTATAATGATGAATAAACTGATTTTGTAGATCTGGATACTTGAGCTAGAGATGTATCAATATCAAGAGAGTATTGATAAAGGAAAAATAAATTAATCGAATTACGTAGGAAACGGGATGAAAATAATGATTACCAATTTAAAACGAAAATAAATTCACAACGGGAAATCTCCTGCAGATGCAAAACCCAAATAAACTTAGCAATTGAGAAGTAACAAAAGCCCATGAAAATGAAATATCGACAACCAAAATTTCTGAGATGGCTTTTGACTGAATGAATTAACTGCAAATTTTATCAACAGAAAAAACGAAACCGAAGTTAATTTCAAATGTCAAAAACAAAACATGTGACATTGAATTGACAGGTTTCGTATATGCAGCAAAAACGTAAATATTCAAGTCCCCTAGGGTATTTTAGTTTTTTCAGTAACAACATTAATAGCCCGGTTCAGATATTCGGGAACATCTAGAAACCTTTGAAATCAAAAATTATTTCTGTCTCGACTTTATATCGTACCCAGAAAGGCATAGAAAATGGCAGTTGTTTTTGACCTGAAAATTTTTTAGTGGCAATACTGAATGGACTACTGGAATCATCCATTTTCACCAATTACAAATACAAAACTAATTCGGAAAACATTTGGGTCGAAAATACACGTTTTTTTGAATCACTTCAATTTTTTATGTATTTTTTATTTTTTTCTCGATAATAAAAATGTATTTATATCAAATTTCAATTCATATCCTTAACTTGGTATGCAAAACTATATTCCCATATCTCCTGACATCCTATAAAGATAGGTTTTTTCACTTGATCAAGTTTCAATAATTTGTCATTTGTATGGGAAATCTACTGTTTAAATACAGTCCCTCGCTTCCTTTTTTTTCGACTTAAACAGTTAATATTATTTGAACCTAAATAGTTGAACGAGAACAGGTCAAATGTGATTGGGGCATCCAAGAAAGGAATAAGCAAGACATAGATAAAACTTACGTAGAGGTGAGAAAACAATTTTATGTAAAATTAATGTAAGAAGAAAACACATGATAACATTAACTAAGGTCCTAAAATGAAAGTTTTAATAAAAATAATGTCAAACTCGGGAGGAGACAAAAGAGCAGATGCCAAACAGAAGAAACAGTTTTATATGAGACAAAAATGCTGGAAATCGAATAAAAGAATTGATGCTGTAGACACGAATAAACGAATTATGAGTTGGGTTATGGTTATTGAACATTTTATTATTTTTGTAGAACATTTCTGCTAATTGGAATTATTCATTACTTTTGAATAATTATCCATAAAACTGAATTTTAATATTTTGAACATATGTGTGATCAAAGAACATAAATTGAGAACGCTTTGTTTCGTCGAAGCCAAAGGCGCATTACATACTACTCAGGCTCGGCGCGGTCCTGGCCAACTGTTTATCTTAATATGTCATGCTCCCATCCAAATTGGCTCGTTGCCCGGCAACACAAAGTTAAAAATTTGAACTTTTCATACTATGATTGATTATAATGATTTGGCTGTTAAGTTTTCACTTCCTTATATTATTAGTTAGGTACTAGTTATATCGTATAAACGAAAGTTTTAGTTAAAAATATAGATATCATTTTTGTACTCATTAATTTATGAAAGTGCATATAAAGTGGTAGTTTTTTCACGGATTTTTTTTTAGTAGAAATACACCTTATGTACATGCTGTATACAATATCATTTCCACGGCATTTTTATGTATTTGTCAAAAAAAGGAATAAGGAAAATTATGTATTCTTGTATTATTTTGTTATGTGGGTACTTAAAAAGACAATCTGATATGTTCAAATAATTTTGAAATGAAAATGTATTTTTTACCACGTTTCATATAACTCGCTTTTCTTGTGGAACGTTGTACATGATTTTAAAGTTATTTTCCGATGGATTAAAGACTTTAAATTTTCAACATAATTTAGGAATTGGATAACAATAAAAGAAAATATGGAAATAATTTTTAAAAAAATGGGGAGTTTTGATAAAAGGTCATTTTTTAGTTTTGGCGTACATCATACTGTCTATATAATATATAGACAGTATGTACAACATAAATTATTGTCTTGATAGCCGAGCGGTATAGAACGTATATACGGATGCCGAAAATTATGAATTGTAGGCATAGGGTTTTCCTTGTTAGTTCGTTTTAAAAACGTGGTGTATTAAAGAAAACATATTTCATTTATTTAAACATTCTCCGCCACAGATTTATGTTGTTATATTGCTATACCATGAAACAATAACTGCTACTTCATATCAGACTGATTAAATTTCAAAAATTAAACAATTATTGTAAACCATCAACAAATAGGTACACCGAATTTGATAAACTCTTGACACCCGATATCATGGAATATTTAAATAAATAAAGTACTTTTGAAATAATTGTGTATTTTGTTCTACAATTAGCACATTTGGAAAATTTTGCGAAAAGAAATACTCCTACCTAAGTATATAATCATCAAGGATCGATAACGATCAATATAATTTCTTAAACCGGAAAAATATTGGATTACGAAATCAATAAGTTCACTTCCTTTCGTTGCAGGTATTTTCACTTTTTCTTTTTTTTCTTTGAAGCTATTTCTTGTTAGTCTATTTAATTATTTGTTACATTAATTTAATTAATATAAATAAATTGTATAAAAAAATAAATATCGTTACTACACGAAAAGGCCAGAGCTTATGCCTTGGTATATAAATATAAATCGGTTGAAAACAACTTTATAAAATAAAATAAAACATAACGCCCTGTGTTTTACTTCAAATTTGAACTCTGCTTGACTAGCAATAATATAAGATTGTAATAGGTTATACAGTGCATTTAAAAAATTCTGACCACTTGCTCCCGGAAATCGTAGTGAGTTCAACGCCCTCTACACTTAAAACTGCACATGGACGTCTAGTATCAAAATTCACTAGACCTGCTTCTATATCTAAGAATCCGTATACAGGGCGAGTCCAAACTCGAACACATTTATTTCGCAGTTTTTTTCAAATATATAAAGTAATACCCTGTATTTTAAATCGGTGAATGAAAGTTGCTTACCACGATTTTCGAGAACAAGTGGTCAGAACTTTTTAAATATACTGTATACCCACTACATATCATTGCATTAGCGAAGTCAAGAATAATTCATATTTGTTTTAAAATACAGGGTGTACTCTTTGAAAAAATGTAACTTTGATGTGTCGCGGCGTTCTGAAACACGCTGTAATACAATTGCGACTAATTTTAAAATATGAGCCCTTAGGCTGCCTATAATCGATCAAAATTTTATTTGAATATCTTTGAGGATTTACAAGATATTGGACTTTATTGCACTAATGTACCACCTTGTATAGCTAAATTTTTGTTACAGGATATTTCATACGGCAAGAATAAGAGTTATTGAACAAATACTATTTAGATGTTTGCTATGGTCAGTAATCAATACAGACTTCAATCCCATTGATAATGTATAATGTGTGTGACTACATAATCAAAGGGGTATACCAAAGATACTCTACACTGGCAAATCGCAATCAACTTTGGCAAATAATTGACGCTACTGGGTAAGAGCTCTTGCCAAGAAAATAACTAATTAAAGCCAAAGCTAGAGCAATAACAAAGTTGTATCTTTAATTATTGTAACGCACTATTTGTGCGTCCATGGAAAGTTATAGTCAAATTTTTTGCCGGCGTCTTTTAATATAAATTCATGCAACCTTTTTGTTGATTTTAAAATTTAGATGCTTTGTCTACTATTTGTTTAATTTCAGTAGTCACTGTTTAACTGTTTAGCTGTTGTATAACAATCTACTGTAACCATAATTTTTTGAAAATTTTGTTGTTTAAATTATTTTTCAAGTTACAGTATTTTGAAAACATTAGGAGTATCTTGGCTGAACAGGAAACCTTTTCGCATTTGCGTGATTGGTGTGGTTTTTGACCTATGATAATCTATATATGAAAAATTTCATACTTTCCGTTTTTGATAATATAAACAACAATTCTTATCACAATCAATATCGGTCTAACCTTTATCAAGAAATTTATCACGATAAATTAAATCATTTAACTTATCTACCTTTATCTGAAACGATGGACAGAATCTTGAAGGCTTTTGGCAAAGGTGATTACGTTTGCGAATAATATGATTTCTATAGTTATTTAAATTAACGTGTGATTTGAAATTCAAGATAGATATCTAATCCAAGATTTCATTTTAAAGCAATAAGACAGATCCTTTCAATTATCATGTCGTTTTGTGGTTCATAATATAAGAAAATTTATTTCAACACAGGGTGTTTCCAACGTAATGTGAAATATTGTTGTGGGCGATTCCTCAATCTATTCTAAACTGACACAATATATCATACTTATTTATAACAATTTTTTTACACTACAATTTCAAACAATGATTGATTATTAAATGGTGATATTACACCGTTCATTGTGGATAATCTAATGCAATGATCAAATATTTCTTGCTTGCGTCCTACTTTTTTATTATTTTTTAAATTCCACTTTAATGAAAAAATATATGAAAATTCTAAATTATTAATAATTATTTAGATATATTGAAATATCATCGTCAGAATGACAGAAGTTATATTTTATGTGATGCCTGCCTGATGTTTAATATTTTGGCTAGACCAAATAAGAGTTGTGATTGACTCAATATATACGAAGAGAAGATATGACATTACAAATATTAAAGCTTAGGAGGTATTAGCCATATGGGGATATCCTGGATATCTTTTTCCCATTTAGGATCAGTATAACTGTGCAATGATATAGGAAAACTACATCTGCTGATCTTTACAATTATTACATTAGTTGTAAATTGATAGTTTTAATATCCGTCAATTAATCTAATCTAAATTAGTTATATATCGTTATTTTTTATTGAAATTTTTGTGTGGTGTACATTAGTTTGCTTCATTTAAGTATAGATAAGATTAGATTTGATGATCTATTGTGGTCCTCTGAATCTAGATTACATTATCCAGCCCGACTCTTTTTGAGTAGTCAATCAGCCTCGAGACCGAATGTTTCATGTAATTTATTTTCGGTGGCATCTCATCGCCTAGTACAAGAAACCGCACATTCGCCATGCAGTCTCACTGGCAAAAGATGAGCTCTGCAGTTTCCTCTTCTAGGCGACAGCATCTGCACATGGCTTCGTCTGTCAACCCCATTAGCTTTGCGTCCCTGTTAAGCTTACAGTGCCCTGTTAACATACCTACTACAGTTTTCCTATCTTTGCTTATTAGATCTTCCGTAAAAGTTGGTGAATGTCCTCTAATGAACGGTTCGTCTGTCTCTGTCCTGGTGAGATTACCCATCATTCTAGAGATTTCTGTGCCACCCACTTCCTTGTGGCCATATTTATTGTCGACTTTGCGACGCCGCAAAAGGGTTCCGCTCCAACGAATGGCATTGATAAGCCTTGTCTGGTCGTTTCTTCCGCCAATTCGTCCCTCTTATGTCCCTCGTGCCTTGATACCCAGGCTACCATGAGCTTGCAATGGTCTCCAAGTGCGCTTCAGGCATCTATGCAATCCCATACTAGCTTAGAATTGACCTCTATTAAATCAAGTGTCTTCAGTTCAGCTTGGCTGTCGGTGAAGATGGCAACTGAACGTATGGCCTTCCCTGCTTCTTAATTTCAGCCAGTGGTGAATCGCCGTCACTTGGAAAATTGTGACGTCCTTAGATAGGTTTATTGGGATAGTTATACTTTAATTTATCCCTACAATTCCGGCTACTACGTCTATTTCTGTCTTGGAGTTGTCCGTGTACCACGTTGCCTCATCCTGTATGGGTACACCTTTCTTGAAGTCTTTCCCACCTTCCTTTGTTATTTATTTGTTATTTGGAACTTATTAAAGCTATATTTCGTTGCCGTTGCGTCAATGGGTTGTCCCATTAAGACATCCGCTCTTAGCTAATCGATAAGCTTTTGATAGTCAGCCGTGTGTTTGGCTTATGTGCTGTTGACTTTGCAGTAGTCTGTGCGTTGCAGATCCGGCTTCGCCTTGTATAAAAATGTGTAGTAGAGGCAGATTCAGCAAGACTTCCATCGCACTTGTGGGAGTGGTTTTTATGGCTCCCGTAATACAAAGGCAAGCAAGCCTTTCTATGCTACTTAACAGACTAACAGTTCCTACTTATAGTGTATTTGTCCATCACACTATACTGATCCATGGGCTATCATTGATCTAAAAACCCTTGTGAATAGCCATTGGGTCATTTTTGGGGTAAGCCACCAGTTTTTACCACACATTATTCTGCACCTGCCAAGGGCAATACTTCCAGTATGTATGCCCATGCCAGACTAGCTTTGAGGATCTTTTTGGGTATACTTCTATACTAGCAGTAGAAAAATTGAAAAATCGTAGCTTAATAACTGTTTTCTTGAACCATTTTTTTTTCTTTCCAGGTGCCAGGAGTCTATTCCATGGTGCTCCAGTGAAACGTAAGTAAATAATCAATACAAAGTGTTTATGCCGAAAGGCAATACTAAATTATTAGGATCCCATCTAGACAGTAATATCACTGGGAATACAAATTCCACGCATATTTGTAAAAAAGTTGAATAGCAGCTATTTTGCTCTTTTACAATTGAAAAATGTTTTCACCGTAGATCAATTAATTAATGTGTATTTTGCAATTGTCTACTCATATGAAAATAAAGTGTTGTAAACTTCTCTACGAATGGTAACAGGTGACGTAATAGTAATAGATGACGTCACAGTGCCACTCTGGCCAATAATTTTAAATAGGACCTTATGGCAAGTGATATCTCGTTTGAAAGGCATTGACATTGGCTACATAGCCATATTAATTTTTATTGGGTTTAAACTAATTTTGACGAATAAATTGAATAAATACCAAAATTATTATTTCACATTTAAATATTGAAGATTTTTCAGTCCGCCTCTGGCTAGTTGTCAAAAAAATTGACGTTTTTAATTTAATAGTATTTGTTGCTTTGCAAAGTTTTTCTAAATAGCTTGAATATTTAATTTTATAATTGTTAAACAACGTTTAAGAGTTTACATAGGCAAAATGGTACGTACTCAAGCCGACAAAGTAGCAGCTATCTTAATAATTGGTGAATCTGGAAAGAATCTCCATGAAGCGGAACGTTTATTTAATGAGAGATACCCAGTTCGCCCTATCTCGAGAACTTATTTGAGGGAGCTTCTTCACAAGTTTGAAGCAACAGGTAGTGTTCAAGATGCCAAACGATCTGGTCGACCAACATTTAGTGATGATAAAAAAATTGATATACTTGCTGAAATGGTGGTAAACCCTAACTCCTCTTCAACTAAAGTTGCGTCTATCTGTGAAGTAAGTAAAAGTACAGTACAGAGAGTGTTGGCTAAAAATAAATTTCATCCATACAAGTTAAAAATGGTGCACCACCTTTCGGATTACGACCCCGACAGAAGACTCAAATTCTGTGAATGTATGACAAATAAAATTAGTCAAAACCCACATTACACAAAAACAATTTGTGTTAGTGACGAAAGTACTTTTTGCCTCAATGGAAATGTGAATACACAAAATGTAAGGTATTGGAGTGACACAAATCCTCACACCTTTCGTGAACAACATACCCAATTTCCAGAAAAAGTCAATGTTTTGGGCAGGTATTTTGGGAAACCACATAGTTGGTCCTGTTTTCCTAAATTCAAATTTAAGCGGTGAAGTGTATCTGGAGATGTTACAAAATGCAATTGAGCCGTTAATTCTTGAAATTCTGGAAGATAATCCAGATGAATTCGGCCATCTGGAAATAACATTTCACCAAGATGGTGCTCCTGCACATTATTATGGTGCAGTAAGACGTTACCTGGATGAAGAATATCGAGGTAGGTGGATCGGCCGGCGAGGTCCTATAGAATGGCCACCTCGGTCACCAGATCTGACACCATTAGATCTTTTTGTATGGGGGTACTTGAAATCCAAGGTTTATACTACGGCACCAGATAGCATTGGCGTTTTGAAAGAAAGAATTATTGAAGAATGCAATGCAATTTCAGCTGACACATTCGAACGAGTACGACAAGAGTTTACTAATAGGATGTATTACTGTCAGGAAGTAGACGGAGCACATTTCGAACACTTGCTATAAGAATCCATTGTTGATATTTGATTAATTAAATTTAAAAAAATCATTTCAATCATTTTGGTATTCATTTAATTTATCCGTCAAAATTAGTTTAAACCCAAACAAAATTAATATGGCTATGTAGCCAATGTCAATGCCTTTCAAACGAGATATCACTTGCCATAAGGTCCTATTTAAAATTATTGGCCAGAGTGGCACTGTGACGTCATCTATTACTATTACGTCACCTGTTGCCATTCGTAGAGAAGTTTACAACACTTTATTTTCACACTTCAAATTTTATTAATGTGTAGCCGTTCAAAAGATACGAGGGGGGGAGGGGACTTTTGAATAGCACTGTACATATTTATAAATGTGTCTTATACGCGAAAAGTAATTACAGCAATTTAAACTTAAATTATGATTATCATAACTACACTGAAAAAAAGAAACTCTTGGAAGAAACGATTATACCTTTGGCCCAAAGAATTGGCGCTTTTGAATAGGTCCAAGAGCGAGGTTTCTTCAACCAAAGGATTAATTGTATTTTCATAAGTTTTTAAAATTCCTTCACGGAAGAACTTAATCTATTTGTTCAAAGTCCTTACAGTCTTAACTTCAAACTAGTATGTAAGATATTTCTTGATATTAAACTTAAATATTTTGTTTCAAGGAATCCACTTCTTGGGACAATGCCGTAGAACTATAACAAAAAACAACTCTCTTGACATAAGAACCTTAGAACTTGCTTTGAAAGCAAATCTTTTTAGGGGCAAGGCCTAGATTTTTAACAAAAAAAACAACTCTCTTGACATGAGAACCTTAGAACTTGCTTTGAAATGAAATCTTTCTTGGTCCAAGAGCAAATACATTAGACATAGACATAGACATTGAGAGGATTTCCACCAGGTACTTGGGAGAATTGAAATGTCTCTTGAATGAATGCCGTGATATTTATAATTTTCGTAGCTCTTGAAGCAAAACAAACTATACTTGGTTGAAGGGAAAAATATTCAAGAGATTCAAGACATTTCTTCAAGACAACCATCTTACTTTAGGTAAGAACTTTTTTCTATGGGCAAGAGATATTCTCTTATGCTGAAATAATTTCTCTTGTCGCTAATAATTTCTTGTCAAGAGAGTTGACTACTTTGGTTCAAGACACCCATTTTTATCAGTGTATTCAACGCGAAGTTCAAAACTTATTCGCCCCCTGAAACACACAACAAGAGTCCAATGTATAAAGGAATACAATTTTTAAACAAGCTACCAGATTATATAAGAGAATAAAATCATTTTAATTTGTTCAAGCAAAAAGTAGAAAAAATTCTTATCACTAAATGTTTTTTTGTTTATGTACATGTTTTGCTTTTGTACTGTACGTTGTATGCAACTAGGTAAACCGACATATCCTATATCATTATTGTGACCAAAAAGGACGAATAAAGCATTATTATTTACTGAGCATCCCATTGCCCAAGAAATCCATCACTCTTATCTTATCACATTTCTTTTCCCTAAACACCATAGTCACCATTATATGGATACCCTCACACATTGGTATACGTGGCAATGAACTTGCAGATCAACATGCCAAAACAGTTTTAACTTCTGCTACAATTTTTCCTCACATCCAGATTTGCAAGGACATTAAGACGGAAGCAAAAATTATCGTTAGATGTATTTGGTAACCTCATTAGAGTTCTACATTTTTCATAGTGATGAGCAAAGCAAGAACCAAGACCAATACCAAGACAGTCTTGGTAACGGTCTCGGTTTTGCTTGGCCGCTCTTGGTCTTGCTCAAATAGTTTGTCACTTAATACTTACGTCGTTTTGGAAACTTTGGAGTCTTTTGATTGGTATAAATTATAAATTATCAACTATAAATATTGAAGACGAATATTCTCATATATCCTATTTAAAATGAAAGTTGTAATTTTTAGTTTAGTCTTGCACTTTCGTCTTGGTCTTGCATTCTCGGTCTTTGTTCTGGTCTTGTTCTTCTTCATTCGGTCTTGGTCTTGCTAGTGTATGTATGGTCTTGGCCCTGCAAAATCGCAAGACCAAGACAGATTTTGCTCATCACTAATTTCTCAACACACCACTGTTTTCTGACTCCACTGGATACTCTAGACAAGAAGTATCAATGTTAGGAAGACTTCGAATAAGCCACACCAAATTTACACACTACTTAATGACATCAAGCTACAGACTTTCCTGTTAAAACTGGCAGTTCCCACTTCCTATAAAACAAACCCTCGTTGATTGTCGCTTATTCAATCCAAGAAGACAACAACTTAATCTCAAATCTCAGCTGCAAGGCATCCTAGAGGACCCAAAACAAATTGAGACAACATTGAAATTTTTAAAAGAATTATATTATACTTTAATCTTTTTTTCATCATTACTACACTATGTTAATGTTAATTATCTGTAATAACTGTTTTTTGTAATCGCCATGGTTGTCGAGCACCTTAATTAAATACAAAAAATATTATATTTCGTGAATTCTGGAAACACTTCAACTCTAATAATAATATATTGTGTGAAAAAGCTGCAACAGGTCAATTTGTACATTTAATTTCCTATTTCATTTGCATTTTTTATGCAACATTTTCACCTTTTTGCGCTCGGGTGTGTGCCCATTTGAATTGAAGATTTGCCGCCGGGTATTTCTAACCGTTTCTAGATAAACCGAAATTTCAAAAACATTATATGTAATGATATTCAACAGCGAGGTATTCTTGACAGAAGCTTGTGACTTTGTAGCACACTTTTAGTTTTAAGAATTTTATTTAATTTGTGATTGATGCTTATGAAGTTTTATTTTAAAAATATAACAAATTGTGTTTAACCAAACTTTATAGAATTGAGTATTATTTTTTTCTAGTCAATTCTTCCAACAAATTTACTTACTTAAATTATATGTCTATTAAAGCGTCTAGTTTTATTGATTCATTCGGTATAGCATTGCAATTCTCATCGCAGAACTTATTTGGCTTATTCGTTAGTGGGATATCAAAGTTGTTTGAGTTTCAATAAAGCTCTATTACCGAATAAATAATTGTAACTAGAAAGTTAAATAGCTCTCACGTTCGCTGTACGCTACGTATAATGCATTAGCGCACTGCCCAGGAAAATACATATGTGCTAAAAGCACTATTGTACCGAGTTTATAAGTGATTTTGCAGTAAACTTTGTTGTAATATCATTACTTGCTAACCCGGTTAAAACATAATAAAGTGCATGCAAATGTTTCATAATTATAAAGTATATCATAAAATATATATATCCTTGCTACTATAATAGAGAACTTGAAACAATGAATTGAACTTTAAAATTGTCTAGTGCCGACGATGTTTGGTAACTTGAGGAATAGTAGCTTCTTATTTGGGAAACTTTCAACATTTTAATAAAATTATTATTTAACTTAAGGATAGACCAATTATTCAAGTACACCAGAAGCGAGACTTTCATTTCGCTTTAATTACTGATAAGAAACAATGGGTAAAATTTAAGACGATCTGTTCACTATCATGTTCAATTTCGAATAAAAATAATTAAGTGGTATCACATGAATAAAATGGTAAGACAAATTCATGTATTATACTCGATCACAGGAAAGGGTCGACACCCATAAAACGGCAATAAACCATTGGCGTTACAGTTTTCGGTAGAGACCTGAATGGTTTCATTTATCGGGTTTATTTAATAGTACAAAATTTGAGCAAGTATCATATCATTAGTAAGTAATTATTAAAGTATTACATTATTAACAGCCAATTTGACGGAGATCATTCAATTGGGCCAAATTACCTGCTATAATCCGTTACCGAAAATTATATAAATCGAAGAGTGTTTTTTATTATCACTGTATGAAAATATGTTGGGATAGTTTGGTTACATTTGCTAAGGTAGGTATGCAAAAATAAAGGTCATAACAATTTCTAAAATATTACAATGAGTCAGTCATACTATTATTAAAATCTACATCTATTGTAAATATATAAAAACAGATTTTATTTATAATTTCAATCATTGCACTTCTTAATTTTTCACAATTTTGTATGTTGCTTCTTTTTAATAAAGCAAAATAAAGAATATTTGTTTGTGACTTTTTTTAAATAATTATTATCTTTATCGTTCGCTTTTTATATAACTTTTAGATCTTTAGGATTCTTTTTTGTAATTTATGAAACACCTACCAACCATAATACTTCAGCAAATACTTTTATACTTATATCAAATAGAAAAAATCCAGATATATAAATTTATCCTAACACAAAATTATTTTATAGAATAAAAACCCTTAAACTGACTGCACGACACTGTCCCCCGTCTTATCATATTAATGAATCCCCATCCATTGTTGTGAAATTTACGACCCTATTGTATTTGAGGCCATACAGGACGTGTCGATTTAATTTTGGTAAAGCCAACCTGTTTTATTATTTTAACTCCACATAGAAAAAAAGAAAGTCTCACCCTATATTTATAGTACTTTTGAATAAATAATAAGGCACTTTGCTCCTACGGAAAAGGAAATACAGTATATTTTCTGCAACATTTGATGATAGGCCTACCCCTCCATTATCAACTAAGCGTAATATAATTCAGAATTTCGAACAAAAAGGTTGTTTAATTCCTGTTCGATACAGAAATTGTCTTCACCCACTCGAGGTGGACAGGGAAATGTTGGAAATAATCGTTTGCTCTTCTCCAATTCAAGAACCTTCCTTTTCCACCGAACAAATTGCTGTTGCAGTGGATTTAAGTGTTAAAAATGCTGAAAGAGTTCTAAAGAAAAAAGGATATCGGTGGTATAAAGTACGGAAAATCCATGAAATTTTGAATATTGGCAATATTCGACGAATGGAATTTTTTGAGAAAGTAATGGAAATAATTAATAACAACGAAGAGTTCACTAGGCACGTGGTTTTTGTGGACGAGTCAATTTTTCCATTACTTGGCAATCGCAATCCTTTAAGGGTCCGATATTGGTCAAAGAGAAACTTAGATTTATCACATTACGGTTCGGCAAAATTTCCGGTTAGGGGTAGAGTGCTCCCGGCGTCGGTGATTAGCCTCAGTCGCAGAAATAGACCGACGTTAAATAACCAATTAAAAAAAAAAAAAAAACGCGCCCAGTAGGTACCCATGGAAATTGAATGTTTGGGCTGCTATAATCGTCAATTACCAAGAGACAAATTTAATTATACCTATTTGGTTTCTACAAGGTGGTTGCTTTGTCCATAATTATGATCCTATTATCGAGAATTTATTTGTATGGGATATTGCAAATCCAGTATTCATGATTATGACAACAGGCCTTTTTTTTGTTCGAGCATGATTTAACTTTTGATATTTAATTTATCTTTCATTGGATTTACCAAAATTCGTTTCTAGGTCTTCAGGCTTTGATTTGAAAATAGCTAGTGAATTTAAGGTCGCGGTATGGCTGTGCACATATGGGTTGGCCATTTATTTAATTGCCACAATGTATCGAAGTTCCGATCACTGCGGCAATTAAGATGCAGGGAAAACCTGCATCCATCTTCCCGGCATAGAAGAAAATAGGAAAAAAATTCCCTTGGCAAAATTTTGATTGTAGATGTTTTTAAATAGTTATCGATTGTCTGAAAAGTGCTGTCGTGTTCGCAGGGGCGTCAATAATATTTTTTCTTGTGGGGGAGTATACGCTTTTTGGTTTAGTTAATAAAAAAAATCATTTTGTAGAGAGCCATAAAAAATATATATTAGAACTAGAAACAAAACAAAACTTATTTAGACAAAGACATCACAAGTCAAACAGCCATAAACGTCTATTATATGTATTATATTATCTTTACCTATCTTACAAATAATAAACAACTTCTTTGGACACAAATAAAAAACCAACTAAATGTCTATTACAAATAAATAACAACAGTAATGTTCTTTGGCAAGTACTTACAAAACAAAACCGAAAAATAAAATATAAATTAAATTTATAAAATCAAATCTAAATGCCACTTTTTCATGTTTGCAGATCTCTCTAGTACAGCTTCTAAATTTAAAACTATGTCCCTATAAATACGTATAGCAATGCTAATGCTACTAACCTTTCTTGGCCAATTGTTGCTCTAAGCCACGTTTTCAACCTTTTAAGGATTGAAAAACTTCTTTCTGAGCTTTCTACACTCACAGGCAAACAAATAAATATAGAGTTAGGTATATATTTAGATGAGTATCCTTATTGCAAGCCTGTACAGCAGATAATGCTGAACTAGGCAAATTTTAATCAGTGGCACCGTCCCATTTTTTAAACCAAAGGATGGAAAGAGATAAGAGACTCCCACCTCCCATTATGGATAGTTTTGGCAACAATATTGTGTTGGGTGATGCAGCTATATCTGAAATGCGCGTGTTAATTATTAAAAAATATAATAATTTACTCCCCTCCCGATATCGACACCTTTGCGTGTTCATGGTTTTGCACTAAAAAGTGCTTTTTGTTTATTTTCCGTCGGTGCTCCTCCTAGTGTGGATCGTCGCTTTGCCTTTACAACAGGCCGAATATGGAAAATTTAACAAATTATCCAAAATATTACACATTGCAATGTTATTAAATACACGACAGGCTTCTTAACCCTTATATATCTTACTTATAAACGTGAAAATGTATGGATGGATTTTTTTTCACGCTGTTATTTAATTTAAAAGTATATAGAAACCGAAGAAAGTAAAGTATAATACAGAAGATGTTCGTCTCTTCTTTCCTTCTTTAGTGAGATGCGAATCGTGAAAAAATAATATGCTGGATATGAATACTCGTACTGCCTTGTACGAAATAATTTCATAATAGTATATTCTTCAACGAGTGTAGAATAGTAGAATAATAGCCATTCTACACAAGTAAAATACTATGTTTAAAAAAAAAGTTTCCATCAGGAATCGAACCTCGAATGCCCGCGTAAAGCATCTCTACCACTGAGCTATCAACCACATTTATGTATTGAAATGTAAAGAACGTAAATATAGACAACTTATATTTTTTATAGAAACATTTACATTTTTTAATGAAAATATCACATAAATATACGTAATTAAACTTATTAAATCTTCACTGTCGCTACTGTTGTCCATTTTGTTCTCTATATATACGTAAAATTAAGATTATATAATTATTTTGACGGGCTGTCAGAAGCCATTTACCTAGTTAGATATTTGACGTTTTAAAAGAGACGATTTGATGTGTTCATTGTAGCGTGAATTCTGATAATCACAGGATGTGATTGGTTAACGAGAGTGAATTCTATTTCATTCTTCACTGGCGTGAAGAATTTATATCATTATACAGCTAAATATGTAAAAATAATTTCTGCATTATTATATAGTCGTGGAGAAAAGATACTTCACTGAATTATTTTTTTCTTTACTTCGATAGGGATCAAGGGCGCCCATACGAAAATTTTCAGGGGGGAGGCAATACCTAACACCTAACAAACTCTAGTTTGAACTATGTTGGATAAACTTCCCTACATTTAAATACTAGGCCACAGCATTTAAGGTCAATAAAAAGCACATTACTCTAATTAAATTTATAGAAACCAGTTCTAAGAAATAAAAACCGATGACAATTTATAGCTTAAGCGAAATTGATCGAACTAGTGTTCGGTATTTATCAAAAAAAGCAAAAGTTTATTTTCTTCCTGCCGAACAAGTCAATAACTTTGTCCTCAAAGTCAGGTCTCTTTGCTCTTTTTCTGTGGACACTTAGCAGGCACAAGCTTGAAAGGCGTTCCTGATCAGTGGTACTCCTCAGCCAAGTTTTCACTCACGTAGAGTGCTGAAAGAACGCTCTACGGTACAAGTTGTGGGAGGTATAGTGAGATAGAAAATGATAACTTTTTTCACAGCTGGGTAAAAAGTTTTCTTCCAATATATCATGTAGTCTAGTTTTTTCCGAACAATCCTTATCTGCCCAAACATCATACCATAACCTGATGGCTTCTGCTTCTAAATTATCTATTCTATAAAAGTTTTTCAAACTTCTCACTTCCCTCATAAAATCTTCTTTTTTCTCTTTCTTCATAAAATGTGGGTGAAGAATTCCAACTTTGAATGGTATATCATTACCCTTTTCAAACCGTGTCATTATAGAAGTTATTATGGAGTCCATGAAGGGGTTGTAACATGAAACCCTGAAGTAGTCTTCGGGTAACAAGCTTTGGACATTAAAAGCTAGGGGGGGCCCAGCCCCACCTTGTTGCCCCCGAGTATGGGCGCCCATGATAGGGATAGATATTAAAATAAAGTGGTGAAGATATGCTAGAGCTTGTGGTGCCCGGCCGGTCGCATAAGCCGCCCACCCCTAAAGCTGCCACTGCTTAAGTTAAATTACAAATTATAAATATCCACACTTATGGTTTACTTTTTTGCTTGTTCAATTTGCTATAGATCGGTTATTAATGTAGGGACGATACTAATCTAGACTTCACCTAAATTTTTATGGTAATACAATTACATCAATAATACCCTTCACTGATAATGTAGTATTAAACAATAACCACGATTCTATAAACGAAAAAAATTAGATAATTGACAATATAAGAAAGCTTATGCTTAGAAGTATATTTCCGGCAGAGTTATTGGGATTTTGAATTGGATGGGTGAAGAATGGAAGAATTAAGTTATTTACCAACTTATGATTAAATTTATTCTAGCAAGAAGTGTACAGTAAAAATACATATACCTAGTCATCTGCTTTGCACAGCATAAATAATGAACAAAAATTATTTTCCATAAAATTTCTCAGTTTACTCTAAAGCTATTTAAGAAAGCAATGATTGTTTAAGAAATATATAATATTTTTTCTTCAAGCGTAAATATAATTCAAGTTATATTGTAATTTTCGAGATATTTTTCATTAAAATTTTCAAATATCCATTTTTTAAAAATATAATCCCAACTATATATTTATTTATAATAATTTATAGTTCATGTTGAAATCGGCTAAATTGTATCCCCTGATTCGAGAAGCCACGGTATGCGAACAGCTGTAAGCGTCCCCAGGCCTACTCCAACCGGAAATCCGCTGATATACCAAATGCCTTGTCTATAAAATGTCTAGGTTCTAGGTCTATACATTCATTAGGTCATTTAAGATAAGTTTTATTCCGAAAGGAGTAACGTTTCTTATTAAAAAAAAATTCTAATACTGCTCTTAAAAAGATAAGTTAACAATTGCGGTCAGCATTTTTTTTAATTTAAATTAACGTATCTCGGTGTCTAATGGCCATTGACACTGTTACAAAAGTTTGCATTTTACAATAAATTAATCGAATCTACAAATATTTTAGTTTTACTTAGTTATGTCATACAAGTTGGTACCTATAATTACAGTGTTTCAAAAAATTAATTATAGCTTCAAAGTTGAAATTCAGAATTTTCTTGTCAGAGTTAGTGGAATTGTCTCTTTATCTTGTAGTGGACGCAATCTACTATGTGTTCGATGTAGAATTTTGGTTGCTGCAGTATTAATAAACGGGGTGGCCTCCTGAAGCCATTAGGTATCCATGGGTGAGTCGGGAGTGATCTATTCGAAGCATTCTTATTTTTATTTTGTCCTTTCTTGTCATTTCAGGAATCTTGGGGAAATGTATTCAGGGCTGGATGATGTGGATATTTTGTCCGGGGATCAAGCCTCCTAACCAGATTGTTGTGAATATTTTCTTCTTGGTGGCAACAGTGAGGACACCAGTCACTTGCCTCCGTAAATTAATGTTTTTTTTTTATTTTCATAGTATCTACTTCGTAATGCTCTCTTAATTTTTTTTAATGAGTTTTAAAATCTATGGTTCTTTTGAACTCATTTAATTGGACCATTCCAGCTAGGGTTATTAAATAGCTGTGAAATCCGAGAAACTTGAGGAAATTTAGTTTTTTTAAAACAAAGTTACCTATATCTAAGCACGTCGTGCCTACGGTCTTTCCTCCACCCATGTTTTGACATTAATTTGCATTTTTCCTGTTACACCAACAAAATACCGTTGCCTTGGACTTCAATCCTTAATTCCGAATTGTCCAGAAAGTAAATATATATGTAACAACTGGTAACTGTATAGCCAAGGTCTTTCTGTTAATATTTTATTCAAAATGCTTAACGTAGGTATTACAAGACAACCTGGCCTTTATTAACGTTTCAACTTTATCAATATTTTTACTTATCTATTGAGATAGGGTGACGTAATCTTATCACTTAAATCACAAGTAGTAATGCATTATAATTTTTTTACTTAGTTTTTCGTTAAAGGCACCACTTTTATCATTTTTAAATTTTGTGAAATCCTCGCAGTAATTTTAAAACTTTTAAAGAGGTAGTGTGTATCTTTTGTCGAAAGTTCACAAGATGTTCTAGTGTTTTATGAAACATGTGCTTGTAAAGTGTAAAATTAATAGTTTTTGTTCTTGCAAAATGTGTTATAGAGTAATGCACCTGAGCTTTGGAGCGTCGTTATAAAAAACTGGTAAACAACGGTTTTTTAATGTTTAAAACTATTCAATTTATTCCTGAAATAATTTGGTTTAAGTAACTTTTCGTCTAAAATAAATTCATAACTCGCTCCTAAAAACTGCAAGGCATTGCTGTATGTATTGGTTACACACGCAGACATTTTGAGGTTAGGTACAGAAACAAATTCATGGATACAGATGTTTAAACAAAGCTACATTTTGCAAAATGTTTTTTGGACAAAACTCACTATCCCAACCCACAATAAAAACCTGAAATACTCCATCTTTCTTAGAGATTATAGGTTCGTACTGGATTTAACAAAAATATGGAAATTAAAAATGAAATAATTAAAATTCTTATCTGATTCTAATTGAAAGCCTTTCGATCGTTTCTTGGTTGGTGAAAAAGTCTTTTACAACCCTTTCAATATCATTTGTCGAAGCAGGAGTGTTGAAATTGGTTTTTTGAATGTTTATTCTTTCTTCATACGAATTTTGCATTTGCAGATAATAATTTATTTAAAGCAACTAGGAATAAAGTGATAATTAACACGAATTAGACTAACATTTGTCTTACAAGAACTCCACAATCAGTAGATATATTTATGGATCAGTAAGTACTCTTGGGAGGCGCGTCACTTTCTCGCTGATTAAGAAGAAACATCTATTCAAACTTTAACTTTGGGAATCAATCCTAACTGCAAGTTTCTCCATAAGAATTTTGATGCTAGTTCAACCCTAAATCGCAATTACAATTAATTAGTCTCTATTAACAATATTCCTGGTTTCCCGCACTTGAAAGCATTGCATAGATATTTAACTTTAAAACCGACTGTCGAGGTTTAGGCATAGTGATACAGTATTCTAAACATTAGCATAGACGTACTGTCTGCTTTGTGATGTACCCAACTATTCGCTAGTTATATTTCCTCTGGCGCCGGAGATACTATAATAGTGAGGCTGAAATTTTGAGAAGTGTCTGAGGGGACCATAAAAAAGTTCCATCTGCATTCTGCAAGGATTTTGATCAAAGTTCCTGCATAGACACGTCAAAAATGAAAACAATATTGTTCACAAAATGTTAATTTGAAAATTTGAATGCTATTTGTTCGAAGATTACTGTTGACGTATGTAAATCGTCAGACGCCTAGGTCGCTGCCAAAGTGTCAGAACCCTCAAAGTCGGTAAGATTTATTTTCTTACATCCGTCTGACGGTTTAACAGCCGATACCATTTTAAGTACAAATTAAAATCGTCAGACGAAAATATCGCTGGAAACTCCCTTTACGACATTCACAAAGCTTCTGAGATTAATCTTTTTTTTTCGATAATTTATTTTTTCATTTTTGAGTCGTCCGACGTGTCTTATGCAGAAGCTTTGAGTAAAATCGTTGCAGATGGCAATTCCTGGCGGTCCCCTCAACCACTTCTCAAAATTCCAGCTGGAGGTATAATATAATATTATTTGTCCACGACCACTTAATAATAAGTATAATAAAGGTATAATGGTACCCAAATATTACTAGAGTGAATTATGAACTCATAATTCACGCTTCTGCATTTAAATATAACATGCCATGACAACTCAACACTCACAAAATTTCGGTACATAGGTGACTAGAGATGGGGGTACAATATGAAATAAACTATTAAATCTGCATATTTTGTTTAGGAAATTTGTTTCTGAAATAAATAGTATCGTTAAAATATCGAAATTTTTTAGTATTTATACTTTTCATAACGGTATTTTTTAATATTGATATTTTAAAACAATATATTTATAACGGTACGGTGTATCGATACTTTACACAGTATCGCCCATCTCTATATGTCACATTTGACGTACTCCTGAAATTTATTAATTTTGACGTTAGAATTGTCAATAATACCAAATTATTAATTTCCATTCTACACTCGCCTTATTTAATAAAGAAATCAAGGGTCGTGGACAAAGTATAGTATTCTAAACGACTAAATAATAATGCACAAATTATTTTTACATATTTAGCTGTATAATGATATAAATTCTTCACGCCAGTGAAGAATAATATATTATTCACTCGCTGCGCTCGCTCGTTTTGGAAACTTGATCCGCGTGAATAATAGCCATCATTCTACACTCGTTGAAGAATATACTATTATTATTTTTAAAACGTCGTTATTATTGCAATAATTTAATTTAAATAAGTTATTTTATCTTGGTTAAGTACCAACCCTACTGCGACCTTGCCGGTTCAAAACTGTTTACTATTCAGCATCGCCTCTCTAAGATTCTTAATAACAAGCAAATAACTGTTAAATAATGTAATCTTATAATGTTCGTTTACTTAACATCAAAAGGTTTTTTTTGACAACTCAAATAAGATTAAATAATATCTGACCCAGCAACACTAGTAGCGATAACTTTGTTATAAAACACATTTTATAATCAAGGCATACAAACTGTTATTTAAAATGAAATATTTCACTTCATATTAATTTATATTGGACGATAGACGAATACTTCTCTAAAAATTTGCTCAACAATTTTATTGTAGATTATCACTGGCTAAAGTTTTAATATATTTTAATATATTGAAAATCGCCTTGGGTGTAAGAAAGAAGAGAGATATTCCTTTATATCTATATACATGGAATATTTTGACTTTCTTGAACTCAAAAGTTATTTGGACTGTCTTGTTTTTAAATAAACAATTATTATATAATTAGTCGATACTAGTTTATTGATTTACGTTAAAAAATAATTTAATTTCGTAATAATTTAAACGATAATAAGTTGAAAAGAAATTTAAGCTGGTAAAAAAGTTTTAATAAATCCTAATTATTTCGACCCACAATATGAAGTTGTCTATAAACAGATAAATCTAGGGAGTTCTCCACTATTAAATTATCTTCCTAAGTAACAATTATAAAGATCAGCAGGCATAGTTTTCCTTGGGTATACTGATCTTAAATGGGAAAAAAATATCCAGGAAATCCCGATAATAAGCTTTAATATCTGTAATATCATATCTTCTTCTTTTTTCTATTCTTATCTATTAAGTCAATCACAAGATAGGTCACTTTTTGGTCTGGCCAAAATATTAAACATCAAGAAGTAGGCATCACATAAAATGTAACTTCCGTCATTCTGGCGATGATATGTCAACATCGAAATAATTATCAATAATATCTTAAAATTTTCATTGATTTTTTCATTAAATAGTGGGAATTAATTAGAAACAGTTTCATTTAGAAATAGCTATTTGTGTATCAAGAGCAGAAAGTAGTACTTTGGTAGTCGAGACAGAAAGTTGCCGCGCGACGCGTTTGCAAAACTACCAAAAGACTTTCTGCTCTAAATACACACAAGATTTTTTCTACTATCACACCAAAATGAACTACTAGCTCTCTTTTATCTATAAATAAAATTAGGCGTGCGCCAAAGATACTTTCTGCTTAAGAGCGCCAATAATGTCAAATTATGACAGCTCGCGGAAAATTAGGTGTGCTTCAAAGTTACTTTCTGCGTAAGAGCGCCAATAATGTCAAATTATGACAGTTCGCGGAAAACATCAACTTTGCAGTTGCTTTTCAAGGCACAAAAGACGACTTTCGATTGTGATAGTAGAAAAAGTAATTTTTTCCATTTTCGCTGTCTTCAAAATACGATGAGATGCGTAAAAAATTAAATTATAGTTTTTTAGGAGGTAGAATTTTTTACTACAGTCTGTTAGTCGCACACTCAAAAGATATTAACGTTTGAATGTAAGAAATATTTGATTTTCACTATTTCACAAAAACTAAGCACTAAGCGTAATACAAAAGAATACCAAGACAGCGATTTTGTGAAGAACTTAATTTCCTATAAAAATAATTACACACCTTTCTCGTGTCTCTCATTCTTGTAAAGTTATGCTCGAATGATAAAAAAATGTTTTAAATTTTCGAGTTGCATTTTCATCGAATGAGCATGAAAATGTCAGCTCCAAAGGTAAATGTAGGTCTGTGATTTGGTATATCCGAGTCGTCCTGTTATGTAATGTTAGTAGTTTTTGGTACGTGGAAATAGTAGATTGTGTCACAAGGGCAGAAATGAGTTTTAACAGCCAGAGACTATTAGATGCACGAGCAAGCGTAGCGAAGCGAGGGCAGTTGATAGTTAAGGGCTGCTAAAGCGTTTCCTGCATATGTGATATACAACTGTTTTTTGCCTACCGAATAAACCAAAATATAGGAAAAAATAACAAAAAACTCTGACATATACTGACGTTTGATTAAAAAATGTAATGGAACGTCAATCGTGACGTTATGAATTTTGAAATTTTTCACCATCTGTCTCTTTATTACTTGACGTTTCACATTAATTTTTTAATTAAACGTTTTGTTATATTTTCCTATATTTTGGTGTTTTCGGTAGGCGAAAAACAGTTGTGTGTCACACATGCAGGAAACGCCTTAGCAGCCATTAAATATCAGCTGCCCTCGCTTCGCTACGCTCGCTCGTGCTTCTAATACTCTTGGGCTGCTAAAGCTAATTTTCTGCCCTAGTGACACAATATACTATTTTACTATTGGCTACTTGGAGCTGAAATAATTTTCAATGAGATATGTCCTGATTGCCCTACATTCGCACCCTTAATTAAATAAGATGCAACCGACAGGGAGTGCCAATGACGCAAATAAAAATTATTAGAAAACCGGTGGAAAATCCCACACAAAGTACAACACCATCTGTTTAGGACATCTTCAACAACTTCAATCAACGCCTGTACTAAAAAATGTGTCTATCATCTTGAATTTTGTAAAATATTTTTAACCAACAAGTATTCGAGATGAATCTACATTTTACCTTAACTGTTAATACACAAAATATAAGATATTGGAGCACGATTATCTTTTCGTTACAATATCCAGAAAAATTAACGTGTAGGCAAGGATTTTGGATAACCACTTGGAAGATGTATTTATAAGGAATTTATTTTGGCAATTTTAGAAGAAAATACGTGCATTAAAAGGTTGAAGAGGATGGCATTCCTCCATAGAAAGCTGCCCGAGTAAGACCATCTTAATGAAACGTATCCAAATAAATACCTTACCTTTATCTCTCATTTTACAAACACATATCACAATATATTACATAGTTGGGATTAGATTGTCGTAGAGATATGATGCGTAATATATTTTAACGTTTGTATATTGTTTTAAGTAGCTTATTGTTAAAGATAACACAACACGTTCATCGATCCATTGAACTGCAACGAAGTTTCACACAGTTATTAAACAGTATCAATATTTACTTAATTACAGTTTCCTGTAAAAATTGTCATATTTTAGTAAAGGGTGTTATCAATAGATGTCGAAGATAATAGTTTAATACTTTTATAACGCCTTACAAAGTTTTTGAAACATATTCTTCAAAGAACAGAGATCGTTCGCTAAGAAGTAACAACTACTTCTCGGCAATATACGAACCCCGTTTAACTTTGAAGTGTAATTCAATGTCTGTCGGAGCATATGAGAAGTAGTTGCTTCTTCTTAAGTGAATGGTCATTGTTTTTTTGGAAAATATTTTTCAAAAACTTTGTAAGGCGTCATAACAGTATTAAACCATTATCTTCAACATCTAGTATCAATATTATTCTGATTGTGACAATATTTTTAATTAATCGTGAATCGATTCGGACGAATAAATTATTTAAGTATACAGACACTAAAACTACGATTGTTTTTTTTTAATTGCAAATTGTTAATTCATGGAATCTGAAAGGTTTAACATTTTTATCCTTAACCATGTTCATTAATATGTTAGACATTATTCAATTATAAGAAAATTAAAGATATATTTAGAGAAGAAAGTAAATATGGATGGTATGGTCTCAAACCTACTCTAATTCAACTAAATATGGCTTAGAATTTGACAATTATTCTATATTACGAGACCATACAATGTTTTATCAATATTCTGTTATCTACAAATTTTTTTAATGAACAGTGAAAACGTTAACCATTACTTGAATATTAAAATACAGCTTTCTAGATTTATCTTATCATTGGGCACATTCTTTATAAGGAGAATATCTTGGAGATTTCTTAATTTTTAGTTTCTGTTCTTATCACAAATAGTAGAAAACTTAGGACTTCAGCTATGCTAATTTAAAATTCTTCTCTAAAAAAATAGTTCATGTACTTATCAGATAATATTAAACATTAACGCTATTGCTCTTAGTAGTGACCTTTGTTGGTGGACTACTAAACAAAAGAGGTAGAGCGTTTTCTTTAAAATTCTGTCTTAACAGCCTTCGTGAAAAACTAGAAGTTTTGTTAATTATGATTTACCATTTACTGTTCATTTATGCTTTAGATTAATGTTCATAAAATTGATCCTTGATGACCTCGTATTATTAAGTATATAATTTTCTCCGCGACTATATAATAATACACAAATTATTTTTACATATTTAGCTGAATAATTATATAAATTCTTCACACCAGCGAAGAATGAAATATAATTCACTCTCGTTAGCCAATCACATTCTATGATTATCAGAAATCACGCCAAAATGAATAAATCAAATCGTCTCTTTTAAAACGTCAAATACCTAACTACACAAATCGCGTCGTTTCAAACGTCAAAATAATCGTATATTCATAATTTTACGTATGTATACAGTCCAAAATGGACAATAGTAGCGATAATGAAGATTTATAGTATATTATTAAACGAGAAATTTATGACGCAGGGTAACGTTTGTCACTCGAGTGAATAATGGCCATAAATTGCGAGTAGAATACTATACTTTGTCCACGACCCTTGATATCTCTATTAAATAAGGCGATTGTAGAACGGAAAGTAATAATTTGGTATTATTGACAATTCTAACGTCAAAATTAATAAATTTCAGGAGTACGTCAAATGTGACATATAGAGATGGGCGATACTGTGTAAAGTATCGATACACCGTACCGTTATAAATATAGTGTTTTAAAAATATCAATATTAGAAAATATGGTTATGAAAAGTATCAATACTAAAAATTTCGATATTTTATCGATACGATATATTTCAGAAACAAATTTCCTAAACAAAATACGCAGATTTAAAAGTTTATTTCATATTGTACCCCCATCTCTATCCACCTATGTACCGAAATTTTGTGAGTGTTGAGATGTCATGGCATGTTATTTAAATGCAGAAGCGTGAATTATAATTCACTGTTGTAGATATATGGGTACCATATACCTACCTTTTGTTAGGAGGTAAAATATTTACTTATTATTAAGTGGTCGTGGACAAATATGTTTAATTACGTTATCTTATTATTCCTAATAATGTGATAATTTCATTCAAAAATGTAAAGGTTTCTAATAAAAATATGAGTTATCTATATTTACGTTCTTTACATTTTAATAAATAAATGTGGTCGATAGCTCAGTGGTAGAGATACTTGCGTCTTACGCGGGGTATCAAGGTACGATTCCTAATGGAAACATTTTTTTCATGCATAGTCGTGGAGAAAGTATAGTCTTTTACTTGTGTGGAATTGCTATTATTCACTTTTGGACCATTCCAAAACTCACTCGCTGCGCCACCTTTCTACACTCGTTGAAGAATATACTATTCAATTATTACGTTATTAGTCAATGTTAATTCTCACATTTGAACGTCGATAAATACGCATGCGTTATATTGCAACGTGCACGTGCAGCCTCTACTGTTCTGTTGAAAAGTTTTTAACGCTTAACTGCAATAACAATTTCTTAAGAGTGTCTGGAAAAACTACAAAATTTGTAATTTATAAAGAAATATTCTTGAATATTAATTAAATTTGTAAACTGACTATGTTTCAATAATGGAGAAGTATGTGAATATGTAATTAGATAGTGTTGATTGATTGATTAGTTCGGCACCAACAGTCAGAGGTTGAGAGACCTCGTCACCTCAGCCATTAGGCTTTTTATGCACTTGGTTGAACCTTTTATATAAAGAGACCAGTAGCCCTTATCAGGCTCAACAGTCATTTTCACTAGATCCTTCTTGGAGAAATCCTCCAATGAGATAATGCTTCACAATCGAAGATAATGTGAGCGGCTGTCTCCTCCTCTTCCATGCACAACCCACAGATAGGTTCCTCCCTATATATGCCGATTGTATGCATGTGCTTCCTTAGAGTACAGTGACCGGTGAGTTAACCCATCACTATCCTTATCTGGCCCCTACTAAGGTTTAGTATTTCATTATTCAGCGTCTCCGAGGGTTTTTTTACCAGGAGTTTGCTGTGTTTCTGTTTTGGCACGTGTCTCCAGTATAACTGATGTTTAGTTTGAATCCACCGAGATGTATAACCACGTGCAGCAGCTTTTGATATCCCAAATACTGGTCCAAGACCAGTGAATGCAGTTTTAGACCCTTGCTTTTTCTGGTTTTGGACAACTTCTTTTGAACCTTTGCTTTTTCCAACCATGATTTTCGTCTGTTTTCAGTTTGAATCCACCGAGATGTATAACCACGTGCAGCAGCTTTTGATATCCCAAATACTGGTCCACGATTACTGAAGCAGTTTTAGACCCTTGCTTTTTCTGGTTTTGGATAACTTCTTTTGAACCTTTGCTTTTTCCAACCATGATTTTCGTCTGTTTTCATCTCGGAGGAACGTAAACGAATATTTTGCTTGGGCAATTTATATTGTTATTTGTGCAATTTGGTACAAAGCACTCTTTGAACGTAAACACGAATGCGAAACAAAAACAAATAATCCAAACAACAGCAATAACAAAAAGAATATCTATTTCGAGATTAGAAGGGATGTCAAAATTCAAAAACCAAGGAAGCAAACCTTACAAATCCTACGGAAATAGCGTTCTGTGGTTTTCAAGATCGTAGACACCTGCAGATGCTTGCCTACAAAGCACCTGCTACTAAAAAGCTGAATTTCAAATACACCTCCAAGTGGTGTTTGTACCCAAAACTCCAAAGTTCTATAGCTCTACAATCTCCACTTCCCTTCCCCTAAAATTTATATAGAAAACACTAATATGTACAAAGCGAAGTGCCTGCAGACTATTCCAAACAAACAAGCCTAAAGTAAACCTTGACTCCTTTTAGTAAAGATAAATTATTTTGGATTTCCAAAAAATTAACCAATACTCAATTTACCTATTAGAATTAGTTTGAATATTATTTATCATATTTTTTGCCAGGAAAATCAAGTACCACAAGGTAATAATTTACTCATTGTACTGTTTATTAATTATTAACAAACTGTGCAGTGGAACTACTACATGGACGATTCGGTATATTAAATTAACATTTTTCCGTTTATCTTTTTAACGTATTTTCATTTTATTAAACTGATGTATATCATTCCCCATTGATCAAATGATTACAGATTGTTTTTTCACCGTTTTCATCGCAGTACTCACAAATTCTTGAATTCTTATAAAAAAGTATCATTGTTGATTTTCTAGCTAAAACAGTTAAACACTAAAAACGGTACAAAAAAATTAACGCATTTCATACAGTAGTAATGGCTGACCTATGATGTAATGCTTTTTATGTATGGTGTGAATTATTTAACTATTAAATAATCATTTCGAATGACGTTTTTAACGAAGATCATGGGCGGAACATGAATAAAAACAATGATTATTTCATGCAACAATACCTTTTCTTTTAAGATTGATATTATGTTGTATGAGGGATTTAAATGTATTGTGTAATGTAATTTCTTTATTGCTTTAAATTGAAGTATTTTATTAAAAAATGCCCCCTTTTTTGTAGCTGGATTTCTATCCTAAAAAAATTATCCAAAGTGCGGAAAGCAAGCGCTCACTCTTCCCTCTCCTACGTGACGTCAAAGAGCCTACGACCTTGAAAACGACAGACCGCTATTTCCGTAGGATTTGTAAGGTTTGCTTTCCTGGTTTTTGAATTTTGACATCCCTTCTAATCTCGAAATCGATATTGATATTCTCTTTGTTATTGCTGTTGTTTGGATTACTTGTTTTTGTTTCGCTTTCGTGTTTACAAAACGTTGAAAGAGTGCTTTGTACCAAATTGCACAAATAACAATATAAATTGCCCAAGCAAAATAGGCAAAATATTCGTTTACATTCCACGAGATGAAATCAGATGAAAATCATGCTTCGAAAAAACAAACATTCAAAAAAAGTGGTCCAAAACCAGGAAAAGCTAGGATCTAAAACTGCATTCACTGGTCCTGGACCAGTATTTGGGATATCAAAAGCTGCTGCACGTGGTTATACATCTCGGTGGTATCAAACTAAACATCAGTTGTACTGGAGACACGTGCCAAAACAGGAACGCAGCAAAAACTGCTGGTCAAAAAACCATCGGAGACGCTAACTAACGAAATATTAAACCCCAGCAGGGGCCAGATAAGAAAAGTGACGGGTTTACTCACCGGTAACTGTACCCTAAGGAAGCACATGCATACAATCGCCATATATAGGAAGGAACCTATCTGTCGGTTGTGTATGGAAGAGGAGGGGACAGCCTCACATCATTTTCGAATGTGAAGCATTGTTTCATTGGAGATATAGACTCCTAGGACTAGAGTATCCAAGGAAGTATTTCTTCAAGAAGGACCTAGTGAAAATGACTTTAGAGCCTGATCAGGGCTACTGGTCTCTTCATATAAAAGGTACAACCATGAGCATGAGATTTTCCTAAATTATTTATACAGGGTAATAATTTAAAACCCAATAAAATAATGGAACTAACATTAGGTATTTTCGCGGGGACAATCCCGAACGCATTCGGAATATAAACTGAACATATACTAAGGCGCAAGCGCGTGTAAGAATTAGTTCCGGATATATTCGAACTTTTAAACTCCGCGTACGCATCTAGCACAACTAAGGATATTGATCTTGTCTCTGATATTATCTTCGTCACTCGAACTTAAATAATCCATGATCTAAAAAATCAGTAATCAAAATAGAGTATGTTTGTATACTTTTACTTCTTACCACAAATAAGAACCTCACAAAAGAACAAAATTTTAGGTTAGAATTTGCTCTGAATGAGATATCCCTCCTATCCGAGGATCTGCCGAACGCGTTACGAACGTGTCCACGGGTCACAGAACGTGATCCGCGAACACTGAATTTCAAATCCGGAGGGTGTTCTTTTTTCACCGCGAACACTCAAATTTTAAGTGCGCATGCGAAGTCTCTCCGAATGCGTTCGGGATGTGCTCCGCGAAAATACATATAATTTTCTATATAAAGAATACCTTTACAAATTATATTATAAATAATTTTGTACTCTATGGCTAAAAGCAAAATTGCCTCATGCCCATCCTTAAATAACCAAATGGATTAAAATATATTTTACTATTTCACAATAAAACTTTTAATCTAATTTTCATCATATGTGTCTATTTTATTATAGAGGAGAGCACAAATTGGTTGGGCATCGCTCTGGTTATCTTGGCAGAATAAATTAAGTATAGTACAGTACTGTTTTGCTTTTTAGTTTTATCTTATTTGCTTAGAATGTTGAAAAAGTTAAAAAATCTCAACATACTGAATATTTATTTTTTGTTTATTCATTTATTCAGTTTTCAAAATTATCTTGTATTTTCCTTCAACCTCTTTTCTTTGTTCTTTCACTTTCCCACAAATATTCCTCCGATCATGATACAGGTGGATAACTTTTTCCAGAAATGGGTCAATCATCCTCATTTTCTACAGCGTATTACTTAACTTTCTCAAATGAAGGAACACAAATGACAAAAGCAACTTGGAATAACCCAGTTTTCAATAGAGAAAAAAGATTATTATTTTTTTTGTTAGTAGAGAGTAGAGGTTCATGATCGACGCTCACTGTCAGCTTTTGGAATGCTTTGGAAACTCTATACTATAAAAAATCGTTAATTCTGTTTGTGGTTGGTGGGCTCCCAAGGACTTTAACCTGTTTTCTTTTTCCTTTTCTAAGAGTCCTTGCAGTATTAAAAGCTTCATATTCTATACAATCCTTGGATACAAGGAATTTGTTCGTTGTTTTTTTTTTTTGAATTTTTCTGATTAATATATTTAACATTATGCTAGTTATTTGTTGTAGGTTTCTGAATTATATTCTTCATTGATTGATTCGGCACAAACAGTCAGAGGCTTCGAATCTTCGACACCTCGGCCTTTTATGCTCTTGGTTGTACAGTTAATGTGAAGAGACCAGTAATCCTTATCAGGCTCAACAGTCTTTTCACTAGGTCCTTCATGGAGAAATCCTCCCTTGCATGGGTGCTCCAGTCCTAGGAGTGTATCTCCAATGAGACAGTGGACAGAGGATGTTTCTTCCTCTTCCATGCACATCCGACAGATAGGTTCCTCCCTATATATGCCGATTGTATGCCTGTGCTTCCTTAGGGTACAGTCACCGGTCACCCGTCACTTTCCTTATCTGGCCCCTGTTGAGTTTTAATATTTCGTTAGTCAGCGTCTCCAAGGGTTTTTTGACCAGGAGTTTGCAGTGTTCCTGCTTTGACTCGCGGCGCCAGTGTGTCTGATGTTTTGTTTGTTTTCACCCGAGATGTACAACCACGTGCTGCTGTTTTTGATATCCCAAATACTGCTTCAGGACCATTAAATGCAGCTTCAGATCCTAGCTATTATAGGCTGTCTGCCGTTTTATTCGGTGTAGGTTTCTGAATCTGAATTATAATATTGAGTTTTTTATTGAAAAATGAAACTATCAATATGGTATGGCTTACTCATTTTGTTAGTTTGAAAAATCTGCACATATTTTAATAGATTAAAGCTAAAATATTTTATATATTTATATTAATATTATAGGAATGCAAAGGTGTGTTATGCCTAAATTATAAAGTTTATAAATTGCTTGTAATTGTACCGGCACCAAAAATAAATAAAAACCTTTAAATTAATTATGTATATTGATTGAAATTAAAATCATTGCAAATGCTGATTTTTGTAGAAAAAACTCAGTGACACTTAATACCCAACACCGAAACTCGACCACGTATTCTTATAGAATGTTTGAATTCACTCTTAAAATCACTATTCTGATAACAATGTTTATTTTTCAGATTAACATCGGAATTTGCTGCGTAAGGTAAGACTAAACAATAATGGCTTATGCATAACGTGACCATACGTCCCGTTTTAGGCGGTACAGTCCCGCTTTTAGGTCTCTGTCCCACTGTCCCCAGTCAGAGCAATAATGTACCGCTTTTACAAACAGAAAAACGATAATTCGTCACACGTACCTATAACTATAACTTTTCAAATAAATTCAACACAGAATACAGTAACAAGAAGGAATGGAATCCCCAGAACATTACTGGACCTTAAAAGAATGCCATTCAATGGTTTACAGATGACTAAAAGCAATAGAAGTAAGGGGGATAGGAGTGTACGGGCCAGAAACCAAAAACGTTGCAAGCCTTGAAAGTGTCCCAGTTCAATATTAAAACAAGATATAGGGGACAAAGGATTATCACCATGTCGAATAGTAAAGCACTGAGATCTTATGTAATCAGTTCTAAAATGGTATGGAAATGCCTAGAAAAACTAGGCGAGAACAATATCGTCACCTTACTGTGGGTTCCAGGACACACTGGAATATAAGGAAATAAAATAGCAGACGAACTAGCAAAGAGTGGGACTGAAACACCCTTTTGGTAGCCGGAACCCTTTTGCGGAATCAGCTCCACTGTAATATTGGATCAAACGTCGAAATTTTTCGTTTTATTTAAACTAATGTAATTAGCTGCTCCTGTTGGAAAAGCACTCGATTTTTTACTTGACTAACTACTCGCACACTATATTCTGTTTTTATGAAACACAACCTCACGTGGCTTGGTCCTCTTCAAATTAGCACCGTACACAGACATACAAGAATAGTAGGTACACTCGTCGACGGCATTATCATGTAGCGCTGATAAAGACATGCCGAAAAACGATCGTTAAAACACACGTGTGTCGTATATACAGGGGTCGCGCGAATTACTACCTCCATAGCATACGGGGGCTGATAAAAATATACGTTGTTAGAAAACTATTTTGAAAAAACGATATTGTTTTGCTATGCTAGTATTTAATTGGGAACACAAAATTATAAGAAATAAACTAGAATCATTGATAAGAATAGCTACATTACATAAATGAAATTATTACCAAGCTTTCGGAAAACTTTGCTTCCATTTTCAAGTCTAAAATATTGCAAAAATTGAAATCAATTTAAAATTATTAACACGGTAGTAAACTAGAAAAAATGCATGACGCAGTGGAAGGGTAAGAGCCTCCCTTCAAAGTTTATCATTTATGACAGTTTTCACGTAGGTCTAGAGTTGTTTGTTTCAGTATTAAATATACAATTGTTATTGTATGAATGACTCTAATAACTTTACTCAGTGTGCCAAATATCCAATTAAAAACTAATAAACAACCTACTATAAATAATTAAACAACTGAGCTTGGTAGAATTGTAATTAATCTCAGTGTAGTTTAATAGACTGAAGTGTTTTAAAAATGTATAAATCTTCCATAATCCTAGTCCACACCTGCGTTTCCAATAAAAATGACAAAAACTTTTTTACTTTCTAAGTAAACATCTCACAAGTTTCGAAACACATACTATACATAATACATCTGGAAGTCGCTATCCATATGTAAAACTTAAATACAACTGTTTCTAAACTATTTTCTTTGCCTCCACATCGGCAACGAAATAAGGAAAGAAAATCCCAGTTTCAGTTTCAGGCCGCGTTGTTCAGCTGTCATTAAACCGCATCTTTCACCTGCGTTGTAAAACTCCAGGGTCCACACTGTTGCCAAGTATTTGCGGTTGTTTCCGTATCTTTCATCTTTCCAATTTTCAGGTCAGTTTAAAAGTACAAGTAAACTTTTAGCATACTTATTTATTTTCATAGTTTCCAAGAAGAAAAATATCTAAGCGTCTCGTAAAAGGGGTAAAAAAAGGGGAAGTTCTGTTCATAGCATAGTATTCTTTAATCCATTAAAATTAATTTTTTTAGAGAAGTTGATTCAAGAAAAGGTTATGTAAATAACGCCTTAAAAAGTTTTTGAAAAATAGTTTTCAAAGAGCAGACTGTTCACTGAAAAGCATCAACTACTTCCCGGGCTATATGCCACGACAAATATTGAATTACACTTCTAAGTTAAACGGGTTTGGGATATCTGCACGATATAACCAACCATTCTGGTTTGAAATTAGAAGGGACATCACTTGTAGACAACGTATTAGCGCCTCATCAGTACAAGGTAAATATCATCCGTCCAGAAGCTCTGAAAGCATAATACAGGACTGGAGATAATGCTGAAATCACATCAAAACATTAACGTCAAATACGCCGAAACCGGACTACAAGTGATGTTGTCCCTTCTAATTGCAAACCAGAATTGTTGGTTAAATCTTGTAGATCATACAGACCCCGTTTAACTTAGAAGTGTAATTCAATGTCTGCCGTCGCACAAAGCCAGAGAAGTAGTTGTTGCTTCTTAGTGAACGGTCTGCTCTTTGAAAAATATTTTTCAAAAACTTTATAAGGCGTTATAATAGTATTGAACTATTATCTTTGACATCTATTGATAACAGGCTTTACTAAAATGACAATCTTTTACAGGAAACTGTAATTAAGCAAAAAATTGGTTTATCTATCGATCGATATTCTCACGCCCAGTTTTTTATTCAAAAGTCCATGACTTTTTGTATACTGCAATTTTATAGACATTTCCTTATTGTGCAAGTCTTCAATAATGTCATTTATGTCGAATTACGATGATGATGATAGTACGTTTAAAAGAACACATCGATTGGTCTTTACATTATCATTATTTTACCAATTAAAAGTATTGTAAGATTAACAGGCACGCAAAGCTAATGGGGTTGCCAGGCGAAGCCATGTGCAGAATCTGTCACCTAGATAAGGAAACTGCAGAGCACATCCTATGCCAGTGCGACTGCCTGGCGAATGTGCGGTTTCTTGTCATAGGCGATGAGAAGCCACCGGCAAGAAATTACATGAAAAATTGAGTATCCACGTTGATTGACTATTTAAAAAGAGTCTAGGTAATCTAGATTCAGAGGACCACAATAGATCGGAAAAGGTTGCAAATCTAATATAATCTAATCTAATTGTAATAGTTAAAAATGTGTAGTTTGCTTACAATGGCATGTTGTATGTACACCCAAAATAACTTAGAGACTACTATAATGATATAATGAGTCAGTTAGCTATCCGAAATCCAGTATGAAACGTCAGAGCAGTTAAAGAGGGTAACAAATAGTCTGATTATCTACTTCTTACATATTAAACTTGTTTTCGCATTGGTATAAAATCCCCGGCCCCTAAAAATTACATTCAATTATTCTGAATAATATGCTATTGGAATCTTGAAAAAATAAGACTAAACTTGCTAAAACTCCTAATACTTCAATACATATATTGTGTCAGAAAATGGTGAAACCCATTTAACTATTAAATATATTAGTAAAATTTCCAAGACCGTACCACTAATAAAAAATGAAGGAAGAGAAGAAAGTCGACCACCAAATAAAACTGAAAGAGACGATCAGAAGAGAATATACCGGACAAAAAATTACAATATTCACTGACAGCCAGGCTCTGCTTAAAGCTATCAGCAATCTAACAACTAGGTCTAGACTAGTAAAAAACTGTAAAGAATCCCTTAATTGGCTAACAAGACACAATACAGAGTCTCTAGTATGGGTACCGGCACATCAGAGGATAGCTAAAGAAGGTTCTAATGGAGACTTCATAGGATTTTGGCACAAGGACACCTCCATACAAAGGGTTTACTGAGAACAAGGTAGATAAGGAACTCTCAACCAGGCTGTGATACTAGGTAAGAGTCATTTGAACACAGTTACCGACCTGGTCACTGTATAATGTAGGTACCCTGACGAAACATCTAAACATCTGCACAAAATGAGAAAAATAAGTGAACTTATCAGAGGATAGCTAAAGAAGGTTCTAATGGAGATTTCATAGGAGTTTGGCACAAAGACATCTCCATACAAAGGGTTTACTGAGAACAAGGTAGATAAGGAACTCTCAACCAGGCTGTGATACTAGGTAAGAGTCATTTGAACACAGTTACCGACCTGGTCACTGGATAATGTAGGTACCCTGACGAAACATCTAAACATCTGCACAAAATTAGAAAAATAAGTGAACTTATGTGTATGTGTATACATATATCTATACTAATACTAATGCTTATACGAATAATAATACTAATACTAATAATATTATAAAGAGGAAAGATTTGTATTTTGGTATGTAACGAATAAACTTAAAACTGGACCGATTTCAAAAATTCATTCGCCGCTAGAAAGGTACATTATCACTGAGTAACATAGGCTATATTTATTACCAGAAAAAATTAGAAATCCTTTAAAGCTCTAATAAAACCAACCCAAGATTTAAAAATATATATAAAATGTCGCTTCCGTTGTCAGTTAGCTTAGATCTTTTAAACTACTCAACGGATTCTAATGCAGTTTTCAGCAATAGATATATAGAGTTATTCAAGAGAAAGGTTTATATGTACCTATAACTAGCGACCGCCCTGGCTTCGCTCGGGTATTATATATAAGTGTAAACGGCTTTGATGAAATTTTTTGAGTAAGTAACTTGATAACTTATATTCACAATTAGTCACGGTAGGTGGCGCTGCAATCGGGCTCATACTGAACAACTCCTAAAGGGATGAGCCGATTTGATGGCATTTAGCATAGGAGTTTTTTAGATACAGTCATTTCGAATACATTTTCGTATATTATGATTTTGTACATTCACCTGCTATTAAGGAGAGGTCACAAGGATGTACGAGCGGGGGTTTAATAATTTTTTTTAAATTCCTTGAAACCTTGTTACATTGATTGACGCGTCCCTTTGGTGGTTAATTTGTAAGTTTCATTTGATATATTAAGTATTGTTTGAAAAATTAAGTATTGATACTCTGTACTTCAAACCCAACTTGTTTATTGACGATCTTTTCGATGTATTGCGTTTATCGTTTTTAAATATACTTAATAAATATAAGGAGAATGCTCTACTGTTAATGGGCGATTTTAACTGCGAGATAAGAGAAATACAAATTTAGTACCTACCTACTACACATTGGATATATGGCAAATACATTTTTTAATCTATAATATTAATAAAATTATCCCTATAAAATTTAGAAATCGACGCTTCTGAAATATTTTAATCCATACAGTAAACAATCAAGTATGGTGACCTTCACTGGAAGAGATTTTGTTGATTATATCTTATAGGTAGCTTATGTTTTTCAATATTACTTATAACAATAATTATAGTTTTATATTTTTGTACATTTCGATTTTTTATTTGTAGGTAGGCATCTCGAAACAAGTTTTGTCAAAGCTTATTTACGTAAATTTGCATCTTCCTTTTATTGTTGCGTAAAATTATGAAAAAAACAATGTATTTTTAAGTAAATCAATATACATCAAGTATACAATTGTTAAACGTCAAAGATAATAGTTTCATTCTATGATGATGCCTTACAAAGTTTTTGAAAATTACTTTTCAAAGAACAGAGACGGTTCACTAAGAAGCAACAACTACTTCTCGGGCTATGTGCACCGACAAACATTGAATTACATTTCTAAGTCAAACAGGGTTGGGAAATCTGTATGATATAACCAACCAATTGTTGATTAAAAAGGAGAATATTGTAGAATTTGTTGATGTTTGATCCTTGCGTCACTTCGTTCAATTTTTTTAATCGAATATATAATACCCAGACTTCCAGCAAAGTTGACAATTCTCTTGGTAACTGTTTTCATTGCCACATTACTAACTTCATTACATTTTTTGTCACGTTCAAAAGTTGTATTGTCTATAGTTTTTAGCAGGCTTATCCTTTTTACCGTGTTATGTCTGGATCTTGAATATGCCATAAAAAGGATCTGATCTTATGAATGTGATCGTCTCTTCTATATTCTCCTATACAGGGTGTCCCAAGATTTGTTTACGGGCTGTAACTCAGGAACTAACGAATAGTTTCATTTGAAAATTGGGTAATCTTTTTGGAACCTACAGTAATTTCATCCGAGGTATGCAGGGTATCTGTTCAATGGAAGGGGGGATCAAACTTAGCTCAAATGAAACGAGAGATATGGAGAGATATTTAAATTTTCTAGAAAAGTACCTACCTGCGTTACTGGAGAATATTCCTTTGAATGAAAGAAGAGGTATGATATGACAGCAAGATGGCGCACCCCCACATAATAGCGGTATTGTAGTAAATTATCTTATTGCTAGATTTCCAAACAAATGGATTGGAAATCATGGACCCTTTCAATGTCCTCCACGATCGCTGGTGTCACCTCTAGATTTTTTTGTATGGAGATACTTGAAAGAGCTTGTTTATAATGAAAAACCTGTAGACACGAACGATTTAAAAAATAAAATTAGACAAGCTTGTAATAACCTTACGTCGGAGATGATACATGCGGCATGTACACGTGAACTACTTAGACGGTTCGATGCTTGTGTTGTTGCAGAGGGAGGCCATTTTGAACATCTTTTATAAAATCACTGTCAAGTCGAAATGTTCTGGTTATTGTTGCAAATAAACATTAAACTGAAAATTTGGTGTAATTATCCACTTGAGTAACCTCACTGTTACACACTGTTGAATTTGAAATAAAAAGCTCTTTTATTTGAGCTAAGTTTGATCCCCTCTTTCATTGAATTTTTTTCATTGCGATGACGTCCCTGCTTCTATGATGACGTCACAGATACCCCGTATACCTCGAATGAAATTACTGTAGGTCCCAAAAAGATTACCCAATTTTCAAATAAACCTATTCGTTAATTCCTGAGTTACAGCCTGTAAAAAAATCTTGGGACACCCTGTATATACCTATATTTATGTCCTTACATTAATTGAAGCTTATAGTTTGTTACCATTTATCAAAAGTCTTAGGGAATTGGAATGGGGTCTGTTATAGACTGAAAAGTTCGTGACTTTGGAACTCTTAGAAAAGCCTTGCTGTCTGACATCCAGCTCTCTAACAATATTTGCTCCTCTCATACACAATCTATACTTAGATCACACTACCCCTGTGCCTTCTCCTGTATCAATTTCGGAACTTCTAAGCAAGCGATCTTCTAACCAGTTTGACCTCTTTCTTACCTCTTGTCTAGGGGTCTTCGATGATCATGGACTATCCAAAATCCGTAAATAAACTTTTTCCGAAATTATCTTTAATGCTGCACAATCGAATGCATTAAAAATGCAAACTTGTCGCTTAAACCAATGTTTTTCTCTTAATTAACTTGTAAGTTATTTCTAAACGATATAAGGCGCAATCCTGTTCGATATTTTTTCAGATCCTCCTGCATTGTTAAACAATCAATTTCGAAAAACAGGATGGAGTGGAAGAATTAGCTAAAAAAGGAACCGAAATGGTAAGTGTAGAAAAAAATAAGTAGGAGTCTAGAAGAAACGAAATGGTATTAATAGAAGTAAAAATAATAGTATAAAAATATTAAAACGCTTTACAAATTAGAAAAATACTTTCCAAACTGGTGTTCCAACCGAAAGACGGCATACCTACATTATACCTGCGAGCTGTGATATGCTACTCCGCTGCAGGCTATATACAGCTATATACACGACGGTCTTCCCAGTGGGTCACCCATCCAAGTATTAACCGCGCTCGACACTGCTTCACTGTAATTATCGCATCAGGGGCGTTCCACTACAGTGCTGGGCCGACGCCCGGTTTATAATTAGAAGGAATAATATATCACTGGCAGACCGGTTTCGGCGTATTTGCGCCTCATTAGTACAACCCCGTTTAACTTGGAAGTGTAATTCATTGTCTGCGGGGCATAATATAACCCGAGAAGTGGATGTTGCTTCCTAGTGAACGATCTATCCTGTGGAAAGTAATTTTCTAATTTGTAAAGCGTTTTAATAGTTTTATTCTATTATTTTGACTTCTATTGATAACACGCTTTACTCTAATATAAAAATTGATACAGGAAACTGTAATCAAGTAAATAACTACGAATGGTATTATGCATACGGTGCCGAAATGTATTTTTTAGTTAATTAAAATATAGGAACAAGTAAAATAAAGGATATCACAATACAAGAAACACATGAAATTTTATTTTTTATAAATGTTCTTATTTGTTCGGTACTGTCCTGTCGTACACTTGATAATTTTTTGAAAAAAGGGTATAATATTAATCGGGTTATATTTCCGGTATCTCATAACTAATAGAATATTTTAAGTCTCAGTGAATGTGACCCCAGTTTTCATACATACATATACAGACACATGCAATAGGCATGATGACTGATTTTGAAAAATTGCTCCTCGATGTTTTCACATATATACTTTATCTACAATAAATGTTATTTCTCTGAGAAAAAAGTTTTTAAACGAGAAATTTACCTTTTAAAAATGCATTTTAAATTCTGCGCCAAAACGCAAGATTAGTAATGGCGTCTGTCTGTGACATCATCAATTCGTAAATACCATTTATAGGTGATCTGTGTCATTCTTAGAACATAAAACAGACTGTTTCATGTCATTGGTAAAATCGTCAAACTTCAAACACTTGACAGCTTGCAGGTTAGAAGTTTATTTTGATACATAGGTTGAATCATACAAACAAAAGAAATTCAAAACAGAACAGATGTTCGGACCATAGATAGTTCGGACTTATCTATGGTTCGGACGAAAGACAAAATATCAAGGTCAAATTTGCGAAAGTACGACGTCACTCTCTTCTGATTGGCGTTTGTTAAATTTTGTGCTTATATTTTTAATAAAATATTGGTCATCACACGTAAAATAAAAATAGGTAATTTTCTTAGAATCTCTGCATCGTATATAATTATATCAAATCATTATTTTAGTGATTCTTAGTGACTGTCATCATGCCTATGAGAAACGGAACATAGCTGTTTAATGTATTCTCTGATCTAAATAGTCCACCAACAAAAAATTTATAAAAATTTACTTCAATAAATATCAAGTATTTAGCTGGACAGCTGGATTCAGATCCACGCCTCTTCTCCTTCCAATATTTGTTAGTTATGTGGTCCTATGATGTAATCACCTAAAATTCCCGTCCACACATTAAGTTTTTGTGGTTATTGCGTACGAACGGGAATACTTAGGTGCTTATTTTCCCGAGACCAATGCCGAACGACAGATGGATTGTGCTTTTTGTGAAGAGAAAATGTCGATTCATCCGTAAATAAAACGTTATTTAAAAAATTATTTTTTGAATTTTCTTTCTCCATAATTTCTTCACAGAACTCAATCCGTTTAATATTGTCGTCGGGAAATAGCTCTAGTGTAGTTTGCACCTTTTAGCACCGATACCCATTTCTTTTTAAAATACGTCAAACTGTACTTTGATTTATGTTTACTTCTTCAGCAATTTCCCTGCTCGAACATGATTCACTATTTTCAACCACTGCACAAACATCAATTTCTCTATTTATTCGTTGTTCACTTATTTGCCTTACAGGTGGTTGACCGAGATTACTGCTTTTGTTGCAGTTTTGTAAACATCCACGTTTACGAAATTTTTCAATTATTCGATCAACTGTAGACTGTGAAGGCGCTGGTCAGTTTTCAAAAGCAACAACGAATAAATTTACTATTTCCCTAATCGAGTGACCTCCAAAATACCACGATAAAATTTGAATTTTTTCCTGAAGCGTGTACATTCTGATTTCTCTACGAATTTATTTTATTTTGAATAGTTATGGGCTTGAAGAGTACTCGGATATCGACTGCTGTTTACTGAGTGTCTGACGGTAATTAAGGACCGCCCACAGTTGAGACTACGGAGTGGTGGGAATTGTACGATAATCGTGTTTTTAATCTGTTGAAGCTTGATATTGGTCGACCAGTTCAAAAGCAGTTCTGATGCAATGCTTAAAATCCCTATGTTCCGTTTCTCATTACATGTATCTTTCATACATACAACCGCTAGAAATCAAACAAATCATCCATACAAGAAAAACAGGAAGATCGCCAACGGATCCAGAATTCCCAACTTAGGAAAATCGAAGTTTTGATAATAAGTCCATGAAAATATATTGTAGCAATATCTAACAGAAATACATGATTCATAATTTACTATACTAGAAAACCATAATCATAAATTTATCGATGAGTGCACACTCATTCGGTTCACTTAACAGTTATAATTCGATAAAATACAACTTTTTTGAAACCAAAGCCTTCTGGTAACCTTTGCTACAGATCCCGCGTATCCCAATTGAATAATGTATTTCGCTGATAACAATAGAACAATTGAAACCCACCTTATATTTTGATTCGCTATAAATTATTTGATTCTTTTTCCTTTATATGACAAAGTTTTTGTTTCGATGAATGTGTGCTTGAGCCTCATTGATTTTATTCGTCGAGAAAAAATGGTTTATACGTTATTAATAATGCAGTATTTCAATCCCAATCTAGAAATTTAGTTCTTACTTAACTGTTTGATCTAAAAATAACTATTTTCATTACACGAATGATGACGCTTCTTCTAAATAATTATTGGCCAAAGTATTGAACCCATAAGATTCCACCGTTGTTAGTTGAAAATCTCCATTGGTAAACTCACTAAAAGTTATTTCCTCCAATATTGTAACAGTTACTTTAACAGGAAGGAAGAAATTTTTCATTCATGCTAAATGTAACAAAGTGATATTTTTCATTTATATACATTCCATATTTTCTATTTCTAGTGGACAAAATATTCACCATGTGTAAATATCCTCTCTTTTTCGTTCTACCTCTTCTATGGACCAGTCATTTCGTTAGTTTGCTTAGATACCCTTTATAATTAGTTTTAAATTAACCTAACATACATTTTTTACTGTGCATGGTCCAGAAAAAATTATAAAACATAAAAAGCTGATTAGAAGAATAATTGCAAAAAATAGTAAAGGTACAGAAAAAAAATAAGTGGATGAGGATTAGTGACCAGCCAAGCATGGCCAAGACAGTCTTGGTCTAGCTTATTCTATCTCTTTCTTGTTCATGGTCTGCCTATTCAATCTTGGTTATGCATATTTAGTCTTGCTTGTTTTGAAAAATTTGCATTATTTGTTTTTATATAGTTTCAGGTGCATTGGTATCAGCTCGCTATGCTAGTCCTTAGTTATTTGTAGACCCCTCTGTGTCTTAAACTGTTTCACTGTCTTCCTTGAAATACTGTCGAAAGCTTTTTCTAAATCTATGAATGCTACATACATATGAATATTATAATACTTTTCAATCATTTGTTTTACGGTAAATATATCGTCTTATACTCCTCTCCTTCTTCTGAATTCACTTTATAAGTCTTCTAGCTGATATTCTATTATTGTTTGTAATTTACAGTCTAACAATTTTTCGTACACCTTAGAGACAATGCTGAATAATGTAATACTTCTATAATTGTTACATTATCGATTGTTACCTTTTTTGTGTAGTGGCAGTATTATTCGTAGTTCCCAATCTTTGGGAATTCGATGTTCCTTTACAGCTTTATTGAATAGAATTGCTAATACTTCAAAGACTTTGGTCCCAAGCTTTGAAGAATTTCTAATGTTATTTGGTCATGTCCTGCAGCTTTACTTCTTTTCAGTATTTTTATTGCCGATTTTACATCCTCTATGCTAAACTCTTGTACTGCTTCTGCCATTTCCGTTTCTTCTACCGTGTTCCTTTGTTCCACAGTCAGTATATCTCCGAAATGTTGTTACCATTCCATTATTTTATTTGTCTCGCTTAATAATTTGCCATCTTTAGATAGAATATACAGTGCTATTCAAAAGTCCCCTCCCCCCTCGTATCTTTTGAACGGCTACACTTACATTAATAAAATTTGCAGTGTGAAAATAAAGTGTTGTAAACTTCTCTACGAATGGTAACAGGTGACGTAATAGTAATAGATGACGTCACAGTGCCACTCTGGCCAATAATTTTAAATAGGACCTTATGGCAAGTGATATCTCGTTTGAAAGGCATTGACATTGGCTACATAGCCATATTAATTTTGTTTGGGTTTATTCTAATTTTGACGGATAAATTAAATAAATACCAAAATTATTGAAATTATTTTTTTAAATTTAATTAATCAAATATCAACAATGGATTCTTATAGCAAGTGTTCGAAATGTGCTCCGTCTAATTCCTGACAGTGATACATCGTACTAGTAAACTCTTGTCGTACTCTTTCGAATGTGTCAGCTGAAATTGCATTGCATTCTTCAATAATTCTTTCTTTCAAAACGCCAATCTGGTGCCGTAGTATAAACCTTGGAGCACCATCTTGTTGAAATGTTATTTCCAGATGGCCGAATTCACCGCTAGATACACTTCACCGCTTAAATTTGAATTTAGGAAAACAGGACCAACTATGTGGTTTCCCAAAATACCTGCCCAAACATTGACTTTTTCTGGAAATTGGGTATGTTGTTCAAGAAAGGTGTGAGGATTTGTGTCACTCCAATACCTTACATTTTGTGTATTCACATTTCCATTGAGGCAAAAAGTACTTTCGTCACGAAAACAAATTGTTTTTGTGTAATGTGGGTTTTGACTAATTTTAGTTGTTATACATTCACAGAATTCGAGTCTTCTGTCGGGGTCGTCATCCGAAAGGTGGTACAGCATTTTTAACTTGTATGGATGAAATTTATTTTTAGCCAACACTCTCTATACTGTACTTTTACTTACTTCACAGATAGACGCAACTTTAGTTGAAGAGGAAGTAGGGTTTACTACCATTTCAGCAACTATATCAATTTTTTTATTATCACTAAATGTTGGTCGACCAGATCGTTTGGCATCTTGAACACTACCTGTTGCTTCAAACTTGTGAAGAAGCTCCCTCAAATAAGTTCTCGACATAGGGCGATCTAGGTATCTCTCATTAAATAAACGTTCCGCTTCATGGAGATTCTTTCCAGATTCACCAATTATTAAGATAGCTGCTACTTTGTCGGCTTGAGTACGTACCATTTTGCCTACGTCTGGTTAAACAATAATAAAATTAAATAATTAAGCTATTTAGAAAAACTTTGCAAAGCAACAGATATTATTAAATTAAAAACGTCAATTTTTTTGACAACTAACCAGAGTTGGTATTTATTTAATTTATCCGTCAAAATTAGTTTAAACCCATACAAAATTAATATGGCTATGTAGCCAATGTCAATGCCTTTCAAACGAGATATCACTTGTCATAAGGTCCTATTTAAAATTATTGGCCAGAGTGGCACTGTGACGTCATCTATTACTATTACGTCACCTATTACCATTCGTAGAGAAGTTAACAACACTTTATTTGCACCCTCCAAATTTTATTAATGTAAGTGTAGCCGTTCAAAAGATACGAGGGGGGGAGGGGACTTTTGAATAGCACTGTATGTATTTTTCTGTTATCCTCCTTTCCTGATTGTTTTAAGTGTTTTGTAAAAAAGTTTTTGGTTGCCATGCATGTCTTGTTCCATTTCTTTCCCCAAATGTTTCACATGGTGTTTGCTTTACTTCCTTAACCATCTCTTTTCACCTTTGTTCGTTGTACCTTGTCCTCGCTGTAGTTTTGGTGCATTTGCTACTATTTTAAAACTCGCCACACTGATGTGTGACTGTTATCACAAAATGCTTATCAGTATTTTCGGCGTTTGTATACATCTTATACGTCTTTACTTAAATTTAAGAAGAAAATAAAAACTCATTTTTACCCACCACTTTTCAGGAAAGATAGGTATCTCGGAAGGGATGGGCTAATGAAATTTTGTTATAGGTAAGACTCATCATAATTTTAGACCTCCTGAATTTTTTCTCAAGAATTTAAAAACACCCTGTATAGGTAAAGTTTGTCCAAAATCAATTGCAGAAGTTTCATTAGGCATATGCAGATCGACGTAAAAAGTCGGCAAAGGTGACAAATACATACTTCAGCTTCTGCAATTGATTTTGGATAAACTTTATTAGATTCCGTTAAATGTAGAAACGCATAGTAAGATATCATACAAAAACATCAATTGAAGTAGTACTGATATGTCAAGAGTGTGAATGTGGAAATATTAACTAGAAGTTTCTACGACATAAAAAAACTGCTAAAGAAACATGAATGCTGTGAAAAGAGATAGTTATTGAGACATTTTCGATTTACTTGGAATGCAACTAACCTAAAAATGCATTCTATAAGAATACATCTGAAAATTCGAGTAGATTTTCATCGAAAAATTTGGTATTCAACAGTTACGGATGTAATACGTTCCTGCTGAATAGAATTCCTGTGAGTTTAGAGGCGAGTTTATCCGGCAACGCCGCATGTGCCATGCACACAGACGCTGACACTCGTCGTCGTCGGTCGCTGGTGCTTGTGCTTTTACCCCACGCGTCTTAGTAACCCGCCAGCTGACTCGAACAGAGTAAATACCGACATTGGTCGACTCCGGTGACGTCACGCACCCGTATCGACCAATACCACGGTCGGATATCGCAGGATCATCTCAACTTGGCACGAGTTCTGGCTATTTGGTAGTTCATCGCGTGGTGCGCTCTTTTTAGTACTTGCAACTCTTTCCTAACTTTCGTATCTTTCGAATTCGATCTCATTTTTGCGGTAACTTTAACTTTACGTACCCGATCTAGTCAGCCTATGCGAGGCGCGTTGTTTTTGGTGGGTGATTTTAAAATAAATTAAGTTTTTTCTTACAAGTTATGTGATTTGGAATAGGTAATTTACTTTGAAACTAGGTGAGTAAAACATGTTCATGCTTCAGCTTACGGCAGCGGATAACAGGAAAAACGTGGATTTTATATACCTACTTCGGTACTTGTGACAATATTTCTGAGACACGAGTATACTTACAATAATTGTTAGTGTACTAATATGTGTTTGTGTATTATTTAACGCTGCAAAGGGATTTTAATTTTTTAGTTGTTGCGGAAAGTTGCGGTTAAATGTTTATCTGCTTTTGAGTTGAAATTAATTTAATAAGCTGCCACAAACAAAATATATGTAATGGAAATTTATAGTTAATAATACTAAATTTTACAGTTCGAGATAACGTATGGCCTTCTGATTATCCCCTGCCTAAAGGTAAACATCCTCTTGACCGTTATCAATTGTGGATTTGATTTCAACATCACAATTTAGATAATAAACTGGCTTAAATTTAAATAAATTGTATTCATTTATAACTAACTATAGTTTTACTATTTTTAAATTAAAAACAAACATCTCGCAATGTTTGTAACTATATTTAGTAACAATGGTTTTTATCGACTTCTTAAAAATAGTCTACTATTTCTATTTTTATCGGAAATGATTCTCATGTATTTACTTTATTACGATAACAAAATAAAATATTAGCCGTTTTTTCAACTTTTTTAAAAAGTAGACTTCGGAAACGGATTTTTATTTATTTTGCGCCAAATTCACTTTCCAACTTTGGTAATAAATACGAGTCAGCCGCTTTTTGAAAATCCTAAGTATTTAATAACGTTTATTACCAAGGATAGTTGTTATCAAACTAGATGATAAGTAAGTTTAACTGACAGTTATTAACGTTCTACTTTCTTAATATATTTATTTTATTTTTTCTATTGATAAATCGACCTTTACCAACAGAAATTTTATAGTCCTTCAAAATTGGTGGAAAAAAATAATGCACAAATTATTTTTCAAATACTTATGCTTCTAAAATTTACGAAAAATAACCTACTTACCTCCGACAGACTTTTTAATTAAAATTAGCATCAACTTCAGACTGACCAATTTTGATGTATCGTCAGTGCAAGGTAGACGCATCGACAAGCCTTTAGACCGGTCTAGAATCTAGAGTCACGTTAAAAATTATAAAGGTCACACCATATCAAATTTCAATTACAATTTCTGCTGGAGCTGAAGAATATTTAATTGGCTGTCGATGCATATAACCCGAGTAGTAGTTGTTTACAGTAGGCAATTTTTTTTAAAGAGAAATCATTCATTTTAGTTACTGGAGACAAAAAATGTGTACACGGGCTCTAAAGTTGATCGGTTTTTTTTCAATGTGTGTGATCGACATTTATTGGTAATTACTTTTTCTTGCTGGACTTTCATTTTCGATCAGTCTTTTTAAGTGTCGTTACCATTGTAATATATCACCTCCATATGAAATAAAATCCACATTGTCGAAGTAGTAGGAACACTGAATTATTTCTGGAAACACTGAAAGCAACCCAATTTAATTATTTCAACCCTTACTATGTGGACTCTTTCCATAATTATTGAGTAAAATCAATAAATAACAATATAACATAATATTACTAGACCGGTTTCACAAATAACATTTGCATCGTCATGTTATTTGTGAAATATTAAGTTATGTTATTGTAGTGGAATTTGTTAGCTCTACTGGTTGTCCCATTTAGTAGTCTGTAAGTTGTTTGTCAAATGTTAATTTTATTACTAGAATTAATTTTGTTCGTTTAAATTGAAATAAAAGCTCTATGGTTTATTTAATTGTAATTCAAAATAGAGCAATGTACATACATTGTCAGATATTCAAAAAAATATATAAAATAAGTTGAACAACTTGATTATTTAATTAAATAAAGTTTTGTCATAAATTTCTTGTTTTATGAAACTGTACGTTATGTATAAGTTATTATTCATTGTTTGACTACTTTCAGGAAAAGTTTATCGACAAGCCCCATTTTTCTCCTTTAATATTTCAATATATACATATGTACTGTCCTGCAATCGAATCCTCATAAGTTTTCTGTTTCCTGCAATAAATAAATTAATTAAATAGCTTCTTAGGAATTCTCTAGCAGCCGCAATGTCGATTACTATATTCAGAAACCTTTTTCTCATTAGGGAATTTTATTTAATCATTTCATTTTCTCCTCAGTCATCTTGGGAATATTTAAGACGTTTCACGATAAATTTATTAGGATTATTCTGTTTATTATATCGAAAGACTATCAACAAACATGTCAAATTTGTGATAAACACACAAACAATATTTAAACGGTTCTATAGGCACGCGATTAATGAAACACTATTGTTGTCTTATAAATACGAGGAATAATAAGTATAAATGACAGTCCTTTTTCTTGTATGTCAAATTTATGGATGTTTTTATTTATAGCGACACCCATATAGGGAGTCAAAAATCTCTAGATATATCTTACAGATTTTCCTCTTTGCCCCATCTCTTAATTTCCTGCTTATTAGTTTAATCGACTTTTGAATTCTCCGATAAGACAAGTAGTGTTGGAAATCGTCGTTTTTAGTAGTACATATTAAATGAAATGAAAAATGTGTTGAAACTGAATGAAAATTAAAAAAAATACTAATTTCAACACTTTTCAGATGAGTTTCACCAAACTCAAGAAAATGTTTAAAAGAATCCGGGATCGGATATCAGCTTTGTATAATGTATATATAGATATGTGTGGATTCTGCTTCGGATAAAACTAAAATAAAAAGATGACATTTGTAAAAAAATTAAATTATCATATTTATGTTGAATAATCAATTAATTTGTTAATAAATTGAGTAATAAACGACCATTGAAAATTTTGCAAATTATTTTTTTAATATAGGTAAAACTTTTCTAAAAATACCAGGTGCAGCAACAAAATAACAAAAATATAGACATGTACAAGTTTGGAGAAGGAACATCTTGTCCCGGGCAGGCTACATTAAATCATTCTCTGATAGAAAAAATATGAAGGATATTTCCACACAATCCATCTCTCATAGTTTGCAATTGAAAAGGATCGAATTTTATGAATTTTTAAATTTACACAGTTTTTCAATAGGAATACTGACGTCGAGTTTTACGAAAATGCCAATTTTGCAAATGCGCACTCACCAAAATTTCTACTATAGCCACCAAAACTTGGAAAATATCGTTTTCAATAATAATTTTTGTTTATGCTGATTCGGGAACAATGTTTGAAAATTTTAGATTGGTGCAAAATCTTTTAGTTGTATTAAAGGTTTTTGAATTTGGTGGTTATTGATTCCTCTGGTTAGGACCGATTTTTCAATAATTTATTCAGAGGTTAGATACATTATAATTACAATGAGGTTAACGTACTGAAAATGAAAATCTACAGTCAATTAAATTTACTAAATTTCAATAGAGATACATATACATCGATCATGAATCAAAATTTTACAAAATCTAACTGAAAACCGCCCAGTTATTCTCAGAACACTTTCGTTAAAATTATACTTTCCTATTAATTAAAAAAATATCTAGTCACATACAGATTACTTTGAATATCAAGTTGCATTTAACTTATTAGAATGTATGTAAAGTATTTTATTGTGGGTCTCAATTCTTTGTTTGCAGTGTGGTGATAAATTGAAGATATAAAAAAGTAGATATACGGTATAAAATAACGGAGAAAATGCAAAAGTGTTGTAGATTGGTACCTGGAGTTGAATTATGGTTTGTACCTACATATATCTAGATATTTTAGCAAAGAAAATATCATCTGCCTGTTTTGTTATTGAATCTGCCTCTAAAAAAGTCAATTCGTGTACTACATTAATAACTTAGTTCTTTCTAGGGCTCTTGTAATTTGTACCTGTATCAATAATACATAGTTACCCTATAAAAACAAAGGATTTTGATGTCTATTTTATAGTGACCACCTGGTAAAAAATTCCATATGTACCTTCAATGCCAAAAAGTTATACAGCTATCAAATTAAATCTTTTAGAAGCTCTTGAGATAAATAAAAACAAATATTCAGATAATCTTCTTAACGACCAAATAGATATCAACAATTCTCTCTTATTAAACCTTTTTACCTAGAAACTTCCGGTAAGATTGTTGTTAATGAATTTCCAGGTAAACTTGGTTCTTTTATGAATTTCTTCCCATGTGTTTGCCTGGGCGTATTCTTCCAGTGCTTTTTGTGTTGTTCTTTTACCCACCCTTTTAACCATGACCTAGTGGAGCATCTGGGAATGCCCACCGATGGTTCGGGTCCGTTCATCAGGGTTGACGATCCTGCTCTTGCAAGTTCGTCAGCTTTTTCATTGCCAGCGATTCGTTTGTGACCTGGGACCCACTCCAGTGTTACACTGTTCCGAGTCGCCAGTCTTCTAAGTTCTTCGCCGCATTCCCATACCAGCCGAGATGTTACCTTAGAGCTCTGAAGTGCTTTAATGGCAGCTTGACTGTCACTGTAGATCCTGATCTGCCTGTTGCTGTAGGCTCTCATGTTATTTGCCTTTGCACATGCAAGTATTGCAAATACCTCTGCTTGAAATACCGAGGCATATTTACCAAGCGAGACGATTCCTTCATATTTGCTCGACTTGCTGTATATACCCGCTCCGGTGCCGAGCTCATTCCTTGATCCGTCTGTGTACCAGATCAGTTCATTCGCTCTGCTGAGTGGTGGTGCGTCCTCTTCCTCGAAACTCCTTTCGATGTTTGATGACAATCTCGAAGTTCTTGCGAAAGATATATCTGGCGGTCATGTGGTCTGTTGGCATTTTAAAGATGTCGTCATCCACGTGCCTTATTTCTGTGTGTCCTCTCCCATGTGCCACGTCATGGTCTGATGCTTTTTCCAGTCGGGTTAGAGCTGCCCTTGCTTCGTACATTATGACACAATGTGGCGGAGGAAAGTCTAGCATTGTTTCCAGCGCCGCTGTAGGAGTAGTCCTCATTGCCCCTGTAATGCCTATGCATGCAAATCTTTGGACCTTGCTTAGTTTTAGCATCGCAGAGGTTTGTCTAATCTTTGGCCACCAGACCCGAGATGCATATTTTATCCTGGGGACGTTCAATACTTTAGTTAATCCCATATTTAGACATTTTTTTGCTTTTTATTTCCATGTAAATATATTATAATACTTTTGTCAATATCCGTTAAATTCCGTATTAATGCACTGTATAAATTAAAAATTTTTCATTATACCTCCACTCGTTTGAGAAAGCTACTGTGTTAGCGAAACGCGTCACGAATCTATATCGAACTTAGTTCAAATATATATAATGAAGATTTAAACAAATTAAATTGTGATTAAATTATGATGGCAACATTTGTCTCAAAAGCGGGTCATGTTCATGTAGCAATAATTCCCCTACAAGATCAAAGAACTGTCACTGCTGATTGGTACACATCGATTTGTTTGCCGGAAGTAATTGATGGATTTCGAAAAACCAACCCCATAAGACGAATGATTCTCCACCAAGACAATCCAAGTTTCCAAACAGCTCGAAAAATAATTCAGTTTTCAAAGTGGACATTGAATTTTTGTACCATCCTCCATACAGTCCCGACCTAAGTACTAACGACTTTTTTACTTTTCCAAAAATTAAGAATGAACTGCTGGTCAATGGTTCAAGTACCCAGAAGATGCTGTCAACTTCTTCAAAAACTCTATTTTGAATGTACCAAGAATCGAGTGGAATAATTGCTTCCAGAATAGATTCCAAAGGATTCAAACATGCGTTTCTCTTCGTGGAGAATATTTTGAACCACAAAAGTATTAAGTATAAGCAAATTATAAAAGACAACCCTAGGATTAGTATAAATTCTAGTATTTATTATTTTATTTTGTTGTATTTTATTTTTCACTATCCAACTTGTTGATCGCTTTGTCTACAGAATTTTCATAAATTGAGGGAGGATAAAGCATATTTCTCTCTCTCCCTAGACCATTCCAGAATGACAGGTTGGCCATATTGCTGTGGGTCCTCATGTCATATTCTATTTAGTTTTCATTGTTTACTGGTAAACAACGGATCACAGTTAGACTTTAATTAGTAAAAACTTCTTGAAATTATCTAAAACGCCATCGTTTTGTAGTGTTGTTAAGTATGGATTGCGGGGAGCAAGAGATAAGATAGCTTTTTTATTTATTTCCGGCTGTATTAACCAATCGAGATGACGATTTAATTAATCTCTTATAACACCTGAATCTGTTGCTCTTGACTTTCGTTGGAATCACATAACTCCTCTGTTGATTGCTTTTTCGTCGTCTGGCATTTTAATTAATACTTAATTAATTATTAAATCAAATATATTGACGTTGTTCTACATACAAAGTCTATTAGACAACCAACTGAATTACGCATTACAGGGGCAATGAGGACTACTACAGCGGCACTGGAAACAATGCTAGACCTTCCTCCGCTACATTATGTCATAATGTGCGAAGCAAGGGCAGCTCTAACCCGACTGGAAAAAGCATCAGACTATGACGTGGCACATGGGAGAGGACACACAGAAATAAGTCACGTGGATGACGACATCTTTAAAATGCCAACAGACCACATGACCGCCAGATATATCTTTCGCAAGAACTTCGAGATTGTCATCAAACATCGAAAGGAGTTTGAAGAAGAGGACGCACCACCACTCAGCAGAGCGAATTAACTGATCTGGTACACAGACGGATCAAGGAATGAGCTCGGCACCGGAGCGGGTATATACAGCAAGTCGAGCAAATATGAAGGAATCGTCTCGCTTGGTAAATATGCCTCGGTATTTCAAGCAGAGGTCTTTGCAATACTTGCATGTGCAGGGCAGATAACATGAGAGCCTATAGCAACAGGCAGATCAGGATCTACAGTGACAGTCAAGCTGCCCTTAAAGCACTTCAGAGCTCTAAGGTAACATCTCGGCTGGTATGGGAATGCGGCGAAGAACTGGCGACTCGGAACAGTGTAACACTGGAGTGGGTTCCAGGTCACAAAGGAATCGCTGGCAATGAAAAAGCTGACGAACTTGCAAGAGCAGGATCGTCAACCCTGATGAACGGACCCGAACCATCTGTGGGCATTCCCAGATGCTCCACTAGGTCATGGTTAAAAGGGTGGGTAAAAGAACAACACAAAAAACACTGGAAGAATATGCCCAGGCAAACACATGGGAAGAAATTCATAAAAGAACCTTCAGAAAAAGTAGCGAAAGAACTGCTCTCAATGAGCAGGAACAAACTACGCCCATAACGGGGCTTCTTACGGGGCACTTTCCCACAAAGGAGCACCTGAACAAAATAGGGCTGTATAACGGAGACCTTACATGCAGAAGATGCAAAAAGGACACCGAAACAGCTCTGCACATATTATGCAACTGTGAGACGCTGGACCACAGGAGGCAAAAACTATATGGAAGACCCCAAATGACTTCAGAAGACTTCTACAACCAACCAGTAAAGAACCTGTATGAGCTAATACAGGGAACGGATTGGCTGAATAGGCTGTAGTCCACTAGGATGATCCACAATAAGCCCAAGAAGCTGAGGTGGTTATGGCGAAGGGACGGCTCCTTTAAAAAAAAACTGAATTACGCCACATGCCAAAACACACAAACTTCAACTCCAGCTGATCGAGGGACCCAGCCCAAAATGGCCGATCTGTCAAAGTCAGGTATTCTGGAATGGTCTATTGGAGTACACCTTCTACGATTCCACTAACTGCATATTGATGATGTTGACATTTGTTTAATGTTAATCATCTGATAAAAGGCACAGGTACATCTGTTGAGATGTTCAAAAAAATGCCGAAGTTTATAGGTACAGTTTTTGATCTAGATAAGTGACCTTAATTATACAGTTAACATAAAAAATAAAGCAGTTGGTAGTTGAAAAAATATATTTGTATCATATAATAAATCAGTACTCTGCCACTATGACGACACTGATTTAAAAAACTAGGTATTTCGTTTATAGTTAAAAAAACGTAAAATTTTTCAATTGACATAAGACTGAACATTATTTTATAGTGAAGACATAAGTAACTAGCATAAATGTAATGAGATAGTAGATCAAACACACTAGAAAATGTCATTAAATATGGCTGAAAATATCAAGGATTAATCTTCATGGCGGAAACTTGGCAACATTGACTTTATCAAGTGAGTGAAATGTAAATGGCGACACGTTAATAGCCCTTACTACTTTTTCTACCTCATACCTACTTTAAACAAGTGCCGCTTTACTCCACTACAGTACAATCCTCCTCAATATGGAGGTATGTACAGTACAACCATCTATTATAATTTGGTCAGTGCTTTTGGTTTTATGCAATTCTTTTTGCGAATCTGTCCAAACCCAATGCTGAACTTCTTTTACCTACATCGTTTTCAAACTGTCACAAACCATATATTTACAGTTTAGCGAAGTACTCGAAAATCAGCAATTATCGCAAAATACATTGCTAACTCTCACGAATTTGGTTGAAAGTTGCATTAACGAAAAAACCACTTCCTCAAATCTTGCGGGAAACTTTTAACGTCGGCTTATTGGACACACTCAACAATTTTTCTGCTTATCAAGATTTTCAAAACAGATGCTCTCAAAGATAAAATGCGACATAATCGTACTACTGGGAAAGTAGTACAATGGAAAACATATTTTGAAAATATTCTTATTTTGGTGGTACGACTACTAAATTTGACTTTCTAGACTAGTTTTTAAGTATGATTTGTACTAAAAACAAGACTTTAGTGTATTTTAGGAATATTAATGTACACAATGTACACATTCATTAATGACCCCTATTAATGAAATTTACTAATAATAAACGATTTTGGTATTGGCAATTAAACATAAACATACAATAAAATTGACAATGGAGAATACAACTTCAGTCGACGGAAAAGTTTTGTAACTAACACTAGAATTAATAGGGCAATTAACAATCTCAACCATTAATGCATATCTCGATTGTTAATAGCCCTTATTAATACACTTGTTGGTTAAATAACTATTAATCGAAGTGTACCTTTTTATGTGATTATTTTTTATAAAACAATTTCATTCTCCCAAAACGAAGATGTCTCCGTAATTTTGTTTAATTTCAAACGGTTCACGTAATATTTCTAATCTGTAGGGTTATTTAAAGATATGTAAACATTAGTAGCACATTCACCTAAACACATAAAGTATTTATAAAAACGTAACTAAATATAGATTTTTACTACGATTCTATTATTTTATGATAACAACAACGTTGGAAGTTTTATATTTAAATAACCAAGATAAATGTTAATCAGACAGTATGTCGGCACATTGGTATGAGTTGAATAGTTTGTAAGCGGCCAGTGGGGGGCTCGCAATATATAAGGGTTAACAATAATAAGAAATTCATCGCTATATAATTAATTTAAAATTGTAAATTTTATTTTTTTATTACTGCTAAATTTATTTTTTGGAATATTTTTATATAATTACAGAAAATGTTTTCATTTTGGATTATAAAAAATAGGTGCGACTTCCGGTTAATCACTTACTGACTGAAATGATCCTTTTCAATATGTAATTACGGTAGCTTTAGCTGCAAGGCAGTAACAACTGGCATCCTTTTATAAGTTTTCTCACTCAGGGCAGCTGTCATCTTTCAGTTGGGATGTATTCCAAGTGACTTACAGATCGATTCACCTTCAGAAGATTGTTTGTTGCCCAACTTCGATTTGAATTTTTTATTAGCCAGTTTTGCGAAATGGATCTTTTAGCCTTTTTGTAGGTTTTAAAGGTGAATAGTTTATTTTGCTTACTTTCAACAATTTTCTTGGGCGCTCGTCAACAGATTCAATCATAAAAATCTCTTTTTGAATATATTATCAATCGTAAAAATTTTATTTTGATTATATTATTCTTTTTTAACACCCCGTAAACAGTTCCGGTGACCTTTAAAATTGATTGCAATTCTATTGAGTTTTTACCACCCCCAGAACATTATGAAAGGTGTAAAATTAAGGGATTAGCCCTGAGGTTCAATTAATGGCTAGACCCTCCCGTCGGTTTCCAGGGTCGGCATAAAGTCTGCATGCTCATTATAATTGATTTTAAAAAAAATCATTCAGGTTAGAACATTATTACGTTAAGGAGCATCCATTAATTACGTGAGGTGTTCAGGGGGAGGGGATCGAGCCGAATCTCACTTGGGTGGAGAAGGGAGGTCTTGGCAAATATCACGTAACTTTTTTCTATCAGAAAACGATGTAAAATGGCGTCAAAGTTCAGTTAAATTAAAATAAAAAACGTGTTTTGAATAAAATCTGTCGCAAGGTTACGGTAATATTCCGTAATACTAGTCTTTGTTAGTCTTAAATAAAAGAAATTGAGCATATTGTTTTTTTTAATAAATCCAACGTATTTTACCCAAAACACAAATATTGAAAAATTTCACGTAAGATTAGGGATTGGGGGGGTCGAGAAAAGTCTTACTACATCTCACCAAAGGGGGAGGGAGGGAAAAAAATCCTCAAAAATACCTCACGTAATTAATGGATGCCTCCTTATCAAGTTTGTCAATGGTATTTAGCAATTTAATTGGAAAAGGTGAAATAAATTGAAATTTCTTGGCGATTTTGTTACATTATTCATAACATTAATGTCATTTGAAAATAAAATCATCTCCATTCACAGACATTATTCTTGATCTTTCAAGTAGGTATGTGGAATTTTTTTTCACGACTTGTCAGGTTTTTGGGATTTCCCTCTGCGAAGTACATATTTCTTTATTAAAAACATTATATATTTATGTAACCTTAATGTCAATAAGATTAATAAGAATATTAATAATGAATAGAAGAAAAACGTGCTGTTTTGATAAAATATAAAAATCTGAATTTTTATTCAATTAATTATTTGTTAATGACATTGAGTTTATACATAATGTATAACTTCAGGTCTATAGAATTCCTTGAGTACCATATATAAACTTAATCGTTTATTTTCTCCCGCTGACATTCCATGCAATATTTATCTATTTCTCTTCTTATATAATACAAATTTATAAATGCGAAAGTTCATTGAATACTTCAAAAACAAAGCGGCAGAACATATCCAAAAAGTAGATCAGTTCAGCTATCGCGCGGTGGAAAAATAACCAAAATTGTTTAAGTAACAAAATGAATTTAAAAAAATCTATATTTTTAATGTTATTGAACGAAAAATTGTATAATAAGATGATGAAAAACATCATTAATAAATTAATATTTTCTATAAACCATCCCTTACTCGCTTTATGCAAATAGTGCAACTGATATGGTCCAGATATACAATACGGTTAAAAGAGAACCTACCAAAAAATGTTGAAGAGTTAAATGCTAGTAAAAGTCCAATCAAATAAATATTCTATGATCACTGAATATTCCAGGCGTTTCATATAATCTTAATATACTAATATTTATTACGTATGCCCTCGGCAGATGCAAAAGAATGTGTGGAAAAAACTGGGGATCTACCCCCAAAATGAATATGCCTCCGCTACACAATTGTATACAAGGCGAAGCCTGATATGTAACGAACAGACTACAATACATGAGCCAAACGCATGCCAGGTAGGGAAGACTGGAAGAAAAGTATACCCATACGGACGGTTGCAAGACAGAAGTAGGTGTAGGAGCCGGAATTGTAGGGCTAAAACAAAGGATAGCTATTCCAAATCTTAGGACATTACAACTTTCCAGGCGGAAGTGACGGCAATTCACCACTGCGTTGAAGAAATTAAAAAGCTGGAAAGGTCATACCGTTCAGTTGTCATCTTCACCGACAGCCAAGCTGCACTGAAGGCACTTGCTTCCATAGAGCTCAATTCTAAGCTGGTATAGGATTGCATAGGTGCCACAGTTTAAGACCATTGTGTAACGAATTAGTAGATGAAATGGCCAGACAAGGTTCATTAGTACCATTCATTGGACCGGAACCATTCTGCGGCGTCGCAATAAATATGGAAGAGGGTGGCACATAAATCTCTAGAATGGTGGGTAATCTCACCAGAACAGGGACAGGCGAACAGTTCATTAGAGGACATTCACTACGGCAGACCCGATAAGAAAAGATAGGAAAACTGTCAAAACCGTAGTGTAGGTATGTTAACAGGGCACGCAAAGCTAATGGGGTTGACATACGAAGCCGTCTGCAGATTCTGTCAACTAGAAGTGGAAACAGCAGAGTACATCCTATGCCAGTGCGGCTGCCTGGCGAATGTGCGGTTTGTTGTCCTAGGCGATGAGAAATTACATGAAATATTTAGTATCTAGGCTGATTGGCTACAAAGATTCGGGCTGGAGAATGTAATCTATATTCAGAGGACCACAATAGATCTTAAAAGGTCGCAATGGACTAGGCCTCATCAAATCTAATCTTATATTTAATTTTATTATCATAAAGAGAAAATATATGATTATTTATACACATGTATGGCGATAGAATGTTAGCCGCCTTTTCGGATAGTTTTATGAATGACTTGCGGACTCTATTTGTAGTATTACTCTAAGGAAAAACCACAACTCTCCGAATATATGGAGGACCTGAGGTTTAGCATACGAAGTCTATTATTATGGACGGATCTAGAAAAGGAACTCTAGAATAACAGGAGGACATACACAATAGATATGCTGAGGTCATAGTGGAAGCACATAAGCCCCATATTTATCTTATCTTGCTTTTGCTACTTTGTATTGGTATTAGAATAATCAATTACTTTCGTTTGTTGTGAAATATAAAAAAAATCTGTTGATGTGGTGATCATATGTGTCATTTTTTTAAATTACCTGATTTTTTATTTATTAAACTTGGTCTCAGAGTAGCGTCTTGTTCTCGTACGGCCCTGTTGCTATATTATATTCGAATTCAGGTAAAAGGCATGGCATAGCGATTTGCGCCCTTGTACGTAGGAGGGCCACGCGCCGGCCTTGTACGCCCTCGTTCATCGATCGTTACAATACTTACACTAAATCAGGTCACTATGTTTGCGGGTGCCCTGTTTTTTTATCTTTAACTTTTGTCTTTCTAGCCCCTATTTCACTCGTTCTACCTCTATCACTTCGTTATTCGGGCACATTTCGCATTAGTCGATTAAGCCATAAAACTGCCTAACCCACCTTTTCATTTCGTAAGGATGCACCAGCATTTATAGAGCACTTTTTAGTTAGAGATTTACCCAATCAATTAAGTAGAAAAGTGTTATAGATTGGTTTCTTTAATATATTTAATTTGTGTTATAAAAATGTATACATGGAACACAACTGTCCCTTAGAAACGAAGAAAACATTTTTATTTTTCTCATAATTATGTTTTAATATCTACAAGTATCATCGGATAAATATAAAGTTACATAAAATAAAAGTATTCTATTAAGTCATAATTTTTCGTATTTTCATTACCCATTTAAAAAAATACCCTCTATGTTATTGTTGAAATATTACCGACCATAAAAACTTTTTATAAAGAGATTTATTAAAGCTACTATTTTTTAAAAGAATGAACCATTTATAAAAATATATAAATTTATTATAAAAATAGATTAATCTAAAATTAGCATAGGAAATAGTTCTTATGGAATATCAACTATTAATATTTCATTAATAACAATACCGGTACTACAGTTTTTTATGTTCGTGATTAACTGTTATAAAATAAACAAGTTCTGTGGTTAACAATTTATCCATTGTTTACCAGTTCACTTTAGCGATAGCATGAATGCAAGCGGAGGAGATTTTAAATATGATAAAAATGGAAACAAAACTACCTGTCGTCAAAGTCTGTTTTTAACCAATTGAAATTTAATGTATGATTCCAGTAGTACATTCATTTTTGCCACTACAAAATTTTCGGGTCTAAAACGACTGACATTTTCTAGGCCTTTTTGGGTACGATTCAAAGTTGAAACAGAAATAGTTTTTGATTTCAAAGTCATTGATGAAAACATATGTATGGCGATAGAATGTTAGCCGCCTTTTCGGATAGTTTTATGAATGACTTGCGGACTCTATTTGTAGTATTACTCTAAGGTTTTTTCAGTATCAATATTAATAGCCAGGTTCAGATATTCGGGAACATCGAAAAATCTTTGAAATCAAAAATAATTTCTATCTTGACTATCCAACTAGCAAAATAGATCCCTAAAAAAACGAAATTATTTCTTAATTATCATACAGCGCAGCTAGAAAGAATAACATTATTTTTTAATGCGTCTCAATAGGACAATTTTATCATAAAATAGAGGGATTTCTATAATGCTGTTGTATAGACGTTCTTACAACTCATATTATACGACAAAGTAATACTGTAAGTATACAAATTTTATAATAGTTGCATAACGTACTATAAAATTTCTATATAATAGTTATTGTATTACTTATAATAGCGATGTTAAAAGTAAGTTGTAAAGGAAGCTGTATAAATAGTTTCATTAGAGTTCCTTAAGAAAATTAATAAGATTGTTGCTTTACGCAGAAGTAAAACATTACACAATAAATATAAAAGTATTTTATAATCATCTTATAACCACAACAGTATTCTCTCTTATGAAGATCTTATAGAATAAAGATGTATTTCCCAGGAATAAATTTATTATTAAATCTGGCAACATTCAAAAGTGGTCAAGAATCAAACCGCACCTGAATCCTGACAATGTCAAAAACAATTTTATGGCGCGGCATTAAACATCATAATAAAACATTAATATCGTATACAGCTCGGAAGAAAACAGAATCATTGTATATAAGGTTTCTAATTTGTATTACCTATACATATACGCCATAATTATTAAACGTTCAGCTGTTCAGAAACCACCGCCATTGTGAAAAAATCATATAGAAACGTAAAACGGTGAATTAAAAATAGATTTTTCAAAGATTAGCAAAGATTTTTTCCGCTTTTACAACAGTCACAATACATGTTTTGTTTTAAGTTGAAAATTCAACAAATAAAACATTATTTTTTATTTTTTAATAATACCAATAAAATGTATGCTAAACTGAGGCGCTTTAATTTTTTATCAAATAAATGTATATATATTATCAGAAAAGTTAGCTGCGCAAATAAATTTGGCTCCGGGAGTAGCGATATAGGTCTTTAATATTTTCAGTATGATTAACAACAGATATAATAACTCCATCACCCACCGCCATAATAATCATGCCTGATATCGGATCTTACACCTTTGTCATGACACAACGCAAACGAAAGCAAATCATTTCAGCAAAAAAATAAATTTCGACCCAAATTTCTTACCGCCAAACCATTCCTCATTTTTGTAAACCGGAAATAGTTACAAGAGGCTAAATCTGAAAAGTATGCTGGATAAGTTAGCAGTTCATAGCCCAATTTATGGATTTTTGCTATGGTGACACGTGTTCACCCGTGAATTGTCTTGATGGAACAACACTTTTTTCATCGCAAAATTTTGTCGGTTCTGCATGGGAAATGCAAAAAGTCAATGACTAACAATACTGGAACTGTTCGATACTTGACAACACAACACTAGGTTTCGACAACCAAGTTACTTTCTTCAGAGACAGGTATACTGAATCCACTATCGGAAACAACTTTACAAACTTTTCATATATAAAATGGACCAATTATAACTTGAAAAACTTCTCAATTCACTCAACATACATTTTCGTAAATTATGAGAGTCCGGCTCTGCTCAGAAACTCTCAAGCCCCATCTGTCTCATTTCATGGTTTTTTTTTGTACTAGTTGAGCTATTGAAATATTATTGAGCTATTCAAAAAAACGAATTTTATATTTTAAACTATCCTTGTACACAATCGTTTATAGGAAGTAATATTTTTAAACCATGGTTAACATGATGAAATTCATTTTTATTTATTTAAATTCCCACCTAAACTGCGAAACCTTGAATTGTGAAACATACAAAGTCTATGAATAAAACATTGTTTTTGTGGTTTATGATAACACTAAATAGCAAATCATCTTTATTGCCTCTAGATAATTCGTTTGCATATATCATTAACTGCGAATGTTAATGTAATTTAAAGAAAATTTCTTCAAAAGTTTAAATGATGCAGTTTTTAACATAATCATGAGTCTCCATGGACCTGAATTGTATAGCTAGTGTAAAAATTCAAAATAGAACATAGTTAGTAGAAGAAGAATATGCTTTTTATTAACAAAAAATAATCTTTAAAATTGTAGTATTATATAATTTTTATTCAGAGCTATTCACAAATGATTCTAACATTCAATGGGCTTAATATAATTAGTTTATATAAATTAAATTAAATATTCCATCGACCGTGCATTTTTGAACTATATTAATCTACATAAAATAATTAATTATTGACCCATATTCATGAATGAATTTCTATAAACAATTTTGCATCTCGATTGTTAAACGCCCTTGGTACATTTGTTGGTTAAATCACTAATACATTTTATTTCTCATTAATTTTCATACTCGTACAGGTACAGGATATACAGGATGAAAAAAAGAAAGACGAGCCCAACAAAAACGATACTTTTATGACATATTTTCCCCTTTCTCTACTCCTCCTGAATTATGTTTCTTGCGAACAATTTTATGCATATCCGAAAGAGAGAACCATATAAGCCACTAGAGAGCCATCTCCACTGGATATTACAAACTACTTTACAAAACTTTGCGAGTTACGATTAAAAGTTTGCAAAATAATTTAGATGCCAACACACCTTTTGGCTTTGATAAATGAAAAATCTGTTACACTTGATTTTAAACTTCGAAAAAAATACAACAAAGCGATTTTTTGTTTCTAAATTGTAGAATTGTAGTCTATCCCACTCTAATTTGTAGTAACGGCACTGCCTATGTCCCTGATGAATAATGTTGACTGTAGTTAAAAATACCAGATTTCATAAAAACATTTATTAAAATGCAAAATATTAATATTTGAGAACGACTAGGGGTATTAAGGATAGAAAACTTTCAAATTTTAACATGTTGAATTTCCCCAAAACCTATTTTTTTTTAGCAATTTGATGAATTTAAAATTCGGTGATTAAGAATTAATTAACAACGAAATAGTCGGGAACCCGCGTAAACGCAATAAAATTTTCGCCTGAAAAAAGAATATTTACAGTGAAACATGCAATGGATTATAAATGAAAATCGTATAGTCGACGTAGGAAACTTCGAAATCTTATTCTTGCGTAGAAAACTTTCAAGCATACCGATCTTTATTGGCGACGGTTCAAGGTAATAAATGCCTGAAAAATAAATATACACGAATTAAACATTTCAAATGGCGAAACATATTTACACTAAAATTAGTTTTTGTTTTGAATAAATTTTGTCGCATTTTATACGAAAGTAAATGTTTAAATACAGAATAGAATAGATAAAATCATCTGCAATTTAATAATTTTTAATTTTTATGTGGATTCCTAGAAAATTTAATAACAAATTAAGGGTAACCGGGGGATATCAGATAATGGGAACTTGACTACAAGAGCTCCCATTAGATAGACACCAACTACCACTTTAGTGCACTTAAGTGAAATTTATTATTTCAAATATAGCATGTTTAATTTTTGTAGAAACAAATTCGCATTGATATCAAAAACAACCTTGAAACATTTTTATAAATTCCAAATGTGTAAATTGAAATTAAAATCCAATGTTTAAGTAAATTGTTGAGTACTATTGTTTAAACGATTATACAAGCAGCGTCTCTGCTTCCCAGAAAAAACACTCTCTACTTGAACTTGAATGTCCCCATTAGTTTGATTTTGGTTTTATAATTAACTATATTCAATTTAGTATAAGAAACCTAGAAAACACTTTTACAACAATTTTAATTATGAAGTGAAAGTACTATAATTTTTTATAGGATTTCAGTTGAACAACCAAAAAAAAATTCAATAAAACGGCGTGTGGGTGCTTTTAGCTACCGAATTGAAATCGCTTAAACTATACCGCCGGTCCTGTTGATAAACTCATATTTTAAATGTTATACAATGCCCCATTTTTACCATCAATACAATTCAAAGTGTCTCTATCTGTTTTGTTTCATGTTCGCTATACTAATATTTAGTTCACAATGTAATCGAAAGTTTTACTTCCTGTATTGTAGGGAAATCTATCAAATGCTACATCAACAAAACATTTTATTATTAACCCGGCGGTTAAATTTAGACGTGATTCTTATCAGTTATATCATTAATAGTGTTCCTACGTCAACATTATACTGAGTACCCTTATCTTAATGTCACGGACAAATCTGAGCTATAAATATTTTTAGTAGAAGATTCAATTCATGCGATTTTATGTTCATTCATACTTTACGAGAACCTTGTTTGTAGTCGCTCTGATTTTTCAAAACAATGAAAAATATTCGTTACTTTTCCCATGCTAATTTTCTTTAGTATAGAACTAGTCATAAATTTAAATCGTAGATCTTGAGGTCATTGGAAATAATTTGATTGTTGCATTCGGCATTACCTCCAAATATATAAAGGAAACTGGGTCATCCACCATACAGCCCTGACTTGGTCCCAGACAACTTTTTATTTCCGCTATGACCAGGGGTGCCAGGTAGACGTGTTTAGCTTTTTACGGGCGTGCCTGACCAAATATTTTCTCTTTCTGCTAGTCCGGCTTTTGGTATGCTTTTTGTCTGGCTGCCGCGCGTGTCGAAAGTCGATCGCAAGTCGATCGCAAGTAAAGCCGTTACTGTCCCGAGAGCTGTTCGCAAGGCGGTGCGGTGCGAACATAGTAAATAGCCAAATATATTAAAAATAGGTGTTATCCTTGAGTGAAAAATACAAATACTTGTATTTTTCACTCAACGGTGTTATTTACCTACCAAAATGCAAATCTCTTTAATTCTAAGTTTAAATTTTTAGTTATCTAGTTTCAGATATTTTCCATTTTGTATGAAAATGAATGATAACTGATTAATTTCTATATAAGACAATATAAGAGTATAGGTCCGCCTTTTACGGTAATATGTCCAGCCAAATTAACCTATCAGATGTGTTTTCCCTTAGTTCAAAAAGTCAAGTCATTTATAAAACTGGTATAGTATTTTAGTCCTATGGTGTTCCAGAGTAGTTTTCATTTGTTTTCATTTTTGTTTCAGAATATTGCGAAGTAACAACGACGTATTGTATCAACATAACCATCCTAATCGTCGATTTCGACGATTCGTACACTGTATACTCACCGGTGTTTAATTTAGCGATTCAAAATTGCTGCCATGGGTCGCAAAAAAATACAAATATCAAGAATTACCGATGAACGGAATCGGCAGGTAAGATATATTTATCAATTGCATATTTTCAATTTTATTTTTGTGTTTTGAGTTTATATTGTATTGGCGTTCTTCCAATAAGACTGTAATGTTAGTATACGGTATTCTCACTTAAAAAACTATTTCGTCTAACTGAATATATTAGGTAAGGGACGATGTAAGTACCTCTATATTATAATATATTAGGATAAAATAAATAGTTGAAATCTGTATCATAAACTGTACATTTGCAATGAATGGACCCATAAAACAGAATGCACAACTTGAAGGTTGCACTGTAAATTTGACAGGATAAATTTTAAAAATTCCGTACTCCAAGGGGAACAGTGTAGCTTAATGTGATAAGGAAGACCGGGGGAAACGTGACATTCACAGCTCATCAAACAAATTTGCAAATATCGTTTTTTTTTTAAATTCAATTTCTATTTTACAATTATTGATGCAGGTAATGAAAAAAAAACAGCGACTTAATTTCATATTGGGTTGCCTATACCTAATTGATATACTGAATATTAATTTTAAAGTGAATGGTTTGTTGCCTATCCTAAAATAGCGTAATAATTGAAACGATAATGATCAATTTTATGAACATTAATCTAAAGCATAAATGAACAGTCGAATCATAATTAACAAGTAACAAATATGCACCAAAACAAAAGTTCTAGTTTTGCGCGGAGGCTGTTAAGATAGAACTTTAAAGAAAACTAGCATTATAGTGTTAGTAGTTTAGTAGTCCACCAACAGAGGTCACTATTAACAGCAATATTGTCAATGTTTAACATTCTCTGTTAAGTAACAGTAACTATTTTTTATGACAATTTTAAATTAGGTTAAGTTTTAACTTAGTTGTAAGTTTTATTTTTACAATTTTATCTATACTTACACTTTTGTGTAGTGTGCAGTAGCACAAGACCCATACGTGTTATATTTTTTGGAAGCCCTAATCTTATTATACAAATGGGGCGTTTATTTAATTAAAGAATAAATTATTACGGTTTGTCTGAAAAATCTCAGCGGTAATTTAAGCAGTGCTGGATGAGCTCTCTGGTGATGGGCAGAAGCAGAATCTGCAGAATCGCATTATTTAAATAACCGGATCATCAGATTATGAATGATTTTAATAATCGAATTATAAATCACTCATGCTAAGCAATGGTAACGCAGGTAATATCATCATATAAACACAGGAACTGCTAATAGCCTGGACTCCATATTCCATGTTGTAAAATATAAAATACAAAAATACTCGAATTGATGGTTTTACATACCTCCATCTTTCACTGGTTTAGGTATAGTGACACGATATCGAAACAAAAAGTATCGATACCTTAATAATAACGGTATCGAAACAAAAATATTTAAAGAGTAATAATATCGAAAATAAAGTATCGATATAAGTAAGTATCGAATGCTGAAATTTAAATAAAGGCCTCATCTCAGTGTATGGCCCCTTTCTCTCCCTCTCTTTTATATAATTGTAAGGAATGTGAATAAAAATGTCAAAAATATTTGATAAGATTTTATTAAAAAGAAAAATATTATGTATTCAACTACTTAAGAAGAGTAGAGGGATATTAAATATCTTTAAACATTCCACTCTTCTTCAGTACAGTCACCAAGGACTATATTCTATTGCTTATTATAAACACTCGTTTCGTCTTTAATCTTCATAAAACAACAACATTTTACAAAATGCCCAAAATGGCTGCTAAAAATTGCACTTGTCTTGTTAGGGACAAGACAAGTGACATGACAAGACGTTTCACGTCGCGTTCCGGCCATAATAGAGAGAGACTGCGTTCCGACTTCCGCTTTTGTTTAGTTTGCTTGATTGAATCGATTCGATTCTCAATGTAAATTACTCATATTAGTACAGAGTATCGAATTAAAGTATCGATTATTTGAAATACTAGTATCGAATCAAAAGTAATGTTATGAGTAAAGTATCGGATTCGATATCGTGTCACTATTTAGGTAAGGGACGATGTAAGTACATCTATATTATAATATATTAGGATAAAATAAATAGTTGAAATCTGTATCATAAACTGTACATTTGCAATGAATGGACCCATAAAACAGAATACAAAACTTGAAGGTTGCACTGTAAATTTGACAGGATAAATTTTATAAATTCCGCATTCCAAGGGGAACAGTGTAGCTTAATGTGATAAGGAAGGCCGGGGAAACGTGACATTCACAGCTCATCAAACAAATTTGCAAATATCGTTTTTTTTTAAATTCAATTTCTATTTTACAATTATTGATGCAGGTAAAGAAAAAAAAACAGCGACTTAATTTCATATTGGGTTGCCTATACCTAATTGATATACATTATTTTAAAGTGAATGGTTTGTTGCCTATCCTAAAATAGCGGAATAATTGAAACGATAACGATCGATTTTATGAACATTATTTTCTAAAGCATAAATGAAGAGTCGTTGAAAAATCATAATTAATAAGTAACAAATATGCACCAAAACAAAAGTTCTAGCTTTGCGCGAAGGCTGTTAAGACAGAACTTTAAAGAAAACGCTAGCATTATACGGTTAGTAGTTTAGTAATCCACCAACAGAGGGCACTATTAACAGCAATATTGTCAATGTTTAACATTCTCTGATGAGTAACAGTAACTATTTTTTTCGACAATTTTAAATTAGGTTAAGTTTTAACTTAGTTGTAAGTTTTATTTTTACAATTTTATCTATACTTACACTTTTGTGTAGTGTGCAGTAGCACAAGACCCATACGTGTTCAATTTTTGGAAGCCCTACTCTTATTATACAAATGGGGCGTTTATTTAATTAAAGAATAAATTATTACGGTTCGTCTGTAAAATCACAGCAGTAATTTAAGCAGTGCTGGATGCTGGTGCTGGTGATGGGCAGATGCAGAAGCAGAATCGCTTACTTAAATAACTGGTTCATCAGGTTATGAGTGATTTTAATAATCGAATTATAAATCACTCATGAGAAACAATGGTAACGCAGGTAATATCATCATCACCATATAAACACATGAACAGCTAATAGCCCGGACTTCCATACTCCATGTTGTTTTACATTGATGGTTTTACATACCTCCATCTTTCGCTGGTTTTTTTCTCTCACCTAATAATGTCAATGTTGCATTGTTTAATTGATTAACTGGATATTTCATTGTTCCAGTGATAAACCAAAACACACCTTAAATACTCGTATATTTGTGATATTAATAAAATCTAACCTAATTTTAATATACCTAATTAATAAATGCTTTAAAATCTTTTATATATAAGAAAATGAAGCAAAGGTGTCACGGATATCTCTCATTTTTTGGCGATGACAAGATAAAATCGACCAAAACACACAAACATGCGTAATATTATTTTCAAATAACGTTAAATGTAGAAAACAACGGCCTTATTCAGTTGCCCATGCAGGACAATTAACATTATTTGCTTTATTAGTTGAGTCAAATGTAGATGGCGGCACACTAATTACAGTTTTTGATTACCTACTTTTTTTACCTCATACCTACCTACTTTCGTCACGCTCCGCTAGATTGCACCACAATACGATCTACCATAAGATGAAGGTATATAAAACCATCAATTATTGCATGGAGACTATATATATAGTCTCCATGAATTATTGACTGGTTAATTGCTAAATAAGAAAAAAGATTACACCGAAAAAAGAAACACTAACTACTTGTGAGTGTGCCTTCATCATCCACCAAAAGAATTCGAATCTTAGAGTAATAATGTATTAATCTGAGATTCGAATTATTTTCCCATAATTGAATACCTACCTACTGACAATTATTTTCATAGTCGTATTATGAATGATTGTTAATTCGAATTATCCTATGTTGTCACACTGTCACAATAATCGTGGTATTTTTTTTATTAATAATATTCCTATGTCAGACTGGAAGATTTGATAATTTTTTCTTACAATGATAAATATTTTATAGATATATTGTATCACGACAATTTCATTTACAAAATATTATGTATCTTTGATAAAAACAATGTAGACAACATAGTTTGCTATACAGTGCTAACACTAGGAACGTGTCAGCTGGTTATCACCATTGATGCTAACATCGTTAATTAATTAAAGTACCGTATACTGTGTGTGAGAACAAGAAACTGGTAAATAAATACGATTATGTCAAACCGACAATCGCCTATTTTGAAAAGCTACTGCAGAGGGTATAAATGTAACTCATTACTATTGGCAACACAGCTTTTTGATGATTAATAACCAAAAACCAGATGTTGTCGAAAAGCTACTCCTACCGCTGCGGGTACTATTCACACGTGTGAAATCTTCACATCACATTTCCGTCTTCCTTTTTTATGTCTCACAAAACTAACACATTATTTAATTCTTGAACCTAAACAATATTGTTAATAATTGTAACCGATTTTAGGGGGTACCTATATAGTAAATATTGACGTTCGTATTAATAGGGTGTTCAACTAAAAATATATTCTTGTTTATATACATAACAGATAGTTCTAAAGAAACAAATTATATCGCGCCATATTTTATCAAACTTAATAGTGTAATTTTGTTTTTACCACCTAAATTTTTTTTAAAATCTGCCTTTTAGATTATTACGTCACTAGTATAAATTGAGGCACAAATTTTAACATGGAACATAATTATCATGTGGTCACCAAAATTGAAGGAGAAAAGAAGTTTAGGATAGATTGACAGTGAGTTGTTTGCTTTTAGTTTTGGTTTATGGAAAAAGACAATAGGTTTAATAAATATAATTATATATTTGAAATAATGAGTTACTTTCCTTGTTTGTTTATTTTATTTATATTAAAACGATCTTGCCAACAAAAGTAATTTGTTCAAGTTTTTACAAAATGCTTTTCTGGCAGTTTCAAATCTACTTTTCCTACTTTCATAACTGTTTTCAGCACAGTAATGAATTTTTTAAATATTTGATTCATCCATTCATTCTTTTGGGTTGTGCTCAACAGCCTAGGCACTTGAACTGAATCTGTGTACCATTTCCCATGTTATCTACTTCCATTCCAGAAGCTTTATATGTTGTTCTTCATGAATTAGTAAAATATAGTACAAAACACGATCTATCTAAATACTCTGGTTTCATAATAATTATTTATAAAATTCAGACACAATAACACAGTACACAAATAAAAATGGAAAATAATCCTTCAACCAACCAAATACAGACTCTTACTATATTCGCTGCTTCAACTTAAACGACAGTGATAGATGTCAAAATAATGTCAAGATATTATTATTTATTTGTCATGAACAAGCTGAAACATAGAACATCAAACGAAGATTATCGACAACTTCACATTTAAACTAGTGACGTACTGCTTTATAAGTTGCATAATTTCAGTAAATTTTTGTTTCCATTTTTTTCTGTTAATCTGCAGAGAATAAAATATAAAATAATTTTATTTTTGAATAACCCATTTACCACTTATTTAAATTACCTAAAACAATATGTTGAAGCTGAACACCCTAGTCAAATTAACGTATTTTCCTTGGAATATTTGCAAACCATTATATTAAAATGTATAAATAAGAGCAATTAGTAATGACCAACTGAATCTTTAATCGAAGTAAAATAACCCAATACGTAATATAGTTCTGTAAATTAATGCAACTAATAATGTACTTTTTAGAAGTTTTAGAATACGAAAAAAAAGTATAAACAAAACTAGTGCAATCTTCGATTATTAATCACTATCAAATCTGTTTAATGATCGAAGTGTGCAATCCCTGCAATAGCTAGGTACCATAGTAAATACTTTACAAGTGAATACTTCCTACAAATAAGGTTCCAAGTAGGTTAATGCTGCAAAATTAATAAATAAAAGGAATCAAATGTAAAGAACACGATGGTAATTCATTTTTAATAATCACCGATTCCTTAAGTGCCTTGAGAAATTCGAAAGAATTATATCGTTGAGTGAAAGTATTTTTCACTCAACCATTATATCCAACACACTCGATTTAACAACAAATTAGGTTAGAGCTGTATTATCTACAACAAAATAGTAAATTGCTATGGGTTCTGTCGCATATGGGAATACAAGGGAATGAAGAAGTTGACCGCCTAGCTTGTGAATATCCATATGCCAATTCACCCATAGTCGGTAAATTTCCACATATAGACCAAAAACCTACGATCAAAAAGTTAATAAATCAACGATGGCAGTCCATTTGGCAAAAATTCGATAACAAATTGAAAGAAATAAAATCCCAAGTTATAACAGACCTCTACCTCCCATAAAAGAAGGGATTAAGTTGTTCTAAATAGATTGCGTATCGGACATACACACTTAACGCCTCAATACCTAATGGAAAAAGAACCCGCACCCATCTGTCAAACTTGTCACGCGGTGATTACAGTGAAGCACATCCTACTAGAAGGTCCAATAAATTACATAGCAAGAAAAAGACGTAATCTGAAAACAAATTTAAGAAGTATACTTTCAACTAATGAAAATTAAGTCCTCTTGTACTTAAAAGTTAAAACACATTAAACTTAAATCTATTGTATTGTCCCTACCGCTAATACTCTTAGAAATTAATGCGGAGCAAAATAATGTTTGAGATAAAAGAAAATTTTTATTTTTATTTTGAGAACATAATATTTCTAATGAGTAGTTACGGAGACCATACATATTTATTTTATATGTGCATTTGTAAACAATATTGTCAGAGTAAAATAAATGTATATAGGCAGCAGAATACTAAAAAAATGCACCAAATTTAATAAAAATGTACCAGATTTTTATAAATTATCATTATACAACCCTAAACTACTTTTATTGACATAACAAACCATTTTAATTTCTATTTCAAATAGTAACAACAAAATACAATGTTTTATGCAGTATTTGATATCCTTCGCCATCTATCGGTAAGATGTAGACTAGGTAGTCTCAATGACTTGTACATTAAATAAACAGCTGATTTAAGTCCTTATCTTCTTCTCACTGCTAGTCGCTTGCGTGGCCACTAAGATAAGTTTAAGTAACAGTAATTTGGACGGCAATTTACGAATGAGTTATGAGACATTTAGATTAGATATATTGGTATTATTGATCTTCGTATTATCCTTAATAAGATAGATAAATAGTATTATTATTTATGCAAGGATTTTTTCATAAAATGTACCAGAAAAACACGAAGTTGTAATTGCGTACTAAACGAGAGTAATTTGTACCAACTTTGTAAAATGTACAATAATTGTACCACCTCTGGCAACACTGTTGATGAAAAACTAACAAAATTCAGTTACGATTTCACAGCAAGAATTTTTTTTTCAAAAAATAACATGCATGGTCTCTTCCGTATTGATTCATGGAACATTGAAGTTTGGAACCTATTATCTCCAATAATAAGGGAGAATATGCCCTTGATGTAAAGATTGATAAATTACTTTATTTTTTTATTTTAAGCTTGTTTTAAAATATTTGCTTTTTATAAATTTTTATACAAATACAACAATTCTGTTATTGTACGTAACCAGTAATTGAACTATTCAATGCGAATGTGTAAGAGAAATTAGTAAAGTTATCGGTAATTATCTCTTGGCCACACAACAAGAAATATTTCCAGCCGTACTTGTACAAAAAAAGAATATTCATTGAAAATAGTAAGATGCCAAAAATATAGGTATTCCCATGGTATTACTTTCGGAAACCATTCTTCCCTTCTTTTGTTTACATCAATATCTACACAAAGAAACACTCGTAAGAAACAGTGAAAACGCAAAACAATTCAAAAACTGAAAACCCACTTCCATAACCTATTTACACTTTCCATAAAAAATTTGACAGTTTAAAACAAAAATGTTCCCATTGCATACGTTTCCTTATTTCAGAACTTTCGGTACTCGCTAGCCAGCAAGAATCGTTTGAACGGTAATTTTACTGGTCCGCAATTGTGATGGAACAGAGAACTGATAGTAATTGAGAGTTCGCAACCAGTAATTTCAGGAGGTTGGAATGGTTTTTTTCAACTCCGCACTTCGATGTTTTGTTGCCTATCCTAAAATAGCGTAATAATTGGAAATTATATAATAATAGGAGTTACCAGTTAGCAGTGGTGTATCCAAGGGTTCAGTTTTAGGCCCAATCCTTTTTTTGGTATTCATTAAGAATGTCACAGACTTAATGGTAAATTCACTTTATTAGCTGATGACACTAGTGTAACCTGGAATAGTTCGGATATACCAACTTTACATTCTACCATAGGCAAAGATCTCATTACTATTATGTCCTGGTCTGACTCGAACGGGCTTTGTTTTAACACTTAGAAAAATTTAGTTTTATCTTACAAATAGTTTTGCAACCTCTCAACACTTAGTTAATAAGATCTTCAAATTCGATTAAATTTCTTGGTCTCCATATTAACGATGTCCTTAAATGTTCTGTATAAGTAGATATTCTGCTTGTTTTGCCATTAAATCCGTGTCTAAACAGCTGGATTCTTCTACTGCTTTAACAACTTAGTACTCTTTGTTCAAATCACACCTTCGCTATGGTTTGACGTTCTGGGTGTCTTGTAGTTTGTAGTTTGTCAAATTACAAAAAAGGGCTATTCGTTAAATGTATGGTTTAAGTAGTAAGACGCATTGCAAATTCTATTTTAAAAAATACAACATTTTAACTCTTCCTGCTGTTTTCATTATGTTTGGTTAACACTTTCACAATTTAAATGAGAGACTGATTCATAATTACCCTACTAGAAGGAAACATTTCGATATCTATTTATCACAATGCCCACCTCTGATCTGGTGAAAAATTCCATCACTTTCAATGCCAAAAAATTATTCAATCAGCTACCTTTAGAATTAAAAGTGGCAAATACAGTTAATTAGTTCCGAAGATTGAAAAGGCATTTTTGCTTGAAAGACCTTACTATTCAGTGGGAGCAGAATTCTACAATCTTCCCTAGACTTACATTACATTGGCATAATTCAATATAAAGTATGGTGTATAGTGTTTCTAATGTGAATGTAACGACAATAAAATAAAGCAATCTAGTCAGATTTATTTTTTATAAAATTTTCAGGATCACTATACAAATGTTCCCCTTACTTCAGTAAACCGTTAGTTCGTGATATTCTTAGAAAGCTAGTTTGGAAATATTAAAAAAAATACCTAATATAAATTTATTTATAAATTGCTGGAAAAAGAAAAATTAATTAAAACCACTCAATGTATGATACTATTTTTAAGAAAATTTTTAATAGCTGGAAACGTATCAGCATGTGGATTGGAAATCGAATAGTCCAACTCTAGTAATTGGCTTAATATATAACGAAGTAACTGATCAGTTATTAATGCGGTCCACTGTTTCATAAAAAATTTTAACTACCTAAAGAAGTTGGGGTTACTTAATATTAATTTCATCCAGGGGCGTGTGCGAATTGTGTTGTAGAGAAATATTATTAATATAATATCTATTTGTTGGTTGAGTGAGTTTAGTTATATTATATTACACATTTTATGAGTTTTGTGTGCAGGTTAATTTTAATCTACTATATTAAATTCAAAGAAAAACATTATTTCACGGTATTCGAATTTGTAAAAAAAAATTTATATACACACCATAGGGCGGCATTTCTCAATTTTCTATCCCGTACATTCTTATTTCTGAAGCCCTAATATTAGGTATTATACAAGTGTGACGTGTATTTAATTAAATAATAAATGATTACGATTTGTCTGAAAAATCACCGCGGCAATTTAAGATAATTTATAAGAAACCAAAATTAATTTAAAGGTAGATTCATAATATCTGTTGTTTTCGTTATTCGTTGCTTGCCGTCTTTTCAAATTTACTGGCAATTCATTATCTACAGTTGTTCTCCCGAGCCGACTAATATCGTTTTTGGTTACTGATATGTTGTTCGTTGTTGGTGATGTTGAGCGTCAAGAAGGAATGTCAACTCCATAAGCACAAATCGCGCATCAGAAGAGTTGATCCATTGTCAAAAGAATACATAATATTCAACAATTTATCAACTTTTTCAACAGATTGTGCAGTGACTTTCAAAATTATGCTATCTGCTCGTTTTGAAACAACTAGTAATTATAATAAGTAGAACAATAGCAAAAATATCCAAAATTCAACAAAGTTGAGACAACAATCCACGCAACTACAACAAGAAGCACTTAATAAATGCAATGCCAACACTTTTTCATACCACCTACCACCGTTTATTGTTTTATACTGCAGTGAGATTTAGAAAATACATATACAAATTGTCATCAATGACATGTAGTGTTTAATAGCATAATCACTTGAAATAAACGACATATTACTTAAATTCGAAGTGAAATATTTCATCCAACGGGATCTTAAGTCCACCTTTCAAAATATGACATCTATATATACGTTTATTTCAGAACTACAAAAAACTATGATTAGTCCGTACAGTTAATAGACGATTTCTTCTTTAGACAAAAGTGGAACTAATTGGTGTTTTTGCAAAAATAGTTGACTATATTGGCGGATCTAGGATTTCTTTCTTCTAAAAGGCCCATTGGGAGCAACGCCGAAAAATATGAATACGATAAACAACACGACAACAATGGTTTATGAACGGATTTATGTGATATCGATATTTCATTTTCGAGCAGCGGGAATCACAAGCAACGAACAACAGAGTGTATAAATTTAGCTTATACAGCACTCTCAGAAAAGGAAATATATACGACCACAGAACTTAAAATTCTGTGCATACGTCAAAAAAATGAATACAATGGTCCTATATAGTCAATTTTATGTTAGCCACGCAAGCGCATGGGGTAGATACTCAGCCTAGACATAATGCTTTCAATGATTCACCAAAAGTTGTTAGATTTTATATAACTGTATACTTACTATTATTTAAAAAAAATTCTTTATAGCATTATTATTTTTCGGCCGTTATACCTAACATTGTTTTTAATCAATAAAGTAGTTCTAATTTTTTTGTTATTTGTGGTGTCGCAAAATAACCATTTATTATTATTGTACTATTTTTCACAAATGATAACTCCGCCCAACTCGGTAATTGTTTTGGACAACGCTCCTTATCATTCAAGGAGAGGTGAGAAAATGTCTTCCACCGCTTGGAAAAAAGCGGAAATCATGCAGTGGCTTTTAGATAAAGAAATTTCATTTAAAGCATCGTTTCCTAAGATATGCATACTATTGATGAAATTGCAAAAAACCGGAATATTATAATACTTCAGCTTCCTCCTTACCATTGCGAGCTAAACCCTATAGAGTCAATATGGGCTCAGGAAAAAGGATTGGCGGCAAGGAAAAATACTACATATAAAATGAAATATGCTCGTGCAACATTTTGAAGAAGCTCTTTAACAAGTTAATGCAGTGAGATGGCGAAAATCCATAAAACATGTAGTCAAAGAAGAGCAGCAAATGTGGAAATTAGATAATTTTTTGTAACAAACCATAGAGCCAATAGTTATAAAGTTCGGAGTTTCGGACCAGATGAAAATTCATCAGATTTTTTTATTTTCCCATAACTAATATTTCGTGTTCGAATAATATTAATTACCCCGTGTTGTAAATAAGTTCTATAGTTGTTGTAAATCATAATATAAAAATAATTGATTTTTATAAATATTATTATAATTGACTCTGTAATGAATGTATTATTATTGATTGATATTGTGTTATATTGCTAGTCTTTGTCGCAATTGCAATCACAATCATGTTTTTCCTACCAAAAGGTACGGCTATGCCTGCAATTACAAGCGACCCGAAGATGCGATTTCTGTTGTATACCGGCGATGTACAGGGTTGGTTAGGCAAATAAAAGAATAAAGATTTACAGACTGTATACAACAGTCATAGATATAATGAAAATGAATTCACAATAATTGTATTTTATAGTACAGCAGGCGGATTTTTATATGGCCGGCGTACTTTGTAGAACTGGCGTTAGTCTTTTACATCGTTTCAAGCGTTGATTGATAAGTTTATCAATCAACGGTTTCAAGCGATAAGCAAGCATATTACTACAGTGCCGTATTAAGCAAATGATAAATGTTTAATCTAACTTACACCGTCAGACTCGTGAAGCGATCGATCATGTGATTACATATAATTACTTATGCAGAAAGAAAAACAATTCAGGGGTTTCTAAAATTCAACGTAATCAGATATAAGAACACGTTATTGCTGCATCAGGTGTTTTTAAAGGAAGTATTCGGAGAACTATTGGAGAAAAAAGTGATCTTTTACATCGGCAAAGAAACATACAAAAAAACCAAAGCCAAAAACCGAAGTAAACGATGGAAATAATGGTGTTTATTGTTGACAAAATAATGTCTACAATGCCAATGCTGAATATTTTAGAAAATTTTAAGAAGATGGATATGCAGGATGAATAAATTCTCTTTGGAAATTTATAAAACGTATGAGAGATACAAAAACCAACAAAAAGCTTTTAATGAAAAGGAAATGATGCAAGATTTCATTTTTTGCCAATAATCCAATTATTTGCTTGTGTGGTTAAATTTCAGTATGAAGTATATTTATTATTGTACATATACATATACATATTAAACCGCGTCAAAAAAGTTTTTTTTTTTTTTTCGATTAAACGTATGTAAAAAGTTTCTTCAGTATAAAAAAAAATTCTCCTAAATTTTGAGCTCAATATCTCAAAAATTGAGCTGGCGCATAGGGGGGTCCCCTTTCCCGTTTAAAATACATAGGAAAAACATTTTTTTTTTGGTTTTAAAATATCTACATGCATAAAATTGTTAAAAATGTTTGCTTCTCACTATCTTATAGGAAATTTTTCTCTACAAATTGCTTTCCGGGTTTTTTTTTTAAACTCAACCGCAACGAAGTTACAGGGCGCTGGATAAAAGGCAAAAAATCAATTAATGGTTTAAGAATCGAAAACAATTTATTATATTAATTTATCAATAGATTAACTCAAAACACTTAATTATTCAACAAAATCTGTCAATTTAACATTATATGAATTTTAGTTCATTTAATTAATTTAAGTTATTATATATACAATTTTTTGATTTATTGTTGACTAGTTTGACTCATGTAATTTTGTTTATTGCACGTAGGGTACAATTTGCGATGATTCTGTACAACTTTCCATAAAAACTGTTTTTGTTCTTCATCTTTAGTACTAAACTGATTAAATTCTTCAACTAAAGCAACTGCCCTTTCGATTCTTAAATCATTAATTGATTTTTTGCCTTTTATTCAGCGCCCTGTAACTTCGTTGCGGTTGAGTTTAAAAAAAAAACCGGAAAGCAATTTGTAGAGAATTGAATTTCCTATAAGATAGTGAGAAGCAAAAATTCTTAACAATATTATGCATGTAGATATTTTAAAACCAAAAAAAATGATTTTTCCTATGTATTTTAAACGGAAAAGGGGACCCCCCTATGCGCCAGCTCAATTTTTGAGATATTGAGCTCAAAATTTAGGAGAATTTTTTTTTCATACTGAAGAAACTTTTTACATACGTTTAATCGAAAAAAAAACTTCTTTTGACGCAGTCTAATACATATACAATTTAAGCTTTAGGTTCCCCCACCGGCCACATGAAAATCCATCTACTGTATTCGATTTGTGTTGAAACCAAATATCAATCTGTTTTTTTTTATTTCAGGTGACATTCAACAAACGTAAGTTTGGTGTTATGAAGAAAGCCTACGAATTATCAGTCTTGTGCGATTGTGAGATAGCACTTATTATCTTCAGTAGCAGTAACAAGTTATATCAGTATGCAAGTACGGACATGGACAAAGTTCTACTTAAATATACAGAGTACAACGAGCCTCACGAGTCACTTACCAACAAAAACATTATCGAGGTACATCAAGTCCAGCAGCAACTTGCTAAATATATGGCTGATGCAAATACGATAACTGTTGTCCAGTAAAATAGTATATTATTTGCAAATTTTGTAATTGGAACGATTTTTGACAAGCCTTATAATTCATGTTGTAAACAGTTTTTATATAACCATCTGCATTGAGGGTTGAACTAAGAATGATATCTAAATTTATATTGTCTCATCGAAAGGTTATTATCAATATTGGAAATGAAAGTTTAGGTTTTTACAAGCTCTATTTAAAACGTGGTATGTATATATCAAATAGAGCAGTTTACACATTTTCCTTTCTCTACAGAATCATCTTATATGTCTCTCCCAAAACCGTATTTTATCGTATATTTTAAGCTAAAGTGGGTTAAAACTTTACATCTCTAAAGTTTTCCCGAAACTACACACGACACTGTCGCTCTCATTAAGGTGTTCAAGTTACTGGAAAATACCTTTTATTTCTTCTTCGCTTTTTCCTAAGAACCATTAGGAAAAGGAGGGTATAGACTAAGGACGCATGTGTTAAAGAAATGCAAATTTTTGCTTATCCACTTATGGTTTAATAAACCGATCATTTCGATAAATCTCTGTATAAACAATACTTTTGCCACACCAGGGCACAATAGATATTTTGGGCATCCGTGAATCTCACTCCAAGAACATACATGGATACATACTGTTGCCACATGCTGAACCTTCAAACTCAAAAATGAATCAAAGTGCTTGTCAAAAGTTTATCCAGATCGATCGTTTTTATTGGATGACTGACTAACTTTTCCTAATCTAACATTTACATTTTTTATGCTTTTTTGATAATATGTTATCGATTTGCTGCATTGCCTGTTATTCACACGAGTTGTTGCTTCAGTTTTGAGAAATTCTAACCTAAATAATTAGATTTGCTAGTTGTGTGGTAGATATCGTACAGTTGTAATTAATCAGGGATATACATTAATTAGTTTAAACATACTTTTACTTTTGTATCAAATTTAATGGATATATTAGAAACGATTTCCTTTTTGCTTTAAAGTTTATTTAACATTCCTTAATTAAAAAAGGACTTGTTTAACCATTTGCCAAAATTATTTTCTGTTCCTAGTCGAAAGCTCCCAAAAATATTTTTGTCAGTCCTAAAATGCTAAATGCAATCACATATTTGCTTATTTTTTAGTTTAAAATTATATCACGGAGCAAGTAGTATATGGCAATGCTTCGTGCTGATACTCGAAAGAGCGTGGAATCGCATCACTAGAGAGATCTGTCATTAGTTTTTCAGAGGTATTTTTTATAGCAATAGACTAATGCTGGGTAGTCCTCAGATACCTAACGCCATTTCCTTCCCATTCTCCGAACTTTTTTTTTATAAATAAGTGGCTTTGGTACTACCAATTAGCCAGATCAATTTTGATTATTTATGTTTCTTTTCTATTTACTATTGCACAGTTTTTACTTCGAGCTATGTAATTTTTTATTTCAATAGGTTAGTTTTAATTTCACTTGAAATCTTAATCTCCATTCAATAAGACTAAAGAGACTAGGAAAACATTTGGCAGTCCGGTGCTCTTAACAGGAATGTATAAAAATTATTTCCTTTTCCTGAAAATGATCAATAGTAGTTGTTGCTTCTTGGTTGAACGGTCACTGTTTTTGAAAAATATTATTTTTCAAAACTTATGAAGTGCTGGAATATATATAATTATTCTTCGACATCTGCATATTTTATTTATTATGTAAGACCTTCTTTGATAATTTCTTGTTGAAAAATTTAGTAGAAAAAAGTTTAATTTACTACATATCGTCGTTCTAAGATGCAAATTGCCTAACTCACAAAACGATAGTTTTGCAGGAGAGCTACAAAACGTTGTAAATCTTAATTTTAATTAGAAGCAAACCAAATTTAAATATTTTTCAACATTTCTCGTTTTTTATTATGTTAAATTGGGGATTTGGGCCGCTGTCAGATCATTGGTTTGTGCGTTTGTCACCAAAAGACACTAATACCTTTGTTTTCATCAAAAATGGACTTAAGCAATTTGCATCTTAGAACGACGATATGCCAGTTCTTCATATGTTAACAATCCTGTTTAAGAATTTATCATTCTTTATTCGTAATCGTAACTTGGTAACGTAGTAATTTATTATATTTGAATAGAATCAAAACTATATTAGAATAATGAAAAAATAAATAAAATATGTTTATACTGATTATTACAACTGTAACACTATAATATTTTATAAAAATTCATCCACTATACTAAAACAATCGTAAAATTGAGTTGAAAAAGATATAAGATACGATATGTTCATTTCTTTATCTCACTCTGATAAATTTCCTAATACAACATGCAACAGTAAATAGCTCTGATTTATTATAGTCGTACCAGATTAACTATAAAGAGCGCTTCTAAATACATCCAACAACAATCAGCTGATTTTTGAATAAAATATTACATGCTCGCTCTTAAGTTAATCTTAGATAAAGATCGATGCATAATTTTAGGGCCTCGATAGTCTGGTAGCTTTTAATAAAATCTAGAATGTTTACAGTGGCGGCAATATGCCTATAAACTCTAAATGTGACGACAAAGAAAACAACTTTAATTAACATGAAACCTTTTATTGATGAAGAAAAAAAATACAAAATATTGCTCCACAGTGATGCCTAGTGTGACGTAATCCCAAGTGTCAATCAAAATGCTAACCATGTATTGTCGTCACTGTCTGAATAGAGCTGTAGCAGCAACACCCATACCTATTCGAAGTAATAGGTCGATTTACTATTAAAATTATCAATCTGATCGTACTAAATTTGCAGTATCCCTTTTTGTTTAAAAATATCCATACAAAGTATTCTGATTAAACAACTAATGTCAAGATCAAAGAAATAAACTTGTTTTTGATAAATCCATAATGTATAGTGATGAATTTTATTATTACCAGGAGGGGTATTTACGAATAAGGTATATTTATAAATAATAAAATTTTATAGGTAAAATTGTAATAATAATCACAATTTATTTCTCCGAATATCTTTAAAAATCATAAAATGAATCCTTAATCGAGAATACTTCCTTAATTAGAATGTGTGGCGTATGTATGTTAACCCCAAGGTATTACTCCATGAGCTGGTCCACTGACACTTGCAGGCACTTAATAAGAAGGAGCATAAGAACGGAGTGATGAGTCCCGACAGCCCTGAACCTGAGACTGAATACCAATTGACACCTCGTACTGAAGCCAAGTACAGTAAAATAGACGAAGATTTTCAGATTATGTTACAAAGAAGTCAAATGAACGGACAGAGGGTAATTATTTTTTGATTTAACACTAAAATCAACTTAAGAATAACCTTTGAATTTAAAATTGTTTGTTTTCGATGAAGGTTAAAATATTTTATGTAAAAGCCAGGAAATAGCAAGGTTTAGATCATATTTTTTTTGTAATTGACCTTGAAATAAGTCCTCGTATCTGTGCTTCTGCCATTCTTTGTGCCGTTTCACATCGAGCGTATCGTCAGTACATATTATGATCAGCACTGACTGTTTGGACACTCCAGACAACCATGAGACGCCAAATGCTACTACACTGGTCCATTCTGTTGTAAGGTTGTGAGGTAGGTCGCACGTGTTTCCCCAGATATCGAATTTATTGAAAAAGTGCGCGTACTACAGAGTGGTTTGAAAAGTAATAAAACAAATAACTTGTTTATAGGTGAATATAGTTTTTTGCCCGAACGTGCCTAACAAAATTCGTTAACACTGCGGCCCAATGGCTTATTGTATTTTTGCTCGTGCTTTCTGATAGCACCTTTATACCCTGCACTAGTTGTTAGCTGGGTATTTGATATAGTTCAGCGTCTCCTTGCGGTTGGTCAAATAGTAATTGTCTAGTATATTAACAGTATATGCTCCACTGTATCCGCTTCCCTACCGCATAATCTGTATGTAAGGTCTCCGTTGTATAGTTTTAATTTGTGCAGATGTTCCTTTACTGGTGCATGACCAGTCATGAAAGCTGTTATAATTCTCAGCTGATTCCTGCACAGTGTGAGCTGTTCCGCTGTACGTTTCAGGAATGGTCCTTTTTGGAAGGTATTCCCATGCATTTGTCTTGGGATGTGTACCCAGTAATTTTTATGTTGTTCTCTGATCCAGTTCTTTACAGATCCTCGTAGTATAGTTTTTGGTATACCAAGAATCTGCCTTGATTCAGACTGTGTATTCTCTGACCCTCTTTTTGCAAGTTTCCCAGATTTTTCATTACCCTCGATACCCTGGGGACCTGACACTCTGGTCAGCTTGACGTTATTCACTTTGGCTAATCAATTCATCAGTTCTTTGATGCAATCCCATACTAGTCTAAGCGTCACTTTCTCGTTCGAGATTGCGCCTGACAGTCTGATATGATACGGATTAGCTTGCCCTCGGCAGAAGTCTTGTTGTTTTCTCCCACCAATTATAAATTCACTCTTAGGTGTCCTCTGAAATAAAATAGAAATGTTTAAATGAAAATATATTTTTTAAAACATGTAATTATGTTTCTAGGGCAGTATGAGTTCATCAAATTATTCTCAACCGGTATCGGTACCTGTAAACATAAGTTACAGTGATTCTGGTCTCCTGCAATCTAGTCCACAGATGGCTCATACCAGTATTAGCCCTCGACCCTCTTCATCCGAAACGGACTCTGTATATCCAAGTGGAGGAATGCTGGAAATGAGTAACGGTTATCCAAATTCAGCATCTCCAATGGGAGGATCACCTTCTCCTGGACCTTCTCCGGGTCCAGGACTCAGCACATCTAAACAACATCCAAAGCAACACTCACCAGGACCAAGATCTAATTTACGAGTAGTCATACCCACACCCCTAGGACCAAGTATTACAACAGACGAAGTTTCATATACAGAAGTAAGTTACAGTATATTGTGTAAAAATTTATAAAAAGCCTTATAATAATAATTATAGTGTAATTCTTAAAATTGATAAATATTTTATGAAACACTGATAATAGTTTTTTGGTCAAAAGCAGTACAGTAAGACTGACATTCAAATTGATATATCAATCTTAAGGCGATGTCTTCAATAACCTCCAGTTTTTAAACGCCTGTCTAGCACTCGAATTCTGCAATCGTACCACTGAACTTTGCTTTGTAATTCCAAAAAATCCTCGTAGATTCGCAACTAAACATGGTGCGTTCTGATTTACGCTTAAAGCGCATAGAAAATTATTCCTATTCAATCAATGTGCGCATTGACAGCGATTAGACTTCTTCAATATTTTACTAACCGTACTGAATTCTTAAGCTTCTTCCAGCGCATAAACTGTTTCTACTCTCGACTTTTAAGCAGCTTCATATTTTATTTTAAGTTTATATTAATATTAAGCTCTCATTTATATTTTAAGAGTTTTAAGTTAAGAATCGTCAACAAGCAATCAATTGGTTACTAAAAACAATTATGAAATTCAAGCACCAGTAAATATTATATATTTGCTTAGCTCCTAAAATAAATCTATTTTCAACAGTCTAATTTAATCCTTAAACTCGAAATATAAGCAGTTACCCCATATTAATAAAAGTGTGTGACAACACTACTTCACACACACACATTCGCTGAATGCATATTAAACATAACTTAATATTTTGTATTATTGCAGACTTCTGGGTTATCAAGTTATCCAAGCTCCTTGACATCATTTGGAGCACAAGACTTTAGTATGGGCTCGGACATCGGTCTTGCATCAATGTCTTGGAGCCACCAAATACCTACGTCTCTAACACACAACACTCCATGCCTACCACACCTTGCAGTTTCCAGTAGTACTCCTCCACCCACTTCATCATCACCTCTTCCTGTTAAAATTAAAAGCGAACCGATTTCACCTCCCAGAGAGCATCATCCGCATCTGAGTACAGCCGTCCACCATTCGCATGTTCAAACATTGAATTTGACTCACAGGTATATCAGAATTTAACTTTTGCAAGTTTTGTAAATCATTTCCACAAAACGTTCAAAATGATCGAGAGATTAAGTCGATCTCTAATTTAAGGATATCATTTTTAGCAAAATGTTTGATAAAAGAAAGAAAATAGAACTTGGTAAATTTTTCTTTTTATTGATTTCCCAAAAAATTAACAAAAAGAAAAATGTATGCACCACAAGGAACATACAGAAGATATTTAGAACTTGGTAAAGTTGTTACAGATGACAATTAGGTATAAGTGAACAAAAAAAAACACTTTATAGGTGGTTTAATTTCCACCCGCGTTGTTGATAAATTAATCTTTTATATGAATATAGTTTACTAGTACCACTTTTTACTCTATACACAGTTGTTTACTTAACTAATAATTTGTTGTAGCCATCACCCTCGGCCTAGTTCGGCTGGACAAATAACACCGACGCCGGGCAGCGTGACCCCTACCAATCTTCCCTCACCTACAGGAGCTGCAAGTAGCGGTACAGAATACAGCGACACTGTACAGATGCATAAGCGACCCAGACTTACAGACTGGCCGTCCTAGAGCAGTCACTATCGCTTGTTCTCAACTACGTAGGACACTAAGTGCCATAGTGATACATGATTGTGGATGATTATAACATAGTGTTACTGTTTCAATTGCCAATTATCATCCATGTGATAAACTACGAGTCTTGTAGAGCAATTATTATTATTACTGAACTGAGAAAACTTTGTAAGTGAAAAGATAATTTTTGTAGCAAGAATATAAGGTTTTTACAAAGAATGAAGATATTGTGTGGTGATGTTAAGCATCAGTAAAGTACTGTACTCTCGATACAAAATAACATGTGTACCACAAGGTGCAAAAACTCATTTCACTATTTGTCAATTTCAGCATTCATTTTTCGAATCCACCAATTTATCACTGGACTGGGAAATGAAATTCATATTTCTATAACTTTTTTAATCTACGCTTTCGTGTTATACTTAAGAATTGTTTCTCTTATTTAAAGAATGTTTATTGTTTTTAATAATCTGAGTTAAAATAAGTAACATAACTTTTAGAAACTTGCTCCAGAATTATCAATCTTGTTTGATTCAAAAGTAATATGAAAACGTCAAAAAGTCTCTATAGAACATGTAATTGTTTTGCAACCATAATTTTCTTAGTACTTGCATTAGAGTTAGGATTAACTAGGTTGTCCTGCGTACTTAAAACCCTAGAGTCACTTTTGACAATATTGTTGTGTTATGCAAAGGATATCTTGGGTACTTTGACGTTGCGTCTACGTCTGGTACCTATATGTACTTCCATTAGTGAAAGTGTAAAAAAAATGCTCCATTGAAATTTGCGGCGGTGAAAGGCTAGGATATTTATTATATTTGGTTCTTAACCGATAATACCCAATTTTATGAAAAAAATAACTTTTCAGTAGATACAAAATGCATACAAAAATATTCCAACATATACAACCAGTTTGAGTAATGAATATCCTACAACCAATCTCTGAGGCCGCTTCAAAACGATTTTTAAATGTGCGCTATTATCCCATTAAGACAAACTCTTATTTCTGGACAAATAAAGAGTTGAAAGTATGATATTAACATTGGTGTTCATATTTTTGGTTTCTTTTGATATCAATTTCAAATAGTTTTCATTTACTATGATTCGATGATTGCATAATTTCGTTTTAAAGAATTCTGATTTGTTTTTTAGAAGTGAAAATTGGGGAGTTTATTTAACCTTACTTTTACATTCTACTTTTTATAAGGTTTGTCTGGTTAGTTTTTTGGAAATGAATGTATTAAACTCAAATTTCACAGTTATTTATTATTATGCAAAGAGGAATAATTCTTTCGACTTTCAATTAAATATTTTTAATTTACTCCGTTTCGATTGTTAGTACTTTATTATGTGTATGTGTATAATAATACGTACATAATTGAAATATGTATATTATATAAATATATTTTCACCATTTTTGACAGAAAAAAAACTAATGTATGGAAGTCCAGTATATTTTTGTGTTACCTTTTGTAATTTTTAGTTTATAAACCTGTAATAGTAAGAATATGTGATTTGGTTAATATAAATTAAGTAGATTTATATAATTTGTTTTTATATTATTACCTCATTGCAATAAATGCCATTTCATTTTTAAACGCTTTTTACACGACTACGGACATTAATTTTACGATCATTAAAAATATATTGAATTTCATACATTAACGAAAAATGTACAGGGTGTACTATCAAAACTACAATTTACATCAATGGTATAAATACTATATTCGCCTATTAAATTGTTGATTCTCAACTGCTAACTGCTAGACAAATAGATGTACTTAGCAGGAAATCCATTTCTATTTTGCTCACAGTTGTGTCTCCAATCTCTAGCAGATAAAATGGAGTAAAATCAGAAAAGGGTCTTTCACCCATTACTTGTGTTACAGCAGTTTTTCGTTATTTTTTGTTTTTGCCATTCAATTATATACCCCTTTACCACAAGGCGGTGAGGTTTTGTATATGTTTTGCTATTAAAATGCAATTTTCAAATATTTCGATTTTATCATAAGAAATTTGAACAAACTATGCAACTTCCCTATTGTCAGTTTTCAAGAAAATACTCGTTTTTGTATATATTTTTGAAATCGATTATGAGCAAGAATCAATAGATTTACGTGCTCTAAATATAAATTTTATACATATTAATACTCATTAAATTTTATGATTGCATCTTAAGAAGAAAATTAACCATAGTTATTGAAGTTTTATTACGATATTAATAAGCATGTTTTGATAGTTCACCCTGTATAAAAACTAACATTTTGTTCTCATTAAAAAAAAGATATATCTATATATAGTGCCATTATTTTCATGTAATGTTAGTGTCTTTTTTATAAATGTTTTTAGAGAAATAGAATATTTAAAATGTACACTTGTTATATTAGTGAGGATGCAGCCACTAACAACATACAGAGCAGATGAAAAAGTTCTCTTCTAACTTTTGAAAAAAGATGAGATAGATGCATGAAACTCTTTAGGAACATGGTTATAAAGACTGTTAGCCCTTCCATAGTTGCCTTACTATTTTATACTACCTGATACAATTTTAAATATGCCTTAAAATTACATAGGTATATAATGAAGGCATTTTTAGTCAACAAATGAACGTTTATAATTTTAATACAGTCTAGCAAAAAGTTACATAATGCCTTTAGCTCAGTTCCCTTTCTACAAGCATAAAACTAATTTGAACATGATACATTATAATAGCTTTATTGTTGGTAAATCATAATTATTCTTATCTTGAAAGCTATTATCAATTAAAATACACATTAATAAATTGACTTTCATTATCATCCTCATACAAGGTGTCCGAAATAAAAGTGATTAATTTAAATATAGGTACAACATAATCTATAGAGATCAGTTTTGGTCAGTTGATATATTTTATTATTTGAATATACCACAAGGCACTTACAGAAGATATGGTATATTTTATTTCAAAACATTGACCAAGTTTGTGCAGAATTAACGCAAATACTGCATAAAACTTGGAAATTAAAGAAGTTAAAGTTGATGCTGTAAATGATCCGAGAACCTCTTGATTAACTATCTAAAATTTACTTTAACACAAATAATATTGAAAGTATTTTTATTTGCGGTAATAATACCTTTTGGTGTTAGATTGTTAATTATATTGTATATCGAATTTATTACATTAAATAAACTGAGGTAGGTATTCCATGAAACATCAAAATATCTTAAATGTTTTAAAAGCATCAAAATATAACGGGTGGGTGTTCAATTTAGATATAAAATATGTTATTGAATTTCATTTTAGTCAGGATCAAACAAAATTTGTAGAAATCTGTAAATAAGTCTTAATGGTAATGATTTTGTAAACTTGAAAATGCACACGACAGGTATGTAGTAAAAAACACTATAAATATCTGACTGAAAAAAAATGGTGCCCTAAGTTGACATAGGGCCAAGACTATACATAACTCGTAGTTCAAACACTGTATACTTTGATAAAACTCAAACTATTACGATTTATCTGGAGATAAACTATTTAAATTACAATTTTATCGTGAATAATGTCAGAAAATGGTATATTAAAAATAATTCGTAAAATTAAATTACTTATAAATAGTCTAACAGGAAACATTAATTTTTATATTTAATTACAACTAAACTTTTTTAAAAAAAATTTAAAAACAATATATATTACTAAGATTAGTCCTGAGTAATTGTATTAGCACATATTTGTTTCAGTAAAAATTTAATTAAAAATGTTATAAAGTTGTGATCTCAAACGTTAATATGTAAATTATTCTAACGTTACAAAATTTAGTATGTCCTAATTAAAAAACATTGATGTACAAAAAAATGTTGACGCCGAATTTTTGGCAGGTTGTAAAAATGTTAAACAATAAGTAGGTCTATATAAAATGTAGAAAAAGGCCCTTTTTTAAATTTTATCCAAATATAGTTATTAAACAAAAAGAACTATAATAAAATAGGCATTAATAATGAGAAATTATCTTTGAAGGACCAGACATTTGATTCTATAGCAGTTGTACGTTGGCGTATTTTTTACCTGTTGTTGAATAACGTGGTCCTTTTAGGAATTGTTAATCTTTTCATTTGATCGTACAATGCACTTATCTCACCTTTTGATTTATTTATGTTGGTTAGACTTTTATCTGACACTGTTTGTACTTGCAGGACACTTCTCTTGTTATATAACATTGTATTTGTTGTTGTATTGGTGCTTTCCCCATTCTAATAAAGCAGTAGAATTTGTACATTTGTAAACAAAAAACCAAAGATCCTTTATATTTGTTGTTAAAGATGTTGAATATCAGTCTGCGATCACGCATCAAAGATATTGAAATGTAGCTGTGGTTAGTACAATATTCACTTTTTGTGTCGCTATGAGAAAATTATTTTTTTCCGTTTTTATTTGTACAAATATTTGGCGAGAGTAATATATTTATATTCTATATTAATTGTGATATGATACTCTGTTCTCCATAAATATTTACAATAGTACATTTTTATAACATCGAGCTTTCCTAATTACTCCAATATATTATCTTGAAATTATAATATATCACCAGAATTTATATAAGTCTTCTTTTGGTAAAGTAACTATTTATATGAATTTGTAATTTCGCTTCGATAAAAAAATATCCTTTATGTTATAAAAGTAGAACATAGAAAGTTCCACCTGTAGTAATTTTGTTGATTTACTGCACAAACGTTTTTTTGCGGGCACTTTATGGTATTCTTGTAGCCCTTAGTAAAGTTGATGGATAAAATGAAAACTAGAAACTGTTTTTACTGAAAACAGCAGTGCCATATTAATTCAAATGTAGATATGAGTGTCATATTGAGGAGTTTACATTGTTGCCAGATTAATATGTTATCTATATGGTATAGCTTTAAAAGTTTTATATTCCATTTGTGCCAATTTGGTAATAGAAGATATATAGTTTTATTGTTAAGTAGATATTTTTGATTTTTCAAAACTAAAAAAACGGAAAAAATTGAACTTCTCATTAGTACGACATCAGCACTTTCTCAAATGTAAAGCTACAACTTTCACAATACTGTTTTTGTTGTATTTACAGTCAAATGTACTATACCCACTGGCTGTTAATGTGGTGTGTCCTATTTAAGCGGATAATTTCCTCGAAATATGGGAATAAAGTATTGTGTATTTCATATTAGACTTTAGGATATTGGATTATTAAAAATTACCAACGATTTTAAAAATATAAGAATTGGTTTGTTTACACATATAATTTGTGAGCCATCATACCTATATTTTTATTTCTCTTAATAAATTGAGAGCTTATCTTATTCCCTTTGTCAAAACTTCTTAATTAACCAAGTCAACTTTAAAGTTAGTAGTCTTTTCCGGTTTTCGCATGTACTTTTATCTTTAGTTGCAATAGTTTGTTTTTGATTTTTATATTTCAGGATATCAACATGATTTTACATAAACTAAAAGGTATCAATTCAAAGATGATTTTTGTCTGTTCCACCAAGTCTAGAAGTGTTGATGGTATTGTATGTGCCAGTAATCAATTATAGAATGTTTACAAGATGCGAAAAGTTAATTGTTACAAAAATATTTGTCTTCCTTGTAATAGATAAATCATGATGTGAAGTAGATATAAAAGCGTAGCCATAGTATGGTTTACCAATATTCAGGTGCAGCAGGTTAATAACATGAAAAGTTATTATTTTATACAAGAAATTAATTGTTGACAAGGGATACAAGTAAAACAATTACTTTAAATTTATTCATTTATGTATTACTGACTGATGGTTTATAATTATGTGTATTCTAGAGAATCATTTATAATATGTGATATTTCTAAAGTCTAATATGATACATAATTTATTACCAAGTCGACCTAAGAGTACTTATCCTTGCCTCATCCACACCATGATGTTCACTGTATGTACAGTACTGCTTCCCCGAGGAACCTAGAGTGTTCATTGCTGTAGCCTTTCAATTTGTTTGTGATTTCAAAGTACATCTATTCTGTATATTGACCTACACAAAGTAAAATTATATAAATAAATATGAATGATAAAAATTTTATTATATTATACATATAATATATTTTACTACTGTTGTGTGCACAAACCTTGCACATAGTATAACATTTTATTATAGATAATTGCATTCTTTACGTAGTTCGTTTATCAATGCGTCAATATTTCTATACATTTCTAAATTCTGCAGAATTAATTGAAGTCCTTGCAAATGTATGACTGTCATACTTGAAAATATATATTTTCTAAAATCTGACATTTCATTAGTTTTTTGCTCCACTATGATTTCACAGCAACTTACTTAAGTGGTATATGTGGTAAATACTAGGTATATTGAAGAATGAATTTGTGTATTCGCATTATTAAATTTATTTTTACAAAAATGGTCTTTTATAATATTGAGATTTGCATAATTTTGTTATTGTCATCTCTTACAATAAAACTATTTACTTGATTCCCCCCTTTGTGATTTCATATAGCTAAGAATTTTGAACATTTCAACTGTAGTTGATAAAATATGAAGTATTCTTGTTTTAAATAAAAATCATTAAAATGCTTACATTAGCTGTTATTAATAATCAATACTTAGAATTCTTGATAAAAACATAAGCTGGTAGACGAACTATGAAGAGCATGCAATATATTTTTTGAACCGGGAAATCTTTAAAAATTTTACCCGGTATTTCCGCAAAGACGGATTGACCCTATTTCCACTAAACTATTGTAGGATTGCCTTACTCACAGTGCCTCGACAGTATGTACGTATCTTTTGTGTAGTACATAATTAATGGCGTGTATTAGTCATTTTTCGATGTTCATATCCAATATTCGACAGCGGCTGCGGTAATATCTATCTCAAACTACTCTTCTCGTGATTGTTCTCGTTAATAACTGAAATGAGCTGTCAACACATCACTCCACATCAATATTTAAATCAATAAATAACTAAATGGCCATTTGGTATTTGCTTACCATTGTTTCGTAGTGATTTGATTGGGAAAATTAACAATGTGTAGTATTTTAAGAAACACTACACGGGAAATATAAAAAAAATTAGATTTTACATAAACATTCTTACATACAAAAAAAATTGTGCGCTGATATATTCAAAATATATAAAGGAATGAATGTTTTTTTTATTTTTTTTTTTTTTTGGTTGATTTATAAATTATTTGTTGATTTATTTCTGCATTTATGTTTTCAAACAAAAATGTTATTTTTTTGTGGGAGCAGATCTTTATTTTTAACAATCTTTTCACATATAAGTCCAAAATTCATTTTTCAAATCGGTTCTACAAACATTTTTCGTTCTTACGATCTGTGCGAAGATAATTTCCAATTTTCGATATATTTTGAAGTATTTTTACTAAAAAATATAATCTAATTAATTTTGTAAATAGTTCTAGTATATGGAGGACTACAAAATCCTCTCAGGTCTTGTTTTAATTACTTTTTTTATGGGGTGCCTAAACACGTTCTTGGAAATTATATTGTTTATTTTTATAAATAGTTAATGAGTATTTATTCTTCAAATAACAAAAAAGAAATTGAAATTTACGTGTTCATTTTTCCTAAAAATTATATGGACTGCCTTAAAAACTTTCTCTCAAATCAAGGTTGAAGTTGTGAACGCTTTTATTATTTCGAAGATCATGGAGTAGAATGCTGCAAATTTTTTGGAGTCTGATCGTCTGCTTGACACCATACATTAATTGTGTTTTAAATTGTTATTTACATTATCTTTTAATAATAAATTTGCAGATAACAATAGTAATGCTATATTATCGTTTGCAGAAAACTTTCTGTTTTGGGTCTAGGTGAATGTCCGATAAGGATAAAGTAATGTTTGTTAATTTTTTTTCATAAACATATCTGTAGATTTGATATATCAGTCAGACCGCTGAAAAATAAGTTGTAACGAATTATATGATGTGATGCATTGCAATGTGAGGAAAGTAAACGGAATATTTTTCCGTCGAAGATGTCAAGATTCGTTTGATGGAGTTTTAAATAAGGCCAATCTAATTGCATAACGTAAAAAGTTGACATTTCATTCGTTATTGACTTCGCTGATTATACCAACCTTATATCAGATTGCTGTCTGAATTAATGATAATTTATTATCCCTCAGTAAAACTCAAAATGTAATAGAAAAACAATTTTACATCCTTTTGTAGTAATTTAAACTTTTGTTACAGGATAATAGATAAGGTATTCCTAAAATTACTGATTTCTACTAAAGGTATTTAGGTAATTAAAATTTGAACTGACATACGTATATAAATTTTAATTTTGTTAATTCAACATATCATTTTCGTGAACGAGTCCGCATAGTTAAAATTTAAAGAATGTTTTGCCAATTCAGATGGTATTAACACGTGCACGATATTTTAAGATCATTAATATATCGTAGAGAAATTTATTCTCAAAGTTAAACAAAGTCAATGATTACATTTTTCAACATTAAATTTTATGTACCTAAAGGAACTTTGAATTTTGATTTTTGTATTGTTAACTTTAAATGCTAGGTATTACCTAAGGAATTAAAAACAATCAAGTTAGTATAATAGTGTAACAATGCTAGAATTTATATTTATTTACTATCACTTACTGGATGCTGCTTATCATTATTACAATATTTTTCCCTGATCCAAAAATTCACCACGTATGTGCAATTTATATAATTTATAAAAGGTTATATAAAAAATTAAGTACCCAAAAGGAGATAAGAATTACCTATATTGAGAAATCGAACTGTACAATATGTATCAAATTGTAAGTTTCACATACAGTCAAGATTCCAAATTACATATCTTTATTGATTTTCAAAAAAAAATACATCCCATAATATGTATAGAAAATATTGCAAAATATAAAAAATTGTAGAAATATCTGCACTGGTCTTATGATATAACAAAATGAGACACTGTTTTTATGAAACTGAAGTCTTCAATCTATAGATTTCTTACCCGTCTTTTATTTAAAAATTTATGATGCTTGTAAATTTGTAAAATAGATACATTATTTAATGTAAATTTTATTTAAGAAACATATGAAGAACGTATATATAGTTTACTATATGAATACATTTACTAAATCTGCAATAACAGGAATGGTCAAATTAACAGAGATATCTTGAACACACATCTTGTTGTTTTAGTTTCTGAAAAAAATTTATGCGATTATTAGATTGGCACCAGATTATTATACAAAAGAAAAGCATGGACTTAATATATGGTTATCGACTCTCTTACAAAACTCTAGTAGATTTTGTTAACTAGCATGTACTTGAACTTAAACAATGTTAATCAAATATCTATAAAAGAAAATGTAAAATATTATTGTTTGCTGAAAAGTATTTAAAATCCATTTAAATTGCAGAAATATTTTTAAAAATGAAATTTCAAGATATTTTCCATTTCCACATCTGAATATCATTTAAGAATAAAAAGAAACGTTAATTTGAATATGGAATTACATTTTATCAAAATTCCTATCTTTAATTATCCCTTTACCTTATTAAAACATTTTTACAATGTTTGTCAAGAACTAAATTCTGACAAATAAGTAATACAAATGTTAACCATACGTTTTGACATCCGCCATAAGTAAACAAGTCTATATTTTTAAGATCTCACCGTAATCTACATGAATGTATCAGATGCAATTTTAAAAAATTAGTATTTTCTAAATACATACAGAGCGTCTACTTGAGCTCGCAGCATATGGGATACTTTTTTAATTTTACGAAAAAAAGTTATTCATCATAAAAAGTTCTGCATGGTCCCAAACCAGAAATGCAACCATCGGGTATAGAAATTACTAAGCCACATACGTGGTATATAATAAAATATGAATTTTACCCAAGAATTCAATACTTTATTAATTTTTGACCGAATCGAAAAAAATCTAGCTGGATAAAAAATCTTCGAATATCTATAGCACTATAGGTAGCAGAGTAAGTTATAAAATAAATTATTTTGCTATGTGTATAATGTTGAAACATCATATCAAAATATTGCAACTCAGAAGTTGGGAAACTTGAAGGTTCACAAATTTTTGATGTAGAGAGTTTTCTCGATACAAATTTTTAATTTGGTAAAAAATAAAAGTATTGTTCTTATGGGATGAAATTCATATTTTCTGATATACCTCGGAAATTTCGGTACCTGCTGGAGGTATTTTAGACCATGCAGAACTTCTTATGAAAAATAACTTTCTTCCATAAAGTTGATAATAAAAAAGTTTCCCATATGCTGCGAGCTTAAAAGTGGACTCGCTGTATATATAAATATTATTGTACTATATTACATACAGTGATGCTTGTTGACTAGTGTATAAATGAGTTGATAAAAAAGGTAAAATACTTTAAAACAATATCAGTTCTGTGTACACCAAATTAAACATTCCATACCTATTGTTTTGTTGGAGAACCGATATCCTTTTGAGTCAATAATGCTGCTATTAGAACCTGCTCATTATGCTTATTCTTATCTTTCCCTTGTAACAATCAAGTAAATATGACAAATTATTCAAGGAGTTGCATTGCAGCTGCTGACATCTAGAAATGTTAGTGCCAAATAGATATTAGTTACATTATTATTATAGGGATGCCTATTTATCATTTCAGACACTACCATAGTTTCAAATAGAAATTAAAATGTCTATATTTTCTTTGAGAATTGTAATATTATTTAACAGAAGTTTTATGGTATTATGAGTTTGAATAATTATCTAAACACACACACATTTATTATCTAAATATAAAATTATGTCTATGTCAAATTATTTTAACAATAAACCATCAGGAACTGGTAGCCAAATAAGGATAATTTTTGAGGTGAAATTTCTGTTTATTTCAATATAACCTACCACGATAACAAATCTTCTACAGTTATTATTTTTACGTTCATACAAGAAGTTTACCTACTGGAAAATTTGCGATGTACCAGTGTAGCTTGAAGATTATTTAGTCACAGTTATCAAAATCATATTTATTTGTACCAATTAATTTACATAAACCATTTGTTTTATGAGGTTACAGGTGAATGTTAACTCTTACCTAAATTAGTGTTTTCTTATGTGTATTCTAAGACTTGAGTAAATGGAAGAAAAAATTAACATCAATGATATCAAGTTGGTAATGTGGATCTGTTCCTGTAAGTTTAACACACTGAATTATATATTTCATATTTGGCTAACAGATAACAGAAACTGTTTTTTTTTCATCTAAATACAACGGCATCTATCAATTAATTTGTAATCAAATACAATATTTTGGATTAAAAAGCTAGTAGGGTCAAGCTCAGCAAATATACTGATTTCTTTTTTGGTATAGTTTTAAATGCAGTTTACCAGGCGTATACATTTTAAGAAACAAGTCACTCGCCTCCTTAATTTTGTGTTGACTATTTTTTAATCAACAATTGAATTATTTATACCTATTTATTTTTGATACACACAATAATATATGGTACCAACTAATCATTCTGTGATAATAGAATTGATGGAAGACTTCCAACTACACATCTACTTCTACCTTTATAATTTTATATAAACAAATTCCAAGTAGGTATTTAGATTTTGATTATTTAACCGACTTCTGTTTTAAAATGACACAAAATCACAAACAAATATGACCAATCCACAATATGATTCATATCTTGTTTACGTCTTTCTATAACTACAACTTTACCGTGAATTGGACCAAATTGGCAAACAATAGGTTTTGGCTTGTGAATATTACACAAAATTAACTAGGTATTAAGTAATAAAACTACATAAAGTTATGTCATTGAGGAATTTATTCATATTCTCGTTTGAAAGTAAAGAAAAAAAATTGACAAAATATTCTAAATTTACTACGTTGTCATAGGACTTCTGATTAGAGCCAATTTACTTTATTGACACTTGAAAACAATATATTTTTCCTGTTAAGTACTGAGTAATTGCTATATTTTCCAAAACTATATTGTTGACTGTTGCAAATATATAGTCTAATTGTTTTTCATGTGCAAGAAGTATGTAATACATTTTCCATTAATCTTTTAGATTTTTTATGTTTTATTTGAACAATATTAATATAAATATATGCTATATATTTTTTGATATATTGAAAATACAACATAATAATGTGAAGTCGAAACTAATGAAAAATTTATTATCCATTTATGTCAAGTCCTCCTTGTAACTTGATGTTAAAAAAATATGTTGAATGTATGTAGTTATTTTTTTAATGTTTGTTTTGTGGTTGAAAAATGCGTGTGATATTTACAATTAATGTGTGTTTGCATGATCAATTAGGTCTGTTTAATGAGGGTTCCTTTAAATTTACACTATAATTAAGAGTGTATACGAAATGGCCGTTTGTAATACAATCATTGGAAGATTTTACAGTAGAAATATTTATATTAACAGTCGTAAGCCGTGTTAGATGTTTGATAACGTTGCTGACGTTATTTGAGAAGTAAAAATTTAGTGTAAGAAAGAGGATATCAACATCTCAGAAGCAAAATGCTGATGAATTAATTGGTTGTCAAATGAAAATTGACAGATGAATCAATAACAGATTTTAAATAGATATAATATTATATACTGGTAAATCGATTGAACATTCATGAAAAAACATGATTACACATTTCCAAATGGCAAATATCTATGAAATTAGTAATGGGCTTATCTTGTCTCGAAGTAGGAACAGGGAGAACTAAGCGATTCAAAGGAAGAGATAATACAGCATGTATGTATTCGTTATTGACGGAGAAGGATGAAACAAAACCAACAAAAAAGAATTTTACTGAAATTAGTTGGTTAGACCCAAAAAACACGGCATTTAGTACTGTTGTATATAAATATTCTTGCAATAGAATTTTGTCATTTCTGAATGAAAATAATCTACAACATAATTAAATGGATAAAATATACATTTAAGTTATACAGATACAAGAGTTTTAATTAAGCATAAAAGCGGCCTTAAGCTATAAAAATGCATACAGTTGTAAAAATGGGATCCTTTGTATGAGTCATTTGAATTTAGGACATAATATTGAGGATATTTTGGTCCATTTTTGCGCCATTGCATCTTTTTTAGCAAAATATTGTAATTTGTAGGTAGAAATAGAACATAACAATTTATTAAAAAAAACACTAAAGGTTAGGAATTGTGTAGTGAATTATTCCAGAGCGATATTTTCATATAAATAAATTTATACTTTTATACTAGGAAGTGTCTAAATATAAAGGGATCCTAATTTTCTTATTACCACTACTGACCCATTTACCGGAATGCGTATAAAATTAAAAAAAAAGTTGCTTAAAACAATTTCAGAGACATAGAGTAAACGTGTAGATTTTCGTACTACTGAACATTCGATCTTGAAAACCAATATAAAAAAACTTTCAATTCGCATTTATTTGCATTTTGATAAACAGCCACATTAAGAAACTTTAAATCGGCTTACGAATATTTTTTATGTTCAAATTTACTATATAAAACAATATTTTGTCTAATCTTTATCGGAAAATTATCTAATTAAAAAGTATTTGTATGCAAATCACTTTTTCTGCTCTCATTTACTAATAAGTTTTGGAAACATTATTTGGCAATTGTCCAAGTCTTATAATATTGATGTTTGTGGAGTATATATTATGTATTAGTGTATCTTTCTGAAATCTCTGTCAGAGACTGGTTTATTATTCTCTAAGAATTTCTTCTTTTGCTTGTAGTATTTTAAATCCATGCTTTCTCATATATACTTCACATTTTGCATATATTTTTTTCTTTTAATTTCCTTTTTCTACTAGATTTTTGTGATCTTTCGGTAATTTGATGCAATCCGTTTTCTTTCTATGTTCGTTGTATTACATATTCACGTTCATAAATATAGTTCATCAATTATGTATATATTACAATATTTTGTTGAATTTACTCCACCTTCCCTCTTTCGTTTATTGTTCCAATCGTTTTCATTATAATTGAGCCCAATTTTCTCTGCTGGTATCTGCCACTTCTATAACCCATGAGCTCCCTACGTCACTACAGATATTTGATTGAACTGCTCTACTAACTCTTCGTTAGTTCTTGCTTAAACTATTTATTAAAGAACTTCACAGATCCAGATATTTATTCAATAATAATTGTAGATTGTCCTAGCTTGTTTATGTTTGGATGTATAGTGGTGTACCTAGAATGGGAATATGTACTTATTTATACCCATAATTAAATGTATAAAGACTTTGAATAAAGAAAACACTTTTTCTACCAACACTAATTTATAAATGGTCACAAATTGGTATGTTAATTACAAATACTGTTGCGATCCATTATGAATTTATAAATGCATGTTTTGGAGATAAGAAGTCAATTGTTATTTTTATATATGTATAAATAGAGGGTTAACTACTTAGGAGTTTACTTCATGTCTCTGATGAAATATGTTCTAGCTATTAAAGAGAATATTTTTCTAAATATTCTTTTTATTCGTATTTTTAATGATACAGGTTTAACATTTTTAAAAACTTATTTGGAAAAACCGGCATATCTATAGCTGAAAAGGTGGGACATTTCACAATTTTATAAGTTTACTTAACAAGTTTTGTTAAAATGTTTTATGAACGTAAAGGCTTGTAGTTTGAGATAGTGTTAATTTCTTATAATTACAGGGTATTGCGCCATTCTACTCCTTACACTAGGTGGCACGTTTTTACTGACCAGCTATTGGTTACCGCTGCTTTGTGCCTTCTCGTTATCCTCAAACCCTTTTCCGATATCTCTTTAATAGCTTTTGTGTCACTGCACTTAAGAACTGTTATTGCTTCTTATACTTATATGTTAAAAAGTTGTGAATTTGAAACTACCACTAATAAGAATAAAGTTCTTGGTCGTGGTATAGTCATTGTTTTAGTTGATGTCCTTGACATTTGTTTTATATTGGAAATATTCTCGACATGATATAATTTTAGTTAATTAATGTTAAGCCATTGAATTTGAGCCTCGATTTAAAATGGACGATATAGCCAGCTACATATGTATATATAGCCATATTTTGTTGTATCAAATCATCTTAATGTTAGCTGTATCATTTGCACATAATTATTTCATTTTACTCTGCAAATCACGTCCATTTTTGACACAGGCATATTTTTTTTAAACATGTGCAATATTAATCTGTCATTTATTTATCTATGATGTATTTGAATTTAAACCAAATAAAATTGTTTGTTACATCCTACGTTTTATTTAAGCATTTTATACAAGTGCTCAGAATCACTATGTTTTAATCAAAAGAGGACCGGTATCTTTGACTGAAAAATTTTAAAATACCAAGCGATGATGTGAATTACCCCAAAATCTTTTAATAGCATTTAGGTCCATGTAAAACATCGTTTAAATTATCATCTTCAAAGTTTAAAATTGATACAAATACTTTTTAATGCCGGTCACATGGTAAGATTGCGTCATTTCATTTATAATTAAATTAGATGAGATTAATTAACGCTATACCCATATAAAAAATTATGGAGAACATTGTGTCTGTCTGTCCGTGAATATTCGCTCTTAATTTGGAAACATAAGCGTAATTCGTTGTCGCTCTACGTTTTCTTTTCAACTGGTTTTGTTCTTATTGTATCCCGTAAATAACTAGTTTCATCAGTTTATCTCCTGTTTACTCATTATAGCAGCTGAAGCTTATAACGGTAACACTAAATCCTATTATGGAATTCACACTAGGGTGACCACGTTGTTCTCGTATAGTTCATTGAATTTTTTAAGGGATTCCCATACCATTTTAGAACTCATTACCAAAAACTCAGAGCTTTATTGGACACTCGACTATCCGATATGATGATGTTCCTTTGCCTTCAGGGTGTCCCACAACGTTTTGACATTCCAATCTCAAAAACTGTTCACATGGCAGTATGAAATTAGGCAGCTTTAAACAGTTCAAACTGAAGCTCATGTTTATTATGAAATAACTTCCTTTGCTCTTATCAATTCCGATCACGTGACCCGAACACGTTTTTTATTTAAATCGAACCACCGGTATATTATTTCATGTTTCGATTAATCTGTCGAAAACAAATTCAACGATAATAAACTTGTCATAATTGATTGTAATGAGCAGTAATGGTAATAATATGGGCTATTGAATGGGTTGGTTCCAAATAATAGTAACAAATAAGTAAGAAATATTAGGATTTTGCTCTCTTCCTTAAGGTTAAGGATTCGCCAATGGTTTGTTGCAAAACATTCATTCTGGGCTTCTATCAAATTATGGAAACTTATTCTCTTCCACGCCTTGGATTCTTGGAAGACAGAACATTGCAGTATGCAATTTTGGGATATTGTTTCCACTGCACACCGTTAGTTCCTCTCCCTTCTAGCCTTCAGACTGTGCTACTTTTGCCTGGAGCCATTCCACAGTCTGTGGTTTTTCATAGTCAATTAGAACGACTTCTAGTCTGAAGTGTTACTTTAAATTGGAGCTTATGCTCTCCAATAAGCCTTGGTCGTCCGCACTGAAGATAGTCTCAGAGTACTCCTAAGGGAGAACGAGAACTGCAATCTTATCGTTTTTATTGTAGCTGCCTTCTGCGGAGTTGGTGGTGACGTTGCCCTCCTTTTTCCCCTTGGGGTTCCCTTGTCGTTCTCCTCTCCCATTTTCTTTTGTTTCTCCAACACGACGGTATCTCACGAATGAGGAAGATGCTATTTTTTCTGAGCACAAGCTCCAGCTTGTGCCCTGTATCGATGCTTGCCCCCTGATTTTTTTATCTATTCATATGGTTGTTCCCATGACGGAAACACACAGTTCCGCATTTAAACTGGATGTCTCCAAGTATTCAGAGTCCGCATATCAGCGATCAAGCTTTCCCTTAACCACGCAGTCCTCGGCTTATGCCGTCCCACCTTGACTTGTGGGAGTTTTTGTTGTGGCGATGGAAAAGTCAGTGGCTTCTGTCAATAACACAATATATTAACATTTGAAAATACCATAACATATAATAATCCAATATTTTTTTGGCATACACTTGAGCATTCGCGCCTGTAAGGTTTTTCTACTTGAAATGCAGATTTCAATGTAAGTTTATTGGTCTATACTTAAATCAAATATTTATAGTAAAGCATTCATTAAGAGAGGTCATTAACTGCCAATGATGAGTATATATATATATATATAACTTATATATAAACATGGTGGACATAAAAATATTTTAATAGTGTCGGAGGTTAACACCGAAATAAATATTAATTTCTCTGTAGCATAGGTGGTTGTGCTGTGGGAGTTGAGTAAGATGTCGGTTCAAACCAGTTATCAGATTTAAATCCAATACTTTACATTATTTTTTAGTTCGTACTCAGTAATATTAATGTATACAATATTGGTTGTTAATGACCTTATATTAATAAAATAGTTTTACATAGGCAACCAAACATACATTTAATCGTATATTGGTTAGGTGACTTAAAAATGAATTGCCTACCTGAAAAAAGGGTGGGCCCACCCATCATAGTTAAAGCTTTAGTATAGGAAGTGGCCTCTATTAATACAAGATTTCAGTATAGGCCATTAAACATACACTCACATAAGCTATTAGTACAGACAACCCAAAATAAACCAGGAATTAGCTACCAATCCTTAAATCATTTTTACAAGCTTATTTTTTAGAATTCACTGGTCGGACTAAATGGATCTCAAAACAACGTTTCCAATCATTATTTCCAGGGAAAAGTTGCCGAAACATTTAGGGCACTCAACCGGTAACATCACAGGGCAAAGTCGGATAATTTTAGCATAAGGTAATTACTACTACTAATTTAGTCAGGCGAACCTAGGCCAAACTCAAGCCAAGGTTCCGGCACTGAGGCCACTGGCGGGCCCAATGTGGGCGAAAGGACGCCTCCTTGTGGACATCCCCTGTCGACGACCATTTTAGCCACATGTCCTTTCTATGCAGCCTCTACTGTACGGTTGCGTAGCATGGCCCTAAGGCAATGAATTACCATTGGCTCTATTCCATGATCTACTGCAGCTCTACACATTGATTCTATAGGGGTGCTGTCGAAAGCCCCCCGTATGTCCAAGAATGCGCCCAGGGCGATCATGCCTCTTTCCAGCGCCTTTTCCACCTGTGTTACCAGTTGGTGTAAGGCACTCTCCGTTGACTTGCCACACCGATACGCATGCCGGTTGTTGTGCAAAGGATACCTAAGCCCATCCTTGTCCATTATATACAGTAGAAACGGTGGAGGTTTACCATCACGTGACTGTTACCATACGTATACGTATACGAATATACGTTACTATACGTAATATACTTTACTATACGTATACATACGAGTATATACGTTACTATACGTATACGTAAATACGTATAGTAACGGTCACGTGATGGTAAAGCTCCACCGTTTCTACTGTACCTATCAACCAACCTCTTCAGTGTTTTTATCACAAAGGATGTTAGACTGATAGGCCTAAAGGACTTAGCCACGGTGTACATGGTACGACCGGGCTTGGGTATAAAGACAACTCTTACCTGTCTCCACTGCTCAGGAACATATCTGTTTGCCAAACAGGCCCGAAAGATATGCACTAAGATTGAACCAATAGCGTCCCAGCCCTGCTGAAGCAGAGCCGGAAAGATTTGGTCCTTCCCCGGAGATTTGTAGGGGCTAAACGTACGTATAGCCCAAGTACTCCGCTCGTAGGTAACTATTTCTTTAGCTAGAATATAGCCCCTCTTACACGGTCGTTTTGTTTCCACACGCCCCATGTCAGGACCCTCCTGCCTTACAATCGGGGAAGTGAGACTCAATCAGGTCCTGCAAGGTATCCCCCGGAGTTTCCGTGAAAACACCCGGTGCGATTTCCAGGCAGCCAAGAGCTCTGTCAGGAGACTTCGTTAAGATTCGACGTAGCCTTGATAGCATAAGGTAAAGTTTGTCCAAAATCTCGTCGCTTTTCTACAATCTCGCTACTTTCCCACAGGATCCATCCACTTCTAGATAAAAAGACGTCCAATTTCTTAGTAATAATACTTGTAAAGTAGTAGATGATCAAATAGTACTTTAGATGCAAATACTGGATCAACCATTAAGAATACCAAAAATTTCAGAACATAAAAAAACAATTATTAAATTTTCATTTATTTATAGGTTCTCTTATAATACATTATTTAACAAATGGTTATATTATTATACATAAACATGGAATTTAAAACCTGATGTTCATACCATACATTATTTTAAGTATTTACAATAATTAATGTTGGGTGAATTTGATAAGATTGAAGTACATATGGTTCGTGTAGATTAATCGATTTGCATAAAACTTGAATGTGAGCACCTAAATCGAACGTTCCAGGTCCGGATAAAGCGGCTGAAAGCTGAACTGTTGCAGTAGTTAACGGATTTAAAGTTTTAACAATTTTACTGTTGCTTAACCAACAGAAGTTACTAGAAGCATACGAACAAAACATGTTTGATTTGCTTATAGCAGGCCTGTTGACACTGAAATACAAAAATTAAATGAATTTATAAAAAATAATTTTTGGGAGCATTATTCAAGTACACAAACATTTATTTATTTTGTAGTTCTAAAAACAAACCATCCAGCTCATCCAGCGTTGAACTCTCAATGATATAAAATTTAGAAGTGATTCATATAAATAAGTTTCTGATAACGACTATTTGTTTAATTTAGCAATTTGGGAAGCGATAAATAGTATTAGTTAATATGGGTATGCTAAGCAAGTATCATTTTGAGTATTCGAGCAGTCACACTACATTGCACTTACTGTTTTTGCGATGGATGGGTTCAATAATAAATGATTTATTATGTTTATACCGGTCCTTTTTTTATACTGACTATAACGCCTAGTTATAAAGGCTACTGTTTACTTGTTCAACTATAATCGGTATTAAACGCCTTCTGAATGTTTTAAAACAATTTAAAGAAGCTTTAATAATATATTGGTATAATATAACAAAATATGTTTATAGCCCGTAGACCCCATTAGATCCATTCTGCATCGCCCTAGCAAATCGGGCAGCTCCCTCTCGTTTCGTCAACCAATCTTTCGTTTTTACTTAATTGATGATTGACCATTAGATGAAAGTGCCGCCCAGTTATTTGGAGTGTGAAAATAAAGTGTTGTAAACTTCTCTACGAATGGTAACAGGTGACGTAATAGTAATAGATGACGTCACAGTGCCACTCTGGCCAATAATTTTAAATAGGACCTTATGGCAAGTGATATCTCGTTTGAAAGGCATTGACATTGGCTACATAGCCATATTAATTTTGTTTGGGTTTAAACTAATTTGGACGGATAAATTAAATAAATACCAAAATTATTGAAATTATTTTTTTAAATTTAATTAATCAAATATCAACAATGGATTCTTATAGCGAGTGTTCGAAATGTGCTCCGTCTACTTCCTGACAGTAATACACCCTATTAGTAAACTCTTGTCGTACCCGTTCGAATGTGTCAGCTGAAATTGCATTGCATTCTTCAATAATTCTTTCTTTCAAAACGCCAATGCTATCTGGTGCCGTAGTATAAACCTTGGATTTCAAGTACCCCCATAGAAAAAATCTAATGGTGTCAGATCTGGTGACCGAGGAGGCCATTCTATAGGACCTCGCTGGCCGATCCATCTACCTCGATATTCTTCATCCAGGTAACGTCTTACTGCACCATAATAATGTGCAGGAGCACCATCTTGTTGAAATCTTATTTCCAGATGGCCGAATTCATCTGGATTATCTTCCAGAATTTCAAGAATTAACGGCTCAATTGCATTTTGTAACATCTCCAGATACACTTCACCGCTTAAATTTGAATTTAGGAAAACAGGACCAACTATGTGGTTTCCCAAAATACCTGCCCAAACATTGAATTTTTCTGGAAATTGGGTATGTTGTTCACGAAAGGTGTAAGGATTTGTGTCACTCCAATACCTTACATTTTGTGTAATGTGGGTTTTGACTAATTTTATTTGTCATACATTCACAGAAGTCGAAGTCTTCTGTCGGGGTCGTTATCCGAAAGGTGGTGCAGCATTTTTAACTTGTATGGATGAAATTTATTTTTAGCCAACACTCTCTGTACTGTACTTTTACTTACTTCATAGATAGACGCAACTTTAGTTGAAGAGGGAGTAGGGTTTACTACCATTTCAGCAACTATATCAATTTTTTTATCATCACTAAATGTTGGTCGACCAGAGATCGTTTGGCATCTTGAACACTACCTGTTGCTTCAAACTTGTGAAGAAGCTTCCTCAAATAAGTTCTAGAGATAGGGCGATCTGGGTATCTCTCATTAAATAAACGTTCCGCTTCTTGGAGATTCTTTCCAGATTCACCAATTATTAAGGTAGCTGCTACTTTGTCGGCTTGAGTACGTACCATTTTGCCTATGTAAACTCGTAAACGTCTCGTTAAACAATAATAAAATTAAATGTTTAAGCTATTTAGAAAAACTTTGCAAAGCAACAAATACTATTACATTTAAAAACGTCAATTTTTTGACAACTAACCAGAGGCGGACTGAAAAATCTTCAATATTTAAATGTGAAATAATAATTTTGGTATTTATTTAATTTATCCGTCCAAATTAGTTTAAACCCAAACAAAATTAATATGGCTATGATGCCTTTCAAACGAGATATCACTTGCCATAAGGTCCTATTTAAAATTATTGGCCAGAGTGGCACTGTGACGTCATCTATTACTATTACGTCACCTGTTACCATTCGTAGAGACACTTTATTTTCACTCTCCAAATTTTATTAATGTAAGGGTAGCCGTTCAAAAGATACGAGGGGGGGAGGGGACTTTTGAATAGAACTGTATTCTGGCCACTGTTTGTGTTTTTTAAAAAATAGATAGCAAAGAAATTTGTTTTGTATTTTTTCAATGTTTCTCAATGTAGAAATGTATTCTCCAAACCAAATTACTGAAGCAAACTCTAACTTAGATCGAACCAGGGTATAGTAAAGAAGTTTAATTGTATTCTATCTTCCCTAATTACAAATCCTAACGTTTTATTAGCTGATTTTGTTATTTGTGAAATATGACTCGCCAACGAAAACGCAGTATCATATGTAACTCCTAGATCTTTGACTTCTGCTTTCCTCTGAAGAACCGCATTCTCCATCTGATATTCAAAAGTTATCGTTATAATGCTGCATTTTTATATATTTAAGTATAATTTATTATTATCACTCCAGTCAATTACACTAATTTTACATATTTTTTGAAGTAAAATGCAGTCTCTTACTGTTTGAGTAGTTTTAAAAATGTTCAAATTCTATGAAGATGCCTGATGTTTTGTTTTAATCCATCGAGATATACATCTCCGTATTGCTGTTTTTGATATTCCGAATACTGGTTCAGAACCAGTGAGTTATGTTTCAGACCCTGCCATTCCATTGCCTACTATACCTCTTTATACTAACCATCATTACAACGCAGATATTGTATCCAATCAGTATTAATTGAAAGTTATTTTCAAAATTATGAAGTTATTGTTCATCAAAAACAATTGTATATAAATCACTAGATAATCAATTTCTTTTCTGAGAAGCCGACAACTGTATTCCAGTATATATCCAGTGTTGCGCAACCATTAAGTTTTTTTTTATAACTTTGGAATAAAAAGGTGACTTACTATTTTACTGTAGATAACAATGACATTCAAAATAATTATAGAAGCTTACTGAAGACATTAATTACATGATTTAAAATGTTAATGCAGTGACTGCAACAATAACAAAAATTCAACGAAAGTTCTTAGCAACAGACAAACATTACAAAATTGGTTAAAAGCAGTGGCGGCTCGTGAACTTTTTAAGAGAGGAGGCTGGAAATAAAACGTTTTTGTAAGAATATACTCTATTCAGCCAATTAATTTAACCTTTGCGCAGCGACCGTACCAGCTATACTTCAGAGACAAAATTAATTGTTGCTCATCAAGAACCAACGTGTAGGTATAGAGTTTCTCTTGCCCAAAAATTTTTTTTGTTCGTTTTTTGGATTTTTGATTTTGGAATTTTTCATATTTTGTTTTTTTAAATTAATTTTATTAACTTTTTTATATATTAACGGAATCCTGAGGTATTACTACATCTTTTTCAATAGATATTAAACTAACATTGTATAAACGGGTGTATGCCGATAGCGCAGCGGTCAGTTTAATCCTTACAGATTATAAAAGGGTCCTAAAAGGGACAGGTTGATTGCGCGCGGACATGATATTAGTACCTGTCCCTTATAGGAGGGGGTCTTTCAGTCTTATGATTGTACACATTAAATTACATTTATTCACTTACATTATTCAGAAGAAGTTTACGTGTAAAGTATACCGAAATGGAGGCCATGTTAAGTGAGCGCGGAAAAAAATTATTAATAGTTAAAAGTTATACTTTTCGCAAAGATAGAGAAACTATATTAGGTGTTTCATATCGTTGTACAAAGCGAGGATGTCCAGCTTCGATTTCTGTGGATAAATCAGAAGAGGTGTTACAGCAAAAAGGCAATCACAGTCACGCATTTGATGAAAATTTACACGTTAAGGTAAGTGTTTAATAATTATATTTTTTACTACTAACCTTAGAAATCGTCATTATTAACTCCAAAGCTCGAATATATTTTTCTCCCTAGGTAAATAATGAACTTTTTTTATATTTTCAATGAAATATAAACAGAAACTCTTATTTCTAATTCTAAACAAAGTCAAACTCGCAAATTCAGCACTAGTAGGTACACTTAATTGGTATGATAAAATTATAAAAACTTATTTGAAATTAGCATCATTTCTGCTTTTATCAAAATCTAATTAAATAAAATTTTAAAATATTAATACAACTCCTCGGTTAATAATGGCTGACTTCTCGACCTAGGTATATAATATAATATGATTTATTTTATTCGTATAAGTTAAATATTTAGGATATTCATCTAATTCCTTAAATTTGTTATTTTTCAAAAATACAAACACTATTATAAACCTCAAAAATTATAGTAGATATATATTATTTATATATTTTAATGTTGTTTCACAGAAATTACAAAACGGAATTAAAAGGAAGGTTGTAGAAGACATATCGCAAAGACCTTCTAAGATCATCAATACTGGGCTTAAAGAAGCTCCCTCAGAAGTGAATCTCACAACACGGGACCTTGATAATATAAGAAAAAGTGTATATCGATCAAGACGAAGCGTTTTGCCAGTTTTACCTCAATCATTAGAAGACCTCCAAGAAGCTCTAGAATCTATTGTTATTAAAACAAATAAGGACGAAGAATTTTTATTGGTAAATAACACGAACTTAAATGTAATAATATTTTCCTGTCAAACAAATTTACAGTATCTGTGTTCACGACCTAAAATTTATGTAGACAGAACTTTCAGTTATTGCCCCAAATTTTTAACTCAGTTATTTACGATACATACAGTAGAAAACAAACAAACAATCTAATACTTACTTTGAGGCATTTAAGCTTTTAAAAAGTTATTGTGCCAGTATCAATTTAATTTTGGAGCTCAAAGAAATCGTTAGTGATTTTGAAAAAGCGATACACGTTGGAGTTAAGAAAATTTGGCCAGACATAAATATAATAGGATGTAGGTTTCATTTGACCCAGTCCTGGTATCGTAAAATTCAAAATGTTGGGTTGGTATCTGAGTACAGGGATTCTAATTCAGCAATAGGTCTTTGGTTGCATTGCACATTTGGATTATTATTTCTAAATCCTAACGAAGTAGGGGGTTGTTTTGTAGAAGACCTTTACTCAGATATACCTCAGAATGCTAAACTAATTGAATAATGCTGATTATTTAGTTGATAATTACATATCTGATGATTCCGTTTTTCCTCCAAAAATGTGGGCTTCTTGTAATAGTGATAAAGAACGTACAACAAATGCTTGTGAATCATTCCACAGTCACTTTAACTCCAGTTTTTATGTAGCGCATCCAGATATTTTTAAATTTATTAATGTTTTAAAAGATGTACAAATTAATACATATATATTAAAATAAATAGTGTACATTTGCCTAAAGCTTGTAATAATATTAGGTATAAAAAACGCAAAGATTATGTAACAAATTTAATTAATTTATATATAAATAACCATATTGAAAGATTTAATTTTATTAAAAGTGTTTGTTTTAATTTTGCAAAAAATATATCTTATAATCGCTATTTTATTTAGTTTTCTTTTCAGGTGTTTTCCTATGGCAGGTTACGTCTTAAAAAAATTGTTTATAATATATTAGTGTATAAACGAGCATATTTCTATAAAGGAACCGTTCGCGCAATTGACCGGTTTACCGATTATATACCGCGCGCTATTGACCCATAGAATTTCAACTACCTGAAAACATTTCTGACCACTGCGGGCTACTGACCGTTGCCCGTATAAACGATTTTGGTAAGTTTTAATTCGTTTGAGAGTAGAAAATGATCTCTCCATCGATGCCGACGTGACAGGAATGGTTACTGTCAAACAAAGTAGTTTATAAAACTGAGGTAAAACTTGTTGCAAATAATTATTTATCATATCGACGTGACTGTCGTAGGTACTGGCCTAAAATATATATCCGAGTATACAACTCATAATTCATTGAGCAGTGCTATTTTATAAAAAAATTTATATTTTAGAACTAAGTTATCTAAAAGTAAGTGTATTGGAAACTGTTTTGAAAAACATTCGAATAAGCTTTTATTTGTCATGTCGAAAACGATGTGCCTTCGTGTATCATCGCGACCGCTAGAGGCAAGCCTCCTGAGAGTGTTACCATTTCCGCTATTTTTTACGGTATTAGCAATTGGACTGGTCGAAAAAACGGCACTGTTGTCAGATTCAAAAATAACTAGTGAAACCGAGGAATTAATTGTAAAATTTGAAAATTATTAGATAAACAGGATATAAAATGAAGAATAATCAACAAAATATTTCTGGTGCTATTTGCTGGATAAATTGTTGAGGAGGCTAAGCCTCCTTCGAGAAGCCGCCTCTGGTTAAAAGTAAACAAATATTCGAAATGTGATATTCCTGTAAATGTACCGTTCATAACTACAATGATTTGTTACGTAGCCGTTTTTTTATCGAAAATAATGATTATATTGATAATGACACGTCACAAAAAAAGTTTCACTTACCTAGGCTCAGTTGTATTGACAACTACGCTAAGGACTTTATTATCGACAATACTGTGTAAGAGAATTTTTACAGGCACTATACATATCTTTCTCTCAAGGAAGTTATGCTTAACAACAGGAGGATATATTAAGTTGTAAGAAATTTGTTTTTGGGTGATTTGGGCAGTTTCCTCTTCAGAATTTTTTTCAATTATATCAATAAACGTGTCAGACAAAATTGTTTCCATTTGTACAATATCTTCATCTCTCCTATTTATTTCTATTGGTATACTTGTTTGGCCGTTAACTATACGTTTATTTGTTCCTTCTGATACTAAAGCTTGCCATTGCAAAAGTAGTACACCATCTTTGTTTTCTCTAAAGTTAAAAGTTTCTAAATCATCGAACATTGTAAGCAACGGTTTTTCAGATTTTTTAGCAAATGCTAAGAATGTATTAGTCATACTTTGTATGGATTTTCTATCAGCATTAAGCGGAACACTGCTATATTTACTTGCTTTTTGTACTGATCTTTTAGCTTTAAGCAAAATATGTGCGGATTCTTGAGAATGCAGATTGATATATTTAGGAGTAGCTATGTCTTTCGTTAAAGTCCAATATTTGCTGAGTAATCCTACGTTCAATAACATCACTTCCGTTAGTACTGAACTATGAACTTTGTTTAGATTTGTTATTTTCATTGCTAAAGCTAGCTCTTCTACACTTTTTGCATTATGGCTTGCCTGGGATGAAACATCAATTACTATTGATTCCTGAACCATCAAGTTCCAATTATGTCTAACTAATCTATATCTGAAAAATAGACAATAAACATTCAAACAATTTTATACAAATGAAATGCCACTGAAAATTAACAAAATAAAATTTACTGATTACTAGCAAACCTCTGGTGTTTTACCAACAAAAATTTAAAACAAATTTTAAACTTATTCTTAAAGCTCGAGCTATGTGCCTGACAGAATTACAAAAACGTAATGGAAACTTCGGCTAAGTCGAGACAAACTCTTTGTTTTCAAGTAAAAGAACAACTACGTTTCAACGTAGTTACGCCATTATCAATATAAGGAAATAGGCATGTCAAAGTCGAACTGATGCAGCGAGAATGAGGTAACATCCATCAAAATGAGGACTACACTACAACGTATTTGTTTCCCGTGCATAAATACTCTCAATTTTTTATTGGCAATAATATTAAAATATATTTTATGGAACAATCAATTAATTTGAGAGGAGAGATAATTCGGCATCACTAACTAGGCGAGAACAATATAGTCACCTTACTGTGGATTCCAGAACACACTGGAATAGAAGGAAATGAAATAGCAGATGAACTAGCGAAGAGGGGGACTGAAATACCGTTTTGGGGGCCGGAGCCCTTTTGCGGAATCAGCTCCAATGTAATATTGGAAGAAATAGGTAAAGCCGAAGAAAAGAGAAGATCTGACCATTGGAAAGATCTAGTAGGGCTTAGGCAATCTAAGATTCTTCTGGGTGACTACAACCTGTTGAGATCAAATGAATACATAAGTCAAAGTAAAACTGCACTAAGAGTTTTGACAGGAACCTTAAAAAGCTCAAAATAGTGCAGGAAGAAGATTGTAGATTTTGTGGAATGGAAGAAGAATCCTCCATCCACATACTTGCGAACTGCACAGCAATTCAGAATCCTAGGGCACAGTACCTGGGAGACTTCTGGATAGAAGAGGGACAGTTACCTAAGTTGAAGCCTGCAGATATCCTAAAATTCCCCCAGGAAATAGGACTAAAGGAGCTACTAGTCTCTGAGACTCTCCTCAGAAACTAAGTAGAAGTAAGGGGGCACAATAGATTTAGGTCTCAGTGAATGTTACCCCAAGATACAAACACACATACATACAAGTGTTGAAAACATACATAAGATCTATTAAAGATTATGGAATTTTTTTGTATGGGTCAGCCGGATATTCTACAAACCAAAACATTAAGAATATAATATACATGGGAGCAATGAAATCGACTTCTAATGAAACACTAAGAGCCGAAGCCATAGAACCACCTTTGGAATTCAGACAATTTTTGGCTGCAAAAATGATACTAAAATGTAAAGCGAAAAGGTCTCCACTGCTCAGCAAACTAACACCTTTAAATCATCAGGACTAGGCCATGCAATACTGGCAACATAAAAACTCCCCACCATTATGTGAAGGTCTGAGAAACACTACTGACTATTATGCAGCTACCACAGATATAATTTTTTTCAACCACTTTGTCAAAATTGACGTCGTCGTACCCTCGTACTCAGAAAATCACTTTCTTAATAACTTAATTTTTAATACAATCATAATTAAAAACTTACTTAGGGATACTGGTCTTTTCTACATTTTCATAATAAATAAGTAAATCTATGGCAGCTGGTCCCTTTGTACTAGGTGCTTTTACCCAAATGTGTATTGGTACACTTTGTCCAGGCTTCAATATTTGTCCAGTTAGTGGTACAGATGTCAAATGATTTTTTCTAATTATTTTATCTCTGATTGCTGGAGTACTTAACTCGCTAACATTAAAGTTCAGAATTTCTTCTGGTTGTTGCTTAAATTCACAATTGCAAAGCAAATAAGGTATGGAAGTAGCCATATAGATATTTTGAAGTGGTACTGAACCAGTATTTTGAAAATTTATTGAAACTCTCTGTAATTCGTCTGCCAAGAAATCTGAATGCATATCCGAAAACGTCACCTGTAATTAAAAGTTGTTTAGTATATTTTTGATCAAGCATTACATAAAAAAATATAAAAGCTGGGAATGAAGTCGGATCCAAAGAGACTTTTTATTAAAATCTCTCGTAGGAGTCGTCGGTGACTTAATATTTATAGATATAACTAATGATACATTATTGGGATATATACAATTACAAAATAATTTCAAATATATCAACTGGCATCTTTTAAGAAAGACACTTGTGTGGAATGTTCCTTTATTAAAGAAAATTAGGAGCAAGGTATTTTTTTTTCAAGAAATTATAGTTATGGAAAAGCTTAAATAGACATCCCTCAGTATCACAAGGATTAGAAACAAGTAACTCCAACTGCACAAAACAGAATGATGAGAAATAAGATAAAAAGTTGTTACCTGTAGGCAAGGTGCAGGAGGTACCACATCAATATTTAACGGTTTAACAGTATTGATATCGATGGAATTGCTATTAACATTTTTTGAATTACCACCAGGAACAATGATTAGTTGTTTTCCTTGTATAGAACTAGTTCCAGTTGCTCCATTTGAACTAGTGAGTGTATAAGAAAAACCGTTTATTGTCACTGTTCCTCCTAATAATGGAGTGATAGACAGAATGACCTCCTTTTTCGAGTTTCCTTCAACTAATAAAGATTTTGTTGTATGGGTTTTCACGTACCGCTCATTTTCTGAATCTGTTGTGTTGGTAATTGTTTCGGAGTCTTTCTTAAAAATCCACAGCAAGTGAATATTTGTGAGATTGAGGACAGTTTGCAGGGAATTAACCAACTTTATATAAATCTGGATTGGTTCATTAACTACAGCTACCGGTTTAGCTTTTTCTAGTTTAACACCATTATACAATGTAACTACTGGTTTGAATATCAACGGTGCAGCACCCTCGGCTTCGTGAACTAACATTTCTTCTAGTTTCATCCATTTACTTTCTGTCTGTGGATCTTCAGAATTAGAAAAATTAATACCCATGGCTGGCACTTTACCAGGAGTTGATAATGGTCTTGTAGGACCTAACAGAACTTTCAATGAATTGATTTCTACTTCCGGTACTGGTAAAACTGGACTGTTTATTTGGTAGTCCTCATTTTCTGTTTTAAGTTTATTCTAGAAAATGCAAACAAATTAGATTACTTATTCACATGCATATAATTTTAATTTTAATGCTTCGACATTGGTAAATAGAAATTACAAAAATTTGACTCAAGGGGCCAAAAGCAGCTCAACGTAATGATGTGAAGACATTCAGTTGAAAAAATGTGAATTTTATAGAAGCATAAGTTAAAAATATAAAACTTTGGAAACTACCTACATCATGAAACATAGCTTACCCCTAAAATTGTTAAATACTCTTTCAAAAACGTGGCTTGCTGTTGAGCAGTCTGCTTACTCTCTCCTTTTAAGAGTTTTGCAAAGGACTCCACTGCCTCATCAAAATGTTGTAAATTATTAGCTTGTCGTCCAATGGTGTAATGGATATGATCACTAGCCAAGTCCCATCCTGTATTTTCGTATACTTGATATGCCTGTTTGTAAGATTTTAAAGAATATTTTCTTTGTGCAGCTTTAGAATATCTGTGACCAGCTAAAACCTACAATAGATAAAGAAGCTCATTGTAGGTGCTCTAAGCACTGACTAGCGTGGAAAGTGATACTTTTCCACACGTGACCGCATGCGTTCAAGTGCAGAAAAGGCACATTACGCATGTGTTAGGAACAACATGCGAAAGGGGAAAATGAGAAAAAAATATTTAAATATACTTTGAATAACTAGATACAAACTAACAAATTTATAAGTTACCTACCTTCTGGTTATTTCAATAAAACGGAAAAAATAATTATAAAATGCAATAGTTTGAGGTGAATTAATATTTTGTGTGCGGAAAAATAGAACTTTCTGAATTAAATGGCGTGCGGAAAAGTATATTTTTACTACTAATAGAAAAAAAGGTATCCAAAGGCAAGCTTGCTTGAGTATCACAGGGGCCATGAGAACAACGCCGACTGCAGCACTGGAGGTAATACTAAACCTACCACCACTACATATCTTCATTCAGGGAAATGCAAGATCTGTTAGTCACAGATTATTACAGGGGCCTCCTCCGATAAGTCAAGGACACGGCAAAGCCTTTAAAAAGCTATATGAAGAAATAAAGGCAGATCCAATACTGGGAATGCCAATGGATCAGATTGCCCCACAATATAGCTTCAAAAATGAATACATAGTAGTAATTCCAGAGAGAAAGGAATGAGAAGCAGGGCCTCCTATAACAGCGAATCTCAACTGGTACACTGATGGCTCTAAAACAGACTCTGGAGTAGGAGCCGGAATATATGGGGTACATGAGAAGATCACGATCTCTCTAAGCCTAGGGAAAGATGCCACTGTCTTTCAGGCAGAGGTAATGGCGGTGCAATGCTGTGCAGAAGAGTTGATGAGACGGGAGGTGGATAACCAAAGAATCGTCATCTACTCCGACAGCCAAGCTGCACTAAAGGCGATAAGCTCATATCGGACGTCAAATCTGGTGTGGGAGTGTTTCAAGGCACTCAACAGACTAGGTAGTCATAATAGAGTGACCCTAGCCTGGGTGCCAGGTCACCAAAGAATAAAAGGCAATGAAAAGGCCGTTGAATTAGCCAATCAGGGAGCGACTGAGGTCATGATAGGGCCAGAACCTTCCTGTGGAATTGCAAAAAACCTCACTAAGGAGAGCATCCACCAACGGATAAACAGCTAGGCGCTGCGCTGGTGGCATAAAACCCCAGGACAAAGGCACGCTAAACTATTCCTTAAAAGCCCTTCGGCCAAACTGTCACGCGACCTACTATGTCAAAGTCGAGAAACGACGAGGATGATGGTGGTAATGCTGACCGGACATTGTAGGTCGAGGAAGGACATGCACACAATTGGCCTAGCAGATGACAGCCTATGTAGGTTTTGCCAGGAAGAAGACGAAACCACGGAGCACATACTCTGTGAGTGCGCAGGCCTAGTAAGGGTGCGGTTTCACCTATTCGGAGTAGAAAAACCGAGGGCAGAGGGAGGAATAGGTCTAACAAAAAGAATAAAGCTAGATATCGAGCTCTAATGATAGGGAGATAACCACAATAGACCTGCAAAGGTCGCAGTGGGATAGGACAAAGAGCCACTCCATTGCTAATCTAATGAATAATAATAATATAAATAATCTAATAGAAAAAATAAATTTGTTTACAAAATACTGTAACATCATAATAATCAATGAATGATGAAAATAACCAAAACAGATTCTATATTTCACGTTAAAACCAGAGAATATTGTGTAACTCTTAGTTTTGAAATAGTTTCAACTGAATAAATTTAATCAGCTACAAGAATAATGAAATTTTAAACCCACAAACTGATACTTTACACCATTCCAAATATATTCTATTTTATTTAAAATTTTGTACAATAAAATCCCTGTAAACTACTAGGATATGTTAGAAAAATAAATAAAAGAAATAATCCCTAGTAATAAAGTTACCATTCATCCCTTTTAGTTTATAATTAATGGACGAATCGGTTTTCGATCTCAAAGTTTTTCTACGATACGTTCCAACTCGTCACTATTTAATAGGTAATTTAATGGAATCCGTATTTTTATCAATTAATATTGAATGGCAAGATCCTTTATATCTCATTTTAAAAACAATGAATTATAACATAGTTCTTTAAAATACTACCCATTTATTTAGTTTGTTTGAAATACAAAAGGTAGAGATGGTAGATCAAAATGATAAATTATTACAAAATTGCTAGTTTTATTTTCTAAATTTACCGTGCATTGATCGACTTAGAAACATTAGCTGGAAATGTTGTATCATGTATGTGATATTATTACCAGGTGCGTAACTACGTGTAATCGAGGGCAGCAGTGCGTAAGGGCCTGAGACTTTAGGGGGCCCTAGGTGACACATTTTTTTTTTAGTTTGCTGATCATTAAGGTTAATGTTTTTTATTATGTACTCGACAAAATACATGTATAGATTAAAATGCGTTTTTCCGGAATGGAAAAGGTTAAAGAAAAGTTCCATATTTTAGAGCCAAAAAATATAATTAATATGAAAGAAAAGAAAATTTGTAAAATGTGCGACAATTTTTGTGGAAAATATTCTAAAATTTTAACATCTGAGTTCACAAATCAATTTGCCCAAGTTATTTCTCTTTTAGAAAAAGATTTAAATCCAAACATGTCAGTACGACAGTTTTCTGACTTACTTCTCTCGAAATATAGTGTTCTAGAAAGTGAATTTTCCGAGGTGTATAATGTTATCATGTTATTTTTAACGCTTCCGGTGACAGTTGCTAGTGTAGAAAGATCATTTAGCAGATTAAAAATAATAAAGGATTACAAAAGAAATTCTATAGGACAATCAAGGCTACATAATCTTTCTGTATTAGCAATTGAACATCAAGAAGCAGCGAAACTTAACTTACGAGACATGATTGATTCCTTTGCAAACATGAAAGCCAGAAAAAGAGAATTTTATTTTAGGTTAAGTTAATGTTTGTAATTATTCTTTGTATTATTTTGTGTTTCATGCCTTTCCTGTTTATTAAAATACAAAATTTCAATAACTTTCTTATTATTAATCTGAATTATTGAAACCCTAATAACAAATCAAGCATGCATTCTGTTGGGGTGAATGTGTACTGTACGGGGGGAAGGGGCCCAGCGAAAAGTTTTGCGTAAGGGCCCCAAGTTTCTAGTTTTGAAATTAACCAGCATGTTTTATCTGTACTTCGAATGTCATATAAATCCAACAACGAACTCGGATGTTATATTGAATAGAACAGGAATACTTACCTAAACTGAATTCTGCAGATATCCTAAAATTTCTACAAAGAATAGGACTAACGACTTTCCTCAGGAACTGAGTAGAAGAAAGATGGCACAATTGATCTATTAGGTGTACAAATTTTTGTTGAACCTTGTTTATTGTGTCTTGAGAAATATTGTTTATTGCTGTCCGAATTCTCTCTTTTAATTCTTGAATATTGGGGGGCCATCTGAAGAATGTTGTGTATCAAACGAAACCAGTAAATATTCAAGAATTAAAAGAGAGAATTCGGACAGCAATAAACAATATTTCTCAAGACACAGTAAACAAGGTTCAACAAGAATTTGTACACCGTTTGGGTTACTATCAAATACAGCAAGGGCTGCAGTTCGAACATTTATAAAGTCATGCATTTCATCATATTCTGTCCGCTAGACAATAAGTATTTTTTAGAATATTGTTAATTTAACTAATAAAGAATGTTACAAGTTACTTTATGAGGACACACAAAACCATTTTATGTTTGTCCATCCTGTACCAATTGGAATCAACATGTGATACATTTTTGGAATCAGCTCAGCTAGAGTAATCCGAAAATTGAGACAAAATGGGGGTGTTCCATTTAAAAAAAATGACGGTAACGTCATTAGGTACTCGAAAGTAATTCACCCTGTATATTAGATTATTATTTTAAAATACGGTAAATTAAAATCAAAAATCGACGTGTTTCAGGATTATTTCTTAAAATGGTCTGTTTAGCTAAAAATGAATTTGTTCCATACTTTATGGACACAGTGTATACATACATATATATACTTACTTCCTATTATCAGTGAGATATTCTATAGGTAAAGCAACTAAATATAAAGGTTTTTAGGGACATATTTACTCACCATGTGAAAGGCATATTTTCGCACCATTTTTGATTGGAGAAAACAGTACGAGGCTTGTTCAAGAAGCAAAGCTGATCGTAAATCTGACTCTTCACTTGTCATTCGAATCAGTTGATGGGCAGCTTCTCCAAACATATTTTGACTCTTTAAACATTCAGAACTTAAGATCGTGGCTCTAGTAGCAAACTGAGGCATTCTAAAAATATCAAGCCATAAATACTGCAAACGTAATGTGAATAAAAGATAATTTAATTAAAACAATGGAAGATTTAGAGATATTTTAATGTTTGAGATATTAGTTACAAAACTTTTCCGTCGACTGTAAAAGGTGTATCGTTTTTCTCAAGATTTAAAAATTAAGAATATTTATTTGTTTCGTAGGTAAATATTGTAAAAAGTAAAAAGGGTATTGTCAAATTTCAATTTTTTCGTGATTTTGGGATGTTTTAACGTTAAACATTATCATAGTTTTGTAGAATTATCTAACAAAAACTATAAGTTTTCTATTAGAGAAGTCAGTTTTACACGAAAAACTTTTTAACATTATCAAAATGACTGTATGTTTGGTTGCCTATACCAAAATCGTTAATGAAATAATGATTTTGTGTACATTAATATAGCACAAAAATGCAAGGTCGGTGGAAAAAAAATTAAGGATTAAAATATGTCTAATAATGTCAATTTATAAATCACTGTTAATATAATATAATTAACTTACTTGCAAGTATTTAGATAAGTTGTAATACTTTCTTCCATGTAATCACAGGTTTTTTTGGTAGACTCATTAGCCATAAAAGCGGCTAGGGCCGCCATTTCTAATGCTCCAGCATAATATAGCCAGGCTTGGTCGGTATTGTAATCTCTTTTTGCTAAATGATATGCTTGAAACGCCAGGGAGTACTGACCAAACATAAAATAAAGATCACCTAACCGTCTAATTTGTAACTCCGGAGAGTCTGGAGAATATCTAGAATTAAATGACTTAGATACAATGTTTGTCATATTATTTATTGTATAAGAGTCAAAATCATTAACAATTATGAAAAATTACTTTACTGTATTGTTTTTCATTCTTGAAGCATCATTGAAAAGTTTTATGAAGAATCCTATTATTTCAAGTTTTCCCACTTTTAGTATTTTAGCCAAATATTTGTCAAGATCCTGGGGCTTTACTTTTTAATTTTACTAATACCTGACGAAATGTTCCAATTTACATTTATTGTTAATATTCATACATTTTCTTTTGTCCTATTGTCTGCTTCCATTTATGATTTATATTTATTTTCGTTTTTTGTTCTTTAACTCTATTAGTGAGGTTTTCTGTAGTATTGTTTAGATTTTAAATAAGACCTTACTTATGGTGTTTGTATTTATGATTATTCATTTTCGTTTTGCTAGTAATTCTTCTCCTTTCATTTAACCATTCTTAAGTTTAACCACTTATTTTATTTTTCGTTTGATTATTCTTTTAGCCATTTTTGTTCCAACTTCTAGCAATTGTTATTAAGTTGGTCACACTCCATATTTAAATATTTTCAATTATAATAGAAGCTACTAAAGAAATATGAAGACTAAGATGAATGAGGCACAAATTGACTCATATAGGAGAGCTTTTAAATTGAGTATGGGTGTAGTTATATACCGGGTGTAAATAGGTCATGGGCCACCCTGTAAATTTTAAAAGGTTTGATAGATTTTGTCAAATGCTGGTTGGTTATCTTGGGAAAAATTTTCAATTTTTTTAATTGTAGAATCAATATTGCCGAATTCCGTTTTAACCGGAAATTGTGAAAAAATGTACATTTTTAATATATTTCCACATATTTGGATTGTATTTCTTCAACTACATACAATTTACCCTTCAAATGTCAAAGAATAAACCAATTTTATTTTGAATTAAAAAAAACATCTTAGATCATCTAATTTCAGATAATGAATCTAAAATTAGACCTAAAATATAATTTCTACTAATTATTCATTTTCATAAAGTTAATTACCGATTGTATTTATAAAACACAATTTTTTATTTAAAACTTAGTTTTTTTCAATAGGATCTTGCTTGGGCCACCCGGTACTTTGAATAGGTTGTTCGAGTGCCAAGACTTTTGATTCAAATATTTTTTATAGTGATCTTATTCACATTCTGTTGTCATGAAAACAAAATGTATCGCTTTAAAGAGTTTTGTTGATAAATCGAAAGTTAAACCAACAATCGAAGTATAGGAATATAATTTAATTTTGTTAATCCAAAGTTAACTTGAGGCAATTTTTGAAGATTGAGATCTACAAACTCGAAAGTGTAGAGATTTTTTTGTGTTTTTTTACAAGTTCAACTAAAACTTCATGATTACTTAACCAATAATCGATTACGAAAGTTGTTGATTTCTTCAATAAGTGTGTTGTAAGTTATTAAAATTTAAATTAAAAATGGCTCCGAAAAGTTTAGGAAAACTAATTATAAACCGAGATTCTCTGAATTTCACAATCAATAATTTTGCAAAATATGTAGAGAATTTCAAAACAGATTTGGCAAGTAATTTAGACTCTGATTTAAAGGAAGAAAAAATTGTAGAGCAGGAACTAAGGTTGGAAATACAACTATCCACGAATTTGAACAAGTACAAGGTGAAATCGAAAGTATTACGGAATTAGCAGATGCAGAACAATTAGCGGAGCGAGAAGCTTTTGAAAAAAATATTTTAGTGCATGGGCCATGAAGAAAAATATAGTTTCTAAATATTATAAAGAAATAAACCAAAGTAATGGATCTGCTAATAGTAAAAGATTGGAGAGTATCGGATGAACCATCTCTCTCCGATCATAGTATCATAACATTCAAGTTAGAGCTAGGCATACCTGAGGTAATCCTCAGGAGAAAACCAAGAAAAACGGATTGGGACAACTATAACAACTGTCTGAAAGGAAATCTAGCACATATCCAGAGGAAAGGAAGGGCTAAGCACCATCTCGACCTGGAAAATGAGCTTGAGGATCTGAACAGGGCAATAATCGATGCATTTGAATCGAGCTGCCCTCTTCAAGAACAACGAAGCAGCAAAGATGCACCCTGGTGGAACAAGCATCTGTCAGTATTAAGATCTCAAACCCGGGACCTTTTTAATAGAGCAAAATTCATCGGAGACTGGCAGAGGTACACCGAGGTGAGAAACACCTACTACAAGGAAATTAGAAAAGCTAAATGAAATAGCTTCAGGAAATTCTGTGAAGATATAAACACAACACCTGCTGCAAAGTCATGGCAAAAAGTAGGGTCAACACATATATGGCTTTGAGGAAGCCAGACGGAAAATACACCGAAAATGAGGAGGAAAGACTGCGACTCTTACTAGAAACTATTGGTTGAAATGGGCTATGAACACCTTTTCACCTTTCAAAGCACCTAGAGCAGATGGGATTTTCCCGAAATTCTACCACATTTGGTTAGAATCAGTCAAAGTAGCTTGGAACTGGGTTATATACCAGAAGCATGGAGAAGGGCAATAGTAACCTTCATTCCAAAAGCTGGAAAAAAGGACACAACAAACCCCAAATCCTTCAGACCAATTAGCCTAACATTGTTTGTGCTTAAAACGATGGAAAAAGCTATTGACAACTATATTAGAACGGAAATCCTAGAGAGACTACCTCTCCACCCGTATCAGCATGCTTACCGGGCAGGCAGATCTCCGGAGACTGCACTGGTACAACTTACGGAGGATATCCGAGGTGCCTTAGACAACCAAGAAACTGTAGTATGTGCATTTTTGGACATAGAAGGAGCTTTTGACAACACTCTACATGAGGCTGTCAAGAGAGCATTAAATAGAAGAGGTGTAGACAACACAACATCCAAATGGATGTCGGAACTGCTCACCATTAGAGTAGCAGAGACGAGAACGAGCAAAGACATTGTCTCCATCTGCACAACCAGAGGATGCCCACAGGGAGGAGTACCATCCCCATTAATGTGGAGTCTGACGGTTGACGAACTCCTGTGTGGTTTGACGGACCTCGGAATATCCTGCCAAGGATATGCCGATGATATTGTCATAACAGCCAGGGGAAAATTTGAAAACACCCTTTGTGACATCGTACAAAAGGGTCTGAACAATACAAATAGCTGGTGTAGGCAAGTGGGAGTCAGCATCAACCCCACCAAAACCATCTTGATAGCCTTCACTAAGAAAAGAAAACTCAACCTCAAAATCATTAAACTTGATGGGAACGAGGTTGAATGGAGACAAGAAGTCAAGTATCTAGGTTTGACTCTAGACAGTAAACTCCTGTAGAACAAGCACAAGAAGGAGATTACATACAAAGCGAAAATGGCTCTAATGGTGTGGAGGAATCTGGCAGGGAGGAACTGGGGTTGTAACCCACAAATCCTGAGCTGGATATACACTGCCATAGTGAGACCAATTATCACTTATGGAGCTATTGCGTGGAGTAGTAGAACTAGCCTCTTGACGACGAGAGAAAACCTCTCCAAGATTTAAAGACTAGCCTGTATATGCATAACAGGAACAATGAGTAAATGCCCAACGGCAGCAATGGAAGTGATTCTCAACCTCACACCATTACATATGGTGGTGGAGAGTGTTGTAGAAAGAACAAGATACAGACTAAGTAGAGAAAACTAAGTAAAGAAAACCACCTCTTCACTTCTTAGAAATCGGACAGCCTGGGACATGCCACAAGATGGTATGATGAAAAAGTATAATTTTTCAAAGAAATTCGTTACGGAATTAAGCAACAAGAAGGAATGGGATCCAAATACCATTACCAGACTTGGAAAGAATGCCATTCAATGGTACACAGACGGCTCAAAAGCAATAGAAGGAGCTGGGATAGGAGTCTACGGGCCAGGAACCAAACACTCTGAAAGCTTGTGAAAAACCCCAAGTATATTTCAAGCGGAAATTCACGCAATAAGAAGGTGTGCCCAGTTCAATATTGACAAAGGATATAGAAGGCAAAGGATTATCATAATGTCTGATAGTCAACCAGCCATTAGAGTGCTGAGTTCTTGTGTAATCAGTTCCAAAATGGTGTGGGAATGCCTAGGCAAACTTAATGAACTAGGCGAGAACAATATAGTCACCTTACTGTGGATTCCAGGACACACTGGAATAGAAGGAAATGAAATAGCAGATGAACCCTTTTGCGGAATCAGCTCCAATGTAATATTGGAAGAAATAGGTAAAGCCGAAGAAAAGAGTAGATCTGACCATTGGAAAGATCTAGCAGGGCTTAGGCAATCTAAGATTCTTCTGGGTGACTACAACCTGTTGAGATCAAATGAATGCATAAGTCAAAGTAAAACTGCACTAAGAGTTTTGACAGGAATCCTAACGGGACATCGTCGCCTGAATTGGCACCTTAAAAAGCTCAAAATAGTGGAGGAAGAAGATTGTAGATTTTGTGGAATGGAAGAAGAATCCTCCATCCATGTACTTGCGAACTGCACAGCAATTCAGAATCCTAGGGCACAGCACCTGGGAGACTACTGGATAGAGGAAGGACAATTACCTAGGTTGAAGCCTGCAGATATCATAAAATTCCTCCGGGAAATAGGACTAAAGGAGCTACTAGTCTCTGAGACTCTCCTCAGAAACTAAGTAGAAGTAAGGGGGCACAATAGATCTTTTAGGTCTCAGTGAATGTTACCCCAAAATACATACATACATATATCTGATAATTCAGTAAAAAGTGATATTCATGTAAGTAGATTCAATTCTGGAGGGCAATTAACCAATATTAAATTACCCCAGGTTCAATTACCCAAATTCTCTGGCCAATATGAAAATTGGCTTGAGTTCCGCGACACGTTTGATTCGTTTTGATAGCTTTCTGTGTGGAGATAATTAAAATGTAGCGACAGATGCTAATCCCACCTGATCAAAGGTCGTTGCAAAGAATTGTCTGAGTGTTTGAACAACATAGTGTCACATATGGAACTGTCGCTGCACCGTGGTTAGCGATACGATGTTTCAAAGAATTTTCATTAGAAAACTCTAAACATTTCTTAAAGCATCGAAAGCTGTTGCTTCCGGATTTTTATTTGGAGGACATCTTGAAGGTTCTGATTCAGTTCAATGTCCACAAAAATTAATTAACGAAGTTCAAACTATTGTAATGGTTGTTTTTACTTCAGAAATGGGCTTCTAATAGTAAAGATATTTTACAGAATGTCCAAACCAAAAATCCCATTGCATTACAAAAACTTGGATGGCGAAGGTAAGAAAGCTTTAGGATTGTACTGGGATGGTGAAAATAATACCTTAAAATATAACATAAGTAAACAAGATCAAACCGTAACCAGAAGGTCTATTTTGTCAGATATTTCACAGATTTTCGACCCTTTAGGTCTTGTAGCTCCATCTCCATGTATCATTGTAGGAAAAATTCTTTTGTAACAATTGTGGATGATAAAACCGAGGATAAAACCCAATTGGGATGAGTCATTAACTTGAGAATTATATATAAGGTGGGTTAATTTTAGGCAAAACTTAATGGACTTGAATGACTCATATAACTAGAATAACTCTTTGTGCTAACTCAATCATAATTGAACTTCATTTCATTCATTCGGTTGGGTTGTGTTCATCAGCCCACGCACTTGAACTGAATCTTTGTACCATTTCCCAAGTTATCTACTTCCATTCCAGACGCTTTGTGTCTTCTATGTGGGCCACTAGTTTGACTGGAGGGATTTTCAGTAGTTGTAATGGTTGTATAGTTTCCTTTCCAAAGTGCTTCCATCTGTGTCCATGTAAGTTCTCCAGAAGCAGAGTATGTGTTTCATCATGAAGATCACATTTCCTGCACAAAGGTTCACTAACTTTGCCCATTTTGTGCAGATGTTTCCTCAGGGTGCAGTGTCCAGTCACCAGGTCGGTAACTGTCTTCAAATGTCTCTTACCCAGTTTCAATAGCCTGGTTGAGAGTTCCTTGTCTACCTTGTTCAGTAAACTCTTTGTATGGAGGTGCCCTTGTGTCGACCTCCATTTGAGTTGGCATTCCCTATCTAGCCAGTTCCCGATTTCTCCTATTATGCAATTTTTTGTGATTCCTCAAAACGGTTCCGGACCTATGAAATCTCGTTTAGAGCCTTCTTTAGCTAACTGGTCAGCCATTTCATTACCTGCAATCCCCTCATGGGGCGTGCATTTACCTTCGAAGCATTACCAGTGCAGCGGAAATTTATGTAAAACTTTTATGTTCAAAATCAAGGGTTGCACCTTTGGAAATCATTAACCATTTCTCAACTGGAATTGTGTGGTGTAGATTCAATTCGAAAGTCGCTGAGGCTCTAAATTTTGTAGTTGTATTATGTTGAATTAAGTCATAACCAAATTTACATCAATTTTTTGTGCAAAACAATCTCATAAATTCAGTCTTATAATAACCCAAGAGAATGGTCTCATAGTGAATCCAAGCACAATCCTGTCGACCTCTTATCCAGAGGAGCTCTACAAAAACTTTATTGACTTCTTGTCTCTGGTGATCTGGTCCCCTGTGGCTACCAAAACCCAAGGCAGATTGGCCTGTCTCAGAAGTTAAAACACCAGAAAACATACCAGAACTTAGGAAACAAAAATTAAATCTCTTGGTATCAACACCCACTGAATATTTTCTCTCTAACAAATTTTATAAATTCAATACCATAAGGAGAACTATGGCTTATGTACAAAAATTCATTTTTAACTGTTGAAATAAACCTTCTCCACAAATGTATTGTGTATTGTCAGCATCAGAGTTAAATTCTTTCATGCCAAAGAAATCACGTTTCCTTAATTTAAATCCAAGTGCTGAAGATGGGTGCTTTAGTTCTAATAAAGGAAGACAATTTGATTCCTCTTAAATGAAAATTGTGCAAGATAACGGAGCTTCATCCTGGAAGTGATACTATCATAAGGGTAGCAAGTATTGCCACTACGAACAAAACAATCAAAAGTACCTAATGCAGGATTTGTGTACCAAAAAATCCTGATGAGGGGGACAATAAATATAAAAAAAATAGTCTTTTTCCATGAACATTAAAATCCCAATGTCAATTCTGATATATGTCAAAAAAAGATTAAGAAAACCATAAAAAACTTTATTTAAGTATTAATCCTGTGATGGGAAACTATAACCTAAGCATCGAGTACCTATAAAATAATGAACATGGTTCTCTCCCTAGTTCATAAATAAAGCAGAGAATAAATAATTTAAAATTAGCCCCACCAAAATTCACAGTAGTGTCCCATGATTCATTTGCACCCGGTATAGAGAAGAAATATAAGAGGTCCAAAACAGTATGTACATGAAAAATAACTGATGAAAGAGTAAATAAAGGCATTGGAAACTCATACAAAGTAAAAATACTGTTGAAGTAAAACCAAAAAAAAAATCAAAATTGTAAGACATTAAATAAGAATGTACAAAACATGGATTCTTACAGAAACTGGGAAAGACAGATAATAGTATAAAATTTGTGTTAGTGTACTTACTAACTATGAAAATTACTTACATTAAATTATTGACAGCTACAGAACTAGCACCAGGTTTATTAGGACTAAACCATCTTTTTGTAGCACTGAATAATGATTTGCTTACTCCTTTCTTATTGGAAACTATATCATTCAAGCTATGAATTTGTTTTTCTATGTATGGCATTAGACAGCTTCTAGTGAATTCATATATTAATAATTTGATCTGTTCAACATCATCAGTTGACAAACAAGTTCCATGTGTTTTGAGTTTAGTTACATTCTTTTGAGGTTTTTCATCTTCACTAATATGGTCGTTCTAAAATACAAAGTCTATTATAACAATTTGAAAAGTGTAGTGAGTTTGTTACCTATTACTAACCAGTTGTATGGGAAACAGTACTCACATGTTTATGCTTAGTTACAGTACCTATTTCAAGTTTGAATTTTCGTATGTGACTAATTTATATTTTATATGCCACAGTTTATTTAAATTATTGTCTAATTTGTGACACCAAGGTATTAAATGGTAAATATACAAAATGCTGAATAAGTGGAACAGTATACCTAGTTCAGACATTTATTCCCAATATGAAAAAGACTGCGAATAATAACAAAGTTTCAATTCTATTATATGTAGTTCATGTTCATTTAAATGGAAATTACATTTTATATGCTTACCTGAAGAGAATTTTTTAACTTTTTTTTGACTGTACAGAATTATGATTAATTACTTACCAATGAAATATCTTCATTTACAGGACTAAGTGGATGATAATTCATTATATTCTTAACTTCCTCTGCTTCCTGTCCAATTTCTAAGGAAGTTTTCATTATAGAATTATTATCTTGATTGCATTTGATTTCTTTCATATCAATTGTATTGTTAATGAACTGACTCCAAGGATCTGGTAAATGTTCCGTTGTTGAGTTTTTGGGGGATATTGAATTAATTTTTAATAAGAAACAATTTGCTACACCATATGAAAGTTTTATTGACTCAAATGCTTTTGCAGCTCTGAAATAATTTTAATTAATTTATTCAACTACTTAAGTATTCTTAGATAACATACAATTTTTAAAATATAAGATTCAAGTTGTAGGTATACTTTTTACTGAAACCAAACATGTAGGTTTTGCTTTGACAAATAACTGGTAAAAATGATATTAACGATTTTAAAAATTATTATAAAAGTTGAAAAAGCTTAGGTAATGTAAAATAACTTCAAAGATGCATAGTATTAAGTGCAACAATCTATAGTTATTAGTTATTTCTTTACATGCTCAGAATTATAAAACATTATAACTTACAAGCAGCTATCTCCTTCTATATTGTCATGTATTATTACAAAATATTTTAAAACATTTAGATTAAACCATTTTGGTAGCTTTCCAGGTTCCCTGCTCTGTGCTTGGTTTAAACTTTGTGTTAAGCTTTCAAAAGCTTCCTCTGGATTATTATCAGCTGAACTCACTACTAAAATACATGCCAAAAAATGTTTGGTAAACTCATGATCTGATGGATATTGCACTCTTAAAAATGTGTCCCTCCAAGATTCAAACCATGGAGTATTTGAGGGTACTTCCAGATTATGTCTACCCACTTGAAAAAACTTGTTTTTGCATTCAGATGCATTACTCACTGAAGAGTTTAATAATTTTCTGGCTACGGGGGTTTGAGGAGGTTTCCAAGATGTATCCAAGAAGGTTAACTTTAAATTTCTTACTGTATTTGTGAATCCTGTGGGGTCCTTATAGGAAACTGAAAACCAATATATCTATATGTACATTTTTGGATAGCCCATAGGGTTAGATGCTCGGTCAGTAAGACCTATAAGGAGTTCTGTTTCAAATAAATAAAAATACATAGAAAGTAGAAATGTGATGTATTGTTGCAACAAAAATATATTAATATTTTGGTCATTAATCAAAATTTATTGGTCAGATTAAAGTGTATTTACTTAAGAATTTAAACTTTGTTGTATCAAGGGTAATAATTGTTAAAAACACAACTTTCTTGTATTTTGAGCCAATTTTTTTAGAAAACTATTTAAAATGACTGTAGAATGCATTTTTCTTTATTTTATTCAGCTCACAAAATGCATCTTGTTATTAAATTATATTATTTTTCAATGGAAAAATAAAGTAGTATAACCTCAAAACATGAAGAGAGCAACAGTATTAGAAATAAGATCATAAATGCTGACAATACCACAATCTTTTAAGTGATCATTGGTTAATTTATTGAAAAGGGCAAGGAAAATAATTCAAAAAAGTATAGTGTTAAGAAAATGGCCACATAATTTGGAAATCTGTAACTCATACTGAGGTTATTCTGAGTAATTACAAATTTTTTTATCATGAAATCGAAAACGTTGTGTTCTTAACAATGATTATATCAAGAAATCACTCAAAATAAAAAATAATGGACTAGGGAGTGAGTATTAAAGCAGAATTTTATCTTTGTTCTTGCCATTTCTGATAAAAGTTTATGCAAAGGACTCGTGAAATAATACTGTTTTTAAATAAAATATCTCTATTCTAATTTGTCTGCAGTGTTGATTTTAAAAGTATATTACATTGTTAATCATATTTCAATTAATCAATTCAAACATGAACATCTTGAAACGCTGTAGCGAATATTGTATCAGTGGATAGATACATACCATCATTGTTTAATCTACAAAAGGGCTGTAATAATTCCATAAAATCCAAATTATTTTTCAAGCAATATTTTTCTGCAAGTGGTGTGTACATCACAGCAATTTGGGGAGTAAATGCATTCTTTATGAACTCCTGGGGAGTTTGCTTGCATTGTGCCATATTACACTAAAATTTAAAATAATAAACGTCCAATAAATATTAATAGCACTGTGTTCACATAATTTTTGACTCTGTCATTTTATTTCTAAGTTTTTTCAATGTTTTTATTGTCAAAAAGAATGACAACTTCCAGGATTGATTCGAAGTTAGCTTCTTCTTCTTCTTCTTTCGTTTTTATGGCCTCCGCCGTTACAGCATATGGCCAGCGCAGGTTTGTATTATATATCGGGAATGCTCTTACGAGCGTCTGGAAGTCACTTCCATCTTCCCTCTGGTTTCTTCTTGACTGTAAACATGTTCGAAGCTAGCTTCACTTCATCATTCACATTCATCTTATTTTTCAAAATTGTACGAGTAATGATTATAATAACGTCTCCATCAAGTAATCTGTGGTCTCCATGGTAGGGGTCCTCAAAATACATAATTATTATGGTAATGTAGTAGAATACATGGAACTATCAGATTTTATGTATTGCTTATAGAATAAATGAAACGATTACAGATTACACGAAGTATTAGCATGTTTCTTGTTAGTAAAAAGTACGATTATTATATTCGAATAAATGAAAACCTTATATAGGCAAGCAGTATTACAGATTTGTCATGCTGGTTTACTATACTTAGAAATTAAAAAGATTTTTTTGGTTTACAAGATGAAGATATTCCTTACTAGATGACATTACGATTTAGTTACGAATACAGTTTCCTATAATCACTGTACTTACTAATAGAATGGTTCTTTGATTATTACCGAGATGGCAATAGTGCAGGCCATAATCTAAGGTTTTTCTCCCACTGCGCAAACTTAAAATGTTTTGTCCCCCACGTTTTGAGCCCTTATATTTTCGATTCTAGTTTTATAAAAATAAACTATCGCATTTGAGCTCTTCGCCCCCTCCCCTCCCACACTGTTACCGTTCTGTGGGCAGGGCCTATTTTTCATCTGGTCGGGCCCTAAGGCACAAGAAAAAATTCGGGCCCTCTTTTCCAATAAAATTCAAAAATTCTCTTGTTATCATAAACACAAACGCCGCGTAAAAGAAAACACCGCCGCCACCCTTTGCTGTATGTGCCGCATTACTTATTTAGTTATTTTTAGATTGGGGAATCGCCGATGCCGGTATCTTTGATATACATTTATAAATAATTTTAAAAAATGCATTAATTATATCAATCTAAAGCTTATTTTATTTAATTCTATTTTCCTTATTCCTTATCAGAGGTAACTGTTTTTTTTCTCTGCTATGTAAATTTACATTTGAAATTATGAATATTTTACAACCTTTAACGGGCCCCCCAGTCCACCGGGCCCAAGGCCCGGGCCTTATGGGCCTTATGGTAAAATAGGCCCTGTCTGTGGGGCAGGGGGTTTGGTCTACCTTTATGCCTTAAGGAAAATGATATCTGAACTGTTGATTCTAGTATCATCATATTTTTCCGGATCTTTTTGAACACCTGTCTTTTTCGTATTAAAAATTTCAATGTCATGGAAACTCTGAGATGAAGAATCGGAAGTAGTAGTTCTAGGCATAGAATCATTCCCTTTTCAATATCCTTCGAAATTGAAGCTTCTGAACTTTTCTCAAGCCATGATAATAATAGGCTGGGGTTGGAGTTGGAATTTTTACTCTTAGGTCGTTTGTTTTTCGTACAATATCATCATTATCATCATGGTCATCTCGTTTCTGTTTATTCATTTTGTTAAGAAATCACAACCATTGGAATGGAATAATAATACAATTACATTTACAATTTCTATAAAAAAAATAATTCTTACGAAATTCCCAATGCACCATTTTAAATTCCCACTGCACATTTTGTGTCCAGCTACATGTTAGAATATGGCCTGCAATAGTGAGTTTTCAGACTGTATCAGCGCTACTATCTATTACTTAGAAGTGGCAGCATACTATCAAAAGAGTTTCACAAATGCTTTAGGTATGTTTATTACACAGGGTGTCCCAGGAATGATAGGCCAAAACTTGGGAATGAGTAGATGGTGTTGAAATAATGTCAGTACTTCATATAACTTTTTTTCGACGAACCTCTTTTGGCTTTACAGTTAGAAATTAAAAATACATTTTTATTCATAACTCCAAAACTATAATTTCGAAGTTGATGAAAATTTGGTGAATTGTCAAGTCAAGTACATCAATTCATTTATTTTGTCCATACCAGTAAGTATACAATGTTGCAGAAAGTCAGGATCGGACTGGGCTTACCGGATAAAAGGTCAGAACTTTTAAAGTGACAAGGCAACAAACTTTAAAATACTGTCAGTTCATTCTCCATTCTCTTTGTCCAAATCGATAACATCAGTGGTTTCCGAGAAATATGGAATTTCGTAAGACACCGCAGAGCACATTCAGATTATATCATTATTTAGTAAATGGGTTATAACCAAGTAGACTGCTGTCAATTTTATTTGTCATATGCATTAACTGTCCTTTAAAAAATATTATTTTATCAAAGTAGGAAACTGTCAATGTATGTATCATATGCATCAACGATTCTTTAAGAAATGTTCAGCAGAACACATTAACTCATAATTTTCATAAAAACGTATATTAATAGTTACAATTATCTAGAGTAATATAATAAACATATACAAACAAGAATTTTAATCTAATACATGTTTAAAATGTGCACCTCCTACCTCTACACATTTATTGAGCCTACGAATAATGTTTCGTTGAACTTGAAACAACATTCCTGGATTGTTCTTTATAGCTTCGCAATGGAAATGGATTCGATCCAACAATTCATTCCTTGTTTGTATGGGTGTTGCATATACCAAACTTTTCAGGCAGCCCCAGAGGAATGAATCCATTGGAATTAGCTCGGACTATGCGGGGGCCATGCAATTGGACCTCCCCTTCCAATCCATTTTTGCGGGTATGCAATGTTTAAGTGATCACTTACCACAATGCTAAAATGAGGTGGAGCACCATCGTGCATGTACCACATATTAATTCTGGTTTGTATAGGTACATCTTCCAATAGGTAATTTAAATGATTGTCCAAAAAGTCTAAATAAAACTGTCCATCTAAACGACCATCAATTGTAAATGGACCAACTAAGTGGTTTCTAATGATCCCAGCCCAAACATTTACCATAAACCTTTGTTGATGCAGTGTCTGAATTATGCCGTGTGGATTCTCATCGGCCCACAAATGTAAATGATGAGAATTGACAACGTCATTTCTCGTAAATCCTGCTTCATCAGTAAACAATACTGATTTAATAAAATCTCGATTATGTTTTGTTTTTCTAAAAACCAGCGCGCATATTGAAGGCGTCTGGATCCAAACCCTGTACTTTTTGAAGATGGTACGGACGTAAAAGATTTTCTTGAAGTATTCTAAGCGTGGCAGTTTTTGAAACATTATGTTGGATCCCAAGTTTTCTAACACTTGGTGTAGGGTTGTTATCTACTTCATCTAGGATATCCTGCTCTAAAACAATAGTACAGATATTTCTTACGGGACCCACACCACCGGCTTTCCGTATAAATGTACCTAACAATAAAATGTATCACCTTTTAAAATGCAATATTTCCTTTTTCTCGTAAATTTCTGTCAACACGATCAAAAGATTTTCTCTCTGGTAAAATTCTATTAAGAAAATGTTCAGAATAAAGTCTCCTTGCTTCGCGAGAATTTCCAGATGCCTTTCCATAGATTAAATGCATCTGCATATTCATTGAACGTATGTTCTGCATTTCAAACAATACAGAAATAATTAAAATATTCTTATTTAACTCTGAGTTTGGCAAATGAATTGACAGCTTCCTACTTGATAAAACTACATTTTCTGAACTAAAGGATAGTTACCTAATGCGTATGACAAATAATTGACGGCAGCCTAACTGGTTATAACCCATTTCCTAAATAATGATATAATCTGAATGTGCTCTGCGGAGTCTTACGAAATTCCATATCTTTTTTTCACAAAAATAAATGGAGAATGAACTGACAGTATTTTAAAGTTTGTTGCCTTGTCCCTTTAAAAGTTCAGAACTTTTATCCGGTGAGCCAAGTCCGATCCTGACTTTCTGCAACATTCGTATACTTACTGGTATGGACAAAATAAATGAATTGATGTACTTGACAATTCACCAAATTTTCATCAATTTCGAAATTATAGTTTTGCAGTTATGAATAAAAATGTATTTTTAATATATAACTCAACAAAGGAGGTCCGTAGAAAAAAAATTATATGAAGTACTGACATTATTTTAATACCACCTACACATTTCCAAGTTTTGGTCTCTCATTATTGGGACACCCTGTATGTTTATATACTTAATAGGTATTCTTAAAACTTTATCGTCATTGAGTCGGCGACAATGTCGATACGTATATAGCCAGTTGATTGACAGTTCTTCTCTCAGTTTAGTAGGTGCTTATTAGTAGATAATTTTAGTGGTTCTTAAGATCGTACCTATTTTGATTTCGTTCTTCTCCATTTGATTCTTCTGGGGGAAATTTGCCTGTCTCTGATTTACCATATGTCTCTGAGATCAATGGTAAAGTTCTACTCTTTAAGTCGTTCTAGTTATAATTTTGATTTTGCAATTTCTTAAGCTGCTCTAACCATTTAAACGTGTACTGAAAAAAATACCTATTCGTTGTAGTGGAGAGCTTTGGAGATAATTCGATTTACATCGTGATTGACAAAATAGGAAGTTTTAATTTACAATGTGGACACAGTACATGCATGGAATCAGTTTCTGGTTTTGCCATTCGGCGTAACCAGATGGCATATATATATCTCGCATAGTGTGACGCGGATAATGAAGGGTCACAATGCGAATCCGGTGGTAAAAGACGTCTTCTCTTTGTCAATATAATTAATTTCTTGCTGACAACACCTTGTCATGAAATCTAGAGAAAGGTTTACTGCCGGCCAATGTTTCCAAAGTTCGCCAATAAAAATAGACAACAACTTATTACGTCTGTTTGTACAAATTTAATCATAAAAATGACAAAATGGGAGATTGATTCTACTTAAAAATAGTTATTCTTCCAAACTGATAAAAGTACGTCAATGATAAGGATTTAAAATTTTCGTTAAAAGTGGATTTGAATAAAATTGATTATACGTTACTGCAAAATATAAAAGACAAAGTGTAAGGAGAGAAGGAACCAGTGCCGTGTATATGACTACTAAAGGAAGTTTCGTTATAATCAACAGACCCTTAGGAATTATATCGACCCCGTGTGCCTGTGTCAAAGGAAAGTTCGCGTGGCAAACGCCAGTAACAAAACATTTCATTGAGAAAAATAGCTGGCCACACACCGATCCTACTTTCGAACTACAATTAAATATTATGGGGTTTAAAGAGACATACGAAAAGTCAAATATAAGGTAATACAAAACATCTTAATTTTATTTACAGCAATTTAGAAATCTTAAGAAAGAAAACCGCGTCATAGTCTTTAATAGATCCAGCACGTTGTTGGTTGTAGAAGTTGTGATGATTTTTTACCACATTTAATGAAGGTGCACATTATTTTTGCCAGTTTTTCGACGAATATATCTTCCATTTTTTCGATACACAATCATTTGATATTTCTTATTTCAATATAGACGAAAGCAGGGGGTCATTGTTTTGTAAATTTGAGTCAAAAATAAAGGACTATTTTTTTTGTTTAGTGGTTCTACGTTGACGACATGTTACCTTGCAACTTCTATTGCTTGTTGGTGGAAAGATCCTTTAGCTCCCTTGATATATCTGCAGCAGAATTAATTGAGAACCCAACTAGCAAAATAGATCCCTAAAAGAACGAAATTATTTCATAATTATTGTATAGCGCCGCTTGAAAGAATAAAATTATTTTTTAATGCGTCTCAATACGACAATTTTATCATAAAATAGAGGGATTTCTATAATGCTGTTCTGTAGACGTTCTTACAACTCATATCATACGACAAAGTAATACTGTAAGTATACAAAATTTATAACAGTTGCATAACGTACTATACAATTTCTATATAATAGTTTTAAAACAGTGTTATACAGATTATAATACGGTTGCATAGCTATTGTACCTATTACTTATAATAACGACGTTAAAGTTAGTTGTAGAGGAGGCTGTATAAATAGTTGCAGTATTGTATAATCATCTTATAACCACAGCAGTATTCTCTCTTATACAATAAAAATGTAGTTCCCAGGAATACATTTATTATTAAATCTGGCAACATTCAAAAGTGGTCAAGAATCAAACCGCACCTGACACCTGAGACTGTCAAAATCAATTTTATGGCGCTGCATTAACCATCATAATAAAACATTAATATCGTATACAGCTCGGAAGAAAACAGAATCATTGTATAAGGTTTCTAATTTATATTACCTATATACGCCATGATTATTAAACGTTCGGCTGTTCAGAAACCACCGCCATTGTGAAAAAATCATATAGAAACGTAAAACGGTGAATTAAAAATAGATTTTTCAAAGAAATACAAAGATTTTTTCCGCTTTTACAACAGTCACAATACATGTTTTGTTTTAAGTTGAAAATTCAACAAATAAAACATAATTTTTTAATAATACCAATAAAATGTATGCTAAACTGAGGCGCTTTAATTTTTTATCAAAAAATGTATATATATTGTCAGAAAAGTTTGCTGCGCAAATAAATTTGGCCCCTTGAGTAGCGATATAGGTCTTCAATATTTTCAATATGATTAATATTGATTAACAACAGATATAATAACTCCATCACCCACCGCCATAATAATAATGCCTGATATTGGATCATGACACAACGCTCACACATACCTAATAAAATATTCTTGTGACAATTCTATTCCGAATTTCGACAGTAGAAAATAAAATTATTATATTAGCGAATCTTGAAGACATACTTATAGGACAGTTATACAATCATCATATTGATGATCCTATAACGGTTGTGTAGTTTATTAAAGGATGTCCTAAAAAGAACTAATCTGTTGTATAAACTGGGGCCCTTTTTTGGTTGTAAAGACATTGTATAAAGGTTTATAGCCACATTATAAAGATTTTCATGCTTCTATAAAATATGCTGTATAGCAGTTCTTTATAAAATTAGTTGGGAAGGACTTCGAAGAAGTAAGTAGATAAAATATTTTTCCAAACAGAACAATCCTTGTAAAGAGGTAAGAGTTTGAATTTTGTTGGGATTTGAGTATCAATGATATTGATAACAAAACTAAGTAAAAGAGACAAGGAGTATTCGTTTATAGTATTAACTGGCACCTTCAAAAATGCTGTCAACATAGACTACACAATTTAAAGCACAACATACAAGACGTTTTCTGCCGCCAAGACCAGATCAACTGTATTATCAAGTTCTTGAAGCTAGCCAATTCACTTAATAAAATATAATTCTGTTGTTAATACTGTGACAATGGCTATAGTTGTCGAGGCACATAAAATTTGAATAAAAAAAATGTTTGGTTTTCTATTGTTCCAAATACAACCCAAATTTCACATAATGATATACAGCGTCTGATAATTAATTGTAGATTTAAAAAAATATACAAATCCTTCCAACATTACTAAGGTTATAATTATCCAATTTTTATATTTTATCATTACTGTTCAGTCGCAACATCAAAAACCGTCCATACTTTCAAAAGTGCAGAGGTTATTTATAACTCATCTATTTTTCCAACTGACTATATTTATTTATTTAATTATGTATCTTATAACGACCGAAATAGAATAACGAACTTCGACATCGCGCCAAATTGCTTGAGCCGCGTGTGGCCACCCTAAGTGGATGCACATATGCCGCGCTGCATCTACTGCGAACACCGGCTCCTTACGAGATCCCTGAAACAGAATCCAGGAGGCAGGGGGATAAGAAAACGAAAACGGCAAATAGCCAAATTCACAGCTGTACATTGCACATGTGCAAGGGTAGATATTCTTAGCTTGTAATCTCAACATCTGCTTACGGAGTCTATTTATTCAAATTAGAGTAATTATATCAGCTAATAACTAAAATTAAAGTAAACCCATATAACTGAAGCCAATTTCAATCAATTTTATTTTGGTGAAATATTAAACCACAATATGTGAACAGGAAATTTGTGTAAACAAAGGTCTTTTCGATTTAACCCACAAAAAATGTTTAACGAATAATAGGAAATAATTTTATACTATTTTACACTTAATTAATATTATAAATAACACAACGTTTAAACTGATTATCGAATATATAATTTTTCTATATCGTTAGGAATTGAAAGAAATGACAATAGTAGATAACTTGAATTAGATTAATTAATAAAACAAGTAAATTAAATTTCCAGTATAGAATATTAATTTATAATAACACAATATATTCTAAAACCTAGACGTAAAAAACGGTTTGATTGTTCAATGATACAATGATATACAAATTGAAATATTTTTTAATTTCTGGTTCTTCAAGGAAATCAAGTTGTTACCTACTTATCACATTTTTGTAAGATTTCCGGTTTTGTGTTGAATAATAAGTTATATCATAAGAGGTTTAGTGCGATTTTAATTACGAATCAGGGAAAACGTTCATACACTGTGTCCGTAAAGTATGGTACAAATTCATTTTTAGCTAAACAGGCCATTTTAAGAAATAATCCTGAAACAGGTCGATTTTTGATGTTAATTTACCATATTTTAAAATAATATTCTAATATACAGAGTGAATTACTTTCGAGTAATGACGTCACCGTCATTTTTTTTAAATGGAGCAACCCCATTTTGTCTCAATTTTCGGATTACTCTAGCTGAGCTGATTCCAAAAATGTATCGAATGTTGATTTCAATTGGTACAGGGTGGACAAAAATACAATAGTTTTGTGTGTGCTCATAAAGTAACGCGTAACATTCTTTATTAGTTAAATTAACAATATAATCAAAAATACTTATTGTCTAGCGGACAGAATATGATGAAATACATGACTTTATAAATGTTCGAACTGCAGCCCTTGACAGTAGCCCAAACGGTGTACAAATTCTTGTTGAACCTTGTTTATTGTGTCTTGAGAAATATTGTTTATTGCTGTCCGAATTCTCTCTTTTAATTCTTGAATATTTGCTGGTTTCGTTTGATACACAACATTCTTCAGATGGCGCCACATAAAAGGTGCACCATCCTGTTCCAACCGCATAAACTTTCATCAAAACCTCCAGGATTACGTAAAGTAGGTACGAGATACCCCCCTAAAAACTCAAGGTACGTTGCCCCGTTTAAATTACCTTCGATAAAGTAGGGTCCGATGATTCGATTTCTCCAGCCCATACATTTACTTTTTGCGGGTATTGTGTATGATGCTCACGCATCTAGTTGGGGTTTTATTTTGCCCAGTATCTACAATTCTGACGGTTAACCTCGCCATTTAGAGTAATCCGAAAATTGAGACAAAATGGGGTTGTTCCATTTAAAAAAATATGACGGTGACGTCATTACTCGAAACTAATTCACCCTGTATATTAGATTATTATTTTAAAATACGCTAAATTAAAATCAAAAATCGACGTGTTTCAGGATTATTTCTTAAAATGGTCTGTTTAGCTAAAAAGGAATTTGTTCCATACTTTACGGACACAATGTATATAATTTTCACAGGCGTTTTTTTAGTTAAGTATGGTTTGTAACTAAAATTTCGGATGAGGTAACTTCTACCATTTTTACTAACGGGCTTCATATAAAATAGAGTAATAAGATTCCAACGAAATCGTTTCAGTCCACAAGTTTTGCCAACTTCAATCACAAACAAAAGAGATGTAATGTTTGAGCTATTTAACGTTCTATCACGTCCTCTGATGAAGTGTAATGCAATGCATGCTGGGGCATGTATCCTAAGGAGTCATATAGAATTTGACAGTTGTATAGCCTTAAATATGTATAAAAGTGAGGTAAAATTTTTCCTCTTTCTTATTCATTTATTTTGTTGAGCGTTTTGAGTGCAACATCTTACCGGCATTCTTCAAATGCGCGCCAAAGCTGAATTTCGAAAGTGTTAATCGACGGATGCGTTGCACAGGTAACAAATTAGTATCGAAAAGTCAACATTTTATAAATATTTATTGGGCATATAAATAACTAAAGGTATAAATAACTAAAGAGACATAAATGTAACATCTAGCTAGGGTTTATAACGTTCATACTTCCGTTATTTTTGCTAGATGCTATTGTTACTTTTTATTATTTTTTTATCTACTAAATACAAATAAACTAGAGAAAAAAACAATAATTGAGTTCTATTCAGTTTTCAACTTAATAAAAAATATGTTACTAAAAACAACGACATTGATTCTAAAAAGCGTTTTGAAGTGTGTACAATTGTTGTGAACTTCATTGCAATTCATGTTAACGGTTTAAAGTGGATTATAGTAGCTCGTTTGATAGGGGATATGGGGGCTTAGATATTTTAATTTTTCAGTCGACCGACCAAACTTTACTCCCAAAAAATCTTCGAAAGTATGTGCTCTGCCTCAACCCATTCGATTTGTTCAACGTATCCGTGTACTTAAAACATGTTGTTCTACCTATTAGACATCTCACCACAAACGTTCTTTGTAGTCCAGTTTTCAACTTTTTCCAATAGGTAGGACGCATACTCTTCAACAAGCAGTTTCCAATCAAATGTGCTATTCTGATCGATGCTATCAAAAATGTTAAAGAGAGATCAAGAAGCAACAAAACCATCAACATGAGTCCAAATAAAAGCTTACTTCAAATTTAGAAGATGAGGATGAGTTTTTAGAAGATTGTTTATGAACTATACTCTATTCAGATTTCATTTACGCCCGATGTAAACAAAAGCTCGTGGACAGTTAAATTGAACAGGGTCGTATTTTACTTTATGATATTGTAGATTAATAAAGTCTTCAAGTGAATGCAGCACATAAACTAACAAAATAGTCAAGCAAATGTAAACTAGAAATATTCAAAAGATCGAACAACACTTTTGGTATGGCTCCTTAGGTGTACTGTTTGTATCCAATTTAATTGGTTGGTGTAAGTTTTGTGTTATTTTCAGTATTTATATTGTTGAGCTACTGTAAGTACTTTATCAGTTTTAACTGTGCCATCTTTCGCCCTGGACAATGTCCGGTGGTGGTAAGGAAACATAATCGATAAGGAACCGCCTCCTTTACAGGGTACATTTTACAATTGACAATATTAAATCGAACGTGCACGTACATTACATATTATAATATGAATTTCGAAATAGTTTGATAATAATAGAATAGATACCTTGAATTCAGTTATCGATCTTGGCCAAACTAATGATTCCACAACAAAAAACTTGACGAACACAAATAACTACAACAGTAATTATCTCCGTTCTTATGATTTTTCGATATAACGATTCAGGTCCGTACTATGTATTTGTTGAGCATCATGAATTAAATATTGGTCGCCTTCAGCAAATGAATTTAGGAGAAATAGGTATTGATTGGTTTAGATTTTGATAAATATATTAAGAAATAAATAATGTAAGTAGCTATGGTATCAGGATTGAGCTCATGTCTGGTAGTGCAAAAAAATTTCTTGAAAATTCCTTTTTCCTTGAAAAAAATTTGCTTTAGTGAGGAAGCTTTACTTAAGACGATTAAATTAGGTATATCAATTAACAAAGTTCAACGGATGTTTAGATCAGATCAAAATGGTGATAACCGAATTGTGGAGGACTGTTGCCTTAAAGAGGGCCTGTCACTTAATCCACAAAAACTAAACTAGCTGATTTTTCGAATAGAAGAGCTCTCGTACAACAGTTTGAAGAAAAACTAAAAATATCTAGAAGCTGAATATCTGGGAGTGACCCTTGATTCCAAACTGAATTGGAGGTATACATAACTTTCAGGAAAACTAGGCTTTTTTGGTAATGCGAAAGAGTTACGGGTAAAACCTGGAGAATATGACCCGTTTAGCTTTACACCACTGTGATGAGGACAATGATCACTTATAGAACGATAGTCTGATGGAGGTGGACAGTAATGTCTTATGTAGTGAATATACTAATTGCATTCCAAAGACAAGCTCTCCTTGGTATCACCGCGGCAATGAACAGCACCGGGACGGCATCAATAGAAGCCCTTCTAGCCTTCCTTCTTTGAAACTCTTTGTAAGGTCGGAGGCGATGATGGTAATTCTTAGGCTGAAATCGGGAGGCATATGGTCTCCGAACAATGCTTGAGATGAGCCCATATTCCAAATGAGTTTGCATAGCATGACACCGGAGAAAATATTCCATCTAGGGAACAAGTGATGCCTCCAGATAATCCTAGAGACATCCTCTGGTTCACTGATGGTTCCAAAACAAACCATGGCACAGGAGCTGTATAAACGGACCTAGAAAGAGAATGTTCTTTAGTATTGTTTCAGGCATAGACGATTGCCTCTGTATCCTGTATTGATGTAGACATTAGGACTGAAAATTAAAATATTTACTGCCAGCCAGGCTCTGATTAAACCTATCAGCAATCCTACCACCAAGTCTAGACTGGTAAAAAAATCTATTAATAGGCTGACAACACAGTGCGTCTAGTATGAGTGTCGGGACATTAGAGGATTGCAGATAATGAATCGGCAGACACGTTAGCAAGTAAGGCTCTAAAGAAGACTTCAAGAGTTTACTAAATAAGGTAGATAAGGACATTTCAACCAGGCTATTGAAACTGGGGTAAGATATTTGCAGACACCTAGTCACTGGACACTATACCTTGAGGAAACATTCACGAAATTGGAAAAGTCAGTGAATACTCGTATACTTTGGATAAAACATCGATTGTAAGTTGTCTCATATGCAGCCACATATGCAGTTGTTTTTATGATCTTTAGTGATACCACTAGTATTAGAGATCAAGAGATAGAAATGTAATTATTGCTAATGCTGTTAAAAGGAAAATATGTCTAGAAACATGTGAAATATCAAGAAGAAGACAGTCCAAAAATAACATTAGTAATACTTTTTCTCTAAATTAGGTGTTCTTACATTATTTTGATCGGAAGAATGTAAGACATTTACATTATATTTCTTTGACCTAAATCTCTGTTGTCAGTGAAATTTACGATGTCACATAAAAATCATGCATTCAAAGTTTACAAGCGAAAGGAGAGTGTAGACGCACATTAGCTACGTATTTATGAATTATGGTATTTTAAAACGTATATTATTCAACACAACAGTTTATCACCTGGACTTATACCTGCAACGAACTCATAACCTGCCTTTAACAAATAAAATCTTTGTAAGAATTTAATATGAATTATATAAATGACTGTCAATAAGACTGGTTCACAAGTGCGATTTCATTCCAAACCTGACCTGGACCACCGAAAATTCTGATTTAGGGCGCATTCGATATGAAATTGCACCTAAAAAAAATGTTTTACTGAAAATTTAGGGCTGGTTTTTTGCAAAGATCTTGAAAACTATTTTACTATTTGAGATATCCGAAATGCGAAAAAAATAGTCTTTTTTCTTAAAAAGCTGGACATTTGCTTCTTCTGTGGGAACTGTACCGATAATATTTATAATTTTAATGTAGAGCTGAAAATTGTGATAAAAACGGGTGATAAGACTTACGCGAGAACTTGCCTCCTTACTCAAAAACATTTGATTTAACCAATTGAATATGAATAAATAAATTGTGGTACCAGCTAGACACATAAATAAACAATACTCCGTCGGCAAAAAAATGTGTACTATTATTTTTTAATTAATTATTTTTTAAACACTGACGCCCAACTATTTGAATTTGATTATAATGGACAATGCAGGTTATCATAGTTTAGGTAAATCATTTTCCTTGTTATAGTAATACAAAAGCAGAAATTCAGGATTTCATGATAACTAATGACATATATTTTGAAAAAACTTATATAAAACGGGATCTTTCAGTATTAAAGGCTTTTAAAAGTAATAAAAAATATATTATGTGCTATATGCTTGCAATTAAAAATGGACATACAGTGTAATCTTAGAAGAAATAATACTTTTCCTACTTAGCTCATCTGTAGTAGAAAGTAGAATTGGTAAAAAATGTAGTGAGTAAAATTTTTGCAGTTAGTTAAAAAAACTGTATGGACCATGTTATTCAGGTGGAAAATTCTTATATGTGTATGAGTACTAATGATGAACCCTTGACAATAAATTTAGATGAAAATAGTAGCAGAAGCCAACGATATATTGTGAACTAAACTATACCTACTATAAAATTGGTAGTTTTGTAAACCCATACCGATATTCTAGGGCTTGGGTTGTCTTTATTTAAAACCTGATAATTATTGTAAAAACTTTGGCAAGGAATTGACACGTATTGTCAAGATGTACAAAAATACCATAATAATATACAGGCTGTCAAAGATAATAGCTCAATACAAATTTGAAAATTACTTTTTTCAATAACAGACCGTTCACTAAGAAGCAACAACTACTTCCCTTGCAGATATACCAACCCCCTTTAACTTGGAAGTGTAATTCAATACCCTCCGTGGCATATAGCCAGGGGAGTAGTTGATGGTTCTTAGTGAACGGTCTGCTCTTTGAAAAATTATTTTCAAATTTGTAAGGCGGTATAATAGTACTAAACTATTATCTTTGGCATCTATTCATAACACGGTTTACTAAAATTACAAGTAAATATACAGGCTGTTTCACGACGAGTTTACACTATCTACTTATATATTGGAGACCACTCACACGATTTCTATGAAAATTGGCATAGATGGAGAACGTTGATTGTATGACGATCAAGGTAATTGGTGATATGTCGAAAACTTATTTTTTGTATACAGGGTGGTTAAAAAAATGATGAGAAGTTCAATTTCAAAAATGTTAAATATATTCATTTTTTTAATGAAACCACCATAGAAAATAAGGGAAGTTTAAGTTCACTTCCCTATACCCAATATTAAGCGTTTTTGAGCTTAACATGTATTTAAAAATATTAATTATTTATGCTTTATTGTTGCGTAGGCGTAGGCCGTGTTATTTATTCTTTCATTTTATCAGGTTGTGTATTGAATTACCTATCATAATCAAATAATATGTATGTATGATGGAGTGACATTTACTGAGACCTAAAAGATCTATTGTGCCCCCTTACTTCTACTTAGTTCCTGAGCAGGCACGTACCCAGGACTTGGTTTCGGGGTGGGGGGGTTTGTTAGAAACATTTTTAATCTTCTGTTAAAAATTGAGTTATTATTATTACCTATAGTTACAAACAATCTCATAATTATAAAAAGTATAAGTAAGTGGTAAGAATAATGGTTACAAAGACAATATTCGCTTTTTTTTATTAGCCATAATGTCAAGTATTTTATCAGGAAAAACATGGATGTTCCAGTGTATTCAGAGCCCAACCAAGGAACTTAGCCTTTCGTGTGATATTTTATTTCTTAGAAAGGTTTTTACCCTTTTAAGAGTAGAAATAGATCTCTCGACACTGGCTGTAGCAACAGGTAAAGCAGAAAGAATAACCAGTAAATGATGAAGAACAAGGAAAAAAAATTTGTTACAGTGCTCCAAAACCTTTAGGGTTTCGGTATTTCTGTCTAAATCTTCACCCACTTGATTGTACTATAAGTAGTATTCACCCAGAAGAGCAGACAGCAAGTAATTATCTTCAATATACATAGAAAGCTGCTCTAGCTGACTTGCATTTTCATTTGAGGCAAAGCCTGGTGATAAGCTTTGAAAAGCTATTAGTTTGGTTGAGTTTGTTTCAAAACGATCTAGTAGATTCATTATAAGTTAATCGAGATAAGTTCCTCTGTGTTGCCAATAGTTAAGCAATTGATTTTTATTTTTAAACTTAGACATTTTAAAAATAATACTTTCAAAACTGTATGCCGTTCAATATGTCTATACATTTTTACTTTACTGCTGTACCTACATAAAAATTATGGAATCATCGTTTTTCTAGTATGTGTTTGAAAACATTTCGGGGGGGATACGGACCCCCTGGACCCCCCCCTGGATACGTGCCTGTTCCTTAGGAATTTTAGGATATCAGCAGGCTTCAACTTAGGTAAATGTCCCTCTTCTATCCAAGAATCTCCTAGGTGCTGTGTCCTAGGATTCTGAATTGCGGCGCAATTCGCAAGTATATGGATGGAGGTTTCTTCTTCCATGCCACATAATCTTCATTCTTCTTCCTCCACTATTTTGAGCTTTTTCAGGTGCCCGTTCAGGCGACAATGTCCGGTTAGGATCCCTGTTAAAACTCTGTGCAGTTTTACTTATGCATTCGTTTGATCTCAACGGGTTGTAGCTACCCATCAGAATCTTTGATTGTCTAAGCCCTATTAGATCTTTCCAATGGTCAGACCTTCTCTTTTCTCCTGCTTTGCCTATTTCTTCCAATATTACATTGGGGCTGATACCGCAAAAGGGTTTCGGCCCCCAAAAGGGTCTTTCAGTCCCCCTCTTTGCTAGTCCATCTGCTATTTCATTTCCTTCTTTTCCAGTGAATCAAATAATATTAGGCAAGATGTTTTTTATTTGGCTTTGGGGATGTTCACACAGAATTTTCAATATGAAGGCTTGCACCTGTCAATATCTCGATAAGTATAAATTTTAGATACTACTAGATAATATTCTACACAAGTGACATTAAAATTTAATGTAGAATCCGATAAGTTAATAATATGCAGGGTGTTACGTTTAAAATAACAAAGTTGTCGTTCACTTTCGGTATAAATGTCAAAATATTTTCCATAAATTCGTCATAGCCTGCTCTCCATCTATGTCAGTTTTTATAGAAATGGTGGGAGTGGTCTCGAATATATAGTCGTCGTGAAACAGCCTGAATATGTAATTATGAAATAGATGAATATTAGGTTCGTGCCAACAGACAATCATGGATGCGCTTGAGATTCATTTCGTTTTTACTCATGCGCTTATTTGGAGAAATCTGTAACAAGTCCACAACTGCTCTTTTGGAACAGCTAATTTGTAATAGTACTTAGTGAAATTTGTAACTGCGCAGCAAAAGGCAACATTTGTTTATCGTTTATTTGTTGAAATAGAAGGACCCGACCCCATTTGCTTTTAAAAAACATAGATAACTCAAGTAAAAACGTGCTGTCTCCGTCACTCATGATTTTTACTGCTCCGGAGCACTCTACGATATGATATGTAAAATATGTTTATAGTTGGATGGACAAGCGCGTGGTTTTGAACATATCAGAATACACCAAGTACCTTTGCGCTTGCGTCTGATTTACAGTTCCTGGAAAACACATAAACTCTTGCGACAGTTTCCAAACCGTTTGCGTTTAACGTTGGAACTGCTTACTAACAGTCACCAAACTGTCACGGATTGTTGCTAGAACGGTAACGCATGTCCCTGCGCATGTTCATAACAATCACCAACAGACAAGAAGCGAAACTTCGGAAAAAATCAAATCTGCGGAAGCCATATTTTAAATTAGTCGTCATGTGTCATACGATCACATGTTTCTTATGGACTTTGCAGACCCAAATTTGCTTGTAGGTTGAAATTATTTTTTTTAAGACCGACCAGAAAATATACACTTTCTGGACAATTTTTCGTCCAGAAAATAACGTTTTGCCGATCAAGACCGGAAAATGGACGTGAGGGACCGGCAAAAGCTTTATAATAGAATCTACCTTGATATCGTTACTATGACAAAGTTTCGATATATTGTCGAGTGATGACAGTTCGTTGATTTTTAATTTGTCGTTCATGTGAAACTTAATTAGCGAGTGCGCAAATTTAACAATAATATGAATTCAGATTTTGAATTATCCGATAAAGAATTAAATGTATATCGAAGTGTCTGTCTTAAAAAAAATATTGTGCGTCACGCACCCGGAAATTAGTGTTTTTCAGGTCTCTCCAAGCTTCCAAAGAATCTGCTTGTCTCGACCAGAAAAACACTACTTTCCGTTCTTGTAACGTAAATTACTATTTTAAATTATTTATCTCACGTGTATATTTGTCAACGAAAAGCGCAGATATAGCTACTATATAATACATTTGATAAAACACATCCTTATGCTAAAATACTTTCTTTCAGTGTGATTCGAGTAAAGCTGTAAGCTGTAATATTTAGTATGGTTCTCAGTGTATGCCAGAGTTAGCTGTCACCTTCAAGGATATTTATTTTTGTCCTTTCAACGTCAAAGGATTTTCGCCGGACTTCACTTTTTGTTGTTGTATATTCTTTGTTGATCGTTTCGGACTCGTGTTATTGGAATGACCTATTGTTATTAATGGCTAACAGCTATGATTTTTTTCTGAGTGTAAAACGAATTTTTTGCTGAATTTGATGCCTTTCACCAATTTTGACAATCAATTTATGGGCAGTCAGCTGATTTCTCGGAAATATTTAAAAGGACCGAAGATCTTCCTTTACTACATCCTTGTTTGGTTCTAATCAAAACTAGCATCGATTCTTCTTGGGTAGTCCAGACGAAATTTGAACTTCAGTGGCGTTCCATTGAAATCAACAAAAATCTTAAATTACTGGTAGGAAGTAGTTACCTATACAACGTGCAGTTAATGATGCTAAGGAACACAATAAATACACTAATATCTATACAAAATATCAAATTTATCCCAAATAAAAGTGAGAAAACAAAAATAAATTTAACGATTACGTTCAGGAAAATATAAAAAATAAGAAATGAATCATTAACCATTCATTAATATGTTCTTTAATTTGGGTAAAGAGTGTAAATAAGCTTTTAAGTTTTTTTGGTTGCATTTCTTGGCTTATGGTACGTTATGTAAATGTTCCCTGTTTATTAAACAGTTTCTCTAATCAACTTCTTAACTTTTTTGCTAACTTCCTCTATTTCTGCCGAATTTCAGATTTTTTACCTTTCACTTTGTTTGTGAAATAGTCTAACAAAATTACACTCGTGACTGAATTTATCTTATAGTTCTGTCTTTTATTTCACAACTCAACTGAGTTGCTTGAAAAAAACACCACTCGTCCTACGGACTCGTGGTATTTTCAAGCAACTCAGTTTCGTTATAAAATAAATCGACAGACTTATCGTGAAAATTCAATCACTTATGGTATTACTACTGTAAATATCACTTAACGAGAATGTGTCATCGACAGAACAGGACAAGACTCGACATGCAGCTATTGACTATTGAGTCCAGAATAGCGTCTACTATGTGAAAACGTGAAAATGTTTTTTCACCTACTTGGAAACTATATAATAGCTGATAATAATGAACCAATTAATAAATAATCAGAAATAATAAAATGCTACTCATTAGAAAAATATATAGGTACCTATACCTATACAAATAGATAGAAAAGAATAGCGTTAATTGGTTAATGCGCTATATCATCATTTATCATTGTTTATTGTATACAAGATTGTTTTAGAATTTTGATAATATTTTTGCGAATACTTTGTCTGTTAAAAGTTTACCAACTAAATAGGCCGCCACTGCCCATAAAACTATTGTAATCTTCTTGTTGAAAACGCGCGCCCAAATTCCTTAACCTGTTTCTTTGGGTTCCTACTCCCACAAAAGAGAACCTGTTATTTAGCCTCATTCACCTAAAGATTATTCGTGTTTACGGACGTGGGAACCCAGACAACTGTAAATTCAAGTGAAAATTTAATACACCAAAGGAAATTGATTATTTTATTACAGACAAATCGATCATTCTAAAAAAGGGGCTTCTACCATGACTAGTAATAGGCCATTTCAATTTAGGGTAAGCAAATATAAAATAGGTGTACATTCAATACGCCAATAACTATATGTTAACATTTATATCTTTTCTTAAATTAATAAAATAAAAACTACATATTTCTTTCTGACTTAATTAAACTGTTTTATTTCAAAAAAATTTCAAATCCATTAAAGGTATCTCAATAAAATATTTACTCCAAAAATTTAAACTTTATACATTAACAAGCAAAGAGATGTACTTTTGGGAATTCCCTGGTACGTATTACTCTTTGGGTACAGTCCAGACAGGGCTAATTAGAACTTTGAAGTTTGGTTATGCAACCGGAGTTTACGTTGAACTGGCGTTGAATATTTTATTGAACTTCACCAGAATCGAACGTTCAAATTGAGGTCAACAACAAAAATGTAAAATTGATAAATTCTTTTGAACCACAGGTTAATGTGTTGACCACTTTTTGTATATTTGGGCCATGAACTAACTAGAATAGTAGAATAAGTAGAGTCCTAATTCTGAGAGGCAATGACCACTGACACACAACCGCATTGGCCGTTATATCGATCCTCGCCTCTCTTCCCACCGATTGGGAAATATTGCATTGAGGTACTGATCTCAGACCACCGACTAAAGAAAACACCTGCAAACATCCCTCAAAAATAGTTATAGTTCAGTCAAACTATTAAACAGTTTCGTTTATTATTAATCGCCTTCATTAACAAACCAGTTTATTAAATAACTATTAACGATTTTTAGTTGAAATTATAACATTAAATGAATTTATCGTCAACTAAGTAAGCATTTTAAATAATTATAATATTGACTGGGCTATGACGGTATACTCTTAGTCTTAGAGTCAAACAAAAAGCCTGAAACTTTAAGTTCGCACTATACTTTTTACGTCAACTATAATGTGGTGATGCTCCAACCTGCTGAAACCATATCGTATTCACTGGAATTTGAGGGTTTCCTGGATGAGGATATACATTTGCCAAACGTGGAAGGACATCATTTTGAAGTAGTGCCAAATAATGATTGCCATTCAAATTGCCCTCAATGAAAAAGGGACCAATGGTATGGTTTCCAACAATCCCTGCTCAAACATTAACCTTTTGAGGTTATTGCGTGTGCTCTTCTCTCATCCAGTGAGGATTTTCCGTTGACCATTAGCGGCAATTTTACCGATTAGCTTGACCATTTAGTGAAAAAGTGCACTCATCAGAAAACATAACGTATTGGATAATATTGTTACCCAACATGTCCATCATTCGCTCACAAAAATAAGTTGTTCTATCAAAATCATCTCCCATCAGCTCCTGAGTACGTATCATTTTATAGGGATGCATTTTATTTCCTTTTAACATGTTTACTATCGATGCATGGCTAACATTGACTGTAGTGGATGCCGGTCTGCCCGATGTATGTGGGTTTTCCTCAATTTCAAGGATCACATCTAAATTGATTTCATCACTCCTTGAATTGGCAGCTGGTTTTTTTATCTGTCTCACATGACTAAGCTCGCGAAACTGCTTTTCTATTTTGATAATTGTTCCTTGGGATATAGGCGGTAAATCAGAAAATTTCTCATGAAATAGGTGAGCTACTTCTTGTTGTGTTCGGGTTTTATCTCCGTAACCAATCATTTGTAAAACTGTTATATTATGCATTTCCGTTAATCTAACCATTTTCCAGAATGGAACGAATTTCAAACTAAAATTATAATACTGACAACTTATGTATAATTACAAAACAATTTGCTAAGGCGTTTTAAGCCAACTACCGTTACCACGGAAACTCTTTAAAGTATTTTTAATGGATACCATCTAAAAAGCACATTGTTATGGTTTTTGCTTACTTTTTGATTATCAAGACCTAAACGGGAATAGTTATTTGTATGCTTAGGCCGCGAAATACCTTTTTAACGTACCGAAAGAACAGTTATCGCCGAGGCCGCTTGCGGCCGAGGCATGATAATCTTGAGGTCGTTAAAAAGTTTCGCGGCCATGGCATACACACTATTTTTCGTGCAATCGTTAAAATTATTAAACTAGGTAATAGTAAATAAATATATTATTGCTCTAAAATCAACAGCAGTTTAATTTATTTAACAATGTGTGCTATGGAAATGATATGTTTCAATATATATACAAAATATTTTGACAGTTCTTGCTTCAACTTCTGGAGTAATATAAGTAATAATACAAACTGTACAATTAATGTTAATATTCATCCTAAATAATATAAGTACTTATGTATTTGTTGGTATTCAATAAAAAATAATCCTTGTCTTTGTAGTATTTTAGAAATTTCAAATTTGGAAGTGACGTTTGGTTTCGCAGCCGTTGCTATGGGTAACGGCCGCGAAATTGAATTTCGCGGACTGTGTTGAGAACGCGAAACACTGACTTCGCGTCCGATTGCACGAAAATAAGTTTTGGATATATTGTAATAAGTTTTGAGTATTATATTGTAGCGAATTTCGGTAACCACATGATTTTATTTTATTCTATCTTAATTGTTGTAATAAACTTGAAAACAATTTTGAATAGAGAATGAAGAGACCTTTCAAACGATATATCACAAGCACATACTTCCATTTTGAAAAATTGGGGGTTGTACCAGTCATTCGAAGGGAGTTGAAGGACTCGCATTTTCACGTTAAAGAATGTCAATTTATAATTTAAATTTGACGTGCTTCGGGATTTCTTATAAATATGTACAGTGACCGAAATAATGAATTTATTCCGTTCGGCTTTTACACACTGTATACGTATACCTACTTTCAGAGAATAGTACTATATAATATACAGGAACAGGAACTTAATGTCAGAAATCCAAGAGCGGGTAGATAAGGTGAAAATAATGTTGGAAGGTGAAATAAATTTTTTGTCATAGGAACCTTCGTTTCGGAGTTATAGGTCTCTAAAGTTTAGAAATACAAACTTATTTTTATAAATAATGTTTAAACTATACATTGAAACACTATAAAATTCTGGTGATTGATTATGTACATCCATGTACCTACTGTGTTTGACGGTATAAATTAATTTACATCAGGATCAGAAATTTAGGGGCGGATTGTGCCTAGTGATTAGCAATCAGTAATTTGTACAATTACTAAATTTTTCAATCGATTTTTTAATAAAAACGTACTCTTGTTTGAAGTTGATAAAATGTTTCGAAAAAATGTTTAGATCAGTGTGAGGAGTGAGTAAAGTAACTCCATTTGCCTTATTCTGTAAAAATATACATTTTGGAGAAAGCCGTTAATTGTTTTTATTCCTAAACTTTAGAGACCTATAACTCCGAAGCGAAGGCTAGTATTACAAGAATTTAATTGAACCACTTCCGAATGTTTTACATTAAGATCCTTGACACTCTGTATGTATACTACGTAATCTACAATCCTAAATGCCAAAAGTTTAGAGTATTTTCATACAAACAATACGTTTGTTTCATGAGTTCCACGAAATGACAACTTCAGCACTAGGTTTTGCCTATAAGATCTGTTTTACCCTCATGTCGAAGGAAGGTTTGTCCATTTATTTGTCACGCTTTGTAGCCCAAAGTGATGCAGAATTTATACTTTCAGTATTAACGTGTCATTAGATTCGTCCTGATGTAGGAGGGTATAAAATAAAATACGGCGACCGAGAAAAAGGAAGTAGAAGAGAAAAAGTATGCTTTACTATAATGATATCAAATAAGAAGTAATTAGTAGCCAATTCCAAATAACATATAACTAACAAAAATTTGCGAAATAAGCTAAATCAACAAGAGCGTTAAAATTTCCCAGTGCAATACATTGTTTTTACCTTTTAAATAAAAAAAGTTAACGCAGTTGGCTTTTTAAAATAATTTAGTTTATTTTTGTTGTATTGCAACGCGTCATTAGAGATAAGATTCATCCAGCGTTCAGTATCTTATGACTGAGAATTACATGACTTTTCATAAAAAAACCGATTGACCGAAGGGGATGCTAGTTTTAATGGCAAATCAAACGAAAATATGGTGCTTATGCAAGTCTTCGGAAGAAGAACAATATTATATTTTCCTACGATCACATAGGAAAGTGACATATATCGCACTGTCTAGTTCTATGTAAAGTGGCCTTTATTCATACGCGTAGGTACGGAAAAAAACTTTTCCGTACGTGTACGGAAAAAAACTTATTCGTACGTGTACGGATAAAAAATCTGTCAAATTGAATGTTGAAATGCTAGTCTATTTACCCCGCAAATCTATGTATATGTCAAATGCGTATTTTCTAAGTTGATTTGTCCATATAATAATTTTACTTTCAATTTTTACAGTGATTCTGAATCGCAATATTTATGTAACAAAATTAGTTTTATTTCTGATGTTCTGTTTCCAATTGTTGTTAGTTGTTAAAATAAATGTTCGTAATATTTTGTGTACCAATATTTATTCTAACTTTTTTATGAAGACACTCTTTTTCATCGCATAAAAATCACAATTTTCTGGGCCACTTTTAAAGGTAAGTAATCAAAACTATATAAAGAAATTACAAATACATAAGTATATGTAAAACCTCTCACATCTACATAAAAACGCAAGATTGTACATGCCTGATTCGGTAAAAGTATATCGCGTGGTCGTAGGAAAAATAGTGTACATAACTTGTGCGAAAGTAATTTTTCATACTCGATACGTAATATACTATGTATGTATGTATGTATGTATGTATTGTCCACGACCACTTAATAAGTCAATATTTTACCTCCTAACAAAAAGTATAGAGTGAATTATGGTCCATAATTCACTAGAGTGAATTATGAACTCATAATTTACTTTTCCGCATTTAAATAACATGCCATGACAACTCAGCACTCACAAAATTTCGGTACATAAGTGACTCGAGAGGGGGGTACAATATGAAACGAACTATTAAATCTGCGTATTTTGTTTAGGAAATTTGTTTCTGAAATACATCGTATCGATAAAATATCGAAATTTTTACACTTTACACAGTATCGCCCATCTCTATATGTCACATTTGACGTACTCCTGAAATTGATTAATTTTGACGTTAGAATTGTCAATAATACCAAATTATTACTTTCCGTTCTACACTCGCCTTATTTAATAAAGAAATCAATGGTTGTGGACAAAGTATAGTATTCTACTCGCAATTTATGGCCATTATTCACTCGGGTGACTTCAAACGTCACCCTGCGTGAATAATGGCTATCAAAAATTGCTCGTTTAATAATATACTATTATAACGTTTTAGAGAAAATAATCAGTAAATAAGAGAATACATTTTTTCATACACTACCAAAAATAGCATTAATTTATCCCTTATACAAATAAACAAACAAATTTATATATTTTATTGTTTTTTGTTTAGTATTCAGTAAATCGAAATAATGTGTCAATTCTTTATTCATGTAGACAAAGGCACGTGGACGGTTAAATTTAGCAGGGCAGTATTTGATCTCATAGTACTGCAAGTAAATAAATAAATAATAGGTACTTTGAATAAAACGTCGATTGTAATTTGCCTTATACGATGTAATTACAGTGAATATTGACTAAAAGCCAGAGATATTGTCAGGAGGGAATATTATTATGGCGGGGAGTACCTAAATGAAATTTGTGTGGAGTGTAGAGGAATTTCCCAACGAACATACGAAAGAAAGACAAACAACAGGTAAGACAATTACATTTTACATTACTCTTTTCGTCCAAGGACATGTCAGGGCATTTGTCCAGAACAAACAACACATTGGGCCTTAGTAAATATTATATTAACTAATTTTATTTCAACAGTTTATATAATAATAATACAATATATTGTAAGGAAATATTTGTTTAATATGTTTGTCGTGATTTAATAAACTGTAAATATTATCAAGATATCCACATGGCTTAAACAAGTGCAGTCATTTTAATGTGATGGTAATAAATTTAAAGGACTGGTGAAACATAGACGTTGCATCTAATTTTTAAGGGGATTTAAATAGAGCAATAAATCTACACATTGTATTAAATCAGGTTTTGTGTTTCCTTTAAAATAAAAGTTTCGTTTGATTTTCTTATAAACGATATTTTATACTTATTTGAATGTAAAATATCGGTTCAATTTTATTTACCGATATATTTCTGAAACAGAGTCAAAGAATTCGATTCGAATCATCATGGACTAGAGAACTTTTGGTATTTTTCCATTTAAATTCGCGGTATTCTGAACTTTACTGGTTCTAAGAAAGGGCGGGTATTATCATTATTTGCCTGTACGTGCTGAGGTTTTATTCTGAGAATAGATTTAGAAGATGCGGTATCTAAAGATATATAAAGAATTTGTTTATGGGAAGAATGTTGAAATTTAACATAAATCTTATTATTAAATTAAAAATGGTATAAATACACTCATGGACAAAATTATTGCATATTTCATTTTAGGTCTTTACTTCTTTTCCCTTTATCACTTTTGTGATTTCGGTTGCTAAATCTTTTACATTAGAGTCTTTTACGTTATTAATAATCAAATTAATTACATATTGAACCTTTCAACAGATTCGTGAAGAAATTAGTGAAGTGGCCTGTTTTTGATAATAACGTTTAATTAGGAAAGAACAACAACATGGACACGATACATTAGTTTAAGACAAAATAATAACAATTTAGTACTAAGTATTTCCTCCTCTAGCTCTAACTATAGCCTGCATCCTCCTAGGAATACTGCTCAAAAGATCTTCGATGGTTTGTTGTGGTATTCGATTCCATTCTTCCTGTGCAGCAATCCTTAATTCTGCAATTGAGTTAGGAGCAGGATTCCGTGCTCGAATATTTCTTTTTAGGATGTCCCATACATGTTCTATGGGATTTGTGTCAGGACTGTATGGTGGCCACTCTAGCTTCGCAATCCCGACATCCTCAATGTACTGGTTTACTGTTCTTGCGGCATGGGCAAGGGCATTATCGTGCATCAGCACAAAGTTATCATATCCAATAAAGCCGAAATATGGTATAACATGTTCTGCAAGGATGTTGCTTATGTACCAGTCAGCATTCATCCTCAAATTCACTTCAATGAGGTCCGTGCGACTCTCCAAAGAAATGCCAGCCCATAGCATAATGGAACCACCACCAAAGCTAAGATTATGTGCAAGATTACATATTCTGCGAAACGTTCTCCTGGCCTTCTGTATACTCGACTACGTCCATCAGGCTTCCATAATTGTATTCTTGTGTCGTCTGTAAAAAGAACTTTTCCCCATTGATGTTCATTCCAGTCAGCATGTGCTCTTGCAAATTGTAACCGTCCGATTTTATGGCGTGGAAGAAGCCGAAGAACTCTAGCAGGACGTCTTGGCTTTAAATCGACCTCCTTAAGTCTCCTTATTATTGTTTTGGTGGGAACATTGACTTGCCTTGCATTTAGTAATTGATTTTTTAGATGCGGAGCAGTAAGTGTACGATTTCGCAAATATTGAATTCTTAAATATTGCTCATCCCTTGGCGTTGTACATCTTTTACGTCCTTGACCAGGCCGCCTTTTGTACCCTCCAGTCTCATTGTAACGTTTTAGTACGCGAGAAACAGTCGATTGATGGGCATTCAATCTCTGTGCAATGTCTTCTTGTCTGTACCCCTCATTGATTAAACAAACAATTTTAACCGAAACTAACTCATTTAAACGTGGCATTTTACTAACTGAAACTACAGATTGAAGAAATAATGTACTGAAAATGCCATTCTGACAACGTCACATAAAGAGAAACCACTGTTTTAGTCGTCAAGGCACACTTGAAAACTACCTATTAGCTCCTTTTAGCAGCAGAAACTTCCAAAGAAAATATTATTATTTTATTAATTCAAATTGAAAACTTATTTAACCGCGTTGAGAGATTTTTGGTAGGGACAAAGCTGATAGATTGGTTACGTCACCGTTATGATAATTTCACTTGCTGCGCCTCGACTGTAACATGCGACCTGGACTCTTTTTGGAACAAACAAAATGTTTTTAAAGGATTACTCCATTACTGTCTATTTTCAATTTTCTCGTAACGAATTCATATGCAAGACTGCTCTATAAGATAATTGACAGCTTTTATTTTAAAGTAGTTTGTCTTTTCAAGTGTCAGTGGCATGATTACGAATCAATTTTTTCCAAAACTGAAACTAAAGTTAAGCCATTATTGAAATTTTTTATAATAGCGAATCCAATATATTACACTCGGTTTACTACTGTAATTTTTGTCTCGTAACTTCTCCAACTGATCAATATTAGGCAATTAAAGTATTGAGATGAATCGCTACATACTATTTCTAGTGTAGTTATTAAAAACTATATTGATAAGGAATCCTCTTTAGGTAATGCCGTGAATCATAAAATTGATGAACAGTTTAGTACAATTTATTTTTCATATTCGAAGTTTTCAACATCCACTTTTGACTAACATTCGTGATCTATCATATACGCCGAAGAGGGCATCAATGGACGAACTTAACTAAAGTGTTTTTAAGATTTTTTGACAAAAAGTCTTAAGTATCTGAATTTAGGTAATAAATCTCAAAGTTCCTATAACAGCTGTTCAGTACGTAGTAGTCCTAAGTGATTTATATTGCCTAAGTAGGTATTTGACTTCAAAAAATTTTGATGTAGATTAAAGAAAAGTGTTCCCACATGAAAATTAACTAAAAATATATATTGTGTGAACTGAATTATTAAGAAAAAGCTGTTTATCTTTAAAATACGTTATATGCTGTATACTTTTGAAATAAAAATCCATTGTTGTGACTTCATTGATTATTTATTTCGTAAATTCAAAGAAACTGTACATCTTACTTTATATTTTAGTTGCATCTGGACGCTTTTCACATGCTAATATAGTTTTGTTTTGTACTATATTGTAGTCCTATTTTGATATAAAACGAATACAACTTGTTGAGGACGTACTAAATTTTGAACGTTAGAAACGGTGAGATACTTACAATACTTAAATGAATAAAAAATATCATTCACATATGGGCCCTAGACTAGATTTACTTGTATAATACGTAGAACAAGTTATTCCACATTTCGTAGCACTTGTTATGAAAAGGGCTTCGCGCCTTATCAACGGTTCGGCCCGTACCTAGAAACCTGATTTTTTTGTTTAGTCTCATTCTTTTCTCCGTCTAACGTTTCTAATTTTTTCTATATACGAAAATATCACTAACGCCCTTTAAAATGCCTACCATCTCCTCATTGTTTATAATTATATAAACATACTTACGATTTTCAAGACATGATATTTTATTGGTTTACTTAATACTTCTATATGGAACGTGACCGCAAGCTTTATTATGTTACACATTTTTTTATTAAGCAAAATTAGTGAGTAAATAAAGTAAAACCGACCTCATAGTTTAATTTCGCAATCATGTTAATTTTTGTGTAAACCTAAAAATAGTTATTGGAAGCCTATGGTGGCAAAGTTGTTGCATTAACAAAGTTTTTATTGTACAATAAATTTTTATAGTACACATCAGGCGCACAAAAAAATCTGTTAGGCGATATCATGTGTTTGAATAACGCATTTTTCTAAGAACATTTCATGGTTGAATTGAATGATGAAGTATTAAAGAGTATTTTGAAAATTGAAAAAATAAGAATTTTAATTTAACAAGTTAGTTAGTTTATATTTTCTTCACTAGTTTATACCAATCTTTTATTTACTATAATGATTATGATATTTTTCATAATTATATGTAAGCCTATTGCAACTGGCTGTAACGTTGTGAATGTCAAATTGTTTAATTTATATAAAATTGTCATCTAGTTACGAATCTGTTTAATGTTGTATGTACAGAAAAAACCATTACGTCAAATTTACTGGTGAGTATTCAAATAGCGTACTGGTAAATTGTTTATTCTTAGTAAAACTTACTACACGAATGCATTAGATTAAATAAGATAATTAAAGGAAGAGTAAATAATCGAACCGCTAAAGTATTCCAAAATTTATTATTAACTAGAAAGAAAAATTACCAATAGCTGAAGACATGAATTGGAAATCAACGCCAGGATAATGAAAATACACTGCAGTTCATATATGTTTGGAATACATTAATTCGTGGGATTGAGTTTTCGAGACAAAGAAAACAGCTTGATTTTTATCTTCAATTTGACAATATATAGTATATATGTCGTGGTCACATCCGAGGCAGCATATGAACCGTCTGCGTATCATGTAAAACTGCACTAATTCACTATCTGCCGTGGCATTTCATGAAACGCCGGGCATGTTGTGTACCGAACCTTCAAACAGAATCTGCCGTGTTGTAGACTTTGGGGGTTCATGAAATGCGTTACAGGAGTCCAGGCGATCCACCGAATTTAGTAACTGTTGTCACTTACATTAAAAACAGAATTTACCAAGCTGGTACTACTAATGAGATCTTTCAATCCTGGTTCAATAGAACATATTATCTTGGATTAGCAACATCCAACTTTATTGCGACGGCTCAGGTAAACATGAGCAAACTTCTATCTGTCAGGGAAGCTGTATCTGCAGAATCATTGTTCCAAAGGCAAGGATATACAAAATGTGCATGTCGTCCCTCAGTGAACCAGTGCAAGAATAACAGGTGCTTGTGCTTCAAAGCCAAGCACCTAAATAAATAAATATAAATGAATTTTTGTATTGTTCTTCGGCTTACGACTGAAAGAAATTTTCTGTTTTTAATAAATTTGGTTTTGTTATTTTGTTGTTTTGGCATAATTTATGTTCTCGCATTATTATTTTTTGTTGTTATTTGTTGAAAAATCAATTTTTTTTCTATATTCTTTGAGTTTCGTTTTGTATTATTTGTTTTTGAATAAAAAACAAACTACATATCTATATAGAGGCGATACACTATCTGACGTGTCTGTAACGAATCTCATGAACCCCCAAAGTCTACAACACGGCAGACTCTGTTTGAAGGTTCGGTACACAACATGCCCGGCGTTTTATAAAATGCCGCGGCAGATAGTGAATTAGTGCAGTTTTACATGATCTGCCGACGGTTCATGTGCTGCCTCGGATTTTCACGAAATGACGGATTTCGCTATGCGACCACGACATATATAACACCTATCTTAAATATGACTACCCATTCAAAAAGTCGTTCTAACGAAAGCTTAGTTTGGTGCATTCACAATTTTTATAAGGAGAAAGTGAGACTTGATAATGTCCACCTGAAAACTACGTAGAATGAATCATATATTAACTTTTTTTTCCATTTTATTTCATAACTAAATTACCACTGTAACAAATTGCTAAGGCACTCTTGAAATTCTCGTTGGATATTTAGCATAGTTTCTTTTATTATTCTGAGCTTCTTCTTGTTGGTACTAAATTGATCTACTTTATTTGGATAATTTATATGAGAAAAAAAGTGCCTTTTATAAACACGTAAGTGTAAGGCTTTCAATTATTAAGTACATTTATAAGTACAATTTATTTGATAGTATAAGGCCGACTCTGAATTTCGATAAAATACTCGATGAAAGAAAGGTAAGTAAGGTTTTATTATTCTAGTTTCACTCTTTGATTCCTTTCGTATCGTAGTATAACGAACCAGCATTCCAATGTGGAAGAAGAAAATAAGAGGTCGAGGAGGCTGTGCTTTGTACTTACCATGTTGCCAATCTATCTAACCTGAATAGGCGGTAAACATTAATAATACGCTGTACGGAATGGCAGTGATTCAAAGGAAATTCATACCATAATTATTATTGATTTCAGTTGAAGCCAATATTTGTTACATCTACCGACAAAGTATAACCTTATCCATAGAATTATTAAAACTCGATTTTTATATTTTATTCTTGCATGTTAATCGACTTTTTTTAAAACCAATACTTTTGGATTATACACTTAAGTTCTGCAATGCCATCAGATATCAATTATTTAAATCCATATACTAGGTTTGTCAAAAAATATGAATTTTGCTCAAGAGCAAAGTTTATTTTTTACAATACAGAACAATGTGAAATGTGAAAGTTATATTTAAATACGCAATTACAGCGATTTAGCATGAAAATTTAGGTTTGTTGGTTATTTAAGTTTGTTCTTAAAATTATTTTCACTGGTCTTTAATTTATTAAATATTATTGTAACTGTGGAATGCCCAATATTTGCTGCCTCTCTATGTGTTTTGTAACTGTCTCCAAGAATTGACACAATTCCAATTTGCCTTTTTTTTTGTAATTTTATGAACTCTGACATTCACTATCCAATACTTCATGCTAGTGCGTCCTAGATTACGTTAAATTGTATCAAGCCATAATAATTAATACGGTAATTGGTAAATAATCACCAAACCTTAATGTTTATGTTAAATGGCTGTAATTCCATATTTGTATATAACTTTTAATTCAAAATAATTTTATTTTTTAACAGTCTTCTTTATTGTAAAAAATAAAGGTACCTAGGACTTAACTCCTGAGCAAGATTCATATTTTTTGACGAACCTCGTATATGGCTTAATAGAATTGATATCTAATGGTTGCATTTTAAGTTTTGGATTATGCAGAACATTTTATCAGGAATAACTTGTTTTCTTGAATCCAATAATAAAAAATGTTTCCAACTTAGGTACCTAGATATCACTATATGCTTTTTCGAAATGTCACTAAAGAAATTTTATAAATATTTAATGAAGTGAGTTCGAATTAAACCAATGGTTATCCGACACTGGCATAAATGTTTGGCGCATATTTGAAAAGAGCTTTATCCAAAAAAATGTTTCTTGAAAAAATAAAGGTTTTTATAGGAGAAATTTACGTTTTTAAAATACAATTCAAACTTCGAATCAAAACGCTAGAATAGTAATGGCATCTCTTCAAATATTCCACACATTTTGCGAATTAAAAATTTGTTTTGATAAATAATTTGAATTATTTTGTATGATAGTTATGAATTTTATAGTGAGTACCTAAATATCATTTAAACGATGCAAAACTAGAAAATACGATAAAAGCTCGACGATATACAAAACTTTGACGTCATACGTTTGTGATCGGTGTTTTAGCAAGATATTTATTTATATTTTTATTAAAATAAATATATAATCACAGTGAAGTTTCAGTGTACCTTCAGTTGATGAAGAAGATAACTTGGTTATCGAAACGCGCGTAAGATAGTGTTAAGTGTTAGTGTTGGTGTAGTGGTACTGTAAAAAGTGTGCAGGAAAACTGCAATAGACTATATTTTTCAAAAGATGATTTCTAAATCGTACAAAATGGCATCATTGTAATGAGATATCCTAAAGCTGAAGTGCGGAAAATGCGGCAAAAATATTTTTTCCAGTTTCTTTCTCTACGTTAAAAACTGGCTCAAACTAGAAGTTATTAATGAGTGAACCTTGAGTCTTGACTTTTTTATTATTTTCAATCCTATCTAAGCTGAATGCTACTAATAATAATAAACATCAATAGAAAATCACTCCAAGAAACGACGAAATATATTATTTGTTTTTTGTCTACCGTTGTCAGTTTTCTATTCGGCTGTGTTATTAAAAATATTATCTCTTGATATGTAAGGTTGATGTAATGTCTAGACTCAATGGGCATAGTATGCTCCCAGACGAATGGAAGAAGACGGGCTTAGCTATTTAGTACCCCTTGCGAGCGTGAGTACTTGACGGCCCTGTAGAACAAGTTACGTAATAAACTGACTTGACCGCTTCGTTCGGAAATTAAAATTACCTTTTGTGTCTAATTTGACCTTCGAGGGCCAAGTGGCTTTAAAATGTTTCTAATACTGTTGTTGTGAGATGCATTTGAATGTTGTTTGGGTGTTTAATAGATTAGTAAAGATTGTCTAGCAAACAGGAACATTATAAATATACGAATGGCTTAAACGGAAAGTTGTTAATAAACCGATAATAGAGAATAAAAGAATAGGGAATGACATATAAAATGAAGAATAACCGTGGAACTGTCAATAATAAATATAATCCAAAAAAAAACAAGAAGAATGAAAATAAATAAAAATGCAACAGTATCAAAAAATTTGACATATGGATTAGGATTAGGAATAACAACGGTGTGTTACAGATCCCAACTAGTTTTAATTTTTTGTTGGTTCTAATGACAGTCTTATTCAAACAATTATGTTTTTACTGTTTTTTTGAATTTTATTCAACAGTAAAAACACAAGAGCTTTTTTTATCGGATAAATTTCTCTTTGCAACGAAACAGTTTTGCCAATCACTAATTTTACAAGAAAAACTGACATGATAATCTAATGTCAGTTTTTCGAGCAAATTTAGTGATTGGCAAAACTTTGAGTTAAAGAGAAATTTATCTGATAAAAGAAAAGCTCGAGTGTTTTTTGGCAAGATAAATTAACGACAGAATATATGGATGCACAACAACAATAATTATCTTTATTAATACAATAAAATTCGATTATTTGAGAGTACAATTATTAAATACACAACTGTTTTTTGTAGATTGCGGTATAGATTTCTCGGTATTTGTCGTAATATGCTCAGTCGAAACTTCACCAAAACGATTCATCTTTTGGGTTTTTATATCAACAAAGTTAAATAATTACCACACCGATTCAAAATAAAAGCACTACATGTTTAAAATTCAAAAATCTGACAGACTAATTGACAGTTTTTGCAGTTTTGCCAACCCTTAATTGCTGTGAAATTATAAGTAACCAAACTTGCGACTCATTGTCCTTGTGTAAAAGTGACGTCCGCTTACTAGATATTGAGGAAGAGAAGTTTTTATCCGATAAAAAAGGATGCACCTTTTTGATCGATGTCAAAGTGACAATAACATTTCTAGGTATATGACATTTTAACATTGGAGTTAATTTATCATATAGAAATTTTATAGATACGATTACAAATTTTGTTTTATATTAAGATGGCATAAGAGACATGAACTGGAAAGAAGCAGCGTAATGGGCACAAATAGACGAGAATTAAATAAACTCGTACAATAGTATATTATTGTATCACAAGGGCAGAAAATGAGCTTTAGCAGCCCGAGACTATTACATGTACGAGCGAGCGTAGCAGAGCGAGGGCAGTTGATAGTTAAGGGCTGCTAAAGCGTTTCCTGCATGTGTGACGTACAACTGTTTTTCTCCTACGGAATATACGTTAAAGTTCTGCTTACACTCCGTTATAACGATGTCTTTAATTAAGTTCCTAAAAAGTTTTATTAGTTGGCCGTTCTAAAGGATTTAAATAAAACTCAATAAAAATCAATTTTTTTAGTCAACCAATAAAAAAATGGATTATCCAGAAACAATAATAATCTACAAAGCTCAGAATCTTCTCAGACATACTTTATTGAGTTGTTGGAGAATCTTCATTTGGAAATGTTTTCCCTTCGGGAATTTCATTTAAATGAAAAAATTATTGGTCTATTGTTAGGATATGTAGAATTATTTCAAGGAACAAAAATAGGTATTTATACATAATTTGCACTCCACATCTGCTTTTCAGCTTGTACTCTTTGGCGGCCCCTGATAGGAAAATTGCGTGTTTTTTACTCTGAACCCATTTTCGGGGTCTTTATCAGGAGGTACTCTTTCTATAATAAGATTAACAAATCACCTTAGACAGGTTAAAATTTCTTGCCCTCAATTTTATTTTGGGGATTTTTCAAAAAACTGTTGGAAAACATGTTTAAAGATTTCTTTTAAGCATCTCAAGTGGTAAATCAATTTTTTAATAATAATAATTTTGGTAAGAGGTATCCTTATAATTGAAGGTATATTAATAAACGCAAATTTTTGTTAAAATTTAATTGGAATTGGGACGTCACCAAAAATTATAACAATAAACGGGATATTCCTCTAACTGGAATTCCAATAAACAGCTGACTGTACTTGCAGTTTATCTTGATTATTTTAGCTCATGATTGGTTTGGTCCTCTTTGAAGAAGAGGATATTGATAATAAGTAAATGCAAATTTATTCGTCACTTGTCTATAAAAGTCTTGAATAAATAAAACAAATACATATTTTGAGACTTTTAATAAGCGGTTTTAAAACATATTTTTGAGAAAGTCTAAAATTCTATGCCCGCCACTGTGACGTTCAAATCATTTCAATGAAGATTATAAAAGTTTTAAAATAGTTGTTGGACCATTTGTGCAGAAAAGAAGAAGAATGTTGTCTGTCTATCTAGGTAACAAGTGTGAGGGCATGCATTTCTCGAAATCAGCTGATTTTAAAAGGCCTTTACCAAGAGCCCTTTAAATTTTTTCTCATCGGCAGGTAAAATGGAATAAAGAATAGATGTGTAACAATGGTTCTATACAAATTTGGCGGGTAAACGAGTGGCGTTAGTATCTAATTTATTTGTTGTTGTTTACCGACTGACAAGTGGATAAACAAATTGCGGAAGTTATTTTTAAACAGATCCCATAAAGGGTAGATTATATAATACAATAACCATTGTTTTATTATTTGTCAAATACCAGTAGAAGGATTGGCGGGAAAGCTGGGACTATGGGATAACTCAAGTAAAACAGGCAGAAGAAGAAACAACAAATACTCCTGATATGCGATAGGTACTCGATATTTTAAGCCTTACAACAATAATTTGTAATTAATATGTTTAGGCGTTATTGTCCTTCATTTTTGTGTTAATTTCCCCATTGTTTTAGATGGTGTAATAGAATATGTAAAAAAGTTATTGATCTGAAGGAATCAATGACAAAAATTGAAAGAAAACTTATTTTAACTGGGGTGGAAATCGAAACAAGTGAGAAAAAAATACTCTTCTGAAGTTAAACATAATTTAAGATTTTGAAAATGCTATTTTGAGCTGCTCGTACCTATTTTAATTCTCCAAATGCTCCAAAGACGGTTCTGAAAATAAAAAATGTTTAAACACTACTGATACTTTATTAAATTTTTTTAACGATCTACAAATTGTTAGTTGGGCTATGCATATAAAAGAAAAAGGAAAAGAAGAGAAGTACGATCGAACAATTAATGATAACGAAAGAAATGTGATGGAAATAAATGGAATACTGAAATAAAGTCAAAATATCCTGTTTATACATTTCTTGAAATCAGCTGATTTTAAAAGGCATATACCAAGAGCCCTTTAAAAATGTTCCCATCGGCAGGTAGAATAGAATAAAGAATAGATCTGTAGTAATGGTTTATAAACATTTAGCAGGTAAACAAGCGGCGTTAGGCATTTTATTTGTTGTTGTTTAATGATTGACAAGTGGTTCAACAAATTGCTGAGATTATTTTTAAACAGGTCACATACAGGGTGTTTGGACATTATAAAAAACAGACCATCTTATTCTATTGATTTACCCAAAAACGGGTTGGAGATAAAATTTAACCTACATGATCATGTATAACATATTTTCACGACTTATTTAAAAACGTGTAATACATCTCTAATATTAAGAAGAAAAAAAATGGTAAATAAGTGATAAAAAACTGAAAATAATATAGAGACATGTAGAGTATATATACTATAGATTAAAAGAGAAAAATAAGGAAATGAGGAATGAAATTATTTATTCCCATTTACTATTCTTTAGTCTGAAACTGCATTCACTGGTCCTGAACTAATTTGGGATATCAAAAACTGCGGAGTACTATCTTAAAATCAGAAATTCAAAAAAAAAAAAAATTTCTTCAATTTATTGCTCGAATGTAAAATGCTTTAGGGATTTCGGACTAAATAGTTTCATTGTTTCTAGAATTGGTTGGAGAATCAGTCATTAAATTTTCGTGAAAAAATATTAGCAGCTGCGAGCTGATCGTCGAAAATCGTAAAATCGTTTTAAAAAGTCAATATTGACCATGCTCCTCCAATGTTAGAAAAAAATAAATGTCATATTCGTGTTCAGCACCATAGATAACCTTCAGCACTGTCGAAAATATAAGGATAGGCTGTTTTTAGTGACTAGAACGAGGTTGGTCGGTATGTGGAAAAGTATAAAAAATATATTCTAATTGAATAAAGCTTTTGTTAAGAAAATGTTACCATATTATTTATATGTATATACATATACGAGTATATATAATATATTTATTTATTTTTGTTCAAGTATTTCTGATAATGGCATTATAAAAACCGTAACCTGTACGTTATGAACCTGTAACATATTTGCCTCTTTGAGAAGGACCACAGAAGGTTGACCATACAAAGCTTTCTTAGTGAATAATGTATAGGAAAGAATAGATAGAAGATAACGACCTTTAGCAGATAAATAGAAATTGTAAGAGTCCGCGCCTTTTTCATGAATAGGCTTGGAATGTTCATTTTGCTACTTTTAATTCAGATCCGTTTTGAAATTGTTAACCTGCTGCATGGGGGCTTTTTTTCAAATAGACGACAGGTCCAACAATGTCAAATACAATTTTCCAGAAAACCGCAATACAGAAACTAAGTTCTTTGTGGTATGTAACAGTTTATAAACATCTGTTTAATCAAGGAATAATAATTTCTACATTAGGCAACCTACTAAAAACTGAAACTTTTTGGGGTGACACATTATTAGAAAATTATATTGTGGCATGATTAAAGTATTCCTCTATTGGACATATTGACTTTTGGAATCCATCTGCTTAGTTTGCAGACAAAAAAGACCAATGTCTACAAGAAATTCAGCCTAAGAAAATTCAATTACATCCAAAGCCAAAAAATTGTGCAATAATCTACGAGTAGCCCTAAAATATATATAACCCTGATATTAACGAAGGCGTTTCTTCATGAGAGACCATATTATATTATCGTTAAACAATGGAGACATTGTATAATGCACTTTAGAATGTTGTGTCCCACATATAGTAACAGTACCTAATTAAGTTTTATTTATAATTATAATGGAAGAGACTGGCTATGCATTATTGTCTATCTGATTACATCTATGTTGTTTTATCTAATAGTTGCGAGGAACAAAATTCTTGAATTTTTTCTATGACAGAAATCATATTTCTCTCTCCTTTCTCATAAAGTTGGCGGATCCCAAAGATTTTAAATTTGTGCCAAACTTCAGATCCAAATTAACATGAAAAGTAATCACTGGCAACAATGTCTTGTCAATCATGACAATGTAAACAGGGAGTGTGATAAACTTACAAAACATTCTTCATTTTTATCTTGAAAAATTTGAATTTTTGGTCATCTCGTATTTGCAGTTGACGGACATCTCATCAAATATTACATAATAATTGTAATCTTTGATCTTATCTACTCCAAACATTAGTCACGATTTCCACATAGTTTCTTCAAGAAAACGGTATTCAAATGTCTGTATATTTATTTCTTGCTGAGCTCTAGTTACCTTTCAATTGCAACATTGAAACTTTTCGTCTTTTGTTACAGACCAATATGTAGTATTAATACGTTTTGTTATTGTTAAAATTGCTCATTTGCGGTTATTTTCCGTAGCGAGAATGTGTTTTCAAATAAATTATAAAAATTAAAATGACTGTGTTAAAACCACCCGCATAGCTGGACCTGGACTACAATAGGGCCACCAAGTGTTATTAAATAATAGGGATGTAGCAATAGTGGTTTGACGTTATTTTGGAACGTAGTTATATGCTACGAAAATACCCGTTAATATTTGTGCAGGGCACAAATAATTGATTTTAGTATAGTAGGAAGTAGAGTAGTAAAACTTGGTTTAAAATGATATAATGATAGTACCAACAACATTATACTAATAAATTATAATAAAATATTAGTTAGATATACATTGTGGGAACCACGTATGAAATAAAATTGTTTGTGGACTTACTTTATGTAATCATAAAAAACGCTGGGGTAGGTCAACATTTTAATTAAATTGTACGTTTTCCGAAAAAAATTTTAAATATACAGGAAATTTACGTAAGTCGAGCACAGACGGTACTATTTATTTTTAAAGGAACACCCTGAATATATGTATATTCTTGAAATCTCCTTTATAAGTTAATTTCAATAAACTGTAAATACTTACTACTAAGATAGTTGTTGACAATAACCCAGTCTGTTTCAAACTAGATCGTAAATTTAATTAAATTCTCATATCTGTTGTTTTCCTTCAGCTTTCCCTTTGTTAACCATATTTATCTTCCACTTACCTACTTCCATTATCTTGCTCGCTTATTAACAACTGTTTAATTGTGTTCACCATCACCTTTCAGACTCACTTTGGACAAGACGTGAAATTTCAGCACTTGAATTAAACAGCGGGAGAAGAATCAGGATCTGTGTTCGAATCGTCAAATAGTTCGTTCGGATTATTTGTAACCGACATTTTACAGTGCTATATTATTCGGCAAATTCTCTATATTTCACAAAAAACACATAATAACAACGTGAATTGAAGGTAGTTAATAATGTACAAAACAATTAATCGCGTGCTAAACGACACGGCTACGTATTCAACATTTTTTGTAGGTGCTGCATCGAAGCAACTAAAATATGAATTATAATTTCTTGCAAAAACGAGACAACTCTGGAGCTGTCCTCCTTTGCACCAAATCCTGAAAGGAGTATAATCTTTATATTTTTCCTTAAAAGCTAGCGAAGCTGCCTCGTTTCTGCACCAATCGATAGAGTGCCTTTGAATTACTCTAGGTGTATTTATTAGAAACGAAAAATGATAAAGATATGGTCTCCCATCTATAATAAATATAATGCGAAGAACGAAAAATAATATCTTCATTTTATCCTAGTGGCTGGGATATTTTTTTATATGGTCACCCGAAAATATTGAACAGAATTGTCAAAAGAGCAGTGAAATAATCTTTAATAGGTATGTACCCAGACTAGGAACTATTTCACGTACGATTTCAGTGAAACGGTATTTGTCGGTCTAGTATTTTTCGTTGAACGTTCCTAATTCGGTATTCCCATCACTACAAATGGCTGAGTTACAGTCAGCTGACTGTGGTAACCACAAAGGGCCTATAAGGCGGGAATTCGCAGTTTCTTGACCCACTCTTGGAATCTCGTGTACCGTTCTGTAAAATGTAGACATGGGATGGGAGTTAAATGCCCGCGAAAACAAAATGATTTGGCGGATACCGGATGTTCACAAAAATATCAGGAAATATTTATTGAAAACAAAAGTGAAATTTCGGAGAAATATGGTTATTTTCTACTACTACAATTTTAAATTTTTACCTTGTCGTTAAAGAATATAGGATAAATAGCAATAACCTTTTTCCCGCGGACATTCCTGGCTGAATCATAAGGATCAGGATTAGATATTTAAAATTTTCTTATGGAGCTTTCCATCAATGAAATATTAAGTGAAAATATTGTGGAATGTTAAGGGATAAATTCGTTTATTTTGTCGGTTTTATTCAATATATGGTAATTGAATAAAGTACCTGATCACCGACAACGGTTAAGACGTAAAAATGTGTACCATGAGATAGTAACACATTATGAAATATCGGTACTATGTTCTCTTTTTTCCCCCAAACTAGTTTCGTAAAAAAGAAAGGTATTATTTTGACAATTCGATAAAATGAGTTATTTCTGACAGATGTAGAATTTGTAAGATTCGATACACTACTGTAGGACTGTAGAGGATATTCAGCTTCTCTTACTATTTATACCAAGTAGAATGCTGTATATATAGTCGTCATAAGCAGCAACTTTAATATCAATTTACTAAAAATGGTATCAAAACTAATTATTATCGAAAATATTAAAATATATTTCAACTCCCTACCCCTGTACACTTTAGAGGCTATGGATAAAATTTCCTTTTAAGTTGATCCAAGAAGAGTGGATCACTTGGATTTTATTCCGAAGTGAGCGATTGTATGAAAGTGTTCCCCCTTTTTCACCCCAAAAATTTACTTTCAATCCTACTACAAAGATTCAAATTTTTTAAATATAAATACCTTTTTTGCTATTTCGGAGCATATCTCTCACTTATTATATGATGGTAACCCACTTCATTTAAGATATATTGCTTTAATGTGGTACCTGCTGGGATCACCTACTAAAAATGTAATCCACTGCTCAGTAAATCGGATAATTATATCATTATCTACGTAGCAACATAAAGTTGGCAAAACTGCGCCAGAGAACTGTAGGATGAACGGACAGTACTTAGTTTAAAGGTTGTTTCTTCAGCATAGCAAACATTTTTATATTTGAATCAGTTATTCACCTCCAGCATTATTTGTTCATTGGTAGAATTAACAAAAATATATTTTCAATTTATAACTTGAAGTCTATGTAACTCGGTAAAGGAGGTTTTTGAGGAAATTTTATAAAGTACTAACGTTCTTCTATACTACTTACTCATTTCCAAATTTTGGCCGTTTATTCCTGAGGCACGTCTATATAATTTTATATATTTCCAAACGAGTTTATCTAATGGCTATTATACCTTTCGACATCAAAGAGAAGCAGGCAGAAGAAACACTAGTTAGTTATCCGTAGTTCACTTGAAATGACAAGGGAATCTCAAAGTTTGCTTGTATATATTCGGAAACTTTAGATATATCTTAGAGCAATTGAAAAGTTGCCATAAATCTGACAGAAAGTATATGCATAGTATATACTGGGTTTCTGCTCGTCCAAAGAAAAGCCTCAAACCAGATGAGATGAAAAGTACTAATCATTTTCAGGTAGCAATAATGTACACCAGGATTTAAATGTATTAGCTCCTAGCTCAAACCTTACGTATCCTTTTACATAGACTTGCTGTTATGTTGTGTTAATTGCGAATGTGAACGTATAAAATAATTATTGATTAGAAATGGTTACTTACTTGGCTATGTCTATGCTGAAAGTTGTGAGTATCGCTTCTTCTGGGATTAAATATGGCGCATCTGATGATTTAATTGAAGATAAGGAGACATTGTCACGCAATGGTTTTCAGTTTCTTACATTTGTACGATTATTTTATAATTTATTTAAACATTATTGTGTTTGTTAGACTTGAGAATTGCTTTTATAACTAAAAGATTGATAATGAAAACGGTACGAATAGGTACCTACATCCAAAATTTTCGAATTCTGCAGCATAAAATTTATTCTGATTACCCCAGTAGTAATGAGCAAGCATAATATTCAGAATTCAGCTGTTTCTTTCATTTTGACGTTTGTCGTGGTGCATGAATAAGACAACCTCATTATTCAATTATTGTTATTTATATATGTTACACGTTTTCTTGCGAGTTTGGTACTATACAAAATTGAAATGTTAATGTTGTAATCAGTTTTATTTAATCATTTTGAAATTTGATCATATTTTTGATTTTATATCTTCCACATCCACCGGTTTTTTTACCTGATTTCCCGGAAATAATAAAGTACGATTAAATTTATTATAAACCACTGCATATTACAAAGTAAGAACCGAAAGGTGAAAGACTTTACGATTTATCACCTTGTATGATTTATCTAAAACTTCAATCCGTGAATAAATATGTTTTATTTAATATTCCAAACACGGGAGCATTGTCCATTCCAGTCAGCAGTTCTTATAAAAATTACTTCACTTACTTTCATTGATATAACTATGAATAAACTTACCTACCTCATGTCCACCTACTGTCCTTCTTTAATGAAGGTAAGAGATTTTAAAATTAGGATTAGAATGATGCTAAGAGATACGAGATACCTGTGTTATGGTCTTGTTCAGTGTAACCTAAAGAATTTTATCTTAAAAAGCGCAGAGGTCAGAAAATTATTTTATATGTGTACGTAGATAGAGGTAATAACACGAATGATACTCTTTTATAAAGCTGCATGATGTAACGATTATGGCCTTGTAGGAACTGACCGTTTTGAGTGGAAAAAATATTCAATGGTGTAATAATTAAATTTTTCATATAAAGACTGCTCATAATGGAATACGATAAGTGGTATGGTATATTAACAACTTAAGAACATTCAATTAAGTAACTAAAATAACATACAAAGTGTACAATCAGCGATAGACCATCTTGTAATTTCTTTTCCTGTGCCTCTTTTGATAGAAATTGGATATATTATCATTGCTATTTATATCCGCACTGTTGCAATAATTATCTTAAATTTCTCAAACTTCTTTTTCTTGGCTATTGATATTGTTCTCCTCTCATAGTTTGTCCTAAGCAGTGTTGATCTCAATATTTTTCAGTGCTCCCATGCTGTTTACGTGTTTTGATGAAGTTTCTAGCCCAGCAATGTATAGAATAATATTGGATATACAGTGCTATTCAAAAGTCCCCTCCCCCCTCGTATCTTTTGAACGGCTACACTTACATTAATAAAATTTGGAGGGTGAAAATAAAGTGTTGTAAACTTCTCTACGATTGGTAACAGGTGACGTAATAGTAATAGATGACGTCACAGTGCCACTCTGGCCAATAATTTTAAATAGGACCTTATGGCAAGTGATATCTCGTTTGAAAGGCATCGACATTGGCTACATAGCCATATTAATTTTTATTGGGTTTAAACTAATTTTGACGAATAAATTAAATAAATACCAAAATTATTATTTCACATTTAAATATTGAAGATTTTTCAGTCCGCCTCTTGTTAGTTGTCAACAAAATTGACGTTTTTAATTTAATAGTATTTGTTGCTTTGCAAAGTTTTTCTAAATAGCTTAAATATTTAATTTTATTATTGTTTAACGAAACGTTTAAGAGTTTACATAGGCAAAATGGTACGTACTCAAGCCGACAAAGTAGCAGCTATCTTAATAATTGGTGAATCTGGAAAGAATCTCCATGAAGCGGAACATTTATTTCATGAGAGATACCCAGATCGCCCTATCTCGAGAACTTATTTGAAGGAGCTTCTTCACAAGTTTGAAGCAACAGGTAGTGTTCAAGATGCCAAACGATCTGGTCGACCTACATTTAGTGATGATAAAAAATTGATATGGTAGTAAACCCTACTTCCTCTTCAACTAAAGTTGCGTCTATCTGTGAAGTAAGTAAAAGTACAGTACAGAGAGTGTTGGCTAAAAATAAATTTTATCCTTACAAGTTAAAAATGGTGCACCACCTTTCGGATGACGACCCCGACAGAAGACTCGAATTCTGTGAATGTATGACAAATAAAATTAGTCAAAACCCACATTACACAAAAACAATTTGTTTTAGTGACGAAAGTACTTTTTGCCTCAATGGAAATGTGAATACACAAAATGTAAGGTATTGGAGTGACACAAATCCTCACACCTTTCGTGAACAACATACCCAATTTCCAGAAAAAGTCAATGTTTGGGCAGGTATTTTGGAGATGCTACAAAATGCAATTGAGCCGTTAATTCTTGAAATTCTGGAAGATAATCCAGATGGATTCGGCCATCTGGAAATAACATTTCAACAAGATAGTGCAGTAAGACGTTACCTGGATGAAGAATATCGAGGTAGATGGATCGGCCGGCGAGGTCCTATAGAATGGCCACCTCGGTCACCAGATCTGACACCATTAGATTTTTTTCTATGGGGGTACTTGAAATCCAAGGTTTATACTACGGCACCAGATAGCATTGGCGTTTTGAAAGAAAGAATTATTGAAGAATGCAATGCAATTTCAGCTGACACATTCGAACGAGTACGACAAGAGTTTACTAATAGGATGTATTACTGTCAGGAAGTAGACGGAGCACATTTCGAACACTTGCTATAAGAATCCATTGTTGATATTTGATTAATTAAATTTAAAAAAATAATTTCAATAATTTTGGTACTTATTTAATTTATCCGTCGAAGTTAGTTTAAACCCAAACAAAATTAATATGGCTATGTAGCCAATGTCAATGCCTTTAAAACCAGATATCACTTGCCATAAGGTCCTATTTAAAATTATTGGACAGAGTGGCACTGTGACGTCATCTATTACTATTACGTCACCTGTTACCATTCGTAGAGAAGTTTACAACACTTTATTCTGTATCTTGTAAGAACTAATTTGACTTTTTATTCCCTTTGACATTGGTAAGTACGAATATAATACATTATCAACTTGTTAGCTTTTGACATTTCATAACACCTAAAATGCCGTGAGACGGGAATATTACATTACCAGCATGGTTAATATTAATTTTGGACTTTGTAACTTATTCACCGAATACATCGATAGTTTTAATAAATATGTCGATGTTGACCATATAAATAAAATAAATACAATTAAAAAATTTAATTTTTTGTTTTTACCAATTCGTAAATTTCGTCTTTGGAATATCAGTCATAACGATTATTTCTATTGAGTTGACAGAAGTTTTGATTTGAGTCAAATGGATATTGTTGCTTACGTAACAGTCACGTGATTGTAAAGCTCCACCGTTTCTACTGAATTAAAGTGTAAAGTTGCCTTTTGTAATGCTGCTAAATATTTTAAATTAAACCAATGGTTATTTCGTTGCATCGCTATTTTAATTTATCGAAATATCTATCCCCAACAAGGCTGAGAGCATTCATTATATTAACCAGCTAATACCCAATTTATGAGTATCTTGTCAATAAACTAAAAAAAATCTATATTGGGATAAAATTCCTAGTGGAAAAACAAAATAAGAAGGTAGTACAATAGATATTAATCTGATAGTATATTTCATCTCAATATCTATATCTGTTACTATACCATGTCAAGAGATTGAGACATAGTGGTCGTGGAAAAAATTCCAGACAAATAGTGAAGGCTTCCAAGACACACCAGTTTTTTAAGTTATTTTGTCCACGATCACTTAATAATAAGTCAATATTTTACCTCCTAACAAAAGGTATATGGTACCCATATATCTACTAGAATGAATTATGAACTCATAACTCACGCTTTTGCATTTAAATAACAACATTTCGGTACATAGGTGACTAGAGATGGGGGTACAAAATGAAATGAACTATTAAATTTGCGTATTTTGTTTAGGAAATTTGTTTCTGAAATATATCGTATCGATAAAATATCGAAATTTTGAGTATTGATACTTTTCATAACGATATATTCTAATATTGATATTTTTGAAACACTATATTTATAACGGTACGGTGTATCGATACTTTACACAGTACTAGAATGAATTATGAACTCATAACTCACGCTTTTGCATTTAAATAACAACATTTCGGTACATAGGTGACTAGAGATGGGGGTACAAAATGAAATGAACTATTAAATTTGCGTATTTTGTTTAGGAAATTTGTTTCTGAAATATATCGTATCGATAAAATATCGAAATTTTGAGTATTGATACTTTTCATAACGATATATTCTAATATTGATATTTTTGAAACACTATATTTATAACGGTACGGTGTATCGATACTTTACACAGTATCGCCCATCTCTATATGTCACATTATTTGACGTACTCAAAAAATTTATTGATTTTGACGATAGAATTGTCAATAATACCAAATACCAAATTATTACTTTCCGTTCTTCACTCGCATTATTTACTTGACTTTTATTTAATAGGGTCGTTGACAAAATATAGTATTCTACTCGCAATTTATGGCCATTATTCAATCGGGTTACTTGCGCCCCTCGCCTACGGCTCGGGACGCAAACGTCACCCTGCGTGAATAATGGCTATCATAAACTGCTCGTTTAATAAATATACTATTATAAGTAATTTTATATAATCACATTATCAATTATTTCAAATGTTCAATAACTTCCGGTAAGCTTTGATGATGCCATAACCAGATATAATGAAATTATCTTACGTAAGTATTTACATTGTTTCTTATTTAAGTACATCAATGGTGAATTTCATTATTGACAGTCTTGGATTTTCCCCGTACTATGCGACCGGTAGGTTTTCGTTCCATTAATTTGGCGCGTAAGTACTTTCTTGGCTAAGTGAAAGATCAAATAAATTTGTTTCGCTTGGGTCATTGAAAGTACTTATTGAGATGCTCAGAAGACGATAAGTATGAAGACATTCCTTTAAGAAACAAGTAGGAAGTTCACTGAACGTTTTGACGGTTACAAGTACGAAGTACCTACCTGTATAGTCCGGTATGTGGTAAATTGAACGTTCGTGGAACACTAATGCTATACTGCCCTGCATAATCCATCAAAACAAATGTACTTATCTAATTATTTCAATATTATATACAAATTACAAGCATTCAATTTTTTTTATGAACTGCGGATATTTTTTTGTCTAATTTGGAACGTTAACACTCAAAATATGAAATATTTGATTGATATCTTAAAATTAATTTAGAATCTAAAATAATCCGATTAGTAGATCTTCGAGAGTAGTATGTATGTACGATGGGCGGACATTCACTGAGACCTAAAAGACCGATTGTGCCCACTTACTTCTACTTAGTTCCTGAGAAACGTCTCGGAAAGTAGTAGCTCCTTTAGTCCTATTTCCTTGAGGAATTTTAGGATATCTGCAGGCTTCAACTTAGGTAAATGTCCCTCTTCTATCCAATAATCTCCTAGGTGCTGTGTCCTAGGATTCTGAATTGCTGTGCACAGAATCTACATTCTTCTTCCTCCGTCATTAAAATTAGGCTACCAGAAATGTCAAGTGTATACTCTGGAGAACTGTATGCAATCTTTCAAGCCCTTATATATGCAAAAAACCACGAGCTAAGTCATTTTTTGATCACTACGGACTCTATTGTATTTTAGTGTCAAGAACTACTGTAACAGATTGTAAAAACCTCAGCTTAATACATTAAAAAGATACATTTGTTTACATTTAAAAGTGAACCCAATCACATTCTAAGGTAACTTGCCGACCCTTTGCCAGATGTCTTACTTTTCCTTTGATTTGCGACAACTGAATTATAGGACCCGATAGAAAGGTACAAAATAAAAATGTACTTTTAAGAAATTACAATAAAAATGACTTTAAAATAATTATCCTAAGTAGTTTATGTATTAAAAATATGTTTTTGTTTGAAACTTTTGAGGTTTAAACGAAACAAATGCGTGTTAATACGTTTGTCTGTCTGAAATATGGTATCACCGAGAAAAGGGCGGAAACCATTTTACTATCAATTTTACCTGATTTAACTACGAAGTTTTAACGTTTCTAGTTTATTGAAGCTCTTGTTTTCGTCTTTTCAACTGATTTTTGTGTGTATGCGTACATATATAATTAAAAACAATATTTTTTGTGAAAATCATGGTTCGCCAGTGCCAAATTTATAAAAAAAACAGTCGGAATTTTCCTAACCTCTCTTTTCACCTGTAAGTAAATAGTTCTATATGCCAGTGGCGTTGTCCGACAGTTTCTCCCCACTCCTTGAAAGTCATTGATGAAAACATATGTATGGCGATAGAATGTTAGCCGCCTTTTCGGATACTTTTATGAATGACTTGCGGACTCTATTTGTAGTATTACTCTAAGGTAAATACTTTTTAAACAGTTAGTCATCAGTTACTGGCAAAACTGCTGACCTCGATACCCATTAAAATTGAGGAGTGTGAAGAAAAGTGTAGCAGCCTGGTAATTCCTACCAACCAAGAGAAGAGATCAAATTATTTTAAGTCGACTTAGAATTGGACAGACTCGTTTCTCCCACGGCTTCCTAATGTCTCATTCTGTGGCACCCATATGTGAAACGTGTCAAGCTTCAGTGTCGGTAGTGCATGTGCCAGTGGACTGTAATCGTTCATCAAAGTACGCTGTATAATTTACCGAATAAAATCACTGATATTACCGGTGAAAACTGTGACGTTCAAAAATTGTTACTGTTCCCGAAAGCGGTCAACTTACTGGATAAAATTGAATAATTATTATAGTATATAAATATATCTATCATTCTACCAAATGTTAATAAATTGTTGGGCTCTAATAACCCTAGGGGTTGATGCGCGTTTAAAATCTCCAAATAAAAACATGTCTGAAACAATTAAGAAAAAACGTAAAGTGTCAGAAGAACATCGCTGTTTTAAAGATTCTTGGATGTATAAGTACTTTTTCATACAATTTTAGGAGAATCCAACTTGCCTGATTTGTCGTGATTCTGTAGCTGTTTTCAAATAATTTAATATCCAGAGGCATTATGGAACAAAATACAATCTTAGTTGCAGTTATTAAAAAAAAGTTTGAGGACGAGACAAGTGCTGTCAAAAAAAGTATGGTAAAAGGAAAGGATAACATGGTTACACCAAGTTATAAGATCGCTAGTCTTATTACGAAAGAACAACAAGCGCTTAGATGTGGCGAGTTTATAAAGAACTGTATCATCGCAGCTGTTGAAGAAATAGCCCCAGATAAATGCTCGGCATTCAAAGAAATAAGTATTTTCCGGCCCTCATTTACCACCAGGCTTTGTGTTGTAAAATACTCGAAATGAACCATGTCATGTCGTGAACTTCATTCGATCCCGTGGTTTGAATCATCGGCAATCTCAAGTATTTTTGAAAGAAATCGGCACTGAATTTTCCTATGTCCTTCAACACAACCAGGTACGCTGGTACGAGCCCAAGTATTATCAAGCTTTTTTAGCCTTCTTACCGAGATTGAGATTTTTCTAACGGAGAAAGAAAAAACTATACCCTGAACTTTCTGATGTATCGTGGCTTTGGAACTTTTTTTGACAGACATAAATGCAGCCACTGCAATGATTTGAATTTGAAATTAGAGACTCAAGACAAATTCAAATTTGAACTTTTAAATGACGTGTTTGCTTTTGAGCTGAAATTGAATCTATTTACCGAACAAATCGAAGACAAAAATTTTGTTCATTTCAATTGTCGTAAAAAAATGCAAGAAAAGCATCCTGCAGAATTCTCAATAGTAAAATTTTTTTTGTAAAAACTGAAAATTGAGTTTCAAACACGTTCTCAGAAACTTAAAGAGCAAAGTGTGTTCGTTTGATTGTAAATCCTTTCCAAATTGATGAAACTACAGTTCGGAAATTTTTTCAAATGGAAGTATCAGAATTAAAAACAAATGCTTATCTTAAAGACTAGTACGAAGAAAACCGAAAAAAATTGCTTAACTTTTATAAAAATCTCTCTGAGGAGAGTTTTCCCGAAATAAAAAAACTGGCAAAACGAGCTTTTTCAATGTTTGGGTGAACATATTTGTGCGAGCAAACATTTTCAAGAATGAAGTGAATCAAGAGCAAAGAAAGGTCTTGCCTTACAGACGAACATCTTCATTGCCTACCGAGGGCCACCACTACAAAATTTGAACCTGACATCAAGAACATTTTTCAAACTTCTTTAATTTTTTATTTCAGAAATTCTAAATTAGCCCAGGAGCCGCATGGCAAAGGTGAGGCGATTAAATGGCAGACACCCTGGCAAAGAAAGGATCTGAAACGGAATTCACTGATGCAGAATTACTAGTCAGCATATCAAAAACTGCAGTACGGGGGATGTATATCTTAATCGACTAGAACATTAGACCTACTTGAGGCACGTGCCTAAGTAGGAACATAGTCAATTCCTGGACAAAACACCCCCGGAGTCACTGACCAACGAAATACTAAACCTGGAAATAAAGAAAGTGACAGGACTAATCACTGGTCGCTACACCCTAAGGAAGTACATGCATAACTTGGATATATAGGTATAGGGATGAACCTATTTGTAGACTATGCACTGATTCACTGAAGATATTAACTCCTGTGACTAGAGTGCCCAATTTATAGTATTTCTCCAAAAAGGATCTTGCGAAAAGAATGTTAAGCCTAATAAGGACAACTTACAACTTTTTACATAAACAGTACAACCAAAAGCTTAAAAACCACAATGGCTGAAATGCCGAGGACTCGAAATCTTGAGGGGGGGTAAGTATTGCTGAAATCAACGAATTAACATATTGGATAGAAAATAAATACCTAATCAGTGAAAATTGTGAACTAGTGGAAAATAATATTGGCGGCAAAACATCCAATGCAACGAATAATTTGGGTCAAAGCCGCTTACTTCGAGAACAAGATTTTTCAGCGAAAATCTGATGGAAAATGGCTCCTTCCATATATAAGGATATATGAGTATTTTGTAATAAGTTGTTCAATCGTTATCACTAGGATATGTTCTCAGCTAGCATCAACCAATGTAATGCTAAAACTCGACTTTACTAAGAATTATTGAATAAAAAAAGCCCTAAAGGTAATAAGATATAGTTGAATATAAAGATTTGGTACAACCGCAAGCTGCAAATGATTTTCTGAAAAAGTTTACAACAAAAATAATGCTATAGATTTTACGATAAATCCACTCTTGCGCATTAGCGGTGAAGTGATGATGCCAGAACAATTGATATCGTCTTAGTTTGGGGGTTATATTTAATAATAAATTTTAACTAAACAATAGTATATTATTAAACGAGCCATTATTCACGCAGGGTGACGTTTGCGTCCCGAGCCGTAGGCAAGGGTCGCAAGTCACCCGAGTGATTTCTTTATTAAATAAGGCGAGTGTAGAACGGAAAGTAATAATTTGGTAATTGACAATTCTAACGTCAAAATTAATAAATTTCAGGAGTACGTCAATGTGACATATAGAGATGGGCGATACTGTGTAAAGTATCGATACACCGTACCGTTATAAACATATTGTTTTAAAAATATCAATATTAAAAAATACCGTTATGAAAAGTATCAATACTAAAAATTTCGATATTTTATCGATACGATATATTTCAGAAACAAATTTCCTAAACAAAATACGCAGATTTAATAGTTTATTTCATATTGTACTCCAACTCTAGTCACCTATGTACCGAAATTTTGTGAGTGTTGAGTTGTCATGGCATGTTATTTAAATGCAGAAGCGTGAATTATGAGTTCATAATTCACTCTAGTAGATATATGGGTACCATAATATATACCTTTTGTTAGGAGGTAAAATATTGACTTATTATTGAGTGATCGTGGACAAAGCGGTAAAAAGTATCGTTGTTAAAAAACGTTTTTTAAATCATTTAAGTTATTATTTTAATATAATGTGAACAAAAAATAAATGCCTCTGTGTAAATGTAATATATTGTCAAATTAACACTGCAGGAAAAATATTCATATTTACTCGTATCTTTCTTCCTTTTTTATTAAATCTGTGTAGGAGGTAAGTTAATTCCTTCTGCTCCCTTTGCGGCGTCGATGATCATATTCATAACGTGTTAACGATTACCTCCACATGGGAATTTTAACGGTCTCGAATATATTCTGTGTCACATCTGTTATACAAAGAATTTACTATCGCTCAGTTTGAATTTCATATAAAATGGCAAATTTTAGTAAATGCAACACATTCTTCTTATATTACAGAAGGTTATACACATAATATTTTAATAATATCATATTATTGTCTCTCTTCTCACGTTAGGTCAGTGCCTCTTCATATTTTCTGATTAGAAATGGGTAGATAAAATTATTTAAAGCATTATTGTTTTTGCAAATTTTTTTACCCCTGACTTAATGTGTAAAAAATGTCATGATTATCAGTTGAGTAGTTAAGGTGGGAAAGTTATAAAATTAATTTTTCTATTCCTCGGGATCGGTATTTTTCTCTGGATAAAAGATAAGGGACCCTATATGCTTTGCTGTACCTCTGACAATTTGTCTACAAAATTTCATGATGATCGGTCGAGTAGTTAAGGCGTTAAAGCTTAACAAACAAACTCTTATTCGGATTTATAATATTAGTAATGATAAGAAACGGTTTTCACGACATTTAGATCGAGTTACGGCAGTCGGATTCTTTGGTCCTACTATATGGGAACGGCAAGTAAATCAGGAAACAAACATGTCTGGTTGAATCAGTCTTTGTTTCTGCTTTATTAAAATAGGCGTTGTACGAGGTATGTCTTTTACATTTTGGATATAGAGCTTTCCGTCGACCATGTATTAACATATGCTATTAACGTTCTCAAAATCAGACAAAATCGTACATTAATGACCCCTATTAATGCATGATTTACCTACATTAATCAACGATTTTCTTCAGGCAACCAAACGCACATCTTCTACATTATATTGACAGTTACCTGTGGTGTAGGCAACCAAACATACAATAACACCTTTAATAATGATTAGTAGTATGGAATACTTCTAGTTTTTGACTTACCTATAGTTTTATTTTATTATTCTACAAAATTATAATAATTATTAGTGTTAAGACATACAAAAAAGAATTTAAGAAAAACGAGAACGGTGACATTTGAACCACAGATATTAGAACCAGAGACCATCTCTGTGACATTTCAATGTCATTATTTATTTTAGACAGGACTTACCTATGAAACAAATAAATATTTTTAGTTTTTAAATATTGAGAAAAACGAATACAAGTTGTACAGTCGACGTAAAAGCTTTGTAACCAACACAAGTATTAAAAGGGCAATTAACAATCTCGAACATTAACATTCACGTTAAATTATCTCGATTGTTAATTGTCTCTTGTTGGTTAAATAACTATTTAACAATATTGTTTTTCAATTCTGATGAAAAAATGGCGACTTTTACCAAAGCGCTCACATCTGATCATTTGACAAAATACGCGGTCTTTCCGGTAGCGCTACGTTGGGATAAACGCGACCAATACAATATTCTATGCATTTATTTTATCGTGATAATGAAGATCAAAGGACCGTACTGGTCCTATAAAGCAGATGGGAATTAATGAGGTGAGACAGTAACCCAAAACGACACCAGGGTTAAAAATAGCTCGTTTTACTAACCATTTTGATCACGCATATTTTCTACACTGTGTCCGTAAAGTATAGAACAAATTCATTTTTGGCTAAACATGCCATTTTAAGAAATAATCCTGAAACACGTCGATTTTTGATTTTAATTTACCGTATTTTAAAATAATATTCTAATATACAGGGTGAATTACTTTCGAGTAATGACGTCACCGTCATTTTTTTAAATGGAACACCCCCATTTTGTCTCAATTTTCGGATTACTCTAGCAGAGCCGATTCCAAAATAAAATAATCCAAAGGATTGAAATCTGGTGACCTCGCTGGCCATTCAATAGGTCCACGTCTATCAATCCACCTGTTCGGAAAAATTTCATCTAGGTACCTTCTAACATCTACAGCATAATGTGGAGGTGCACCATCCTGTTGAAACCATAAACTTTCATCAAAACCTCCAGGATTACTTTATGAGCACACACAAAACTATTGTATTTTTGTCCACCCTGTACCAATTGGAATCAATATGTGATACATTTTTGGAATCAGTTCAGCTAGAGTAATCCGAAAATTGAGACAAAATGGGGGTGTTTCATTTAAAAAAAATGACGGTGACGTCATTACTCGAAAGTAATTCAGCCTGTATAGTTGAGAGTATACTCTAGCTAAAGTCAGTGTGATGACCATAAAATAAAGCAATGTTGTCAGATATATTTTCTAAAATTGTTAGGCTCGCTACACAAATGTTCCTCTTACTTCAGTAAACTGTTAGTTCGTGATGTTATAAGAAAGTTAGTTTGGAAATATTTAAAAAAAAATACATAATGTAAATTTATTGTAAACATTAAAATAAGTCGCTTGAAATTACTGAAAAAAGAAAAATTAATTAAAACCACTTTTTATATGTTACTATATTTAAGAAAATTTTGAAGAGTTGGCAACGTGTTGCACGTGCAGTCAAGACTTCGAAACAACCAATCATCAACTGCAGTATTCATCGCAATATAACGAAATAACCGAAGTATACTCCGTTTGACGTTTTTGGCAGAAAAAATTCTACGGTCTTCAGGGTGTTCGGGGGGGTTGTGTTGTGGTTCGGCTTATATAATCCATTAGTATCATTCAGTGTCGGGTATGAATTTTGTTTTAAAGAAATATTTAATATAATATCTATTTCTTGGTTGAGTGAGTTTAGTGAATTGTTATAGGTATTTATAGGAAAGTGTAGGTGATCTAGTGTAGACAGGTATCATTAATATAATACCTTTTTGATGGTGTAGTGGTTAGGTCGCGTCAGTGAATTGATATTAATATAATATTCATTTATTCGTAGACGTTAGGGTAAGTTTTATAATATAGTTAATTAGAATGGCATTTTGGAGACCATTTGAAACAACGGTCCAAGATGATGCGCGGGATTATTGAATTGTGGATTTAAACATAAGAAGCTAGATAATCGAATGGTAATAATGGAATCTCGGCGTATCGCTGAACTTAGACAGGAGTATTTGCGCAAAATAAAAGGGTACCGTGATTCAAATAGAACTATAATTTATTTAGACGAAACTTGGTTTGATACACATGATGTGGTCAAGTGTTTATTCATTTATTTGTTATTCAAACAATCCTTACGGTTTTATTACATGAATAAATATATAAAATAAAATACATTTTAACTTAATATGTAAGAAAATAGTAGTAATGGTAATTATATTATAATTAAAACTGTATGAGGATATACACCCACCTTTAAAATATGGTTGGGTTGACGATACAAAAAACTGTTCTTTAGATACTCCGTGTGCTAGAGGAAAGCGCTTTATTATTGTATTACAAATTTTATGAATTTTGTATGCAGGTTAATTTTTTTCATTCAAATTGATATAGTAGATTAACATTATTTCGCGGCTTTTTCCTTCAAAGGGATTAAAAATATGGGTCATCACATTAACTTTGGAAGAGCTTTAGAATTAATTTTCACCATTTCACAATTTGTCGGCGAGAAAAAGAAATCTAAAAGTAGAAGCGAAACCTGTGAAATTTACAGTCCACGTGGACTAACCCTTCTTGTGAATTTTGCATAGACCAATCGGAAGCTACATTGCACCAATGAGAATCAATTGTTCGCTTGTGGGTCAAAGTGATTTATGGCTTGTTTATCTTTTCGGCTTTTTAATCCTCAAAGGGACCTTTGCCGCATACTGTTATTATAACGTGAAACAGTGCAAACTAATTCTACTCTCAACTATATATTAGATTATTATTTTAAAATACAGTAAATTAAAATAAAAAATCGACGTGTTTCAGGATTATTGCTTAAAATGGTCTGTTTTGCTAAAAATGAATTTGTTCCATACTTTACGGACGCAGTGTAGGTATATCTGCATAAATTGAAAATTTTCAAAATTAAAAAACTCATTTCAATCAGTTGAAAACTCATTTCAATCAGTTGAATTATGGGACTAGTCAAATATTTCCAAAAAATGTCTGGATAAAGCTGAAAATATCAAAATACGAAGAATGAAATGGCCGAAGACTAATTATAATTGTTTAAATGACGTAATAAGAGATTAGAAGGAATTAGAAATTGTAAGCATATAACAGATAAATGGAGAAAATAACAATGAGCAGCACAACGAATGGAGTGTTAAACAATAATACCGCACTTATCAATCAACGTAAGTCCTTATTCTAATAAATGGTCTCGATAAATACAAAATGTAAGATGGATACTTTAATAGATTACTATAATAATCTAAATACATCTATCGTTGTACAGGAACAAGAAAAATTCATTAATGAAACAATTAGTACAAGTACGTTTATAGAACATCTAATTGACAATACAAAATCACGAAATTTGGTACATAAATAAATCGTAGATACAGGTTAAAAACTGCTGGTAGGTTAAAAGAAGCATGGTTATACCATGCAAGATAAAACTTAGTGAAATTTACTACGATTAGTCAATTCTCGTCCTTTAAACAAATTACGAAATTTCTGCTAAAATTGTAATTTGTATATCTACATACTCTGTATATTTTCAATTTTCAACTACATTCAAACGTATCATATACATATTTACTTAATGATTTTTCTGTACTCAACATAATTACGGTAATGGCAGATAGAACAGAGTAAATCAAATAGGAACGCGACCAACGACCTCATACTGTTAGACGATAGGTACTTTGTTTACATTTTTATTCGTAACATCTTGAAGCCACAGAACTCGTTCTATCTTTCTCTGCTCTTATGCAGCTTCTAAAACCGGGAGTATAGGCCAAGATGTACCAACGAATGTGAGAGTCGAGAAATAAACGTTTTCTTATGTAATTATGGCTAATAAAAAAGTCACCAGAAATATTTTCTACGTGGATGTATCCGAGTGGCATTATACAGGATTAGTCTTAAATAATGGGCTTTAATTTTGAGTTATTATTTCTAATAAAATATAATTTTTGTTGTAAATATCCGAATATCCAAACCTGAATGGGCCCAAAGCTTTTTCTAATTAGATACCAGACTTATATATATGCGTTAGATAATGAATTTTTTTCCAAGTATATTTATCACAAAAGCGATAAAGAAGAGGAACCTTTTCCAGAAAAGATTTGGTGTTAGTGGGTCAATGATTCGATATGATATCTCAGAGTCGTCTTCCATGGTTCTATCTTAATTAAAATTGAAACTGGAGAACCATAGGGAAGTGGTACAAAACACAAAAATTAATTAGATTAATAAGTTATTCATTGACAAATCATGTTAAAACAGATTAAATAAATATTAGGAATTATGAAATTACCGAGGGGGCTGGGATAAATTAATTTTTTTTAATGGAAATAAGTCAGATCTGCGTGAAATTTGATATTTCCAACAAATGCCGAAGCCCGATATTTAGAAAAGAGGCTCACTATCATGCTGCCAGCTTTTTTAAGTACAAAAGGCACAACAAAATTCGTTTTTTTTTCATTGTGGGTACCAAAAAATTCGAAATCCCTAAACTGATGACAAGTATTTTATGTATCAATAAATCGGTTTTTCTTTTATTAGAATTTAAGTGTCTCGACAACTATGGCCATTGGCACTGTATAAGAGTACATGAGAATACACAATTGTTAACAAAAAATATGTAGTTATATTAATAATAAATCGATTTAGTTCGTGGTATCTCGGAAAAGAAGAAAATGTCGTCTCAATACAAATGGATCTCGGCCATATCCCAGGGACCACTTATACACTGCTAGAGTTGCACAAGTTGGCTTGGCTTTGACTTGAAATCAAGTCAATTATTCTGGGAAATTTTACAAGTCAAACAGGGCAATGATTATAGGTTTGAAAATTCAAACTATTTGCGTAACTAGTTTGAAATACTTAGTATATTGTTCAACAAGTGACGAAAGTAACTTTTTTTAAGCGAGAACAGTTTACCAAACGAGGTGTAGCTGCTATACCAACGATTTACATCAACAACAAAAAACTAGTAACTGTCAAGATACTTACATTAGTAGAGATCAACGTAATTTTTTTGTACAACGTTTCGTGCATTGAGTTATTTCCCGACGGTTTGAATAAAAATTCTTGTCAATTACAAATTCTAAGGTTTTTGAACATAAAGTGAATACTGTATAGACTATAGTTACGTTTTCTGACATTGATGTTATACACTACAATTAAACTAAATTTCACTTACTTAAAATTGATGAACTCGTCTTATAGAATCTGATCTTGACGTGAAAACTTCCTCATTAACATGCAGAATCAATGTCGGCGACCTCAGTGTATTTCTACAAAAAGTAATATACTATGTTGGAGAAAAAACACGGTCTTAACATAAACAAATATTTTTGGTTGTAATGTATATGACCCCTCTTGAATTCCCACATTAATGAAAAAGGTAACGGGCCATTAGAAAGAGTTTGTTGACATGTCATCTGCTGTAAAGAAGTAAAAACAAGGTCTTCTTAGAGTTTACGCATTTTAATCTCAGGGTCATTTTAATACAAAAAATTCCTCATCAACGTAACTCGTCCGTCCAGTTTCTTCTAAGACATGATGGATATTTTGAGGTAACATGGAGGATGAATTTCCGCATATTGATATTCAGTGTTCTTTTGATGAAAAGCAAAGTGTTGATTCCTTCCCTCACTATAGATCTTTAATGATAAAATAGAAAGCACATATTATACCAAAATTATGGATGTGTTTATTTATGAAATATTCAAAAATATGCATATCAAAATACATCCCGAGATTCATAATATGTATTCATTTCTCTGGTTCAATGTGAATTAACCATTCAAAGATAAATTATTTCTTAGCAAGAACTACACTAACTAAAAGTTTGTTCCTTGGTGATCACAGATGCGAATCGTTCATTACCTTATTGAAAACGATCTTTTGTTTTATCGTATTTCGTAATTAGTTTTAATATAATGATCATTCAGTGTTTACCGTGGTAATGAACTTACCATTAAGATCAAAAGATCCACATAACTTTCCATACTTTCCTAAATTTTGTCTGCAACGGAAGAAAGAGATAATTAAAGATCATTCGTAGCCTGACGTTTACTATATTGGAGACTCCCAAGGATATTGCCCCGGTTGTTGCTAGGTACTGCACTGCTTTACTAACTTTTGTGGATCATCATCAGTGCAAGATGCACATGAAATATGTGCACTATGTGGAGGAATACTGAATATCGTGACAGAAACCATTGTTAACTATTTCTAAACGTCTAAGACTTTTAGAGAAATAGGCATTGTAATTCGAAGAGATTGTGTCGTAAAATGAAATTATTAAAAATAATTGCTGTTTTCTGTCGTAGTTAAACAACAAATTCCATTAAACCGACCTCTAAAATTTTCCCATTAGCAATAAAAATATAAATATGTTAAACATTATGGTTTGGGTAACATACCATAAAACTTATGTAATGTTATAGACACCAGTTTGTCTGGGGCACCATTAGTTAGTTATATGTTAAATATGTATTAGATTTATAGCGTAAACTTTGAATACAATGCATCGGAAAAGTCTTAGAACGGATTTAAAATTATTTTAATCGATAAATTTGATAATATCTGATTGAATACAAATCATGCTGCAATATTTTAAAGAACATAATTAAGTGTAAAGTTGTGTAGTAACTTGACAGGATTTCCTTCCGGAAAAGGAGCTCTTGACAAAATTAAAACAACAACAATAAATTTTAATACGACCCAAAAATGATCCAATGGCCATACACAAGAGTTGTTAGACCAATGATAGTCTACTTATAATAGTGTGGTGGACAAAGATACTGTAAGTGGCAGCTATAAGCCTGTTAAGTTTCACACAAAGGCTTGCCAGCTTATGTATGACGGGAAAATAAACACCACTTCCACAATTGCATTGGAGGTCCTGCTGAAGCTACCACCGCTATACATTTTTATACAAAGCCACAGTTGTAATGCCCATACAATAATACATAAGCCAAACGCACAGTGCTGACTATTGAAAGCTTATCGAGGAGCTACAAGTGGATGATGACCACAAGATATAACTTTAATAATACGTTTCAAATAACTATATCAGGAAGACTGGAACGAGGTGTACTCATGCAGGCTGAGGAAACCTGGTATAATGACGGCTCCAAGGAAGAGGTAGGCGTAGGAGTCGGAAATATATTGCTATAAGTAAGAATAGCCATTCCAATAAGCCTATCTAAGGACGTCGCAACTTTCCAACTGCGTGGAAGGAATTAAAAAGCAGGAAATAACTTACCGTTCAGTCAGACAGCCAAAAGCTGCACACGAAGTGAATACTGAGATAGTGTGGTATTGCGTACGTGTCTTAAATGCACTTGGAGACTGTGCAAGTTTACGGAAGCCTAACCAAAGCGCTATAAAAAGGCGGTTAAAATAGAAGGACAAAGATTATCACTGCAAAGATAGGAAAACTATCAAAGCCATAGTAGGGCACTGTGAGATTAACAGGCACGCAAAGCTGATGGAGTTGCCACAAAGCCATTTGTAGATTCTGAAACCTAGAGGAGGAAACTGCGGAGCACATCCTATGCCAGTGCGACTGCCTGGCGAATGTGCGGTTTCTTGTACTACGTGATGAGAAGCCACCGGCAAGAAACTATATGTAAAGTTCAGTCTTGAGGTTGATTGGCTACTTGAAAAGAGTCGGGCTAGAGAATGTAATCTAGATTCAGAGGATCACAACAGATCTGAAAATGTTGCAAAGAAATAGACCTCATTAAATCTCTTATTGGGGTGGTTTCAGGATCAAAGGTTTCAATTTAGACTCATAAAGTTGACAAAAAATGGTTCGAATTTATATAGTCTAAATCACTCATATCTCGATTTAAGTTATTTAATGTACTCCCATGATATGTCTAAAGCCTCGTTGTTCGAAGATAATTTAATTAAAGATCAAAGCTGATCGCAGATCATTATCAAATATTCCTTGTACTACGTTTGATCTATGGATCATTAAAGTGATCGTCTGTTAGCGAGCGATCAAGCCGAGTTCAATAATTTTGAGCTTTTAGAATTGAGGTTAGGAATACAAACTGTCATTTATAATTGGTTTGTCTAAATGAGCTTTTCTTGTGCTGTTGATCAGATTGTATTAATTAGATTATTATTTGGAAGAACTGACTGACGATGAAGATTTTTTAAAACTAGTTCAAATAGAATTAAATCCCCGAGTACCTACAATATTGGGGATTCAAGTTAAGAAGAAGCAACAAGAAGGAATGGGATCCATATACCATTACCAGAAAGAATGCCATTCAATGGTACACAGACGGCTCAAAAGTAATAGAAGGAACTGGGATAGGGGTGTACGGGCCCGGAACCAAACACTCTGAGAGCTTGGGAAAAACCCCAAGTATCTTTCAAGCGGAAATTCACGCAATAAGAAGGTGTGCCCAGTTCAATATTGGTAAAGGATATAGAAGGCAAAGGATTATCATAATGTCTGATAGTCAAGCAGCCATTAGCGCGCTGAGTTCTTGTGTAATCAGTTCCAAAATTGTGTGGGAATGCCTAGTCAAACTTAATGAACTAGGCGAGAACAATATAGTCACCTTACTGTGGATTCCAGGACACACTGGAATAGAAGGAAATGAAATAGCAGATGAACTAGCGAAGAGGGGGACTGAAATACCCTTTTGTGGGCCAGAACCCTTTTGCGGAATCAGCTCCAATGTAATATTGGAAGAAATGGGTAAAGCCGGAGAAAAGATCTGACCATTGGCAAGATCTAGCAGGGCTTAGCAATCTAAGATTCTTCTGAGTGACTACAACCTGTTGAGATCAAATGAATGCATAAGTCAAAGTAAAACTGCACTAAGAGTTTTGACAGGAATCTTAACGGGACATTAAAAAGCTCAAAATAGTGAAAGAAGAAGATTGTAGATTTTGTGGAACGGAAGAAGAATCCTCCATCCACATACTTGCGAACTGCACAGTAATTCAGAATCCTAGGGCACAGCACCTGGGAGACTACTGGATAGAAGAGGGACAGTTACCTAAGTTGAAGCCTGCAGATATCCTAAAATTCCTCCAGGAAATAGGACTAAAGGAGCTACTAGTCTCTGAGACTCTCCTCAGAAACTAAGTAGAAGTAAGGGGGCACAATAGATCTTTTAGGTCTCAGTGAATGTTAACCCAAAATACATACATACATACATAAGATCGTCGAGCCGTAGCGGCAATAACTGAACTACTTTTTTGTACATTGTTGTATAACCTCAATTATCTTTTACATAAGATTTCCATTGACTGATTGTAGTTTAGACGTTGCCTTTGTTTATTGTTAATTGTATTTATAATACAAATATATGTCAGTATATATGGCAGGTTATAAAATAATGTACAAAGAAATAGTTCCGTTTTATGCCACCAGATAGAGTATCAATCATATTGAATTCCCAATATCGAGAACGTCCAAATAATTTTGAGAAATCGAGGGATAATTAATTTTTAGATAGATTCAGCCCGCTGTTAGATTCCCCATAGCGAGATGATTTAGCACCGTCCACAAGAAGGTAAATGGGCTATAAACATGGATGATTAAATTATTACAGTAGACCCCAAATTACAATATGTACAAAATTTTAATATCCTTTTTTGTATTTCAAAAGCAATAAATCAGTTAGGTTATAGGCAATCACTTGATGTTGACAAACGACATTTCTTCTTCAGCTTGTTCATTTCCAGAAATATTGTTATGTCCCGGCACCCACACTAGTCTTACTCTACTGTGGTCTGCCAGTTAAGTTAATTCTTTCTGGCATTCTTCTACCAGTCTGGATGTTACCTTGCGGCTATTTAAAGCTGCAAGGCCTGCCTGGCTGTCAGTTAATATGTTTCTCCTATTAGTGACAGTCCTATGTTTGTTAATTCTGGCACATTCTAGGATAACCTAGCTCGTCTGTATAACAGGTCTCTCCTCGGGGAAACTTCAGTCTGCTTGGGTCTTGCCAGTCCTTGCTGTGGGTTATCTCTACCTCATATTTAGGGCTGAGGAGAAGTTTAAAGCCATATAGTCTGTTTTCATATCTAAAATGGCTTCACTTACGATGTCCTCAATGGATATGTTTCCTGATCTAACTGTTTTGTTGCTCAGGTTATTTTGCAGCCTAAATAACCCCATCCTTGCTTCTCCCATTATCCCGATGTGCAATGGAGGAAGGCCAAATAATGCTTCTAGTGTTGCCGTTGGCGTTCTTCTCATGCACCCTGCAATACTGAGACAAGCAAGTCACTTTACCTAGTCTCGTCATTGCATTCTTTTGTATCCTCTTTGTCTACCAGACCAAAGACGCATATGTTATTATGGGTTTAACCACTACACTATAATATAATATAATATAATCCACATAACCCTCATGTTTTCCCACAGGTTCGCCTTGCCATCATTAAGGTGGTCTCCGATCTTCTTGCTACTTTTTCCAGTTGTTTGGACCATGTTAATCTCGAATCAATAATTACCTCAAGATATTTAACATCCATCACAATTGGAATCTCCGTACCTTGAAGGGATAGTGGTCCCAATCCCACCAGGTCCCTTCTTTTGGTATAAGGCACTATGTTTGATTTGGTGGGACTTATATTTAAACCCACCTCTTCCATCCATTTTGCTACTACGTTCATAGCCTGTTGCATGCGCTCTCTGACTGTAGTATTGAATTTGCCTTGTGATATGATCACCAGATCATCCGCATATCCTAAGGCAGTATGGTGTTCCTTTTTGAGTCTACTTATCAGTCCGTCCATTACAAGGTTCCAAATTAGAGTAGACAGGACTCCTCCTTGAGGACACCCCCTAGAAACCTGGGCTGATAATGTTTCACCCATCAAGGTTGAAAAAATCACTCGGTCTTTCAGCATGCAGTCTCTCGATCTGCAGATTGTTTCGTCAATTTGTTTTTGACGAATTGCCCTCGTGATTACTTCGTGAAAGATGTTGTCGAAGGCACCCTCTATATCAAGGAAGGCTGCTAATAATACTTCCTTATTTTCGAGAGCATACTCTATCCCTTGTACTAGGTGATGGAGTGCTGTCTCTGTGGATACTCCTGTAGCTAGACATATGCAATCGCGGATTTTTTCTAGGTAATGATGAGTACGATTAATATACTTTGAATTACAATTTTCGTACGGATCTCTAATTTTTTGGAAAATAAAATTTAACCGGTCACCGGCTGATGATGTAACTTTTAATAGGTGACAGAATTTTTAAATTAACGTCTGTCTCAATGGAGTTGATAGCACGGATCGGGGGTTCGGACCATAAAATAGTTGTAAACCATAGGCGCGAAGGAACTACTTGCCCCGTAACCTATACAGGTACAACCCAATTTCCTGTTTATTTAAATCTAGGTACCTGTATAGAACAAAATTTGAAGTAGTTAGTATTCGGCAACTAGCAAGTATCGTCTAATTAAGATGGCTTCAAGTTCAAGTTTTTCTCTAATTCCTATTCAACTAGTTAGCAAAAGTGCATATTCTTTGCGGGAAAAAACAATCCTGAACGTTCATGATGCTCTTGTGCACCAAGACCCTACAAGTTCTGTTCGCGACATAATTACGAACTGTGCCAATATGATAGGGGTAGGAGAATCAACGATTTATAGATTTTTACGTGAGAGAAAATGCCGGAACCTCGATGAACCGAATCCTCTCCCGGGGAAGAAACCATTAGAAACTGACGACGATGTTAAAAATAGTGTTCGTAGAATAATGCATAGTATGAATTTGGCAAAAGAAATACCAGCATTGGACAAGATTGTGCAAGCCACCCAGAATGTCGAAAACCTGCCACAACTATCAAGAACTAGAGTATGGAGAATTCTTCATGGAATGAACTTTCGGTGGGAAACACAGAACAGAAAATCTTTTCTTATTGATAGGCTGGGTATTGTTTGCTGGAGACGAGAATACTTAAGGTCAATCCGAAAATATCGCAACGAATGTAAGAATATTTTGTATTTCAATGAAACCTGGCTAAATGAAGAACACACCATATCGAAAGTCTGGAAAAATAAAAATATACTGAATTCCCGACAAGCTGTCATGGAGGGCTGGTAAACAGGATTAAGACTTCCCTCTGGAAAGGGACGCAGGCTTATTATAACCCATATAGGCAGTGAAAACGGATTTTTGGATCAAGGATTATTGGAATTTCAATCTAATTCAAGCAAAGACTGACGTTTTTAAGAAATATTTCCAACAAATGATCGAATACATCCCCCAGAACTTAGTTATTGTATTGGATAACGCCAGCTAACATTCTCGATTAGTAGAGAAGCTTCCACAAGTTCATGGAAAAAAGCGGCGATAATTGAGGGGTTGTAGTGTAAAGCCTTAAATTGCGATGATACAATGGTGACAAAAGAACTTTTGCAAATTGTTAGACAGCGTAAGGCAAAGTTTAAAAAATTTGTAATCGATGAGATGGCAAAAGGTAGAGGTATTATTGTACATCACTTACCCCCTTACCATTGTGAGCCGAACCAAATAGAGCTTATATGGGCATAAGTCAAAGGTTATGTTGCCAGGAACAACAAAACTTTTGAACTTCAAGAAGTACGGCAACTTTTGATGGATTCATTGGCGAATGTGACTGCAAAGCGCCATAAAACATGTTATAGCTGAGGAGGGGAAAATGTGGGATCTTGACGACTTAATCGACGAAATTACAGAGATCGAACCGTTAATTATTAACTTAGGACAAGACGATTCTTCAGATATTTCTGATGAATAATTTAGTTAATAATGCTGTATACATTATAGTTAAAGTAATGTTCACCTGCAATAATTTGTTATGTTTACAAGAATATGTGTTTACCTACATAAATCTTAGTGCACAATTACTTTGTATTTTCATTATAATATTAATTATAAAAAACCTTAAGTAAAAATCATAAATAACCCTGTTCTACGACTATGGACTGTTTGGTTCACTGCGTATGCTTCAGTTGCATTTTATTATCTATTGTTATTTAACCGATTACCGGGTCGCCTGGTCACAATTTCTTTCTAGAGCCGTATTACACAGCAAAGAATTATGCCGAAAATTACTCAGAAAATGTTCGTCAATAAAATTTGCTGTATGACACGAACAAAAATTCTAGCGAAAATTTCCGGAATAAAAATATTCAACATGTTCAATATTCTCCAGACAAAATTTTATAAAGTGCGTGAGAATCAGCGCAGAACCGCATAATCGGTTTGTTTGACATTACACTCATTAATTGCCTTAAGAAATTTATAATCTAACCAACAACAAATTTCTGCAACATCTAATATTACAAATTTTTTTTCTCACTATTTCTAAAACGAAAATAAATCTTTTGTTATTGAAAATAAATAATATTAGGTTAACGAAATTGTTTTTGTTTACTTCTTCTTCTAGTAAATCACAACAATGGCCTCCTGTTTGCTATGTTTTTAAGGAGTTTTAAAGGTTAACCTGCAACTGGCATACATCAGCTGTAACAAAATAGCCCATCTGCGCATGCGAATCGTATGAATTACTTTGAAAATTTTTGGAAGATTTATTCCCGTGTAATACAGATTTCTAGAAAATGTTATAAAATTTTTGGAGAAATTTCTGGCAAAATTTTCTGGTAAATGTCAGAGTAATTTTCGGCATAATTATTTGCTGTGTAATACGGCTCTAAGTTTAGATACATTGTAAAACAATAAGGGATAAACATTTTTGAGACACCCGACCTCCGTTTTCCGTTTATTATAGGCGCTCTGTGCAATCAACTCCTTTGAAACGAACAGTTAGTAGTTTTTGGGTATTGTCCATCACAAACCAACAAACATACATTTTTATAATATCTGTATAGATTATTAATATGGTAGATAAAAATAATAAAGTTAAGCCGTTCCTGCTGCCAAGGATCCCATCACCCCAATTTTTCTGCTGCTACATTGTTCCCGAATTGTGCTTTGTTTAACCAAGCTATTATCTCACATCTAAGTGAAAAGTTCTAACAATCGCTATAAATAATATTGGTACAAGTAAATTCTCCTTTCTCGACGTGGGATAACAGCAATATCTTTTTATTTAATGGGAAATCGGAAATGATAAATAGATAAAATAATTTTAACGTATAAGTAGATATATATGCTTCCACAATACCCACTTATCTAAATATTAGTTTTAAGATGAGCCTAAGATAACATGACTATTATTCGAATATATGTCGCCCTTGAAAGTTTATAATGGAGAAGTAGAGGAGCAGGTTTGTCTTAACCGGCTAATGACCTCATATCTCTTATAGTAAATCCTACTTCTACTTACATTTACTATAGAATTTACCTCGGACTACGCCACCTGTGGACTAGAACTATATGTCTAAATGTCATAATTGGGTTAACATATCTATAGCAACAAACTACAATTGAGGTAGATCGTAAAATCGCAAAATTGTACTTATACCTTATACATTTCCATTGGTAAAAATTCTTGTCGCTCTTTCTTATTTTGTAATAGACCTCGAAGTCGTTTTTATAATCTGGTTAGTTATTTTGTTCAATATTGCAATAAAAATCAAAAATTATCTTCACTTCTTCTTCAATACCATAATAGTGACTGAAAAATGTGTTTTGCAATATTTGAAAATGTTTTTTCTTAGTGCAGGTAGATCAGTACCAGTATTTCCTTTTATATGAAGCACTGATTCTCTTTAATTATTACCATACTTTTCCTGCACTTCTTCTCTCATCAACTAGAACAGAAAAATCGTATGCAATTACACAAGCTAACACATTTTAACTTTTTTATTACCCCAAAATAATTAAGAATAAATATGTGTACTTACACCTTCCTCATGGTGTTAGCAGAAATATTATATTATATAACTTTTTTTTCTACAGTCAAATCACTTTTTTCAATTACCCTACGTGGTAACCAATTTATTATTAATTTATTTTATTCAAACCATAAATATCTTGTTTTAAAAAATAAAGTTTTCATCGTTTTTGCTATCTTTGTGGACAGTTTACATTTTCAAAAAGAGAAGATCCATTGCAGATTCATTAAATAATTCAGATCTTCATTACTTTGGAAATCCTGATAAAAAGTTAGTGCCTCATGTGTTTTGTGAGAGCTGTAGAATCGTTTTACTCTAATGGTCAAAATTAACGTTAAATATGAGTCGTTGGTAGATCAAAAAGACATTATTCTTTCCGGTATTTACAAAAAGTAAGTATTGCCATGGGCGTAGGAGCAGTAGTTGTTTAGAACAATGTAAATCACAAACTGCGTCTACCAGCAACCTGCAGGTGTTTCACAGGAGAAAGTCTAGCTATTTTCCACTCTCTAGAGGTATCTTTGACCGTAGATAAGGATACTTTGATAATCATCGACTCACTCAGTGTTACTAAAAACAGTCATTTATACAAAAAAACGAAATGGTGCGGAAAATCAAATCATCACTATCCCAACTCCAATCCACAGGCAAAACCACATAATTTCTCTGGGTGCCATCTCATACAGGTATTAAATGAAATTAGGATGCTGACGCTTGATAAAAAAATACATAACCAACGAATAGCAGTTTATATGGAATTTGAACCCCTGCAATGAGATTCAAATAATACCTAATATTTCTAGGTTTCCTTCCTTACCTCACAATCCGATCAAGTGAAGTCAATTAGGCTTAGAATTGGACACACCAGCATAACCCACCAATACCTGGATGTCTAAAGAAGTTTTTCCTCTTTGTGATCAGTGCATATTAGTACCGACTGTCCACATCTTAATAATCTGCATAATTTGTGAGGAGTTCCTACGCACAAATTAGATAAAACCCTACAATTTTTGAAATTAATTATTATTTATAAGCTTTAAACCTTATTTTATATTTGTAAAAATTTCTATGTACCTATTAGTCCAAAATGTCAACTGCCAATGACCCAAGTGGTTGACGCAGTGTATGTGGAAATAAAATAAAAGTGTTTCCAACTACTAGAGAACCAAAATTAAAAGACGAGTTATTTGTTGGCGCACAGATCCGTGAAATTTTGGAAGCTATATATTTGTTAATGAAAACGCTGCTTGGAAGTCATTCAAATTGGTTGGGAAATTAAAGTTTTGATATTGTTGATAATTTATTGAAACATTTTCAGCAGATGTGAGTGAACTTGTAATTGAAGATTCATTTCCTGCACTGTCATTTGAGTTTTTTTTCTGAAAATTTGGGAGGTATGAGTGATGAACACAGGGACCATTTTCACCCGGATTTTAAGATTTTCGAAGTCGGACATGTAAGAGGATTACTTTATTATAACGATAACATCCAAAAGTACTTATTGTTTATTTATGTATTTTGACAAAATAAAATTGATAAATTAAACACTCTCTAATTCTTTAAGTAAATAATTGAATTTATATATTCATGGATGCCTATTTCCTTTTACACAACTTTAATTTTTAAATGAATGTGTTGGGTACCAAGTTAAAAGTGTAAAGGTTACACCTGCTGTTTAATTTATAAACATCTGTTATTTTTAGTAATTTACTATACATTTTGAAGAATCTTAAAATTCTAACAGTAAACATTATACTCATTCATATATTTCTAACTGTACATAGATCTTAGATTTGATTTAAACAAATGTTACACCTACGTATTTATCTAGGATATTTGTATTTCTTAGTTGTTATGTTTGGATATCTGCTACATACGGTGAAGTTATACGAGGTACATTCAAATTCGTTAACTTATATACATCAGAAGTTTTCTCCCTTTTGTTACAAATAAATGGAAGTACTTTTTAAAATAGCTATATAACTTTTTTTTAACTTGCAAAAACCTCTGATTAGGTATGTCAAAAGCCAATTTTTAGATTTAACGTTTTAAACATTTTGGTCATATTTTTATTTATTTAATGCTTCATATAGGATATTCTAGATAAACCTATGTTTTTTCATCTGCCATGATTTAAAATATTCTTTAACCAATAGAAAGCTACTGCATGTAACACTCTATAGGTATTTTATTTTCCAAAAATTAGGGATCCCTACAAAAATTACAATAATATAACCAAGATTTTCTAAATAATAGTATATTATTCAACACCTAAAGCACCTTCTAAACGGGCAATATTTTTAGAGCAATATTGGCAACTATAGCCCAGCCAGCAAGACAACATTTGAATTGTAGCATATGGCTCTGCCATATATATCTCGGCAATATTGTTTGCAACACTATGGCCCATCAATAAAAATAATTTGTTTCGTTGACGGGCTACACAATGGCCGCATTCAGCAGACACTATCGATTACTAATCGCTGAGGATTCGTCTGCTGAATGCGCAATAAAAGTGATGAGTTGTAAAGATATATTGCTAATCGGACGCCATTTTTTCGATCGTTTTAAATTTGCGATTTACGATTACGATTAGTGATTCTTTAATTGTCAATACTGTCAATCGTGACATTTTGAGAGTTGATAGTCGAATTCGTTTGAATTTTGAATATATTTGTGTAGTTTTTTTATTTTCTTGGTGAGATTTTGACCGATATGGAAAAGGTGGAAATATGTATAAAGACATGTTATACAGAATAATAAGAATACCTGTGTATTGTGAGACTACTCGTTCATAATAGTATTTATTTCTAGCATGTGTTTCCTTTTCCTCTATAGCTAGTAAAGGAAATGGTATAGCTAAATTAATTGCAGCCTGTTCCACTACATTAAGATCTATTAAATCATCCACAAAAAAACCCAAAATATTGTTGTTCATTTTGAACCGATGGTACACACAAATATCATGTCGATGTCATTATTGTCAATGTAAATAAATCAACTACTGTCAAAAAAGTGCATTCAGAAGAATTGTTCATCATCACGTGACCAATGACTTATCGATAACCTATCGATAACTAATCGGGTTTTTCTGCTGAATGCGGCCAATCGTGCAAGAATGGCTTACGAAATCATTCGCGTTGCAGCGGCTTATATTGTTTTAAACACATAGTTAAAGAAAAAAAAGAAGATTGTGGACTCGACCTTATTTCAGTAGGCGTGAAACTTTAGATAGCCTAAGTCTAGAAATAAGTCTTGATAATAAGTTATTTAAAAACTTTTCAAGAATGGCAAAGAGTGACTTTGAATTACTTTTAAACATAATTGTTCTCAAGCTGCTGAATTTTTTGTAAGCCCCATCGCTTGATATATTAATTTTTTCGGCGACAACTGCACATCTATTTTTTTTAGCATTTCTGTCTTTATATATTTCGGTTTCCACACTCCATAACTCAGGATGTAAATGTATTTCATTAATAAACTCAATAATCTTTTCATTAGACCAAGTATTAGTCATTTTAAATACTATAACTTCCAAAATTTTCACAACAACAACAACAACAAACAAACACCAAAACAAAGCAAAATTGTAGAGAATTTTCGCTGGACAAGCGATCGTCCGGCAACTCTTGCTGCAACCAATTAAATGCATAGGCAATACAAAACATGTGTAGCTATATGGCCGGGACACACTAAAATATTGTCAATATATTACCTAGTCTGGCTCACGTCTGGCTGTTATTGCTGGCAATGTTGCCAGCCACTCAGTTGCAGCTACATATTGCACTAAAAATATTGCCCGTTTAGAAGAACCTTAAGTAAATCATAGCGAGTAGAATACCTACTATATTTTGTCCAGGTTTCAGAGCCTGATTCGCTTTCCATATTATATTTTCTAGTTACTTCAATTTTAATTCTGTATATTGATTAAAATTATTGCAATCAGGTATACATTATTTAAAACGTCACTTTTCTTAGTTTTGACATACACAGTACGCTCTCTATACAACTGCTTGGTTAATAAATGAATATGTTTTCGTAACAGAGTGGTAAAGGCTGCGAAAGTGAAAAATTCTGGAGGGGACGCGGTGAATTTTTATTTGTTAGATTGTGGCATTTATTATATAAATAACCTTCAATACCTATAGGTCCTGTTTATCCGTGTCATGTGACCTGTTCATTATCCTCACATATTATTCACTAGTGAATAATGAACGTCATTATACTTGAAGAAGCTCTCGTAAGATGTAAACATTATCAAATAGTCGTTCTTTCTACTATTAGTTGGGTTGGCAGCAATGCTGCAATGAAAGAGAATTGCATGATGTCAAACAGTATGCAAGATTTATCATTTGCAATATACCTTGCAAGAAATTGCTGCAATTTCATGCACGTTGTATTGCACCATGTCAAGCGGCCTTTATAAGTATATTCTATAGTACAGTGAGGACGTTTAGGTTGAAATAAATTCAATATTTTTTTGTCTAAAGCTATAATAACAAAACGCTTGCACAGGTCAATTTTTATTTTCAATTGCGCATCGTACTCTATCATTGGATGTACGAATGACGTCACCACTTTCGCGTACATGGACTGATGGCTATTTTTTTAAATAGAACAACAACAACAACAACATTTTGTTTAAATGGTACTGTCAATAGGCAAAATTGTAGATACTGGTGAGACACTAATCCTTATTGGATGATGGAGGCACACTCAGTATCCTGAAAAAGTTAATGTTTAGGCAGGAATTGTTGGCAACAACATTTTGGGACCATTTTTTATTGAAGGAACGTTGACTGCTGAATAATATTTAGAAATGCTAGAAAATGATATTATTTCAGCCATTGCCACGTTATATCCAGACAATCAAAATCCAAACATGCCTAGCAATTTGATATGGTTTCAACAGGACGGCACACCACCACATTATGCGCTAATAGGGCGTGATTATTTAGATACTATTTTACCCAACAGGTGGATAGGTAGGAAAGGATTTATAGAGTGGCCAGCAAGATCTCCTGATGTAGCCCCCCTTGATTTTTACTTTTGGGGTTATCTTAAATTTAAAGTGTACTTTAATAGGCCTGAGAATATCGAAGATTTAAAAGAGAGAATTCTTCATGAGGTGAGACTCATTCGCCGGGAAACTTAAATAAAGTGTTGGAGGAATTTAGAAACCGTCTTCGTTATTGCCAGGTAGTCAACGGCATGCACTTGGAACATTTAATTTAACTTTTGAATGTATTTTCTTAATTATTTAAAATAATAAAAACTAAAAATTTATTAGTCCAGTCCTTTCAATAAAATTTTATGATTAAAAATTTCTGATACAACATTTGTCACTAATTCGCAAACCAATGCTTTGGACTATAAGTATTATGCATTTTTGTAATCGTCTGTTGTTGTGGAATTCAAAAATATAGAGAAAAATATGTTGTTCTATTTAAAAAAATAACAATGTCAATGTCAAGTACGCGAAAGTGGTGACGTCATTCGTATATCCAATGATACAGTACGATGCGCAATCGAAAATACAAATTGCAAGTGTTTTGTTATAATAGCTTTAGACAAAAAAATATTGAATTTATTCCAACCTAAACGTCCTTACTATATAGATACAATGTTTGTTGGGATGGCAGCTATATAATCGTCAAGAAAGGGTTAAACAAATACATACAAATTCAAATTTTTCAATACGCTTATTCTATTAATAATTTTGCCAAACCTAAGGATCGGAGAACCTTTTTTGCAACCGTTTAATTTGTTTTGGTTTAGTTTGATATAGTTTATAAATATGTATTAGGTACATATAGGTAATTAGCCTTATCTCATTCTAAGAAGTGCAAAACTGCATTTTTGAAGATTTTAGAAAGGGATGGAGATTTAATATGACGGTGTAATTGTAATAACTTCGAATGACGTTAATATCACGACATAATTTAAAGAAAGTCGTCACAAAGAAGTCGAATTTTGCGAACAAGCAGCGTACAATAGGTAGGATTTAAATAAACCGCGTTCACAAAAATTATTTTCCCGACCGACGTTTAGGCTACCGCTTTGACGTCATTATCAAGTACTAGGAAAGGTAGATTGAACATCAGGCATTGTTCTAGAATTTTGTAGCATTGTACTTATTTTATAAGTTTTTTAACATCACAAAATATGACATGCAAGTGACAGTACAAAATAGTGTATTTTTATTTCTAAATAGATGGATATTCTCACGTCAATGTAAAACAGCTGGTGTTTACAGAGCTTATACATTTAGAGACTGAAATCACAGAACGTAGCAGAAAAACTTGTTTGGATAGGCAAAACAAGAATTGCAATTCAGGACAAACTGATAAATATGTAGCCTGTTAGTAGTTAATTCCTAGTGTAGTGTGTTTTGGTCCGATGAAGTTACTCAAGGCAATCTCCCTCACAAGGAGTTTGGTTATCAATTGTGCTGAAAGGTGAAGAATCCAGACCAAATATAATTTGTTGGGTCTTACTATAAAGGAGATTATTTTTTGGCAGTTTGTTACCAGCTTTGATGTTCTGATGTATTTTAATTGTTTGGTTTGTTTCCCTCCAGTCAGTCACCAAACTTACTCTTGCAAGTTCTTGAAGGTTAAACTTAAACAAGGTTTTAATAAATTTAATCCATGGTGCGAACAGTTGAAGCTAATTAGAATTTTGGAGTTGTTGGCGAAATTCTATTTCGAATACAAGTTAGGTTAGGATTGAGGTGGCCTCCACTGCGACTCGCAAGAGTCTATTAAGACTCACCGAACATAAGTTACTAAGATAGTTTGTGCGATATTAATTTGGTCAACACTGTTAATTGTCACAATAAATTAGACTCTTTTTGTATCAGATCTCCACATGTTTTATAAACATTCGATTGTATGTTAATTCTTGTAGTATATGTTAGTTTATGAATGAACATTTTGATATGGTAGATATTCAGTTTGGCCTAGTTTTCGACTAATTTAGTTGAAATACATAAAAAAATTTAAATATTAGCATTTTATTTTGAATTAACGGATTGAATACTCAAAAGGCTATCACGTGATCAGTTATTTTCAAGTTCAAGTGACCTGGCCGTTGACCATTTACGAAGTTCGGTTGGAGAAAGGTATGTCGTTCCAAGAAAAAAATTAACAGTAAAGACATCATTGAATAATAAGAAAATAGACCAAGCAAGGAGGAATAAATAATATCATAAGTAAAAAAGAAGCGGTTATTTAAATTTCAAAATCCCAGAAAATTGAGCGGTTAAGTTGTTTCAATTTTCCGCGGTCTAATTTTTTGTGTGATATTTCGAGAAAATCATAAACTACAAATAGGTATGTCAAATTTTTTAACTAAAACAACAAAAAACAATCACTCGATTTAGAGGTTCTAGAGAATCCTTCTGAAGATTGGTTAATAGGGTTAATATATCTCACAACCATATTCTTGCACATACAAAAAGATATAAAATAAGACAAACCAAGTACCACATTTCAATTAAAAAGAATCCGTATCCAAAATCGCACCTAACTAAGGGTATGTACTCTGTCAGTGATATTGGCGAAAGTAATAAATGATACAAATAAAACAATGACGATCCTGAAACAAGAGCAAAGGCAGATGCAGTAAATAAGATGCAGTAATAAGAATTTGATGGATAACTAACAAAAAATAACTTGAAAATAAACGAAGAGAGAACAGGAATCAGTAATTTCTTCGCTTTCTACTGGTCTGAACGATCGTTTTCAGTCATTTTTCGATATTCCCATTTGATTTCGAATATAATAGTAGTATTTATTATTCGCTGGTAGGTATGACCCCACGCAATTTCCTCCTGTGCTTATTTTCCACAGCATTTATTTTAGATTTGCTCTTGTTTATTAACCATGTTTCTGCTATGTGTCAGATAAGTAGTTTCCAAACCAAGAAAACTTAGTGGTAGACTGAAAGGTTGAATAATGGTGGAACAGTTTAATGATGAAATGTTGAAAATACTTACTGGGAACGACGTGCTAAAGAAACTATTGGACAAACATTACATCATATAGAAAATTGATATTCGAATATTACGAGTGTACAACTTGCCAGACTCATTTTAATTAAATTCTCGCCACCGGCAGAGACAATAGACCAGTCAGGAAACCAGGTTCCGAAAACCAGAAATTATGAAAAATGTCTTTAAATTACTATATGCTGACCATGTGAATGAATGACTGAATATTTATTTTTAACATCCTAAGTAGAAAATGTGTGAAATGAATATGGAATTTGATCAATAACCTGTTTTAAACTTTATTTATGCAAAAATGATAATTTAAAACTAACATAAATAAATCAAAACACATAAGTTATTCATTACTTATAAACTTAGATAATTAATTACAGCATTACTTGCGCAGCTTAATCATTCTGAAAAAATAGGTTCATTATAAGTTTATCCAAGGTTGTTGTTTATTTATATAGAAACTTTTAAAGGATTGGATTTTCAATTGAAGTTCTTAGTTCTGTCAGGATGTATTTAATAATGTGTATTTGGTATTTGGTAATTAAAAATGATGGGAGATCAAGTGATTGGCCGAATTAACCTAAAACAAGGCCCTACAATATGTTTTTAAGATGGATGCAAAATTGTATTTATTTGCACTTTTATTGTTATCTCATTTCATTCAAACATATATAATTTACTATTTCAGGTTTATTATTAACACCATAATTCTCGCTTACTTCCTTAGCACTTTCACCGATAGCTTCAGACTTTCTGAGAACTAGAAACTAAAAATCATATCACCAATGTGTAGTAGTCAACCATATTTTGTGAACATAGTAAAATTTAGTTTAAACTTGTAATAAGTACTTTATCGCTTGTTGCACTGATCTAGACTGATTTTTCTTGACAGAAAAGGTAATAAATTGATAAAGTGACTAGCGAATTATACTAAAAGTAAAAATTGTCTCGAGGTTATACTCACAAATTTAAAGGATTTTAAGAGCAGTGAAAAGTCGTTAATGGTCGCTGAGCCGGCACGTATTACATGTGGACATTTACTCACAGGTTCTCCATCAACGCTATTTGAGCTAAGTAGTACAATCTCAGCATATGTTTGACATTTTTTAAAATAATTCATATTTTTGGTGTATATCATTAATTAAATTAAATTAATTTGATACAATGTGTACAATGAACCGATGAGGAAATTGTTTAATTAATTAATCTTTATGAATTAAATACATTTTTGTGCGTAATATTGTATATACGTAATTGTGTGACTTGCTTGACAATTGGGTATTTTACTAAATCTAAAAGTGGTTCAAATATCACTACAGACATACGAATAAAATATTAGAACTGCTGTGCATCCTCTAGCCGCAACTCATCCCTTCGATGATCCACCTATTTCCTTACACTTTTGTTATTTTACGTTTTTACACAATTTTATACGAACCTAAAAAAACTAGTGCTTGATTCGAATCCATTTTTTGCAAAATAAAAATATATACGTGGTTGGGATAAAGTATGGAACCAAGTAAATATCTTTTAAGCGAAAAGAACGATATTTATGAAAATTTGCAGGTAAGTGCAATGGAACAAAATGCATCTGATGTACATTTTTTTGTTAATAATATACTTCCGGTTTAACCGGAAATGCCATCAACTTCTTTAATTTAAACGGGACACCCTATATATTTTCACAAATTTTGAAAGAGCTTGTTATTTGGAATTCATACATACTGAGTTTAGTGTAAAAACTTTTGTGAAAACGAGGAATAACTTACTGTTAGTTGTACAATAGGTGTACATTTCATTATTTTAGAATAATGAGAAACAAAATTACTTCAAATGTTCAAAATGCTCGCCGTTTACTTGCTGACAATATGCCATCCTATTAACAAATTCTTGAGTCTCTCTTTCCAAGACTTCTCCATGTATTAGTTCACATTCATCAATCATTCTTTGTCTCAATTCCTGTAAGTTTGTTGGTCGTCTAATGTGATTTTAGATAACCCCAAAGAAAAAAATCTAACGGGTTAAGATCCGGAGAACGAGCAGGCCACTCTATGAATCCTCTACGTCCAAACCATCGATTTGGAAAATTCGCATCCAGAAAATCCCTAACCCCTCTATCATAGTGGGGAGGTGCTCCATCTTGTTGAAACCAAACATTTTGTGGTAATTGCCCATTCTGTTGAAGTGCAGGAATAATTTCGTTATTTAGTAGATCCAAATACTTGTCACCATTCAAGTTTCCGTCGATAAAAAATGTCATTTTCGACAATTCCCATCCAAACATTTAACTTCTGTGGATGATGGGTATGTGCTTCATGATTCCAATGAGGATTCTCATTTGACCAATACCTTGAGTTATGGCGATTAACTGTTCCATTTAAACAAAAAGTTGCCTCATCGGAAAAAACTATGTTAGAAGCAAAATTGTCGTCGACATTACAGATGTCCATTAGCCGTTCGCAAAATTCCAGCCGTCGGTCAAAATCATCGTCTAGCAATTATTGAACCATCTGTACCTTATACGGATGATACTTTTAACTTTTTTATCTTTCCTACAGAACGTCGACTGATACCATGGTTTAGTGACAAATTTGTGGTGGAAGTTTGAGGTGATTCTTCTAAATCGATTGCAATATTTTGTTTAACAGTTTCGTTCGTTGCAGTCCGCGGTCTTCCAGGTTTTAGCAAAGTTTTTACCACCCCAGTTGTATTAAAACGTTGTAATGTTTTAGTTACTGTTGAGCGTGATATAGGATTTCTCTCCGGATGCAAATTATTAAAAATATGACACACTTCTTCATGAGTTCTAACACGATCACCATAACCGATCATCATTAAAATTTCAATACGCTCCTTTTTACTTAATTGAACCATTCTAAATTGTAAAATTTATTTCCGTCAATTAGAATTTGACACTTGGAGAACAAAAGACGTACTAAACAGTACTCGTTTATTTATTACTATGCATACAAACAACATCAATTAGTTTATCTAAATAGTTTTTTGCTCTAATGCAAAAAACTCAAAGGAGGTTGATTAAAGTACTAGCGTAAAGGTGGTAAGAGGATCCAAACGAAGCAGTCGAACATATACACATAATGCAAAATAATTGTAGGTCAAAGGTGTACAGATCACGATGGATTTTGACCTAGCACTCCTGGAGGATATGAAAATAGCTATAGAAATAGCTAACTGGATATTATGGCCTTGAAAATAATTCATCACGAAATATTGAAATGGTCTAATATTTGTTTATTCATTCGATTGGGTTGTGCTCAACAGCCGAGGCACTTGAACTGGATCTTTGTACCATTTCCCATGTTATCTACTTCCATTCCAGAAGGTTTGTGTCTTCTATGTAGGCCACTAGTTTGACTGGAGGGATTTTCAGTAGTTGTAATGGTTGTATTATTTCCTCTTCAAAGTGCTTCCGTCTGAGTACATGTAAGTTCTCGCAGAAGTAGAGTATGTGAGTAGGTGTTTCATCATAGAGTTCAAATTTCCTGCACATAGGTTCACTAACTTTGCCCATTTTGTGCAGATGTTTCCTCTGGGTGCAGTGTCCAGTCACCAGGTTGGTAACTTTCTTGAAATGTCTCTTACTCAGTTTCAATAGCCTGGTTGAGAGTTCCTTGTCTACCTTATTCAGTAAACTCTTTGTACAGAGGTGCCCTTGTGTCGACCTCCATTTGAGTTGGTGTTCCCTATCTAGCCAGTTCCCGTTTTCCTCTCTTATGCAATCTTTTGTGATCCCACAAAACGGTTCCGGACCTATGAAGTCTCCTTTAGAACCTTCTGTAGCTAACTGGTCAGCCATTTCATTACCTGCAATCCCCTCCTGTGCCGGCACTAATATTTGTTGTTCATATAAAGTTCTTTAGATTTGTTATATTTATATTTTTTATAAATTTGTTCATTACTCCACAGTGTTATACTAATATAATTCATATATTTTTATTATTGTCTAAAATTACGTCTCATATTTGCCTATCGCCTGGTCTATAATAGTGAGGTTGAAATTTAAATGCATTTAAAAGGTTTTAAATGGACTGTAGCCAGCATACGTTTTACTTTCGTTTGCGGCCACGCTCGTGTTTTGAATAGCACATAAGTTCAGATTTAAATTTGCCGGTAACTGTTAACGGTCACTTTTTAAAAATCTCGACGGAATTGAGGTTACATTTCATTTATAACAGAAAAACCGGGCATTTAAACATTCTTGCGGGTCATCATTTAAGATGAACTAACTTAATATTATGTTCGTTATATGCACAAATAAATAACGAGTCCGTTAAAAAATTTCGCATCCACGTGGATCTTAAAGTTATTTAATTGTTTTTAATCTTGAATATACAAATATTTTTATATTTTTACGTCAACCTATTTATGTGAAACGACATACTATTTGAGTAAAAATATCTGTACCTAATTACATTAAGTCATTATTTAAAAATTGATAATAACAAGTGAGTGAGTGACCATTTTCTCTTTTATACATACCTATGTTATGGGCTGCAGTTCAATGTAACCTGTTTTGTTTGTTGTAAAACAAAAATAATGGATTTGATCCACAAAGTTTTTCATTGATGTGTGCTTCAATACTTGTCTTCTTCGAGCTCAAACTTAATAAATGTGTTTACATATTTTTGACCCATTTTTAGTTACTCATTTAGTTGTACTTGTGGTGTATGTGTTGACATTGGAGTACTCCATTTGCCACATACTTTTTATAAAATCTGTATACTTATCTATGTTTCGTTGAACCTCAAATGGAAATTTAAATAGTGCATTCAAAATCATCTTTTTCTGGGAGCTAAGTAAAATAGTTATATAATTTGCGTTTCAAAAAATAATTTCTTATTGGTGGTGTTTGCAAGGAAAAAAGATATGATTCAAATCACTTGAGGAAATATCTTACCTCAAGTAGAAATATTTTTCGATAATAATCTAAATATAAATTTTCAAGTAACGGATTTCTTATGTTGTTTTAGCTTTTTAGTACAATTTTGTTATAATGCATTTATTGTGTTTATATAATTCTAATCACAAAACAGTAATAATTTTATAGTTTGGTGTTCTAATATATTTCTTGTTAGCAGATGATGATAAGCCATGATCTTCCTCGGCTTACTGTTATTACATCAGATTTTATTTGATTCAAATTACAATATTGTTTATTGAAACATATTTATATTTATACAATACACTCAAGCAATGTCAATAACGGTTTATTAAAAGTGAAAAATAATAGACTTATTCCCTTAACAGCATATAAAACGTATTTCAAAGAAAGGTGGCCCTGCTAGTAGATCACTGAAAGATAAGTGGGGTTCTGCTTTGTAAAATATTTCCGTATTCAAGAAACAGAATGTTTTATACACATTTTTTACAATTATGTCGAAACTACTGGCAACATTGTAATGAAATTACAATGAAATCTGTTTTGGAAGCTGATTTCCCATGAATTTGCTTAGAGTATTATAGGTGCTAGTTACACGGTACGTACCGAGTTTTAAACTAACTTTTTATGGTCAAAATTTTAAATCAACTTGAGCATCATTATTTTAATGCTTAAATTATTAATTACACCAAAAATCCAAAAAACAAATTTTACTAAAACCATGAAATATTTCAATCAATTACAGTGGGTGTTCAAAATATCCTCAGTTAAAAACGTTTAGGGTTCGTCGCAAACCTCAGTGGTCTGAGTTAGCAATGGAAATCTGACACATCTTGACAGTTAGGTCGGTAATGTCAATAACATTAAATATTGTTGATAAATACGTTAATTACGAGAAGCAACATATTTTGAAATGTTGAGTAGGTACACCGACATGTTATTGATCTCAGCATATCCAGGAGCAATTATTTTCTGAAAGAAGCCTCTACCATATGCTAGTATCCATCGATTTATTTCCTTTTTCAACCTAGTGTTATTTCTCATGAGTCGAATATTTTCAGGAATTTTATTATACAGTACGAGGAATATTCTTTGGTTACATGGAGTCCATAAGTGACAATGTGCTAGAAAGAAACAAGTATAAATTCAATGTATTACTTTTTTTCTCAACAGGATATCATAAGCGAATGTAAAATATAACATGGCCCATAAGCGACAATGCGTATAAAGTAAATGTCCGAACCGAAGTACCGCCCTCGAGAGGCGCACGCGCGATTCGTATTGGTATATTCTAGTAACTTTATTTTAACTGTAATAATCAGTTTATAATATTTTTTCTAAGAAAGTAGGGTCACCATTGCTTTGTAATGACAATTTAGCAATAAAATTTAATCAGCCTGCCTAGACCAAACCTATTGTCTTAAATGTATTTTATACAGATGGTAGTTATCAGAGAATTATCAGTACTCTTTATATTGACCTTCTACTTATTTGCTTGGTTTTAGAGAAAGGCCATATATTTCACTAATAATACATTTTAGGAATGCAAACCAATTTCTGTAAATTTGAATAGGTAACAAGCAAAACACCAATGGATCATAGTGGCGTCGCTTTTGAAAAATTGCAAAAAAAAATTTGGTACATAATGAAAATCTATACATATAAAATGCTGTGTCCTAAATGACTGACTTCACTGACTGACAGATCAAAGGACAGTCTAAACCGCTGATCGTAGAGACCTGAAACTTGGAGGGTGTGTTATTTGTATAACGTAGGCATCCGCTAAGAAAGGTTTTTCTGAAATTTTACCCCTAAGGGGGTGAAAAACGGGGGCAAAGTTTGTACGGGACAACGTGATTCCTTAGTCTAACCTACTTCAAAAGCATAAACATTCTTTAACAGAATTTATCGTATTTTATTGAAACTAACAATAAGCAGTTGAGTACGTGAGAAAAATTCACCAAAAACTTAGCAAAAACATAATATAATTTTGATGCAATAAAACCATAAAACTTTTCGAATTTACCGTGCGGGGCCGCACTATACAAAATAAATACGACCCTGTTACGGCTAATACTTTTATGGCTTTATTGCATGTCATTATCCCATCTCAGGTCAGATCAGTTTTTTACATGTTCAAATAAACTATACCTATGATACTTTGCCGCCCAGTTCACCACCGCTTGACCTGCTAATTTCCCTCGCTCGAAGTGTTTTATAACTTCTATAACCTCTATAAAAACGAAGCACGAAATTCTGTAGCTTTGGTAGAATTTGTAGGTAGTACCTACTTATTTTTACGGTTTTTATTGTTATTTTCGTATTTTTACTTTTGTTTAATTAAGATGTATTAGTTAGTATTAATGTTTTCTAACATCACTATGATGAACTAGTATGAAAAATATAAATCTTTATTTTTATAAATGTAGACTATACAGATATTTTTTATAATTCACTACTAATCTTCCGTAAAATCCTTAAAAAATGGTGAATGCGAGTACGACATAAAATTGTTCAAATCTCTTAGGCCGTTAATTTCTTCGAGATGTTTCAATATTCTAGGTGTGGCATTTGGAAAAGAGAGAAACTCCATCATCCATTGAACTTAGTCGGTACCTGAGTTTACAAGAGTGTTTATGAAAGGTTAAATTTTGATTCATTTAAAATAAGTCGCTGAATAACTATAAATAAAAAACAATTTTCAATTTCTAGCATTAGAGGTTTATTGTTCATTAACGAATTGAGTCAGGAACAATTTTATATGAAGTACTATCATTATTTTGGCCCCTTATCATCTCGCAAGTTTTTGGTACGAACTTATGTGTTTATATTTCCATCATGTATAGTAATTTCCGGTATGTAATCTATTTATTTTATCGTGGCTTGCACTTTTTCAGTGTTTAAAATTTCTTGTAATCTTTCCATAATTTTCACATCATCTGTTATATGATATTGCCTCCTTTTTTGATTTTGCATGTTTGATCCAATGTTGTGTACGATTTCTAAGGTCTTGAGAGGTCTGAAGCATATATGTTTAAAAGCAGCCAATAATAATTGAATTATAGTTGATACTACTGCAACAATGAGTGAAGTGTTGAGTAGAATAAAATTTTGTTTCGTGGTTACCTACATAATTTTTGTATTCCCTTGTTACAATAAATCACCGTTATCTTCTTAAAGTAAACAGGCTTTAAACAATATCAACTCTTTGTCAAACACGAACGACTTCCGGATTAAGAACATGTAAGTTAACGACAAGTGTAAATCAAGAATGAGCCATACTGTGATGGTCATAAATGAAACTGCATTAAAATCAAAATGGCTTTTGTATTCACGGGGGAAACCACAAGTAAAATAGTTGATTTGAACCATAAATTATAAAAGACGTTAGAAACTAATGGAAAAGATGTGATTGTATTTCAATACTAACAAAGCATGACATCATAACATCTCGTAGATGGTTGATTCCTTAAAATATTATTTAAATTTTATCGGAAAACGACATTGAGCGAGAAAGGCAATTGATATATATATATATATATATCCTAAAAGATACCGAATAAGTCTTAATGATTCTCTTTTAATAAAAAAACTGAGTTACTGAACAGAAAGAATAAACTGAAACCAATATTGACATATACGTACTTAGATAGAAACTATCTTTAGAGCAACGTAAACCATCGATCAATTCGTGTTTCTAGTTCTTATATAATTTTCATCTGGGAAGTTTAAATAACCCTATTGTTGTGCCAAACAGTATTCTCGAGCTCCCGATCCAATATCCTTAAATTGCCCTAGTAGTTCATGTATTAATGAAAACATTTAATTTTTCAGTCATGCGTTATTTTTTAAATGGATCCCAATATGTTTCTTGGCTGTTTTTGAAAATATAGTATTTTTCTGTTTTTCTCTTAGTTATATGTAGTAAAACGAAGAAAATCAATACGTTGATAAGAAGCATATTTATTACAATATGCTTCTACACTACAATATTTTCAAATTAACTAATTAAATGCTGGAAGTCTTCGCTGACCTCCATACAATGCTCCTCTTATGCCAATCCAACGCCCTGGAATCATAAGGTGTCCTGTCCCGTTGGAAATTTAGTTGGTCCTCTAAAACATGTTGCAATATGTCAGTAATCATTGAATCAACATGTCTTCCAACATATTCAATTTTACAATTAGATGAATACTAGATGGTGATACACCAGATGATTGAGGTAGTTGTCTGAGTCTGATAGACTGTCTATTGTTCGTTTAAAAATGACGCAAGGCGTGGAGCAGACGACACCACATGTCTGTGGGTGAAAAACATGCTTTTCAACAGAACAGCAACCACCTTGGAGATTCCATGGAGGTATCGATAATAAAGGGATGTCCACAAGGAGGAGTCTTATCACCTTTGCTGTGTGACGTCGTCATAGACGAACTCTTAAAGGAATTGAACAGCAAGTGGCTCTACACCCAAGGGTATGCAGGTGATCTGACAATACTTGTTGGTACTGAGGAAATACCCTTCCACCGCTTCCGCTTCTTCCGTCTCTTCACATAAACGGTACTACCAAGAGCCAAAAAACATAAAGGCTGATGAAGTGCCGAGTTCTTGAAGCCTTTGACTAGTGGTGCCGAACTAATCAATCAATCAAATGACTTCATTTCGCACTGGACGTTCTTATTCGTGATTTTTGTTTTCAACATCACATTTCAAATTCATCTATTAATTGCATAATTAATGTATTGGTGACACGTTTATTTCCGGGTGGTTGGTATTAAACTTTGCTATATAGCCTTAACACATTGATTATTTCCATAGTATAGCTTAACGACTTCTATTAATTTCTCATTTTCGTAAGCGTCGACAATATAATTATTCTGTCTGATTAATTGTTGACAATTCTCAAATAAAACGTAATTTGATATTAGCACTTAGGAAACTAATTACGCCCTCTAGCGGTAGACATACAAATGAACAAATATTTTCCAGGTTTTTCTCGAGGCCACTTTTGTTATGAATTTTTTATTTCCCGCAACTGTACCTACTATAATCGGTCGGCCGAGAGCCATTCTTATTGGGACACCCGGTACAAGTTGCAGAACATTTTCTCTGAATTTTGGTGCCTTGTTGTACGTTGACGTTGTTGTTGTGTTGGTCAAGTATTTGGCATGAGATTCGGTATTTCTACTCAAAGACGTGGCCAGCATCCTTTAAATGCACTTTCTCAATTTTCTGGTGTAGTCTGAAGGAAAGTTGGTAAAATAAAATGTTAAGTATTCAATATCAAACATTTTTCAACACAATATGTCAACTCGACACATCACAAAACAATAAAATTCAGGCACCAGAATGCCTTAGTTTTAGTTTGTTCCATTTATGGAGTATTTCTAACGCAAAATTAATGCAAAATGTGTGATCATTGGGAAGATAATTTGGAAAAAAGCAAAAAGTATCACGAAAAGGTTTAGAGTGAACATTGAACATGCACAGAATAATTTCGCCGCAAACGTGACATCATACGTTCTCCATTACAGCTGCAGATTTCCTTCCAAATGTCATATTATAATAACGGTTAGACAATTTTAATATATAAATTAATCATATATTTTTTAAATTTGATTTATTTCTTTTACGGAAACTGCACCGAATATTGAAAATATTGATTCCGTGTTTTAGTATATTTGATAATATACTTATTGGTATGTATAAAAATTCTAAAAATAAAGTCATTCATAGAAATTTAACGGTTGTCCTTGAATAAACAGCTGGCTTAATAAATCTATTGACAAGGAAGTCGACAATGATAAGAAATTTGATAGAGATATATTAAACAAAGCTTAAGTATTGTTGATTGTTATAATATAATAATTTTTAGGATTTATCAAGAAAACGTAGATGAATTTAAGGGTTTTAAGACCAATTCATTTAATTACGTTTACAATCAGTTGCAGGATCGTCTTTAGATTTCCAGTTTTAAATTTTATGGCTTTAGTGCCAAACAACAGAACTATTAGTCATTATATTTTGTTTTATTTTATTTTATGACGGCAAAGCAGGAAGCTAGTTAAAAAGGAAACTTCGTAGTTTCCCTATTATAGGTTTTAGAACCTGTTCAGATTATGACGCAGGGAAACCACAAAGTCCCGGATTCTCTCTACAATAATTTGCCCCGGCTAGTCACTTACAATTGTGTATTGTGACTTTTTGTATCTGTATGTATGTAGAAGGTGTTAAAGCCTTCAGAAATTCATAGTTTCAGGAACAGGGCCGCCTTAATACCAGTTTTCGTAATGCCCTAGGCACATATTTTTGCTGCCCATCTCACTAATAAATTTGCTTATATTAGGTACATATTTTAATATTAAATAATCATAAACATTGAAGCATAAAATATTTTTATCTCTACTTTTCTTCGGCAAAATAATTAATAACTTGGACATTAGTGACATTTCTTGTTATGTCACATTCCAGAGACTTGAAACGTCTTTACTTCATGGTCCATTTAAAATTTTTCTTTATTCCTTGACAACTTTGCATTTGAAAATAATAAGTAGTAAGGGGACTATCTATTTGGCTCGATACTTTTCTTCTGGTAAGTAAACCTGAGCGCTAGGTCTATGGTTTTGCGATTCTTATTTCTTCGTGTTATTTTAACCCTTATTTTCACACAGACACATGTTTTACATTTTCGGATATTAAAAAAATTCACGTCACTACAATTATTTATTTACTGTTTTTAATAATCTCTTTAGCGAATCTCAAATTCCTTTCAAATTTTAAACAGATGAACAAATATGAAGAGGCCACTGCATTCGTAAATATAGTATAGGATAGGAATAAGTATTATACAGGATTCGTTGAACAAATATACCTAAGATTGCTCTTAGTCACTATTATATTTTATTTTTATTTGGAATAGTTGGCTTCAAAATTTAACACAGTTCCTTTCGTCTATGAATGAAATTCCAGTGAGTATTATCATACACTTCTTAAAAATAGGGTACTCTAGAAAAATTCGGCTTACCGGTATTTTCCATTCCCACATAGCCTTAAAACTTGAATGAATTTCATAAAAAACATTCCAACAGAAAGGTAAAATGGCGCTAAACTGCCCTAATCTCAAATCAATCTCTTTATAAGTTCAAATAAAAAGCTATGTAGGTACTTTATTGCTGAGGTTTTCGGTATCTTTAAGGGCGTTTGGGTGGTATAAGAAGTCAAAGGCAGCGGAGCAGAAACACATTTAGCTATATACTTTTTCGACCTGTTCCAAGAATTTCTTTAAGAAGTGCTACAAAGAAACTAAGCATACCTTTGCCATTTCCTGTCGGACTAGGACCACATACGTTTTATAAGACGATTGTACTCATTCAGAAGTTTGCTTTTATTTACATTAATAGTATGTGAGGATGGGAAAGTTACAAATAAATTACGTGTTTGTTTACATTATGACTCGGCTCATTTAAAACGTTTGAGTATCAAAAACTGAGTTAAGAACGAACATAAAGTAAGTATGTTATTTTATTTTATATTGAAAGGAATAACAACAATAAACAAACTAGTAAATACGAGGGAAATTTAAAATATTCGTCTGTATGCTGTAATGTATATGAAAAATCATAACCAAACAAACATATCATCCACTAAAATCAGCACATGAAAATTTAAAACTACTTGTCTTTGTCCAAATTAAAACCAATAATGTGGTCTCCATGGACTGATAACAGTCTTTTTTTACAAAAATGTCTTCTTGAGAACCGTTGATTAAAACAATTTGTTAATACCACCATGCATCACCAACGCATGTGCTTTCTAGAATCTGAACTGTATACAGAGTTGGGATAAAGTATGGAACCAAGTAAATATCTTTTAAACGAAAAGAACGATATTTATGAAAATTTGCAGGTAAGTGCAATGAAACAAAATGCATCTGATGTACATTTTTTTGTTAATGACATACTTCCGGATTAACCGGAAATGCCATCAACTTCTTTAATTTAAATGGGGCACCCTATATATTTTCACAGATTTTGAAACAGCTCGTTATTTTGAATTCATACATACTGAGTTTAGTGTAAAAAAATTTGTAAAAACGAGGAATAACTCACTGTTAGTTGTACAATAGGTTATTAGGTCATTATATTAGAATAATGAGAAACAAAATTACTTCAAATGTTCAAAATGCTCGCCGTTTACTTGCTGATAATATGCCATCCTATTAACAAATTCTTGAGTCACTCTTTCCAAACTTCTCCACGTATTAGTTCACATTCATCAATAATTTTTTGTCTCAATTCCTGTAAGTTTGTTGGTCGTCTAACGTGAACACGTAATTTTAGATAACCCCAAAGAAAAAAATCTAACGGGCTAAGATCCGGAGAACGAGCAGGCCACTCTATGAATCCTCTACGTCCAATCCATCGATTTGGAAAATTCGTATCCAGAAAATCCCTAACCCGTCTATCATAGTGGGGAGGTGCTCCATCTTCTTGAAACCAAACATTTTCTGGTAATTGCCCATTCTGTTGAAGTGCAGAAATAATTTCGTTATTTAGTAGATCCAAATACTTGTCACCATTCAAGTTTTCGTCGATAAAAAATGGGCCTATAAGCCTATTCCTATCCAAACATTTAACTTCTGTGGATGCTGGGTATGTGCTTCATGAATCCAATGAGGATTCTCATTTGACCAATACCTTGAGTTATGGGAATTAACTGTTCCATTTAAACAAAAAGTTGCCTCATCAGAAAAAACTATGTTAGAGGCAAAATTGTCGTCGACATTACAGATGTCCATTAGCCGTTCGCAAAATTCCAGCAGTCGGTCAAAATCATCGTCTGACAATTCTTGAACCAACTGTACCTTATACGGATGATACTTTTCACTTTTTAATATCTTTCCTACAGAACGTTGACTGATACCATGGTTTAGTGCAAAATTTGTGGTGGAAGTTTGAGGTGATTCTTCTAAATAGATTGCAATATTTTGTTTAACAGTTTCGTTCGTTGCAGTCCGCGGCCTTCCAGGTTTTAGCAAACTTTTTACCACCCCAGTTGTATTAAAAATTTGTAATGTTTTAGTTACTGTTGAGCGTGATTGGGATTTCTCTCCGGATGCAAATTATTAAAAATATGACACACTTCTCCATGAGCTCTAACACGATCACCATAACCGATAATCATTAAAATTTCAATACGCTCTTTTTCACTTAATTGAACCTTTCTAAACTGTAAAATTTATTTCTGTCAATTAGAATTTGACACTTGGAGAACAAAAGACGTACTAAATAGTACTCTTTTATTTATTACTATGCATACAAACAACATCAATTAGTTTATCTAAATAGTTTTTTGCTCTAATGCAAAAAACTCAAAGGAGGTTGATTAAAGTGCTATATTCCTCGTTTTTACAATTTTTTTTACACTAAACTCAGTATGTATGAATTCAAAATAACAAGCTCTTTCAAAATCTATAAAAATATATAGGGTGTCCCATTTCAATTAAAGAAGTTGATGGCATCTGGTTTAACCGGAAGTATATTATTAACAAAAAAAATGTGCATCAGATGCATTTTGTTCCATTGCACTAACCTACAAATTTTCATAAATATCGTTCTTTTCGTTTAAAAGATATTTACTTGGTTCCATACTTTATCCCAACCCCGTATACTATTGTATGCGGATGATCGATTCTTACAAACAAGTTTTTATTTAAATATCTACTTTGAGTTGACCGATTTATTTCGGGAACTACTAATATCAGGATGCTATAAATAAATGTCAACGATAATACCTTCTTGTAGTCTGCAAAGTATCCCAATGAAAAGCACGCCGTCTGTTAAAACAAATTCCCATCAAATAATTCATAAAGGGATGAGCGAATGCAATCGAATATACTTTTCTAATCTAAAATCATTATTTCATGATATAAAATACTCCTAAATCATAACAAGATAGGGAAAATTAATCAGCAAAATTTTAATCCCACTTATTGTTTTTCAGTTTTCCATAATTTTTAATCGATAATTACCAAATTTTCCATTATTGGTCAATTAAAATATCTGACAAAGCACGACCATGATATTGTTTAAATTGCAATTACATTAAAATTTAAGTACTCGTTGAAATTCAGACAAAAACCAACTCCTTTTAATGCTAATTTCAACTACCTACGTAAAATTAGTAACAAGTTGATATAAAAACAATGACTAATGTAACTGTTTAAAATAAAGTTGGTTGAATTAAAAATAAACCAAGTCCAAGCATGATATAGTCGGATAACGATTTCCCGCCACGATTGCCGATAATTTCTGGTACTCACGTTATCTCCTATTATCAAAGTGGTGAAGAAATAACGGATTTTTACTAATAATAACTGTGCATTTATTAAATAAATACTGCATGATACAACTGACTGATAAACATTTTCATAGTATAACAACCCTTGTATTTATTTTACATGGTAATCTCATTTTTGTTGGAACGGTGTATTCTCAAATACGTTAAAAATATTGTATAGTGAATATCTAAAGTCTCTTATTTCATAGTTTATCTAAAATATTCTTTAAATCCAAGGATAATTTTTTGTATTTTGACATTATTTGTCAATTACTTTTGAATAATTGATTAAGACAGGACCACCGAAAATATATCAGTTAATTAAGTGAAAATTATTGTTAATGGATCAGAATTGAAAGTGTTATTTTAAGAAAGCCTAACATGAGTGTTTTTTTATAAACAAGAAACTGGAAATGGCCAACGTTTAACAGACAGTTTTACAAAAAACATATGACCAATATTTTCCAATCCGATAACAGATTGTGGAATTTAATGTATACTTCATTTCATTTTTTACAGGCTTTATATTAGCTTCACTTCTATATGTATGTTTGTAACGCAACCTTTTTAACTTGATTTTTACCCACTTTAAACACTCAGATTAATTTGAAATTTTGCACACTTATCAAGGACCGATAACAAGAAGATCGACACGTTACATGAAGAACTGTCTGTAAAAAAATTAGTTTCTCATTGGAAACGCATCTGTTGACGGAAGAACAGAAAGCAATTATAGTCAATTGGTGTCAAAAAACTCTGGGTCTGCTTAACGCATTAACGCAGGAAACTCAAAAAATATATACAGTATTGTCAGTGGTGAGGAATCCTGGATTTACTCTTATGAACCCGAAAATAAAGGTCAGTCGGATGTTTGGGTGTTCCAAGATTAACTAAAACCGGAAGTAATTGCTGAGTTTCGAAAAACCAACCCCCTACGACGAATGATTCTCCACCAAGACAATCCAAGTTTCCACATAACACGAAAAACAATTGAGTTTTTAATGTAAGAGGACATACAGTCCCGACCTAAGTCCTAACGACTTTTTTACTTTTCCAAAAATTAAGAATGAACTGCGTTGTCAAAGGATCCAGTACCCAGAAGATGTAGTCAACGCCTTCAAAAACTCTATTTTGAATTTACCAGCAAGTGGAATAACTGCTTCCAGAATTGGTTCCAAAGGATTTCTCTTCGTGGAGAATACTTTGAAAAACAATAGTGTTTAAAGGTTTTCTACTGTTTTTTTTTCTAGCTCTTGTGTAATCAGTTCCAAAATGGTGTGGGAATGCCTAGGCAAACTTAATGAACTAGGCGAGAACAATATAGTCACCTTACTGTGGATTCCAGGACACACTGGAATAGAAGGAAATGAAATAGCAGATGACTGGGGGACTGAAATACCCTTTTGGGGGCCGGAACCCGTTTGCGGAATCAGCTCCAATGTAATATTGGAAAAAATAGGTGAAGCCGAAGAAAAGATCTGACCATTGGAAAGATCTAGTAGGGCTTAGGCAATCTAAGATTCTTCTGGGTGACTACAGCCTGTTGAGATAAAATGAATACATAAGTCAAAGTAAAGCTGCACTAAGAGTTTTAACAGGAATCCTAACGGGACATTGTCGCCTGAATGGGCACCTTAAAAAGCTCAAGATAGTGGAGGAAGAAGATTGTAGATTTTGTGGAATGGAAGAAGCAACCTCCATCCACATACTTGCGAACTGCACAGTTATTCAGAATCCTAGGGCACAGTACCTGGGAGACTACTGGATAGAAGAGGGACAGTTACCTAAGTTGAAGCCTGCAGATATCCTTAAATTCCTCCGGGAAATAGGACATAAGCAGCTACTAGTATCTGAGACTCTCCTCAGAAACTAAATAGAAGTAAGGAGGCACAATAGATCTTTTAGGTCTCAGTGAATGGTACCCTAAAATACATACATACATACGCAGGGTGACGTTTGCGGCTCGAGCTTACAACTCGGGACGCAAGTCACCCGAGTGAATAATGGCCATAAATTGCGAGTAGAATACTATACTTTGTCCGCGACCCTATTAAATAAAAGTTCAGTAAATAATGCGAGTGTAGAACGGAAAGTAATAATGTGGTATTTGGTATTATTGACAATTCTAACGTCAAAATTAATAAATTTCTGTAGTGCGTCAAATAATGTGACATATAGAGATGGGCGATACTGTGTAAAGTATCGATCCACCATACCGTTATAAATATAGTGTTTTAAAAATATCAATATTAGAAAATATGGTTATGAAAAGTATCAATACTAGAAATTTTGATATTTTATCTATACAATATATTTCAGAAACAAATTTCCTAAACAAAATACGCAGATTTAATAGTTTATTTCATATTGTACCCCCATATCTAGTCACCTATGTATCGAAATGTTGTGAGTGTTGAGTTGTCATAGCATGTTATTTAAATACAAAAGCGTGAATTATGAGCCCTAATTCACTCTAGTAGATATATGGGTACCATATACCTTTGGTTAGGAGGAAAAATATTGACTTATTATTAAGTGGTCGTGGGCAAAAGATTATGATCACAAAACTAAGCGTGCTTTCACAAAGTCGTCCGTCCGAGTTTCCGCCCATCAGTGACAATACACATTGAATCATAGGTTCTTTCACACCATCCGTGTGTATCCAATTGAAATAGCGAGTGTGTCTAGTATCTTTATGATGGGAGAAATAAAATTAAAATCTTTTTGAAATCATCAAATGATATTAGTTATAAACAAAAAATTGGGTAACAAGATTATTAAAATTACCACGTTATCATATTTTTACTGAATTTGAAAGAACAGCCGATAAACCTCAACAATGTTCAAGACAAAGTCATTGAATTTCTAGTCAAGGTTCTTAATACAATTTATCTAATTTTACAGCTTGAAGGTCATACAAATCAACTTAGTTTAGAGATAAGTCTTATTTTAAAAATTTTTTTTTGATTGATTGTGAATGTTTAACTAGTAATTAGATCATCAAAGTTTCTGCAAAATGAATTGCAAAAGCTTAATCTCGTGTTGTCTCCCTTATTCCTTATTAACTGATAATCAACAATATAACATCAAGTTAAACTGGAATAGGCTGGATGCATGTAGTTGGGATGAAACATTGGTGTGGTACACTGATGGATCTAAAACAGGAGCAGGAGTACATGTGCAATGTTTACGCATCTTTTAGGAAATTTATAGAGGCCAAAAGATCATTATTCTTTCCAATAGCACTCTGCATATCAAAAACTGCAGCTCGGTGTTGTATATCTCGGTGGATTCAAACATCAAACGTGCTGGAGCCTCGTGCCAAAGCGAGAATACAACAAATGGTGGGTTAAACCGATATCCGGCTTTTGGTATTTTGGTATTTTAAAGTATATTGGTACTACTTTGCAAAAATTAATTTAAAAGTTTTTTAAACCGAATATTTTAGGAGAAAACTGGAAATTAAGAATTCCTAAATGTTTGCAGCTTTCACTACAGGTACGTCACCTCACTAAATATGGATAGCCACTTTCTGATTTAGATGCATAAATCAATATCCAGTTACAAAAAGGCCTTTCGAATTTGAAGTTTGAAGAACTGTCAAAATCTATAGGTAATATATATGAGTGGTTTCGTTTTATTTACAGTTTATTCGAGTTTGACGTTTAAATATTATAAAAAAAATTTTTGGATAAGTTTAGTTAGTTTTTCTCCATTATTTTGTTGGAATAATGTCAATATCGTATAAATCCTGTTTTGTATCATACTGCACGAGCACAACAGTTACAACGCCTGGTAAAAAGTTTGTAACTGTGCCTGCAGTAACAGAAAAAAATTATGGTTTGAGGCTGCTAGAAGAAAATATAAACAGACTAAAACTAATTACTATTGCTGTGAAGATCATTTTGATATAAGAATCTTCTTCAATCAAAAAGCTAAAATTAGATGAGCTGGTAGTCCCTGTTTTAACAGAAGATTCTCATGATTATGATGTTGGTACTTAAACCTCCTCGGCAATGATCATTCAATACCAACAAACAAGTCCCTTAGAAGTAAACAGTGTTGGTGTTTGTTATCGGTTAACATCTCAGAATAATGTTAAATTGGATACCTAAGATCTGACTATTACAACCAATTAAAAAGAATAATTTAAGAAAATATCTAGCACTAACAAAAATAAAAACCAACTACCTGAATACGAAAACTTATAATGGTAACGATAAAATTTATAAAACAATGTAATAGCCGTAAAAATAAATCGGATGTAAAGAAAATTCCCAAGTCACTATAACAGCAATATGACATAAGCATAACCTAAAAGTACTTTATCACATCAGAATTGTGGTCCTATGTCAACCCTTCTGTAGCTAACTTCTCTTTTAGTGAGCAAACGTCACATCAGGAATGGCGGATTATTTAAATCATCCAAAAGTTGAATTTTCAAATGTCCATGAAAACCTTGAGAGAGTAAAAATATTAAAAATAATTGATTCCCCATTATGATTTTGCCCACCACTAACTATTAACATTGAGAAAACATCATATTTTTGTTAAGTTTAACATCCCATTCCTTAGATTCATTGACCAATTAAATGTTCAGTCTAAGCAGGGTTTAAATAAGGAAAGTGACTGTACCCGAAAGAAGCACATGCGTACAATTGGAAATTTGACGAAAGCCTATTTAAACAAATTCGAACTACTTTATGGTTACAGATGCATATTATACTATATAATCCACTTTGATTTGAAAAATCTTAGTATGTGTTTCCAGGAATCAAAGAATTTGATTACTTAAATTTTTTTCCAATATCTTGCACATCTTGCAAGTCAAGGAGATGGGTCGATATGATTGTGGCTTATATTTGGAGTTTAAGGCTGTAATGACTGGGATAACAATTGCTTTTCTCCAAAGAGTAGGAAAATGGCCTCTAATAAAAACTGTTAAACGCTTTGCCCCACTCATTGGTAGTTTTTTAAAAAATATCCAGGAATGTCATCAGGGCCTAGAGATTAATTTTAAATATCTGCTAGGGTGTGTTCAAACTCTTCTAGGGTTATTCGTTACACTTATCATGAATTTCTAGGTGTCGTCTCTCTTCCAGCGATTTTAAAGCTCTTAATTCTTCCGAGTATAGTGAATCTTTGATGGTCTTTATAGTATAGTACCACTGTATTCGAAATCTCAAGAGGTGAAGAAGAAATAAGTCCATTATATGTTATATGCTTAGTACCTACTTATACTTACTCTCAGGATTTAAGTTTGATTCGTTAATCCTTTTGATTTTATTACAGATATTAATAAGTGGAGTGGAACTGTTAATTGTGGATATATACTAATTCCAGAACTTCCTTTTTCCTTGAGCCACCATGGAGTGGAGAGCCTACCCTTTGTAGATATTTATGTTAAAGACGTATACTTCTTCGGCCTTTGAATTTCCAACCAAAATCGATTGCTACAATTATTGAATTGGCAGTGTATGATACTATTCCCCCGCTTACTATAGCTCTATTTTTATGGAAGACATTTAGTTGTTGTTCAGACAAAATAAGTTTTAACATTCCCAATCTAGCAATGACTTCATTTAAGTTCCATTGTAAAAGTGGGAAAATTTTGAATTGATTTGCTTTGTTTTATAAACTGTGATTGCATTTCACTGTTGCGAATGTGGTAGTCGAAGGTTCTGTAACAAATATTTTTGGGGTTTACTTCAGTCATCGTTGAAATTTTGGTCTCGTTCTTCCTTTTTATATGCCTGGGGTTTGTTAATAGCAAGGATTGTTTGGTTCTCTAATGGAGGTGTGGCAATCTTATCCACTTTCCTTTTACCAAATACGCTTACATCTAAATCTCCAGTATTTTGATTTTGACGGAAGACATAGGAAAAATTGTATTCGCTTGGAAGAATTAAAGTTCCAGAGGTTTCATACAGTGCTATTCAAAAGTCTGGTGGCCGAGGTGGCCATTCTATAGGACCTCGCCGGCCGATCCATCTACCTCGATATTCTTCATCCAGGTAACGTCTTACTGCACCATAATAATGTGCAGGAGCATCATCTTGTTGAAATGTTATTTCCAGATGGCCGAATTCATCTGGATTATCTTCCAGAATTTCAAGAATTAACGGCTCAATTGCATTTTGTAACATCTCCAGATACACTTCACCGCTTAAATTTGAATTTAGGAAAACAGGACTAACTATGTGGTTTCCCAAAATACCTGCCCAAACATTGACTTTTTCTGGAAATTGGGTATGTTGTTCACGAAAGGTGTGAGGATTTGTGTCACTCCAATACCTTACATTTTGTGTATTCACATTTCCATTGAGGCAAAAAGTACTTTCGTCACTAAAACAAATTGTTTTTGTGTAATGTGGGTTTTAACTAATTTTATTTGTCATACATTCACAGTATTCGAGTCTTCTGTCGGGGTCGTCATCCGAAAGGTGGTGCATCATTTTTAACTTGTATGGATGAAATTTATTTTTAGCCAACACTCTCTGTACTGTACTTTTACTTACTTCACAGATAGACGCAACTTTAGTTGAAGAGGAAGTAGGGTTTACTACCATTTCAGCAACTATATCAATTTTTTTATCATCACTAAATGTTGGTCGACCAGATCGTTTGGCATCTTGAACACTACCTGTTGCTTCAAACTTGTGAAGAAGCTCCCTCAAATAAGTTCTCGAGATATGGCGATCTGGGTATCTCTCATTAAATAAACGTTCCGCTTCATGGAGATTCTTTGCAGATTCACCAATTATTAAGATAGCTGCTACTTTGTCGGCTTGAGTACGTACCACTTTGCCTATGTAAACTCTTATACGTCTCGTTAAACAATAATAAAATTAAATATTCAAGCTATTTAGAAAAACGTTGCAAAGCAACAAATAGTATTAAATTAAAAACGTCAATTTTTTTGACAACTAACCAGAGGCGGACTGAAAAATCTTCAATATTTAAATGTGAAATAATAATTTTGGTATTTATTTAATTTATCCGTCAAAATTAGTTTAAACCCAAACCAAATTAATATGGCTATGTAGCCAATGTCAATGCCTTTCAAACGAGATATCACTTGCCATAAGGTCCTATTTAAAATTATTGGCCAGAGTGGCACTGTGACGTCATCTATTACTATTACGTCACCTGTTACCATTCGTAGAGAAGTTTACAACACTTTATTTTCACACTCCAAATTTTATTAATGTGAGTTTAGCTGTTCAAAAGATACGAAGGGGGGGACTTTTGAATAGCACTGTATATTTCTTGTCTTTCACATTGTTTAATATTTGCTGTACAGTTGTTTAATATGAAATGAAAAATTAATTTGAAATGTAAAATATAAGTTATTTGGATTGCCTAAATTACAAATAGAAGCTTAATTTTTTTTACAGAGACCAATACAGTATAAATAATTTGTAAGGTGATTTTCTAATAGAAAATAGCTTCCACAATTTCCGTTATTCTTTCCACTCGGTAGCGTTTACTGTCTGATGTAGACTAAACACAAGGTGGCGCGAAAACAGTATCATTTATTGAACCACGATGTTTATGCTGATGCAGATGTTCAAATAACATGTTCATAGTAAGCGCATGTAACTTATTATTAATGACAATAATATATTGGCGCCATTCAAAATCTATGAATAAACTTGCATTGATCATTCATTTTTACTAGAAGAAATAAAAACCGTTGACGATAATTGTTCTTAGAACACTTACCTACTTGGAAATACATATTTAAAAAATGGTTGCTATTTAATAATAATAGTGTTGGATTAGATCATTGTTACATAAGTTGGGTATGTAGTTGTCCATTTTTGAATTAAAAACAAATATTAAACATGTCTAAAGTATAATTAGGGATAGGTTTCGCACCTGTCAAAAATAAGTATGATCATATTTGGAATCAAATAGAACTTATCTTAATTTTATTCATGAAGTGTCGCCTCCTACCGAATATTTATCTCTTTCAAATCGACCTTTATTGTACATAATATAAAAAAATCATTCCTATTGATATTTACATTGATTAGAATCTATTATGTTTTTATATGATTTATATAAACGGATTTGGTTTATAGAGAATTTAGAAGCACTTGAAAAAACTGCTACGTTTTTTTGCCAAACACCCACAGGCGTAACCATATCTCCCATACGAGGCCCACATTGACAATATGATGTGTGAAACCCAATATCTGTTATTAATGGTTATCCTGAATATTAAAAAATCAGTCAGTTTCCACTGAACAGATGTTTTTATTTCGTTAAAGTGGTCCAAGGACAGTGGCATCGTCTTTAAATATTACGTTCTTCCTGCAACTTCGCAATTGGCTTGTCGGCCAAGAGCAAAACACCTACGAGTTTTATACGAGGGTCGAATAAAATTCGTGATGAGATGGCGTCTTATAATAGTACGGTTTTTTAGAATTAATTACATTTTCATACCGGATTTTGATTTTCAAGACAGTTTAAAACATTATTTGCTATTTTTACTTTATAATATAAATATAATTGGGACTGATTCAATTTTATGATTTTTAAGTTATATTGAAGTTAAAATCCGACCACAATAACTTTGGGACACCACGTGATTCAACGTAGGGCCGCCTCGAATGCGATGCCGATCTCTGACTGGAGCAACGGGCGCTTTATTTTATGTAGCTTCTTCGTTTTCATTTCAGAGTTGACAGCAGACCAGACAGTACTTTGCTTTCGGTCTTCTTGTGCGATTTTGTTGTTGCGAATAGTGAATTTTTCATGTCTTGGAACTTTTTGTGTAATGTCTCCCAAGAGAGTGAAACAAGGAAAATCTTTGCATAGTTAAACAAAGGAAATTATAGATCGGGTTGATGCATTTATGCCCACTTATGTATTGGATGAATTGAACCCTATTGAAAAAATATGAGCTTCAGTCAAAAATTGGGTAGCAGCTCATAATACTACATTTGTTTTAAAGGATGTTAAAGCATTATCCCGAAAAAGATTCGACGAGCTGCCACTTAGTGAATGGACGAATATTTGTCGACACGTCAAAAAAAATGAAAACTCACAAATAGAATGAAAACACATCCTCGATAATACGTTGGATCATTTAAGCTTTAACGTTAATACTGGCTCTTCTGATGAAAGTTTCTCAGATCTTGATAGCGACAGTAATACACCTGAACAACCATTACAATCAGCTCCAGCTGATGACTCAGATTAATAATAAGATTATATTTATGATAAGTTTAAGTTGACATGTTAGATACGTTTGTAAAAGTGTTTAGGTTTGGAATATATTAACTTTAGATTAGGTAAATTGTTTTCTTTCTTGCTAATTATTTAATGAATTCAAAAAAGACCAGCTTTAATCCCGTCGCCTACCTGCACAAAGCGAGTGATACCATTAATTTTCTACAGGTATCCAAAACCATAAAGTTTGATATATATTTGAAATAAATTCCTAACAATAAATTTAGTATGAAAATTACATTTTCATATGCAACTCAGTAACGCCACACCCGCGACCACGTGGTGTCCTAAAGTTATTGTGGTCGGACTCTACCTACTTCATTTCAACTGAAAAAATGGCTGGAACAGGTTTCCAAAGTTGATAATCAATTTAGGAAGAAATCCAGGTTAACGGTAATAATATTTTTACAAACAAAGAACTTCCTTCCCAATTAAATGAAAATGAGTGAGAACTAGAACTCGTTGTATCGAAAATAAAAATTATTAAAAAAAGAACCATGATGATGAAATCTTCCACCCACAATGATTAAAGATGGGAGGGTTAATTTTTGACAGGAGACATCTTAAGCGTTAGGTCTATTTATTTTCTTATCAACGTTTCTGAGCAGTGCTTAACTTCTATATAATCAAAGTCCTGATCGGTTGAGCATGGGACTTATGTTAATGTGTTTAACGAGTTTTATAAGCTTTCATGGCAGATTCTCTAATATAAATTTTAGGCACATCTACTTGATCGGAAAACCCGATTGTTCCTCCCTCGTATTCCGTGTGCGGTAGACTATAGTTCATTCATATAAGTTATACGTCGTTCTCACTTGTTGTAGTGTCGAAGAACTGCACCACCATTGTTTGCGACAAGGAGAAAGAATAACGGACATTCGGTGCCGTAAAGTGGTGCATATCTCACATACCAAGACATCCATCTGGTTATATAAATCGGTAAACGAATTAAAAGTAATTACCCAACGTTTATTTAGCAGGAAATATTTTAAAGAGTTGTTGATAGGTGATATAAAATAAACATTGAATTCTTATTGCGTTTAAAATGAACGAAACATAGACACACATAAGAGCAAAACATATTTTTCTGACGTTTCAACCTAGAAAATAGGAAAAAGGCTTTAATTTTTATTTAATGATGTGGTATAGATTTTTTTTACTTAATTTCGAACACAACTATAAGTAGTATTTGCAGTAGTAAAGGAAAAACTTAATTTAAATTGGATTGTACTGTATTTAGATTTCACGTTTCACAATATTTCGTTGAATCGGCATCTGGCCTTAAGGATTTAGTGATAAAAGTTTATAAACCCCCTATTGTATAGTAAACAGTAACAGGTGAATTTTGTAAAAAAAAAATATCAAAATTTTTCAAAAATAAATTTAACTTTTATTTATTAATTGGAATTGAACAAATTAACCTGTAAAACATATACGCTTTGATTTATTACATCTTATTCTCAGATGTTTCAAATGTATTATCTCTGTATCTGTATCTGTAGAGTAGGGAGGGTGAGTTAGGCCACATGTGACCCATTGTACATCCTCCCGAGGAGTTGTCTTCCTAGGTCATCGTCCATCCTGTCCTTTCCAGGAAGGTGGACAGGTCACTAGGAGACATCTCCTTTATATCGGCAGGTTAGGTGTAGGCCAAGACTCACCGAACACACTCTCTCTTATTGACGATAACTCCGGGCACTCGCATAAGACATGCCTGACAGATTCATCTTCCTGTTCACACATCCTGCATAGAGGTGTGTCCACTATCCCAATTGTATGGAGGTGTTTCCTTAATTGACAGTGGTCGGTCAGAAATCCTACTGTTAAACATAGGTTTTTCCTGGTCATCGCCAAATATTTTTGCGACTCCTGCTTCCCAGGGTCGCCAGGGTGATCCTGGCAATACTGCATCCCTTGATTTCATCCCATCTCCTTAGAGATTGTGCATGGGTGTAACGTTTAACTAGTTCCGCAATTGTCGAATTCGTCAGGCCGTAGGTGTCGCCGGGTCCAAGAATTCTTAGTCCAGCCGCTTCCCTGGCTAAAGAGTCAGCAATGCGGTTACCTTTGCTCCTGTCGTGACCCTTAACCCACCTCAGGATAATATTGTTATCTCTCTAATACTAGCCCTGATGTAACACCTTGTCTGTTCAAGGCTAGTAGAGCTTGTCTGCTATCAGTGCAGATTATTATGTTTTTGCCAGAAATTCCTTTTCTGGTTAGTTCCTTTGTGGCAATTGAAATACCAGCCAGTTCTGTTTGAACCACGCTGGTGTTTTTTCCCATTCCCCACTTAATCCGTAGGCTTAGTGATCTGGAGTAAATTCCACATCCTGAGCCTTATTTGGTTTTTGAGCCGTCTGTATATATGCGTCGTTTTTATAATTTTTTACCAGAAAATTTTAGAAATTCATACACGTCAAACCATTTTAAAAAATCATTTAAATTATTTTTGTTATCCAATAGTAGACAACTAATTTCTCAATTCTTCATTTAATTGTTGATGCGTTAGTAGATAATATTACCAAATTGTTGATTTTTATATATAGCTTTTTAATACATATTTATTATACTGCTTTATTATTTTGTTAAATTGTAAAATTGAGTAAATTTCAATATTAATTTTTATTAGTTAAGTTATATTTTCGAAATACAAATCATAATAAGTATATTATACATTACGATTACATTACATATAATATAAATGATACCACGGACATCTACTGGCTTTGTGGTACTCTGGTTTATTAGTAATAATTGTACTGTAAAACTATATTGAAAGTTATTGTAAGTGATTGTTTTTGCTAATAAACATTATTTTTTTTTTTTTTTTTTATTTGGTTATTTAACGTCGGTCTATTTCTGCGACTGAGGCTAATCACCGACGCCGGGAGCACTCTACCCCCAACCGGAAATTTTGCCGAACCCACTGGTGTTCCAACCAGTGGTAGGGTTCTTTATCGAGCCCAACATCCATGGACTCGGGACCTCGGTTTTACGTCTCCTCCGAAAGACGGCATACCTACATTATACCTCGTGCTCATTGGTATAATGCCTGCGAGCTGTGATATGCTACTCCGCTGCAGGCTGTACGGGCTACTTACACGACGGTCTTCCCCAGTGGCTGTATCTGACTCTGTGTTCTGTTTTATTTGTGTTTTGTAGGGTTTATTAAACACAAACCTGGGTTCAATTGCATCACTGGCCTCCTGCAGCAGAGGTAGAGCAGTAAGCGCTTCCCGCCACAGTCGCAGTCTTATGCTGCAATTCTGTGTACGCAAATAGTAAAATCGTTAAACCTTAAAACCTGTAAGTATATACCAAACTTGTATCCGTTCCGATATTACGTTACGTTACGATGGCTTAGATTTTTACACAGAATTGCAGCATTAATTGACCCATTCCTACTTCGGGGTTTACACCGGCCGTGCGCAATCGTAACATGGCCATTAACGCAACCTCTTTAACGTACAAGTCCAGAGGGGCTAGACCAGTAATTAATTCCATTGTCGAGGTTGGTGTTGTTCTCATGGCTCCTGTAATGTTTAAACAAGCCATTCTCTGTGTTTGACATAATTTTTGGAAGGCCGTTGCTTGTAGAACCTTCGGTCCCCATGCAATGGCTCCGTACGTTAACATTGGCCTTATGATTGCAGTGTAGATCCAGGTGACCACCCGGGGTGAAAGTCCCCATGTGCGTCCCACTGTCCTTCGACATTGCTCATAAGCCACATATGCTCTTTTTGCTCTGCTTTGTAGGTGAGAATTCCATGTTAGCTTCCTGTCGAGGGTAATACCAAGGTATTTCACCTCTTCAGAGAAGTTTAATTTGCTTTAGAAGATTTCGGGGTATTTTAAGCCCGATAATCTTCTTTTCCTGGTGAAAAGAACCATCTCAGTCTTCTTGGGATTGATAGACAATGAGTGTTCTTTGCACCATGTTTCTATTAATTTGAGCCCATCCTGCGCTGTATCGCATAGTAGTATGTTTTCAAATTTTCGGGTCTGCAAGTTAACTATGTCATCTGCATATGCAATTGTGTAGAATCCATTTTATACTATACAAAGTATCTGCAAAACAGTTGAAGGTATCAAAGTTACGTTTTCCAAATAACTGATATGAAATTGAAATAAAATCGAAAAGGAGCAAAGTGAGTAGTAGGTAGTACATGAACTACGACTGTAAATAAAACAAAAAAGCTGGCAGTAAATAGAGAAAAAAAAATTGTATTTATTGCATTACCTACTTACAAATTCTATACTATTTTTACAACCAACTATTTAATCCAAATCTTGTTCAGTGTTACTATCGTCTTCATTTAAATTATGCCATTATCATTTCGATAGGTACCTTCAAACTTAATAATATGCTGAATCGAATTTTTCCAGCTATCAATATGAATATTAGTTGAGTTTAATGTGGGTGAAACATTTTCAGATCTAACTTTGGATTTAGCTGATGCCACATGTGTTCTATAGGGTTAAATATGCAATAATATGGGGGAAGCCGTAATACTACGTATCCCATATTTTTAGCGATAGTACCACAAACCTATTCTTTTTCGGTATTGAACGCTGCTAAAACTTGTACGAGATCAGGTTTTTTATATGATGCTTCAAAATACAGGTCATTTTTTAACAAATATTCTTGAATTTCCCGTTTACTGCCGTTGTATTTTGGTACTTTATTCAATTGACGGCTATGAGAAGTTGCATTGTCCATCGCAATTATACTTTTTTCCGGTATATTTTCGGCAATAAATAATTTTCAAACCAATCTCGAAGAGTTCTGCTGTTGTATCTTAGTGATAATCTGAGCTTGAATATTTAATATTCTTTGCTGACAACCATAAAGCGTTTGGAACCCAACCTGTTTCTGATCCAGCATGTATTATCATTATTCTTTGTTCTTTGTTTGACGGAGCTTTTGTTTTGCATTTTCCCGATGAATCCACGAAAACCCTTCGTTGGAGTATCATGGGTGTCATACCATGTCTCGAGGTAGATAATTGAACGATTTTCACATCTATATTTTTGACTATCTTGTAGGCAATCATGAAGCTACATTCGTAAGCGATATGACTAACTCCATTATCGCTTACCTCTTATTCATGTTAGGATATTCAAATCCCAATTGAGAATAATCGTTACACAAACTTGTTCAGCTACAAACGATTCCCGTTCCGTCTTCAATTAACCGCTTTTTTATACAATCTAGGGTTGGTATCATTTTTGTTCTTAGTGTAGCACATATATCGTTCTTCGAATTATGTTGATAATATCTTTTACTGTGGATCTTGGGATTTTGGTCAACTTATATGTTTCTTTTACTACATCAATGTTTCAATGATTCAAATACATTTTTCACAATTCGCTTCGCTTCCAGCAATAAATACACTTTTTTGCCACCTACATAGTTTTAAATACAAGTTTACTTTCAGAGTGCAATCTTTATTACAAACTAAAATTCTGAGACAATATTAAAAATAAGTATCCCGAAATCCCCACTTTCTATTTTATGTATAAATATTTTAATTCCATTATATGCACCTAAATATACACTGTGTCCGTAAAATATGGAACAAACTCATTTTTAGTTAAACAGGCCATTTTAAGAAATAATCCTGAAACATGTCGATTTTTGATTTTAATTTACCGTATTTTAAAATAATATTCTAATATACAGGGTGAATTACTTTCGAGTAATGACGTTACCGTCATTTTTTTAAATGGAACACCCCCATTTTGTCTTAATTTTCGGATTACTCTAGCTGAGCTGATTCCAAAAATGTATCACATGTTGATTCCAATTGGTACAGAATTGACAATAGTTTTGTGTGTGCTCATAAAGTAACGCCTAACATTCTTTATTAGTTAGATTAACAATATTATCAAAAATATTGTCTAGCGGACAGAATATGATGAAATACATGACTTTATAAATGTTCGAACTGCAGCCCTTGAGGTATTTGACAGTAACCCAAAGGGTGTACAAATTCTTGTTGAACCTTGTTTATTGTGTCTTGAGAAATATTGTTTATTGCTGTTCGGAAAAATTTCATCTAGGTACCTTCTAACATCTACAGCATAATGTGGAGGTACACCATCCTGTTGAAACCATAAACTTTCATCAAAACCCCCAGGATTACTTTATGAGGACACATAAAACTATTGTATTTCTATATAAAATATTTGCAAATACTATTAAAAACAGACTTGGTCACTACGAAGAAAGGCAAGTTGGGGATTACCAGTGCGGATTTCGAAGGGGAAGGTCAACTAATGATCAAGTATTCACGCTAAAACAAATACTGTCTAATAGCTTCGAACACAATCTAGCAGCCCATGTCGTTTTTATAGACTTTATGAAAGCATATGATTTGCTGATCAGAAATGAAATATACAAAAGTATGGAAAATTTGAAGATACCAGAAAAAATAATAAGGTTAACAAAATAAACACTAACAAATACAGCAAACACTGTTTCCATAAACGGTCATCAAACAAATATCTTCATAGCAAAAACCGGAGTACGCCAGGGAGACCCAATATCAACAACTTTATTCAACTTCACACTAGAAAACATATTAAGAGAGAGCAATATTCACACAAATGGAACAATATATAGTCACAAACATCAATGTCTAGCCTATGCTGACGACTTAGTGATAATAGCAAGGTCTAGGAAGGAGCTAATCGAAGTTTTAAAACGTCTGGAAAATAGTGCGAGAAAGGGTCTCCAGTTAAATGAACATAAAACAAAGTATATGATAATGAGAACAGGTAATGAACAACTTGATAGAGAACTGACTTTCCGGAGTATTTTAGACAATAAAGAGTACACTATTGAGAATACAAACGAAATAAGCTACCTAGAAATTATGAGTAAGAAGAAATTAATACAAGAATAACGAAAGGAAACAGAAGCGCAGGGGCACTATTGAAGACATTTAAATCGAAAACGGTATCAAGAAGAACAAAAAAAAGAATGTATCAAACGATCATAAGACCAACAGTCTTATATGGAGCAGAGCTGTGGATCATGAATAAAAAAGAAGAGAAATTACTAGATATATGGGAGAGAAAAATACTCAGAAGAATATATGGGGGAAGAAAAGTAGGAGATATCTGGATCAAAAGAACAAATGAGGAGCTCATGGAGTTATATGAAAGCCCTCCGATATCGGCGGTAGTAAGGTCGCAACGTAAGACAACGTAAGATACTTAGGGCAAGTAGAGATACTTGCAAATAGCAGAGCAACAAAAGAAGTACTTAGAAGAGGAACTGGATGTAAAAGAAAGAGAGGAAGACCAAAAAAGAAGTGGATAGAAGCAGTAGAAAAGGACCTAGAGCTGTTGAACATACGCAGATGGGAAGAGGTGGCAAAACATAAAAGAGAATGGAGGAAAATAGCCAATCAAGCCTTTGGCCTTCAAGGCCTGTAGAGCTGTTATATTATTATATTATTATTTCTGTCCACCCTGTGCCAATTGGAATCAACATGTGATACATTTTTGGAATCAGCTCAGCTAGAGTAATCCGAAAATTCAGACAACATGAGGGTGTTCCATTAAAAAAAATGACGGTGACGTCATTACTCGAAAGTAATTCACCCTGTATATTAGATCTGACCTGTTTCAGGATTATTTCTTAAAATGGCCTGTTTAGCTAAAAATGAATTTGTTCCATACTTTACGGACACAGTGTAGAAAGGGCATTGGAAATAAAGAAGGTAGGTGCAGTACAGGTCAGAGAAAGTGAAACAAGCAATGAAAGCTCATTCAGATTAAAATATATATAGAGAAGAAAGATCATTTATCGTAAAAAATACTTTTAACCAGAAAAAAAAATTTGGAAATATATCTTCCAAAGCACAAATAAACAATAGAATAATAAAATACATTAAAAAATTAGTCTGAAACAGCCAAATATTTCAGTTGTAAAATAATCATACTATTAGGCATTATCTTTTCGCTTCTCGAAGAAACAAGTACGATGCACAATATTTGTTTTTACCTATTTACTTGCTTTCTAGTTGTTTGTTCTGTTTTATAAAAAAAAAGAAACCATTCCCTTAGGTTTAACCCAAAATACTCAATGTAGTTAGTATGTTTCTATTTAGATATATTACCTTGTTTTCTCATGAGAAAACTTCTATACCTACTTCATATTGTCTTTCTCCAAATTTCTTCCTTTCTTTTATCTTTCCATACCACATTTGATTAGTGTTTTCATTCAATAATCTTACTTTAGTATCATAATAAGGATAAATTTTGGTGACAGCAACCTATGATTTTTCCAGTTGTATATGTTTCATTAAGATGGTAATTAATGTACCGAAACTAGTAGCAGATTGATTGTCCTTTTAGTGGACAAATTAAATTATTGTGGTTTGGACTTTGAGTTTTATTGAACTCTCTTGTTTGGATTAAGTACGATGCTGTTCTATTGTTATCGGATTAACGACTACCTGCTGTGGGATTTGGTCTTAAAAAGTTACGTTTTAATCAACTAAGGATTCCCCCAATCTCAAAAATAAATGCTTTGAATCACAATTAAAAAGCAGAAAAAATATAGGTCTCACCGATACACTCAACGAAAAGAAAAAAAATATTGCATATTTATAGTAAATTTTACTTTCGACGCAAGATTACAATACAACCTCTAAATTCTAAATTGTCTACCCTTTTTTATGGGACTGACAATTGTAAATTTACATTTTATTACCCAGACCATAGAGATAGTTAAATTATTTTAATCAACTACTCCTCCACATTTAAAATAAAATGACAGAATAAGCCAATGCTCCGAGTTATGATTAAAAAGTAGCAAATAAACAAAAAATAAAGGTCTCTCTCACCGACACAATCGACGAAAAGAAAAAAAAGTTGCATATTTATAGTAAATTTTACTTTAAACCCACACTCCACACTAGTGAGCGAGCTCAGCAAAGTCAAACCACGCACATTTTCTCACACAGTGTTACTTAATCGTAAAAGTTTACAGTAACAGTTAACGTGTATCGTAATTCCTGTGTGAGGATACAACCCATAAACCATTTATCAAATTAGTATTTTTGTCTTGATGAAACAAAAAGAAATAAAATGAAAACTGAAAAATGTTAAGTATTATAACATGAATTAAATTTCTTCAAACAGGCAGAGCTTTTTAATTCATTGAATTCTTGGGGTATATAATACAAAAGTATTCATAAATACTTGAAACTATTCCTTAGGACAGAATCTTTGGAAAATATCCAATATTACGAATACAAATGAAAAGTTTTTGAAGATTTGAAAGTCTTTTAGTGTTGCAATATAAAATTATTTAATGTCCGACCGAATCAGGATTTTCAGCGGATACCGAATACGAGCCTTCGGTCTGGGTGTTTGTTTATTTTCAAGACCTATTTATTGGGTATATTTTGAGGTCTTGTTTTTAGCATTAGGAAATTGAAGAATTACCTAATTAACAGTTTCAATAAAGATTGCATTATTTGGTACGACAATCAAGTACTTTAGTTGACTATTGATTAGTAACACACGAGTCACGAACTCGTCCGAACGACGCGCGATAATACATGAACACTTAGTTTCGGCACGATGATTCGGCCGATTTTTGGCCGAAACCAAAACTGGATGTTTTGGCCAAAAATAGGCGAAACGGAAACTGAACTGTCGGTCGGTTACTAAATTATAACAAGACATTATAAATTTTTGAAAATAAAAAACGATATCATAATAACCGTACGTCAAAACATTTTACTATCAATTTAATTCAGAATTACTTTGTTCTCAACATAATAAAAAAATATTTCCATATTGCAGACAAAAGGTAATTTTTTAATACCCTACTTTACCAGAAATGACCCATACTATGTATTACTTTAAAGAAAGCACAACAAACGTATTTCTATTCTTATATAAGCAATTTTTGCATTTATATAAGATTAGGTATATATAATCCAGCTGACACATATAGATAGATAAGCTGGATATTCATTGATAATGTAGCATTAACCGCATTATTTTTCATGAGTACCAACCTAATGAATGAATGAGCCATTGTAACTAAAAACAATAACAAGTTTTCAAGCGAACAATATCATTGAAAACTTCAATGACATAGTTGCACATACAGTATGCCGCTAATGTATGGAATAAATTCATTATTTCCAAAATGAACGACTTTTGATAAATTCCAAAAAAAGGTCAATTTTAATTTTTGAATCGTCATCACATGATGTAGATGTAACGAACATTGCGTTACCAGTATTAACGTGGTGACGTAATCGATAATTTTTTTAAACGCAACCATGTGTCTCCAGACACCTCATTGGAAAGGTCTTCTAATCGTCTTTACAACGATAAAAAATTTTTGAATAATTATTTACACAGGGTCGACCAAAACTGTTTATTTACTAAAATACAGAGAGCTGTTTAGTAAAAAGCAATTAAATTAAATATTCAAACTGATGACCTTCAGCAATAATGCAATGAGACAGCCGAGCAATAAAATCGTCTCTAACGTTTACGAGAACTTCAGGCGTTATTTGTGCAATCTCCGTTCTGATGCGATCCTTCAACTCTTCTATATCATTTGGGCGACAATGATAAATTTTGCTCTTCATGTATCCCCATAAAAAAGTCTAAAGGTGTCAAATCTGGCTACCTTGGTGGCCATTCGATCATTCCTCTTCTTCCTGTCCACCTGTCTTGAAAAACAGCATTTAAGTAGGTTTGTACATCAAAGACATAATGTGGGGGTGCCCCATCCTGCTGAAACCACAAATCACTCTATTTGGAAATAGTTGTTTAATTGTGGTAATAGATAATCCTGAAGCGGGGCTGGTAAATTACGCACAGCGGTCAGTTTGTAGCCTGGTATACCCAAAATGTTTCTTTTTCATAGGTAAATTGCGCACAAGTGACCCTAAAGAGGGTCTAGGTAAATGGCATACAACTTTCTACCGATTCCACGAATCTTAAAAGTCACCAGAGATTCAAAGGATTATCCCCTAATGACTTTACGATAACAATTAGGTAGGTAGGTACATAGATCAGTTTAGTTTTTGCATTCGTGTTAGTAAGTTCGTCCGATTTCTAAAATTCTATACCATTAATGAGAAGGATATCATCGACAGAGATCTCATCCATAATCATGATATAGATTCCGCAAACCTAAGTCGTGAAAAAATCAGTAACAGCCTAAAAAGGAAAGCTGAAGAAGAAATATCAGTTACACCATTGAAAGTGACACATAAGGAGATAAAAGGTAAGAAATGTCAATGTGCTTAGGCATAATAATTGAGGTAATATTCGTATATTGTTCAGAGCCCCCGAAGTTCTTCAAGAACTTACATTAGTGGACATAGGATACATACGGAAGAACTTATACAATGCGCGTCGAGCATATTTGCCTCCGTTGCCGAAAAGCGTGCAGGACGTTCAAGAAGCATTAGACTCGATGTCTATTAAAACGATAGAAGAAGAAAGTTTTTTAATAACAAACGATCGAGAAAATCCCATCCCATTGTAATATTTTCATGCTTCACAAATTTAAATTTTTTGTGTTCTGTAGAAGTAATTTACGTAGGCGGTACATTTCAATATTGCCCAAAGTTTTTTTACCAATTGTTCACTCTACACGGATTTAAAAATGGACAGTATGTACCAGCGGTTTTTGCATTACTTCCATCTAAAGCCACTTCTACTTATGTTAAACTGTTTCCAACAATTCAGATGAAATGTTCAAAATTTGAATTAACGTTAAATCCAAAGAAAATAGTTGTAGATTTTGAAGATGGAATACATTCAGCGCTGTATACGGTTTTCTCTGTATTTGAAATAGAAGGATGCATTTTTCATTTAAAACAGGCCTGGTACCGGAAAATTCTCCAATTAAGGTTGTCCGTAGAATATCGTAATCAAAAATCGGAAGTAGGAACATGGCTAAAACAATTGTTTGGTCAAGCTTCCTTCAAAAAAATATGGCCCTATTATTTGATTGTTTATAATGCCGGCCCAAACATTCGCCTTTTCAGGATATTGTGTCCTATACTCCTGCATCCAATGGGGATTTTCACTTGCCCAGTATCGATACGTCTGGCCGATGAGCATAAAAGTTGCTTCATCTGAAAAAAGTATATTTCTTATGAAATCACGATCTCTGTTACATCGTTCCATAATTGTTCCACAGATTTCGATTCTCCTATCAAAGTGATCTTCTAACAGCTCTTGGACCAAATGTACCTTATACGCATGCCACTTCTCCTTTTTCAGCACTCCAGCAACTAGAATGGTGTAAATTATTATCCAGCGCAACTTGTCTCGAGCTGGTGTGGGGATTTTCTTGAAACTCAAGGAAAACGTCAACTTACTTTTTTGTCTTCGGAAATTGACTTTCTACCACTTTTGGGGAGATCTTTAACATGGCCCGTTTCTCGAAACCTTACTAACTAACCTTACTAATTGTTGATTGACAAATGGGTTCACGGTTGGGGTATTTAGCATTAAATAAATTGCCCACTTCTTTCTGTGTCCTTACTCTATCTCCATAGTCAATCATCATTAATATTTCGATTCGTTCAGTTTCTGTAAGTTTCATTACTAAATTATGCTAATTTAAAGATTTTAACTATTGAACACTTGACGGATACACATCAATTAGTGTTAAATTAGAATTTAGTACTATTATCAGTAACATATCCAAGAACAGAAATATATTTTGGGTACACTACGATGTTTTATTTCCAGTGGCGGTCCTTACAATAATTAGTTAATTGAATCAGAATTTATGATTAAAATTTTACCAAATAAACAGTTCTGGTCGACCCTGTAGAAATAAATATTCAAATAATTACATCGTTGTAAAGACGATTAGAAGACCTTTCCAATGAGGTGTCTTGGGACACATGGGACAAATTTTTCAAAAGTCGTTCATTTTGGAAATAATGAATTTATTCCATACATTAGCGGCATACTGTATGAAAACCTATTAGGTTACTATTATCTTTAGTTTGGAATAAAATTGCGTGTGTGCGAAAATATAAACAAACTGCATCAGATAAATACATAAAAGATTGCGAAACTAAAATTAACCATGACCATTCATGTCAGTTAAGATAAATACCGGGCTACTACAAAATAATCATCGGGTTTGACAAAGCTATATTTCAGTTAGTATTACAACTAGAATGGTAAATGATATGTCGGTAGACAGGGAAAACATTAAAGCCTTAGCGCATTACAAATGTTCAATGCGGGCTCCGTGAGTCACACGACAGACGTCCAAACGATAGTCCAGTTCAGTCCAAACACGCTGCAATGTATCTCGGTCGTTACTGTTAACAGTATCGGTAATGTGTCTTCTGAGTTCAGCTAGTGTTGTAAGTAGTGGTGGTACGCAAACCATGCCTTTAATGTACCCCAAAAATAGAAATCGCACGGTGTAATATCAGGGGAATTGGCCAAATGCCAAATCTTCTGCAGCACAACGGCCTATCCAACGAAGAGGGAGTTCCTCGTTTAGATACCGATGCACTTCATGATGCCAGTGCGATGGGGCTTCACCTTGTTGGTATATTAGGTTCTTGAAATCAGTCGTCAGTTACGGAAATAACTACAGCTGCAGTATATCTAGGTTCGACATACCGATCACAGTTTTTTCATGAAAGAAAAACGGTCCATGCACTTTCGTGCTGGATACGGCACAAAAAACATTCAATTTTTAAGAACCCCTTTCATGTTGGAGAATTGCATAAGGATTTTCCGTACCCCATATCCGAATATTGTGACGGTTCTCCTTGCCTCTTAAATGAAATGTCGTTTCGTCGCTGAACACCAGACAGTTAGCAAATCCGTCATCCTCCATTGCTTTCTGCATGGTATTACAAAACTGGGTTCGCTTTACACAGTCATCTTGTCGTAACTTTTGCACCATCTGTATACGGTACGGTTTGAATCGCAATCGCTTCAGCAAAACTTTCCACACAGTTTGCTGTGGAATACCAAGTGCACGGCCTGCTTGACTGGTGGATTGTTGTGGCAAATGCACAAAACATTGTCCAACCGCATCTACTGTTGCGTCTGACATTCGTGGTCTTTCACTACTTTTACGTTTATCAAGTACCTATACCTGTGGTCTTGAATTTTCGATTCCTTCGTGGAATGCTCTGATGACCTGGAGGTTCAATTTCGTATTCCCGTCGGAATGTACGTTGCACTGTAACAACTGATAAACATCTCGCGTATTCTAACACAGAAAACGCTTTCTGCTGCATAGTCGCCGTTTTGATTACTGCGAACATGACGTGACATGCGCATTACAAGTTACCTCCGCTGTCGCGAGTTTTAAACGTAGAGGTTGCCGCTACCTATAGACATATCATTTATTGTTCTATCTGTCATATTTTCCGAATTATAGTTTGTCAAACCAGATGATTATTTTGTAGTAACCATGTATATTAGCGTTTGTAGTAGGTATATGACTCGAATTTTTTGAATAGATTTGCTGTAGGCGTTGTGGTTGAAAGTTTTAAATTATAATTGATTAAAACCATTAATTATTCGTTTTACAGTTATTAGTATTAAAAAATCACAACAAATTGGGTTCTATTGAAAACGAATTTGACATGTTATTTGAGTGTAATTTTAACGCAAAGCAAAGCTGTACTCACATCGTAATTTGCTCTGAATGTAACAAGAAACTATGGAGGTAAGGAGTACTAGCTCACATGATATTAGAACTGAAAAATTGGCACATCGTGACAGGTGAATTGAAGTTCAGAATATGATTTTGTTAAGCCGGTGCTACACGATGCGTCCAATAACTTCAAACGTTGTCACATCGTGTAACCGTAATTGATAATGTTTATCAACAAATGCCCAACGTGGACGTTGGAACGAATTCTCGGTATTTTTGAACCGCGTCAACGGAGTATGCAATCGTAACTTATAATAATAAATACCGGGCAGTGCTTGCAAAATCAATGATGATGGATTATTTCTAAAATGATCTGGATATATAATATTCAAATTTCAATAATAATAAAGAATTACTTGTAAACACTGCTATACAGGTAAATCAAGATTCTAAATAGCTAACTATTAAATGAATATTAGACCACGAATTAAAATTTTCTACACTTTTTTGCAATCGGTACAAAGTGTTAATCAAAAGTATTAAGCATGGAACGCCAAAAAACTATGTTTTTTATAGTTAAGAAAGTGTGTATAAATTTTATTTGTATCGACCAGCACTTTGCACATGGATTTAGGATTATTTAGGATTATTTCAGCAGTTCGTATCTATTCCTTATATTTTTATTTTTTATACTCTTGCTTATTATTATTCTAATGTGGATCAGCTCATTTTGAAATAAAATTAGATAAAGAAACAAGATTTGAGAATTTACAGTATGTATTTGCAATGTTTCCGTGAAGTAATGAGATTATTCCAGAAATAATCTTCTAGATTAGTTGATGTAATCATTTATAGTTAACAGTAGTTTAGTTAAAAAAACTGAAATTCAAAATACTCGCATAAATACCATATTCATGCTAATAAATCATTTGATATGGAATAAATTACATGATATTAAGAACGAAAATGATATACCTATCTGGTCCCTGAGACTGTAGCCCGACAAACTTTCCAATTTCGAAAGGCAGATTGTCTGAGAATAAAGATATCACATTCAATAAAACGAATAATGAATGTGTAGGAATCACTATAAGTCTGCTACATTTGCAAGATATAAATTAAAAAATTATTTAGTTTCATAATATTCATATTTTTCCTTTTTATTAACCTCTACGTTCTGTAAATGTTTTCATGGAAAAATAACAATAATCATTTTGCAATAATAAACGGTTTTATATTCATAATCTTTATTTGTCGATTTTTTAATGCATTTCAAACGATTTTTGAAGACAGCTATATTTTTTATTCGGCTCAATTGATTATTTTATTGTAGGTACATCCTGCTTTCTTCAAATGAAATCAACTATCAACTATTTAATATGTCTAATGTTCTAATGATTCTTTATTTTTCATGCATATTTTACCAATATTAAATAACTGTCAATAAATAAAAGTAGTCGTAAAATTAAAACATGTGTGTAACATTAAAAACCGTTAGCTAAATAAAGATTATTTGTAATTCGCCTCTTTGACCTAACTTAACAGTGACCTAATTTTCATGGTTAATATGCGTCAGTGCTTCAAATGTTTTGCACATTTCGCAATTTATTTATCTTTTTATACATTAGTTGGTTTCAGTATTATGTAACCCAAATATGCCGTTGTAAAACTAACAGAGACACCCAATTTTTCAATTATAAAATTACATTATTTTTTTATTTTGCTGCTTCAATTGGTGCATACATACATTTGTTCTGGTATTTAATAACATCGTTTTAAAAAAGGAAAAAATATATATATATCTCTTCTTTCAAAAAATTTTATTCCGTAATTATTCTGTTGAAGAATTAAAATTATGTTTTTCATAATAATAATACAGGAATTTCCATTATGAAAAACATAATAGAAATTGCGGATTTAAAATTATGAAATACGTAATAGAAATTCATTAATTAAAATTATGAAAAACATAATAGAAATTCAATTTCCATTATGTATTGAGGTTGCCTATACTACTCTAATACAAGTACCTGAAATCGGATAGTAAATGTTTTACCGGCAACACTGCTTCTGGGGACAAAGAACAAGAAGAATAAAACTTAATTTGTAATGTTAATTTCTGTGGTTGTTTATTTACCTTGCTGTATAAACTGTAAACAGAGACAATCCTGTAAACTATTAAAATAATCACCATTGAAGTGAACATCAATTGTTATGTGTTACGGTATAAAAGTTCAAGTATGGGTTCCAGAGAAGTCGCAACTACACTGCTTAGAATTCGGCGTATTATTGGAGAGTCTTGCAGAGTTTTTCAGTCAAGCAATCATGTTCCTCGTGATATTCTATTATCTTGCTTAACTAATCTCGACAGAATTGAGAATTCCATTTTTTCTGATACTTTCAACCTGTTAAAACATACAATTAACGAATTATTGTCTCTTGATTCCCAAAGTGAATATGGGTTGATATAGGGTTTCGGGTCTGGCAAACTTCCAGACCGGGAAGTGCTCTTCTCTTCAATTTTGAAAAGAGCCCTCTACTGCTCTAGTAATAACATTGGAAAACAGTATCACAGATAGCCTACTTGGTCAGTACCAAAACACTGTACACTCTCATTGTCCGAGCCCCTTAAAAACGAAGAAGAGAAGGGTTAGCGGTGTTGCCGGTTGAACACCCAGTTCCGCAATTTCGGATGTATGTATTACTGCAGGATAGGCAACCTCAATACATAATAGAAATTGAATTTCTATTATGTTTTTCATAATTTTAAATCGGCAATTTCTATTATGTTTTTCATAATGGAAATTCGTGTATTATTATTATGGAAAGCATAATGGAAATTCAACAATTAAAATTATTGAAAAAATATTGGAAATTAAAGAAAAAAAATTATGAAAAACCTAATACAAATCTGTTTAGAATTATTTATTCAATAATTTTTATTCTTGAATTTGTATTATGTTTTTCATAATTTTAATTCTTGAATTTCCATTATGCTTTTCATAATTTTAATACTTGAATTTCAATTATGATTCTAATAATAATAATACACGTATTTCCATTATGATAAACATAATAGAAACTGCCCATTTAAAATAATGAAAAACATAATAGAAATTCAATTTCCATTATGAACTGATTATTACCTACAATTTTGTGTTGAAATACAATGGGCAAAATCTCAATACCTAATAGGAATTCGAATTCGAATTTTTATTAAGTATTTCATAGTTTTAATTATTGAGTTTCCATTATGATTCTCATTATTTTGAATCGACAGTTTCTATTATGTTTTTCATAATGGAAATAGCTATATTAAAATGATGAAATACATAATTTTAATTCATTAACAGAATAATTACGGAATAAAAATTTTTAAAAGGAGAGATATTTTCGTATTTGTTTTTAAAACGATGTTATTAAATACCAAAACGGCACGCCATACATTTGCTAAAATTTGTAAAGTAACAATAACCTTTGCTAATCTTTTGCTTTAAAAGTTATAAAGTGAAACAATTTTAATAAACACATATAACTAACAACCACAGCCGTAATTCATAATGGTTATATTTTAAGAATTCAGAAAGCAATACTATACATTCAATTAGAAAAATTTTCGAGATCATATTTTAATAATTATAAAGCCCATCAGGCAAGGCGCGATGGAAACAAAAGTGTGTGAAAATAATTGCCAGAGCACCGGCGTAAGAGCGATAATATCGCATAAGGAAGATGTCGAGGTTTTTCCTTTTTTTCCGATCAAAGGTTAATATAAACATTATTGCAAAATAAAGATAATTTAGACCTTGAAAACATATTACTACGCATTATGTATGTTTAGTATTTTATTAATATTGAGGTTTTTTGTATAACCATAACTTCTAGATAGGTATACGAATGGTCTAACGGGTTTCAACTATTTTTCTAATTTAATTCTCTAAAAGCTTGGTGATTAAGGAGTCTTTAGCCTCTATTTAGTTATCTAAATATAAATCAAAATTGGACATAGTAAATTGAAACAATCACATATGATTTTCAATGTCATAGACTGATCATAAGTATCTTCTTTTTAAGAGTTGTTAAACTTATTTGTATTTTAAATATCACGTGTTACCATTTTGTAAAATTAAGATTTTTTCAATTTCCTTTTTCGAAAAAAGTAGTTTTGTATTATTAAAGTAATAGGTAAGCTTTTCTTCAAACCTTGTATTGTTATAATGTTTAGCTCAATATTTCTTAGAACCATTTATATTTTTAAACAGAAAAAAATGCATCCAATAACTTAAACACAATAAACTGTTGATAACTTAAATTTTCTAAAGCGTCCTCTGAATGACTTTTTCAATACTCCAACTGTCTGACCCAAATCTCTTGCCGCCCAGCCATTTCTTCGGGTTTGGAAAGGATTAATTACGAGATGTATTTTTGAGGATTTTTTTGACCCCCCCTACCCACTTGGTGAGATGTGGTAAGATTTTTCTCGACCCCTCCCTAATCTTACGTGGGATTTTTAAAAGTTTGTGTTTTGGGTGTGAAAGCGTTGAATTTATAAAAAAACAATTTGTTTAATTACTTTTATTTAAGACTAGCAAAGTATTTGGGAATATTACCGTAATCTAAAATCACAGTACCTAATAAATACGATAAAAATTATTGTCAGATTTTATTCAAGACACGTTTTTATTTTAATTTAATCTAACTTAGACGCAATTTTATATCGTTTTCTGCTAGAAAAAAATTACGTTATATTTGCCAAAAACCCCCTCTCTCCCAAGTGAGATTTCCTAAGAATCGGCTCGATCCCCTTCCCCCCTGAATACCTCGCGTCATTAATAGACGCCACCAAACAGGAAATATTCACAGGAGGTTAAATGAAGTACTTTCCGCCGCCAAATACGGTTAATTCTGCTTCAGCTGAGACTCCAGTAATTTCGTAATTTTTTTAATGAATAAATGTAAACTATGATTTAAAGAATTCTCTCTGTATCTGTAGAGTATGGAGGGTGGGTTAGGCCCACAGCACTTAGGCCACATGTACAATTGTACATCCTCCCGAGGAGTTGTCTTCCTAGTTCATCGTCCATCCTGTCCTTTCCAGGAAGGTGGACAGGTCACTAGAAGACATCTCCTTTATATCGGCAGGTTAGGTGTAGGCTCACCGAACACACACTCTCTTATTGACGATAACTCCGGGCACTCGCATAAGACATGCCTGACAGATTCATCTTCCTGTTCACACATACTGTATAGAGGTGTGTCCACTAGCCCCATTGTGTGGAGGTGTTTCCTTAATTGACAGTGGTCAGTCAGAAATCCTACTGTTAAACGTAGGTTTTTCCTGGTCATCGCCAAATATTTTTTCGACTCCAGCTTCCCAGGGTCGCCCAGGGTGATCCTGGCAAGACTGCATCCCTTGATTTCATCCCATCTCTTTAGAGATGGAGCATGGGTTTAACGTTTAGCTAGTTCCGCAATTGTCGAATTCGTGAGGCCGTAGGTGTCGCCGGGTCCAAGAATTCTTAGTCCATCCGTTTCCCTGGCTAAAGAGTCAGCAATGTCGTGCCCCTTAACCCACCTCAGGATAATATTGTTATCTCTCTAATACTAGCCCTGATGTAACTCGTTGTCTGTTCAAGGCTAGTAGAGCTTGTCTGCTATAAGTGCAGACTATTATGTTTTTGCCAGAAATTCCTTTTCTGGTTAGTTCCTTTGTGACAATTGAAATACCAGCCAGTTCTGTTTGAACCACGCTGGTGTTTTTTGCCATTCCCCACTTAATCCTTATGCTTAGTGATCTGGAGTAAATTCCATATCCTGAGCCTTCTTTGGTTTTTGAGCCGTCTGTATATATGCGTATTGCATTTGCAGCATCTGACTCTGTGTTCTGTTTTATTTATATTTTGTAGGGTTTATTAAAAATGTAGAAAGCGTACTTGTTGAAACAGTTAACAGTTTAAAAAGGAATTAGAAAGAAAATAATACTCTCCTCAAGCAGTACCTACAAAATACTAAATCATAATATTATATCGATGACGCTTGTGATGACTTGTTAAAATGAAGAATAGGTTGTTCAATTTAACTGTCGCCAATGTCGGTATTTGCCTAAGTCAGAGCAAAACAGCACAAAGAGTTTTAACAGGTGTCCTAACGGGACACTGTGCCTGAAAGGGCATCTGAAAAAGCTCAAAATAGTGGAGCGAGCAGAATTGCACAGCAATTCAGAATCCTACAACACCTAGGATACTACTGGATAGAATAGGCAGGGACCTAAACTAAAGCCTACATACATCCTAAAATTCCTCCGGGAAATAGGTCTAAAGGAGCTACTAGTCTCTGAGACCTTCCTCAGGAACTAAGTAGAAGTAAGGGGGCACAATAGATATTTTATGTTGTCTAATAAGTATACTTGGCTTATTTTACTATCGGATATAATAAAAACTATTTGGAAAGATTATAAATTTTGATGATTGATTTCTATCCATGTTTTTGTATGCTTTTCAGGAAAAACCGTGTAGGTACTACATGGATAGAACAGCTTTAGACTTCTAGCATAATTTACCAGGATTGGTTAATTCGAAAGCTTTTTTACATCCTTCTAGGAATGTCACCGATTAAGAGTTAGACTATAGAAGGCATGACCTACAATTTGAAACAGCAGAGCATTTTGTGACTCCCCGCACCGTGGTATCAATCAGTATCAACGTCTCGCTCTCAGATCTGAAATATCATTCATCAAATAAATAACTCTACCTTGTTAACAAGCTGAATTATTTGTTTGATGGAATTTGAATAGGTGTGAGCCACAATAGACTGTTTTCATTCCCTCACTTACTCATTTCAAACCTAAACTAACCTAACTGCACGGTACAACTCTGTGCTAGAAATACCGAATGCTGTAGGGGACTGTTAACCCAAGCGGGGAAATATTTTAATGTTTTTTAACTTCATTCAGTGTAAAAGTTACATATACAATTAAAAAATGTTTCAATACAAAGCACTCCTGGTAACGAGCATAACATTAACATCACGACAATTTAAAAAATGTAGTCATTCTTAAAACTCTGTCTTAAAATCATCCTTATAACACTTATCAGTTAAGTAATGATCTATTCAACAAATCGCTAATTATTTTCTGATTATATTTTGTAAAAAGTATATTAATAATAGTTTAAGCAAGCTCCTTAGCCATGTACATACCAGTTTACACTGTTAAAAATATACAGTATGGTGCAAATGAAAGGAATAAATTCGTTATTTCGTAAGGTGACTTTAAGGAAAAATCCCGAAACCCGTCGATTTTTATTTTTAAACAGGCTATTCGTAAGGATACCTTTTTATTTTTGACGTCATCTATATGAGCGTGATGACGTCATCGCTGAAATTTTTAAATGGAAATGTGGTTGTTGTAATACATTATTTGAAAGGTCTTTTAAATACCTATTCAGCAATATCAATATGTACAGTAATTGATTTGCGTATTGTCACAAATATGATTGATGAAATTTCAACAGATTTCTTCATAAAATGTATTAAGTATTGGTATGATGTATTTATTGACACCCAAAAATAAATTTTGTGAAGGCAGTCACTGGTTATGAAATGTCTTATCTACCTACTTTTTACCTTTTTTTAAAAATCTAGTTACCTTATCAACATCAACATTGACACTTGGACTTAATTAACTTTCTGTCAAGTGATTGATAGTATTATTGTATTAGACGAATTCAAAAAGTCTTTGTATCTATCAACATGAAGCTGACTGAAACGCAAAGAATTGAAATTCTAATAATGATTGGTTGTGGGGATAAAGCACGTACGCAGAAAGAAGTATGTACGTTATTTGATAATAAATACCCCAACCGAGAACCAATTTCACAATCCACTATATAAGCAAAATTGAGAAGAAATTCAGAGAAACGGGTCATGTCAAAGACCTCCCTAAAGGTAGTAGAAAATCAATATCAGAAAAAACAAACAACTAGATGTTCTGTTAGCTTTTCCAGATAATCCCCATACCAGTTCACGGCAAGTAGCATTAGATAATGACATGGACCATTCAACAGTTCTTAGAAAGCTGAAGAAAGAAAAGTGGCATCCCTACAAAGTAAGTTTAGTACAAGAGCTTATGGAAGATGATTTTGATAGACGAATTGAGCTTTGTGAAATTATGATGGAACAAAATAACAGAGATCCGATGTTTTTAAAAAAGGTTCTTTTCTCGGATGAAGCTACATTTCTACTAAACGGTCATGTCAATAGTCAAACTTATCGGTACTGGGCTACGGAAAATCCACACTGGATGCAAGAGTACCGTACTCAATACCCAGAGAAAGTTAATGTTTGGGTGGGAATAATAGATAATAGGATTATTGGACCATACTTTTTCGAAGAAACCTTAACAGGTCCTCGATATTTAGAATTTCTTCAAAACTTCTTGTTACCCGAATTGAACGGGCTGTTTCCAAACAGAAATGATTTATGGCTGCAGCAAGATAGTGCGCCTCCACACTATGCTGTCTTGGTGCGCAATTATTTTAACAACGTCTTTCCAAATCGGTGGATAGGTCGAAGAGGAACAATAGAATGGCCGCCTAGGTCACCTGATTTGACTCCTCTTGATTTCTTTTTATGGGGATACTTGAAAAGTAAAGTGTACCAAAATAGACCACAAAATATCAATGAACTCTAAGAAAGGATACGTATTGAGGTTGCACAAATAACTCCGGAAGTTATAGAGAAGATTCGAGAAGAGTTCGCGTCACGTCTTTCTCATTGTATTTTAGCTGAAGGTAAACAATTTAAGCACTTAATTTAGGTTTCGTTGTATTTAATGAGTAATACATATTCAATATTTATTGTAATAATAAAATTTTTTAAACAAATACAAAAATCAATTACTCAGACATATTGATATGGCTGAATAAGTATTTAAAAGACCTTTCAAATAACATATTACAACACCCACATTTCCATTCAAAAATTTTAGCGATGACGTCATCACGCTCGCATAGAAGACGTCAAAAATAAAAAGGTATCCTTACGAATAGCCCGTTTTAAAATAAAAATCGACCGGTTTCAGGATTTTTCCTTAAAGTCGCCGAATTTATTCCTTTCATTTGCACCATACTGTATATTGAAATTTAAATGATCCAGTTTTATTCTAATACTCGGATAATAACAATAAATAATTCAACTTAGAGGATTAAAACATACGAATCCGAGTAACAGGATAATATAATTTAATGTATTGATTATGACAAAGAAGAAATAAGGATCCAAGGAGACAAAAGCGCTGGCAATTGCACCAGTCGCCAAAACCAGACCACATACTCAATCCACTCTGTAGCTCAAACTGAAATAATGCGGAAACGAACAAAAATAGCATACCAGCCTTCACGATGTAGTGACGATTAGGGCCGATCTTGTGCGAATTCCAAGTAGCCGTTACAATTCATTAAACCCTTTAATTTGTAGTTAACACTCTTTTCTAGTGTGAGGTGATTTTGATACATAATTAAAATAATTTCAGAAACAAATTTTAATAGCTCTAATTGAACTGCTAGCTTACGAAATGTTATTTCCGAAAAAAGTTTCCAGAAAAATAAAAACGTTTTAGCTGACACGAACCTATGATGTGTGGGTGTGCTAAGGTATCTCAATAAAGCTAAAAACTGTAGATCCGATAACAATACCATTATTATATCGTATCGTAATCGTTTCTTCGAAAATATAATGACTAATAGTATGATTATTTTGTAACTGAAATGTTTACCTGGTAAAATAATATTTAGTTCTAGTATCTAAATTTTACCGGCTACGGATCTATTACTTTTTACTACAATGAGGGATTTATAAAGTCTTGAGACCAGATACCGAGTCAACGAAATATTGTGAAATATACTTTAACATTTCTGAAAAATTTGATGGATAGATGCTGCCATACATAGGTGCTGAATAAATTAACCACAATAAATCTCACAAGTTTTCACGTTAGAACTGCGTTCAGAAACATTTTTTACAGTACATTTCACAATATTTACTTTATAACTCCCTCATTGTACAGTAAACAGTAACAGATCAGTAGCCGCTAAGATTTAGATACTAAATCTAAAATCAACCAAATATTTCAGTTGTAAAATCATCATACTATCGGGCATTATCTTTTCGAAGAAACATGTACGATACGATACTGTGCTATTGTTATCGTATTAACGTCTACCTGCTGTAGGTTTTTCTCAATCAATTATGTTGGTGTAAAGTTAAAACGAATATATTGGAATGGAGTATACATGTTATGCTTTTGATTTATAATATTATTTACTAGCCAGACTAATCTTGAAAAATTGAGCATTTGGCACAGTATAAAAAATTATTTTGAAGAATTCAGCTAATAAAATAGATAATTACATCGACCACTATTTTCCAAATTTTTATAATAGCCCTGGTAGTTCAACAATCAACAAATTATCAAGTAGATAGTTTCCAATTTTATTTACAACGTACTTCAGCGCTTTCATTTGACTTATGAATTAGGTATAATTTTTGTTTTTACTGTGTACCTTCTCAACTGATGTCTGAGTCTGAGAGATGGCATCTTTGTCCTTGGCTTAGACCCCACATCCACATTTACATCCGCTATTGATGTTTTTAAAGTTGATCTCTTGTGAGTCGTGAGAGACTACACTTCATAATGACTGGTGTACCTAAAGCTTCACGTTCATGGGCGGATGTCGGTTAAGGTTTAAATTACCGACCGACAACTTCAATTTAAGTTCAGTGTACATGAAAAACTAGACTTTTACCAAACAGTAACTGAGCTGTAAAAAGTCGAATTTCAGGCTGAAGGTGTAAATAATGTTTAGGTACGTAATCATAAAAATATTTAATTTCGGCAACATCAGTACACATTTATACAGGGTGATTATAACATGAAATAATCCAATAGCTAGAAATTTTGGAAACGATCCTGCTGTCGAGAATCTGCTGCGGATGTATGGAGTATGTATAGTGTGCTTTTTAAGAAATGTTATACAGTTTAGTGGTAAAATCCTAACGATAATTAATAAAAGATGAGTTTCACAAAGTGTTTATAGTTAACAAGTGGCTAACTGGTGAAATTGGAAAAATCATTTTTTTTCTTTAAATTCTACCCGTCTCTTTAATATTATAAAATTATGGGAATTAGAGTTTCCGTGATGACACGTGTCAACATTGCCTTTTTTCACAAGGGCTTTCTCTATACGTTATATTTTGACTATAGCTTGTTATATCTAGATAATTATGTTTATCATGGATAAACAACTCAAAACTTCGTTCACCTATAAAGGTCATTGAAAGCATGGTTGCATTGAAAATTAGATAATCCGCTAACTTCATTTTACTATTCGTATGCGTGATAAGCTTTTAAATATTAACAGAAAACGCTACATTTTTAATAGCGGATAAACTTCGACAAATATAACCGAATCGATTTTAATTCACGTAAATTATAGAAATGACTTCGATATTTGATATATCTTACTAATCAATGAAGAAATTCGCATTCATAGGAACGCGCTAAGAAAGGAAGTTAATTTTGGAGGTTATGACATGTTACTGACAACTCAAATTTTAAAAGGCTGCAGTATGAAAGAATTCAAATTTCAGAGATAATTTAAATCCTTCCGAATTACCTGATAATTCATGCATTAAGATTTTCAGACTTGATGAAGATACTTGTCAAAGTCATACATTCAATATCCGAACATATTAATTGTTGCCAAAGATCAACATTTGTTCCTAAACATCTCCACGTGTTATCATAGACTATGGTTATGTTCCGATATTGCTGGTATTACTGGTTACAGCAAGCAATTTCGGAACGCTCTACAGTAGCAGTAAACTTAAACTGCTGAAGATTTTCGGAACGTATTGGTCAGTAACAGTGTTTGAAAAGTAACAAACAAAGCATAACCCATTTATTTATCATAGTAACGTGAAATGATGGCCGAAATTAATCAAATCTTATTGGATGAAATATTAAGCGATAGCGATACTGATTCAGAAAAATCAGATCTGCATAGATTACTAATAAAAAAATCTGTCTCAACGCTCTCAACCACAGATCACCTACTCTCAACAAATACATAACCTAACTTATTCCAATTTGGGAAGGGATACTGGGAGTGCATGACCAATTCTGTAACAGTAGTATATCAGTATATGTTTATCATCTAACAGGGTCTCTTGAAAAGTAGCGCCAAATCATTACCAGTGAATTTCAGTAAAATCGGAATGACAAAATTTACTGGGCAGTACTGTTCAGGAATATCGGAACATAACCTATAATTAGTTTTACAAAAAGATCCCTACGAGAATTACAAAAATTAAAAACTGCCTACAAAAGTCATTATTCGGCGTGCGCAGCGAAAACTATTGATAATATACAAATAAAATAATGTAAAAGGATGTATACAGTGTGATTCATAAGTGCGATAAAGTCTAACGTCTGGTAAATCCTTACGGTTTTTGAAATATAATTTTGACCAATTGTAGCCACTCTAAAGGCGCATATTTTAAAATTAGTCGCAGTTTTACAGATCAAAGGTACATACGAGTGTCTTCACTGGGGAATTATATGCAATTTACCAAGCGTTGCGAGTAATGTAGATTCCACGCAGTTTTTAATAATTACTGACTCTCTAAGCTCCATTGATAGTATCCAGCACATTTTTCCCACAAACTTCTTGGTACAAATAATTAAAAATGAACTTCTCCAGCTACAAGAGGCCCAGAAATCTGTCAAATGCATGTGGGTACCCTCTCACGTTGGAATTCCCGGGAACGAACAGGCAGACACAGAAGCAAAGGAAGCAATCCAGGACCCCAATTCTCCCACAGTATCAAAAGTTTCTGTTTTGGATGCAAAAAACTTCCTCAAGCATTCAGTCTATAAATATTGGCAAGACCGTTGGACTGAATCAAACTCTAAGCTCCGCAGAATAAAGAAATACGTGAGCCCCTGGAGATCATACCCGATGAAAAGAAGAGAGCAAACGATCTTATCGCGCCTTAGAATTGGGCATACAAGATTCTCTCATGACTATCTTATGTCCCATTCCACGGCACCAGTGTGCGACAGCTGCAATCAGCCTCTGACAGTAAGCCACGTACTATTGGAATGTGAAAAGTTCCGGCTACAGAGACAATCTCATAACATCCCCAATCAAATAGGAGAGGCAATTGGTGAAAACTGCGATATGCCTCAGTTAATAAACTTTTTGAAATCCATTCAAATATTAAATAAAATTTGACGACCTACTTTTATAATTTTATATTACCGTAAATTCTCAAATAATGTAACTTGATTTAGGAAAATACCATGTCTCACTTCTGTAACTAATGTTAATCTGTTGTATATTCTTGTTGAGCGCTAATAATCCTAGGGATTGATGCGCATTGTATATATAATAATAAAAAAAGGTACATTTATATACAGTGTATAACTTTACTTAAAAAGTTCTGACCCCTTACTCCTGAAAGTCGTAATGAGTTCAACGCCCCGTATACATTAAATTCCACAATTTAAAATTAATCTTTTACAATCATACGTCTGTGATGGTCGTCTAGTATCATAATTCACTAGATCTGCTTCCATATATAAGAAACATATACAGGGCGAGCCCAAACTCGAATACATCGGTTTAACAATTGTTTTAAATGGTTACTGTACTATACTTTAAATTTGATAAAGTATTTATTTATTTATTTCCAATGAAAAATCAATAAAAAGCAGTTTACATAAAAGAGCGTCACCGGCCAAGCCAGGGCGGATCTCTATCTTTCAAATAATAATGCTCCACTTTAATGCAATGAACATTTATAAATAACGTCGAAGAAAATTTTATTCGCTGTGTATAAAATTGCTAGATCGAAAGTATTATTATCTTGAATACCATTTTTAGTTTATAATTTCTAAATATACGTCTGTTGTTTACTAGGTCACGCACAATGCGTAGTGTTCATAAAACCCTAATTACCCACTTATTTACATTCTGTTGGATTAAAAAATTAACCGTTGACCGTTTTAAAAATTACATATGTAAATATTTCGACTATTATAATAAATAGCTGATATAGGATAGAGTGTGTCCATTTAGTGAAATGCGATGCAAAAATCACTAGGGACCTAAATATGACACCAATTAAGCTATATTTTAAAATCATTTTGGCTTCTACGGTCCTCTTAGAAAAGATTGCCACAGAGATACATCGTTTTTTTAATGAAATGGTGGGGATATTTTGGCACTTTCTGATTCACCATTGAAGTCTACAGTACTACAGAGGAAGTACAACTCTAAATAAAAGTAAAATTCATAGACCATGCACCTACTAGATAAGAACTCTACAATAAACTACAATAAAATTAACAAGTGGTTACAGTATTCGCCAACTAACTTGATGTCCTAAATGCTTTCTAGGGAGCTATTGACGCCGCCCATCCGATAACTGTAAACAGTGCCGTGCAAGTTCTGAGAATACGCTTTCTCTTACAAATTAACACAACTTGTACAAGTAAAGTCCATCCGGAAATATATGATCCTAACTTAATAAACAATATTTAATTCTTTGTTATAACTATTGGTAAATTGATTTTAATAGAAACGGATCTGCTTTATACCTGAATTCTGAGTACATAAATAATATTTTAACAATAAGGTACCCATTACAATAACATTTTATTTATCTAACTGAAGATTATAAAGTTATATTTAATGTTTGGTTTTTACCATTTCTGACGTGTTTGAAAAACATTTTCTAGGTTAGGTTGAAAGCTAATGTTTAACTAAAAAACCAACTACCTATTCCAAAAAATTAAGGTTTAATTTGGCACGTAATATTTCAAATACAAATGATCGCACAAACCGAGGTATGAAGTTCTAGTTGGATGATGGAGATTCTCACATATTAGTATTCAGTTGCGTTACAAATGTGGAGAATCTGTGCAAAATCTACGTAGACGGTACATTTGACTACTGCACTAAATTTTTTCTGCAACTGTTCACAGCTGCCTAAATGGACATTATATACCGCTTGTGTTTTGTGTGTTGCCGTGCAAATGTACTTAAGCATATCTAAAGTGCTTTGAACAAGTGCTGTAGCGATATTTCGTTCTCTTTTTCACCAAGGAAATTGTCGTCGATTTCGAAAAGTCTATCCACAATGCAGCTTGTAGCCTTTGGCCGCAAGTCAAACTGATAAGATGTGGATTTCATCTATCACAAGCTTGGTTACGTAAGATTCAAAAAGTTGGTCTTGCCAAAGAACACAGAAATATGAGAAATAAAACAGAAGGAAACTGGTTAGGATACTGTTTTGGACTTATGTTGGTTGCCCAGAGGAAGTAACTGCAATTAAGCCTCAAGAAATAAAAATTTAAACGTTTCCGGACTATTTAGTGGATAATTATGTGGCGGATTGTTCAATCTATTCTTCAGATTTATGGGCGTCTGAAGCGTCAAGGACCGATAGAAGCACTAATTGTTTGTATGTTACTTATTTTTATTTTAATATATGTTATTGTTAAGTAGAATTGTATAGTATTAATGTATCAATAACTGTGGGCTTGTTCCAACTGGCTATAGAACCGTTCTTGTTATCGTTCGCACAACTGCTGTATTTCTTTTGCGTTTATAATATCGTTCTTGGGACTGCTTGGGATGGTATACAAACTGTACCATCTAGAATAAAGTTGATGTTTCCATCCCAAATTCGAGTTTGCACACTATACAGTACTTGAAACGATTCCAGAAAAGTTCAAAAATGCAAGTTCGAACAAACCCATGATTTGTACACATTTTGTGAAAGTATATACCATTAGGTGATATATGCCTTTTTGGAATATAAGTAATATAACCTTCAAAACGAGTTTTTATTTCCTTGTCAAACTGTGACATTATAATGTTGAAAAACTGATTCTGATTCTCAGTAGTAGGTAAGTTTACAAACATAGATCACATGGTAGACCCTTAAAGTTCTTAGAACTAAGGTTTCGTATCATCAGTTTTACGATCGGCCGAGATTACATACTGTATTTTGGGCCGTCTTTTAATTGAGAAGATTATAAAACCTGATGCGGCCGAGTTTACATCTACCTGTTCATGATTGTATTAAATACTCATTAAGTAAATATTAAAAATCCACCTTTTCATTTTGAAATAGGTAAAATGACCAAGTTATTCAACAAAATATGCTATTAAACACGGACCGTAATTTACCCGCTTTAAAACTACGATAACCAGGTCATAAATATTGTTTCATTGCTTGTTTATGGCTACCCTTGAATAATCCGTTTTAGTCACTTCAATATAAGTATGAACATACTTTAAAAAGGTTTAATGTATTTTAGGTAATGAATCTTTTCGAAGTATTTAAGTTTCCCTACAGGAAACGTTTAAAAGTCGTTTCGGATTATCTCAGAATTGTTTTTGATGATACTTTTTATTATTTTTTATTAGAAAATTAGAAGAGTTGCAACTAAAAAACTAACCAGTACTACCTTCCACTATCGACTTCTCTGGCGTGCCATTGTTTGTAAACAAGGGTAATGAGTTCAACTAGAAAATAGACAGATATCGCAGGCGCAACCGGTATTACCGTAAAACGTTATTTTCTTACGTTAATAGAGTATAACGGCATTGAACTTGCAATGAAAATAAAAGCTGTTACGTTACATTCTCCTTTTTTAAAATTTAACGTTGGTGAGATTTTGAGTATGAGTTTTGATTTTCATCACATACCACTAAATTAAACTGCCGGCGCTGGCAATAAAACTATAGATTGATAGAATATGTATCAAATACAAACTATAGAAAACATTTAAGCAAACTGATTAATTAAAACAGTGTGACTAGAGGTCCGCCGGCGGAACTATGAATTTTAAATTAGAATTCCGCCTTGAGGCAAAAGTTTATACCAGATATACAGAAATCTGCCGAAAATGCTATAAATTGCGCAAGCGCGGCGGAACATTACATTACATATCTACGTTGCGCCGTTCTGAGGGCACCAGAGGCGGACGGCTGACATTTGATGTCTAAATTTCGTCTAACGGCGGACTAAAGCTTAATTTTTCAAGAATTCCATGCGAGTCCCTAGATCCATTTGCAGTCAGACTTACAAACCCAAGAAAATAAATGGAGTTATAAACACATTTATATATGATGGTATCCTTACATTGTGTACTGGAGAAGGGGAAGGAATTATAATCATTACATTCCCCCTTCCCCTTAAAATGAAATAATACTAAACCAAATTGCGGACGGAATTCTTTCAAGAATAAACTTTAATCCGCCGTTGAACGGAATTTAATCATGATACATGAGTTGTCCGCCGTTGGACGGTGGAAAGCATATATTATTAGTGAATAACTCTGCCGCGCTTGCGTAAATTATGACCTTTTCGGCAAATCTCTGAATATGTCATATAAACTAAAGGCGGAATTCTAATTTTAAGTTAATAATTCCACCGGCAAAACTCTAGCCGTACTGTAATTAAAAATCTACTCATAATAATAAATACACTGAAAAACCTACTGACTACAAAGACGAGAGTATCTGTGGGATAGGTTATACTAGTCCAGTTTTCGTGCTCTTGTTTATTCAGCATATTATAATCTCTAATTTTAAATATAATCAATTTAACGTTTTATGATTCTGTTTTCATTACTTCTTGTAATTCTTTTCTGTTACTTAGATGTTTACCTATACCATTTAACTTTCGTGCTTCTTTAATTTAGCCTGTCCATCAAGCCGTTTGTTTCTTGTGTGGATGTATTTTGCTTGTTACACAAATATTTTTCAATGAATCAATAATTATGTTCCTAAATACTTTTTGTCCACGACCACTTAATAATAAGTCAATATTTTACCTCCTAACCAAAGGTATATGGTACCCATATATCTACTAGAGTGCATTATGGTTCATAATTCACGCTTTTGCATTTAAATAACATGCCATGACAACTCAACACTCACAAAATTTCGGTACATAGGTGACTAGAGATGGGTGTACAATATGAAATAAACTATTAAATCTGCGTATTTTGTTTAGTAAATTTGTTCCTGAAATATATCGTATCGATAAAATATCGAAATTTTTAGTATTTATACTTTTCATAACGGTATTTCTTAATATTGATATTTTTAAAACAATATATTTATAACGGTACGGTTTATCGATACTTTATACAGTATCGCCCATCTCTATATGTCACATTTCACGTACTCCTGAAATTTATTAATTTTGACGTTAGAATTGTCAATAATACCAAATTATTACTTTCCGTTCTACACTCGCCTTATTTAATAAAAAAATCAAGGGTCGTGGTCAAAGTATAGTATTCTACTCGCAATTTAGGGCCATTATTCACTCGGGTGACGTTACCCTGCGTGAATAATGGCTATCATAAATTGCTCGTTTAATAATATACTATTGATTTCGTCTAGGCTCATTTTATCAGTTGTATTAAACCATATTGTTATTTACCATAATATCATATCCTTTTGCTGTTTCTTCATTGTATAGTTTGTATGATCTTATTGTGTCCTTACTGTTTTTAGTTTATGTACTGTCAATGTGTCCCTGTTATAGGATTAAGTCCTCTTCAGGGTTTGTTTTGAATTCAAGTGATTTGACGGTCGCTGTTCACCATGAGATGGCCATTTGGTTAATTGGCACAATGAATCGCTGTTCCGATCATTGTACCAACTAAGATGGCGGGAAACAGAAAACCTGCATCCATCATCCCGGATAGCAGATGGAAATGGTGTAGTGCTTATGTTCACAAACTTCAGAAACTGAAAAGTACCTGAAGTATGTGTTTTTGCACTGAAAAGTGTTGTGCACTTCGCAATTTGTAGCACGTACTACTCGTTGATAGCGACAGTGTGTCCAGATCTTCCATCACCTTTCCATCTGTATTCCGCTAATTCGTCGCGTTGTTAGGTGGTGAGAAGGTGAAGGATTGTCGAGGAATTTGCCTTTTCGGGAATTTCGGATCGTAAGTGGCGTGGTCGTCACCACAGTTCTTGCAGCATGGCTTTTTTGTCTTATCACATTTGTCGGATCTGTGATTGTAGCTTCCACAATTTGGACAGCTATAAAACACATTACACATTCAGTGTAAAAGTGGCTTATAACGAGTACAATATTTTGAGATGGCATGAAGTGAGTTGGCGCTTGAATGTTCACACATGGCTTAGGAATATTCATTTGGAATGTAACTCGTGGAATTGTGTTCGAGAATATGTGATGACTCTGATTAGGAAGGTAGTTCTGAAATTTCGTCATTCGAAATGGTTTTATAAACATTGGAAACGAAGAAAGAAGAACTGGGAGTATATTGCTTTATAGGGCAGTTCCTGGAAGCAGGAGATTGCTGGAATATAGGGATGCATTCCACTTGGTGGTCACCAATGACATTTTGGCTTTTTTGTTTGAGTATTTTGTGGCATATGTTCTTGAATCTTGAGGAGGGAGGTGCAGTTTGGGTTGGCTTTGAGATATGTGATTTGGCCTCTTAGAATTTCGTTTCAGTTGAGAAGGTCGAAAAGATCCTTTTGAGAACAGTATTTAAAGTTTAGAGTGGTTGTAGTTTGGGAAGAAGATTTAGATAATTTAGAAGTCCGAACTTGGCGTCTATAGAAGGTAATTGTCACTATCTATTTATTCTTTCTATAATTATATAATCTATATACTCAGTTTATCTCTCGTGTGCATTCTTATGTTGATATTTGCTACAATTAGATCCTGTAGTCAATCAGCCTTTGACTATTGTTGTTCCTTACTTCGTCTTCACAATTGCCAATCACCAATTCCTGCCATTGCTCTTTGTTTCTTAGCTTCACCACTTCCTGAGGGTGTGGAGGCCTACCAGGCGCGTCCCCGGGTGGCGGATAGGGGAGCGGTCAGGAGCTGGGGCGTAGGGGCCATCCCTCTTGATCAGTGGCAGTGATAAGTAGGGTGAGAGGAAGTAAAACTCCTCAAAAGCCTTTGCGAAAGCTGTCACGGCGGACCAACTCCCCCAAGTGAAGGTGTGAAGGCACCGTGCCGATGTACTGGATGGTCACGGGAAATGTGGCCTCGAACGGTCCCCTGGTGGCACCAGGCGAAACCCCCTTGTATCTCAGCCTTACCTCTTCATGCGGGGCTCTGAGGAGGTAGACAAAAACTTCCCTAGCTACTCGTGGGATTCATATGGATCTAGGAAAAGAAAAAATGGAAAAACCAAGTGCCCAAGAGACGACTAGCAACGACAAGGCTGAAGTAGCCGCCGTAGCTAGCACGTCTTTGGAGGCAGTAAATGAAGGCAGTCACCGGAAGGCGAGCTTTAAAGCGAACTCGCTGGAAGAGGTGGACAAGATGTCAGAGGAGGATCTCCAAGGCACCAGATTGTCGGGAGCATCTAGAAAAAGAATGCAGGCTCTGATGATTACGTTGAAGCCAAAAAGGCTGTAATCAAGGAGAATTTCACTAGGTCGCTTCTACCTAAAAAGAAAAAATAAGAGGCAGGCGAGCGCCCGTCCAAAGCCAAAGTAGAGGCGAAGAAGCGCCCTACAGAAGCTAAGGGAGAGGTGAAGAAACGCCCCAGGGAACAAGGGACAACCCCCCACAGGCAAAACCCGCGACGAAGAGGCCCAGAATGGAGGATAAACCGTCCTTCCGTGATGCGGTCTCGTCGGAGAGGGTAGCCATAGTGGAGGAAGGTTATCCTAACAGACAGATGGAGCCGGATAGGCTTAAAGCTCTTCAGCACTCCATCATGAAGGCATACGAAGAGGTGGCAGATGACGGACCTCAAGTGAGATTCGTCAAATGCACCCAAAAGCCCGGGTACCTTCTTGTCTATTGCGTGGACATGCGCCGACTGGTTGGTGGGAGTGGTTCCTTCGCTGGCTCCTTGGGACGATGGAAAAGGGTCAGATGTGGACCTTCTCCATGGATGAGGAATCATTGGAGGAGATCAGAAGGTTGGACATGAGTCCTTACTATGGAATGGGCCGAATAAACTCCAAGGTCAAGGAGCGGGGACCCAAGTCCAAAGGACCAGTGGAGAATAAGGCCTCAAAACCAGGAACCTCCACTGGCACAGTAAGCAGTGTGCCCCCCCCCCACAGACAGGGAGACCAAGTGTCTCGGGGAAAGGACCAATGCTGAAGAAGGGGAAGAAGGGAGGATCTTCTATCGAGGGTAGACCCGGGGAAGCTACTCAGCAAAGTGGTGAAAGCCCTCTCAAAAGACCGTCACCGGTCAGGGACGAGGCTGAAGCCATGGAGCAGGGGGAGCGAACCAGGGTCATAGAGCCCACAGAGGACTCCTCTTCGACCTAGAGGACAGCGTTAGGTTTCTGCAAGCCAACCTTCAACACTCCAAGGCTGCCAGTGCCGTGCTGTGTCGAAGGTGGGAAAAAGAAGGCATAGACGTGGCCCTTCTGCAGGAACCTTGGGTACATGGAAGGACTATAGCGGGCCTCAAACAACAAACAGGTACGTTACTCTATCATAGGCCAGCATTAAGGCCAAGAGCGTGTATAATACATAGTGAAAGGGTTAATTGTGTACTAATCTCGGGGCTATGCTCCGGGGACTTTGTTACAGGAATCCTTTCATACCAAACTCAGGGTGGGACGAAGAGAGTAGTCGTTTGTTCCGCCTACTGTCCAGGAAATGAGCTAGCATGCCCTCCACAGGCATTACAGGCTGTCGTAGACTATTGCCGAGAAAGGGACATGCAGCTTATTCTGGGATGTGATGCCAATGCCCACCATACCATCTGGGCCAGTACGGGCATCAACAAAAGAGGTGAGTTATTTTATGAATTCATACTTAGGGAAGGGTTATTTATTGCCAATAGAGGTACAGAACCTACTTTTGTCACAGCAGTTAGGAAAGAGGTATTAGACTTGACTTTGAGTACCAACAGAATAGGTGATAACATAGGAGCATGGCGGGTATCGCAGGAACCATCATGTTCCGATCACAGGCATATAAGATTCGATCTTAAGTCAGCAGCCCTAATAGTGATTAAGTTCAGAAATCCAAGGGAGACGAACTGGGAAGGATACGATAAATCCCTCAGAGAGTCACTTAAGGAAGGGACAGTCACTATAAAAGGGAGGGAAAGCCTTGAAGTGGCAGTTGACCAGGTCAATGAGGCAATTTTGAATTCCTACCGAGAAAACTGCTCAGAAAGAACAAGGAAACGCAAAGGGAACACAGTTTGGTGGAACAATTATCTAGAGGGTTTAAGAACCGGGGTAAGAAGGCTATTAAATAAAGCCAAGCTCAACCAGAACTGGGACCTATACAGGAGTAAACTCACTCAATATAACAAGGAGATACGGAAGGCCAAAAGGGACTCTTGGAGAAGGTTCTGTGAGGATATTCGAGAGACCACAGAATGCGCACGAATCCACAAAGTCTTGGCCAAGGAGAGCTCTACTGACAAGGTAGGTCTCCTGAAAAAATGGACGGAGACTATGCAGGAACGGTCCAGGAAAGCTTGGAGTTGCTGCCAAAAGCACACTTTCCAGGAGCTACCATGAATCAAGGTCGGCAGGAGGTAGTCAGTAATCCCCAAGAGGCACACAGGCCCAGCCGGGAGGACTGGCAACTTGCCACTGCCATTACAAGGCCAGATAAAATAAGATGGGCCATAGACGAATTCCAACCCTTTAAATCACCGGGGGAGGATGGAATCTATCCGGCCCTATTGCAGAAAGGTAAAGAGGCATTAGTGCCGCAACTAAGTAAGATTTTCAAGGCTAGTCTAGCCTTTAAATATACTCCGGTAATATGGAGGAAGGTGAAGATCATCTACCTTCCGAAGGTGGGTAGAATCTAACGTCATTTCTACTTAAGACTTTGGAAGTAGATAGGTACATAAAGGACAGCGCTCTGAAAACGTGCCCTCTAAGCGAGAGTCAGTACGCTTATCAACAGGGCAAGTCAACAGACTTAGCTCTGGATGACTTAAACCGGCTACTGTCCAAGTAGATCGACGACAAGGAAATAGCAGTAGCTAGTTTTTTGGATCTGTATCTGTAGAGTAGGGAGGGTGAGTGTAGGCTCACAGCACTTAGGCCACATGTGACCCATTGTACATCCTCCCGAGGAGTTGTCTTCCTAGGTCATTGTCCATCCTGTCCTTCTCAGGAAGGTGGACAGGTCACTAGGAGACATCTCCTTTATATCGGCAGGTGTAGGCCAAGACTCACCGAACACACACTCTCTTATTGACGATAACTCCGGACACTCGCATAAGACATGCCTGACAGTTTCATCTTCCTGTTCACACATCCTGCATAGAGGTGTGTCCACTAGCCCCATAGTATGGAGGTGTTTCCCTAGTTGACAGTGACCAGTCAGAAATCCTACTGTTAAACGTAGGTTTCTCCTGGTCATCGCCAAATATTTCTTCGGCTCCAGCTTCCCAGGGTCGCCCAGGGTGATCCTGGCAAGACTGCATCCTTTGATTCCATCCCATCTCTTAAGGGATTGAGTATGGGTGTAGCGTTTGGCTAGTTCCGCAATTGTCGAAGTCGTTAGGCCGTAGGTGTCACTGGGTCCTAGAATTTTTAGTCCAGCGGCTTCCCTGGCTAAAGAATCAGCAATGCGATTTCCTTTACTCCTGTCGTGCCCTTTAACCCACCTCAGGATAATATTGTTATCTGCCGAGGCGTCAGCTAAATCTTGGTGGCACTCTAGTACTAGCCTCGATATAACACGTTGTCTGTTTAAGGCTAATAGGGCTTGTCTACTATCAGTGCAGATTATTATGTTTTTGCCAGAAATTCCTCTTCTGGTTAGTTCTTTTGTGGCAATTGAGATACCAGCCAGTTCTGTTTGAACTACGCTGGTATTGTTTCCCATTCCCCACTTCATCTTTAGGCTTAGTGCTCTTGAGTAAACTCCACATCCTGAGCCTTCTTTCATTTTTGAACCATCTGTATATATGCGTATTGCATTTGCAGCACCTGGCTCTGTGTTCTGTTTTATTTGAATTTTGTAGGGTTTGTTAAACAAAAACCTGGGTTCAATTGCATCATTGGTTGCCTGCAGCAGAGGTAGCGCAGTGAGCGCTTCCTGCCACAGGCTCAACCTCAATTGGCCCACTCCTACTTCGGGGTTTACACCAGCCGTGCGCAATCGTACCATGGCCATTAACGCAACCTCCTTGACGTACAGGTCCAGAGGGGTCAGACCAGTAATTAGTTCCATTGCTGCGGTTGGTGTTGTTCTCATGGCTCCTGTGATGTTTAAGCAAGCCATTCGCTGTATTTGATATAATTTTTGGAAGGCCGTTGCTTGTAGAACCTTCGGTCCCCATGCAATTGCTCCATACGTTAACATGGGTCTTATTATTGCAGTGTAGATCCAGGTAACCACACGGGGTGACAAACCCCATGTGCGTCCCACTGTCCTCCGACACTGCTCATAAGCCACATATGCTCTTTTTGCTCTGTTGTGTAGATGAGAGTTCCATGTTAGTTTCCTGTCGAGGGTAATACCAAGGTATTTCACCTCTTCCGAAAAGTTTAGTTTGCTTTTGAAGATTTCAGGAGGTTTCAAACCCGATAAACTTCTTTTCCTGGTGAAAAGGACTATCTCAGTCTTTCTGGGATTGATCGACAGTGAGTGTTCCTTGCACCATTTTTCAATTAATTTAAGCCCATCCTGCGCTCTATCGCACAGTGTGTTCACAAATTTGCCGGTCTGCAAGATAACTATGTCATCTGCGTAAGCAATTGTGTAGAATCCATTGTTGTTGAGGTGATTAATCAGGGTGTCTAGAACCATGTTCCACAGAAGGGGTGATAAGACTCCTCCTTGTGGACATCCCCTCATGACCAGTCCTCTTACTGTGATGTCCTCTACATTAATACTTATTGCTCTACTAGAGAGCATCTTGAGTATCCATTCTCCTACTACCAGAGGTACATGCCTGGAGTTGAGTTGCTGGGTAATTGTTGGAAAGGTTGTTTTATCAAACGCTCCCTCGATGTCTATGAATATACCCAGGGTGGATTCTTTGTTGTCCAATGATCTTTCGATTCTGCCAACCACTTGGTGAAGGGCCGAATCGGTGGACCTTCCCGGAGTATATGCATGCTGATTTGGATGAAGTGGGTTGTGAACTAGCACTTCGTCTCTTATATACCGCTCGCATAACCTCTCCATTGTTTTCAAAAAGAACGATGTGAGACTAATTGGTCGGAATGCTTTTGGTAAGGTGTAGTCCATCCTGCCTGGTTTGGGTATAAATACCACTCGTACTTCTCTCCACTTACTGGGAATATACCTCAGAGCTAGAGAGGCTCTGAAAATTCCAACCAGATGCGGCATAAGAATATCCATTCCCCATTGAAGTAGGGCTGGTCTTATTCCGTCAGGTCCTGGTGACTTGAAGGGAGAAAAGCCCGATATGGCCCACCTTATCTTGTCCTCATCAATTACTGCACTAGCAGATTGCCAGTCGTATTGTGAGGGTGTTGTTGGTACTTCCGTCCAGATTGACGTTCCAGGAAAGACAGAATCTGGGAAGTGAGTTTCCATAAGAATCTCAGCGCTCTCTTGGAGGTTGGCGGCCTTGTCGCCGTTTACCCTTGTCAGGATGCCGATACTCTTATGGTGGTCGTTTGAGAGTGCCTTCTGTAGCCTAGAAATTTGTGGGAAGTCTTCGACTGCCTCACAATAGGCTCTCCAGGCTTCTCTTTGCTTTTGTCTGCAGACTTTTTTGAACTCTTTGAGGTTGGCTTTATATATTCCCCAGTCCTCTTTGAGTTTTGTTCGTTTTGCCTTGTTAAAGGTCGTTCTCGCTGTCTTTCTGAGGTGTTCCAGTTCAGGGCACCACCAGGTATTGGTCGTGCCACCTGTCTGAACCATCCTCATCGGACAGGATTCCTTATAGGCAATGTCTATTTTGTTTTGGATAGATACTGTGTACCTTTCCAGTTCCTCATTATTGCTAGGAGTCAGGACCTCTGTTTCCCGCAGAGCACCTTTTAACAGTCGATTGTAGAGAGCTACATCCGTCCTCTTCGGGTCACGGGATTTTACAGTGGTCCTGAGATCCTGGCTTACCGTATAGGTCAGCCAGCGGTGATCTGACATAGAAATGTGATCCGACACTTGCCAGTCCTGAATTTTGTTTGATATTTTGGCTGTCGCAAGCGTAATATCTATTAATGTTTGGCTACGGGCGTTAATAAATGTCGGCTCCGTGCCTCTGTTTAAAATTGTTAAATCTTTCTTAATTATATATTCATAAAGAGACTTACCTCGGGCGTTGATATCCTTGCTGCCCCAGCTCAAGTGGTGTGAGTTTGAGTCGCAACCCAATATCAGCTCCACTCTCTGGTTGAGGCAGTGATCCACTAGTACCTCCATCTCTTTAGTCGGTGGTAATGTGGCTGCATCTGAAGGTAAGTACACCGATGCGAGTACCAACGCCGTATATTTGCCTCTTCCATCTGGACATTCCACTTTAACCGCAGTAAGGTCTGAGGTGCAGAATTGTGCCATCGGAGAGGCTCTGTATTTCCTTGGGACGTAAACAGTTTTTTGGATATAGAGGGAGCATTTAATAATGCTTCTCCAATATCTATAACAAGGTGTATGGAAAGAAGAGGGGTCGAATCCACCATCTGCGGATGGCTTGCAGCCAATCTAGGGAATAGGATAATTACATCCACCCTGGTGGAGGCAACCATCACAGCGGGGGTGGGAAGGGGTTGTCCTCAAGGAGGCGTTCTATCGCCCCTTTTGTGGGCAATTCTAGTAGACACGCTTCTAGTACGGTTGTCCGACGAAGGTATTCAGTGCCTGGGATATGCGGACGATCTTGCTATCGTCATAACAGGACGGTTTCCAAGTACATTATCAGAGCGCACACAAATGGCGCTTAATATAGTAAGTGGTTGGTGTAGGGAGGAAGAACTGGCAGTGAACCCCCACAAAACTACACTGGTACCGTTTACAAAAAAGAGAAATTTGCAAGGTCTACAAAAGCCGCAAATAAACGGAGTGGAAATTCCATATGCGAAAGAAGTTAAATACCTAGGGGTAATCTTTGACCAGAAGCTTACATGGAATTCTCACATCGAAAAAACCACACACAAGGCTAGAATCGCTCTGGGAAGGTGCAGGCAGATGTGTGGAAAGAATTGGGGATTAAATCCCAACATGACCAAATGGTTATACACACAGGTCGTGAGGCCAGGGATAACCTATGGATCAGTAGTCTGGTGGCCCAGAACACTGCAGATTGGAGAGCAAAGGCAGTTAAGTAGTATCACAGGGGCCATGAGAACAACGCCGACTGCAGCCCTGGAGGTAATACTAAACCTACCGCCACTACATATTTTCGTTCAGGGAAATGCAGGATCTGTTAGTCACAGCTTATTACAGGGGCCTCCTCCGATAAGTCAAGGACACGGCAAGGTCTATAAAAAGCTATATGAAGAAATAAAGGCAGATCCAATACTGGGAATGCCAATGGATCAGACTGCCCCACAATACAGCTTCAAAAATGAATACAGAGTAGTTATTCCAGAGAGAAAGGACTGGGAGGCAGGGCCTCCTATAACAGCGAATCTCAACTGGTACACTGATGGCTCTAAAACAGACTCTGGAGTAGGAGCCGGAATATATGGGGAACAAGAGAAGATCAAGATCTCTCTAAGCCTAAGGAAACATGCCACTGTCTTTCAGGCAGAGGTAATGGCAGTGCAATGCTGTGCAGAAGAGTTGATGAGACGGAAGGTGGATAACCAAAGAATCGTCATCTACTCCGACAGCCAGGCGGCACTAAAGGCGATAAGCTCATATCGGACAACGTCAAATCTGGCGTGGGAGTGTCGCAAGGCCCTCAACAGACTAGGTAGTCATAATAGAGTGACCCTAGCCTGGGTACCAGGTCACCAAGGAATAAAAGGCAATGAAAAGGCTGATGAATTAGCCAAGCAGGGAGCTACTGAGATCATGATAGGGCCAGAACCTTCCTGTGGAATTGCAAAAAACCTCACTAAGGAGAGTATCCACCAATGGATAAACAATCAGGCGCTGTGCTGGTGGCATGAAACCCCAGGACAAAGGAACGCTAAACTATTCCTTAAAAGCCCTTCGGCCAAACTGTCACGCGAACTACTATGTCAAAGTCGAGAAACGACGAGGATGATGGTGGAAATGCTGACCGTACATTGTAGGCTGAGGAAGCATATGCATGCAATTCGCCTAGCAGATGACAGCCTATGTAGGTTTTGCCAGGAAGAAGACGAAACCGCGGAGCACATACTTTGTGAGTGCGAAGGCCTAGTAAGGGTGCGGTTTCACCTATTCGGAGAAGAAAAACTGAAGGCAGAAAGCTATGCACGGGAGGCGGTATCCAGGCTAATAAGTCTAACAAAAAGAATAAAGCTAGACATCGAGCTCTAAGGATAGGGTGGGATAGGACAGAGAGCCACTCCATTTGTAATCTAATCTAATCTAGCTTCACCACTTCATATTTCTTTTAATTTTTTATTTCAAGCCAGCTTTCTGAAATTCGTTAATTAATTTTAGGTCTTCATTTTGCAGGATTTTTATATTGCATGTTTAGGTATTATATTATTATTCATTTTCTTAATATTTATTCTTCTTTTACTATACTAACAAACTTCGTATTTGAATCAACCAAGAGTTTCGGAAAATGAAACCAAAACTTCATAAGGAAACCCGTTCTTTACGACTGCAGTGCAAGAATATGAAAATACCACTGATCGCACATCCACATCTACGTTTTATAGTTTTTTATCTAGTGCTATCCCACAGAGAACTAGGCAACAAAATATTGATATCCACATGAAGAGAAACGTTTCTCACCACGACAGTTTGAATTTATAAGCAGCGGCGGATCATGTCTTTTGTACCAGGAGGTGTAATACATTTCATTTTGAACCCGCCGTCTAACAAAGCTGGACAAAAATTATCGGTATAACTGCAGATGTTACATTATTACAAATTATATTATTAAGACTACAATTAATTAATTAAATTCATGTTTTACTAAAGAAATAATTATTTTGTTCTCATCTTTATGGTTTACATTTGTGTTGTCCCACGATGTATGATGTGAACTATGGCATCACAGCCCATGACTAAATAAAGTCTATTTTTCTTGTTATAGTCGATTAGTCGACGTATAGCGAGAAGAGGTACAGTATCCATGTCTCCTGGGAAGTATGCAGAACAGGCGATTATCTTCTGCGGTATGGACAGTATGGACAGTTGGAAGGCTATACTATATCCAGAGTGCAAAAGCCTGTATTTTTCCTGATCAGTAAACAAGCTCTAGGCAAGTTATTACCTCACTAAAACTAGTTGCTCGGCCTGTGTTCCTTGTCCGGGGTTTTTGCAGAAAAGCAAGAGCGATTAATTGGTCCTTAAACCTTTTTTCAAGGATGGGAGAAGCGGCTGTACGTTTGCCTGTAAACAATTGAACGTGAGTAGGTAAAGCGACACAGGCAAACATTTCTCCGCAATCCTTGGATAGACCTGTCGATAGGTGTCATCAAACCACCCAGGCCAATACAGGCTACTTCCCATTTAATTAATGGTAACTTTCCTGGGTGTTTCCAGTGAAGCTCTGAGCTCGTATGTCTTTATGTTCATTTTATGCAATACTCCAATTAATGTTTTTAGTGTAGTATGCGTAATATCAAAATGCTAAGTCCATTGCCGTTAAAAACTGAAAATTACTCTCTTGGCAATCGTTCTCTTCACCAAATTTAAATAGTTTTTTATCTTTTATTTCCTTTTCTCTATGATCTAAATTATTAAGTATTAAAGAATCTTAACTGAATTACAATCGCATTTAGCAATACTGTAATAAATTTTTTGTAATTTATTTCCATTTGAAATCCAAATTAATTCTTTTATAAAACTTCTCTTAAATACTTTTATTTCTATTTTTCGTTACATGATTGCTACTTGCCTGCAATATTTAGTCTTAAAGAACGCTTGACATCCTACAATACAACGTTCAATGCAATGCAAGACGCAAAATTTCTTGATCGAAAGCATGCGCAGTTGAGACCCAGTTGATCAATTTCTGCAATTCGATGCAATTGCAATTTTATCGGGTTGGTTCCATTTCTATTGCATGCAAGGCGCACTTCTAGAGAGAAATCTAGTTTCTTTTGTGTTACCAACCAACTAACAATTTCCAATCTAATGATATCTATCAGATGATTGTGGTGACTGAAGTTTTGTCATTTGTGATTTGATCATCGACAGTGATTTACTTTTTTCTATGAGCTTTTCTCACTTTCGCTATCTTCGTTTTAAATAATAATAAACTTTATATATTATGTTTCAATAAATTATTTTTTTAAGTTAATGTCTACCTTTTTTTTCTACTCTTGGTTGGGTTGGCAGCAATGTTGCAATCACAAGAGAATTGCATGACGTCAAACAGTATGCACGATTTATCACTTGCAATATACTGACCTTACAAGAACTTGCCGCAATTTCTTGCAAATTGTATTGCTCTATGTCAAGTGCCTTTAAGGCTTGAACTATAAATAGATTGCCATATACAATAAATTAGGTGTGTTTACTATATTCTCCACTTTTTTGTGATACAGCTAGTACCTACGTAAGTATTATTACAATAACTTCTTTTGTAATTTTTAAAAATGAGAACGTAGACTTGGAGAATCCGTTAAAACTATAATAAACTAATATTTATAGAGTATAAATCACAAACTGCTGAAAGAAAGAAGGGTAAAATGTCCGAAATTTCTATGAAAAGAAAATAAATAATTCAGTTAGGAAAATAGCTTTATATCTTTATCCGATCAAGAGATAAGATGATTAAGCCAATGGTAATTTTTCATGAGGCACATTCTGTAAGGCCGGTTTTATTAAGGCCTTTAACAATGTGGGCGATGCGTGGGAGAGTTTTTAATAGATCTAGGTTGGGCAAATGAGCACGCACAAAGACCTATTTATATGTAACTGTAGAAAACGTCTACAAATTCTTCGTCTCCAGCAAGCAGGAAGTGTGGCCGAAAACTACCTAAAATTATTACCTTCTGTAAAAGAAATACTACAGAGTGTCACTAAACTATGATAACCGGTCTTTTAAAGGATTTATTAGTCTGGCAATATTTAATTTCGAAGACAGATAAAATATTTTAAAGTGTATATAATAATAATAATACATTTACTATCCACATTAAGTATATGACAGGAGCACACTATAGTGTAAGATAAACATTACCAAATAAATACAATTTTTCGAATGTTTCCACTAATGTGGATAAATGTTTAAATTTGGTTCAGGTTTAGACGAGTAGTCCTTTCCTGCTCTTCCACCAATGCCAGTAATAATATAAAATACTCAAATATAAAACTAACAATAATTGAACAATAAATATCAACAAGAAAACTACAAATTTAAAACGAGGGATAATTAAAATAATATTAATATAAAAATTTTAAGATATAACAAGAGAAAAAAGGGGATCAAGGAAGGGACAGACTTGTATTTATTACTGCAAATCAAACAGATAGTTTTTATATTTTTGTTTAAATGTCATAGCCGAACAACGAAGATATGATGGAAGATATGAAAACAAACGTTTGAAAATAGACTTGGAAAAACGTGGAATACGAATTCTCTTCTTCCTCACATTTAAATTATGGATATCAGTTCTGAAAGTAAGTTTGGTATGTAAATAAGCCGGCATTTTAGTGGTATATATTTTATGATAAAAAACTGCTTTAACCATTTTACTTCTTTAAATTTGTGCAAATTTTTTTGAAATTCTCTTATTGCGTAAATTTTGTATCTTTTGTATTCGTTGAGAATCTTTAGCATCAAGGCATGGGCCATATACTGTGTCACAATGGTTGAAATGAGAGAGAACTAAAGCATCACATAAATTTTTGTTTGGTTTCGGTAGATAGTATGTCTCTGATGGTAGATTAATGTTAATGAGGCGTACGCGCTTTGTAATTTTGCTGTAACGTTCTCTAAACCGAAATCTCGTATAAACTATTAGGTCTAAATTTTTGCAGTATCTTTTAACCGGAATATCAGTTCCATTAATTTCAAGCGAAATATTGTTCACTATAGTTTGACGGTACTGCTCACCACAGAAATATAGAACAGCTGATTTACTATACATGTATACGTCGTTCCAAGATATGCAAACATGATTGATTTGAGACCAAAACCCGCAGCAGGTAGTCGTTAATCCGGTAACAATAGCACAGTATCATACTCGTTTCTTCTGAAATGTTTTTCAGGTAAAATAATATTTGAGACTAATTTTGTAATTTATTTTATTATATTCTATTATTTATTTGTCCTTGTAAATGTAGTTCATTAACTAAACCCTACAATCAGCTATTACTTAATTAATACTTTTATAATATTGGATGGATATTTTTATCAACACGTATATAAAAGTATTAGTAGTCATGAATGTACAGCGTATCCACGGATGGGGTATCCTATAGGTGAAAAATGTTTAAATATTAGTTTTAGTGAAAAATGTCATTCCCCCAGCTTCAAAACACCTCTCAATTCTCTTTCTAAATTCTTTGTAAGTATTTCGCAGCATTTCTGGGATAATTTCGTTAACGGCATCAATGATAGCTCGTTTCAAGTCTTCAATATTATGGTTTAAATTATTTGCGTAAACTTTTTGTTTTAAGTAGCCCCATAAAGAAAATCTAAAATAGTTAAATCGGGGGATCGGGGCGGAAAAAATATTGGTCCGTAACGTCCCATCCATCGCCCAGGAAAATATTCATCCAGCCAGCCTCTAATTAGCAAAGTCGAATGTGGCGAACATCCATCATATACCCCCTGATTTAATGTATCTTCCAGAAAAAACAGTCCGATTATTCGATCCGGTAAAACCGCACACCAAACATTAACTTTTTTAGCAAATTGACTATTACAGTTAATCCTATAGTTCGGGTTTTCACTAGCCCAATATCGACAATTTTCGGAAGAAACGACACCGTTTGTTGTAAACGCTGCTTCATCAGAAAACAAAATATTATTATGAAAGAATCGGTCATGCATAAGTTTTTCACCAATCATAATCTTGTAAGGTATGAATAAATTTCGGTTTGAATGGATGAATTTTGTTTTGCTTAAATATTTTCTGTAAATGACTCTTGCAAAAACCAATCTCCACTGCTCTTTTTCGTAAACTCAACTTGGGATTTTCCCTTAACGAATGCATAGCCTAGCTGCATCATCCTCCTCATCGAACGCCTTTTTCAATTTCTTTTTGTCTTGTCTCTTGTCTCATCAAACTTCCTTATTATTTTTTTTAATCCACACTGCGTAATGGGTAGGTACATCTGGATATTTTTCGTGAAATTTTGCAATTACATACTGGTACGAAACTTCCTCAATACCATAACACTTAATAAGATATACTATTTGTTGAATAGTTAACATTGTTGTCAAATATTTATTAAAAGTTGACAGTTACTTGGTATATCGTAAACATCACTCACTAGATTAATACATTATTTTCGAACTTGGTGCAAAAATTCAAACGGTTTTCATAAAACTGGCTATAAAATGAGACGGGTTTTGGAAAACTTGAATTTTAATTCATTATATGGGGTTTCAGAACGAGCAGAACTTTTTATCAAGAATGACATTTTTCACTAAAATTAATACTTAAACATTTTTCACCTGTAGGATACCCCATCCGTGGACAAGCTGTATATAGGTATATATATAGTTTTGATGTTGATGACATATTACATTTACAATTATAATAAGGAAACAATTATAAAATGAACTTCAACGGGGTCGTTTGGTTCTGACCAGAGTTCAATACAACTTATACCTAGGTAAATACAATTCATTTAGTTAAAATTTAAAATACAAGTTGTAATAACTGTTCCAGTAGTCGCCAACTAAAACCTTTTACCATTAGAAGCGGGATTTTATAAATAAAAGCCGGAAAATTACACAAGATGAAATACTCGTACATAAACCATAGAAATATGTCTACATTTATAGATTAAAAAGGATTTTGAAATCCAGGAAAATAAACAAAATGTTCTCCGCAATGAAAACCGATTAATTATAAACACCATCTTTATCAGCCAATTTGTAATTAAAAGAGGGGTACCTACCTTACCAGAGAGAGTTTGTTGTCCACACCCAGTCTATTTGAAGCAGGTACCAACTCAATCATGGTTTTTTTTCTAAGAGCCCTGTCAGTTTTGAGTATACAGGAAATAAAATACTTATTCTTACCTTGAAATTGTTGGAGTACTTTATGAATGAATTCAATACACTGGATTCTTCCGTTCTATTCACGTAGTTACACCTACAACCTTGCGTGAAGTAATAGATGTCATGCACTAGGGTAGTTTAAGTACAAGCAATAAAATACTATTTTCTAAAAGTCAATTTCTAATCGCACGTGCCATACAGGGATGTAAAAAAATTTGATTGTATTATTATCGTTTCGCAACACAACTGTTACGAATTAAACTTATTAATTAATTATGTCTGTAATAGTAGTAGCTGTATGATCGCATGATAGGATTTTATTGTGCGCTCTGGGTATACATAACTGGAAATTAAGTAATTTATATATTAGGTGTCTAAAAAGCAAAAGTGATTTGATTTTTATAGTCTACATAATATTTTTAGTGTTTTTGAAAGAGTGTAAAATAATTTATTGAATTAATACGAACTTATCATGTCCATTTTCCACTCGGAAGCCCGATTGAAATTATAAACACCACCTTTACCAGCCCATTGTTAATGAAAACAAGTCTATTGTATCTTTATAGTATGTTGAGATAGGATCACTTTAGAGTTATATAATGATTAGAAAACTTCATTATTATCGCGAAATTCAAAATAATTTTAATTAACATCTCTTTACCATGAAGTGAGTACCTCGTATTTCCACATTCCATTTCATGAGAAAATAAAAAGAGATGCGAGAATATTCGTTAAGATTCAGGTTCAACTTCACCGCTCCACAGTATCGTGTATCAATGACCAATAACCAACACAAATCTCTTTAATATTATTACATCTTTCACTCAAAAAGAATTACATATTCTGGGTTTATATCACAGTAAATATACGTAATTGTTTTATTTTTTACCAATTGTGCTTTAACATGTATTTCTTAGAAATTGTCTCTTCACTCTAAATTATAAATTTCATTTTCCCTTCTTAAAGTTTGCTCAATAAATTACGTAAACACAAAGTCTCATCCATACAGATAACTCGATAAGCATATTTATTCATCATATGATGATTATTAAGGAAAAAGTATAAGAGCAATTTTTGTAGATAATTGATCTACAACTTTTGTCTGATCTATTTTTATGATAAAACTTACGTAGGTACTCTTTATTATATTTATTGACTCGATACTTACGTTCCAGAATCTTCTATATTACTCTCCTAGTCCTTGATAAATTGCTTCCAGATCTAAGAGAACATCTATTCTTATTTATGTACTATTTTTTAACACGCTTATATTAGCTTCACTTGTATGTATGTTTGTTTGTTTATAACCGTTTCCTTTGGACTCGACCCTTTTGACCCACTTTAAACGAACATATTAATTTGAAAGTTTGCTATTTTTTCTTATTTTCTTGGGAATGAAACCACAATATGTTTTTTTTTGTCAAATTTTTTTCGTTGTGTCAGATAGGGACCAAAAAATTTTTCATTAATTCATTATTAGTTAATCTTGACAACGGTAGCTGGAACGCTACCGAAACGTTGAAATAAAAAATAAAAAAAAAAAAAAACATATTGTGGTTTCATTCCCAAGAAAATAAGAAAAAATAACAAGTAATGCCACAAGGAACTTATAGAAGATATTGAAAGTTTGCATACTCGTCAAGGACCGATGACAATACAATATAGTAATAAAATATAGGTTATTAAATCTTGAACTGATTGTATAAAAAAATTCATGAGGTATAAGTTTTCGCTTGAAACGTTATACTAGAGCAAATACACCAACTGGCACCGTGGCTTAGTTGGTTAAAGCTCAAGTAAACTGAAAATTGCGAGTTCGAATCTCCGCAGCCCTCATGTTTTTTTTTTTAAATATGTCATGTACTAAGTGAAGTTATGAATATGAATCACAAAAGTAAAATCAATCATCTAAATCAATTATATTAGCTTCACTTGTATGTATGTTTGTAACCGACTCCTTTGGACTCGATTTTGACCCACTTTAAACGAACAGGTTTAATTAAAACTTTGTACACTGGTCAAGGACCGATGACAGTACAATATAGTAATAAAATATAGGGTGTTCCAATTATAACTAAATAGTAAAAAAAAAATTATAGTTTTAAAAAAACCTAAAAAACACGCTTTCTAGGCATCGAACAAAAAAGTAAAAAATAATTCTTGATTTAAGAATAAAATTATTAACGAGAAAATTATGTCATTATGGTAATAGCTCGATATCAATTGTTATAATTTCTTACCAGTTCTATTCCGAAATACAGAGTTAGTGTATAAATGTAGTACAAAATTTCTATCAGTATTCTCTTTACATTTGCATTTTTACTTGCAAGGCAATATAAATCTATACAGAATATGCCACCCATCACACTATTCCGAGACAAACTTACAAATTGTAGAATTTTAAATGCTATCCTGCATTCATTCATGTCAGTTTCAACAACAATTCGAATAGAATACGACTATATTTAAATTGCAATGACCATGTGGCTTTTTAAGAGCGGAAAATTAGTTCGTATTTAAAACATCTAACAACTGGTCTATAGGCTTTTTTGTGAAATGAAGGATGTGGTTGCGACGAGACGAAGAGCATGAGATTCATCTTTGTAAAACTACATAGGGAACAAAAGATATTCGGACGTGAAAAGATTGACGTAGAAATGGTCAGGGGTACCTTACCAGAAAGACTTTGTTGTCCACACCCAGTTTATTTGAAGCAGGTACCAACTCAATCGTGTTTTTATTTTCTAAGAGCTGTATTAGTTTTGAGTATACAGGAAATAAAGTACTTATTCTTACCTTGGAATTGTTGGAGTACTTTATGAATGAATTCAATACACTGGATTCTTTCGTTCTATTCATACAGTTACACCTACAACCTTGCGTGAAGTAATATATGACATGCACTAGGATACTTCAAGTACAAGCAATAAAATATTATTTTCTAAAAGTCAATTTCTAATCGCACGTGCCATACGGGGGTGTAAAGAAATTTGATTGTATTTTTATCAATTCGTGGCACAATTAAACTTACCCGCTTCCAAAAATAAATCATGTTATACAGGATGATCCTTAAGTAATTGTACAATCTACACTTTAAAATATTGCGATTTAAACCAACTAGCTTTAATAAAATGTTGATATTAAGAGAGATACAGGGTGTTAAACATGAAATTTTAATATTTGTTTTTGACAATAACCCTATCGCTTTTTGACATGTATATATTCACAAAAATTTGATAGGGGGTTTTTGGGTATGAAAAATCATAATCTCAAAATTTCGATGCATAAATGTACTCTAAACTTTTTTACTGTTGAAATTAGCGCTATTTAAAAGAAATATTAAAGTTATAATATTTAAAAAAAAAAGGTATATTTGTTAATATCCCCAAATCTTAACGGATCACATTTAGTGATTAACTACATAATTATTATTTAATTGAATTATGTTAAAAAATGTAGTTGTGTGTACGATAATTATTCTTTTCTTTTAGTATTATAAGATGAACAGTATTAGATGTATGGTACTTTAAACTGAAGTCCTAACTAGGACACATTTTATTTATTAAACTAATTAAGAAAAAGTAAACCACACAAATAACATTATAACTTTAATATTGTCTAAAGTAAATGTTGGATATGTCCACCATTTTCTTCCATGCGTTTATCCATACGTTTCATAAAAGATCGCCTAACCTTAAATAACGTCATTGCATCTAAAGACAATGCTGCTCTATTTTCGTCGCGGGTATGTATGGCTTCGTCGGTAAATAATATTCTATCAACAAAGGTGAGGTCTAGATTTTTCCTGCTTTGGATATTAGTTGCAAATTGGTATCTTAATGATAGATCTGCTGGCAATCAATTTTACACCGGAGTAAAATGGTAAGGGTGATACTTCTCCAGGTGCAGTCTTTTTAAAATTGAATTTTTGATGATCCTTAAATCGTAAGATAAACGCCGTGTAATAGCTTGAGGATCATCCTCAACCCAAACTATTATCTCATCTTCGTCATCAGGCGTAATCATTCTTGGTTGGCCTAAGTTGTCATGTTTAGGACGAAATGAACCTCTTTCACCTCAATTCCTAAATACATTTTAGGTTGCTGCCTCTCAGATGTCCATTAGCCGTTCGCAAAATTCCAGCCGTCGGTCAAAATCATCGTCTGACAATTCTTGAACCAACTGTACCTTATACGGATGATACTTTTCACTTTTTTTTAATATCTTTCCTAAAGAACGTCGACTGATACCATGGTTTAGTGCCAAATTTGTGGTAGAAGTTAGAGGTGATTCTTCTAAATTGATTGCAATATTTTGTTTAACAGTTTCGTTCGTTGCAGTCCGCGGTCTTCTAGGTTTTAGCAAATTTTTTACCATCCCAGTTGTATTAAAACATTATAATGTTTTAGTTACTGTTGAGCGTGATATAGGATTTCTCTCCGGATGCAAATTATTAAAAATATGACACACTTCTTAATGAGTTGTAACACGATCACCATAACCGATCATCATTAAAATTTCAATACGCTCTTTTTCACTTAATTGAACCATTCTAAATTGTAAAATTTATTTCTTCAATTAGAATTTGACACTTGGAGAACAAAAGACGTACTAAACAGTACTCGTTTATTCATTACTATGCATACAAACGACATCAATTAGTTTATCTAAATAGTTTTTTGCTCTAATGCAAAAAATCAAAGGGGGTTGATTAAAGTGGTATATTCCTCGTTTTTACAAATTTTTTTACACTAAACTCAGTATGTATAAATTCAAAATAACAAGCTCTTTCAAAATCTGTAAAAATATATAGGGTGTCCCATTTAAATTAAAGAAGTTGATGGCATTTCCGGTTAAACCGGAAGTATATTATTAACAAAAAAATGTACATCAGATGCATTTTGATCCATTGCACTAACCTGCAAATTTTCATAAATATCGTTCTTTTCGTGTAAAATATATAAACTTGATTCCATACTTTATCCCAACCCCGTATTTTAACAATTTTGAACTAAAGTCGGTTCGTTCTCAAGAAACACCGCTCGAAAATGAAATCAAGTGCATATTGAATGACCTAGGCAAGTAGATGAGGTTGAATAAGGCGTAATCTGTTCCGCTACTGCTAACATTTCCATGCGAGTCGTCCAATACGCAGCCGAATTAGAATAGATCACACGTGGTCTTTGTTTACATACGGTTTTTCTTGGGACCGTCCAGACAAAATTGACTTTGGTTTATTTACCAAAAAACGAAGTGTATGTTTAAATTAAATTCAAAGCGCTTTGATTCGAAGATTCTATATCATGAACAAATGATGCCTATCCTTAATTGTAGAAAAAACGATTAATCAAGAACGAAACCGATATCCTCTGTATAGCCAACTGGTTTTTAACATTACATTATTAATAATTCAGATTGGATATGGAAATTTGACATTATTTTCTTTCAACTTTTCTAATATTGAATCTAAAGTGACATATTCTTTTTTTTCACTAATTTTACATATAGTTTCACCAATACACAGCGCATCACACACACGCTTATATGCAGATACATGCAATGAGAAACGGAACATGGGTATTTTAAGCATTGTATCAGAACTGCTTTTGAACTAGTCGACCAATATTAAGCTTCAACAGATTAAGAACACGATTATTACAATCGTTCATTTGGACACCTACAACATATCGTACAATTCTCACCACTCCGTAGTCTCAACCGTCCTTAATTAGAGTCAGGCAGTCAGAAAACAGCAATTGATAGCCGAGACTACTGTTCAATCCCATAAGTATTCAAAATAAAATAAATTCGTAAAAAAATCAGAATGTACACCTTTCGGGGAAAAAATTCAAATTTTATCTTGGTATTTTGGAGGTCACTCGATAAGGGAAATAGTAAATTTATTCGTTGTTGCTATTGAAAACCGACCAGCGCTTTCACAGTCTACAGTTGATCGAATAATTGAAAAATTTCGTAAATGTGGATGTTTACCAAACTGCAGTAATCTCGGTCAACCACCTGTAGAAAAATTGATGTTTGTGCAGTGGTTGAAAATAGTGAACCATGCTCGAGCAGGGAAGTTGCTGAAGAAGTAAACATAAATCAAAGTACAGTTTGACGTATTTTCAAAAGAAATGGATATCGGTGCTATAAAGTGCAAACTAGGTACACAAGATCTATTTCCCGACGACAATATTAAACGGATGGAGTTTTGTGAAGAAATGTTGGAGAAAGTAAATTCACATAATAATTTTTTAAATAACTAACAAATATTGGAAGGAGAATAGGCGGGGTTTCTTAGAGTGGTTCTGAATCCAGCTTTCCAGCTAAATAGTTGATATTTATTGAAGTAAATTTATAGAAATTTTTTGTTGGTGGACTATTTAGATCGGAGAATACATTAAACAGTTATGTTTCGTTTCTCGTTGCATGTATCTGTATATAGATGAAAGTAGTATCTAGCAATGGATCTTTTTCAGCGATAAATCAGCGGTAAAATAATCGTGTACATCATATTATACACTGTGTCCGTAAAGTATGGAACAAATTCATTTTTAGCTAAACAGACCATTTTAAGAAATAATCCTGAAACACCTCGATTTTTTATTTTAATTTACCGTATTTTAAAATAATAATCTAATATACAGGGTGCATTACTTTCGAGTAATGACGTCGCCGTCATTTTTTTTAAATGGAACACCCCCATTTTGTCTCAATTTTCGGATTAGTCTAGCTCAGCTGATTCCAAAAATGTATCACATGTTGATTACAATTGATACAGGGTGTACAAAAATACAATAGTTTTGTGTGTACTCATAAAGTAATCCTGGAGGTTTTGATGGTTGATGGTTTTGATTGAATGGCCAGCGAGGTCACCAGATTTCAATCCTTTGGATTATTTTATGTGGGGTCATCTGAAGAATGTTGTGTATCAAACGAAACCAGCAAATATTCAAGAATTAAAAGAGAGAATTCGGACAGCAATAAACAATATTTCTTAAGACACAATAAACAAGGTTCAACAAGAATTTGTACACCGTTTCGGTTACTGTCAAATACAGCAAGGGCTGCAGTTCATCATATTCTATCCGCTAGACAATAAGTATTTTTGATAATATTGTTAATTTAACTAATAAAGAATGTTACGCGTTACTTTTTGAGCACACAGAAAACTATTGTATTTTTGTCCATCCTGTACCAATTGGAATCAACATGTGATACATTTTTGGAATCAGCTCAGCTATAGAGTAATAAGAAAATTGAGACAAAATGGGGGTGTTCCTTTAAAAAAAATGACGGTGACGTCATTACTCGAAAGTAATTCACCCAGTATATTAGAATATTATTTTAAAATATGGTAAATTAAAATCAAAAATTGACGTGTTTCAGGATTATTTCTTAAAATGGCCTGTTTAGCTAAAAATGAATTTGTTCCAATACTTTACGGACCCAGTGTATGTACGTCTCGGTATTTTGCCATTTAACCACAAACTGTTTCAAATCACAATCTGTACTAAACGATATTAATATACTCACTACAATTATACCTCCAAGTTACTTTTCCAGAAACCATTTGGTGACATTTTTTTGGATTAACTATAAATCCCTGAGTAACATTTCTAAAAATTATTTTGGTAATTTTTTTTGGATTGGCTGTAAATCATCGTTTACAATAAACAAAATTATTAAGAGAAGCTTTTAAATTTCCATGAAATAAAATATTACAGGAATTTACTTTCATACTTTCTAAATGCCCAGTTAAATATTTTCTGTTATCACCTATAATTCGAAACAAGCGTATATTCGTGAAATAGCCTATAAATGAATCGAATCAATTAAGCAGAAGAAATGTTTTGACGGACAAACCAAGCAGTTTTTTTACAATTTACGAGTAAACTAGTTTTGTTTTGATAGAAGAAAATAATACATAAATGAATTCACCCACATGGCAGTAAAAACGTATGCAATAAATTCTATGTAGAACACCTTGATGGCTTTAGTTGTGATAAATGGAATAGTGATAAAGTGCAGTATACGTATTGATCTATGAATGAATGGATTAGAGCACTTGAGAAAAAGTATACTATATTCAAGCTTTGCCAGTCGAAAGTATTATAGTTTATTTCAGAGAGGTATAGGGTAATAAAACCTCATTAGGCATGCAAAGGGAGCACAGAGTGACCCAACGAATATTTAAGCCACTTTCATAGTTTGGCATTGATTTCATTGTAAAATTCTTTCTTTTTATCAAGTGCAGGTAGTACCACCCGGGTTGGGGTGTATATATGGGTTTAGCCTATTGTTATCCATTCACAAACACTGAAAATAGTGTGCCGAAGGCGTGCCGGTAGGATACTCGTAAAAAGGAAAGCATTTTATTTTAACAGAATAAAAATTAGGCATTATGTACATAGTATTAGGTACACTTATTTTTTATTGAACATTATACAAAAAATACATTATACAGAAATTAAATTATAAAAAATCATAATATTCTTCGTCATCTGAGGAACTGTCATCTCCTCTTGACGTTGTAATTAACGGGTCGACGGTCCGATCGATCAAGTAGTCAAGATCCCACATTTTCTCCTCTTCATTAATGACATGCTGGACTGCTTGTCGCCAGTTCTCTGGTGTCACCTCCTTAATGGCTTCATGAAACAGTATCTTAACGTCTTTCATTTTGAATGTCGTGTTGTGTCTTGCCACAAATCCTTTCACTTGCGCCCATATAAGCAAAACGTAACTGTATAATCTACAACATAAGTAATCCCTACACAATATTTCTATATTGGCACTTCAGGACAGAAAACATACTTTTCCTAATTATCTTACGCAATTACTTGAAATTTTAATATTACAAACAATACTATTTCAAGACCTACGCCTATGGCCGACACCGAAATTGAGCCGAAATGGACGAAATTCCCCATTTTATTACCCTATACCTTTCCGAAATAGTTTATAACAAACCTGAAATAATTTATATTATGCATTCTCCTAGAAATCTATTCTTAAACCTGCAGAAGATTCATTGTTTTCTTTTAAATCTTAAAAATATTTTTGATAACGCCACTGTAATTTCTAGGTATTTTAGAATGATTTTTGTTTTATTGTATAGTAACGGAATCTGCGTTATCTTAAGTGACACTTTCATAATCATTACAACTTCACTTCTCGCCGAAAACTTTTTATCTATTCATATTTACATATTACTAAAAAAGACTCTTTAATCTCTACCTGTGCTGTTTAACGATTCTTCAAACAAATGATTTGGAATGTTGTAATTTCCTGTTGTTTACAATGGTTTATTTTGTTGAATAGAAACGTTTCATAGAGGAGGGTATTTAATAGTTAAAACAGAAACGTTTTGAATACAATTAACGTATCCATATCCTTCCTCTATAATATATGTAGAAATACTGATGAATGAAAAGGAAAACCAACTGATTTATACCAAATTTAAATTTTTTTCTTTAGAAATAGACTGCGTCAACTACCTGGTGTTAGTGGTGGTTGTTGAATTGTATTACAAATTTATACTCGTACTTATTCTATATTTTATTATAAATTTTAATGACCTTGGAGAACCATGATATTACAAATATGGGGGAACCGAACACTCCACTAAAAAGTGTTCTTACTACATAACCCAAAGAAAATATTTATTTTGTTTCTGCTGCTAATGACACGAATTTATGTTTTAATTAGTACTTAACGTTCATTGGCTTTATTCAATTTTGAGTTGATTGATGAGCGGTCTAATTTTCGTAAAAAGTCAGTATGACAATTTAGATTTATTGAAGATGTTAAATTATTGTGTGTTACGATATCAGTGTTGTTTTAAGCCTAGTCCAAACTGGGATACAATGTTTGCAGACTGTATGTAGGTAGACTATCTGTCGACTGTATGGATACTGTATGCAGACTGTCTGCATACAGTCTGCGAACATTGTTTCACATACATGAATGTTACTGGTTTGGCAACCACACTTGCCACGAAGTTTCGTCACCGAGATGTTGACCAAAGAAGATGTGACTTTAGCTTGTGCTGTGTTTTTTAGTTTTACACCATGAGAGTACCTTACCAAGGAGGAGGCGCTGGTGGATCCGCAGATTTCTTGAACATTATGGTCAAAACCTTCTTTCGGATCTGAAGTTTGAAGATGTCGCTAGTTTCCGAAATTTTACTAGAATGACATCAACTGACTTCGAGATATTATTGAACATGATTGGGCCAAAAATTACTAAGAAATGTACCAATTTTAGAGCCACTATTTCAGCTACGATTCGTCTTGCCGTTACCTTAAGATTTTTGGCAAGTCTCGTCTCATGCCTCTCGACGCGTCCGCACTTGCAGCCTTGAGACAAAATACTTGTATTTTGTATCCGTGTTTTCCATTTGATTGGGAAACAGACAACATTGAATTTTGTCTCCAGAAAACACAAATTTTGTATGCCGATTGTATGCAGACTGTATGTGGACTGTCTGGAGACTATATGCAGATTGTATGCAGACTGTCTATAGACTGTCTGCATACTGTCTCCAGTGTCTCCAAACATCGCCACATACAAAAAGATACAGTCTGCATACAATGTATCCGGATAGAAATCTGCCAGTGTGGACAAGGCTTTACTTTTCGAGGCACTGTTCTATGTATCTCCTCTGTTTCCAGTAACTGAAGAGAAACCATTGTTAATCACTATTTGTTTTGCGGCTATAGATAAATAATAAACTTATCATTATTGTTATATTTTGCGAACTTACCAGGCTCATTTTTATAACATTTCTATTATTTACATAAACTTTTAGTCATCTGGCTAATTTTTGCTATTTATTTTATGCCAGTGACAGTCCCAGAAAATCGAGTAATGGATTGATAGGACTCTAGTCTATCCATTATAGTTTTACATTCAATTTTGATTTACGTTTAAGAAAAACATATATTTCGTTGAAATCTGAATTAAAAACTAAAACATATGTTTTAATTTAATTTAACTAAAACATATGTTTTAATTTTGTGCATCCATATAATGTAATTTTCTTAAAATAAGCTTAATATGATAACAGAGCTATGATTTTTTGGTTTTTCACATTTTAACATTTTATTAAGTTAATATTTAATTTATTACAGGCATTTAAACCGAGACGTGGAATGTTATTTCCGCTCGGGTATTTTTAAAACCAAGATATGCAAATACTAAGTATTAAAAACCTGTCTATTCCAAGATTTCAGTTTATCATCTTCAACGAATAGTTTTAACTTACATCTGCAAGTCGATTTGTAAAAATAATTCCTTGAAAATAGACAATAGTATTTGCAAGAGGTGATTAATTTTTCGGAGCGACTATAAAATTAAGATATCATACTACTACTTGTCAAATGAATGTTTCCAAAATGTTTAAACTGCCAATATTCACTTCAACTTGCGGAATGCGCTTTGAAACACGCAGTGGGCGACGTTTATTCAATGTAGGAGTCAATAACACAATGTTATTAAAAGACAGATGTGCAATTGCACCTATAGATTTCGTGCTTGTCTCAAGGGTTAACGGAGAAATTAAAACTCCGCATTACTTATTTTTATCGCCACGTTCATCGATGATCTTGATTTAAAACCACGAGAAATGATTTGAATTTAAGATGGCAGTTACGTAGTCTGTGATTGGTGTAACCATAGCCAGTTTAACGCAATCTTTGTATCCAATAATATTCACAGTCTAATATAATTCATTTCAATTCTGTCATTGCTTTGATTTTGAATTTAGGTTCGTAAATATCAATATAAAAAACCTCATTATTTATATTACTATTGTGACACGATATGACTAATTTTATTCAAGGGACATTTTTTACATATTATACTTACTGACATAGCTGGAAATAAACGGTCTCCCGATACGGACCTGTTTTCGAAAAGAGTCATGTCCGAATTTATTGTCTCCCATTCAATTCATACTTTAATTTTTGACCTATATATTTGGATTGCCATTTTTAGATCCGAAAGACGTTGGTGATTGCTTAAATTAAGTGAATTTAAGCGGGAATTTGATAGTGACCCAATTTTGCGATTATTTGGTCGAAACCTAGGTATATAGATGAAAATAGTTTCCTCCTCATATCTGGGCAGAGGATTCATCAACTAACCATCAATGACTGTGGTGCCTTTCACTCGAAATATAATTCATCATTTTACTCAACGCATCTAAATATAAATCAATTTTTTAGTGTTTTATTAGACTTTCAAATAAACAAGTTTACGACAAGCATGTCATAAAAAGAAAAACGAAAAACTTTGATGGACACCAAAATAAAAGAGCTTCAAGCTAATGAAAATTTTGAAAATATTGATTTTGTGAAAGCAGTTTCTTATCATTTAAGAGCTTTTAAGAAATACAATTTTATATCTAGAATCTACTGAAACCTGCGTTCAGATAACAAAAATTTGAAGGACAACACTATGTATAGCGTGTACATAATAATCTTTCCTTTATATCTTAGTTATCTGGCTCTAGTGATAGGTTGTATGGGTGTATATTGTAAAATATAGACTATAATATGTATCGTATTATTGTATACAGTGCTATTCAAAAGTCCCCTCCGCCCCTCGTATCTTTTGAACGGCTACACTTACATTAATAAAATTTGGAGTGTGAAAATAAAGTGTTGTAAACTTCTCTACGAATGGTAACAGGTGACGTAATAGTAATAGATGACGTCACAGTGCCACTCTGGCAAATAATTTTAAATAGGACCTTATGGCAAGTGATATCTCGTTTGAAAGGCATTGACATTGGCTACATAGCCATATTAATTTTGTTTAGATTAAACTAATTTTGACAGACAAATTAAATAAATACCAAAATTATTGAAATTATTTTTTTAACTTTAATTAATCAAATATCAACAATGGATTCTTATAGCAAGTGTTCGAAATGTGCTCCGTCTACTTCCTGACAGTAATACATCCTATTAGTAAACTCTTGTCGTACTCGTTCCAATGTGTCAGCTGAAATTGCATTGCATTCTTCAATAATTCTTTCTTTCAAAACGCCAATGCTATCTGGTGCCGTAGTATAAACCTTGGATTAAAAGTACCCCCATAGAAAAAAATCTAATGGTGTCAGATCTGGTGACCGAGGTGGCCTCACCGGCCGATCCATCTACCTCGATATTCTTTATCCAGGTAACGTCTTACTGCACCATAATAATGTGCAGGAGCACCATCTTGTTGAAATGTTATTTCCAGATAGCCGAATTCATCTGGATTATCTTCCAGAATTTCAAGAATTAACGGCTCAATTGCATTTTGTAACATCTCCAGATACACTTCACCGCTTAAATTTGAATTTAGGAAAACAGGACCAACTATGTGGTTTCCCAAAATACCTGCCCAAACATTGACATTTTCTGGAAATTGGGTATGTTGTTCACGAAAGGTGTGAGGATTTGTGTCACTCCAATACCTTACATTTTGTGTATTCACATTTCCATTGAGGCAAAAAGTACTTTCATCACTAAAACAAACTGTTTTTGTGTAATGTGGGTTTTGACTAATTTTATTTGTCATATATTCACAGAATTCGAGTCTTCTGTCGGGGTCGTCATCCGAAAGGTGGTGCACCATTTTTAACTTGTATGGATGAAATTTATTTTTAGCCAACACTCTCTGTACTGTACTTTTACTTACTTCACAGATAGACGCAACTTTAGTTGAAGAGGAAGTAGGGTTTACTACCACTTCAGCAACTATATCAATTTTTTTATCATCACTAAATGTTGGTCGACCAGATCGTTTGGCATCTTGAACACTACCTGTTGCTTCAAACTTGTGAAGAAGCTCCCTCAAATGAGTTCTCAAGATAGGGCGATCTGGGTATCTCTCATTAAATAAACGTTCCGCTTCATGGAGATTCTTTCCAGATTCACCAATTATTAAGATAGCTGCTACTTTGTCGGCTTGAGTACGTACCTTTTTGCCTATGTAAACTCTTAAACGTCTCGTTAAACAATAATAAAATTAAATATTTAAGCTATTTAGAAAAACTTTGCAAAGCAAAAAATACTATTAAATTAAAAACGTCAATTTATTTGACAACTAACCAGAAGCGGACTGAAAAATCTTCAATATTTAAATGTGAAATAATAATTTTGGTATTTATTTAATTTATCCGTCAAAATTAGTTTAAACCCAAACAAAATTAATATGGCTATGTAGCCAATGTCAATGCCTTTCAAACGAGATATCACTTGCCATAAGGTCATATTTAAAATTATTGGCCAGAGTGGCACTGTGACGTCATCTATTACTATTACGTCACCTGTTACCATTCGTAGAGAAGTTCACAACACTTTATTTTCAACCTCCAAATTTTATTAATGTAAGTGTAGCCGTTCAAAAGATACGAGGGGGGGAGGGGACTTTTGAATAGCACTGTATACTTAAACCTTTATCAATATAATATTTTTTCAATAATTTTTTAATAAACTCATCAAATTGCTCTATTCATGTTTATTTTATCATTTGTTTTACCCATTTAATTTAAAATTAGAATTATTTAAGCTTTGTCGATCTCTTATGAATGAAATGAAAGAACGGATTATTTCAAGCCATTTGGATCAGAGTTGCAGGAACCGGAATTTAATAAGCAATTACATTAATATTATGATGGTAATATTTGTTATTTCTTTAAGATTTAGTTTCACTATCTACCTATCTATTCAATAACGGGAGACAACTCGACCCTAACAAAAATCTACCTGCCGGTCTTCGGAGGCAATTCGACTCCTCTGTCACCTTTAAACAAAGAGTAGACAAGGAACACTTAACCAGGGGTTTGAAACTGGGTAAGAGACATTTGAAGACAGTTACTGACCTAGGCATTGGATACTGCACCCTGAGGTAACATCTGCACAAAATGGGCAAAGTTAGTGAACCTACGTGCATAAAATGTGAACTATATGTTGAAATACGTACTCACATACTTTGCTTCTGTGAGAACTTACAAGGACTCGCCCGGAAGCAATTTGAAGAGGAAATGATACAACCTTTACAACTACTCAAAATCCACCCAGTTAAACTAGTGGGCTATATAGAAGAAGCTTCTAGAATGGAAGTAGATATAACATGAGAAATGGTACAAAGATTCAGTTCAAGTGCCTATGCTGTTAAGCACAACCCAAACGAATGAATGAATAAGCTCGCAAGGAGGAGCTAGATTTGTTGAACCAGAACAAGTTTATGGGATAACAAATAAAATATCCAAAGGACACAAATGTATCCAAGGAAATTTATTAGATTCTATTTTTTAGTTTTTGTGAGAAGAAGGAGGCTAATACTTGTAGCACTTATCTTTGACATATCCACAGAGAAAACAATCTAGGACAGTTGAGAAAATGGCCATCTTATTGAGTCTAAGCCATGTCCTGTATTCTAAATTGAACCAATTATGGATAAGAATAATTATGTACATTGATAAAGAGATATTTTTAAAAGGTTGAATACTTTTCAAATACACGAAGTGTCCCATTTGAATTAATATTATTTTTAGTGATTTTATCAACAAAATTTTTGAATATATGTACATCTTATTTGGGACACGTTGTATAAATGATATCTATGGTCATGGAGGACAAAAGGATAAAAGTGATGAGAATAGGAGGATACTAGAATGAAATTCATATAGTGAAGTGAAGTGTCAACTGAAAAATATAGAACAGGAAGGAAGTATCTAGAAATTTGGATATAAGGAAGGAATTATGGAAACTGATATAATAGAAATAATTAATAATTCAACGGAGTTTTACCACAGTTTGTGTATAGCGGTAATAAGAAATAAGCAGAATAAAATTGACGAAATAAAAACAATATTTAGATCTATAAGCTTACATAAGGAATCTAAAGGGCAATCATAACTTACATACCGGATTCGGCGTAGCTGCATCATCATCAGTGCAAAGTAGATGATACCTACCTAGCATAATCTCATGTGCCAAGCCAGACTTAATAAGACACTTTCGCAGTAGGATATAAGGTATCGTTCGGTTAAATTACACTATTATCCCACAATTGCTGCCATCTTCATCTTCTCATAAAATCATGAAACAAAAGTTCACAGATAACAGAGTCACGTTTCTCGATAAAATATAATTCAATGCTCGTCACGGCACTTAACTCCGGAGAGTAGTTGTTTTTTTTTTTGGAAATCGGTCACTCTTTTCTAAAATAATTTTTTTATGGAAGCTCCCCAGAAGGAGCATAACGTCAAATTACATATTTGTTTAATTTAATAACCTATAACCAAGAAAATAATTTAAATTATTTATTATTAATGGTTAAAGAAAAACAAATATTATTTCGCCATAAAAATCGCAGTTATTTTGAATTAATTCTACCAATATAATAATAGTGAGCTTTTGGTTAGTAATTTGAAGTGAAGATGGCAGCACTTGCGGGATATGAGTGTAGTTTTAACGAATCATAGCTTATATCCTAATGCAAAAGTGTCTTCTTTAGTCTGGCTTAATTATGCTGGACGGGCATTCCTCGCAGCTACGCCGCCGAAATCGGTCTCTGAATGACTGTACCACTTCTAATTCCAAATCAAATAACAGATAACCGATAAAAGTTAATTAAAAGCCCGTCGGTGCATGTAGGTAGACGGAGAGTACTTGTTTCATTATCGTAAAATTGTCACTCTTTTGTAAAATAAATTTGAGAAAACTTACAAGAAAATTATGCAATATTAGTTTAATAATTGAAAAATTTATTTATATGCAGGTGGTCCCTTGTCGTTGTGACAGCAACTCCCCTGGAAGCTATAAACAGCTTTTATTCATTATGAAATGACTTTCTTTTTAACTCTCATGTTCGGTAACGTGTGACCCCAACATTTTTTTTTATTATTACGTTTTTGGATTAATGATTTGAGAACAAATTCCAGGATATCAAATTTATCATGATTTTATCCGTTCAACTATCAAAATCAGGTGCGATAGCAATTAACCTCAAACATGACATGTGGTATGGTTGAATTTGTTTTTAAGAATTTAATAATAAAAGTTAAAAAAAACTGAAAAACACGCTTCACTAGAAAGTGAAAAATAATTCTTAATTTAAGAATAAAATGATTAACGGGAAAATGAATGCCGTTATGGTAATAGCGTGGGGTGCTTTGTACTACTTATATTCACTAAAAACCCTGCGTTTTGGAATTTGTAGTAAGAAATTATAACAAATAGGCATGATGACTGATTTTGAAAAACTGCTCCACGATGTTTTCACATAATATATACTTTATCTAAAATAAATGCTATTTCTCTGAAAAAAAAAAGTTTTTAAAGGAGAAATGTATCTTTTGAAAATGCATTTTAAATTCTGCGCCAAAACGCAAGTATAGTAGTGGCGTCTGTCTGTGACATCATCAATTTGTAAATACCATTTATAGGTTATCTGTGTCATTCTTAGAACATAAAACAGACTGTTTTATGTCATTTGTAAAATCGTCAAACTTCAAACACTTGACAACTTTGCAGGTTAGAAGTTTATTTTGATATATAATTTGAATCACAGAAAGGAAATTCAGAACAGGACTGATGTTCGGACCATAGATAGTTCGGACTTATCTATGGTTCGGACGAAAGACAAAATATCAAGGTCAAATTTGCGAAAGTACGACATCACTATCTTCTGATTGGCGTTTGAGCTAAGATGGCGGATTGTTAAATTTTGTGCTTATATTTTTACTAAAATATTGGTCATCACACATGTAAAATAAAAATAGGTAATTTTTTTAGAATCTCTGTATCGTATATAATTATATCAAATCAATATTTTAGTGATTCTTAGTGACTGTCATCATGCCTATTGATAGGTATCGAGCTATTAACACAATGACAATAATTTATTCGTTAATAATTTTATTCTTAAATTAAGAATTATTTTTTACTTTTTAGTACGATTAACTGTAAGGTGTGATTTTTTAGTTTTTTTCAAACTCGATACCAGGTGAAAGTTATATATTCTACTACTATATTATAGTCATCGGTCCTTGACAAGTGTGGAAAAAAAATTTGAACTAATATGAGCGTTTAAAGTGGGTAAAAATCGAATTTAAAGGTTGTGTTATAAATGGAACATCCTATATTTACACATATATACATTGTAAATTTTCAAATTAATCTGAGCGTTTAAAGTGGGTAAAAATGAAGTTTAAAGGTTGCGTTACAAACAAACAAATATACAACTGAAGCTATACTGTATTTCCTTTTTCCGTAGGAGCAAAGTTCCTCATTATTTATTCAAAAATACTAGAAATATAGGGTAAGTCTTTCTTTTTTTCTATGTGGAATAAAATGATAAAACAGATTGGTTTTACCAAAATTAAATCGACACGTCCTGTATCGCCTCAAATACAATAGGGTCGTAAATTTCACAACAATGGATGGGGATTCAATAGTATGATAAGACGGTGGCTAGTGTCGTGCAGTCAGTTAATAACCTAGTTAATACCTATTTTCAGTAACGGATTATAGCAGGTATTTTGGCACAATTGAATGGTCTCCGTAAAATCGTCTCTTAATACTGTAATAATTACTTACTAATGATATGATACTTGCCCAAATTTTGCACTATTAAATAAACCTGACAAATGAAACCATTCAGGTCTTTACCGAAAAATGTAACGCCAATGGTTTATTGCCGTTTTATGGGTGTTGACCCTTTTTTGTGCTCCTATGCAATAGGAAATAGAGTATTATGAAAAGCATGTAAAAATGCAATATTTGACTGATTGTCCCATTAAAAAGAATTGTTGGAGTCACGTGACTGGAAATAAGAGGAAAAATGGAAAAAATTTTATAATGAACATTATCACTGGTTTATAGATACCGAATTTCATACTTGTCAATAGTTTTCGAGATATTCGACATCGAATATATGGCGAGTGGTCTAATGCATCAGAATATAAATATTGTCTTTTATAATAACTTTCATGTCTCTGATCTTGTTTAATCACTTTTTTCATACCATTTTTACCAAGAAGGTATCTTTTCCAAAATACATTTGCCGCGCATTATGTCGAAAATATCCTGTGTGAAATATTTAAAGCGCGAATTATTACAGTTACTTCACAGTTATCCAACTGTGGGTATACATTTTTTGTCCAGCCCCTAAAAACTATTTCGACCATTAATTTGCATATAGAAAAAGGTACTAAAAACTATCCGTTGATACTCGTCCCATTGTCTTTAATTATTCTACCGTCTATGTATTGCAGACCTTTCATTGTTTCCAAAAAAATATATGGTAATTAAACTAACAAAAAATACCCTAGGTACCAATAATCCCACCATGGGTCACATTTTTTATAAACATAAATCATAGACGGGCCCTAAATATCGTTCCCTAAGGTTTGATAAATATCTTTTTTTTTATTTCATTGTGTAAGTATTGGTCGTGATTTTAATGAATATATTCCTAAAATAAAACGCTAGTTTCTGAACTTCTACGTGGTAATAAATTACTTCTAAATAAGTTTACATACATTTACTTAATTATTACAATAAACAAAATTGATTTAGAACAAAACAAAGAAGATGTGAAACGTTGACACATTTTCAAGATTAATACTGAGGCAAGTCTGAAGCAAACAGAAGATTTTACTTTCCATAACTTTGATGTAAAGCGTTGATCAGAATAATAAGGATGATAAAAAGTTTCAAATTTGATAAATTATGGCGGTAATCCAAGTGGATATTTTGAAATATGTTTTCCAATTGCGTCCAAATTATGGAACTAGGAATTGAAACGCTAATGTTAAGTCGACCCATCATTACATGATGAATCTTGTATGCTGTTTGACATCACGCAATTTCCTTATATTGCAACACTGCTGCCAACACAACCAATACTTAGTAGAAAAAAAAAAGTGTGTAAAAAACTCAAAAAATAATGTAATGAAACAATATATAAAGTTTATTATTATTTAAAATGAAGATAGCGAAAGTGAGAGAAGCTTATAGAAAAAAAGTGAATCACTGTCGAAGATCAAATCACAAATGACAAAACATCAGTCCTCACAATGAGCTGATATGTATCATTCGATTGAAAATAGTTAGTTGGTTGGTAACACAAAAGAAACTAGATTTCTCCCTAGAATTGCGCCTTGCATGCAATAGAAATAGAACCAAACCGATAAAATTGCAATTGCATCGAATTGCCGAAACTGATCAGCTGGGTCTCAACTGCGCATGCTTTTGATCAAGAAATCTTGCGTCTTGTATTGCATTGCACGTTATATTGCACCATGTCAAGCGGCCTTAAATTGTGTGCAGTATCGAGCATCGCCAACGGTCCCAAAATTCTCAGCTTAATCCTTGAGACTAAAATTCTGGCTTAAAAAAATTAAATGAATTTGAATTGAAATACTAAAGACTCTGTTTTCGTCAAAAATGTTGCTGTTAAGTCATAATTTTATTTTATTTGGTTCAGGATTTCGAATAGGATGTACGGCCGCCACTGAGAATGGTAGTTCAAAAGGTCATTCATTTATTCTTATTCATCTAAATTGGCATAAGGAAAGGGAATCCCAGCCTCCCTTTTTTGACCTTCTTTTCGGTTGCTCTATTTTGATAGCAGAGCTACCTGAGATCTAAGGAAGTTTTGGCGGGTGCGAAAATCAAACGGTTAATCGGAAATACTACCTGATGGGAGAACTTTATAAACATGAGTTGAAAAATCGTTGACCTTATGTAACGAATAGGCGGGCTTCTAGCATGACACAATAAAAATGTCATATAATGCATTGGATTAGGTACTAAAAATACAATTTGTAAAGTACAAAAATACGTTGAATAAACGAAATTCAAAACGTCTTTTAATAAAATTGGTCTAAGATTCAATACAATTTTAGGTTTGCACTTGTAATATAATAAAGAAAAATATACAATTCAAATTAACTTAAACATTACTGTTTGATTCTTAGCATTGAAAACTTTTTACACTACCACTACAATTTACACTAATAAATAATTGGTGGTAAAACAAACGGTATGAGATAACAACAAAAAAGTGATGTATCACGTTGCTTACCTCGAAAATGAACGGTGTGGAAAATTATAACAGTATAGGTATAGATAATAAAATCTATTTATTTTTTCACCGAGTTTTTAAAAATTAGAAACATTCAAAGTTTCACTAATAATTACCAAAATACATTTTATAGACGACGAACTATAAGAAAAATTGCAACGGATCCAACAATTCGTACCTACCTAAAAAATTACTATCGAAATTCCCTCTCGTTTTCTCCTCATTATAATAAAGTGCGGCGGTATCGCCAGTTGTCCCGGAATTAATATTATTTGTACAGATAGTTATACATTGTACTTCCTATAGCTCGTGCCCCATTGTTAAGAAACAGGCCCCTTTGGTTAAGATTTGTCAATCTTGAACGTTACGTCAAGAAAGCAGCTGTTCGACTCGAGATCTCCCAGTTTTTTCACCCTCATATGCAATTTTCAGTCTCGGTACGTTACCGTTTCTACGAGGAGAAGACTACGTTTTCTTAAAATTCGTACCAAATTATCGATAATTAGGAACATTAGGAATATCATATAAACAAATTATTTAAAATACAATGAAATATTTATTTGTCAAAGTGTCTATAAGTAAATAGAAATAATTAATAGGTTTTATAATTTCTTGTAGGAAGTATACTGAATATTGATACCTTTTCTTCAATATTTCTAAATTTATCTATATATTTGTGTTTAAAATAATATACCAGGTAATTTAAATAAATGTATTATAATAGTATTTAGATAAATCGACTTAGGTAGAAAAACACCTATAACAGTGTGATTGACCTTAGCATGATAACCAAGGGAAAATCCCTGATTAATCATAAACAATATTCTTAAATTCCTTCAAGTATAAAAAAATGTATGGGTGTAACATAACCTCTTCACTTCTTTCAAATCAGACAACCTGGGACATGCCACAAATTGGTATGATGAAAAAGTATAACTTTTCAAAGAAATTTGTTACGGAATTGAGCAACAAGAAGGAATGGGATCCAAATACCATTACCAGACTTGGAAAGAATGCCATTCAATGGTACACAGACGGCTCAAAAGCAATAGAAGGAACTGGGATAGGAGTCTACGGGCCAGGAACCAAACACTCTGAAAGCTTGGGAAAATCCCCAAGTATCTTTCAAGCGGAAATTCACGCAATAAGAAGGTATGCCCAGTTCAATATTGACAAAGGATATAGAAGGCAAATGATTATCAAAATGTCTGATAGTCAACCAGCCATTAGAGTGCTGAGTGCTTGTGTAATCAGTTCCAAAATGGTGTGGGAATGCCTAGGCAAACTTAATGAACTAGGCGAGAACAATATAGTCACTTTACTGTGGATTCCAGGACACACTGGAATAGAAGGAAACGAAATAGCAGATGAACTAGCGAAGAGGGGGAGTTAAATACCCTTTTGGGGGCCGGAACCCTTTTGCGGAATCAGCTCCAATGTAATATTGGAAGAAATAGGTAAAGCTGAAGGAAAGAGTAGATCTGACCATTGGAAAGATCTAGCAAGGCTTAGGCAATCTAAGATTCTTCTGGGTGACTACAACCTGTTGAGATCAAATGAATGCATAAGTCAAAGTAAAACTGCACTAAGAGTTTTGTCAGGAATCCTAACGGGACATCGTCGCCTGAATGGGCACCTTAAAAAGCTTCAAATAGTGGAGGAAGAAGATTGTAGATTTTGTGGAATGGAAGAAGAATCCTCCATCCACATACTTGCGAACTGCACACCCATTCGGAATCCTAGGGCACAGCACCTGGGAGACTACTGTATAGAAGAGGGACAGTAACCTAAGTTGAAGCCTGCAGATATCCTTAAATTCGTCCGGGAAATAGGACTAAAAGAGCTACTAGTCTCTGAGACTCTCCTCAGAAACTAAGTAGAAGTAAGGGGGCACAATAGATCTTTTAGGTCTCAGTGAATGTTACCCCAAAATACATACATACATACAATATAACCAAGACAATAGCTATTTGTGTATCAAGAGCAGAAAGTAGTACTTTGGTAGTCGAGACAGAAAGTTGCCGCGCGACGGGTTAGCGGAGCGTGGCAATCTGTCGAAACGGGTGTTGGCCACTTGGTCGCCGCGGTCAGTTTTGTCAGCGGGGGTTTCATAATGTCATCGACCACTTGGTGGCCAGTTTTAAAATCTGGTAGGCCTCTTGGTCGCCGTAGTTATCAATCATTAAATGTAGTTAATTTTGTTAGGTAGGTATATGTGTACTGTTCAAATTCACATAAGTATTTAACTGAATATCGAGAATTACATCCACAAATTTGAATATATCGGGATGCGCTGAATAAAAAGCAGAATTAAAATGTTTGTGGTTAGGTTAGGTTAGGTTAGAGAATCACTTTTCAAATAAAAAAAATTAATCTTTTCAGTAAGAATGCAGACAACTAACTGATGAAAAATATTTTTATTTTGGCTGTCGACAGGTCACAAACCCATATTAGTATTAGAGTAATTAAATAAGCCCATAATTTTCTTGGAACCCTTAATCCAGCTTTGGCGACCAAGTGGTCTGTACCTTTCGAATAGTGAAAGGATTAAATTTGGGTAAAACTGACCGCGGCGACCAAAAGGTATATTCCCGTCGAAACTACCAAAAGACTTTCTGCTCTAAATACACACAAGATTTTTTCTACTATCAGACCAAAATTAACTACTAGCTCTCTTTTATCTATAAATAAAATTAGGCGTACGCCAAAGTTACTTTCTGCTTAAGAGCGCCAATAATGTCATATTATGGCAGCTCGCGGAAAATTAGGCGTGCTTCAAAGTTACTTTCTGCTTAAGAACGCCAATAATGTCAAATTATGACAGCTCGCGGAAAACATCAACTTTGCAGTTGCTTTTCAAGGCACAAAAACGACTTTCGATAGTGATAGTAGAAAAAACCTTTTGTTATAGTCTTGAGCCCTGGAGGTAATACTAAACCTACCGCCACTGCATATCTTCATTCAGAGAAATGCAAGATCTGTTAGTCACAGATTATTACAGGGGCCTCCTCCGATAAGTCAAGGACACGGCAAGGCCTATAAAAAGCTAAATGAAGAAATAAAGGCAGATCCAATACTGGGAATGCCAATGGATCAGATTGCCCCACAATATAGCTTCAAAAATGAATACATAGTAGTAATTCCAGAGAGAAAGGACTGGGAAGTAGGGCCTCCTATAACAGCGAATCTCAACTGGTAGACTGATGGCTCTAAAACTGACTCTGGAGTAGGAGCCGGAATATATGGGGTACAAGAGAAGATCAAGATCTCTCTAAGCCTAGGGAAACATGCCACTGTCTAGGCAGGCAGAGGTAATGGCGGTGCAATGCTGTGCATAAGAGTTGATGAGACGGGAGGTGGATAACCAAAGAATCGTCATCTACTCCGACAGCCAAGCTGCACTAATGTTGATACGCTCATATCGGACAACGTCAAATCTGGAGTGGGAGTGTCGCAGGGCCCTTAACAGACTAGGTAGTCATAATAGAGTGACCCTAGCCTGGGTGCCAGGTCACCAAATAATAAGAGGCAACAAAAGGCCGATGAATTAGCCAAACAGGGAGTCATGATAGGGCCAGAACCTTCCTATGGAATTGCAAAAAACCTCACTAAGGAGAGCATCCACCAATGGATAAACAAACAGGCGCTGCTCTGGTGGCATAAAACCCCAGGATAAAGGCACGCTAAACTATTCCTTAAAAGCCTTTCGGCCAAACTGTCACGCGACCTACTATGTCAAAGTCGAGAAACGACGAGGATGATGGTGGGAATGCTGACCGGACATTGTAGACTGAGGAAGCACATGCACACAATTGGCCTAGCAGATGATAGCCTATGTAGGTTTTGCCAGGAAGAAGACGAAACCGCGGAGCACATACTCTGTGAGTGCGAAGGCCTATTAAGTTTCACCTATTCGGAGAAGAAAAACCGAGGGCAGATAGCTACGCAAGGGAGGCGGTATCCAGGCTAATAGGTCTAACAAAAAGAATAAAGCTAGATATCGAGCTCTAAGGATAGGGAGGACCACAATAGATCTGCAAAGGTCGCAGTGGGATAGGCCACTCCATTTCTAATCTAATCTAATCTATAGTCTTGAGTTCCAAATAGGAATTTTTACTTTAAAGAGTATTTCAACCTTGAACTGCAGTAGAGTAGTTTGACCCAAACAAATTTTACGTAACCACAAAATTTAGAATGCAACAGAAGTGTAAAATCAACGGAGATCATAAAAACGAAATGAATATAGTATGATATTTGATAAGGATGTGGGAAGAAACATCAAAAACAACAACCCGAAAAAATACAGTACAGTTCAAAGGAAATTGAAAGAAAATGCTTATTTGAAATACCCAACTTTAACTAAAAAGAAGTATACTAGAAAAGAAGACTTGTGGAAATAACGAAAACATACGAAAATTAAGAACTTTAAAATCACTTTCACCACAGAGCAAACCTTAAAACAACTTTTGAAAAAAGTAATTATTACTTGTAATGTCGAAAGTATTTATTTTTAAAGTCACTGTACCAACGAACAAACACATAGAACAACTAATCATATTGAAAATACACCAACGAAAGGGAAAGTTGTTCTACAGTTTTCCTTTATGTAGCACACGAGTTTAATGAAGTGCTTGATTCCTTAATGACTATAGAGTCTTTAAAATAGTTGAAAGTACTAGAACCAATCTCATACTTATTATACACTAATCAATACCGAACAGACTATCACTACAAAAAAATGTTACGTTCTAATAGTACAATCAAATAATACTTTTTCATGGAAAAAAATTATGAAGGTTTTATACAAGTGGAAATATTCCTATTTTCTATTCCTACATTGTAACGGTTTTTCTCAAGTTGCTTGTAACTAATTGCTGTTTAAATATAAAATTGTTGGAAATTCAACTTTACATAAAAACTGTCTGACATCTTAGCTAATCCTCACTGAATTCCCAAAAAAAGCTGTCAAAGTTATGGAGCCTTATTGTAACCTGTTAAAATATGGTTTTGATTGTAGCGACTTTATATAATTCTATAATCTAGAATTATTACATAATATTATAAATAATATGAGGTTTGTTCGTAGAAAGGAATTTCCAATGGATTGGAAATTTCTCAAACTCTCACAATCCGTTTGTAATTCGTTGTGAATCGATTGGCAATTTTTGTTTTACGAACGGCTGGAGAATTTTGACAGTAGAGAGCATGACGCATGATATTTAATCATTAATACCTACTCCTATTCATCTGATTGAATAACTCTAAATTGAATTTATTGTCGACATTCAAGGTATATTTTGTACTTTTCAAACCTAAACTATATTTTAGAAGGAAGTGGTTTGCTATTTCGTTGTTTTTTTCACAATCAAAGAAAATGATTCAAAACCAAAAGATCTGAGCTCAAAACCAAACACCAAAAATGTCACTTTCAACAACATCACAATGCGTATGCTTCTAACTGAAAATTTGATCCCCGTCACTGAATTATTCTGATAGTTGGCAACTGATCCAAAACTGCAAATTTCTTTCTTCGAACAAAGTATTTTTAAATCACCAACTGCCAAATTTTTTCTAAAGCGCATGCAACTGACAGTTTCTGACTATTCTACGAACAAACCTATATTATCTAAGTCAAATTTTAAAATTTTGCCACATTTATTGTCTAGTTGAAGTCCGTTTCCACACCACTCATGAGGTAACTCTGTTCTTGGCATTTGGAGCACATATTTGAACAACGTAATCGACGACAGCCACATCGCAACTCTCAATCTACACAAAAACAGTGCTGGAGAGAAATTCACGCTTGCCTTACATAAAGCTGAACGGTTGGAGACTTCTTTGAATATATACAGATTTACATATTTTACTGGTTGTTTTACTGGTTGGCCAATCCAATAACGCTGATTAGATTGCAACCAACATCTGCAGCATTAGAACAGCATTATTATCGAGTATTTCCCCATATTCGGACTTGGCCAGGAAATAATATGCAGCCAACACAGTGGGGCTGGAAAAGAATGGTCACAATTTTATCACCAGTTTTCACTACCGAGGGATCAGCACCGGCTTCTATTCTGAAACTCATATCCTGCAACTGTAAAATGGGTTACGGTAAAAGATGTGGCTGTTGTTGAATTAGATTACGTCTTTGAATCTTATCTAGTCAAAGGATTATATTGTTCAAATATGTGCCCCAACTGCCATGGACAGGGTTGCCTGAATGCATTACTGGAAAAGACATTAAAAGAAGAGAACCCAATGAACGATTAAAAATCATAACCTTAACTTTGGTCGCTATTTTCGGTAATTCCGTGAGGACTACCTAAGTAAAATACAAATTTAACAGTTTTTATGTACAATTCAATTACAACAATTTTAATTCTGAAATTTTTAGGTTGAAACGAAAAATTGGGAAAAACCGGCGAAATGTAATGTACCGCCTGGAGGTTATTTTTAGCAAAATAAGGAATGCTGCAGATAGTAGTCAGAGCTTTTCGGAGTTTTGTTCCTACTTTTCCCATCCAATAGGATGGATGTTTTCATGTTCAATTTCCGTGTAGGTACTCTAAGACGATTTCGATAGGCACAGTTTAGCTCAAGTTCAACGAATACGGAAAGCAACAATATCCTTAAATGATGATGTAAGAATCCGTCTACGTTATAAAAAATAGAAATTAGGGAACAGGTATTAAACTCATTAGAATATCTTTTGTGGTGATGGCAACAACTTTCTTCATATGCATAAACCAATTACCATAATATAATAATAATGTGTCAGTAAATGTGTCCTGTACAACGTAAAAAACCTCAATTCAATCAGTTTAATATTGAAAACGATATATTTTAATACCACTTGTACTTATATTCTATAAAAAAGTATGCTAATTTTTTATATTACATTTGTTGTGGATTTATTTTGTATATAACAGTGTCATTATGAAAAACTGGTTTATATTTACGCTTAGGAAAGAACTAAAACTAATGTAGGTATAGGAATAGATTTAATTTTCGGATTTCATACCACATACATACAAATAATATATTAGCTAGAAATTAAAAATATGTTGAATACATACTGTTTGTGATAAGCAAATATATTTGTATTTTCAAATATAACATTTACATTAAGTATTTTCTAGTCAAACTGAATAGGTTAAAATAAAATTGTGTGTGAAATAAGAAGCACACAATAGGGTTAATTCTATAAGAAGTGGTTAAAAATTAACGGCAAGCCGTTATATTTGACGAAGTTTACGCTATTAGAAATGTTTTAATCTATACATAGTCAAGATTAGGATTTGAATTTTAACAGATTTGATGTCCAATTAAGAGTTCTCCGTTCATATTTTAAAGATTATAATGCGTACAGAATAGTAAAATGGAGTTAAAAGTTTGTCTAATTTTTAACCATACGTTAAAATTTAACATTTGCTTACAGAATTGCACCTATTAACGTATATTAATGTTGTGATAAAAAAATCATATATCGTATTTTTTCAAAGCATTTTATAAAACGTGCCTTTTTGAGAATTTCACGGGAGTCAGAACTGTTAAGTAAAAGATAAAATAAAAAGGGCGGAGAATAATGTAGAAAGAGCAATCGTAGGTATAGACCAAAAATGAACAATTTTTTCTACTCACATTTTTTGTTTACTTGCTGTATTTATAGGTAGTATTTTTTGGTTATTGAATGAATAAACGCAATTTCCCAATGTTATAAACGAAGGTATACTTCGCTCCAAGATATTTCGTTTTGACTTATGACAACATGATTGATTTAATACCAGAACCCACAGCAGGTAGTCGTTAATCAGATAATAATAGCACAGTATCGTACTCGTTTCTTCGAAAAGCGAAAAAAGAATGCCTAATACTATGATTATTTTACAACTGACATATTTGGCTGGTAAAATAATATTTAATACTAATTTTTCAATTTATTTAATTATTCTATTATTTATTTGTGCTTCAGAAGATATATTTCTGAGTTTTTATTCTTCAAGTTAAAAGTATTTTTCACGATAAATGGTTGACCACCTTATTTATAAATATTTTAATCTGATTGCTTGTTTTCCTTTGTCTGACCTTTACTGCACCTACCTACTTTATTTCCAATGCCCTTTTTATATTTACATATAATGGTATTAAAATATTTATAGATAAAATAGGCAGTGGGAATTTCGGGATAATCATTTTTAATATTATTTTTGTTATAATAAACATTTCACTCCGAAAGTAATCTTATGTAAACTATGTATGTGGTGTTCTAGGACACAAAAAGTGCACTTATCGCCGGATGCGAAGTGAATTGTGATAAATGTGTTTGAATCATTGAAACATCGAGGTTTTAGTATAACCGATGCAGCAAAAGAAACATGTAAGTTGACCAAAACCCCAATACCCACACTAAAAGACATTATCAATAAGCCAATACATAAACAATAATAAAACCAAATGTGTTGACCAAATGCAGAAGGATATAGTCCGAAGAACGATATATTATTATATTATTATGTCCAAGAACAAATGACACCAACCCTAGATTGTATAAAAAAGCGGTTAATTAAAGACGAAAAAAAAGTATATTTGTGATGGACAATGCAACTTATAGCCGTCAATTGAATAAAGTGCCAAAAAACAACAGCAGTAAATGGGAAATTCAAGAGTATTTGTTTAAAAATTACCTGTAGGTATTTTGAAAAATCGTATACAAAAAACATGATCTCTTACAAGTTTTAGCAGCGTTAGATCTGAGAATCCAGAGTTAGATCAGCAAACGATTCACCCACATAAAATTCAAGTGTTATACAGTTAATTAGAAATGTGACAAATTGATGGATGGAAAAATTCGATTCAGCATATTATTAAGGTTGAAGGTATTGTATACCTATCGAAATGATAAATTCAATATAGCTACCATAATATTAACTATGACTGTAAATGAAACAAAAAAGTGGGCAGTAAATAGAGAAGAAAAAATATAATACATACCTATATTATTTACAAGTAACTATTTAACCCAAATCTAGTATCGCTATTGTTTTCATTTAAATTAATAACTGAGGGTGCTACAGTGACATTAGCACCTTAATAATATGCTGAATTGAATTTTTTCAGCTCAATAGGAGTGTTACATTTCTAATTAACTGTTAACACTGGAGTTTAATGAGGGTGAAACGTTTGCAGATAAAGTAAAACAAGCTCTCTTTATATTTACACAATCTGATTAAAATATTTATAGATCACCATTTATATTGAAAAATACTTTTAAATTTAAAAATAAAAATTCGGAAATATATCTTCCGAAGCACAAATAAATAATAGAGTGATTAAATAAATTTAAAAACTAGTCTCAAATGTCATTTTACCAGCCAAATATTTCAGTTGTAAAATAATCATACTATTAGGCATTATCTTTTCACTTTTCAAGAACCGAGTACGATAATGTGCTATTGTTATCGGATTAACGACTATCTGCTGTTGGTTTTGGTCTTAATTTGGCATAAGTAAAAACCTAACCAATTATATTAGTTTAATTTTGATCAAGAATAGATGTAACGTGATTTTGGGTAAATAATTACTTTTCTTATGCACTAGACACCTACAAACATTAAATTCTTGAATATTGTGGGAATATAAAAGAACCAGCTTAAGATGATAAACTAATTAGTGAATTATATTGAAAAGTAGTAGTTATGTATTTTCAAACGACACGTTGACCCAATGAACTACACGAGTAATGAAAGGTCGATACCCGCCAAGTCCGTCTGGATCGCATAACTACCTCACACCCAGATGTACCTGTATCGATAACGATTTTATTTTCGCAGTGTGTACGCATATAAAACGGAAGGGGGTGTCGCGCTTGGTGAATCACCACCCGACCGAGTCTCCATCTGTCCATCTGTCACTTCACCCTCCGTGCGCATAAACTTTCAGTGAAACAGTACACATGGCGGTGAATATCGTTCGATGCTCAACCCCCGCGAAATAAATTGCGCTATTGTCGGATCTACTAAGATTTCTTTAAGCTTTGAGCTATAGTATTTCGTTATTGCAAACAAATAATATATTAATATAAGTGTGCAAAATACAATATAAATAAACTATGACTAGTGAACACTTGGTTAAGTTATATTCGTGCACTGGGAGGAGACAAATTTTCAAACTAAAAGTACCCAGGCCACATGTGACCCATTGTACGTCCTCCTTGGCCATGGTCATCGTCCATCCTGTCCTTTCCAGGAAGATGAACAGGTCCCTAGAAGACATCCCCTTTATGTCGGCAGGTGTAGGCCAAGATTCCTAGAAGACACACTCTCTTATTGACGATAACTCTGGACACTTACATAAGACATGACTGACAGTTTCTTCTTCCTGTTCACACATCCTGCATAGAGGTGTGTCCACTAGCCCCATTGTATGGAGGTGTTACCTTAGTTGGCAGTCGTCAAGTATTTCTTCGGCGCCAGCTTCCCAGGGTGATCCTGGTAAAACTGCATCCCTTGATTTCATCCCAGATTGAGTATGGCTGTTACGTTTGACTAGTTCCGCAATTGCCGAAGTCCGTTGCTGGGTCGCTGGGTCCTAAAAGTCTTAGTCCAGCCGCTTCCATGGCTAAAGAATCGGCAATGCGGTTACTTTTACTACTGTCGTGCCCGTTAACCCACTTCAGGATAACATTGTTATCTACCGAGGCGTTAGCTAAATCTTGATGGCACTCTAATACTAGCCCTGATACAACACGTTGTCTGTTCAAGGCTAATAGAGCTTGTCTGCTGGCAGTGCAGATTATTATCTTTTTGTCAGAAATTCCTTTTCTGGTTAGTTCTTTTGTGGCAATTGAGATGCCAGCCCGGGGACTTGTCGTCTGTCTGGAAGATGATGAAACAGCACAGCATATAATTTGAACCTGCCCCGCTGCTGCTCGAATCAGGTATCTGCTGTTTGGCAGGGTTTTTCTCTCGCCGCCCGACTTGAAATATCATTCACCAATCGGCTTTTTAAAGAAGCTGAATTTAAATTGTGAAATCTGAATAGGCATGAGCCACAATAGACTCTCACGAGTCACAGTGGAGGGCCTAATAGACCCACTCACCACAAACCTAACCTAACCTAACCTAACTGTACAGCTGGCGAAAAAGTTTAATAGGTATATATAGATAATATGAACAACAGTACTTGATAGAGAGAGACAAGAATTGTTCTCTGTGTGAAACTCACAATTAGATCAGTCCTCTCTACCAAAACAGGCGGGTATGTGTTCACTGTCCTTCTTACCGTTGTGTTGCCATATGATCTTATCTGTAATAGTTATTCCCAATGTTTATTTCATACAAAGAACAATTCTTGTCTCTCTCTTTCAGGTAGTATTGTTCATATTATACCTGTCGTACTTGTATAAATGATCTATAAAACTTTTTCGCAAATCTGCATGATTCTAGTACCGGATATACATACCAGTTCAAACTCATTCTATTTAATACATTTATCCCAATTTTCTTTCTCTTTAGCTGCCTACTAGTTGCTGCATAATACAATTTATGTCTCAGTGACGTTTTGCAGCAGGTAATTACCTTCTATTAAGGTATATTCAATATTTACAAAACGTGGCAACAGTGCAACGTAACAAAAATGGGGAATGTTACTTTTACTTTATTGTTTTAAAGGAGCCTATTTACAGATGAGTTAACCCTTGTATAATTGACCTTAATCATGAACACAACTGTCGACTTATTGAAATATATAAAAGTTTCTGTGGTATTATCTAACGGAAGCGTTCAGGTCCTACAAGTGAATTTAAGAAATACCTAATCCCTTTTTTATTATTTACTCGCCTTTTTTTATTCATTACAGACGAAATATAATTGCGGTAGTTCATGAAGAAGGGCATTCCGAACATAAAGGTGCTTTTATGGCACAATATGATAGATGATAGTGAAGCCAATACTTTTACATATGCATCAGTATTTTAGTTACCATCTCAAAAAATATCTAATAAAACAGTTACCTAACTAATCCAAACGGAATAATAACCTTTCTAGTCGCTTTTTCCAAAGCTGACGATATGCTTGTAACAACATGAAACGGGGCAGATCCAGATCCAGTTGAATAATATTTATCTGCAACATTTTGAAGCTCAAATAGCCAATAATTGAAAATTGTAACCAATGGCGTTATGACTTAGTACCTATCTGAATAATTTTTCAACAAATATAAAAGAATAAAATGTTTTTGCCGTTTTTAGATTGTCTTATCAGTAATAATATAACAAGAGAGTGAGAATAAATTGAAAATAATTTGACAGATTTTTTGAAAACTTGTTGCCAGACAATAGTCACGAGAGCCCGCAGGGCTCGAGAGGCTATTTCCAAATATTCCCACTATAATAATGACATAATTGGTTGAAACTTACCCTTGTGACAAATAAAGAAGCATTTCATTGGTTTTAAGAAACGTCAAAAAATAATCAGTAGTAATACCCCTAGGGTATTGATAATACCGAGATAATGTTGTCATAGAGAATGCTGAAAGCTTGTTGCTTGATAATATCCTTGAGCAACACGCTTGAAGGATTCTCTATGACAAAATTTTGAGTATTTGTCAAGGCCCGAAGGAGTATTCGATAAGATAATTTTTTACTTTGTAGATATAAAAAAATTGATTGTCAATCTGACGTTTAATAATTTTCAATACAAAATTTATTAGTTTTAATCAAACAAATATTATTCATTTTTATTTAAAACTACAGTTGTGAAAAGTACAATTATTGGTAAATGTTAAATTGGCATAAGATTTGATTGTATTTTTTGGTATATTATTATATATAAGGTTTGTTCCAGCAAGCTTGAGAATCAGTTCGGAATTTTACTGAGTTTGCGTAGATTGAAATTAGCGACAATAATTTCAATCTACGCAAACTCAGTAAAATTCCGAACTGATTCTCAAGCTTGCTGGAACAAACCTATAATATCATTAATTGAATCGTTAGATGCAACACCTAATCTTCGCGGCATTTTTAAACCAGTTGTCAGTTTGACGTTTAATTAACACCAAACTGAAAACACCACATATAGGGTAATATCGCTGTAATCCAGAGGAGATTGGATGAAATTTGACACATGACTTAAAATTAAGTAATTTGATTGGTTACTTATTTAGTAAAAAATTATCAATAAAATATCCCAAGGGTATGAAACAAGTGTTTACCGTAAACCAAAGCAGAGTAATTATATTTAAATCTTGAATCCAATCATTCTATAAGCGTAAAAAGGGAGATATAATAAAATATTTATATACAAGGCCAAAATCATTTGTCCTAATAATAATGATTTCACAAAAGCAGAAAACTTTATTAAAGTCGGTTTTAAATAATAATAATTACCAGACAGAATTATTGATAAAGAAATAATTTAGAAATATAGAGATTGGTTCATTGTTAATATTCAATCATAATAATAATTTAACTATATTCATTTTTAAAAACTTAACAAAAACGTATGTTAATGATTTATCAGAGATAATTAAGAAAATTGGCAATCAATGTAATATACGAACTAGCTTTACATATACCCATAAGTTTAGATTTATCCTAACAAAAACTAAACCATAAATGCATATACAGTGTGTACATAAAGTAACGTAACTTGCTAATATTTCGATTTCCGTTAGGTTTACAAAAAATTGTTGAATACAAGTTTTTTCAAATAATCCAGACCATCTGCATAAGTCGATTAGAAGTATACAGGGTGCACCGTTCCCCCCAAAATAACTTATTAACATATTTTTTTAAATAGTACTCCTTGTATATATTTTCAGTTTTTCATAATCTATTAAATTACAAATACAACCGTCAAGACCGCATAATTCTACCTTTAATAATTACAAAGTTACATTGGTTTGAATCTAAAATTATAAAAAAATTGTTTATGTCAAAAAATAAATATCATAAACTAAATGTCATAAATATTAATTGATTAAGTTTTAGGTTTCACGCCAAAAATTCCAAGTTTTCCGCCAAAATTTTAGATTTTCCTCTAAAAATTTCAGATTTCTCGATAAGAATTTCAAGTTTCCCGCTCAAATTTTAGGTTTCCCGCCCAAAATTTCAGATTATCTGCCAAAAATTTCAAGTTTCCTGCCGAAATTCCAGGTTTACCGCCGAAACTTGAAGTTTTTGGGTGAGAAACCTAAAATTTGGGCGGGAAACTTGAAATTATTAGCGAAACCTGAAATTTTTAACAGAAAACCTGAAATTTTTTAGCGGGAAACCTGAAACTTTATTAAATAATATTAATGACAGAAAATCCTACTTTTTTGACATAAACAATTTTTTTATAATTTTAGATTCAAACCAATGTAACTTTGGAATTATTAAAGGTAGAATTATGCGGTCTTGACGGTTGTATTTGTAATTTAATAAACTATGAAAAACTGAAAATATATACATGGAGTACTATTTAAAAAAATATGTTAATAAGTTATTTTGTGGCAACGGTGCACCCTGTATACTTCTAATCGACTTATGCAGATAGTCTGGATTATTTGAAAAAACTGGTATTCATAATTTTTTTTGTAAACCTAACAGAAATCGAAATATTAGCAAGTTATGTTACTTATGTACACACTGTATCAAATATCCTGTGAATGCGACAAATTTTATATGGGGAAAACACCTAGACCATTAAAAATCCAAATAAATGAACACAAAAAGCACATTAAATATAGTAAGTCAGATATACAGGGTTGTGATAAAGTATGCGGAACCAAGTAAATATCTTTTAAACGAAAAGAACAATATTTATGAAAATTTGCAGGTAAGTGCAATGGAACAAAATGCATCTGATGTACATTTTTTTGTTAATAATATATTTCCGGTTTAACCGGAAATGCTATCAACTTCTTTAATTTAATTGGGACACCCTATATATTTTTACAGATTTTGAAAGAGCTTGTTATTTTGAATTCATACATACTAAGTTTAGTGTAAACAATTTTGTAAAAACGAGGAATATAGCACTTTAATCAACCTCCTTTGAGTTTTTTGCATTAGGGCAAAAAACTATTTAGATAAATTAATTGATGTTGTTTGTATGCATAGTAATAAATAAACGAGTACTGTTTAGTACGTCTTTTGTTCTTCAAGTGTCAAATTCTAATTGACGGAAATAAATTTTACAATTTAGAATGGTTCAATTAAGTGAAAAAGAGCGTATTGAAATTTTAATGATGATCGGTTATAGTGATCGTGTTAGAACTCATGAAGAAGTGTGTCATATTTTTAATAATTTGCATCCGAAGGGAAATCCTATATCACGCTCAACAGTAACTAAAACATTACAACGTTTTAATACAACTGGGATGGTAAAAAATGTGCTAAAACCTGGAAGACCGCGGACTGCAACGAACGAAACTGTTAAATAAAATATTGCAATAGATTTAGAAGAATCCCCTCAAACTTCCACCACAAATTTGGCACTAAACCATGGTATCAGTCGACGTTCTATAGAAAAGATATTAAAAAATGAAAAGTATCATCCGTATAAGGTACAGTTGGTTCAAGAATTGTCAGACGATGATTTTGACCGACGGCTGGAAGTTTGCGAACGGCTAATGGACATCTGTAATGTCGACGACAATTTTGCTTCTAACATAGTTTTTCCGATGAGGCAACTTTTTATTTAAATGGAACAGTTAATCGCCATAACTCAAGGTATTGGTCAAATGAGAATCCTCATTGGATTCATGAAGCACATACCCAGCAACCACAGAAGTTAAATGTTTGGATGGGAATTGTCGAAAATAGGCTTATAGGCCCATTTTTTATCGACGGAAACTTGAATGGTGACAAGTATTTGGATCTACTAAATAACGAAATTATTCCTGCACTTCAACAGAATGGGCAATTACCACAAAATGTTTGGTTTCAAGAAGATGGAGCACCTCCCCACTATGATAGACGGGTTAGGGATTTTCTGGATTCGAATTTTCCAAATCGATGGATTGGGCGTAGAGGATTCATAGAGTGGCCTGCTCGTTCTCCGGATCTTATCCCGTTAGATTTTTTTCTTTGGGGTTATCTAAAATCACGTGTTTACGTTAGACGACCAACAAACTTACAGGAATTGAGACAAATAATTATTGATGAATGTGAACTAATACGTGGAGAAGTCTTGGAAATAATGACTCAAGAATTTGTTAATATGATGGCATATTGTCAGCAAGTAAACGGCGAGCATTTTGAACATTTGAAGTAATTTTGTTTCTCATTATTCTAAATTAATGAAATGTACACCTATTGTACAACTAACAGTGAGTTATTCCTCGTTTTTACAAATTTTTTTACACTAAACTCAGTATGAATGAATTCAAAATAACAAGATCTTTCAAAATCTGTAAAAATATATAGGGTGTCCCACTTAAATTAAAGAAGTTGATGGCATTTCCGGTTAAACCGGAAGAATATTATTAACAAAAAAAATGTACATCAAATGCATTTTGTTCCATTGCACTTACCTGCAAATTTTCATAAATATCGTTCTTTTCGTTTAAAAGATATTTACTTGGTTCCATACTTTATCCCAACCCTGTATTTGCAAAGATGCTTGGGAAGAGGGGTATTATGTTCAATGGAATTTAGCGCAAATAATATTGAAAGAGCCTAATAGTAAAAGATGAAGATTCAAAGAAAGTGCTTTAATACATCTAAATGCTAGTATTTCAGCCGAATGTAGTCAAATTTGGTTACTTACCAATGTTATAAATAGAAATTATCAATAATCAATTACCTTCGTTATCATGATAGTATCATAAGTTTTTATCCTTATGGTTTATTGTTGGAATTGTTGTTAACCAATACACAAAATCAGCAAAATAAAAAAGAGCTATTCTTAATAAAACTGTTCCTGATAGACTATAATACTATTAGAATGTCATTACAAAAAATATTTCACTATTCACCTTTTTATCATAAATATCTACTGTGAATGGACCTTAAAAAATTTTCAAAAATTTTATTGCAGTCTTAAATATTTTTGATTGTATAGTTGCCGAATTTTTTCAAGTGTCAGATAGGACACAAATTTTAAAAAAAAACTTGATTATTCTTCATAGACAACGAAAAAAACTATCAGCTCGATAAAAATATGTTTTTGAATGTGATAAATTGTAATTATCCAGATTTTTAACAAATCAAGTTTGCTAAGAATAGATATTGATATTTCCTGCAGTTTTCATATCATACCTTTTTGGTTAACTCGAACTGGTCACTTGACTTATCAAAACAGGAAATGAGGATTGTGGATAAACTGAAAATTATATAAAAATATCTTTTAAAATGACGGTTATTCTAATATTATTTTCTAAGAAAGATTTAGTTTTATCCCAAGAAGTATTTTTTTCATTAGAAGGCATACTACTTTGATCTCAAAAGTTTCTAATCGTTAATATCTACTTCCAGTAGTATCTCCAGTTTTATTAATCTTACCGCAGTTTACCTGCTAACAAAGCTTCAACCCACAGACATACTGAAAATTACAACCACCCATTGTACCTACTCTAGTACCTAATAGACTACGTACATTGAACTTTAAATATATAGGAGACCAGTTACTTGTCTCTGCAGTAGTACTCGAAACGTAAAATTCAAAAGATAAAGTTTATGTATAAAAACACAGGTAATACACATTCATTTAAATTTTACAAAAGTATCAATAATAATATAATATTTTTTTGGTTTAAATACATTGAAATATGCGTGATTAGAAAAGATTAAAAATCAATAACTTCTTTTCTTAGTAACACGTTTCTTTGTAATATTTATTTTTAGAACAAAATTAGGAACATTCTAATTCTTGTTTATATTGAAATTCGAACAATTGCTAATATTAAAGGGATTCAATTTGTTTGAAATGTTTGGTATATTCAAATCCCTCTTGTTGAAGTAAGGTATCCGACTCATGTTGATTGTTTTTATGTGATAATTTTTGAATGGTCTTGACAATTTTAATTTGGTTTGTAAGTATATATCCTTCAGCGACATTGGTAGACCTCCAGCCACCGTGTCTCTTTAAATTTGAGATATTTCCACCATTATCAGCAAACAACGTCGCCGAAGTTCGACGAAGGCAACGCCTGTGTAATTTTTAGGATTGGGTAGCTTCAAAAACTCTGCAATCCTACATTTCCAAAACTGTTCCAACATGTTAGTTCTCAGTTTTGTTTAGACCAGTATCGGTGTACGGAACGTCGTCAGCTGTCAAGTCATTTAATAAATCACTACCACTATAATTTTTTCGCGAACGCAGGGTAGGGCGTATCTTCTTTTTTGTTTATCTTTATCCCCGGTGTGTGCTAATATTACGCAAGCTATAGCCACGTTACCACGATTAGCCACAAGAAGAACATCCTTTTGGTTAGACATGTTGGATCGGACTAACAATCAAAAATGTTACTTGTTGCCTGCAATCCTGACTTTTTAAATGAGGACATCCTAAAAGTTATCATCAAGTTTAGTAAACATGTTGCAGCAACAAGTTTTCCTAACATGTTTATGTGTGAGGACGGGCCTTAAAGTATAAATATTGCCTATACAATACCAAATTTTCTTGCACAATTACAACAAAAGTTCTCTCAATGTGTGTTTTGGAATCCAGTATTTTCATAAGCAACATGTCTTCCTTGTCGTTTATGTGATCAAAAGACATTTTTGTTACTTCTTTCCGTATACACGCACTGGCTAATCCAATAATTGTTGCTACCTGAAAGTAAAAATAAACTAAGTTGATACTTTTTTTCTTTTAGCATTAGGTAGGTTTCATTGTCTGCTTCCCTAATAAATTTGTTGATCTGCTCGCTGCTGAATTCTGATTTCTTTGCTTTATAACCAATGTTCTTCCTTTTAAGAAATGCGATAACCTTTGGAAAGGTGGCTATGTTTACATTTTTCTTCACTAAAACGGTACTTTTCATAGTAGAGGATTTAACAATGTCTGATTTTTGTGCCAAATAAGCCTTGATTTTGTAGGTAACAATTGTGCTGTAGCAGCTGCTGCTGCATTGGAAATTTCGTCAGGCATATTTTCAAACTCGCTTTCACTGATGTTTTCCATTATTTATTGCAATAATCGCGACCAAAAACCATCGAAACTTTTAAAAAGCGAAATGTCAACTAGGTATTATAATGTCAAATTGGTAAGTCGTCATTTGATTGCTATGGTAATAACTGCATACCTAAAGCATACCTAGATTTTCATACTATTATTTGGTTATTAAGTACAATGACAACAACGATGTAAGTAATTCTTCCCGGCCTAGGCCGGAAAAGTGCTACTTTCTCAGAGAAAAAAAGACGTCCGGGAAGTGGGTACTTTCCGGGCGGTTGCGGAAAAAATAAATTTGTCAAAATTAATGAGTCAATTAGATTCTTCAAGTAAGAAAGGATAAATATCAATGGAGCTGAAAGTAGTAGCTTACAATAGCTTTGGAAATATTTTAAAAGTGATATTATAACACTTAAAATATGAAAACAACGAAATAACAAAACATAAATACTAAAACAAAAAATTTCAAAAGTCTTAGATGCAAAAAGAATCAAAGATTTACATGTGAGTGACAGAATTAAAATGGGACAGTGTCGTAGCTAGAAATACATTTGAGGGGGCCCATGATTTTAAGTAAGTAGGTAATTGGTAAGAAAAAGTTAAAAGATCAATAAATGAGCTTATTTATTAAGAAAACAAATTAAAGAAGACAAAAAAATGAAACAATATTGTAATAAAATAGTAAATAATCATATTTTCGGCCTGTACCTAACTAAAGTGCAATTCTTCTATTGTTTTGGCGAAATATATTAATAATTTAATTAATATCGATTTGAATATCACGATGAATACTCATTAGGGCTAAACTTGTTATACGCTCATCAACTGAATGGTTCCTCAGATAAAGTGGCAATAAACCATTGGCGTTACATTTTTCGGTAAAGACCTGAATAGTTTGATTTGTCGGGTTTATTTAATAGTGCAAAAGTTAGGCAAGTATCATATTAGTAAGTAATTATTACAGTATTAAGAGCCGATTTTACATTGTGGTATTACCTAGGTATTTTAAACAATTAAAGTTTTGATAGTTATATGCGGTCACAAAGTATACCAAGTAGCTATAAATGTAGATAGGTACTTTTAGTATATAGTAAATTATATTGATTTTATATAATTGCTCTATTAGTTTATGATATTTAACTTTTGTTTTATTAATTTTTATGTAATTCTATATTAATTTTATTATTTATTTAATTTTAATTGTTAATTTATTACAAAAATTCTTGTCAGTGTTTTTGGTTCAATATTTAAATTATTTTTTCAATTTAATTAAACATCACCCGTTTTATCATTTTATTCCACATAGAAAAAAATAATGTCTCACCCTATATTTATGGTACTTTTGAATAAATAATAAGACACTCTGCTCCTATTGAAAAAGAAATAGGGGTAGGTTACGTTCTCATTTTCTGGTTCTTAGAACTGGAATTTGGGTCGCCACTGCGATAGGATCATAGATTTATGGAAAATGTATTTTCAAAATATGTTAAGTAACCAATAAATCAAGAAGAAATTGAATATGGTAATAAAAAATTTAGAGAAATTAGACAACTAAATTAGTTTGCTGAAAAACATGTACGAAGAAAAATGTAGCATGCTACACTTTGTATTCTGACGCGGCAACTAGGAAGAATGCCAAGTCATTGTAAAGTAGGAAGAGTTATATGTCGATATTTAAAAAAAGACACAAGAGATTCAACAGAAGGATAACTAAACCGTTCACCAAAGTTATATAAACCCATTTAATAGAAACCACCACTAAAACAATCGCAAAAGTCCTACTATCGACCCTATTGACGCCTTCTTATCATCAGTATAGCAAGCGTATACATTTTTGTTGTCATCGAGTAGTCGTTTGAGTGAGAATATTACCTAAGAGTAAATAGAACTTCTCTACATCTCATTCTATTCCTGAATCTAAACAGTCTTAATTTGTAATTTGGATGCAAATATTTGATTACCCTTCATTTTTTGTTATAGTTCTCTGTATATTTTTGGGACGGCCAATATGATTCTTCCAGCTAATCAACGGAAAAGAATTTTTAATTGTAAATACAGTGATAGGTGCAATTAATTAAGAATAAATATATTGTACAGCATCTGTGTTCTTTCTCAAAATCACTCCATTTGACACCAAATTTTGGAAAATACTTTGCTCAAATTATGTAATAACGTTGGATTCCTTAAAAAAATAATAAATCGTAGATCATTATAATAGTATTATTTAGGACGTGGCTAATATTTAAAGGAAGGTTAAAATTCAACGTTGGAGCAAACAAAAAAGATGTAATTCAGATCACCATAAGAATACTCGTCACAGCTACAGGATGATGATCTAATCCGAGTAAGTTTTTCAAGGTCTGCTGGAAATCGTCTGTAATTAGTTTTGTGTCTAAATATAGAATAAAATGTGGGTGTTGTATAATTGAATATATATTCGGAAAGAGGGGGCAATGTGGGATAAATTGGAAAGTACTGGATTGTAAACATCGATGTGTTCGGGTCGCAATCCAAACCGATTCCAAACTAGTTCAAATTGAATTCTGAATTGTCTACAAAGCATGAACGATTTTAAAACCTGAACGAAAACAGATAAATGTAAAGAACGTTTCCCAATATTTCGTTAACTCGGCATCTGGCCTTAAGGATTTAGTAATAAAAGTTTATAAATCCCTCATTGTACAGTAAACAGAAACAGGTCCGTAGTCGGTAAAATTTAGATACTAAAACAAACTTCTGCGACAATATTAAAAATTATTATCCTGAAATTTCCACTTTCTATTTTATCTATAAACATTTTAATCCCATTATATGTAAATATAAAAAGGGCATTGGAAATAAAGTAGGTAGGTGCAATACAGGTTAGACAAAGGAAAACAAGCGATGAAAGCTCTTTTTGTATTTATACAATCAGATTAAAATATTTATATATAAGGTGGTCACCTATTTATCGTGATAAATACTTTTAACTTGAAAAATAAAAATTCGGAAATATATCTTCCAAAGTACAAATAAATAATAGAACAATTAAATAATTTTAAAAATTAGTCTCAAATATTATTTTAGCAGCCAAATATTTCAGTTGTAAAATAATCTACTATATCTTTTCAAAGAAACCAGTACGATTCTGTTATTGTTAGCGAATTAACGACTACCTGCTGTGAGTTTTGGTCTTAAATCAATCATATTGGCATAAGTCAAAACGAAATATCTTGTAACGAAGTATATAACTGATGATACTTTCTCTAACCTAATTTAGTAAATTTACTTTTGTGGGTAGTCAGCTCATAACTTTATTTGGAGATTCCGTAAAGGTTCCGACAATGAAGGGATGCTCAAAGGGAGGAATATTATCACCTCTGCTGTGGGACCTCATAATAGATGAACTCTTGGAAGAATTAATCCGAATAAAGGGGCTTTACACGCAGGGGTATGCCTATGCAGATGATCTGACAATACTGGTAATGGGAAAACACCCAAATGGTATATCGGAGCTACTGCAACAAGCTCTGGAAACGGTGAAGAAATGGTGTAGGAATGAATGCCTCAGTTCGTATCCTTCACGATAAAAAGGAGACTGAAACTGCCAAGCCTCTTCAACGTACAGTTGTGTCTAAGCTAGGTGGTCAAGTATTTGGGTATAATTCTGCTTTAGCTTCTGCAATCGATTTTGGACAAACTTTACAACAAAATGTACTTTCCTTACTATAGTTAACACATATCAAGCAGTATTAAGATTTAAACCTCAGTTATTTGGCAAAAAATGTAATTTTCTGCCCAACACATTTAACTTTTGATAAACTGACTTCAGATAAACTATATCTCCATGTTTCATTTTCGTATAAAACCATTTTATGACGATTATTTCTACTTATTTCGTTTAGGGTATCCTGCAGGATGAGAATTTCAGAAAACTTCCTATGGAAATGAGTAATGAGATTTAGAATAAACTTCTTCTTAATTACCTTACTCAATTTACTACAATGTGATTCGAAAATATATTACCAACTTTTGTATGTGTTCTATTTCTGTTTTTTTATGTAAATGAAAAGGTATGGAATCTATAAATTAAATTTAAATTTAAATTTTATTTATTAAAAACGATTTATAAGTTGATGATTGCCCAAAATTGATGTAGTTGAAACTTCTCACCGGAATTATTTTGCAAGGACACGTATATCAGAGATTTGTGTCTACGGACATTCTCTGAATGAATCAATTGTTAGAAAATAAACGCAATATTTCCCATGTACATCACTTAACAATGCTTTTTGACACAGTCCTGACCCCTGCTCCCATGGGAACAATTTTTTGTCGACGAAAATATGGACCAACTTTTGTACCTTACACCGTCTACGGATGCGTCGCAAATATTTCGGTTCGATTCAAGAGTTTCATTTTTGATTACCGATTGAAATCATCACAAAAAAACTCTAGCATTGACACAGTCAATAAGATGTGTACAATTATCTAGAGGGTAAGATACTATAACTATTGTATTATACAAAATCACTAGTCAACAGATTTAAACCAAAAGTCTGTTTTTATGCTGATAAACGAAACAAAAAACCTAAAAAGCTATTTACATTTTAGTTTCCACTTTCCACGTAAAATTTTTATCCTAATTTTCAAGTGTATTTCTAAATACTTTGTATATTGTATCAATCAAAATGTCAAAATACTATTATAGGGTATATTATGTGCCTAGTACCTATAATTCATTCGGAAATTAGCCAAGAGATTACTTTTTTTTTCGTTAATTTTGGAAATATTATTACGACGAACGGGGGATTTCAGCCCATATAAATTTATTTAGTATTAAATATACGATGGTATTTTGGAATCCTTAAAACTGTATGCCCCAAATCGCAGACATGATGACTGATATTGAAAAATTTCTCCACGATTTTTGTACGCATAAGATTTATCCAAAAATTTTGTTTCTTGAAAAAATAAGGGTTTTAATAATAATACTAATGGCGTCTCTATGACATCACACATCTGTAAATACTTCAAAATTATTTCACAGTTTACAAATAAAAAATTTATTGTCATTACTAATTTGGAATATTTTGTGTCATAGTCATGGATTTGATAACGAGTGAATATCATTTAAACAAAGAAAAACTAGAAAAAACCATGAAAGTTCGAACCATATACAAAAGATTGACGTCACACGTTTGTGATCAGTGTTTTAGAAGGCGGATTGTCATATTCTGTATTTACATTTTTAATAAAATAAATATAATGACTTTAATATAAAAATAAGTAATTGATTTAGAATCATTGTAATCTATACAATAAATTATTTCAAATGATTATTTCAGTTATTCTTAGTGACTGTCATCATGCCTATTATCACAGATGTATTCCTTTTTTAAACGAATAATTGCTGTTTATCTTTTAGGGTAATGGGCCTTTTCAGTAGGTGCTTAAATCTCAAAACAAATATGTTTATTTGACTGATAATACTGATAATGTTTCACCTTGTGCAGCTTTGTTTCGAATATAAATGTCACTAGTTTAATAAAAAAGTTAACCAAATATTAGGATAATTTTAACACTCGTTTGACCTTGGGGCAAGTGACGTCATAAAATCTGGAATGATGCTGGCAGTATTTGTCAGAATTGCTGCCCACGGCCGAGGCCAAAACATCCAAAGAAGAAGAACCTCAGGTGACAATTTTGTTTTTGTGGTTATGTTTTGTATTAGATAATTTAATTTACTTTTCGAACATTGTTGTACTTTTGAGTTGTTTGTGTATATTATTGGAAGAAATGGAGCCAGGATTTTCGAAGGGTAGTACAGAAAATCTGCCACAAGTTGATTTTAGCATGGTGGATGAGTTTTACATGTCAAATTTAGATTATTTATCAGCAGAAGTCAGGAATATTAAAACAAAACGGTTAGTAATAAATAACTTATTTTCTTTCAATTTATTTGAAAATATTAAATTAAATTGTGTTATTTTGTTAAGGCACACTTTGTTTCTCATATATCGGGTAAATTTTACACCGTATTACATCTCCATCTATCTTCGGAAGAATGTCAGCATCGTTTCTTTTTTTTCTTACTAAAGTAGGACTATTCTCAATTCTCCATAATATAGATGATGTTCGAATTTCCACTGAAGTAGCCGTTTTATTTAAGAAAAAAGTGACATGTTTTCTTACAATTACTTTCACAACCATCCACCACCAACACTACCGAGCGTTCATTTAGTTCCATTCCATTCCATTCCATTCGAAGTTAGCTATGCTTACTATTCAGTGGTTGCTTGCAAAGGAGAACCAATTCGTGGAAAAAGTAGTTAGAAACTTTGCAAAGAATCCACTTGAACTATTATTCAAAAACTATATTTTTCTTATTATTGTTTCATTTTACGCATCCTCCAGTCCACTCTTTTAATGAGGCTATGGAATTCAGAAAGCTACTAAATGCCTTTTTTCTAATTAATTGAAGAACAATATTCATTCTAACATCTTGTTTTGTTTCAAATTTATAAATTTTTGAAAAAAAAGCATTGCGTTTTTATCACTTCCATGGTCCTTAATAATTTTACTATGAATAATAGCTGCTGCTGACATATAAAGATTGCTTTACTTTAATTGTGTATTTAATAATTATTTTATTATCATAATGTCAGTTTTGAGAAAATTTTTATTTGTTCTCACATCATCTTGCATGAGATTTCCTCAAACTGTCAATGAAACAACTAGTGATGAGAAAAATCTGTCTTGGACCAAAACCAAGACCGAGAATGCAAGACCAAGGCCAAAGTTCAAGACTAAACTAAAAATTGCAACTTTCAATTGAAATAGGATATAGTTTATTGAAATATCTCCTAACGAACAGTGGAAAAAATAACCGATAGAGTGATCGCTATTGAGGAGGAAGTTGTGTCAATGGAACCACTTTTTGATGAAGTGATGGAAAAGGTTATTATTAATTTGACACAGTTCAGATGAGGAAGATGTTTTGTCCACTTATACCTATTCTGACAGCGACGATAACTTGATGTAACAAAGGATGTAAATGAGGTAATAAAATACAAAATATTGGCAGTCCTAAGCCTGAAAAAGAAAGAAATGTTATAATTTCAACGGAAATAAATACTGTATAATAAAAATATTATGCTTATTTAATTACCTACGACCTGCAATCACAAATGGCAACGTCGCGTAACGTACATGAAGTCGAATGAGGGTTTAAAGTTCGCGCAGGTCACGTCTACAGATATTCCTGTCGTATTGTAAACCAATCTTAGCAACAGTATTTCGATTTCATAGCGCTCTTAACGCAATTCTTTTTTTTTTCAAAAATATATAACATTAACATTAAAACGAATCGATATACCAGAATGGATAAAAAACAATGTTTAGGGAATAAACCAAACCATTTCTTAAAAAGATAACTTTGCATATCGTCGTGGTAGACTAAAGGTTGATATCCATTAATTTGCTCCGCCGCAATGTAAAATAATTATTAATTTTCCTGTATTGCATGTTACTGTATTTACAATTTTTTTCAGAATTGACTTGTACGAGTGTACGACTCGCAGCAAACATATGGACAGACACAAATCATTTATAAAGTTAAATATAAACTTATAAACTTGCCAAGATTTTTATAATTGTTCATCGTTTCGGGAATAAAGAACAAAACTTAAACTTTTTGCAGGTAGATACCTCCAAAACATATTGTGTTGTGAATGCATTATTCGCTTCCTCAGACGTGGAAAAACATTGACTACGCGTCGATGGACGAGCATTTGTGCGTGTGTGTGGAAGGGTGTATTGACATTGGAGTACTCCATTCCATTTGCTACAGACTTTGGACAAGAGTTTGGTTGACCAAATGGGATGTTATTTGAGCCATCGTCGTGGTAAAAAATGATCCTTTGTTGGTTATTATTTTTCCTTACTTCATAGAATACTTCGGACAAACAAATGGTTTTATACTATTCACTTATTCAGAATTGATCGTTCTGGTATTCCAAAGAAACAGACAACCATGTATTTAAACAAAAGTTCACCACAAATAATTAAGTTTATTCATAAATCCGCGGAGCAATAAATCAATCAATTGGCCAAACTCCATAAGTGTGCTTAATATAAGTTATATAAGTATAACTTTTTATATTCAATACCAAAATAAAAATTTGGCATATTCCCTAGTTTGCATAATATTAGCCAAAAGAGAAAGAATCAAATAATTTCACGATATACAATTCAGATATATTCAAAACTTTAAAAACATTTATTTCATTCTCAGCCCACTTCACTGACTTCCGCAATAACTAAATTTTCAATCTCTTGGCAATAGAAAAGATCTTTAACTCGTCCTGATACAGGGTAAAGCTCCCTGTCCGATACAAAAAAAGAAAGAAAAAAATAATATTTTAATATTACTAGGATGGTTCATCCTGTATTGGTTTTGCAGGGTCACGAAGATTTATTACTCTACCGCATTTATGAATAAACTAGTAATAATGGTAGCATTCAACAGAAAATTTTTATAAAAGATAAAACCATGTCCACATCTAGAATCTGAAATGGTTTGTTTTCAAAAGAAGTTTTAAAAGTTTTATTTATATAAAAAATGTGTTTATTGAATTTTGGCTTAATATCAGAGAATAGCTTTCAGTTGTTGACAGTTATGACAAGAAAATCATAAATACATTGAAAAAGTAATGTTTGTCCAAGACCACTTAATAATAAGTCAATATTTTACCTCCTAACAAAAGGTATATGGTACCCATATATCTACTAGAGTGAATTATGTTTCATAATTCACTAGAGTGCATTATGAACTCATAATTCACGCTTATGCATTTAAATAACATGCTATGATAACTCAACACTCACAAAATTTCGGTACATAGGTGACTAGAGATGGGGATACAATATAAAATAAATTATTAAATCTGCTTAAGTATTTTGTATAGGAAACTTGTTTCTGAAATATATCGTATCGATAAAATATCGAAATTTTTAGTATTGATACTTTTCATAACGGTGTATCGAAGTAGCGGTGTATCGATACTTTACACAGTATCGCCCATCTCTATATGTCACATTTGACGTACTCCGGAAATTTATTAATTTTGACGGTAGAAGTGTCAATAATACCAAATTATTACTTTCCGTTCTACACTCGCCTTATTTAATAAAGAAATCAAGGGTCGTGGACAAAGTATAGTATTCTACTCGCAATTTATGGCCATTATTCACTCGGGTGACTTGCGCCCCTCGTCTACGGCTCGGGACGCAAACGTCACTTTGCGTGAATAATGGCTATCATAAATTGCTCGTTTAATAATATACTATTAAGCATTCAAATAATACATCATAATATAGTTACTGCAAATATTTACAAAAAAAATTGATTTCTAAATAAATGTACATTTAAAACTAAAAACCTCTTTGCGAAGTATCCCATTTGATGATTTCTTTGAAAATTAACGTAGGTGTAAGTTGATTATTCGCTAGTTTTAAAAAACTCTTTTGCAATTAGTGAGGAAGTACGCATATCAAATTTCCGATTTATGTTTGAATAAGCAAGAAACGAATCGGAACTAATATCGACTAACGACTTTCCTTCAAACTGTTACCAAAGTTGATAAAAATGTGGGCGACATATGCATCTGAACCGTATGCGTTAATACGGGGAAAGCCAAAGCTACACGTGATTTTTATGCAACGTTCATTCTTCTTCTTTTGAAAGGGCGCGTAGGTACATGAGTATATGGGCTGCGGGTATATCATGTATTTAAGTGTTGTTTGGTTCATGGTTTCACTAATAAAACATATTATAAATTATAATTCAAAAAATTTTAAAAACTCGCATGTAAAAGTTGAATCTATAAAGAAGTGAAGTTTGACCAAAGGCGTGGTCAGCAAGGGCTACGACTACGTGTTCGTCACTTCTGCAGTCTTCTATTGAACATACTAGATATCTACAAACACTTTATTTAAAGTTGACATCTCAAAAATAATTGTAATAACTAAAATATGAGATAAAATATATGTCCGAGAATCGATATTTTCGAGATAACAAGAAAAAATTTCATCTGGATTTTGTTATTGATTTGAATGAGCGACACTATCTCATTATATAACTTTGTATCATTGTGTGGTATACATGGCTCTGTTTTGCTCCACTTCCGTAGCATCGGAATATATAGCTCTTTCTCTATGACATATTTATTTTCTCTCATGTAACTAAATGTGCCTAAACGCAACACATCCTTAAAATGTTACTCTCAATAATTCTTATTCACATATCAGTTATCAAATCGCCAAGTTTCACTTCAAAAAATATTCTAAATTTTCATGAAAATCAACATTTAAGAAAAACTCTTTCTGGTTGAAAAATTTGAGTAGGTACCTAATAGAACCAAAATGGGATAAGCAAAATTATTTATACCAATTTTGTGAAGAAAAATAAACACAAATGCAATTATTGTATCAATGATGCCTATATGGACACAGGTATCTTTAAATTATTTTAAAATAATTAATTTTTTCCCTAACTTTCTTATCATGACTCGGAATTTTAAGATTTAAGAAAAAAAATTATATTTAATAACTACCGATAATTTTAGCATATTGGTTCGTAATCGTTCATTTCATAATAATATACCAAACATCCAATAGTTTTATATTCTCAAATTATTGATTGTTCGTCGACCCCGCGAATTACTTTAATAGCGGCTATAGTGCAACCCAACATGGTATGTGTACACTGTACTGACTTGTAGGCAGAGGAGAGGACATCTGTTACGATATAAAGTTTGTGAGAGAAATTATCTAGGGTTGGAAACAAGCGACTAAATTACAAAAACACTTTGGGGGTTTTTCAGACATTGGGGTTAATAGCCTTAGAAATACTGTAAACAGAATTGTCCGTTTCTAAATAATTCGATAGGAAATCGCTTATTTGTAATTTTTATAGATTTGGTAGAATACAAATTTTATTTCAACCTGGTAAACGTCATAAAATTTTTAATTTTTTTAACTGCTCATAAGAAGTATTTAATTTAGAAATGAACTATAATTTGAATTGAATTGTTTCAAAACAAGTTAAAACATTGAAAGTTGTATTTTTTAGTTGTTTTTTCTTACAATTGTCAACTTAAAACTGGCCTACTCCACGTCGGATTAGTAGGCCTATGCCATCGGTTTGCCCAGCCTCAGTGATATAGAAGTTGCTTAATTAGGCCGAATTTTTACTGCTCACATATTAACTCGTTCGTACTGGCGTTCGCACAGGAAGAAGAAACCTCTATCCACATAGTTCCGAATTGCACAGCAATTCAGAATCCTAGTGCACAGCTGCTAGTGCAAAAACTGTACCTTCTGGAAGGGGTAATAAAGTTGAACTGTCCATCTCTAATTCAAGTTTGCGCACTATACAGTACTCGATACGATTCCAGAACGGTTCATAAATGCTTTTGTTTAGATTTTTAAAAATAAGTGATTGGGATCGTCTCGTTTATTGTCTTTCCCTGAATTAACTGTCTTTCTATTTGTATACTCATTGATTTCTACAATTTTTTTGCTTTTTCTTGAATTATTTTGTTACAACTAGTTCGTTTAGAACTTCGATCATGTAGGTTGTCTGGATGTTTAGAAAGAGGTTGGAAGGAGGTTTCGGGTAATTACGGTTTCACTGCAAAACTTATTGTATCATTCTTATTACATAGAAAAACCATGCAAAGACTTTATTTATTTAAAATAACTGAAGATATAAAAAATATATATTATTTTTTGCCTGGGCACTTCTTCTTAGTTACACTGGATAAGATAAATAAAAGAAAGTCTACCAATTTCCTACGTATACGGATATACCAGTTGATTACAATGACCGATTAAACCTTTAGAAATGTTACCGTTTATTAACCATTGTCATACGTCACTGCGTAGCGTAAGGAAGTAAAAGCTGGCGCTAAGCGCCAAAGTAAAAGACGTTAGTTTTAGCGCGTTAAAATCACATACCGAATCAAGTCAGTACCTACTTGCGGGTACGTGCGGGTCGTAGACATCCCTAACGTTATAGCGCGTGCTGCCAACCAACACCCCTCTTATCTACGACTTTATATATTTCCATTTTAAATGTCCACACAATAATAAATTTAAATATGATAATGAAACAGGTCATTATTTTTACTGGAAAATATTAAAACATAAAAAAAATTTAAACAAAACTGAAAATACATAATACGAGTATAATGCATTTCTTATATTTATTTATGTATATAGGGATGATATTCACTCTGGCTTTAGTCATATCATATTGCTGCTTAATTTCTTCAAAAATTATACTTTTTCGTAATACCTACCAGCTCGTGGCATATCCGATGATTTCTGATTCCTAAAAAGCGAAGAGGTGTTTTTTTTAAATAATTCCCTCTTTACGTAGTCTGTATCTTGTTCTTTCTGTAACACCTTTCAACACCATAATGTAGTGGTGTGAAGTTGATAATCACTTCCATGGCCGCCGTTGGGCATGTTCTCATTGCTCTTGTATTGCATATACTCGCTAGTTGTTGGATAGGTTTTCTCTCGTCGTCAATAGGCTAGTTCTACTACTCCACGCAATAGCTCCATAAGTGATGATTGGTCTCACTATGGCAGTGTACATCCAGCTCAGGATCCTTGCGTAATAGCCCCATTTTTTCCCTGTCATCAGGCTCCTGCACACCATTAAAGCCATTTTAGATACTCGACGTTTTGAAGAGTTTGAAAATTAAAATGGAATACGTCTGTGATAATTATGCAAACGATTTGTGGCATATAATTTTAAGGCTTCCTGTATATCAATATATTATATCAAATGATTCCCCGTTCTTAGAGCATAATATAATGTTGGGGAAAGGAAAAATACACATAAAGGGTAGTATTCTTGCTAGTTATAAGATTTAAAAAAATAAATTTATTTTCCAAAAAAAGTATAATTTTTTAGAATCTTCCAGTAATTTTTAAGAAATAAACGTACGCCATATGTTTATTCATCTAATTAGACACTACCTACTATAGAAATGTTTAGATTACAGTTTGGAATTTTTTTTATTACCTGAAGTACTTCGACTGCAGTTACAACCAAGATATATAAGTTATTATACAGAAAACAAACAAAATTCGAAACATTTAATATCAATCTATGCTGGCAAATTGTTTATATCACTCTTACGACGTAATTAGAAATTATCGCATAACAGAGGAAGTTCTTATCTTCAGATTTAATTCACTCAACGATTTGCTCCAAATACGTTTGCCTTTGGTCGATTTGCGCTAGATATAAAGTTATTTTTTGCAGATAAAAATTTAATAAGGCCTTGAAAATAATTGTTGTATTATATTAACGTAAACAAACAACATAACAACTGAAAAAATATTATTTATATACAGATATGTTCAAATAGATTAACATTATATCAATTAATTGCAGCAAAGATCCAAACGACTGTTGGGAAACTGATTTAAATAACTAATAATAAATATTAACTTTTTCCCCTCTGATATTATAAAATAGAAATTTTTACTTTGTTTGTAGCCAATTATCAGTGATCTTACCATTTTCCACAGCTTTTGTTAACATTTAAGTACATTTTCTAGATCGAGGCCAGCTCGAAACTTTCAATTCGAACCTGGATCAAATTTTGTTTACCCTCCGTTTTTAATTATAGAGATCTTTTCGCTGATTTGTAGGTAATTTAGTATTCTACTCTTTGAATCTGTATTTAGAACAACGTATTCGCATGTAATATTTTCAAGAGAAAACTGAGTTTCTAAAACAATTTGATTGTTTATTGAACATCTTTAAATTTTTATATATTTCGAAATAATCTCAATCCTACGACTATAAATACTTCACTTCCAGACTGTTTGAATGAAAAATGAAGTACCTACCTAAACTAACACACATTGACAGAATTTTTAATTTCGTAACTTTAGAGATCTATAACTCCGATACGAAGGTTCGTAATGTAAAAATTTATTCGAGCTTTTAACATTATTTTGACCTCACCTACTCGCTCCCGAATTTTTGGTACCAAGCACCTTGACCCTGTATACCTTGCATATTTATTTATTGTTTCATTTGCCTTTTTTTACAGCCCTTTGTTTTAACCTTGTCGAGGTTTTTTTACGATGTTATCACTTTTAAAAGGTTCTTCCACAGAAGTATAGCAAATATATAATTGGTATTTGAATAGATGCATGTCAGAATCATTTAGGGACTATATATAGGTGAGAAATTTTTAAACGTATTCACTATCTTTACTAGTTTTGAGATACTTAACATTTCGTAGAAACTGTTTCAGAAATACTTGGTAAAATATACACATTTTTCCCCTATAAAAATATGAAAAATGATTATTTTAATTTAACAGTCTTATTTTTATATCCAAATAATTAATCACTTTTTTTTATTTAAATAGAAACCGCATCAGCCATGTAGGCGATTAGCGGCTGTTGTTGTTAACAACACATTGATTATAACATTTACAATTACAATTGATCCAAGCATTTTAAACACTTCAAATAACTTAAAATATTTCCAGTTGTACACAAACGAAACACTTCTTTTAAATTGTTAGGGAGTACACGAAAAGATTATGAAATCAGTTTGTTGGAATGCAAAAGCGATTTTGTAGATTGCTTATCTTAGAAAGGTAAAACAATTAACTCTGAACGTCATTGCAACCTTTTGGATCCCCTGGTTTAGAAAGAAAAGAGTTTTGTTTCACCAAGACAATTCACCTATTTGCAAAAATGTCTTTAACCTTGGTTTAATTCAAAAAATGAAAGTGCTAATTGCTTGAGCATCCACTGCATATACCAGCGACTATACTATCTTTTTTTAGCGACTAATGATTAGGTCTTTGCAACCGTTAATGTGTAATCTCTTTATAGGGATGGAACAAAATTTTTATGTGTATTATGTGTATTAATATTTTAGAGGATTAAACTGAAGAATAAAGGCATTTTTAAAATTATACATTTTTTTTTCATTCGATTGCACGAACTTTTCAACCAACCCATACATCGTTGTCATATCATGTGATTTTGTTTTTGACAATTTTTAATATCTTCGACCGTATCAGTCGTGGCAGCTGAAATTAATCCCTGTATTTAATTAAGCACGCAAGGGCGCCAAATAAAGTAGTTTTTTTTAACAAAAACATAAATATGTGGTATGAGAACGATCATGTAATTGCTTTACACGCGTCTTATTGTGTAAGTTGACTTGGCGAAACAGGAAAATGCTTGCCAATTTTGGAATCTGGAGTGAGAAACATATGTAAGGACACTGTCATTACGAGGACCGGATTTTAATTTAAAGATGTACAAAGTCAAAATTTAACAAAATCAAAAAATTTTCTCCATTTTCTATTTAGTCTAGGAGGAATCGGCGCATGAGTACCGAAAACTATTTGACCTCAATTTTTTTATGCGATCCTCTTCAAATTGCCCTCCTTATGATATAAATGCATGTTGCCATGGCGCAACCCGGTGCCATATTGTTTAAACCGAAATTGTTTAAACAATTGCAAGGAATTGTTATTTTTCAACCGGACAAATTTTTTTTATATTATTTATTGAAATACCAATAAAAAAGGTCCTATGACTTTTAACGATAAAGTTAATATTTTTAAAGATATGAATTTCTTAAGGTTCGAAAAATCTCAAATTTAGGTACTTTCGACCCATGAAAAATATATTTAAAAAAAACATAATGTCTAAGTAATATTTTTTTTTAAATTATCTATACAATTGTTAATAATATTGTTAAAAGAGATTTAAAAAAATTTCATTGTTTATATCTTTTTTTTAATTGTTAATTCCGCGCGCTCACAAGTATGCGTCGCTTACCTTTAAGTATCGCTGTCTCTCTCTGACTCATGCGTTGCATCGGCCTCTCTGTCTAGAATCATAATTTATCATTTATCTTTAGTATATATATTATAGTATAGTATATTATCATTAGTATTATTAGTATATATATATATAGTGGATATTTTGGACAATTAGGAGGTATGACACCGATAATGGAACACAACTGAGTTTCTGCAAAAAGAGATATATTTCTCGTTATTTACAAATCTTAAAATAATTGTTTACAAAACCTTACCTGCAAAAAGAGAAACGACATTTAATGTTCACAAATATTAATGTCAGTTCCTAATCGCAAGTAGTAACTAAGTTATTAAAATGAATAAAATTAACTTCAACATTGACATAAATATGTTTGCTTTTGTCATATTATCCCGCTAGTCCGGGTATTAAGCTGACTAATAATCCGACGCTTGGAAATGCGCGGTAATATTCAAAATAAAGAAAATGTATTTTCTTTACATATATAGTAATTTTTGCCTTTATATCAACAATAATAATAATAACAAAAAAGTAATATAAACTGATAAAAAAGTAATTTTAATTACATGTTTCGATTTATGCTTAAATAACTTTTGAAAAATTGATTTCAGAAAAAAATGTATTAAAAACAAATTGTAGACAATTTAATTATTAATAACATTGCTCTCTTTAACAATCTTGATAAAGTTGATAGTTTTCAAGATAAATGATAAATAATGATTCAAGACACAGAGAGGCCGATGCAACGCATGAGTCAGAGAGAAACAGCGATACTTAAAGGTAAGCGACGCATACTTGTGAGCGCGCGGAATTAACAATTAAAAAAAAGATATAAACAATGAAATTTTTTTAAATCTCTTTTAACAATATTATTAACAATTGTATAGAGAATTTAAAAAAAAATAATACTTAGACATTATGTTTTTTTTAAATATATTTTTCATGGGTCGAAAGTACCTAAATTTGAGATTTTTCGAACCTTTAAAAATTCATATCTTTAAAAATATTAACTTTATCGTTAAAAGTCATAGGACCTTTTTTATTGGTATTTCAATAAAGAATATAAAAAAAATTTGTCCGGTTGAAAAATAACAATTCCTTGCAATTGTTTAAACAATTTCGGTTTAAACAATATGGCACCGGGTTGCGCCATGGCAACATGCATTTATATCATTAGGAGGGCAATTTGAAGAGGATCGCATAAAAAAATTGAGGTCAAATAGTTTTCGGTACTCATGCGCCGATTCCTCCTAGACTAATTATTATGACTTAAATTTTTCATGCTGCTTTAATTTATAATATTTATTTATTTAGAGGGATATAAAATATACTCCTCAACTTATAATATAACTTATTCTGTTTGTGTTTCTTCCATCATTTGTCCACTCCATTCGTGAGAATATGATCTTGATGAGTAGTGTGCTTATCCTAAATCCGCTTTGGTTATATTTACGGTGACCGTATGTACTTTCTTTTGAAACAAAGTCCTACTACCTTTAAAGATTATTCAAGTACACTTAAATGAACTTTTTTTTAAAGTATGTCCTAAGCTTGGGGTTTTCAATAAAAGAACCTAGTAATTGCACTATTTCTGATATTATACCTATTGCGCATTTGGATTTTACCTCACTGTGAGAACCCACGACTTCTATATTCTATTAAAATTTCATTATTTTTTTGTTTTCAAATAATTTCAGCCCCGAGACTTACCGTTTCATTTCATTTCTTGCCGGTGGCTATACTCGCCTAGTACAAAGGCTAATCGGTCTATTCCACTGCGGCCTTTTCAGATCTATTGTTGTCCTCTCAATCTAGATTACATTCTCTAGCCCGACTCTTTTTAAGTAACCAATCAGCCTCGAGACTGAATCTTTCATGTAATGTCTTGCCAATGCCTTCTCATTCCCTAGTACAAGAAACCGCACATTCGCCAGGATGTCGCACTGGCATAGGATGTGCTCTGCAGTTTCCTCTTCTAGGTGACAGAATCTGCTCATGGCTTCGTCTGTCAACCCCATCAGCTTCGTGTGCTTGCTTACAGTGCCCTCTTAACATACCTACTACGGCTTTGACAGTTTTCTTAACTTTGCTTATTAGATCTGCCGTAAATGTTTGAGAATGTCCTCTAATAAACTGTTTCCCCTGTATCTATCCTGGTGAGATTACCCAGAATTCTAGAGATTTCTGTGCCTCCCACTTCCTTGTGGACATATTTATTGTCGACTTTGCGACGCCCCAGAAGGATTCCGGTCCAATGAATGGCATTGTCTGGCCGTTTCATCCGCAAATTCGTTACCCTTATGACCCTCGTGCCTGGTACCCAGGCTACCATGACCTTGTAATGGTCTCCAATTGCGTTTATGCTATTCCATTTTAGCTTATAGTTGACCTCTATGGAATCTAGTGCCTTCAGTGCAGTTTGATATTTGCTTTCCTGTCTTTTAATTACTTCAATACTTCAACGCAGTGGCCCTACATTTCCGACTCCTATACCTACAAATGCCTTGGAGCCGTTTTTATACCGGATTGTCTCAGCCTGTATGGGTGCACCCTGTAGAGTCACGTTTGTCCTACGCTATTCTAGCCTTGGGGTCAGTTGTTCCAACGCACCTAAAAAATTCAGATATTACAAAGAACAATAATTAAAATTATGTATTTTAAAGTTATGACTTACCCTTCAAACCAATTATTTGAAGAAACCAAAATTTTCGATATACACCAGCTTTACGTATACAACATTATTAATTATTTGTATGAAAAAAGTCTACTATCTATGAAATCGACCATTCCTATGACACTCGAAATAAACAATCAGGAAGCATTAAAATACCCACTACTAAGAAGGCGCTGGGACAGAGAGGATTGTATTATTTGTCAATTAAGATATACAACTAACTTTCTGCCGGCCATATACAAAGTATACTTGAGGACGATAAATTCTACAAAATTATTTAAATCAAGAATAAAAATCTTTATTTTCATTACCGATAGACATATTTTGCATTCTTTGGTAGATAACATACAGGTACAAGAATAATCTAGGTAAAATTAAGGTATTTTTTAGGAAATATATATATATATATTTTTTTATTTTTATTTCATTTTTGTCATTTGCTACATTATATATATAAGAATTTAGAAGATTAACACAGAATAATTTTTTTCTCTACATGTAAAGATACAATTATTGCCCATGCACAACCTAAGGGTTCTTATGGGCTTTTTGTGTTTATTTACTTTTTAATACAGTCCTTATTATCACTATTTTTGTAAACTATTTATATGTGAATAAACATAATTCTATTCTATTCTGTAGTTATTCGGAACTTATTATTAAAGCTATATCTCGGTGCCGTTGCGTCAATGCGCTACTTTCGATAGTCAGCACCATGCGTTGTATAAAAATGTGTACAACTCGACCAAATTCATTTCAACCGTGAGATTCGGATGCGCGTAGATCACGCGTACGACAATGTCGGCAGCTACCAGTCCTAGGCAGAACGTTGCACTATAAAGATCCATTTGAACTGACAGTGGTACAGTCCGCGTAGGAATTTTAATATGGAATTTAAGTCGCTAAAACACAAAATTTTGTGTGCACAAAGTCGTGAAATAGTGCACAGTTAATAATTAAAATGGAATTTATTCCCAAATTCTCAGGATTTTATTTAGGAAATTATTTAACTAACTAAACTTTTTCACAGTGATTCACTTTTTATTTAGGCAGGGCTAGCTGTAGGGTTTCGCTAGATATTTATGGAATTTATTTATTAACTTATTCTCTGAAGCATTGGCTTCCAGTTTTTGTGAATATTTCGAAATTATTTCCAAAAATGGACCACTTTTCAGTGGTTCACTGTTTACCACATAGTGGACACAGTGAACCACCATTAAGTGAACAGTGAACCAAAGTAAAATGAAATGTAAAAAAACTTTGTTAATTTATTTTTGATAATTTTAAGGGAAAAAATTAGAAAAATAAAAATCTAAATATGGTAGAAAATAAAATTTATTCTTTGAAGTTATAGAACACTTGAAAACTTCATATCCAAAGATAAACCATTTTAAATTATAAACAAATAGACCGCTCACCGCAAATTTAAACCCGAAAAATTAACATCAAAAGAATAAAAAGAGTTTTTTTGTGTAGACGTACCTCCTTGTTCTGTAGGTTTCGGTAAAATTAGTTTTGTATCAGTTTTTAGAACTAATGCCATGTCAGGAACATCAGGGAAAGAAAACAAGGTCTGCATAGATTTTCTTCTTAAATAACTGACTTCATATTCCATAGTTTGGATTCCTAAAACTTTAGCCACATAGTAGACTACGTCTTTGTTTCCCTGAAATTCAACCAATACAAAATCACCTATGGCAGGATCTGTAGTCAGCGAACCTAACTTTTCTCTTACTAACATCTCTTCGTCCGAAAAGTCGTCACTTATATCGTCACTTTCTAGGATTATTGAAAGGTCAGATTCCGATGAAGAACTTTGTTGAAACACTTTTCTGGCCGTTTTTATTCTTCCCTTGGCTTTGTCTTTTTTTATTTCTAATCTTCTTTGTTTCTCCATTTTAGACTTTGCAATTTCTTCCTTTTCAGGGGTGTCAGTTGCAATAAGACTTCTTCCTTTTTTTCTGGTCTTTATGATAGCTTTTCTGGGTTGAGCTTTTAGAGGTGGTTGGGTTGGAAGGTGATACGAATGTTTCTGTGGTCAGCCCTTCTGGACTTCCCAGTAGAAGACCAGCAGCTGTATTTACACGAATAGCTTCGTTTTCTTCTACCGATATATTCGAAGGACCAGCTTCATTGATGCTATTGTCAAAAGGACTGTCTGTAATCAAACTTGATAAAAAATCAATCTCTGTGAATGTTGTGTTATCAAACGGAAAAATTCCTGTCTTTTTAAAGGCATTAGTAATAGATTGAGGTGTGAGTGCCTTTTGATATGCTTCGTCAATGAAGGAACCTAACTCATAAATGGATACCGGTTGACCTGGATGACTAACTAACCACGATTCTATACTCGCATTGTAAAATGTTTTAAAAGGTTTAAATAATGCTACATCAAGAGGTTGCGTCTTGTGTGAAGAGTGGGGTGGTAACGTGAGAATGGTAACCCCATTCGATTTAGCATTTTCCAGTGCCTCTATTGACAAGTGAGACTCGTGGTTGTCGAATATTAAAAGAAATGGATTTTCTTTAGAGAAAGAACTATGCTTTATAAAATAATTGATGACCTCGAGAAACAAATCAGAGTTCATCCAGCCACTTGGTGCTGCCAGTCCTAAAGTTCCAGGCGGCGTTCCTTTAGTCATGAAATGTTTTAAATTCTTCCTAGGAAAAATTACTACTGGGGGAAGTGATTGTCCATTGGCGCAAACTATGGCACATGTTGTGGTTAATGTCCCCTTTTCGCCACTAGTTACTTTGGAAATACATCTTATACCTTTGGGTGCAAGCACTTTTTGTGGTTTTTGTACAGTTGTCGTCGCCGTTTCATCCAAATTAAACACCCGAGTGCCATCTGCAAAACTTGGATGTCGTTTCAAAAGATTTTCAAAGTATCTTTGAACGTTCATCCGATTGAATCCTGAAGCTCTTGCTAAACTACAAGGCTCTGGAGCTCTTACAGTCAACTCTGGATGACGTGATCGGAAAGATCTTAACCATTCAACTCCAGCAAGTTTTTCTCGTTCTCAAGAATTTGGAAATTTTAACTTATTAATCGATGCTGTCTCGTAAGCTAATTTCCGATAATCCTCGTTTGTCAAACCATAAAAGTGATAGGCACATTCTTTTAAATATTGAATGAGTGTTTGTTCTTGTTCTTCATTAAATATTTGGTTTACAGTGTAGTTTGGGACAAATCTAACATTTTCAATATTCTCCAAATTTCTTGTTTTGGTATAATATCGTCTTAGAGTTCGAAAAGATAGTGAGTTCATTTTAGCCGCATTTCTAATGCTGTATCCATTTCTGATAAGCTCAAGAGCCGCTTTCATTTGTTCTTTTGTAAATTTTGCTATTTTTCTAGGCTTCTTGGATCTCGCCATACTGAAAAAAAGTAATATAAAATGTATCTACATAACGTGGTACACCAGGTTCACTGTGTACTACACCATGCTGGTTCACTGTTGGACATAGTTCGTTAAAAAGCATGAAACTAATTTATATCTACATAAAGCACTCAAACTAAAAAACCAAGATTGCTGTATGTTCTAAACATTCTAACATTTGCTATCCAACATAGACATAAACAAAGAGTATGTTAGTTTTTGCTCAGGAACAAAAAATAAACTTTCCATTCCCTCTCGCTTCTTTGTTTGCGCATCTCAGAGTTGAAATGAATTAGGTCGAGGTGTAGTGGAGGAAGATTCAGCAAGACTCCAATCAACTTGTGGGAATTATTTTTATGGCTCTTGTAATACACAGGCAAGCAAGCTTTTATATGCTACTTATTAGCCTTACAACTGCAGTGTTTATGTCCACCATACTACTGATCCATAGGCTATCATTGGTCTAACAATCATTGTGTATAGCCGTTAGGTAATTTTTGGGGTGAATTTTTTCTACACGTCCTTCTGCATCTGATGAATATAATGGTAGTTTTCTGTGTGGTCTTTAGAAGATGAATGTTCCATGAAATCCTTTGATCAAAATGTACCTACTTTTAGGCCTGATAAGAACAACTAGTCACTTCACGTAAACTGTACAACCAAGAGCACAAAAAGCCTAAAGGCTAAGGTACCGAGGACTCGAAGCCTTTGACAGGACGTATTAATCAATCAATAGATGAAAAAAAAATTAAAATCAGTTTTCGAGTTTAATGCGATTCTTTATTTTTTTAGTTCTTAAGATATAGTTGATTTTCCCACCAGACACATGTTATTGCTTTATAAGTGCAACTACAAATAAATGCATCCCATTTAATTAAAAAGTCAACAATTGCATTAGATAACATGAGTAATATTCTTAACTACTTAATAGGTTCACTGACTTGCAAACATGTTGTCAACTGGATGGAGAAATACATTCTTTATTTCGTTATTTGTTTAATGAGTGTTAAACACAGTAAGTTTCATTTACGTTAAAAAACGGAATGAGCTGCAGTTACTTAATACGGATCTATCTGTCTAAAATTTATATTTTCATACTACTTGTTTTAGCTGGGACAGTTGAAACGCATGTAGGTGGCAGAGAAATTTTGATTTCAAAACATTTCAAATTTGGGAAGAATAATAAGCTGCACAATTTATATTTTTATAGGTATCTATACATAGCCATATTTAAACATGAAAAAAGTTCATATTAATTGAAGATATACCATTCCGCTTAGGTTTTATCTCCCACCAATAGATAACAAAAAAGCAGCGCCGGATTTAGACTTCGGCGGCCCATAGGCAGAGCACGTGGTGGAGGCCCTCAAATCGTTTGTGGTTAACTGTTAAAAGTTTCTATTAAGGTCAAGGTAAAGAAGAAAGCAACTAAATAAGTTGGCTAACACAAAATTTATTCAAAATTAAACTAGAAAACAAGTACCTAAAATAATTTTAGTTTACCTGCAAGCTAAATTATTTTTCGTCTGATTTTCACATCAATAAAGGTATCGATAGTATCGATATCCCTCAAAACATCACTCTCTAAACTAAGGAGAGTTAAAACATTTAATCTGTCCTCGTTCATGGAAACGGAGTTTATTTTTTATAATATTTCAGTCCCCCTCTTCGCTAGTTCATCTGCTATTTCGTTTCCTTCTATTCCAGTGTGTCCTGGAATCCACAGTAAGGTGACTATATTGTTCTCGCCTAGTTCATAAGTTTGCCTAGGCATTCCCACACCATTTCGGAACTGATTACACAAGAACTCAGCGCTTTAATGGCTGCTTGACTATCAGACATTATGATAATCCTTTGCCTTCTATATCCTTTGTCAATATTGAACTGGGCACACTTTCTTATTGCGTGAATTTCCGCTTGAAAGATACTTGGGGTTTTTCCCAAGCTTTCAGAGTGTTTGGTTCCTGGCCCGTATACTCCTATCCCAGATCCTTCTATTGCTTTTGAGCCGTCTGTGTACCATTGAATGGCATTCTTTCCAAGTCTGGTAATGGTATTTGGATCCCATTCCTTCTTGTTGCTTAATTCCGTTACGAATTTCTTTGAAAAGTTATACTTTTTCATCATACCATCTTGTGGCATGTCCCAGGTTGTCTGATTTCTAAGAACTAAAGAGGTGGTTTTTTTTTAATGATTTCCTCTCTACTTAGTCTGTATCTTGTTCTTTCTGCAACACTCTCCACCACCATATGTAATGGTGTGAGGTTGAGAATCACTTCCATTGCTGCCGTTGAGCATGTACTCATTGCTCCTGTTAAGCATATACAGGCTAGTCTCTCGTCGTTAAGAGGCTAGTTCTACTACTCCACGCAATGGCTCCATAAGTGATGATTGGTCTCACTATGGCAGTGTACATCCAGCTCAGGATTTTTGGGTTACAGCCCCAGTTTCTCCCTGCCAGATTCCTGCACACCATTAGAGCCATTTTTGCTTTGTATGTAATCTCCTTCTCGTGTTTCTTCCACAGGAGTTTACTGTCTAGCTTCAGTTTTGAAAAAGATCTTTCAGCCGTACAATTTGTCACCATTAGTCTGAGATAAATTCTCAGAATTACGTCAACGTTGGGAAAGCAGGTATTGATGAAATTGATGGTAAAGTGCTGAAACAGGTTGCTACTTATATAGCACTACCACTATCCTATTTGATAAATGAATCATTTACATGTGGAATATTTCCAGACATAAAGGAATCTAAAGGCATCCCCATTTATAAAAAAAAAGGGATCAGCAACTGATATTGCAAACTATCGATTAATATGTGTGTCGAGTCAGTTTTCTAAAATATTTGAAGCAGCTTATGCGAGTAGATTGACAAAGTACTTAGAAAAGTTTCAGCTACTCCCTGTTATTCAAAATGGATTCAGAAAAAATAAATCAACAACTACTGCGATTTCTGACTGTCTTGAATTTATTTACAACGCATTAAATGATAAATTAAATGTATTGGGTATTTTCTATGACCTTAGTCGTGCATTTGACACAGTTGATCGAGAGCTGTTACTGCGAAAATTGCAAGGTATTGGGGTGCGTGGCGTACCATACAACTGGGCCGCTTCTTATCTCAATAATAGAACTCAAACAGTCACATTGGATAATATAACATCGAGACCACTCCAATGTAATATAGGAGTACCCCAGGGCTCAATATTGGGGCCTATATTTTTTCTTATTTTTGTAAGTGACTTAAATATGTTGTGTTCAAAGCCAGATAAGATTGTTCAATACGCTGATGATACCAATATTATCATGGCCCACAGTGAAACCACTCAACTAGTGGATAATACTAATGCTGCCTCTGCTGAATTTACTACATACTGTAAAAATAATGGACTTGAACTTAATGTAACAAAAACACATTTTATGCGTTTCTTACCAAAAAATATAACTCCAAATTATGACTTTTATTTACATGTGGATGGCAAATCAATTGAAAGTTATACTACTACAAAATTTTTGGGTATAACCATAGATTCTAAACTTACATGGGAAACACACATAAATCAGGTAACTGCAAAGTTAAGCACATGTTGTTATATAATAAGGAACTTAAGAGAAACCGTCTCATTTGAAATACTACGAATGATTTACTTTGGTTTAGTCCAGTCGGTACTTCAGTATGGGTTAATATTTTGGGGTTGTTCATCTTATTTTGAAAGAGCATTTATAGCTCAAAAGAAAGTCTTAAGGAATATGTACGGTATTCCATGTTCAGCTACTTGCAAACCACTATTTAAGAAATCAAATATCCTAACACTTCCTAGCCTTTTAATTTTCCAATTAATCCTGTACATTGAGGATAATAAGCACAGGTTTGAGAGAAATGAGAACATACACTTACACGATACTAGAGGTAAATCAAATTTACGACAACCTTTCTCTAGATTAGAAGTATCTAAGCATGCGCCATCTTTTATAGGAATAAAATGTTATAATAAAATTTTAAAAACAATCTCAATAAACAATCTTTCGAGTAGATGTTTCCGCCAAACCGTCTATACATTTTTAATGGATAAAACATTCTACAGTGTTAATGAGTTTTTACATTTTTAGGAATTTTGTAGCAACTGTTAGATTACTTTTTAGACATTTTTTATATATATACCTATATGTTAATGTTATATTTGAATTTGCCATTTGTGATAATGTGACTAGTCCGATAAGTTTTATACATTTTTTTTGTTCTTAAAATTTGTGTAAATTTTGTGGATGAATAAATTTCTTTCTTTCTTTCTAACATTGTTTTTAAACAATAATTCATACATCCATCTCTCATAGCTAATCTTTTCTCTTCTCTTCTGTTCAAATTCTTCATACTGAACTATTAATACTTTGAAATTTATGAATTCGTTGCCAAAAGAATCATTTACCTCGTCGCAGTAGGTTTTCACCAAGTTTTGGCTGGCAGACATAATTTCTTGATCAGAAATAACAATTAAATTTTTCAAAAATCCAAATGGTGGATTTAGAAGTGAGTACCTACGCGTCCATTCTCTTCTGAAGAGCGGTCATGAGCTGGCCGACAACTTTGAGTCCTAAATTTGTCCGAGGGTGATAACTGAACTTCCAAAGCTTGAGGGCAATCGAAAGTAGACGTTTCTTTTTGTTTTTCTCCTTTTTTCTTCTTCGTAGTAATCGTAGTTTCGGCAATCAACTAGCTCGAAAGCTTTTACTTCATATTCATTAAAACTGTCTCTTTTATTTTCAATGGTTGCTTTTAATGAAGTAAGCAGTCCTGCAGCAGTATTCAGGTCCAGCTTAGGATTTTGTAGACTTTCGCTGACTTTGTATATTCCAAAATATCATCCCAAAAAACTGTATATATGGCTGTTTCTAACTTTGCCATCCTATCATGAAAACCGACTGCTGATTTATATGTTATATGTAAGACGCCATTTGTGTTCATATTTCGTGCTGATTGATCTCGCATCAGATTTTTAAATGTTAACTTTTCCCGCTCAAAGATAAAAATAAGTTTTTCGTCTAACTATTTGTAACAAAACTCAGTATTTTTTTGTTTCTACTGGGCCTTTATTGATTTAATTTTTTTTTGTGGTGTGGTGGCGGCCCATAGGCAACTGCCTATCTTGTCTGTGCTTAAATCCGGCACTGGAAAAAAGGATTAAGTAAATCGAGTCGTGGTCTATTTTAAAAGGTATATCATGAATATAGAAGAATTTTAACATTTTATTACTTAATAAGAATTAACTTTTTGATGTAACACACCAACTTTGAGCAATTATTCGCAGAAACCATTCCATTTCCGCCAGAGGATTTCATATCTCGCCGTATGAGGTGGTAATCGCAACATCTCGACTCCACGTTCTTTTAGTATTCTTTCATCTAACTTCTTAAATTATGAATGTATAGGGACAAAGTATTCTTCAAGCCAAGCTTCATACAATTTCCTAAATAATGTCTTCGTTCCCCACAAGAAAATATTCTCCATCATTGTTCTTATTCGAGTACATTTTTTCACAATTTATTTCTTTGTATATTTGGCAAAACGACATCAGAAGTAGAATTAAAAATTATAGTTTTTGTGCTGAAATTGTGCTAATTACTTAATGAATATCGATTTTATATCACTATTAGTACAAAACAGTTTCTGAGTATTATTGGCGTTTTTTCAATCCGGGGTTTAAGCTAATAGTTTTAATTAAGAAATTCTTCGCTACTAATTAATAATGTTTTATTGGGGTTTATCTGCTAATCTATAAAAACTGTGCCATCAATCTTTATTAACTAAACTATAACAAACCAAATAACTATACATAAATACGCAAAGTCTGGGGGTATATCCATTAAAAACGAATAAAATTCAATACAAATAGAATTTCACTCTAAACAGTATTTTCGAGAATGTGAAAAATAAATAACAGCCTAATCTAACTTGCACCTTCGCCAAAAATTAAACAGTTACTATTAAAAATGTTTGAATAGATTCCTGGATACTATAAAAAAATGTTTGCTAATTCAATAAAGAAAAGAAAATATTGTATTTTAATTTAAATTGCCGAAGTAAACTAATCTTATTAAAACACACAATCATCTTTTAGATATCTCAAATATAATAATATTAAACATAATTTTTGGACCAACTAATTTAGATGAATACCATAGATATGTAATGAATGTTTAAACAAAAACTTTTTATAAAATATTAATGTAACGCAGTCAATAAGACTCAGGTTCATACAATTTTGACGGCATATGACTCACAACTAAGTCACCAGTATTCAACACATTATCTAAAATTCGAGTTATTATAGTGACAAATAACAAAAACTTAAAAATAAAAATATCTCAAAATAGTCAATGTGCTGGATTAGCAGAGATAAACCTAGAAAGTTTTCCATGTTTGAATTCTAAATTGCTAACTGCGAACATTCCTTTGTGAAACATTTTAGTAACATTAAATTTAAAAGTACCTGTTTTCGTTTTGATTCAACCAAGAATGAGCCTATCTAAAAGAAAGCCGTTGTCTTCTCTATGGAACACCATCCATTTTCCAGTATTCTGACAACTCTTTTACACTCCTACATCACAATGTCCATCGGGTTGTTATGTATATCGTTTTAAAAAAAAATAAGGTCATCTATCTTTATAAATTTCTTTAATATTTCTGACGGCGTAAAGGTAGGTACCTACCTATTCTGTTTATTTTCAGTCTGGAGAGGTCTAACTAGAGGTATCCAAATATCGATAGTCACGACTATCGAAAGTTCCGATAGTGTTATTAAGAACTATCGATACTATCGATGGCACTATCGGTTTAGTAGTAAATGGGAAATCATCTAACATTCCAAACAAACACCTAACCTCAAAATACATAAAAAATGTTTATTTAGCATTCCAAGAAACACAAATAACACATAACATATTTATTTAAAGATCCCTTCTTGGTTCGTTTGCCATGTGCCCTTTTTAGATGGTCCATTAAATTAGACGTATTTCCAGATGTTTTGTATACCTTTCTACATTTCATACATGTAGCTAGTGGCCTACAAAGCTCATCCTTTGAAAAATACTTCCAGATTAACGATGATTTTCGTTTAACCATTTTATAAAATAACCTCAAACTCTAACAGTCAAAAATAAAACCAAAAACTAGGGCGTAGAATACCTTGCCTACTGTGCTGCAATGTAAGTAAAATAGTGGGAAATTGGAAAAATTATTTTATTTTATGGTTAATGGTTAGGTTATGCGTTATGTATGATGACTTTGACAGTTGACGTATGACAAAAACTATCGAATGGGACTATCGATAGTATCGATAGTAAATTAAAACTTAAAACTATCGATACTATCCATAGTTGGCTACCTCTAGGTCTAGCTCTACACTTTGCCAATAACTCTTACCTCTTTGGTCCTCAATGTATTTAATAGAAAAAGTCCTTGTCTTGGAGAATCTTAAAATAAAAGTTTTTACTCCATTAATTTTTTTATTTGTTCAAAAAATTAAGCTCCAAAAGGACAGTAAAATGTATAATATATTGTATATACTATTTATTACTAGTTTAAAATAATATATTTTAGACTTATTCACAGAATAAAAATCAAAAAACCAAAAAAATATTTTTTTTTACAAATTTTCTATTCCAAAATTTAACATCACATTTTTCTAATGCCAATTATCCCAGAGTAGGGAGGATTATAATTTTACAGACAACCGTAAATAGCATCCCTTGTAAGGGTGTATCCCCACTCTTCTATCGGAAAGAGGTGTGGGACAGACCAGTTTTGATAGTTTCGTTGCCTCGCTATGGCCTCGCTACGCAAAGAGAGCAGTCAGTAAGCGTTTGGACTCGTGAGGGATTAGTTCGCGGAGCTCGGAGGCTTTATAAAAGTCTTTGTACTCTTAGTTATTTATTGTTTTTAGTTTTAAAAATTGTGCTTTTTGGATATAAATTTGAAATGTGGGATTCTCTTAGCAGTGATAACTGTCGGACATGCCAGTGCAGCAGGTAAAAAATATCTTATTTCTTACCCTAGCCTTAAAAATGTTATCATACTGTTTACGCGGGTCTTCCTTTTATGCAGGTGATTGAGGTAATAAATTAACATTTAACTTACTAATTATACCAATATATCATATTGTTAACTCTAAAATCCATAGAAGCTTTGTAGTAAAAAGTTTTTACACAATTTGTATCAGTCATAAAAACGTGTGTTTACAGTTCGCTATAAACATTCGTTGAACTCTGTTTTTACAAATAGTTTTAATTGATTCAAAAAATGTAATTCAAGATAATAGTCAATTAATCTTTATACACAATAATAATTATCGTTATTTGTTTGTGATGTTTCATCCATTTAGTTAGAGCTTGATCAATACATCCTACTTGACAACGTCTCAATCAGCTGGTTACTTCTTAATTTCTTTAAGAAAAAGTAATAAAAGAGGAGGTCCCAGAACGGGTCGTAATAGACCCGTTGGCGCGAAAAAGCTTGCAAAATGTCTGTCAGATAAATAAAACAGATTAGTTTGTTGTGTAGAGAGGATGATACAAGTTAGTGTACATGGACATCCAATTCACACTAAATATACCTATGGATATGTTCAAGTACGTATTGTACCTATTTTATTTGGCATGTTAACATCGTTCAAAACTTAATCCTCTTTGTACTTGGATATTTTAACATTATTTTCAAATCTTATTAGTTTATTTCATCAATTACCTAAGTAATTATGCTAAATTTAAATGTCTTAGTTTATATTCCTATAGTTAACATTTAGGTATTGTATGATAGGTTTTGTGCTTCATATGTAAGTATTCTCAATTAAATAAATAGATAATTAACTTCAATAAAGAGAATATCCTCTGTTGCATACAAGATCTGAATAATACCTGCCTAGAAACTGGTCTAGGTTGATTTGCGCGGGAATAAGTCTGGAATGTTGAAAGTCACTAACCCCAGAAACAGGTACCTTTGCTTTGTAGAATATAAAACTGAAGCGACTACTTATGTTTTAAATTCAGTGAACATAAAACCAAATTTACCTAATGGTGTTTCATATTTATTACCTATGACTTAATCAGCAGATTTCAATAGGTATTTCTGTAAGATTAGAAGTAGGTACCAATATAGGTAATTTATGTTTACTTTCATTGATTATTCAGGAAAAAAATGTTTAGTTCTGTTGGAGCAAAATTGTTCACTTCCATATTTTGCACATTTATAAACAATTCATCTCATTGATATTAGGCAGTAATCAAAACGAAAAAATGAAATTAGGTAGGTACAATACTTATACTTAGGACTTGAATAATAAGAATGTAGGTATTTACCTACCAAAAAGAGTTATGCGTTTTTGAAAAAATTAATTCATTTCCAAAATATCCAATGGTGAGTTACCTGTTGCATTTGTTAAAGGTTTATTGAATAACTTACTACATGAAATACAAAATGTATAGATGGGTAACTAATTATTATTTATACCATTGATTATGCAATATGCCCCAGAATGTTCTTGGGTACCCAGGTTAGGTTAGGTTATAATTAAAACAGTATTTTGTAAGTTTATCTGCTTATTATCTTGTGTAATATCGTGAAATACGATACATGTGACATTTAAACTTATTCCCTTATTCCAAAAGTAGCAATATACCTCTATTATCATAAAGGCGCCATTCTTTAAACGCGGGAATTATTAAGTGCTTATCTACACTATAGCTGTAACCCGAGCTGTAACCGGATTTGGAATTCTGTACCTATTAAAGATGTAAAACATGCCACAAAGACTAATTGTTTATACTTTTATATCCAACTTCTATTTTATATTTAAATATAGTTTTCGTTGAGCATTAACTAGAAGAAATATAGACAATTTCCGCATTATTTTAGTGATTATAAATATTTTATAACCATTGGATTTAACATCTAGGAATTAGTAATTTATTGCTGCCCATTGAATTATTTCTACTTTTGCAATTTGTTTTATTAATATACCTACAAGAGATAGGTATAGTGAAGTTATTAGATGTGTTTTGTTTATTAATAATAGAATTGGTAATTATTTTAAAATCAAATTATCTTGTTAAATTGACCTAAAAGTATTATCAAAATTACATCCGTAGAAATAAAAACACTGACCTCTAAAAGCGTTATTTATGATAAAGTTCTTTCGTTATTGTTTCAAAGCAACACTGGACCGTGGAGCCATCTATTATCCATCTGATGAATACTAAACTTTGAAATACATTATCTACAGGTTTCTATCATATTGTGTTGCCGGAAATATTCCGTTAACGGTATGTTATTAACCGCTACGGCAAAATATTAAACTGCAGTTTGCCACTGTAGACTATAGATGGAGAAAGGATGCATTTTTGCAAATTTGTTAACAAATTTTGGATCATGCAGCATCGAATCCGAAACTAATGATATATCTAGTTAACCAAATAGGTGTTTGATTATAAGCATCATCCCTAATATGTACCTGAGCACTCAAAAAATTATTCCTACTTCCCAAGCGGAAGTGTCCGGACATTCGTATGGAGTGATGTACCTATATTGAAATTATATATAATATACAAATTTTATCTTTAATCTCTCGTTGAATCTAACAGATGTTTGTTTTATTTTTGAAACTATTATTTCTTTTTTCTTTTACTTACATGACAGCGTTCGTTATTTGCAAAGAAATCCCATTTTTATATTTTACTTTCATTAGTATAGTTTTTTTTTGGTATGATTGCCAATATTTTAGTTTATATATATTGACGGAAATGTTAATGTGTACCTATGTAGTTTGAAAATTCATTTTTGTTAATATGTAGTTTGAGGTCGAGTTTCGTTGAATTATTTTTTTAGCATTAGATTAATTATTTTACCTCCTTCAACAAAAAACAATGAAACATTCAACTTGCCAGTCCATAATTTTCACTTTAATAGAATTATTAGCTTTAAAATAGCGGAAATCGGTTACCAAAAAAATGTTTTACAGAACGATTCTAAATAAAAACATCTACTAGCACATAAGTACCATTTCTGTTTTTACCCACAGCTGTTTTGTTTTCGAAAAAACTTAATTTTATAAATATAATTAGGTAGGTATTTAGTATTTATTTTATCGAAACTTAGGAAACTTAATTACAAAAATAATTATCTAACAATTCTACTAAATCTTCAGGAATATAGAGTTTTTATTTACATATTGACAAAATTAAAAATATGGACAAATTTATAATTTAAAAGATTAACAAATGTAAATATCCCAAAAATAATAAATTTGAAAAAGTTATACATAAAATCACTATAAATACTACTCCTACATTAAAAATATGAAATATATGCGTATTATACAAATATCTATTATCAAAGTAATTCAAATTTGTAACCTATTTTTCTGAAAATCTTGGACAATTGGTCAATTTTCATTAGGGTCAGGTATTTTCGTGATAAGCTTTTGTTACATTTTGATTAACTCTGAAATAATGCTGGCCAAATAATTATACTTTTCATTTTTGAAAATAACTAAATTGGGATGACAAAGTCGGTTCCGATTATAATCGAGAATCAACTGATCCTAAAATAATCGATAATTAACAATCAACCTTCAGTTTCCAAAGTCGATCAAGGATCGATGATTAATATTCGACTGTTTAGTAACTTTACCAAAGTATATTAAAAAAATTGAGGTATATATCGACAAAGTAAAGTTTATCCAAAATCAATTACAAAAGCGTGTATACTTTTATCGTACACATACAGCGTGTCCACGGATGGGGTATCCTATAGGTGAAAAATGTTTAAATATTAGTTTTAGTGAAAAATGTTATTCTTGATAAAAGTATTGCTCGTATAAAATGAAATAAAATTCAAGTTTTTCAAAACCCGTCTCATTTTATAGCCAGTTTGATGAAAACCGTATGAATTTTTGCACAAGTTTGAAAATAATGTATTAATCTAGTAAGTGACGTTTACGATGTACCAAGTAACTGTCAACTTTGATAAATAATTTTCAAGAACTATCAAACTATCAAAAATAACAATACAGAAAAATAATGTAAGAAACACTGAGTAAACAAAAAACATCTATTCAATATATCCTCCCCCAGCTTCAAAACATCTCTCAATTCTCTTTCTAAAATTCTTTGTAAGTATTTCGCAGCATTTCTGGGGTAATTTCGTTAACGGCATCAATGATAGATGGTTTAAATTATTTGCGTAAACTTTTTGTTTTAAGTAGCCCCATAAAAAAAATCTAAAAATAGTTCGATCGGGGCGGGAAAAATATTGGTCCATAACATCCCATCCATCGACCAGGAAAATATTCATCCAGCCAGCCTCTAATTATCAAAGTCGAATGTGACGAACATCCATCATGTTGAAAGTACATTTTACGCCTTTGCTCTAAGGGAATATTTTCTAATTCAGGTATTAAGAAGTTGTACAGCAAATACAAATATACCTCCTGATTTAATGTATCTTCCAGAAAATACGGTCCGATTATTCGATCCGGTAAAACCGCACACTAAACATTAACTTTTTTAGCAAATTTAATCCTGTAGCTCGGGTTTTCACTAGCCCAATATCGACAATTTTGGGAAGAAACGACTCCGTTTGTTGTAAACGTTGCTTCATCAGAAAACAAAATATTATTGTGAAAGAATCGGTCATGCACCAATCATCGCACAAAAGTCTAAGCTTGTGTCATAATCATAATCTTGTAAGGTATGAATAAATTTTGTTTTGCTTAAATATTTTCTGTAACTGACTCTTGCAAAAACCAACCTCCACTATGTACTCTTTTTCGTAGACTCAACTTGGGATTTGCCCTTAACGAATGGATAGCTAGTGCACTAGCTGCATCATCCTCCTCAACGTACGCCTTTTTCAATTTCTTGTTGTCAAATATTTATTAAAGAATGACAATTTGAAAATTATTTATAAAAGTTGACAGTTACTTGGTACACCGTAAGCGTCACTCGCTAGATTAATACATTATTTTCGAACTCAAACGGTTTTCATAAAACTGGCTATAAAATGAGACGGGTTTTGGAAAACTTGAATTTTATTTCATTATATGGGGTTTCAGAACAAGCAAAACTTTTTATCAAGAATGACATTTTTTACTAAAATTAATATTTAACATTTTTCACCTATAAGATACCCCATCCGTGGAAAATCTGTATAAGATTTTTTTATAATTCGTTATATGCTTCACATATATTGATATGTACTATTATTAGTTTTTTCGCTTTATGTTTTATTTGAAAATATATTAACACTGGAATTGATTAAAATCGTGATCAATTTTCATATTTGTAAAACAATTATTCAACTATTATGGCTGATTGGTTATAAGCCGGTAAAACCGGTTAGTTCCAAGTTGTTCCTAGAATATGAAGTCGATTCTGGAACTAGAAGTTCGCGCATGGCTTTTAAGTAGTTCTAAATTGTGGGAATAAACCTAAAAAAATAAACAAAGTTTGACAAGCAAAAAATAATGTTTCGTCAGATTGTTGAAACTAAGTTGATATTGGTCTATTAAATAACATCATTTTATAAGCAGCTAGTATCTCATAATACTTTTTTTTTTCAGTGAAACAAAAATGGCTTGTGATCCAGTGGAAGGACCTTATCTAGATAAAGAAAATATGCAGCCGTTCAACCATTTGAAAACCGACGAGCTATCTTTATACGATAATGGTAATATGGAATCTTATCATCCATCGTCTCCATCACGTTGTCGTCGACCTCTTGAGGAACATGATTCAAATTCCCAGGACTCCGGCTATGGTGCGAGCTACCATGGTGAAAAATTTTTGTCCTACGCTTCTCCAACACGGACTACTACTGCGTCTTTCAGCTCTATGTTCTCCATGGAAGATGAGTTTTTAGACTTTTCGGATGTCGAACCATTAGAAAAACCAGCACTACCTCAACATTTTAACAAATTGATCACAAATCCTCTAATACATAAGAGTAAACCACAACAGATTTCTTCTCCAAAAGATACTATAATCAGGCCGTTGTTTAGAAGAGCTTTATCTTTGCAACCTCAGTCTGATAACACACCAAACAGCAGTAGAGTGAGAACTAGTCTATTTAAAGGAGAACAGGAAATGCGATCTTTTAAAAGACCAGATCCCCCTAATATTACTGAAATCGTTGGAGTGAAAAGGTCTAAAATATTTGATGATGACGATGATGACAGTGATGCTTCAGTTCCAATGGCAAGACCTTCTCTTCAACGAGCTTTTTCCGCCACAGAAGAAAGTATAATGTGTGCTGTGCAACGATCTTCAGTCGAACCTGATCTTATTGGAGATTTTTCAAAAAGCTTTGGTCTTCCTTTAACAACCAGTCGTCATCAGGATCTAAAAGCTATTACCCCACATACGTTAGCCGCTCTTATTAGGGGAGAATTTGATGATACTGTTACTTCATATAAAGTAGTGGATTGTAGATATCCATATGAATTTGAAGGAGGACACATAGAAAAGGCCGAGAATATTTACACGAAGGCACAATGTTTGCAACTTTTGGACTCAAGACCAGATACGTCTGAAAATACAAGGCACATTTTGGTGTTCCATTGTGAATTCTCTAGTGAACGAGGCCCTAATCTGTAAGTAAATATTTTATGTAATATTTAAACTTAATACTAGTTTTATTATGAATTCTAAATTTTGTAAATGTTACGCCCAATAGTCGAATTCGGGCAGTGCCCGAAAAAAAATACGCAAATCTAGTTTTGAGCAACAAATCTTTCCCAAACCCGAAATTTTAATTTTATACGGTTATTCGGCATTACAAAATAGGCAGAACTAGTTTTGCACTTTTGCGCAATTTGAAATGGACAAAACTAGTTCTGTATATTTCTGAATGATCAGTACCTATTAATTTAGCTTTTTTCATTCAATCAGGGTTCGAATAAAACATACGTGAGGTTAAATATATTTAATTTAAATACCAACAAATAGGTACAAAAATATTCGGAATAAATTCAAAACAGCAACACAAACATAACCCTACCTTTTATTTGGGTTTGGAAGACTTTTTAGCAAGCAAAACTAGTTTTGGTCGTTGAGAAAATGTACAGAACTAGATTTGTGCATTTCAAATTGCGCAAAACTAATTTTGTTTGTTTTGTTATGCCCAATAACCGTATAAAATTAAAATTTCGGGTTTGGAAAATATTTGTTGCTCAAAACTAGATTTGCGTATTTTTTTCGGGCACTGCCCGAATTCGGGTATTGAGCGTAACATAAATACAAACAATTTTAGCATAATTAAAAGTTTTGATACTTATGAACACAGTATTTTGAATTTTTATATTTTTAAAACCTATAGTTTCTAACTACAATCTGATTTGGGAAATCCTTAAGGCCACTTGACTTGGTGCCATACAACGTGCAATGCAAGACGCAAAATTTATTGATCGAAAGCATGCGCAGCTGAGACTCAGCTGATCAGAGTCTGCAATTCGATACAATTGCAATTTTATCGCTTTGGTGCCATTTCTATTGCATGCAAGGCGCAATTCTAGGCAGAAATCTAGTTTCTTTTGTGTTACCAACCAACTAACTATTTCCAATCGAATGATACCTATCCGCTGATTGTGGTGACTGATGTTTTGTCATTTGTGATTTGATAATCGACAGTGATTCTCTTAGTTTTTTTATTTGAGCTTTTCTCACTTTCGCTATCTTCATTTTAAATAATAATAAACTTTATATTATATTACGTTTCAATAAAGTTAGGTCTACTTTTTTCTTGGTACTTTTGGTTGGGTTGGCAGCAATGTTGCAGTTGCAATGACAAGAGAATTGCATGATGTCCAACAGCATGAACGATTAATCATTTGCAATATATTGACCTTGCAAGAAGTTATCGTTATTTCTTGCAAATTGTATTGCTCCATGTCAAGCGGCCTTAGGAGTGCCCCAAAAAGCCTGAAAAAATCATAAACATTGCTTTAGGTCATTCCTTCCTTTGTTTCAAAAATTATAGAAAGAAAAACCTTTGTCAGTAAAAAATATATTAATCATAAATCACAAAACAGCAACGCAAACTACAAAAAATACATAACGTAGGTAGTAAACAAAAACTATAACACAATAATAATAGTATTAAAAAAATGAAAGTACTTGTACTTCATAGAATAGTTTTGAAACCAAAAAAAGGAAAACAATAGTAACGATATAAAAATCAGTAACCTATGTTAATTTATCAAAAATCTGAAATCGGTTTCGTCTTAAATATACCGGTTTTCGTAAAAAATGCCCTATTTTATTTGAAAACTCAATCCTGAGGAATGTCACTGTTGAAAAACTTTCATCGACATCTTCAACATAGCCTACAAAATTTAAATTTCTTTTAGTTGATTCAAACTTCACCAGAACGTATTGGTTTTTTTTTCTAAATTTCCGATGCTAGTAGGACTTGATTCAGTCTTATCATTGGTTGGAGAGTTGTTAGAGAATACAGGTTCAGTCATTCATTCGTTGTGTTGTGCTCAACAGCCCAGGCACTTGAACTGAATCTTTCTACCATTTCCCATGGTATCTACTAACATTCCAGAAGCTTCGTGTCTTTTATATAGGCCACTAGTTTGACTAGAGGGACTTTCAGTAGTTGTAATGGTTGTATTATTTCCTCTCCAAAATGCTTCCATCTGAGTCCTTGTAAGTTCTCACAGGTTTAGAGTATGTGAGTTGGTATTTCATCGTAGAATTCACATTTTCTGCACATAGGTTCACTAATTTTGCCCATTTTGTGCAAATTTTTCCTCAGGGTGCAGTATCCAGTCACCAGGTCGGTAACTGGCTTCAAATGTCTTTTACCCAGTTTCAATAGCCTGGTTGAGAGTTCTACCTTGTTCAGTAAACTCTTTGTATGGAGAAGACCTTGTGTCAACCTCCATTTGAGTTGGTGTTCCTTTTCTAGCCAGTTCCCGATTTCCCCTCTTATATAATTTTTTGTGATTCCAAAAAAGGTTCCGGACCTATGAAGTCTCCTTTAAAGCCTTCTTTAGCTAACTAGTCCGCCATTTCATTACCTGCAATCCCCTCATCTGCCGGCATCCATATTAGAGACACTTTGTTATCCTGTTAAGGGATTGTTTGCAGTTTTTTACCAGTCTAGACCTAGGTGTTGGATTGCTGATAGATTTAAGCAGAGCCTGGCTGTCAGTGAATATTTAAATTTTTTGTCCTGTATATTCTCTTCTGATGGCAATCGTCTCTGCTTCAAACACAGACGCATATTGACCAACGCTAAAGAACATTCTCTTTCTAGGTCCATTTATACCAACCCCAGTGCCATGGTTTGTTTTGGAACCATAGGTGAACTAGATGATTTCTCCAGAATTACCTGGGTGCATCACCTGTTCCGTAGATGTGAGGATAATGTTCACTCGCTCAGTGAATTTGTTCTCCGGTGTCATGCTACCAAAACTCATGTGAAATATAAGTTCGTCTAGTCTACAGGTTGTTGCTTGTACTTTGATCAGTCTCGTCATAGTCTATATCATGTAATTTATATTCTATCAGGTGATCATTTATATCTAGTACAGATTTGTCCTACTCCGATAACACTGCAGCCAAATGGCTTATTGTATTTTTGCGTGTGCCTTCTCATAGCACCTAGTCCAGCGCCTTTGTTCTCTGCACCAGTTTGTACAGGTTCTTAGCTGGGTGTTTGCTATATAATTCAGCGTTTCCTTGCGGTTGGCCAAATAATAACTGTCTTTTGCGATCAAGAGACTCGCATGTAAAGAGTATATGTTTCACTGTCTTCGTTTCTCTACCGCGTAATCTGCATGTAAGGTCTCCGTTGTATAGTTTTAATTTGTACAGGTGTTCCTTTACTTGTGCATAACCAGTCATATAACCTGTTATGATTCTCTGCTGATTTCTGCACATTGTTAGCAATTCAACTCAAGATTGCATATACCCCTGCCTGAAATACAGAGGTGTGGTTCCCCATTGCGTAGCTATAGCTGTCATCTGGTTTTTTGGAGTATACTCCCTCCCTAGTGCCATTTGCAGTTTTGGACCCATCGGTATACCATGTCTGTCCCTGTCTAACGGTACTGAGTTCTTCGTCAGCCCATTTCTTTCTGTCTGCAATCGACACTTCGAATGGACTATCGAAAGAACATCGTGCGGTTGTATAGTCTGTTCTCATGGTTAGCATGTCCTTTGACACAACTTTTACGATATTCATGTGCCCTGATGATCTAGCGTTTAGGCTGCTCATGGAGTTTTCCATTCTATGGATACCCAGTCTTGCATCTCCCTGTATCACCAGGTGTAAGGGAGGTAGGTCTAATAGTACTTCCATTGCTGCCGTAGGAATAGTTCTCATGGCCCCTGTGATGCCCAGACATGCAAGTCTTTGCACCTTACTTAGTCTCATCATAGCCATTCTTTGCTGAGTCTTCGGCCACCATACCGAAGAGCCGTATGTTATGGCGGGCTTTACCACCTTGTTGTATAGCCAATACAGCATGTCAAGCTTTAGCCCCCATAGGAACGTCTTGCCACTACTAGCGTGGTCTCCGCTTTCCTTGTTACTTCTTCCAAATGGTGGTTCCAGGTAAGTTTTGAGTCAATTAACACCCCAAGATACTTAACCTCTCCCTTAATTTCTACAATTTCTCCTCGTAGTCTTAGAGGTCCTAGTCCCTCCCTTTTTTTCCTACGGGTAAATGCCATTACTGTCGTTTTATGTGGACTGATATTCAGTCTCTTCGATCGTATCCATGTTGTTACCAAGTCAAGAGCCTCTTACATTCTATCTCTAACTGTGGTATTATATTTGCCCTGTGCTATGATGACCAAGTCATCAGCATATCCCAGGGTTCTATGTCCATTATTTTTCAGGAGGTCTTACTGACAACCTGCTTTGGAGTGTTCCTCCACTGTAGCCTATGCTGGCTTTGTACCCATTTTCGTATTTGTTCTCGGACCACCTTCTTTGTGGTCCCAAGAACTGGTTCTGATCCAAGATATGTCGTTGCTGAACCTCTTCTCGCGAGTTCATCAGCTTGTTCATTACCAGAAATATCGTTATGTCCCGGCACCCACACAAGTCTTACTCTACTGTGGTCTGCCAGTTCATTTCATTTTTTTTGGCATTATTCTACCAGTCTGGATGTTATCTTGCGGCTATTTAGAGCCAGTTTTTAGTTCGATCTACTATAAAAGCGAGTGTTCAATTGATCAAAGTAGTTAATCAAAACACGAGTAAAATCGAAAGATTAGGACATTCGTAATATGATATTTATCCTTATCCAACTAAACAGCTTCATAATCAAGGTTGATTATGTACATGCAAACTAATCTTTAAATTATTTGTATCGGACCTTTCGTTTAAAAGTAACGACTAGCATAAAAATGCGAAGTGGGTGTTGCCAAGCGAAGTTAGTACATCTCTAATACATTTATATATTAAGAACCAATTCAATGTTTGCTTGAATGATGTAAAGTAACATAAACATTCCTATAACCAGCTACTTATTTTGTACACTCAGTAGATTTGCCTATTCCTTTTAAGGTTTAAATCATATTTCTTTTTACTACATAGGTGTTTGATAAATTTTTTTTTTGTGGGGTTTGCGTAATTTTCTTAAGGAAAATATTTCTTTGCAGATATCGCTTCTTGCGCAAAGAAGACCGCAACAGAAATGAAATCATGTATCCAAGTCTCCATTATCCTGAAATATATCTCCTGGAAGGCGGATACAAGAAATTTTTTGAAGAGTATTCCGAAATGTGTACTCCTGTAGCTTACAAAGAAATGTTACATCCAGATCACGAGGGTGAACTTAGACATTTTCGATTAAAATCCAAAACATGGAACTGTGATTCCCGTCAGCGTCCAGGAAAGAAAAGGCTAGGAATGTAAATAATTTTAATTTTATTGCCATCAATTTTTATAGTACAAATGATTAATTTAAAGATACGTACTTGGTTCCTAGTAACTTTTTACTTAAGTAACAGGTATATATAAGGTGTTTCAAAATTCAGATGGCAAACTTACACCATATGCTGCTAATGTACCTTATATTCGCCGCTTTCGTCGGCCAGGTTAAACTTACAAAATGTTTTCGAAAATCACCTGCATTTTTGTTGAAAAATCTAGTTAATAAGATAAATAGAAAATATATATTTTTTTATTTTTCAACTTAAATGCCCTTTATTTTGAAAGTAATTGTTATTTAAATATATGTACACTAGCAATATATTTAATAATTGCAGTAGTCGATTGTGTAAATCTAAATTTTGAAACACTATATTGAAGCACTAATAGCAACATTTCTAGGTAAAAAACACGTCAAACTTGTCCATTTAGACTAAATATCTCAGAAGATCAATTCTAATATTCATAAATTTATTTTAAAATATGGACAAAAATAACAAAATTTTATTTGTAGGACATTTTGTGTTTTAAAAATATTTACTAATCTATTACATCATATTTTTAAAATTTTAATGAGATTTATCCCCAAACTATTTGAACCTAAATGGTTATTTTATTGAATATAGGGACGGTCGTAAATATCAGGCTATTACATCCACAATTTCGAAGTTGGCTATAGAGTTGATTTGTTATTGAAAATCAAAAATTACAGTATGTCTTCAAAAAATATGTAAGAAGTATTGAACAGGTAACATTGTTTATTGGTATAAACGGTTTCTCTCACTTCATTTTCCTTATTTCTTATTAAATTGAAAGCCAAACATTATTCACTTATAACTACTGTGATTTGATTCATCTTCATAGACCATGAATCATTGTACTAGATAAATTAATAGTATAGGTACTAAACTATAATTATATCTAATAAAGTTGTTCTAAAAGTTGTTCTATATAAATTGAATCCATATTACAGTAGAGGTGTTTAAAAGATATCAATATGCATTGAAATAATGTAGAAAAGTATCAAGTATTTATACCAAATAATTAACCTGCCTAAATTGTTTTTAGAAATCATATTTTTCGTTTCAACCACATGGTTCTGAAACTGAAAATTATTTTTATGTTTTAATTTAATGCAACGTTTGAACGCCGTTATTCTGACTATTACTAGAAAACTAGTAAACTAACATTTAAAATTTGCATATTGTTTTAACTTTTTATTTGTTGGATGTAGAAATGCATGTTTTAAAAAATAAAGTATATTACACCGTCCATTCTCGAAACGTACTTGTACAACAATGATTAACACTTTGAAACAGTTAAATTTCCATTATACATTTTAAATAGTGAAATTAATCTTTAAATAGTGAAATTAATCTTTAAATAGTGAAATTAATCTGTCCATGAATATTTCGTTTTAAAATAATAAACCTATTATGTATATACACATGTTTTTGTATTGAGTATATCATTGTTTTAATTACAAATTGTGTTACTCTTTTTTCTGAAAATTGGACTGTCATCAAGACAAGACAATTTGTGCACATAAAAGTTACTAAAGAACCAAGTAGCATAATTTTATATACTGATGCACCATATTGGGGCTTAAATATGTAAGACATAGTCTTTTATTATGTAAATAATTTGTATAGTGAATTTTTTGTGAAAATGATCTTCGTCATTATGTTTGATCTCAAATTCGTCTGTGCCAAAATGTGTAAAACATCTTGATCTTGATAAAGGAATTTATATGATTTAGCCTTCTAAAACAAAATTTACTTGAATATGTATTTTTTATAGGTACCTGTTCTAGTTTCTTAAACAAAATCAATGTCTTATAATCCACATTATGTTTTAGAGTTGTGTCTATTGTATCAAGTATTTATTAAATTGATGGATTCGTCGAAATCACGTTTTAATGTCTGTAAACAAAACCTGTAAAATGCATTGTGAGCAATATACTCAACTTATGAAACATTTCACATTTTTTGGATTTCGTTTAAAGTATTGTTTATTACTACATCAATTAGGGTAGTGTTCTTAAAAAATTACAGGTATGTGTCGATGTTTAAATAAAATTCACCAAATATGCACCAATACTGAAATGATTCTGGTAGGTACATCAACATTTAGTGTTTCAGTTTATACATTGTTATTGTAGGCTGAAATAATAACACAAATAAACCAATTTGAACAAATGCTGGGCCAATAGGTCTCCATATCCAGTTATTATTCTAAGGCTTGTCGATACAAGAATTGACCAGTAGTCTTACTATAAATATGCATAATAATTTAGTAATTGGCTAATTAATGTTGATTACTTTTATGAAATATTGGTGTAACCTATTGAGTACTAAGTACCTTAAGCTTTGACAAGGATTATTTTCACCAGGTAACTGCTTAGTTCTGTCATGTAATGCCAGAGAACTGACATGCAATGTTACATCAACCAAAGTATCATAATTTTTTTAATAAAATTTCGACTGCACTCAGTCTATTTATTTAACGTGCAATTTTTAAGCAATAAAAATGTGATGGTTATTTGCACCAGGACAAAACCTGCGTGTAATGACTTGACAAATATATTTATTTCATGTTAAAATATCATTTTAATATTATGTGTGTATATTTCAATTTATTTAATTGAATGCAAGTGTATATTATATTGTATTTTTGTATATTATTGTGATTTGTCTTTTTGACAGACTGAAAATTTCAATAGAACTTAAATTGAGTAATTGTATTGTGATAAGTAATTGTATATAAGTATAAATTTTCTAAATCATTTCTTCATTTTATTATTGCCAATTTTCCTCTTTTCCCATAAAAGGCAAGAATGTGGAATTGAACTAAATATTTTTATAGTTCATCTTGCAACACAGTAAACAAGTAGAATACCTCACCCTCCTTTAATTTTCGAATTGTACAGCCGAATCGAAAGACAAAACTGAAGCTTTTATTTAAAAATAATTATATGATTTCATGTTTTTGCCTGATCTGAAAGGGAAAAATATAGAGCTACGGCTAAGGACAATAATGTATCAGTCTCCATGCTAAGCAATCTCCAATATGTAGGACAAATTAAATTATTACAACTCTATATCAACAATTTGGACACTGGTAGGGTGCCAACACAGTGGAGGGAGATTGTTGTAATCCCTATTTTAAAAGACGGCAAGGAATGGATCGTATATGAAAACTACAGGCCGATTTCATTAACCTCATGTGTAGCGAAAATATGATTAAGATAAGGGTGGAATGGTTCCTAGAACTTAATAATACATTACCTAAATATCAACTAGGATTTAGAAGGGGAAGAATTTGCAGTGATGCCATCTCAATCTTCACACATTTAGTATTACAGGCCTTTAGTAAAAAAAAACATTTAATTCCCTTAAAGCAATTATTTATAGAAAATTGTTAGGGCTTAAAATTTCAACAAAATACTGAAATTTAATATTTAACTTACCGAATAATAGGGCAATATATGCTAGATATGAAAATTAAGAATTATCTAGTCCTGGTATTATAAGTAAAGGGGTTGCTCAAGGGTCACCTCTGAGTTCAATGGAGGAACTGCGTTTTCATAAGATTCGACTATAAGTATACATAATTATTATTGATATTCTAACATTGCCCTGAAGTAGAAATAACAATGGACCAAAGCAAATAGAGTTTGTTTAATGAAAAATACATCTCATATTAGAATATAATTTTTTTCTTTAACATTGTCAGTTGATTTCTTCCAAAATCTATCTTTGCTAAATCTAAAATAGAAAGTCTTTTTGTTCTATCTTCTTCCTGCAATGATAAATTTTATTTGGGTCTTAAAATATTGTGAATAACAAATTGATAGTTTCCACCCTTACTGTATACATTGTATAACCCAGTATAATTTCATTTGGACAATCTGTATTACAACTATAAGCAGCAAGGAACTGAACAGGCAGTAATCTATGTTTGGTTGCATACAAGAGAGGTATGTATATTGGGCTGAGACCTAAAAGATGTATTGTGCCCCTTACTTCTACTTAGCACCTGAGGAAAGTATCAGAGACTAGTAGACTAGTAGCTCCTTTAGTCCTATTTACCTGAGGAATTTTAGGATATCTGCAGGATTCAGCTTAGGTAAATGTTCTTCCTCTATCCAATAAACTCCTAGTGGTTTTGTCCTAGGATTCTGAATTGCTGTGCAATTCGCAATTATGTGGATGGAGGTTTCTTCTTCCATTATTAAAGAGGTAACTATCTAGTAGATGGCAGCATCGAATAATATTTGTATTGATTAACCTGTCTATTTCATCGTTGTATTCTATTATTTACATTTCTTGTCAGTGTTGTTCCTGCCATTACGTTCGTAATAGATCTATTACCTTTTAACCATATCTATTACCCTACTTCGTTTTGATAGCAATCTATTACCTTTTCATGAATTATTTGGCAATGGCTTTTGCGCACAGGATCAGAACGGGTAAGGGCCAAGATTGTCAAAAGAGAAGAATACTAAATGATATCCTGATAGGAGACCACTGCAATTTGTAAGAAGAAGAAATTAAAATGGGCTTTGAATATATTCAAAGTGTGTTTAGTGGTATATCCAACGAGCTAAAAGCTCGTTGGGTATATCATAAAAATGTAGTATCAATTGTCATTTTGTCTGATTTGTCAATTAAATTTTTGATTGAGCATTGGCAATCTATTGTACAAATAAAACTAAAAGAGTAAAAGCATCCCTTACGTTCGAAAGAGAGGTAATTATCATAATATACTGTAATAGGAATAAAAAAGTGAAAAAGATTCTAGCTATTTAACTTCCAAGGAGTTGGCATCACTGAATAAACCCCTCATACAGTTATTCTTTTTTCCGAAAAAAAAAACCAAATAATTGGTTTGTTCCAATGACGTATTATAAGATAGACCAGCCTTCACACATTATTGCCTATACAGTTTTGGTCGCAACCACAGAATACACCATGGTGTATTCTTTGGTCGCAACATAAATCAGTGCGAGTACATTGCACAGTAGCGTATCATTTCGAAAGGGATAATTTAAAGTATTTTTTGAAAATTGTTTTTATAGACTAACGTTATTAATTTTTCATTTGAATTATAATACGTCATTGGTTTGTTCGTAGATAATAATTTGCTAATGAGAGAGACAACCTGCTAATGGTTACCAACTGATTTCTGATTATTATGATTGGTTTCAAATCAGTTGGAAAATGTTCACTCTTTTTTGCCGCACGCGTACCGAAGTTCCACTTTGCTAGCAGACTAGCAGATTGATTGAGCCTCATTTAATGGGAAGAGTGAAGTGAATGCATGTATATTTCTCTATGGCTATCTATATGTGCACGTCACGTCACGCCCTGAGGAATCTGACACGGAATGTATGATATGTTCCGTGAATCTGGTGTTTTCCTCAGGGTATTGTCAACTGTCAGCTGGTGGACATGCCCTATTCTGTGCTCTTTGCTCACATAACCACACAAAGTACAAACCATAGAGAAATAAACACATATATATATGGTCTCTGCTATATGGTACCTGCTGGTACAAACTAGTTGTGATTTGTCTCAAATCTATAAGGGTTTAAATTAAATTAGAAGGAATATTCACAAACAAAGGTTTTTGGGAGGTAATTATAGATGAAATACTATATTGTTGAGTTTATTGGCCACATAACAACCTTTAAAGATTAGTTCAATTATTTGAAACTAAATAAATATTCAAACATGGCAAATGCACTTGATACACAAATCAGTATTCAACAACTTGATTACTTCAAAGAAATATTTAAAAGAGTTATCGATTCGAGAAGAGTATTTGATAAGATTCAAAGTTTAAAGGATTTAATACATGTTTTAAAAAAACGTGACTGGGATTTACAGTCACTCTATGATCAGTTGAAAATTATAAACGAAACGGGAAGCAGACCCAGACAAATAACGTCATTAAATATTTCCTCAAAACCAATAACTCAGCCACTACCAATTTTACCTAATGTACCAAGGGATCCAATAGAGAGGATTGATCAACTTATTGTAAATGAAATCGGTCAGAAATGGAAAGACTTAGCAAGAGCTCTTCAAATTCCCGAAGGTAAAATTGATGAATTTAGTAGCTTTAGATTAGGTGAATCAATAAGGGAAATATTACAATATCACAGAAATATTGAACATAATTGGAAAACGAAGCTGTGTACTGCTCTATGTGAAGCAAGACGTAAAGATTTAAGTATTAAAGTACTAAATATACTTGAATTGAACCAAATGACTTGAATAAAAATTATGTATTTTATTTCACAATATGTATATATTGTCACTCTTATGTGAAAAGTGTATTACTCTTTTCTTATAAAAAACATTTCCTCGTAGTTCTATTTACTAAAACAATCAGAATCTACAAGACCATATTATATGTCTCCTATAAAACTTATTTTTTGCACTTCTCAAATATGAGTGATGATATTTAACTTTATTTTTTGAACTTGATATTTTTTATTAAAGTTATTAGAAAATTTGATTAATCATGTTTTTATATATGGCTTATGAAACTTTATAAGGTTAACTTGCAGTTAGAGTGATAGCCACCATTCTATCAAAACAAAGTTCGTCACATCATCTCCACTTACAAAGGGGCATTTAAATTATGTGTATACCTCCATATTTTAATGCTGTGTTTGAGCATCACACTAGCAAATTACTTGATATTTGAATGCAACATTTTCAAACAAGTAGATTGATAGGAAGAATATATTAAATGGACTCTATTTTATTAGTAGTTTTTATCATTGATAATGAATAAATAGTCACTGTGGTATTACCCATAATCAACATTCTCCCTACCAATCTACATGTTCGAAAATGTTGCATTCAAATATCATCTAATTTGCTAGTGTGATGCTTCATTCATTAATCCACATGTTGGCAGAAGTAATCAGCTATTGTACATTTTGTATGCATATCTTATACCCACTAGATGGCCATATTTTTTCAAACAATAAAGCATTTACGTATTTTTCCAATTGTTGATTAATCTGGAAAAGATTGGCTGACAGGATAAAAGGACAAATATTTTTTAAACACAATTCGGCATGTAATATATTTTGTAAATATAATTGGGGTGAACATTCAATGAGATCTTAGAGATTTATTGTAACCTGCGGAAAGTCTCAGAGTTTCTGATCCATTTTCATTGCAAATATATCCATATCCACAAGCTACAGAGAGAGAAATGTTTATTCAGTAATGTTCTATATATGACGTTTTTGAAATGAAAAAATAAATGAGCAGTCATAAGGACAGCCTACAGACCTGAATAAAACAAATAAATCCTTTGTAAAAATTTCATAGTAGGATCATATTTAAAAAATTGATTGATTCCTTATAAAAATTTAATTGTACATCAACAATATTTTTACAAATCAACTGCTTTTAAAAATTTTATTGTATGCCCATAATAAATGCAAATTCATGCAACTAAACTAAAATTAATTTAAGATTAAATTTAAACTAAGAATAGTGAGCTGTTCATGCAATATAAATTGAGAAACTAATAAACCAACCAGACATGCATACTCTTTTCAACCAATTGTCAAAACTTCAAATAGTAATCGAGCTGACACATAATATTAAATGTAAACCAACTTGTTTACAAAAAATATTGTTATAAACTATAAAAATATTTTCGACCATGTAATACAAGCTCATGTAAACAATAACTTAACACAAATCATCTGTAGGTGATCTGTGGTCACGACTTATCAAGTGAGGTATATCCCAGTTTTCACCAAGTGCCTCTCCTATTTGGTTGGGGATGCTCTTTGTTTGCCTCTGAAGCAGGAACTTTTCATATTCCAACAGTACATAGCTTACTGTCAGTACTCTCTTCGTACCTCTTATGTATCGCTTTATTCTGCGAAGCTTAGAGTTTGATTTAGTACAACGATCTTGCCAGTATTTATAGATTGAATGTTTTATGAAGCTTTTTGCGTCTGAAACATAAACTTTTGAAACTATGGTAGAATTGAAGTAATCCTGGATTGCATCCTTTGTTTCTGTATCTGCTTGTGGAATTCCAACGTGGGAGGTTACCCACATAAATTGGAGAGTTTTGTAAGCCTCTTGTAGCTGGAGTAGTTCATTTTGAGTTGCACCAAGTAGTTTGTGGGAAAAATATGCGGGAGATTCTCAATGGAACTTAGAGAGACAGTTATTATTAGAAACTGCTAGGAATCATCATTACTCGCAAAAAGCACTGCTTGATAAATTGTGTATAATTCATCAGTGAAGACACTCGTAGCGAGTGGTAATCTGATTTTAATAGACTCTGTAGGTAAAATAACGGAGGCGCCTACTCCATTTTCCATCTTGGAAGCGTCAGTGTACAATGGGGTGTATAGGTGGAGTTGGGAGATTTTTTCATAGAATGAGTTTTTTATTACTCTTGCATTTGTTTTATTTTTGCTGAGCTTCAGTAGAGACGTGTCACAGTATGGATGTTTTGTTAACCATGGTGGTGAGGGTTCGAAGTATGCTGGAAATATTTTAAGGATGGAGACGTTAAAGTGACTAGAGATCTATTTACTCTTTCGTAAAAGGTTGGATCGGATCTTTTCCTTTTATAATAGTCGGCTCGGAGTCGGTATGCTCAGGAAATGTCTGCACAGCTTTAGAGGAAGTTCGGAGGCTTTACAAAGTAGGCTGTCACTTGGACTGAAAAAGCCACTAGGCAAGTTCTAATGACAGAGTTTTGTATTGGATTTAAAAGATTCAGTATTGCTTGCTTAGCTGAAGTGTAGGCTGTACAACCGTAGTCTAATTGAGATCTGATTATAGTTCGGTACAGGTGGATGAGGCAGGTAGAGTCCAAGCCCCAGGTTCTGCTTTATAGAGATCGTAATATATTAAGTCCGTTGGTAGATTTGCAAATAAGGTTACGGATGTGCGGCTCCCAGGTGAGTTTGCATTCGAGTGTCGTCATAAGAAACGATATCGTATTAAGAGTTGTGTTGAGCACTTTTATGTTGGGAAAGACAAGTAGTGGGAGTTTTCTGAACATTATGCACTTGGTTTTTGAGGAGGAAAAAGAAAATCCTGTATTTTCCGACCAACACTCTAGCTGATGTATTTCTTGTTGAATTGCACTTCTCATAAACTCGGTGTTCCTGCCTGAGACGTATATAACCAAGTCATTTGCAAATAGTTTCCCTTTTAGAGGGCTTTGAATATTACATCATTTATTGCAATCAAGAATAATGAAACGCTGATGACAGACCCTTGAGGGGTTCCATTCACCTTTACACAGAAAATTCTATTACTAAAAACATTCTTGATGGAGGCAGGCATTACCCTTTACTTCCCATCCTGATGAAGTTCTTAGGATATTAAAATGCCAAGCTGTGTCGAAAGCGCGATTAATGTCAAATAATATTACAAGAACATTCTGATCACTTAGAGCTTCATGGATATCCGGTTCAAGGACAACAATATTGTCCATTGCAGATCGATTCTTTCAGAATACACTCTGTTGCGAGCATAGTAAGGAGTTGGTTTCTAGAAACCACATAAGTCGTTTGTTGATTATTTTCTCAAGAAGTTTAGAGACACACGACGTAAAAGAAATAGGTCTATATGAACTAGACAGATTGGGTGGGTTATTATTTTTAAGAATTGGTGCAATCGTGTCCTCTTTCCATAAGTCTGGTAAATGCTGGTTAAGCCAATAAAAATTGTAAATTTCGAGGAGCAGCACTTGTTCTGGAAGGCTTTTTATAAATGCTATTGGTATATTGTCTGGCCAAGGGGTACATTCTTGAATTGAGGTAAGTGCATTATGGAGAAATATTGAAATTGAAATGAAATATTTTGGATTAACTTTTTTTTCTGTTGAGAGTGACAGAAGAGTGATCGAGCATACTATGATATTTGGTTATAATCGAAATATTGCTTTTTTGGGTTGTTTACCACTCAATGTGAGGCATATAATACATTAAAAACAACAGATGCGTTTAAAATTATTTTATTCAACAAACATAAAATCATTGATATCAAAAGAACGAAACCAAACCAGTTTCAAGAACGTGAAACAATATTACTGTAGGCAGTTATCCACCTATTTTATTCTAAATTGACTTGAAACATTTGCGTCTATAATCATTATTCTGAAATATCATCCATTTTCCTGCAGTTAAAACTAATAGTTCAATAAGTTTGCATCTTATTCAGATTATAAAGTTGGCATTCTAATTTCTATAACTTTGATTAATGCACATTGTGTACCTCTGTCTGCCAAAAATATGTACTGATATTATCAATGAAACATGTCCAGAAACTAATAATGTTTTTATTCATATGGTTGCTTTCCAGGGGCGCCGGAAGACCTGTTGTGTGTGTGTAGAGCTCAACACGGGAAATTTTCATGCGATATTCGAAAAAAGCGTCCACTGGCGCTGCAGTGACAGCATCTTCTTGTACGAATGAGAGGAGTTTTTCGACTTATAAAAGGCTGAAATCTTATTGCGCTCTACTATGGGTCAGAAACGACTGAATCATGTAGCAATTTTGAACATTTATCATGAATCTGCAGATAAAGTTGATATGGACAAACTCATGGATGAATTCATTGTGAGAAATACACAACGAACTAATGTGTTTGCTCTATCAAAAGATGTAATTTGAGGACTTTACTGCAATAAAAAACGTCTATTTGTTACAAATGCAACCGAAAAATTTTTAGATTCGATAAGACAGCAATGGGTGGGGTGGGGGGTGGCTATAACAACTCAACACCCGGTTTTAAAAAGTTTCGGCGCCCCTGTTGCTTTCCTTATTTTTTGATAAATAGACAAACGTTCTTACTAAAAGTGACAAAAGCAACATTTATTTTGCACTACTAAAAATATATTTTGCATTAGCATTTGTTAAGGAAAATTAGTCCAATATAAGGTTACAAAAATTTAGGAATAACTACACAAGTGAGCTTAGAAACATGAAATACGGAATTAAGTTTTAAGAAACATTTTTTCCAAAAATCGTATTCGTAATTATTATAGAATAATATTTCAGATTGACTCAATGAAATCATGGGCAATTTAAACTATCAAATGTTTTTTGTCGGTTAATATAAACGTTAGGTACATTTTATTAAGCAGCCATATTGATATTCATAGATTTATAACAACATCTCAAATTCATTAATAAGACAAACATTTTTAATAAACCATTATAAACAAATAACAGATAAGAACAGACTAGCTGATACGTTAATCACAAACAACATAGAACACAAATATAGAAAACTGCAAAATAAACTTGAAACATTAAAAATTAACAAACGGGATTAACATTTTTATTTTAGTATGAGCGATCGTCAACCATTATTGAGGAAGATAAAAATCGAGAGTATCAAATTATCACAACCATTGATACCTAAGTAGGATGGACTGCAATCATAGCCCAACCCGAAAATGTCTAAGCAGACATTTGAAACAGACTCATTCGAAGAAATTTAAATTTTATAAATATTTGGAAGTAATTTTTCCAAAAAATTAAACTCAAAACAAAACTAATGAAGGTGGATACACACATAACTGCATCGTGCCCTATCGGAGTGTCGGCCGAGTGTTGACAGTGATTAGTTTCGTCCATTTAAGGTCCACACCTATCCGGAACTCGTCAGTGCCGACCTTCGTCGTTATTCTACTGACGTTAGCTGTTTCAATACTTTGATTGGGTTGATTTGGTTGTAGAGAACTGAAATATTTCGAACTTTTTCGATTAATCTTTCAACGTCAACCATACTTGCTTTTGTTAGTAAATGACAACTGGCAAAACAACGAGCCTGCACCGTCAAATACCTTATTTTTATCGTGGTCGGTCCTGCGCCGGTGCAGTTAGAGTGATCTGTCGTGATACAGTGATGCCTGAACCATTGTTTCTAAAAAACGTTCCTCGAGTGATGCTTAACTCACGGGTCGGGTGCGATGCAGTTATGTGTGTACCGACCTTAATGCATAGAGTTCTTATGAATATTTAAAAACTATACTAAATTCAAACCCAAGCTACCGAAGATGTAAATACTAGTGCACGACATAGGTCCCTCCAGATGTCGGCATTTGAGTTTGAATTTTGTGTAGCAACGTTTTCATCCAGTAAGTAGTTCCAAAACAAAACAATTTTTTATAATAAATACTGATATCTATTCAAGATATACTTAACAAGTGGAGTGGTTGCATAGAGTATTGTCACACAGGAAAAATAAGTACCGTATCCGAAGTTATACTTCACTCAAACATAATTATTCGCCAAAAGAGCGAACAAGTAAGTGCATTTTCAACATACCTAATGTTCTAGATGACAAAATCAATATTAACTTGACTGTTTTACGAAATTATTGACAGAATTTGAAATCAATCAATATAATAGATGAGTTTGACATAACGCTGATAAGAATATTGCTGCTACTTACGCAACTTTGATAGATCAAAAGGTTAAAGATCTGACCAGGAACGAAAATAGTTTATTATAGTGTGACCGTTGCTAAATATTTCGATAAATTGTGTTGATCGGATTTGTAACTACTATACGATATTGAAATTAATGCATTAATTGTCGGTATATTTTATGTTGCTCTTAAACTTTTGTTTCAAAACTTCAACGCTTCCCCCCTTCTCAATTTGTTCTTCACAATAGCTTTGCAGAGCTTGTTTTTCTTGGATGGTACAAGAGAAATTTGCGATTTTCTTATTCAACTGTAGCATTTTCCATTTGTTGCGATGTGCCGATATAACTTTTTGAATTGTTTCACGTGTATCCTGATCAACTTTATCGGTAAATTTGGGAACTGGCAAAGTATCACCTAAAATAATACAAATAAAAGAAGTAGGAATAAAGCGCTACTATAGGTTTGTTCCCAAAGCGAGTACCTAACTGTGACAAACATTGAGTTTGCGCAGTTAACAATAATTGTTTCTTATTTTAAACTGCGCAAACTCAGTCTGTTTAAAACAAGTTAGTAACTCGCTTCGGGAACAAAGCTTATATATTATACTATTGCAGAATAAAATATTTTATCCACAACTAATATATTATTTGTTCATTATACAATACATGATAGTACCTCAGATTAATACATTAAAAAGATACATTTGTTTACATTTAAAAGTGAACCCAAGATTACATCACATTCTAAGGCAACTTGCCGACCCTTTGCCAGATGTCTTACTTTTCCTTTGAACTGCGGCAACTGAATTATAGGACACGATAGAAACGTAAAAAATAAAAATGTACTTTTAAGAAATAACATAAAAACGACTTTAAAATAATTGTCCTAAGTAGTTTATGTAAAAAAAATATATTTTTGTTTGAAACTTTTGAGGTTTAAACGAAACAAATGCGTGTTAATAATTTTGTCTGTCTGAAATATGGCAACACCGTGAAAAGGGCTGAAACCATTTTACTATCAATTTTACCTGATTTTACTACGAAGTTTCAACGACCCTAGTTTATTAAAGCTCTTGTTTTCGTCTTTTCAACTGATATTTGTGTGTGTGCGTACAGATATAATTAAAAACAATATTTTTTTGTGAAAATCATGGTTCGTCAGTGCCAAATTTACAAAAAAAAAACAGTCGGAATTTTCCTAACCTCGCTTTTCACCTGTAAGTGAATAGTTCTATATGCCACTGGCATTGTCCGACTAGTCTACTGACATTATTTTAACACCACCTACTCATTCCCAAGTTTTGGCCTCTCATATAACGAAAAAAATACACAACTCGGCAGATATACATAAAAATAAAAAAGTGCGCTATGATAATGTTATACGATTGTTTAAAAGAAACAATATTTTTATAAACATAGCATTTCCCCGCATAATAGGCTAGGCAGAGAAAAAAATTATGGGGGTAGTTGATAAAAAGTATAGCAACATAAACTTACCTAAAAGTGCTTTAACACACATTGTCATTGAAAGAGAAGTACTCTCAAGGTGATATCCACCTTCTAAAGCTAAAAGGATTTTTCCTGATGCAAGTGGTTTGAGCGTTTGAATAAAATGTGAGTAAATTTCTGGTGTCAATTTATAACCATTTCCTAGAGGATCAAAATATCCAGCATCAAATCCTGCTGATACAATGACGAATTCTGGATTGTACGAGTATGCTAATGGAAGAATAAGTTTGAGCCAAATAGTCCAATAATCATGGTCAGTCTTATTACCCTGAAAATTGAAATAAGAAAATTTCAAAAATATCAACTGTTTATGCTACTTTTAATAACCATTTGATATCTGTCAAAAACGCAATTCCTACAACGGAAAAATGTTCCTTTGATCACACAAGTCAGTTACGCAATACTGACTTGGCTCTATTCTCCTTTATCCCAAGTCCATGTGAAAACTTATCAACAGAGAAAAATCCTATTCGGAATTACACCAAAATACCTATCAGAGATTAAGTTGCGGGTTTGGCATTCCGCGCTGCACTAAGTCGTTTATACTAGAGGTAATTTATAATTGTCTTCTGTAAATGTTCCCAATCCCATCTTTTTTATATGCTTTTATTTAATTTGCAATGTTTGTATGTATACAGGGTGATTCATTACTAATTGGATATAATTTAAAAGTAGAATCCTGACTTCAAATTATGAAGCTTTAATCCAAAACACCTGAATAAAACGTAGTTGCTTACTTAGTTACAGGGTGTTTTGTTTAGAAATTTGAAAACTGTTTGTGGTCAGTACTTTAAAACTGTTTTACGTATTCATTTCATATTTGGCAGAAAGTGTAGACACTGTACACCCTACTACATTATGTTAAACAAACGTTTCTGGCCATTACCAGAGGCGTACGACAGGAGCAAGTGACAGGTTAATCATTCCCAAATTCTACGCCACTGGCGGAATAGAAATTTTAGCACAATGTTTCGATTCTCAAATACTTTTTACGTAAATAAAGTACTTTTTTCTCATAACGATAAAGTCAATATTTCTCGAGATATTTTAAATTAAACATGAAGCTGCACAATTTTGATGTGTAATAACCATGTCGATGTTTTGGACCAGTGTACGCAAATGAAACTTTAATCCGTTTCAACAATATAGAACACAACTATTAAATGAACGGATGAATTGAAAACAAGTTGTGGTTCGGAAAATGTAATCTAAATAAAAGTACCTACAATTTTAATAACATATCAGAAACGAACAGTACCTAAAAACCTTTTATAACAAATGTTCACTACCTCTGTCAATCCAACGATGATGAAATTGGTTATCGAGATAATTCCTCACTATTATCTGATAATGAGGTGGTGCTCCATCCTGCATGAACCACATCAAAATTGTGCAGCTTCATGTTCAACTTAAAATATCTCGAGAAATATTGACTATCATTATCAGAAAAGAGTACTTTATTTACGTAGAAAATATTGAAAATTCGAAAAATTGTGCTAAAATTCCTATTCCTCCAGTAGAATTTGGGAACGATTAACCTGTCACTTGCCCCTGTCGTACGCTTCTGGTAGTAGCCAGTAACGTTTGTTTAACATAACTTAGTAGGGTGTACAGTGTCTACACTTTCTGCCAAATATGAAATGAATACGTAAAACAATTTTAAAGTACTGGGCACAAATAGGTTTTAAATTTTTAAACAAAACACCCTGTAACTAAGTAAGCAGCTACATTTTATTTAGGTGTTTTGGATTAAATCTTCATAATTTGAAGTCAGGATTCTACTGTCAAATTATTTCCAATTAGTAATGAATCACCCTGTATATTCGGGTCAAATCTTGCAACTGAATTTTAAAGCAGTTATCCTCAACCCATTGAGATTAAATTTTGCACACACGTTTAGTTTGGATGACAATGTATGGTTAGCTAAGTGACGTCCTTCTAAATCAAATATGACGGATAGCACAAGTTGTTTTGAGTGCACTCCCATGATATGGGTATCAAATTAAATAGTTTGCTAGTAATAGTAAGAAAAATAAAATGGCAATGGCTTCACTCTAAATCCATAATGCGGACTATTTATTTTCATGCACTCCCATAATATGAGTATCAAATGAAAGGGTTTGTTGAGAAGAATATGAAACATAAAATGACTCGACTCTAAACACAATATTGCGAACCGCACAAGATGGCAGACTAGTTACTTTCAAGAACTACCATAATATAGGTATCAAACGATAGGGTTTGCTGAGGAAAATACGAAAAATAAAATGACTCTACTCTAAATCCAGTATGGTGAACCGCACAAGATGGTGGACTAGTTATTTTTTAAGCACCCCTAGTATATGGGTATAAAATTAAAGGATTTGTTGAGAAGAATAGAAATAACAAACTGATGTCTGCGTTCAATGGTGTACTACTATCCAGCTAAACCGTAAGACTTAGCTAGGTCGTGTATTAAGTAATATCAACCTATACCGGTTGATAGGCAAATTCTAGCGGCGGAAAGCAAGATGCTACCATACCAATTTTAAAGAGTTATAACTTGGCATAAATCACTAGGTCTTCTTATTTCGAAGTCAAACGGCCAGTCAACATTGACGCTTTACAGCCTTTCAATTGATTACATTACACAATTTATATGATATAAAAGCTTGTCGCGAGATTTACTTGTGTAGATAAACAAGAATACAATAATTGTGTATCTTGATCTTCACATAAGTAAATCTAATAAAAAAAAGTACAGTTAACAGAAGCAAATATGAGCCACGGAAAATATGCGAACTAAAAGAAAGGTCATCGCAACGAGCCAATCCGGAGCTAATGTTAACGATTGTACATCAGTAATTGTTAACATAATCGAAATAATATGATCGAGTGATTTTATCAACATATATCAATTATAGTGTCTGTATCAGTGTTGTTAATAGGGTCAATTCTATAAGAAGTGATTAAAACTTAACGGCAAGCCGTTATATTTGACGAAGTTTACGCTATTAGAAATGTTTTAATCAATACATAGTCAAGATTAGGATTTGAATTTTACAAGATATGGTGTCCAATTAAGAGTTTTCCGTTCATATTTTAAAGATTGTTATGCGTACAGAAAAGTAAAATGGAGTTGGAAGATTGTCTTATTTTTAACCATACGTTATAATTTAACATTTGCTTACAGAATTGCACCTATTGCGAGGATAAAAAGTTTTACTAAATTAACGTTTCTTACCTTGTTGAAGGGTATGTTAACATTGTACCCTAAGCCTGCACCACTTCCAATATAATTATAATTTGCTTCATTTGAAAATGGAAAATATTTTCCATCATCAAATCGATGTAGTGAAATGTACATAATCTCATCTCGACCATATGTGAGATTTTGAGTACCATTGCCATGATGAATATCAAAATCTACTATCAACACTCTAAAATATAACATTAACGTTTTTACAAATAATAGTAATTTAACCAAGTGTATTAATAAAGGTTATTAACAATCGAGATATGTTTGAGATTGTTAATCGCTCTTTTAATGCACGTATTAGTTACAAAACTTTTCCGTCGACTGTACAGGTTGTATCCTTTTTTTTCTCAATCTTTAAAAATTAAGAATATTTATACGTCATAGGTAAATGTCGTGAAAAATAATTTAGGTTTTAAACGGTTTCTTAGTGCAATGGCATAGGGATGTGGGTACTACAGTGAAGGTCGTCGGTTCAGGTCTCACTGATTTAGTTTTTTTTTTAATTCTATTTTGGATGTTTTAACACTAATAATTATTATAGTTTTGTAGAAAAATATAATAAAAACGATAGACGAGTCAAAAACTAGAAGTATTCTATTGGTTAAGTCAGCATTATACAAAATAGCTTTTTAATATTTTCGATATGAATATCCGTTTGGTTGCCTATACCAGAAAATCGTTCATTAATGAATGATATTGTGTACACTAATACAGCTCAAAAACACACGGTCGACGGAAAAAATTATGTAATTATCTGTGAGTATACCTTATATCATCTGCATGTTAGATTATACAATTTTCTGGGATATTTTAATGAAAATTACCTTTTGTACTTTTTCTCTTCGATTAAATATTGAGCCGCAATCACAACGTTATTGACGAAACAAAATCCATTGGCTTTATCAAAACAAGCATGATGTCCAGGTGGCCTAACAACAGCCACACCAGACCGAACAGATCCTTGATGTATGTTTTCAGCTAATGAAATAACACACGAAACGCATTTTAAGACACACTTCGTTGTTTCCGTATTGAAAAACCAATCGGCCTTTTCGACCAGGTTTCTTTGTTCAAGAACATCCGTTATGTATTCTTTTTCATGAATTTTTCTAATCCATTCACTTTCATCTAGTTGAAGAAGCTAAAAATAATATGTGTTTATTCAGTACGAATTTTTGGATGTAACTATTTAAGCTTCTATATCTTTTATCTACATACTAGTTAATAATGATCTTCAAAACTATAAAAACAATATCATATCTAGAAGATATGTACTATTGTCATAAAACATAAACAGCAATTTATATGGACTGCGAAACTGCAAAAAATGTGTAAGCCGGAATAAAATCCTAAAAAGAACAACAAATTAGAATCCGCATGTGACAGAAAAATATATTGCTCAAACCAAATGGTATGAACTCAACGCCTTCACCAAGTACCCAGAAATTCCATCAAAACTGCCAGAGGGATTTGACAAACAAGAACATTCAATTAGTAAACTGAGAAATATAATACTAAACTAAGACAATAAACCCTCTATATGTAAAAAAAAAGATTTAAAATATTTAAACAGAGCAAAGAATGCTCAAAAGAAGAAATGAACTAGGAGAATAAAAACATAATATGATATATAGAACGTTATATCATAAATAGCAGTGGCGGCTCCTCGAAGGAGGCTCTGCCTCCTCAACAGTTTATCCAGCAAATAGCACCAGAAATATTTTGTTGATTATTCTTCATTTTATTTCCTGTTTATCTAATAATTTTCAAATTTCACAATTAATTCCCTGTTTTCACTAGTTATTTTTGAATATGACAACAGTGCCCTGAGGCTAGATTCTACAAACATCTCAATATCGAAACACGTGTTGCTCAACACAGTTGCCGTTTTTTCGACCAGTCTAATTGCTAATACCGTAAAAAATATCGGAAATGGCAACACTCTCAACCCTCATACGAATGGCAAGGCACATCGTGTTACGTGTTGCATATAATTTGGTAGACAAGAAACTGCATTATAAACAACCTTTTTATGAAATTTTAGATACTATTAAAGGTCAAATTGAGATACGATTTTCCGATTTACATGAATTGAAGTTTTTCGACTTGACGAATAAAAGCTTATTCGAATGTTTTTCAAAAGAGTTTCCCACTACACGTTTAGATAACTTAGTTCTAAAATATAATTTTTTTGATAAAATAGCACTGCACATGAATTATGCGTTGTATACTAGGATAAAGATATTTTAGGTCAGTACGACAGTCACGCCGATAGTTTTACCTCAGTTTTATAAACTACTTTGTTTGACAGTCACCATTCCTGTCACGTCAGCATCGGTGGAGAGATCATTTTCTGCTCTCAAAGGAATTCAAACTTACCTGCTAAATACAATCAATGGGCCAAAATCGTTTATACAATGTTAGTTTAATATCCATTGAAAAAGATTTAGTAAAACTCTTAAAACAAAATGATACATTTTATGATAATATTGTTGATCATTTTTCGCAAACTAAAGACCGTAGGATTCCGTTAATATATAAGAAAAGTTAATAAAATCAATAAAAAAACAAAATATGAAAAATTCTAAAATTCAAAATCCAAAAAAACTAAAAACGAACAAAAAAAATTTTTGGGCAAGAGAAACTATATTCCTCCACGTTGGTTCTTGCTGGGCAACAATTAATTTTGTCACAGAAGTATAGATGGTACGGTCGCTGCGCAAATGTTAAATTAATTGGCTGAATAGAGTATATATATTTTTACAAAACCGTTTTACGTCCAGGCTCCTCTCTTAAAGAGTTCACGAGCCGCCACTGATAAATAGTTATTATAACACAAATAAGAGTGGATGGGATTCCTGCCTAACCACAACTACAGTGATCAGCTTCATACTCTTCATGACGTGTTCATAATTGAAAATGAGAATAGTACTTCTCATAATTTTCAGAAATTCTTACACCATCATAACAACCGGTTTTGCAGGGCCAGCTGTGCAGGGGGCTCACTTCTCACCTGTGAGTCCAAGCAAACATTTTCACAAGGTATTAATGTATTTTATCGAATTAATATAACTAAATGGGTTATCAATATTAATTATTATTACAAAATAGTACTGAACCCCATCCTTCCTATGCTACCTTTCATAACTCTTGATATGACTCCAAATTCGGAAAGTAGAATAAACAATTTTTATGAACGCGGTGTATCCAGAAAACCTACTAATATTTTCGAACATTTTTAATTTATTTTACAATTTAGAAAGGGGAAAATGGCAAATTGATCAGTAACAAGAGGGTCAGAGTGGCGTGGCTTGTGGAGCCCACTAAAACGCGTTACGCCACTGAATTCATCAATTTCAATAAAATAACATATTTGGGATGTTTTTCAAACTGGAATTTACAAATCGTATTTTTTAATTCGAGCCTTGTTACACTTACCTCTATTTTTTTACAACGTTCCAATAACCCAAATGCTCCAAAACTTTTTAGAATCTCTACAAGCCTCTCTGGTCTTTCTGGAAATTTGCCAAGTTCGTCAGTAGGTTTATGCTTAAGTAATAATTCATCATAAGTGTAACCGACAGCATTTGTAGAATTGCGTCCTTTTGAATATTCTAGAATAAAAACGTCTGGAATTTGTACTTTGTACAGATTTAAATATAATGGATGTTAATAATATAAATTTATTAAAACTATTATTTGAAACGAGCTCCATTGCAAATTACTAAGATGATTTAACAGCTTTGACCGGCAAGATTTTTACTCAAATCAATACATGTATGCGACGTTGTCAAGTACTGCAATCGCCAAACGAGATGGCGAGCCCGCCCCCATGCGCACAAACTCATTTTCAATGTTACCACCCACTACAGCTCTTGCAAGACATATAAATGGTCTGTACAGAGGCGCATCATAACAAAAAACCAGTTATCAAGAGTCATAGGCACGTGAAATAATTTTTAAAGTGTTCAATTATTTTCAAAGTGAGTCGGATACGTTATCAAATGTGAAAAATAAAACATCTCTCGCTACAGGTAACATTATTGGAATATTGGAAGAAATAGGTTAAGCCGAAGAAAAGAGAAGATCTGACAATTGGAAAGATCTAGTAGGGCTTAGTCAATCTAAGATTCTTCTGGGTGAGTACAACCTGTTGAGATCGAATGAATGCATAAGTCAAAGTAAAACTGCATTAAGAGTTTTAATAGGAATCCTAACGGGACATTGTTGCCTGAATAGGCATCTTAAAAAGCTCAAAATAGTGGAGGAAGAAGATTGTAGATTTTGTGGAATGGAAGAAGAAACCTCCATCCACATACTTGCGAACTGCACAGCAATTCAGACTCCTAGGGCACGGTACCTGGGAGACTACTGGATAGAAAAGGGACAGTTACCTAAGTTGAGGCCTGCAGATATCCTAAAATTCCTCCGGGAAATATGACTAAAGGAGCTACTAGTCTCTGAGACTCTCCTCAGAAACTAAGTAGAAGTAAGGGGGCACAATAGATCTTTTAGGTCTCAGTGAATGTTACCCCAAAATACATACATACATACAGGTAACATTAAATAAATTTCAAAAATAACTATTTCAACACAAATCTTTATTTTGTATTCGGTATTTCGATAGGAACCATTGAAAGAGTGGTTAAAGAAGGGGAGCTATTAATTTCTGCAAATAACGTGCAAGTAAAAAGGATCATATTAGATACAAATTTGATGAGGTTATGCTTGAACACGGAAATAACGTTTTGCGACTTCCACCCTACCATCCGGATTTGAATCCCATTGAACTCATTTGGGCTACTGTCAAAAACAATGTGTCCCAAAAGAATGTAACTTTCAAGTTGGAAGATGTGAGGAAACTGGCGTAGCACGAGTTTGATCAAATCACTTCCGAGGAATGGCAAAAGCGTTGCCAACATGTAGTGGATATAGAGCGGAAATATTAAGAAAATGAAACATTCACAGATGTTCAAACAGAGGTAAATCCAGTGAACATAAATTTTAATGACGATAGCAGCACAAGCAGCAGTTAAGATGAAGAAAATTTGTATTCAGATAGTGACTGATTAAAGTTTATTTTTTAATAAGTGTATCATTATATAACATTTTAATGAACTATACTACTACCTATAATACTGAATAAAACATGAAAATAAATCATAATTATAGGTACGAAACTGACCGGCAAGGGGCTTATCGTAATCCAATGGTAATTTAGTTGGGAGGGTCTATACCTGCGCGATCACTCGCCATCACGTTTGGTGCTTGCTGTATGTATATTGGATATTTCATCAAACTTGCATGGTTAGCTTTTGCTAGTTGTGCAAAATAAATAAGAGATCCTGCCGCACAAACGTGTAATAATTGCTGGGTTCTTTTGGCTGATGAAAATTATATTATGTAACGTCTCCATACATTAATTTTAACACTACGAAAATCGGCAGTTTTCAACTAATATTGCAATTTTCTCGTTTTTTGCACTTGTAACATGTTCACAAATTATTTTTTATTTTCCAATTTTTCATTATCAGCATCTTTGGTGATATTTGTTTTGAGAAACTTCTTTAAAATAGTTATGGCTTACCTTTTCTAAGATCTACAATCATTTTCAAAAATTGATTATTTTCCTCTTCTGTTCTTTGCGGATAAAATCCGTGGGTATCAAAAACCGTGATTTCGTATGGAATGTGTTTGTAGGAAATGCAAGTTAAATGTTCAGTCTCTTCGGAAATGTCAAGGCAATCCTTTAAATGTCGCTCTTTGGGGTAGGAAAACAGAGGATCGTTTTTGAAACATTCCCAATATTCTCTTAAGAAATACTTTGTATTATTGATGACCTCAATAAGTGCAGGATGTACTTCAAAATCAGAAGAAATCGGATAGCACGTGTCACCGAGGAGTGCTTTTATAGTACAGGCTACTCCTTCAGAAAGAGATTCTACAAAATATCCACCTTCTAGACATACAGCTATTTTTCCTTCAGCTAGACCAGATAAAAGTGTAATCAAATGACCGTAGAAGTGAGGAGTTACTAACATTTCTCCCTAAAAGATAAAACCGAAAAATTGGTGTTTATTTATTACAATGTATTGGAAGGTGTAAGATCTCGAATTCCAACTATTTCAGTAAGTGTAGTGACAACAAGATTGGCATTTTATGGAAGTATAAGTATATTTGTGACATGAGAGTTACTTCATCATTTTAGTAAGTATTATCTGCGGAAATGTGTGTTATTCATACAGTGCGTTAGAATAACCCTCGAAAAAAGCTCGGACAGTTCGATTTTTATAATAGTCATACTTGATCCCTAAATTTTTTGAAATGAGAAAGCACATCATGCGACACCACCTCTTGAAACACTGATCTCAAAAATTGTAAAACAGTTTGGTTCAAAAATTTACCAATTATGAGTTATGCGGGAAAGAGGTTTAGTACGGACCTGTCGAACTTTCAAAATACCTTTTTTGATTACCCAGCAAATTAATTTGTTCAATTTCAGATACCACACAAATAGTATTCAAATACTGTCAATTTTATTACTATTTAAAAGTAAATTTGAAGATGGTAGCGCTTATTACAACTTTTGTAGTTTTTGACACTCCTTTTACATGAATCTTGACATGAACAGTCTACCGCCATTTTGTGAAATTCAGGATTCATGAATAGAAACAAATGTATATAGTGCTGCTTCTTTTTCCTTGAAACTATACTCGTATATTTATATTTGAAAGTTCGATAGGTTCTCTGTGTGGATGTAGATTATATTTTAGTAAACTAGTATTTTTTTTGGTGTAATGTCAGATTAACTTTTTCTCTATTTGTATAATACTTTTTGGAACACGCTGTCTTCTTCAAGAGGTAAACCCTATTCAAGTACCAAATATATCATGTTTTATAACAGAATCATGGATATTAATTTAATTTCAACTAATTTTCGTTAATTTTTATGTATAAATATGACTTTTTTTAAGGTTCACTTCTATCACGCGTCATATTTTTTCAAATATGTGTTTATATGCTTATCTTTAAATCTTACCACTTAAAATTTAATAATATTTATAATTTTTTCAAGTTTTGTAAATATATGATTTTTATATCTTCCTTATACAATAAGTGACTTTGAACTGTTTAAAAAAAATAATTAAAAGAAACTACTACAAATAATACCTCGATGCCTACTTAACATTGACAATGTCTCACCTTTTCATCTCCTAAACACGAGTCGAAGCCTGCCGATACAATCACTAAATCTGGATTAAACTAAAAAAATTAAAAAGTATTACGCATATTTACCTCTGGACATCCTATAGAAGAGTCATATCCCGCTGATAGAATTATTAGGTCGGGTTTGAACTAAAATGCAGAAATAGTAGTTGTTATTAGGTTTACGAATTACTATGATTCGCGAGCTACACACCTTTTAGTAACTGTTCTTTGTACGCACGACACTAGAAAATTATCTGCCGAATCAAAATAAATAAATGTCTACTGCCTAATAACGTCCATGAGTCAGAAATAAGGTGCGTATCAACTTGCAAAAAATGCACCCAACGAACCAAATTTGTTGCTCGTACCGAAATAATTGCGCGGAAATTTCGGTCCGTTTGGAGAGTTTGCTGTATTCGCTGTGTATTGGACTACATTATATAATAGTAGCTAAAACACAGCATACGCTCCAAACGTACGTATACGTTGAGCATCAGCGAAATAATAATTATTCCCTCTGTACGAAAATCTTGGAAAATGCTCTGTTTTGTTTGGCGCAACGTACTTACAGGAAAAATTTATTACAGCACGCGCGGCGTGTTTGGTTCATTCGGGGGATTTTGCCGCATATATATGCACCTTTTCTAAACACTTTCACGATACAGTCGTAGTTTTAGTGTTACATATAGTGGAATGTAAAATTTACCTTTTATTCTATTTATCCTTTACAAAAATTTATGAATTAATACTTTAAAATGTTGCTACTTACTTCATATGCAACTGGGAGTAAAATATTAAGTACTATTGCTAAATAATCAGCATCTCCGAGTCCAGTTACATTTAACGGAATGTTTATATTATATCCTTTTCCTTTTCCATCTCCTACATAATCCGATTCGCTTTCTCTCAGATTAGGCCAGAATGTTCCGTATTCGTAACGATGTATGGAAAAATAAAGTACGCTGAAAATGTGAGTAAAATAAAGACAACTATTTTAAATATAAAACACTGTATCCTTTATACGTAAACATTTTTGCAAAAGAAAACAACTGCTTCCTATTTACATGAATTATGCATTCATTACATTTCAACGGATAGCGTAACAGAAAACTTGACAAAGTTCTCCTCTTTTGGTTTGCAGGTCGGTTGTGCCTTATGACTTATAAGCTAGCGATAGGTACAAGAACACCGAAGCCGGTTTGACGGAGATGTCCCCATCTAATTGCAATTCAAAAGGGACAGATTGTGTCAACTTAGTGGAACAACTTTTCAAATTTTTCGATAAGTATGAAACATTTGCAGAGTATTTGTTTACTTTTTAGAGCCAAAAACATTTGTTCCAATGATAATGAATTCACAAACCGTTACTAAATAAGTCAGATTTAAAAAATAATAATTGTTATCCTACACCACCTATAATAAAAGAAATTAAAAATATAGAAGATGAATCATTTTTAATATCCAATAATAATATTAATTCAACTAACATAACTATTAAGTTGGTAATTCTGGAACCGTTGGCGATTTTTGACACTGAACACTGCTTACACCATCACAACACCAACACTAACGTTTTGCGCGTATCTTCTTCAGAGATTGAAGGTAAACTAACACTTCGTAATCCGTATACACTAAATTTTGATCGCGCCAAACTGGTTAATCCACGGGAACAAGAAGAAGATAACTTGGTTATAAAAACGCTCGTAAGATAGTGTTAAGCGTTAGTGTTGGTGTGGTGGTAGTGTAAACAGAGTTCAACATAACTCTAAAAAATTTAGCAAAACCGTGTGTTAAGGATTTATCAGAAATAATATTAAAAAATTGTATTTAATTCAATATTCGAACGACCTTCAAATATATCGATACTTTAAGATCTATTCTAACAAAAACTAAATCCAAAAAGTACATTGAAGATAGGGAAAAGGCAGGTATTAAAATCAATCAACTTCGTTATCAGGATAGTATCATGTTCTTTATTCAAATTTTCTTATTATTCCGTGTTGGAATTTCTGTTATTCGATAATACTTAAATACATAAAACCACAAAGGTGATTAACACATAATTTGAAAACAAAAATAATCATAGTATATTACAAAAAATATCAACGAACACGTTGTATTAACAAAGTTTCTAAAATAAAGATCTGACCATTGATTGTCTAGTTGTCGAAAAATTAAAAAAAATAATAATTCTTGATAACGCAGCTACAACGTAGAAAATAAAAATATTGTAGTTTAGTTTTGAGAAAAACTAATAAAAAATGAATATATCACAAGGAATGTACAGAAGGTATAAAATGTACTTACTCATCTCTATCATAAAACATTTGTTGTGTAGCTTGTCCATGGTGGACATCATGGTCAACAATAAGAACTCTTTTTGCTAATCCTTCGTCGATAGCTACTTGAGCGGCAATAGCAACATTATTTAAAAAACAGTAACCACAAAAAGCATCCGTCATAGCATGATGTCCAGGTGGACGAATTAAGGCAAAACCGTTTTTTAAATTCCCTTTTGCTACTTCCAAAGTTAATGTTATTGCTGCTTCGGCTGCCAAAATTGCACTGTTGTATGTTTCCTAACAAACAATAATGTACGATTAGAATTATGCAAAGTGAGAATATTAACTATATTAAGAATGTATCGAAGTGAGATATATAAAAGTATTCATACGAAATTTAAACATTATTTGAAAAAAATCGATTATTTCGGGATATTTAACAAACAACTTACTTGTGTAAAGAAAACAGCATCATATTTTGATGCCAACTCTTCTAATTTGTCGTTTTTAACATTTTTAATGTCTCTAAGCTTCTCATACAGATCTTTATTGTGCAGCTTATGATATACGTCTTCTGGAAAATGTTGAGGGGTAACTCTTACACACCTTTCTGTTAATTTAAGCACTTCTAATCTGAAAATACAACAAAAAACATTAAATAATCCATATGAAACGCCTAATATAAATCATATGGATTTTAACAAAGCCAAAGCGTATGTTTAACTGAAATTGAAACGGAAAAAGAGTCCACCTACACCTTAATATTTCTAAATCTTGTTTATTTCACCAATCAAACGGTCAAAAATTTTAAATTATATTATTTTTATGGTGGACGCAATTGTAGTAAAACTAATTAATAAAAAATTTCAATTGATTTTTTCTTTATTTTGTAGGCGAGTTTTTTCTGTATTTTAAGTATAATATGTTAGCAATTTTGAATTTTTGAGCGTTAATAGATAAAGAAAATAATGAGGAGAACTTAGTCAACAGAGGTCTCTACTTATTACAAAAATCAACATGTGAAGTGATACGTGGAGTAAATCGTTTATATAAAATCTACGTTTATGATATACGTACAAATGTAAGTTTACGTTAAATGTATCTAAATACGTCCGAGAAGTACTTACTGCGCAAGCGTTCTTGTCAAATGTTGCGTTTACGTATTAATCATGACTACCCATTACATATGGCAGATAACACGCCTTTTCAAAAAGAAGAAAATTCACTACAAAAATACAACTTGAAACTGTGGTAACATTTCAAATATTTCATAAATACCACATCAGATAATAAAAGTTGATTAACATATTGAGATGCAAGATGTTGACATTTCTTAATAAACAAGCTTTAATTTTAAACAAAATGTTGTTCACCTTTATAAAACCAGGGGTTATCTGGTGAAAAAAAAATAAATTCCGACTAGCTCTTAATCAAGTCGAATACGAATATTTTGTATAGAAAAAGACTAAAATAATTGTATATCTTGAAAAACAGGATCTTCAAATTTCTCTTGGCTTAAATATTAGTTATATAGGTACCAGAGTTTGAATGTTACCCCAAAATACATACATACACACATACATACCAGTTTGAAACGAACAGGGGTGCGTTTACAAATAACATTAACGACTGATATGTTAAAGATGAAATATTTCATATACAATTCACCTCAACAAGCGGAACCAAAAAGAACCCCAAACGTTACCGTAATCCATAGGATTGGTAGACTTGATGAAGATGTGTACGTAGCTGAGGTGCTTTAAATGTTAAATAATACAGACCTTTTTTTTGGACAAGCTACTCTCTCAGGATTTTCGGGATACTTCGGATCCCATATGCAGTAATGGTTAGGATTTTCTTCTTCTATATATCCAGTCGGTTTGCATTGAGCAATTTTGTACCTATTCACAGCCTCATGAGGATCCATTAATTCAGGTTGAATCTTAATTTGATCCATTTTCTGTCTACGTCGTTCTGCTATTAAATGTTTCAACTGTAAAAAAGAAATTAAGTTAAAATTATAGCGGAGGTAAATTCGTGAGAAATAAATATGTATATAATTAATAATCCACACAATACCATAAAGATATAGTATTACTAGTATATACAATTTGATCAGATCTAACAGAGATTTACAGTACTTTTAAGGGAGAAGGTGTACTTATATTGAATTAAAGCATACAATCAAAGTAGAGAAAGTACTAAAAATGAATATTGTTTGAATATTTGTTTATTGATTTTAATATACGAGTATATAGCGAAATATTAATTGTTCATTGTACCCTCTAAGAGCAATACTACAAATTAGTGCCAAATTGTGCCAACAAGCCAGACATACGTTTCAATTGTTTTCAACCATAACTACGACACTACATTTATTGAGGTGCGTTACAATAATGATATTTTTATTAGTATTTATATTATTAATTTCATGGTTTGTTAAACTTCTTAACATTTTGTCTGTCTACACGGCAGATCAGCACGAATTGCAACTGCACAAATAAAAATAAGTCTACAAATATTATGGCTGATTTCTGGTCGGACACTTTCGGGTTGAATAAGCGCGCAAAAGAAAATATTACCAAATATTAAATAACAATCAATATAAATATTACAAATAATTTGTAGGTTTCGACTTGGTTTCTTTTTTTTTAATTCATCGCGATACTTGCCCTATTCCTTCCATCGAATTACACAGTATATAATTTATTATCTAAATACCTATGTATATTCGTAAAATATTTATATTTTTGGGAATTTTTAAAGATTAGTTCACAAATCTTGTAAATGAATACGAATTATCTAGTGTTCTTCAAGGAGTAAGATAGTCTTATCTATAGTATTATAAAAATATGAGTCTGTCGAAGTAAATATTTTTTTGATTTAAATATTTATTAGTTATTACAATATTTAAAAATAAATGTGATCAAAACAATCCATAGGGCTCACAATCTGTGTGGCAATATTGATAAAATATTTAATTGTAAATAAGTTTAAACAAAAGAAACATAAAATGGATTATCCCAGTTTCGAATAATTAATAAACGCTAATTTACAAGAAAAGTGATGATCTAGAAATTTAGCAGAATTAAGTCGATATAAAAAATTTGGAAAAATGTACCATGTTGGTATTTGAAGATTTTTAAATATATTTTTCATTACAGGAATTATGGATGATCGGACTATATTAATTTGGATGTAAAGTAAAAAAATCAAATCAAATTTGCTACTTACTAATAATATCCAAGTGGCAAAATCGGAGATGCACGAAAAAAATTAATAAAATATCTAAACAGATGTTGATCCTTTTTATTTATCAGCTTTTGTTTGTTATTCTACTTGTAATATATTTTCCCACATGGAGACAAATAAAAATATTAATTTCGTACTTTAAGCAAAGGTTCAAGTTATTTGATCTGAGTGGCTTATCAAAAATACTAGTTTGAATAATTATACTGAATACGATTGCAGACTCTCTAAGATATAATATATAATATATATAAGAAGAAGAATATATATATATATAAGAATATAACCAAACCATATGTACAAGAAGTACAAATTATAGTTTATCTCAGTATCCCAAAAGTGTTAATTTGGCTTTAACGACTTGCAAAAAATGTGCATACAAATGGAAGTTTAATATTCTCGCTCGCAGCATTTATTGCATTTTCTCTGATTTTTGTTAGCAGTTTTATGTTAGTTAAAAATATCAGAACTCCGTTCTGTGATTACCTACTTAATAATCAAAAGAGGGTTAACCCGATTTTTGATAACTTTAACAAATATATTGGATAAAAAGCTGATCTACTCACGGTGATTTTTTACATTGATAGATTTGATAACACTGTGTAACAATTGTGTCACAAAATAAGTATTTGTTTTACCTAAAATCACACTATAATTAATGTCAACTTTACTAATTTCAAATAAACTACTGTGGAATAAGATATCCTACATGTTCCAATCACTAGACAATTACAACTAAAATGAAATAAAAAAATTGATACAGCTTGCAGCCGTTGATTATTATGTGCAGTAGCAAAGTATGTATCAGATAATTAAATTCGTGTCGTGAATGGAAAAATTCGAGCTTTTTCGGGAATTAAGTTGATAACAACTCATTAAATCGGAATAGAAATTTGACTGTCAAAAACATAATAATTTAACGCAGCATAGCAAAATATTTGGGAAATACCAGATTTTACGAAGTTTCTCTTATACAGGGTGTCCAGAAACTCTCCTGCCAAGCGGAAACTACGGTTACTAGAGGTGATTTTAAGTCGATTTAGCTGAAATTACCTTAATCCGAAAATGCTTCCCCTTCGAAGAAGACGTCCTCATATGAGTTTTCTTCAAATTATTCAAAAATACCGTTACTTAAAATATTCAAACTTGGTATAATGAATAAACAGTTACAAACCAGTCGTTCGCTGTAAATAAATTTTTTTCAGATCCATCACCAACAGGTATAATTTTATATTGAAGTTTTTATGAATCCGTCACCAAATTTGGAAAATTCAAGATATTTTTTATAAAAAAATGTTCTCTTCTTTCAAATCGATATCATGAACCTTTTTCGAGAAAAATAAATTTAAACTTTTTGTGTTTCTTACATAAAATCATGTTGGATTATAAAATTGTATCTAATATCAATTTGGCTCTGAAAAATCAACAAAATCTGACAATGTGTTAAATTATTTTGATTCTAAACAGTTATTATTGTTATTGTGTGTGAAAGGTAAAAAATAATGGTTAATTTGATCAAAATGGTTTATTTTTCGAATGAAGAATATGCATTTAGTTTATGGAGAAGTACAATGTAACGCTCGTGCAGCAGAGCGAAGATATGCGGAAAAATTTCCAAACAGAAGGCATCCTGCTCGCGCAACATTTGTAGCCGTACACCAAAGATTAAGAGAAAGTGGCTCAGTAGTACCTAAAAATACTGAAACTGGTAGACGACCTGATGTGACAATGGAATACAAAAACGATATTTTGATTGAAATCGAAAATAATCCTGAGGTTAGCTCTAGAAGACTCGCTGCTATGTATCCTGGCATTTACAAGCCTTCCATATGGAATATTATTCATAAAGAAAACCTTCATCCTTTCCATTTTCAAAAAGTTCATGCCATGGTAGATGGTGATTTCCCTGCCCGCATAGATTTTTCAAACTGGTTGCGGAACAAAAAAAATTAGGATCCTAATTTATTTTCCAATATTTTATTTTGCGATGAATCTACGTTTACCAGAGACGGAATTTTTAATTTACATAATGCACACCATTATGCCTACATTGGTGATAATCCTCAATCAACAGTAGAGAAAAAGCACCAGCAAAGATTTACCTAGTATAAATGTTTGGATAGGTGTAATCGGTAATCAGCTTCTGGGACCCGTAGAGGTTCCTAGCCCTGTATATTTATAAATTAAATAGACCACAGAGTATTAATGAACAAAAGGTCTGAAGTGTTGTTTTATTCGGTGGTTGCCGTAACTTAAATCCTTGAGTACCGATATTCGGCTTGTGCGAATTGTATACAATCCGTTAAAGTAAAATTCAACAAGACCCCTGGAATTCGCCGTAACCTCCATCTGAGGCTATCTGGAACTCTTGACGCTAAGGGTCAAGAGGCCGTGGAGCATACCACGTTAAAAATCTGGCGCCCGAGACTTAAACCGTAAGTTAACATCTAGGGTGTCCATAGTGACGTGTAGAAGGAAGTAAACGCGTTACAGCGTGTCTGTATTAGAATCTCCATTCTCCCTGCCAGTTTCCTCTTGGGTTTTAATATATTGCATAGGGGATTGACATGATCTTTAGTTAGGATTTTATGGAGTCAGGCGTTTCTGGGTTGTTTCCACCTCTCCATAGAATTCCCTTTTTGCCTTCCTGATATGTGTGTTGTATACAATCAGAGAGATATAATATTCTTCCCACTCTCCTATTATTTTCACTCTATTAAATGGTTTGCGAGTTTTTAGTGTCAACGTGATAAGGTACTTACTCCACTAGGTTATTTTATTCCTGTATCATCTATCTATATCATTCTATATCACGTATAATGAATGCTTCTTTCAAGACTCGCGCACTACCACCGATATGTGAAACTGCCTCGGTTACTCCCGTTTTCAAAAAAGGCAACATTCTTGATCCAAACAATTATAGGCCAATCAGTCTTGTCCCTAATGTTTGCAAGGAAATGGAATCAAATATATGTGACAAAATGTTTTCTTTTCTTCTTCAACAAAATATTCTCCCCTCCCAGCTACATATGGTTTCATACAAGGACGTTCAACTTTAACAAATTTATTGTTGTGTGTAAATAATTGAACTATAGCTTCTGATAACGGTATACCTATAGACGTTATTTATCTTGATTTTTCCAAGGCTTTTGATCGGGTTCCAACGCGTAGATCACTACAAAAGATTGAACATTATGGCAGCAGAGGAAATTTGAAGAGCTGGACAGCTGACTTTCTCACCTCAAGACAATTTTGTGTGCGCATCAATACTACATTTTCTCCGCAGAAACCTGTTTTAAGTGTAGTTCCGCAAGGATCTGTTCTGAGACCATTGCTATTTTTGTGGCTGAACTCCCTAAGCATATAAAAAATAACTGTTCTTTCTAAACAGATGATGCTGAAATATATAGAAATCCTACAAAAATGCACCTGTCTCTTCATTCAGGATTAAGTGCAGTGTCTAAATGGTGTTCAGACTAGTTACTACCGCTAAATATAGATAAGTGTGTCGTCTTACATATAGACTATTCCAGAATGACGCCACTGACAGATCGGCCATATTGTTCTGGGTCCGCATGTCATTATATTTAGTTTTCATTGTTTACTGGTAAACAACAGATGATAGTTAGACTTTAATTTACAATTAGTTCTTAAAATGATCTAAAATGCCATCGTATTGTAGTATTGATAAGTGTGCAGTGCAGAGAGGAAGAGACAAGAAATCTGTTTTTTGATTTTCGGCTATTTTAACCAAGCGAGGTGACTATTTAATTGATCTTTCTATGCACCTGAAGCTGTTCCTCTTGAATCACGTAACTTCTATTGATAGATTTTTTCGTCGTCTGACATTCAAATTATTATTTAATTCAATTCAGGGACAGTTTACTGACCGCGCCATGTGTTATTTGTAAAGTTTGTATTGTTGAAATGATTATATTACATTGACATTGTTCTACAAAGTCTGTCTGATAACCAACTGACTTACACCACATGTCAAAACACACGAACTTCAACTCCAACTGATCGGGGGACCTTGTAATATATGGCCGACCTGTTTAAAATAGGTATTCTGGAATGGTCTATAGGTAAAAACAATCCTAATCTGTCGTACTACATGAACAATCATGTGTTAATGACCATATCATCACAAAGTGACCTAGGTGTTATTAAACAAAGACTTGCCCTGGTCTGAGCATATTCTCTCAGTGTGCAAGAAGAGTAACTGTCAAATATTCTTAATATATATAAATATTTTGGTAAAGTGTCACCGTCAACATTTATTAAGTTATACACGACCTACGTTCGTCCTCTATGGAATACTGCGGACCTATGGTGTCCTGTCTCATCAGAATAGATTTCAAAATGTGCAAAGGTTAGCAACAAGACTTCCTTATGACCGAGTGCGAACAAGTTATGAGCAACGTCTTGCTTCAGCCGAACTAGAAATAGACAGAATTTGCTCTCTCAGAGCCAATTCACACGACAATACATGTTATTTTATACAAATTTTCCAAAAACATATTTTACGTGAAATTTCTCTGCGTTGACAACGTATTTTATAGAAAATTATGTACAAAATTTACGAGATTCCATAAATAAACACTGAATGGTTCGTGTCCAACCTAAAATAACCAACGCGAAGATTGTTAGTGATTTTGGAAGTTGGGAGTTTCTTAACAAAAAAAAACAATAAAAGAACCATGTGTGGTCAAAACAGCAGAAGTATTCATTTAAACTTAAAAAAATGTTTTCAGTTGGAGGTTATTTATAAGCCTATTTAGTAAAGCGGTGATTGGCAACCATACACCAAATACAAACAATTGGCAAGTGTCACCAAAATTGAAATATTTCTGCCCCACATTTGACATGGCATATGATTACCACTTTAAGTTAAGAAATGTGATTCAACATCACAAATCTAACTGGATCTGAAAGTGCGCATGTTCTATTTAAAAATCTCATGATATTGATGACCAAAATTTACAATCATTGCAATTTAATAGTTATTAATATTGATGAAATGTCTTCAAATTTTTCACAGAAAATCTTAACAAAACTTCCTATCATGTATATTGGCTCTAACCAAATATTTTCATACTGGAATAATTTACCTACCAATGTGGTCTGTGCCCAATTTGTTCAGCTTTCTCAATTTTGTATATGTATTTGTATATTTTATTTTTCTTTATTAATGGGATAATGAAATAAATCAGTAGTCAAGGAACACTCCAAAACCTTTCATGTCAGGTATTCCCAAACTAACAATACATTCCAGCATTTTATTATTGGGAGGAAAACAAGAAAAATAACAATTTCACATAGGTATGATAGACATTGATAGTAAGTTTTCAACACCCCTCATGAACAAATTACTTTCCAAGACCTTCAGTCGAAATACCACAAGATGGAATCGTATTTTACAAAACGAAATGTCAGTTTTTACAGTTATTGATTGAAATTAGAACCTCAATTCAAGATAAAATAGATTTATAATTTAGTTATCATAATGAATTCATAGCATTAACTTTAAAAATTATTTTAAAAATGAATTGTTTTTTTGTACTTTTGTTACTTTAGTTTTAGTTTATTAACTCACTTACAAGTTATATAATTTTTAATTGACCTGGTTTCCTTTATTGTAATATTTTAGCCTTGAAAATGGAAGCAAAGTTTTCCGAAAGATGATAATGTATAAAACAATTAAAGCTTATTACAGTTTCCTGTAATATTGTCGTATTTAATAAAGTGATTTATCAACAGATGTCGAAGAATAATTATTTATATTCACACTTCATGCATTTTTGAAAAATGATATTTTTCAAAAACAGTGACCGATCAACTAAGGAGCAACAACTTCCCGTGCAATATGCACCGCCGGATATTGAGTTACACCCCAAAGTCAAATGGGGTTGGTATATCTACAAGATATTTTAAAACCAACCATTCTGGTTTGCGATTAGAAGGGACACACAACTTGTAGACCCGCTACTGTCACAATCTTCACATTTCCGTTACTGAAAGACATGTATTGATTGTGATTGAAGTGTACTCTTCAGTACGGGATTAGGATTGTTCTGATGAGGCGCAAATACACCAAAACGAGTCTACAAGTTGTGTTGTCCCTTCTAATTGCAAATGGTTGGTTTTAAAATATCTTGTAGATATACCAACCCCGTTTGACTTTGGTGTGTTATTCAATATCCGGCGTTGCATACTGCACGGGAAGTAGTTGTTGCTCCTTAGTTGAACGGTCACTGTTTTTGAAAAATATCATTTTTCAAAAATGCATGAAGTGTGAGTATAAATAATTATTCTTCGACATCTGTTTATAAAACAATTCACTGTTCCTGTTTGTCTATGTTTATAATTACCATTATTGGTAATATATCACTGCTTTTGTACTTATTTCTTGAGGTGAAAGTACTAATATAGGTTGAAAATTAATTTACCTGTTGTCTAGAAGGTTTTGCTAAACATTTAGAGGTACTTCCTGTAACTGAACGAAGACTGAAACAAAAATGTTTTAATTTAAATAAACTCGCTGACATAAAGAACGTATAAATGATGTTCTTACTTCATTTTATCTTTTTCTTCCATTATGAATTGTCGTAAATAATTTAAAATAAATAATATCACAGATAGAGTTCAATATTTAAACAGGTGATACTTGTCTTCTGTTTATATTCCATTTTCAAATTAAAACACCAACACAAGCAAATGTCACATGTGTGAGAAATGTGACAGTTTCGAAACTTTTACAGATATCTTTCTTATTTAAGGTTTTTTTAGCGAGCACACTTAAATAACAACTATAATATAATCAAACAGATTGCTTTGAATGTTGAAATATTTAACTTAAAAATAGGTTGCCCATATATTTGACAATAAAACAAATAATTTTTTTAGTTTTGAGTAGTAAATAATATAAATATGAATACAAAGCGAATTCGAATGGCTTTTTTGGTTGGTTTATAAACGATGACGTCAGACCATTCGAAGTCTTCGTAAACGAAACGGTTGGTTAAACGGCTGTCAAGTAAAAATTAACGTACGTTATTTGACAACAATTTGTTTACAAAGGTGATTTCGGATGATGTTGGTTCTAGGTTGTTTCACAGACCACTTACCCTATAGACACCCCACGCCCGTTATAGAACGTCGTACCCATTATATAGTTCTAATCCTGATCATCGGATGTCGCTAGTAGTTTCTGGCACCTGCTTAGTAGGCAACTTACAATTTTAGGAGCGTCAAGATCCATCTGTTGTTCTTCGTCAAAAGTAACAAGAATGGCGCAAAATTCAAATCCAACGATGGCGCGAAATTCAAACCCAATAAGAATAACGTGAGAGTACGGAAAAAATAAAACAATTACAAATTTTCTTTTTTTATTTATTCGTTGCAATAATACAAATCTAACAAAGTATCTTAACACTTAGAAGTACATAGAAATTTAAACTACAAACCACAATTAACTTATATACAAAAAAATCATATCTAGCTATTTAACTTCCAAGGAGCTGGCATCACTGAATAAACCCCTCTACATTGTATATAAAAAGAAGAAGAAAAATTAAAATCTATTACCTTTTTTAGCATTCTATTACGTTTTTGCGTGGAATTTTGTTACCAAAAAATGTTTCCTTGGAACAACGCAACACTTTTTGAATGAAGGCATTTTGTCTATTTTTATAATCACTATTACTTATAGTAGCTAGTAGCACTGTAGCACCACAGAGTACACCATGTGGTAGCACACACAACTGGCAATAATAAAAAAAAGTAAATAGTTCAAACAACGGTAAGCAAAAACAAAAACAAGTCACAACTGACAATAACAACGATAAAATGGAACCACACCTTAACAGCGACATCACTTTAGATTCGTTTAACAAAAGAACTCCCGATTATGGCAACCAGCATTACAATCGTGAGCTATGATATTTGCCTACTCAGACTACTAGCGACATCCGATGATCAGGATTGTAACTATATTTTCGTTCAAGGTCTTGTAACCTGCGCGGGTTGTCTATAGGGTAAGTGGTCTGTGGGTTGTTTCATAGCTGCGTTCGTTATTTGCGTCCGATCAATCTTTTTAGTCTGAATCGTTCCTTTATTACATCATCTAGAGGTAGGGGAGGTAAATCCGAGCTGTTCGGTAATTCCACTCAGATCGGTCCGATGTAAATCTGTTTGCTCGGAATATTTTGACCGACGAGAAAGATTAATCTGTATATCTGTCATGTTGTGAGGTTATGTTGTAGTCATTAGATAAATCAAGTACTGTTTTTCTTGATTACCTCTTGTGCTTTTGTACAAACAGTTAATTTTTATTTATCCATTCTACATGTCTTTTGCAAAAACCATGGCCACCTCTAACACAAGGCCGGAATCCTAGATGTGGCAACGTGGCGCACCTGTCAAATAGTGGGCCGATGAGAATTTTTAGGCTTACTACAATAGTGAGAAATATGAAATAAATCAAGCTATAAAACATTTTTAATTAATAAAAATCGAAATATTTATAGGTAGACTAAATAAAATAAAACTGCAAAAGGTAATTTATTGATAAGAATATAAAATATGATGAAAATCAGCCACCACATTCCCTTACAGCTGACCAGACACCACCTTAAAATAATTATTTCTTCACCTTCTATTTCTTATACCTTTATTAATACAAACTGAACTACATACACTACATGGCTACAACAGAATTCTTAAGAAGTAATATAAAAAGTAGGTATTTAATATCATTAAACTGGATAGAACTATTGTAATTTTAAGAATTTTTCTTTTTTCTGATATTTTGTTTCATGATTATTATTTATATATTTCTTACTAGCTTGTAATTTATCTTGAATTGTTTTTGAATAGTTATTTATAAAAATATTTGCTAAAATAGGTAACATCATTTCTAAAACAAAACTAGTTTGAGGTTGATTGCATGAACAGAAATCCCGAAAGTGAAATTTATCTTTATTTTTGTTAATATACTCCTTACTAACGTAAGTAAAATGAATTTTTGAGCAAAGGGACACCTTTAGTTACGGTGGTAATATCCAGTATAAATCATTTTTATGTAATAAATTATGCTCAATTCCTACCTCGATTTCCATTGATTCAAATATTTTTATACTAAGTACACCTGACATCTGGTTCATCATTGTCAAATTCCATCAGATTTTTATAAATATATACAGTTTGTTTGTTGATGACACTGCCACTTCTCTAAATGAACACTCAATTTAGATTTAAACTCCACAAAAATTTAAAAAATTCACTATCACATCACTGTTTAACCAATCTTCTTGTTGTTCCTGTTGTCTATCTAGCATCCTTTTTCTTCGTATTCCAGGATTACTTCTTGCAGCTGGATTCTTCTCCAGGTCTTTTCCTTGTAAAGGTCTTCAGATCACCATTCTTATGCTTGTACACATCAGTGAATGAAATTTAATCTTTGGCGTGAAATGTTTAATACACACAACTGAAATTTGACTTGGTTCCCAGTTTACACGTGGGATACTTCTCAACCATTTGTTCTTCAGCTCATCACTTTGTGGAAACTTAAATACTGTCATATATCCTTCACTGTTGGAAGCATAATTACTAGTACAACTTGGTACCAAACATTTCACAGGCATCTACAACAAAATAAAATATTAAATAGAAGTGCTACCCTATAAGTACATAAGTAAATAACCTTATTGGCTTAATTTATATACTTGGTTTATGTCCAATGTGGAATGGCTTAACAAGAATCACAAATTGGATAATAATATAAAAATTAATCTTGGTTCAAGTCACCTTTAAACATTGTCAATGAGTTTTAGAAATTTTTTAACCATACTTTATTTGATACAATTACCATGTTATGCCTTATATTTTATATGAGTCCACAGACCAGAGAGTATGTTTACAAATTATACTGATGCAAACATCTTTTTATTTATATATAATATTAAATATCTTACCTCTAAAACTTAACACAAACAGAAGCCTTATGTTGAAGTTGTCAGTCTGTTAACTGCGAAATAACGAGCACCAAGATCATAAACTTAATTTAAAAAGATTGTACACACTATTACATACTTCAGATCAACTATTACATATCACGAATTATAAATACAGGAGCTATATAAACGAAAATACATATTATATCCACTGATTTCACGGTCTCGCCATGATAAAAATCTGACTTGATCGGCCCACTGTTCACTGTTGCCAAATTTCAGTATTCCGGCCTAGTGTTGTAGGTGGCCATGGCAAAAACGACCAATATTGACTTGGAAGTTAGTTTATATCTATGGTTGGTCGTCGGACCGTTCGGTAATAGCAGTTTGCTCAGATTAATCTGTGCCCACGTGACCAAAAATCCGTCGCCTCTGCGATGGAAATACCGAACGTAGCTTTTGATTGGTTCGTCATATTTGGACCAATCGCATTCGATTGACAAATTGGTAACGTCATAAACCGTCTGGTTCAAGGTTTGGTAGCCGAAACTCTCCGGTTATTTGTTTTATTATAAGTAATAATAAATATATCATGTTCATACCTTTTTCTTTTTAATCGTTATATATTATTAATACAATAATACAGCAAATATATTTTTAAAATACTTGTAAATAGAATAGCCAAAATTGATTGTTTGCATCCAAAAACGTGACATATGACAATTTATGACGCGCACTAAATGCGCGTATTTACTTTTTTTTATGTTTTGTAAACAGGAGTGTGTTCTCGCTCTTTTGAAAATTATAACGGAATCTCAAGTGAAGTGGGCTTCGAAATTAATGAAAAAGTAATTCATTTTATGGGTGATCAAGCAACTTTGAAATTACTTTTAACACAGACACGGACACGACGTGTGTAAACGTCTTAATTGTTTTTGCCTTACGTCACACGAGGTGACTTAACGTCCTAAAAGTTTTCATTAATATTTAATATTGACACGACTTCTACACATGTCGCCCGTGTATTTAAAATACATGGCAGGGGTGCTTTGTCACGTCACAGCCTAAAAACCACAAATTTACCCCAATTACCTTAAAAGTTGCTGTGACGAGATAACATATATTTCAAAAAATAAACCAATCAGATAGACACAACGTCATTTCACGTCCGCCCCAGGCCCCTAATATAAGATAATAAAAATGGTGTTAGTAGGTTATCTATGGTGTTAGTCATATTATTTCTCTATGGTGTTAGTGTCACATAGGCAACTGTTTAGACATATAATCACATAGTGCTGTGATCACATTATAATCTTTGAGTCACAGATTACTCCTTTGAGTCAAATGAACATAGGTTAAAGTATGTTATCTGTGGGTTAAAGTACATTTTTAATACATTGTATAAACCAATATTATCTCTGGTATAAACTTTTATTTACAAAATAATGTATATAGGTAAAGTCTATTTTAAGACAAGGAGAAAATAATAAACTTAAAATAAATACTTATATTCTTTTCTCAATATTTATTCCGAACTCTTTACTTGGATTCTGTGTTCATAAGCTCTCGTATTCTGTATTAAATACATTTCTAGTACTAGTTTTCGTTTTCACAAATTATTTCGATATTAGATTAGAAAAGCATGTGACAGGTACTATTTTAAAAATAATATTACAAATAACTGAGGCAGCAAACGTAATTTAGCCATCTCATTATTAAAAATACGTGGGTGGCAATTGCTTTCAAATTTCCCGCGAAATAATAGGTCAAATGGCTAGTCTGCATCATTTTTTTACCTATAGAGAGTGGCAGGTGTAAGGTCATGAACCTTATTCAATGAAGTATGTTATCTGTGATTCAATGTACTCGTTCTATTCTTATGTTCAATGAAAGGTCGAACTGCAATTTATTAGGTATTAGCAAAACTAGTAACTTCGCTCATCTTATGTGTTACTGGAAACCATAATAAACTATGACATTTTGTTAGTTATTTTTAATGTTTATGCAGTTGCAACAATAATATGGATATGGAGCAAACCATAAAAACAGAAATGCTGGTGGACAAAAACAGAAATAGTTCTAATAACATGTGTTTAACTGTTGAACTTTGTGTTGTTTGTGGCGACAGAGCTTCTGGTAGGCATTATGGGGCTATTTCTTGCGAGGGCTGCAAAGGCTTCTTCAAAAGGTCAATTCGTAAGCAATTAGGATATCAGTGCAGAGGTAGTCAAAACTGTGAAGTTACCAAACACCATAGAAATAGATGTCAATATTGTAGGCTCCAGAAATGTCTGGCTTGTGGAATGAGAAGTGATTGTAAGTATTTTTTGTTGTTAAAGTTACATATTATACTTACTTAAAAAATCGAGCATGGTAAATGCAAGTTGGAATTTTATGTGCTGAAAAGCATATTCATGATTTAATAATATGTATGATCAATTTATGGAATATCCATAATAATTATTGGAAATATGTTACTTAAAACATATTTTTATAACTTCAATATTATAGCAGTATGAATCATTTTTCAGATTTTCTTAATAATTTTTCAGCCGTACAACATGAAAGAAAGCCTATTATTGATAAGAAAGAATTCTCAAATAATACTGAGATTAAGTTTAATCAAAATGCAGTAAATGCTGTAAACAAAATATTTATTAGAAAAGATTTAAACTCAGAGTATGGCCTTCTTCCTCCATTCTGTCCTAGTGATTTAGGCCTACAATTTTTAAATAAACGAATTGGTAAGCTATATGTTTATATTTAAAGTTTAATTAATTTAAGATTTAGTTGCATTATATCTTTTCTGATTTGTACATAATAATTTCAAGTTATTCCTGGTCAGTTTTAGTGAATTTCTTACTGATAAATAATTGGAATTTTTCAGCTAATAGTACCACAGCTCCAGAAACTTTTCACCTATCCCCAAGTCAAGCAAGTGTAGAAGATGATGTTTCAATGGATAGTATTAATGCTAGTACAGAACTTAGTGATGCTCTATCTAGTGCAAGAGACAAACAACTTATTTCAAAAGCTTTAGATACTATGGCAAGAGTACAGTGTTTGAATGGAACTGATTTAAATGCATTAACTAGTGAAGAAAAGTGTTTTGATTATGACGGACCTATTCTTCAAGAGCAAAATATGTCTTTTAACTTGTTAATACCAGGACCTGTACCTCCATATTTAAATATTCACTATATTTGTGAAAGTGGTTCCAGATTATTATTTTTGTCAGTTCATTGGGCTAAAAATATTCCAGCTTTTCAGTATTTAAGGTAATATGATTAAATTTTTACTGAAAATAAATAAAAAAGATGTAAATTGAAGTAAATTCTTTTATGTATTGTGATGTACAGAATTATGTTCACAAGGATGAATAAAACTATATCCATCGACTACTATATCCATATTTTTAAAGTTCAGAGAAGATGCATAATCTTATTGTTGTCTATAATGTGTGTAGTCAATCAATGCTATTATTTTATAATTATTATGCAGATACATTTCTTTTGTTTATATATTGGTGTTATTATCACTAACTATTTATGCTTATTCTTTATATTATTTTCTTGTTTTAGTTCTGAAACACAAATCTGTCTGCTAAAAAATTGTTGGTCAGAACTGTTTACCCTAGGATTAGCTCAATGTTCACAATCTTTATCATTGTCAACAATTCTCTCAGCTCTGATAAGCCATTTGCATGCATCCATTGCCCAGGATAAAATGACTGCTACAAAAGTGAAACAAGTCACAGATCACATAGTAAAACTTCAAGATTTTGTTACTACTATGAACAGGCTTCATGTAAATGAGCATGAATATGCTTTTTTGAAAGCCATTACATTATTTTCCTCTGATCAACCAGACATATTATTAAGGAAATCTATTGAAAAGTTGCAAGAAAAGTCTTTTCAGGGATTAAGAACTTACCTAAGCATCAATTTTCCTGATGATAATGACCGATTTCCACGGTAAGTTATAAGTATAGTTGTATAAAAAAATGGTACAAGAATTGGAAACACATGTTAACATCATATTTTCCCAAAACCGGCTGGAGTTTGATGTTATAAAATGTCTTCAAAAAATAGGTCTTATCTAAATCAATACTGAATAATTCCGCTATTCAGTTGCAAGAACTTGATGCATCAATTATTCACTAAAGTTCGTTTCAAAGGAGTTGATAGCAGAGATCGCCTATAATAAACGGAAGTCGGGTAAAATTTTATTCTATACAGGTACTTAGATTTAAATATTAACAGGAAATTGGGTTGTACCTGTATAGGTTACGGGGCAGGTAGTTCCGTCGCGCCTATGGCTTACAACTATTTTATGGTCCGAACCCCTGATCCGTGCTATCAACTCCATTGGGGCAGACTTTAGACTGTATGTTTTCATATTTAATTTGTTATAGATTACTGCTATGTTTACCACCGCTAAGAGCAATTGAATCAAGTATTTTAGAAGAATTATTTTTCGCTGGCTTAATTGGGCAAGTTCAAATTGATAGTGTGGTTCCATATATCTTGAGGATGGGAAACAATATGTCTTCCTCAAGTAGTAATAGACAAGTGAAAACGGAGCATCATCTCGATGATTTTTTATGTAAATAACAGTAAATTTCCTTTCTTTATAGAATTCGAAGTGATTTTGTCCACATCGAATTTCTTGTAAAACTAAATGCATTGGCGTCGATAATGTATTTTGCAAGGGGTATGGGTATATTTTAAGTGTGTATTATTTTGATTTGTGTTTGCAAGGTAATTATCCCATTTACCCCACTACATCTACGTCGTTGCTTATTTTTGATAACATTTATTTGTGAAAAGTTTGATATAGATTCCTTTACGTTTTATGTTCCAAATCATACATATTTATTTCAGATCTTACTGTATTGTTCATGTTTGATCTTTATCCTTAAAAACGTATTTATTGTCACTGAGATTAGAAAATTAGATTTGGAACATTATATACGAAATATATATATCTATATAGTGATCTAACTTCTACTTATAGGTATACTTTTGTGTTTCTGTACTTATATTTACGTGGTGCAATTTTTTAAATATGTTGTGTAATTTTTAAAAATTATGGACAGCTTGTATTGTATGATAAGAAGGTAATTTAAAAAGTATTCATTCTCTTTTGTAATTTAATAAAATTGAATCTTTTTTGCTGTATTTTCAACCAAAGCAAAAGTAGGAGAGATTTAATAAATGAGAGTATCATCTATTTCGTTGAGTTCAGTTATGTAACTTGATTACTTGTTGGATGATACTTTTTCTATTATTTTGGTGTGTGTAATACGTAAGTTTGCCGCATATATTAAGTTGTTTACTGCTGTTGTTTTATGCTACTATTTATTACCTTTTCTTCTATTTGTTTTGTTTCCCTCACGTCCGTCTCCCTTGATATGGATTTTCATTTGCTCTTGGATGTTAATTGAATAATTCTCGATGTATACTCATTAATTTGAATGCAGTGGCGGATTTACCAACAGGCTGAAGTCTAGGAAATATTTTTCATCTCTTATAGAAACTAGAAATATTCATATGTATGTATATATAAATGTTATTAGTTCCACACAAATAATTCAATATGCATAAATAAAATAATTAAAAATAATCTGGGAACTGATACATCGATACCCTAGTTCACATCATACTAATTAGGGGGAAAAGGTGGGGTAGTTCACCAATCATAAAGCTGCAATCTATTAGAAAAAAAAATTTAATCAAGAACTAGGGAATCGAATTATAGAAGTCGGTAGACACGTCACACTGTGTAAATCAGCCACTGTTTGAATGTTCTCGTTTCTGAATTCAACCACATTTCTCAATTAAAATAACCAGTTACTTACTAGAATCCTTATCAATAGCGACAATCTGTTTACAGAATTGGGAGTCGACAAGAATAGAGAAAATTGATAAATATAGCAAATTTATGTTTTCAATTTAATCGACTAATATAAGTTTAAAAGTTTTGCCAAAGAATGAAACATTTGTAGAATGTTGTAAGGTTGCTGAAAATATTGAAAGAGTAATAATTGTGTAATAAGTTTTACAACCACACTTTTGCCTCACAAAATATAATTTTATATATTTTAGGGCTAAATACTTTGGGAGCTGTTTATTATGTACTTTTCTTATTGTATAAAAAATTGAAGCGTAATATATAAATTACGTTGTTTTTTTTTATATAACGCACTTTCTTAAAAGTATATTAATACTTAAACAAGACAATATTAATATTTTTAAGAAAAATTATAAATATTTACTTGTATACCTAACATTTAAAATTATTTTTGAATTTTTGTAATTCTTTTTAGTACCATTAGAAAAAATTTAAAACCGTTGTCGCCAAACATACTTTCTGCTATCTGCCGCATGTTTCAATAACCAAACTTTTATCGTGTTCAGAGTGAGAATACTTAAGATAACCCAGTTTTACAATCATTCTACACATAAACTATAAAGTGTATGGATAGGTCCTTTGACTACACGTAAACTATAGATAGTATGTTTTTTATTAGAATTCATATTCTGTTATAACATATATCCTCGATTGAATGAATCTTTGTACTAGTCATAAAATGTCAATGGAAAGAATGTGCTTGATATAGCATTATCTTTTCTATAATGTGTGAGACTCGTGATCGATCGCGGCCTCTTGCTCTGCACGTCAAGCAGAATCGAGAATGGTTACATATAGGCTGGAATGTAATGGGAATTTGCATGAAGGAACCATCATCAACAGTCACCCCAGAATAACAGATGTTATTCAAATTCACTTTTTGAAATGAGAAGTGACATGTTGGCCATAATTAATGACAACCAACCATAAAAGAAGCAACTAAACTGTAATGGACTAGAAAAATGCAGTCAGGATAGAACATTGGTGCGGTATACGGGGGATGCTAACCGCAGGTGCGATATTAACGTATCTTTGAGGAAGTTTGCATCCACTATCGACGACACGTGTTTGCAAATGAACATTGAAAGTGGGTATAGAGGCCAAAAGATCCGTATACTCTCCCAGCCAGCACTAAAATCCATAGCATATTCCTAGATCACATCTAGGCCGGTCTAGGAGTGGCTACAAAAACTCTTAACCCCGGCAAACCACAATAGAGTAACGCTTAAGTGGGTACAAGGGTATTGTAAGCAAGAGTTTGAAACGGCATTCATTGGTCATCAACCAGAATTTGGTATATCAGAAGAATGTTTTTATGCTGCTAAATTATCACGGTTCTGTTTGTGATGGTAATCCAGAACGATCTAATAATTAGAATAAAGTAAGCTCTATCAAAATGTTGTGCTGTAAGCCTTTTTTATTCAATAAATAGACTGCAGTTATGTTATAATATGTATACATTTTTTGATAACATAACTAGAAACCATAAAGGGTTAATATACTATAATATTATAAACATCAATGTACCTTAAATTAATTTCTAGTCTTTTTTAATGTCATTATTCCAAAAAATAACACAAATAAGCTGCTGTTTTCGTAATGTCAATCTTTCCGCTTTTGAATTTTCTAATTGTAGATTGAATCACTTAATTAGATATAACATTTATTTAACGCCAAATTTAGGGTTAAATGTGGCTGATCAAGTAGGGGTAATATTTTGAAAAATGTTTTCAAATTATTAACTATATACATAAAATCTGTTATATATGCTTGGTCCGAGTTTATTGCTTGGTGATGGTAAACACTTTATACATTTAAGTGCAAAATTGATGTGCATGCAAAGTCTGAAAGGAAAGGGAATGAATGTCTTCCTATTCTTTAACACCAGTCAAAAACTGTCTCTAGCAGTATTAGATATTTTCAATGTACCATCTATCGTGATCTTGAAAACAATTTGTCACATAACAACATAAAAAATGTATAATCTATCCATAGGATGAAAAGGTATTTTTCCATACAATCACATTAATACTTCATTGGTGTTTTAGCATTTGATCAAAATTTATTGATAACTTTTAACATCAAAAATATTAACGTTGTTAAAATAATTCTTTTAACTCTTTATTGTATTATAACAATATAGATTTCTGGTTTTCAGTATTTTAATACTAAACACGAGTTTCGTTCTGAAAAAGTTGACAATGAAAAAAATATGCTGGAGCTACTTCCGCAGGTTCCAAAATTTGAGAGTGCTTATAGGTATTGCTATCATTTCAAACAGTAGAACCCATGATTACAAAAAAAATCTCGTGAAGTTATTCCTTAAGTAAACGTGGGCTCTATCAGATGAAATAATTATACTATTACCACTCTCAAGCTGCAGGAACTTTGTATGTGCACTGTATATAGTGTATATTGTACGTGAAGCGCAAACAATTACCTTTTCCACTTTGTATGTGGGAACTAATGTTTAGGAAATATATATTTTTGATAAATATTTAATTACAAAAGCATACATAGTTGGAATAAAGTATGGAAATAATCAAAATATGTGTTAATACAAAAAATACACTGATACGGTCATCATGTCAGTATGGACATTAAATTCCGCAATTTATTAGAAACTGCTACTTTTTATTGATAGGTACAATGAATGAGTCAAATCTAGTACCTTCCAGTTCTAGAATATGCTAAACTTTACTAACGAAACTAACTATTACTATACAAAACAGCAGTTGTGCTTATAAAAAGGCACAAGAAAACCCGGCGTTTTGTTTTTTAATGAAAAAACGGCAAAAAATAAATGTTTCATCTTTTATATTATGTTTTTCACTGGATTATTATATAACTGTATTGTTTGAAACTAGAAGAGTAACAGAATAAAATCGTATTACTTGAATTTTTCTATGGTTCCCCAATATTTAAATAGCAAATCCAAAATCATGAAATGATCTATTCAAATAAACTTTTTAGCCAGGATTGTGCATTACTCATGTAATCTTTTTAATGATCTATAGTTTGGAACCTGCAATTAATAAAATTATAATCTGTAATGTTTATTTTTTTAAATATGTATGTATTTTAAAGATTAGGTGTATTTTGGAAATAATTTGTCATGTTTACAAATATTTTGTACCTTCATATTTGTTTATGTTTAGTAAGAATTAATTCTACCAACAGTGCAACTTTGAAGATTACTTGAATACGTTTCTTTTGTACTTGTGATATTATTTTTAACAAATTGTGAGTTTGGTGCAAACATGGCATTGAAAATTTTAAACCACTTTTAACCATGAATTCGTTTTAGTATTCCAGAAAATTGAGACTAACGTATGTTCAATGACATTACCTATCTTGAGTGTCCAATTGGTAGAAGAGTTAATAAACTCCATGTTTGTAAAAAAATATTTTCATTATGTTGCAAAGTTGGTTGACATAATTTATTTTAGTGCAATGCACATTTTCACTATGTGATAAACGCAGAAGGTGACGTGCCTTTGAATTCAATATATTTTAGACAATATTGTATATACTCTAGCAACAGTATAAAAGTATTTTTTTTGGAATTACATTACATATTTTCTACTGATTTTGTGTTTATTTTCGTCCTTTGTGGTATTTTGCTGCATGTTAATATGAACTCGTAAGCAGTATAGGGGGTTGGAATAAAGTATGGAACCAAGTAAGTATCTTTTAAACGAAAAGAACGATATTTATGAAAATTTGCAGGTAAGTGCAATGGAACAAAATGCATCTGATGTACATTTTTTTGTTAATAATATATTTCCAGTTTAACCGGAAATGCCATCAACTTTTTCAATTTAAACGGGACACCCTATATATTTTTACAGATTTTGAAAGAGCTTGTTATTTTCAATTCATGCATACTAAGTTTAGTGTAAAAAAATTTGTAAAAACGAGGAATATAGCACTTTAATCAACCTCCTTTGAGTTTTTTGCATTAGAGCAAAAAAACTATTTAGATAAACTAATTGATGTTGTTTGTATGCATAGTAATAAATAAACGAGTACTGTTTAGTACGTCTTTTGTTCTCCAAGTGTCAAATTCTAATTGACGGAAATAAATTTTACAATTTAGAATGGTTCATTCAAGTGAAAAAGAGCGTATTGAAATTTTAATGATGATCGGTTATGGTGATCGTGTTAGAACTCGTGAAGAAGTGTGTCATATTTTAATAATTTGCATCCGGAGAGAAATCCTATATCACGCTCAACAGTAACTAAAACATTACAACGTTTTAATACAACTGGGATGGTAAAAAATTTGCTAAAACCTGGAAGACAGCGGACTGCAACGAACAAAACTGTTAAACAAAATATTGCAATTGATTTAGAAGAATCACCTCAAACTTATCCACCACAAATTTGGCAATAAACCATGGTATCAGTCGACGTTCTGTAGGAAAGATATTAAAAAGTGAAAAGTATCATCCGTATAAGGTACAATTGGTTCAAGAATTGTGAGACGATGATTTTGACCGACGGCTGGAATTTTGCGAACGGCTAAATGGACATCTGTAATGTCGACGACAATTTTGCTTCTTTTTCTGATGAGGCAACTTTTTGTTTAAATGGAACAGTTAATCACCATAACTCAAGGTATTGGTCAAATGAGAATCCTCACTGGATTCATGAAGCACATACCTACCCAGCATCCACAGAAGTTAAATGTTTGGATGGGAATTGTCGAAAATAGGCTTATAGGCCCATTTTTTTTCGACGGAAACTTGAATGGTGACAAGTAGGTATTTGGATCTACTAAATATCGAAATTATTCCTGCACTTCAACAGAATGGGCAATTACCACAAAATGTTTGGTTTCATCAATAAGATGGAGCACCTCCCCACTATGATAGACGGGTTAGGGATTTTCTGGATGCGAATTTTCCAAATCGATGGATTAGACGTAGAGGATTCATAGAGTGAACTGCCCGTTCTACGGAACTTAGCCCCTTAGATTTTTTTCTTTGGGGTTATCTAAAATCACGTGTTTACGTTAGACGACCAATAACAAACTTACAGGAATTGAGACCAAGAATTATTGATGAATGTGAACTAATACGTGGAGAAGTCTTGGAAAGAGTGACTCAAGAATTTGTTAATAGGATGGCATATTGTCAGCAAGTAAACGGCGAGCATTTTGAACATTTGAAGTAATTTTGTTTCTCATTATTCTAAAATAATGAAATGTACACCTATTGTAGAACTAACAGTGAGTTATTCCTCGTTTTTACAAAATTTTTACACCAAGAATTCAAAATAACAAAATCTGTAAAATATATAGGGTGTCCCATTTAAATTAAAGAAGTTGATGGCATTTCCGTTTAAACCGGAAGTATATTATTAACAAAAAAATGTACATCAGATGCATTTTGTTCCATTGCACTTACCTGCAAATTTTCATAAATATCGTTTTTTTCGTTTAAAAGATATTTACTTGGTTCCATACTTTATCCCAACCCCGTATATCAGTATATATTACAGTACTGTAGTCTTCTACAATAAGGTTGGAACAATTTAAAAAAAAAATCCATTTATTTTACATAATTTATCATTCTATGTAATATCATCTCAACACTATCTTTCATTTATCCCAATCCTTGATTGATTTATTATACAGTGCTATACAAAAGTCCCCTCCCCCCTCGTATCTTTTGAACGGCTACACTTACATTAATAAAATTTGGACGTAATAGTAATAGATGACGTCACAGTGCCACTCTGGCCAATAATTTTAAATAGGACCTTATGGAAAGTGATATCTCGTTTGAAAGGCATTGACATTGGCTACATAGCCATATTAATTTTGTTTGGGCTTAAACTAATTTTGACGGATAAATTAAATAAATACCAATACCATATTTTGTAATACTCTTCTGGTGAATTAACGTTTGGATTCGGACGGGTTTTCATAATTGCGGGGCATGGCCCCCGTGACCCCCCCCCCTATGACCGCTACTGGTCCTCGGTACCAGAGCCTTTAGGGTTTTTGTGCTCTTGGTTGTAGGTATAGTCGATGTAAAAGGTATAGTGCGAACTTGAAGTTGCCGGCTCTAAGACTAAGAGTATACCGTCATAGCCCAGTCAATATTATAATTATTTAAAATGCTTACTTAGTTGACGATAAATTCATTTAATGTTATAATTTCAACTAATAATCTTTAATAGTTATTTAATAAACTAGTTTGTTAATGAAGGCGATTATAATAAACGAAACTGTTTAAAACACGAAACGAGCGAAAGCGAGTGAGTGCTTTTAATAGTTTGACTGAACTATATAACTATTCTTGAAGGATAGTTGCAGGTGTTCTTTTTAGTCGGTGGTCTGACATCAAGAAAGTGTGTGTGCTTTTGTGTGGAAATCGTAAGTATAAGTATACATATATATTTATTAGCAATTGTCTATTTGGACGAAACTCGGTATGATACACACGATACGGTTAAGAAAGGATGGACTGATGGGTCAAAATACAAATACAATATAGAATTATGTTTGGTAAGTAGACGAAAATAATATAAATACCTTTCAGAGTTTCGCTCCGCAACATAACTTAAAGGGGATACCTATACACGATTAGATGGCTGGCACTATATTCCTATTTTACGTTAACTATACCAATTATTTGAAGAGACTGGTTTTCCTTATCAGGCTTATAACAGTCTTCTCACTAGATTTGGAGAAATCCGCCCTTGAGCACTAGACGTCTGCGATTTGGGGGCATGCTAAGGATTTCAGTGCTGCCTAATCATCGGAAAAAGAATAAGGATCTTTTGGTATCTATATTACCTTTCCATATTAATTTACAAACACGTGTCGATGGCTGGAATACGGATTCAAACTTCCCCAAAGATGCGTAAACATTGCATCTAGATTTATATGATACTCCTTTAAATCACCTAAGTAGGTATATTAAACACAAAAATAAACTAATCTCAATCTTATCCATTTGTAGTTACCTAGACAGATTGAATCAGTATCCAACAGTTTCGAGAATCAGTAGCCAGCAGGGAAATAAAATCAACAAATATACATTTTTTCCTTTCTATCTCCCTTGTACCTATAGGAAGATTAAAATACATTTTTTAGATTAATTTAGGTATCTTTGTCAATAATTATCAAGCATATAAATTCATTTATTTTAATTATACTATTTAGCATATTGTTACAGTAAATCAGGATTGTACTTGGCGCATTGGTTCAACCACTTTTTTTTTGTTGATCCCGTCTAAAAAATCAATTCATTAAATCATACCACCGCCCTGATGAATCATATTTTAAACAAGCGTTCTTTGCACAACACGTGGTTTTTAATATCTAGTTATTTTGATAGTGTTTGAGTTCATGTAAATTTGGTTTGGTGCTTTCTTCGACATTATAATTATAATTAAAATATATTTTAATTGCTTAGGTATTTTAAAAGCTAGGTTCCTATATCTGACTGTTTATAATTAAAAAGAACATTAAATCAATACAAAACAACCAAATTACAAATCTATCCAAATCATTGTTTATCCTAAAAGCGTCTGTCATTATTGTCAACTTTGTCAGCTGGTGGACAATCATGCTCTATTGCAATTTCGATGTCAAAATTGTCAGCATAATCCTATTTCTAATACTGGTGCTCTCCGTGTTTTGAGGTTACGCTTGTGGAGGGTAGAACTAAGGAGGACCATCTCAGTGTATTAAAAAGGGTCCGTTGAAAGGGAACAAATTAAGGTGGCGCTAGAGTATAGCAACCGAAAGAATTTTAAAAGGAGCGCCACAAATTATTAGAGTAGGATACTAAATTAAAAATGGACAGACTACGTAAATAGTTGAGATTTTAAATACTGCATATTTCTTAACTACAGAAGTAAAAAAAAATATTAAATTTTTCAACCCAGCACTCTGATGTTTATATAACTGCTAAATTCATATCATTTCCAGTTCCTACACTAGCGCTATTTCGGTGAGTGTTCGAACAATAATTTGCTGTTTACAAGTGGACACTTTTTCAACTAATCCCCCATACAAGACGGCTCTCCTTACTTCTACCCTCCATAGTTATAGCTAGTAGCTACTAGTTTTTTATTTTTTTAATAAAATATAATAAAATTTGTTACCAAATAACAAGTTACGTTTATGTACCCTTACTGAAACTTGCAAAAATGCATTTTATAATCATTTTAAAGAGTTTTCTGAAAAAAATGGCTCAAAATACGAGGAAAAAACATAAAAATGTGATCAATTATTGTAGTGGACATATCTACGAACCATTCAAAAATAACAAATCCGGCTCTGTTGAATCAGCAGGTATGTGATGCTTGATAACTACTCCCTTTCCAACCAGCATGACACATGACAAGTCACTCTACAACGTTTGACGTTTGTACTATGTATTATTAGATCCCGAATTTTGCCAAACCATTAATTTTTGTTTACCTACTGAAAGTTTAATATCACAAAAATGCGATACGCTTTAAGCTACATTTTTAGTGCCCTTGCTTGGTCAGCAATAATAATTTTTGGTAAGTTTTAAGTTTGAATACAACAAAGTATCACAAGTAGGTGTGTAAAGAAGCATGTGACCTAATCCGATGTTATATTTTAGGACTTTATTATTGTCTTACTGGGAAAGGAGAGCAAATTAGTATAGCATGGTAAGTAATTTTGCATATTAATGTTAGACACGTTCAAAACAATTTGAACATGGGTATATTACTTTGCTCAAATACCTATGCCTTGTCACATGACGGGTGACTCTCGATTCAAATTATTAAGTTATATTTTTTAAATTCATAAAGCTGCATATGCTATAAGCAGAATCTAGTTCATATTTTGTTTAATTATGTGGGATGTTTTATTTTGCCAAGATACCTTTGGTACCTATGACAATTAAACAATATGCTCAATCAACTAGTTTTTGCTTATGGAAACAATGTTATCAATTATGTTTTGATATACGATGTTTTAAGCTACAAAGCAGTTATGCAGTTGGTTTTTCAAAATACATTCATATTGATAATTTGATTGGAGAATTTTTTAATTATAAAGTCATCTAATATTTCTTTTTTCTCACTCATTTGTTAATCTAGGTTTTTATTGAATGTTTCTCCGCACATGTGGGCTTCTCTTGGAATTGGTTTGGCAGTGTCATTGTCAGTAGTAGGAGCTGCAGCGTAAGTTTTTTGCCTATTTAAAGATATATACAGTTTTTATAAGCTGTAGTTTTTTAAACTTAAATATATTTTTAGAGGAATTCACACCACAGGAGTTAGTATAGTAGGTGCTGGTGTAAAAGCACCCAGGATTAAAACCAAAAATTTGATTTCCATTATTTTTTGTGAGGCTGTAGCCATTTATGGTTTGATTATGGCTATTGTATTGTGTGGTAGTTGGAAGGTACTGTATTGCTTTACTATGACTAAAATATTTCTTTTATAAATTGATGGTCATTGCTAGGAACAGATATTTCTTTATGTTTCTGAAGATTTTTTATTAATATACAGATCTTTTATTGAAAGCATTGATTTCAAATTGAATTAAGTTAGGTATATACCATTGCACTGCATTTCAATGTTTTTTATGAATTGTAGACCTAAGTAGAGAGGGAATCATTAAAAAGAAAACCACCTCTTCACTTCTTAGAAATCAGACAACCTGGGATATGCCACAAGATGGTATGATGAAAAAGTATAACTTTTCAAAGAAATTCGTTATGGAATTAAGCAACAAGAAGGAATGGGATCCAAATACCATTACCAGACTTGGAAAGAATGTCATTCAATGGTACACAGACGGCTCAAAAGCAATAGAAGGAACTGGGATAGGAGTGTACGGGCCCGGCACCAAACACTCTGAAAGCTTGGGAAAAACCCCAAAGTATCTTTCAAGCAGAAATTCACGCAATAAGAAAGTGTGCCCAGTTCAATATTGACAAAGGATATAGAAGGCAAAGTCAAAGAAAAACTGTACTAAGAGTTTTAACAGGAATCCTAACGGGACATTGTCGCCTGAATGGGCACCTTAAAAAGCTCAAAATAGTGGAGGAAGAAGATTGTAGGTTTTGTGGAATGGAAGAAGAATCCTCCATCCACATACTTGCGAACTGCACAGCAACTCAGAATCCTAGGGCACAGCACCTGGGAGACTACTGGATAGAAGAGGGACAGTTACCTAAGTTGAAGCCTGCAGATATCCTAAAATTCCTCGGGGAAATAGGACTAAAGGAGCTACTAGTCTCTGAGACTTTCCTCAGAAACTAAGTAGAAGTAAGGGGACACAATAGATCTTTTAGGTCTCAGTGAATGTTACCCCAAAATACATACATACATACATGAATTGTAGACATAAATAAAAAATTGAATGAGAAATTTAACAAAAATGGTAAAAGATAACTTCATTGAAAATTATAATTACAATCACTTACACCAACAAATCGTCTGCTTAAATTCTAATTTCCTGGTATGATCATAATTTACTGTTAATAATCTCATTTTAAACATATATTTTAGAACTTTGATATTGATGAATTCAACACCACTTATGAGGTATTTTATAAGAATCATTATGGAGCACACGTTATTTTTGGATCAGGTTTAACTGTTGGATTTGTAAATTTAGTGTGTGGATTTTGTGTGGGTCAAGTAGGATCTGGAGCAGCCATATCTGATGCAGCCAATTCATCATTATTTGTAAAAATTTTGATTATTGAAATTTTTGGAAGTGCTATTGGATTGTTTGGCTTAATTGTTGGAGTATATTTGGTAAGAATATTTTCTTAATTAGACCATTTTATTTTCTAAAATTAATAAATTTTCAAATTTATATTGTTTGTACAAAATTTATAAAACCAAAATCAATAAAAGTAGTAGTTTAACTAAAGTCAGTGTGATGAACCATATTTTTAATCCCCTTGAAGGAAAAAGCCGCCCAATGGCGTGCATATAAATTTTTTATAAATTCAAATATTGTGTAATAATGTTAATCTACTATATCAATTTGAATGAAAAAATCAACCTGCATACAAAATTCATAAAATTTGTAATACAATAATAACTCGTTTTCTTCTAGAACAGGGAGTATCTAAAGAACAGTTTTTTGTATCGTCAACCGAACCATACTTGACAAATCATGCGTATCAAACCAAGTTTCGTCTAAATAAATTATATCTAGTTCTATTTGAATCACGATACCCTTTTATTTTGCGCAAATACTCCTGTCTTAGTTCAACGATACGCCGAGATTCCATTATCACCATTCGATTATCTAACTTCTTATATTTGAATCCACAATTCAATAAAACATTGATAAGTATATTCAGGAATATCCCGCAATTTATCACGAATCAGCTCTAAACTTGGTACTATTACTTTATAAATCGTTGTAAACCCGATTAACGTTAATTCGTGAATTCTGGCGATAACCGCATTAACAGCAATTTCAGAATTTTCTTTTTTCAAACACGCGTACATATTTAAAACAACGCGTTGACACTGAACATGTATTTAAATCTTTGTTCTTAAATTCGGCCCTATCATAGGTATCATTTATTGCTAAGTCATTTGCATTTGTTTGTGGCGCCAAATTATTAGATTCCCGCGCATCATCTTGGACTGTCGTTTCAAATGGTCTCCAAAATACCATTCTAATTAATTACAAATAAATTATATTCATAAAACTCACCCTAACGTCTACGAACAAATAAATATTATATTAATATCAATTCATTCAACTCCACGAACAAATAATAAATATTATATTGATATCAATTCACTCAAGTCCATGAACAAATAAATATTATATTGATATCAATTCACTAAACTCACTCGACCAAGAAATAGATACTAGATATTTACTACTATTATTTTAAATATATCTTTAAAACAAAATTCACACGCGCCCCTGAATCGACACACAATACTAATATCTCTCTAATATCGCAGGCCACCCTCGGAGCTTTTTTTTAGTTACAGCGATCCGCATGTAAGTGACCCGTTACTCCGTTATAATATAAACAATAATGTACTTGATGATTGTATTGTCTCGGAAGTTTTCGAACACCTGCGATGCGTTGCCAGATATACAATGCTTACTAATACATTTATATTATGTATTTTTTTTTTAATATTTCCAAACTAGCTTTCTGAGAACATCACGAACTAACAGTTTACTGAAGTAATGGGAAACATTTGTATAGTGAGGCCAACAATTTTAGAAAATATGTCTGACAACATTGCTTTATTTTATGGTCATCACACTGACTTTACTTAAACTTTAACTTTCATAAGTTCTTCATTTAAACAAGCCCTGCAAAGTCGACATAAATTATGATAGATAGTAAAAGAGAAAAATAAGTCACAATTTAAAAACAAAAATATATTTATAAAATGCAACACTGTATTATTAGATAATTTGTTTACAAATGAGTTGTATCTGGTTTTAGTTTGTTTGCAGCAGCATTCTTAACTTGGAAACCAAATACAAGCTCAAAAATATAGCATTGTGCAAATAGTACAAAATACTAATTTTTCTATGAAATTCCACTATAGTATAGTTACAAGAATCTACAATTTTTCTTTTTTCTTTCAGACTTCCAGGGGCTCCATGGTTTAGTTTTCATTGAAGTTATTCCAAAGAAAAGCGTATTTTGTAAATATTGTGATCCATCAATACATTTAAGCAAAGGCCTATTCCAATAAACTGTGTAATAAGAAGACACAATGTGTCTGATGTCATTGTAATATATCTAAAAAATATAGAGATTTCACTTAATTGAGGGAAATCCTACACACTTGTATATTTCAGATGTCACATTCCTTTATTCTTAAAAATCATCAAATTTACAATATTAATAAGTATTTAGAATTCAGTTGTATACTTAATCCCAATGTGGCGGTATTATTCAACAAATCATTAAACTGTAAAATTATTGTTGGGTATTTATTATTGCACGACTTCGGAGAAAATCTTCCAACTCTTGACTATAATACAAAATCAAACAATGCTCTTTTGTTCAACCAAATTAGCTGATTTGGCCAATTTTCTTTGAGTGTTTATTTGTAAACTCTTGTCCTATTTAGTAGAGTCAATAAAGTTTGTTTTAGACTTACAGTAGATACATATGTTTTCTTTTCCTAGTTCAATGTACCTGCTCTGAAATTTAACATACCATACTTCACTCTAGATTAAAGTGACCATATTTAAAAAACTGCCAATGCGGGACGGGACAATCTCAGAGAAAAATGTTCCAATGCTGACGCGAATTTTTTTAAGTTGATGTTCACCGCATATCAATATGAAACTGTTTAGAAAATTAACCTTAAACTGTATAACGGAGTCAAAAGTATTGTTAATATTGTATTGCACCCTCTTTGGTCTGGTTGAAAGGTCATATGCATGGGAGGACGTAAGTATCTACGTAGGAAAAAGTTATAAAGTTTATAAATAGAAAAATCAAATTCGATTAATACACTTCAAAGAATAACATTTACCTATATCACAGAATACACCAAACAACTGTATTCTTTGCCTACAAGATGCTAGTGTGTTCAATAAAATCATAAAACACTATCATATTTTTTGTACAAGATCGAGATCGGTCTTTGAGCAGTAGCATCCCTTTTTGAACATGATTAAAGATAATATACACAAGAACATAATGTAATTTTGTAGGTTTATTTTTCTTGTAAATTGATGATCGATGAAGGTCAACTGCAAACAACGTTGCTAGATTATAAATGTTATCCAGCCACATGTACAAAATTATATTAAACACCGTTGCAAAGATTATATACAGGAGTAAGATTAATGCAAAACATAACAACAACAAGGACACCAAAAATTGAATTAATGTATTAAGGAGAACGACCTAAATACATTAATTATATGTGAGCCCAGAATTGAATATAAAAATTTTGGATTTGAGAAGTAGCAGTAGCAAACAAAAATATTTTATGTATGTTCCAATTCACGCAGGGGCGCAAGTTATCGGAGAGAATAATGGCCATAAATTGCGCGTTGAATACTATACTTTTTCCACGACCCTAAATTTCTTTATCATAAAAAAATTAAGTAAATAATGCGAGTGTAGAACGGAAAGTAATAATTTGGTATTATTGACAATTCTAACGACAAAATTAATAAATTTCTGGAGTACGTCAAATAATGTGACATATGGAGATGGGCGATACTGTGTAAAGTATCGATACTCCGTACCTCCTATAAATATATTGTTTTAAAAATATCAATATTAGGAAATATCGTTATTAAAAGTATCAATACTAAAAATTTCCATATTTTATCGATACGATATATTTCAGAAACAAATTTCCTGAAAAAATAAGCAGATTTAATAGTAGATATATGGGTACCATATACCTTTTGTTAGGAGGTAAAATATTGACTTATTATTATTAAGTGGTCGTGGACAAAGGTTTATTACTTATCTCTCTGCTTTCAGGAAGCATAACACCATTGTCTTTTTTAGACAATGATAGCACAGATCCTCGACCAGGCACGTATCCAGGGGAGGGGTCCGGACCCTCCCCGAAATGTTTTCAAACACATACTAGAAAAACGATGATGATTCCATAATTTTTATGTAGGTACAGGCAGTAAAGTAAAAATGTATAGACATATTGAACGGCATACAGGTTTGAAAATATTATTTTTAAAATGGCTTTAAGTTTAAAAACAAAAATCAATTGCTTAACTATTGGCAACACAGAGGAACTTATCGTCGATCGATCAACTTATAATGAATCTACAAGATCGTTTTGAAACAAACTCAACCAAACTAATAGCTTTTCAAAGCTGATTACCAGGCTTTGCCTCAAATAAAAATGCAAGTCAGCTCTAGAGCAGCTTTTTCTATGTATATTGAAGATAATTACTCGCTGTCTGCTCTTCAGGGTGAATACTACTTATGGTGCAATCAAGTGGGTGAAGATTTAGACAGAAATACCGAAACCCTGAAGGCTTTGGAGCACTGTATCAAAAAATGTTTCCCTGCTTTTCATCATTTACTGGTTATTCTTTCTACTTTACCTGTCGCTACAGCCAGTGTCGAGAGATCTTTTTCTACTCTTAAAAGGGTAAAAACCTTTCTAAGAAATAAAATGTCACACGAAAGGCTAAGTTCCCTGGCTGTGCTCTCAATACACTGGGACATCGATATTTTTCCTGATAAAATACTTGACATTGACAATATATTATTCTTACTACGCACTTAGACTTTTTATAATTATGAGATTGTTTGTAACTATAGGTAATAAAAACTCAATTTTTAACAGAAGATTAAAAATGTTTCTAACAAAACCTGTATTTTAACGTGTTGTTTTGTACCTTGACAATTTTCTACTTTTCATCTAATGCCTTTGACCTTGACCTCTTCAAAAATGTTTGTCCGCGGCGCCATTTTTTTTTTCTCGTTGGACCCCCCCCCCCCGAAACCAAAATCCTGGATACGTGCCTGTCCTCGACCACTATAAGTCCTGTATGTAAAGAAAACTTGTACATAGTTCTATCACAGTATAACAAAACAACTGTTATACTGTGGTTCTATGTAGATCACCTCGGTAGATTTGCAAAAGATTAATTTTTTTACAATAACTGGCACCTTTAACGGAAAGTATTCAAGTGCCTTCTAGGGTAGAAATTAGCAGTACATACATAGCATGTTTCCGAAATTATTCGACAAATAACAACCTTATAATTCATCTAAATGTTGAAATTTTACAGATTATAATAAAGTGGATTGTACTTTTTCGAAAAGATAATCCTTCCTTGAAAATTCGATAGTTTTGGCAACATCGGCTAAAGCATTAATCATAGGGACTTTTTGTTGCCCGGATGAATATTGTTTGCAAAGTTGGTGTCGGTTTGTCACTACTGTCAGATTCTACGACCAATCCAATTCCAATTTACCTTTACCTATCTAAATGTCATACCGAATAAAGACCCCGTAATAATGTGAAACTAAACCATTTTCCAGAAAATGGCAACACAAAAGCCTGGAGAATGGGCTAATACTTTGATTGTCAGGTTTGAGGAACAGGTTGGTGTTTAGAAAATATGTATAACTTGAAATATTTAAAAGTTATTATGCTGCCCACCTTCTAATCAATATTTACATGATACCTTTCATACATACAAATTTTAAATTTTTGTATTTTTATTTCAGTTACCTTGTCGAATTGGTCCTCAAACAACCCATTCTAGTATTAATGAAGAACAAAATAAAAATTGTATTATACAAATATCGAAATATCGTTTTGCACTTGTATTGGATGGTTTTGTCAAAGTCCTCAAAAGGATTCATGAATTGGTATGAATGCATGTTTTATTTATCTGTATATTTTGACTATCTGAATAACATTTAAATTGGTATGGAACCACAAAGATTAAGTGTATTTCAATTTTGGTATAAATAATCCCAAAATCTTGAAGCCTTTTTCATATATTTTATAAATGAAGAACATATTTTCCCCTGCACCAGTAGGGAGTTTATCTGTTTGATTTTTTTTTATTGCGTGACTGTGAAAATCAATATTTATTTAAAATGTAATATATATATAAGTTTTAAATTCAACAAATGTAAATATTGATTTGGAGCAGTTAAAAATCTTCAAGTATTATTGGGTATATTCATGAAAATGTTCATAACCATATACAAATGTAAGTCTATGCGAAAGTTAATGAGCTTGAGTTGTAAGTTCAGCTATTAAAGTAAGAATTCATATATCAAAAATTGTTTCAAATGTTTATTACCTTACTTCTTTTAATGGAATGTGGATTTACTTTTTTCAGTATCTGACGGGTACAGGTGGGGCATCCAGGCAACATGGACCTGAATTGGAAAAAAATTATTACGATAGTTTGATAATTGTATTGGAAACATTGGAAAAATGTTTCAGTATCCAACCAAAAGACTCAATAACATTAACAATGGAGGAAAACAACAATTTGAAATGCTTATTAAAAGAAATATGTGCTTTTTTAGTGGGTAAAGGTAAGATTTAGTTTTTAATTAAAATTTCTAGAAAATTAAATGAAATTAGTAATATAAAGTACAACTACCTTGGCCTATATCTACCTGAGTAGGATATAAATATATACAGTTTGAAAATCACTGGCGGTATAAAATTATTTATGAAATTATTTCAGATGTAGGTAATGAGAAATATGCATGTTTAATTGTGACTATTACTGTAAGAATATAATATGACATACATATATCTTTCAAAATATTGAATAATAGGGTATTTTTATTAAAATATGTGTATATCTTCTCTTGTAATAAAGTTTGAGAAAAGTTTGTTCAGATCAAAAAGTATCTAGAATTACACAGATATATGTCTATCTGCTTATGAACATACCTATTACTGTAATAAATCACTATAATACAAAATAACCTACCTCTTAAACTTTGTGAAACAGCTCATTTGAGTTTGACAGATATTAATGGTGGGCTGTATTTCAAATTTTATATAGCCTGAACTCCACATAATTCATACATTTAGGATATGATAAAACCAGCCATTATCCTGACAACCCTACAATGCCTACCAAACCTACAGCTAATGGATAAACAAGCTTGGCCTGAGACTTACCACTCCACACACTGTGGAATGTCGGCTTAAGAATGTTTTTTGTTATGATTATATTAAAAATACGAAATTATTCAGTTAAATAATTATTTTTGAATGGATACAACAGTTCAAAAAATTAATTTTACTTTTTACTACTACTAAGTACTACGGAGTAAAACAATCAGTAATAGATTAGGTAAGAATAGTAACAATTAATATTAGCTCTTATATTACTTTGTAACACAGAAAATCTTAGTTATTATTTTTAAAAAATACTAGAATAAGTAAGAGATAGATGTTATGGTTTTTTCTTTTACATTAACTTTGTATAATTGAGTTGAACATTGACTTGCAGAGCCACTGTAATCAGATGCAAGCAAGGAGACAAACTGTTATTTCAAATTCAATTTGGCTAACTGGCAACTATTAAAATAGGTTTTGAAATGTATTAAAATTGTTTATTTCAAATTATCAAATTTACATTTTGTATGTTTTTTGAGTACATGTTAATCACTGACAATTTAACATATTTTCTTATTCACCGGTTTATAATTTTATTGCAGACATGCCCAGTGATAACGTCCATGCAATAAAACAATTGGCGAGCAAAGTATTATTTGCTTTGAGCGTAAATTTTTTTTATGCTGTTTTTAACCGAATTTCATCCAAGCTTCAAGAACTAGCTTCATGCCCTGATGAAAACCCAGATTACAGTGATATAGAGTTGATCCAATATATAAATGTAGACGTGGGGCGACTAACTAGACTGTTATTGGAAGCTATATCGAAATTTCGTCTGTTAAAAAAGTCAGCTCATCTTGTGTTGGTAATATCTTTGGAAAAGGCTATATGGAATTGGATGGATACTTATCCATATGAGTTTGCTGAGGTACAAAAGAATCCCAGTGAAGACATGACCAAATGCGCTGAACAGCTCTTTGATATTCTGGATGGTATCGGAGATAATAAAAAGGGAAGATCATCAGTTTGGTCTTTACAAATGATGCTGCTAATACTTGCCCCAGTAAGTACATTTTATCCTCCTGCAGGTGTAGAGAACAATTTTCCCATACAAAAACCATCTCAGTTCAGGATATTTTAACTCGCAAGATAAATAAAAAATTAAATTTCTTTTCAGCTCAAACTCTGTATTTATTTTCTACCACTTAGTTCTCAAACTCCATCAAATAGATACATAAATTAACATAGTATTTTCAGCTCCTTTTAAAAATAATTCTCTTTATATAGATGTGTTATATAACCAGTGGAAATAAAAGTATCCCTACCTTTCATTCAATACAAATTGTACTGGCAACTAAGGTTTTTTGGTTATTTTCTTAGCATTATAGTCCAAAGTTAATAAAAAAAAATGTTCATCCTAGGATACTTCTTTTTTTTTCATTTATAATAATTGATATCTTAGAAAACATCTGCTTTTTAATTTTATATAGTGAATTAATAGCTTAACGTTGATTCAATTCTCAACATACTTTTATTTTTCATTTTCAGAAAGTTCTCGAAGAAATCATTAATGCTGATAGTGGGGCTCCATGTTCACCACGACATAGTAAAAAGAAAGTTTTTATTGATAACATCAAACGATGTCTTGGACCTCATGGTAATAGCAAACAGTTCACAGAAGCTGCAGCTGTCACATGTGTGAAACTTTGTAAAGTGTCTACGTATATTAGAATCCTGGATTCTAATAATGTCACGTTTGTACTTGTTCAAAGTATATTGAACGACTTGAAGGTAACAGAACTATAATTTATTAAACGACCAATTAGTGTAATTTTTGTTTATTCAAATGTTGAAATTTTGTATGCATATATAATATATATGGCTACTTTTGTAAACCATATATAGCTGTAAAATACCTGCTGTCCCAGAGGTTTCTAACCTATTGGCTATTTTTACTGCAAGCATCTTGTAATGGAGTAGTGCAGTTTTCACTGAATCATTTCGTTTTGCCCAAAGTTTTTTTACAATAAATGGCTATTTATTAATGTCCTGTATTGGGTATATCTGTAATAAAAAGTATTTTTTTTATTGGAGCACCTGGATGTTTCAATTTAATGTGAAAGCTGAACTTTTAATCTCTCCAAAAATTTATAATTTGTTGTGCATTGCAGTTGTTCTGGAATATCTGGAAAAGGCTTATAACATACATCTTTTAAAAATTTTTCAGAGTCTTTTATTCAATCCTCAAAAACCGTTCTCGAGAGGACAAAACTATCTATATCAAGACATGGATTTAATGATAGATTGTTTTGTGTCAATATTCAGAATAAAACCACATAACAATGAAGCTTTAAAAGTTTGTCTAAATTTAAACTCACCCCCAACGTTTCATTTTGTCTTGGTACGTTCGCTCTATAAAATTGTTACACAACCGAGATTGCACTGGTGGCCACAAATAGACTTGGTTTATAATAAAGCATCTGAATTAAGAGCAATGTTTACGGACACCCTTAACAAAGTTTCTCAAGGTTATATAGCTCATACACCATTGAGAATGATACAAATTACTTTAAAAGGTAAAGATTGTCAAGGAAAGTTTAAAGATAGAGCGGAAGAAGTACATTTACTTCTATACATGGTTAGGCTGGTCCATGCAGATCCCATGTTGATGTTAAATAATCAAGGCAAAGCTGGTCACGAAATTCAGAGCTCTACCTTAGAACTTATAAATGGTCTAGTTTCCCTTGTCCATCAAACCACTATGCCCGAGGTAGCTCAAGAAGCAATGGAAGCATTGCTGGTTCTCCATCATCCAGAAAAGATTGAAGTTTGGAATCCTGAAGCACCTATAAATACATTTTGGGATGTTAGTTCACAAGTGATGTTTTCTATTTCTCAGAAATTGATACAGCATCAAATTATGAACTATACTGATATTCTTAAATGGTTAAGAGAGATTTTAATATGTAGGAACGCTTTCTTGGCTAAACATAAGGATTATGCTAATTTAGGAAGCTCCATAGCTATTTGTAAACAGGCACATATAAAACTAGAAGTAAGTACTTAGATTAATATTAAATTTGAACTTGCATTAAGTATGAATTCCAAACCATTAATTAATACTCATCCATGTATATGACACTCGTTTGATTGTATTTGAGATTTATTGTTAATTTTGGGTATTTTGTAGTTATTCAAGATTCTTCTTATGTGTTGTCCAATTTTCTAGAAGCAAATTCAAAAGTAATAATATTTTATTTGGAGTGAAATTAATCAATTTATAATGTATACATTTATTACATATAGAATACCGTTAACCATCTGTCATAATTCGATACTGCAAAATAATAAACTCCAGTTTGTCATTAACTACATTTCAAGGGAAGATGCGCTTTTGCCAATTTGTTGACAAATTGACAATTATAATCTCAAATATGTACCTGAGCATTTGACAGTTCCCATTCCCCTTGCAGAACTGTATCATTCACAGCATCAACAGCTGGCAATGATTATTAGTATATTCTAGCTAGTAAAATATTCACAGCATATAACCAAACTTACAGTTGTTTGTTTTGTCTTTGATCCGAATATTTTATGGTTTGTTTTGTGAAGCAATTTGAATGGAAATCAACTGTGAATACTTTATTTATTCGTTTAAATTGTATTTAGAAAATGATTCGCCGTGAAGTGTGTAAAATAAAATGCAAAAGTGATGTTTACAATACATCATTTCACAGGTAAACTAATTCTGTACTCCGAGATGACGGCGACAAGTAAAGTGTGTTGTCAGTATTGTGAAATTAGCCACTGATATTTATATAGTAGACTCCCTATTTTGTCATTATTTCTCAAATTTTAAATATCTCTCACATTATACACTGCAAAACAAAGTGAATAACAAACTGTCCTACAAAATATCAATGTTTGGAACATTTTGGTATTTTATTTTTCAGGTTGTATTTTTTATGTATCTGTGGAGTATAGATATGGATGCAGTTTTGGTTGCTATGAGTTGCTTTGCACTTCTATGCCAAGAAGCTGAGATAAGGTGTGGTTCAGATGAGGTTACCGTTACATGTTTAGTTCCAAATTATCATGTATATCAGGAATTATCACATGCTTCAACAGTACTTACTACAGGTTTGTTATTTTTGTTGTATGGTTTATATATTGAAATATTAATTGCTTTGAGTACATACATTTTTATTATATTAAAGCAGCCTCTGGAGAAACTAGGGTGTGTTTCCCAGATCACTTGACTGGTAAGTTTTTTAACTGCATGCATAATGAAATCGCTATAATGTGTTCTCCTTCAAAGCTTTTTGAGCAGATTGTTTATACAAAATTAATTACTCACTTTCAAAATATTGTAATTGATGAACAACACGGATTTGTGAAAGGGAAATCAATTAATGCTAATCCACTCTTATTTTTTACTGAAAAGGCAACAGAAGTTCTGGAAAAAAAGTTACAGCTTGACGTCATATATACAGACTTTAAAAAAAGCGTTTGATAAAATAAATCATGACATACTCCTCCAAAAATTAGATGATTATGGCATTTGTATGTGTGCATTAAGATTAATAAAAAAATATTTACAAGACCGTATGTTCATTGTAAAGTTTAATGGCGATACTTCTGGTAAGTTTGATGCAAACTCAGGAATGCCACAAGGCTCGAACTTAGGGCCATTATTGTTTATATTATTTATCAATGATATATCATCTTATATTCAACACTCTAACTACCAACTTTATGCTGATGATTTTAAAATAAATAAAACCATTACTACAGTTCGAGACTGCGTAGCTCTCCAGAAAGATATATCCGCTATTCACGCTTAGAGTAAATCAAATAAATTAAACTTGAATATAAAAAAATCTTTCATATCATCAATAACACAGAATAAAGGGTATATTAAATTTGATTGGATAATATAATTTAGGAAAGACGAAAAGAAATAAAAGATCTTGTCGTTAAATACAACAATAAAATTTCCTTTGTGTCACATATTGAAAGTGCGAACCGGTCTTAGGTTTCTTAATATTCTCCAACATTAAGACTATTGAATATCTGTATGTAAGTGAGATCGAAGTTAGAATTTGCCTCGGTTAACTGGTGAGCCATGGCTGTATTTAGACTGTTTAGAAAAAATACAATATATTTTTTAGGTATCTGTTTTATAAAAAACACCATCACTGGCCTGATTATAATCATGTCGAACGTCTATGCTAAGAGAAGAATTTAATATACCGTCATTAATTAACAGACGTAAACAATCAATGATAATGTTTCTTTTTAAAATTTTAAACAATAAAATCACCTCAAATGATTTACTTTCTTTGATACCCTATAATGATCCCATGCGGCGACCTAGAGCCTAACTTATGTTTAACATGTCAACCACTGCAATTTTTTCACCACTTGCCAATATCCTGCGAGTAGCAAATTTTAATTCAATCACTGATTTAAATTGGCAGATTGGTTATACGCTATTTTGATATATTAAGCGTCTAATTTCTGTCGTTTTGGTAATCAATTTATATTAATACTTTAACTAATTATAAACATTACTTTACTACCCATGTAATGAGGTTGTAAAACTTGTTTGGATTTTCAATAAACGAATAAACAACGTTTATGTTTATACCTCATTGTTATACAACTCGGTATCTGTAAATGAAGTTACAGATTTTGTTACTTGCTACGTTGGCGAGGAGAAAATACTTAATACTGCGTCTATGTAGAGATAGGTGGCTCTATTAATGAAACTGTCATATATTGATAGGTACTCTTGGAGAACTCGTCAAAGTCCTTAAGGGCGAAACATTCTGTTGATGTTAGGTAATATTTAAAAAACTAGTAAAAAAATGGGAGTTAGTATAATAAACAATTGATTTGATAGTAGTAATGGTACCTAGTCTGTTTTACATGCTTAGAAAGTTTCCATGAACTCCTTTTAAATAGCTTTAGGAAGGATATTAATACTTATAAAATAAAAATGAAACGATTTTTCAATTTATCAGGCTTATAGGGTTTACAGTTGGTATAATTAGTAAAAAAACATGAATTAAGACATGCAAATCAAATATTAATTTTCTTAAAGGCCGGGCAGCTCTTCAGAAACGAATTATGGCATTGTTAAGAAAAATTGAACATTGTGTAAATGGTGTCCAGCCAGCATGGGAAGAAACTTTCATGAACTGGAATGGAATGTGTAAAAATCTGTCATCATATCCCAAAGCTAGAGCAGAAGATTGTCCCATGGAACCTTTTCACAGATCTGTTGGAAAACGTAGAGCATCACACCAAAATTCTGAACACGAATTAGAGGTAGGTATCTTTAAATCGTTACATACTTGAGTGACATTTTTTCTTTAGATTATTTCTTTTGTGTGTGTTGTATTTGTATTTTTCATGAAAAATATACATGTTAACAAGCATGTAACATAATTTGTTTTATTTGAAGGATCAAATAAATGAATGGGCTAATATGACGGGATTCCTGTGTGCCCTTGGCGGAGTTTGTTTGCAAAGAAAGTCACCATCTAGAACTCCCTTGTCAACTAGCTCACACTGTAGTTTATCCTCGATGACAATAAGTTCAATAGGAAGTAGTAATCTTGGATCTGAACCATGCCTCGGCAGTAAGAAATCTAATACGCTTCAAAGTCAACAAACACAAGATCAAAGACTGTATTGTCCTGTAACATCGTAAGTACCGTTTCAGAATCTTAATCATTTTTGTTCCTATTTAACGATTAGAATGTATAAAATGAGGCATAAACTATTATCAAATATTCAATATATAAACTTCTTCCTCCTTATAGAAACATTACCATATATTCTTATTAGGGTTTGATACCACCGTTTATCGTTCTTTCGCGACAATCAAAAATTTAAAAAAATACTCAATAGGTACTTATCGTTTTCTATCAAACACCGTTTGCTTTAGATTTCGTTTTTTTCCAGAGGAAGCAGAAACTACCTTTTTTGAAAACTAAATAAAAATTATACATATTAGTGCGTTCTTTTTGACTGAGATCTCAGTTAATTTCGGCTCACACCGGTAGACTCCGTTTCACCTAAGAAGAAGCCACCTGAAGTTTGCTAACTGTTGCGCAGAAATCAAAATCGGTCTTGTGCCTCGTAACGAACGTTTCATGCCATAGGCATTACAACCGATGTTTCATGCGGACAGCTATTTTATTATCGACATTTGAGATTGTGTTTGAAGCAATCATTTACTGTCGAATGTTTTCGATTTTTGAATATTTTAAAAGGTTTAGCTAGTTTGTTTGAGTGTGGTGTGTTTTATTTCATCTAAAACCATGCCCACTAAAAAACTTGTTGGTGTAAAAGCAAAAATTATCAGCAGTCAAGGCTGACAGATTCTTAAAAACGTTGAGGCTTTTATGGAGTCCGAAGCTGAACATGGAATTCAAATTCCTTTAAAAAATCATCGGTAAGTCAAATAAAAAAGTATAATAATCTAATATATTAATCCTGGCATTCAAATTGTTATAAAATATATTTTTAAACTGCAGAGAGTGAACTTTAAAAGCTACTAGGATGAGTAAAAGTATTTACACCAGAATTAAAAATGAATCTTCAGCTATTAAAAGAGGAGCATCTACATCCTTTAGATCTCCTCAAAAAAATAGATCTAGGAAAAAAAGGTACTGGAAGCACTAAAGTTTGGAGAATTGCAAAGGATTCGGGACATCATTTATAATTTTTACATCTTGGAGAAAAGAGCTCCTACTTTAACATGTAAGATTGATTAAAGTATAATAAAGATACTAAAATTAATTGCAAAAAACTTTTGTCAGTTTGTATGTATGTATGTATGTATGTCTTTTGGGGTAACATTCACTGAGACCTAAAAGATCTATTGTGCCCCCTTACTTCTACTTAGTTCCTGAGGAAAGTCTCAGAGACTAGTAGCTCCTTTAGTCCTATTTCCCCGAGGAATTTGAGGATATCTGCAGGCTTCAGCTTAGGTAACTGTCCCTCTTCTATCCAGTAGTCTCCCAGGTGCTGTGCCCTAGGATTCTGAATTGCTGTGCAGTTCGCAAGTATGTGGATGGAGGATTCTTCTTCCATTCCACAAAACCTACAATCTTCTTCCTCCACTATTTTGAGCCAATCGTTAATTGAAAGTATACATATTTTAACGATACCAAGTATTTTCATACACCAGAGTCTATTGTAAATATTAAAATATCTCGAAAAGCTTCAACGAGTTCCCAAATATGTTTTATGTAAACTGTAGATATGATACATACATGTTTATTTTAATTTTGTGTTAACCTACAAAATGTGAAAACGTTATGCTACTGATTTGAAGTCAAATGTCAACTTTACAATATGGCACTGGTTTTGACAATAAGTTCGCGCATACGACTGCAACTTCAGGTGGGTTCTTCTTACGTGAACCGGAGTCTAACGTGCGAATTCTTTTTTATTTACTCACTTCGAAGTGAGTATAGATTTTCTCTCCCCCTCCACCGAAGCTGAATATGCTATGGGGTGGTGTCAGTTAGACTTGAGTCGGAAATAAAATGGAGGGGATGAAGATTTGGTTTGGTTTGTTTGTGATTTAAACAACATAATATTGTTGATAATCTATTGAATATTTTTTATTAATATATTAAGTATAAGACTTAGTATTGGTGACACTCTGACGATGCCGATTTTAGCGAAATAGATATACAGTGAACGGCTAAATTATGGAATATTATCATTATTTCGAGAACCGTCGAGTTTTAAGGGAAATCCCGAAACAGGTCGATTTTTGTTAATACCCATGTTATAACGTACATGGAGTAGAGATGACGTCATTGGTGTAGGTATAGTGAAGTAATCGTTAATTTTTTTAAACTGAAATCGGTATAATGTGACACCTCATTTGAACGAGAATTTAATTCTCTATTTAACGACATTACATTTTTATCTAAAATATTTTTTTAAGGGTACGAAAACAATTTTTTTAAATTTAAATTCCACCAAATTACAATTAATGCTTGAATCCATGACTCTCTGAAGTATATTCTTCAAAAAGCAAAAATAAGTAAAAATAATAATGGACACAAAAAGTTCTCTCATAAACACTGACAAATGTTAATTCAAGCAAGTGATGGTGGCATAGTTACTGTAATATTTATTGTCGTAAATGTTTTGATTTTGTGAATTGTCATCAGTTGTCAATTGTAATTTTTACTTTTGAATAGTAAATTATGGCTCACCTAAATGAAACACAAAGCATAGAAATATTAATCCTTAGCGGATGTGGAGATAAAAAAAGAACACAGAACGAGGTACGCAATTTATTCAACGCAAGATATCCCGACAGACCCATCAGCCAATCAACAGTAACTAAAATAGTCCGAAAATTTGGAGAAACTGGGCACGTCAAACATATTCCAAACGCTGTGTGTCCTAAAATTGAATGTGAAACTTGAAATTTTATCAAATGTACATGACAATCCTCACAGTAGTTCAACACAAATGTGTGAATATGCAGGAGTATCCCAACGATCGGTATTACGTGTTTAAAAAAAAGAAAAATACCATCCCTACAAAATTCAACTACATCAGGAATTAAACGACGACGATCCCGATCGCCGGCTTCAATTTTCTGATATTATGCAGGATTTATTATCCGCAATCCACTTTTCATTAATTAAATCCTTTTTTCCGATGAATCCACATTTTTTATACATGGTACCGTGAATCGTCAAAATTGCAGATATTGGAGTTAAGGAAACCCACATTGGATGACTGAGCCACACGCAATATCATCAGAAAGTGAATGTACGGGAGCATCAATGACATAATCATTGGTCCTTTTTTCTTTGAAGAAAATCTAACAGGAGAACGCTATTTAACTTTTTTGAGAAATCAACTTATACCTTGCTAACATGTATCCAAATGCTAATAATCCAAATTTACCTAGTTAAACTATCTGGTTTCAACAAGTTGGAGCATTACGCGCGTGAAGTACGTCAATTATTAAATAATTGCTTTCCCGGGAGATGGATCGGAGGACGAGGTTTTATAGAGTGGCCAGCTAGGTCGCCAGATCTAACACCTTTAGACTTTTTCCTGTGGGGTTACATAAAATCAAAAGTTTATGTCAATAGACCCTAAAACTTACAAGACATGAAAGATAAAATTAGGCATGAAATGAGTAATTACTTCAGACGTCATCCGCCATGTACTTGATGAATGTGTCCGTAGATTCGCATATTGTCAAGAAACCGATGGATGGCATTTCGAACACTTAATTTAAAATAATCGTTATCCATAATTTGGTTATAGTAAATTATTAATTAAATCATTAGTTGTAATATGGTTGAATTTAAATTAAAAAAATTGTATTCGTACCCTTAAAAAAATATTTTAGTTGAAAATGTAATGTCGTTAAATAGAGAATTACATTCTCGTTCAAATGAGGTGTCACATTATATCGATTTCTATTTGAAAAAATTAACGATTACGTCACTACACCTACACCGGTGACGTCATCTCTACTCCATGTACGTTATAACATGGGTATTTTACAACAAAAATCGACCTGCTTCGGGATTTCCCTTAAAACTCGACGGTTCTCGAAATAATGATAATATTCCATAATTTAGCCGTTCACTGTATAGTATATATTTTTGATAGTTTAAGTTTTATAATTTGAAGTGAAATTTATTATTACCATTGTTGTCACTCCCCACTTATTAAATCGTAACTTCAATTTTTCAAGAACACTATTGAAATTTATAGCATTTTGTTCCACGATATTATTCTTTTAAAATTTTAATCCATTTGGTTACAGATTTGTGGACTTACTGTTACGTTTACTAGTGTGTAGCAACGAAAAATTTGGACCTCAGATACAAAAACATGTTAAGGAATTAATAGGACATGAAATGTCATCAGCACTATATCCTATATTATTTGAACAAATAAAATCAATTGTAGACAAATTTTTCGACCAACTAGGACAGGTAGTGGTTAATGAGGTCAATACACAATTTATAGAACACATAATATTTATTATGAGGAACATCTTAGATTGTACTAAAAATGATCAACCTTCTGAACATTTAGGTATAACTAGTATAGAAAGTATGATGCTGGCTGTAGTAAGATATGTAAGACATTTAGATATGACTGTCCATGCAATCCATATGAAAACTAAATTGTGTCAACTGGTGGAAGTTATGATGAGTCGAAGAGATGACTTAGCATTTCGACAAGAAATGAAATTCAGAAACAAGTTGGTGGAGTACTTGTCAGATTGGATTTTAGGTAACTCACACCAAATTGCTCCACCAGGATCTGGTGACGTTACAATAATTACTAGAGAACTAGATCAGGCGTGTATGGAAGCTGTAGCAGCGCTGCTTCGAGGTCTCCCACTCCAACCAGAAGAATCTGATCGAGGAGATTTGATGGAGGCAAAGAGTCAGTTGTTTCTGAAATATTTTACATTGTTCATTAACTTGTTGAGTGATTGTACTGAAACCCCAGAAATTGAAAAAGATATAGGAAAACAGAAAGTTTACAGTGGAAAGCACAGTACATTAAGAAATGCTACTATCCAAGCCATGTCCAACCTGCTGTCAGCGAATATTGATAGTGGACTTATGCATTCCATAGGTAAGCCATTTGATTTACACCAAAATCTTCTTATTGTGTTGAATTCTAGAAGGAGTTGTATGCTTTTAATTTTGTTGTATTCTTTTTTGGTGCGTTATAAGTCTGGATTAAATATTGTGTGTTGAGCCACAAAGACACTTGTTAGATGCAGTGGAGGGCCAAATAGACCCACTTACTACAAACCTAATCTCTTGAATATTCGTTGTTTCTTACCTCACATTTTCTTGATCAGAGACTACAGTACGTACCGGACAATTCAATTTATTTACTGTTTTTATGTTCATGATAGGGCTCGGTTATGAAATTGGATGTTTGGATATTATTTACAAACCCTGTGATTTTGTTATTTTGCATCAATTAAAAATGTAGGTGAACGACACTAGTATTATGTATCCGAGGGTTGTACTACAGCAACAGCTTTAGAACGGGAGATATTTTTAAGAGAGACAGAATTGGTAGGTATTACTTAATTAAACTGGGTTGAGTTGGCTCTGTTCTTAATTCCTTGTGTTTTATTACCAAACAATTTTGACTAATGAGTATATTACTCAATACCTGAAGAAAAAATATATACATTTTATATACCCAATTTAATTAACAGTGCAGTAAATCTTTGAAACCAAAGACTCTGGAAAATAATGTAAAATAAATCACAAAAATATACTGTTTGATTATAAAAATAATATCAATTAGTCTGAATGCACGAAACCATGTAAATTACTTATGAAGTCAAAAAATTTACAACCGATTCTGAATTTTTGCAATTATTAGTGTACTATATGTAAATATCAATTGAATATTTTTATTTGTGTAACTTTGCTTTACAGATCTTGGATATAATAAAGATCTACAAACAAGGGCAGCTTTTATGGAGGTTTTAACTAAAATATTGCAGCAAGGAACAGAATTTGAAAATTTAGCAGAAACGGTTTTAGCAGATCGCTTTGAACAGTTAGTGTTACTTGTCACAATGATCAGTGACAAAGGAGAGCTACCAATAGCCGTTGCTCTTGCTAACGTTGTTACCACCTCGCAAATGGATGAGCTGGCGAGAGTGTTTGTAACATTATTTGATGCCAAGCATTTATTAGCTCCATTATTGTGGAATATGTTTTATAGGGAAGTTGAGGTATCAGATTGTATGCAAACCCTGTTTAGAGGAAATAGTCTTGGAAGTAAAATAATGGCATTCTGTTTTAAAATATATGGAGCGAGTTATTTACAAACCCTTTTGGAACCCTTCATCGCCCCATTATTAGATGATGCTTACTGTAGTTTTGAAGTTGATCCAGCTAGACTAGAACCAAATGAAGACATTGAAGAAAACAGACAGAGCTTAATAGCTTTAACACAAAGGGTATTTAATGCCATTGTTAACTCAATCGATAAGTTTCCTCCACAGTTACGATCTATGTGCCATTGTTTATATCAAGTATTAAGTAAACGATTCCCTCAAGTTCCGCAAAACAATATAGGAGCAGTTGGAACAGTGATATTTTTACGCTTTATCAATCCTGCCATAGTTTCCCCTCAAGAAATGGGCATTGTCGGTAAACCAGTACCGAATTCCGTCAAGAGGGGACTTATGTTGATGTCTAAAATTTTACAAAACATTGCAAATCATGTTGAATTTAGCAAAGAGCAGCATATGCTTCCCTTCAACGATTTCTTAAGGGCCCATTTTGAAATTGGACGACGATTTTTTGTTCAAATTGCACTTGACTGTGAAACTGTCGATCAAACCTCACATTCCATGTCCTTTATTTCTGACGCCAACGTCTTAGCTCTCCATAGATTACTATGGAACCACCAAGAAAAAATTGGTGACTATTTATCCAGCAGTAGAGATCATAAAGCAGTAGGAAGAAGGCCTTTTGATAAAATGGCAACATTGTTAGCATATTTAGGACCCCCTGAGCATAAGCCAGTTGATTCTCAGTAAGTAATAACTAGACTAATATATTTTTTATATAGATATATCCAAAAATGACTAAAATGAAAAAACATCCACAATTGTTTGAAAATAGTAATTATAGTACAAAAACTTGAGCTTTGATTGTTAGTTTTAGAAGATAAATAAAATGGTAATCAGTCAGACTACACCCGAGTTATTAATTGGGCACTGAAGTTAAGAGGGAAACCTTGATTGTTAATAGTGTTTTTATAGTTAACATAAAACGTTGATGCTGTGATACATTTTAAAAAAGTACTAAGCTAACGAGCTGAGAATAACCGGTGTTGCATAACTTGATGAATTGTATTTTAATCTTAGTCATTGTTAATCGCAAATTGATGTTGTTTCCTGTAACTCTTAATCACTTTTACTTAGGTCAGCTTAAAATAACAATTCTGTTTACTATTGCTAGTTGAATATTGAAAATGTTGCTCATTCGAATTGACTTCTAAATTATATAATTGAAATAAACAATACCTACTCTGAAGGAATTGGGTTATAAAGTCATATCTCTGAACACACTGCTTTTATTGTTATAAAATGAAAAAAAAAATATGTATACTTCAATTATTTTGGAAATTTCGCATGTAATATTAGTATTTGCAATTTATTTTTGTAGCGTGCTTTTTTCTTCGTATGCAAGATGGAGCTCGATAGATATGTCATCAAACAACTTTGAAGAACTAATGGTCAAACATAACATGCATGAAAAAGAAGAGTTCAAATCAATCAAATCTTTGAACATTTTTTATCAAGCTGGTACCAGCAAAGTAGGACACCCAGTATTCTACTATATTGCTAGAAGATTCAAGTAAAACATCTTATAATGATTTAAATTCCCTCTATTTATTCATGTATTATTTTAGGTTTGGAGAAACTAATGGAGACCTGTTAATATACCACGTAATTTTGACATTGAAACCTTTCTGTCATTCTCCTTTTGAACTTGTTGTAGATTTTACACACACTTGTACAGACAACAGATTTAGAACCGAGTTTTTACAGAAATGGTTTTATGTTTTACCTGAAGTTGCATATGTTAATCTATCTGCTGCTTACGTTTACAATTGTAACAACTGGGTCCGGGAGTACACTAAATTTCATGACAGAATATTAGCACCACTTAAGGTAAAAAGCTTGAAGTGCACAGCTATTGTCAAGAGGGTACTGCCCTTTCGTAAAGAAGACTGCAGAGTTTTGAGACTAGAATATGAAAAAAAATAAAAAATTGAGTAGCTTTAAAGATACTTAAATTTTTGCTACATTTAATTGCAATAAGTTTTGTAATTGTTGATAATTTTTAGGGAAATCGAAGAATAGTTTTCATCGATGCTCCAAATAAGTTGAATGATTACATAGAACTTGAACAACAAAAATTACCAGGAGCTACATTAAGTCTTGATGAAGACTTGAAAGTTTTTAGTAGTGCTTTGAAATTATCACATAAAGATACCAAAGTTGCTATAAAGGTGGGTCCTACTGCTCTTCAGATAACTTCTTCCGAAAAAGCTAAAGTATTGTCCCATTCTGTTTTACTAAATGATGTTTATTATGCATCTGAAATCGAGGAAGTTTGTTTGGTGGATGATAATCAGTTTACGCTTACTATAACAAACGACAGTAGTCCTCTTAGTTTTATTCATACCGACTGTGATAGTATAGTGCAAGCTATTATTCATATAAGAAATCGATGGGAACTAAGTCAACCTGTAAGTATATTAGTGCTACAATGATAAAGTGAATTAAAACCTTTAAAAAGTGCTTACAATATTTATCAAACCCCATGTTTTTTAACTTTGCCAGTGGTCGTACTAGTACAGTTATGTTTATATGCTATCTTTAATTTGGTGCTAGAAGTAAACTCTAAGTTAGTATGGGATTGCATGCTTACCCTAAACACACTGAGACCGTTGCAACGTCACGGTAACCAGGTAATCAGTCCAAGACGAATGGCCATTCAAGGTGCATAAATGCTATTTATTGAACCAAAACCCTTCCGTGGCGTCGCAAAATCTACAATAAACATGGCCACAAGAAAGTGGATGAAACAGAAATTTCTAGAATGGTGAGAAATCTAACAATAGATCTCAGTGGAAAAGACTAATAACTATGTCATTAAATATAATCTTGAAAATAATATATTACTAAAAACTGAGTGTTGTGAATGATGAGTAATAAAAAATATTTTGTCAGCACCCACTATCAAGACTGTTATCTTAACACTTGGAAGGTTTTAATTTTATTATGCTTGACACTGTTTTTATAGTGGAATTATTGTTATTTTTTAGGAAACAGTAACAGTTCACCAAAAAATACGACCAAAAGATGTCCCTGGTACGCTTTTAAATATGGCGTTATTAAATTTAGGATCATCAGATCCCAATTTAAGAACGGCCGCTTATAACCAATTATGCGCCCTCACAGCTACGTTTGATTTAAAAATAGAAGGGCAGTTATTAGAAACGCAAGGGCTATGCATTCCCTCCAATAATACAATATTTATCAAATCTGTATCGGAAAAATTAGCAACGAACGAGCCCCATTTAACTTTAGAGTTTTTAGAGGAATGTATACAAGGATTTAGAGTTTCAAATATAGAATTGAAGCATTTATGTTTAGAGTATATGACACCGTGGCTGCCTAATCTGGTTAGGTAAGTATCTACTCATAATAAGGATTTTAATTTAAGTAGATATAATGTTTTTTACTAATAATAATTAATAAGACGACTTATAATTTCGTTAAATTCATTTCATTAGATCACTTCTAGCTTTATTTTTTGTTGGTTGCATTTTCTGTATTAGGGAATAATTATTTGCTCATTAGTACTTTTTGAAGTCGAATTTTTTTAATGTAATACTTAAAAGAAGAAAATATGATGCTTAAGGTCTAATATCGAAAATTGAACAACTCCCAATTATAATTGGAGAACATGAGAACTTGGTTTTAAAGGAATTCAGAATATCTCAAATAATTGATGAAAATTGCAATGTTCACGGTATACGTTACTCAACTCGGCACCCTACCCTGAACAGATCAGAACTCACCAAGATCCGTGGTGCTTGCGTTCCTAACAAATTCACGAACAATTTTTACGTTGAAGCTGCTTACTAAGTCACCAAACTATGACGGATTGTTGTCGAAACTGAAATAAATTGTTTGATGCTAAAGATTTCTGTAACTCCATTTCTTTTGTGCTGAGTGACCAAACTAAATGTTTTTTAACTACAAATATTTTGTATTTAAAATCTAAATATATGTTAGTTACTTCTCGTTTTTGTTGAAAAATAATAAATATTTTATTTTTAGATTTTGTAAAGCCTCAGAAGAAAACAAAAGGCAGAAACAAGTGGCTGGTATTATAGAAAAATTAATCCTACTCACAATAGAAGAAGTGCAAATGTACCCATCGATACAAGCAAAAATTTGGGGATCAATTGGACAAGTTCCGGAACTGATCGATATGGTGCTAGATAATTTTATTCATAGGTCTGTAAACTCTGGATTAGGTTCACCCATGGTAGAAATAATGGCGGATACTGCTGTTGCTTTGGCATCCGCAAACGTACCTTTAGTGGCTAAGAAAATAATTGGTCGGCTGTGCAGGGTAATTATAAAAGTACGCATTATTCTAGAGGATATTTAATATAAGCATTAATGTAAAAATTTGCTCGTTTGGTGTCCCCAACCCCACTTGAGAGAAAAGAAAGTTGTTTACTGATCATTTACTTAACTTCGTACCTGTTCATTATTTCTCATTATACAAGGTGGAATTGATGACCAAAACTTTGTAATAAATAGGTGCTAAAGTAAGGAATTAAAGTCTCTATTTCATACTTTGTTTAATTGTTAAAAAACCGAGAGGGGAAGTGTGGAAAAAAGATCACCACTGCTTGTGCTGATCGTAAAATTAAGGAGTTTTTTCATCATCACTGTTGAGCTTCGATCTTTCAACGTGTCCAAGTTCAATCTTAACTTTCTCCACCATCATTAAAAATACTTAATACGAAATTGTCATTAACTTCAAAAACATATTTTAAAATATATAAATGTTGAGTAAGTCTCATAACGCTACGAAAAACACCCGTATGAAAATTAGTTACGTTTCGATTTAACCTCCTTATTTCCAAGCTTGAGCCTTTAATTCCAGGAACCCTTTGTGTTTGACGGAATAAATTTTTTTTTAATCGAATTCAATAGTTGTGAAGTTATTTCAGGTTTTGTAAATCTGATTACTTTATAACGTAATCGGAATCGCAACTATCTTTCTGGGCAGTTACAAGTATTCACTAACAGATGAAATGTTACCTTTTCTCAGGTTTGTCTTCAATTTGTTTTTTTCCAAAATTGATTAGGCTGTACAAAAGGCGTTCAATGTTTTTGCATACTATATTTTTTTCCACAGTATTTACTTTAATATACACAGCCGGAAGTACTATAATAGTACTTCTGGCTAGAATTTTGAGACGTAGTTGGGGAGAGCATCGGGAAGTGCCATCTGCAAGAATTTTTCTCAAAGTCACTGGATACATGTCAGGCGACTCAAAAGTGGAAAAGAATTTGCAAAAGAATAGAAATCTGAGAACTTCTGGCAGACCTTTGCCTAGTCGTCGAACAAGTAGCGTGTAAAATTTCAGTCCATTATAGTACCTCCGCGGCCGCCAGCTCTAATAGTATTTTTTTGTATTGCATATACAACTTTTCATCAAATATTTTTGATCAGTAAACTTTCCATAAATACAACAAAGTATTTTCAGTATGTCTGCTTTAAAATTGTTTGTACTTATTGTACAAATTGTAAATGTTTCACCACTGTTTTGGGTCAAAAATATTTCTATTAATTTATCTTGTCTCGCCAGTTTAAAATTAACTGGTGTTCCAAAATGTTGCCGTGTTTTGATTAAACTATTTAAAAAAATATTGCCTATCGAATGTTTTAATAGTAATAACAATAATGGAATAAAACACATAAATGAAAAATTCTTCAATACTTTTTCAATAAAAATAAATTGACGAAACAATTGTTGGATTTTATGAAATTTCACCTGTTGGTAACTATTGTTGAATTTTTTATTTATTTGTTTTGTTATATTTATGAATATACTCCACGTACTATGGGTATCAACCATAGTGTTTCTGTTTATTTTTAATTTATCTGTATTTTGATGCAAATATATAACTAATGATTTCTGATTTCATTTATAACTTTAATGTTGGTTATTTGAAATAGAAATATTCAGGACACTAAATTATCATCATTCATTTGCTGTTTATTATGAACCTCCTTTAATGCTTATGTTAATTCTCTTCTTCCATAAAACCAAACAAAATAAATAAACAATATAAACATATTATGTTTTCTTGAGTTCCTTTTTTATTTATGTTTATTCTTTCCGTATTTTGAACGCAATCAATAGCAGTAATCAATTATATTTACGTAATTAAGAGCAATAATCAATTCGGTTTATGTTTTATTAAGAATGACGTTGTATGTTCTATAATATAAGTATTTGCCGAACCTGTATATTCACGATTCATCAAATTATTTTGCCACTATTAGCCATTTTTATAATTACCGTTAACAAATATTAGTTATTTATGTAATATTAACTAGTAATTATATACCCAATAATATAATTGGTTGATTATGTCAGTACATCCAGTTGAGGTTTCGTGTCCTCGGCAGCTCAGCCCCAATCCTATCTAGATCTGATCTGGGAACAATAATAATATAATACTTTTTTCCAATTTATACCAAAAATGAATTGCAAATCTATTCTGATCAATAATTATTTCTGATAGTACATTCCAAAAAGCCAACCCAATTTGATGCATGGACATGTTGATAAATAAAAATTTTAAAACGCACATGATAAATTGTTATGCTTATAAATAATGTCACTCAGCACATAACAAATAGCATCAAATATATTTTGGATCATTCAAAATTGATTGGTATCGGGGTTTTTTTATAAACCCTTTTTAATATTTTCAACAAATAAACCCCATTTCTACATCAGTTATCGTGTATTTATTTCACTGTAAAGGTTGATGTCTATTGATCGTTTTAAGTTGCAATATTCAACAAGTTGATTCATGTAATTTCAATGAGTCCAACCATCGAGCTCTACTGTATTTATTGTTATCTCAATATTATTTCATATATCATAAAACTGACTGGGTCATCAACTGCTCAGTTCATAGTATATTTGATGCATATAGTATGTATATGGTCCAGATTTCTTATTCTTTAGTATTAGTTTGTCTCAAAGATTTACTAAACATTTCATCCCGTTATCTGTAGAGACCGTATATTTTTCATTTAACTTGTTTTTAAACGTCAAAATATCTTTTGTTCCTCATTCTTTCTTCGTTTCCATATTTAGGATGATCATTGAAACATTGATTCACTTTATAATGTTACTGTGAAGACATCATGAACTGGGTACTTAACTTTTGATACAAAAATGCGAAAATAAATGCATGCGCAATCCATAACTCATCTAATTGGAAAAAGAATCATCTTATTCATAAATTGTGCATGATTTATGTTGGGTAAAGAATCCACCTAACCATGTCCACACTATTTCTAGTGCTTATTGTGACGTTTATATACCACCAGTTTGTCTACAAATACTCTTTTCTTTGTCGCATTGCAATGTATTTGTTACCTTTAATTTGTTGCTTGGTTTTAAAATGCAGTAATGGTACTATATATTTCTGTACACTATTAGCAGATTCGGATTTTAAAAATGTTCCTTTGACTACTAAAATTTTATACACAAATCTCTCGGGAGTTTGATTGAACACAATTTATCAGTTGGTATCTTTTTACTTCCAAACTTCTGAAATGTATGTGTATTCTTATGATACTGAAAAATTAGTAGAGATTAAACAGGGATTACCAACAAACTATCAAACATTTCGGAAATAAAATCTTATCTTTTCATTATCATTGGTGATATATACAGTGCTTTTCAGATAAAAGTATCCACCTTTAATAACTTTTGTAATACTGGTATTTAGAAAAAATCCAAAAACACGTCAATTTATGTTGGAAGGGGCAAGCATTATGGCTTATTTAAACTTACTGGAAAAGCCACCCCCTCACCCCTAGCAGCATCCCCTTTATTTTTTTAAATTACTTTTCATATTTTTTATGTAAAATTTGGATACTCCTCTTTGACCTGATTTCAAAAATGTATAATACTTGTAGGTTAAAGTGGTTAGTTTATGAGATAAACAATTTTTCTTTTAAGAGCACAAATTTTACTTATTATTTACTTTCACCTTATTTGCCTGTACTAAAATGGGTTGTACAACAGTTCAAACTCTTTAATCTTTTTAACTGTGCCATTTATTATGAAGTTACAATAAGTGTTCAAAATGAGTACCATTCACTTCCATACAATTGTATAATCTATTTTGAAATGCCTCTCTGACATTGCTTAATACGGCTGGATTTAATTGTCGACATTCATTTTCTATCCTCTCTCGTAAATCATCCAGAGATTCTGGTTGGGTAGCATAAACTTTTGTTTTTAAATACCCCCATAAAAAGAAGTCTAGGGGTGTTAAATCCGGTGACCTAGGTGGCCACTCCATCATCTGCCCCCTTCTACCTATCCAACGAGCGGGGAATGTTTCGTTTAAAAATTGTCGGACAGGCAAAGCATAGTGTGGGGGAGCTCCATCTTGTTGAAATACCAGTAAATCTTCGGAAAGGTTATCATCATTTTCTATTATTGTTGTAATACGTGGGTCAACCCCTTCCCTGAGTAACTCAAGATATGATTCACCATTTAAATTTCCGTTGATGAAGAAAGGTCCGACAATGTGGTCACCTAGGATACCACACCAAACGTTTAACTTTTGGGGATGTTGTGTATGGAATTCACGCATAATATGTGGATCACTTTCAGCCCAATATCTACAATTATGCCTACTTACTAAGCCATTTAATGAAAATGAGCATTCATCAGAAAAGCAAATATTGTTTAACAATTGTGGATTGTTATTGATAATTTGCGTCATTGATTCGCAAAACTCTAGACGACGATCAAAATCATCTTCATTCAACTCCTGCACCAACTTAACTTTGTATGGGTGGTACTTGAATTTATGTAGAACTCGGAAAACTGTAGAAGATGAAACACCGATCGCTCTACTTATTGTTGACAACGATTGGGGTTGTTGAGCCTCTAAGCTGACTTGCCCTAAAATTGCCACTTGGATTGCTTCGTTATTTACGAGTCCCTCTCGCTTATGCACTTTATTGCAAACAGACCCTGTTGTGGTAAATTTCTCCATCAGTTGAATTACATACTTATGAGTTGCATGTCTTCCGTCATGTAATTCGTTAAATATTCTAGCAGCAGCTCTTGCACAATTATTATTTTGGTAGTATAAACCTACAATTTCAATTCTTTCTTGCAAAGAGTAAACCATTTCAGAGAAACAAAATAAATAATGTATCAAATTACACTATCAATAGTGACTAAAAATTCTAGTTGACAATGTCAAACTTTAATAAAAAGTAGAGTTTTTTGTTGTTTGGATTTTTTAAGTAGAATAAATAGCACAGTTAAAAAGATTAAAGAGTTTGAACTGTTGTACAACCCATTTTAGTACAGGCAAATAAGGTGAAAGTAAATAATAAGTAAAATTTGTGCTCTTAAAAGAAAAATTGTTTATCTCATAAACTAACCACTTTAACCTACAAGTATTATACATTTTTGAAATCAGCTCAAAGAGGAGTATCCAAATTTTACATAAAAAATATGAAAAGTAATTTAAAAAAATAAAGGGTATGCTGCTAGGGGTGAGGGGGTGGCTTTTCCAGTAAGTTTAAATAAGCCATAATGCTTGCCCCTTCCAACATAAATTGACGTGTTTTTGGATTTTTTCTAAATACCAGTATTACAAAAATTATTAAAGGTGGATACTTTTATCTGAAAAGCACTGTATATTGTTTGTACTGAACAATGAAAATTTGCTTTTATTTTAAGACACTCCAAAAAATGTAGTATTCTTTTTTGACAGTACTGTTATATAATTTTGTTTTATAGATATTTTATGAAACTTGGGACAGAGGACCACTTAAAATTGATCAGCATATATTTCTTTTTTTAATTGGCTATTTGAAATATCTTCATTGGACATCATACCTTATTTATTTATGTTCTAAATTCATTTTTTTAAAGTTAACCATCGGTTATACAAAAAAATTGAATTTATTTTTGACACCATTTGATCCCGAATATTAATTGCGCGATGCAATGGATTAGACAATTAAACTCTTATGTTCAAAAATGTGTATTTATTATACACATCAAAAGTCTAGAACATCCCGTATATAACCAAAACGAACTACATTTGTTATTTTCCATCGTTACTGCAAAAAGATAGGTTGTGTCGAAACAGAAAGAAATCATATACATTTTTAGATAAGAAGTATATATATGGTGAATTGGACCCAAAACTGATTTTCTATCAGTTATGATATAGATATAATCTAAAATAGACACAGAGAGTACGTACTGACAAATTAACTGTTGTTAACTACAACAATTATTTTCTGTTAATATCTTTTTTTTACCAATTTTTTAAAAAACTACAATAAAATTTTATAGATTATTTCAAATTATATCGTCATATCATTTTTTTTTAACCTATTACCTTTTCGCTAAGGAATAAACATTTTAAAAATATATTAGTTTAGATGTTGAGTGTAGTTTTAAAATATTCACCATAAACAAATCTATTAATCTTATTAATGTCAAAAAGTATTTTGAAACGAAGCTAAATTTACAATTTTTACAAACATTTTCACATTTTAATATAAGAAGAATTAGTTGATAAAATCACAAGTGTCATTCAAATATGTTTATTAGTATTACTGCGTGTGTTGAGTATGAAAATATTTTTTCCCGATTAAAAATTCTATTTAAACATCTGTAAACTGCTGTACAAACTGCCTAATTTGCAAATTTTTGAGAATGTCAGGTCGTTAGATGTAATAAAAATATTTAATAATTCATACAATAATATTTCTATATATTTATCTTGTTATCATTAAGACAAGTATTTACAAAGGTAAGTATTTTGTGATAATCATTCGCTAATCCATTTTTCTTGCTTTGCATTATTATATCGAAATATTCAATATAAACTGCAATAGCAATCGTTCATCTTTGGCTCGTTTTTATATTTATCGACCTCACTGGATATTTATAAAAATATATAATTACATTTTTTTTATTTAAGTTGGTATAATTAAGCAGTTTGAAAACAGTAGATTTACTAAATAGACTAACCACAAGAAATATATACAATATATTTATATAACCTCTTTCATGTTTTAAAAATTTGATTTCAGGTGGTAGATAAAACTTGTCAGTCCCCAACACCGCTGCTTGAACAACACATGATGTGGGATGACATAGCCATTTTGGCGAGGTATCTCCTTATGTTGTCGTTCAATAATAGTTTAGATGTGGTTCGACATTTACCATACCTATTTCATACCGTTACATTCCTGGTTTGTTCTGGATCTTTGAGTATGAGAGCATCTACTCATGGTTTGGTAATAAATATTATTCATTCATTATGCACTTGTACAAAACCTTCGTTTTCCGAAGAAACTCGAAGATTATTGAGGTTGTCTTTGGACGAGTTCTCACTACCAAAGTTTTATTTACTTTTTGGAATAAGCAAAGTTAAATCGGCAGCTGTTACAGCTTTTAGATCGAGTTACAGATATCCTAATGAAAAATGGTTCGGCAACGAAAGAAGTTTTTCTGGTACAGGCAATCAGGACAGAGATAGAGAAAGATTACCTCTCACATCTTTAGAAGTAATTACGGACGCTTTATTAGAGATTATGGAAGCCTGTATGAGAGATATTCCTGAGTGTGACTGGTTAAACAGTTGGACATTTTTAGCTAAATCATTTGCCTTTTGTTTTAATCCTGCTTTGCAGCCTCGAGCATTAATCGTTTTTGGTTGCATAAGTAAGAGTGTCACTGATTGGGATATGAAACACTTACTGAAAATATTAGTCACAGCTCTTGAAAGTTTCAACGACATAGTATTGATTGAAGCCATAGTTATGTGTTTAACAAGACTGCAGCCTTTATTAAGACCCGAATCTCCCATACATAAGGCTCTCTTTTGGGTAGCTATTTCTGTGTTACAGTTAGATGAATGCTCTTTATATGCTTCTGGATTGGCTTTACTGGAACAGAATTTACATACCCTCGATTCCCAAGGAATATTTGAAGAGAAGGTATCAGTTTATTATATAATTTTTATAACAATTTCAGTACTTCGGCATAATTTTCTTGGAAGTAAATTATTACAAAAACGTTGATGAACTATATTTATATTTTATTTTGAATCAATACTGCGATATCAGTTTGAGTGTACCTATTTTTCAAAACATCTTTTCACATTTCATCAATTGTATTTGTAATTACAGTTGTTTTGTCTAAAATGTATAGAAAAAGCAAATTACAATTTTGTTCTTGATTTATTTAGAGGTTTATCATTTGAGAATTATTTAACTGGGAAACTTTTCATTTCTGTGGTATTGAAAATCAATATTTAGGTTAATGAATTGAAAGTTTATAGACATCGAAAAATAATGAATTTAATACTATATAACGTCTGACAAAGTTTTTGAAAAATATTTTCCAAAACACAATGACCATTCAATTAAGAAGAAACAACTACCTCGGGCTGTATGCCCCGACAGACATTGAAATGCACTTTTAAGTAAAATGGAGTCGGTATGATGTATGATCCACAAGATTTAACCAAAATTCTGGTTTGCAATTAGAAGGGACAACATCACTTGTAGACCGGATTTGGCATATTTGCGCCTCATCAGTACAAGGTAGATATTCTCCATCCGGGAGTTCTGAGAGCATAATTTCGGTCTGAAGATGACACTGAAATTACAATCAGTACAATATATCCCTAAGTAAAGGAAATGTAAAAGTCGTGACAACAGCGACATCGTCACCTCCAACCGCATAAATATGACAATTTACAGGAAACTGTAATTAAGCCGACTTAAAAGTTTATATCGGTGAAAAGATCTTTACATAGTTATAGGAGATATTTTGGTTGTTATGAGAAATTACAATAACATTTGATCAACCTTAGCTGTTGTTGCAAATTATTTAGAGGACATTCTATATAAATGTGATCATTTTTTATACATTCCCAAATGTTCTACTCAGTATAGGAACCAATAAAATTATGCCCTTCTTATAGTTAATATGAAATCTTGCATTGGGTCGTGTTTAATTCATAAAGTTGACGTTCCCCTCGCCATTGTCGATTGCGCTTGCCGTTATGTCCTAAATTAAAAACAGTAAAATGTACTTACGCATTCATAAACGCCGTTATCCATTCCAACACATTCTATGATCGACGGCGAAATGTACGTCAAGTTTAAGAATCAGACTTAAAATTGAAAATAGTTGTAAGTGCTGGTGCTCAAGCTCTTGCTAATTTGAAGAATTGTATAGGGTAATATTATTTTTTATTAATTGTAGTCTTTGGAACAAGTTATGTTGCAAACAAGAGAACCGTTGGAATGGCATTTCAAACAGTTGGATCATGCAATGGGATTAAGCTTTAAAGCAAATTTTAATTTTGCTCTTGTGGGTCATTTGCTCAAGGGGTATAGACATCCCACACCAACAACAGTTTCAAGAACTGTTAGAATATTGACTATGCTTCTAACAATTGTGTCTAAGCCACACAAGAGAGATAAGTTTGAGGTTACTCCTGATAGTGTAGCATACCTTACAGGTAAGTAGTTATTTTCGATTTTATGTAGGGACTGACAAAATAGGCATCATAACAGTCGCTAAGAATCACCGAAATAATTATATAGGATTCAGATATTCTAAAGAAATATAAAAAATAATCCTTCATCTTAAGTCAAACACCGATCAGAAGCGCCTGCACTTCACCCTTTTGTAAACATCATTTGAATATCGTTCAAACTTCCATTGGATTTGCTGGTTTTGCATTATTTATGTGATATTTCCTTGATACAAATTATTGAAATTCTCAGTTTTGTGTTAATAAAATATGTTGATCCTGGGAGTATTTTCTTCGTTTGTTGAGCATGTCAGCGTGGTGCCGCTCCATCGATACACATTAGAATTTGTGACTATCGCACAAAATAATTCAATTAATGTATCAAAATGAACTATTAACTTGCAAGCTGTCAAGGTGTTTACGAAAGATTGATATAGTCAGACACCATTGAAATGAGTTCTACAATATTTTTACCATATTTCATTTATAACTAGGTCTGCTTCATTTAATTTTTCATTTCTTTTAAAGATGTTTTCTATTCGTGTGCCTAAATTTTTTCAAGAAATTTGGAACTATACAGGGTGGACCGGATTTAATTGACTTATACAGAGATCTCGTAAACCGCAATAGATTCAATATCGGTTAAATGGAGAAAAAGTTTGGTATATTAATAGGAAATTAGATGGTTCAAAAAAATTTAAAATATCTTGACTAGTTCCGGAGATATTTCACGAAATCCGAAAATGGTCCTTTTCGTTTTTAAATTTTCCGTCGTTATTATAAAAGTTATCAAAAAAAATATTCCCAACTTTTTTTAATAAACGAGGTTTTCTATAAATTTCCATACCAAAAATTTCATTTCGACGACATTTTTTTAAATACGGACCTGGATTTTTTATTGCAATATTTTTTACGTTTTGTATAGATACATACAATGATGTAGCATACCTGATGATTGTAACACGTTTCGTCTTTCAAAAATCATCATCTTTTTTAAGTCAAATTAATAATTTTAAATATTGGGCATTAAATGAGAATTTTGAAAGAAAATGAATGCCCTGAACATGTGTCCAAAAATATGTTAAATTGGTTAACGGGAAATGTATGAAAATCGGTTAACAAGAACTAGGTGTTACGTGCCGACCTAAAATCGTTTTATAACTTCGTAGTAGTATCTAACTTCTGAAAATTTGAAAATAGTAGCGTTTCTTTTTCACTAAATCAAGCAGTCTGTGAATAATTCACGTAATCGGAATTTCCAAACGTAAAGTTGAATACACTCCATTTTCTTACACGTTTGTTTCCATCTTCAATATTTTACATTTACATTCACGATTTTTTTTTAAATAATGTTACGAAGTTTACAGCAAAAATGGGCCAAATAATATACTAGAACTGCGTCAACGAATAGTAGATGCTTTTAGAAAAATTACACCCGAAATGGTTGATGCATCTACATCTTATATACCAAGGAGAATCGAACTATGTATTGCACAGAATGGACGTCAGTTTGAACAACTTTAATAATTGATTGAGTTTTTTAATTTATTATTACCTGAGTGTCATTTATTTATTCATTGTCATTAATTTTCAAAATAAATTGTTGAATTTAATCATTTTATTTAAAAATTCTTATTTAATGCCCAATATTTAAAATTATTAATTTGAGTTTAGTAAAGAAGACCGGACTTGAAAAAGATGATGATTTTTGAAAGACGAAACGTGGTAGAATTGTAAAGTATGCTATATCATTGTATGTATGTTTACAAAGCGTAAGAAATATTGCAATAAATATTTATAGAAAACCTCGTTTACTACAAAAAGTTGAGAATAATTTTTTTGATATCTTTTATAATAACGACGGCAAATTTAAAAAACGAAAAGAAGCATTTTCGGATTTTGTCAAATATCTCCGGAACTAGTCGAGATATTTTAAATCTTTTTGAACCATCTAATTTCCCATTAATACACCAAACTTTTTCTGTATTTAACCGATATTGAATCTATTGCAGTTTACGAGATCTCTGTATAAGTCAATTAAATCCGTTCCACCCTATATATTATATCATCGGTAATCTCCCTTTTTGGGGAATGCATACAAATTATGCTATAGGATAAAATTTTGTCTACCCTTCTGTGCTTATAATTTACACAGGGTGTCTAACGGTCCTTGAAATCCTGGAAATGTCCTTGATTTTCAATCTTAACCTTGAAAACCTGGAAATGTCCTTGATTTTTTAGGAGCATCCTTGAAAAGGTCTACTTTTATGCTTTATTTATTATTTATTTAATACGTCATTTAAAAAGTTCATCTTACAACGATAAATCAATAACAATAGTAATTTCAATATGACTGAAGAAATATTTAAAACAATTTTCAAATAGATTCATGCTTTCAGTTAGTAGTGAAATGGAGCCTTTCTTGACAAAGTACCAAACTGATTGGCCAATGACACCTTTCATGAGAAATGATCTATTTATATTGATTAAAGATATGATGAGTCGAGTCGTTAAGGAGGAAATTTTGTCTACAGTGAAAAGCATAAGAGATTTACAAAAAATTGATTTGACTCTTCAATCAAATCTTTTGCCTGCCCAATCAGTTCATATAGGAATTGCTACTAACAGATCCATTTCAGCATTGAAAAAAGACAGTCAAATCAAAGATGTAGAAATTCTGCAATTTAAAAATAAATGCAAGGAATTCCTTGTCACCATCTGTCAAATTCTTTTGCAAAAAGCCCCGCACTCATCAATACTATTACAGGGAGCTGCTTGTTTGTCACCTTATGTCATGTTGAAAGAAAGAACAGCAAAGAACCGAGTTCAAATTGCACTTACACACTTAGTGGAAAAAAATCGCAATAATGCAATCGATGCTGATAAAATACAAAAAGAATACTGTCAATTTATTTCAAAAAAGACGGTTACAGAGAAATTGAAGTTGTTCGATGTTAGTAAGGAAAGAGTTGATGGATTTTTATTTGAACTGTTCTCTACTGAAAAAGTGTCAGAAAGCTTACTGAAATTCTCAAAAACGATTTTGATTATGTTTCACGGAAACGCTGATGTTGAAAGAAGTTTTTCGTATAATAAAGAATTTCTAGTTGAAAATCAACAAGAAGAGAGTCTTATGGCGCTGAGGAGCGTTCACGATGCAATTCCTGCTGCGGGTGGCGTTAAAGAAATTCATATTACTAGCTATATGATTAAGGCTTTTACAGAGGCTCCCGCACACCGAAAAAAAGTACTAGAGGAAAAACAATCTGATATTGCAAAATAAAAAGCGGTAAAAAAAAAGAGCAGCCGAACAATTAGCCGACATAGAGTTGAAAAAAAGAGATTAAAAGAAGAACATCAACAAGAATTGAACTTATTAAACAAAGAAGCAGACAGATTAAAAAAAATATCAAAATAATTATTACATATTGTATTGATAATAATTATTCCATAATAAATTAACTTAAATTGCTTTTTTTATGACTAAAATTTTTCCTTGAAAAATGATTTTTTTAGACCTTGAAATCCTTGAAATGTCCTTAAATTTTAGTTTCCAAATCCGTTAGACACCCTTTACACCAATAATACTGAAAAAATAAAACTCTTGTTAGCCATTAGTCCATTACCAGGTTCGGTCACACGCAAAACTACAGAAAATGATGATTGTTACTCATTTATTTAACTAAAACAAAGAATACACAACAACAAAAAGAAGTGAAGCCCGGCGAAAATCCTTTGATGTTGGAGGTCCAAAAATAAATTACCTTGAGAGTGACAGCTAACTGGCATAATAATTGCTTACAGCTTTACTCGAATCATCACTGAGAAAAAGTATTTAGCATAAAGTTGTGTTTTATCAAATGTATTATGTAGGTATTTTTCCATCAGTTACTATTTCTGCACTTTTCGTTGACAATATACACGTGAAATAGATCATTTAAAAAAAATAATTTCACCTACAAGCAAACTTTAATCTAAAGACCATAAGAAAGAGACCTACATATGATCGTATGACATATGAGGACTACTTTAAAAGATGGCTTCCGCAGATTCGTTTTTTTCCGAAGTTTCGCTTCTTGTCTGTGTATTCTTTGACTAAAGTAAACAAAGACCTACTTATACTTGACTGAACTGAAAGTGATTCATTTTTTGTTTACTTGCTGTTCAAGAATAATGTAAGTTTTTTACTTCACCTTCCCTATACTGAAGCTTATTTGAATGTGTAGAACTATGTTTGAAAAGCTAATTTTCTCGTTAATTTTAAAATTTTACCAAATCTTTCAGTAGTAAAACATCGTTAATTCTCTTACTGCTTAAATTTTTAGCTCTAGTTGGTTTTTCGGAAGAAGTTAAGAGTCGATGTCACATCAAACACTCACTACCACGTGCCATGACCGATTCAATATCACAAGACAATTTCATAACAGATGGTGTACAAAACACTGGTACTCAGCATGGGTCCAATTCAGGAAGTGCTACTTCAGGCAATGTGAATCGACGGCAGAAGTCGTGGGATTTACTGGACCAGTCTGCTTTGGCACAAGCAAGACATAAACAGCCATCTAGTATTCAAGGACAACATCAGGTGAGAATTTAAATGTATTCAGTTATTCGAAGTAGTTAGATCTTGGTACTAAATTATAACTTTACTAATTGTTACAGTATTGGTAATTTTCGTTGTCACTTTTTTCTAGTAGCATTAGATTTTCATACAATAACACGTCATCTGCGTAAAAAATATCTGTTATCAATCTATTTGGTTGGTTGTGAATTTTTTCGATAAAAGTAAAACTGTTTTCAACTAATTTATGTTAGACATCTATTTTCTTATAAAGGGTAAGTCACAAGAAACTTGACACATTTATAACATGATAGTAACTCTATTAGTGGCGCAGGGAGCCTTAATTTTTTAAAAGATTACCGGCACGGCGGGCGCAACTTAAATTCCGTACCGGCGCAGGGATTTTGAAACAAAACTTGAACTGTATAAAAAGAAAACTATTGATATTACTATTATTTGTAAAAGGTATGTAATTCCTAATTATACTAGCTCTGCACTGAAAAATACCATTAAAACTCCACTACAAATATTTGTGACTGTTGGTAGGGTTATAATCGGTTCGAGGAGGGGAAGGAAAAATGTGATTATCTTAAGAATCGTCGTATATTCCCTTCCCCTTCTCGAAAAAATATCAAATAATTTGTTTTTCGCTGGAAATTACCAAAAAGGGGAAGGGAAGTCCCTTCCATTTTCTGTAAAACTTCATGTGGAATACAAATTATTTGATATTTTTTTCTTTATATATACATATATTTATAATATCAGACAATTTGTATTTGGAAAACTTCATGTGGAATACAAATTATTTGATATCGCCGCGCGCTCGTATTTTAAATAAGCCCCTGCGCCGGGACTAGAGTCACGGCCTTATAACATACATCAAGTTCATCGTAGTAAGTGTAAAACTGTACCAAATTTTGGAATATGGATCAACATTTTTCCTTAAAACGCCTATTTTGTTTTTGTGGGAAATAATAGTACTCAGATATTTACGAACATGCAAATGATGAACCTACAGTTTAAAAATTGTATAACATGTAATGCAAAAATAATTGATAATAATTTATTGAAAATTGTGCATTTGCTATTTCCAACTACATAGGTAATTACTACCTTAACATTTTTCTCGTATTTGATGGTAACAAAGAAATATCTTCCTTGTTATTGCATGAGACATTTAAGAATTTTCCATATGGTTGCCATAAATGTCAGTAAAGTAGATAACAGAAAGTGAAGTTATCTTATTGTCAGAGAAAAAGTTATAACAAAACACAAAACCTTGGTGCTTACCATATTTTAGTTTATTTAAAAAACAGGTTAACTGTAACCGTCATGTTATTTTCGATTCAGCCACTTTTACCAACAAACGGAGGTGTGATTCATAGTAGTTGGGGGTCTGAGTAGATGTTTTAAAGCAGGTGCTTTACAACTGTTTTAAAATTTGCTCAATACGTAAATTAAATAAAATATCATAGATTATGTTGAAAATGGGAAACAATACACCTTCTATTGAACATTTCATATTTTCCGTATGTCATATATGTTATAAATGTGCGTATTTTCTTGTTTTCTTGGTGTTACTGCTCTGTTGTTTTTATAAGAAATTATATTACTAACTATTGCTAGGAATATGACAAATTGAATTAATATTCAATACGATAAAAATATACATTTTATGAGAAACAGTAGCAAAATATCCTAAATAAATCGAAGCTGCCCATAATTAATATAGTGTGAAATTTCATTTGTCAACGACATTTTGTCTCAACATTTTAATAAAGGGGTTGTAATTAATCAGTATTTTAAATTAGGATGCTTTCAAACTAAATTGGTCGCACAGAATAATTTAAAACGTGACGTGTTAGTTTCTGATGTACCAATTTTGTTTTTATAAAACAAGAGAACATTTTGCTACTTTTCTAAAAAAATGTAACTTATAAAATCTAGTTTGAGCATATGTGACACGCTGGATATTGATCTTGGTTAAACGTGACAAATGGGTTATACATTTTCTCATATTTTGATCATTTATGCAATCTACAGGACTTCTGTAAAATTATTGTAAAAAGCGGATAAACGAATACGATTTAAACATATTTACACTCAAATATAAACGAACCGGTTAGGTTAAGAGGAGGGGAAGCAATTGTATCCGTTCACTAGTGTAATAACCAAATACCCTTAATAATCAAACTCAATTTAATTACTTGTACAGCTCTCCTTAATACTAAAACAGTTAGTAATTTGATGACAAAGGTTTATTAATATTTGTCAGCAAACATGTCGTAAACAGCAATAACCTGAATTTATAAATAGAGAGGTCAATATAACAATCAAGGGATTCTTACTTTGAACAGACTTGAAAAGAGATTCTTACGTTGAACAGACTAGTTAAAATGGTGTAGCGTTGCTAGTAGACTGAAGTTATGATGATTAGTGATGGATAAAATAAACTTATATTTTATTACACCGAAACCGATTAATTAACCAATCCAATAACCATCCACTACACTAGGATAGGAGGCATTAGCCCATTGTGATCCCCTGAGTTTGCTCCTAACCAATACACTTCTCTTCATCACCTCGTATTGAGGCACTTCTAGTATGTTGCTGATCGACCCCTAAGTATGGACCCTCTATAGTTCCCTTTTTTTATTAAGTTTCCTCGTAGATTTTAATTAATATAGTGTAACATTATACAAAATTCAAGTTGAGATAGTATAATTAAGTATGCAAATTTCATTTACAACTATAACATTTATTTAAGAAAATCTTGATTCACATTTTTTTATGTACCGTACTGCTTAATCTTTTAGTCCTGAACATTGCAGTGATGACCAAAATGCCCTTAATAATTTTGAAATTGGAATCTACATCAGTATGTCTGTCAGTGTAAATATGCTTTTAAATATATACATTTTCAAAATTGCATTAGTCGATCTAAAATATTGATAAAAATTAGTAACATTTAATAACAAACCTAACACAGGTAGAAAACACAAATTCGACAGCTAATAAGTGCTGGCGAAGTTTAGATTTAACCCAGAGCACTTGCGTTCAGCCAAATGGTGGCTTAACACGGCCTCTATATAGAACCCAGAGATCTAGTTCTGTGCCTGTTCAACAGAATACCCCACCGAACGTGTCAAATAATGAAAATCAAAGTCCCGCAAAAGTAAGACAGAGTCGATTTTCTCCATACAGCTGATTGATATTATTCATCTCGTGTTTTCTAGAAAGGCTGAGAACGCTTTGAGTATCAGTAGATTATGAAGTTCCTAATTCACAACAGTATCTGTTATATAATTCGATAAAAATGTTACTTTCATAGAAAATAATCCACATTATCCTACTAGTACTAGATTAGTTGAATAACAGTAATAATATATTGAAAATCAAGGATGTTCAGTATGTGAAGTAGGTACAGAGCATTAAAACGATTTATTCAAGTTTAGAAGTTATTAATTTGTTTCTGGAAAGAGAGTACAGTGCATGCCAATATTTATCAACAAATAACTTGTTTGTAACTAGTCATTTACCACTAAATTATTTGTAAATACAGGCAATTTGTTATATTGGAATAAAATCATAATTAACGGTATATTAACTTGACAAAAAAAAATTAAAAACTCACTTTCACAACAAATTTGGTAATTATTATCCACTAAAGAAATTTGTACTTCCTTGAGATTACATTTTCTTGAAAGTATGGGGAACATTTTAAAACATTTTAGAATAAAAACCCTACAAATGTATCTTTTTATGATTTTTGATTAGTTCTGAAAAAATAAATAAACTATTTTAGTCTTTAGTTGAAGGTAAAATAATTTGCTCAGTTTAACGTTAAAATAATTATAAAAATGTAATTACACATTTTATCATAACAACCGCACCTCCCCTTTAATGTTTAAGATAATTCATTTTTGCTATTCTTCTTACAGATATATAATAAAAATGTCTTCTATGAAAGTTATTTACTGTTTTTAAAATTATTGTTAAATTATTCTAAAGACAGAACACTGTTGTGAACTCTAAACTAATAGATTGGGAGCTTGATTTATAAAAGAATTAACAATGTATAAAAAATGTACAAAATTAATTTGTTTGCCCCATTATTTCGTCGGACAATGATCCCTCGAAAAAATTAAGTTATTTGAAACGTTTATATAGACATATATATTCGTTCGAACATCATATCACAAATTGAGAGAGAGAACATTATAATTTATTGAAAAATGTAACTTCCATTTCATAACTTGAGATAAATGCCTTACCAATAATTATAATTCTAGGATCTACAATCGACATTTTAGAATAATGTTTAAAAAAACAAATGTTCAATTCATATGGCTAAATCGTATATTAATATCTTGATATTTTACTGACAATCTATGGGTGATTAACTATTGTTTTGAGGCATCTAGTTTGTAAAATGTATACATTTTTTATACTTTCACTATTCATTTATACATCAGGTATCGAATCCGTCTCTTTTGCTCATAATCTATACTTTTTGCTACGCTCTACCTTTTCTTTTAGACAAAGTGTATTTGAATTCTTTTAGTTATGTGGTCGTGCGTACTTATTTCTAAATATTTATTTTCTCTGGAATGTACATTTATTTTCTAAATCCTTTCTAAATTTATACGCAAATATATAGAAAGTACTCTAGTATCCATATCTGTATCTATGGCAGATGTTGAACATGTTTTAATCTTTACGTTTCATAGCATTGCTTAAGTCCAACAACGACAAGAAGTGTCTTTAATATAACTTGAAACGCAGTTGAAATGCATAGACAACTATTATTAGTCTTTTCATGATAGGTAAAATATAAATGCCTATATTTCATAATGAATCAATTTTTGAAACATTTAGAAACGGATTTCTAAATGTTTGATACTGCCGATCAAAGGACGGGACCGCATTGTGCCGGATCCGAGTGTTGATAATCACTCGGTGTAAGTATAGCACAGTGTTATACACTGTGTCCGTAAAGTATGGAACAAATTCATTTTTAGCTAAACAGACCATTTTAAGAAATAATCCTGAAACACGTCGATTTTTGATTTTAATTTACCGTATTTTAAAATAATAATCTAATATACAGGGTGAATTACTTTCGAGTAATGACGTCACCGTCATTTTTTTAAAATGGAACACCCCCATTTTGTCTCAATTTTCGGATTACTCTAGCTGAGCTGATTCCAAAAATGTATCACATGTTGATTCCAATTGGTACAGGATGGACAAAAATGCAATAGTTTTGTGTGTGCTCATAAAGTAACGCGTAACATTCTTTATTAGTTAAATTAACAATATTATGAAGAATACTTATTGTCTAGCGGACAGAATATGATGAAACACATGACTTTATAAATGTTCGAACTGCAGCCCTCGCTGTATTCGACAGTAACCCAAACGGTGTACAAATTCTTGTTGAACCTTGTTTATTGTGTCTTGAGAAATATTGTTTATTGCTGTCCGAATTCTCTCTTTTAATTGTTGAATATTTGCTGGTTTCGTTTGATACACAACATTCTTCAGATGGCCCCACATAAAATAATCCAAAGGATTGAAATCTAGTGACCTCGCTGGCCATTCAATAGGTCCACGTCTACCAATCCACCTGTTCGGAAAAGTTTCATCTAGGTACCTTCTAACATCTACAGCATAATGTGGAGGTGCACCATCCTGTTGAAACCATAAACTTTCATCAAAACCTCCAGGATTACTTTATGAGCACACACAAAATTATTGTATTTTTGTCCACCCTATACCAATTGGAATCAACATTTTTGGAATCTGCTCAGCTAGAGTAACCCTGAAATTGAGACAAGATGGGGGTGTTCCATTTAAAAAAATGACGGTGACGTCATTACTCGAAAGTAATTCACCTTGTATATTAGATTATTATTTTAAAATACGGTAAATTAAAATCAAAAATCAACGTGTTTCAGGATTATTTCTTAAAATGGTCTGTTTAGCTAAAAATGAATTTGTTCCATACTTTACGGACACATTGTATAATAACACCGCCGTATCACGACAGAGCACTTTAACTATCGCTTTTATTCCACAACACGCGGTCGACTCTTGCATCGAAGACGGTGCGGTTATATCTGCGTATTTATGTCTAATAAAAAATTGTTCAGAACATGACTTTGTATTTGCGTACGCCACTTTTTTGTTACAAACGTAAATAGACGAATAAACGAGTCAACATTTATGTGCACAATAATTAATTCTATATATTTGTGTTACATTTCTGCTTCATTTTGTATTGGAAATATGACTTTATTCTCTAGATAATAATAAAGCATTATAAAGTTGCAAACCACCCAAAAGAGTAAATTTTAGTAGAGCACATTTTTTTCGTGAAAATACACTTTGTATGAGGTTCGGTAAAATAATATTTCATATTTAGCTGTTTTGTTTAATGTACAAGTACCCAGTAACTAAGTACTTGTACAAGCATCATGCTTACTAATTTTTGCTGCTTATCTTGCCTGTTTTGCCTTCTTGGGTGCGGCCATCACATTCAGACTGCACGAGCTCTCTTCAAAACACAACGTTCTTTTTCCATGCCAACTCCAAAAGAACAAAAACCTCTTGATGATGAGGATAATAAGGTAATATCGCTTTTTTCCTAGAAACCCTAGTCTGAAATAAAAAAAGCTTTACCACTTCGTACTGCTTAGCAGTAAAATCATATAAAACAAAGCATTTCAATTAAAACTTTCCACCCCACATAATTCTGAAGGCGTAATTTTTCTGAAAAAACACTTAACAAATTATATAAAGTGGGACGTCTTTTTGCTCATATTTAGATGGCATAACTTTAACCCCCTCCTCCCTATGGTCACCCATACAAGGGCGCCCATATGAAAATTTTCGGGGGGGGGGTCTAGACGTAATGATATTGCATATTACATTTTGTATACTTTGGAAGACAATATGTAGTTTTAAGCACCTAACAAACTAGTTTGAACTATGTTGGATAAACTTCCCTACATTTAAATACTAGGCCACAGCATTTAAGGTCAATAAAAAGCACATTACTCTAATTAATTCTTATTGACACCAGATCTAAGAAATAAAAAACTGATGACAATTTATAGCTGAAGCAAAATTGATCGAACTAGTGTTCAGTATTTATCAGAAAAAGCAAACTGTAAGTTTCTTTTCATCCTGCCGAACAAGTCAATAACTTTGTCCTCAAAGTCAGATCTCTTTGCTCTTTTTCTGTGGACATTTAGCAGGCACAAGCTTGAAAGACGTTCCTGGTCAGTGGTAGGTACTCCTCAGCCAAGTTTTCACTCTACGTAGAGTGCTGAAAGAACGCTCTACGGTACAAGTTGTGGGAGGTATAGTGAGATAGAAAATGATAACTTTTTTCACAGCTGGGTAAAAAGTTGTTTCTTCCAATATATCATGTAGTCTTGTTTTTTCCGAACAATCCTTATCTGTCCAAAGATCATACCATAACCTGGCTTCTGCTTCTAAATTATCTATTCTATAAAAGTTTTTCAAAATCTTCCTTTTTCTCTTTCTTCATAAGATGTGGGTGAATAATTCCACCTTTGAATGGTATATCATTACCCTTTTCAAATTGTGTCATTATAGACGTTATTATGGAGTCCATGTAGGGGTTGTAACATGCAACCATGAAGTAGTCTTCGGGTGACAAGCTTTGGACATTAAATCTATGTTTCTGCTTTTCAGCCAATCTTGGAACTTTGACATCCACATCAAGTTCCGCGCAATCTTTCTTTCTTTCTTTAGTTAGTTATAACGTCTATATATGAGCAAAAAGACGTCCTCCTTTATATGATTTTTGACGTATTATTTAATTTTTTCATAAATGTGACGCCTTCAGATTTATGTGAGTGGATAGTTTTCATTGAAATGCTCTGTATATGTCAATAAGAAAAAAATATACAGATCTATCCACTGTTTTGTCTATGCCACACTGTTTGTCTTGGTAATTTCCATAATATGTCCTGTCACTAGCTTATCTACTAACGTCAAGCTAGCAAAGAGTAATAAGCAGTTGGAGAAATGTTATATTCGAGTCGGTAGTATGATTTTGAAATAAGATGTGGTTATACCCGAATGAGCTAGTGAAATAGTGGTCATATCTGTATATCTATTAAAATCACAATTCGTAGTATTCAGTAGTGTTTCAAAATATTGTATCATCTGCCTCTTACGAAAGGTTATAGCTTGTAATTATCAAAAATAAATTAAACATTGCAATTAAAATAATGACATAGTAAAAAATACATTGGGTTACACAAAAATTTTAATTTCTAATAATTAGAATATATACTTGAACTAACAAAGTTAGTGACATATGAAAAGCAGTTTGGCCTCTCGAATCCACGTCGCAAATACACTGGAGATTATACAGTGCTTTTCAGATAAAAGTATCCACCTTTAATAACTTTTGTAATACTGGTATTTAGAAAAAATCCAAAAACACATCAATTTATGTTGGAAGGGGCAAGCATTATGGCTTATTTAAAAATACTGGAAAAGCCACCCCCTCACCCCTAGCAGTATCCCCTTTATTTTTTTAAATTACTTTTCATATTTTTTATGTAAAATTTGGATACTCCTCTTTGAGCTGATTTCAAAAATGTATAATACTTGTAGGTTAAAGTGGTTTATGAGATAAACAATTTTTCTTTTAAGAGCACAAATTTTACTTATTATTTACTTTCACCTTATTTGCCTGTACTAAAATGGGTTGTACAACAGTTCAAACTATTTAATCTTTTTAACTGTGCTATTTATTCTACTTAAAAAATCCAAACAACAAAAAACTCTACTTTTTATTAAAGTTTGACATTGTCAACTAGAATTTTTAGTCACTATTGATAGTGTAATTTGATACATTATTTATTTTGTTTCTCTGAAATGGTTTACTCTTTGCAAGAAAGAATTGAAATTGTAGGTTTATACTACCAAAATAATAATTGTGCAAGAACTGCTGCTAGAATATTTAACGAATTACATGACGGAAGACATGCAACTCATAAGTATGTAATTCAACTGATGGAGAAATTTACCACAACAGGGTCTGTTTGCAATAAAGTGCATAAGCGAGAGGGACTCGTAAATAACGAAGCAATCCAAGTGGCAATTTTAGGGCAAGTCAGCTTAGAGGCTCAACAACCCCAATCGTTGTAGAGCGATCGGTGTTTCATCTTCTACAGTTTTCCGAGTTCTACATAAATTCAAGTACCACCCATACAAAGTTAAGTTGGTGCAGGAGTTGAATGAAGATGATTTTGATCGTCGTCTAGAGTTTTGCGAATCAATGACGCAAATTATCAATAACAATCCACAATTGTTAAACAATATTTGCTTTTCTGATGAATGCTCATTTTCATTAAATGGCTTAGTAAGTAGGGATAATTGTAGATATTGGGCTGAAAGTGATCCACATATTATGCGTGAATTCCATACACAACATCCCCAAAAGTTAAACGTTTGGTGTGGTATCCTAGGTGACCACATTGTCGGACCTTTCTTCATCAACGGAAATTTAAATGGTGAATCATATCTTGAGTTACTCAGGGAAGGGGTTGACCCACGTATTACAACAATAATAGAAAATGATGATAACCTTTCCGAAGATTTACTGGTATTTCAACAAGACGGAGCTCCCCCACACTATGCTATGCCTGTCCGACAATTTTTAAACATTCCCCGCTCGTTGGATAGGTAGAAGGGGGCAGATGATGGAGTGGCCACCTAGGTCACCGGATTTAACACCCCTGGACTTCTTTTTATGGGGGTATTTAAAAACAAAAGTTTATGCTACCCAACCAGAATCTCTGGATGATTTACGAGAGAGGATAGAAAATGAATGTCGACAATTAAATCCAGCCGTATTAAGCAATGTCAGAGAGGCATTTCAAAATAGATTATACCATTGTATGGAAGTGAATGGTACTCATTTTGAACACTTATTGTAACTTCATAATAAATAGCACAGTTAAAAAGATTAAAGAGTTTGAACTGTTGTACAACCCATTTTAGTACAGGCAAATAAGGTGATAGTAAATAATAAGTAAAATTTGTGCTCTTAAAAGAAAAATTGTTTATCTCATAAACTAACCACTTTAACCTACAAGTATTATACATCTTTGAAATCAGCTCAAAGAGGAGTATCCAAATTTTACATAAAAAATATGAAAAGTAATTTAAAAAAAAAAGGGGATGCTGCTAGGGGTGAGGGGGTGGCTTTTCCAGTAAGTTTAAATAAGCCATAATGCTTGCCCCTTCCAACATAAATTGACGTGTTTTTGGATTTTTTCTAAATACCAGTATTACAAAAGTTATTAAAGGTGGATACTTTTATCTGAAAAGCACTGTATACAAATAGGACCTACCTGAAGCAAAAATATTAAGACTCATTCTCGTAACTCGGGAGGTGTAGAGATAAATTCAAAATCATTGATTTGTCACCTTACCACCTGGGTATGTAATTTAATATTTTGGTACATTGGCTTGTGATATTTTTATACTTTGTTTTCCAAAGCTGTTTGATAAGTAACTATACAACTTATCTGTTTTAATCAGACATCCAGTACACCTTAGTCAAAGTTACTATTTTACGACAAGTTGAATTTATTATTTATACGATTAACTTTACATCCCAGAAAGTTGAGATATTTTTTATGCTCCAAATAAGTTATTTACTAAATCAATATAAATTACGTGCAAATTGAGGTAGTTTGTGATATTTTGTTACACCTTTAACTGATGTTTTAAATACTGGGTAAGTCTAGTTGTCGACGAAATGCAGAAATATGTGGATATTTAATAAAATAAATTTCTTTCATATTTTTCCTCTCATATCTGTTATACAAATTGTTTTATTCTTTCTCCAATATAAAGGGTGTTGGTATGATAGGACTATTTATTTTATCATTTTGTATGTTTTATTGAATCTATTTTTGTTGGTTGGATCTGAAGATTTTGTGTAGTGTGGTAACAGCAGATTGAGATGGTTTTTAACGATTTTAATGAACTAGGCACACTAAGCTAATCACTTCCTTGGTGCTCATCAGCACATAATACAATTCCAGAATTATTAATTTTTTTGAAAAACAAGAAATGAAGAAATATTTCAATGTCAAGTATTTCTCACTATTAAATTCTCTAGATTTAGATATAAAGTGAAAATTTCAGCTTTTTAGCGAATATCAAAAATAGTTGAAGATTATAACTATATGTATAGTTATATTACCATATTAGTGGGTTGACAACTACATTTACACAAACGATAATAAAGCCAGTTGCTTAAGAAAAGAGACCAGGGTTCAAGCCATAAATTAAAATATCAAACAAAAATAATCTTTTACAATCGTCTCATGCTAGAACTCAATATATAACAATCGAAATATATACAGAGTTTAAGAGTTCCTAAAGGTATGAAGTTCCTGCAAAATCATTTTTAAATGTTTTTTCTCTGTAAAGTAACTATTGACTTTTGCATGTGGCTTTGTATTATTTGATATGCATCTTTCATAAACATATCTAGCCTTTTAAATAGGAAGTAAAATGAATGTGATTATTTTGCAAATAATTGGCACCTGAACACTGTTTACACTACTACTACACCAACGCTGACACTTAACACTATCCTACGTGCGTTTTGATAACCAAATTATCTTCTTCAGAGACTGAAGGCAGTGTTGGTGTAGTGGTAGTATAAACAGTGTCAAATATCGCCAACGGTTCCAGAATTCCAAACTTAAAAAATTGGCATTTTGTAAAATGTATTTATTAAATACTGAAATATTGCAATTACACTAAAACACGTATTCCAGAATGTTATATTTAAATGCAAATGGAATTGAATAATTGTTTTTAACAGTTGGTAAGTTGCTTTTATTGAATAGAACAAATATTAAAACTATTATTTTAGTACCAATTTATTTGGAAGTCTGCGAATTTATTATATAAGGTGGTTTGATGAAAACAAAACGACGTCCAAATGTGGGAATCAAGAACCCTTCAATGAAGCAATAAAAGATCAAATGAAAAGACTAAAGGATTATACAGATTATAGCTCTAGTGAATTTAGATTATAAATTACTTCGATAACTCAATTGAACCTTAATTTTGACATCCATATTAGATTGGATAGATCATGTTCATATATCAAATGATACGACACTGTCAGAGTCATTATTGGCCGGTTGACATCAATGTAAGCGGCGCTGACCCATTTACTGGAAAATACTGAAGTCGTCAGAGTGACATGCTGTTTATAACCGTTAACTAATGTATAAATGAACCACTGCATAATTTGAAATATTAAATAAATTGTTTTTAATACATTGATCCAAATAATGTGAGTGTTATTAAAGGATATATATTGGGGAACCATAAAAAATTGGATAGATAGACTATCTTTACCTTGTCTCTTGATGGATCTTAGCTACTGCATCTGCCTTTTTTTGTGTTTGAATAAAATTTTCTTCGTTCTTGTATCCTCGATATGCGACGGTATATTCACAGTTGAAGCGATTGTCCTCAATTTTTTCAGCTATTATGATTATTTTTGTTTATTTAAATAAAAGCAGCTTTACATTTGTTCTCTTTAAATACGAGGTTTAAGGTTGACAAAAGTGTTTTTGATATGCATGCTACTAATCACAATTCATTCTTCTTTTGATTGTTTTATCAGTAAGACCCAAAAAATTAAACTGCATATAGTTATTTTTGCAAAATACAAGATTAATTCAAAACATAATAACGATAGTTTTAATAATGCCAAGTACTTTCCTGTATTTAATAAATTGTATGAACTATTTATAACTTATTATGTTAAACAAAAGGGTTTGCTACCTACATACAGTGGACATCCTAACTTTTGACAATATCATCTATTTTAAAGTTGCTTCAATGGCATATCCTATTGTATTTTTTATTTTGACATCTGTGGATTCCTTTATAACCACATTTTTGTTATTCTAGAAGAAAATCCTGATGAGTTTGGAGATCTGGAAAACAGCTAAATATATTTTTAACCACCAAAACCATTTTAATAGCCTTCACTAAGAAAAGAAAACTCAACCTCAAAACCATTAAACTTGATGGGAACGAGGTTGAATGGAGACAAGAAGTCAAGTATCTAGGTTTGACTCTAGACAGTAAACTCCTGTGGAACAAACACGAGAAGGAGATTACATACAAAGCAAAAATGGCTCTAATGGTGTGCAGGAATCTGGTAGGGAGAAACTGGGTCTGTAACCCAAAAATCCTGAGCTGGATGTATACTGCCATAGTGAGACCAATTATCACTAATGGAGCCATTGCGTGGAGTAGTAGAACTAGCCTCTTGACGACGACAGAAAACCTCTCCAAAATTCAAAGACTAGGCTGTATATGCATAACAGGAGCAATGAGTACATGCCCAACGGCAGCAATGGAAGTGATTCTCAACCTCACACCATTACATATGGTGGTGGAGAGTGTTGCAGAAAGAACAAGATACAGACTAAGTAGAGAGGGAATCATTAACAAAACCACCTCTTCACTTCTTAGAAATCAGACAACCTGGGACATGCGACAAGATGGTATGATGAGAAAGTATAACTTTTCAAAGAAATTCGTTACGGAATTAAGCAACAAGAAGGAATGGGATCCAAATACCATTACCAGACTTGGAAAGAATGCGATTCAATGGTACACAGACGGCTCAGAAGCAATAGAAGGAACTGGGATAGGAGTGTACGGGCCAGGAACCAAACACTCTAAAAGCTTGAGAAAAACCCCAAGTATCTTTCAAGCGGAAATTCACGCAATAAGAAAGTGTGCCCAGTTCAATATCGACAAAGGATATGGAAGGCAAAGGATTATCATAATGTCTGATAGTCAAGCAACCATTAAAGCGCTGAGTTCTTGTGTAATCAGTTCCAAAATGGTGTGGGGATGCCTAGGCAAACTTAATGAACTAGGCGAGAACAATATAATCACCTTACTGTGGATTCCAGGACACGCTGGAATAGAAGGAAATGAAATAGCAGGTGAACTAGCGAAGAAGGGGACTGAAATACTCTTTTGGGGGCCGGAACCCTTTTGCGGAATCAGCTCCAATGTAATATTGGAAGAAATAGAGAAGATCTGACCATTGGAAAGATCTAGTAGGGCTTAGGTAATCTAAGATTCTTCTGGGTGACTACAACCTGTTGAGATTAAATGAATGCATAAGTCAAAGTAAAACTGCACTAAGAGTTTTAACAGGAATCCTAACGGGACAATGTCGCCAGAATGGGCACCTTAAAAAGCTCATAATAGTGGAGATAGAAGATTGTAGATTTTGTTGAATGGAAGAAGAAACCTCCATCCACATCACACCACATCCACAGCAATTCAGAATTCTAGGGCACAGCACCTGGGAGATTACTGGATAGAAGAGGCACAGTTACCTAAGTTGAAGCCTGCAGATATCCTAAAATTCCTCAGGGAAATAGGACTAAAGAAGCTACTAGTATCTGAAACTCTCCTCAGAAACTAAGTAGAAGTAAGGAGGCACAATAGATCTTTTAGGTCTCAGTGAATGGTACCCCAAAATATATACATACATACATACATATGTAGGGACACTTCTACCAGAGACAAACGTTTTGTAACAAACCTTTAAACTGATCAGACAGATATTGAAATAAAAAATACAGTTGACTAAAACTATAAAGCCCCCAAATATAAAGTGTTGTTACATTTTTCTTTGCGCTATTGCACATCGTTTATTTTTATAAAGAATAAATAATATGCTTATGTTTCCTTAGTCTAGAACTACATTACACATTTAGCTATACAAAGAAAAACTTATTAATTAAATGCTCTATTATAGCACTATGGCTTATATGCTCAAGTAGTTTGAAACAGTGTGATACAAAATAAAGTCTATAAGATCTTTGCTGCGAACCACTTACTAACACAATTTGTTATAAATAAGTAGTACTTTTGTATTTCAATAAAATTAAGTTTTTTGGGTCATTATCTCACTATTTCGAGTGTAAGTTATTTATTGTTAATATATTTTAGAATCGAAGTGCCAGAGTTTCAGTTAGTAATGAAAATAACGTACTACTAGATCCAGAAGTATTAACAGATTTTTCAACCCAGGCTTTGGTTTTGACAACCTTAGCTACACTGGTTAAGTATAGCACCGATGAAGCAGAAACACGAACATTGTATCAATATCTTTCAGAAGGCGCTGTGGTATTCCCCAAAGTTTTTCCCGTTATGTAAGTACTTTTTTTATTTATAATGAGCCATTTGAACGTTCGTTCTGCAGATGTAACCGTTATATACATGTTATAGTCAATATATGAAATTGGGCATTATACAGTGTGACCCATTTTGTTTGGAAGCACCCCTATAAAATCCGCATTTTTCAACCGATTTTGATTTAGTCTTTTTTGTTAGATTCAGTATCAAAAACAGTATTTGAGCACAAATTTTCATTCCATAATAGCTATTTTCAAGGCCCTCTATGTTAATTTTTCTTTGCCAAAAAAGACGAAAGTATATTAGGCATTTTTTTTTCTCAAATACGACTACACCACTGGATTCAGAATCATCACAAATGTGAACTATCAAAATTTTATAAAAAGAGTTTTATTAACAACAAAGTTATCACTACATGAATTTGGATAAAGTTGTTTTTTAATTAATTTTTTACTGAGAATGTAGACACATTTTAAAAATGGCAACATGGTAAACAAAAACTAGGGTTCAAACATATTGCACTGTAAAAATTCGAAGCCGATACCTTAACCCGTTCTGGAGTTATAGCTTCTGAAAGTAATGTAAAATTGTGCTGATGTGATGAAAATACAAATTAACAACTCTAAAAAATAACATTTTGATCAAAAGGATAATAATTTAACTCTAAATTTGCAACTTAGTTTTTGTAATGTTCTCAGTTTTATTATGGCCATAATTAGATATTAAAGCCATTTTTACAAAATTCAAACAAAAGTCGGAAGTAGGCTTTGATTTTGACATTTCATTTATGTCAGTCAGTAACATTTGTATGAAATAGTAAGTACTAAATGTTGTAAATAAGTACCTGTACTTGACAATGGCTGCTTTAACTATTCAAGACAAAGTTGTGATTGTACGTTTGTGTGGTTACAATGTTAGAAGTGAACGAGAAGTAACAGAAATATTCTCCGTATTTGCAGCTCTGCTCTGCACAAAATTAAAAAAATATTTATTGAGACTGGAGCAACGTGACCAAACGTATTTAAAAAAAAATCTGCAAGCAAGAAATTTTAATAACCGTGTTGTCATAGACTATTTTGCCAACAATGCAAATGTTAGCTTAAGAGTCGCTAGTTTAGATTTAGCCTTGCCTAGAGAAAACATTCGGCGATGTTTAAAGAGAAATTCAATACGACCATTTAAACCGAAATTTCCCCACACTTTAAGGGCAGGTGATACAGAAAAACGCATGGAATATTGTTTGTGGGCTCAAGGTGAGTAGGTACGTTAATTCAAGAAAATTCTTAGCCTGTTTTATGTTTAGTGATGAAGCCACGTTTACCACCAATGGCGTAGTTTCATCACAAAATGCAAGATATTGGGCACCTGAAAATCCTAAATTGGTAATAAATTGCAAAAGCCAATATTCTGAAAAAGTGAATGTTTCGTGCGGAATTTTAAAAGACAGGATAATAGGTCATTCTTTTTTGAGGGTAACATGAATGCCAATAACTTCATGGAATTCTTGGAAGGTGAGTTATCCGCAGTGATTGACGAACTGCCACTAGCAGAAAGAAGACATTTGATATTTCAGTTAGATGGTTGTTCTGTACACTCTTCTAGGATTGTCAGGCAGTGGCTTAACGAAAAATTTCCAAATGGTTGGATAGGTCGCGGTAGCGAGTTGATCGAATGGCCTAGATATTGGATTTTTATCTCTGGGGTCTTTTGACACTAAAAGTGTATAAGACACGTCCAAGGAATAGAGCAGAACTGTGTGACAGAATACGACAGGCGTGTGCTGGAATAACGCCACATGAAATAAAAAAAAGCGCTAAGACATAGTCGCAAACGATACGATAAATGTGTGGAAATTAACGGAGGTCTAGTCGAGGCTACAAAAATGTAGAATTAAATTATTATTTAGTAGTTTAATAATTAAAATGTATTAATTTGTATTTTCATCACATCAGCACAATTTTACATTACTTTCAGCTATAACTCCAGAACGGGTTAAGGTATCGGCTTCGAATTTTTACAGTGCAATATGTTTGAGTCCTAGTTTTTGTTTACCATGTTGCTATTTTTAAAATGTGTCTACATTCTTAGTAAAAAATTAATTGAAAAACAACTTTTCCCAAATTCATGTAGTGATAACTTTGTTGTTAATAAAACTTTTTTTATAAAATTTTGATAGTTCACATTTGTGATGATTCTGAATCCAGTGGTGTAGTCATATTTGAGAAAAAAAAATGCCTAATATACTTTCGTCTTTTTTGGCAAAGAAAAATTAACGTAGAGGGCCTTGAAAATAGCTATTATGGTATGAAAATTTGTGCTCAAATACTGTTTTTGATACTGAATCTAACAAAAAAGACTAAATCAAATCGGTTGAAAAATGCGGATTTTATAGGGGTGCTTCCAAACAAAATGGGTCACACTGTATATACTGTCTAGCCGGTATATATATTGTCTGAACTGCTCCGCTATATATGAAATAAGGCACAAAAATTATAAACTGACTGTGCATTATATAAAACGCGTTGTAGTTATTATAATTAAACATTGATTAACAATGGAAGAAGACAAAATTGAAAGGTAAGTATATTATCTAATTAATACATAAGTGATTTATTTTAACACATGCATATGAACATTTGCAGAAGTTCTTGGTGTGCGTCATCGTTTGTGACGTATATCCGGGTTTTGGGTATGTCGATATTTTATTTCTTATTTTGATATATAGCTAACGTTTAATTTGATCAGGATCAGGATCGTATTCTGCCAAATTCGAAAAGACTATGAAATTAATAATACTTGGGGTATCTAAACACTGCAAAAGAAAACAAATTGTATATTCAATTTACATATTAAAATAATTTTACATTAGTAAATATAGTCCTCCAAAAGAATTATACAGCGTGTTCAATTAAGTCTGCACCGTATGAGACCCTATTTTATTCTTAAGTTTTATGGAAAAAGTTATTTTTCACTTATAATTCTTTTTGTTAGTGAATTTTATTGTTTTATTTGTTTAAATGAGGCCACTATCTCATTGGCGACCGTCGAATTGCATCCGTATTCCAAAAAGGTCTGTTAATTAATCTATCATGGTCAAATTTTACACCAATGTTGCCAATATATTATTTGAATCGTAAATATTTTTATAAAAATTGGAACATATATCTGCGTGAGATTTGAAAATTGTAATCATACTTTCTTACGCTATATTTTAATAAAAAAAACATAAGATATTCTCTTAACTACCCTACCCTAACCCAATCGAAAAATGGAATTGTTTAAATTAAATGAATATATTATTCTCTATATTGTTATAAAACAGTATAAGTCGCAGTTTCGGAAATAAAATTTAGTATCAATTACGATATCAGAATAAACATGACAACAATGCCCGCTTTTATTTAATCATCTACTAGTTTCAGACACCATATTAAATTTGTTAATGGGATGCAACTCAGCGGTTGGACGCATGCAATTCAGCGGTCAAAAGTTTGGCCTGCTCAAATATGTGATGCAACTCATTGGTCCCGGTCTCATTGATGTTTTTACTGACTACATGTATTTGATGTTCATAACTTTAAAAATAATAGATAAAAATGAAATATTTAAGCAATCCCAATGAAATACATAGGATTAACTTATTTTATATTAATTTCACTCATTGTTATATAAAAAATACTAACTTGGTGCACTGAAGTTAAAGGTATCAATGGTTTACAAGCTTCTTTTTCTAACTGAAAATACTTGAGAACTTTCAAAATAAGATGCTGCTCTTTTTCCGTGTATCTAGGCATATTTTTGTGTTATCTAAATAAATAAAATGCTAACAATAAGATTAATATTCACATTTCATAAATGACCGTAAACAACAAAGTACAGACATGACGAGAAATGTCAGTGGGACATTGCCGCTACGAAAGGTACGTCCAGTGGCGGTCATAGGGGGGGGGCCACGGGGGCCATGCCCCCCCCCTCCCCCTAGCTCAACCGCAGTTGTTCAGAAATTAAAAAGAATAACATTCTCGTGTAATTAGCAATTAAAAAACACTTTGAAATAAAATAAGTCGAAAATACTTTTCGCGAGGTAGAAAACCATACATTATACAATTCACATTTTTCGCAATTAACGACGACAAACACTTATCCACTGCTTCGCCAAGTCTTCATTTTTTGGAAATCCATCCATAGTATTTTATTACCCGTTTCTTTGGTATTGCGATTGGTATTTTTGCACGTAGCCACGGCACCGCCGGCATTATGGTTTTAAAACCAAAAAAAAACACTTAATGCCAAGCCACACCAAACATTCATCCATCCTCCGGATGGACGGGCTGGATGTTCAAAAAAGATCGCTCGCCAGCTTGGCAAATAGCGCAACGCAGCATCCGTCCGTCCGCTGGACGCTTAAAACGTCCAATGGATGGATGTTTTGGAATCGCCGGGGGAACGATTTTTCCTTCGCATCCGCATGGATGTTTTTCCTGCATATGAGCTCTGGGCCCGGTCACACGCGCTCCACCCGGTATCAGACAAAACTACCCTAGTCCACATGGTTTCTCTGAAAACATATTCGTGTAGGATACTCTTCTCGCATTGTTTTCACAAGTATAGCAGTTTTGTACCAAGGTTATTTTGTTTATTTCATTCTTCTTCTAGTTCCAAATCGATCATCAAATGATGAAACTCACCGAACTTTTTCTTCCTCTTGTTGAGAACGATTGTTATTTACACAATACAATAGAATAAGTTCATCATCGTCACTAGAGCTGCAGTCATCAAGCCACGGGATACTTTTTGAAAAATCACTTTCACACCAAGGCACATTAAACGACATTCTTTATGCACTGACTGCATTGCTACTGACACAAGTGAACAAAATATTCGTTGATGAAGGGGAGGTGTGAATCGGAGCGCTCCGTGGACGGACGTCCATCCATTGGACGGATGGATGCCGGTGTGGCCCGGCCTTTAGATCAACTCTATAACAATTTTAAACACAGGCTTGGGATAAAACAATATCAATTAACGCAGAAAAATCGAAGAACCACAGTAAAAACATACTAAAGACGTACAACTCTATACAACAATTTTCAATTCTGATTCCAAGGTGCTTACTTTAAACCCACTTCAAGTTACGATTTGGTCCATGGCCCCCCCCCCTCTCAAAGTGTATATGACCGCCACTGGGTACGTCTGTACGATATAATTTCGCCCGATTAATAGGTTGTGCTTGCGCGTAATCTAAACATCAACCAATCAAATTTTTGTAAGTCAAATATTAGGGTTAACGTTTGTAACACGTTTAAACGGTTCATTATTGTGATATTTTGATTAGGATTAATCACAGACCTCCCTTTTATTCTATTTCCTCCAACATAATGTGTTAGAAGGACATAAACAATCAATGACGCACACCAAAAACGCTGTTATATCAACTATATTGTTTAGTGTATTCTTTTAAACATAACATCTAAATTAAAATTCAAAAACTAGCTATACAGGGCTGCATTTATTATATTTAAATATTAAAATATAACAATAATGATGGTTTTCCAATTGGGCATGGGCAAGGTTTTCGAAGATGCCATTGTAAATGCAACAAATGTGCATCAAATAAATACTTATGTGAAAAATATAAAGTATTACGCATTTCAAAATGTAACAGTAGCCTAAGTTGCCATAACAAATAATTTTTAATGTTTAATGTTTTTTAATAAAAAGAGTATTTAATGAACATCAAAATAATTATTTTATTTGCAATAGATTAATAATATTTGGGTATATACAGTTCAAAATTCGATTACGTTCCTGTTTGTAGATGTAAATATTGAATTGTTTCACAAACTGCCTAAAAATAACTACGTAGTATAATACCGCCGACGCTGTTTATATAATGACTTGTCGATTTAGAAATAAATATTTTTTATATGGGCAGTCTGTATATAAACGGTTTGCGCGGTATATAACATACACATAATACGATTAGGCCAGTTTATACAATCCATCGTACCTAATAACGTAAAATTGGTGCCATAATAAAATCAAACAGTATTTTTTTTGTTTTAGTTATAACCTGATCGATATGAAAATCAATAATGTTCTCACATCATGCCACGATCAAGAAATTCTAAGCGCCGTAAGAAGTATAATCCAAAATATGATAGCTTGTGAAGATACTGGGCAGCAACAATTGCACTATTTACAAAGCTGTGGTTTTGGGGGGCTGTGGAGATTTGCAGGACCTTTTAATAAGGTAAACAACTAGTCAAATCTTTTATTAAATAACACAGGTCACTATTTGGGAAATACGGAATGTCGTAAACTATATTATTAAATAATATATTGTTGAATATTCTAAAAAATTATTTGAAGATCTTGTGTGTGTGTGTAAAAGTTTTGTGAAAGTTCAGAGTACAGCAACCAAACTTTACATATTTACAAAATATGTTTCGTCAGCATTATAGACCGGGAGATAGTGACAAAAAATATTGGGTCATTATTTGTACCAGTATGGCGGTTCTTCAGGGATCTTATTACGTAATGACAAAAAGAAAAATGATGGTCATAGCGCTCGTGCCGGCGGACCAATCGCGTGGGCGTTAGTCGAACTCGTCGTATTAATTACGAGTGTCAAACGATCTGTTCCACAAAAATTCTAGTATTTTCCGATAGTCCATAAAAAAAAGAAGAGGCGGTAGTGTCATGCAATACTTCTCCGTTGTGACTTACAGCCCGCCATACCGACGCGAATGCGTTAATTAAAAAAAAATTCAACCATTTGTACCAGGCTAATTTTTGCACAGTTAATCATCGTCGTGCAGCCATTTACGAAAATCACCATGCCATACTTTTCGGACGGTTCCAAGTGGCCTCCATACGGCCGAAAATCAGCAAATTTTTTTTTGCCAAACGATTTTACCACCCTAAAATTTTTTTTCAACAGTTCCTGTATGATCATAAATAGAAGTTTGATATGCTATACCTGTGGGAGGTAGCGAATGTACATTATTTTTTTTAATTGTAAGATTTTTTTCGTAATTTGAACGATTTGTACCAGTATGGCACTAATTTTTCCTGTAAGTTTGAGGTTTAACGAATATAATTACAAAATTTCAAAGACCTAGGTGGCGGCAATCTTGTCTTATTGTAGAGATCTGGGCTCATCCTGTTGTAAGACACAATGTATGGCAACCCAGGTATACGGCAGCTGCTTGTCAGGCGACCCACTTTCATCCCACAACTACACCTCGACCAAATTCATTTCAACTCTGAGAGTACGGTGTAATTTTCCCAAAGCATACTTTTTTTTCAAGTTTCGAAAATTTTAAATGCCATACTGTAACAATTTGGTCCAATTTTTTTATTAATTTATATCTTGCTCGAGTGTGACAATCTTCTGCCCCATGGTTACAGTATGGGATAATTATTTTTAGGTAGAATTCCATCCAAACGAACCGAATACTCTGATGCCATACTGTAACAAATGATTTTATGTCTTGTACATTGAAAACCCGTCGAAAAATCAAGTTTTTCAAGTATGTCGCCCCTTTTTCCCTCTATTAGAAGTATGGCAAATATAATAATGGTCACATTGCATCATATAATTTCCAAAAATCCAAATGCCATACTGGTACAAATCGTCAAAAATTTTTTTTTTACGTCTTGGCTTAAGTCTCACAGTCGTCCGCCCCATGGTTACAATCCGGGATAATTTTTTGTAGGTAGAATTGTATCCAAACAAACAAAATATAATGATCCCATGCTGTAAAAAATTAATTTACGAATTGTGCAGTCGTATTTTTGAAACGTGTCGAATAAATAAGTTTTTCAAGTATGGCAGCACTTTTTCCCCCTACTAGAAGTGTGGCAAATATAATAACGGTCACATTTTATTAAATACTTTCCAATAATCCAAATGCAATACTGGTACAAATCGTTTGGCAAAAAAAAATTGCTGATTTTCGGCGGTATGGCGGCCATTTGGAACCGTCCGAAAAGTATGGCATGGTGATTTTCGTAAATGGCTGCACGACGATGATTATCTGTGCAAAAATTAGCCTGGTACAAATGGTTGAATATTTTTTTTTAATTAACGCATTCGCATCGGTTGAAATGAATTTGGTCGAGGTGTAGTTGTGGGATGGTTGTGGGTCGCCATCTGACAAGCAGCTGCCGTATACCTGCGTTGCCATACATTGTGTCTTACAACACGATGGGCCTAGATCTCTACAATTCGAGAAATTGTTCTAGCGGTGGTAGCCGTTCAATATACAATTAACATCTGGCCATAAGACAAGATTGCCGCCACCTAGGTCTTTGAAATTTTGTAATTATATTCGTTAAACCTCAAACTTACAGGAAAAATTAGTGCCATACTACAAATCGTTCAAATTACGAAAAAAATCTTACAATTAAAAAAAATATTGTACACATTCGCCACCTCCCACAGGTATAGCATATCAAACTTCTATTTATGATCATACAGGAACTATTGAAAAAAAAAATTAGGGTGGTATAAATCGTTTGGCAAACAAAAAAATTGCTGATTTTCGTCGGTATGGCGGCCATTTGGAACCGTCCGAAAAGTATGGCATGGTGATTTTCGTAAATGGCTGCACGACGATGATTATCTGTGCAAAAATTAGCCTGGTACAAATGGTTGAATTTTTTTTTAATTAACTAATTCGCGTTGGTATAGCGGGCTGTAAGTCACACCGGAGAAGTATGGCATGACACTACCGTCTCTTCTTTTTTTATGGACCATCGGAAAATACTAGAATTTTTGTGGAACAAATCGTTTAACACTCGTAATTAATCCGACGAGTTCGCCCACGCGATTGGGTCGCCGGTACGAGCGCTATGACCATCATTTTTCTTTTTGTCATTGCGTAATAAGACTCCTGAAGAACCGCCATACTGGTACAAATGACCCAATATTTTGTGTCACTATCTCCCGGTCTATTAGATTCACGACAACAGGTCAACGTTACATACACTGATTTGAGTAAAGCATTCGACAGAGTTAATAAGAAAAAATTAATAAAAATGTTATAAGCACATTTTGTTGACATAACGTTTTTAAATCTCACTTTCAGGAAATTTAATAATTGTCAAATTAATTGCAAAAGCTGGAGCTCAAATATCTAAAATTAAACATCTTGTTTCAGTATAACAATATGGCAGAAAGTAGCGAATTATTCGTAAACTGTTTAGAAGCAATGGTAGTAACTTGTCTTCCAGCTGATGAAAACGAGGCAGAAAATGGAGAGATGATGCAGTACCCATCGATGCTAAGCGTTAGTTCAAATTTGAATCTCTCATCTAGTCTTTCAAGTCTAAATCTAGGATCTCCAACAGAAAAGGACATGACCCGTGACGTCGAAGGAGGTAGCACAACATCTCTGGGACGGAGTTCATCAAGCAAACAGCGTAGTATAAAAAATAAAGCACATGTTCATTCAGAAAACTCATCCTTACACGAATAAGGAAAAAATGGTTAGAAGAAAGTTTGTCACTTCTTTTATAGTACATGTCATCAGGCCAAAATGTGACTTAGACTTTGGGCTTTGATCCAAAAAAATTGAACACATATAATGTGTCAAAAAGTTAACCTTTTGATGACAGGCATTTTTAAAAGGAATCGGTTTTTACTGTCGGAATTGTTAGGGAGTTTAACAGGGAGTAATTTAAAAAAGTCCTCATCTAGATTTATGAATATACTAAAATATCCTTATTTTGTGGTATGAAAATTAATTTCGAATATTAAGGTCATTAAATTGTATATTGAGTCATTTAGTGACCGTTAACCTTTGATACGCTTACAATAATTGTAACAAACATTAATTCTAAAGCAAATACACCATATAGTTAGTAATTAACGTTCATTTCAATATGTATAACTACGGGTATCTTTGTAAGTAGAAACAATTTATAAGTGGCTCATAGCTATATTTTCAAATTCTTTGTATATTTTGGTTACGGGGCTGTTGTATCTAAATATATGATTATTGAAGTTTGACAATACTAACGTTACGGAGCTCTATAACAAAATGGTTTTTCAGTTGTTGTATGATGCCTAATTTTGTTAAGATTTCTGCCATTCTTATTTCTTCCGTCCATATCTTTCTAGACTGTCCTCATTTTTTTCTTTCTCTCTTACTGTTGTGTTACTGTCCATTCTCTATACATTACTTCTATACCTAACCAGTTTTCTTTTTCTTAAATTTTATTCTATCTAAGTGTATATTCCAAAAGTTTTCAGATTTTTCCTAAGGAACTAAATTGTATGTATGACTAAGATTTCTCGATTTTCCTACTTTATCTATGTACTTTATTACTCTATGTATAAGTATTTTTTTTTTGTAAATATTCCCACACATGTCATAAACGCTTCTGACTCCCTACCGAATTCTGGCTACGGCTCGATACTACATTCTACACTATCTTGATTCAAACAATACCGGGGAAGGTCTTGTCCGCAAAATTTTAGCAACTGCGATTTAGCCATGGCGTTACGACGAGGGAGATGAAGGAAATCTGAGAGCTTTCATGGAGAACTCTTTCTTTCAGTGGCTTTTGAAAGGTTCCCGAAATTTTTCAGTGGCTCTATATCTGAACTACATTATTGAAGTTGTCGATTTCTTAATTATTTGACTTGATAGTTTATCCATTATTTTTAGTCTGAATAAACAACATTCAGAAATACGAATATCCTCATAGTTTTCAAACAATACTTTTAGTGTATTGAATATATTTTCCAAAAATTGTTCCTTTATCTTGTAGAAATATGAGGAGTAACGATCTGTAAGACTTGTGTATTGGCTACTATACAGGATTAAAATGTGGACTTATTTGTTTCATATTTACATACATATATTTTACAATAAAAAATTAGTGTAAATACTATTCATTGTATGGGGATTTCATTGGACAACCAAGCTATATTATGCAAATACATTGGAGTAACTAATTTTAAAAAAAGGAGTTCAATACCTCCGTTGTCTAGAGAGATGCTAAAAAGAGTTCAAGCTTCACGTTTCAAAATTATTTTTTAATATACAGTTACAGACAATCAAAGTTAAGGTTTTTTAAATATAACACCCTATATATTATACTGAATTTCAATTTCGCTCATTCTCTCTATTCCGACAATGTAGGGTATTACTATGTTCAACTGGGTACTTTTGAAGATTTAATCAGTTTCAGTATTTACTTAAACTGCCACTGTCAAATTCAGGAGTATCTTCAATTATCTCTAATATTTGTAACATCGCGTCGTATTTTTGTGTTAAGGGTCTTTCATTTTCAGACTAATGAACTAACAAACCTTTCGAGACGCTCTACGAAACTTTAAGCTCGCATATTTTCGAAATAATAACTAAAAATTCTGCAAACTCGACTTGCTATCAATCAAGATGACAACCGAGAAATGTCAAGTTAGGTATTTCCTAAACTGTTTAAGCAGACCGAGCAAGCTGTCCTAATATCCTTCTTTCTTAGGTATTACTTAGCGAGTAGTGAAACGTAAATTGCATTTAAGAATTCCTAAATCCGAGGTATTACCTAACTTTAGGAAATGGTTGGTGAAATCGGGCACTAGTAAAACTCTATTTTCGGTTTGGGGAAAATATTGAAAGTTAAAGCTGCTTCATATCATTAATGCCAAAATTTTTATTTTTATTAGTATTAAATTCACTACCTCTAACTGTTGATTACCTAAGTTTTCCAGTGAACACTAAAAGGACGGATTAAGGGCCCATCACCTTTGGTAATAAATACATTCCTATGCTACACAAAAATTTATATTCAGCATGAAACTACAGAATACATGAACCTGATAATAAAAAAAACGAAGTATTCAAATCAATATTAGTAAGTTTTCTAATGAAATTCCTTTGTTAGTTTATGATGGTTACGACTTTCTTTTAATCTCCACAGATATTAAATACGTTTTAGTGTAAATATATCTTGTGTACCTATGTAAACAAAATGAAAGCACAATGTACCGAAACAGCACAATGACGACACGCATATGCCTTAATTCAATCTTTCTAAGTAAAAGTTTTATACGCCTTATATATCTGCCGTCGAGATTCCTCAATGGAAAGTTGGCCATTTAAATTTATTGTAAATAGTTAAAAGATTTTCCCATACTGTAAAGTTGTGCAGTTCTGGATTATAAAAGTAACATCAGCAGATCTTTCATTTCTGTATAATTAATATATTCCACAGATGGAATTACATAAGTTGTTATTGTTTCCAATGATAATTATGATTTAATTGAAACCAAAATATCTTTAGATGGTACGTGTTGTGTTGTAAGGGCTATAACAAGTGTTAGTATAATTATAGGAACTAAGAAAAGTGTTCTACGGTTCCTTAATCTCTGGATTGGACCAAACTTATCGCACAAATTTAACTTGTCTTGTTGATAACGGTTGAAGTAATGTCTGGTGATAAATGCTAGGCATTGTTAGTAAAAGTTACTACTTCATACAAATACAAAATTATTTATCCGCCCCAATAACGACACATTTCGTTGTATAACTTGAAAAAACAATACAGATAAATTTAAATTAGTACATTCTTATGAAGTGAATAATGTTGGTACAATTATCTAACGATATTTTACAAAAGATATGGGTACCACAATAAATTGAGAATTGAATTTAGTATCTAAAATAATTGAATAGATGAGGCTTTTACTTGATGAAGATCCATACTAAACGATGAAATAACTTGAGTTTTAAAATAATTTATTATTATGTCTTTATTGTTCATGTACATTATTTGAATATAATAGGTTCGCTCGTGTGACAAAGTCTGCGATAACAATACAGGCTTATTGTTTTTATGCTCGTTTTGCTTTTTCATAACACTCAACCCAGCAACTTTGTCCCCTGCACAAGTTTGTACAAGTTCTTAAATGGGTGTTTGTGTCGCCTTGCGGTTGGCCAAATAGTGACTGTATATGATTCACTGACTCGGTTGTTAGTTTTAATTTGTTCAGGTGTTCTTTACTGGTGCATGACCAGTCATTATCCTAAAAATTTGTAATTTTAGAAACGTTTGCTTAACAAGTTGCTTATTAACATACAATAAAATCATTTGTCAACAAAACTAGAGAAAGCTCAAAGCTTCTTTCATATGTAAATGCGAGATAATAAACTATTTTCAAATTTTCCCACTTCTTCTTTGAAGTATTCTTTTCTGTCTCATTTTGCCAGACTTGTTATTTGGTCGCAATCTAGATTTTAGTGCAATTGTTTAAAAAAACGGTACAAGTATCAGAATGACACGTAACCGCATATTATTTGCGTAAGACCCACGATTATTGGAATTGAAAAATAAATATGACTCCCCATTTTAGTGTGATTGGAAAGGATAAATAATAACGAAAATGAAAGAAGTATGAACAGTTCGTGCGGTAGCAAATTTATATAATGAAAATATTCAAACAATCTTCAGAACTAAACAATTGACGCTCAATGCCAATGATTTCCATTATTGATAACTACCTTTGACATTTGATAACTACCTCCAACAATAACAGCCCATTTCACGCAAATAGGATGTTGTTAACCTCCTTTTCTGTTACTTGCACCCTTCTTTTTAAACTGTACTAGAAATATTTTTTACTTTCAGTTCAATAATTAAATGTAAATTGTTACATGAATTGAATTTTAGTCCTCACCAAAATGCTTCAATATTTTATTTTAGATATTAAACTAATTCTGGTGAAACTTTGTGTATATTATCTGTTGATTCAAATATTAAAAAATGTAATCTGTACAATTAGTGTGTAAAATATTGTAGAAGTATGCTTTATTACAATAAAATCATATATATCATATATTTCGGGTGTCTATCGACGTTTTGACGTACCTAATTTCAAAAACTGTACAAACAAAAAAATTGAAATTAAATCATTATAAATATAATCTTCACAGTGAAAATACCTGCGGTAAAGTTGCAATATACAAATAGAAAGCTAAGACAGAGAGAAATAATCAACGTGTTCATTACGCAATGTTTAAATATTGTTAAATTATTCTTTGTAATTATTTGAAACTGCTTACGCCTTTTCAGTATTTTGATAATGGGCCTAATTACTTTGGTTTGGGGTAAAATGCAGATGAGCCAGAATTTGTCCGAAATACTTTTGGTAATAAAAGTGTGATTTCTGTTTATACGCACTCTACTAGATTATACAACGTGTATTTTTTGTTTGAACAGGTTCTGAAATTTCGTGAAATGTACCCCTTATAATATTACTTGTGGGCATGAAAGTAAATAGTGCCTCTTAAACCGTCACTTGCATAAAATGTTGTCTAATGTATAACTGTTTCGCTCAAACTGGTGTGTATTGGTAATAGGAATAAAATATTAATTTTTTTAGTTACAAATAGTGCTGTAGATTTTTTTTATTAGTGAACTGATTGATCCTTCAGCACATTTTATTGCCACACTATTTAGAACTGAAGTTCAGTAGCTTATTATGTATATATCATCGCATATCTTGATAGTTTTTATTTTGAACGGCAATTTTACCCAAATACCAAAGATATAAACTACCATTTATGATAATTGTTAACAATAATTAATAAAATGTGTGAATATTAATTAACTATTGAGGAATTCAGTATCAGGAGTACAAATAAAAACAGTGCATTATTATATATTCTCTTCCTTACTTTCGGTTCTAAATATGTGGTTATATAACATTTTACTTTGATTATAAAAATGGCTAATATTTTGCTAGAATATTAAGCTTGATTGAGTTATGTCCTATAGTCACTATTCGTAACTAATTTACTCATCATTTTATATCGTTAAGGCTGTTTAAATTCACAAATATTAGCTATTATAAGTAGTTGTATCATATGTAATGAAAATTATATTAGAATTACTGCTTCTTTATTATTAAATAGATTTCGATTAATGTACGAACTTGTAAGCACGTTTTTGAAAAATATGTGCTAAAACTTACGTGGGCATAAATAAGAAACCCATTTAAATAAATCAAAGACCAAAATATTCGAAATCATACCACCGTGTTAGTTCATCTATTTTACGTCAATCATTCATATAAATGAGGACTGCATTAATTGCGTTCGGCTTATTTTGATGGATTTTACGAGCGAAAAATTTGCCTGTATTTATTAAATTCACTATTGTTCTGAAATGACATTGAAAACTGCCTGTCTCAAAAGCGTTTGCTGAAATTACGCTTATTCAGCTTATTAGCTGAACCTTCACCTAGACACAGAAATAACCAAAAGATCTTTTCTAAGTAGATACGGACGCTCTGACAATATCTACATACTTAATTATATTACAGATTGTTTCATAATAAAAAATGAGACCTAAAGTATTTCGCAAATACTCAATTCAAATTGATACTTACGGCTTCCATCTCTCATATATCAGTCGTTCAGTTTAATAAATTTTGTGTCTTGTTTAAACTTTTGGTCAGTATTAAACTTATCGAACGCTCTGTATGATAAAAAATCATTTTGTGGCTCCAAGTAGTCAATTGCATAGAATTGTTGATTTGTATCTTATTTTGAAAAAATCTCCGCGAAAATTTTTATGTCTGGGTTTAAGTAATCTTTGCCTCAATTTTCTATAAAATGATTGAATTTTTTGAATGTAAGAATGAGCTCATGACAATACTTTCTCTTACTGACCAGTAACATTTAAACTGGATATAATACATGACTGATATTTATTACTATTTATTTACTGCTAAGGTGTGGAAGAAAAATTCACTTCCTTTATCAATTCATTAGTTTTAAAAATCTATAAAGCACATTTACATATTTTTATATGGAGAAAAATACCATTTTCACAAATCAGTAGTTGGATGGAAAAGTTTGTAAATGTCTGATGACTTTTTACCAATCAACAATCATAAAGAAAAAATCAGGTTAATATAATTATATACAAATATAACGGATACTTGGGAATTTACTTATACATATATTGAACTACATTGGATATACACTGTGGGCCGAAATAAAGGAGTACATTTTTTAATTGAAAATATTTTTTTTGTTTTTTGGGCGATTTATTTTCTTTTTGCAGGACTAATAACCTAACATGTCCTCAACATGACTGTAAATTTGAAAGCAAAAATAATGTACAGGGTCGGACTTATAAAAAAAATTATATAACAGTGCATTTGAGCTCGTTGCAAATGGAAACTGTCTTAGCTAAAATTGTACTAATATGCTTTTTTGGTAGATAAACTATCCAGAACACTTCAGTAAAAAGGAAATTTTCCGAAATTACCGGATTCGCGAAATATCATTTTTTTATTAAATAACATTTTAACAAATAACACATTTATGAAAACAGTTTAGTAACTTTAAAACTTAGAGTAAAATATTATGAATGTGGCCACCATTATTGCTTACCACTTCTTGAAGTCGTCTGCGCCATAATTTGATAGCCCCATTTATTGCACCCTGTTCAAAATTGTTCCAAACAAACTGCATTCTTTCTTTGAGCTACTCGATTGTTTCAAATTGTTGTCCGTCATACAAATTTTGTTTGAAAATTCTCCAAATTGAATAATCAACCGGATTTAATTCTGGGCTGTTAGGTGGCCACATTTCTGGCTCAATATAATCCGGGCAATTTTCACTCAAGAACATCCTTGTACTGTGGGAAGTGTGCGAGGGAGCACCATCCTGTTGGAAAGTGTAATCGTAACAAATATCTTCAATTTCTGGTAATAGGTGCTGCAAGATTTGTTCTTGATACGTTTCTGAATTGAGTTTTACCCCAGCATCATCAGAAATCAGACGACATTTTCCCAACATGTATACTGCAACAGAGACATTACACCTTTTGAGAAATGACTTTTTTCAATCAATGATGCTCTAAAGGAATTTCTTTCTTAAATTGTACGTCAGAATATACCCTATTATTTTGAGTATTTTTAGGTGGCCGTAAATAAAACATTTTTTCATCTGAAAACCATATTTTTCTAATGTATTCGCGAGAGCGGAATCTTCGTAGTAGCAAATTACATCTTTCCAATCGGTTTTCTCTTACATTGGCCGTAAGTCTTTGACAGTGAATCATTATCAGGTATTGCTGGATTCTTGATTAAAAGGAGATATGGTATAAAATGTTGGATATACCATATTTGACATGTTTTACAGCAATAAACCAACCTTTAATAATAGTAACATTTTAAGGTACAAGAAGTTGACACAACATATTATTTTCTTTGAACAATTTTAATAATACCCTACATCAGTAAATTGTTAAAGGAACTTGATTTTTCTCCTTGTTAGAAATGTTTTGTTTGTTGAGTAAGACAATAAAATTGTTGTGAAAAATTTGATAACAACTCCTCTGTTCCCTTATTAAAATTATTTTAATATTGGAAGGAATGTATTTGTTCCAAATAAACGCCTGATGGCATGTACTGTAAATCAGAGTTGCAAGGAGAATCTTATATTTACTAATAACATTCTGAAATATGATGTATTTTTTTCCATAAATCTCCTATAATAATCACAGTAGCATCATTTTGAACAAGCAAAAACGAGTATTTTGCCGTATTTATGTTATTTTAAGATGTTATTGTGACATTTGTATACTGTAAACTTGCGCTCTCTATGACTTTTCAAGATATTTGATCTCCTGTAACTCTACTGGAGAGTTGTCTTCATTTTTTTCATAAAAAATGAAAAGTTCTGTAAAATTAATCCCGAGTAAATCTCATTAAGACTGCTAACTTTTATTCATGTTTTAAGGTTTAAAAATGGAATATATTGAGGTAAAGATGACGTAAATGTTTCTTCTAACTATTTGTTATTATATTCTAAATAAACTTAAGGATATGTGAAACAAAATGTACAAAATATTATTAATATATTGTCATTGTATGCATTAGTTTCATGCACAAAAATTTATTTAATTTTTTATATAAAATATACATCTCAGTATTTTTAAGACTTTTTTTCATTACTGAATAATGATTATAGTTTTTTGTTTTCTTTTTATTTTTCAACCAAATAATATCTAGTTCATATTTATAATCTGTAGTTGATTGATATTTTTTATTTATAATGAATTTAATCATACGAATCTCCTGCCTAATAATGAAGTGCTTGGTCTGTGAAGATTTTCGTTATTTATTTACTTTCAGCTTATTTGACCAGCTTTAATAAAGAATTGTTTCAAATGTACATAATTATTTAAGTGTGATATTGATCTACTGAATCATATATTTTTATGAGAATAGTTCCTGTAAAAGGATTAGACACTGATTGTCAAAATACATTTTCTAATTCACAAATTTTTACAATTTTAAAATGTTATTTGTCTTTGTCTGTTATCGATAAGGCTATTAATCAGAACTTGATTTTTGTTTTTAAAAGACACAAATATGTTAATTTCTAACTGGAATGATCAGAGTGACTCATTAAAGAGAGCGAATAAAACTTTATTTTGACATATATGTGGTCGTTTGTAAAATTGCTCCAAGAAACTGTTGGCAATCTTTCTGCAATATTACAGACAATTTTCCTTTGTGGCAACATTTAAACTTTAGATCAAAAGGTTTCCAATATTTAATTAGCTGAATTCATTAATGAATCGCTCAACATTTACACAATGCTTAGTATTTAACAAACATTAACTTTTTTGCGAGCTAAATAAATTTATGGAAGAATTTTTAATATGTAATTTATATCATGTTTTTGTTCACAGGGAAATATTTTGAGTTCCTACTAGCTGCATTTGATTGGTTAAAAAAAGGGATAGGTACTGAGCTATCTTATCAAGATAAAAATTAAAACATTTTCACATATCCCATTTTTTCCAAATATTGTCTTAATGTACAAATTTGTAGTTACTAGTTCATATTATGATCACTCCAAATATTGGAATTTAAGAGAAACTGTTCATCAATCCAAACTACGTAATTCAACTTGGGATTTCAAAATAATGTATGTTACTGCTTTATTGATGTAAGATTTCTCAAATGATGCGAATCAATTTGACGTAATTTAAGGGTGATACAATATGCAACGATTTCAGATACTACTATGTCATGAATATGTTGTGTTCTGATGTAATATATTTTTGACACAATTTGCAGATAATATACGATGATGTTCAATAAGTATTGTTTTAAAAGATTTGGAATTATGATACACCATTGTTAATCGCAAATTATTAGTACAGAGGGATAACATGCATAAAATCGTCTCTTCTAGTATTGGTTTGCTCTTAGTTACTTTCTGTGTTTCACATATTTTAACATATAGCAAGTTATTTCTACTTTGATTGGAATTACGAAGCATATTTAGTATATGACGAAGTATATTGGCTACAGTGAATTAGTATATATACACCAGACATACAAACATTACTTGCCACTTTATATAATGAAAGAGTATTATTTATGGATACATGCACATATAGACTGAAAGCAAGCTTAAGCATTTGCCTCTATATGCCATTATAAAATGCCTATTAAAATGTTTAAAGACCTCTATTGCCAATTTTAATATTCATGATTTTGTATATTCTTATAATTATGTTTTAATATTGCTACTTGCATTAACGGTTTTAATGAAACATTGTAATGTTATTTGATAGTGACAGACTGGATTTTGACAGTAGGTTCATTGTTCGTAGATAACGGGTATTGAAAAAATATTAAAATTATAATTTTCTCCAAAAACTAGTACATTCCCGCTTTATGCAGACAATATTTTAAGTATTATACACTCTCGATTACATTCGCTAGGTACTTAGTTTTTTCTAGATGCATTATTAAAATTAAATTTCTTCCAATGCTATCACTACAATATAACTGAACATCAAGTAAGAAAATAGGGCGTCGGCCCAGCACTGTAGTGGAACGCCTCTGATACGATAATTACAGTGAAGAAGTGTCGAGCGCGGTTAGTACTTGGATGGGTGACCGACCCACTGGGGAAGACCGTCGTCTAAATAGCCCGTATAGCCTGCAGCAGAGTAGCTTATCACAGCTCGCAGGCATTATACTAATGAGCACGAAGTATAATGTAGGTATGCCGTCTTTCGGAGGAGACGTTAAACCGAGGTCCCGAGTCCATGGATCGATAAAGAACCCTACCATTGGTTGGAACACTAGTGGGTTCGGAAAAATTTCCGGCTAGGGGTAGAGTGCTCCCGGCGTCGGTGATTAGCCTCTGTCGCAGAAATAGACCGACGTTAAATAACCAATTAAAAAAATAAAATAAAAAAGTAAAAATATATATATACAAAGTCGAGAGTTGAAAAGTCAAATTGAAATATCGTTGTACAATTATTGTGGTTTATTGGTTAATTATTAGAGATATAACATTTAAAATACTCATTAAAGTTTATTTTTTGTGTATATACAAAAAACAGCTTTTTTACAGTGTTCATATGTTTTGGATTTTTGCTTGTAAATCACGCTATTATTACAAAGTATAAGACTTAATTGCTAGACAATGAATTGTCACCTTTTCATCAAACCGACAGAAGTATTGTAAAAACATTGACGTTTATATAATTATTGTGGTAATTAAAATTTTTGAATTGATGTATATACGACGTTAAATTGGTTCCTTTTACAACATTTATGTGAGCAATCATGGAAACATGGAAGAGTATTACACATTTTGTAGGTTTGACGATAAGTACTTGATTTGAGAATATTACATTCAAAATATAATAGTAATCTGTTTACGGATTTGAAATGTATTGTAATTGTTAAATAGGTAATCTAAATTTCCAACAGTGAGAAACAGGTGTATCTAATAAGATTACATATTATAATAAACAAAATAACTTTATGCTCGTTAATTTGATAAAGAAGTAAATCAAGTTATTTCGGTTGTTAAATACTTGGTAATCCGTTAACATTCGAAGTTGAATAACAGTTCTACTACACAAGACTTCCTTATTTTACTCTGATAGATTCGTTAAGTCCACCAGTTAAGTGCCCTTACTAAAATCAATAGGTTAGCTAGAGGTATAAAATGCCGAACAATTGTAGATAACTAGCTTTTGATAAATTTGCATTTTAATGTCCTTTGTTACAGTTTCGACATTATTTTCAGTTGTTTTGTACTATTGTAAATTCAAAACTGAATAACTAGCTCAGAAGTTTTTGTTCTATTTTAGATTTAATCTTAATATACCAAATATTGTATTTGCTAAGTAGTAAATATTTGTATTTGCTATGTGATATAGCGATTCAACAGGTTAATTACAATTAGAATGTAGTAGTAATAGAATGGTAGTTTTTTATTAATCACCCTGCATTCTTTTATGTTTTCATCCGTCGACTTCCAATTTTCAGTTACCTCTTATAAATTCGACAACGTACTTTGTTCCTACACTTTTTGGTTAAATTTCACCTATATAATATGTATACCAATTTTTCAAAAAAAAATTATGTTTTTCACTATTGCAATTACGTCACTTTTTGTTTTCACTACGCACCACTGATTTCCTTCAATATCATGTTCGTGCGCTAATTTTTATATGAATTACACATATAATTTTATATATTTTTTCTTCCTTGTAGACTTGAAACAAGATTACAAAAAGTACCTTCATTTGCTTTTATTTCTTATGCATATATTTTGAAATTAAACTTTATTTTAGGTACATAATCTGAATGGGAATCTTTAAATAAAAGTGTCCGCTTTCTATCAGGTTCCTTAGTTGTATATAGTCAAAATTTATATACAGCCGATCATTTAAAATTTTGATTATATTCCAATTTTCTTTTGAAAGCTCATTTGTTTATGAGTTATTTATGATATTGATATTATCTCGAAATGTGGTTTCTCCCGAATCTTCCTATCCAATGCCCCTAACTATTCTTGAAAAAATAGGATTTTGTTATTGGTTAATATATTAGGGATATTGTTTGAAAATTTATTTCTTGTTATAAGTCGCAAATTGTTCCTATTGTAATGGATCCGATAATATGTGAATTCTGAAATAAAACATGTGTTTGAAGCTTACACAATGATTTTAATGTTCTATAAATTGACTTTGCTTTTGAGCATAATATAATAATTATTGTAAAAAGTTTGCAAATAACTAAACTATTTTCAAATAAGATTTCAGGGATGATATGTTCGAAGATCATATAAATATGGATTATTATTCTAGATACATACGTATATCAATCTGGAATAGATCACATACGTGCCGTTAAAAGATGGTGTATAAAAATAACTGCGTCACTATAATTTAATTTTGGACAAATTAGATATGTGGAATGTGCAAAATAATGTAAATAGAAAAATATATCTGTGGTTTTTCGTATTTATATTCTAAACTTTCATTTGAGAGAAATGTAAAAATAAATAAGTTATTTATTTTTAACGATGAGTTATGTAAAACTGTATAGAACAATAACATTACAGAATTTGTAAATCCCTATTTAAACTGTGATTATTGTATTTTGGCGTGAAAACAACTTTGAAAAGGGTTCGCAATATTTAAGTGATCGTAATTAAGTATCATTTTTTTCTGAATTGGTGATGTTGTATTTTCTTTAGTATCCCTAATGATACAACTATTTGTGTATTTTAGTATGTCAGTAGTCGCTTTATAAAGCCAAAATGAATGTGTTTGTTTTGTATTATTGAAAATATATTACATTTTTTTTAAAATTTCAGTTGGTATCTACCTAGCTTTTCAGGTTTGCCAGATGAATATCGATATTTGATGTAAAATTCGGTTTTTATCTACAAATTGCTAAGGAAACCCGTCGTGTACGTCCAACAACTGTAGCACATCACAGCAATAAGGTACTTTGTCAATGACAACGACACTTAGTTAGGACATGGTGTCTTTCAGAAGACATAACCGGGAAAATCGTGTTCGCCGGAGGAGAAATATAAATAATTTACTTTTGAATGACATTATTTATTCCATAAATTATTTTTTTCAAATTTGACATAATACTTAAAAGTAAAAATACTACACGAAAATAATTCAATAGGATATACAGACTACAATAGTCATTCCACATACAAGGTGACAGATCTGACAATTGAAAGTGTAATGGAAGTTAACATTAGGATTACAAAACATTCAAGTAGAAAAGTGGCCTCATTGATTTAGAAAAACTTGGTCCAATGAATCTGTCTTTGTTACAGTAATGTTTTAAATCTCTTGACGTTTTTAAAACTCTATTTGTTTGGGCTAAAGATAGGCATATGTGTCATGGTAAATGCCACCAGCACGTTTGTTACGGTATATGTCTGTGAAGTTTACTAGGCTCAGGAGAACTTGACGGAACATTAACGCTCATTAGTATTCATTTTTTTTAAATTTCATATATTTTTAAAAGGCCTCCATTATATAACTAAATTCTGATGGCTTTTACCTTCTTTTCTTACATTTGGTTAGAAGTTTCTTAGAGATAAACATGAACGCAGATACTATTTTTAACGCAAAATTTCTTATATTTCTTCTTAGCTTAATGAAAATAGAATATTATATTTCTAGTATCTTGAGTAAAATTATCTAAGTAAAAAATTGACCAAATAAAGATGCATATGGCTTTCGACCAGCTACTCTTGTTAAATGTTTTTCCAGGTTATTAAATATTCGTTTATATCTATCGTTCTATTTACGCTCACTTTTATTATTTATCCATATGTAAATTCTATTTGTGATAGATTTATTCATTGTATGAAGAAAATGTATGTTTCTTAAAAATATGACGTTTGTATCTAAGATATTACATATATACATACAATCCTCAATTCATGTATTTATTTTTTCCATTTTCCAGTGTAAATAATTTCCAGGCTATTATCAAGGCTCCTTTCATCATTAAAGTTTTGACACGAAGTATACTCTAAACTAAACGTTCCCTGAGATATAGCACAGAGACCAGAGTCATTCTTATTGGGACACCGGGTAAAGTTACAATTCTCTTCAGATGCATGATCATACTTTCGTGTTAAGGATGTTTGTAATATTTTTTCCAACTTGTAGAAAAAATTTTAGGTTGCTGCTAGGTAAATATTTGATGTATCGTTGTTTTATATGCAAAGCAAGTTAAATATATCAATTTTAGATCAAATTTTGAGAATAGATCATTTTCTCTTAGATTTGCTGGCCCAATTAAGATTTAAGATATCTACTAGCTGCAGCACTTAACTTTGTGTGTATAATTGATATAATTGTCGGTAACCTCGGTAATGTCAAGAAATCCGGTAGTAAGAATAGGTATGTTTGAACATAAAATTATTGTGTTCGTAGAACCGATTAAATTCAATATAATCTTATGGAAGACGTAAACAACATTGCCTAGTCATGTATTGGTGAACTGTTGAGATCAAATAAATGCATAAGTCAAAGTAAAACTGCACTAAGAGTTTTAACAGGAATCCTAACGGGACATCGTCGCCTGAATGGGCATCTTAAAAAGCTCAAAATAGAGGAGGAAGAAGATGGTAGATTTTGTGGAATGGAAGGAGAAACCTCCATCCACATACTTGCGAACTGCACAGCAATACAGAATCCTAGGGCACAGTACCTGGGAGACTACTGGATAGAAGAGGGACAGTTACCTAAGTTGAAGCCTACAGGTATCCTAAAATTTCTCCGGGAAATAAGACTAAAGGAGCTACTAGTCTCTTAGACTCTCCATAGAAACTAAGTTGAAGTAAGGGGGAACAATAGATCTTTTAGGTCTCAGTGAATGTTACCCCAAAATACATACATACATGTATTGGTGAATCAAAACACACTATATATACAACTTTTTAAAACTTTATTATAAAATCCTAGTGAAGGTATCGAATATATCAAGAAACAATAATTTAATTAACATAAAAACTTCAGTCTTTAAACAGATTTATATTAAGTTCTGTTTTGGAAAATGATTAATCAATCATTGTGATCCACTCACTTTGAAGAGCTAAAGATGCTGTAAAACGGAGTGCTGGATCTGGTTCAATAAGACTTTCCAAAAATCCAGCAAAAGGAATAGCATCTACCCTCTTCCACTTATACTTTTCTACTAGAACATCTTCAATTTTCCATATTCTTAACAGTTTCTTATCTACACCACACAACTGACCTAAAAAAGACTAATTAGTAATAACTCAAAGAGTAACAAAATCATTTATACTAATATAATGATCTAGTGTAGGAAATATATAATCCCTCCTGAAAAAATAGTGAAAGTTTGTGGCTTAGTGGAAGTGTAATGGCCAATGAAATTGCATTTGATTGATGATTGTGTGCTCAAACAATTTTTGATTTTTTTAACCACTTTATTTGTTCTCTGTCAGATATGCGCTTATCGCGGAATGAATGTGTAAGTAAGTGTATGAAAATGTTCGTCATGGTTGCACGAAATAAGTAGAAGGAATGACATTTACCGGCAATCAATATTGGCATTCAGTCAAAACACGACTCGCAAAATTGAATTCCAAAACTCAGTTGAAAAAGCGAGTCCGTCAACTCCTTCAAGCTTTTATTTTGTTCAGTGTTGAAGAATAATTTGTCTGTGCTTATACCAATTATACATTCATACAAAAGAATTATTTAATACCAAGTAAAATCTATTATCTTACCTTTTGTAAAGTATTGACGGGAATGCGTTCCTTTTTCCGTTATGTACTGTGGTATACTACCTAGAGTTTCCCAAATTAAACACAAATGATCTAAATTTGCAGCGGGTTCTCTGTCACCTTTAGGACTAAATAACATTTCTCCAGTAGCCATTTCGAAGCCCATACAACCCACTGACCAGATATCAGCTGGAAAACTGTATCCGGCACCAAGTATCACTTCTAGTGCTCTATACTGTCGTGTCTGAATCTCTGAAGAAAAATGATGCTCCTAAAACATTATTCCACGCCATTTCAAAATGAGCCATACTTTTTACAGAACTAAGCAAATTTATAAATATCTTGTTGATATTGGGCTACTAAAGGAATTTTGCAATAACATGAAACAAAATTTTAATTTAAATTTAGTTCGAAGGAAAAGGGAAGTATCTTACATAGGTACTTAAAGATAAACCATTACCTCCCAACATGCATTTCCTAAATCAGCAATTTTAATTTCGATGTTTGGACTGACCCACATTGGTGCGTTTAGCCGAGGTTCACCATGCCTTCTTCTAAAATCTGGCAGTTCTCCCAAAAATTTATCATAAGGGTACGATTGTCCTCTCTGTTCTTCAAATTTGGATAGGATATTTTCGTCAGAGTCTCTCAAACTTCGGTCTCTGTCGATCCAGCAATCTGCGGCAACTAAAAAAACTTATCGTTATAGATAGTCGAAAGAGTAGGTAGTTTTTTGTAGTGGTTTTGTAGTGTATGTCGCTTAGCTATGTTTTGGTACGAATATTTTTATTTTACAGTGGCCAAGTAAAAATACCATATGACTTAATATTACTTATAATTTGAATTCACTTGCTTTATTACGAATATTCATTCATCATCTAATCGTTGCGTAAGCAATAGAAATGGCCATTTCTACCACAGCTGTTTTCCTCTTTCGCTATAATAAACATATTATTTTCCTAATAAAAATTGTTCTTCACTTAATTAAGCAATTAAGAGCAGGTGTTAAAAATTCATAAATCTATTGATGTCAGTGGCTAACATTCGTTACTTAATTACAATAAAAATTAACAACTAAATTTTTTTGCTATTTGTTTCAATAAATAATTTCAAAACTTTGTACTGCACGAGCAGGACAAAATTATTAAAAAAAAAAGTAATATTTTAGTACCATATGATCGTGGCATATCAATTCCAAGCTCAGTAAATTTTTCTGTTTTCCCTATAATACTTTTTATATAATTCTCATCCACTTTTATAAGTATATTTTCTGGCTTAATATCCGTATGAATTATTCGACAGGCATCATGTAGGTATGTTAAGCCTTTTAATACCTAAAACATAAGAGGACATATTTACAATATACAGTGTGGAAACCACTTATGGAATAAAATTCTTAATGTCATTATTTTAGAAAATTATAAAAAAATGCCGAGACACGTCAATTTTTGAATTGAGTAGTGCGTTATGTAAACATAAATTTAAATGTACAGGGTGATTCACGCAAGTATGCCATAGTCGGTCTTGTTTTTTTTAATGAAACACCCTGTATATTTGCATATTTTTGAAATCCCCTTAATGAACCGATTTCAACAAACTAAATATTGTATGGTCAATTATGAATTATACAGGGTGAAATTTTAAAATTAATAATTTATTGCACTTGAAATATTGGTACTTTTTTAAATTAGCTAAATATGGATTTATCAAAAATCTAAACTAACTAATTATTAGACGTATTTGTATATTAAACAAAACCTGCTACGCCCATGAATTTTATCATAAATACCTAAAAATTGCCTAAAAACGCCAATAATTAGACAAAATCGGTAAATAATGTGGATTGTTTTCTATTCTGTCAGTTGTTGATGTGTTGACAGTTTATACTGAAAAAGTAAAATCTTTGTCAAACACTCATTCCTTGTCGACATAACAATGAAATATTTAACTGAGACTCACCGAATTGAGATTTTAATGATGATCGGGTACGGGGATAACTGCAGAAGTCAAGTTGAAGTGGCAAACTTATTTAATCACAGGTATCCCGAATTGCCTAATATTTCACAAAGTACTGTGTCTAAAATTCATGCACAATTCAGAGAACTTGGACATGTCAAACCATTGAAAAGAAAACCACACTTCGTTGAAGATGATGTGAAAGTGGATATTTTGTTGTGTCGAAGAGAATCCAACTTCAAGTACACGTCAAATTGCCCGTGAAAATAATGTAAGTCATACAACTGTTCTAAGATATCTTCATAAAGAAAAACTTCATCCCTACAAATTAACTTTTGTGCAGGAGTCAACAGAAGACGATCCAGATCGTAGAATGGATTTCTGCTAAAGATTGATGAATAAGCTAAACAGAAATGAAATAGCTCTTGGTACCATTCTTTTTCCGACGAATCAACATTCACATTGAATGGAGAGGTAAACCGACAGAACTGTAGATATTGGTCAGCAGAGAATCCTAATTCGATGCGTGAGACACATACTCAGTACCCTCAAAAGGTGAACGTTTGGGCCGGTATCATAGGCGACCATATTATTGGTCCTATATTTATAGATGGAAATTTGACAGCTGAAAAATATTTAAATATGCTTAGAAATGAAGTTATTCCTGCGTTGGCAAACTTATATCCCAACGCAATAGATCCTAGCTTACCGAATGAAAATGTTTGGTTCCAGCAAGACGGGGCAACACCCCATTATGCTTTAATAGTAAGAACTTATTTAGATGAAATCTTCCCCAACTAGCATTGTAGACCTCAAAGACAGGATAACTACAGAAATACGGAATATTTCACCTCAAACTTTAAACAAAGTTAAGGAGGAGTTCTATAGGAGACTGTGCTATTGCCAACAACTAGGTGGAAAACATTTTGAGCATTTATAAAAATTTCACCCTGTATAATTCATAATTGACCATACATTATTTAGTTTGTTGAAATCGGTTCATTAAGGGGATTTCAAAAATATGCAAATATACAGGGTGTTTCATTAAAAAAAACACCGACTATGGCATACTTGCGTGAATCCCCCTGTACATTTAAATTTATGTTTACATAACGCACAACTCAATTCAAAAGTTGACGTGTCTCGGCATTTTTTTATAATTTTCTAAAATAATGACAAATAATTTTATTCCATAAGTGGTTTCCACACTGGATAAAATTGTTCGTATATTTCAAGAAACTGAATTTGTAGCAAATAATGATTTTGAAATTAACCGTGTTTTGGGAAAGTATAGAGTACCTAATAGTTTACTTTTTGCAACCCTAAAAACTAATTAAAAAAAATGTATTAAACACGCTCTAAAATGTCGCATAGTACTTCACAGAACATATATATTAAGGTCAACTTTGTGTTGAAATATCATCTGATCCGTAGTGATATTTTCATGACAATAAAGAAACATTTAAGGATAATTAAGTCAATTTTTTTATGTAACAGAACTCCTCAGGGCGACTGTCATTAGTGTCAACTTGTCAGGTGGTGGACATATGCCCTATCTGTAGAGATCTGTATCTGTAGAGTAGGGAGGGTGAGTTAGGCCCATAGCACTTAGGCCACATGTGACTCATTGTACATCATCCCGAGGAGTTGTCTTCCTAGGTCATCGTCCATCCTGTCCTTTCCAGGAAGGTGGACAGGTCACTAGGAGACATCTCCTTTATATCGGCAGGTGTAGGCCAAGACTCTCCGAACACACACTCTCTTATTGACGATAACTCCGGGCACTCACATAAGACATGCCTGACAGATTCATCTTCCTGTTCACACATCCTGCATAGAGGTGTGTCCACTAGCCCAGTTGTATGGAGGTGTTTCCTTAATTGACAGTGGCCGGTCAGAAATCCTACTGTTAAACGTAGGTTTTTCCTGGTCATCGCCAAATATTTTTTCGACTCCTGCTTCCCAGGGTCGCCAGGGTGATCCTGGCAAGACTGCATCCCTTGATTTCATCCCATCTCCTTAGAGATTGTGCATGGGTGTAACGTTTAGCTAGTTCCGCAATTGTCGAATTCGTCAGGCCGTAGGTGTCGCCGGGTCCAAGATTTTTTAGTCCAGCCGCTTCCCTGGCTAAAGAGTCGGCAATGCGGTTACCTTTGCTCCTGTCGTGCCCTATTTGTCTTTCCTAAAGATACTTGCAATACATGTAAAAATTTATATTTATGGTGTTTGAACATTTGTATTCTCTAATATCAAAGTTGATTAACATAAAAACTTACCTGTGCTATAATTCTTTTAACTCCACTTAGGTGAATTCCTCTAAAATCAGACTGTATGAGTAGATGTAGTAATGAGGGCCCCATAATTTCCATGGAAATGGCAGTGTGTACTCCATTCACGCTTAATAATTTAAACGTATCCACCATTTGAACAATATGTTTATAACCGATATGGGAGGGGTCAATCAGTTTTGTGTCTCTCAGTAATTTTATTTCGTCTTGAGCTACTACTGTGAACATTTGTGCGCTTTTGCAAATTTTTAGAGCAACATAAGTAGGCCCACTGAAATAATTTTAATATATATTTAATATACAAGTTGTGTTTTTATGTATTATTTACTATTTTTTATTAGATAGGATAGGATATATTAGCTCTGATAGTTCGGTTATGATAAGCAGCGCAGCAAAATATCATAGGTTTGTAGTTTATAACGACGATTTCAGCTGCTCAACTAAAAAATTCCAATAAGTGCTTTTGACATTATCAGTTTTAATTGGGTAGACGAGAATATTCAAAACATATAATATTGGTCGCAAGTAGAGAGCAAACTTTAAAAAAGTAGTCATGAATTCTTGCCGAAGTACCTACTATGGGCCAGGAGTAGTTATCTAGAAAAGTAGACAGATCTTGTTGCGTTTGTGTGATCACGCTAAATCTCGCTTTTCCGATGTTTCATAGGCACCCATGAACTTTTTGAAAGCAGGGTTATGTATCTCCTGCATCTGGTCTACCACTTCAACTTGATAATGGTCTGAAATGGTGCCAGTCTATTGCGGTGCACCACCTTCGGTTTTCAATGTAGAATCTTTCTGATATAATAAATCACGTTAATGATTTTCTTCTTCACCAGATACGAACCTTCCCATAATTTCTGCAGCTTCGGGGGAAAACCTTTCAGTCTCTGTGGATTGTGCAACTATACTTTGCCGCCTTAGTTGAAGGATCCTTATAAAATTTGAAACATTATTTTCATTTCAATGGAGAGATTTATAGCAGTAAAGATGGTTTGATTATGGGCAACTCCCAGCCCCCTATTAGCAGAAATTTTCATGAATAATGTAGAAAAAATAATTCATAAACACTCCCTTACTAAAAAATTTGTGTACTGGCACCGATATATGTAGACGACATTTTAGCTTGCTTCACCGGCACAACTACACAATTAGATAACTTCATTACTTACATCGACTCAATTCATAAAAATATCAAATTTACCATAGAAATTGAACAAAATAAGTCTATAAACTTTCTAGACATTACAATTTCAAATATAAATAATAAACATGATTTTTCTATAATTCACAAACCATCAACATTCCATCACATACAGATTAAAATTCATAATAGTTCGGTCCACCCATTCAGTCATAAAATTGCAGGTTTCAATAGTATGATACATAGACTTTTAACAGTTCCATTAAATACTGACAATTACAACAAAGAACTAAATATCATAAAACTAATAGCAGTTAATAATAATTACGATCCAAATTTAATAGACAATATCATAAATAAAAAGATACTAAAACATACTTTAGTACAAGTATTTCCTTTTGATAAAAACAAAAATAATCAATTTAAAAGCTTAACATACTTTGGAATACCATCCTTAAAAATCAAATCATCTTCAGAAACTTTAGACTTGAATATTTGCTTTTAAACCGATTACAATTTATCCAAACTCATTAAAAACAACAAATCTAAATCTTCAAAATTAAGCATCAGAAGTTTATAAATTAAAATGTGGTAATGACAACTGTGATAAAATTTATATAGGTAGAATTTTTAGGAATTTTAAAACTAGAATTTCAGAACACAAACTGCTATGACAACCAAAAATTAGATTCCAACTACTAAAATCATTTATTAGCAAACCAACACACTTTTTATTCAAATTTTGAAACTTTGCATATAGAACCTAAATTCCTCAAATTAAATCTTTTAGAAGCTCTTGAGATAAATAAAAACAAATATTCAGATAATCTTCTTAACGACCAAACACTTTTTGCTTCCATGTAAATAGATTATAATACTTTTGTAAATATCCGTAAAATTCCGTATTAATAAACTGTGTTAGCGAAACGCGTCACGAATGTATATTGAACTTAGTTCAAATATATAATGAAGATTTAAACAAATTAAATTGTTTTATTTCATCGTTTAGTATGAATCTTCATCAGTAAAATTCAATTTTTGAAAAAATATCCTTAAAGCGCAGGTAATCCCATTCTATTTCAACCAATTAAATTTAAATGTCGAGGAATAAATTAATTTTGGTATTATCTAGACCAGGGGTCTCCAAACTATTTTACCTAAGCGCCACGTAGTAAATATCTGACGATCAAGCGGGCCAACAAACTTGAAAATACCGCCCCTTCTACGACAAAGAGGCTGAGGGTTCTCCTTTGGATTTTTTTAATGTAGGTGTAAAATATTGAGTTTTAGTAAAATTCAAACTTGCATTTTTTGAGTTTTTTTATCTTTATATTTTTTATTGTTGACTACTAAAATGTTAGGAAATATGAAACAAAAATTGTAAAGGAAATGCAGCTATTCAAATAATACCTATAGCAAAATGAAATTTTACTTAAACCAAATTTCAAAATTTCTTTTTTTACAACATCAAGGGCCTTTGGGGGGTCGTAGTTCGGAGACCCCTGATCTAGACACTTGAATAAACAATAATCCGTCGGCAAAAAATGTCAACATCCATTTTTTACTTAACTATCACTTTGCCCCAATTTTTACATTAAAATTGTAAAATATTGTCGGAAAAGTTCCGAGCGGTTTTTTAAGGTTTCCTGCTCTTTAATAATCTTTTTTCAAATTTCGGAAGTTTTAAATAGTTTTTCAGAAAATATCGAACCATATATATTTTTTACTTAATTGTTTATAACTTTTGCTATTTTTGCAGGGAACAATTTTCCAGTTAAATTCGTCCTAAATCATAAATTTCGGTTGTCCGGGTTGGAATAAAATGGCACATGTGAACCAGTCTCTCAATTGAGAAATTTGTTAATTTGTCTATGAGTCTATCCATGGCAATTCTCGATCGCACGCCGCGGCGATTGTTCTCCGTTGTATTGTATTCTACAGAAGCAGTCCACGCCATAGTCAGGGACTAATCTCCGCAATCAAGGCGAGTTCAAAAATTTTAGACAGCCCAGTAAACACAGGATATCCTATGGATATCCATATAATGTCCACGATTGGTCCATATATGGACTTGGACACAGAATGGGCATCCAATGGATGTCCATTTACTACTAGTACAATGGATATCCGTTTGGGGACATTCACTGGACCTTCAATTCTCGTTCACCACTGGACGTGAATATTTATTTGAGTGATGGACGTCCATTGGACATCCATTATTCATCCTTTGGTCGAATCGAAATATACACTCATTAAAAATGTACTAGGTCCGCTATATTTTATACTTATACCTTTCATCAGCTACTCGTGAACCGCAGATGAGTGAATAATAGCCATTATATGCGAGTAGAACACTATATTTTGTCAACGACTATTAATTACCTGTTTAGGTACCTATACATTTTTCGTCAAACTAAAACACTATACTTTATTACAAATTGCTAATTGCTACTTATGCTATTCAACAGATTATATATTTAATAAGTATTTAATTATTTAAAATGTCACTTTTTCTTTTGACATACATCATACACACTAGATAAAAAACTGCATATAAAACGATCTACTCGTATATATACCACAGCTTGATAAACTATTGCATGTATCTGCATAGCATGGTGGTTTAAGGCGCTGACTTGGTAAAGTGAGGAATTTTGGACATGGGATCGAAACCCCGTCGCGGTGAGAATTTTAAAATAATAAATTGTGGCATTTGTATAAATATGAATAATCTTCAATATATGCGAAGTGAAGTGAAGAAGTACACGTAAATTGTTAAAATTATCAAATAGTCGTGAACAAAATAAATAGTTCACGTCCATAACAAGTACACGGGATGTCCATATGCCATCCTGTCCATGTACAGAACGTATCAAGTTCAGGTCCATGAAAAGTCCATGAGTTCACCATGGTTTATTTATTATGTCCAGTGAATGTCCATATTTTTACAAGGTATATTCATTCTTAGTACGAAACGGACATCCATGGGATGTCCAATTTTGTGGCAAATGGATATCCAATGGATGTCCATAGGATATCCTTCTGGACCTGAACGGATATCCTATGGATATCCCTTATGTCCAATGTGGATATCCATTGGACATCCATTGTATGGTCGTGTGTTATCTGGGAGGGGGTATGACTTGAATAGAATGATCAGTTAAATATACTGACAAGGTTTTGATGATATTTGTTATTAATTTTTGTTAATTATAGATACCTACAGACATCAGTGAAACGATAGTGTAAAACAATATTGTGATGTTTATGTGTATATTTTTTCTACAAAGGGTAAACCAGTAATCAAATCCTTTAACGACAATTAAAATTAATTAGTAAGATTATCAGCAATCAAAAATAGTACATTATACTATGAGGGAGAGAAAAATAGCATCTCTCCCGAATGGTATATACTATTTTTTCCACGGTCGGGAGTAGAAATCAGTTTCTATGACATCAAAATTAAAACAGAAGTAGTCGATTATTCCCAAGGGAGTTTACATTATGGAGAACGTTTTTCATTATACTCCCTTGGGAATAATCGACTACTTCTGTTTTAATTTTGATGTCGTAGAAACTGATTTATACTCCCGACCGTGGAAAAATATATTTACTTACTCATTTAATAAATTCTGGCACAACCAAACTGTTGAAAAATGTCCCCAACCAAGTTTTCTACAAACTTTATATTGTCCTTTAAGGATGTCTCCAATACTGATGGGCATATATCCACCTGTATTGTAGTCTTTTTCATCTTCTTGACTTTCTCGATTTTCTATATAACGAATTTTTTGTATATCATCTAAATCTATAAGACTTACGTCTTTAGAAGGCGATCTGAAAATAATAAAATAGTTATTTAAGGGATATAGTATAAAAATCAAATTCATACACCTACAAGTATTGGACTAATTATGTAGCTTTGATTTTTCAGTAATAGGTCATTAATTGATATTTTCTGATCTTTTCTTTAATTTAAATTGATGCAACATATTTGCTCTAAGACATTAAAAATAAAATATGTTCCAATTCTCAGTCAATGCGTTACAAACATGCCGTATAGTTTTGATTATATATACCTCCATCCGTTTCTAACCAATCAAATGCCATTTTGCGACCAATCAGAGGCAAATTATACTGGATATTTTTTGACAAGTGAATATACCTCGGCCCACCCGCCACAGCCAATTTTTAATGTTGTCACATTTTTGTTAATTAACATGGATTTCAGTCTCTTGCAGTTCGAAGAGTTTCCAGCAACACCCCCAAGCCACTACTGTTTATTATAATAACTGTGTATTTAACAATACTTATAATTAATTTTATGGTGGTTTTATTGCATTGTCAATAATTGTTAAGGTTTCGTTTCGTTTTGCCCGTTTTTCCTAATAAAAATGTAAATTATTATTTAGCTACATAAATTATTTCGAAAATCTTCCATTTCGTTGCATGTTTTCGTCTTTTTCGGTATATAATCTGACCATATACCACTCGAGGTATATACACTGTGTCCGTAAAGTGTTATACACTGTGTCCGTAAAGTATGGAGCAAATTCATTTTTAGCTAAACAGACCATTTTAAGAAATAATCCTGAAACACGTCGATTTTTGATTTTAATTTACCGTATTTTAAAATAATATTCTAATATACAGGGTGAATTACTTTCGAGTAATGACGTCACCGTCATTTTTTTTAAATGGAACACCCCCATTTTGTCTCAATTTTCGGATTACTCTAGCTGAGCTGATTCCAAAAATGTATCACATGTTGATTCCAATTGGTACAGCATGGACAAAAATACAATAGTTTTGTGTGTGCTCATAAAGTAACGCGTAACATTCTTTATTAGTTAAATTAACAATATTATCAAAAATACTTATTGTCTAGCGGACAGAATATGATGAAATACATGACTTTATAAATGTTCGAACTGCAGCCCTCGCTGTATTCGACAGTAACTCAAACGGTGTACAAATTCTTGTTGAACCTTGTTTATTGTGTCGAAATATTGTTTATTGCTGTCCGAATTCTCTTTTAATTCTTGAATATTTGCTGGTTTCGCTTGATACACAACATTCTTCAGATGGCTCCACATAAAATAATCCAAAGGATTGAAATCTGGTGACCTCGCTGGCCATTCAATAGGTCCACGTCTACCAATCCACCAGTTCGGAAAAATTTCATCTAGGTACCTTCTAACATCTACAGCATAATGTGGAGATGCACCCTATCCTGTTGAAACCATAAACTTTCATCAAAACCTCCAGTATTACTTTATGAGCACACACAAAACTATTGTATTTTTGTCCACCCTGTACCAATTGGAATCAACATGTGATACATTTTTGGAATCAGCTCAGCTAGAGTAATCCGAAAATTGAGACAAAATGGGGGTGTTCCATTTAAAAAAAATGACGGTGACGTCATTACTGGAAAGTAATTCACCCTGTATATTAGATTATTATTTTGAAATACGGTAAATTCAAAAAAAAATCGACGTGTTTCAGAATTATTTCTTAAAATGGTCTGTTTAGCTAAAAATGAATTTGTTCCATACTTTATGGACACAGTGTATTTAGTTTTGAATATTTTTTGACATTTTTCCTCAAAATTTCTGTAAAAATAGCCCTCGACAAAAATTCTTTTTAAAAAATATGATACCTATATTTTTAAAGAATTTTTGTCTCGCACAATTTTCACGGGAATTTTACACAAAAATGTCAAAAAATATTCCAAAAAATACTCACTTGTGGTAAAACTAGTGAATATCTCAATATGTAATATTATTGGAGTCTCAAGCCTTATGGTATTGGTAACGATACACATTCTATCGTTCTGTTTGACAATCTCTTCCATCAAACTATTTCGAATAATTTCTCTTAAACCTTTTTTCTAGTACCCTTTTCTACGTCTTTGGCGACCAAATATTTATTTTTAAGAAATTCTATGAGATTAAAAACAGTTTGTCAGTTTTTTAAAATCGTTCATATTATTCGTTAACAAAATGGTAAGCAACTTTTTCTTTTGTAGCGCCGGCATAAAAACTTTTCTTAACGCCTCCTTTCGATTCTGTTGAACGGTTAAATAAGCAAAATTTTATTATTCATATTTCACAGTAAATTAACAGATTAGTGGCTGTTTCTAATACCGTTCTATAAAGTTATCAAATAGAATGTTATTTTCACGAAAATACCTAATTGTCATAAAATTGATCATGGCAAATGGAATAATAAATATCTTTACACTATACGCATTCTCTAGTGTGTTTTTTATTTGTGGATTTTTTGCTGCTCGATCTCTTATCGTATTTTTGATTTATTGTATTGTAATAAAATATGTTCCAATATTTTTAAATTATTATGTGGGGAGTACCTAAATATTATAAATTATGAGAATGGAAAATTATAGAAAGTATGAATATGTTTTTATTGAAGAGTATATATAGTTCTTCAAAAATAATGGCCAGTGAAGATGATAAGTAGAATAACTGCTCAATATAAGGAATCAAATACTCCGGCTGGTAGAACACCTTTTCAGAATTAACAAAACGGATACTGGCAGTAAAATATGTATAGTAAAAAAGTATCCTTACTTTTGGTATCTAAGTATAATCAGGGCAAACGTGAGATTGTAACACAACAGTACAAAATACAACGATAGCAATGTAGAAAAAGTTTGGTTAAGATTCGATAAACTTGGTAAGGTAAATAACTTACAGTTTCATAATGTACAGTGACTGACAGCGTCCTGAAGGTTTCCACAAAACTTGTCTTGGAGGGCTCACTTTTTTAATTTCCTTTGATTGAATATTAACTTCACTAATTTTTTTTCTCCGAAATTTTTCATTGCGATTTAAACAGTACCACAGAATTATTAAAGGTATTACAACATGTAGAAACAAAATGAATTTTAATACTTCAGTGCTTATGTCATAATTTGACAAATAAATATTAAATTCGTCATGTGACACAATGGTTTCATTTGGAAAACAAAATTTTATCGAATGATTTGAATAAAGATCGGTCATTTTACCAAGGTAAAATTAATACTGAGATTCGCGGGTTAATTTGATACATACATACAACTTTATTTTTAGGAAATTATTTGGGCAAAGACTGAGTTTTTTATTTAAATTAATTTTAGGAATTCGTTCACTCATAATTTAAATATATTTTATACAAAATAGCTGATACCATTGTTAATATTTGTTGCACCAATAACAAGTCACTTAAAATCCCCCACACAAAATACATTTAACTTAAATTTTCGTAATTCTTGCACTTGAAAACGATTTAGTTTTACTAGCACCGTTGCACAACTCGTCAAAATATACGTCCAGTTAAAAATAACCCAGGCTAGATAGTTTCAGTATTGGAGCGCGAAAATTTTATTTAAAATAAAAAACACTTTTCCTATGACATACCTATTTCACGTCAATTGAAAAACTAATTGGGATACCTCTCCATTAATTTGGCAAACTCAGGTGTTTATTTTTTACTCCAAGTTGTTTTAGATTGTTATACGGGCCGACTCATTTTATACGTAAACGTATTTCATTTGAGCTGATATATTTTATGAATTCGTAGGTTTCAGCATGGCTGGATGGCGTATCAAGATTATAAGATTTCCATGAAATTTTTAGCCGAACCGTTAGTACCTATATTTAATATGAAAAAAAATCTCATCCCAACAAAATATAAGCGATTGGTTATTAACATTCATAGTTACTCTTGAAATCCCTTTATTTACGTTATAAAACTTCTGGTGTGTAAAATAGTACAGGGATATTAAGAATAGTTTGTATAAGTTAAGTTAAAAATTAATTAAATATGTTAAATTTAAGGGCTTGAATGTTGCATGACACATTAATTAAGTTTTAGTAATTTGGCTGTTAAGAGCGGATATTGTATGTCACATTTATTATGTTAGATTTTATTTCCCTTTAGTGAGTGTTTGCTACAGATGTGATGTGTGAATATTGTTAGCACTTTCGAAACTTGGCCGTTGCAATGATTGGATATCTAGTAAAAAACTTCTTATTATTGTTAATATTAACTTGTTGATCCTAGTGGGATTGCCAAATACATCTAACGATGATTTTTACCTCTACCTAAATATTCTTGCAAATCTGGATATTAAGCTTTGCTATGTCGGTATCTGGAGCCAGAATGGTGAAAGTTTGGACCACAAATCCTACGTTGGATTTCTCCTATACATATATGGGGTAAACTCATCATGGAATAGCATGTATATTCATATGGCAATCATTTTATGAAAACAAAAATCATATGTGTTGAGCATTTTTTTTATTAAGACTATTGTTTTAGACATAATTTTATACATTCCTATATAACTTCAAAATTGAGACTGAAAAAATTTACTGATGTACGCAACAAGCGAAAATAATCAAGGAACATTTGTTTTGGTGGTTTATTTTTAGAATCTGTGTTGATACGTTTAAGACTACCATTGAAATTATCACGGGTTTTTGGAATTCTGCCTACAATTTTTCACATAATAATAAATAAATATATTTATCGTGCTTCACGTCATTACTTTTTGTAAATAGAACTATCAGTTAATAGAAAATAAGTATCTTTCACTGTTTTTAAAATTCGTGTACTATTATTTAGTCTCGATTCAAGATATCTGTACTGTATGAAAGATGTATTTTTTTAGCTACCCGATCCGCGTTTATATGACTATAGTTTCATCCAATTCTCCATACTAGATAGTCAGTAGATAATTTTAACTTTTGCAGTGAAATAATCTAGACCGTGTTAAATTTATTCCACATATTCTATCCTCGATCCACTTCTACAATTTTTCACCTTCGAGCAGATTATTGTCGTTTTTTTTTCCTTCATTTGATTTTTTTTATCTTGAAACCTGCAGGTATGTAATTTTGGAGCATGAGAAATAATGCTAGTTGTCCACTAATTCTTACAAATATTTAATTATTAATATTCAAAAATCTTGTATTTCCTGATTATCCCATTTTACCGGTACACCTGACCTGACCTACGATTGGAAGCTCTCAATTCTACCACATCTGCTATTTCTTTCTTCTCACGCTTTTTACTAGCCCATTTTCTTACTCTTCGCTATTTCGATACATTTCATTGTTTTCTTCGCTATTTTATTAGTTTTAAAAGTCCATCGGTGATCCAAATCTCAACTCATCTCTTCCTTAAATAAAATTCCTTACCTGATTTTAAAGTTTTGTCAAATTCTTAGATTCATCTTAGATCAAAGGATTTTGTTAAAATATTTGGATACTTTGCTATTATAAAAGATAATTTTGCACAAATATTAATGATTAATTTTAGCATTCAATTTATATAAATACTATGCAGTGAGCTTCGGAAGTAACGGATAAACTCACTTATTATTGCATCCATATATGTATAATTTTTTTATGTATGAAGTAAAGAGTTATGATTTATATTTGAAGCTAAATTTAATTAATTAAGGTTAAAAATTTTAAAGAAAATTCCTTTATTTATTATTTATTAAATTGCCCTTTCTATACAGTATGTTTTATAACTACCCGTAAAAAAATTTAACGATATACGGTTTCGTAATCAACAGCTTACATTTTAAAATATTTAAGAATGCAGGATTAACTGAAAATATATTCATAATTCGTCAAGAGCATTCTCTTTAAATCGTAAATAGTAAAATATTTATTTTGAATACAATACATATAACAAAGTTTAGGAGTTAACTAAAATTTCGTTAAATTCTTAATAATATTCAAAATTAAAAAGATTCAAAATTATAGTACAATTGATAAAAATTATAATTTCTAAATGTTAATTTACTCTTTCATAGAACAACACTATAATTTATTATAATGTTTACGATCAGTTAAAATATTGTTCTCACTTTAGTTTTCCCTTTCACTTTAAACATTATTTCCATTCATGCATGTGTTAGCCTTAGGCAAACAAAAGTATTAAAATATCAGGCAATATAAAAGACATAAAGCACGACATACCTATATTTATCATTATATACTATAAAATATAAACATACTTACAAGGAAGGAAATTCTCGAAAAGAAAAGTTATTTCGAGATCCAGGTGGCGATAAAGATAATGAAAGAAAATCAGTTCGATCTTTATAATTAAATCTGTATTTGAAGCGTCCTTTTAATTCAGACTCATGGTGAGAGGAAGCTAAATTTCCTATCGGAGACTTAGAAGTATACATCCAAGGCCTTTCCTGACTATCCTCTTCATAGTGTCTCTTCGGATGGAAAGTCTCGAGCGATGACCTATATTTTTCATTTTCGAAATAACTCTTCTGTAAGGAAGATCTTCGACAATAACTGTCAAAAGACACCGACTGTTGGTCCAAAAAGGATGTTTTCGGCTTGAAGTTGTGAATGGTGTCGGAATGTTCTGATCCACTATTTGATCTGTTAAGATTGATAACAACTCTGGGTTTTTGTTGCAAAGTCGGTACCTCTGGAGCCAGAATGGTGAAAATTTGGACCACAAGTTTACAGGAAAGCGTTCGGTACACACGGCACTACGTTGGGTTTCTTCGGCTAGGGCCGTTAGAATATTAAACATGGTATTTGTGAATATTTTCGTGATATGTATTGGTGCGCGACATCAGAAAATGTTTGCACCCAGACTTTTATCAAACTACTTCTAGTGGAAAGCGAAGCGCATGTGCGCTTATGAATTTCGTCAATATTGTTCGCTGGAACAGAGACGCCCAGCAGTGACTTTTTTGAGGGGTGGAGGAATAAAAATTTGCCAACTGGCCTGTTATCCAGAAACGTGCTTGATAAAATATATTATACCAAAAAGCAAAATAAATTTGTTATTATTAGGTAGGTATACAAGAGAAAATACATAACTACGTGATGGTTTTTCTTATTTAAATTGTAAACACTTGAAAGTATTTAATTATAAACTATATATACAGGGTGTACCAATCTTACGACAAACTTCGGTATATGGGTTATTTTAATATATATCAAAAAATATTATCAATAAAAATAGTAGATGTCCATATTTTGAAATTATATCGAACTATACAGAGTGCTGAATAACTCCGTTACAAACCACACATGATTTTTTATATGAGAACCCCTGTATATTATACTGAATTCGGATCACTCACATTTTTTTGAAACTTTTGATATGAGGTTTTGCTACGTTATACAGAGTCCTTCAAAAGCTATGGACGCGTTTACGTGAAAATCGTAGGTAAATCAGCGCTCTGTAGTTTATGGTACGTTGGAGAAAAAAAATGTATTTTGCCTAACAGAGTTTCGTTCTATAATACAATATCTCCGTATTCTATTGAATTTTAATTATTTTCTTTTTTGTATACAGGGAGGACGGAAACTCGAACCTGTCATTTTCTTTCTTCTTTCAAATGTATTTTGTAGCAAAAATAGAATCTTCGATTATGTAACTTTACTTTTTGTCAAGCATTCCCTATACCCCAAGTTTATAAAAACAGTTATTTTGTAATATTTTTTGCAAACTATAATTATTGACCTATTATGTGAAAGCAATAAACGTTGAATGTAACAAAAAATCCTCAATAATAATAAATTTTAATAAATAATAAGAACTACAGATTGTTCATCAGTTACTGGCAAAACTGCTGGTCTCGATCTCCATCAAAATTGAGGAGTGTGAAGAAAAGTGTAGCTGCCTGGAAATACCTACCAACCAAGAGAAGAGATCAAATAATTTTAAGTCGACTTAGAATTGGACACACTCATTTTTCCCACGGCTTCCTAATGTCTCATTCTGTGGCACCCATGTGAAACGTGTCAGGCTTCAGTGTCGGTAGTGCATGTGCTAGTGGACTGTACTCGTTTTGCTCATCAAAGAACGCTGTACGTATAATTTACCGAATAAAATCACTGACATTTTCAAAATAAAAAAAAATTTATTCTAAACAAAACAAGTCACCAAAAGTATAATCGTAACTGTAATATTAAAGTAAATGTTCAAAGTGTGATATCTCGGAAAGGGTGGGCTGAGAAAATTTCGTTATAGGAAAGACCCATCTTAATTTTATACGAGCAATCACGTCCTGAATTTTGTCGCATAAATTTAGAAACACCCTGTATATATATATAGGTATACCCCCTGAATATTTTCCTATATAAAAGTAAAATTAATGCACACTCGTCTTTTCAGATAACTTGTAAGTCGCACAAACAATATTCAATGAATAATTGTGATTATATTTCAGTTATTGAATGAAATCCATTTTCCACGTAATTAACTTTTCTCAAAAGTAATTCTTGTCGTTTTAATACGAAATAAAAGTTTATCTTTCACCTCTCTTTTTCAAGTATTTTCCTTAAGCATCTTAAGCATTACTTTCCTTTTCCATATTCTCCATTTTAAGGTATTTTCGTGATTTATGTTGGTGTATAATGATTACCTATACTACTTTAATTATTTAGAGATACGATTTGTGGAAAGTGAGAATTAATTTAGTAATTGTCGTTTAACACAGAAGAGCACTACAAGCTTTCCACACTTTTAGTAGTTACATTAGTGGACAGTTTTATGCCAGAGTAAAAAATAAATATATAAAAATTTAGTATAAAAAATTAAATTTACTAAAATAGTACTATTAAAAAATGTATTTGTTTGATAATCAGCATTTTAATCAAATTTTGACATTGTTTTATTCATTTCAGAGACGATAAATAATATGTTTCTATATTTATGTTAGAATTTTCCTGAGCCACACATATAGACTGCTGCGAGTCGCCAGTTGTAGAGCCTAATAGACAATTGATGCTTGATTATAAAATCAAATTCAAATACAATCGCTAAATTTATTCATATATACTTACATACAATATATGTAATTAGACTTACTACAGGAAAAAATAGTTTTAAAACGATCAAAATGCTTCGAGTTCTTGAAGTTGAAGTTGTGCAAAATAATATTTAAGTTGCTCTTTAAATCACATACAGCTCTTCCTAGTAAATACTTATGGTGACAAGAATCACATTATAGTGAATATTTACATAAACTTTTTTTTGTTAGTGTTTATTTTCGTTTGTCCTAAGAAAGATATAAAACGTTTTTAATAATACTTTCCATGATGATAGATTATTATGATACTTAACTTGGAAACCACACAAAAACTACTTGGTAATGCTTAATTGGTGTTAGTTTCAACCTCATTATGTATGGCTTTATTATCCACCCACCAAGCTTGAAATAAACACCGTAAATATAGCTTCAGTATATATCGAATTTCCATATTCTCACCCCTTCTGTTTATTTACCCCCCTTTGGTCACGTCTAATATAATTGGAACATTTAAACTACTAGCATTTTTTCTCTTATAAGTATGTACCTATACGTATATAAATAGGCTGCTTCTATAAATGCGTTCCAAAAATAATAATGTTTTTTGTAATAAATGAAGAGAATTTGTTATCCCACTATTTTTTAGGCAGGCAGGCACAAATTAACACTAATTAGATAATAATGAATGATATTTCAGTATTATGAATGTTTACATGACGACGCGCGTTATAATTTATAAACATTAAATAGGTATTTAGGTAGGTAATGAATCCTTTTACTGCTCACTCAGGAAGCATGTCTATAGAATTGGGATGATTCACCTCTTTGTAGGAGTACTTATACATGAACAAGAATATGAAACAATCCTGCAGGTCCTGAGGGACTTTTATCCATAAGAAAATCAAAATTCAGCGAGTATTAGTTAGTCCAACCTCTACCATATGGATAGAGATGAAGTGTCCTGGGCGGTTTTTATAGAAATAGACGGAAATGATTCCTCCTCTATGGAAGTTTAAGTGGGCCTTTGGCTTCTTGTTCGAGGTAAGTATCTATGAGGTTACCTCCTTGAAGTATTCGTAGGCATTCATGTATCGATGTTCCACGTTTGTATTGGTGATTAGAGCAAATACCTATGCGTCTCTCGCAAGTGAGGAGGCAACGCATCAATCGTGGTTAAATTGTTATTTACCTGGACGAAATTATTGAATTATTATCGATAATTCTACCTTCTTGGTTTATCGTTAGCAAAAGTAAGTATCCCAATTGAAAGTGTGAATAAATCTCTAGAGAATATAAAATTTGCATTTTTATTCAAAACATGTAAGTTATGTTCCTATAAAGACTATAAACCTCATTTTTAATTGAACCCAATACCAGTAGAATCAGATTCTCGCGGACCTCTGCGAAAATATGGAACGTAATAATTATAGATAGAGATGTAAAAATACGGTATTTTATATTACCTGTATTTTACCCCGTATAATACGGTATTATACCAATTCAAGGTCAGGAAATTATAAGACATTGAAAAACTTAACCCAACTATATATGACAAGTTAGAATTAAATAAGGTAGAAAAGACATACATTTGCTGGAAATTGAATAAATTTCAAAACAAAAAACATACATTTGCTGGAGATTGAATAAATTTCAAAACTGAGAAGGTGAGAAGCACAAAATATCTATCGTGAGAAGTGACAAAACCACAAAACTTTGTATTTGACATTTGTCTGAGTATAATACCGGTATAATAGTTATATGTTTTATACGATAGAAAAAATACGTATTTTAAAAATGTATTATACACTTTTACATCTCTAATTATAGACAAATATATATTATTTCTCTATGGTAATAATTTTCAAAGCTGCTCGATATTGTGTCAATCTGTCAAAACGAAATTCGAGGGAAGGGAACAAACTGGACGAAAGAAGTAACACATAGATAGGTAACTGCTCCCTCCTTAGAAATAACCGTACTTCCCAACACTATCTTTAATTTTAAAATATCAGTTTGTCAGTTGTCATTTTTGTTTATTTGCATCCCGCTTTCTAACGTAAACTTAGTTTGTAATGTAACGATAAATCAAATTCAACATGCCGCTAGATAATTTTAAAATGTCAAACATATGCTTCGGATTATGTATAGTTGCTTTCTTTGCAATTTCCCTTGCTATTTTCAATAACATGTATTTAACCTCAAAACTGATTGTTGATGAAATATTTCACCTACCCCTTGGAAAATCATATTGTAAATTTAATTTTTTTGTGGTAAGTTTGAACTGCATACTAATGTGAGCAACATAATATAGTAATTCATTGAATACTTTTAGTGGGATCCAAAAGTAACAACCCTACCAGGACTGTACTTCATAACTTCACTAATCTTGGGTCCTTTTAATTTGTGTACGACGTATTGGTTACGATTTATGTGTTTGGTTTTTTCTATTGTTAATATATACTTGTTTTATATCCTGTTTGCAAAGTATGAAAAGGTAACTATAATTTTTTGGTGTATGTGTAAGCATATTATATTACTAATATTTGTTTTTAGAATGAATGGGGTAACATTTTTTCATCTATCACACTGGCGTTACTTCCACCATTATACTTTTTCAGTCATTTTTACTATACTGATGTTGTGTCTTTAACAATGACACTGTTAATGTTGGTTGCAAGTGAACAAGGGAGCCATTACATAGCATCACTTTTTGGTAAGTCAAACTATTTAAGCATATTGAAAATTGTCTTGTTTTCTTAATGGGAATGTAATACGGTTACAGATATTCATGAAACATGCAAATTTGGAAATATTGCTTTAAAACCTTGCTAATATTTAAATTCTATTGTTTGAAAAATATTGTTGTTTGATTGATTATACATTAATATGTTGCAGTAGGTACCTAAAGCAATTTGAAGACAATAAATATAATATTTTTGTTTCAGGCTATTGCTCTGTTATTTGTCGTCAAACAAACATTGTGTGGGTTGCACTTTTAGCTGGAAAATATATTATAAAAGAACTATATTCATTTGCAATGAAAAATCATTCCCAGTATACTGAAAATGGATTCCCAGCTCGGGTAAGTTTCATAATACTTTGCAAAAAAAAATTTAAACATCTTTCATTGAAATTAATACAAAATCTTGAAATGTCAGCATACATTTTCTATGTATGTTTATGCTGATAGTAATACAGAAGTATTATTTTGAATATTCCTTGTATTTAATATATTTCAAATAATTAAAGAAGTTACTTATAATATGATTGAATGAATTTAAGTAATAACATGACACAAAACAAAGTTTCAGAAGTGTTAACCATGTTCAACACTTTTTCTTTGTTACTACGTTTTCTATTAAGAGTAACATCTACTTCACTTCACACTTCAACAATATAGTTATTAATCCCTCACCCTATTGAAGCATGTTGTGTAAAAATAGCAATTAGACATTCTGAGCTTATGTTACTTTTTTGTGTGTGTATATATAAGACCTAGATAATTGGTAGTGGTGAAGTGTATATTCCAAAATTAACACAGTTATGCACTTTAACTTTTGGATGTTGAGAAAAACGACTTTTTAAAGAACACAACAAGCACTGGAAAAAGTTAACAAACGGCTCTACTCCAAAAGATCCTGATGTGTAAACGGATTTGACTTTGTTTTACATCTTTTGACAGCTGATACATAAGGTTTCAATAATAGTTTTTTGATATTCAAAATATCGATTGTTACTACAACAAAAATACAACTACAGTGACATAGACCCAGGGCTCTTGTTTGCTTCTGTCCACTGTATATATCTACTTTTTGGTATTATATTGGTTATTATATTCATTTGAAGGAGTATATTTTCTATTTTTTTTGCAGCATATTTGGCATTTACTTTCTGAATTAACCAGACATCCAAGGAATATTCTGTTGAGTACACATTTATATTTTTGGTTCAATGCAATGTCCTATATTGCAGTTATGGCATCTTTTCTAGTGTTTGTGAAGTTGAATGGGGCGATAGTTTTAGGAGATAAGACTGCACATGAAGCTACCATACACATTCCTCAACTTTTTTACTTCTCTCTGTTTTCGCTAATTTTTGCTTGGCCACACTTTGTAGGTGAAGTACTGAGTTTCATAACATTCACAAGAAAGCACAAAAAATTTATTTTTATATCTTTAATACTCGGTTGTATTATTGTCTTGGTAAATACAAAAGTACATCCTTACTTGCTTGCAGACAACAGGCACTATATATTTTATATTTGGAACCGTTTTTATGGAAAATATACTATATTTAGATATGCTATGGTGCCAGTGTACATATTTTCATGGTACTGTATAATAAAACTACTTTATGATAGTGATGATATAAGCTTTTTAATTTTGTACTTAATATGTGTCTCTGCAGTACTGGTTACTCAAAGATTAATTGAAATTCGTTACTTTTTCATACCTTATATTCTGTTTAGACTGAGATTAAAAAGCAATGCCAATACTGTCTTTAATTTAATTTTAGAGTTTGTGACTTATTTGTTGATTAATTCTATCACTTTGAATTTGTATTTTACCAAAACTATAGCTTGGGCTAATTATTTAGATCCTCAGAGATTAATTTGGTAATTGCACAATTTGTTAGGTCATTTCCAATTAGATAGTACTCAAGGATATATCTTTTATTTTAACATTATGTGTAACGATACTTATATTAATGACAAAAAAAGTTTAGAAAACTAACAACTTATTGCTTTTAACCTTCCATAATGAGTTGGAAAGCTGTGAGAAATTTAAATTTTTGATTGTAAAAAAAATTTAGCCTGCATTTTAAAGTTGTTAAATTGCATATACCAAACCATGTATTTAGTACATAAATTATTTCTATTTACTTTGTACATAATTTGCGATTTTTCATAATAACATCATTGTATTAGTAAAGTTTAGCAGCTTACTCACTCCTACTTTAAATTAGTCATGGATAACACTGTAAACTTTCATGTGTTGATACAATAACACTAACACAGTGTGTCAGCACAATTGTGTCATGACACAAAATTCAAATTGTTTCACATGTACAGCTAAGGTTTCGGGCTCATACATCAAAATCACATATTATACAAGTTGTGCAGTGTGCTAGCACTCCACTGATATTACATAATTCAATATATGTTGGATTATTACTATAGTACCAGTACAAATGTTTTTTTTGTAAGACAAATAAAATGTGTTAACCCTTCAAAATTTTATTCGTAATTGTTTAGTGTGTCATTTCTTATCCCACAGAACATACACAAAGTACATTCTATTGAGACAGTTCATACAACTGCCCTGATTTGCCACTGCGCCATGATGCTGCCACCTGTGAGAAGTAACTAGTGTCAGTGTCAACATTGAATGCTGTCTGGTTTCAACACACATAACACATAGAAAAGTGTTAGCACAAAAGTGCAAAGTGCTATTGAACAAATTATTAAACATGACTAAAGAATATCTTGTAGAAAAAATTGTAGACAGTAGAGTAAATGATCGCGGTAAAAAAGAGTATATTCTGCAATGGGTAGATACTTGGGAGCCAGAAGAAAATTTTGTTTGCCCAAGTCTGATCAAACAATATGAAATGGTTAGTGGTTAAAGAGAAGGAAAAAAATAGCAAAAAAAGAAAACCTGAAGATAATCCTAAACGTGGGAAAGATAATAAAAAATACAAGGCTTTGATAGAGGATTAGAACCAGAAAAAAATAAAAATTATAGGAGTCAGTGACAGTTCATGTTGGAATCAAATATTTGTGTGTATGTTCTGTGGGATAAAAAATGGCACACTAAACAATAATAAATACAATTTTGAAGCGTTAAGAGATTTTATTTGTATTACTGACAAAAAAAGAAACATTTGTAATGGTGCTAGTCATAGTCCAACATATATTAAATTATATAATATCTGTGGACTTGCATGACTCTGAAACCTTAGCTGTATATGTGAAACCATTTAAATTTTGTGTCATGAGACTATTGTGCTGACACACTGTGTTGATACGGGAAGCAGTGTCAGTGTATCAACACACCATCGCCACCATACACATCCCATGACTAGTTTACATTACTGGGATGATTGAATAGTTCTGGATCTAGTCATTATATTTTCTGGTTGTGTATATAAACTGCTATGTTTAGTTTAATGGAGTTTATGGCAATTTGTTATTTGCTGTTGTATAAGTATTTAAAGAAACGTGATAGCTTCCTTAAGGAATATTTTTGTTTTTACAACTTAATGTTTATTTAATCATTACTTTTATACTTATCTCCTGTGCATACAAAAATTCTCAAAATATGTTTACATTGTTGTCAAGAATAACTTGGAAGTATAAACTGACATATCACAGAATTTTACAATGTGATAAGAAATGACTGTTATCGATTACTAGATTTAAGCTAATTATTTAGATATTTTTCTATCTCTCCTTTTGAAGTGTAAAATACACCGCGTACTTCATATTTGCACAGCCATTAAATCTAATACAGAATGAACATTATTTATGAACAACATTAACACAAATTACCATGTTTCTTGTCTTGACAACACATTTTTTATGATTTTTCGTTTTCCCTTATAATTTTCATTTCAGTAAATTGTGCGAGTACAGTAGAAAACGTGAGAAAATAAAGACCAGTGACATAGAAGATAACGTTTCACCCATTTTTAATGTGCGTCGATGTAGATAACTATTTGAAAATCCTCTACTGTACAAAAAACATCGCTTGTTTTAATATATTATATTGAAATGAAAATTAGGAAAAGTTAGCACACTTGTTGAACATATTTATATGCAATTAATTTATTAGAATACAAAAAAATGGAAGACATCACTATAGGAAGTATATTTTAAACCATCTTTGATCAAATCAAATGTGCATATTTAGGAAACATATAGTTAATATATTGATCTTCTATCTTTTACAATAATATGTTGAATTTAGTCGATTCCCAAGTTTCATTACCAGTCGAACTGTTCAGTAAAAGTTTAAATTTTATCGTAAATTAGCAGCTTTGCAACTTATTATGAGCCCTTGAGCATTTTCATTTCTAGGGAATTCAGTAGCAATGAACTTCAGTTTTTAGCCAGAGCAAACAAACAGAAGTATTGTTAAACACACTGTTATAAGCAAACATCTCGTCATTATCACTAAGAGAAATAGATCAAATTGATGAATATTATTTGAAGAGTATCAACAAAGTAAAAGTTGAGTTTTATTAGTCTGTATTGGTGACACATATTGTATTTTTTAGAATGAAACTATTATTTTTCTTAGAACAAAAGAATTATTTTTTATTTTTCTAGAATGAACAATTAATTTATTTACATTTTTGATAACGAAGTACTCCTTGGAAATGACCAAATTACTGTTTTGTTATGTTTTGTGATATTTGTTAATAATTTAATATTTTACGAGTTACTCGAAACGTTCTTTATTGAAACATTCCAAAGAAAAATTGTGTTGAATGTTTTCAATTGAAGATAATACAAAATATTTTCAATATTTCTACTATAAATATTGAATTATATGTCGTGAAGGAATTAGAGTTAATTCTGATATCCATGTTTCTAAAAAGTGTATTACTTTAAAGCAATAAAAGCTATTTTGTGAAAAGACTGTACAATTGAACGTTATGACTGTACTTTGAACTGTCACTAAATAAAGTTTGAATTTATTATAGCGTTTATTATTTAGTTGACTTTTTAACAAACTTTTTTTATAATAAAAATAAATTTTATATTTGTCATATGAACAGCTTTCGAGATATTAGATGCGTTGTGGTACGGTATGAAACAAACAAAAGACGTGTCAGTTGTCCTTTTAGATAACCAATACTTACCAATTTTTCTCAATATTTTTAAAATAATTATTCATTGATTCCTATTATTGTATTTAGCTTTATGAGGTGGCTAATTGTCCTATTCCACTGCTACCTTTTCAAATCTACTGCGGCCCACTGAATCTGGATTTTTTTATTATCAGAGTTGCGTGGCTATTCTTTCCCTACTACGGCTTTGACAGGTTTCCCATCTATGCTTATTAGATCTGCCGTAAATTTTGGCGAATGAACTATTCACCAGGACAAAGAACTGGTGAAATTTTCATCATTCTAGTGCCACCCACTTTCTTGTGGTCATGTTTATTGTCGGTTTTGCGACGCCGCAGAAGGGTTCCGGCCTAATGAGTAACACTGATGAGCCTTGCCTCTTATAGCCCTGGTACTCAGGCTACCGTAACCTTTCAACGATCTCCCAGGGGGTATGCAAGCTCATACTAGCTTAGAAGAGACCTCTATGGAATTACCTTCAGTGCAGGACCCCAATTCTTGACCGTTCGCAAAACTCAAGGTTACTCGCTTCCTAACGAATTCGTTAAAATACTATTCTTGAGCGCTCTCTGCTTTGCGCATTCGCTTGATAGTGTTCGTTATGTAGCGAGTACATTTTTGTACGTGATAACCAGATAATCTTTATATTCACACACAAAGTGATAGATAAGTGACAGCGCGCAATCCTTCGAATCCCTTCACGACAATGAATGAAGCTGCTTTTATGGAAACATTTCCTTTTTCGAAGAATTTAGTAGTAAAGTTTTTTGTGAATTTACCACTAATCATTTCATCCTTCCCTTGCAAATATTCCGCCATCATTTTTCTTTGCTTTTCCGAAGCCTTTCCTCCGCGTCCGCGTAATTCATTATTTAAAGTGTTTGGATCCATTTAATAAAACATTTTTAAATGGATATATATATAAAACATAACCATAAAATAATGACAAAAAATAATTTGACAGCGTCCGCGACCGCTTTATTTACGGTATTGCCAAATTTCTCAGGACGCCCTTTAACGAATCACCCGAAGAATTGCATAGGAGTCAAGTATTCGCTAACTACTGCTCGTTATGCCGCGAATTCGCTCGATAGCGAGTGGTGTCAAGAATTGGGCACCTGGTTGGCTGTCTATGTGTTTGGCTACTGAACGGTAAACTCTTTCCCGCCTTTTAATTTATTCAATACAGTGAGGAATCGCCATCACTTCCGTTTGGGAAGTTACGACTTCCTTGGATAAGCTTATTCTTTGTTTTGGCACTAAAATTCCGACCCCTACCTCTACCTTGAGGCAGTATTGACACAACACTACACCTAATTTTTTTCTGTCAACAGGCAGAGTATCACTTGACACGATTCGCAAATACTCACTTTGTTGTTTCTTTTTTATAAACGTACCTATATCATTAATTTTGTTCAGATTGGGCATAAAAACCTGTAATGTTAACACTTGCTTCTATTTTCGTTTCTGAACAGTGGCTTGTTTACATGTTCTAATAATTTTTCTCAAACGGATTAATTTATCCAGATATTCATGTAGGAAACAAAATAAAACCAAATCAAACTGCATATTTTTTTTACAAAAAGTTAGTAACTACAACTTAAAAGTAAGTGCTCTTGTATAAATAATGTTCAAATAATCTAAGAATTAAAATCGGGATTTTTTCGCAATATTACAAAACCTTCCATAATAGGAGTTAGGGCATTATATTCCTCTGTAGCAAGCTCAGCTCGTTCCCCGTATGCCAATAGAACCGGGGTTGTATGTGTCTGGAAGCCTGTTATCGTTTTTGGTTTACCAGCTTGACCCACCACATCTACAGCCTACAAAAACATAAATAATTATTAATGTTTGTACATTCATCCAACAATTTTAAATGTTATTACTTTGATACCTAATGTAAAAAATGATTGATTGATTGATTACAAATATTTTCCACATCTTTTGAGCTAGTCCTTGGTTTTTTTGTCGCGTTAAAGAAGTATTAATGTGACCATTTTATTCTACGTAGTATTTCTAAACCACCAACTTAAATAGTTTATTCTGTTCCTTTTACACAGTATTTTTATATTTAAGATCAAGATATTGTTATTTTCAACAGTTTAACATTTTTAAATATACAGCTGAATGCCAATTAACATCTTTAGAATGTTGCAGTCTAATAGGCCAAGAGCGACGATTCAACAAGATCACGAAGAGGCACCACAAAAGTTGTATGATGTATTAAGTATATAGACAAACAGGCAGACTACTCTTGAAGTTGTAACTTCTATTAACAGGCGATTGTAATTTATAAAAAATGACTGTGATCCGTTGACTTCGATATCGTTGTAATCTAGTAGTATCGAGTGAGAGTTTTAACTACCATTAGGATTTCATAAACAAAAAACATCAATTTGATAATGAACACTTACCAAACCAACTCTGACAGGAACTGGAAGGGGATTTAAATCTTCATCAAATGTTACAAGCATCCTTGGTTGCATTGCTGCTGCTAGAGTGTACAGCAAATAGTGAGATCGCCCCAAAATAACTATAGTAGAGAAAAAAAATGAATATGAAATTAAATAATCTTGTTGAATGCAGAAAATGAAAGATATGTTAGAATTAATAAGAATTATTACAACAGAAATTATTTTGATTCAGTTTTGGATTTTACCTATAACAACCAACAAGTTCATAAATAAAACATAATAAAAATGCGGGTAAAATAGTAGGTACAGGTTGCTTAACGATGAGCTTACACTATCTATACATTGGGAACTACTCACACGATTTCTATAACAATTGGCATAGATGGATAAAAAGTTATGGCGAGTTTATGGAAAATATTTTGACATACGTGTCACTTCCGGTAGTACCTAAAGGGAACGACAAAATTCTATAGGTTTGTTCCTTCAAGTCCATTCTGATGTGGAACTGACTCGTTCTTGGATGCGTTTGTAAACTAACAAGTGCGCATGCCGGTCAATTTTTTCGTATATTTTTGTGTCAGTGACTTGTACTTGTTGGAACGCAAAGTTAAAAGTGAACCATCAAAACTGAACGAAAAACGCAATGGAGGAAAACAACGAATTATCCGAATTTATAATTATTTAAGGACCTAACTTAAACCCCCATAAAGTGGAACGGGAAATTAAGTGGACAGCAAACAACACTAAATTATTCTTAGATTTTTACAGAGAAAAACGAGATAAAGTGGGAAGTTTTCAAATATTTTTTGTGCGATGATTCAAAATAACTTCCTCTTCCGATGAATGGGACATTTCCGAATTATCATCACTTTCTAAATCACTCATTGAAATTCAAACATTTTAACCTTAGAATGCGTATTTTTACTAAAAATAAAATTTTTTTTACAAATCTAACCTAACATGACACAATAGGGCATGTCCACGTGACGTCATGCCCTGAAGAATCCTGACATGGAACATACAACATCTGATAATAAACATGCGTTCTTTGCTCAACACGTGGTTATTAATAGTTATTTGATTTTGATTTAGTGCTTTTTTCGACGTTGTTTTAGTTGCTTAGGTATTTTAAAAGTTATATATGACTGTTTATAATAAAAAGGATCATTGAATCAATACAAAATAACCAAATTACAAATCTGAAATCTAACCAAATAATTGTTTTTCCTCAGGGGTATTGTCAACTGTCAGTTGATGGACATGCCCTATAACAAACAGCACGGTTCTACGAACGGAAAGAGTCTTCTCAAATGCGCATGTGCTGACAACTTGTACAACTATTGAATCGCTGATTAGTTTTACAATTCTTCGACACATTCATGTACGAATCAGAAAATTTGTTGGAACGTTTTTCTGACAACTCATAGGATTATCCGTGGCATTGTTGGAATGGAATATTTTCATTGCGCATGTGTCTGACGTCCTTCTGTAGATCAGAGGACCTGTGGGAACAAACCTATTGTCTGCGGAGCACATAGCCCGAGAACGGTAACCTTTGAAAAGTAATTTTCAAATTTGTAGGGCGTTATATTAGTTTTATACTATTATCTTGACTTCTAGAAATAAATACTTACTATTTTTAACATCTAGAAATCCGATCAGGGTTGCCATCAATCCAGCTACAGCTACAGGACTCATTAACTGCCTGTCACTATGGTAAGGACTAAGTGTCAAAGTTCCTTTACCAAGATGTGTAAGACCCTGAGCTATACGAACCATAAATAAATTATTAGGGTCTTTTGCATGATATTGAGCTAACTGTCTCAACATAGCTGCCAATCTTGCATTGTTAGTACCAGCACCTACTAATCCCATGGCAAAGATAGCGTTGTGTGCCACTTCAGCATCACTATCATGTGAAAATTTACTTAAGGTATCCAGGATGCTTAGTTTGGGATTTGAAACTGATATTAAACCAAGAGCTAATGGAACAGCACGCCGAATTACAGGTTCACAATATCTTAATAAGTGTCCAAAAGTACGAAAGGCCATTTCACTGCCAATATCTTCACCCATACTGATTAAAGCTATACCCAAAACAGCTACAGCTTGCCTGGCAGACATATCTCTCTCACTTTCTTTTTTATCTTTGTCTTTTGAAGTTTTATCTGTGCTTTCAGTTGTATCATAATGTTCTGAACATATATGCAATAAATGTTGAACTTTAAGAACATTACCAGTGCCAGCAAAGGCACAAATATCAACCATGGTTATTGCCATCAATCTAAAAGGATCAGGTATTACTTGTAATGCCATAACGATTGTATCAATTCCTTCTTGTCTACCCAAATGACATAAACCTAGACCCAATGCCAAAAACCTGGCATATGTATCTTTCAATTCAGTTTCAGATTTTTCCATAAGACTTTGCAAAATAGTGGATGTAACATATGGGTTGCCAGATCCTACTGCAATCATACCACAAGCAAGAGCAGACATTCCAATAACTTCCATGTTCGACTTAGGATCAGAAAATACTGGTGTAAGTAAACTCAAGACTGCCTCTCTGTTTGAACCTACATATGCCAAACCTAAGCCTACAATAGCTCCTATCCTCATAATGTTGGTATTGTGGAGGACATAATCACTCAGGAGAGCTAAGGCTGGATCACATTCATTTCTCACTCCACAATTGACAATACCACATGCAAGTAATGCTCCAGATTTGATATGATCTTCTGAAGAGTAAAGGTATTTGTCTATAGGTGTGAGACCACCATCTACATCCCATAAAAGAACTAATCCAAGAGAGGCTGTAGCACTTAGCATTCCATGTTCTTTATTTTTGTAGAGCCACTTGTTTCCATCTTCCATTAAAAGTTTGTCTTGACCAAAAGCAGCATTTACAAAGCCATTTACAAAACTGGCGGCTAAATTTTGTCTAGCTGAGTCGACTTGACTTCCACCAAATGGAGGACGACTATTTTCTAAATGTGACTTATAAACATCTTCTGGAGTTTTCGGATCCATAATATCTAACTCACGAGCAAGATTCAAGAAATGATTATTCAAATGACAGTTTGCCATTATCTCAATGAGATCTTCATACTCTGGGGTATTTTCAGGAATTTCTATATAAATTTGTTGTCTTGCCAACATGAATGCTAACTGTTTCTGTACGTCACTGGAAAAAAATCAGATATATCAATATTCAAATAAAATTCAACTCAACAGCATTGGTTATTGATGAATGTTGAGAATATGTTTTAATCTAGAAATAACAAGCAATTTAGTTTGCTAGTCATCACCTCTATAATTGGCTCAGAATTCCTACTTGGAGGTTACTAAATCTGACATCCGAGGATGCATATAGGACTGGGTCAAACAAAAACAAATCAAGTGTGCCTCTCTCATGCACATTCATTAAAGAACCATCGGAACATAAAACTGAAGAGTTACTTGAGATGAGTAGGAATCAAATTGGAACAAAAATGAATCTTCTTACTGATCACAGTCCACCTGCACAAAATAGAACTGTACAACAGACAACTTTTCTGCAGAGAATGTAAAGGAACATCAGCTTGAATTTTTGAGCCAAAATAAATAAATATTGTCATTTTATTTAAAAATAATTTACAAAAAGCACAGGTAAGAATTCCCACTAGACTCCCAAAGTGGCACTACATAACAATAACATTGACTACACAGGATACAAAGCAAATAACTTTAGTTGTTTCTCTTTTGTTTAAATGTTTTTATAACTAGTTTTGTACAATGGTGAATCATCTGTTAAGAAAGTATAAATAGCTTGGTATTCAACTTTAATACTCTCCCGACATCACATTAATGATTTTGTGCATTGTTATCATGCAGATACACAAATTCATTACTACCTTGAGATAATTTGTAGTTAAATTTATATTTATCAATTAAAGTTTTATTTACCTATCTGGACAGCACACAAATATTTCTTCAATTAAGCTATGGTCATTCAACTGCATAGCCAATCTAAGAGCTTGTGGATACTGCTTAAATTTTCTGAATAATAATAAAGCAGTATGAAGTAGGGTTGTATTTTCTGGATCAGCTACATATGGAACACAACTAAAAAAAAGTTATTTATATCAATTTTCATTATACAGTTTAGCTAAAATTTTCAATATAGTTACAACTTAGTTCACTACTCACCTTGTAAGATATAAGCAAACTCTCGAATAAATATTTTCATCAACATATTGTTCTAATAAATCCAGTCTTTCAATTTCCATCAACAGATCACAAGCTTCAGCCTCGGCATTATGTGCCATGTTATAAGGGACTATCTGTTTAGTTAATAAAATAAGTTTATCTCTGATTTCAGTGTTTACTATAAAATCAGTCTCGGCCCATTCTCCAGCAATTTCCCCTGCCAAGTGCCTGAAATATATATGCTTTAAATGAATCATATTTAAAGTGACCATGTGTTAGTTAGGTGCAAAATTTTGTTTTCTTTAAAAAATACACATTTGGAGTTTATCTGTCAATAAAACAATTAAAACCTATGGCTTACGATTATCATTTTTTAAAATATGCAAAAAGTTTAAAAATTTCATTTTATTTGTATAAATAACTATAACTGGAATGGGAAAGTGAAAGAAATGCTCCACAAAACCTAGTTTTGTGTTTTGGATGTTACAATTTACCCACAATTTGTTTTGGTTAACTGGTATTAGACACTGTCACAAAAAAAATGTCTACAGGTATAGTAGTATACATTTTCATATCCATAACACATTGTGGATACAAAATTCAGGCAGTAGGTAGTAGATAAAAGAGATGTTTTGGATATTTGTTCAGGATTGAATATTTGCCATTTTATAATATGTAGTTTTTAATCATTGAGTTGCAATAATAAATTATTTCAAAAAGTAGCCTATTCAATGTCACTATCGTTGATTTATTGTTTTTCATATTATAACCATTAAAAATATTGGGTTTTCAATTTTTCACTTTTCAATGGCACGACTATTCAATTAGTTGACCATAGTTTTGCACAGAATTATTAATTTGCTAAAATTTGAGCTATGAACGACAACAGGACACCTTACAATCAAGTGAATAAGTATTTCACTTTTTATGATATTCTGTTAAAGAAAAAGAGTAATACACTAAATTTATACTTTTTCTTTCCAACACATTGTCACTTATGGACTCTGTGTTAAGCTCCATGTAACCAAAGAATATTCCTCATACTGTATATTACAAATGCATACTAAGTAAACTTACCTGACATATTCGTGTCCCCATTCACCAATTTTATCTAAATCAGAAACAAGACGGTACTTCAAACTCTCTCTACCTTCTCCCATTGTCATAGCTAGTACAGAAATAATATCAGCACATACTTTCTTGACATCAGGTTCAGAAATTTTTTCATAAACTTGCTTCATAGTATCATAGTGGGGCTTCATAAATTTTAAAGGTTTTGGTACTGAGGTCATAGATGTAGTGGATGCACGGATATGACTTGCTAATGCTTGTAAAGCAGCTAAATAGAGTTTTTCATCGCTTTCCTTAAAAAAAATCATAGTTAATGAAATATTTGAAGTCATTAATTTCGAATATATTACCTGAAGTTTTTCAACACACAGATTCAATTCTTCCTGAAGCTGCTTATCCTCATCAGACTAAAAATTATACAAGTATATAAAACTCTTAAATACATCAAAAAATATAATTTGTGCATACCAATTCGTTTTTATTTTTGTCATCGTTGGCGCTTCCTTTGGTTTCCACTTTAACTGGTTCTGCCTTTGTTTCACTCATTCTTTCAAATTATTGTTGATTTTATGAAAAAACTATATTTGAAATTTACTAGGAATTACTTATATCAACAGAAAATCAAATTTTTATATAAAAAATTAGAAAATAACCTCACAAATTTACTCTAATTACAATCTCTAAAGTATATCTATGCACTAAAAATTGTAATTTGCTCGGTCATGTTTCCAATCGGACAATTGCTGTCAAACTTGTCAACTCTCAAACGTCTGTTATAGGTGTGTTCCAGCAACAAGCAGGTGCTGTCCTTTGTGATGTGGTCCATAATCTCTGTGCTCATCTCATATTATACTCTGGTTAAAATCTTTGTAAGGCTATCCCATCGAGAAATTAGACTATTTTTTTTAACTTAACCACCCAAACCGGGCTAACAATACCATGACGTTCCGGTAAACGTGGAAACACCCAACCTGTAATAAATAGATGAACTAACCTTTATGCACGGCTTAAAAAACCACAAAAATAAATATTAATTGCAACGTTTATGAAAATTGAATAAAGATGACAACAAAAAGAAAGAATAAGTGATACGTCTACGAGTGTCACTCTTTTTTAGACAATGGTGAATAACGAAGTGTACACCCCGGCGCTATGTATGGTGCGGAATACGGATTCGCAAATCGAAAACGTCAAGTACCCATACTTGGTATGCCGTAGTATACAATATGTGGTATACCAAGAAAAAATCGTTTATTATTTAATTTATTTATTTCTCTATAGGGCATTTCCCCCAATTGGCAAGTTTAATTTTACTGCTTAGGTGACTGTCATTAGTGTCAACTTGTCACTTGTTAGTTGGTGGATTTGTCTCATGGGAAGAGACAATCTCTGCCATGGTCTATCTTATTAAAAAGTTAGGTTATGTTATAAGGCAAACTGACAGATACTTAGCATTTGCGTCAAATTTCAATTCAAGTTTATTTAGTTTATTGATTTTTGATTTATGAAAAGAATGGCGCCTACCCATATGTTGCGGCTTCGAATTTATTTTGCACTGTTATTTATTTTTGACTTAACTCATTGTGAAGTAAAAAAGTTTCCTCTTTTAATGCCCAATGTATATCCTACCAGAGTAAGTATGTTTAATGTACTGAATTTGTCTATTAATATCAGGTGTATTATACTCTATTCAAATTTCATGTTTGGAATTTTTGTTCCTTCTGAATTATAGGACCATAAACTGATTTATAATAAATTCCAGAAATATCTCTGCACCTTTTAAGATAATATTCTCAAAAACTATTCCCTAGTGAACTAATTTAATGGACTTGAAATACCAACCAAAAAATGTTCCTGGTTCTTTTATATTTTTATGTCTTGATTAGAGAAATTTAAACATTTTTATAGATGTGAATATTAATTTTACATTTGTTTTTTGTATAAATCGTAATCTACCTAGTTTGTTCTAAATGTTTGCTTATATACTTATTTAAATAAAATAATTATATGTTAATTAATTTGAAAATATAGTGAAATACTTTCTATCTTTGTTAAGTAGATGGTAAAATATATTACAAATGTATTAATACAATGTTATTGTATTTTTAAAAATAAATACAGGATACATATGGTACACATATGCTGCTAATGGTTTAATTAAGTTTATCAGCTATATTTATCTGTTACATTGAATCAGATTTAATATTCACTTACTGAGGGCAAATTGTTAAGTATATACAACTAAAATATTTTGAAACCAATATAATTGTCACACCTTTAATGTATGAAAAATAAACAAATTTTACACCTTTTTTCTTGTGACAAAAAATTCTTCTTAATTTTTGTGTTTTAGTTTAAATAATAACCAAAATTTGAAATATTTTCAACCATTCCACTTTATTTTGTGGTCGAGTTTCAAAAACACATACAAACATTTTGTGCCTATTATCTGATATTTCTCTTTTATTTACAGCCTGAATTATACATGTGTACACCTGTTAGAATTGTTGATGATAAAACATTTTATATAGGTAAGTGAATAATTATAAATGATTTGTCAAATTATTATAATTTGTTTTGTCACTTCTCATATTGGTGATGACTACATTTTCTTTTATAATGAATACCTATTACCTATGATCACACCAGACTACACTACATTGTGTGTATGAATCAGCATGTTCTTGTGTGGAGTCCATGCACAATCAAATCTAAAATTAAGTCAATAATTACATGAATAAAATACTTTTAATTTTTTTTAAATAAACAGATGTATAGTTGAGAGTAGGATTAGTTTGCACTGTTTCACGTTATAATAACAATATGCGGCAAAGGTCCCTTTGAGAATTAAAAAGTCGAAAAGATAAACAAGCCATAAATCACTTCGACCCACAAGCGAACAATTATTGATTCTCATTGGTGCAATGTAGCTTCCGATTGATCTATGCAAAATTTACAAGAAGGGTTAGTCCACATGCACTGTAAATTTCACAGGTTCCGCTTCTACTTTTAGATTTCTTTATCTCGCCGACAAATTGTGAAACGGTGAAAATTAATTCTACTCTCAACTATACTTGCATGACTTATAAGATGAGGATAACAAAACATACTCAAAGGAAAACATTTGTTGTGAAATGCGAGTCTGTGCATCAATTAGGGAAAATAGATATAGAAAACCTCACTGTACATTGTAATTCATGTTTCAGTAATTCTTGGGTCCTTAAACAACTTTAATGACATATTCAATTTTTTTAGTGGGCTTTGAACCCAATGCTACAATGCATGTTGCTCATCATATGCTGCTTTTTGGATGTGGTCATCCTGGATTAAATGAAGAAATATGGTAATACCTTGTATTTGTTGTTAAATGAGTTATTAAATTTATGATCATTTTAGGGATTGTGGAGAAATGTCAGGGACTGACTCATATAGCACTCTGAAAAAAGCTCCTCCATGCAAAGAAGGCAACCATGTAAGTTGGTTTTAGCTATATTAACCTTTTTTCTCATATTATTAAATTGGCAACACCACATTTGCTAGCATTTATTATAATAGCACAATTAACTGTAATGAATATTTAGTTTATAGTTACAGTATGGTTCCATTTCAGTTGGTCCACATAATAGTTATTTGTATGCATAGGCCGCGAAATACCTTTTTAACGTACCGAAAGAACAGTTATCGCCGAGGCCGCTTGCGGCCGAGGCAAGTTAATCTTGAGGTCGTTAAAAAGTTTCGCGGCCATGGCATACACACTGTTTTTCGTGCAATCGTTAAAATGATGAAACTAGATAATTGTAAATAAATATATTATTGCTATAAAATCAACAGCAGTTCAATTTATTTAACAATGTGTGCTATGGAAATGATATGTTTCAATATATACAAAATATTTTGACAGTTCTTGCTTCAACTTCTGGAGTAAATATAAGTAATAATACATACTGGACAAATAATGTTAATATTCATCCTAAATAATATAAGTACTTATGTATTTGTTGGTATTCAATAAAAAATAATCCTTGTCTTTGTAGTATTTTAGAAATGTCAAATTGGAAGTGATAATCAAATTTGGAAATGACGTTTGGTTTCGCAGCCGTTGCTATGGGTAACGGCCGCGAAATTAAATTTCGCAGACTGTGCTGGGGACGCGAAATACTGACTTCGCGTGCGATTGCACGAAATAATATTTTTATTTTAACTATTAAAAAGCAGAGAGCTAGGTGATAAAACAATTGTTAAAACAAATAGATTCTTTGTTTTTTCAAATATTCTCAAGGTGGTAAAAATGATGTTTACACATTTTAAGTAGTTTCAAAAAATCAAAGAAACTGTTCAATTGTAAATTAGGTAAATACAAACAATAATTATAAGTTGGGTTGATACTTTGGAATTACAACCGAGAACTCGAAGTTCCTTTACTGCAAATAATCACAACTTCAACTTGATGTTTTTGCATTCTAATAAATTATTGCCAGAGATGATAAAATTATTTCTGCTAACATCTTATACCAGGTATAAATGAGTCATGTAACTTTTAAATTGGTGGAAATATTTTGTTCAAATGTTGGTGGATTATATTATGACCACTTTAAATCTTTTCCACTTTCAAAATCAACATGGCCGAATTCCGGTTTAACCAGTTGTTCTAATTGCTTCCATCATCTTCACAAAATTGCATACGTCCATCAACTAACAGCTCTTGTACCAATTTTACTTTATATGGATGATAGAAGGATTTTTAATATCTTCTGAATAGAGTTGGTATCTTGACATATTATGATCTAAATCAAGCTGCTTGACAGATAAATAATTTTCTTTGTTTGCCACATTTTTTGGTAGACCCAGTACTATACGATTTTTGACACTTCTGGTTTGTCTGTATCTTTGAAAAATTTTAGTGACAGCCAATTTGGAAATAGGATTCCGATTAGGATTTTAAGGTAATTTTAGGTATAAGCCTATAGGGTGATACTGAAATGTATTCAAGTGTAAAGATATGAAGGATGTCCCATTAAAACAAGTTACCATTGAAAATGTTGAATTGCTTTGAAAGTAAATAGAACCATTGAAAGCGCATACAATTTTTCATACAAGTGAAATTATTACAATGCCTTTTTAATAAATTGCTATTGTTCTGTTAAAAGTTGTGTATTCATTAGGTTTTGTATGCTTGGGCAAGAAATGCAAAATCTTTAACCTTACCAGATGATGTTGGTTTTCAAGTGGGAAAAGACACTGGCATACAGTATTTAGTTCTGCAAGTCCATTACACAAAACCGTTTCCAGGTAATATATCTTTTAGGATTTATATTTATATTGGTGAAATCTATTATAGTATGTTAAAACAGAAATATATCAAATTGCTTATTTTTATTATAAATTATAAAGTAATCAGATTTTTATACATACAATATACAATTTGTGTTAGTGTCAAAAAAAAACAATAATTTTAACATTTAACTACTTCATATTGAAAAAAAAATTATGTTGTGTTTTTGACTTCTATTTTGAATGATTATAAATAATTGTTACATTTTTTGAAAATATTAATAGGCAACTTGAAACAAAAGTATACCTATAAACATAAATTATCCTTCACCTTTTATTATTCTCAAAAATCTGTAAAATCTTATATTTTTAGTTTTCATATTTGTTGAAACATTGATGAAAACATCTTGGGAGATCCCGTACTTTGATTCATCATGAATATTTTTTGTTAGAATACGATCCATAATGATTATTCAATATTAAACTTGTTTCAAAATTACGAAATTCTTTAGAAAATGTATTTTATACATTTTCTACGCTGTCAGTAATGGTAAATTAATGTGGTAAATGTGCAAATGTTTATGGGCAATATTCTAAACCTTCAATAACATTTTATTTACAGAGGGGCAGACTGATAATTCGGGATTGTTTCTAATGTATACGGAAGAACCGTAAGTACCCTATGCATGGTGCTTCCGTTTCCATCACTTATGGTTAAATTTGGTTTTTCTTTTGCACTGGCACAATCTCTTATTAACGTTATGCAGACACTTTTACAATGTGAGCATATTGTGAATCTTCTCTTCACTTCCCTTTAAGTAACTTCTTTATTCAAAGAAAGAAATTTGAGAATATTCGAAAATATAATTTTAGTAGGAAAACTGTATGTACCAATTCATTTCTACTAAAAACATTTCTCTTTTGCTCATTTTTTAGTTTAAAATTATCCAGGATGGATAATTTCAAACTTTTATTGTAACATGGATTTACTTCCAACCTAATATTTTTTAACTTGCAACCAGGATCATGATTTAACATATCTTACTTCTACATGTAATTTTACTAGATCTAACTATTTCCTTTAACAGGGTGGTGGTCTTCAGTATATGAAATCCTGAGTGTGATTGTAAGTTAAAAGAGAATTGAATGATTGTAATAAAAACTTGATATTCCCAAGTAAGGTTTTTGTTCTAAAATATATACTGGCTGCTACACAAGCCTTTTAAGTCTAGTTTGGTGATGATTATCTTTGATTTTTTCCTTTCTCGTAGTTTCCCGATTTTAGATTTTAGATTTTTTGTCCTGGTATTTGGCATCCTTTTCACGGATAACTACCATGCCTAATAATACCAGTAAGCCAAAAAGCGAGGAAGAAAGTAATCCGAATAAAAAACATATTACATTGATAATGTCTTTTCATTGGAAATGGCTTAATTTGAAGTAGACAAATTAGAATTAATGAAAAATAAAGCAGTGATGGGCAAGAAACTAAAGAAGTAAATTAGACCTGTCAATGAATATGAAAAAAAAAGGGATATACAGTGTGTCTACTTCAGTTCGCAACCAATGGGAAACTTTTTTGTTATTAATTTTACGAAAAAAGTTATTCATCATAAATAGTTCTACATACCTATCTGATAATATAAATTTTACCAATAGTATAATACTATAATTTTTTACCAAGGGAAAATTGTTTTCAAGAAAATGTATTTCAATGTAAATTACTGTCATAAAAAATTTTATAACCTAAATCCTAAATACCCAAGTAATACAAAAGATGAAAAATAGAAACAGATTGGTTTTTTGATGCAAAAAGTAGGGAAAAACTGTAAAAGATGACACAATTTTAACAGAAATTGTTGTAAACAGTAGAAACAGGAACAACTAAAAGGCAAGTAGTATGGAATACTTTCAAAAAATAGAAACATTAATCGAACAAGTGACATGGGATATTACTATGCTGTTGTAAATATATCAAATAAGTATAAAACATTAGACCAGTTCACTATGTCTAAGAAGTACATTTTTCTCAGATTTCTTTCTTTGTCAAAACTTTTTATTCATTTTCGTATTTTGTTATTAGTAAACTTTATTGATGTTTTTTTTTTCCGAATTCGTATTCAGAGTTTCGTATTGTAAATGAAAGTTTAATACGTGATCGTGTACATGAAGAGAAATCTCAGAATAGCTCTTGTGTACAAAATAATCTGAACAAAGACACAATAATGACAAGTTGAAGCAGACTCAAACAGTGGCATGTCAAAGGTCAAACTAAAGTTTCGATGCATCTATATTGAATTATATATTTATTCAAGATCACCTTGTGTGAAAAACTCACCATGTGACTTCAACGGAATGTCAAAAAACTCAAACTTTTAATTTTAGAAATCATGTACAATTTTGTGTGGGATACTCATGTAAGGTTACTTTACATGCGGACGGTCACGTATGCTACTTAAATACTACTACTATATTAAATATCTGTACATAGGCTTAAATACACAGAGTTAATTGTTGCCTATATTAGAAAATAATTGCATAAAATTATATTCAAGAAGGCTGTGTCTTCTATTTTTTTAATACCAAGTTCCTACCTATGTAATATTTTTCCAATTTGGTTTTCAATAACGCCACTTAACCAATATAATAGTATTAATCGAGCTCACGTAAGTGTATAATACTAGACGAAACACCGATTTGTTCTAAAAATATCGTCTACATTGAAATAATTCTAAAATCCTAATTGAGGAAAAGTGTTGTATTCCTAAACTCTCTCTACTCCGTCTTAAGATTATGACAGCAATATGTAAAGTACTCGTTATTAGCATTCTATTATTTCAAAAGTCACTTTTCTTTGTTAATTTATTTATACCAGTGAACTGTAATAAAATGCAACCTATTTTTATATGTTTACTTAAATTTTGAATTGTTATAGTCAAAGTAAACTAGCAGGAGTGCTGCTGTTAGGTGTAGGAGGTATAATTCCCCCAAAAAGCCAAACTCATATGGAGACTGCATGTGAAATCGAAGAAAACAAAGTTATCCATCCCTTCGCATATCGAACACATACGCATTCGTTAGGTAAGTCGTTAGATAATTTGTCATTCCATAAACTGCGTTCAATTGTATATCATAACGGATCAACCCAGGATAATTTCGTTCGGTTCGATTCTCTTGGATTGAGCGACTTGATAGTTGAGTAGTTATTCCTCCTATTTCATTTAACTCACCATCACCGTTTCTACAAATTCCACTAAGTAAGAAAAAAAAATGTCTTAAGTATTTAAACCATACACAAGATCAGATTTATTAAAAAAAAATTGTAATTTATGATTTTTGTTCACGACACATATTTTTATAGGAAGAGTCGTTTCTGGATATAGAGTAACCAGAGATGAGGATGGAGTAGATCATTGGTCTTTACTTGGTAAACGAGATCCGCTTACACCACAAATGTTCTACCCGGTATTTGACAATACTCCAATTAAATATGGAGATCGTTTGGTAAGTTTGAATCAATCCCAAATATAATTTTGTGAATTGCTACTCCCTTAATAATTAATAAATGTATTTTTAGGCCGCTAGGTGTACGATGGATAGTTTTACTAGAAACACATATACAAGAGTTGGGTAAGTATCTTTAAAATAATTGATGTTTCTAGACCCTCTTGTTTCACTGAAAAATAAAGTTGAGTCTGTTCCAACAACAATCAGAAACTGTCAGAAACGATTAGAGAATAACTGGTCATAGCAAACAATGAGTTTAATTTCGCGTAATTCCTGTCACTGATTGCAATGGTCGCCTATTCTCTGTTCGTTTCTAACAGATTCTGATTGCGGCTGGAACATAATAATTGACATTTTTCACTTCCTAGACCTACTAATGACGACGAGATGTGCAACTTTTATATCATGTACTACGTCAAAGACGATGCACCTTTAATGAGAAAATATTGTACAACTGTTGGACCCCCATATTACAGATGGGGTTTGGACAAGGAAAACGATTTGAATAATATTCCAGACGAAGAGGCATCTACGTTGGATTAGAGTATAACGTGGACTTCCCGCATTTCCATTAAAGAATCTAATTAGTATTTTTATATATTCTGTTTATTTGATGGACACACAAAATAGGTATCACATTATTGAATAGTATTTCATAGTATCCAAAATTTCTAGTCATTTTATGTAAATACTATTTCATAGTAATTATATAATCTTTTATAACTGTCTTAACAGAATATTGTTGCGTTAAGTCAATTTTATTCCTTTGTCTTAATTAATTCTTCTAATAGTCTCCTTCTAGCATTTCCATTTATTTCATAGTAATTAATAAAAATAATATGCTATAAATATTTGATAGTGCTCAAAGTATGTTGGGGCAGTTGGGTTATACTTCAAAACCAAACAAGCGATTTGAGATTAATTCTATTGCTAAAATGGGGGACATATTTTAGAATTAAATATTTTCTAATAGTGCAAACGTTATTCCTGACTCTCGATTCAAAATTCATTAGTATTTTTTAATGATTTCTAAGTGTCTAAATTACCCCCCCCCCCCAATTAGTCTGGCATATATATTTCTGTGTTGAATAATTGCTAAAGTAGAATTGATTTTGTCCGTACTTCAATATTCATAATTCCTGATTCTTTGGCCATGGGTTTGATTATTATAGTCTGAGAACCAACAAGGGCAATCTAGGGTTTTTAATTTTTCATTTTCATGATACCATTTTAAAACACAGTAGGCGCTTGTGTTCCTATTAAATTTATGTGATACAAATCTTTAAAAAGTATCATTGAATAATGTTAGTGTAATCACCAATTTCCATACTGTAAAGGGTTCTGCTTAGCTACATTGATTTAAATAGCTCTCTATACTCAAATCCGATATCTATTAGTGTGTTAAGTAGTGATGAAGAAATCGACCAATTCATAATTCATGTCTTAGTTATTGTTAAAACTGCTTAGGCTGCCGGCTTGTACATAGTAGAACGTTACATGTAACGCTGAAGATCCAAGCGCAAAAATAATGCATTTTATTTGTCAATCTGACATTCCATCATAAAATGAGTCTAGAATCGGATTTTCTGTTTCTGTTTTACTTATTTTCAATTATTAGAGGTGGCTATATTCAGATTAACACAGCCCAGGCACTTGAACTGAATCTTTGTACCATTTCCCAGGTTATCTACTTCCATTGCAGAAGCTTGGTGTCTTCTGTATAGGCCACTAGTTTGAATGGCAGTAGTTGTGATGGTTGTATTATTTCCTCTCCAAAGTGCTTCCGTCTGAGTCCTTGTGAGCTTCTCACAGAAGCAGAGTATGTGAGTAGGTGTTTCATCATAGAGTTCACATTTTCTGCACATAGGTTCACTAACTTTGCTCATTTTGTGTATATTAAATCACTATAAATAGAAATATATACAACGTATTAACATCATAGACATTTTACATTATATATTATAAAATTATGTAAACTTTCTCTAGAGACAGGTTAAATTATATGTCATACAACACTGCATCTAATGATACGCAAAACAAAACAGTGTGAAACTGGAGAAAATGGATGCACTAAAATTGAAGATTACAGCGAAACTAAATGCAAATTATTTGCAGAATATGAAAAACTAAGTATACGAATCCGGCGCAAATGGTATAATGTTGAGCGAAGGAGAAATGCTTGCACGCTCTTGGCTTTGTTAATATTAAAAACTGTTCAGTCGTAAATAACATTACTTATACCAATGCATTTCTTTACGACCTTACCTTTTTTTAGCTTCAAGCAAATTTTAAAAATATATTATGAATATAATATAATATTCACAATTAGTTAAGGAATGTTGTAAACACATATAAAATGTGTTACTCGGAAACCTGACAATTTCTGACTTTTGTAGGAATAAACTTAATTTATCTAGTTGTATATAGTAAAGGATTTTTAACAGTTTTAGTTCTGTGATATATTTAAAACAATTTAATTTGACAGCAACACCGATAAGTTTCACTCTTTTATTATACGTCCATAAATGATTATCTCAAAAATAAATGCTAACGTACTACATTACACTATGACATGTCGCAATCCTTGAAGACTTAAAATTATTTTGAAAGTTACTTAATGAAATAAAAAATGTATGAATAAATTGTAATGGATTAAAGCTAGAAGACACTAAACCGAAATCATATTGAATTACTTGACAGATTTTATCAATACTTGAAATTGAAAATCATATCAAATCAATGAAGGGTGAAGAAGAATACTAATGAACGGTCTAAAAATAATATATTAACCGAAATTCATTTGTAATTAGGATCTTTAGCTCTAGAAACAAAAAAATATATTTACGTAGTCAACTGAAAGATCTCTAATCTTTTTTTTCAAATATGACATTTTGATACTTTCCAGGGAATATTTTGCTGATATGTTTTATACTTACATCATGTCAAACATTTTGTATAAAAGCTTTCTTGATCTGAATCCATACATGAAAGACTGTTATACAAAGTATAAAGCACATGCCAACAAGCAAAAGACGGAATTCTTGAAAAGTTCTGAACTGGTGTTGGGGACAAACCTATTATTTTCCATTTATTGAATTACATAAAGCTCCACAGCTTGGTTTTTATTGCCTTCTTTAACCGTTGGATTCTTGCACTTTCTCTTTCATTTTATTTGTGACTGAAAGTATTGGAATATATTAATTACCTCGAAATCTGAAGAAACCCATATGTATGTAGCTTTAAGGTGGTAATTTTGAAATTGAAAATTAAATGTTAAAATGAAAAAAAAGTATTTATACATTAATATTATGTTTGGTACATTTGTTTTGATTAGGTTTATCTTTTTTTCGTGTGTAGTGTACCTTTATACTAATTATGTGTGGTTTAACAGGGTTGATACAAATTTGTAACTATTGTATATTGGAAATTTACCTTAGTATAAAGGTACATATACCCATGAGTTTTGTTAATTTAAAATCTGTTTTTGACGACCAACGTGTATTTTAAATGTCAATATATGGATTGTTATAGAATAGAATTTGGTGCAATTGATTGTGATGTTTTTCTGTTGAGATTTATATTTTCCAGTGAAAAGCTCCGTCCTTAATTTTATTTTTTTATTTTACTTTTTAATTTCTGTACACATACCAGTATTAAAATTTTATTTTATTTTTTATATCTATAGTTTTACATTACATTAGCAGCAGAAGTGTATTCGGTATTTTCTACTTATCAATGTACTTAATTTATCCCAAAACAGATAATACTTGAAGAATCTATAAACATTTTTATACATTGTTATATAGCCAAAGCATTTATTAGAAATATATGAGTTTAAAATTCTTCATTCAAAATACAATATTTTTGAACGGTACAGGATGTTGTAGCCATTTCTAATTACATTTTTCTTTCGAAGTGTCGAGATATCTCGTGATTGGTTGTATGTGTTCTATACATCCTTTTGCTATTATTTTCGTGAAATCTGCTGTTTTTTAAATTGAATTGCAAATTAAAATTGACAACAACGTCCTGGTCCGTTTGTGTATTTATCATTATAGAGCGGCTGGGTAATTGTAAGCGTTTTTTGCGCATAATTCAGGGAGAATTAAAGTTGTATTTGTTAAATTTTTAATACATATTATTTACAAAGTTGAGCAGCATTTTCAATATGGAAATGAACATAACAAAGACTATTATAAATGTGTATATTTTACTTTGCAAATTAAAACATCTAGTGAGAAAAAACAAATACTGTGAATGTGACTTTTTGTCTAATATCATTTGAAAATATTTTTACATAATGACATTTTTTACCACATTGCTACCATAAAAAAGACGAACTGTAATAATATATTGAAAACATAATTGACTTGTTTGACGAGTTATTGTCATTACGCATCAAGAAAAATGAATGACTATATTTTAGAAATTTAAAAAGCACTTCCAATCGGTCTGTGAACCTAGGTGTTTATTGACTTCATCCATTTTCGTAATAATGTGAGGTGTGAGTTATGTAACATACTCTACTTCCCTGTATCTACACCACTTCATACTTGTCTTCTATATTTTAGGAGTAAAGATAAAACCAAGTTACTAATAGCCACCAGAGTTATAGTTGAAAGAGATCAACAACTAGAGCAGGGCAATATTAAAGTGGGACAGAACTCCCGAAACGATGACACTGTAGCTTTTAGTAAATAAATACAAGTTTACATTTGAGATTGGTTATAGTAAACACAGCAAATTGTATTCATTTGATTCTAAAAATACATTTACCATATTTGTAGTTCTCACATGATTTTTTATTTGTAAATGTTGTTGCTAAAATTGATTACAGAGTGTGTCACCCTCTTTTGCCTTTTATATTATGGAATAGTTGGCTTATGTACTTGAAATATGCATCTTTATTTCAGTCTTGCCGTTTATTTTTAAATGAACATTCAGAGTGACTAGTTCTGTATGAATATTAAAATATTTACTTTTGTTATTTCTGAGATTTAGGCTTGTTTCATTTAGATCATGTCAAATAATTCGAACCTAACTCTATAGAAAGAAACCTATACAATACAGAGAGAAATATAAAAATATTGTATATAAGATTATATTTTTAATTGGAATATATTATTTTATTTGAGTTACCGAGTTTTTAATTTTTAACGTTGAGTATCCTAATAAATAAATTTCGAAGCTGGTAGGTAAGTACATTCACAGATTATTTATTATTTTACAATATATGGATCTTCGAGATTACTGAAAAGGTTTGATATGTCTTGTTTTTAATCCTGAAAATAAATAAATATCCATTAGCGTAGGATATTAAATATTATCCACAGTTTTATGCATTTCCAAATGAAGAGTGAAGAAATGAAACAAAATGAATAGGAAACTAATAGTTTATTCGTTGGTAACATGAGTAGGATAACATGAAAATGCATTTTGAAAATATATAATGCCAAAGAATTAAAAACAGGCTATAACTATGCAGATATATATGTTTTTGTATATGGGGGTATAATATAGTAAATCATATATGCTTATAAAACTTGTGAACTTGCAGAAACCTCTAATAATTTAACAATTTGGACCTCTGAATAAATATTTTTTCTTATATATACTGCCTAAGGTGCACCATACACTATCACACCAGTATATTCACTGATTTTTAATCATTATCGAAGCATTATAAAGTATTTACATCTTTTCTTATCCAGGGAATATCACATATAGGACTAAACTTTAAAACAAATATTTTACATCTCATTTCCCGAAAATCTAGACGAAATACTTTGTTTGTCACTCAGACATGTTTGGTTGCGAATAATTTTGCCTGAAAATTTAATGTACTATATACTGTCTAAAACTTCTAGGTGTATGGTAAATGTCGAAAGTATTGGCTCAATTGCAATTGGATGTTCAACCGCATTGTATTTTCTGTCATTATGGAAATTAAAATGTTGGCCCGTTCCTTCAGGTTCCAGATACATTTGAGGAATCGAAAAAACATGAAAAGTTACTATTGAAGAAGATTGGAGTTTTCCACTATAAACACACAAAATACTATTGAGTACAATTACAAAGGCAATATCATAGGACTGTTGATGCAACAGTTGATACAGTGTGTCAATTTTAAAACTTCCCAGTATCTTGATGAGAGTAACTGGCGCAAGTGATTCGCATTTGCCGAGAGCAACCTCGGACGCGTCTACAGCTACACTAGTCACTTCCGTAATAAATTTCGCAAATTACTTGCTAGTGGACATGCACCTACCCTACGGTTATTGTTAATACAGAATTACGTTGTGAGACCAGAAATTAACAAGCCACAAAGACCTATTCTTCCATGGAAGCCTCAATTTCAAACAGAAAAATATGAAAATACAGGGAAAACGATGAGTATTTTTTTAAGTTGACATTATTAAAAAATAAATATTTATGTTCCTTATTACTTTTGATATAATTGATTATTGTTGCTTGTTTTTTTTTGTCTATTAGTAATACAACAATGACAAAAGTAAAGAGAATTCAGACACAATGTGTATTTCTGAGATAATGAGTGAAAAGTTCTAGCTAATTTTTTTTTTATTTTCTCAACTTTTAAATATACAGGATATCTTCAAAGCTTTATAAATTTTAAATAGCCTATACCACGAAAATGGAATACTTAACCAGTATAGGTACCTCATCAGTTATTATTTATAGATTTCTGCTAGATGTACCTACTTATTCTATTTCTATAATGGAACTAATTATTATATAGCGTTAAAAACTGATTGGACCTGGTGACTCCTCCCATAAGGACAAATTCGCAAAGTAATCTTTCAACATTTTTAATCAGTAACTTATGATGATGAATATCAGTAGAGCTAATAATATTATTTTTCATGATTGTAGTTTTCAAGTCGATGTAGTTAATTTAAAATAAATACTTTATTGGTGTTCATATGTAACCCGAGTATATTTTAAAAGAATCCTGTATTTTTAAAGCTTTTACCGAGTTACTTTTATTCTATAAAAACTAGTGAACTTTTCACATTCAAAGAACATACTAGATAATGTGTATCCTAATATTTAGCTTACAATTTCAATTTACGTATAAACAAAAACCAGTGATTTAACCGTTTTACTTCATTACAATCAACAACTTACATATATAGAACATTCAAACATAGAATTTAAAATATTTTTTACGTTTTAACACTTTAACAACCATGACAGATTCTAGATATTTTTTTTGTTTTTATATAGGTACCTAATACGTACGTTTTTTGACGTTTCCAAAATGTAATCCTCCATTTGTAAATTAATCTTTATTTTTGTTCTACAAACAAAATGAATGTTATCATGCATATTAAACATAAAAAATTCCACCAACAATATGTAATCAGTTCTAAAATGGATATACAATATCTGATACATTCACCACTAAATTGTTCAGGATAAAACAGCTCTTTTTTTTATAAACTAGTTTTTCTGAGGATGTAATATCTGCAATTTTAACTTTGGAAAAATATTACATTTTATGATCATAAATTAGAAAAGTTTCCATTGAATTGATATATTTTTGAGAAAAAGCTTTTGTTTCAATTATTTACCTGTAAAGATGTTGCATCTGTTTTATAGTTGAAATATACAGTTCCAACCTATTTTTACAAAACGAAGAATGTGCTTCCAAATTGTTTTGTTGCTTGGATGACGGAATGAAAATGATTACTTCTTTTGGTCCAATCGAAAACACGTGATAATTATTTTATCACGAAACTTGTATTGATGGAATTTTCTTTAGTTAAAATACATGTTCAGATATTGATCGAATCACTAAGTATAACAACTAGGTACACTGAATTATGTTTAATTATTTATACAAAACAATTTTAAACAATTTACAGTTTCATTGGATAAGAAATATGTTTACTTAGTACTTTAGTCCATGTACAAGAGTTTAACAATTGCGCAGTTTCGAAAAACAACAAAAATGTTTCTAGTCAGAATAGTTTGTGAAGTTGAAATCGACAAAAAACTTGCTATACAAGTTTTATTCAAATCAATCTATTGTTTTATTTAATACGGAGTATACAGTGCGCCCGTAACTATGGAAATGTAAGGATATATTAATTGATCGTCAATTTATTGAAATTAGGATACTATAAGGATGTGGTGACATATTATATATAAAAATGTAAAGTTGAAATATATTTGTTGGAATCTATGTAGGGCATGAACACGTGAAGAGGTTTGTGATTTAATAATATATAATAAACGCTTTTATGGTATGTGATACAACTTTCTTAATATATTGGGTTTCTGGATTTGCCAACACTGGGTTAATTTGATATGATAATGTGATCCCATCTCCTTTAATGTTTTACAATTGAATTATTAAGTTTATCTAATATGCTCAGTGCTCACCCAGAATTATCTATTTCCATGAGTAAATACAATATTACAGTACCAGTAGCATAACAAAGATATGGATTGGAATAACTGTGGTTATGATGTGTTTTTCCAAAATAACAACAATCAGGATGAAAATATATTCGCAACTCAACTTATATTTACAATTATTAATTTTGTCCCTATTGTATAATATGTTGTTACAGTGTAATTGATGAACCAATAATCCAATGGTACTGACAATTACTGAAAATAATTATTAAGTAGGTATATCGTAAAATTTAGAAAATAAATTACTAAAAAAACTACAGTATCTTTTAAATTAAAACAAAATTTTTCATCGATTTCACTTCTTTCACAAATAATCTCTTAGTATAAAAGTGTTACTACTAAAATACATAATATTACAATAGTTAGCAGCCGTGTGAATATTTACTAAATAAAAATATTTTTTTTATTAAAACACCCATTCAAACTGTGACAGTTGACAGTTACAATCAGGTCCTCAGATATAAAAATGTTTAACAACTTTAAGTTCAAAACCATGTCAATGTTTTTACAGGACACGTATTATTGTTGAGTGTAGATTTCTGAGAGAAATTAAGTACCAAGTTAAACTAACGATACGGAAGTAGCGGCACGTGCTGTTATTTTTCTAACATTAGACTGGGTGAGATCCCTAATTAATTTACATACCCAGGCTAGATAAAAAATCGGCTATTGGCCGCATTTGGCACGTCTGTCGTAGTTTGCTGGTTTTTGCGCTGATCTTGGAAGCCATAAATTTATGAATGTTTTTACACGTGCCCACAACATGTCATACATTTTTCATTACGCTTTTCCACAAACAACACTACAAATCCAAAAACAAATTTTGAATGTTACCTAATCTCAGACCAATTAATGTATAGGATGGAAGATACAGGTAATCTGTTATTTTCCTTCATCATAACTACTGCAGCAATGGAGAACTTTGCGATAGATATCCCTAATCAGAGATGTCAGCTAAATCTATCCCTATCGCGTTTTAAAAACATTGTTAACCCTGAAGTCTTTAGCTGACTTAACAAAAAACGATAATGGAATGAATTTACGATCGTAGTGTTTTTGTGCACTTGTTAATTAATTTTGTGTTTTTGAACCCACACTCAACAATATTTAATTATATTATTATATATACCTAATGTCAGTTTTACTTTGTGTATATTATGAATGTGCAATTCGTTGAATTATGGATAGGTAATGTAAAATACTATAACCATCTTATAAGTCCAACAATTTACATTCAATTGAAATGAAGTTTATTCCTCTGTAATCACATAATATTTGAAAAATGAAATGGTTTTAATTTTAAAATACACATTCAATGTATTTTATTTATAGTAACACCATGAGAAATATTATATAATATTATATACCTATACATATAAAATAACTTGTGACAGTCTAGCTGGAAAATAAAACTTGAATGTGTTCTCTAGATGAGAAATTAACTTCATTATAATTATGCAGGTGGACTTATGTGATAATTTTTTATAGGTACAAAAGGTCTTATTCTACTATTAAGCCGGTAAAGTTTAAAATATTGGCACTTTTAAATAGTAGGGTTTGAGTTAAGTAATCTTTGGTTTTCTTAATACTGTACGTTTAATAATGTAAGTAAAAATTGTAAATACATTTTTTAAGATTAATACTCGAATATTTTCAATTTTCTTAAACAACTTTATTCACTACTATTTGTTTAAAATAACGAAAACTTTAATTTGAGGACCAAGTCTATTAAATCCAAATATGTTATGATAACATAATACTGGATATCTCACAATATTTATTCTATTTCCTAAAATTCAAGTTATTTTTATTAACTTATAATAATAAAGTGTCACATCTTATTTAATTAATAAATTGGTTAGGTTAGTTGTCTTATGTAAAATGCAAGTAGTAATATTTTTTTCCTTATATTTTTTTAATTTGTGACTTATTATAAACTTTATTAATAAAAGCTGTATTATTTTTAAAAAGCAACTAGTAATTTTTATTAGTTTTGAGATTCTAGACAAACTTACTTTTTAGATTATAAAAATACAATAACGGTTTTTTAAATTTAAACTAAGGTATTTTTATGTACATTAGTATGAAGGTGTAAAATATATCATGCTCCAAAGCACTTACCACTCTGAGATATAATGATGTTAAAAGTAGATCAATATGATTATAGTATTTTAAATTTAGGCGACATATTCTAAATCTAAAGTGATTCTGTTAACTTTAAACTAATACTGTATATATAAGGCTCTAAAATTTATTGTATCTGGGCAACGTGGATATATTGTAAACTTCCATAATATCTTGCATATATTTATTTAAATACAACGTTGTGAAGGAAAATTCGTGAGTGATAGTTTAGATCTAATTTTATCTATGTTCCTACAAAATCAGTTTGGTGAACTTTTTTATTGATACAAGATACTTACACTTATTATCTATAGTTAAATCCATAGTGTATACCATGCGTTAGTTTTATTTTATTCGCCTTTTGGAAGATTTTATATTTTTCACTTGGCATGCGAACTTAAATATACCTATGGATGACTGGTCTTTTAGAAAATTTCAATGAAAATTATTTGTAAATAATTTTATAGGGAATATAAAGTACTTCAGACTTAATAATCTCAAATTATGAAACAAGTTTACAAAATTAAAAAAAAGTAATTGTGGAGTTCAGATTGACACTTTATGAATGTTTAATCCAAATTAAAGTAGTAGGTAATGTACTTGAATTTGGAAACCCAAAATGAAATGTCATTTAAAAATTCTAGATTGTTACAATTAAAATTATTTTTAACATATGCAAACAAAATAACGCGTGGGAACAATAATCCGTTCTATTCGTATAGTATATTATTCATGTCCATAAAAAAGAACACATAGACAGGATGTTTCATGACGAGCTTACACGATCTAGATATTGGAAACTACTCACTCTTTCTATAAAATTTGGCATAAATGGAGAACAAGCTATGGCGAATTTATGGAAAATATTTTGATATACATGTCACTTCCTGTATATTATCAACTTTTCGGATTTTACATTAAATATTTATTTCAATTATATCCAAAATTTATACTTATCGAGATGTTAATTTTTTTTATTAAGAAATTGACAGGTGCAGACCTTCATATTGAAAATTCTGTGTAAACACCCCCAATACCAAATAAAAAACATCTTGTTGGGTTAATTAGTAGGACGATCATGTCGAAAACTTTTTTGTATAAAAGGTTGGTAAAAAAATGATGAAAAGTTCAAGTTCAATAATGTTAAATATCTTCATTTTTTTCAAACAATCATATTTTTATTCTAATATCCTGATAAGTATAAATTTTTGGTATAGGGTATTCTGCACAAATTGATATTAAAATTTAATGTAGAATCCGAAAAGTTGATAATATACAGGGTGTTACATTTAAAATAACAAAGTTGTCGTTCACTTTCGGTATAACCGGAAGTGACATGTATATAAAACTATTTTTGATAACTTGCTCTCCATCTATGCCAATAGCTCGTCGTGAAACAGCCTGTATACTGAAAATAAACCTGAAGTAATTTTGTTATAGTTTAAATACATAAAATTGGACATACTAATACTACAAAATTCTGATTTGGTTTAGCTTATAACTGTTTCCAGCTACTCTACTAGTTTTAATTTGAATTTTGTATTTTTCAAAGTCTAATTTTATGCTTAAATTTAACTTTTTTGGGGAATTGTTCTTGAGCTGTCAAGAATACTGAAGATCAATATATAGGTACATGACTAAACAAGAGCTTTATCAAGCATTTTAAGGTAGGTACAATAAGATCATGTCCTGCTTTGATTCAGTTCTCAATATTCGTTTTTATACAATAAAGTTTTAAGTTTTTATCTTTGACTAGAGTAGGTTTATAACTTAGGCTGCAACAGAAAGATCTGTGCTGTGGTTTGTTATTTTTTAAATGTTATTGAAAGATGAGGTAGATATACTTCGTTTTGGTTTTACGAAGAATTAAATATTTCTAGGCACATTTTAAGGAGTTAATGTGGTTCAATAAATTAGTAATAGGTATTATACATTCCAACCTTTAAAAACTAATCTACTGTTGGATAAATTTATCAAACTTGTCATTTTATAGATAATTCAAAAACTTACGAGTATTTTATTTGAATGAATATCTATTTCCCATTAGAGCAATGGAATGATCAAATTCTCTAGTGTATGTGTTTGCTTATGCTATATATTTAAAAACGACTAAGCAGTCAGATTAATTTCTAAACAAAATTAGAATATGACTACGGCAACAATATAACAAACATTTTAAACAAAAATATTACACGTGCATAAAAGGCTATGGCTGATTCAACTGACGGCCAGTCACATAGTCTGCTCTGTTCTTCCATCAGTGCCTACCATATTACAAAATATTTTTAAGAAACTTAAAAAAATTACTAGGCTAAATGTAAGAAAAAAATACGTAAAATAAAAACAACATCTACGGATAAATTAAAAGTGGTTGGGTGTTTTAGACGGAAAGGGAATTAAAAGGAAGAAATGGTTGAGGATAAAGGAAAAGAAATGTGTTGAGAAATGTAGCTCACTTTTTTGTTGTACTTTCATAATTTAAAATAATTGTTATGCTACAACCTAGCGTAAACAGTAAGCCATCACGTTATTTTGTAAATTAAGTAGGTTCCTTTTATAGTGGCTTTTAAATACTGAAACTGATACACCATCATGGCATCAACAATGTTTTGAAATTCAAGAGTGAGAGTGAGGTTTTATAAGTCATATAAAATTATGAATATTTTAAACAAGAAAAAATTGATTGAAAAGGTCTAGGTGAATAAAGAATAAGAGGAAGTTGGGAAAGGGGAATACAAAAAAACACATACTTTTATAATTGTCCAAAAACGGATAGCAAATATATCCGCTATTAATAGTGAACAAACATAGAAGTAAATAATTATTCAAAAATAAGTAATAATAAAAATTTTTTAAAAAATGTTTATCTTCTATAGTATTTTGGCTAATTTTTTTAGAAAATTTTAGTTAAAAACTGAAAACGATTCTTAGAAACACTACCAACCAAACAAACTAATATCAAAAAATTTTCGAGCACAAACTTTACTCATGAAATTATTATATTTACCATAAATATTACCATGATTCGTCCAAGCATCCTTTCACAAAAATTTTTCAATGTATTGTAAAAAGATGTCTTGCTCTATTTCAATCATTTTTTTTATTCAAAATTTGATACTATTTTTTAAAATCATCCTTATTAATGTCTTTTAACTGTTGGAAATTTGTAGAATAACTTCAGAGATATTCTCATCTAAATTGACGGTAATCCCAAAGAATCTTAGGTTTTTATTTCTTCCTTGTTGTTCTAAGATGTCAATATTCACTTCCAGTTTATCATTTTTCTTTCTTAAACATTCCATTTCATCTTACCGTAGTGAACAATTTTATCAGAAAAAGTATTTATGTATTCTTCACTTAATAGCTGCTTATTTTATATTAAGTAATAACTACAATTTCGTTTTGTAAGCCCCATATTGATATAAAAAAAATTAACTAACACTACTTTTTTAGCTGTTAAATCACACTATACACGAGTTTGTAGCTGTAAACGTTCAAATAGAATTTAAAATTGCCGGTAGAAAATAATTTACCTTAACTTTATATACGTAGATGGATTACACACAATCACCTTGCTCGATATCGCAAATCTCACCCCTCAATTTTTTTTTCTAAGCATTTAACAGAGAAAATTTGCTTAATGTATTTTTAGGCAAGACCAAAATATGTAAGTTATAATAGGCTAAATTTCAATTATAACTAATTGATAAAGTGGTCCTCATAGTTTTGTTTTCTTAAAAATTGTAAATATAAAATAATAAAGTATATGTTTGTATATGTATATAATATTATAACTATACCTACTCCTAGTAGCTTACTGTACGAAATATAATTTGTAGCATTACAAAATTACGTTTTTTTAGTATTCTTTTAAAGATCCTAAAGAAGAGTGCAGACATTTCACTTACTTAAAACTATCTCAGGTCTGGTCGTAATTCATCTTGTATAGTAGAATGCTGCGTTTGTTTTGCCTATGTACTTACGCATTTATTCATTTATCGTAATTTCAAAGTCATTTTTACCTTCAACAGCAATATCCTACATCTTTTTCTCATGTTAGCTACAATCAAAAAGTACCTATTTCAAATTTTAAACCGGATCAAATTAAAATTATATTGTTTGTTATTACATTTTATTGTTTCGACCTATATATACCTACGTATTTAGAGATAGGTAATGTATTAAAAAAGCATATTCTTAATTAGCACCTTCTAATAATTCGTTGTGCAACAAGTTACTTGTATTAAATAGTACAATAGTACACAAGTACCACTGTGCTGAATATTAGTTTATCTTCGCATTTCTTTTTCAGTTTATTTTCAAATTACGCTGAGGAGTGGAATTAACGAGAAGGTTTAAATATGAAACTACGGAAATGCCACACTAGCTTTCATTTAACTGGAAATTAAAACATCTTCAGACTTTTTATGAAAAATGTGATGGTTTGCCTAACAGTTTAACTAATAGGAGAAACTAAGAGTTTATTTCATTTGTCTAGTACCAATTACAAACATTTTCAGATTACTACATTTGAAAAGTAAGAGAAAAACCCATAAAACTCCATAGTAAAAATAAAAAATAAAACAAAAAATCCCGAACTGGTACATAATATGTTTTGGCTGTACTACTGTTGGTACCAAAAAGCGAGTCTATTACAGGATGGAAATAGCAAAAGTATGTGTTCGGTTGAAGTTGGATAAAATTTCTAGTAACAGAAAATCCGAAGCATTGAGAAAACTTTTTAAACAGTCAGAATGCTTGGGGTTATAAAAATATAAATTTAATGCTCATTCTGGAATGGATTAAGCCGGTGTATTAAAAAATACTGCAAAATAGTATGTTCCATGGAAATTTTGTTCTCACTTATTGTTAACTCTATATTCTTGATTGAATTTCTAATTTTAATTTTGTTTTGAGTGTTAAATATTATAATCTGAAAATTTATGTAATTGTGACAATCAAATAAATGTATTTTTCAATAGCTTAGAAATACTGAAACTAGGCAAGCAGTGGTATAAATGGAATTTAAAAAAATTAATTTTTCATCCTTTTAGCTATCAACATCTGATGATTAGCTTGGGTTATCAAACACTGTCTATCTATCAAGGTATTCCTTTAAACTTCAATAAGAGACTAAATAAGAATAAATTAAACAAAAATCAAATTATTATTGAGAAATAGGAACTGCTCTAGTTTTATGATACTAAACATGTATTCTGAATTGTTCACCAACAAATTGATTCGGTGTTTAAAATTGTTCCTCTTGGAAAGAGATACTAATTATAATATGAATGTGAATTACAGTGAATGTAGTGCAGTCATAATTTTCAATTAAATAAAATAATGTATTAGAATTGTTAATCATAGTTATGAAGGTAATGCAACATCTTTTTTTTATCGTTACATGGGAACAAAGTTTATCCGAAAATTATTGCAAAAGCTAAAACATGTGTTCGTTTCCCTTGCCGACTTTTTCCTTTGATCTGAATATGCCTAGTCAATGGAAAAAGTCGGCAAGGAAGACGAACACATGTTTTCACTTCTGAAATTGATTTTGGACCAGCTTTACCTACATACATACAATCAACAGTACTAAACATATTATAAAGAAAATTAGGTGCAAATCTGCACTAGATATAAATAAATTATTCATTGATTCATCTATACAAAATATTGATATAATTTCTTTTTATTACGATCCCAATGCTAAAAACTGACGACAAATTTGCTTGATTAAAAATTTAATAAAATTTCCGGACATAACCATGAACTGCTCTTATTAGTTAAAATAATTATTGAATTGAGCAAATACTTTATTGAAAGTTAACTTTTCCCATTTAAGGTAATTTTTGTTAAGCTTTGGAAACATAAATTGAATAACGAATGCCCACAATAAAGGTGAATAATTCAGAATATTTGAAAACCTTTTATATTATGTTGTAATAGTAAATTCCCAATAATTCTATCAACTTTGCATTAATTTAATTAATTTGCAACTGTAACTTGTAGAAACAATATTTTTGCACCTTTTTGCTGATTCTCATCTAAAAATTTGATTTAAATTAAAAATGCTATTAGAATACTTTCAATCCACGGTGCCCAGTTATAATGACATATTTTTCATTATAAACTGCATTCACAAGTAACTCAGCTTTGTCCTGTAATTGATGATGGAATTGCGGATTTTCCTAGTAAAGTTGGGCCTGGCCATGGACAAGCAGGTGGAACACTTCGTGCTTGCTGAAGTCCTGCTGCTGACTCTGGATGAAGAAAATTCCTTCGTTGTTCCAATTTTTCTTGCTAAAGAATTCGATGATAATTAATTGATAAGAATGAAAGTAATAAAAAAAATTTACTTGAGTCTGTATTCTGGTAGCAATTAAATCAGGTAGTAAGTCTAGTTGCTCTTGTAGTGCTATCAGCTTTTCTTCCATTGTTGTTAACCTATCCTCTAAACTATCTTGTCTTGTGCTCATGTCTGACACTATTTCATATACAGTATTTTGTGTCTGAAAATTGGAAAAACTAGATTCAAACGTTGTTCAATTATTTAATATTGACTATATTCGGAAGCAAAATACTTAATCATTACCTTGGCCATATCTGTTATCGTATTGGCATTATCCATTAATTTACGTTGGTCCATTTTAACTTTTCTTAACCTATAACAGAAATATTCATTTTTCAATTTAAATAAAAAATGAAAACAATTAACAAATCTTATAAACATTACTTAATAATGGAATATTCTGAATGTCTGCCTTGTTTTGTGTAGTCACTTGTTAAAACCGATTCCATGTGACTAATCAATAAGTTTTTTAAATTTGTTTTTTATTTCAATTCCTGACAAAAATCTTTGTATAAGAAATCTTTACAAAGAAGTTTTAATCTAGAAGCAAATATAAATTTCAAACATGAATCTTTCTGCCTCCAGAGTAAATTCAACTACTGTCACTGAAAAAGCTTTGATCAAGCCTTCAGCAGAAATAATACACAAAACATGACAATCCGCCATCTTAGCTAAAACAAAGACCACAAACGTGTGACGTCAACCTTTTGTATATCGTTAGAACTTTATCGTATTTTCTGGTTTTACATCGTTAAAATGATATTTACTCGTTATCGTCTATCACACAAATTAACTCAAATTAGTACCTAATCAAAATAAATTTTTAATTTGCAAACTATGAAACATTTAAAGTATTTACAGATGTCAAAAAGTCGCCGTTACTATTCTAACGTTTTGGAGCGAAATTTGAATTGTATTTTAAAAATGTAAATTTCTCCTTTGAAACCTTTGTCATAATTAAATCTGTACCACTGGTTACAATTTTCTCCAATTAAAAAAACGGAAAAATCAAAAGAGAAGAGATCCCTTTGAAATCTTAAACTGTATAATTGAAGTAGGGACTTTGCGGTAAAAAAATTGCTAATAAAATTTTCAAATGAGCTATGTACATATTTGTAATAAAATTTAGGATTCTGAAATTATGTTTTTGTTGTGGAGCGACAATGTTATCTGTGGACAACTGATTATTCGCCAAAAAAGTGTAATTATCGTAGATTGTAGATATGTCAACAGATAAAACATAAAAACTTGTATCATGCGGCTGCTAAAACAAAGATGCAAGTAGCAATTTAATGTTGCGGCGACGAGTTTAAAAAAGTAGCGCATCCAAATATAAGTTGCGCAGAGAACGTTGCCGCAACCCTGTTTTAAGCTAATTTTATCAACCATTTTTTTAACTTTAGGTCGCAGTCGATCATTTCCTAAACGTTGCTGAATTTATTTAAAAACGATTGTCATCTTCGCCATCTTGTGCTGCGATGACATTTTACTTTATATTTTTCTCCGTAATATATTTTAGTTTTATATATTTCGTTACTCACTTTCCGATCCTTTCTGATACCGTATTTATTCCTTAGTTGTATGTATGTTTGATACTGAGACCTTAAAGATCTATTGTGCTCCCTTACTTCTACTTAGTTCCTGGGGAATGTCGCAGAGACAAGTAGCTCCTTTAGTCCTATTTCCTTGAGGAATTTTAGGATATCTGCAGGCATCAACTTAGGTAAATGTCCCTCTTCTGTCCAATAATCGCCTAGGTCCTGTACCCTAGGATTCTGCGCAAGTATGTGGATGGAGGTTTTTTTCTTCCATGCCACAGAATCTACATTCTTTTCCCTCCACTATTTTGAGCTTTTTCAGGTGCCCGTTCAGGCGGCAATGTCCCGTTAGGATCCCTGTTAAAACTCTTAGTGCAGTTTTACTTTTACATGCATTCATTTGATTTCAACGGGTCAGAATCTTTGATTGTCTAAGCCCTACTAGATGTTTCCAATAGTCACACCTTCTCTTTTCTTCGGCTTTGCCTATTTCTTCTAATATAACAGTGGGGATGATACCGCTAAAGGGTTCCGGCCCCCAAAAGGGTCTTTCAGTCTCCCTCCTTTGCTAGTCCATCTGCTATTTCATTTCCTTCTATTCCAGTGTGTCCTGGAATCCACAATAAAGTTACTATATTGTTCTCGCCTAGTTCATCGAATTTGCTTAGGCAATACCACAGCATTTTGGAACTGATTACACAAGAGCTCAGTGCTTTAATGGCTGCTTGACTATCCGACATTATGACAATTTTTTTTCCTTCTATATCCTTTGTCAATGTCAATAGTGAACTGGGCTTACTTTCTTATGGCCTGAATTTCCGCTTGAAAGATGCTTGGGGTACACTCCTATCCCAGTTCCTTCTATTGCTTTTGAGCCATTGAATGGCATTCTTCCCAAGTCTGGTAATGGTATTTGGATCCCATTCCTTGTTGTTGCTTAATTCCGTAACGAATTTCTTTGAAAAGTTATACCTTTTCATCATACCATCTTGTGGCATGTCCCAGATTTCTTAGTTATTATCGTTATAATTTATTTTATTATAAGTCCGAGGTAGCAAATTCGAATTCTACCATATACAATTTATTCGTTCCCGATGTTTAAATTGTTTAACTGGAAGAACGTCCGCTATGTATACTATTTTAATTAAATTAATTTTGCGTATAATTCCCTTACCACCGCTAAGACCGAAATTTTAGGTAGGAATATGAATTGGAGAACAATTGATATGAGGGGGAGATTTTTGCTCGACGCTCTGCTCTCTTCTCTAGTGTCTCTTAGCAATCGCTAACTATGTTAAATTTCAATATTAAAAATTGTGAATTCCGGTGCCGAAGCTTTATTTAAGAACGTACAAATATTTCCGAACCGCCGCTAAATAGTAAATTGTTCGATATATTTTCTTGAACACTTGTTTTTTTGTAGTATCAATAAAGATTTATAATTAAAGTGTCATTTGCTTTAGCCAAATTTTTTATTACAGCGCTAAATATGTTAATTAATTAATATTGATTATTCGCCGGTTCTCTATTGAGTTTACGATTTTATATTTTTCGTTTATATGCAATTAATACTTATTGTTGTTGAAATAGTAATTATCCATGTTTCTTTGAATCCAAAGGGCATCTCGAACTTGGAAGTGGCTTAGTTACCTGACAGATTTAAAACGTTATTTTCTCGTCTCGTGAACCATTATATTTTGTTTTATCGTTGAAATAATAGTTGTCCGTTTTCGTTTAAATCCAAAGAGTCTCCTGAACTGGAAGTGGCTTAGTTACAGCTTGTTCACTTGCCCGGCCGATTTGTACTGTATTTGATAACAAGATAACAAGTATATGTTATAAACATATTTTCTGTTCCCTGATATTTTCGCTTGTCACTGTCGAACCATATCAATAAAATAAACCACAGAGTATTAATACACTAAAAGTTTTTAATCCATTTTTTTTTGGTGTACAATAACTTACTGTGTTTTTGTATGCCTATACTAAATCGTAGGTAATATACAACTCGACTGCATTTCTGTTTCCTTCTTTATTAACCCGTAACTTATTATTTGGAGGTTCCCTATTTGGCTAGAATTTTCCGTAACCTCCATCTGAGGCCATCTCGAACGCTTGACGATAAAGGTCAAGGGGCCGTGGAGAAACCACGTTAAAAATCTGACGCCCGTGATTTGAACCGAATTTCGCATCAAGAGTGTCCATAGGGCCACAGATAACATACTTACATAGGGCGTGTTTGTGTGGTAGGAACCACGTGTAGAAAGACTCCATGTTACACTATGTTTGGCTTGTTTTAAAATTGTCGCATTTACATTACGTTCGTTCTTAAACCCTCAACGAGAATGTTATTACTGTCAATCAAGCGCAGACTGAACATAAACACCGAATTTACAGGTACATGTGGTTTAACAGCATGGCACAACGCGTCGCACAGCCCAGATATTTATTAGTCTAGTAGGACGAAAAAGTTTTTAGGACAATACGTTGAACGTATAGATATTTGTACTATATATATTAAGCGAATTGATTAAAGTAAACGTAAAAACATACTTACGCATAAATAGCAAGTAAAAATTTTCTTTGGTGAGTCCTAACTCTACCTGGGTTAACTCTTTTCACTAGCCTTGTATGTTTATAAATCAACCAGGTTTCTCGTAGGACATTCGCAGCTGCATTTTTTAACTAAAAAATAGGTAAAACTGAATTTCATATAAACAAACACTTTTATTTTTTTTTTATTTTCTTTTTCGAATGTATGATCGACGTATAAAACCCAACAGAAGTCCACTAAATATTCAAACGCAATTCAAGAAGTAACTAATTTGACTCTTTGTAGCCAATATAACAATTTAATTATTCAATTCAGCCATGTCCCATACTATATTTTTTCTATTACTCATTAAAAAATTATTACAAATTGTTATTAAATTTTTATTTGGAATAAATACAAAATTACCCCAAGGTCGTGCGGTGATATTTTTCAGGGTGATGCATGCCTCCCAGCTGCCGCCCCTCATTTTGAATATTTTATAATTGAAATGAAAAACATGAAAAAATCCGCATATCTTTATTTTTCAAAATATAAATAATAATGAAGTAATAGTCTAAATTCTAAGTCTATTTAAAAAAGGATATTAGCAATAGGTATATAAATGTTTTTATAGTTTTACTCTTCTAACTTTAAGTTTGGTAAAAGTTTTGTATTAATTTTAACTTCGAGAAGCTTCTTTCGCCACTATACAGGGAGTTATTAAAATCCTTAGAGCTATAATTGTATTTGGGTACAATGTATTTAATTGTAAGATGCCACCCTACCCTTTTGGTGCAGCTGCAGATAACAAACATGTCTTTTTCAAATCATAAATCGTCGGACCGTGAAAACAACGATGGGTTGAATATTGACCCAGCTAGATTTGTATTGATGATATAGCTATTCTTTAAAAATTATGTTTCCTATTATAATAACATAAATTCTTTTCCGATATAATAACTTTGTTTGCGCTTACACATAACGGAAAAAGTTAAAGTTCTAGTTTTAGATAAAAAACAGACGCGTAAATATTTTTTTAGTTCGCTCTCCAAATGCCGCCCATTTTTAATGCCGCCTGATGCAGTCGCCTCCCTGCTTCATAGTACCGCACGGCCCTGAATTACCCAATGGTTTTTATTCATTAACACAAACAAATGTTTAAAATCCGTCTTGAAAAATTTTAATTTTACACACAATGTGACATTTTTTTTTGAATATTTTCAGACTTAGGTATATTTTTATTATAATAACGTTTATCAAGTTTATGCTTTTAAATTAATACAATTTATTAACTTTTATGAAGATAATTTCATGCAAATGAATTGATACGTTAAAAAATGTTTGAGCAGTTCATGAAAGCATTTTTTTGTGACATTCAATAATCTATCTGCCGTTAGCACTTTGGCTGCGTGAACATAACTTACCCGTTTCGTCAACTGCGTGTCCATCATAAAATTATGTACATGTTTTTCCGCTCTAGTTAACTCTAATTTTCTTGATACTACTGCTACTAATAAGGCTGTACAACCAGCTCCCTAAAAAAAGAAATTAATCAATTGGAGGGGAATGACACTATGTCGATACTAATTTTAGGAAATGAAAACAATATACTTTTTTTGCTATTTGGTGTTGGTAGTTATTTTTAGTACAGCACATTTTATTTACACATTTGCTTCTACACCGGGTCCTCAGATAAAAACGAAGCAATCGTTATCAGGAACTACCTCAACAATTTAGAAACTCGACACCACAATTTTTGATTAAAATGCGATTTGTAGTCTTGTAACTGTCGCTCTACTCAGAAGCGAGAGTCAAGCATTGGGGGTCGTGTAAGATTTGAATACTTGGCACATTGCCCAATTTTATGAAATTTTAACGGCATAATTATTAGGCTTTTAAAATCACCTACAATAATATATTTCAACTTTTTTGAACGTTTCTCACCAAAAGTATATATCTTTAGGAAGATAACCTGTATCTATCCCCATTTTAGAACACTCTTCATGCCCAGGGATATCAGGCCTCCATTGTCTTTTTCAGTAGTAAAATAAGTGTGTATATTATAAAGAAATGGAATTTAAGATTTTAAAAATCTCAAACAAGTAACGTTTTGTGCTCGAGAGAAACGAGAATTTCTCGACGAGAGAGGTTGCTTGTCTCGTCTCGGAGCTTTATTCGAGAGAAAATATCTCTCTCGTCTCGTCGGGAGAAGGCGAGGCGAGTCGAGAGAGGGTGAGGCTAGTCGAGAGAGGGTGAGGCTAGTCGAGAGAGGGCGAGGCGAGACTAGAATCTCTCGTCTCGGCGGTAACACTACCTATTATCCGAAATAGCCGTATTTTCGTGAAATAGCCTATAGCACTCTATACTTTCCTTCTTAAATACTTATTTTAGATTTGATCAGCAAATTTCCTTGATATTTCTATATTTTATTGAATTTGTAATTGAAGTTTTCTTATGAAAAAAACTATCGATAATAGCTTGGTGATTCTAGTAGTTGCGGCGTAAATTTTAGGTTCACTCGCGACGAATTAATTTTATAAATATTAAAATAATCCAGAGTGAACTTTATCAACTTGGATTATAAGAAAATACATATTTGAATAATCAAAAATTAAAAAGTTCAAAATGTCGGCTGCTTGTTTTGTTTTCCGTTCTCCCAAGTTGGGATAAAGCTACTTTATTCAGCAGCTTCGGCTTATTTGTAGGAGTTTATAACTTGCCCTGAATCTGTTATCAAAATCTGAGCAATAAATACTACAAATATCTTTTCTTCTCCATCTCTACTGTTCTTTTGTATATATATCTGATTATGTGAATATTGTCAATGTTCGGTTTCCTTCTTAGTAGGCAGCTTGTTGTTATTTCCAAAATATTTTAAGATTTTCCCCACGAAACGTTTCAGTCTAGAAGCCAGTTACATTTTTCAGTAATAATAGAGTTAAGGTCTATGTTGTGGAGTAACTAACTAAGTAGTGTAACTTTATATTTTTTGTTGAAGGAACTATTTACAGTGTAAGTATATACCAATTTACAGAATAAAATGGAGGCTCCAACGATATGGATATCCCGTATGAACACCCTGATTTCGTGCCCTCGGTTACAGAATAATTTTTATTTTGAATACATTATTTTAAATTATAATTTCATTTATTTATTCGGAATATTTTATGTGAACAAAGACCTTCATTTAACTTTGGAACTAATATTTTAATGCTGATTCGATGGTAATGTATCTTGATTACTGCATTTTTTTTATTCAATACAACTTGAAAACTACAAAAACAAGTGTTTTTTCATATGAAATTAAATTCTTTACGAACGGTCACTCGACATTTTTCCGCATCTAGCTTAGTTTCTGCGATATGGTCAAAATAAAAAAAAATTCAATGCCTTTTACACATTGGGGGCGTTCTGCCACCTTGGAACCGCTATCAGGGCTAATTATACACTTATATATAACACTTAGACTCTTCACAACTTTCTCTCAAAAATAGGTCTCAACTAAATCACCACTGAAAATGTCACTGGCTCTCCTATTTGTGTATATTTAGAACACTAGTTGGTGGCAACTTCAAATTTATTATTTACTGGTGGTATAAGAAAACCTGAGAGTAAATATGAAGGGTGTGTGATGCCAACATTTAGTAACTAGGTACTTGAGATTAACTTCAACACCCCTTTAACAGAAGTAAGTAAAATAATATACTTACTAATGCGTAATGATGATTACAAAATGTATACATCAATTTTCCAAATTATTTATCAATTTATTATGAAGCAAACTTTGATACTAATAAATAAAACATGAATTTTACAGGGTTGTATTACATACAAATGTTTTTAAGATGGTTTTCCCGGTCATTAGTATTGTACACCAACCATATGAATTCATATTGATTTCTAATAGGAATATTTATAATATATTATGTATGTTTATAAATCGAGCTCAAAATTAATTATTAATTTCATATTGATTTACTGCTCAATTATAGTTATTATGCTAGATAATTTTCACGTCCATTTTGTTTCTGTAAATTTTTCAAGTGGAAAACTTGAAGACCGTCTTAATTTCGGAAGATAAAATATGGTTTCTTAAAAAGTTATTTAAAAATAAATTTCGCATATTACTTTGAATCCATATAACGTATAATATTTATCGCAAAATGGACATAACCTTTTAGATATTCCTGGTCATTAACCTTCCTGAATTCTACGTTAGTATTGAAGTGATGATTTTAGTGTAATCTTCAGATAATCTCCATTTCTCCAATATTTTCTTTCAAATGAGATCGGATTGAACGACACAAAAGCACAAGAGACCCAACGGTAGCTGGGTACATGAATAGACTTAAAGAAGAAAGACTAACGAGATTATGTGGAGCACTATTGCAATATAAACTGTTCAGTTTATACATCTGTTGGATACGTTAACTGAAAAATCTTTGGCGAGACATGTAGGTCGGGATAAACTCAAGCATGTTAGTATTTTTTTGTTTCAATCAAAATCTTTTCAAATTATTTTTGTATCCAATATTGTTTGTTAACTAAAATATAAACTTATTAGATAGATATCCGAGAATAAATTATCATTCTATCGCTTTACGAAGTTTTGAAAAATATTTTTCAAAAACAGTGACCGTTCAAATAAGAAGAAACATCTACTTCCCGGGCTATATACCCCGACGGATAATGAATTACACTTCATAGTCGAAATAAAATATTTTTCAAAACTGAGTAAACCGATAGAATAATAATTTATTCTCCGATATCTATTGGTAACAAGTTTTACTAAATATGAGAATTTTACAGGAAACTGTAATAATACTTTTGTTCAGTCTAGAGCTATGCTGTAAACTATGTTTAGTAACGATAGTGATATACGTTTTGTTATAAAGAGAATTGTCATATAATAAATTTAATTAGTTGTCAATCTATTTCAAATAAAATAATCAAATCTAGTCCAGCAGTTATTCAACCCAGTATTTTCTCTCCGTTTCATGGTTTTACGATCAGATATACTTGAGTCGTCCCAGGAAACCCCACATGGTCCTTCGAGCCGGATGTTGAAGCTGTTGCACTGGGTGTAGAAGAGAATCGACAATTTGGATAGTGTGAGTCTTTCAACTTGATAATATCTGTTGTGAGCAAAGTTTTCAATTTTTTAATTGTCTTATTGGCGCTTAAAAATATTTCACTGAACGTATAGCATTTTACATTGATCTTTATCTGTAGAATCGTTGTAGTTCGTTCTAATTCGTCCCAATTACATTGATTTTTATCTGTATATTGTATTATTAAACAACCTCTCGCAATTTGCATTGATCTTTATCTGTAAATTCTATCGGTTCTCATTTTGCATATTTTTAAAAAAAAAAAACAAAGTTATATTTGTATTGAATTGACATATTGAAAGGGATACTATCTTATTAGTTATTTCGCAGGTTCACCTTTCATATTTTTACATTTAGAATAGTCGTTATCTAATTTATTTTGCATTTTTTACTATCTTCATTTGAGATGGAAGCCATGGGCGATTTAGTTGCTAGAAGGGGTAGAGCAAAGGGTATTATCACGCGAAATATTAATTGGTATGATTCAGTTGATATGAATATTGTTACAAAAGCAGAGGTTGCACATAGATTAGAGAAGCTCCAGTCTGCTTATGATGACTTTGACAACTGTCAAAATCAGATTGAGGAGTATGGTTTAGATGCTGAAAATCTAGAAAGGCAATACGAGGAAAGAGTTCGATTCGAAAATGATTATTTTCGTATAATAGGCCTCTTAAAAACAATAGTTCAACCAATTGAAGCTTCATCTGAAGTGTATGAAATCGATCGCAAATCTTGCGGTTCAAATGACAATTTGTCAAATAAAAATTTCAACGATCCCAATATAAAATTACCCACAATCTCTTTGCCCCAATTTTTCGGTGAGTACGATAAGTGGTCTACTTTTCATGATCTATTTAAAAGTCTTATTCATAACAATAATTCATTAGCTAATGTTCAAAAACTTTATTATCTACAATCTTCTTTGAAGGGAGAGGCCGCTGAGATTATTGCTGAATTGGAGTTAATAGACGATAACTATTTTATTGCTTGGGATTTACTGGTGAAGCGGTATGAAAATAAAAGAAAAAGAATTAATATTCACTTGCAGAATATTTTAGATTTGCCAAATTTAGTGGAAGATTCTCCAAATTCTTTGAGGCAATTTTTGGATTCATTTTACAAAAACACCAGAGCTTTAAAAAATTTGGAGAATCCTAATGAACATTGGGATTCATTTTTGTTACTTTTGTTAGAATCTAGACTAGATCCCAACACCAGCCGAGACTGGGAGTCAAAGTCATCTGGTGATGACTCAGAAACATATGATAATTTAATTGAATTTTTGAATGAACGTTACAAAACTTTAAATAAGCATCCCATGAATAAATTTAGTACTCGTCATAGAACGGATTATGTAGCTAATAAATCTCATATTTCCAAACAAAGTCATATCGCTACTAACCCTTCTATTTTTTGCATAGTATGCAAGGAGAATCATTACACTAACCGATGTCAACGTTTCTTAAAAATGTCAGTTGTTTCTAGATTACATGAAATCAGAAAACTCAGAGCATGCACTAATTGCCTAAAAAAGGGACATTTCTCTTCTGATTGCACTAAAACTACGTGTAAACTGTGTCATCAGAAGCATCATACACTTTTGCATTTGAACAATAATCAAAATACAATTAGGCCAGAAGCAGAACTACCACCAGTAATGTCACCTAACTCATTAGGTGTATATGCTCAGAGTGTAAACGAAGTAGTTATCTTATCTACAGTTTTGGTTCATATTATTGATTCCAACAATATTCCAATTAAATGTAGAGCAATTTTAGACTCTGGAAGTCAATCTTCATTTATGACATCTGAATTATTTCATAAGTTGAATTTGAAGCATAATACGATTAATTTATCTATTGTAGGCATCCACGAAAGTAGAGGTATTCAAGTAAACAAAAGTACTCAAGCTAATATAAAGTCATTGTTATCAAATTTTGAAATCACTGTACCTTTTTTGGTGCTAGACAAAATAACTGGTATGGTGCCACAACTTGAAATCGATATTTCTTCTATTAATATTCCTCCAGATTTGACACTAGCAGATCCTACATTTTTTAAGCCTTCCCAGATCGACTTGTTATTAGGTGCAAACATATTCTATGATTTACTCTTACCTGATCAGGTTCGAATGAATATGAATGAACCTGTACTACAAAATACTAAACTAGGATGGATAGTGTCGGGTTCTATTGGAAAATTTCATAATAAAACAATTCACTCTTATGTCTCTCAAAATTTTGATATCCAAAGGCAACTGGAAGCGTTTTGGTTATTAGAAGATATTTCTCATGGAAAGTCAATCATATACAGTACAGAGGAAGCTGAATGTGAAGATGATTTCGTAAAAAATGTTTCTCGGGATACAACTGGTCGATTTATTGTAAAACTACCAGTTAGGAATAACTTTTCTGAACTAGGTTCTTCTCAAGTAATGGCATTGAAACGATTTCACAATCTTGAAAGGAAATTCTTGAATGATCTTGAATTAAAAGAAAAATATTCTAATTTTATGAAAGACTATATAGATTTGAATCATATGACTTTAGTAGAGAATCCAGAAAATAAATCAATATTCTATTTACCTCATCATTGTGTTAAAAAAGAAACATCATTAACGACAAAGTTACGTGTCGTTTTTGACGCATCTGCGAAATCTGACAGTGGTCTGTCATTGAATGATGTCCTTAAGGTTGGCCCTACCATTCAGGAAGACGTTTTTTCAATTTTATTGCGTTTCAGATCTCATGCAGTTGCCTTTACAGCGGACATTGCAAAGATGTACCGCCAAGTTTTAGTGTATCCCGATCAAAGAAATCTCCAATGTATTTTTTGGCGTTTTAATTCCACTGAACGGCTTCGAACTTATAAATTGAATACCATCACATATGGTACGGGTCCAGCATCATTTTTAGCAACGCGATGTCTCAAGCAATTGGCTCTAGAGAACGAAGAAACTTTTCCTATGTCTAGTTCATCAATAGCAAACGATTTTTATATGGATGATTATATTTCTGGAGCAACTGATGAAATGTCAGCTGTTGTTAAAATAAGAGAAGTTTTTTCTATTTTAAATTCTGCTGGATTTGTTCTTAGACAGTGGGTAACTAACAAACCAGATATTTTTCATGAGATGAACGTTGACAGTATGAATGACATCGAATATTTTGTCAAAAATGACATGGATTCCAAAATCTTAGGGTTGTTTTGGAATCCTACGCAAGATATTTTCCAATTCACTTCTAACTTCACTAGGAATGTTAAAACTAAAGTAACAAAACGAATTTTGCTTTCAACGATTTCTCAACTTTTTGATCCTCTTGGATTGCTAGGTCCAATTATAGTTACTGCTAAAATCATGCTACAAGGTCTTTGGCAACTTAAATCTGATTGGGACGATATAGTTCCTGATCAAATATGTATCCATTGGCAGAAATTTCTTTCTGATTTTACGAACATACATGCAATAAAAATTCCTAGACATTTTATATTGAGTAATCACGAATCTATCGAATTGCATGGGTTTTGCGATGCCTCAATTAAGGCTTACGGGGCTTGTATATATCTAAAATCTATTCGTAATGGTTATATTTTGGTCCAACTGAGTTGTTCGAAAAGCCGAGTAGCACCATTAAAAAGTGTAACATTACCACGTCTAGAACTTTGTGGTGCATTATTGCTTGTACAGTTATATGAGCGTCTTAAATTATCGTTAAAAAACATTCAAATTTCGAACTATCATTTTTGGACAGATTCCACCATAGTTTTGTCATGGCTGCGAATAGAGCCGAACAAACTCAAAACTTTTGTATCTAATAGGGTTACTAAGATTCTAGAAACCACAAATGTGACTTCTTGGTCTCACGTTCCCACGAAATTAAACCCTGCAGATATAATATCTCGTGGTGTCTATCCTCATCAATTAGTGGATAATCAATTGTGGTGGAACGGACCTAAGTTCTTAAACAATGACCAGGAATACTGGCCTAAATCTGATTATACGGGAAACACCATACCCGAACTAAAAGAGGTGAGATCAACTGTTTTAGCAACTCTTGTTGACGATAATTTAATCGAAAAATATTCATCATATACTCGATTAATTTATGTAATAGCGTATTTGTTAAGATTCATAAATAATACCCGTATCAAGAAAGAAAATAGAATTATTGGTCCTTTGGAAATTAAAGAAATTCAAGGTAGTAAATATACTTTGGTTCGAATGGTTCAATTAAAATATTTTTCTGAGGAGCTTCATAACTTGAATAAAAATAAATACGTATCTAATACAAGTAAATTAAAATGTTTAAATCCTTTCTTAGACGAATTTGGAATAATTAGAGTAGGGGGTAGACTATCAAAATCTAGTTTATCAGCTAATGCTAAATTTCCCATGGTACTTCCTACAAACAGTAACTTTACCAAAATTGTCATTTTAAACGCACATTTAAAGAATTTGCATGCTGGGCCTCAACAAGTCTTATCAACAGTAAGAACTGAATTTTGGCCCATTTGCGGTCGCCGTACAGTTAGATCAATTTTAAGTAAATGTGTTATTTGTTTCAAAGCGAAACCGTTAGATTTTGTTCAAAAAATGGGGAATTTACCATTTAATAGGGTCAATATTTCACGTGTTTTTTCCAAGGTTGGCGTAGATTATGCGGGGCCGTATTTAATCAAAGATAGTAAATTTAGAAATAAAAAATATATCAAATCATACATATGTATTTTTATTTGTTTGGCCACAAAAGCTGTACATATTGAGCTCGTTTCTGAACTCACTACAGAAGGATTTTTAAATATGCTTAAAAGATTCATTGCTAGGCGTGGTTTATGTAGTGACATTTATTCGGATAATGCTAGCAATTTTGTTGGAGCGAATCGCGAATTACGAGAATTGGCGATTCTATCAGAAACCAATAAGTTAAATTCCTTTTTATTAGATGCTAAAATTCAGTGGCACTTTATACCTCCTCGTTCACCACATTTTGGTGGGTTGTGGGAGAGTGCTGTTCGTTCAGTGAAATATCATCTTAAGAGAATTCTTAAAGACATTTATCTTTCATATGAAGATTTTTATACATTGCTTACACAGATCGAGTCAATTTTGAATTCAAGACCTCTTACTCCACTCTCTGAAGATCCGAATGACCTTCAACCCTTGACTCCAGGGCACCTTATTATTGGTGAACCTTTTAACACGATTAAGGAGCCTCCTTTGCAGCCATGCGCAGCTAATTTATCTTCTCGATATAAACATATTAAAATTATGGTACAACATTTCTGGACAAGGTGGTCAAAAGAATATCTTCATCATCTTCAAGTAAGATCCAAATGGAATACCAACTCTAGGGTTTTAAAAGTAGGATCTATGGTATTAATCAAAGAAAATTCAACATCACCCATGAATTGGCAAATGGGAAGAATCTTGGAACTTCACCCAGGACCCGACAATGTAGTCAGAGTGGTGACCATTAAAACTTGCACAGGAGAAATGAAACGAGCTGTCGCCAACATCTGCGTATTGCCTATTGATTCTTGAAGTTCTATTAACTTCAAGGGGGGCGGCATGTTCAGTCTAGAGCTATGCTGTAAACTATGTTTAGTAACGATAGTGATATACGTTTTGTTATAAAGAGAATTGTCATATAATAAATTTAATTAGTTGTCAATCTATTTCAAATAAAATAATCAAATCTAGTCCAGCAGTTATTCAACCCAGTATTTTCTCTCCGTTTCATGGTTTTACGATCAGATATACTTGAGTCGTCCCAGGAAACCCCACAACTTTATTAATATTTTTGTTTATTTTCATGATCTTCCTTTACAATATAGCAAACTTAAAAGTGAACTAGTGGGAATTTTTTCTAAATATTTTACTCCATCTTATTAATAATAGCAGTTTGGGAAACTTCTAACTTTTAGTACACTAGCACTTAAGTTATCTGTTTGGTGAAAAGCTGAAAAGCCTTGTTAGTTATCCTTATATTATTCAGGAAACCATACTTTTTTTATAATAAACAGATTCCAGATAGAGAAGCCATGAAAATAATTATGTTTTAGATCGTAAGAAATCCTTGTTGAGCTGGTTACACAAAAACCTACTAATCCTAATGCCGCAACACAACTTTTTGCAGTATTTAATTAAATATAAAGAGAGAATTCTGATAGGTACCTTGTTTTTCGATATGATATTACGTTGTTGTGATAAAATCTCCCATTGGAATAAACAGGTTGACACAATAATCCATATAGCTCATAATTTTCATGAGGGTTTTGTGAACATAGAAAGGGTGTATGTATTTTACATCATATACTAATAGGAAGCAGGTATGTGATGACGTTTAAGTTGGAATAAATTCAATATTTTTCTGTTTAAAGCCATTATAACATAACGCTTGTACAGGGCAATTTTTATTTTCAAATACGCATCTATGGATGTACGAATGACGTCACCACTTTCGAGTACATGACATTATTGTTATTTTTTTAAATTGATCAACATATTTTTCTCTACATTTTTGAATTCCACAACAATAAACGATTACAAAAATGCATAATACTTATAGTCCAAAACATTGGTTGGTGAATTAGACACAAATGTTGTATCAGATATTTTTAATTATAAAATTTTATTGAAATGACCAATAATGTCATAATCATTATTATGGTTTTGTTTTTTTCTACATGTTTTGTTTTTGTTAACAATGTCACAATAAGTACTGCATTGTCAATTAATTAGTTGTTAAATTACTCAATAATGGTGTGTTTAAGCGAAAAAGAAAGAATTGAAATTTTAATAATAATGTGGGTATTGGACAAGTCCCGAACCTAGCGAAAAGTGAATTGTGGAATGATAAGTCAATCCAAAATAGAAAAATAATTTAGAGAATTTAGTAACGTGAGAGACAATTATAAAGGTCGTTCTTCAATTGGTGGTGACGAGCGATTGGATTTGCTCCTAACTGTTCTAGAAAATCCACACATATCCAGTAGAATCGCAGCGGAAAAGTATTGAGTGATGATGGAGCGATGTAATAATGATCCAAAATTTGTAGAGCATGTAGTGTTTTCAGATGAATCAACATTTTATTTAAATGGTACTGTCATTATGCAAAACTATAGATGCTAGTCAGACACTAATCCTCATTGGAGGAGTATCCTGAAAAAGTTAATGTTTGGACAGGAATTGTTGGTAACAACATTTTGGGACCATTTTTTATTGAAAGAACGTTGACTGCTGAAAAATGCTACAAAATGATATTATTACAGCCATTGCCGAGTTATATCCAGATAATCAAAATCCACACATATCTTTAGTAATTTGATATCGTTTCAACAGGACGGCGCACCACCACATTATGCGCTGATAGTGTGAGATTATTTAGATACTATTTTTCCCAGCAGTTGGATAGGTAGGAGAGGAGTTATAGAGTGGCCAGCAGGATTTCTTGATGTGAGTCCCCTTGGTTTTTACTTTTGGGGTTATCTTAAATCTAAAGTGTACTTCAATAGTCCTGACAGTATCGAAGATTTGAAAGAGAGAATTCTTAATGAGGTGACTCATTCGCCGGGAAACATTAAATACAGTGAATTTAGAAACCGTCTTGGTTATTGCCAGGTAGTCACGGCATGCACTTTGAACATTTATTCCAACCTTCATGTCCTCACTGTATAATTAGATACTACTTTCATTGGGCTGTTATCAAAGGTTCACTCGATATATTTGGTCGTTACTCTTTCAATTTTTGCCATTAAGGTCTGATTTAAAACTGATCCCATTAGATAACCGCTTCTAATAACTTATCTCTCGTGGGGGATCTTTACAGTCATTATCCAACTGAAAAATTTTTAGAATCAATGAAGGTGTATCATAAGGTGAACCACACCCGTGGACTGGGCTATCTATCGGGCGCGTCCCCAGGTGGCGGATAGGGGAACGGCCAAGGGACTGTCGCCGGTCCCTTGGTCAGTGGCAGAATAAGTAGGGTGAGGGGAGCTAAACCTCCCCAAAAGCCTTTGCTGAACATGCCACCGCGGACCAGCCTACCCAAGCTAAGGTGGAAGGAATCGTGCCGACAGCTGAATGGCCGCAGGGTATTATGCGGTCACGAACGATCCCCTTGGGGAACCGGGCGGAACCCCATTGTAATTAGCCTTCCTCTGGTAATGCGGGGCTCTGCCAGAGGTGACCAACCCTTCCCTTGCTACTCGTGGGAACACAAATGGAAACACAAAACAAAACAAAAACAAATCCCGAGGCTGGACAGAAGTGCTCACCTCGATCAAAAGCAGTAACTGGGGATGAACAGAAATGGCCACCCCAAAATACTGCACAGAACGAGGCTGGACGCGGAAGATCACCTCGGGATAAAATACAAAGGCGGAAGCGCATTTGCGGCGCCGAAGCCAAAAGGAGGAAGAGAGCGAGGGAATCAGGGGTGGCAGCAACTATAAGTGCTCCCCCCTCCTCCGTCACTCCACCTCCAAAAGCAAAGGCACTCCCTGCGGCGGGCGCCAAGAGCTCCGCCTTGAATAAAGGCAAGGAACAGGCTGCCCCTGCAGGAAAGCGCCTTCACCAAAGCACCTCCACGGAGGGGACTCCGCGTAGGCTGAAGAAGCCGCGTACCGACAGAAATGTCGCTGCCCCTTCTAAGACCTTTGCGGATGCCGCCTTGAGACACCTCAAGGTTGCTATAATAGATGAAACTAACCCGTACGGTAAGATTACTTCAGAACGGGAAAGAATCATTAAAAACCAACTGCTAGAGGAACTGGACAAGATCATCTTCTCCGCCTCCAGCAGCAACAGCAAAACGCCCACGTTTAAATCGTGGACATACTCTGGTGAAATCATCAGAGTGGTCTGCGATGATGACGGGACGTTAGAGTGGCTGAAAAAAGCCACAAAAAACCTCAAGCCGTGGGAGGAAGCATCACTGGCGGTCGTCAGCGTGGATGGGCTCCCTAAGCTGACCAAGGCCTCGCTCTGGATCCCGGAGGACGTCCACAAGACGACATCCGGGGAAAAGGAGAGGGTGCTTGGTCGGCTTAGGGCGCAGAACCCTGATCTGACGGTGGCGAGATGGTGCACTTTCCACCATGAGGTTAAGGTGAACCCAGGAGGACACCTCTTCGTCTTCGGGATCGGAGACAAAGATATGGCGGTCCTCAAGAAGAAGTCGATGAGGATGAGCTATGCGTTCACCTCATTGACCATCAGGGTTTCAAGGAAGGAAACAGGGGGTACCTCTGAAGACCCGAGGTCCTTGGTAGACGAGCCACCTAAAGTGGATACTGACTCCAAGGCCACCACGGGTTCCGGAAAGGACGTCGAATCAGTCGATGACCTGACGAAGGAGGTACCCGAAAACAGCGAGGTCACCTCTCCCCTAGCGGAGGAGCGGATGGACCTCTAAAGGAAAACCAACCAACATAACCAACCTACTCATGGGCAAGGACGTTGGAAAAAAGGTAAATATCATACAATGCAACCTCCAACACAAAAAGGCAGCAACGGCAACACTATGTCGGCACCTTGATGTATTGGAGGATGCAATAGCTTTGATCCAGGAGCCCTGGATAATAAAGACCAAAATTACTGGTTTTAGTAGTCTAAAGGGTCAAATTTTCAGCCTACCAAGCAATCAGCAACCTAGGACAGCAGTTTACGTCCCAAGGAAATACAGAGCTTCTCCAATGGCACAATTCTGCACCTCAGACCTCACTGCGGTTAAAGTGGAATGTCCAGATGGAAGAGGCAAATATACGGCGTTGGTACTTGCATCGGTGTACCTACCTTCAGATGCAGCCACCCTACCACCGACTAAAGAGACGGAGGTACTAGTGGATCACTGCCTCAACCAAAGAGTGGAGCTGATATTGGGTTGTGACTCAAACTCCCACCACTTGAGCTGGGGCAGCAAGGATATCAACGCCCGAGGTAAGTCTCTTTATGAATATATAATTAAGAAAGATCTAACAATCTTAAACAGAGGCACGGAGCCGACATTCATTAACGCCCGTAGCCAAACATTAATAGATATTACGCTGGCGACAACCAAAATATCAAACCAAATTAAGGACTGGCAAGTGTCAGATCATATCTCTATGTCAGACCACCGCTGGCTGACCTACACGGTAAGCCAGGATCTCAGGACCACTGTAAAATCTCGCGACCCGAAGAGGACGGATGTAGCTCTCTACAATCGACTCTTAAAAGGTGCTCTGCGGGAAACAGAGGTCCTGACTCCTAGCAATAATGAGGAACTGGAAAGGTACACTGTATCTATCCAAAACAAAATGGACATTGCCTATAAGGAATCCTGTCCGATGAGGATGGTTCAGACAGGTGGCACGACCAATAGCTGGTGGTGCCCTGAACTGGAACACCTCAGAAAGACAGCGAGAACGACCTTTAACAAGGCAAAACGAACAACACTCGAAGAGGACTGGGGAATATACAAAGCCAACCTCAAGGAGTTCAAAAAAGTCTGCAGACAAAAGCAAAGAGAGGCCTGGAGAGCCTATTGTGAGGCAGTCGAAGACTTCCCACAGGTTTCTAGGCTACAGAAGGCGCTCTCAAACGACCAACATAAGAGTATCGGCATCCTTACAAGGGAAAATGGCGACAAGGCAGCCAACCTTCAAGAGAGCGCTGAGATTCTTATGGAAACTCACTTCCCAGGTTCTGTCTTTCCTGGAACGTCAAACTGGATGGAAGTACCAACAACACCCTCACAATACGACTGGCAATTTGCTAGTTCAGTAATTGACGAGGACAAGATAAGGTGGGCCATATCGGGCTTTTCCCCCTTCAAGTCACCAGGACCTGACGGAATAAGACCAGCCCTACTTCAATGGGGGATGGATATTCTTATGCCGCACCTGGTTGGAATTTTCAGAGCCTCTTTGGCTCTGAGATATATTCCCCGTAAGTGGAGAGAAGTACGAGTGGTATTCATACCAAAACCAGGTAGGATGGATTACACCTTACCAAAAGCATTCCGACCAATTAGTCTCACATCGTTCTTTTTAAAAACAATGGAGAGGTTATGCGAGCGGTACATAAGAGATGAAGTGCTAGTTCACCACCCACTTCATCCAAATCAGCATGCATATACTCCGGGAAGGTCCACTGATTCGGCCCTTCACCAAGTGGTTGGCAGAATCGAAAGATCATTGGACAACAAAGAATCCACCCTGGGTATATTCATAGACATAGAGGGAGCGTTTGATAAAACAACCTTTCCAACAATTACCCAGCAACTCAACTCCAGGAATGTACCTCTGGTAGTAGGAGAATGGATACTCAAGATGCTCTCTAGTAGAGCAATAAGTATCAATGTAGAAGACATCACAGTAAGAGGACTGGTCATGAGGGGATGTCCGCAAGGAGGGGTCTTATCACCCCTTCTGTGGAACATAGTCCTGGACACCCTGATTAATCACCTCAACAACAATGGAATCTACACAATTGCATACGCAGATGACATAGTTATTTTGCAGACAGGCAAATTTGTGAACACACTGTGCGATAGAGCGCAGGATGGGCTCAAATTAATTGAAACATGGTGTAAGGAACACTCACTTTCGATCAATCCCAGGAAGACTGAGATGGTCCTTTTTACCAGGAAAAGGAGTTTATCGGGTTTAAAATCCCCCGAAATCTTCAAAAGCAAACTAAACTTTTCGGAAGAGGTGAAATACCTTGGTATTACCCTCGACAGGAAACTAACATGGAACTCTCCTCTACACAGCAGAGCAAAAAGAGCATATGTGGCTTATGAACAGTGTCGGAGAACAGTGGGACGCACATGGGGGCTGTCACCCCGAGTGGTCTCCTGGATCTACACTGCAATAATAAGACCTATGTTAACGTATGGAGCAATTGCATGGGGACCGAAGGTTCTACAAGCAACGGCCATTCAAAAACTATATCAAATACAGCGAATGGCCTGTTTAAACATAACAGGAGCCATGAGAACAACACCAACCGCAGCAATGGAGCTTATTACTGGTCTGACCCCTCTGGACCTGTATGTCAAGGAGGTTGCGTTGATGGCCATGGTACGATTGCGCAAGGCTGGTGTAAACCCCGAAGTAGGAGTGGGCAATTTGCGGTTAAGCCTATGGCAGGAAGCGCTTACTGCGCTACCTCTGCTGCAGGCAGCCAATGATGCAATTAAACCCAGATTTTTGTTTAATAAACCCTACAAAATACAAATAAAACACAACACAGAGCCAGATGCTGCAGATGCAATACGCATTTATACAGATGGTTCAAAAATGAATGAAGGCTCAGGATGTGGAGTTTACTCGAGAGCACTAAGCCTAAGGATCAAGTGGGGAATGGGAAACAATACCAGCGTAGTTCAAACAGAACTGGCTGGTATCTCAATTGCCACAAAAGAACTAATCAGAAAAGGAATTTCTGACAAAAACATAATAATCTGCACTGATAGTAGACAAGCCCTATTAGCCTTGAACAGACAACGTGTTATATCAAGACTAGTACTAGAGTGCCACCAAGATTTAGCTAACGCCTCGGCAGATAACAATATTATCCTGAGGTGGGTTAAAGGGCACGACAGGAGTAAAGGAAATCGCATTGCTGATTCTCTAGCTAGGGAAGCCGCTGGACTGAAAATTCTTGGACCCAGTGACACCTACGGCCTGACGAATTCGACAATTGCGGAACTAGCCAAACGTTACACCCATGCTCAATCCCTTGAGAGATGGGAGGCAATCAAAGGATGCAGTTTTGCCAGGATCACCCTGGGCGACCCTGGGAAGATGGCGCCGAAAAAATACTTGGCGATGACCAGAAGAAACCTACGTATAACAGTGGGATTCCTGACTGGCCACTGTCAACTAAGGAAACACCTCCATACTATGGGGCTAGTGGACACATCTCTATGCAGGATGTGTGAACAGGAAGATGAGACTGTCAGGCATGTCCTATGCGAGTGTCCGGAGTTATCGTCGATAAGAGAGTGTGTGTTCGGTGAGTCTTGGCCTACACCTGCCGATATAAAGGAGATGTCTCCTGGTGACCTGTTCACCTTCCTAAGAAGGACAGGATGGACGATGACCTAGGAGGACAACTCCTCGGGAGGATGTACAATGGGTCATATGTGGCCTAAGTGCTGTGAGCCTACACTCACCCTCCCTACTCTACAGATACAGGTGAACCACAAAGTCCAACAATGTTTGCACTTTTTCTCTCGGATATTGAGCAATTTGTTACAGAGGCTGGAGTTGTTGGTAATAACATTGACAATAAAAATTAAATGTTATTGCTACTGTCCGCAGACGGTTTTTTGATAATAGGTGTTTCTGAAAAACATGTCACTAAAAAAACGGAAGATTTTGGATTATTATACTACATACGAGGATATATTGAAACATTCTTAGCCTACTATAGAACCAAACAAAATTTCAATGTCAAAATATCATATTACCCAACATATTCTCCTCTTAATTGGATACATTTATTACAGCGAACCTGCAACGTCTCTAGACCTTTCAAAAAAAAATGTTTTTTCTTGCTCTGCAAACCAGACCTCCACATCTTTTATTACCTCCTCGTTGGAAGAAAATTTACGACCTTTTAAACTTTTTTTCAGTTGAGGAAAGATATGATAGTCGGACGGAGCCAAATCTGGTGAATAAGGGGGGTGTTCTAGTAATTCAAACCCTAAATCACGAATTTTTTGCATGGCAACATGAGATTTGTGTGCAGGGTCGTTGTCCTGCAAAAACAAAACACCTTTAGATAGCTTTCCGCGTCTTTTCTCTTTAATTTTTTCCGTAGAGTGGTCAGTAATGTCGAATAGTAATCTCCAGTTATTGTTCTACCTTTATCCAAAAAATCAATCATGATTACTCCATGGCAATCCCAAAAAACTGAAGCAAGAACTTTTCCAGCAGATTTTTGGACACGAAACTTCTTAGGTCTTGGAGAACCAGATTGGAATGGCGACCATTCCATCGATTGCTGCTTTGTTTCTGGATCGTAGAAATGTACCCAAGTCTCATCCATAGTAACAATTCGGTTTAAGAAGTCTACATCGTTTTCAAATCGAGCACAGATCGAACGCGATGCTTCTACCCTTGCACGCTTTTGGTCAACATCCAAACATTTGGGGATCCATTTTGCAGCAATTTTTCTCATGTCCAAATTGACGTGAACTATGATGAACGCGTTCGTATGAAATATTCAGTGCTTCAGATATCCGTTTTAGCCCAATTCGACGGTCTGATAAAATCATGTCATGAATTGCTTCGATATTTTTTGGGGGACTGACACAGAAACTGGCCTTCCCGATCGGTCATCATCTTCAATGGAAGATTTACCTCTTTTGAAGCTTGCAGTCCAATTTTTCACGGTCGCATATGAAGGACATTGACCACCAAGGGTATTAAGTATATCTTCGTAAATCTGCTTACCTCTTAACCCTTTTAAATACAGGTACTTGATGATGGCTCGATACTCCAATTTTTCGATTTACACAATTTCATTGCACATCTTTTTTCTTTTAATTTATTGCGTAACTCTGGTTTACTTTTTTGACGTCAAACTTCACACTAACACTTATTGTTTGTTGCTATGGTAACGCAATATTTTGTTTATGCATGAAACTGGTCTAGGCTAACTAGATATCAATACATCGTCATACACTAAACAAGCTAGCAGTTAGTCCCCTCAAATCCATTGTCTGCTTGTCTCGAGGATTAGAATAGTTCAGAACCAATGATTTATCTTCAAAAATCAAATAATTAATTAATCAATTTTCTTACTTGTGAGTCTGCCTCACAGACTTATCCCTATTTCGGGAACATGTAAACTGAGAGTTAAGTAAGTAATGGGCAGAGTGATGTCTATAATATCTCAGTCGAAGACGAGTTCTCTGTCACGTTATGCTAAAATTTGTCACCCATTGGAAACATTCTCTACAAAAGCTTTAACATGCCAATCATATTCATAAGATTGAGTAGTCACATCTAGAACGGTGTCACCAAGGGGTCAGTATGTGGTACGTAGAAAATACAGTTTGGGCGTGGACTGGATTTAGGCTGAGCGCAGGCTGGGTTGAATTTACGGCAGGCTTGAATTCCTATCCAAAAATAGTTCCATAATCAAGGTTGATAATGTATATGTAAATTCCGCTTTAAATTATTCAAATCATACCATTCGCTCAGAAGCTGGTTATAAAAATGTGAAGTAGGCGTCACTAAGCGAACCCTTGGCAGGGTGGGTCGCTATTAGTAACAAGCTTTCGAAGCAAGTGATTACAGTTTATCCTTGCTTCAATTTTTTAAATTAGGTGTTTTATTTGTCTTTTGAGTTTTGCCTGTGCAAAATAAACAAAGTTTTACAGAAAATATTTGAGAACTTACCATAATACCCGTGCTGACTGCGATGCCCCTACCACAATACGTGTTAGGGACAATATCTCCGAAGCCAACACTGAGGAAGGTGATAGCTATTAGCCACATAGCATTAAGAAGGTTGGCGTGTTCCTCATCATGGAACCTGAAACAATGTTTATTATTTAACTATAAAATTTTGCCAACTCTATCTCAATGTATCGTATTAACATTTTGAAATAAAACTTGGAAATTAGGACCAGCATAAAACACTACACAATTCTATCCAGTTACATGCAAAAGCATCACAAAAGAGGTGATCTTTGGTTTCAATCAACTGATTTTAATAAAATAAACTTCATCAAAATGTCGTACAATCAATATTTTTTTATATAATTAAAAATGCATGCATGCATGTGTTTGAAATTTGAGGTGTAAATTAATTGGTTGTAATTGACTACTAATAATTTGAGGTTGGTGCGGCTGATTTTTATTTTAAAATTTCACATTAAAACTATAGAAAAGGTATTCAACCAAAATATATATTTATCATTTTACAATTCAGATGAGCAGAGTCATATTTTATTTTACGGTGCTACAAATAAATATTGTATTACTAGTAGTAGTAACTACAGACATACAGCACATTAACTAGCAAAATATTAGTAGCAAGCTACACACATGACATGAAAATTTAACATGTCTTAATATTGTGGGAAATAGGGCAACTTAAAATTCAAATCTTCCTTTTTTATGAGAATGTCAATAAATCATATCTTTAGCTTTCTAGGTCTAATGCTTTACACTGTGCTTAATTAATTAAATATAAATATCTGCCGAATTCTGTAACACCTTATATTGTATAAAGTAGAACTATCTATTTAATTTATACAATATTTTTTTGGTTGTAAATGTATTTTTAATCTACTAATATTTCAACCATAGCATAATGAAAAATCAGGAATTTCCATTCCTGTCCAGATAATCCAAATTGGTGTAGTCCTGTCAATATTCCCTGTCCATTCAATCTATTTCCATGAAATATTGGATTCGTACACATTGACGGCAAATAGGTCTTACTAAGCTCATTTTACTTTCCACAGGAGTCCATTCATTTTATTGGAATAGCGGTAAAGTAAGTGAGAGTGGAATACCGTTCACATCGTTAGATGTCTAATTTACGAGGTGTATTAAAAAACTACGAACTTAACGTTGAAATTGTAACTTTCTTACGTATTTATCTTCAAAGTGACTGGTTTTAGAAGGAGATAAAAAAACTTTGTCAATTATGTATAGAAAATTTATGTCAGTGACTTTTATACGATAATAGCAACTGTAACAGCGAAGAATATTACATTCCAGTGGCGGGTCCTACTTAGTATTTCAATCGACCAACACCAGTTCATTGTTTAGTATCACTTTGTAATTAACATGACGAATTTATTTAATAAGCAATCTATTGTATATTATGTGTTATAAATGACTTAAAATCAACATGTACTTCTCGCATACTATAGTCCATTTCGAAATGATTGATAGTACAAATTCTATGGAGCTACCCAAAAATCGCTTTTTAAAATTCTAAATCATTTCCAGAGAGAAAATGTTTATCGATCATTTAAATATTTCATTGAAATATACTGATGTAAGAAGTAAGCACCTTCAATATTCCCTGAAAGGATATACCTACTAAAAGTATTTGAAGATATACCTACCTAGCGTAGTAAATAAAATATTCTTACCTTTCACACTGTCTTAATGTCCAACTGGCTATAATCCAAAGGGAGACCATGAAGACAAGAAGCACTGTACCAGGACAGATAGTCATAAGAGTTTTTAAAACAAATCTAGTGTTAAAATTAATTCGATTGAGCGCACCTATACTTCGAGACGAAGCGTCCGTAAACAGTTTACTGTGCAATAACATAACTCGACAAATTAAATAAAGCCTCAGGAACATCGGCAACGATAACGGCACGTCATATGGAACACACTTTCTTCCGATACCGCCATTTTTATTAGCAAGTTTTGTCGTCCACACGAACAGATAATGTCCCGGAATTGGATGCACGGCACATATTATTAATTCCATGGAAATTTGGGATATCCTTTGCCATGTCATCGCGATTCGCCAGTCGTCCGCACAATTATCTATCATGAAGAGCTGAAACAGTACGATATTTCAGTAATCATCTGTAATTTCTAGAAAAGAATTAAAAAGTTCATCCAATTTTTCAATTATCGATAAGTCACTACTTAAATTCCGGAAATTGGTAATACCAAGTAATATTTGACTGAGAAGTTTGTAATTTTTAACGTAATTCTTGGGATTTTATTTTATACCTACGGCAATACCTGTCAAATTTATCAATCGTATTTATAGGCTCGATAAATCTATCTATTCATTCCATAGGCGAATATTGTTGGGTATAGCAATAGGGCGAAATCGGCAAATGAGATTTTGTTGGCTTACACGTTGGACGAACAGTGCTGGTGTTAGCAAAGGAGCCGACGTGATGGATACATAATTATGTTGATATTTCTAAAGTTTATCTACTCAAATGGTTTTTATAAGATTCATTGATGAAATTTAGTGATATCTCACTAAATCTATTTATATTACATTTATGTTAAATGTACAATTGCTTCTAGTCTTCGAACAACATCTCTCGTAAGAGAGTTACAATTCTTGAATAATTTAATATATGTTTTTAACTAAAGACGTTTTGAATTTGTCACTTTTTTTGCTGTCTGGATATCTTGGAATGTCTCGAAACTCTGTTACAAGATAGATTTGATCATTAATGTGATTTCTACAAATCCATGTTTGTTAGATTGGGTCTCTCACTTTCACCTCAATAATTATATTACAGTAGACAGTGAAAGACTCACCCACATGTGAGTAATATGTTTTAATTAAATTGAGCAGGACCGAATTTATTTTACGGTATTCAAATAATTAAAGTTTCACAAGTACATAAGTAATGGTACTTTATTATGGATTATAATCATGTTTTGTAACTAGACATTACCAATGTCTTAAAAAACATGAATAGTTTGATGTTCACCTCAGTTAATAAAAGGTTTAACATCGGTTGAATATTATTAGTAGGTGTAATATTGCTCTGAGCTTCATCAGCAGATTGAAAAACTAACAGTCACAATTAACAAATGTCAAGCAGATGAAGTAGTCCTAATGATTAAGTAAAAAATATTTCAAATAAACCGTTGATGACGAAAACGAAGTTCGACACTGTTAAAAATAATGTACAAAGAATGATAGCTGATCCACTAATAGAAGAACAATAGAGCTGTTGTCAGGTGGGGATATAGTTTTGACGGGGCGTATATAAAATTTGAATAAAGTATTGACGAGGATATGTAAGACAAATTCGAAAGTTGAAATTTTTATTTAAATATTAGACATGGCTACATTAAGGATATTTCTAGCTGGTGAAGATCGTGATGGATTGAAACGACTTTTTATTTTGTAATGGAAGTTATTTTATTTAAATAAGGTAAGAAATTTTAAACAAAATAATGTAGGTACCTTTCATATATTACTTTCTTTTATACGAAATTCATGTTTTCCCTGATTCAGGCTTAATACTATTGGTTGATCCAAAAGATTTGCCAAACTGTGCCATTATGCATATCCAAATATACATAATATATAAATAGAAAACAACAACCACAATCAACACGAAAAGTCTTTTGTGGAAGAAAGGGCCTCCGCTAAAAGACCCTGTTAAATTTATTATAATCTAATCTAGTTTAAAATAATTGAATACTAAATTTATTATTAGACCTCTGTTAACTAAGTTTACCTAATAAATATTCCAATTCAGTTCTGAATAATTTGGATTAATCGGATTATAAATCGTGTTCGGGGCGATTATTTTCACAATCTATTTCGAGACATCTTCAAGACTTTTGAGCATTTCTTTTCAATCAGATTTTTCTGCAACTTGGGAATATGAAACATTTTTATTAAATATCTTTTGTAATAATTTATAGGAAAAATAATTAAGAAATATTCTCACCTGTACTTCTAAAGCGTGGTAGGCCACAATGAGACCAAGAAGAATCACAGTTGAAACAGATATCAGAGTTTTGAGCGCAATTGAATAAAATTCGTCCTAAAAAAATTTTCAATGACTTAAGATACAATTTATAAATTTGATCAGAAAATGAATGATAATTATTTAAAAACGTTTTATAGAAATAGTTTTAACTTGAAAACAGTTTTCTTTGCTTAAATTATTATAGTAAAAGTTTTACATATTAGTATTGAGGAAGCTTCAAATTTTATCCATTAGTGAGAAAATTATTTAAAAGCTTTATTAGAAACCTTTGAAGAAATATACCTCGTAGTTAATGAAAAGAGTTGAAAACGAAACTGAAATAAATAAATACATTAATAAAGTTAAATCCTTCTTAATGTGCGAAGCTCTAACCCGACTGGAAAAAGCATCAGACCATGACGTGACACATGGAAGAGGACACACAGAAATAAGGCACGTGGATGACGACATTTTTAAAATGCCAACAGACCACATGACCGCCAGATATATCTTTCGCAAGAACTTCGAGATTGTCATCAAAGATCGAAAGGAGCTTGAGGAAAAGGACGCACCACCACTCAGCAGAGCGAATGAACTGATCTGTTATACAGACGGATCAAGGAGACGTCACCGGAGCGGGTATATACAGCAAGTCGAGCAAATACAAAGGAATCGTCTCGCTTGGTAAATATGCCTCGGTATTTCAAGCAGAGGTTTATGCAATACTTGCACGTGCAAGGGCAAATAACAACAGGCAGATCAGGATCTACAGTGACAGTCAAGCTGCCCTTAAAGCACTTCAGAGCTCTAAGGTAACATCTCGGCTGGTATGGGAATGCGACGAAGAACTTAGAAGACTGGCGACTCGGAACAGTGTAACACTGGAGTGGGTCTCAGGTCACAAAGGAATCGCTGGCAATGAAAAAGCTGACGAACTTGCAAGAGCAGGATCGTCAACACTAATGAACGAACCCGAACCATCTGTGGGCATCCCCAGATGCTCCACTGGGTCATGATTAAAAGGGTGGGTAAAAGAACAACACAAAAAACACTGGAAGAATACGCTCAGGCAAACACATGGGAAGAAATTTATATAAGAACCATCAGAAAAAGTAGCGAAAGAACTGCTCTCAATGAGCAGGAACAAACTACGCACCATAACGGGGCTTCTTACGGGACACTTTCCCACAAAAGAGCACCTGAACAAAATGGGGCTGTATAACGGAGACCTTACATGGTGAAGATGCAAAAAGGACACCGAAACAGTTCTGCACATATTATGCAACTGTGAGACGCTGGACCGCAGAAGGCAAAAACTATATGGAAGACCCCAAATTACTCCAGAAGACTTCTACAACCAAACAGTAAAAAACTTGTATGAGCTAATACAGGGAACGGATTGGCTGAATAGGTTGTAGTCAGAACATTAGGAGAATCCACAATAAGCCCAAGAGGCTGAGGTGGTGCCGGCGAAGGGACGGCTCCTTTTTAAAAAAAAAGTTAAATCCTGATTTTAAAAAGTATAAACTAAGAGTTGAGAAAGTGTCTATGTATATTTAAGTCAGTAAAACATGGAGAATAACAAAAAAACATATTTTCCCATTATTTCCATTCTCAAATGCACAGGAGAAAAAAAAGAAATATTTTCATTCTCACTTTACGATAAACACCAGCACTTGACAGTTCATTTTCTATAACCATGACTATAATTCCGAACATTCCCATAACTAATGCGTAGTCACTTATCCTTTTTCTTTTTTCGAAAAGAGCTTTACGCCGTCCTAGTCTGTAGCCAACGTTTGGTTTGTGTTTTAAGCTGCCGGAAGAAGGTCCTTTGTAGCCCGTACTCAATCCCCTTTCCTCCATGAACCTGGAAAAAAATTACTACTTCATTTTTGAAGTCGAGCTCCTGAAGAAAATTACAATAATGTAACCCAAGGTGCCTATAAAACTCATTATTTAGCTTGAGCTGATGAAATATAAATATACTAGACTACCCATTATTACCTACAAAAAAAGTACACGAGGCTATTATAGTTAAGCCACAGTAACCTTTTTTAGTTAAAACTAGAGAATCAAAACGATATAATCGAAAGACATTCATATCATGATGTTAATCCTTATTCAGCTAAATAGTGTAAATTCTTCTTTAAATTCAATCGGACCTTTCGATTAGAAGTTCATACGAGTATAAGTCGTATATAACTTGGACGTTTCGAGACCTGATGATTGCATGTTAGCCTAACTATTTGTCGTAAAACTAATTGTAAAAAAGTTTGCCATAAGCTGCGAACTTAGGTGAACACACAGTATATTTACAGAAACCCATAACATTTTATTGTAGTTTTGATATAAAATTATTATACTGTATAATTATTGAATTTTAATTAATACTATATTTCAGTTTTATTACCATTTCAATGATTATTGCAAAATTTGTGAGTTGTTTTAATCCGTATTTTTTACAACTAAAGATATCACATTTATTTGTGTATTTATAGCCGTTCCCTATGCATAAACTACACGTCCCACATTTTTTGTTCTGATGAAATGTAACTTTATCATCGTTAGTTATTATATTACTCCCGAGATCTCGAATCTCCGCAACCATATCTTGTTGATAACTTAAGTTATGCTCGATTTTCAATACTATCTTGAGTATGTGCTTTTCCCACATATTTCTGATAACTTTCGTATGAAATAACCAAAGCAGGAGTTTTTCATAAAATACTATTCCTTAGTTTATGCGACTGACTCGATTGCAGTCGTTGAAGGGTTAAAGAAGATTTTAACTAAGAAGGATTATTTATCCTTTTTATTACTTTGTGCTGAATTGTGAACTTCGACAAATCATTTTATCCTTTATTTAGAAGATTGTGTGTGAAAAAATTGGGAATAATAATTTTCATAATTAAAGTAATTATGCCAAATACTTCGATAGAAAAGAGGTTGGATATATCTATTCAAAATGGTATTTCCATTAAATTAATCTTTTTAAAAAGATTAAAGGAAACTTTGATGAGTTTTCAAGAAACGGATGAATGAGTTATCTCTTCCCTTTCTTTTAAAACCGATTATGAAATCAAAAGATAATTGGAAACGGAGGAAATGACATGAGTTTTACAATTATCCTGTACTCACACTCCCTTGTTTGCATTGCCTCTGCGTCTTCCTCTATAGTATCTTTCCATTGTTTTCTCGATCTTTTTCTTTTCCTAGACCATATTGGGAGCCACTCTGTTATCTTCCTGTTGGTTTTCGTTTTATCTATTGAAACTTCTGTCACTTTATATACCCTATTATATTATCTCCTTCAAGCGCCTCCTTTATTTCTTATTCTTTTCCGTCGTACTTTTCCTTTTCCTTGTGTGATATTTGGTCACAGAAGGGAAAACACTATTTTGAATGGTCTTCTCTCCTGATAGTCTTATTTTAACTGTCTACAGGGCATAATTATTCATGGGAAGAAGCACATTTTTTTTTCGATTTTTACTTCTAAAAATGGAATTATCCGCAATTTTTTCGTCAATTAATCCTTTAAATTGGTGGATTATTGAGAAATCCAATTAAAATGGATCCAAAAACACTCTGCGGTGAGAAAAGTATGTTTCAGCTTTGAATGTACCTATTGATTTTTGATGTTTGTTGATGTAATAATAAAGAACACTTATACATAAATAAAATATAACCTTGGGTAGTCCATGTGTCCTTGTAACGTCATTCCTTGATCGTCCTGTGTAGTTTTACCCCCACCTGAGTCTCTGCTGGAATTTTTGACGGCTCCTGGTATCGAGAGAGTTGACACTGGCTTACGTAACTGTAAACGAAACAATTTTTTTAAATTTTGATTTTTGGTTTCAAAATTAATTGGTTGTGGGTTGTATCTACAAGGCTAGTGTGTCAAACTGTAAGCATGTGTATAAGGAAAACAAACCTACTTTTTCGCTGCCTTTTTGTGTTTAATACCGAATTGAAATTTGTATGGGTATTTTCTTATCCAAAAAGTCGTTCTATTACAAGCCATAAGCGAATAAAAAAATAAACAATAAAAGCTACGTAAAATAGCATCACATTTTTCCATTTTTTAGTATTCATTAAAACTTGCATCAAAGTTCTTTTAATATATATTACAGTATTTTTTATATGGAAATTAAAATTTATACCGGTCAAAATATGTTGAGAAAAACATAAAGATATGTAATATGTTTAAATACAGTAACATATATAGTTATAAGCAATGTACAGAGTTGAATGAAATTAAATTGTTTGATTTTTTCCCAGTGATGTCACTAATCAAACACAGGTCATGACCTATACATTTTTAAGAAACGGATAGATTTTTGTTAAATTGAGGTAAATGGCATTATAACAAATTTGTTAATAAAAACATCTAGCTTAATTGTCAAATCTATAGTTACTGATACCGTTTTGATTTTTTTATTAAAATTTTTATGTTCATCCTAGGTAGTCATAATTAAAAATAATTCATCAGGGGCCATCCATAAATTACGTCACACGTTAAGGGGGCCGACGAAATGTGACATTGTGTGACAATGGGTCCTAAATTTCGTGACGTCACATTTCAAAACCTATTTTAATCTAAGTGTTAAGTAAAACACGAACTCAAGATGATTAAGTTTGATCTATAATTAATATCATTTGATGTTAATTTTAATGAAAAATCATTTAAATTGAAATAAAACAAATTTAGGGACTGCTGTTTTAATTTAATAATTATTTCTATATGTAAAATTGTGAAATATGTGACATCACACTAGAGAGGGGGGCATAGCCAAGAACGGGGGGGTTCAAAAATCATGTGTGACGTAATTTATGGATAACCCCTCAGTAAATCAAACCTTTTTTCTATATTAAATCGTTAATGGACATCCGTGGCTTTGAAGTAGGTAGTTAATTGATAAAATGCACCTGATATTTACTTGAACAAAGAATTACATGTATAGTTCATGAATATCTTCATAAAACTATGATGAAGTACCAAAGAAAACCATTACGATATTTAATATTAATATTGAGAAAACTTGTTTTTTTGTTATTTTTGAAATATTTAATTGAAATGGTTTTTTATATTTTTATTTCAACATTTCGATAGTGCTCCAGCTACCATTATCGAGAATAATGGAATTTAAAAATTGTTGTCCCTATCTGACAACTAGACAATCAATGAAAATATTTTACTGCGAAAAAATGTCAAATTTGGAAGGACCATTCACAGAAGCATATTGTGATTGTGAATGAAGATATATTTTTGGGAATAACATTCTGATAGTATTATTGTCATCCCTTGATGTCTTGTGAAAAGAGTGTTGGTTTGAATGGCTTTTTAGGCCAAGCAATAGAGCATACAAGTATAGTAATTTTTGATAAAAATCGTAGTAGAAAACGGATGGTGCCATCATATAATTCGATTATTATTCAATCTCGAGAAAGTTGTAAAGAAATGTTTAAAACAAAACAGATATTAACATTTCCATCATTATATATTTATAAATGTGTTACATACCTAGGCCAATCTCATACATAGAACAATAAAAATTTTCTCGGACAGCCAAGCGGCTTTGAAAGCACTTAGCTCTAACCGTGTAACGTCGAAATTGGTACTAGACTGCCAAAAAAGACTCTCCTCAATAGGAGAACTCAATAAAGTATTGCTGGTCTGGATCCCTGGCCATTCTGGCATGGAAGGAAACGAGAAGGCAGACTCTCTTGCAAGGGAGGGTGCCGCACGTGTTTCTATCGGACCAGAACCTACAATTGGCATCGCAATAAGTTTTGCCAAACAAACACTGAATACCTGGACGGCAAGAAGAGCATTAGACTTCTGGCATAATTTACCAGGATTGGTTCATTCAAAGGCTTTCATACATCCTTCGAAGAATGTCTCCAAACAAATGTTAGACTATAGCAGGCATGACCTACGCTGTCTAACAGGCCTTTTAACAGGCCACTGTCATCTGAATCATCATATGCTAAAACTTGGACTGTCGGAAGATCCGACCTGTCGTCTTTGTCTGGAAGATGATGAAACAGCAGAGCATATAATTTGTGCCTGCCCCGCCGCGGCTCGAATCAGGTATCTGATGTTTGGCAGGGATGCTCTCTCGCCCTCGGACCTGAAAAATCATTCACCAAATAAGCTAATCGGCTTCGTTAAGAAGCTGAATTTGTTTGGTGAAATCTGAATAGGTGTGAGCCACAATAGACTCTTGCGAGTCGCAGTGGAGGGCCTTATAGACCCACTCACCATAAACCTAACCTAACCTAACCTACCTACGTCAGAGCTAACTATAACGATTTTCTTAAAACAAACATTCCACGAAATAATATCTAGTTGTGCCTTTGCATAGGACATCTACATATAAATAGTCTCCATACTATAATTGCATTACACTATATAACTCCTTGCCATGTGACGTAAAAAAAATTCTAACGATAAGTTCAAAAAAGAAGTTAAGAAGTTTCTTGTTAAGAGATATTTTTATAATATAAGTTATTTCCGTTGTGATTAATTGTAATTGTAATTCTTATATTTTATATATCAAAGTGGTAAATTTTACTTATATTTTATAATTATTTATACTTTTTAATGCACCAAATGTAAACAAATTTTTTTGGCATGCCTTCAATATGTACATATTTAAAGGTAAATAAAGATATCTATCTATCTATCTTTCTATCTATCTATAAAAGACATTATGTAGTATAATTTTAATATGTATTGGACACGCAAATGTTTTTCAGTAATTTTTATAAACATTTAAAACGAAAAACACCTTTTTTTTGTTTTTTTCATATAACGTAAAAAGTATTGAAGCAATATCAATGGTATATATAGGTAATTAAAATACGATCAAAATGAGGGGTCGAGCGAGTTAATCGGATAATCGAAGACCAAGAAAATTTGGAAAAACCGGAAAATTAGCCGTTTATTTAAAAACTCATATTTTCGTCATTTTTTAATTATTGTAAGAACTGAAACTGAATATGTGCGAAGAGCAGACGCCAGGCGACGGTTACTTTTATGGCAATTGCAACTGTAATTTTTGTATGCGATAATTTGCAATGTGTCTGGTTGCGTCATCTATTGTCCGATTTTAAATTTTAAAACGGTTTTGATAAGTATAGGTGTAGGGCAACAAAACTTATATTTTCCATTTGTGATAAAATTATGTGAAGTCGACCAGAAACCCAAGAGAATATGGCCAAAAATTAACTCGCTCGACCCCTCATTTTGATCGTACAATTAAAAAATGAGGAAAATATGAGTTTTTAAAAAAATGACTAATTTTCCGGTTTCTCCAAATTTTCTTGGTCCCCAATTATCCGATTAACTCACTCGACCCCTCATTTTTATCGTATTTTAATTAACTACTATTTTCCTACAACCACTATGCAAAACACGCTTTTCTACACAAATTTTTATACGCAAAGCAGGCCTTTTCTTAATTCTTTTGATAACTGTTGGAAAAGTAATACGAAAAGTACACGCTATGGCACTTTTCCGCACCGAAATGTCAAACAAAGCAGTCATGACCTGTCAACTTTTTTTGACAATTCAACATATTTATTATTTTTAGTGAATTTCTGGGTGTCACAATTTTAAATTTCACACCAAAAATAAGTAAACTATTTATTTGATTATTTATTTATTCATTATTCATTGTTCACTATTAAACATACACTCAACTGATTTTTCTATATTAAATTTTCATTTTGTATGTTCTTTCTGATCAAAATTTAAAAAAGTACCTATATAAATTTCTGTTTTTATTTCATTAATAAATGTGGTTGTAGAGAAAATATTGTGTACAACTTGTACGCAAATCACTTTTCCCACTCGCTAGATTTGTGGAACTCGCCTTACGGCTCGTGCCACAAACTTCTGCGCTCGAGGGAAAAGTGACGCTTTGCGCACTAGTTGTACAAACTACTATTATCTAGTGTGCGTAAAACTTTACTTTACGCACCAGTGCGTGAAGAAAAAGTTCCAATTTGTATGTAGTTATACGTAGTCTTATAAAAATACAGGTAGGTATAATAAACGGATATTGAATCTGAGTTTTTTTTAAAATCAGTGATTGAAAGATATAGAATTCAGTAAAGTACATACCTAATAATTATTGGGTACTGGAAAATAATAGAACAGGGTGCATAGGTAGGTATGTACCTATAAGTTGGCTGTGAGTGACTGACATTTCTTCGTGCATTGAAAATGACATTTGAAATTTAAATTGAGATCTTCCGACTTAAAGTATTTTATTAGGAATCAATAAAAGAAAAATTAAATTAAACTTCTGTATTTTGATAAAATTTTCGGTAGTAGAAAAATATTGTATGCAATTCGTTTGTAAAGTCCCTTTTTGACTCATGCGACAATATTCACATTCGTCAAAAAAGGGTTACTTTACACACTTGTTGCATAAATAACTATTTTTTCGTTTTAAATGTTTATAACCGAAAAACATTAGCGTGTCCAAAACATATCGAAATTATACTACGTAATGTCTTTTATATGATGGCACTACACGTTTTCTACAAGGATTTTTGTCAAAAATATTTACCAATTGCTTGGCTTAATGTCCAAACGCATCTAGAGATCTGTAATAAATAGCAGAATTCGTTCACAAAGGATTGAATAAACGTTACAATATAAAACAATTTTCAAAAAGTAGCGAAACTTTAATGTATGTTTTCCCTGTAACCATACGAATCAACTTGTGTGGTTTGTGTTTCTAAAAGTTACTAGTTTTTAGGCTTTACGAAACTACTTAAAGGCAAAAAAGGTCCTCAAGCATCAATTATTTTTCACTAACTATGAGGGCTGGCCTTGATTGGTCACTGAGGAACTCCCTAGAGCATTGTCTCCTCCATTTTTATGGGAGTTAATCTTGAGGTTTCTTCGTTTTATTTACATGATACGAAATTTATGAGATTTCTAGAGAAGTTGAAAATTTAGTAAATTTTATTTTGAAACTTGTGAAATAATTTTGTGGTAATCTGTCAGCAAGAACATATCAAAGTTTCTTCTATTTAAGATATTAGTGCAGCTCATAAATTTGATAAATTATTTAATCACAGTTAATTTATGTTGAGATGCTGTAAAATTGGTTGTGATCTAAGATCTAGCTCATTTTTAATAGTTAAACTGTTTTCTCTCCAATTGATATTACTTAACATTTTTCACCCTACCAGTGGTTCATGTTAAATATTTATGGCAAACACTTCCACAGATAACCTAACAAAACGTTTGAAAAAATCGTCACAGTCTGTTGTTTTTGATTGGTAATGAGTGTGGAGAAATTACTGGTCTTTAACATTACCATTATCCGTGATGAATATTCTTTGAAGGCCAGAGATTCAATACAGGAATTACCCCTACATATGTAACACGAAGTTTTAGGTATCACACATTTAAACTAGAACTGGGTAAACCCGAGTGAGCTTCAGAAGAAAATGAAGCAAAACAGGCTAAGACAACCTATCTAAACGAAAACCAAGTACTACTCTAAGAAGAGCAAAACCGGAAACTGGCAGAGATAAAGATACACTACCAGAAAATTAGAAAGCTAGAAAAGATAGCTTCCGGTAATTCTTTGAGGATATAAACTCAGATATGACCTTGAGAAATACATAAAAAATAAGGGAAAAAAGTGCGACTCTTACTGGAAACCATTTCCCCGGACTTAATTAAAATAGGGGAATGAATCCTCTCGAAGATCATAATAGACATTCAAGAGAAAATACTATAATAGCGAGGCACATATTATACAGTAACGAAACACTAAAATGGGCTATGCACACCTTACTACCTTTTAAACCAGCATAGCACCAGCAAAGATACGACGTATTTCTACCCAATTTGTCTAAAATTAGTTGAAGCAGCTTAGAACTGGGCTACATACCAGAAGCATGGAGAACGGCAATAGTCACTTTATTCCAAAAGCTGGAAAATGCGGCACCATATACCCAAATTTCTTCAGACTAATTAGCCAAACAGTTTGTGTAAAAAATGGCTATTTCAAATTATATAAGAACGGAAATCCTGGAGAGACTAGTTCTCCGCCCTATCAGCGTGTTTACCGGGGAGGCGGATCTAACGGAGACCACACTGGTGACGGCGAATCCCGAGGTGCTTCAGACAACCAATTGCGTTCTTAGACATAGAAGGAGATTTTGCAAATACTCCATATAGATCTGTCAAAACAGCAGCTGAAGAGGTGTAGTCAGCACAACATTCAAATTGATGTCGGAACTGCTCACCACTAGAGTCTCCATCTGCACTACCAAAGGATGTTCAGGAGGAGCAGTAGCATCCTTGTTAATGAAGAGTTTGACTGACGTTGGAATATCCTGCCAAATACATGCTGATGATCACAGCCACAAGAAAATTTGAGAGTACCCTTTTTGACATTGTCCCCACCAAAAGCATCTTAATAGCCTTTACTAGGGAAAAAAATTCAACCTCCAAACCATCAAATTTGATGGGGGCGAAGTTGAATGGAAACAGGGAGTCAAGTATTTAAATTTAAGTTAACTGATATATCTATCTATAGTCTTTATATATTAAGAATAATTCTTAGATAAATGGGGTATACATTAGTTTAAAAAAATACATTTAATTCGGTAATATGTTCAAGTCTAAGGTCCAAAACCTTGTCTTATTTATAGATTGAGAAAAAAACAAATTATTATTATTACATTTGTCACTGTTTTTAACCGTTTGTATTAGTTTTACTTGCTAAATATTTCACAAGTTTCAAAATTGCAATCTAGGTATGCTTCTGATGGGCATATTATAATTATTGTTTTTTACAAACTGATATCTTTCATCTCGTTAATTTCGTACACAAATATATATATATTTTTTATTTTATTGCATAATTTTTTAGTGTTTTTGAAAAATCAACCTAGTAAGATAAGTTGGAAGAAATCTCAGCAGCGAAAGATGAAGCATCTTTTTTAGCAAACTCATAAACAAAATATGAATGATGAATAAGCTGGAAGCCAAATGAAATTTTACCTATTTTATTGAAATAATAATGTTCCAGACATTGCTTAATTTAATTTACTTCTGTGATAAACTGTCGTAATTGGTAATATTTTAAAATGGGTAGCTTGTCCATCGCTAACTTAATTGCATATTTTCTCAAAATATATTCTGGAGTTGTCCTTAATATGCAGCTTCTTTTAAGGTGAAAGTGCAACATCAGAAATTATAAATGTCAGTTTCGAGACAAAAAAACAACTAAACGTATTTGTAAAATGTGAACACAGTTTTATTCACACATCGTTGCAGAAATTGCAGCGAGCGAGCGAATGAAAATGTTTTTTCTCAAATTCATTTAAGTATTTAATTTGTGCCAAAATTCATGTCAACAGTTTTGTGTATTGTAATATGAATCTGTCATTCCGAATTTTCACCTGGAATTAATGTTTATCAATGATTTTTCCTCCAATATCGTGATTTTCATCCGATAACACCAAAAAAATATTTCTTTTACACGAGAGCTAAAATTTTTGATAGGCTTGGAGCTAAAATCAATGGAATTTAAGAAACATTGTTATTGGAATTGAAAGTAGGTTATGACAACTTTACTTTTAACTCAACAAGGACAATGATGTAAATTTCCGTTATATACAGGGTGTCCTATGACTAATGGGAAAAAAGTCATTTGATTACTTTGACGTTTCACGTGAATTTTTTAATTAGTCAGTGAATGTTAAAGTATTTTGTTATATTTTCCTATTTTTTGGTTTATTCGGTAGACGGAAAACAGTTGTGTGCCACACATGCAGAAAACGCTTTAGCAGCCCTTAACTATTTAATATTTCATACAATAAACGTGATTTTTTGGCTTGTTTCTGCTCCATATTGATAAGGGCAGCAGGTAGACACTTAAAATATTCACAGAATATTGAGTTATACTATTCACTTTGAAAATAAAGAATTAAATTAAAATTAATATTTTAGTGGGACTCCCATACAACAAACGTGATTTTTTTGCCGTTTTTATCGTGTGCAATTCCAACTCGCACTTGGACGGTTATGTTAACCTGTTTTTAGTACTTGTTATAGCGGCAGCAGAAAAACAAAATCTGTGAACATTTCAACTGTCTAACTATCATGGTTCATGAGATACAGCGATAGTAACAGTATTAAAATTGAAAATACGATTGTATAATTCTAACTTTGGATGCCTATAGCTAGGAAACGAGGGCCTGTATTGAAAAAGTTTTTATAAAGTACTGATTATTGTGGGTTAGCCTGTTCGCTCCTGACTTTTCTCCCATTAGTATTGGGACACGTTGTTCAGTAAATATAAGATAATTATTCATTTGAACATATATTAAATTGAGCAATGTTTAAGTATCAATTTTTGTTGCGTTTAGTTATGTTCCTTTTATGAGTTAAATAATAAATTATACGTTTTAAGCATACGCAAGTAGGTGCATTATACAATGTAGTTACTGTAAACTCACAAATTATATTTTGTAAATTTACAAATTGACACTCCTTTATTCAAGCTTTAGACATTCATAAAACTTTGAATTATCTAAACCAAATTTTACCGCCTATTAATATTTTTTGTTATATACCTTGCATCATTTCGATTTACCCAATCATAAATAAAAATATCACCCTAATACATTATTCTTTATAAAAGTATTTTATGTACACTATTTTTAGGTGAATTAAAAACGTGAGCTGTAAAATCTTGCTAAATGAATGGAAGTCGGTATTAACTTTCTGCCCACCGGATAACTTGTTGAAAAAATATAATGTAGAAAGAAACCAGAGGTTTCTAACCTTATAAAAGACAATCTGCGTTGTGTATTTCATAACATATTTGCAAAATATTGGTCTACGTTAGCACCATTTTATCTTACGTTATATTCAACAGGCAACACGAATTGATAAATATAGATACTTGAATTTTAACTAATATATCCAATTCATTGGATGTTCAATTTACTTATTGAAACATAATCTTTCCCCTTAAAAGATCATCATTTCATGCTGGTTTTACAACACTCGGACCAGTTGAATCGTGTGAATCGTTAGCGGTTACAAATTACCGGAAAATAATGTCCTCCTTCAAAAAACTTGTCCATAACAGGTAGCTGAGAAGTAGAAAATAATAGATTTATGTCTTCACTAACATTGTTAAACTATTTTATTTTGGCAAAATGTAGGAAATTTTAATTGTCATAAAATTAAAACTGAAATTCTACAAGAACAAAATTTTTCATATTTACATACTTTGAACATAGACAAATTTTAGCAATAGAATACAATGACATAACCCTCTAATATACACTTATATTGTTATAAATAACTGAAGTATCATTCATTTATCAATCCCTCTAACAATGTAAGATGAAATATCTGTGTACCTCTATTTAAATTTTCGAAGAAACAAGACATTTGTTGAATTATCTGATCTAGGAAAATATTGAAATATCCTGGCGAACCACAACATGCAGACAGAATTCACATAATACAGGCTATTTCACGACGAGCTTACACTATTTATTACCTATATTAGAAACTACTCACATGATTTCTATAAAAATTGTCATGGATGGATAAGAAGTTATGGCAAATTTATGGAAAATATTTTGACATACGTGTCACTTCCGGCTATACCGAAAGTGAACGACAACTTTGTTATTTTAAATGTAACACCCTGTATTTTGTCATCTTTTCGGATTCTACATTAAATTTTAATATCACTTTCTGTAGAATACCCTAACGAGATATTAATTTTTTTTAATAAAAAATTGACAGGTGCAGACCTTCATATTGAAAATTCTGTGTGTACATCCCCTCTACCAAATAAAAAATACTTTGTCGGGTTGATTAGTAGGATGATCAAGGTAGTTGGTGACATGTCGAAAACTTCTTTTTTGTATACAGGGCTGTTAAAAAAATGATGAAAAGTTCAAAAATGTTGAATATCTTCATTATTTTAAATGAAACTACCACATTTTTATTCTTTTACTTAATTCGAGTTTTTGAGATATTAACAAACAAACATAATTTCAGCCTTATTATTGCGTAGGCGTAGGCCGTGTCATTTATTCTTTTATTTTAGCAGGCTGTGTATTTCCCTGTGAAAATTAAATAGTATTAATTGTCATTATTTGAATTCAATCCCATCGTACATTGATAGAAATGACTCGTTTGTAATTAAACATTGCACCTGTCAATTTTTTATTAAGAAAATTAATCTCGATAAGTATAAATTTTAGATGTAGGGTATTCCACACAAAGTGACATTAGAATTCAATGAAGAATCCGAAAAGTTAATAGTATACAGGGTATTACATTTAAAATAACAAACTCGTCGTTCACTTTCGGTATAACCGTCGTCAAACAGCCTGTATATACAGAATTTTTTGAATAAGCTTGCACTTTTTTAGTTAAAATAATTCGTGAATTAATTATTGTTAATACAGACTTCAATTTTTTCCACATGCTTATGTGCTGGTGCTCTACATGGTCAAAAATTATGGTTCTGTTTTCTTGTAATACCTTGCGTAATGGACACATTTATTTTCTAGAATTTTTCGCAACATTCCGCTGAATATGGATGAAAAGATAACTATGATATTAAATTTTCTAGCTAAATCAGCCATTGTGTTTTGTATGAGAGCTGGGGAATTTTGAATAATGTTGTATAGAAAGGTGAATAATTATTTCTATGGCTGGAATAAGAAAGTTTGTGGGGGGATATGTTGGGTTAACAAATAAGATTACCTTTGGTTCTTGATGATAAGCTATATTATATATAAATCGAGTTTTTAGTCACCGGAGTGCACTAAAGAATCGTTCTACTTTTGCCATAGAACACGGGATTGTGATACAAATCCATTAATAAGAATTTTGATAACGGCTGAATACAACTCGTGTGCAGATTTTTCCATAGTATAGTTTCCTTTTGTGATATTGCCCTCTATCAGTATTGTAATTAAAAATGATCGATAAGGATTTCTGGTTAATTTGGAACTTAGGTTACATGCAAATCTAGTACATATTTTTTCGATTTTGCTTTGGTGATTAATTTTAATTGTTTTTCTTCATAATAATTATCCTTGCTTGAAGTGCGGTTTTTACAAATTTTTTGGCCAAGCATTGATTAGTTCTTACTCGGATTTTGTATTTTTTTGTATTGTGATGTGTTAAACAAAAAATTTGCTTTTTAAACTATGCATTTTTACTTTCAACTTATTGTCAACTATATACTACGTGGAGACAAGTTATTAAATGTCTTCTCTTCTTTCTGTTCCGAATGATATACCTTTTCGCAAAATTATTTTGTATCCATTTTCTCAATAAACCTCTTGTTCATCTGAGGGTTACTACTCATTATCCAGGCCTCGTTTGGGTTTAATTGATTTCCTCAGAGTTTAATTGTAATCTCGTTAGTTCCAAAAAGCTTTTTTATGTTTTATTTTACCAATGAGCAGACGTGTTTTAAAATTTCCCGTACAAACAACTACAATATAATCTGTTTCGGACTGTTTTGTGTGTTTATTTGTTATTAGCATCAGTCTTGTTTAGGTATAAAAGATCATTGACAGGGAAAACAGTAGACACATGCACCTGTACTAATTTATGTGGATTAAACGTGAACCCATTCTATTGCAAACACACTGTAGTTACATACTTTGTACGACTATTTTCGAATAAAATCGATTTATTTCATTAACCCAAAGGGAACTTAATTCATGAAGAATACACATTAAGCAAAATCGATTCACGATAATGTTTCGAGAGTAGTTTTTTTGGGTGCTAGTGGGTAGTTTGAACTACATATACTAAAGTATTATTACAGTTTCCTGTAAAATTGTCGTATTTAGTAAAGCATGTTACCAAAGGACATCGAAGAATAATAGTATATTATTAAACGAGCAATTTATGATAGCCATTATTCACGCAGGGTGACGTTTGCGTCCCGAGCCATAGGCGACGGGCGCAAGTCACCCGAATGAATAATGGCCATAAATTTCGAGTTGAATACTGTACTTTGTCCACGACCCTTGATTTCTTTATTAAATGAAAGTTAAGTGAATAATGCGAGTGTAAAGCATTAGAATAATATATTTATTCTACAATATCTATACATACAATAATACTGAATACTGTTTACACTACCACTACACCAACACTAACACTTTACACTATCTTTCGCGCGTTTCGATAACCAAGTTATCTTCTTCAGAGACTGAATACTAGTTTACTTTTAGTGTAGTGGTAATGTAGGCAGTGTCAAGTACAGCCCACGCGCCACGGTTCCAGAATTCCCAGCTTAGTACATAAACTAAGCTATTTTTCCAAGTCAGTACATGCAAAACATAGATGTAAGAAGTAAATATTGAAATTTGCGCCAAATTGGTCATAAAGATAATGTTCTTGGCAAGTTTCGTGTTGAATAGCTACTATAAAGAGTCTATTTAAAGCCTAGTTCATAAGTCCATATCTTTTTACCTATATTTCAGCGGAATATATTACCGCACAAGTATTTTTAGAAAACATTTCCTTAATTTTGCGATTTCTAGTGATTTCACTTAACCTCAAATGAATTCTCGAAGAAACATAAGCATGCTTGAAGAAGGGAAAATCTCTAGAGGCATGGACAATTTAAATATGTATTGAGGTAATATAGAGCTTATGTCCATATTAAATCATTGATTTTAACCGGCAAATACACACTATAACAATATTTTTTTAAATTAAATTATTTCAAGTGTATCAATTCTAAAAAGTGAATAATCCAAGTATCACACACACCTTGGGCCTGATGGAAAAATAAATCAATTTTGCAAATGTGATATCACTCTTCTAATTTAAATTTTTTGCATACATACAGTCTAATGTATGGAGTAAATTCATTATTTCCAAAACAAACGACTTCTGAAAAAATCCAAAAACAGGTCAATTTTAATTTTTGAATCGTCTTCACATGATGTAGATGTAACGAATATTGCGTTACCAGTATTAACGTGGTGACGTAATCAGCAATTTTTTTAAATGCAACCATGTGTCTCAAGACACCTCATTGGAAAGGTCTTCTAGTCGTCTTTACAACGATGTAATTATTTGAATATTTATTTCAACAGGGTCAACCGAAACTGGTTATTTACTAAAATACAGAGAACTGTTTAGTAAAAAACAATTAAATTATATTAAATGTTCAAACTTCAGCAATAATGCAATGAGACAGCCGAGCAATAAATTCGCCTCTAACGTTTACGAGAACTTCAGGCGTTATTTGTGCAATCTCCGTTCTGATGCGATCCTTCAACTCTTCTATATCATTTGGGCGATTTTGATAAACTTTGCTCATAAAGTATCCCCATAAAAAAGCCTAAAGGTGTCAAATCTGGCGACCTTGGTGGCCATTCGATCATTCCTCTTCTTTCTATCCACCTATCTTGAAAAACAGCATTTAAGTAGGTTCGTACATCAAAGTCGTAATATGGGGGTGCCCCATCCTGCTGAAAACATAAATCACATCTATTTGAAAATAGTTGATTTAATTGTGGTAATAGATCCTAAAGAAGTTGAAGATATCGAAGACCGGTCAAGCTTCCTTCAAAAAAATATGGCCCTATTATTTGATTGTTTATAATGCCGACCCAAACATTCACCTTTTCAGGATATTGTGTCCTATACTCCTGCATCCAAAGGGGATTTTCACTTGTCCAGTATCGATACGTCTGGCGGTTTACATGGCATAAAAGTTGCTTAATCTGAAAAAAGTATATTTTTTATGAAATTACGATCTCTGTTACATCGTTCCATAATTGTTTCACAGAATTCGATTCTCCTATCAAAGTAATATTTTAACAGCTATTGGACCACATGTACCTTATGCGCATGTCACTTCTCCTTTTTCAGCACTCTAGCAACAGTAGAGTGGTGTAAATTATTCTCCAGCGCAACTTGCAACTTGTCTCGAGCTGGTGTGGGGATTTTCTTGAAACTCAAGGAAAACGTCAACTTCGGAAATTGACTTTGTACCACTTTTGTGGAGATCTTTAGCATGGCCCGTTTCTCGAAACTTTTTCTCGATTTTATTTATTGTTGATTGAGAAATGGGTTCGCGGTTGGGGCATTAAATAAATTGCCAACTTCTTTCTGTGCCCTTGCTCTATCTCCATAGCCAATCATCATTAATATTTCGATTCGTTCAGTTTCTGTAAGTTTCATTACTAAATTATGCTAATTTAAAGGTTTTAACTATTGAACACTTGACTGGTACACATCAATTAGTGTTAAATTAGAATTTAGTAAAGCTTATTACAGTTTCCTGTAATATCTCGTATTTAATAAAGTGATTTATCAACAGATGTCGAAAGAATAATTATTTATATTCAACACTCTATAAATTTTTGAAAAATAATATTTTTCAAAAACATTGAAGTGTATTCTTCAGTCCGGGATTAGAGACTCTTCACAGACGGACCACAGATAACATACTTAGGACGGACATCACATACCTTGTACTGATGAGGCGCAAATACACCGAAACCGGTCTACAAGTTGTGTTGTCCCTTCTAATGCAAACCAGAATGGTTGGTTTTAAAATATCTTGTAGATATACCAACCCCGTTCGATTTTGGAGTGTAATTCAATATCCGGCGGTGCATATTGCACGGGAAGTAGTTGCTGCTCCTTAGTTGAACGGCCACTGTTTTTGAAAAATATTATTTTTCAAAAATTTATAGAGTGTTGAATATAAATAATTATTCTTTCGACATCTAGAATTTAGTACTATTATCAGTAACATATCCAAAAACAGAAATATTTTTTGGGTACACTACGATGTTTTATTTCCTTACAATAACCTAGTTCATTGACTCAGAATTTATGATTACCATTTTACCAAATAAACAGTTTTGGTCGACCATGTAGAAATAAATATTCAAATAATTACATCGTTGTAAAGACGATTAGAAGACCTTTCCAATGAGGTGTCTTGAGACACATGGTTGCATTTAAAAAAATTGCCGATTACGTCACCACGTTAATACTGGTGACGCAATGTTCGTTACATCTACATCATGTGATGACGATTCAAAAATTAAAATTGAACTGTTTGTGGATTTATTTCAAAAGTTTTTGCATTGCAATTTACTTTTCGAGTGCAAAGCTGTTAAGTTCATTAAACTTTATTGACATTTTGAGAAAGGAAGATTTTTAATTTACAAAAACGCCACCCAATATTAGGGAACAAGCCAACATAGCCTCATCACCCTTATTGCCACAAAAATCTATTGACAGGTATAAAAAACAATATGAGCAATGGGCTGAAGACAACAAAATGAATAATAATTAAGAAATAGGTTAAATATAAGTAGGTATAGGAAGAAAAATTATAGTAAAACATATAGCTATTATTTCTATATTAAGTGCTGAAAAATGAATAAAGCTTTTGTTTAAAGTCAAAAACACGACAGGCTAGAACAGCAATTCAGTATACTAAATATACCAGGTGAAACAGAATTACGAAATTAGTAAACAAAGATAATTCAGCAGTTACTAGTTGTACATGTCACAAACGCTTAATATTTAGATTAATTAACAGAAAAAGTTTTCCATTATCGTTAATTTTGGCTTAAATAATGAAAGAGCTGACCAGGCCGCAAAACAAGCTACAATGTTGCCCAACATAATACCTGAAAAAACCAAACTTCATGTAGGCTTAAAGGCTTTTTTAACCGGAGAGTACTTAGCCTTTGGCAGGAGCACTGGACAGGTCTAGAAGGAAATTACATGGAAAACTTCGACAAATACTAATGATGTAAACTCAAAGAAATATTTATTGTATTATGCGTATCTATTACCCATCAATAATGGATGCTTGAAGTTTATTAGTTTTTAAATTGCTTTATTTGGGAAAATAATAATATACTTTATCATATTATCGAAATAGAGTACCAACTTTCTTTCTCTGGGTGTGTACAATACAGTGATAGTCAAAAGAATAATTTGTAGTAATTTTCGTTTAAGCTTCCTGTTAACCAAATTTGTAGGTGTATGACATTTTTTTTAGGTTAGTAGTGTAGTGGCACCAATCATGCACAGAATGTGATATGTGGGTTTCTTTCGTTTGGTTAGTTTATTCTTTTATATCATCGTATAGGTCAGAAACTGTTTGTTTTATGGTTTTGATTCTGAGTGCTTCAGTGACATGTTCCTTTTGGTACTTAAACTGGTACCACTACCCCAATTTGACACGGAAATTTATTGCACAATGTTGCCAATATTTTGTAACTCAACAGGGTTTTTTTTTAAATCCATTAAATTCTAGTCTCCTTCGTATTACTCAGACGAAAGTAATAAATATTTTATCTACAGGGTGTTTCAAAAAAAGGTAACACCGTCTCTAGGATAGGTAAAAAACTGAAAAATAATTGGGGTTTGCTTAGTAAATTTTTTTTCTAACGCCATCCGTTTTCAAGATAAAGGGCGTTGAAGAAAATAAAAAATTACACATTTCTTACGATTTTGCCGAAACTACTGGCACCATTGTAATGAAATTTTATACGAATATGTTTTGGAAGCTGATATATCCCATGAATTTGTTTTTATAACTAACTCTCATAGAGGGCGCTAGTTACACGATTCATACAACGTATTATTCAACATAACTTTTTTAAGGGTAGAATTATTAGTCAAAACTCCAAGTGAACATAAACATCGTTTAATTTCACACCAAAAAGGTACTCTTGGTAAAACTCGATATTATGTACCGTTTTCGGAATATTTTGATTTGAAAATTATGAAGTAATAACCGCTCCTCGTATAAGTTAATGATAAATTTATTAATTAAAAAAACTTACAATAAGAAAATTAAAATAAAGACAAAGAACATAACATAAAATTCAATTAGAGTAAATGTTCAAAATGTCCTCCGTTCTCACGAATACACAAGTCTATCCTTTTTTCTAAAGAATCCATTAATCTTCTTAACGGTTGGGGATCAGCTATGAGGTCATTAAAGTGACGTTTAATTCTGTCTATTAATTCTTGACGAGAATTTACCTCTGTAGCATAGACTTTTTCCTTAATATACGACCAGACTGTGTAGTCCAAAGGATTAAAATCGCATGACCGAGGAGGCCAATGAATCGGAGCTTCTGCACCTCTACCAATCCATCGATTCCGAAAATTGTTACTCAACCAATTACGACACCTTCTATCAAAGTGCGGTGGAGCTCCATCATGCATAAAAAATAATGATGTTCGCTCATTTATCGATAAATCTTCTAATATCTCAAATAAGTGATTATTTAAAAAATCAAGGTACATATCACCACTTAAATTTCCAGGTAGAATATGATAACCTATTAATCTGTTACCTAAAGTTGCTGCCCAAACATTAACTTTAAATGAGTGTTGGTAATGTGATACCCTTTTGGCTTGTGGATTCTCATCACACCAGTAGTGTGCGTTAGGGGAGTTAAACATACCTTGTCGCGTAAAGGTGGCCTCGTCCGTAAAAAGAATACATTTTAAAAAATTTGGATTGAGGGCTGTCCTTTCTCGCAATGTTTCACAAAAATCGACTCTATCCGGTAGATTGTCCGGCAAGAGTTCTTGAACTTGTCTGTAATGGTAAGGATGTAGCTGCTGCTCTTTAAGTATCCGCCAAGTAGTTGAAGAAGATGTATTTGTTTGTCTTGCCATATTCCTTACACTTAATGTTGGATTTTGATCAACTAAATTTAAAATAATATTTTCTTTATTAATTGTTCTTGTTGTTCTTGGTCTACCTGAATTTATTTTCTTTGGTCTTACATTCCCAGTTTCTCGACAACGTCGTTCAACTGCTCTAAATGTTTTTTTACTTGGTAAGTTTCTTCTAGGAAACTTTTCTGCATAACGCGTAAAAGCTGCACTAGAGTTTCCTAAACACTCGCCTAAAGTTAATAACATGTCGGTGTATTCAACATTTGAGTACATTTTGTTTAACAATATCTAATTTTACAAATAACAAGGTTACAAAACACTATTTATTGTTGACTTATTGTCATAACAATCAATAAATGTCAATTTTACATGGCAAACTTAGAGAAAAGCGAACTTTATCATTAGTTTATACCAGGAGCGATTATTACTTCATAATTTTCAAATCAAAATATTCCGAAAACGGTACATAATATCGAGTTTTACCAAGAGTACCTTTTTGGTGTAAAATTAAACGATGTTTATGTTCACTTGGAGTTTTGACTAATAATTCTACCCTTAAAAAAGTTATGTTGAATAATACGTTGTATGAATCGTGTAACTAGCACCCTCTATGAGAGTTAGTTATAAAAACAAATTCATGGGATATATCAGCTTCCAAAACATATTCGTATAAAATTTCATTACAATGGTTCCAGTAGTTTCGGCAAAATCGTAAGAAATGTGTAATTTTTTATTTTCTTCAACGCCCTTTATCTTGAAAACGGATGGCGTTAGAAAAAAATTTTACTAAGCAAACCCCAATTATTTTTCAGTTTTTTACCTATCCTAGAGACGGTGTTACAAGTTTAGACCAGAAATATTTGGTAGGGCTATCGGCAGTGAAGACAATTACTGACTTAGACACAAAATTTTCTTTGACGGACTTTTTTTGAAGATCTCTTTGAAAGTTGAAGTCTTTTCTGGTCGATTTCTACATTTTGGGTCATCCTGATCGATACTTTTTTCCAGAGAGACTGAAACAACCATTCATTGAAGTTGATAGTATCGAATGGATAAATTCAGTTCGACACATTGCATTAGCTGCCTCCACCCCTTTTGTTTCCTTGATAACCTTTGCTTGTCAAACAGGTTATTCAACTGAGGAAATGTTGATAATAGAATAATGGATTATCACAATTCCAACTATTCAGGAACGTTAATCGTCCTGTTAATAGCCAAACATTGATATTTTCGTTTATATAGGGGTAAAATGTTTGATTGGGTTGTACTTTTACAATGGTCCTATAATGCATTATTGATTATGTAAAGCTGGTTTCGCACAAATGTATTACCAGTTTTTTACCGACTATAGGACTCCAAATGTATGAGCATCATTGAGCTGATACGCTCTATCTCTAAGCTTTGTCACGGCACAACGATGTGAACGGAAAGACACGAAGAAAAGTAATGGGTAAACCGCTATGCGTGTATTCGTAACGAAAACATAAAGGTCTACCGACTATGGTCGGTAGTGACCAGAACCCTACTTTTTGTGAATTTTCCTTGAATGCCCATGTGTATCATGAGCAATTTAGGATTTAATAACCAGATTCGTGATACATATCTAGTATAAATATCAACCTTTAATTTGTATCAATCAATAATATGTATTTTGAAATTTGGAAACTATAAAATGCCACAAATTTATGGGCATTAGATAGGAAAAAACAGAGTTTGAAATTTGGTATGTATTTTAATGCAACTGGAATCTGGTATTGATTTATTCAGTTATTTATCTTTTCCAATACGAAAGATATTGGCTATAAAGGATCTATAAAACTGCATGGGAAAAACTTTTTAAATATATATTTCGATGACACAACATACTCTTTTAAGTGAATAATTTAATAGTTTTTATATTATTTATAAAACAGAGCAGTTAAATTCAAAAATCGGAAACGTTTTAATGAGTAGGTATTATTTTTTTAATTGAACAAAGTTGATTTTAATTTTCATTTGATAACAGTTTGATATTTATCCATTATTCTGTTTACGCAAAATTTCAAACTTTTCCAGTATTTAAAAATTGACATTTAATTTTTTTTCTATTATCACTATCGAAAGTCGTCTTTTGTGCCTTGAAAAGCAACTGCAAAGTTGATGTTTTCCGCGAGCTGTCATAATTTGACATTATTGGCGCTCTTAAGCAGAAAGTAACTTTGGCGCACGCCTAATTTTATTTATAGATAAAAGAGAGCTAGTAGTTAATTTTGGTGTGATAGTAGAAAAAATCTTGTGTGTATTTAGAGCAGAAAGTCTTTTGGTAGTTTCGACAGATTGCAACTTTCTGTCTCGACTGCCAAAGTACTACTTTCTGCTCTTGATACATAAATAGCTATTTTTCTTGGAATAATTGAAAGAAAAACAAAACGCGATCAAATATTTACCAATTATTGCTTTATTAGTTATTTTCATACTAAACCGAATATGCTCCAAAGATGTTTTCATCTTGAACAATTTTTTAATTTTTCTTAGTGATGATTTCAAAACCATTTGAAACATCAAACAAAAAAACGATAGTTTGATAAGTTACCTTTTCGAACTTTCTGGGCATTAACTTCAAATTCAACACCTCTTCCATTAACTACCATCTCTTAATAAACTACTGTCAAATTTTGGGCATGCTGCGTCATTAAGTTTGGGTTTGACGGCCAAATTTGAACGCAAATGCGAAAAAGTTGAATCCGCCCAGCTAGTCAGAAAAAGGAAATGGTCACTGGGGGTGAAATGTGGAAAATATGTTGGATGGGATAGCAGTTAATCGCCCAACTAATGGATTTTTATCACAGTGACTACACACCCGATGAAACACCACTTTTTCGCCAAATGCGGTCGATTCTGCTTTAAACAATCCAAAAGATCTGAATTACATCGCTTCTCTGTGGCTATCATCATGTTGACCGACAGTCTCACTTTGACCTTTTTGATACGCATTCTTCCCCAATAAAAGCACAGTCCTGTTTTTTCCTGCTTTCTCGTATGTTGCGATTGACCCACGGTCAAAAATTGGTTCAGATTGCGGATAAACATCGTCAAGTGGTCACACGGTAACACATATTGCCGAGTATGAGCGATCACAACAACCACAGCGTAGATTCCTTTTTAATGTCCTAATATTCATGCAACATGTAATGTACCCGTTTTTTGGAGATGGTTACAGCCACAGCTCCCTTACGCACTTTCACTGTCCACAATATCATTCCATGTATTTTTATCATGGCGACTTGAATATCCGGCATCACTGGTGCTGTTACGACCACAACGAACTAAGTAAACCACTTCGCACCCATTGAAATTGATGGTGGAATAGTCCCCATAGTATTTATCAAGTTTTTTCTTGAATTCGGTGATAGGTTTTTATGCACAATTTAATGCTAAATCAGCACACGGAATTAATTTTTTTTCCATTTCCCCCAAAATTCACGACGTTATCTCCAGCAACATCAAACACAAACTATATGATACAGCAGGCTCCAAATTTGACAGTAGTCTGTTAATAGAAGACAGATGACGTGAGAAGTGTTATATCACTATACAGTACGAGGAATATTCTCTGGTTACCAGGATAAATTCAGTGTATTCTTTTTGTCCAACAGGATATCATAAGCGAATGTGAAACATAACATGGCCCATAAGCGACAATGCGAAAGAAAAAGTATAAAACAAACGTCCGAACCGAAGTACCGCCATCGAGAGACGCACGCGCGATTCTTATTCGTATATTCTTGTTACTTTATTTTAGAGTAATACACTGAATTTTTGTTTTAACACATTGTCGCTTATGGACTCTGTGTTAAACTCCATGTAACCAAAGAATATTCCTCGTACTGTATGTTTCTGCGCGAAAAATTTCAGAACTCTTGTCATGATGGCCTCGTATAATCTCATTATCGGGATAAAGAAAATATTGGTATTGTTCATTTTTATGTGAAGCATTATTAAAAACTTTGTATAAGTAGGAGAGACGAGACGATGGACAAATCTCGTAAAACCGGAATTATAAGAATGAGAAATGAAGCGATTGCAGTATTATTGGAAAAGCATTTCCAGAGACAAGCAAAAATAATAATTATCGATTTATTAGAAATCATAAAATTGCCTTTAAACTGAATACAGGTTTTCACATTGGACACAGCGCTGCTGCTGTAAGATACCTCTTACCTAAAATGAGTGGTGAATAATGAAAGCAGTAGATAAGATAATGAAATAACAGAGCCCATGATTATTATTGATAATGTGAATAAAAGTATTGACTAAGACTAGCAATTGTATCCAATCTAATTGGTATTTCCAGCATTACAATTTCTAGGTATCTAGCCTAGATGTAATGTAGTATAAAGCTGAACGCTTAGAAGTTTCAAGACCAGATGCTTCCAACCCTCACGAGTAAGTTGGTTCTTGGTGGTGTATCAATAGGTTGATACCTATTTTTTTTTTGAAAAACTAAAAATAAGATAGGTACATCTTACAATTTCTCAATTTTTAATATTTATTGGAAAATACTTTTACGAAACTCTCGAGCTGTTTATAAATTGAAACTAACCTTCCGGTAACTTTTCAGTAATGTGTAGGTATAATAAAAGAAAGTTTTATCATGCATTTGAAAAGCAAACAGACTGTAGTTTGTTTAAATAATAATACAAATTGAACCAAGCATATCATATGTTTTTGTTAATTACGTTAAACAAATTTATGAAACAATTTTGAATTGTACAATGGATATAAAGAAGAATATTGATTTGAGCTTAAACATCATATTGGAATACTGCAGTTATTTTCGTTGTAGGGCATTAACGATCAAATTTTATGAAAAGTTACTGTTTGACTCTCACTGCTTAACCAACAAACTAAAAGCTGTATACATATTTAAATATTTGATCATTAAACCAAACTTAAAAATACACTAAAAGTGGTGGCTAACGTAGAATAAATAATGTTTGCATAGTAATTTTTTATTGTAATAGATATGTACCATATGTTTATTTAAAAGTCATGCTTAGGATTAAAATAGCTTTCTAAAAAAATTAACGTATTTGAAAAGCAAACAGATTGTGAGACAAGCATAATATATTCGAGCAAGATTTGAGGTTAAGTGATAATCAAAAGCCTCAAAGTCAAAAGGACTCTAAATTTTTCCAACCGTTTTCACATAGGACACAGTATCGCTGGTAACTTCTGTGAGAGCGCGCTTGAGTTGTGTTCGGCGCGCCTGCGCCATAGTTTGTGTTGAACATAGCAAGCCAGAGCCCTGCATAGATATACATACAATTCATCATCAGTAAGTTGCCCCATAAACTAAAAACTATTTCTTCTCTTTCTTCAAGTAAAATCGCATAGCAAGCGCTTAACGAATTCCAGCGATTTAGAGAAAAAACTAAAAATTTTGAAGGAAACGGCTGACGCTAACGTTTATTAAACATGCCTTTCAGTATTTCAATACAATCACAAAACTAGAGACCAATATAGTTGAAATTAAAAATTGGAATCAATTGGATGTGTTAAATAATAATGGAATCAACAAAACTTCGGACAATAACTCTTTCCAAATGATTAATTTTATCCAAAATATTTGCATCTTGATCAATTTATATGGATTTTTGGATAAATGTTTACCTAAACTAGTTGTCAACCATGCCATTGTAATAACGGTTTCCACTTATTTATTGGGCAGGAAATGCAAGTTAGTACAAGCTATAGCAATTTTTCCAGACTGAGACAAAATTCACAAAACTGATTGTTAAGAGAGTTATTCGTGAAACCGAATAAAAATATTTTACTTTATTGAAAGTTCGTATACGGGATTGGGATAAAGTATGGAACCAAGTAAATATCTTTTAAACGAAAAGAACGATATTTATGAAAATTTGCAGGTAAGTGCAATGGAACAAAATGCATCTGATGTTTATTTTTTTGTTAATAATATACTTCCGGTTTAACCGGAAATGCCATCAACTTCTTTAATTTAAATATTTTACAGATTTTGAAAGAGCTTGTTATTTTGAATTCACACATACTGAGTTTAGTGTAAAAAAAAATTGTAAAAACGAGGAATAACTCACTGTTAGTTGTACAATAGGTGTATATTTCATTATTTTAGAATAATGAGAAACAAAATTACTTCAAATGTTCAAAATGCTCGCCGTTTACTTGCTGACAATATGCCATTCTATTAACAAATTTCTGGGTCACTCTTTCCAAGACTTCTCCACGTATTAGTTCACATTCATCAATAATTATTTGTCTCAATTCCTGTAAGTTATGGGGAGGTGCTCCATCTTGTTGAAACCAAACATTTTGTGGTAATTGCCCATTCTGTTGAAGTGCAGGAATAATTTCGTTATTTAGTAGATCCAAATACTTGTCACCATTCAAGTTTCCGTCACATTTAACTTCTGTGGATGCTGGGTATGTGCTTCATGAATCCAATGAGGATTCTCATTTGACCAATACCTTGAGTTATGACGATTAACTGTTCCATTTAAACAAAAAGTTGCCTCATTGGAAAAAACTATGTTAGAAGCAAAATTGTCGTCGACATTACAGATGTCCATTAGCCGTTCGCAAAGTTCCAGCCGTCGGTCAAAATCATCGTCTGACAATTCTTGAACCAACTGTACTTACTTTATACGGATGATATTTTTCACTTTTTAATATCTTTTCTACAGAACGTCGACTGATACCATGGTTTAGTGCCAAATTTGTGGTGGAAGTTTGAGGTGATTCTTCTAAATCGATTGCAATATTTTGATTAACAGTTTCGTTCGTTGCAGTCCGCGGTCTTCCAGGTCTTAGTCAAATTTTTTACCATCCCAGTTGTATTAAAACGTTGTAATGTTTTAGTTACTGTTGAACGTGATATAGGATTCCTCTCCGGATGCAAATTATTAAAAATATGACACACTTCTTCATGAGTTCTAACACGATCACCATAACCGATCATCATTAAAATTTCAATACGCTCTTTTTCACTTAATTGAACCATTCTAAATTGTAAAATTTACTTCCGTCAATTAGAATTTGACACTTGGAGAACAAAAGACGTACTGAACAGTACTCGTTTATTTATTACTATGCATACAAACAACATCAATCAGTTTATCTAAATAGTTTTTTGCTCTAATGCAAAAAACTCAAAAGAGGTTGATTAAAGTGCTGTATTCCTCGTTTTTACAAATTTTTTTACACTAAACTTAGTATGTATGAATTCAAAATAACAAGCTCTTTCAAAATCTGTAAAAATATATAGGGTGTCCCAATTAAATTAAAGAAGTTGATGGCATTTCCGGTTAAACCGGAAGTAAATTATTAACAAAAAATGTACATCAGATGCAGTTTGTTCCATTGCACTTACCTGCAAATTTTCATAAATAACGTTCATTTCGTTTAAAAGATATTTACTTGGTTCCATACTTTATCCCAACTCCGTATAAAAGGTGTTGAATGTTGAATACATGTTTAGACGATGAAAACTCACGTTTTGGATGATTTAATTCTGCGCACTTTTTCATCATCCACACATTAAAAATTACGTTGATTATTAGAAGTTACCATCAATTTATTAAATAAAACTTGATACTTAACACCATTTAAAATATGGGTTAAAATGTTGGTGTCAAATATTATCTAACCAAACTTATACATGAAGCGGAAACAACTCCCACAATGGGCATGGTAGGATAGGAAGAAGACTGATGCGTGAGCTCTATTAATGTATTTTCATTAATTTGAGTTAAATTTATTTGACAGGGAAATATGTGAATGTTATCACATTTTTTTAAAATAGAAGTATTCAATGTTACTGCAACCAAAAATAATATTTTAACAATTCTTCTGGTACCTAATAGATTTTACACTTAAGAACTTGTTTAAATTATAATGCCATATTAACACTAACCTTTCGAACAGAGCTCACCACTTCAATTTCTTAGTTTTTTCTTTAAATGCTTGGTCGTATAAGCTATTTCTTAATCCAATCAATAAAGTTAACATTTTCATGATATCATAAAATAATTCGAAAATGCTATGATCGACTTAAAACATTTGGCAAATTGTTAAAAAATTTGTTGATTGCTCGATAATACAAGTTTGGTTGTGTGGTAATTAGTTATAAACAATAAATAAACAATTATTAAGAAAATTGAATAACTAGAGAAAAACTTAATCAATTTTCCCCAAGATTGATAGGTAGTGGTATTTTTGGCAACTGATTACGACTCCAGCCTTGGAAAAATGATAAACCAAAATTACTAATGGAAAACTGCGGGTTTTCACAATTTTGACGGAAGTTACGGTCTCAATCTCAAAAAATATTAATTATACAGGCACACCTTTTTTAGAGCCAAAATTTCAAAATATGTTTACAGTGTATCAGTCATTTGTCAGCTAGTTGACAGTTTAGCAATAATGTAATGCGGAAAAAAGGTCATTTTATGCCAGTAATTTTTTTTGGCTAATGATATCCAGATTTTTAACGACTCATTTATGAATAATTGCTACAAATTCAATTCACCTGCAATTACGTCGGAAAAAACTTTTTGAAATATTTCAGGTTAAAACATGCAATTTAGGAACAATGAAGCTAAATGGTCATATTTCGTTTAAAACGTATCATAAAAAAAATAAAATAGAAATTATTGGGAAAAACAGAGGTTAAAAATTGTATGCTCACCTTATAACTTGCAAAATCAATACTTTTTCTACAATGGGCAAAAAACGGGAATGTTTTTTTCAAAACAATTTTCAAAACTTTATTAAGTGTCCAGTGGGGAGTAAACTTATTGGGGATCAGTAGAGGTATTTTTACAATAGAATTTTTTTTCAAACACTCCATGGTAAATACCATTTTTTTGCCTAAAAACAAAAAACGAAGATTCCAAAAAAAAGTTTGTGTCCATAATTTTTTTGGCCACATGTTGAAGGGTTCGTATGGGTCTCAACGGGCTACCATTAAGCATATATGCTTTTTTTGAGCAAAAACAGATTTTTCGTAAAATTTAAAAAATGGGGAGTTTTTGGGTAAAAATCGAAATTTTCCATGCCCAGTACCTATCTCGGAAAATTTTCCATTTCAAAAACCGTCACTTTTTCCAATAGATAGGTTTATTTTGGTATCTTTTTGGCCCCCCTACTACGGGGTGCCCCTCTCCCCCTTTTGAGGTTCACACTTCTAAACTTGTATTATCGGAGTTAACACACCCTGCTTAACAAAATTCGATTTACTTTAAGTGGCTGCCATTATTTTCGAATTAATTTACCTCTTTGACTGGATTATTTTTTAATATTATAATACATCTGCTTTTATTAGAAAAAATTCGCGTGCACCTAAACAAATAAAATAAGATTTAATTACGTTTTAATAATTAATTATATCACTCTCGTCTTTAATATTCCAAATAATAACAGAAATATTATATTTATTCCATGTTATTTAAAAACTCTTATTACGAGTAATCAGATACGACTAGCGTGATTTATATTATGAATTTTAATAACAACATTTTCCACTATTAGTATATTCGTCGATATAGATATAGTAAAACTGAAATTAATGTATTAGACAGGTAGACAATGTATATCATTTTATTTCATAATTATTATTTGTTGTGTCAAATGTATTACAGTTGTATATGAAATGAATATTGCTATTGTAGCGTATATTATCAAAATGGTTCAAAAAGCTAATGACCCTTAACTTACCTGTAATAAGGCATGTTTAAAAGTTTCCTTTTCGAAAAACAATGTACGTAACATCAATTGCTAGAAGTATTTCTGTCAAAAGAGTTTTTAAAGAATTACGCTATAGACACTTTCAGAAAAATATAGACGCAGAATGTAGGTATTAACTTCCTATTTATAGCGTCGTCGGAGAATGTTACTTTATAAAGTTTAACAAGAAATTGGTGGAAGTGATCAAACGCAAAGCCATAAAAAAATTAAAACTCAAAGAATATTGTGGAAGAGGTGAAAAAAGAAATGGAAGTCGAAGGAGAAAAAAAAGATCAATTTCATTATAATTTAATGGAATAATGGAACGAAATATTTTTTGTTTAGATATTATAGAAAATTTTATAGGATTTGAATAGGCATTAAATATACAGTAGGTACATGCTTCCAGAGAATAAATAAATAAATCAATAAAATAATGATCCGTATTCTGTGAAATTTTATTCCATACGTCTATGTGACTATGAAAATAAATTAAACCATTCCAAGTTTTTGTGAGGCGGTATTTATATTTGGCATTTGATAATCTCGTATTAATTCAATGAAGCAGTGTAATGTGCCTTTTCGGAAATACTTAGTGAAAAATGTACTTAGAATCGAATTACACTAGCTTTTCATTCAACTAAGCCCCAATTTCTCTGCTACTATATCTTTAACGACTACTTTACGTTTCAATAATAGTTTTCCGAGTTTGAATAATCAATTTTAAACCATTTCAATAAATCTTTTGCTAGGTTTTTGTTATGGTTGACTCGATGACTGAAATTACTATGAATAGACGAGAGGAAAATTTTTGAACACCAATATATTTTCTTCTTCAAATTATTTATATTTTACCAATAATTTTAGTTATATTAAAAGTTGCTGAAAACATAGTAATATATTAGTATAATAAAATTGATGAAACATAAATGATAAAGTTTCAAAAGCTAAGGCGGCACGATAGTGCTTCAGAACAAGCGAAGTCAGAGCTGAAGAGCAGACGGAAAAAAATTATTATACACTTCTATAATATTATTACCTCGCGCAAATTACTACTTTTAGGTTCCCATGTTATTAGTACCTGTCGAAAATACAAACATTTTGATCGATTCACGACCGTTCATTATTTTTTGTATCATTTTTCATATACATTTCATACACAAAATTCTTGCAATCAGCTATAAACTATTTAAAACGTCACTTTCTAGTTTTGACATTATCATACGCTCTATATACAACAACTTCATTTATGCATTAGTATGTCTTCATAGCGAAGTGATTTAGAGACCTGACTATTATGTGAAATGAAGAATTGTAGGCATAGAGTTGGAATCCTTGTCGCGCTGATTTGTATTTATTATACAGTATGTCGCTAATGTATGGCCCTATTATTTGATTGTTTATAATGCCGGCACAAACATTCACCTTTTCAGTATATTGTGTCCTATACTCCTGCATCCAATGGGGATTTTCACTTGCCCAGTACCGATACGTCTGGCGGTTTCCATGGCCGATGAGCATAAAAGTTGGTTCATCCGAAAAAAGTATATTTTTTATGAAATTACTATCTCTGTTACATCGTTCCATAATTGTTTCACAGAATTCGATTCTCCTATCAAAGTCATCTTCTAACAGCTCTTGGACCAAATGTACCTCATACGCATGCCACTTCTCCTTTTTCAGCACTCTAGCAACAGTAGAATGGTGTAAATTATAATCCAGCGCAACTTGTCTCGAGCTGGTGTGGGGATTTTCTTGAAACTCAAGGAAAACATCAACTTTTTTGTCTTCGGAAATTGATTTTCTACCACTTTAACATGGCCCGTTTCTCGAAACTTTTTCTCGATTTTACTAATTGTTGTTTGAGAAATGGGTTCACGGTTGGGGTATTTAGCATTAAATATATTTCCAACTTATTTCTGTGTCCTTACTCTATCTCCATAGCCAATCATCATTAATATTTCGATTCGTTCAGTTTTTGTAAGTTTCATTACTAAATTATGCTAATTTAAACATTTTAACTATTGAACACTTGTTTGATACACATAAATTAGTGTTAAATTGGAATTTAGTACTATTATCAGTAACATCTCCAAAAACAGAAATATTTTCTGGGTACACTACGATGTTTTATTTCCAGTGGCGGTCCTTAAAATAACTTAGTTCATTGAATTAGAATTTATGATTAAAATTTTACCAAATCAACAGTTTTGATCGACCCTGTAGAAATAAATATTCAAATAATTACATCGTTGTAAAGACGATTAGAAGACCTTTCCAATGAGGTGTCTTGAGACACATGGTTGCATTTAAAAAAATTGCAGATTATGTCACCACGTTAATACTGGTGACGCAATGTTCGTTACATCTACATCATGTGATGACGATTCAAAAATTAAAATTGACCTGTTTTTGGATTTATTTCAAAAGTCGTTTATATTCGAAACAATGAATGTATTCCATACATTAGCGACATACTGTATATTTGTATATAAATAACCTTTCTATTTATCTGTCTCATGTGACATGTTCATTATCCACACCTATTCACTGGTGAATAAGATACGTCATTATACTTGAAGAAGCACACGTAAAATGTAAACATTATCAAATAGTCGTTGACAAAACATTTTATGACTGAAAACATAATTATACAGTTACTACAGGCATTCTTCATAATCCAGTTCAATATTCAAGAAGTTAACCATTCATTGCTTACAATTTTTAATTTCCGGATGTGTGTAATTTCCTCTTATGTTATTCACTCATTCGATTGGGTGGTGCTCAACAGCCCAGGAACTTGAACTGAATCTTTGTACCATTTCCCATGTTATCTACTTCCATTACAGAAGCTTTGTGTTTTCTATGTTTATAGGCCTCTTATGTCAATAATGTATGCTATGATTTCTATCAAACACATTGGAACATATTCCAGAGATATTGATTTTATCTCGTCTCTTTCATGATTTGTGTTCTTTTGTTAGAATATTTATAGACCTTGAACTCTCTCGCCCACAAACAATTTTCCAAATTTACGTATTATGTAAATGCAATTTTTGTTTTGCAAATGGGGGCATGTGTGTGAGATCGTTAGGCTGATCTGGGTGATATATTATCAGATCTTGAAGCGTAAATAGGTATTGGTTTAGGCAGCTCAAAATAGGTTGTGTGGATTAATCTTATTATTCAGAAAGTTCCACAGAAGTTTTAATCGATTGGTTAACTATTGTTTTTGATCACAATCGTTACACGACTTTGTTATTTATATTTAGGAAATAAAGAACAAAAACACATGTTCAGAATCGAAAATAGCATAACTGATTTTTATAATATTATCAATGAAGATAAATACTTTTCAACTAAACTTCGCTTAGCATATTTAAGAGTCCAAACTGATTGTGCGGCGAGTACGAGTCCATTGCCATGTTTTTTTAATAAAATAAGTTAATAAAATTCCATAGATCCCTTACTTTAACATCACTCAAGCGAGAAGTAAGTATATGCTTCTAAAATCACGCCTACGGAAAACTAGCACAATAGCCTAACTTCGCGTGTAATAAGTATGAGTAGCAATTTACGTACAAAGGAATTTTCTATATTATCTACCCTAATGCACTCTGTACAGACTGTACGTGTTATGAAAATAAAAGATTATTTCACTATATTTTTGAGTGCTAAATGCAAACCGTTGTAAAACGTGAGTGATACTTTTTCAGACAACAATTGGTGCTTTAGTTATTCAGTAAATATTAACTGAGTTCATTTATAATACGTAGATTCAATTTACCGCTTCCAACTGACAGTTTTTAAGACTTCAATCTGCATTTCATAATAGCTAATTATAGTTCATTTTCATTTAAAAACCAGGAGGAGTAATTTGAAAAGCCTTACTCACACCACTAAAAGTTACCAGATTAGTTACTAAAGGGTGTGTCCCGAGAAAGTAGTCAACAGTCGTGTTCCAAATCTATTAAATATGCCTTGATGGACGAAGAAATCAGCCACGCCACCAACTGTTTGAGACATTTTGGATTCAACATGAATATTTTTGGTTTTTCATCCAATATATTAAATTTGTTCACACACATTTATTGTACATTGTTTTTCTGAGAGTCCTAAATAACCTATGTTCAGCGTTTACATTGTTTTGCCGGCCTAATAAGCGAAGAGCTGTACTCGAAGTAGAAGGATCCATAATAGCAGATATTCAATACAATTGCTTACTGAAGGTTTTAAAGGAACATTTTTAACGAAATAGAGTGGAAACTAAGTAAAAATAATAAAATAACAACAGCGGATGCAATGACAAATTCATCTGTCAGAATTGTAAAAATTGGAAATTAATAAATTATCAGCTGATGTCAATGTCAAAGTGTTGTGTGAAACTGGGCAGAATCTGACAAATCAGAGGTCTACAGAATTGTCAACTTACATTCAAATTACTCCTCCTGGTTTTTAAATGAGGTATAGTATGTCCAACAAATTAGTTGCCTAAGTATAATGTTGTCCATGGGAAAGAATATAGTTTCCCATTTATTTTAATAGCAATTGTCAATGGTTCATAATGTTTTATGACCAATTTATTTATTACTTACAAATTTTTTCAGGTAATATTTCATTAAATATGCTTTATTATTTTATAAATTTTGTAATTATTTTTAGTAGATTTATTTGTTTATTACGACTTTGGAGAGGAGGTTAACTGCTTATTTTTCTTGGCTCACACTACTGGGAGACGATTTAAGATTTACTATGTCTTTGATATAAAAAAAACGAGTGTTTTTGAAATATAATTGTTCACTCTTAAAGTAAGTACAACAAATCAGGTCGTATTCAGTATTTGTAACAAGTGATTTATTTCAATGGATCTTTTACACTGAATGTAAACGGGAATAAATCTACTTTCGAAAATGGACAAGGATTTGCTTCTTTTGTTGGCTATTTATTTCTACTCAAGGAACAGCCAGTCACGAATATAAACGTGCATTTTAGCAATGCGAATCTTATTGTAACATCATTTTTGAACTCACGTTATTCACTTTGAAAAGGTGAGTACTTATTAAGATAAATTATTTTTACTTCCAATTTTTGATTAACCATAAACACAAGCAGGAACTATTCATTATACAATGCCTAAATTATTTAACAAACTACAGGATGAGAGATTTTAAATTTTGTGTTATTGATGATAATGAAACATTGTTCAGAAGCAAACGTCTATGACAAGGACTCTAGAATACTGACACCCAATGTTTGGGCTCTCCGACGTTAGTGGATCCCCAAAAATGTGAACTTAAGCATATAATATTTGCGGAATTTGCAACATTCCTTGTAGAAATCTCTTGAGTTTGAAATGTGCCAGTAGCGGCACGATCCATTGTTTGCTGCACGGTTACAGATTATTTTACAAGATTATGATAAGCAGTACCCAAAACTGCAAGTTTAGAAAATTGGTGCAATCGAATGAAAGACAAATATGTATAATTCTAAAATTTATGGTTTTTGATTTGGAAAGAGAAGTTGCAAACAGTCTAATATTATAAACTATCAAAGTATATCCTATAAAGTATGGAACTGAAGGAAATAGAGTGTAAAACACAGTACAATCCACCAATCTTTAACCCAATTCATTTGCACATTATTCCTTCCCTTCTGTGAGCAAGGCGTACACTAGCGTTATACCATGATTAAAATTGAACCAACTCTCTATAGGATTGGTGTGGTGAGATCACCCCAATGCAATCATTCTAAAGAGATTGTTGATGAGAATAATTTTGGTTGCAAACATTATACACAGGAGATACAGTAACGTCAGAATTTTATTTTGATTAAGAAGTTTATAATAAATAATATAAATGATAGCCTTTTACGTGAAGGTAAGCAAATAACACAATCACTATGACTCTTATCGGCGTTATAAAGCGCTGTAAGTGTAAAGGGAAATTTAGTCTATATTGCCAAACAGTGACTTCTTTGAGCTGTTGATGATTAAGTTATGGATTTAATTGGAAAATCAGGTATGTATTGTAAAACAACGAGTGTTTAATGAGAGGAGAAAAGAAGAGTATGGAAAAAAGTAACGCTATATGATTTCATTTTCTTCAAAATTTTGTATTTTTCTACGTGGATTGCAACGAAACAGATATCACTTAGTTTAAAATTTTGACTTGATAAATTTGCGTCCACTTTAAAAATAATTTAACAAGTTGAATAAATAACATTAATCATAACAGTAATAAACGTTGACTTTTACTCTATCTATTATCATATTAAAAACGAACAAAGTATAACTGCAGCTATATGCAAATAATGTCCCATTTACAAACTCTGTGGAATAGATAACTTTGTATTCAGTTTAATGTCACCATTTAAGTGATTCTATCCCAATGGTTCAGTGAGTAGGTACTTCAGGGACTGGGAATGAAATTAATCACAAAAAACCAATTTATTAATTACTGAGAGCTTTGTAATTTTCAAACACGGACTTTTCATAGGAAGACATTTTGAAAATTAATTTAGTCATATTTTGGAAACTGTAAGTTCCGGCAAACACAACATACTCAAAGAAAAAGCAAGAGAGCAAAGAAGGTAGGGAGTAATAGTAGAGCAAGGGAGGTAGTGATCTCTTGCCAGAGAACGAGAGCAAGTAGAGCTTAGGTAATTTAATTCCTCGATATGAATTTTTCTCAGGCTAGTCTTACAGTATATTCTCAATAATATTTTTCATGGTAGCACCGGTTTTATTTAAAACCAGATAATCACATTCTAATCATTCGTTTAATTATTCAATTGGATTGTAGTATTCGCTATTAACGCTGAAATGGTCAAGAAGGTTATATGCTACGCTGTTTCCAATTAACTGCAATTTTCACTGATGAATAGTCATAGGTTCCATTCAATTATTCCCAATTTATTAGTTTCACCGCAGTCAACAATAATTTACAGGATCAAAGAAATATCTCCTGTGATGTTTTTTTGTTGTTACAACACCACAACTTCTCAAGATAATCCACTTTGGATATCACACCTCCATTGATGGAAAATGCATCCCATATTTGTAAATTTATTCACCTCTTTCATTGGACGTTCTACTTTCATCTTACTTTTTTTGAGTAATATGCTTGTGTCTGAATTGGAGAATATATTTCTCAGCTAATACCTTTTTTAAATTTGACGGATAGAGAGCTACTAGTGACAAAAAGATAAAAACCGAAAAAAGTGAGGTTATGCTATGTAAATAATGAAAGAAAGTAACGCTCTGTAATAAGCGCGCATAAATAACGACAAGCAGTTACCTTAATAATGTTTCCCATATATAAAATATCAAATGAACCTAAAAGTTCCGATAAATCACAACGTGCGAAATGCATTCTTGTGCAAACTATAGTGTATTCATAAAGAAGAGAGAGCAATATAATGATGAAAAACCCATTTTTTCGAGCGTACCATTGGCGTAGGTCATTGGTAAATAGCCACAAAGAAAAATTCAATAAGAAAGTTGTCGATGATATGGCTGGAAAACGAAACATAACAGTATTCAGACTGCCGCCTTACCATTGTGAACTTAATCCAATAGAAGTAATATGGGCTCAAATGAAAGGGTATGTAGCAAGGAATAATACTACCTATAAATTAATGGATGTGGAGGTGCTTTTTCAAGAATCAGTTAAAAAAATAACTCCAAATAATTGGCATAAATGTGTACAGTAAAAGTAGAAGAAAAAATGTGGAAACTTGATTGTTTAATCGAAGCAACTTTGGAACCGTTAATTATTTCTTTGGACGAAAATGAGAGTGATGATGAGAGCATTTACTGTTCTTCTGAATCTGAGTAATTTATTCCTATTATATTTTTGACTGTTTTTAAAGAAACGTATCTACCTATTTAATAACAATTTTGTTTGTAATCCTATTTTTGACTGTTTTTAAAGAAACGCATCTACCTCCATTTCATTTTAATTATTTTTGTAGTTGTAATAATTGACAACCGTAACATTTTTTTTACGTGCCAACCATTGAATTTTTAGGTGTGCTTATTAATTATAGTTAAAACGTCAATTCGAGTTTTTATATACAGCGTTAGTTTAAAGTATGGAAACATCCGAATATCTCACAAACGGAAGAAGATAAAAAAAGATTTTAACACGTGTTGCAAGGTTGCCGTAGGAGCATATTTTCATGATACAACAAAACTTGAAAAACGTAGTGACTGCAGAGATTGATTTTTCAAATGCAACACCCCGTATAATATATCATTTTATGAATCGTTTCAACTTCTAGATTAACTTTTCTATGAGGTACCCTATGTCCAAATTGTATGGTTAGGCAGATACCGACAATTACAAAATAAGTACTTATTCTCACAAAGCTGACTATGCTTTGCAAATAAATATTAATGAACTGTCAAAATTAGTTAACGTCAATCACTTTATAAAATGGCATATATCTTAGTGATACAGAACGCATACAAATCCTAATTTTACGAGGCTTTGGCGACAAGGAAATAACGTGTGAAGAAGTTACACGCATATTTAATGAATTGAATCCTCAACACGTTATTAACAGATCAACCGTTTTCAAAATTGTCAAGAGGTATAGAGAGACTGGAAATGTTAGAAACTGTCCTAAGCCTGGCAGGCCGAAAACTGCTACAGATGATGAAACAAAACTAAATGTGCTACTCCAAGTTGAGGAAAATCCTCAAACATATTCAAACCAATTGGCACTAGACAACAATATCGCTGAAACGTCCGTGGTAAGAATTATGAAGTCAGAAAAAATGAAACCTTATAAAATTCACTACATTCAAGAACTTACAGAAGATGACCCAGATTGCAGTTCTGTGAAATAGTTGAAGAAAAAAGGAACGTTGATGTTAATTTTGAAAAAAAATTGTATTTTCTGATGAGGCAACGTTTTGCCTCAACGGAGAAGTAAATAGACATAATTGCCGGATTTGGTCTAGAGGTAATCCGCGTTGGATAAGGGAGAGACACTCGCAGTGGACGCAGAAAATAAATGTCTGGGCGGGGCTTATTAATAATCACATAATTCTTGTAGAAGGTAATTTAAATGGTGACAGATATCTGGACTTGTTAAGAAATAATATTGTGCCAGCTATAGCAGCCATATTTCCCAATCCTAACAATCCAATGTTAGCTTCTGATGACATATGGGATCAACAAGATGGTGCTTCCCCTCATTACACCCGAGCTGTACGTACCTATCTAGATACAGTGTTTCCACAGAGATGGATAGGACGTCGAGGAGCAATAGAATGGCCGCCCCGGTCACCAGACTTGACCCCATTAGATTTTTTCTTGTGGGGATACCTTAAAAATAAAGTAAAGTTTTGTTGTATCATGAAAATATGCTCCTACGGCAACCTTGCAACACGTGTTAAAATATTTTTTTTATCTTCTTCCGTTTGTGAGATATTCAGATGTTCCCATACTTTAAACTAACCCTGTATATAATATAATATTACTTTTATTCCCAAAATGTATTTTTATTATTTAATTTATAAATGTTTTCTAATAAAGTAATTTGTTTTAATAAATTTCATAAAACTTTTTACATATTTACTATTTTCTTTATTGATACCTATATACCACGGTACTTGAAATGTAAGTTTCCCCTAATTCCGGCGCGTATGAGAATAGTTTATCCCTTGCCTTCTATTGTTTTCGGTTTTGGGTTCTATTGTATTTTCCGGTCGAACAGGGTGAGGTATATAAAAATAAAGGATTTTTACCTGAGGTACAATAGAAAATTTTTAAAAGAGAAGAAAACGTGATTGATCACTCGGTACAAAATTTATCCAAATTTGCATTTTTCTTACTCTCTCTTCTTTATGAATATACTATAGTATTAATATTTTCTTCAATATATTTCATTCAACTGTTCTTTTAAATGTATTAAATCATATTGTCATATCTTTTTTCCATGGCTTTTGTAAATCCAAGATATATCACTAAATCCGTAAAAAGTAAACAATGCAATGTAAGAGGTCCGATACAGTGTATATGTATATTGATTTTTGCCTTTTGAAATACTCTGGTATATTTTACTTTCTTACATCTTTTATTTGTAATGCAACGAAAAATATAGGTGCTTTAAAAATGTTCATGTAGTAAAAGCTTTCAGGCCAGATGGAATTTGAATACATCTCATCAGTATACATCCCAAATTCATGTAGTAGATATTATGTTTTTGTGTCAATAATATTCCTTCAGCAAATAAACTAACTTTTGAAGCTAAATTGATGTCAAATGGGGCTAGAAGTACCTATGCTTTTATTGTATGTTTGTAGAAAGCATATGATTTTGTTTGTGGATAGCAATAAGGTAAATTTTGTGCTTGACCCTTTAACATTTTTTGTCTTTGATGTTTCATGCTACTATTTAATTGTTCAGTCTCTATTAGTAGAGTAGATTGCTGTATAAACGTTGACGATTCACTTACCACCTTACAGTTGCATCCATCTTCCAGTGAATGTTTCACGATATTATCGAACAGAAAATTCAGTAACTGATAATATCCAATTTTATGTAGTAATTGGAAAAAATGATAATTGGTTGATCTTTAAAACTAGTTTCAACTGAATCAAATTGCAGCTAGTGTTATATAAGAAAATAAAAATAAGGTAATAATTGTATGTCAGAGAATTAACATATTTCGGTTTTTCCTCAAGTTTTTGTCATTATGCAATTGAAATGATGAGCATCTATACATTGTTTTTAAACTAAGAGGAGCGATTTGAATTTAAGTTGGCATTTCTGCTACCTAGTGATTGGTCAGATTGCCACCAGTTTCACACAGCTCTTTTGATACCACTGACACTGACATTTGTCAGTTTTGTGTTTATTTATATAAAAATAGTCATTAGTTCAATCATTACTACCACGTTTGTTGTTTATTGTTTATTTTTAACAAAGTATTATATTTTACCCAAGGTATTTGCTATTTTTATTATTTATTCCCTTTCATGGAAAAAGTCCATGCTACTTTTTTCATGTTAATAATATAAGTTTCACATTAAGTTTTACATACCTACATTGTAGTACTATATTATGTTATTTTTCGATAACAAAACTTCTGATCACTATTAGTTTTGCTACACCAAAGCCTCAAATGTTAAAAAAAAATGTTATCATACAATTGCATTTCTATATTTTCATTAATCCTGAAATTCTTAAAACATTTTACATAAACTACTTATTATAACCTTACATCTTTTCACAATAATGTGACATTTGGTTACTACTTTTGCAATGACCTGTGGCCAATCATCATTCGATATTTAGACATGCCTTGATCCCTCATTGGCCACGACAACAGCGAGCAGTACAATACATATTTCACGTAATTTTCATTTAGTTCAAAAAGTCTGAACACGACCCTTTCGGAACACACTCCCAATCTAGTAACTTTTAGTGGTGTGGTTGAGGTTTCCTAAAATGCTCCTCCTAGTTTAAAAACAAGGTATAGTGAATTAAACAAACAATATTTTGATTTATGATCTAGATTAAGTTAAAATTCACTGTTGAGAGAAATATAATTTCCAGCGGTTTTCTGTTAAAATGCATGAAGTGGCGTAAAAGAAGCAATAACATTTTCTTGTTATGATCGCTTTGTTTATGATGACAACGTTCTATAAACTCTCAAGTAGACCTACAAAACAAATACATAAAAATTCACTGTTCTAAACTTATCATTTCATAATAGGTAGCTACATAAAATGGAACCATTAAATGAATAATAACTTGAACGTCATCGTGAACCATAAAAATATTTCTTATATTTTCGACAGGGATTATACTCTTTATACACAGAAACACTTTGGTAGTGAAATATCGTTTATATTTCTCTAATCTTCAATTCAACGTAGAAAATAATATGTATCTATAGTACATATATGTAGAATGTTATTTGAAAACCTTTGCTTGGACTTTTACAAAAATTATTTATATTTGAAATCCGGAATTGAAAATAGGTTTGTATTTGGCAAACACTTCTTTTTTTTATTAACTTCACAAAATATCTAGTCATATAAAAAAGGAGAAAAAATCATTACGTAAACAAAACAACTACTCCTGAGTTACATGCTCTGTCTAGTATTGAAAAATTCAGTAATGCCTAAGATATGGAAAGTAGTATCTTGCAGGCCGATTTCGACGCTGCAAGAAAGGAGGATAGAATCTAATTATCTCCATTACGTAGAGCTGGTCACTATAGACTTTCGTAGCAGAATTGGAAAGAATTTTGGAATTTTGGTACGGTTTATTGATTTGAATACACAGGGTCTCGTGTCTGTTTTTATTTAACTGGTACCTCGTATGCAATTTGTTTTACTTAAGTTGATATTATACACTGTGTCCGTAAAGTATGGAACAAATTCATTTTTAGCTAAACAGGCCATTTTAAGAAATAATCCTGAAACATGTCGATTTTTGATTTTAATTTACCGTATTTTAAAATAATATTCTAATATACAGGGTGAATTACTTTCGAATAATGACGTCACCGTCATTTTTTTTAAATGGAACACCCCCAGTTTGTCTGAATTTTCGGATTACTCTAGCTGAGCTGATTCCAAAAATGTATTACATGTTGCTTCCAATTTTTACAGGGTGGACAAAAATACAATAGTTTTGTGTGTGCTCATAAAGTAACGCGTAACATTCTTTATTAGTTAAATTAACAATATTATCAAAAATACTTATTGTCTAGCGGACAGAATATGATGAAATACATGACTTTATAAATGTTCGAACTGCAGCCCTTGCTGTATTTGACAGTAACCCAAACGCTGTACAAATTCTTGTTGAACCTTGTTTATTGTGTCTTGAGAAATATTGTTTATTGCTGTCCGAATTCTCTCTTTTAATTTTTGAATATTTGCTGGTTTCGTTTGATACACAACATTCTTCAGATGGCCCCACATAAAATAATCCAAAAGATTGAAATCTGGTGACCTCGCTGGCCATTCAATAGGTCCACGTCTACCAATCCACCTGTTCGGAAAAATTTCATCTAGGTACCTTCTAACATTTACAGCATAATGTGGAGGTGCACCATCCTGTTGAAACCATAAACTTTCATCAAAACCTCCAGGATTACTTTATGAGCACACACAAAACTATTGTATTTTTGTCCACCCTGTACCAATTGGAATCAACATGTGATACATTTTTGGAATCAGCTCAGCTAGAGTAATCCGAAAATTGAGACGTGTTTCAGGATTATTTCTTAAAATGGTCTGTTTAGATCTTATTACAGTTTCCTGTAATATTGTCGTATTTAATAGAGTGAATGTATCAACAGATGTCGAAAGGAATAATTATAAACATTCAACACTCTATGAATTTTTTGAAAAATGATATTTTTCAAAAACAGTGGCCGTTCAACTAAGGAGCAACAACTACTTCCCGTGCATATGCACCGCCGGATATTAGAGATTCTCGGACGGACACCACATACCTTGTACTGGTGAGGCGCAAATACGCCGAAACCGGTCTACAAGTTGTGTTGTCCCTTCTAATTGCAAACCAGAAAGGTTGGTTTTAAAATATCTTGTAGATATACCAACCCCGTTTGACTTTGGGGTGTAATTCAATATCCGGCGGTGCATATGCACGGGAAGTAGTTGTTGCTCCTTAGTTGAACGGCCACTGTTTTTGAAAAATAGTATTTTTCAAAAAATTCATAGAGTGTTGAATATTTATAATTATTCCTTTCGACATCTGTTGGTCTGTTTAGCTAAAAATGAATTTGTTCCATACTTTACGGAGACAGTGTATATTATTGTAACTGTGAGTGCTACAACATTGAATATTGTATATTAAAATCCCTAAATGAGACAACGCGGAAGCTATTATTTTTTTCTCAAATAAGCAAATAATATTATTGTAATTTTTAGTAGATATAATTGTCAAATATAATCACATAACTATCACCCTAAAATAATTGTTTCCTGATTTTGAGAAAACATAACTCTCAATTTGAAATATTCTACAAGTAGTCATAAGAGTACATATTTCTTGAAATAGTTAATATAAGATTAAACAATTTCAGATTTAAAATAACAATTATTTTTGCAAATACCCAATATTGAAGGTTCTCTGAGACATCCTGTACATATATTACTTATTGCCGTTTTTGTTGAAATTTTTCCATAATGTTATGGGATCTGATTTTTAATTAAATGCACCCGCAAAGAAGTTAATCTAACTGGATATACATTATCATTCAGATTTGTTGTTTAATGTTTATATGAAACCACGATTCATTTTTGATTTGGTGATGTCTTAAATAGGAAAAATTTTCTGAAAATCATGGAACAAGTATTCAAGACAGATTTAAAATCAGCATGGACAGTTTTTTATCATCGTTGATATTATAAAAATACTTATCATACAACGATAAAGAAGCGCTCTAAATTTGCACAGTGTCTATTGAATTGAGAAAGACACCAACACCATCTATCTTAATGACCTGATTTCAGAGTTGACCGTTCCTAGTACTAAAGAACAAAAACAAATCTTGGCTTGGTTTGGTTGTTCTCATGCAATCGTAATATTTTCTTCTTGTGCTTTAAAATTTATTACCGCAAAATGGCACGATATTATCTTGGTAACTTTCTGAAAAACATGATATAAACCAATAACTTGGAAAAGAGAAAGCTTTATTTTATACGACGTGTACGGTAAATATAACAACCCTTTAAAGTATAACTTTAAAAAGACTAGTTTGGTAGAAATCATGAAGACGAAATTTTAATTTATTTTATATTTTGTTTGCTGCTTATAAAATATACAAGGGTAAAATTTTACCTTTTTAAACCTTAACCAAAGTTAAGTTATTATTTTTAGTGGTAACAGTCCTTAAAGATTGCAATATACCTGAGGGTAATTTCATTGAAATATAGATTCTTCGTGTACTTGATCCTAATTAAGAGGTCTATATAGTTTATTTCAGAAAGGTATAGGGTAATAAAACCTCATTAGGTATGCAAAGGGAGCACAGAGTGACCCAACGAATATGTAAGCCACTTTCATAGTTTGGCATTGATTTCATTGTAAAATTCTTTCTTTTTATCAAGTGCAGGTAGTACCACTCGGGTTGTGGTCAATATATGGGCTTAGCCTATTGTTATCCATTCACAAACGCTGAAAATAGTGTTAAAATAACATTATACAAAAAATACATTATACAGAAATTAAATTATAAAAAATCATAATATTCTTCGTCATCTGAGGAACTGTCATCTCCTCTTGACGTTATAATTAACGGGTCGACGGTCCGATCGATCAAGTAGTCAAGATCCCACATTTTCTCCTCTTCTTTAATGACATGCTGGACTGCTTTTCGCCAGTTCTCTGGTGTCACCTCCTTAATGGCTTGATGAAACAGTAGCTTAACGTCTTTCATTTTGAATGTCGTGTTGTGTCTTGCCACAAATCCTTTCACTTGCGCCCATATAAGTTCTATAGGATTTAGTTCGCAATGATATGGCGGTGTGCGCAGCACAGTTACACTATGTTTTTCTGCTATATCTTCCACGGCGTATTTCATAAAACGATGTTTGTGTAAATTTGCTATAGCTAATAGTTCTTTTTTTATCAAATTATCTTCAAATTCAATACTTTTGGTGGTTAACCAGTCAATAATTTCTTGTTTTCTCCAAGATGAAGTTGGAGTCTTCTCTAGGAGTCGAGAATGATAACTTGCGTTATCCATAACTATTACTGAATCAGCCGGTAGATATTTTATCATTTCACCAAATCCATGTCCTCGTGGTAATCTCCCGTATGGCACGACTGAAAGGTTAGCAAACCTTCTTTTAAAAATCCCTCTTCGCTTCCAATATGGACGATTATTAGTCTTTTCCCTTTACCTGAAGGCACCTTAATACCCGTTGACAAGCTTGGCGAGCACTGGTTATATTTTTGTCTTGCCACATTTTTGGTAGTGTATAACCTTCATTAATCCACGTCTCATCTAAATAAAATATTTTCTTCTGCTCTGTTCTGTACTGCTTTATACTTCTTAAGTACTTTCGTCGCCAGCAAACAATTTCATCGCTTTCCAGTAAAAGTGCTTTAAGGTTATGCTTTTCCCAGGCAAAATCCATATTTCTCAAAGTGGTCCATAAAAGTTTTTTAGTTAGCAACCGAATACTGTCATCCTGGCCAAACTCCATTAAAATCTTATCTAGGGTGGGTATTTCTTTTTTAAAATAAAAAGAGTGAACTTTTCTTCGAATTACACTTTTGGTGTTTTCATCAAGAAGAACTTTTACTGGTCTGCCTGGACTTTTCCTGAGAGGCTCCACTTGGCCTGCTATCTTTCTCCTCCGCAATAATTTAAAAACGGTGGACTTTCCAACTCAAGTCATTCGGGAACATCGGTCGATAGTTTTTTGTACAGTAAATTTCGGGTAATCGTATTTTATGCAATCGTGTACATTTAAAATAATAAGTTTTTCATTCACTGATAGTGGAGAATTATTGGAAAATCTTTTCGTTGGTGTAAATGTCGCCATTTTATTACTAATCTCATAATACTGTGAACACTATTTACGGCTTAACAGCAAATACTGATGCGTTAAACTAAACAAATATACTTATAAAGGTCTAAAAATTTTGGGTAAGGCACCTTGCGGCGCATGGTTAAACCGAATCTGAAATAGGGTTGGAATTAGGCAAAGGTACTAATAGAAGGTTAAACGATACCTCTTAAACGCAAAACGTAACTGTATAATCTACTACCTAAGTAATCACTACACAATATTTCGATATTGACACTTCAGGCCAAAAAACATACTTTTCCTAATTCTCTTAGGCAATTACTTGAAATTTTAATATTACAAACAATACTATTTCAAGACCTACGCCTATGGCCGACTCCGAAATTGAGCCGAGCTGGACGGAATTCTTATTACTCTATACCTTTCCGAAATCGACTATAACTATTTTAAAGTAATTATTAAATTCAGTTATTTTTCAAAATTTCTGGAGATATTGAATATGGTATGAAATTCAACGGAAACAAATAATTGAGAACTTGTTACTTAGGGGATGTGGTTAAAGAAAATATCACTCGATACTGTATGCAATATTTTCAGTACTAGATATCCGAGTGAACCGCATACTAAAAAGTCAAAAGTAAGAAATATTGTGAATGAATTTAACTAATTAAGAAATGTTCGAGATCACTACAAAGATCGGCCAGTAATTACAAACAATATACAACTTGGTATGTTGCTTTCTGAAGAAGGAATCGCACAGGATTCTATTAAACAAGTAGATAGCCTTTAGTGTGGAGGTTAGCCAAAATACTGTAGTCAAATACATGAAAAAAAGTAGTGTAGATACAGCAGTTTGAAAATATTATTAAAGTTAATCGATACAATGTAGACTAGAAAATGTATGATTATATTATTAAATAATCTTCAACTAATCTATTTTCTACAATCAAACATTGGTCTTTTTAGGAAGTTGAGGAGAATACTACAGATATCTAGACTATAAATCCTTTTGTTTCATTTGTTGTTTCGTGGATCATCCCTTTGTTAATCTGAAGGAATGAATAAAAAAAATACTAAAGTTAAATACCTACCGACTAAAACATTTCTTTTAACAAGGCACGCTAAAAGCATAATGAACCGTTTTAAGTAAAATGAGAAAGCCCGAACTCTTCAATGCCATGGAAAATAACGAATGAGGTACTTGAAAATTTTAGCGTTAAATACAGATCGAACAGAACAACCCTATTAGCGAAGGCGTATTCAGCTTTATATTAATCATTTCATTAATTGTTCAAAACTACAATAAACCCCGCATCTCAAACTTCAGCCCTGTAATCCAGCCACATTGACTTCTCTTAGTGCCATCTGGACCAAACGCCTTTCCTCAGTCATTACATCGCTCACAAGATTTAACAAGCGGAATATACACAAGGATAATGAATGGCTTACGGATACAATTGCTAATTATTGCCATCCAAATAAACACATCTCCGGTGCGTACGTCGCCAGTTTGCTTCAAAAGTTCTGTGAAACAGAATCAGTTGGAGTCACGGAAGTGATATCCATGAAAACAACAAAGGAAGGAAGCCGCCCCTATACAAGAGACGAAACAATGCTGGACGAAGCCATTAAAGAAGTGTTTGTATACTTCTGGAGTTCAATACAAAAGGATATACATAGGTTAAGGGTGAAAACAAGGTTTATTACGATCCCAGACAGTGTCATAGTGAAGATTGATCCGAGTGGAATGGAATGATACACATATACGTTGGAGAAGATCGTCACCCGAAAACTGACAAACAGCGAAAACATAAACTAGTGATAATGAGAAATCGGAAAGGCAAAAGTCAGAATCAGAAAAATCAGCTGTAGGTACGGACAAAGCAAACAACTGCCGATCTACATAGTGGAGCTGAATGTAGAAGAAAAAGAGAAGATAATGAACATCCAACACGAGGGGATGGAAGGAAGGAAGAATTGCGGAGATTGCACAGGACCGAATCCCCTCAATACGACGAGATGGACTTTATGGGAGTGGTGTGCATCAAAAAGATCCAGAAACAACGAAGGAAAGGAAAGAAAAGCAAGAGAGGAAAAAATAATGGATAGTCATCCAAGAAAATGAGAAAACGATAACAAGTAAGCCACCACCCTTCATCCTCCAGAGTGTAGCGTGGACTAAAAAAATTAGCCAGATCTATTCAACGTATAACGAAATAAAACCACATCCTCATCGTGAACACAGATGTCGAAGAATAAAGAAGAGAAGGAAGATTCAACACATATGGAGATAAACAGATAAACAATTGCAGGGATTCCACCACGGACAATCGACGTGCCGAGTAAACGAGTAAACACTAAGTGCGAGTAAACGAGTAAACACTAAGTGCGAGTAAACGAGTAAACACTAAGTGCGAGTAAACGAGTAAACACTAACCATAAAAGAAACGACGCCAGGAGCCAGCTGTGCCCAATCTATAATCAAGAAAACTACGACGACGAATACTACCCCGACGTAGCAGCAGATTATTGATCAGGTAACAAGACTGTTAGATCAGCTAATGGTCTAAAGTTACCAGGTAGAGAACTCAAGAAAAGAAGAGAACCCACCTAGGTGAGAGCTCGGCATATCCGTAGAAAGATGAATTTGGATTCCAGCTACGAATAGCTATAACAAGTAGAGCCACTCTATAAGGTCGTCTTCAGTCGTATTTCGTCAGCTAAGGATTTCCCCTCGCAGAAGCTGCGCAAAACACACACAACAGAAGATAAAGAATCAGACAGACGACCGATAAAGATGAAACCACCGGGCTCAGTGAAAGTTATGTGTGTGTTTCCAGGCAAGGGAGAACCACAGTTTTTGGGTACAGCATTTTCTACTTGTGGATGAACAAAGTGGCCATATCGGTCACTGAATTTTACTCAGTTTTTCTGATGAAAAGTTTCAATGCTAAAATAATATAAATCATATAGAATTCGAATCATTTACGTGTACAAATAAAATCAATAAATCCACAACAGAAATATAACATGAGTTACCCGACCATAAATTACATTTGCATTATCAGGGGTAAATTATAGAAATTGATGATGCAAATTTAATTTATAAAACGGGTCGAATAATATATATGTTATATTTCTGTAGTGAAATTAGTTATTTATCAATTTTATTTGATTATTATTATTATTTTATGCGAAAACTCCACCTAGTGACGGTAGAAATAATGGATTCATTTATAAGACCAATAAAAGTTAATTTAATTACCGAATAAAATAATTTGGTACTAATATCATAATAATTCAATGAATTTGTAGTGATAATAGTTGAGATTCGAATATCTGTATGTAGCTTGATATTACACGTGGATGCTTAATATACAGAATGGTTGATTGATGAAAAATTAATAGGTGATCAAGACAAGTGCAATAGCAAGAAGAAGTCCTCCCTTAATTAATTTTCTTATGATTTTTATCGAAATCTATTTTAGTCAGGTATTAAGTAAGAAAAAACTACTTGTGAGTGTCTGGATTGTCTAAACTATTTAAGAGAAATGTGAACATTTAATAAGTGAAGAGTAGAATCTAATTTTGCTTGCATAATAGAGACTTCTGATTTCCTTTTTGGCATGTTTCATTATTGATATAAAGCCAATGAAATTAATATTAGTATTTTTATTACAATTATAAATTTTTCTGGTGTAATTGATACTATCCCAATAATAATTTTCTTAATAGCATCAGTCTAACGAAATTGAATTAATTGGTCAGGATCTTCGAGATAAAAATTCTTACCTGCCCGTTATTTCTAATAGTATACACCCGATATGATGGGCATAGTGCTTCTGCCTAGAAAAATTCCTACCTCACCAAATAAAATGAGAAAAATTAATACGTTCTGAATTATATGCATATCCAGTTAGATAAACCGCTGGCCACAAGGTGGCCCACTTCTTATAAATCAGATCCCTAGAGATAACTACTTGATTGTCGCTGTGACTTTATCCCTCGTCTCATACCTGGCGGAAATTCCGCATAGCACCATTGATTCTTAGGGAATCAGCTGCAATGCCAGCAATACCGTCACTGTGGTCCCTTAGTTGTCTCAAAGATGTCGAAGCAGATGTACCGTGTACGCAATTCGAGCCACAGCACGGCCCAGACGCCTCAGGCTGTGAACTTTGACGGATTATCCTTGTAGTAACTACAGATGGCGTTGTTACTGGACAGGAACTGCATGATACCTGGAAATACAACCAACCAAGTGCAGTAAAACCAGTTAACTGGCTAATGTTTAACACCAAATTCGTTGCTCGGAATTGGTAAAGTGTGAGTAAAGATAGAGATAGATAGTGCAGTAGTAGTTAAAGTGAAGGAAGAAAATAGATTACGTTAGTTCAAGCAGTACACTTACAATTAATTTGCCTTTGTGTAGTTTTCTAATAGGTGAATTTCAGAATTATATTAGCGATAATATACCATTAACTAATTCTAATGTGTAAGCTAAGACGAATAAAAATCACTATACAGTTTCAGTACTAATACATTAAGATAAAAGTGATTCTTATTTCGAAAACATTTACAATAAGGGATACTCATTTAACTTTCCAGGTTTCTTCTATTTATTACAGATAGTGAATGCAAAACTAAAAGCCTCCAAAAATGTATTTTATGAATATTTTCGAAAAGCACCGAGTTTTAAATGCTATTAAGTCTATCCCCGCTTTGCTGGTAGCGTGTATTTTGTTTTATTTATTTACGTTTTTTTTAGTATAGTTTATGGAGGTATATTTTTGAATGGTTTTAATGTTTTTTCTTTTGATTTGCCTTGTATATTTCCTAATATCATAACAAAGATTATCACGCGTCATTTAAGTATTGATAATAATTAAAGTAAGTAAGTATTGTTAGTTTTATAACGAAGAAAATACAATAATGGTACTTGGAAAACCTACTGATCCAAAAGTGCGAGGAATTATTATGCATGAGTTATGTCCAGTGAATTGACCATTGCAACAGCTACTGTTTTTAATATAATTGAAAAATATGGTGAAACTGCCAGTAAAAGCTCAGGACATCCAAAAGTTGTTTCTCAAAGGAGTGTAAGGCATATAAGGATAAATTTTGGTTACAGCAACCTTTGATTTTTCCAGTTGTATATGTTTCATGAAGGTAACTAAACTTATTTTATGATCCTATTAATATTATTTTAGATAATCAAAATTTTGTATTTTGACAATTACTTTCATTTCTTATTTGTTTTGCTGCAACATTTAAATGTAATTTAATAAGTTTAATATTCTCATTTTGTATTCGTAATTTATAGCATCAGTTTGTATCACAATTTTATATTGTTTGTTTGTTTCAATTTTATAACAGAATATCATAAGATCCTTATATTAAGTCCATTTCTATTATAGCCTGATGATGGTAATTAATGTACCAAAACTAGTAGCAGATTGATTGTCCTTTTTGGTGGACAAATTAAATTATTGTGGTTTGGACTTTGAGTTTTATTGAACACTCTTGTTTGGATATAATTAGAGTAATTGGAGAAACTGAGATGAATGTTTCCAGATAATGTCGTCGCAAATACTCCATTGCGGTATAAATTTTATATTTTTTTACTTATATTCATAGGCAAAAGAAAAACCAAAACTCAAAAAAGGAATCGTTACATTTGGACCAAATCAAAGATTCACACCACCTGCTTTCCTAAAAATAAGGGTGATCGCCTCTCAAAACACATAATAGTATTATATTGGGTTGGTTGAGCTCGATCAGGAAAATTAACAGAATAAATTCTATATATTTTCCGAGAATTACCAGACGCCACTTGATACGTTAAATGCTTTTTGCATTTTCAGTGAATGTGTATATTCCACCATTTGATTTTTCATACAAATAAAGGAAATTTTCATATCAAATTAGCTTTTTCTTAATGGTGTTTTGTTCAGAGTCAACCAGTTTGTTTTCTAAATCTAATTTGAAATAGTTTGTGCACTATGCATTGTGTTTTATAAAAATCACTACACCAATTTATGTAATTTAGTCCTCTTTAATCTTTGGATATTAAATAATTACTGCCTCACTTGATTCAGGCTTTTAGATTTTAAAAAGTCTAATTGGGTAAGATCGGGTGACGGAGAGAGTCATTCCACTTCTCCTACTTCTGATCCATCGATCTGGAAATAATCCGTCTACAAACTGGCGCCTAGCTATAGAAGAATGTTCAGTGCACCAACGTTTTATGGTCTAAAATGCTGGTAATTTGAATATAAGGAAAAAGCTGGATCAAATCAGGATTGAATGTATTTGCAGAAAACGCAGATACAATAATACAATTTCCCTGTTAAATTCTGATCAAGAATATATTTTTGTACACCCTGTATTGTACTAAAAAGAATCAGCATAGCACCGAAATTGAAAAAAGTGGGATATTTTATTTAAAAAAGTGTTTCGGGTCTTTTACCTATTACTGCTTATTTAGCTAATAACGAATGTATGCCTTACTTTATCGACATTGTTTTAATATTTAATTGCAAACACTTTGATCTCTTCTTAAACAGATATTTTTCAAAAGTTTCTATAGATGTCTGCTTTTGTTGCATATCAACAAGCAGGGGGTCATCAAATAGCGGACCGGTATTATTTGAGTACGAAAACGTACTTTGTTTACTTCAAAATATATACGAAGTTGCATTTTCTAAGACGAACTTCAAAAATAAATTTTGATTTTGAGGATTTCATGAAAATAGTTTACACCAACTCGATATTTAACACTGAGTACTAATTTAAAAGCTTGGAATATTTATTTAGGGCACTCAAAACATCGGTAAGTAAACTCGTTTGATTGGGTTTCCCTCCTATTCGCGTGCGGTGTGATGAAAGAATCCATTAGCTTAGATCACCTCACTTTAGAGATGTGAATATCATTTTGTTTGATTCTTAATAGTAGGAGCTACGCAAACTTCATAATTACATGGACTTCTGTTATATAAGCTAAATATTCTGAAAATTGAAAAAGTGACACCAGCGGGACTTGAACCCGGGACCCCTCAGTTACAAGCCCTTACGCTAAGCCCTGCGCAACGGCGATTCATACCTATCAATGTTCTGTTCGGTATAATAAGCTACCATTCAACCGCGACTGCGTCTTACATTCGGCCATCCTGCTCCGCTCCTCGTCCTCTAGGCACCTAGAGTGCTGGACCTGACGTTTGTGCGTACACCTATCTCACCTACTCGTTCGTGAGCCTGATGCCTTGCCTGCCTACGCCTATCTCACTCTCCTGGTGAGCCTGACGCCTGCACGCCCATTCCAGTCACCCTCTCGCACTATCACATCACATTATGGCCTCATGTGGACAATTTGTAGATCTAATCCCACTTCTGATATATAAGCTAAATATTCTGAAAATTGAAAAAGCGAAACCAGCGGGACTCGAACCCGGGACCCCTCAGTTACAAGCCCTTACGCTAAGCCCTGCGCTACGGCGGTTCATACCTATGAATGTTCTGTTCGGTATTATAAGCTACCATTCAACCGTGACTACGTCTTACAGTTAATCGGTTTTTACAATATTCTATTAATGGTAGGATCACACACAACCGGCTCAGTTTGATAACATTCCACGAACTTCATTGTGTCAGCGTCATTGATTCTTAAAATATTGGTAAATAAACGACCGTCCCCTGCTCAAACGATCGACTATACATATACAAAGCCCGTTTCATTTTCTCACGAACGTTATTTTTTGTTTCGTTCAGGTTCCTCACGGGGAAGGCGTAGGTCACGTTCGTATGTCACCCAGTTTTAAAATAATCTTTAGTGTTCATTAGTTTTAAATGTTTATTGAATATTACGTAGAAAATATTGATATTCTACACATGAGCTGAAAAACAATTCACGTAAAATGGCAAATCCTAGAACTTTAGATTTAATTTATGATTCCATTTAGCTCAGAGATTGGTTTTACAGCATTAATGTTTGTAATATATAAGAGTAGAAGCTAACGAATGAAAAAAACAACACATCCGATCTGCATGAACAATGAATAAAAGCCAAAATATAATCAATCATAAAATATCGAAATTATCTGCGAGTCGTTTAATTTTTTGTTGAATCTTTGGTTAGACTAGCAAACGTTATCCAATTTTCACACTTGCACATTTTCAATTGTTTAGTTAGTGAAGATCTGTATCTTATTAATTCATAATCTTTTTGTCTTCAAATAATGCTACACACTTTAAAAACCTTTTTATAAACACAAGAAATCTTAACACTTCCGTCGATTACTTTTTAATTTCTTAAGTGAAAGAAGAAATAGTCATAACTAATATTGAGACTTTAAAAATAATGACTATAATATATTATACAGGGTGTTTCCAAATGACACTTACAACATTTGCATATAAATACCTCTCGTAAAATTGGACAAAATTATAGAAGGATTGAGGGGTCCAGCCAATCTACTTTTCGAAATACAGGGTGTTGAAGATATGAAAAATTGAATGTTTAAATTGATGAATATATTGATTTGAAATTTGGCAGATTGTTTTTAAATGTAAAAGGGCATATTTTGATGGAAAAACATGTTTCAATATTTGATCCAGTAGTGTACATTTGGAAGAATATATCACCTTTCCCCTCCCATTTTATACACCACTGGCATTTGGAGCTATTTTTATTTTATTTTGTATTCCTCAATGGTTTTCAGGTGAAAAATGCATAACCTTCAAACATAATTATTCACTAAGGGTTACATAAAGTCCCTCGTCTACGATACAATGGTAGAAACGGAGGAGGAGCTGATAGCAAGAATCCATGCAGCTACAGAAATTATTTCTGGAAATCGCCAGTCTTTCCAAGGTATGCGATATTCAATGATACATATTATCATCAATTTTCTAGTTTGAAATAGCAGTTTTTATAAATTTTACATTGGAAAATTGCATTTTTCATTAATTATGTTGTTTAAAATAGTAGTTTTTATTAATTTTACATCTAAAAATAGTATTTTCCATCAGTAATGTTGTTTTAAGTAGCAGTTTTTATGAGTTTTACATTGAAAAAAGGCATTTTTTATCAATTTTGATGTTTGAAATAGCCGCCTGTACACGTATTTTGAAAAGTAAATAGGCCCCCTCAATCCTTTTATAATTCTACGTGTCTACGTTGTAAGTGTCACTTGAAAACACCCTGTATAACTATAACATTTGTTATCAGGGAATTGCATTTCCGTGTTTAACAAACATCTCAGTTTATAACTTAGAGCTTGCCTCCGAAAAACTTTGTGAGGCCATCGAACTCTCTTATCACAACAACTGCTCTGAGGTAATCCGCTCCTCTAGGAATAAATTAACCTGGTGGAACTGTTTAACAGTGCGAAAAAGACAGGAGAGTGGGAAGAATATTACTCCACTCTGACTGCTTACAACAAACAAATCAGGAAGGCAAAAAGGGAGTCCTGGAGGAAATTCTGTGGTGAGGTGGAAACAACCTCAGAAACAGCTTGACTCCAGAAAATACTTGCCAAAGATCCTATCAATCCCATTAGTAATATTTTAAAACCCGATGGATCTTTCACGGAAACTGGTAGCGAAACCCTACAGATTCTACTGCAGGCACATCTACCAGATTCTGAAGAGATAGGTATGGAACTATCATCCCTCGTAGCTCGTGCGAGGAAGGAAGATTGGAGTGCTGCCAACAAAGTAATAACTCAAACTCTTCAGAGCATCACTGGCAACTGGATACATTCCAGCTGCTTGGAAAAGAGCCGGAATCGTCTTTATTCCCAAACCAGGTAAGGATTATTCCCAGGCAAAGTCATTCAGGCCAATAACTCTGTCGTCTATGCTGAAGACAATGGAGAAACTTATTGACAGGCATGTTCGGGAAAACTTTCTCATTGAAAGGCCTCTTCACTATAACCAACATGCCTATCAATCAGGAAAATCCTGCGAAACAGCCTTACACCAACTGGTATCGAAAATTGAGGCTGCACTAGGAAATCAAGAAGTTGCTCTCAGAGCATTTCTTGATATAGAAGGAGCGTTCGACAATACATCCTTTGATTCCATGATAGCTGTTGTTGCAAGGCGTGGAGCAGACGACACCACACGTCGGTGGATGAAAAACATGCTTTTAAACAGAACTGCAACAACAACCTTATTTGGAGACTCCATGGAGGTGCGGATAATGAAGGGATGCCCACAGGGAGGAGTTCAATCCCCTTTGCTGTGGGACCTCGTCATAGACGATCTCCTGGTGGAACTGAACAGGAAAGGGATATACACCCAGGGGTATGCAGACGATCTGACAATACTTGTACTGGGGAAATACCCTAATGGTATATCAGGGCTGATGCAACAGGCTCTGGGAATGGTGGAGATATGGTGTAGGAGGGAATGCCTAAGGGTGAACCCTTCAAAAACTGCGCTCATTCCCTTCACTAGAAAAAGGAAGCTCGAGCGACTAAAACTGCTAAGCATCTTTAACGTGCAGCTGTGTCAAAGTCAGGAGGTTAAGTATCTGGGTTTAATTCTGGATGCAAAACTAACCTGGAACTCACACCTTCATAATAAAACCAATAAAGGGAAAATGGCCCTAGTGGCTGCCAAACGGGCGATAGGGAACACATGGGGACTAAATCCACGGATCGTACACTGGCTGTACACAACTGTGGTGAAACCCATGGTCACCTATGGGGCCTTAGTTTGGTGGCCAAAAACAGATCAGAAAAAAGCTGAATTGGAGCTATCAAAACTTCAGAGGCTTGCCTGTCTGTGCATAACGGGTTCCATGAAAAGCAGCCCGACTGCGGCAATGGAAGCAATTCTCAATCTTCTGCCTTTTGCTCTGCATGTTAAGGCGGAAGCGAGGATGGCTGCATCCAAACTGGAATGCAATGGGAACTGGCATGAAAGAACCAAAACCCATAGTCATTCCAGATTCACAGAAGTTATCACAAACTCACTCCTTAGAATGAGAAGTGACAACATGTTGGCAAGAAGTAACGACACCCAACCATACTAAATCCAGCTAAACTGGGATGGGTTGAAAGCATGCAGTCAGGAAGGAACTTTGGTGTGGTACACTGACGGATCAAAGACTGACATTGGAACAGGTGCTGGAGTCCATGGTGCTAGACCCAGGTGCAATTTCCACGCACCGTTGGGGAATCTTGCTTCTGTATTCCAGGCAGAAATCTACGCTATCGATATGTGTTTGCAACTGAATATTGAAAAGGGGGTACAGGGGTCAAAAGATCCTAATTCTCTCCGATAGTCAGGCAGCATTAAAATCTTTAGTATGTCCTCAGATCAAATCTAGACTGGTCTGGGAATATCTGCAGAAACTTAAAACCCTGGCTAATCATAATAGATTTACTCTTAAGTGGGTCCCGGGGCATAAGGGCATTGTAGGAAACGAAAAGGCAGACATCCTAGCAAAGCTGGGGTCTGAGACAGCATTCACTGGTCCTGAACCAGTGTTTGGGATATCCAAAACTACTGCACGTGGTTGTATATCTCGGTGGACTCAAACTAAACACCAGTCATACTGGAGACACGTGCCAAAACAGGAACACAGCAAACTCCTGGTCAAAAAATCTTCGGGACCAACCCAAACAAGGATAGTGACGGATTTACTCACCGGTCACTATACTCTAAGGAAGCACATGCATACAATAGGCATATATAGGAAGGAACCTATCTATCGGTTGTGCATGGAAGAGGAGGAAACAGCCTCTAACATTATCTTCGATTTTGAAGCATTATCTCACTGGAGACATAGACTCCTAGGACTAGAACATCCAAGGGAGGATTTCTCCAAGAAGAACCTAGTGAAAAGTCTGCTGAGCCTGATAAGGGCTACTGGTCTCTTCACATAAACGGCACAACCAAGAGCACAAAAAGCCTTAAGGCTGAGGTGCCGAGGACTTCAAGCCTTTGACTGGTGTGCAGATCCAATCAATCAATCAGTTTATAACTTTAAATACATGAGACGGGTAACATGCATGCCTAAATCTTAATCTATTTGTTTTTTAACATCGGTCTATTTCTAATCACCGACGCCGGAAGTACACGACCCTTAGCCGGAAATTTTGCCGAACCCACTAGTGCTCCAACCAGTGGTAGGGATCTTTATCGAGTCCAACATCTATGAACTCGAGACCTTGGTATTACGTCTCCTCCGAAAGACGGCATATCTATATTATACTTCGTGCTCCTTGGTATAATGCCTGCTAGCTGTGATATGCCACTCACCCTAGTAGTCTAAAGGCGGGTCCAGATCAAGCGCGCCGATCCGCGCCGCGCCGCGCCAAACGTTTGCGAACGTTTGCGAACAAAATTCGTGTATGTTCGGAGAATTGTCTAGATAGACCAAATGCGCGCACGTTTGGCTATGTTCGGAAAGGTTCCAAGTTTAGTGCGTTTGTTTCATTCGTAGATATCAAACATGACCGATTATCAAAAAATTAAAGTAGCGAGTGCTGCATTTATTGTAATAAGTGGCATATTAAAAAAAAAGAAGAACAATCGCCGATGGTGGATCTTGTTTTTTATTGCGCATATGATAATTTTTATCACGGGGATCCCACAACTCTGGACACTCGTGATATAAATCAATAAAGTATAAAATTCTTTCATGGTCCCATTCTGTATTATTAACGTCTTCCATTTTAAATAAATTTTTACAGGTAGACAGTTGTTTAAATAAGGCAATGGACTTTATTACAACTGCATTCGCTCTTGACAAACACACCAAGTAAACTAAAAATTCGTCCAAATCAAACGCGCGCGAACAAGCAAATTTCTTTGATGTACCGACAACAAGTGGATAATGTTTGCGAACGCTTGTTCGTGCACGTTATTGCGCGTTTGTGCGCGGTAACCCGTCCAAATTGAACGCGCCTGCAACGTTCGCAAACGTTTGGCGCGGCGCGGCGCGGATCGGCGCGCTTGATCTGGACCCGCCTTAAGGTGTACTCTAGTATATAGTCTAAACTAAAGTGTTTTGCTGCAGGCTGTACATGCTCTACGACGGTGTTCACCTACCCAGTTGTCACCCATCCTAGTACTAGCCGTGCTCCACATGCTTCACTATAATTATCGCATCAGAGGCGTTCCACTACAGTACTGGGTCAACGCCCAATCTATTCATTGGTGTTTCTTTATCAGGTTGACAGATTTGAATATTTCGATTTTTTGTATCTCATTAAGCGTACGTTTCTGAAATATTTTGTTTTTGGACCAAACATAGTTAAAAAAAAACAATGTGGACTGGACTATATCCTTCTGGCAACAAAAATCTGAATTTAAATTGTTACCTCTAATTTGACACGATGTTTTTGACAGTGAAACAGAATTTGTAGCTTTGTTTATTGCTTTCATTTTGTTTCCCTAACAATTCTGTAGGTACTTGGAACAGTGTTATTTTGTGATAATAAAGTAGGATCAAATGTAATGCTACAAGTTAAATCGGAAAGTTCTAATTTTTTTGGTTATTCAATATAAATACATGCAATTTAAATAACAATTTAGATCCGGATAAATTTTGTGCAAATTAGGATTTATAATGTTAGTTCATCATTTAGACAAAACTGATACATTTTAAATTTCCCACTCAAACTCACTCAAATAATATGAATTATCAATTTTAGAATACTAGAATCCTAGCCTTATAATATTATGAATCCTGGTTTATCGTGACAAGGTCTAATTGAGGTAACAGATAGTTACTCATATTAAATTGTTGATAATTTCACTCCGTCAACATGACTATAAGTTCATTTACTTTATCACGTTATATATGTAACCCTGTAGGTAATTAATTTAGTATTGTTGTCGCTAGTAATAGAATCCTTACTGGGCGTGAAGTTAGATGTTATATTAGCTGCGTGACAATAGGTACAGTTCAAGGTTAGATTTGTGGTGACTCATACCTATCCATATCTCACCAAACGAATTCAGCTTCTTAACAAAGCCGATTAGTTTATTTGGTGAATGATATATCAGGTCCGAGAGCGATAGAGAGACCCTGTCAAACATCAGATACTTGATTCGAGCCTCGGCGCGGCAAGCACAAATTATATGCTCTGCTGTTTCATCATATTTGAGACAAAGACGACAAATCTAATCTTCCGACAATCCAAGTCTTAGCACATGATGATTCAGATGACAGTGGCCTGTTAAAAGGCCTGCTGAAAAACGTAGATCATGCCAGCTATAGTGTAACATTTACTTGGAGACATTCTTCGAAGGATGTACAGGGTGTCCCGGGACTAATGGGAAAAAAGTCAGGAGCGTATAATCTGAGCCAAAATAATGTGAGTACTTCATATAAACTTTTTCTGTGCACAACGTTTGACAACTAATCCTATGGTTACTTTGATAACACTTTTAAAACGTTTTTCCAACTTTCGAATTAATAAGTCGTTAATGTTTTTATCATCTGCTATCATCAAACTATTTTTTTGTAGTACTGTAGGTAAATCTTGGACATCGTATTAATAAGTTAGTCTTACCTCGTTGTGTACTTATAAAAATGGTGAATGCGTAAATTGGTAAGTAGTGCATTAATAAAACTGTAAATATTAGCCAAACGGCTTATTTTATCGAATTCCAACAAGAGAATCTTTTCGTTAGCTTAATGTGTTGGGAAGTCAATTTCGATAATTTCATACAGGGTGTGCCATCCCTGTAAAATTTTTGGATCACTAAACATTGCGAGTAGTCCGTCCCTGGCTGCAAGGCGCTACGGTAAATCTGTTTACCTTCCCAAAATAAACATACACGTACATTATAGGTTTGCTGTAAATTTTATTGAGATCAAATAACTAGTACAAAAAATAAAAATAAAAACCAAATTCAAAATTCAAACTTTGGAGGCCTATAACTCGAAAACGAGGGCCTGCATAGAAAAAGTTTATATGAAGTACTAACATTGTTTTGGCTGAGATTATACGCTCCAGACTTTTTTCCCATTAGTCCCGGGACACCCTGTATACATATAAGCCGTTGAATGAACCAATCCTGGTATATTATTCCAGAAGTCTAAGGCTCTTCTTTGAGAAACAGGCACTACTCATTGATTTTTAATTAAAGGAGGTGAGCTGTGAGCTTTGACTAATTTTTCCCAATAAGAGAAGAGCTGAGTTTTTTGTCGATCGCTGTATTTTTTAGTTACGTGCTTATTATTTGTCTGCAGACACTAGCATTTTATCATTTGAAACTAAACATGTCATCAGGATACTGTCGCAATACTTACATTATTATGTACTGTTTTCACCCTCTCTAATTCACCCTAAATGCCCAAGGGCTAAGTCGTTAGTATGAAATATTAATATCATGACCAACCCTTCGCACCTACATTTCTCTAACTTCCTTGTTACTTTTATGACGTGTATCTACTTATATTTTGTATAAAATATTTAGCTTTTATGTGGTATTATCACTGTAATCATGCAGCTATCATTCTATTTATTTTATCCGAGTAAAGATGTAAATACACTGCTATTCAAAAGTCCCCTCCCCCCCTCGTATCTTTTGGACGGCTACACTTACATTAATAAAATTTGGAGTATGAAAATAAAGTGTTGTAAACTTCTCTACGAATGGTAACAGGTGACGTAATAGTAATAGATGACGTCACAGTGCCACTCTGGCCAATAATTTTAAATAGGACCTTATGGCAAGTGATATCTCGTTTGAAAGTCATTGACATTGGCTACATAGCCATATTAATTTTGTTTGGGTTTAAACTAATTTTGACGGATAAATTAAATAAATACCAAAATTATTGAAAGTAGTGTCGATCGGTCTGATCCATTGTTTTATATTTATCATTCACATGTCCGCTTATCATCGGTCACATATAAAGCAATGTAAAACAATGAATCACGACTGATCGTCAGTACAAATCATCAGTCCTATCTGAAAGTGGCCTTAGCGTTAATGTATAGAACAAAACACATTTTTTAATGAATCTTTACCTAATTGACGACTCGAGCTTTCTTTTGATGTATTCACGGTTTCTTTTAATCTATTTGTTCTTTCCTCTGCTATTTATAACCTGAATACCTATCAAACTTTGCTTTAAACTAAACAATTTTACCCTATTTATATTTAAAAACATTTTAAACACAATACCAGACAATTAACAATTAACACTAGGTACCTTATATCTCGTTTTATTAAGAAGTAAATTTCAAAAAATTCATTATTTTTCGCATCTTTGACTGAACTATAACTATTTTTGAGAGAGGGGTTTATTTATTTTGAGGGAGCATGCAGGTGTTCTCTTTATAGTCGGTGGTCTGACATCAACAAAGTGTAGTTTGGAAATTGTAGGTAAATATTCATATTTATTAGAAATTATATTTTTAGTTATATATTATAACATTATATATTTACCATGTGGGAAATATCGAGTTCGGTTCAAAATATTGTGTGTAACAACGACGAAAATTTAAATAATAGTGATGCGAGTGATTATTTTAGTGATAGTGAAAGTAATTAGAACAGGATTCGACGACATTTAAATTTGGAAGCACAGAAAATATGTTTCAATGTGTATAAGAATCTACGGGAAAAGTTTGGTTTCCATGAAAAAACAGAATTAATGCAAGCAGTATCTGATTTAACACAAGTTCCTCTGTCAACTATACGTAAAATAGCCAAGAATGGGCCTTATGAAGGCAAGAAGCGATGTGATAAGGGATCGATCAAACCTTTAGATTCGTCTTTAATAAAATTATTAAAAACCACTATTTATGACTGTTACAGAAGAAATAAGTTACCTACAATTGAAATAATAAGAAATAACTTAACAAATGCCGGCCGTAATGTAAATTGCTGTCAGAAACCCATTGAAAACTGGGATTCAAATTCAAAACGATTAATAAACGTCAAACAGTCATGGAAAGCAGAAGAATAGTGGATATGTGGTATACATACTAGGAACAAGTAACTAAGTATAGAGAATGAAAGCGGCCAATTGTATATTTGGACGAAACTTGGTATGATACACACGATACGGTTAAGAAAGGATTAACTGATGGGTCAAAATCGTGTATGCCGACTGGCAGAAAATGATTTAAAAAGTAATCAAAATTGAAGATGAGTAAAAGAACATTGGACAAGTCCATATTAATGGGGGAAATAAGTTTAATATTGATTTACAAGACGATAGTGATAGTGAAGCAGATGGTATGGAAGAAGGATTAATAGGATTTTTGGAAGAAGAAAGTTAATTAAGTTTAATATATTTTTTATGTTACTTATGTAGTATTGACAAATTGCAGTTAGAAATTATATTTATTTTTAAAGAATTGTTTTATTCATTGTTATAAAATTTCTTTTGTTTGTTATTTTTCATAGAATTTTGTTTTGTTTATGGCTTTGAAATTTCGTTTTCCATAAAAAAATCGAATGGGATACAAAAAGGGCTCAGTTAACGTGTGGTATCCCGTTTAAACCTAACGCTCTTTCAACACTAACGTAACGTCAAATACAATATAGAATTATGTTTGGTAAGTAAGCAGAAATAATAATAATACCTTTCAGAGTCTAGCTCCGCAACATAACTTAAAGGGGATATACGATTAGATAGCTGGCACTATAAGTTTTACGTCGACTATACGTATATAATTTTGAAGCTAGTTGATATGTTTTATACGGGGTTAGGATAAAGTATGGAATCAAGTAAATATATTTTAAACGAAAAGAACAATATTTATCAAAATTTGCAGGTAAGTTCAATGGAACAAAATGCATCTGATGTACATTTTTTTGTTAATAATATACTTCCGGTTTAACCGGAAACGCCATCAACTTCTTTAATTTAAATGGGACACCCTATATGTTTTTACAGATTTTGAAAGAGCTTGTTATTTTGAATTCATACATAGTGAGTTTAGTGTAAAACAATTTGTGAAAACGAGGAATATAGCACTTTAATCAACCTCCTTTGAGTTTTTTGCATTAGAGCAAAAAACTATTTAGATTAACTAATTAATGTTGTTTGTATGCATAATAATAAATAAACAAGTACTGTTTAGTACGTCTTTTATTCTCCAAGTGTCAAATTCTAATTGACGGAAATAAATTTTACAATTTAGAATGGCTCAATTAAGTGAAAAAGAGCGTATTGAAATTTTAATGATGATCGGTTATGGTGATCGTGTTAAATCTCATGAAGAAGTGTGTCATATTTTTAATAATTTGCATCCGGAGAGAAATCCTATATCATGTTCTACAGTAACTAAAAGATTACAACGTTTCAATACAACTGAGATGGTAAAAAAATTGCTAAAATCTGGAAGACCGCGGACTGCAACGGACGATAAACAAATTATTGCAATCGATTTAGAAGAATCACCTCAAACTTCCACCACAAATTTGGCACTAAACCATGGTATCAGTCGACGTTTTGTAGGAAAGATATTGAAAAGTGAAAAGTATCATCCGCATAAGGTACAGTTGGTTCAAGAATTCTCAGACGATGATTTTGACCGACTGCTGGTATTTTGCGAACAGCTAATGGACATCTGTACTGTCGACGACAATTTATTTTGCTTCTAACATAGTTTTTTCCGATGAGGCAACTTTTTGTTTAAATGGAACAGCTAATCGCCATAACTAAAGGTATTGGTCAAATGAGAATCCTCATTGGATTCATGAAGCACATACCCAGCATCCACAGAAGTTAAATGTTTGGCTGGGAATACGTGGAGAAGTCTTGGAAAGAGCGACTCAAGAGGAATTTGTTAATAGGATGGCATAATGGCATATTGTCAACAAGTAAACGGCGAGCATTTTGAACATTTGAAGTAATTTTTTTTCTTATTATTCTAAAATAATGAAATGTACACCTATTGTACAACTAACAGTGAGTTATTCCTCGTTTTTACAAATTTTTTTACACTAAACTCTTTCAAAATAACAAGCTGTTTCAAAATCTGTGAAAATATATAGGGTGTCCCATTTAAATTAAAGAAGTTGATGGCATTTCCGGTTAAACCGGAAGTATATTATTAACAAAAAAATGTACATCAGATGCATTTTGTTCCATTGCACTTACCTGCAAATTTTTATAAATATCATTCTTTTCGTTTAAAAGATATTTACTTGGTTCCATACTTTATCCCAACCCAGTATACTGCCGATTCACTGATGCTTTAATTTTCAAATCATGAACCAGTTACGTTTGGGATGAAAGAATCCGCTCTCTGTTCGTGAACAAGGTTTCAGTACATATTTTCAGGATATGCGTGGAGATTGTTTAATTGTACCTTTACGTTTACCAAATAAATGAAATGAAATGGAGAAATGTTACATGAATTGCTGGAAGATGTACTTGTTCAATTTTTGGGTTACATCTATGAAATTATTGTGGAATTTTGTAGTTTTTTAGCAAATGTACGGTTCTCACTTTAAGCAGCTTTTGTAATGATTTTGTCAATTGAATTCAAGCTAATTAATATTTTGTATTGTCATTTTAAATATTTAGGTTTACATTCGAAAACTAACAAATACTATGGATGGAAGCAAATACTAACTTGTTTAGTAAAACATCGCCGACAAATTACGATGAAAATCGCAATTTTTAAATTATCCAAGTTTCTGTTCAGAAGCAAATCTCATCGAAGCCATCAATTTTAGTTCATGTTTTAATTAGAAAATTGGGAAAAAATCCTGATCATGGACACTTTTTAATGTTGACTTTAATCTTTCAACATTTTCTATCAATTGGGCGCTTTGTGGGGGTTGACGCTGTACTCGGGTGAATGAGTTCAGAAGAAATCAAACGTTTATTGCTTTTCTCGGAAAATATAAGCAGTGAATCTACTCATCGGGCTTTATTGTCAGTTGGTTTCTCCCTGCGTTTCGACATACGTCGATTCCGTGGTTTTACTTCAAAATTAACTTTGGGAATCGATGTTATGTTTCGTCAACTCTCTCTGTTTGATGGAGTTCTCGTCGTATTGGTAGGAGTTACTATACAACTCAATATGAATTTCAGAAAGGAAACTACTGTCTCGCTCAACATGGAGTTGGAGAAGCATTAAGTTTCCCTGTATCTCAAGACGATAAAGGGTTCTTGGGAGCCGATTAATTTCAACACGCTTAATCAGAACTGGGAAGAGGAGAGAGCCTTACCAAGTTCAATACCAACACACCATGTAGATTGCAGCCTGTAATTTCAGCACAGTGTTTTATACTCGTTGCTTCTTCGTGAAAACTGCTAGGTCGATTTGTTCATTTCTTCGGAGACGGAGAGTGAACCGAATGTAGGAAAACTCTGACGGCATATAACAAGGCTCTGAAAACCGCTAAGAGAAATGAAGAAAAAACTGTGAAGAGGTAGAACAGACCTCCGAATGTGCTAGAGCCAATAGCATACTTTCAAAAGATCCTCAAAGGACAATTATCTTATTGGAGACAACTGATGGGAAATGTCAACCAACCGGAAAGGAAACTCGGGTAGAGCATCTCGAAACACATTTTCCAGAATCCAAATAATTGCTGGACTACCAGATACAGAATGAGATATGATATCGAAGACTCCGATATACCATTATACTACTCTATAAATGTGTCTTCGTCCAGAAAGTATACGTTAATTGCATCTATAATCAAATCTTTAGACTTGAATATTTATTTTAAAACCGATTACAATTTATTCAAATTCATTAAAAACAACAAATCTAAATCTTCTAAATTAAACAAATCAGGAGTTTATAAATTCAAATGTGATAATGACAACTGTGATAAAATTTATATAGTTAGGATTTTAAACCTAGAATTTCAGAACACAAACGTAGCTATGACAACCAAAAATTAGATTCCAACTACTCAAATCATTTATTAGCAAACCAACACACTTTCGATTCAAATTTTGAAATTTTGCACATAGAACCTAAATCCCACAAATTAAATCTTTTAGAAGCTCTTGAGATAAATAAAAACAAATATTCAGATAATCTTCTTAACGACCAAATAGATATCAACAATTCTCCCTTATTAAACCTTTTACTTTACTTTACTTTACTTTTACTTTAATTAATTCCATATTTAGACACTTTTTGCTTTTCATTTCCATGTAAATAGATTATAACACTTTTGTCAATATCCGTATTAATGCACTGTATAAATTAAAAAAATTTCATTATACCTCTACTCGTTTGAGAAAGCTACCGTGTTAGAGAAACGCGTCACGAATGTATATTGAACTTGGCTCAAATATAATGAAGATTTAAACAAATTAAATTGTTTTACTTCATTGCATCTATAATACTTATACTTTGTAAAAACGTTACATTCAAATGTGAAATTTTAAAGTGTCTTTGTTTATTTGGACGGACATATTTCCAGAAAATTTTCCAACAAAATATGAACGTTTTTATTGTCAGTTTAACTAAGATTTTGGCAAAAGATTCCCTCTATTTTGCGTAAATTATCGTGGGAATGATCCAGCACCGACAAGTTTTTATAAATTTTATCCAATATATTGGTACCAATGTAAACTAACTTCAATTGTTCCACCGTGCATGTGTTCATTATCATGATATATGTTCTGTATACGTGTGAACACTTATTTTCAAGTCATCGTGCTGTTCTATGACAAAGCATTCATATTGTAGTATGTAGTAATAGAACAACTACCAAGCAGTAAAAAATCAAAGATTTGCCACAAATAAATGAGGGATAGTCGTTGTTATACATAAAAGCGAGCTGGTATGAAATTATTGAAATATTTCTGTGCGAAAGATTAGAATATGCAACAGTGGATGAAAAATGTATGTTTTTGCTTAGGAGTTTTAAAAGCCTGTAGATTTATTTATCAGGAAAAATTAATGAACAAACACGTGATAAATTTCCGCATCACTACGTGCCTTTTTATGCAACAAAATGAGTGAAATTTTACCAATAATCAAAAATTGAAAAAAAGGAAATAAAAATCTGGTAAAGTTCGTACTAAAGTCAGCATGGGGAAAACAGTTGACAGAAAACATATTCATTTGCTTCAGAGAAAGACATTATTTTTCGTACCTGTAGCTTATTGTGTCCATTCTTTAATCAATTAATAGAGATGTTTGCAGTAGAAGATTTAGGCTTAGGCCAGTGAGGCCTAGCACTAGGGCGGAAAATTTTGAGGTGCGCCAAAATTTTTAAGCCGACTAAAATGAAAAATCGATTTGGTTTTCTGTGAACTGTAATATTTTAATTAAAAGAAATTTCTAAATGATTCTACTTTAATGAAAAAATGTATATAAAAATTCTAAACTATTTGGTAATTATTTCGATATGTAAAATAAGTGGAATTATGTAGAAACAGTTGGTTTCATTTAAAAAAGTTATAATTTTCTATTCCTGCTTATGCAAATAGAGTTACACTTCATACGTTCAGTGTTAGTGATTCTAATAGGTACATATAAATTTTGTTTATTACACGACAAAATGCTCATATACAAAAGACTACAAACTCTACGTGAATTTAGGTTAAATAATGGACCTAACAATAGTTCAACGGGTGTTCCGGGACTTGATGCAAAAAATTCGGAAGTGAGTAGATGACGTGAAAATAATGCTGTGACGTAAAAAAAAATTTATCATACGACCCCTCGTTTCTGAGTTATAGGCCTTTAAAGTTGCGAATTAACTCGATAAAATTTATGGTTTAGGAGATATGTAGATTCTTAGATCGTTGTACATGCCAAGGAAACCGTTCGATATTCTGAAGAAAATTATCATAAATTGTGAGTATTTATTGAAAATACTTACATGAGGTATTAAAACACAATCAAACATTTCTAATGCTTAGCCTACAATTTATCAAATAAAAACAAAAAAAACTATAATAAATGTTCGAAGTGGGCACCTTGCACTTCTACACACTTCCGGAGTCTACGGAGGATATTTCTTTGAACTTGGAAGAGCATTCCCAGATTCTGCCTTATAGCGTCAAAATGGAGGTTTATTCTATCGATCATTTCGTTCCTTGTGTTTACCGGTGTTGCATATTCCAAGCTTTCAAGATATCCCCAAAGAAATGAATCCATTGGATTTAATTTAGGGGAACGGGTGGCCATGCAAATGGACCTCACCGACCAATCCACCTATTAGGAAAAATGTTAGTAAGATGATTTCTTATATCAATTAGAAAGTGGGGAGCGGCTCCATCGTGCATGAACCACTTATCTCAGCGAATGTTTAGACGAATATCACATAACATGGGTGGGAAATCATTTTGGAGAAATTGTAAGTATCGCTGACCATTCAGGTTATTATCAAAAAAATATGGACCTACTGAATTATTACCCACTATTCCTGCCCACACATTAACACACAATCGATGTTGATTCTTTGTTTGAATTGTACCGTGAGGATTTTCATCTGCCCATAAATGTAAATTATGGGAATTAATAAAACCGTCTCGTATGAAACCAGCTTCATCAGTAAACAGTACTTTTCCAACAAATGTATTATCAACTCGTTGTTTATCTAGAAACCAACGAGCGTAGGCCAGTCTTGCTGGATAATCCTCTACTTCCATGGCATGCACTTTCTGGACGTGAAAGGGGTAAATACATTGCTCCTGGAGAATCCTATGAATAGTTGTCGTTGATACGTTAAATTGTAGTGACATTTTGCGTACGTTAGTTGTGGGATCAGCATCAACTGCATCTAAAGCATTTTGCTCTAAAGCTGGTGTTCGTATAGTTCGTTGTTGACCTTCGCCACCTTTTTTTGGTAGGACACTTCCTAAAATATCATTTCATAAAAAATAATGGAAACTAGTTTACTTAATTCATGTAGACAAACCTGTTTCCCGTAAGTTGCGATCAACCCTAACAAAAGTTATACAGTTGGGTATAATTCTGCCCGGAAAGTGTTCAGTATACAACCTTCTGGCTTCAGACGAGTTACCACAAGCCAAACCATACATCAAATGCATGTCGGCATATGGTAAACTGTACCATATTGAAAGTTTAAATACGATGTGATAATTATTGATAACAGGTTTTTAAAATTTTCTTCAGAATGTCTCTTTATGGCGAACGGTTTCCTTGGCATGTACAAAAATCTAAGAATCTACATATCTCCTAAACCATACATTTTATCGAGTTAAACAAAGAGTACCTTTTTGTTGAAAAATTCATTTCTGCTATCTTTAGATTGTACAGGTTGTCCCTGTAAAAATTACAGATTGTTAACCAATGGGCATCAGCCGCCCCTGGCCTTCAGATAGTAGTGTAGAATTATTTAATCCGTCAAACATACGTAATCATCCATTAAAAATTCATAATGTTCCAATGTATAATTAAGAAAATATACTTAAATAGAAGTTCTGATTTCGCAACTTTAAAGGCCTTTAACTCAGAAACGTGGGGTCGTATGAGAAAATTTGTTTTACGTCACATTATTTTAACGTCTTCTACTCACCGAATTTTTGCATCAAGACCCGGAACACCCTGTATGCTGTGAAAACTTAACTATAATTATATAAATAATATTCCGTGCATTGGGATCATACTGTTAAATTCTTCTATCAAACTATATTTTATTGACGAATTTTTGAACTGATTTTCATAAAATGGTGAGCACTTTATATGAGAAGGTCATGTAATTTTCATTATTAGGAAGTTTGAAAAAAAATTTTATGCAGCTAAACGAATTTAAAATGAAAGATATCCCGATTGTCCTATATCTAAGGATGCTTGAAACAGCTCATGAATGAGATGCATACACAAGTGCCATTCAAAAATTAGTAAGAGGCTTTAGACGCACTACCACGAGATTTATGCTTCTATCGTATTCATTTATTCTACGAAGGGTGTTTGAGAAAATCCATTGATTAGCAATTCTGACTTTATTTGATTTTCATTAAGGGCCGAAACATTTAATATTCATGCTAGTTTTATTTATTACACAAAACATATTATCAATTTTATAATATACAGGATGGTGCAAATGAATGGAATAAATTCGTTATTTCGTAAACCGGCGACTGTAAGGAAGAATCCTGAAACCCGTCGATTTTTATTTTAAAACGGGCTATTCGTAAGGATACCTTTTTATTTTTGACGTCATCTATGCGAGCGTGATAACGTCATCGCTAAAATTTTTAAATGGAAATGTGGGTGTTGTAATACATTATTTGAAAGGTCTTTTAAATATGTCTGAGCAATTGATTTTTGTTATTGTTTAAAAAATGAATAAAAAAATAAAAATTTTTCATTGCAATAAATATTCAATATGTATTACTCATTAAATACAACGAAACCTAAATTAAGTGCTCAAATTGTTTACCTTCAGCTAAAATACAATGAGAAAGAGGTGCCGCGAACTAATCCCGAAACTTCTCTATAACTTCCGGAGTTATTTGTGCAACCTCAATACGTATCCTTTCTTTGAGTTCATTGATATTTTGTGGTCTATTTTGGTACACTTTACTTTTCAAGTATCCCCATAAAAAGAAATCAAGAGGAGTCAAATCAGGTGACCTAGGCGGCCATTCTATTGTTCCTCTTCGACCTATCCACCGATTTGGAAATAGTTGCGCACCAAGACAGCATAGTGTGGAGGCGCACCATCTTGCTGCAGCCATAAATCATTTCTGTTTGGAAACAGCTGGTTCAATTCGGGTAGCAAGAAGTTTTGAAGAAATTCTAAATATCGAGGACCTGTTAAGGTTTCTTCGAAAAAGTATGGTCCAATAATCCTATTATCTATTATTCTGGATTCCCACCCAAACATTAACTTTCTGTGGGTATTGAGTACGGTACTCTTGCATCCAGTGTGGATTTTCCGTAGCCCAGTAGGTACCGATAAGTTTGACGATTGACATGACCGTTTAGTAGAAATGTAGCTTCATCCGAGAAAAGAACCTTTTTAAAAAACATCGGGTCTCTGTTATTTTGTTCCATCATAATTTCACAAAACTCAATTCGTCTATCAAAATTATTTTCCATAAGCTCTTGTACTAAACTTACTTTGTAGAGATGCCACTTTTCCTTCTTTAGCTTTCTAAGAACTGTTGAATGGTCCATGTCATTATCTTATGCTACTTGCCGTGAACTGGTATGGGGATTATCTTGAAAGGCTAACAGAACATCTAGTTGTTTGTTTTCTGATATTGGTTTTCTACTACCTTTAGGGAGGTCTTTGACATGACCCGTTTTTCTGAATTTCTTCTCAATTTTGCTTATAGTGGATTGTGAAATTGGTTCTCGGTTGGGGTATTTATTATCAAATAATGTACATACTTCCTTCTGCGTACGTGCTTTATCTCCACAACCAATCATTATTAGAATTTCAATTCTTTGTTGATAGATACAAAGACTTTTTGAATTCGTCTAATACAATAATACTATCAATCACTTGACAGAAAGTTAATTATGTCCAAGTGTCAATGTTGATGTTGATGAGGTAACTAGATTTTTAAAAACTGTAAAAAGTAGGTAGATAAGACATTTCATAACCAGTGACTGCCTTCACAAAATTTATTTTTGGGTGTCAATAAATACATCATACCAATACTTAATACATTCGATTAAGAAATCTGTTGAAATTTCATCAATAATATTTGTGACAATACGCGAATCAATTACTGTACATATTGATATGGCTGAATAGGTATTTAAAAGACCTTTCAAATAATGTATTACAACACCCACATTTCCATTTAAAAAATTATAGCGATGACGTCATCACGCTCATATAGATGACGTCAATAATAAAAAGGTATCCTTACGAATAGCCTGTTTAAAAATAAAAATCGACGGGTTTCGTGATTTTTCCTTAAAGTCGCCGGCTTACGAAATAACGAATTTATTCCTTTCATTTGCACCATACTGTATATTAAACAGCGTGTCCACGGATTGTTTAAATATTAGTTTTAGTGAAAAATGTCATTCCTGATAAAAAGTTTTGCTGGTTCTCAAACCCCATAAAATGAAATAAAATTCAAGTTTTTCAAAACTCGTCGCATTTTATAGCCAGTTTTATGCACTGAGTTCGAAAATAATGTATTAATCTAGTGAGTGACGTTTACGATATACCAAGTAACTGTCAACTTTTATAAATAATTTTCAAATTGTCATTTTTTAATAAATATTTGACAGCAATGTTAACTATTCAAGAATTATAATCACTATCAAAAATAACAATACAGAATAATAATGTAAGAAACACTAAGTAAACAAAAAAACATCTATTCAATGTATCCTCCCCAGCTTCAAAACATCTCTAAATTGTCTTTCTAAATTCTTTGTAAGTATCTCGCAGCATTTCTGGGGTAATTTCGTTAACGGCATCAATGATAGCTCGTTTCAAGTCTTCAATATTATGGTTTAAATCATTTTTTGTTTTAAGTATAGCCCCATAAAAAATCTAGAATAGTTAAATCGGGGGATCGGGGTGGAAAAAATATTGGTCCATAACGTCCCATCCATCGCCCAGGAAAATATTCATCCAGCCAGCCTCTAATTAGCAAAGTCGAATGTGACAAACATCCATCATGTTGAAAGTACATTTTACGTCTTTGCTCCAAGGGAATATTTTCCAATTAAGGTATTAAGAAGTTGTCCAGCAAATACAAATATACCTCCTGATTTAATGTATCTTCCAGGTAATACGGTCCGATTATTCGATCCGGTAAAACCGCACACCAAACATTAACTTTTTTAGCAAATTGACTATTACAGTTAATTCTCTAGCTCGGGTTTTCACTAGCCCAATATCGACAATTTTGGGAAGAAACGACTCCGTTTGTTGTAAACGCTGCTTCATCAGAAAACAAAATATTATTGTGAAAAAATCGGTCATGCATAAGTTTTTCACAAATCATCGCACCAAAGTCTAACCTTGTGTCATAATCATAATCTTGTAAGGTATGAATAAATTTCGGTTTGAATGGATGAATTTTGTTTTGCTTAAATATTTTCTGTAAGTGACTCTTGCAAAAACCAACCTCCACTGCTCTTTTTCGTAGACTCAACTTGGGATTTTCCCTAAACGAATGCATAGCTAGTACACTAGGTGTATCATCCTCCTCAACGTACGTCTTTTTCAATTTCTTTTTGTCGAACAAATCCTGTCTCATCAAACTTCTTTATTAATTTTTCTAATCCACACCGCGTAATGGACATCTGGATATTTTTCGTGAAATTTTGCAATTGCATACTGGTGCGAAACTTCCCTAATACCATAACACTTAATAAGATATACTCTTTAGTTAACATTGTTTTCAAATATTTATTGAAGAATGACAATTTAAAAATTATTTATAAAAGTTGACAGTTACTTGGTACAACGTAAACGTCACTCACTAGATTAATACATTATTTTCGAACTTAGTGCAAAAATTCATATGGTTTTCATAAAACTGGCTATAAAATGAGACGGGTTTTGAAAAACTTGAATTTTATTTCATTTTATGGGGTTTCAGAACAGGCAAAACTTTTTATCAGGAATGACATTTTTCACTAAAACTAATTTTTAAACATTTTTCACCTATAGGATACCCCATCCGTGGACACGCTGTATAACATATTTGTTACTTGTTTTTTTTATAAATAAATTTATAATTGCACCAAATTTGATCACTGACCTTTTTAAGAGGAATAATTTCTCCCACACAGAACATAGTTAACTTTTAAGACGATTGTGAGAAGCTTTCTACTCCTTCGAAAAGTTACGTAGCTACTGAAGAGTTGAAAATATTGTGAATTCTCCTTCAATCGAATTAAAAAAATATTTCTTGTGTGTATAACAATATCGCTTCACCTCTTGTCGCTGATAGAAATCACTTTATCAGTAAGCACAAGACAGAAAGTGAAAATTCTTTTTTCCGGCTGTTTTGGACGGTTTGGGTATATTTTAGCAGAGTTTAAAGGGAATGCCATCATAACAGCTACCTCTATGAATAATCGACAAGGAAATGGAATATAAAATTGACAATACAATGACTCACAGACAATGTTCCTACAAAAATATTTGATTCTTTTTTTGTCAATTTCCTTAAATGCCTTTATACTTTACCTTCAGATAAATAAGAAAATATTGAAATGACCTATTAGCTACGGGTTATCAAAATATTGTTGAATGAATAAAAAACTCGTGTACTGAGATATATATTTAAAAGACAATTTAGTAGAGAAAATAGAGCAAACAAAAGAAAATCAAAGTAAATCGGCCAGATGACAAGTAACGAGAATTGCTTAACAGAAGTTGACATACGTTCAATAAATTTAAAGCTGACTTTAATACTTTATTTATATTTTACATAATCTGGCGTCATTCGTAATACTTTGAATGCCGCTTAAAAGTGATGATCAAGCAATATCCAAAAAACGAATGTCTTCTATGAATAAAATGGAATGACTAAGATACAACAAAGTTTCAAAATCAATGTTGCATTTTGGTGTAGTTCTATTTTCAATTACCCTTTATGTTACAGAGAAGTTGGGGGTCAAAGATTGGTACACAATTTGATGAACATTTAGCGGTTTAAAAGCTATTATTGAAACTGTCAACTCTTACAACTTAAATATTTGTTTTGTGCACCAACTTTCAACGCATTAAATACAACCTTAGCAGTTTGTCAAATTTATTATTTAATCCTTTGAACCGATATTGGCACCTCTTTGTTTATATATTTTCATTTTAGGTACGAACTGTTTTAGATATATTTGAATTTTGTAATTAGTTGAATTAGAATTAATCGCACTTTCAAAATGTAAAAAAATACAATAAAAACCATAGTTTTCTCAATTATTCAGAGATCCTCATTTTTTCCAACGAATATCAAACATTAACTTCACATCGACTAATTTTTAACCACAAATCAAGTGGTATAATTTATGACTACTATTTTTATTGCACCCAGTATATCACGTTAAATATTTATTATTATAGAAATAGGATGTCTTTAAAGCATAAGGATAACAAACTTTGTTTTATTCAACAGTTTATCATTAATTGCATTTTATAACCCCATCAACTGCAGAAACAGTAATAAAACGTTATAAATGTATTGTCCACAAACTACAATGTTAATATTTCCAGATTTCCTTGACTTTTCAGTGAAACAAGTCTGTTTTAACAGTTCGCTGACTAACAGAAAACTAAAATATATTCATGGCATGATATTTGAATAACCCATCATGATTTTAGATTCTCAACATTACTAAATGACAATACTGCTTTTTGTCTAGCATCAACACAAAATATTATTGAAATATTGTCAATTTAGCTGGTCAGTTATGTCTACTTAAATAATTCGTGAGATTAACTATTATAGTAAGGATTCTGCATCTTCTACCTGTTAGATCTTGAGCTCAGCTCAGTTTTCAAGTGATGATCATTTGAGGCTTTGGTACTCCTGAAGATATTGCCAAAAAACCTTACTATTTCGCATAATTTGGCACTTGTTAGGCAAGAAACTTCATGATCAAATCATGAATAATAAATGTAAAATAAGTAGTGAAAATATTCGAAATTCCAATTTTTGAAACTTAAATATAGGTACTCATAACTAGACTAATTGAGAAGATAGAACGTTCTAGTCTTCACCATTGGATTCGATGGGAAATTTTACATACGTAATTAAATTTTAAGTTGATATTCCCCAGAATTAAGGAAGATAAGAGAGAGCAATGAAATTTTAGAAAAAACGCATTTTCAACATAAAGTCTTGTAAATACCATAAAACCTCAAATTTTGAACTGACATCTGAGAGGAGTATTTCCAAAAAAATGTTCTACTGGGAAAATAATTTTCAAGAGCATAACTTGTAGGGTTTCCGTTTCATGAATAATAAACGTAAAAGTATTGAAAATATTCGAAATTCCACTTTCTGAAACATAAATGTACTCATAACTCGACTAATTGAAGAGATATAATGTTTTAGTATTCACCATTGGATCCAGGGGAAAAATTTAACATATATATTGGTATAACGAACTTAAAGTTTATTTGAAATGAAGAGTAAACTCAGATACGAAAGCACATCGTACCAATCAGTTTTTAAACTGTGTTGTGTTAAAATGAACATTCTAACAAAATATTCATTGTAATCGAGAGCTTTATGAAATCAGAATATTTAATTCATATATGCGATTATTTAGGACACAAAACTCTATTATTTCACAAAATACGAAATTTGAATGAGATTGAATTGTTAAAATAATTTAGTGCTTTGTATAATCGCACACAGATTTCCAAACAAGATAATAATACAAAATGGGGAATTGGCATAATAATTCTACAATTTTGTCTTTTTTTTAATTAGATAATCAAATTCATGAAATTTGTTGATTAAAGATTAGTGAATGTTCAATTTACTTCATATATAACGTCAAAAAACTATGATATAGTATAAGATAGTATTACAGTGTTAGTGCAATCAATATATTACGGTATTCATAAATTCCAATTTTGTATTCAGCTTCAAATTGTGCTGGAGTTACATTTTCATAACTACTGTAATATTTTATATTATGGTCCTGTAATACGGTTTTGACGGTTGAAAACATTCCATCTCGAACATAATTGTAACAACAAAAATAATAGTACATTATACTATAAGGGAGAGAAAAGCGTTATTTTGGCAGAGGTGCAATTTGAAGCCCGAGGGCAACAATAAACCGAGGACAAAATAGCATCTCTCCCGAAAGGTATATACTATTTTTTCCACGGTCGGGAGTAGAAGTCAGTTTCTATGACATCAAAATTAAAACAGAAGTAATCGATTATTCCCAAGGGTGTATAATGAAAAACGTTCTCCATAATGTAAACTACCTTGGGAGCATTATACTCCCTTGGGAATAAGCGACTACTTCTGTTTTAATTTTGATGTCATAGAAACTGATTTCTACTCCCGACCGTGGAAAAATTATAGTTTAAAAAAACAACTAAATGACACGCTATAGGTAATCGAACTAAAAAGTAAAAAATAATTTTTAATTTAAGAATAAAATGATTAACGAGAAAATTAATGTCATTATAATAGAAGCGTGGGGTGCTCCGTACTACATTTATACATTAACTGCATTTCGGAATAAAACTAGTAAGAGATTATAACAACTGATATCTAGCCTCGCTAATACCATAGTGACATTAATTTCCTCGTTAATCATTTTAGTCTTAAATTAAGAATTATTTTTTACTTTTTAGTTCGATTTACTTACTATAAGGTTTATTTTTTTTTAATCGATGCCAGATTAAAGTTATGTTTTTTTTTTAAATGGAACACCCTTTATTTTCCTCCTATATTAAATATTCATCGGTCCTTGACGAGTGTGCAAAATTTCGAACTAATCTGAGCGTTTGAAGTGGGTGATTATCGAGTTTAAAGGTTGCGTTATAAATGGAACACCCTATATTTTACTACTATATTGTATTGTCATCGGTCCTTGACAAGTGTGCAAAGAAACATTTTGAATAAATCTGAGAGTTTAAAATCTAAAGGTTGCGGTACAAACAAACAAACATACATACAAGTGAAGCTAATATAAAACGCATATGCATCGAATGTTTGAGATGTACAAGTGGCAGACCCCAAGAAATACAATTTTCCAAGAAATAAACTGTTGTAACAATAATATAAATGAAGAGCACAAACACAATCTCAGTATATCAGTAGAAAAATTGTATAAAGAAATTCCCTACGTGGAACCAAAAGAGAAAATAGAGACCGAGTAAAAAGCGAAATAGAACTTGGTATTGCGAAGTTGAACTAGGTAATTGGCCTATTGAAATTCGTCTCCGATTGAGCCAATAGTGGAAACATTTGATGTAAGGGGGAATTTTAACACTGCTCCTGCCAGCTGCGACATATTATTAGACTGCTGTCAAATTTTCAGCAAGCTGAACTATGTAGTTTTTAAATGATGAAATAAAACAATTTAATTTGTTTAAATCTTCATTATATTTGAACTAAGTTCAATATACAATTCGTGACGTGTTTCGCTAACACAGACGAGAAAGCTACTGTGTTAGCGAAACGCGTCACGAATTGTATATTGAACTTAGTTCAAATATAATAAAGATTTAAACAAATTAAATTGTTTTATTTCATCGTTTAGTATGGATCTTCATCAAGTAAAAGCCTCATATAATTATTCAATTTATGTAGTTTTTGTTTGACAGCCATTGAAAGCAGGCCACCTGGGGAAATTTAACAGAAATGGAAACAAGTGAACTTTACTTACGGTGTTATTTGTGATATTCGTTAGATGAAGAGTCCGTGTCACATAAGAAGGAGTCACGTGAAGTTTGCCAACTGTCTTGCGCACATATCAAATTCGGTCTTGTTTACCTATGTCGCCAATGGCATTACAAACGATGTTTCATGCGGATAGTTATTTTATTTTTGACATTTGAGGTTGTGTTTGAAGCAATCATTTACTGTCGAATATTTTTAATTTTTGGATATTTTCATATACCAGTGTCTATTGTATGTGAAAATATTTCGAAAAGCTTCAAATAATTCCCAAATATGTTTTATTTAAACTATACATAGGCACGATATAAGCACACCGAAGATAAGATGTTGCGCATGAGTGGGCGGTCGTTAATAAGACGCGTGACGTCACTCAAGACCTAAAATGGTTTTTACCTATGTTATTTCCCAAGAGTTCTCGTGTTTTTGATGATTTTTAGTGAAGTCTGATCAATTTAAAGACCTTTTGGTGTATTTAGTGAACGTTTATGGATAATGCCGATAAATATGTAGAGAGTATTTCAGCTGAATGTAGTCAAATTTGGTTTCCAATGTTAGAAATATCCAATAATCAATTACCTGCGTTATCAGGTAGTATGGTGAGTTTTTATCTAGGTTTTCTTAGGATTTATCATTTAATTGTTGTTAATCGATGCACACTTCAATACACAAAATTAAAAAAAAACTGATTTAGACATATTTTAAAACCAAAATAATCGTATCACAAAAAAAGTAACACCAAACTCGTTTTATTAACAACATTTCAGAAGTATGTGAAAAAGAGATATGATCTACTGTGAATGGAATGAACCTTAATAAAATTTGACAACAAAGTTCAAAATATTATTGATTGTCTAGTTGTCAAATTTTTTCGTTGGGTCTGATAGGGACTAAAAATTGTTTAAAAGTCTAATTCAGCTTGACAACGGTAGCTGGAACGCTACCGAAACGTCGAAATAAAAGATACAAAAACATATTGTGGTTTAATTCCCAAAAAAATAAGAAAAAGTATAAGTAGGTTGTTAATGATTAAATATTAGTAAAATGTAGAATACGTGATATGTAGGAAAAGAATTGCGATCTTGAAATCCGGTATTTACTATTTCGAAACTGTTTAAATGAAAAAAAATATTCCCATGTAATAACTGCATAAATAAAAGTCCACCTTTTATAAAATGTTTTCGCTTTTTTATTTAATCTCGCATTCCCCTCCAAGACTAATGTTGTAGTAAATTTTGTGCTCTACAAATTAGTTCATTTCTCAGTTTACTCTATCCTACACCGTTTTCATGAAAATCGCGTTTTAATACGTCGAAGAGAAATTTCACAGTAAGAAAAAAGAGTTTTGAGTGATAAGTATTACAAATTTCAAAACTTTTATGCCTTTAGGGGATAGAACAGCTCTTTTGGAACATACTTTGTCTCTACAGTTTTTTTTGTAGGTAACTAATTAAATAAACGCGTAAATAGAGAAAAACATACAAATCTCAGCAAAACAAATAAGGTCTTGAGTGACGTCATGCACACGACGGACGGAAAATGAAACACGGGAGCAACCGGCCCGTATGATAAATACATTTTTAATACTCTAATTTTGTGTTAACCTACAAAATCGTTACGCTACTGATTTGAAGTCGAATGTCAATTTTACTATATGGCACTGGTTTTGACAAGAAGTTCGCGCATACGACTGCAGCTTCACGGGGCTTCTCACGTGAAACAGAATCTAATATGGTATCTCTCCATGGGCACTAACTTCATTATGATTCAACCTTTCCAAACAAGTGAAGTGAAGTTTAAAAAATAGTTATATTAACGGGAGGCGATAGGTCAAAATAATTTTGTGAGAAAAGTCATAGTTCTAATAGAGACTGAAGTGCACAAAGTTTTTACGTTGATATGCCTTATCGGCAAAAACAAATGTTACAAATCACTGAACATCAGGTAAATTCTTATACGAGCCGACAAAAGCCTCTCAACGGAACAAAAAAAAGGGTCTGTAAATTTAATATTTACTGTTATTAACACCGATGAGACTATGTATTTCTGTATATCTAGGTACATAAGGCTTTTTGTAGTATTCACCATTTAGGAAACGAATTAACATTAACATTTTAGTTAAAATTATATTCCATTTTTTTGGAAGAATTCAAATCAATTCAATCAAAAGCTGAAAAAGCCACAGACTTTTAAAGTAAAAAAGTGTAGGTGGAAAAAGTGAAATTTTGGCTTTTTGCTTTTCATTTAAAAACGCGCTTCTTCGCTAATGGAATTGTATCAAATGTGAAAGATATTCGCTTTTAGTTTAATCGCAGGAGAATAGGTACCTAGAATTAATCATATATTTTTATTGTAATCTGCCCGCTTTTAATAATCGGTTTAATGTCATAAATGTAATTAATGTGTTTTATTATTATTTCGTTTATTTTTGTCGTGGACAAAACTACGACTATCCATTGAAATTAGTTACTTAGTTATTCAGAGTAGGTAAAAGTTATATCCTAAATTTATTTTGTTTTGTTGGATTATTTGCAAGTATTATACAAGTGCACTTCTATAAAACACCAGACGGTAAATGCACATAAATTTATAACTTTGTAAATGAAGGATTTATGTATATCATATAACATTGGAATTACTTAAAAGCAGAAGATATTTCGACGATACATCTAAAATAATATATTTTGAGTTTGTTTTTCCCATATCTAAAGAGTTTTAGAATAAAAACAACATGCAGGATGCTTCAAACCAGAAATTGGTTCATCTAACTATTTGAAGCTGCATTGCTGCCAAACTATCTACTATAAATAAGCGTTTTGCAGATATCCAAATTATAAGCAAAAACCGATAAGTATTATCCAAGTCTCACTGAAAACAAAAGGCAAAACTAACGGCTTATTTAATATATCCAGATTATAACAACCGCTGCAGCATGTTTTATTTGAACAGATAGAGAGATATTTGTACGATTAAACTAAGAATACATTGCTTTATAAAAGTAATATATGTACAACTCCTATATGATACGCCTATGGTATATTGTTTATTGATAAACTGATATACTTTTTGTATACCACCACTTCTTGCTATGTAATAGATATCGACTATTAAAATAAACGACAGTTTGTACCTGGACTTGATTATATTTACACCTTTCCCATAAATATATTAATTAATATAGATAGAATTCATTATAACTACAGTATACAATAATAAGTTTTGCCACTTTTTCTCCTACAGGTTGTGGTTCACACATCCAAAGGAGCGAACAGCACTTTTTTCCTGTATAATTTATATGATTTTTCCTCCCACCCAAAATAATTATTCACCACTATGTCTTCTGTCCATTACTTATATTGTGTGTATTGATTTTCATTCTCAAAACTCAATTATATTTTTTGAGTGATAGATTGCGCCATCGCATTTCCTTATAGCCGATTTTGCTATAAGAATTTTTTCCACTTAAATTCTAAGACATACTGCCGGTCGCCATCCTTAATGAATCACCCTGTATGTATGTATGTACCATCTACATTTCACTTACTTAATAATGTCAATCTTGCCATGCTTCAATTGTAAACTAGATATTTCATTGCTCCCTATCCCTCCCTATCTACCGTAAAAATGATGCAAGATAGAATTGATTGTAGGATTATACTACGAAAACAATAAATCTGCAAGAGCCACAGCTAGACAGTTTAATGCTGCTCATACCGGAAGAACTGCCAGATATAAGTACGTAGATGAATTAATGCAAACATTTTTTGAAACAGGAGCAGTTGTCAATAAAAAACACCAACCAGAACAACGTTAACAACGAGGCTAGAGAAATTGCTGTTCTAGGACAACTTACGTTAGAAGAGCAACTACAGTCAATATCAGAAATTTCTAGTGCAGAGGTGTTTCTTCTCGCAGCAGTGTTTTCAGAATTTTACATAAACACAAATTCCATCCGTACAAAATTAAATTAGTCCAAGAGCTACATGAAGACGATTTCGACCGGCGCCTACAGTTTTGGTGACCAAATTGTTGGACCATACTTTATTGAGGGAAACTTAATGATCCCGAAATAACACGAATATTAGAAAATGATGATACCATGTCAGAAACTTTGCTAGCGTTTCAAAAAGATGGTGCACCTCCATATTACGCTCTCGATGTAAGACGGTGGATAAGTAGACGAGGCCTAATATTGAAATGGCCACCCGATTTAACCCCCCTACACTTTTTATGGGTATATCTGAAAATCAAAATTTATGCCACACAGTCAGCATCTATACATGATTTACGTCAGCGAATTATTCAAGAATGTCGACAAATAACCCCAGAAATGTTACATAGTGTTCGAAGCTCAGTTGAGGCTGGATTGTATCATTGTATGGAAAACAATGGAAGTGATTGTGAGCACGTTTTAAAATAATTTAGTATTGTAATGTTACTATTAGTCGAGCTATTAGTAAATTGGAATTATCTGTAACTTCCAGCTGATTGACTTTTTATAGGGTGTTCCATTTAAAAAATTGGGAGGAGTGACCATAGGGGGGATGAGGTTAAAGTTATAACTTCTGCATATTAGCAAAAAGACGTCCCGCTTTATATGTTTTTTGACGTGTTTTTTCATAAAAGTGACATCTTCAGAATTATGTGAGGGAGATAGTTTTCATTGAAATGCTCTGTATATAAAAAATATAATCTTTGAATTGAATAATTATTGCAGATATGACATTTATAATAGTGCATCATATTTTATAGTCGTGTAACATAGATTTTATCAACTCGAGCGTAAATGTTAACAGAGTATTTCACATAAAATATCAAATTGGATCATTTATTACATTATCAATATGCAGATGTAATCTAAGTCGAATATTTGGCTTTAAATACACGATGCCCAGGTAATTTTAATCAAAAACGAGTTAAGCTATCCACCCATATCCAGCTGCTCCATTGCTCTTACTGTACGTTCAAGAATATTTCATCAATTACATTTTTAAGTGACTTGTCAGTGGTAGTGTTATAATTACTGCCTATTTCCGTTTATTACTTTGCAAGTACATCTGCTTTATTGTTTCACTCCATACATTGGGACTTGTGTCCCATCATAGTTCGACTGTGCAGTTACGGAGCTTTCATACCGCTTCACGGCCTTTCATCGTGTCTCTATAGATGTCAAAGTTTTTAGTGCATCTTAACTATATGAGTATGTGGTTTATATGGCAAAAAATTGTGCTTGTGACACATCGCATCCGTTAACATGTCTAAATGACTTCAGGATGTTTATTCTATCGGAGTATATTCGTGCAACTAGGCCAATCTCCGTGACAGAGCCATCTGTAAATGCCGAGGATTTTGTCTTCCTCCAGTATTGAATCCTTATTCCACCCTCCTCCTGCTGGAAAGTTAGTAGCTATCTTCCTCCCAAAATTAATCTTGGCTATCAAATATTCAGTTTATCTCCAGTTGGTCTTCGAACTTGACAATATACTAACTTGAGATTTAAAAATATTTTCGCATGTCTGGTTTCCACAGATCGGACTCTCAAGTCTTAAAGTTATTACCAATTAGTTCTTCACGAACAGATTGAGTGGTTGAACGTTTAGTATTGACCAGCGCAGCTTGTGCTGTATTGTTTCTTGCCATTGTTATTTCTAGGGCAACTGTCTAGTTTATAAAATTAGATTAACAGAACAAGAATTTTTCCCCACAAGGCTTCACTCGCTCCTTCCTCTTTTGGTAAAAAATGACCTAGCTTGTAGTGCGAGAAAAACACAGAATCCTTTTATGAATGAATTGCATCTTGAATACCTTCAATGAGGCTAAATTTTGGTATCTTATTACAACCTATTGATTGATTGATTCGTTCAGCACACCAGTCAAAGGCATAGAGTCCTCGGCACCTCAGCCTTTAGGCGTTTTGTGCTGTTGGTTGTGCCGTTTATGTGAAGAGACCAGTAGCCCTTATCAGGCTCAGCAGTCTTTTCACTAGGTCCTTCTTGGAGAAATCCTCCCTTGGATGTTCTAGTCTTAGGAGTCTATATCTCCAATCAGATAATGCTTCACAATCGAAGATAATGTGAGAGGCTGTTTCCTCCTCTTCCATGCACAACCGACAGATAGGTTCCTCCCTATATATGCCGATTGTATACATGTGCTTACTTATGGTACAGTGATCGGTGAGTAAACCCGACACTATCCTTATCTGGCCCCTGCTAAGGTTTAGTATTTCATTAGTCAGCGTCTCTGAGGGTTCTTTGACGAGGAGTTTGCTGTGTTCCTGTTTTGGCACGTGTCTCCTGTACGACTGGTGTTTAGTTTGAGTCCCAAATACTGCTTCAGGACCAGCTTTGCTAGGATGTCTGCTTTTTCGTTTCTTACAATGCCCATGTGCCCCGGGACCCACTTAAGAGTAACTCTATTGTGGTTAGCCAGGGTTATTAGTTTTTGTAGACAGTCCCAGACCAGTCTAGATCTGATCTGAGGACATGCTAAAGATTTTAGTGCTGCCTGACTGTCGGAGAGAATAAGGATATTTTGGCCTCTATACCCCCTTTCAATGTTCAGTTAAAAACACATGTCGATAGCGTAGATTTATGCCTGGAATCCAGAAGCAAGATTCCCCAACGATGCGTGGATGCTGCACCTGGGTCTAGTACCATGGACTCAAGCACCAGTTCCAATGTCAGTCTTAGATCCGCCTGTGTACCACACCAACGTTCCTTCCTGACTGTCCTGTATTACAACCTATAGCAGTGGATCTATAAATATGCCAATAACTTCCAGACTTTTATCAAGGTCACTTCGAATGAACATTTTTTACCGATGTTGTATTATTGATAGTCTATTCCGATAGAGTTATTTAGTAATAAAACGTTATTTATGTATGTAATTAATAAATAACGAACCGATAGTGAAATACATGACAATACTTAAGTACATTGTTATGATCTCATCAATCAAAAATATTCTCCATAATATTTTTAAATGCGTTCCAAACATTAAATATGTCATTTCACTTCGTTTTTCACAATTTAATTTAACGGGAACATAATAATATACACGCTTGTGTACAACGTTACTTTTTATTTAGAAACTAAGGTTAAAATTATTCTACTCTAGCACGGTAGCTGGACATTAATTAAAACTTCATTATATAAATAGGTTGAAGAGACTACTTAATCCCCTGTTTATGACTATAGTGGTTGTGCAAAATATAAATTAATTTAAAACAGATATAACATGTCTGGTACCAAACTAGAGTTTCATACTGTCCTATTTGGTTAATCAAGTTGAAAAGTATGAAAATAAATAAATAGCAGAAGCAATTTACATAAATTGGAACAATTTTAGCTAATAAATTGGAGAAACTTTCACTTTAGATGATAAAAGATTTCAATTCCGTTGTATTCTCTATTCGTCTATAAAGAAGGTAACACAATTAATACTAAGTTTAAACAAAATTAAATCTTCTGCAAAAGATGAGAAAAACCAATGGCATACCTAAGCCTCTGGCATGGAATGGGACTTTTAAATCGGTTATTACAACGATTTTCAAAGGGATTCAAAACTATAAGCCAGTATTACCTGTCCGAGTATCTTAAAATATTTCGAAAATATGCTTGGATGAAAAGTTAATTTAAAAAAACTAATATTATCAAAAAGCTAGTCGGAAAAAACTGTAAGACAGTTTAAGGGGAATTTTTGTTTGACTCTTATTAGGTGCAATTCTGTAAGCAAATGTTAAATTTTAACGTATGGTTAAAAACTAGACAATCTTCTAACTCCATTTAACTTTTCTGTACGCATAATAATCTTTAAAATATGAACGGAAAACTCTTAATTGGACACCATATCTTGTAAAATTCAAATCCTAATCTTGACTATGTATAGATTAAAATATTTCTAATAGCGTAAACTTCGTCAAATATAACGGCTTGCCGTTAATTTTTAACCACTTCTTATAGAATTGACCCTAATGCCATTAAACTATTGACGGATGAAGTATATCCTCGGGTTTGAGTATTGGTCGAAAACGTTCACTTCGCATATTCAGTTTATCAACTTTTATATGACAGAACGACCTTTGTTTGAGTATATTACTTTTTGTTTCACCTAATACAAAAAAAAGTAAATGCAAGAGAATGTTGCTCATTGAAAAGGACTACTAACGACACTTGTGTTGTTCCATATCTACATGAATCAAACTTCTTTGTGTTTATACTGATATTTCTGGCCGTTTTCGGAAGAGAATGGTTTTTCTCATTAACGAACATCCTCGTTCCTAAATAACTGAGAATAAACGACCAAGACCATCATTATAAACAAAACAATACGAAAGCTAAGACGACGCTTTTTGTTAAAATTGATCTTTCTGGCATCTAAACTAACCCTTAGAGTTAATTACTACAATCTTGTAAAGCTAGATAATTACGTTCATTATAAAGTCAACTTGCATTCCAGGGCCGATTTTAACAGGAAAATATAATTACGTTAATCAAATTTAAAAATGTGAAGGAAAACTCAGTCTCTGACTTACTTACAGATAACTTGGTTATCGAATAAGATAGTGTAAAGTGTTAGTGTTAATGTAGTGGTAGTGTAAGCAGTGCTTAAGTCAGCTCCTAGATAAACGTCTTTACTCTTTTAGTGTACTTGTGAGAAAGTTTTGAAAACGTTCATCACGAAAGTAGATTACAGTTTTTGGGGATGAAATATTGGGACGTGGATAAAAAATAATATTTAATACTTAATAACGTCAAGTTTTCCTCAAAGCTTTGTAAAACTCTGAATAAAAAATATCTCTTTTAATGAAAATATTCCTTGGGTGGCAACAGGAACGTGAGTTTTCAGTTCCAGCAGCTACAGCAACAATAAAGACGAAATTAAAAAAAGGCACGTAGCCTTATTATTAAAGTGTAGAGAGCAATAATGAAACAAGAGATATGTATGAGAATGGCAAAATCTTACGGGGGTAACATAAGGCCAGGGCTGATGTCAGGTTACTGAACAATTGCATGAGTTTCTGAAAAAAAAACATATTAACAATTTTTGTTGCGTGGGTTATAGTGACCGGTAGAATAATTTGAAAATGCAATTTATACAGAATTAGTTTGATACAAATATCATCTCTTAAACAGCAGTTGTTTATCATTAGATTAATCGTAGGTACAATTATTATTTCACGAAAATTTTACTTCTGTCATTGCCAATAGTGATTATAACATACTTAATCATAAGATTTACGCAAGCATCTACATCCCACGTTTTTTTTATTCCGTCACCATGTACTTTCAGCATATTTTCCATGCATCTGCAGTTACACCTACAATAATTCACTGAAATGATATTTTTTTAATTAAAAATTAACACTGGATTGGTCTTATTCGATATTTATAGATTCCAGAACGTGAACTCTGTAACAGAGTAGAAAGGAAATTTCTTTCTATGTTAGTAACACAAAACAGTCTAGCCCACAAAACAGTCTAGCCCACAAAACAGTCCAACCTTTATTCTGTTTTGTGGGTTAGACTGTTTTGTGTTCCTAGCATAGAAAGAAATTTCCTTTCTATTCTGTTACAGAGTTCACGTGCAGCAAACTGATTATTTTCTGTTTGCGTAAACATTCAGAGAGAATTTCTTTTAAGCAACGACTTTCATGACTTCATCATAACTTCCTATTTTCCGAGATTCGAATACACTTAAAACCGCCCTCTAAACATTCAAAATAAAATTTCTTAGCCACAACAGTATTTCAACTCTTCCCACTAATTGATACATATTTCAGTTCATCCATGAAGGTACTTAAAATTTAGTTTGCGTGAGATTCTATTATTTTTTACAAGTATTATTGTTGGTTTTGATATGTATAACTAATTATTTGTAAAATATTTAGTTAACCAGATCCGTAGTTTTAATCAGGTCCGTAATTAGCGAGAACCTTGTTTCGAAATGCTTAGAAGTCCGGCTCTGCCTGAGAGGATTTTACAAGCTATGAAGCACTTCCCTTTTAAAGAAGTAACATAATTGCTGGAGGGTGCTATTAAAAATTTTCTAAAATCAAGTTTTACTTAATAACATAAAATGGAAAATATATCAATTATTATACGAAGCATTTTAAGGACTTAATTATCAAGTAGAGAAAATCTGATGTCAATATTTTTGTATGCAAATGTTATTGAATAATTTTTGTTTCACAAACCTTCCTCATTCATTATCACTCTTCACATAATAAATGAGGTAATTTTAAGTGAATTAAACAAATCAAAAAACGAAACTGTTTTGTTAAAATGCTTTTAACTGAAAGTGAGAGAATTGTAATTTTAATGATGATTGGTGTTGACGATAGGATGCGGTCTCATCAAGAGGTATGCACATTATTTCATAAAATTCACCCATATGGTGAACGTATCTCTCAATCTACGGGTAGCAAAATAGAAAGGAAATAAAAAGAATTAGAACATGTTAGGGATGTACGAAACCAATGTACATCTATACTTAATACGAATATTCATCTAGATGTATTTTTGTCAGCAGATAATGATCAATACTGACATTGCGTAGATTCACTAGGGATTTGGATATTGAAAATGGAATGAAATGAATCAAAACAATAATAACTTGAATAACAATTACATTGATAACAATTTATTTTCGGACAAGGCCACGTTTTGATGAATGAATCAGTCTATAGGCCAGTCGGTAGGGGAAATTTTTGACCAAAAGTAGAAGTAATAAGCAATACGGCTGATTTTTTTTTTATAAGTACCTTAAAGTATGTAGATTAATATAAAAAAAAGTTTACCAGTCTATCGATTTCCCAAAAAAAAAAAAATCGAAAAACTTTTTTTTTTCGAAATTCTTTAATATTCGCGCTGGGAGGAAGGTAGAGAAAAATAAAAAACCACACCGTGTAGGGGAAGTATTTTTCAATAAAAAAGGTCTGTTGCGTTCTTTTCGTCCGAGCAATGGTTTGTCCGGAAAAAATTCGGTAAACTAAGTATGTGATCCGCATCCGCGCGACTCTGCTGCAATGCGGGAGACCTACTTTCTGAATCGCGAAAAAAAAATAAATATTCAATCAGAATTTTTTTTTATTTTTGGTAAGAGTCAAGGTTGAAAATAATAAATAAAAGGTAATAAATTAATTTTTACATATTTTTATTGGAGAAAGGTATGCAAAAAATTATATCTTAAAATTATAAATTAATCATCTGCATCTTGTGCATTATTATACCTGTTTTCATTTATAAAATACTTTTACACCTTTTCACTATATTCCTTAAATATTCATCTTTATATTACAGGAGTATCAAATTTTATTTTGAAAAAATAAAGAAGGTTTCTACCCGAATCTATAAAAATTGCTATTTTCGCTTATAATCATTGAATCCAAAACTGTATGTAAATTAATTAATTTTGTGATTATATATTCTTGATCTTAGAAGTTTCCCCAACATTTCTAGGCAAACTCCATTAAAATTCCTTTAGTTTTATTAAAGTTACAGTACTTAATATATATTTTTTGTAAATTCAAGATTCCTAAAATTTACAAGATAATGAAAAGTGTCGTATTTCGTAATTAGGAAAAATTAATTATCTGTAAATTTTATTTATGGAAGGGACCTCCTAAATAACAGTTTCCATCGTTCGAAAAATTGTTTCACTTCATCCTTATTATATAATATATTTTTTATTGAGATACTTGGTTTTTGATTAGATATATATAATATATATATATATATTTATATGAGTAATTTGCTAAATTATTATGTGCTATGACAAAAGAAAATTCCATCTTAAAGCTGACACTTCCCTCTTCAAAACGCCCTATTACAATTATTTATACAGTGCTATTCAAAAGTCCCCTCCCCCTCGTATCTTTTGAACGGCTACACTTACATTAATAAAATTTGGAGGGTGAAAATTAAGTGTTTTAAACTTCTCTACGAATGGTAACAGGTGACGTAATAGTAATAGATGACGTCACAGTGCCACTCTGGCCAATAATTTTAAATAGGACTTTATGGCAAGTGATATCTCGTTTGAAAGGCATTGACATTGGGTACATAGCCATGTTAATTTTGTTGTGGTTTAAACTAATTTTGACGGATAAATTAAATAAATACAAAAGTTATTGAAATTATTTTTTTAAATTTAATTAATCAAATATCAACAATGGATTCTTATAGCAAGTGTTCGAAATGTGCTCCGTCTATTTCCTGACAGTAATACATCCTATTAGTAAACTCTTGTCGTACTCGTTCGAATGTGTCAGCTGAGATTGCATTGCATTCTTCAATAATTCTTTCTTTCAAAACGCAAATGCTATCTGGTGCCGTAGTATAAACCTTGGATTTCAAGTACCCCCATAGAAAAAAATCTAATGGTGTCAGATCTGGTGACCGAGGTGGCCATTCAATAGGACCTCGCCGGCCGATCCATCTACCTCGATATTCTTCATCCAGGTAACGTCTTGCACCATAATAATGTTCAGGAGCACCATCTTGTTGAAATGTTATTTCCAGATGGCCGAATTCATCTGGATTATCTTCCAGAATTTCAATAATTAACGGCTCAATTGCATTTTGTAAAATCTCCAGATACACTCCACCGCTTAAATTTGAATTTAGGAATACAGGACCAACTATGTGGTTTCCCAAAATACCTGCCCAAACATTGACTTTTTCTGGAAATTAGATATGTTGTTCACGAAAGGTGTGAGGATTTGTGTCACCCCAATAGGTTACATTTTGTGTATTCACATTTCCATTGAGGCAAAAAGTACTTTCGTCACTAAAACAAATTGTTTTTGTGTAATGTGGGTTTTGACTAATTTAATTTGTCATACATTCACAGAATTCGAGTTTTCTGTAGGGGTCGTCATCCGAAAGGTGGTGCACCATTTTTAACTTGTATGGATGAAATTTATTTTTAGCCAACACTCTCTGTACTGTACTTTTACTTACTTCACAGATAGACGCAATTTTAGTTGAAGAGGAAGTAGGGTTTGCTACCAGTTCAGCAACTATATCAATTTTTTTATCATCACTAAATGTTGCTCGACCAGATCGTTTGGCATCTTGAACACTACCTGTTGCTTCAAACTTGTGAAGAAGCTACCTCAAATAAGTTCTCGAGATAGGGCGATCTGGGTATCTCTCATCAAATAAACGTTCCGCTTCATGGAGATTCTTTCCAGATTCACCAATTATTAAGATAGCTGCTAGCTTGTCGGCTTGAGTACGTACCATTTTGCCTATGTAAACTCTTAAACGTCTCGTTAAACAATAATAAAATTAAATATTTAAGCTATTTAGAAAAACTTTGCAGAGCAACAAATACTATTAAATTAAAAACGTCAATTTTTTTGACAACTAACCAGAGGCGGACTGGAACATCTTCAATATTTAAATAATAATTTTGGTATTTATTTAATTTATCCGTCAAAATTAGTTTAAACCCAAACAAAATTAATATGGCTATGTAGCCAATGTCAATGCCTTTGAAACGAGATATCACTTGCCATATGGTCCTATTTAAAATTATTGGCCAGTGATGTCACCTGGTACCATTCGTAGAGAAGTTTACAACACTTTATTTTCACGTTCCAAGTTTTATTAATGTAATGTAGCCGTTCAAAAGATACGAGGGGGGTGGGGACATTTGAATAGCACTGTATATTACATTATAACTGTATAATAGTTTATAATGTACTCCGCCGCGCTTCCGAAAATAGGTTTTCTGCCGTGTGGCAGAGTCGCGTATATGCGGAATACATAGTTAGTTTACCGAATTTTTTCCGGACAAACCATTGCTCGGTCGAAAAAAGTGCAAGACACCTTTTTTATTAAAAAACACTTCCCCTATACGGTGGTGGTTTTTATTTTTCTCTACCCTCCTCCCAGCGCGAAATATTAAAGAATTTCGAAAAAAAGAAGTTTTTTGGTTTTTTTTTAATTTAGGAAATCGATAGACTGGTAAACTTTTTTTTATATTAATCTACATACTTTAAGGTACTTATAAAAAAAATCAGCTGTATTGCTAATTACTTGTAGTTGTGACCCCTATCGGTTGGCCTACTAGGATAGTCAGTATGTTTAAATGTGTCAAATTAAAAATTACGAATATCATTAAATGTAGAAACAAAATGGAAATGTTCCCTTGAATTTCTAATTAATAATTAATACACCAAGTTAATCAAATCTTGTTTGCAATCTAACATTTTCGTTGGAAGTAGGAGACAATTATTCAAATACGTTGGGAATTGATTAAATAAAAACCACGTAGGCCACAGGTCGGAGTCAAAAACACCATAAATGTTAATAAAAGTTCAAATGATGATAAATAGCGGTTTTACAAGATTGCTATTAAGGCAGTCTACGTCTTTTACAAACGAATACCTAAGAGCCACAAAAAATGTAATAAATAACTTTCTTACAAAGTTTCAGAAGCAATTTGTTACAGAATTGTAACACTGGAATTCAATTTCCTTTATAATCGTTCATTTGACAAAAAAAATTGGTTATTTAAATTATTTGAAGATGGTAAAAGGCTAATTATTTTAGCTTCTGATCATAGAAAAGTTTATTCAATTCCTATAATACTGTTTTAAATACCCATAGAGTTTTCTTGGGAAGGATTTAAGATCGATGTATCCTATATTGCATTTATTGTTTTTTCCTTACATTTCTTTATTATTGCGTCCATCTAGGGGATGAATAAAGTTGGGATTGCACTGCCTCCAATGCAACTGCAATTGCAATTTTTTTGGTTTGGTGCCATTTCTATTGCAAGGCGCAATAGGGTACAAGCATACATTTTGCTATTGGTGGGAATTGACGCTTTATCAGGTCTCCTAACACCTTGCATGCCTATTTTTTCAAAAAAATATAAACTTTACTTTTAAAACGACTTTAAAAATCATAAAACTTGAAAGTCCGCCAAAACGCGCTTACGTCATAAAGATGGCTGCCCCATGGAGTGACGTCATTTGTTTACGTTCTTATTCGTGTATCACGCTCTGAGTTCTTGTGACCTAATTTGTTTCTGAAAGCTTTTAAAATGGATAAAGCCAAAAAAAAACTTTGTATTACAAGTATTGCATTGTTCCAGAGTGTAAATCAACGACTATTAAAACTCCAGACAAAATATTTGTTACTTTACCTGGGGGCGCAAGCAAAAATGCACTTAAGTGAAGGGCATTGTGGTTGCAAGCTATGCGTCACTGAACACTGAACTAGTAAATAAAATATTTTCTTCTAAAAGTTTTAAAATATCCTCGGAAATATCGAATATTTATGTCCACTTTCCACTTTACGTTGACTTTTAGAAATAAAAAAAGCACGCACGAACACGTAATGGTCTCAAACAAACATATAAATGATATTTTTACGTCGATGAAGCAATTAATAGTTAATTAAAATACAATATAAACACAAAACTACACAGAACCTAATGCAATACCGGCCATATTGACAAAAGTAATCACTTGGTATATCACACGTATCATCGGTAGCGTTCGGAAATCCTCGGGTGGTGGTCGGAAACTGTAATAAAATTTGGAAGTAATTTCCAATGGAAACTGGTTTATTTCCTATTATTAGTTATTTTTGATATCAACTTTACTATTATAAATTAATATCTAAGCAAAATATGAAATATGCGTGTACCTAATTCTAGGGAGAAATCCAGTTTCTTTTGTGTTACCAACCAACTAACTATTTTCAATCGAATGATACCTATCAGCTGATTATATTGACTGTTGTTTTGTCATTTGCGTTTAGCTTTTTTCTCTGAGCTTTTCTCACTTTCGCTATATTCATTTTAAATAAAAATAAACTGTATATATTGTTCCAATAAATTATTTTTTGAGTATATTAAACACTTTTTACTTTCTACTATTAGTTGGGTTGGCAGCAATGTTGCAATGAAATAGAATTGCATGATGTCAAACAGCATGCATACTTCATCATTTGCAATATACTGACCTTGCAAGAAATTGATGCAATTGTTGTATTGCACCAGTCAAGCTGCCTTTAATTCTCCTGTGGTTTTAATTGTTGATGATTGTGAATAATTTGTTTTGATCGAGTTAGTATTATTACTATATATCATTTGGATTAATTCTACAAGCTTAGGTACTACTAGCTTCGCGTCTTTTTAGAATATTCCATAGCTTTCTTCTTGGTGTTTTATCAAATGCTTTTTCTAAGTCAATAAATGAACGAAATTTAACGTTTTAAGAACTCAATTCCAAGAAAATATGATTGCCGAAACATGTGTTTCTGCGTAAATGATAATTCTCAATATGTATGGTGTTGGAATTACTTGAGACGTTAATACTGAATTCCTTTTGAAATTCAATTAATTCAATTTATTTATTGTCCAGTTGTCAGCTGTTGTGAGTTGTTTGTATTAGATCTAACATTTTTGCACAAATTTATTTTTTTTATCTCGTTGGTAATAAGAATGATGAATTATTTTTTTTGCTCTACAGTATTGCACTAAAACTGGTGAACATAAAATGTTCAATGGAAGTTACTTAAATTCACATATTTTGCCGCAATGGCAAAAGTCGAAAAAAACCTTTTTTTCATCGTAACAGGAAAAGTTAAAAAAGCTACTGGAGCGCAAAACGTGATATGTCTGGACGGCAGCAGTGGCCTGGAACATTTCAATTAAACCGAGATGATTTCTTACCATATTACATGTAATATTTTGGACCGGAAAATGAAGAGCTTTATAATATTCTGTTTAAACATAAGAATTCGGTAATAGGGAAAATTGAAAAAAATATTTGTAAAACAAAAGCACTCAAAGTAAATTAAACAAATAATATATGTATTTAGTAAAGTCTCGAAAATGTGAGCACCAAAATAAAACGAAAAGATATATTTTTTAAATCGTGTTATCGCAGAAGAAAACTAGTGTGTAATTTAAGTGGAAAGATCTTTACCGTTTTCGATAAATTGCTTTTTATCTCAAGGGGTAGAGTATCATTTCCCGCTCTTAATTTATAAATAGCTGTCCGCATGCAGGTGATTTATTTGGATGTGTATAGATAACATCCCATCGGGTGAAACAGGATCGTTTGATGAAGTGAAATATTGGTTGTATTTAAGGGCAGTAAATATTCTTAAAACGTGCTGCACTATATTATTGGATAAACTACCTAAATTATTGAAAGAGCAAAAAACCTGACTGCATTAACATTTTTAATCGGGAAATAAAAGTATTGCACGGAAAAAGCTTTAACGCATTTTCAAACATCTCCACCTGGAATTATTTATTGCTTCATTGAGTAGTTCGGCACCACTTGTCAGAGGCTTCAAGTCCTTGGAACCACAGCCCTTAGGCTTTTTGTGCTCTTGGCTTTACCGTTTATGTGAAGACACCAGTAGCACTCATCAAGCTCAACAGTCTTTTTACTAGGTCCTTCTTCGAAAAATTCTCCCTTGAGTGATCTAGTCCTAGGAGTGTATCTCTCCAACGAGACAGTGCTTCACATTTGAAGAGTACCTAATTACGTTCAATTCAGTGTTGGCTGTTTGAAAAGTATTGATATAGTAGCAATTTAAAAAAAATCTAACCTTTCAATTTGATTTTATTATTCCAACAGGCTTCCACAAGCTCGATGCATATGAAATAATTTTTATTTTCTGATATATCTTCGGCTTCTTAAAATAGAAAATAGTATAGTTGACGTGAATGGTATAGTGCGAACTTAAAGTTGCCGGCTCTAAGACTAAGAGTCAATATTATAATTATTTAAAATGCTTACTTAGTTGACGATAAATTCATTTAATGTTATAATTTCAACGAATAGTCGTTAATAGTTATTTAATAAACTAGTTCGTTAACGAAGGCGATTAATAAACGAAACTGTTTAAAGCACGAACGAGCGATAGCGAGTGAGTGCCTTAATAGTTTGACTGAACTATAACTATTTTTGAAGGAGGGTTTCAGGTGTTCTCTTTAGTCGGTGGTCTGACATCTAGAAAGTGTGTGTGTTTTTGTGTGGAAATTGTAAGTAAGTATACATTATATTTATTAACAATTATCTATTTGACGAAACTCGGTATGATACACACGATAGGGTTAGAAAATGATGACTGATGGGTCAAAATACAAATACAATATAGAATTATGTTTGGTAAGTAGACGAAAATAATATAAACACTTTTCAGAGTTTAACGCCGCAACATAACTTAAAGGGGAGGGGATACACGATTAGATAGCTGGCACTATACCTTTTACGTCAACTATAACAAGATGTCAAATTTGGTGAGTACGTGCATAAGATGAAAAGTAGCTTACAACACAATTTATTCATTGTTCAAATAGGTTTGTTGATCTTGCTTAAACTTGTTTTCTGCATTGCGGATAGTGATTGTTATTCGTCATCTTCTGTGTTTATTGAATCTTTAACATCGTTGCAGCCCATCTCAAATACTTGGTATCCACCCTTGTTATAAACAATTTTAATACTTACATTCTTTTTTGAAACTTCTATTTTACATTCCAAAGTAATTTTTTGTTTGTTTAATGGCCGTTTGCACCAATAAAAGCATAAGCTAAGAATAACTAAGGCGAGCTTAAAATTTAAGGGTCGCTTAGTGAAAGTTCAGTTGCACCAATGTTTTTCCTCGGCTTCTTAGCTAAGTGTTTAATACATTTGTCAACATCGCTTTTTAAGTTGAGTTTTATTGATTTCTCTATGGTTTCTGGTGACTTTTCGTTTTTATGGTTTGAAATAAATGTATTAGAAACTGTTAAACGTCAATTTTTGAATTTTTGAAAATCAAAAGTTTATTCTTGTTTTCTTAATAAGAAAATTACTGATAATGGACACAGTTAAAAATAAGAAAATCAGATCGGCAAATTATATAGTACAAGAGAAAGAGTTGCTAATATCTTTAGCTGCAAAGTACAAAGATATTATTGAGAATAAGAAAACTGATGGTTTGTCAGTTTCCGATAAAAATGAAATTTGGCGAAAAATTGAAGCTGAATTTAATCTGGTAGCTCCAAACTTGTGCTTCAGGAGTGCTGAATCTTTGAGGAAGTGTTATGAAAATAAAAAAAAAAGAGTTAAGGAAGAAGGTGGCAGAGCAAAAAAAGCAGCTGTATTTAACTGGAGGGGGTCCTTTCGCAAAATCTAAAACATATATCAATCAAAACACAAAAATGTTAGGTTAGAAATCTCCACTTTGAGGATAAGTCATAGATATAATAACTTAACATGGATGCGCCTTGTCACTATTCAGCTCATATTATCGTGTGTCGCACTAGCAGTGTGAGAGAGATGGAGATAGAAGGGTGGCAAAAAGCGCGAGCCAGCAATGGAAAATACATACAAAATTGAAATTAATTTTGTCTATCTATAGTTTATTAGGAAGTTTGGCTTGGGAATGGATTAAAATAAATTTTGCAAACGTAATTATTTATTTTCTAAACATAAATAAATAAATAAAGATTTCACCATTTTATATTCAATATAATGTACACACGAATATATTTTGAATTTGCGATATTAATTTATCATTTAAGGAGTACAAAATAATCCAAAACTCACAATTCACAATTCTTTCACCTATGTTTCACGCTCTTTTTGCCACTCCTCTATATCTGTCTTTGTCTGGTTGCTCTGGTCCCATGATGTCTCTTTCTAAGGCGCATCCATGTTAAGTTATTATATCTATGGGATAAGTGGAGTTTAAGCGAGCGATTTTCTAAGCTTAGCTAAGTGGAGCTTTAAATGACAACTTGTTCATGGTGCAAAGCAAAACTTTGTAACGGTTTCAATTCAACATTTATTATTGGAGACAGTTTTTAACGTTAACCATTTAATTTTATCAAGATAAATAGTTTTTAAGAATGTGAAAGAGATCCACCACTCACCTTGTTTATATTGCTCTGATACCATCCACTACTTCGGAAAAATTTAAGAATAATTCATTATTACCATACTTTATTTGATTGTGTTTACATTTTCTGACAAGTAACAAATTTCTTATGAATCTTCAAGAGGCCTCTGACCTATTAAGTTAAGTTCAATGAACTGTCCAGCTACCTATTAATTTAACCTTTGACCTCTCACCTGATGCTAAGGGGCATGAGGTAGAAGAAGACTGACCTTGACCTTGTGAGGTTTGGACTGGTCCATAATCCTTTTTTTTTGTGTTCTGGTGCTTTAAAGTGGTCACTCTCTTTGTGCTCTTTCGAAATAAATTCGGATCTAGCCCAGCTACAAATAAAACCTGTTAGATAGATTAAGTAATACCTTAAGTGGCTATTCAATCGCAGCTAGCGGATTTCCTTCTAACAGAAAAAGGAATAAAACATTGAGGTCACACTCCATCCCTGGTAAGTACCCGCTCTTCTATCTTACTGACCTAGTCATCATGGGAGTCTCGTATTTCAGATCTCTTATTCCGGGTCTTATTCCTGGTCCTATTCATGGTCTTATTCACGGTCTTCTTCATAGACCTATTCATAGTCTGAATCACAGTTGTCCTCATCATCACCATTCATCATCTTCACAGACATCTTATTAACGCAATAGGAATAATTAGCAGACAAAACTACGAGTAGCAGAGAACTTACCATTAGAGGGTCAGCCCCTTCGTCTAGTTCTTTCTACCCATCGACTACACATCATCTGGAGCCTTGCAAGTAAGATTATTCCTGTTTTCCACTCACTGTCCTGTGCTTGCTGTTCATTGGTACAGCGTAGGTGTCTCAGATAGATTGAAAACAACATTTGCAGAGATTATTGGTTATATCGCCCAATTCGGTAGGGAGTTGAATACTTCCCATACACCACTAAAATTAATGTAACCTTTTGTGACTACAGCGTTTGTAAACTTTTTTAGAAAATACCTCTTAATACTAATCTCTCAGTGTAATCCAAAAGTATACTCTTGGAATCGATTCTATAAATTAGTCTAGATACCTTTTTAGTATTGTAGAGAATCTTAAACCATAGCTGAGTCCATTTGGGCTTTTTAGTCTCACCCATTTTATTTAGTTGATATTTTACTAGGTTAGTCTTAAGTTTAACAACGTGCTCTCGATTGTCATTTGACATCGACAGCTAGCAGTAGACCTACTGTGCGAACCACCTACCATCAGGCCCACTCTACACCCAAACTGGTGTAAGTCGTTAAAACTGTGTGACCATCCTTTAAGTTAATATTAAAGATTAATTGAAACCGGAAATAATTGCTCATTTAATTTACCTCGACCCCTCTCCGTTGAGGAATCGGGCACGTACAACTTTAAAAAGCTCTCTGATTCAGGAAACCCCCTTTGTCACCACAATTCCTGTAAAGGGGAAAAACGGGGGTGGCAAATTTGGCGCCCAACTTGTGAATAATTCCAGTATTTCATTTTACATAGATAGTTACCGTTTTTGCGTCTTGCAGCAGCTAGGGTAAGGGGTTCCCTATAGATACCTAATTTTTTTATTTTATAAATTTTTTTATTCACACCTAATGTAACAATAGCAGAAGGCACAACGGATTACTCTTCCATAGGTTTTTTTGTTCTACTGTTCACAGGGTTGAAGTTGTAACTTTCATAAAGTAGTTTGCCTTGTTTTGGATTTTTTTTGTTTTTTGTTCAAAAATTTTACGTTTCTATTATCTCTACCTGTTCATGACGTTATTCTAATTCATGGTCATCTACGTTTGGGTTATACATCCACTACCTGTGGCTGGCACCTATAAATTCCAAACCTGCCTATCAGTTAGTTTTCGATAAGTCGAGTAAAAACAAATTTTGGAAGCATCGAGTAGATATCGATACCGAATCACTCGATTGGTGTAGATTTCGGACAGAGGTTCTATATTTAGAATCAACTTGTTTTAGAATATCTGGTTTATTATTTTTATTATTTTGGGTCGAAACTAGACTAGATATTTATTTCGAATTTTTTTTCTTTCCTAGATGGGAGAATTTAAACAAAATAATAAAATTTATATTTTGGTTTGATTGTAAGAATCTCATTAGGATAACTTCAGCTTTTAAATTACTTGTTTGCTAGCGATAGTTGGATAATTTTACGACCATAGGCGGCCGTAGAGAAATTTTCTGGGGAAAATTAATATATTTCTTTTCACAGTTCATAGTAAGGGAAAAATGTTTTTGTATTTTGGGGAATTGTAGAAGTTTGTTACACAATTGTCAATCATTGGAGTATTTGTTGGTTTAACTTGATACAATACTGGTAACCACTTAAAATTTCAGAATTTAGTTTTGATCAAACGCGTACAATAATATAGTCTAGGATTAACAAATAGATATAATATAACGCTCTTTATTGGTTGGCGCAAGTGTTAGCAAGGTGGAGAAAAAGTAAAAATTAGATAGCTTGAATATATTTTCACACTTATTGGATACAATCTATTACTATTTATTATGTACAACTTAAAAACTATTACTACCTATTCTAACAATTAAAGTTAACTTACAGAATATCACCTATATCTATTTATTTACATATTTACAAGTTAAATAAAAACTTTTCTCAATAGTGTAAGGTATCGTTGCTTGGTACTGATCTCTTTGACATTCTCTTCTTGGTAAGGGGGGGGTGTTGAGTATATTTGGTTAGAGATATATTGGAAAAAAAATGGAAGTCAATAGGCTTAAGAGTGATGAACTCACTTATGAATTACGCATAAGAGGCTTACCCGGATACCAGACCGTAGAAGAAAAACGCGCTGCGTTACGTCCAGTTCTGAAACGGGAAAAAGATACAGGTGTGTTGGCTGATGAAAAAAATTTGGAGCTAGACTGTCTAAGGGAGCTCGAGGTATGTGGAAATAAAGTCGAAGACCTATTACAAGAGATAGAGTTGTACGATCCAGAAAACTCAGAAAATGATTTCCGTCGAATTTATACGCGTCTTGAACATCTGTCGAATCGGTTGAATAGGATAAGGGGATCCAGTCGAGAGGAAGAGACGAGGCGATTGAAATTGGCTGATCAAACGAGACAACTATTCGGTAAACTCAATTTAGCGTACGAAGCAGCTAGGTCATCGCGAGGCTATCGACCGACTCGAGAGAACGTAGCCATCTCATTTGATCACCAGGCGGACGTAGTCCCCCTGGCTAGGGCAGGCGTAGCCTCCCCCTTAACATCAGTAGCCATACACAGTCAAGAGAGAGCTGATAGGATTTTTGAAACAAGAGCGTATCCAAACAAATCCTGCCCTCGGAGTGTAGATGAACCGCTTATCTCCTTACTTGACGAACCAAATCCTCCAATGCAAAGGGTTTCTAAAAGTTTGCCTTTATTAGGAGATTTCATAGGTGTTCCAGATGAACTTCCAGTAACACATGCATCAGAGCCATTACCCACCTCAGCACCAATCCGTGAATATCAGAATAGCTATATACACTATGATATGGTGAGACAGCCCAGTAGAAACGATTCCCAGGTACGGTTTCTGCCCAATGACTCACGTCTAGCAACTTATGGAGAATCCAGTAGGCTGACGTATCAGAATTTACCAGCGTCGGACCGACTTCCTGATCAAATTGATGACCTTCACATCTCTCCGATTTCGACTCACAGACCTCAGGAAACCAGAGATCACTTCTACCCTGATATTCACAGGTGGAACATAAAATTTAATGGACGTACTAGCGTGAACGATTTCTTGGAACGGATTGAAGAGTTACGGATGTCCCGGGGGATTAGTACACAACAACTTCTTCGATCGGCTCCAGAGCTGTTTATCCAGGATGCTCTCTTCTGGTACAGAACGTGTACATTTACATCGTGGGAGGACTTGGTTTCCAAATTAAGGGAAGCATTTCGACCGTACGATTACGAGTACAGCCTCTGGGATGAGATACGTCGACGGACCCAAGGTTCTCAAGAAAGAGTTCTCATTTTTATCACTGCTCTGGAGAATTTATTCAGAAGATTGGATCAGCCTCCGTCAGAAGAGGATAGGGTGAATATTATCCGCAGAAACCTACTTCCGTACATACAAACCCAATTGTCTCTCCATCGGGTGAATACAGTACAAGAACTGTTGCGTTTGTGCCGAGCCATTGAGGAGACCGAAGAGAGGGTGAAGAAATTTGTCCCCCCTCCAACTTCTTACCGGACTCTATTGGAACCAGAGCTGGCATATCGTAGAGCCGCTCAATCCCCAAATATTTCATCTATAAGGCCAATACCAAAAGAGACAAGTAGAACAGAAGTAAGCTCGACCCCTCTGGCTGCAACACAATTATCTGTGACCCAACCGAAATGCTGGAATTGTGGGAAGGAAACACACAAGTTCCGTGATTGCCCTGATCCTAAAGCAAAATTTTGTTTTAAGTGTGGTTATCGAGGAGTAATGGTTCGAAACTGTCCCACCTGTTCAAAAAACAGGAAGACGGGTCCTCAATAGGTCGGTGGGGACTCATTGTCGAACGTCCGACCCAATCAAGGTTTTCATCTTCATTGTCACTATCAGTTTTGTTAGATTTCGTAATTTCCCATTCAAAAGAAGACAATCGTCCCTATCTTACGATTAACATATTAGGAAAGCAATTCTTAGCTCTTTTGGATAGCGGCTGTTCTAAGACAGTTGTTGGTGGGTCTGGCTGGAACCAACTGAAGTCAGTTTGTTCTCTCAATACGTCTCCATCGTCAAGAGAATGTGTTGTTGCAAATGGTGGTACGTGTGAAATCCTGGGATCCATTATGGTCCCTGTACAGCTTCAAGACAGAGTGAGGGTGCTAGAGTTGATGGTAGTGCCTAGTCTTCCGCATTCCATTATATTAGGAATAGACTTTTGGATCTCTATGGGAATTGTACCTGATTTGTATTCGGGACAATGGTCCTTTAGGACTAAGAGTGAGCTACCTTGTACCCATATTTCGGCTATACAGTCCTTAGAGCACCTGTCGGTGGCCCAAAAGGCAAAATTGGAAGAACTGATAGAGTCTACTTTCAAGGCCATGGGAAACAAGTTAGGCTGCACTCATCTCGTTGAACACGAGATTCGTACCACTGCGGAGCCCATAAAACAAAGACACTATCCCCTTTCCCCTGCCCTGCAACGTCAAGTGAATGCGGAATTGGACAAAATGCTGGCCGAGGATATAGTGGAACCCTCAACTTCTCCATGGGCATCCCCTTTAGTTTTAGTTAGGAAGACTGACGGTACCTACCGCTTCTGCGTGAACTATAAGAAGCTCAATCAGGTCAGCGAAAAAGACGCTTACCCAATCCCGTTCGTGGCAACGACACTAGATAAGCTCAGGGATGCAAGATATCTGACTACGTTAGATATTAAATCTGCGTATTGGCAGATTCCGGTTGCTGAGAAGTCCAGACCACTCACTGCGTTTGTTGTTCCCACAAGAGGGTTGTTTCAGTTCAAAAGAATGCCCTTTGGTTTACATACAGCCCCTAGCACCTGGCAAAGGTTTATCGATCGTGTCGTTGGATACGAATTAGAACAATTCGTCTTTGTGTACCTGGACGACATAATTATCTGTACTCCAACATTTGAAAAACACCTAGAGGTGTTGGCGACTGTGCTAGGCAAATTAAAAGAAGCTGGGTTAACCCTAAATCGTGACAAGTGTCACTTCTGCAAACCGGAACTCAAATATCTCGGTTACCTTGTGAATTCTTCTGGTTTACTCATGGACCCTGGTAAGGTGGAAGCTATACTTAACATTCCCGATCCCAAATCGGTATCTGAGGTTCGGCGACTAATAGGTCTAGCTTCGTGGTATCGGCGATTTGTCCCAAATTTTTCTACTTTAACAGCCCCGTTAACGGCCTTGTTGCGCAAAAACGCTAAGTTTGTGTGGGATGAATCTTGCGCAGCCGCGTTGAGAAAGATCAAGGAAAACCTTATAACTGCTCCAATCCTTACTTGCCCAAATTTTGATCTGCCATTCACTATCCAGGCTGATGCTAGTGATTACGGCATTGGTGCCACCCTGTCTCAAATGCATGATGACGGTGAGCGAGTTGTTGCTTACTTGAGTCGGTCACTAACCAGGGCTGAGCGCAAATTTAGCACGACCGAAAAAGAATGCTTGGCGGTTCTACATGCGGTGGAAAAATTCAGGCCCTATATAGAAGGTACCCACTTCCAAGTGATAACGGATCACTACAGCCTCAAGTGGCTATATAACTTCAAGGATCAGGCCGGTCGCGTGGCTAGATGGGCAGTACGACTGCAACAGTACGACTTTGATATTGTGCACCGTAAGGGTGTTGAACATGTCGTACCCGACGCATTGTCGCGGTTTGTTACCAGCGTGGATGCAGTACAGACTACTCCAGTAGCTACGCCAATTAAAGATCCTTGGTATAAGCGCCAATTGCAGAAAGTCACCAAAGATCCAGACAAATATCCAGATTGGAGAGTAGAAAACCACAAACTCTACAAACTAGCGAGACCAAATTATCCTGATCTCTCTCTAGCCGACGCACACTGGTTGAAAGTCGTTCCCAAGGAAGACAGAAGTATTCTAATTAGAGCACATCATGAACCTCCAACCTGCGGCCATTTAGGTGTTTTTAAGACATTAGGGCGACTCAATCTTCACTATTACTGGCCGAAGATGAGATCTGATGTAGCTCGTTGTATCAGACGATGCACTACCTGTCTACAAACGAAGCCAGAACAACAAGCTCCTCGAGGTCAGATGCTTAGCATCGCCCCAACTACCACCCGACCGTTTCAAGTACTATGTACAGACTTGGTAGGTCCCCTTCCTAGGTCTTCCTCGGGATACTCGTATATACTGTCGGTGAGTGACTTATTTAGTAAATTCGTTCTATTCTTTCCCCTTCGGACCGCTACGGGCCCCAAGATCGCGGAAATTTTGGAGGATCACGTCCTTCTCATGTTTGGTATACCTGATAAAATCATCATGGATAACGGAAAACAATTTAAGAGCACTCACGTAACGTCTCTACTAGACAAATACGGAGTTGAGGTAACTTACTTGTCAAATTTTCATCCGCAAGCCAATGCTGTCGAGAGGTATCATCGAGTCCTGAAGACTACTCTAAGCTCTTATGTTGCGGATAACCATCGTCTGTGGGACAGTTATCTTCAAAAAGTAGCTTGCGCTATGAGATCTGGTCGGCACGAAGTTACTAAACTATCTCCAAACTTTATTGTTTTCTCCCGAGAATTAGATTTTCGAGGTCGTGAAAGAGACCTACCCGAAACCTTCGACGAAGTGTATGATCCCTTGACGCGTAACCAGGCCCTGCACGAGGTATTCAAAGATGTAGCAGCTAGAATTAAGAAAGCTTTTAACACAAATCGTAACCGCTACAACCTGAGAAGGCGAGATGAGAAATTCTCCCTCAATCAGCGAGTCTGGAAACGTGCGTACATTCTGTCCGACAAGGCAAAAGGTGTTACAGCTAAATTAGCCCACAAGTTTGACGGGCCACTTATTATTAATAGAGTTCTCTCTCCATGGTCATATGAGCTAATAGACCTGAATGGTCGTATTAGAGGAGTGTGGCACGCCAAGGACCTGAAAAGTCATCCACCAGACAAAGATGATTCTGATTCAGAGGTGGAAAATTAAGGAAGACTATCCCTTGACTATTATTGTTGGTTGTATATACTTATGTTCATGTTGTTGTTAAGTTAAGCTAGTTAGTTAGTTAGTTTTGGAAGTAGATAACGGTTTTTTTTTTGGAAAAAAAAAAACCTTTTTCTGGTAAGGGGAGAGTTGTAACGGTTTCAATTCAACATTTATTATTGGAGACAGTTTTTAACGTTAACCATTTAATTTTATCAAGATAAATAGTTTTTAAGAATGTGAAAGAGATCCACCACTCACCTTGTTTATATTGCTCTGATACCATCCACTACTTCGGAAAAATTTAAGAATAATTCATTATTACCATACTTTATTTGATTGTGTTTACATTTTCTGACAAGTAACAAATTTCTTATGAATCTTCAAGAGGCCTCTGACCTATTAAGTTAAGTTCAATGAACTGTCCAGCTACCTATTAATTTAACCTTTGACCTCTCACCTGATGCTAAGGGGCATGAGGTAGAAGAAGACTGACCTTGACCTTGTGAGGTTTGGACTGGTCCATAATCCTTTTTTTTTGTGTTCTGGTGCTTTAAAGTGGTCACTCTCTTTGTGCTCTTTCGAAATAAATTCGGATCTAGCCCAGCTACAAATAAAACCTGTTAGATAGATTAAGTAATACCTTAAGTGGCTATTCAATCGCAGCTAGCGGATTTCCTTCTAACAGAAAAAGGAATAAAACATTGAGGTCACACTCCATCCCTGGTAAGTACCCGCTCTTCTATCTTACTGACCTAGTCATCATGGGAGTCTCGTATTTCAGATCTCTTATTCCGGGTCTTATTCCTGGTCCTATTCATGGTCTTATTCACGGTCTTCTTCATAGACCTATTCATAGTCTGAATCACAGTTGTCCTCATCATCACCATTCATCATCTTCACAGACATCTTATTAACGCAATAGGAATAATTAGCAGACAAAACTACGAGTAGCAGAGAACTTACCATTAGAGGGTCAGCCCCTTCGTCTAGTTCCTTCTACCCATCGACTACACATCATCTGGAGCCTTGCAAGTAAGATTATTCCTGTTTTCCACTCACTGTCCTGTGCTTGCTGTTCATTGGTACAGCGTAGGTGTCTCAGATAGATTGAAAACAACATTTGCAGAGATTATTGGTTATATCGCCCAATTCGGTAGGGAGTTGAATACTTCCCATACACCACTAAAATTAATGTAACCTTTTGTGACTACAGCGTTTGTAAACTTTTTTAGAAAATACCTCTTAATACTAATCTCTCAGTGTAATCCAAAAGTATACTCTTGGAATCGATTCTATAAATTAGTCTAGATACCTTTTTAGTATTGTAGAGAATCTTAAACCATAGCTGAGTCCATTTGGGCTTTTTAGTCTCACCCATTTTATTTAGTTGATATTTTACTAGGTTAGTCTTAAGTTTAACAACGTGCTCTCGATTGTCATTTGACATCGACAGCTAGCAGTAGACCTACTGTGCGAACCACCTACCATCAGGCCCACTCTACACCCAAACTGGTGTAAGTCGTTAAAACTGTGTGACCATCCTTTAAGTTAATATTAAAGATTAATTGAAACCGGAAATAATTGCTCATTTAATTTACCTCGACCCCTCTCCGTTGAGGAATCGGGCACGTACAACTTTAAAAAGCTCTCTGATTCAGGAAACCCCCTTTGTCACCACAATTCCTGTAAAGGGGAAAAACGGGGGTGGCAACTTTCCTAAAGCGCCACTTAACTTTAAGTCTACTTAAATATTAATTGGTGCAAACGGCCGTAAGAAAATTACTGATAATGGACACAGTTAAAAATAAGAAAATCAGTTTTTCCGTCCAATTCTTCGTAATAATTTTTACGGTTGCACCGTCTTCTAGGAAATCCATTTTCAAGAATGTCCAATACTTCCAAATCATCCTCCATAAACATTTTTCTTCAAAAATAAAGAAACACGCCTGAAATAGGAAAACGCAAAACGAAAACCCGAAAACAGAAAAATAATTGACATATATCAATCAAAACACAAAAATGTTAGGTTAGAAATCTCCACTTTGAGGATAAGTGAAGTTTAAGCGAGCGATTTTCTAAGCTTAGCTAAGTGGAGCTTTAAATGACAACTTGTTCATGGTGCAAAGCAAAACTTTCCTAAAGCGCCACTTAACTTTAAGTCTACTTAAATATTAATTGGTGCAAACGGCCGTAATATGCTTAGATTCAGAATCGATTCTAATCCAATTATATTTTTCTGTCTTGTTTGTATTAATGTTACATTTACTGATTCCGCCCCTGATAGTACCCAATATAATTATATTTTGAAACCTGATACTAGCCACGGAAAAACATTCGGAAGTAAAATTATAATAAAGAAAACTTGTTACAGAGGTGAATAGAAGCGTTCAGTAATAACGGCAGCTTTTGGTTTTTTCGATTGGTTTTTTATATTTTTCATTGTATTCAGGTGTTTGCTTTAAACGATGGTTTTTTTCTGAGTATCCGGAAAATTTATATTCAATATAAAATTAAGTTATTGGAAAAACATTATAATACCCCGTTTTTACACATTTTGTTTTTGAGAACAATTATTTACTTATTACATTTAACACAAAAGATCACGAGGTACCTAACATTTGCGGCATAATTATAATATTTGAGTTAAACAATAATAAGCTAATTGTCCAAACCTCAAAACGTATGCCATTAGCAAGGGCTCACATTATTTTAAATCAAATGGTATAGTACTTTTGCTATTTTAAATACATTTATTCATATTATGTCAAGTTATGAAGCTCTCTAGATTTATTTCTGCAACTTTCATGGATCTTGCATGAACGGAATCCTCTACCTAGTTGTTTTAATTTTCAGTTTAAAGAGGTTTTTCTATAAAAATTCACAAAATTTTATAAACATTACAGTACAGTTTTTTTATAAAAGGTGTGTTAAATCTGTTATATCCAGAAACTACAAAAATGTTATACAAAACAGTAAAATGCAAATTTTTTAAATATTTAGGACACTATTAACAAGTCCATCATAGCTTTCTAAAAATATCAGACGTAAAGCATCGTTATTGCTTATTTAAGTTCTATGTAATAAATTTTAAAGCACGAACCACAATATTCACATACTTTTTAAAAATACGAAATGGAAAACTGAGAGTCCATTACGAACATTCTACTAACTGTTGAAAAAGATTCATCACACTGTTGAAATTTCACTACTTTTCATAAGTTTAACTAGTTTAAGTAAGATTGAATATATCTACTATTATTTGACTGACTGACGCTAAACTTTTTACTTTTCTTCCATACAAAGTTTTTAACGTGTGCACCGAATGACGATATATGAAGAAACTTTTCCTTTTCCTTTTCCTTTTCCTTTTCCTTTTCCTTTTCCTTTTCCTTTTCCTTTTCCTTTTCCTTTTCCTTTTCCTTTTCCTTTTCCTTTTCCTTTTCCTTTTGCTTTTCCTTTTCCTTTTCCTTTTCCTTTTCCTTTTCCTTTTCCTTTTCCTTTCCTTTTACTTTTCCTTTTTCTTTTTCTTTTTCTTTTTCTTTTTCTTTTTCTTTTTCTTTTCCTTTTCCTTTTCCATCTTCTTCTACTTCAGTATTAACGTTTTGCCTACTTTTACATTTATAACTGTGTATTTATATAGTTAAGTATAATAGGTACTGTATATCCTTGTAGACCAAAGTAAAGTATTTGTAAGTCAAAAACTTCAAGGTTTGTTCTAATGACTAGCTAGAGGCCATTAAAAACTAAGTTCAACGAAGTCTATAAAATACCCCAGAAGTTGCAACGATTTCATTGAGTCAACTTTCCCCCTCAATTCACACCTACCAGTTTTTGTACAAGATAGAGAATAATGTACTAAAGCAAACTTCGTAGAATAATTTGGTTTTAAAAATTCAAAGTTTGAGATTGAACAATAAATTAAGAAGCAAAGAGTAGGATGTTGGCAAGTGGTTAGATATTTACTTTTTGATTAATGGAGTAGTTGAAAGCTATAACGCTTGTTCACAAAAGACATATAGAGAACTTAATGAATGTGGGTTTCTCCTGTAGTACCATTTAATATGAAAATGCGGAAACATAATCTCTTTCCACACATCCCACCTATATTGGCATTGAAAAGAGTAATAAAGTTTAAATAGAATTGTATGTTCAAATTTTACGCATATATTTACTTGAAATTAAAATAATTAGCGCTTTATGTCATATGTACAAAGTCCATAATGAGTCAGTTTTACAATTTTATTTTGTGCAGTGCATGTCAAATTATTCAGAAACTCAATGTTTTGCTGCTTTGTTTTTGTGTAGATTTGATAACTGTTTTAACTTTTAAATTCATATTCTGAATATTCTAAAGATGAATAACACTTTGTTTTAACACAAATAATCGTATATACAGGATGTCCCATAACTTATGTGAAAAGTCGGGAGAAAATTGGTTGTTTTATTATAGGAATAAATGTTACTTGTACAATGGATTTTCTACGTCTATAAATAGAAAGAAAACTTCTACTGGGTCACATACAAGTATAGAGTTAGTTTACTGAATCAATACAAGACTAATATAATAAATATCCTCTTACATTCAGCAGACCTTCTTTATTCGACCTACCAACTTTCACGTGGATTTGACGAATAACGTCAATTGATACCAGACACATGTTTAATTTTAAAAATATTTTTGATCTTGATATTGTCGCAAGAAAGTTTTGTTAAAATTATAGTCCTACATATAACCTCTTTAATATAATTATATTATAACCAAATATAGTGAATTCATTATTTTGTATGAATTGCCAGTATGCAACGAAAAATTCCAATCCCAAATTAGCAAGAAAATAAATCATCTGATTGTCGAAATTCGCTGTAACCGTTGAGTGAAAAATTTTTCACTCAACGCTGTAACTCGCTCGAAACTTATTTCCCGCTTAGGTCTTGATAATGAGAATGTAAGCAAAAACTATATCAGTGTTGAGAAGACGATTAACGCTTGCGATTAGGGTGGTCACTCCATTGAAATATTCGTTTTTTACATTATCCATAACTGAATAATAAACATTTTTTAATATAGAATAGAAATACCATTGCATGTCTCAATCAATATCTACTAATATTTGCATGTTATTTGTCACTACAATGTGCAATGGAAAAAATTATCCTTATATGATGCATTTAATAAAAACAAAAATGTTAATTAATGTTATTCTCCTTAGTGGAGCACCGTGATGCGAAAAAATGGTAAAACTCGAAATCCAGGGCAAGTCAAAGAATCTTATAAAAAACTGCTGCATTGTTAAAAGCTCAAAAAAGAGTTGTACGATCTTGATTACAACAATTTACTGAAGAACGAGAGAGACAAGGGAAAAAAAGTGTTTATAGCAAGTATTTCTAACTTTATACCTGTCAAATATTTGCTTAGTAACTTTAATGTTAGTTTACTCATATTTCGCAAAAAAATACGAGTTACAACAAAAATCTAAGCAAGCTACAGTGCAATTTAATCCACTTTTCCTGCACCCACAAGATGTTCGGCATCCTATTTTTAATAAGAGTTCTAGAGCTGGTCACTGCGTCATTATTTGCGGTACCAGTATTCCGTATTCATATACAACCCCGTTCTTCTGGTGATTTTTCTTTTCCGAGCCATGTTTGAATTTGCATATATACTCTTTTGAAGTGTCCAAAAGTAGGTGGCAAAGACGGCAGTTTAGATTTTTTATTTTTTGAGGAGTAGAGTATAGGACAAGCGTGCATGTAATACCAGCATTGAAAATATCATTAGTATATTTGCATTCATTTTTAAAAACTTTTGCAGAATTTTGCCGTTTCTTGAAATTTTTTGCAAACACGTTTTTGCCACGCTGGAAAAAAGCTGATGTCGTGTCACAGCCAGTGACTGTATCTATGAATAGAATATGTTGTTTACACTTTGGTGATACTCTTTCTAAGCTCTTAGAAGAGTACACTTTTTGTGGTTTTTTGCCTTTGGATGGTTTTCGAAAATAAATTGTGTTTCTCGTTGCATATCTATGAGCCTACTCTTATTTTTGGCATTCGCTAAAACTTCTCCTGTTCTATTTTGAGAGGCGTGATGTTATTAAATATTATGTCATTACTTGCAAATAACAATTATAAATATTTTTTTTTTCAAAACGCACAGAAATAGCAACGTATTTAGCCTAGCTAGTTGCTACGTGTACTAATCTGTTAGGGACCGCGTCGACAGCTGCTGTTTTCCCTGTCTAATTCCCCCCATCCCAGGCCCAAGGACAAGTTTGTAATAGTTCTCGTTTTCAAAATATAGCTTTAAACTAATAAAAGTAAAATAAAACTATAAAAATTAATAATTATTTTTTTAAATAATTGGAAAATTAGGATCGCATAATTTTTTTTTCATATACAGGGTTGGGATAAAGTATGGAACCAAATAAATATCTTTTAAACGAAATGAACGATATTTATGAAAATTTGCAAGTAAGTGCAATGGAACAAAATGCATCTGATGTACATTTTTTTTGTTAATAATATACTTCGGGTTTAACAGGAAATGCCATCAACTTCTTTAATTTAAATGGGACACCCTATATATTTTCACAGATTTTGAAAGAGCTTGTTATTTTGAATGAGTTTAGTGTAAAAAAATTTGTAAAAACGAGGAATAACTCACTGTTAGTTGTACAATAGGTGTACATTTCATTATTTTAGAATAATGAGAAACAAAATTACTTCAAATGTTCAAAATGCTCACCGTTTACTTGCTGACAATATGCCATCTTATTAACAAATTCCTCTCGAGTCGCTCTTTCCAAGACTTCTCCACGTATTAGTTCACATTCATCAATAATTCTTTGTCTCAATTCCTGTAAATTTGTTGGTCGTCTAACGTAAACACGTGATTTTATATAACCCCAAAGAAAAAAATCTAACGGACTAAGATTCGGAGAACGAGCAGGCCACTCTATGAATCCTCTACGTCCAATCCATCGATTTGGAAAATTCGCATCCAGAAAATCCCTAACCCGTCTATCATAGTGGGGAGGTGCTCCATCTTGTTGAAACCAAACATTTTGTAGTAATTGCCCATTCTGTTGAAATGCAGGAATAATTTCGTTATTTAGTAGATCCAAATACTTGTCACCATTCCGTCGATAAAAAATGGGCCTATAAACCTATTTTAGACAATTCCCATCCAAACATTTAACTTCTGTGGATGCTGAGTATGTGCTTCAAAAATCCAATGAGGATTCTCATTTGACCAATACCTTGAGTTATAGCGATTAACTGTTCCATTTAAACAAAAAGTTGCCTCATCGGAAAAAACTATGTTAGAAGCAAAATTGTCGTCGACATTACAGATGTCCATTAACCGTTCGCAAAATTCCAGCCGTCGGTCAAAATCATCGTCTGACAATTCTTGAACCAACTTACCTTATACGGATGATACTTTTCACTTTTTAATATCTTTCCTACATAACGTCGACTGATACCATGGTTTAGTGCCAAATTTGTGGTGGAAGTTTGAGGTGATTCTTCTGAATCGATTGCAATATTTTGTTTAACAGTTTCGTTCGTTGCAGTCCGCGGTCTTCAAGGTTTTAGCAAATTTTTTACCATCCCAATTGTATTAAAACGTTGTAATGTTTTAGTTACTGTTCAGCGTGATATAGGATTTCTCTCCGGATACAAATTATTAAAAATATGACACACTTCTTCATGAGTTTTAACACGATCACCATAACCGATCATACGCTCTTTTTCACTTAATTGAACCATTCTAAATTGTAAAATTTATTTCCGTCAATTGAATTTGACACTTGGAGAACAAAAGACGTACTGAACAGTACTCGTTTATTTATTACTATGCATACAAACAACATCAATTAGTAGCAAAAAACTCAGAGGTTGATTAAAGTGCTATATTCCTCGTTTTTGCATTTTTTTTACACTTAACTCAGCATGTATGAATTCAAAATAACAAGCTCTGTCAAAATCTCTAAAAATATATAGGGTGACCCATTTAAATTAAAGAAGTTGATGGCATTTCCGGTTAAACCGGAAGTATATTATTAAAAAAAATGTACACCAGATGCATTTTGTTCCATTGCTCCATTGCACTTACCTGCAAATTTTCATAAATATCGTTTTTTTCGTTTAAAAGATATTTACTTGGTTCCATACTTCATCCCAACCCCGTATTGTTAAAAACACATTTCAAAAGTTTATAAAAAGGTTCATTGACTGGTCCTGGATTTCGAGGTATAAATCTTACGGCGCTCTATTATCTACAATTTACCCTAAACCTATCTTCTTGATTTATAAAATGTTTGTTTTGATAATTTTTAAGTTAAGTTTGGTTTTTAACTCATTTAATTATAAATAATGTGAACAGCGGGACGGCAATAATCGACTTGACTTGAACATGAAATTTAGATCGTGGTTTGGAAAATTTAAATTAGCCACGCCAATGTGCGTAATAGTGACGGGCTGTAAATATTTACTCTCTAGCCCTAGTTTTACCCAACGGCTTTAATTCTGCATTTCATCAGAATAATCAAAATATCGATCTTTTGTAAAATTCATGAGATCTAACGTAAACGTGAATAGAAGAAATGTGAGTAAATATACTCCTTCAAAGTTTGTAATGCCCATAAAACGGTGGCTTTCATACGTGTTCTAAATACTTGACTTTTATTATGTTCATATATCAATTTTTTTACGAAATAAACACTTACGTCCTAGAAGCTACATATATTGGTTATAACTTAAGCATTCCTACGTATTCATCATTGACCTTTTTGTTGTTAATATCAGAATGAACAATAAATTCAGGATTAGTATAAACTAAAGACTTTATACTGCAAATCCTGTGTTCCTACAAGCTTTTATTTAGTTTTCTGGTGACTGTCTACCTATCTGTTATAAAATCTTGGCAACTTTCCGGTTTCCTGTTAGGTTGAAATTTTGCATACACTTCAAGTTTTGATGGCTTCTCGGGCTATATGCCCCGCAGACAATGAATTACACAACCAGAATGGTTGGTTCTATATTTCATATATATACCAACCCCGTTTAACTTGGAAGTGTAATTCATTGTCTGCGGGGCATATAGCCCGAGAAGTAGATGTTGCTTCAGTGAACGGTCTAACCTTTGGAAAGTAATGTTCTAATTTGTAAGGCGTTTTAATAGTCTTATACTATTATTCTGACTTCTATTGATAACACGCTTTACTATGACAATTGTTACAGGAAACTGTAATTGAGTAAAAAAATAGTTTTAGTCAATAAAACAAAATCTCATTCACAGCGATATCAAAGAACACAATGTCTCGTAAATAACAGAAATGAACTAAGCCCACTCTGTGACGTTAACAGTCCATATGGACTAACAATTCAAGTACATTTTTCATAGACCAATCGGAAGCTACATTGCACCAATGAGAATCAATTGTTCGCTTGTGGGTAGGTCAAGACTAGAAATGATTTATGCTTTTTTTATCTTTTCGGCTTTTTAATCCTCAAAGAGACCTTGCCCCTTACTGTTATTTTATTATGAAACAGTGCAAACTAATTTTACTCACAACTATACCTGTGCAAGTATCCATAGTAGTTAGGTTATTTAAAAAAAAATTGTATATTGGAACTGATAAGCGGCTTTTTTTTATAAATATTTTGTATGCCAAGAACTGAAAGTGCTACTTTGTTGGTCGAGTCTGAAAATTGCGAGGCGAGCAGCAGACGAGTCCAACAAAGTAGTATTCCAGCTGCGGTGTACACAACATTTTTTTGGCAGCGATTTAAATAAATATACTGAAATAAAAATAAACAATAAACAATGTATAGAATATTAGTTATGAATGTAACCTACGTATTTGTAATATTAATAGATTTTATTTATTTGCATAAAGTATCCAATATTAATTGTACCTCCAGGGCAATTATTCATTTTTATTGCACCGGATGAAGAAGGAAATTAATAATGTTGTGTCAATAGAACTGTCAACATTGACGTGGGTACAGTTACATCTAGAAAGTTATTAAAGCTGTCTACCCCAGAGCGTCCAGAAAGTGTTTTGTAGTACGGAACTGTCACTTTCAGCACATGGAACTTACAAAACGTAACTTTCGATACGTAAATGAATACAGAAAGAGCTAGAGTTCATATAATAGCCTTTTTGGTGTGCGTCATTGATTGTTAATGTCCTTCTAACACATTACGTTGGATGAAATGAAAAAAAGGCAGGTCTGTGATTAATCCTGATCAAAATATCACAATAATGAACTGTTTAAACGTATTACAAACGTTAACCCTAATCTTTGACAGAAAAATGTTATTGGTTGATGTTTAGTTTACGTGCAAGCGCGACCTATCAATCGGGCGAATTTATATCGTTCAAAATACGATGCAGACGTTCCCTTCGTAGCGGCAATGCACGGAAAGAAATGCTTTGATAAGGTGAATCAAATCGACTTATTGAAATAAGAAATTCCTTAATCTATGCCAAATAAATTAGTTCAATCTAAAATAGAATAAAACAAGAAAAAAACTGACAAATCTTAGTGTTTTAGGATTAATCTGTTAATTTCGTTTATGATTAATAACATTTAATTTAAACTAATGTCAGTAGATCCAATTTTCTTGTTTTTGCGCTAAAACTGCTAAATCACATCCATTTTTTGATAGGTACACCAAAATTTAGATTAACTACAGAAAACGCTTTTCTTAAACCAATCAAACATTAAAGATTGGATTGATGTACCTCCGCTGCTTAATTTTCGCAAGAAATTTACTCAAATTGACTCTTAGATTATATGATTTTAGCTCAATTATTGGATTAAAGTTTTATCAAACAATAATATCCGATTTAACAATCAGATCCAATTTGAGAAATTAAGATTCTTGGTCCTGGTACGATAAGTTCCATAATTACTATAATCTCAACAAGCATCATAATGAATTTTTTTACGTTTCACTGTTGCATACATTTTCAAATAAAATCATTTAGGAATGAATTGCATGGCAGAAAGTTCTGGGGGCATTAGCAGTAAATACCTCTAGGTAGCTAGGTATATTAATTTGAAATATTTGAAGTTTTAACACAACACACAGATTAATATATTAATGTAGTTTTGATCTATAGTTTTAATGGGATCAATAAAATGAATGCTTAATTTCTATTATATTTGGATAAATGTATTCCTGTCTATAGATTAAGTTATTCGTACAATTTACCGAAATTTAGAAAAAGAAGAGAAAAAATAAATAAACCGTCTACTGAAAACAATCAAATATACAATCTATCCAATTTTTGCTACGATTATCAAACATTTGACTAAATCAATAAAGATCTTCTAGAATCAAGCATTTATTTTGACAAAATCTGGAATATAAGGATTAAATTAAGCAAATCATTTTTTTTAACGGTTTTGGCTATTTGTGTGCGTGAATTTGGAAATGTTTATCATTTAGTATCTCCAGACCCTTCGTCTTCATCAGGTCGCATACTTTTCATACTTTACTTATTAATTTTAACGGGCGCGGGGGCGGGTGGTGAGTTGTGAACGTGCGTCTTACGTTTTGCGCGCCGGAGGAAGAAACTAATCTAGTTTTTGGTTGGGTGAGAATATACCAATAACTGATCCCATTCTGTTTTGAGCGTTGCCTTTGTTTGATTCCTGGTAGTTTTTCTAGGTAAGTACAAAATAAACAACTTTTTTCATGTAGACACTAATGAGTAGTGCAAAAAGGATGCAATTATTAATACTACACTACGTACAGTTTGTTGAAGTAAATACATACCTAACTTTTGTTGATCTTATTGAAGTGGAAGCGTTAAATATTCAACGCTTTATAGTATTTTACATTATTAGCCAGGTAAAACAGTTTTTACTGGCGATTGAAGGAAATGACTAGCGAGCCGTCAGGCGGATCCAAGATGGCAGCAAAAGTTAATTTCCTTACGATTTGGGTGAAATTTGGTATTTTGGGGTTATTGATGATCTTATATTAAAAATTAATATTGGTTTTGAAAAATTCAAAATGGCGGATTCAAGATGGCGACCATTTCCAAAGATCTAACTTGAGGATTTTGTCAAGACATTAACTAGTCCTAAAGTAACCATCCAAATTAAATATTTTCTTTTTTTTTAATAGCTGCTGCCTTGTATCAAGTTATAGTGACTTGGCTCCCAGTCATTGTATTGATATTAAAAATTAAAGCATAATAATTCGAGTTTATGTTGGTTATACAGTTTTGTTACTAGCTTAATATTTTAATAAATTGCTTCCTTTTGGCACGCTCTAATACGTTCCTAACTTTGAATAAAAACAAAAAATTTATTTATAACATTTTGCAGTAGTTACGTCAGCTCCATCATAAGATAAAACTTGGCTATATCATCATTCTGAACCCTGATGGATGGTCTGTAGTTGAAGAAAAGTGGAAAGTGACAAGCAACGAAAGAAAGGCGGAATGTATCAATTGCGATTAAAATAATATAACCTCCCAGTTGGGTGAATGGCCAGCCTACAGGGAAGAAAATGGTCAGAGACTGGTAAGCATTTTCCTTTTTTGTTTGAAACTCCAAATAATACCAGTGAATAAATAATAATTGTATCGACAAAAAAATCCTTTTTTATTGAATTTATCATTATTATATAAAATTGTTTTGTTACAGATTTATATTGATTTTGATTTGCAATTTCCGGGAAAAATTAACAAACTCCATGAAAAGTGGGAAGATTTCGTGATTAAGATTGTTCCACACTTCAAAAGTAAAATCAAGGACAAACAAAGTTTGGAATTATTAAAACGTCTAGACAATGAAGACCTAAACATTGGTAAGTAAAGCAACAAACAACTCTTTCGACTTTTTTTTTCATAATATGGATATAATACTACATACTACATATTCTATTTGGTTTGCAAACGTGACAAAGTTAAATTAATAAAATCAATTTGATTCCAAAAATATGCTATAAAGGTCCCAGTTATATAACAACAATTTTTTTTTATTTTAGCAGCACGGGACATTTTGGTATTTAAACTATTGCATTCTAAAGATAAGTCAAGGAAGTGGAAATTCAGTATATCCGACAGTCGGCGTTTTAGTACTAGAGATTTCTGGTCAACATTTTAGGGTTTTTTTTTTGTAAAAAATCCTACTAATAGCATAGGGTATTACGAAATAAAATAAAAATAAATAAAAAAAAACATTATAAGCCAATACAAATTTACACCCTAGCAGATGGTAGGAAAGTTGTGAAGGAAAGGTATCTTTAGTATGAAAGTATGCAAGGTAAACCTGCGAAAACAGTAGGGTTTTTGGAGTTGTTTTTTTTTTAAATTTCTATATGCAAAGAATCTAACCCTTAATTTGGTTCTTATCTGCTGTCTCAATTTTAGATTAATTTGCTTTCATATTAAGACTTATCATTTCCTTATCTACAAACTACTAGGTAAATTGTATATTATACTGCCTTTTGAGTAGTTATTTAGGTTATTACTAGTAACTAGAATATAATAATTTAGTTTTCATTTCATTTTACTTCAGATTTGTACAATTATTCCAAATAAATATTAATTAAACGGAAACTTCGTTTTTTTTGGTAATATTTCCCCACCATCACCACGGCTAATAATGAAAATCAATATTACAGCCAGCAATCAAATATTGAATACAAATAATCAAAAGATTAGAAAAGTTGAACTTAATTATTAGATTAAAACATTCGAAATTTAGATAAATCCGATTCATTTATTACTTAAAATTTAGATGTATTACATCAAATTATTGCAAAAAGTAATAAAATTATTTGATGAATTCAATCCAAATTATTCGTAAATTTGCTACCGTTAGTAATTTTTTTTTCTATATTCAATCATATATTTAGCAAATATTATCTACAATTAACTTAAACTGATCTAAAAATTGCTTAATACAATTTAACAACTAGCTAAATTTAAGAAGATATAAATTATATTCAAGAATATTGTAGGCAAATTAAATTTTATTTTTGCTAATATTAATCAAATTTTTGTTGTTATTTAATGCAATTCGTTTACTGCTATTTATCATGGTTTGATTAATTTTAGCTTGACAAATAAATCAATCGAATCATTTATCGATATTAATCTAAATTTGGATTGGCGCTATATTGATCAAAAATTTGATTGTAATACTACCTTACTGGAATAATAGTATCCAAAATTTCTTTCCGTGTGTGTCTTACGTCTTTTTCTAATGTCCCACTGACAGTTCTCGTCAGGTCTGTACTTTGTTGTTTACGGTCAATTGTTATTTATGAAAAGTGAATATTAATCTAATTGTTAGCATTTTATTTATATAAATAATTCAAAGATATGCCTAGATACACGGAAAAAGAGCAGCATCTTATTTTGAAAGTTATCAAATATTTTAAGTTAGAAAAAGAAGCTGTTAAACCGTTGATAGGGAGTCCAGTCCTGGTAATAAAATAGTACGCTACTATATTTTTCAACTCCAAAGAAAGTGAAAGATATATTGGGTAATATAACTTGGACTTTTGTGATTCCTTGCCTAAGTGATTATTAAAGTGTGAAAAGTGAATTGTACAAACTGTAAGTACAAAAACATAATTTATTCCATTAAAAACGGAACCAAATAACCAGTAGTGTTAATAACTAATACACTATCAGCGAACAAAAAAGTTCGACACCAACCAGTATTTATGGCTCTCTCGGAGATAGACAGGACCGCACTTGGATAAATAAAATCTAATAAAATGTTACAAACAAACCAAGGGACTTCTGAGGACAGAAGTCCCCCCAATAAATCTACAATCATCAAAAGCTATTCTACTGTACTGAACCAACCAAAATACCCCTCCAAAAACCAAGCTATTATTTTTCCTTATGTTGAAGATACGAAACTAGAAGACTACTTATTTCCTTTGGGAGAAATTGTGCAACCAAAAAATATACTATTTGCATCAAAACTTTCAAATAATAGAATATGTATATACTTGTCATCAAGAGATATAGTCGAAACTTTTATGATAGACCACGGAGGGAACATAGAGGTAAAAAATGTAGTAACACAAGCTCGCCGCTACGTAACTCCATCAGAACGACTAATACTTTCTAATGTCTGTCCTACAATACCCAACGACATCTTAATCAAAGAGCTACAGAGTATCGGACTTACTCTGGTTTCTCCAGTAACACCCTTAAGAATTAATGCATCACTACCAGAATTTAGGCACATCTTAAGTTTCCGCAGACAAGTATTCATCTCTCTTACATCTACAACAATTCCAGATTCAATTATTATCAACTATGACAACACGTCATATAGAGTTTTCTTAGCACGTGACACCCTATGTTACAATTGTAAACAAACAGGACATCAGGCAGCAAGCTGTCCACTTGAGTTAACAAACATACAAGAAAAAAACACACAATCAAATCAAACTACACCATCCACACCACTACCCCACTCCAGTAATAACAATCCATCCAATATCCAAACCACTGAGACAACGCTGGAAACAACATGTCATCAATATCAATCATACGAACAGCCCCCTACAAACACGCCAATGGAATGCAATCAGTCAGAATCACGACCAAAGAGAAATATTGAAGAAATCTTAACAACTCCAACTCCTACGGAAGAAGCACAGATTCATTTTCCAGAACCAACTACAGCACCGCACGTTGCAAAAAAACAAAGGAACATATCCACAAAGTCACCTGATCTAGAAGCCTCGTATACAACACTCAAGGATTTTATAAGTCACCAGGCCTCCCCAATGATATTAAACTTCAACCAAATAACAGACCTATTGGCTAATGTAAAGGGCTCAGCAGACCAACTGACCATTGTAAATAACTACACCGAAAACCACACAGCTCTAGTTGATATGTTAACAAAAATCCATCCCTATCTACCAGATAAATCTCAAAAAAATAGAAGTACGAGACTTAAAAAGACCCTATTGAAATACCTTCAAGTAACCACGGAAACTACGGACACCGAAACTGATAACTCAAAAACCGATAAACTTTATTAGTTAAAAATATCAAAAATGCTTTTCAAAAGAATACTTCAGTGGAACATAAATGGTTTCTACAACAACCTGCCTATGCTACAAATTATTTCATCTGAACAGAAACCAGACATTATTTGCTTACAAGAAACCAACTTCAAAATCGACAAAAATGATATTTTAAGTAACTACTATAGCTATAACAAAATACGAGAAAACCAAAATATTGCAAGTGGTGGAGTGTCAATTTTAGTGAGTAATTCATATGAATCAACAAATATTCCAATCAACAGTAACCTAGAAGCTGTAGCTGTATTAATAAAAGGAAATATAAATATAAATGTATGTAATATATATTTACCACCCAACAACATAATAACCAAAAATGAATTACAGAACCTAATAAATCAAATACCACAACCAAGGATTATCCTAGGAGACATGAATGCTTATAACCAATTATGGGGATCGTTACATACCGACAACAGGGGAAAGAATATAGAAGAATTGATAGACCATTTTAATTTATGTCTATTAAATGACGGAAGCCCGACAAGATTTAACATTAGAACGGGTCAAGCAACTCCGCTAGATTTAACACTATCCGATCCTAACCTATACACCACTCTCTCATGGCAAACTATGCAATACACGTACAACAGTGACCATTATCCGATAATAATAGAAAATAACCAGCATGCCGGAGATACTCAACCCACACCTAAATGGAACCTAAATAATGCTAAATGGAATCAGTTTTCACAATATATCGACTCATGTATTGAAAAATGCACCATGAAACAAAGCGTTGATGAAACCCTAGAAGAGTTTACAAAGATAATCACTCAAGCAGCAGAGACCTTTATTGGTAAAACTTCGATAATACGACACCACATGGCAGTACCCTGGTGGAACAAGGAATGCGCAGCGGCCTTAAGGATAAGTAAAAGTGCTTTCAACAAATATAAAAGAATGAAATCCCCAGAGAATAAAGAAGAATACAAGAGACTCAGAGCCAAAGCTAGATTAACAATAAAAACTGCCAAAAAACAATCATGGATACAATATGTGCAGACTATAAGCTGCTCTACCCCCATGAGTGATGTTTGGAAAAATATAAAAAGAATTGCAGGTAAGCAGCACCATTACAGAATAAACTGTCTTGATGTTGACAATAAAACTACCTCAAATAGTGGAGAAATTACTGAAACACTGGCGGAAATGTATCAACGCCGATCATGTACAGATAACTACGAAGAAAGTTTCATTCGCACTAAAAAATCGGAAGAAAGCAACCAAATACTGATAGGAGCAAACAATGACCCAATAAATGATTGTATCACAAACCAAGAATACGAAGAAGCATTAAATTCCTCCAAAGAATCGAGTGCAGGTCCAGATGATATCCCAACAATATTTATAAAAAACTTACCAGTGAGTGCACATAAATATTTATTGAAGTTTTTCAACATAATATGGACAGAACATAAATTTCCAAAGGCGTGGACCGAATCGCTCATAATACCAATCCTTAAACCAAACAGCATTAAGAGTGATCCAGAGTCATATCGACCAATATCACTTACATCAGCCATGTGCAAATTACTGGAAAAAATCATCAACAAGCGCTTATTATGGACCCTAGAAGCGAGAAACATAATCATTCCGGACCAAAGCGGTTTTCGCAGCAACAGATCAACTATGGACAATGTTCTAGCGCTAGAAAACGAAGTTCACGAGGCACTGGCCATGAAACAAAAATGCTTAGCTGTGTTTTTTGACATCAGAAGGGCATATGATACTGCATGGAAATATAGAATCATTAAATATTTACAATCACTAGAAATTGACGGTCACTGTCTAGCTTTCATAAATAACTTTCTGACTAATCGAAGATTTAAAGTGAAAGCAAACGGAGTGATATCATCACCAAAAAATCAAGAAAATGGAATTCCTCAAGGGTCGGTGCTAAGTCCCACACTATTTATTGTAGCCATAAATGATATCATTAAAGACCTTCAATCCCCATTAAAAGCTCGATTGTACGCGGACGATTTAATCATTTTTGGCAAGAGCAGAAATGTTGAAAACCTTCGCAAAATAATCCAGGAATTTTTACACAAATTGGACAACTGGTCACAAGATACAGGCTTTCGTTTCTCCACAGAAAAAACCCAGTTTATCCTTTTTACCAAAGAAAATAACCCATACATACCACAACTCATACTTCATAACCAACCCTTAACGAATAGGAACAAAATAAAATTTCTGGGGATATTTTTCGACCAAAAATTAAACTGGATGGAACACATTACCAACTTGAAAAGAGAATGTAATAGGAAGCTCAATGCTCTGAAGGTATTAGCCAACAAACAATGGGGATCGGACAGAAAAACCCTATTGACCATCTATAGGACACTTATAAGATCAAAACTAGACTACGGAGCCTCGGCGTATTCATCAGCAAGCCAATCTTTATTGAAAACATTAGATCCAATCCACAATACGGCGCTTCGATTAATTTTAGGAGCTTTCAGAACAACACCGGTAGAAAGTTTATATTGCGAGGCAGCAGAACCATCCCTAGAAGACAGAAGAAGGTACCTAAGACTGACATACGCGCTAACATGTAATGCTGATTCTAAAAACCAAACGTATAAAATTACAAATAACGATAAACTACTGACACTGTATGACAAAAAAAAGAAAATACCAAAACCATTTTATAACAGAGTACGATCAGATTTACTATTCCTCAACCTATCCCTAACCATTTGTATATCCCCAGCTTACGAACCCCCCCCACCATGGACTGTGAAAACACCAAAAATCATCACGAGATTAAACGAGTTTAGCAAATATTCAACCAGTCATCAACTGATATTACAAAATCTCAAGATCATCTTAAGTCAATACAACGAATTTACTCAAATTTACACAGATGCGTCAAAATCTGATGAAGGAGTAGGAGCAGCAGTAATATTACCAAAAACAAGAAAAACCTACACATTACCATTCGAATGCAGTGTCTACACAGCCGAACTATATGCATTATATGGTGCTATCACTGAAATTAATAGCTCCCAAATAGAGAAAGCTGTCATACTTACCGACTCCCTTAGCTCACTACAAACAATAAGCCACACCTACCCTACTAACATCATAGCAGCGAAAATTCAAAGGGCACTACTAGAAAGCCAAAATAAAGACAAAAAAATTGTTTTTATCTGGGTTCCCTCTCATATCGGAATATCAGGCAATGAAGAGGCGGACAAATGTGCTCGTGAAGCACGAAACGCAAAGGATTCTATCATAGTAACGGACATTGTGAATAGTGATGCTAAAACTGTTATTAAATCAAAAGTGCAAAGTGCGTGGCAATCTCGATGGAACAACTCGACATCACATCTGAAAAAAATAAAGCCAACAGTGAAGCCGTGGCCAGATCCTCCTGTGAATCGTAGATCTCAAGTGATAGTAACACGTCTCAGACTCGGGCACACAAATTTTACTCATTCATACCTTATTACGAAAGATCGCGAACCGATATGTGAAGAGTGTGGAATAAAACAAACGGTAAAACATTTTATGACTGACTGTCCGAAATTCAACTCAAAAAGAGCAAAATACAAGATTCCCACATCATTAGACCAAGCACTTGGACCAAGCTGTTCTTACAATAACATTTTAATGTTTCTAAATGAAATTAATATTGTTAGCAAAATTTAAAAGACTAAGTTTGATACACTGTCCCTCGCTAATGACCCTCTGGGTTGATGCGATATAAATAAAATAAAAAAAAAAAAAATAAACCGTTGATACCTTTAACTTCAGGGAACCAAGTAAGTATTTTTTATATAACAATAAGTGAAATTAATATAAATCAAGGTAATCGCATTCCATTAGGATTGTTTAAATATTTTATTTTTATCTATTGTGTTTCAGCGCATTTCGGATGCATTGGATCCTTGCCGACTGTAGCAAATTTGGCAAAAAATGGCATTCACAGTGATTCAGAATATACCACTAAAATGAGTAAGTCTGTAAAAAGTAAAAAATTATTATTTTCAATTACTTAGAAAAGTTTTCGTTCATTACTTCTCACTAAAAATAAAAGTGAGTGGTATGTAAGTAAAATATTCGAGAGCTCATATTAAATATTTGTTTACAACTAGTATATAGTCACATTTTATAGATTGCGCAACCTACTTTAATCATAGTGAGAAAGAGTGAATGAGAAATTAAAAAAATAATTGTTTACTCTTTAGTTCATTTCCTAATATAAGTGTGTAATTAAAAAAGTGTTTTTGTATTTTTTATTAATTAATATTTTTTGTTTACTTATTTATTTTAGGTGAGCATGTAACTCTACTTACACTGAATAAAACACTCATTGATCTGGATGGAAACGACATGTCTGTTGGTTCACTGGCCATAAGACTTAAGAATAAAATAGGGTCCCATACAGTGCAGACTTAATTGAACAAGCTGTATAATTCTTTTGCAGGACTATATTTACTAATATCAAATTATTTTAATATGTAAATTGAATATACAATTTGTTTTATTTTGCAGTGTTTTCATATCCCAAGTATTATCAATTTCATAGCCCTGAATACGATCCTGATCATTTTATTTATCAAATTTAAGGTTAGCTACATGCCAAAATAGCAAATAAAATAACCGACATACCCAAAACCCGGATATACCTCACAAATGATGACGCACACCAAGAAGGCTCTACTTTCAGGAGTAGCGGAGTAGCGGTCAAAAAATTAATTTCTTATGCTATCTAAGCATTCAACAAAACATTTTGCAGTGTACTTTATCGGACCATGCTTTTAATTTTTGAATATTGGAAACCAAATAAAAATGTAAATGAGTGTATACATAGCGTATGTTAATATGTATGTTAATCCTCGATGCTGAACAATGCATATTTGCAGAATTGTGACAAACCGGCTAGTGCTGTAAATTTGAAATATTTGTATTTATTTGTTAATAAAAAAAATATTACCATAGTTATGTTGAGAATATTTTAAAATTAAAATATTCATGCACTTATATATTAGTGCTGATATTCAGCAACAGCGGTGAAAGAGAAATTTGATTGATGATAATAAATTAAATTATACTAAAATCTAGAATTGAATAGTCCAATTCATATTTTTGTATTAAGACTTAATTTGGGAGTAAATTCGTCTGGACTATAATAAAATGAAATGTTGACAAATATATCTTTTATAAAAGTTACATAAATGTTTGTTATGTCAATGTGTTACGATTTTTTTTTAGGTCAGTTAAATAAATGGTGGTATTATAGCCGAAGCTACTCGCGTTAATATGAATAATTTGTTTGACTTTGGGGTGTACTTCAATATCCGGCGGTGCATATGGCACGAGAAGTAGTTGTTGCTTGTTAGTTGAACGGTCACTGTATTATTTTTCAAAAATGCATGAAGTGTAAATATAAATAATTATTCTTCGACATCTGTTGATAAAAATAAGGAGAAAAAAGAACAGGTAATAAAAGATTTTGAAAATCGAAATGTTCCTGGTAATGACAAAATTACATCGGAAATGATAAAAAACGTTGGACGAAAAGAAAATATAATATGTTATATATTTTCAATGGAATTATGATAGAAGAAACACGACCAAGGTGCTGGAAGAGAGTGCTAATTGTACCAATTGATTATAAAGTAAATGTGGAATACTGCAATAGCTATCAAGAAATCACATTAATTAGCAAATACTGGAGAAAAGAATCAGGTCAACAATAGAAAAAACTCTGGAGAGTTGATTCAGAAGCGGAAAAAGCATCCAAATAGAATGATAGAAAAAACAATACAAGGAGAAGAAATTTTGTGGCTTTTCTGGATCTATACTTTCACAGAGTTCCTAGAGAAAAACGGTGGAAAATATTGGCAGAAAGAAGAAAATAAATAATAAAAAAATCATACCAATAATCCAAAACATCTAAAAGCTCGAAGAAAAATTAGAACACATTGAATAGAAATAGCAAAAAATTAGAAAATTTCACTACAAATATGGTACTAAGACAACGAGGGGTTTGATCCCCTCATTATTTATCAATTATATTGATAAGATAATTAAGAGATGTACAGCAATAAGAAAAAAGTATGTTTGGGACATTTGAAATTGTACGACGTAAAGCATTTGCAGACGACGTGATAATAATGACAAAAAATAGAAAAAAAAACTACAAGAGAACATAAATTTCCGGAATGCAGAAATGGTAGACTTGGGATTGAAATTAAACAAAAGTGATGATCCTTGGAGAGGACAAATAAATGTGAGGATAACAGACAGAACTGGAAGCGAAACATGTGTGTTGAGAGAATAACAAAAAGTACAGGGGACAGATGTAAGAAAGGACCTAAGGAGACGTTTTGCGTTCCTATTAGTGATCTGTCCAATAATCGTTGCATCCGTTACAGAACTATTTTTATTAGGTTTTCTCCAGTCTTCGCTGTGATTGCATCGTTTGTAACTGCAATCGACATTCTGTCAAAGGTCTTTGATTTTATCGTTCAAGTTCACATTCCCTTAAATATGTTTTTGTTTATATATGTTGTATGACTTTAGGTAGTTGTGATATTTGATTTAATTGCCATACTGTAGAATAAAATATATCTCAGTTTAAGTGTCCACGTGCTTTTGCTTACATCGGACAGAAATGAAATCCGAATAGAATAATAATAATAACTGATCCAAGTGGTAAAGAAAAGAAGCAGGGATATTTCATAAGTTCTTTTAAGTAAGTAATAGTTCAACGAAAAATTGGTAAGAGAAGTTAATTGAAGATATGTTGTCATCAATGTCAAATGTGTCAGCGCAGCGTCTCAATAATACGAATGAAACGATGATACTTTTTATGGTCTATTGTTCATAAATCTGTTGTCACTTTCACATTAACATGATAATGATGATGATGATGATGTTTTATTGCAGTAATAAAACCTATGATGGTAATTATACTTACAGATAAGTATACATATGTGAAACTATTTCCAGTAAAATATTAATTATTTCAAGTTAAAGGTATTACTACCATTTCCCCTGCATATAATGAATTACAGAAATTTATGGGTGTACGTGTATCATGTAGATAAGAAAATGGAACTTAGTTTGGAAATAGGACTAATGGAGATAGTTGAGGGAAAGTACATTGGATAGCGTGTTTTTAATAATCATCGTTAAAAAATTCATCAATATTTTCCAATAACATTATCAAAATTTGAATGTGCGCATGCTACAAAGCAAATAACTATGCGTAGTTCATAAACAAGAAGCTCTGCAGTAAAGAAGTTTTTATAGCGTCATGCATTAATGATGCCTATATTCCCAAAGTATTTCATTTACTAAATTTGTCAACATTTTTTGTAATCTATGTATAAACAATAGCGTTTCTAGAATAGTAATTATTTGTTATTGTTAATTAATTATTTTCAATTGAGGTCTATTTATAGATAAGCATTCACAAAAAAAATCATTACATAATATTTTTTTTAGTTACAGTTTGAGTAATTAACTTGAATGTTTTCAATGTTATTCAAAAAATCGTATGTTAAAGCAGTGAGTGAGGTGATGATTTTCTGAAGTCTCTTCCAGTATCCTTTAAATCCATAATATAAAGTACGAGTTACCAATACAATAAAAAATCTCCCTATGCCGCCTACAAGGTGGAATAGATCACATAAAAAGTCAAAAACAGTGGAAATTTATCTTTTTATTTACTATGCTCAAAAGACTCAAAATAATGTTGCATAATAATTTTCCTGTATTATATTTTCCGAAAAAATGTGTCAATATAATATGAAGGTTAGACGGGCGTTAAGTGTTTGACAACTACAATGAAATCATGTGTGTGTATTTAGCGAACTTGACCACTGGAATTTGTTCCAATTGGAATGACCAATAAGAAATCAGAGGATTGTTACGATTCAGGAGACCGCATCACTGGATGGTTAATACCAAAAAGCGCATATCTGAAAGTGCTCCGAGGATTGGAAAAAGCGCTGGCAAAAGAAACACTTAGATACTATGTTGTTCAAGATTAAAGCTGCTTTATAATAAACTTGCCGATACTGTACTCTACACGAAAATTCCCAAGAGGTTATTAAAATACCAACACGGTCCACACTATAAATGGTTGATTATGTTAAAGATTTTAATGGTTACTATGTGATAAAATATATTTTGAAATTGAAGTGGTCAGTGATGTGAACATAAAAATTTTATTACATCAGTGGACTTGAAAATGTCTTAAAATATTCATCCAATCACATAATATTGAACTTTTTTATTAAGAAATAGTTTACGTTAATAAAAGGGATTCTTTTTTATTGTGCCTGTTATTGAAAAATGTATTTCCATCCATTTTGATTTAATGTGCTTCAAACACAAAATTGAAAAACGATGCAACAATGTAATTATCATTCATTTTTTCTGGTTTCATCAGTTTTCGAAAATTTCTTTTGTTTAATATTTTTTTGCAAGAATTCGTTTCCAGTATAATAACCATATAATTTGAAAAAAAGCAGTCTAATTTCACAATTCGTGCTGCATTTAAAACTATTTTATAAATTATTGTAAGACCTTACTTCTGGGTCAGTATGTCGCTATCAAGCTAGTGAACATTATGTTTAGAAAAATGTTTTGTTTCCATCATTAAACTTAAAATGGTTTAATTTTAACTAAAGGTGGATTCATGCAAGCAAAAATTATAACTTAGATTAATTTAAAACTAAAACTAAGAAGATAAAACCATGTAATGTAATGTAGATGAACGAAACTAAGAAATTAAGATTTAAATTAAAACTAAGAAATATGGCCAGCTTTCAACTAAGAAATTAAATTTCTTCCACGAATTCGACAGAACGCATGCGTCAAACCCTGACCATAGATCACCTACTGGTGATTTGTGTTAAGTTATTGTTTACATGAGCTCTTATTACATGCTTGAGAATATATTTATAGTTTACAACAATATATTTCGTAAACTAGTTGGTTTACGCTTAATATTATCTTCAGCTATCTGACAGCTCGATTACTATTGGAGGTTTTGACAAATGATTGAAAAGACTGCATTTCCGATTGGTTTATCAATTTCTTAATTTATGTTGCATGAACAGCTGACAATTCTTAGTTGAAATTTAATCTAAATTTTAAATTAGTTTTAGTTTAATTGATGTTGCATGGTGGATTCTAAATAGGTTGCATAGGTTACAATATTATTAAAAAGAAAGATAGCTGAAAAAATCTCTTAATGTCGCTATAGTGCTGTTTTGAAATATATTTTTGCAGTTCAATCCTGTTTGGGCAGAGAGTTGTGTTGACTTTTCATATTAGGCGGGAACGTTCTTGACGAATATCCGCAACATCCTTTATCTTGCGGAAAATCTTCCCCAGATCGTAGATTCTGCCAGTTTTTCTCAATTTTTTTTCTAACTCATGACATAAAAATTTTTTCTTAAATATTCAAGGTAGTCCTTAGCAAATTTCCGCAGATGGCTAGTTTTTTACAACCTGTGGAAATATACAGATTACGAAAAATCTTACATCGACATACGATTTATAGAAGTACGACAAGGATAATAAGAACAACACTACTTGAAAGAGAGAGAAGAATTGTTCGCTCTGTCCCCTCTACCAAAACAGGTGGGCGTGTGTTCACTGCTCTCCTTACTTTTATTCGTTATGTTTTGGTAAATCTGATCTAGTTCTGAGTGTCACAAATACAACAATTCTTGTCTCTCTCTTTCAAGTAGTGATGTTCATATTATCCTTGTCGAACTTGTGTAAATCGTACGATCTATTTATGATTCTCGCAATCTGTATAAAATAGGTTTTGATTGTATTCATTTAGACAACCATGTCCATAGCAGTTGAAGCACATGATTGAACAACGTAATCCCACTCGACGACAGCCACATTGCAGATCAGGTGGGAGCTTTTCGGGGTTTTGTTGCTACCCTTATAGTATGGGAATATTTCCACCTAATATGAAAAGTTTATAGATTTTTTCTACTTAAAAGTACTGTTTGATTTTACTATTCAAATCAAATTAAATTTTAATATACAGTTTTTACTTAAAAATATTTTAGTTAAAACTTTAACCGGAAGTAATTTTGAATCCTAAGTGGTTTTAAAGGAGATGGTATATAGTTATTTTGAGGTTCTAGAACTACTCTTTCTTTGATATCACTTTTTGTTCATCTATGATGAAATTATAGTGAAACGAGCTCCGCATTTTTAAAGTTTTAATATGTTACCTACATTATCTGACTTTCTTATTAAAAATCTGTAGGAACGCAGTTCCATTTTATATTTTCGACAGACAAAGTAAGAAGTTTATTAAATACAAAATTCTGTTAAAGTTTTCATTATTTGATATATAGCAAATTTTGATGCACTCGATAAAAGTTCTATGACAGGCTTGGGAAAAATACAATCTGAATTAAGAAATTCGTAATATTGGTTATGGAAAAATAGTTATCAGCAAGATAAATACCACAAACTTAACATTAATGACGTTTTTTGGATATTATATCGTTGTATGTCTGAATATTTTGTTCTGACAAATTGATCTCACTTGCATGCCAATATGAATGTCTCGATAACATAGGCCAATGACACAATTACAGTATCTAATTACAATACATACACATTTAGTTTGAAAATATATAAAAGCAACATGATACTTTTTATTTGATTTTAGAGTCTTTTTAGATCATTTTGCAGTTGAACTGATTCTAGTGGCACATCAAATGTTAAAGCTTATTTTGCAGTCCTATCATTGCCTGGTATATAGTTGTGAGTAAAATTTTTGTCGGCGAGATAAAGAAATCTGCAAGCAGAAGCAGAACCGGTTTCAGACAAATTTTTTCATTATTGCAGGATCCCGACGCACTAGCGATTTATGTACTCTCTTTTTCCGATGAATAGCAGTTTTACCGATAATTGTAATAATGAACTTTTGTCAATTATGTATTCTTTCAGCAGCTCCATGCTTTGACCCATTATTTTCTTGTTTCAGTAGCCTGTACATATATTTTTTTAACATTTACTGTCATTTTACAATCTACTTCATCACAAGAGTATTTAGTAAAAGGGTTGTATGTTATCGAGCTTGGAAGTGAAATGTCCATTGGCATTTTCACTTTTACAGCACTAATCACTATTAGTGTTGTTGGAGAAGATCTTCGGGCCAGTTTTCATTTAATCTTCGGATGGTTGGTCCATCGTTGTACAAGTTTTCTATTCGGTCGTTTGGGTAGCCAGTCAGTCTCATTTGGTAATTTATGGAAACTGTTCTAATTACTTCTGTGACATACGGTATTTGCAGCTCTTCATGGAGAGTTTGATTACTAATGTACCAGGGAGCATTAACAATTGATCGCAGCGTTTTCGACTGGGATCTTTGGATTGTTTTTATTCTGGTAGGTTTTGCACAGCCCCACAGTTGCACACCATATGTCCAGATAGGTTTTAGCATTACTTTATATAGCAGCAGCTTGTTTTTGGTTGATAGTTTGGATTTTTGGCCCAATAGCCAGTACATTTGATATCTAGCTACCTTCTTTTTGTTTGTACATGTTTCTCCCAAGTTAATCTCGATCTAGGTGCAGGCTCAGGTATTTCACATCACTTTTTACTGGTACTGGGACACCATCAATGGTAACTGGTGGGCAATTGTTGTGGCAGGTAGTGAAAGTCCCAGAGCAGATTTGGATTGGTTGATTTTAATCCTCCATTTTCTATACCAGGCATTCAATTGGTTGAGAGTTTGCATGTTTGTTGAAGAGGTGACTGGATTAGTATCTACAGAGAGGATAGCAACATTATCTACAAAGGCGGCTATCGTAGTGTTGTCTGTTTCAGGCAGGTCATTAGCGTACAGGAGGTAGAGGAATGGTCCTAACACGATTCCTTGGGGCACGCCAGAAAGCTCTCTGATATTGAGTCATTGTGTTTGACTGAGAAGTGTTTTTCAGTTGTTATTAAGGATATATTTTACTTTATGGAGCAGACCTGCATGCCATACTTTATCAAAGGCCTGTGAGACGTCTAGGAATACTCCGTTGCAATACTCTTTTCTTTCTAGAGTTTGGCCGATGATGTTGACCAATCTGTGAGCTTGATGGGTGGTAGACATGTTTTCTCGGAATCCAAACTGGTAGTTAGGTAGCATGTTTGCTAGGTCATATTCTTCTTGGATTCTTTTAAGCAAGACTCTTTCAAATATTTTACTAGGGATGGGTAGTTAGGTTTCCCTAGGTAGATAGCGACTAGAACATATACCAAATTTCTTTCTGCCCATTGTCCCAAATCCCTACACTCCACTTTCAGAAATTTCAAAAGAATAAAATATTCATGTTTTATATTTACAACAATCAAACTACTTATTATATTCACTGCGACATGGAATCAAGCAGAATAAATAAATAAACTTTGACATTGTTTATGTTGGCATGGAATAAAACGTCTATTTACTCTTCTAGTATATTCATTGTTAGGAGCCTTTAACAGTATCTTCCTCTTCAAATGGTCGCCAAAAAGCCATAATTTTAATTATTACCAACAAAATAGTTTTAGTCAATAAAACAAAATCACAGCAACATCTAAGAACACAATATCTCTTAAATAACAGAAATGAACTAAACCCACCCTGGGACGTTAACAGTCCATGTGGACTAACAATTCAAGTACATTTTTCATAGACCAATCGGAAGCTACATTGCACCAATGAGAATCAATTGTTCGCTTGTGGGTAGGTCAAGACTAGAAATGATTCATGGCTTTTTTATCTTTTCGGCTTTTTAATCTTCAAAGAGACCTTGCCGCATACTGTTATTTTATTGTGAAACAGTGCAAACTCATTTTACTCACAACTATAATTCTATGCAACGGGTCTCAGACTAAAGCTACTCTGGTACCTTGGCTGGATAGCTACCGGTGTCAAGCAAGTATAGCTTGAACATGTGGGCGAGAACTGGATATGGTTGGGAAAGACTTAACTGAGCCTATTGCTACATTTTCATTAAATGAAATGATAGAATTGAATGCCTTTAGGTTTTCAAATAGTTAGCCTGTATCTATGAACACAATTGCAAATAATTGGAGACTACTAAATGAAGGATAGTCACTAAGTATTTCACTGCTTTATTGTAAACATGGATACAAAAAATTTTATCAGTTATTTGAAGCACATTGAATAAACTCTGTCAATAATTCTGTTTTAAATGCACATAATATAGTCAAGTTTAAAATAAGCTCAAGCTGATGAATTTATGAATTTTTCAATACTATCTCATACACTTGAAACGCTTTTATTATTTTACATCTTCATATCACCATAAACTGTTATAGCTGGTTAATAAAACTATTGAGATGTTACACCGTTTGTTGGTTAAGCCGTTATGAATACCAAATAGTTAGTTGAATTATTAATCGGTTCTCTGCTGGTGCAAAAAACTTTTTAAACTTACGGTTATAACACCAGGAAATATGCTTAGAAATGATAAAGTTAGTGAGCTTCGGGTTTTTTGTACCCTATTTGGGTTTGATGATAATGATTTTATCTGGTTTAACAGTTCAATATTGAAATTAAGATTAATTATACAGTATGGTGCAAATGAACGGAATAAATTCGTTATTTCGTAATCCGGCGATTTTTAGGAAAAATCCTGAAACCCGTCGATTTTTATTTTAAAGCGGGGTATTTGTAAGGATACCTTTTTATTTTTGACGTCATCTATGCGAGCGTGATGATGTCATCGCTAAAATTTTTAAATGGAAATGTGGGTGTTGTAATACATTATTTGAAAGGCCTTTTAAATACTTATTCAGCCATATCAATATGTCTGTGTAATTGATTTTTGTATTTGTTTAAAAAATTAATAAAATTTTATTATTACAATAAATATTCAATATGTATTACTCATTAAATACAACGAAACCTAAATTAAGTGCTCAAATTGTTTACCTTCAGCTAAAATACAACGAGAAAGACGTGCCGCGAACTCTTCTCGAACCTTCTCTATAACTTCCGGAGTTATTTGTGCAACCTCAATACGTATCCTTTCTTTGAGTTCATTGATATTTTGTGGTCTATTTTGGTACACTTTACTTTTCAAGTATCCCCATAAAAAGAAATCAAGAGGAGTCAAATCAGGTGACCTAGGCGGCCATTCTATTGTTCCTCTTCGACCTATCCACCGATTTGGAAATAGTTGCGCACCAAGACAGCATAGTGTGGAGGCGCACCATCTTGCTGCAGCCATAAATCATTTCTGTTTGGAAACAGCCGGTTCAATTCGGGTAGCAAGAAGTTTTGAAGAAATTCTAAATATCGAGGACCTGTTAAGGTTTCTTCGAAAAAGTATGGTCCAATAATACTATTATCTATTATTCCCGCCCAAAGATTAACTTTCTCTGGGTATTGAGTACGGTACTCTTGCATCCAGTGTGGATTTTCCGTAGCCCAGTACCGATAAGTTTGACGATTCACATGAACGTTTAGTAGAAATGTAGCTTCATCCGAGAAAAGAACCTTTTTTAAAAATATCGGATCTCTATTATTTTGTTCCATCATAATTTCACAAAACTCAATTCGTCTATCAAAATCATCTTCCATAAGCTCTTGTGCTAAACTTACTTTGTAGGGATGCCACTTTTCCTTCTTTAGCTTTCTAAGAACTGTTGAATGGTCCATGTCATTATCTAATGCTACTTGCCGTGAACTGGTATGGGGATAACAGAACATATAGTTGTTTGTTTTCTGATATTGGTTTTCTACTACCTTTAGGGAGGTCTTTAGGGGGTATCTATTATCAAATAACGTACATACTTCTTTCTGCGTACGAGCTTTATCTCCACAACCAATCATTATTAGAATTTCAATTCTTTGCGTTTCAGTCAGCTTCATGTTGATAGATACAAAGACTTTTTGAATTCGTTTAATACAATAATACTATCAATCACTTGACAGAAAGTTAATTATGTCCAAGTGTCAATGTTGGTAACTAGATTTTTAAAAAAGGTGAAAAGTAGGTAGATAAGACATTTCATAACTAGTGACTGCCTTCACAAAATTTATTTTTGGGTGTCAATACTTAATACATTTAAATTTCAAATCAATTACTGTACATATTGATATGGCTGAATAGGTATTTAAAAGACCTTCCAAATAATGTATTACAACACCCCCATTTCCATTTAAAAATTTTATCGATGACGTCATCACGCTCATATAGATGACGTCAAAAATAAAAAGGTATCCTTACGAATAGCCTGTTTAAAAATAAAAATCGACGGGTTTCGGGATTTTTTCTTAAAGTCGCCGGCTACCTACTTATTTTCTAGTAATTTCAATTTAAATTAAGTATAATAATTAAAATTCTTGGAATCAGCTATAAATTATTTAAAACGTCCCTTAACTTTGACATAATCATACGCTCTATCTATACGACTATAACTGATTATATGAATCAGTATGTCTTCGTGGCGGAGTCGTTAAGAGGTCTGGCTGAGTGAAATGGGGAATAGTAGGCATAGGATTCAAATCCTGGTCGTGGTGATATTTTTTATTTATTATAGGTATTGTGACATTGGTATATAAATAACCTTCAATTTAGGTTCTATTTATCCGAGTCATGTGACCTATTATTCATTGATGAATAATGTACGTCATTACACGCAAAATGTAAACATTATTAAATAGGTGGGAACAAATACATTTTTCCAATCATTCAGTCTGCTCACATACTCGCTTGTCTATTACTTCTGTGCTGGAAAGAGATTTCCCACGAGAATAATGTTGTTTTTATCCAACATTTTATTATTTTGATACCAATTTTCCTAATATCAATAGAATGATATTTTTTAGTACTACGTCCTTAATTGTGGATAAAAAGAATATTCTGGGTAGGATAACTATTTTTAACTAATTCGTTATACGTATTCCATAAAATAAGCTTCTTATGTTGAATACAAATCAGTCAGAATGCTTCTCGTGGAAATTTAAATAATACAAATGCCAAATAAAACTGATGTATGGTTGAGACAATTTCTTCAATTAAAGTTATAATTTTCATTATACAGATCATTACAAGAAAATAATGAACGTTCCAAACTATTGTCCTGATTTTCAAAATAAAGTTTTAAATTATACGAAGAAATATGTTTTCGCACATTTTACTGATCTGACGATATTCAATTTTCTGTAAATTTTTTAATATAGTTATATGTAACAATCTAGTAAATGTAATACTTTGGTAAAAAATATTATAAAAATAGTGTGGTAGTGTCTATCTTACCGGCGCGCTGAGGCAGGGGCACGTGCAATGATGGATGGATCGAATGCTCTCTCGAGACACCGACCGTACAATTTTCAAGTTCGATGCGAGTGTTTGAGAGGTTCTGCGTTCAAGGATTCCCCTGGGAGAAGCTGACGTATAAGGCGCTAGCTGAAATGCATTGGAGGAACTTCTGTTTCTCGTTGGTACGTTCGACGAGAGGTTCTGCTTGCATCCTTTAACGTCTAACCTGAAAAATAATTAGCGTTATTGTTTCTCAAAAAATTGGCTCATATACCAACTTTTGTATTAGTTATGATATCAAACATATCATTTTCTGATGTAAAATAATAATGAAACAAAAATTTTTGCTATGTACACTATATTATACTACTATAAACAGAGTCGGCATTTTCAGGAGCAAATTGTGATAAAAAATAGATTCCAAATGGGTCACATGTGGCCTAAGTGCTGTGGGCCTAGCTCCCCCTCCCTACTCTACAGATACAGAACTAGATTCCAACTTTCTGCATTAATTAGGAGCTAATCCCTGTAAATATAAAAGTTTTTTGTTATATTTTCGAACTTTTTGGTTTATCCATCCGATATGCGAAAAACAGTTATGTGCCACACATGCAGGAAACGCTTTAGCTTTACCTCAACTATCAGCTGCCCTCTCTTCGTTATGCTCGTTCGTGCATTCCATCATCTTCTAAAGATGAAACTTCTAGTTATTGCAAATGCGGACTAAGTCACAAAATTGACATACAGCATTGTGGTAAAGCCCATGAAGTGATCATGTACGGATCATTGTTATGGTGAAGAAAGATAACTCAAAAAATAGCCTGCCTCAGTATAACGATTGATATAACAATCTTGAGGGAGGTGAAAATGGAAGTTCTAAAGAAACAAAATACGAGCAATAGTTTGGACAACAAGAACATGAAGGAATAGTGGAAAATGAAAACAACCAACCACTTCATTCTTATTTACTTCTTCATCATCAAATCAACTTCGAGGTGATTATATAAGATCAAAGGAAATGGACAGATAACACTGTGGCTGACCTCCTAGAAAGAGGATCTAGTTTACAGATGATCACAAGAATAATAATTTGAATAACGATTTTAGGATGAGGCAACGTTCTATTTCAACGGATATGCTAGCCTTCAAAACCCAAAGTATTGGTCTGATGAAAATCCAAATAGGATGCAAGAATGCCTTACGCAAAGACCAAAAATATCAACGGACCTGCTGGTATTTGGTGAAAATAATTGGGGGTAAATACGCAAAAATGATCCAACCCACATTACCGTTATATCAAGGAAAACGTACTGGAAGTTAAGTTTATTACGCAATGTTTATGTGAGAATATTGAACGTGTGTTCGCTATATAGAGGATATCGACACGGTTCCAAAATTCTCAACGAAACCAAGCAATGGTGAAATCAAATACAAAAGAAAACCACTCCCTATAAATACCTACACACCCTCTATTTTTAAATGAAGCCCGTTGCTAATTAAACAAGCACATGCAGAGACATGCGGATTAAAACATAATTTCTCGCAGAAACAGAATTCTGTATAGTTCATGCATAGTCTGTTTTGATCATTAATTTGAATTGGTGAGACATTCCTTGTTTCTAACGATGTCTTCTGCTTTAATATTCCGGGACTTTCAGATTGAACCTAATACAATTTTACTGTTTTACAATTCAAAAATAACTGTTTCACAAACTATAAAGCGATCAAAAGTTTGTTAAATATATTTTTCTAGGCCCATGTCCTGTAAGTGACATTTAACAATAAGATGCACGTAATGAAAACCTCATAACATACACGTGCGTTTAGATAAGAAAACTTAAATTTCTTTGTTGAATCAAATTGCAATCAGATTTTTATTTACGTACTACTTTATTTGGTTTATTTACATACTTTTAATCAATTGAAAAACATAAAAGCTCTTATTTTTTCGGCTAAGGCATTTGCTGAGTCTTCTTGCAGGATTTAGCAACATATTTCTAACTTTTTCTATTGCAACGATAACAACTATCTAGTTCGGGGTTTTTATTGATGTATTCTTAAATTTTGGGTCAGCATACCATCGAAACACATTAGAATGAATGACTAATACACTAAATAATTCAAACTATGTATCAAAATTGACTTTCAAATGGCAACCTGTCAAGAATTTACTGAAGCGTGATGCCATAGACAGACGCCATTGATATGAAAATTGAATTTTATTGTAAAAAGATGAATTTCTCCTCCAAAACTCTTATTTTTGGCAGAAATACCATTTGTTTGGTATAAAGTATAATATGCGTACAAACATCGTGTAGTAGTTTTTCATAGTCAGACATCATCAACGGTTAATGGTTCTGGGAACTTTCAAACGACACAGGAATTTGAAAGGGCTAATAATTTTCATGCATATGCCGATTAAAGGAAAAAGTCGGAAAGATGAGGAACACCGAACATGGGAAATTAAAAAGTAGAAGTAATTGATGTAAATGTTTAAATTGATGACCATGTACAATGTTTAGTCCATTCCAAAATATTTCGTTTTGACTTGATGATTCAGAACCAAAACCAAAACCAACAGCAGGTAGTCGATAATCCGATAACAAGTATCGTACTCGTTTCTTCGAAAAGATAATGCCTAATAGTATGATTATTTTACAACTGAAATATTTGAGACTAATTTTTTAATTCTATTTATCTGCGCTTTGGAAGATATATTTCAGAATTTTTATATATAAGTTAAAAGTATTTCTCACGATAAATGGTTGACAACTTTTCTATAAATATTTTAATCTGTCTGACCTGTTCCGCACCTACCTACTTTATTTCCAATGCCTTTTCTATATTTTTATATATAATTATTTTCAATATTGTCTCAATATTGAATTTTAGTTTGGAATAAACATTTCACTCCGAAAGTACTTTTGTGTTCAAAGCTAAGTAAATATGTGGCGTCCTAGGGCAAAAAGTGCATTTATTTAAATTGTGAAAAATATGTTTGAATCATTGAAACACCGATGCAACAAAAGAAGCATGTAAGTTGATCAAAACCCCAATATCCACATTATTAATAAGCCAATACATAAACGAAAAAACGAAGTGACGCTAATGAAACCAAATGTGTTGACCAAATGCAAGAAATTTAATCCGAGGAACGATATAATGTCCTATACCAAGAGCAAATGATACCAACCCTAGATTGTATAAATAAGCGGTTAATTAGACAAAACGGGAATTGTTACCGAACTATTTCTCAAATGGCATTTGAATATTGTACCATGAATAAGAGGCAAGCGATAGTGGAGTCATATCGTTTACGAATGTGGCGTCATGATTACTTAAAAGATATTCAAAAATATAGATGTGAAAATCGTTCAATTATCTACCTTAATGAGAACATAAATCTAAATTTCACCGACTACGGATCTGTTACTATTTACTATATAATGAAGGATTTATCAACTTTTATTATCAAATCCTTGAGGCCAGATGCCGAGTCAACGAAATATTGTGAAATACTCTTTAGCAATGTTCAAATCTTGTTGAAAGATTTCTTTCTATAATAATTTGGGTGTTTGCGATACAACCAGAATGTCCGATTATATCCTTTAAATCTTCAAAATAATGACAAACGTGCTATCGTTAAATTTTTTTTGAAGGATCAATCCAAAAATGTTGTTCCTACTGCCAAATTTGATACTTCTCATGTGCACAGTTTTCGAGATATATTACATGGGCCGAACAGTCCCTGTCCTGACACATAGATGGCGCTAGTTTTATTGCAATCACCTATTTTTCAGTTAGTACTAACCTCAAAAAGACAGCTGTCAAAATTTCATGATATTCTATGCATTAGTTCGTGAGTTATTCTGCTAAGAGTAACGCTACTTTTAACATTTTCAAAATAATGGATCAAAAACAATTTCGTGTTTTAATTTTACACTTCTTCTTGATGGGAAAAAATACCGTTCAAGCGAAGCATTGGCTTGAAAAGTGTTATGGGGACTTCATCAGAAACAACAATAAAACTATGGTTTGCTGATTTCAAACATGGTCGTAGAGACACCGATGATGCGGAACGCAGTGGACATCCAAATGAGGCGGTAACACCAGAAAACATCAAAAAAATCCACAAAATCGTTTTGAATGATCGAAAAGTGAAGTTTCGTGAGCTCGCTGACATCGTAAAGATATCAAAAGAACGTGTTGGCTTTATATTGCATGAGCAGTTGACTATGAGGAAGCTCTATTCAAAGTGGGTGCCGCGTTTCCTCACTGTTGACCAGAAAAAAGAACGTGTTGATGCTTCTGAGCAGTGTTTGACCATGTTTAAACGTAACAAACCGGAATTTTTACGTAGATATGTGATAATGGATGAAACATGGATCCATCACTTCACTCCGGAATCAAAACGATCGTCATCTGAGTGGATAGCAACTGGAGAACCTCGTCCAACGCGCCCGAAAGCACAACATTCAACTGGAAAGGTTATGGCCTTGGTATTTTGGGATGTACGTGGTGTAATATTCATCGAATATTTTGAAAAGGTAAATACCATCAACGGTGAATATTATATAGCGTTATTGGAGCGTTTGAAGGCCGAAATTGCAAAGAAACGTCCGCATATGGCAAAGAAACAAAGTCAATCAAAACAATGGCAAAACTACATGAAATGAACTTCTAATTGCTCCCACTTCTACCGTATTCGCCAGATTTGGCTCCCAGCGACTACTGGCTGTTCGCAGACCTAAAAAATGCTCGCCGGTAAGAAATTTCGCTCGAATGCAGAGATTATATCGTCGACACTGAGGTCTATTTTGAGACAAAAGATAAATTGTTCTACAAAAGTGGTATTGAAATGATAGAGCAGCGCTGGAGTGATTGCGTTGTTCTTGATGGAAATTACGTTGATGTATAAAACTAATTTTAATTTTAGACAAAAAAACGTGTTTTCTTTGTTAGGCCCAGTGCTTTTCAGCCCATGTGTTACGTCTGTCAAAACATCGTATACCAACTTTATGCTAGAATTATACTAAATCGATTGAAAAGTTCAAAATCATATTTCCTTAGCAGATTCGTCATGTATTGATAACTGCTATATTTTCAATTTAACTGTTTCATGAAGAAATCGCGAACCATTGTACAAATTTCAATGCTGTGACTGCGAAAGTTAAATTGGCGAAAGAGTTGCAAAGTTTAACACTAATACAGTAGCTGTAATTTGGAATTAGGCTTTCGCTAGAGTAAAGAGAAAGAGGAGTTTAACTAGCTGCAGTAAATTAAATTTGTAATAAGAAGTTCATTATATTAACATTTCATTGGTTTCCATTATACATATTTGAAGGGAACGACTTTTGAAACATTAACAATTTAATATATTTCTATATCATTTTTTTATTCAGTCATACTTTAAATATCCCCATAAAAGCCATAATTCTCACATCCAATTAGAACCTGTTAAAGTTGTCATTGGTTAAATATTTAATGAATTATTGATTTCTGCTACCTTTGACTATTTTTTATGTGTGTGTTTCACTTGCCTACATATGCAAACGTTATTAAACGTAATTCAAACCACTTAATAATTAATTCATCTAATACAAATTAAGTACACTAAAAATGCTATATATTACTAGCTCAATATTTACCCATATACTGCTTTTCAAAATGTGTAGAATTATTCAGGAGTAATGATCCACAGTAATATACATGAAATGACCCTACAAAACACTAAAGGGAAAGTAAAATTCCAAGGTGAAATATCAGAAAAATTTAAAATGAATAAAGGTATAAACAATGAGACTCAACTTCTCCAACACTGTTTAACCTAGTACTTGAATCCATTTTAAGGAATGCAAACTTTAACGAGAAAAATATTATAGTAAACGAGACCCAGTTAATTGCTTATGCAGAGGACCTCACCATCGTGGCTAGAACTAAGTTTAATAAAAGCAATAGAGAAATTAGACGCAGAGGCACAAATAATCGGGCTACGAATAAATGAAGACAAAAGAAAATATAAGCGAGCGGGGAAAGAAAAGCAGAACAATGAATCGAAAATAACAAGTTTGGAATTGTATCAAGCTTCAATTATTTATGAATATCTATAGGACAAACTAGTAAAGACAAGATAAAAGAAAGAATATTCAAAGGAAACCAAATTCTTGGCATAAATAAGAAACTATTGAAATCCAAATTGATAGGCAAAAAAACAAAGATACAAATCTATAATACTTTGATCAGACCAGTAATTACTTACGCACTCGAAACAACAACTATAAACAAAAAAGAAAAAGAAAATCTAAAAAAATACTAGAAAGGAAAATATTGAGAACAATACTTGGACCAAACGTAAAAATAGATGGAGAAAGAAGATTAAAAATAAACATAGAAATAGAAAAGAAAACAGGCGGAATAATATAAAAAGGCTGCTAAAGCGTTTCCTGCATGTGTGACACAAACTGTTTTTCGTCCACCGAATAAACCAAAAAATAGGAAAATATAACAAAAAGCTTTGACATACACTGACGTTTCATTAAACAATTCCCATGAAACGTCAAAGTAATCCAATGACAGATGGTGAAAAACTTCAAAAATCGTGGCGTTATGAATTTTCCGCTCTTGAGCTGCTAAACAATACTATTTTTGGTGTTCATGTGATTGGTTTTCCGTTAAAGTAGGCGAAAAAGTCATGAACTGTCTGGAACATGTGAAAGCTATAAAAAGCGAGACAGTTGACGTTAGTTAGTTTTTGAAGTATTAGAGACTTGAGTTCTGTGTTGTAAAGGTAAGATGTGTTTAGTATTGTATTGTGATAGTTAAAGTTGAAAAAATAAAAGAGAATTAAGTTGGGTTAGGTTTGTGGTGAGTGGGTCTATAAGGCCCTTCACTGCGAGAGGATAAAAATATTATTATTTATCTAGTTGTAGAGTTTTTTGTAAGTATCAGTTAGGGACAAGATTAAAATTTTTTTTATTATTACCGAAAGATTGTGGAACATTCAGAAGATAACAAATTTTTCTTGTATGTAGTCTGTGGTTGCTAGGATGTCTGTTTTCGCTAGAAATTGAGGAATTTGGGTTGTAGTCCATAAATAAAATAGAGCATTATGCTGGCGAATAGAAGATTGTTATAAGAAAATATAAAGTCAGAAGTAGTTTTATTAACTTAAACGCAACAGCCACTTTCAATTCTTTCAACACCAAATGCTTTAAATACACACATCTAAGGATACTGCTTTATATTGTAAAATGTTCGGCAAATTAATTTTTTTATTGTAAATAGTATGATATATAATTACTGTTATAACCCAGTTTAGTAGTTATTCTGTGTAAAAATTACATTATACTACTTTTATTTATGTATAAAAGTGAAATTATAATATTCTATAATTAAAACAAATAAAATTCCTGCGTTCAATTTACAAAAAAAAACCTTGATTTTAGTAATTCGTATGTCCTCCTCGAGCATTCAGAACAGCGTAACATGTTAAAAATTAAGTTGTCTATGTCTGCTTGAGGAATAGCATTCCAGGCGTCCGTGAGAGCTAAAAACAGAGTTTGCGGATTATTCCTAGGTCTTCCCATATGTAGTACTTCTCGCTGGAGCATATCCCATACATGTTCTATGGGATTCATATGCGGGGACTGCGCCGGCCATTGCAAAACATCAATACCGTGCTCATCTAAGAAGTCCATTGGGAGTCTCGAAGTATGCGGATGAGCATTATCGTCCATGAACAAAAAGCCAGGACCTACAGCTGCTGAATATGGAATGACAATTGGTTGTAGGATGGTATCACGGTTCGACATACCCGTCATAAAACCGCCCAGTAAAATGGGATCAGTTTTTCCGCAAACACTAATACCTCCCCAAACCATGATTGTACCGCCTTGGTAAGAATGGACTACCTGGGCAAATGCTAAATGGCTTATACGGTCTGGTTCTCTCCAAACACGTACTCGTCTCGAGTCTGAATAAATTCCAAATCGAGATTCATAAAAGGTGTTCTTGTGATCCTCGATTTCCTTGCCTCAGTTGAGGAACTCTTAAAGGGCGCCTGGCACGTAAGCTGCTCTCATGCAATCTACGACGCACTGTATCAACCGGCACTCCTACTTGGTGAACCTCTTGGAGTCTAATTTGAAGCTCAGGAGCAGTAACATTTTGATTTCTTCTAGCCGTCAACTGCAAAAAACGGTCTTGTCTCGGGGTAGTGATTCGATCATGACCCCTATGTCTTTCCGCTACATCACCTGCTTCCTGATATCGGTGATGTAACCGTGAAATAACGCTTTGGGTTGTACCAATTTGTCTAGCAACGTCTACTTAGCACATCCCAGCTTCAAGCAGACCTATAGCCCGCATCATTTCATCGCGAGTTAAATGCCTTCTTTCTATGATATACGACTTTCACAAACTGTAAACTCTACTGACAACAACTAATAACTAGAAATCCGTGATCGATACTAACAAAACTGCTCATTAGACATCACATACAAGAAAAACACCAAACAATATAGTGGAAAATATCAGAAAATAGTGAAAAATAATATACAGTATACAGTGGCGTATTTTTATTTCTATTTCGAGATACAATAATTGATATTTTTACATTTTCCCCGACTTTAGCTTCAATATCCCTAGATTTTGCTGTTGTGTGTATTTTGTGCCGTTGCCGGTAAACTGAATAATGTTTTAAACCATGTTTTAGCTATGTTTTTTATGCTGTATGAATATAAATTTGTGTAGGTACATAAAATCCAACAATGGAAATAATTACTGCACTTTTCAAAAACGTGTTCCTATTGCATTTTAAAACCTCATCATGAATACTTTGACTTGAAGCTTTTCTCAGGCCTTATTTTAAGCATAAGGTATATCGTCCTCAATTTTAATATTCCTACATTGTCTGTCCAACAAATTTTTTTTGTAGCCTGCGAGTAAAGAAAAACTTTTTCTATTAAACAAGGATATTTACGATTCACGTCAGGTTTACATAATCACATAACAGATTTTGGAGGCATCAGGGACCCTGAGTTTTACGCTTTTAAAATAACATTCACTGCGACACCATTCTTATCTGCATCCGAATTATTACGTGTTATTATGTTAATGAAGTTTTTACAGCTGAAAAAAAATTCTTTGATGTTATACCTTTGTAAGCAAAGTTATTATTAATCCACACAAATAATTCTATAATAATAAATATGTATCGGTATTTATACATATTCAATCATATTTTTAAAAGTTTGACGGGTATTTTCAATGAATGGTTTTATTCAGTTTCACTGTCGCAAGTTTCGTCTATCGAAATCCAGAATTTCTATCTGTAATTATTGGATACATCAGTCAAATTGATGAAAATTATAAAATAATTTACACAAAGGTTTAAAAGCCTGCTGTCCCAGAAATATATAATCAGCACAACTTGAATAATACATAATTATTGAGAACATTCAAAAAACCTTGCGAGTAGGTATTTTCAAATTCTTTAGCCACTACCTACTCATGGGTATACATAATGTATTTTCAATTTACCTGCAGTGTAGCTCAATGTCAGGAACAGACCTAGTGCCGTTTTCTTCTAGACATAGCGAACCATCTTCCTCACTGTCGGAAAAAACAGACAGCTGAGGATGATGAGAAGACACTAAAAACGTTGTACATTCTTGACGCATTAGCACTGGTTTGGAGCAGTTAGCAGGAGAAGAAGCACTTGTTAACGATGGCTGGCCTACTAAAAGGCTTGCTGTTTCATCTTGACTACTCATGCTGAGCCCTTTTGGCCCTATTGGGCTTTCATAGCTGTAACAAACAAAAAATGTATATGAATATTGATTATTATATTTAAACATAAGCTTAATGTATATTTCAGCGTACAGCCACCTCATCACTGACGAAAACCTCGATATGGGTGTCCGTGTTTTGTGAAGTGGGCTATCAAGAGAGATCTGTCTTAGATATAGTTAGAACTTTAAAAGTTGATGGATCATTAGAGGGTATCTGAAACATATAAATAAATAACATATTTACCTAAGCCTCGTTGTGGAGGTCCGATAACCTTTAAAACGCAGTAAATGGCTACAGGGTCGAATTGAAAAGGGTTCAAAATAAATAATATTTAAAACAATATTTTTATTAATCAACAAATCAATTGGATTTTTTGAAATTGTACAGCATAAACATACTAAGATAGGGAAATAGGACTAAAGGAGCTACTAGTCTCTGAGACGTTCCTCAGTAACTAAGTAGAAGTAAGGGGGCATAATATATAGATCTTTTAGGTCTCAGTGAATGTCACCACATCATACATACATACTAAAATATTAAACATATAAATTTTAGATGAAACTTCAGTCAATTTCAGGTTTAGAAAATATACAAGATTTTTTTACAGGCTGTAACTCAGAAACTAACGAATAGGTTCATTTGAATATTGGGTAATCTTTTTAGGACGTACAGTAATTTCATCCGAGGTATACAGGGTATCTGTGACGTCATCAGAAAAGCGAGGACGTCATCGCAATGAAAAAAAATTAAAGGAAGGGTGGATCAACTTAGTTCCAATGAAAGGGCTTTTTATTTCAAATTCAACGGTGTATCACAATGAGGGTACTCAAGTGGATAATTTTACAAAATTTTCAATTTATTGTTTATTTGCAACAATAACCAGTGATCGTTTAAATGCCGCAATTATCAAGTCTGGATTCACTTCAAATAGGCCTATTTTTACTTTTTAACTAGTTTTTATGAAAGCTGAAGAAAACAGTTGGCGTTGGAATTCTACCTTAATCTCTTTTTGATTGATATTAGTAAAATCTAATGTCACATTGATTGTGGTCACTTTCTAAATACTCATACCTAGTACCGTTTTAAAACAATACATAGTGCGAAAACTCTGAAGTTAACAAACCATTCCTATTCATAAAGAATGAATAGGTAAGTAGATATGCTGCTAATCTATGGTGAGGGTAGGAAAAATTCTCGAAATGCCTTATACCAGGAGCGTTTTTCCGAAAGAAGAACCCCTTCTAATGTGACTTTATCTATGGTTGAAAAGAAGATGCGGCAAGGTTCATTTCCAAACTCAAACCAATACAGACCGAACAGAATGTGGTGAATGTTTTAGCATATGTCCATCCGAACCATTGCTGCAAAAATTGGTGTTTCTTCAAGTTCAGTTCATAGAATTTTAAAAACCCACCATTACCATCCATTTAAATTGCATTTGATTCATGAGTTGCGACCCACCGATCTGGATCGGAGATTAACTTTTATCGCCATCATGCAAGTTATGATACAAGACACTCTCAATGTGTTGAGTAAAATTTTGTGGAGTGATGAAGCGAATTTCCATAATAATGGAGTCGTGAATCGCCATAACTCTCATTATTGGTCAGTGGAATATCCGCGGTGGTTAAGCTGTAATAACCTTACGCAAGAGATGATACATGCGGCATGTACACTTAAACTACTTAGACGGTTCAATGCTTGTGCAGAGGATGCCATTTTGAACATCTTTTATAAAATCACTGTAAAGTCGAAATGTTCTGGTTATTGTTGCAAATACACATTAAACTGAAAATTTGGTATACTTATCCACTTGAGTACCCTCACTGTGATATACCGTTGAATTTGAAATAAAAAGTTCCTTCATTTGAGCTAAGTTTGATCCCCCCCTTCCATTGAGTTTTTTTTTCATTGCGATGACGTCCCTGCTTCTATGATGACGTCACAGCCTGTAAAGCTCGGATGAAATTAATGTAGGTCCCAAAAATATTACCCAATTTTCAAATAAACCTATTCGTTAATTCCCGAGTTACAGCCTGTAAAAAAAATCTTGGGACACATATCCACAAAAACAGTGAAATCCGGAAAGCACTCCCTATCTACTCCTTTGAGTAAATTTGTCTGCTGCTAATGGTAAATTTCCCGACACACTTAAAAGTTCCAGAGTTATTCCCATCCTTAAAAAAATTGATTTTAAATTATTTACCAGTGTCGTTGCCGAGTGTTTTATCAAAAATTTTTGAAAAAGTTGTATGAAACACAATATTATGTTTTCTTGATCATTTCAATTTTATACAACATGGGTTTAGGTCAGAGAGGTCAACATTGACTGCTGCTGATTGGCCTGATAACATTCAATCTCTTATTTTGACTATTTATGCAGATGACTCTGCACTAGCGATCTCGGCATTTTGTCATGAGGAACTAATGTCATCATTAGATGTCGTTAACACAAAGCTTAATAAACATGTCTCTGCCATTTCTAGAATAAAGGATACCTACCATACCGACTTCAGCACTATTACGGTCTCGTTTACTCTGGGGAAATTAACGGCATCCGAATTTTTTAAATTCAAAAAAAAATATTCGGAAAATATTTGGGCTCCAATTTAAGGAAATTTGAACCCACGTTTATGAAACATGTTATTCTATAGTGTTTATATTTATCGCAATCTTCTACTTGTCAAAGAAAATTTCACTAATTTTGGAACACGTACACGATTACTATACAAGACATCACTGTAAAACTTCTAAATTAGAAAAATAATAATAGTTTTGAATTTATGGGAATGAAGTTATACAATCGATTACCTCACGAATTCCAGGAAATCGTCTCTTTCAGCAGATACAAAAAGAAAATTAAAAATTTATTGATAACTAAATGCTACTATTCAGTCAAAGAATTCCTTGAAGATTCTCTGTAAACCATTTTTTCTGTTTTTTTTACTTGAATATTTTACCTTATTGTACATACTATTTTAACCTATCAATTTTGACTTATCCTGTACATTTGTTTGAATGTCTAAAAGGATTCATAAATATTATTATTATTATAAGCAGAAGCCCCTACAACTCATGATGAATGCTTTGTATCTCCAATATTTTTGACCTACTATATATTTAGTTCTGTATCACTATCACTGTCTTCATCTAAATTAATTAAAGAATTTTCCACCTAGATAACATGTTCCATGCAGTTTTTCCAAAGCATTGCTTGAATTCAAAGATTCGTTAACATTTTTATTACATTTTTAGCATTAGAATGTAAATAATTCCTGGTAAAGTGTGACTACAAGATTTCTTAATATCAGCGCAAGCATAAGTCTACTACATGCCTTAATTTCATTGCTTCTGCTTAAATTTTGACTGGAGACTGAACTAAAACAGCAGCATTTGCAAGATAATGTAAGTAGTTTGCTCTGAAAGTTAATTTAATTTTAATGCAGACCACCCAGCTCGTGCAAGATAAGAAGACTTCATTCGTAGGTGAAATCCGAAAGTATTTAAATAAAAGTTTTCATTGCTGAACTTATCAGAGCAATGTATCTCTTCAACTGTCTTGTACGCACTCGGAAAGTTAATCCTCGGGACTTTGATAACTTGGAATGTTTGGCACGTAGACCTAAGCTAGATTAACTCTTAACAATAATTCTAGAAGCCATAAATATTTTCCGGTATTTGAAGAAATATATCTAAAGCTCTTTAGATATTTATACAGGGAGTCCAGATAGCCTATTTAAAGATAATAAAACTGCAAACTCTAGAGCTCTTTTTATATTGATTCTACTTTTTAAACATAGCGATGTTGCATCGATTTAGTTCAAAAAACTTCAAAACGGATTTTTGTTAAATTATATTATTCTGTACATTTATTCCTTTGGAATGTGCCCAATCAAATTACATAACTAGGATTTTTCAATTGTGTTCATAAGTGGTTCGTGTGTGGGTGGAGTATTGAGTATTATTTATCATCAAAACATCAGGAGTACCTATCTCCAAAAAGTATTTATTTCGATGATATAAATGCGATGGAAAAGTTATATATCTAAGGGATTACCACACTTCACATCAAAAATAACTGAAAGTAATAATTGTAAAGTTATAAATATTCATATTACAGGTATTTTTATTAAAAAAAAATTTATTTAGTTTTTTATGTATCCGACACCGAATTTGGAAAATCCAAGATAATTTTTATAAAAAATGTTCTCTTCTTTCAAATCGATATCATGAACCGTTTTCGAGAAAAATAAATTTAAAATTTTTGTGTTTCTTACATAAAATCATGTTGGATTATAAAATTGTATCTGTAATATCAAGTTGGCTTTGAAAAATCAACAAAATCTGACGTGTCAAATTATTTTGATTCTAAACAGTTATTATTGTTATTGTGTGTGAAAGGTAAAAAATAATAGTTAATTTGATCAAAATGGTTTATTTTTCGAATGAAGAATATGCTGATATGCATATAGTTTATGGGGAAGTACAATGTAACGCTCGTGCAGCAGAGCGAAGATATGCGGAAAAATTTCTAAACAGAAGACATCCTGCTCGCGTAACATTTGTAGCCGTACACCAAAGAAACACCTTAGCTGCATTACATATCCCCGGAGATATGTATCTTTCATTAACAATCAACGGTACAAAAAACAAGTAACATGTCCAATTTGCGAAAGCTGTAACTTCAACAATTTTCAAGATATTTTAATGATCTTTATATAATTATAATGTACTTATATTACTGAATATGCCGTTATGTGTATTAAAGTACATATCTCCGGGGATATTTAACGCACAGAACTAACGCTACATTACGTATTTGCGATACATATCCTCGGAGATATGTATAGTTTTTACCTATTTGGTGAAGTAGACATTCCTATTTTGACCACTACCGACAAGTCGAGACAAGTTGTACGCGTTTGTTTATCGAGCACATACCTACGTAAAGCCCGAAGGACCTGGTCGCAAAAAAAGGAAAGTGCGCAGAGGATGTTACAAGCAGTTAAGAGAATCTGGATCAACCAGTCGTGAAGCCGATAAAAAAGTGCGGCGTGTCATAAGCTGCTGCCAGGATTGTCCCGGTCAGCCAGGATATTGTTTGAATTGTTTCAATAATGATCACAACTAATAGTTTCAACAATATTTTGTATTATTTCTATTTTATAAGTTAAAATAAATTCAATAAATATTTGTTCTACTACCAACTTTATTTCAGAATTCTTTTTTCTCCTGTGTTGATCATAACAAAAACATGTATTTATACATTCAAATTGTACTGTCCAAAGTTCATCAATACATTGTGTAAGTTCGTAGAAGGTTAGGTTAGCATACATATCCCCGGTGGTATGTACCGCACTGAAGTTATTTACTCTACATATCCCCGGGGATATGTAATGCAGTCATGGTAAAGAACCTACTATTTCCGGTAGCAATTAAGGTGTTAAGAGAAAGTGGCTCAGTAGTACCTAAAAATACTGAAACTGGTAGACGACCTGATGTGACAATGGAATACGAAGACGATATTTTGATTGAAATCGAAAATAATCCTGAGGTTAGCACCAGAAGACTCGCTGCTATGTATCCTCGCATTTCCCAGTCTTCCATATGGAAAATTATTCATAAAGAAAACCTTCATCCTTTCCATTTTCAAAAAGTTCATGCCATGGTAGATGGTGATCTCCGTGCCCGCATAGATTTTTCAAACTGGTTGCAGAACAAAAAAAATCAGGATCCTAGCTTCTTTTCCAATATTTTATTTTGCGATGAATCTACGTTTACCAGAGACGGAATTTTTAATTTACATAATGCACATCATTATGCCTACATAGGTGATAATCTTGATGCAACAGTAGAGAAAAAGCACCAGCAAAGATTTAGTATAAATGTTTGGATAGGTGTAATCGGTAATCAGCTTCTGGGACCCGTGGAGCTTCCTAGCCGTTTAACAGGACAAGAATATCTTAATTTCCTACAAAATGTTTTACCTGATTTAATAGATGAGGTTTCCCTGATGATTCGAAATAATTTATGGTTCATGCACGACGGCTGCCCAGCTCATTTTAGTAGAGGGATTCGTCAATATCTCGACAATAACTATCACGATAAATGGATTGGAAGAGGTGGTCCAGTTAATTGGCCCCCAAGATCTCCAGATTTAAACCCCTGTGATTTTTGTATTTGGGGTTAGGGGTTGGGTTAGTCTATGCTGTTCCAATAGAAACCCGTAATCAGCTGTGGCAAAGGATTCAAAACGCTTGTAATGAAATTAGAAATAATGCAGGAATTTTTGCAAAAATTAGACGATCTTTAGAGGAAAGAATAAATTTGTGTATTGAGACAAATCGTCGTCATGTAGAGCATCTGTTGTAAAATTAATTCTCTTATTTCTGTTGGTAATTATCTCTAACTTTGTTTTTTTTAATGTTGATTGTTGTTTTATACCCTCACGAAATAAAATTAATTTAAAATTACCAAAACAATGTAAGCAACTTAATACTTACGACTTTTGTTACCAGTATCTGTACAATTTGTTGATTTTTCAAAGCCAACTTGATATTACAGATTCAATTTTATAATCCAACATGATTTTATGTAAGAAACACAAAAAGTTTAAATTATCTTGAATTTTCCAATACCGGTGTCGGATACATAAGAAATTGATAATAAATTTTTTTTAATAAAAATACCTGTTGGTCCCCCCGACTGACACGCTTGTGATGGATCTGAAAAAAATTTATTTACAGCGAACGACTGGTTTGTAATTGTTTATTGATTATACCATGTTGGAATATTTTAAGTAACGGTATTTTTGAATAATTTGAAGAAAACTCATATGAGGACGTCTTCTTCAAAGGGCTGTAGCACCCTTTGGAAACATTTTCGGATTAAGGTAATTTTAGCTAAATTGACTTAAAATCACCTCTAGTAACTGTAGTTTCCGTTTGGCAGGAGAGTTTCGGGACACTGCGTATGTAGATGAATTATATTACTTCCTATCGAGACAAAGTTGTAGTGATTTACACATTATTGTTGAAGACATCTACATAAACCTTCTTTTGAAAGTAACATTGGTTATGGACTACTTTAACGTGATAAATGAATTCAACTTCACTTCTGTAATCAATACATACATTCGTATTCAAGCCAATTCATATATTTGTTAGACTTAATACAGGTGGCCTTTTGGGTATGTTCTTGATCAATTAGTACCCGATCATAAAGCAATTATGTTTAATTGGAATGTTTTTGGAAAAAGTATAAAATGTAAATACAAGAAAAGAGTAGATAAACTCACCAAATATAAAAACTGTTTTAAAATCATTTGACTGGTCTTTTTTGTATAATATAAATGATACTGTAGAAAGTGAATCCCATTTCCACTCAATAAATGGCTTTATACGTAAACATACAGTTGAACAAACAAAACAAACGACAAAAAATGGATAATAACTGGCATAATGAAATCAATACCTGAAAGAGACAGGTTATATAAAAAGTATCAAAATAACTCATTTGGTACGAATCTAAAACAAGAATTTATTAGATACAAAAAAAGTTACATAATTAATTAACTTAACAAAATTAAAATACTATAAACGACAAATTGGAAGAATTAAATATAATACGAAAAATATCTGGAATCTCTGAATTTAATAGATGTCACAGCGCCATCTATGAAGAGTTCTAGCTCCCTTAGGAAGCATTTTTCTATGAGGTTATTTACGTAGAATCTCCAGAATTTACAGTAGTTTTTTTAAACAGCATTTCTGGATACCATGTATAAGTGATTGTGAATCATATCAATTTGTTTGAGTTTTTTTATTCTATTTTAGGATACCTGTAGGCTTTAACCTAGGTAAATGTCTCTCCTCCCCTCTTCTATCCAGTAATCGGTATTGTGCCCTAGGATTCTGAATTGCTGAGCAATTCGCCAGTATGTGGATGGAGGTTTCTTCTTCCATTCCACAGCATCTACATTTTTCTTCCTCCACTATTTTGAGTTTTTTCAGGTGCTCATTCAGGCAGTGCCGGATTTAAACACAGGCAACATAGGCAGTTGTCTATGGGCCGCCACCACACCACACAAAAAATAAATTAAATTAAATCAATAAAGGCTCAGTAGAAACAAAAAAATACTGAGTTTTGTTACAAAGAGTTAGACGAAAAACTTAACATTTAAAAATCTCCGAGATCAAGCAGCACGAAATATTAACACAAATGGCGCCTTTCGCGCATTCTACCGCGCCGCGCTAGACCAATAGCAACAGCGTATGCACCTCGCTCGAACGCTCGACATTAATAAACTGGTTTTTTGTATAGACATATAAATCAAGAGCAACAGCAGTTGGTTTGCATGATAAGACGGCAAAGCTAGAAACAGCCATATATACAGTTTTTTGGGATGATATTTTGGGACATATAAACAAAGTCAGCGAAAGCCTACAAAATCTTAGGCTGGAATTGAATACTGCTGCAGCACTGCTTATTTCCTTAAAAGCAACCACTGAAAATAAAAGAGACAGTTTTAATGAATATGAAGTAAAAGCTTTCAACTAGATTACCGAGACTACGATTACTACGAAGAAGAAAAAAGGAGAAAAACAAAAAGAAACGTTCGGTTGTCCACTTTAGATTGCCCGCAAGCTTCGGAAGTTCAGTTATCACCCTCGGACAAATTTAGGACTCAAAGCTACATCCCAGTTGTCCACCAGCTCGTGACCGCTCTTCAGAAGAGAATGGACGCGTAGGTACTCACTTCCAAATGCACGATTTGGGTTTTTGAAAAATTTAACTGCTATTTCTGATCAAGAAATTTTGTCTACCAGCCAAAACTTGGTGAAAACCTACTGCGACGAGGTAGATGATTCACTTGGCAACGAATTCATACATTTCAAAGTATTTATAGTTGAGTATGAAGAATTTGAACAGAAGAGAAGAGAAGAGATTAGCTATGAGAGATGGATGTATGAATGGTTGTGTAAAAACAATGTTAAAGAGTGCTCTCCTAACGTTGAGGTAATTCTGAGAAATTATCTCACACTAATGGTGACAAATTGTACTGCTGAAAGATCCTTCTCAAAACTGAAGCTTATAAAAAATAAACTCCGAAGTTCCATGACCGAGGACAGATTAAATGTTTTAACTCTCCTTAGTTTAGAGAGTGATGTTTTGAGGGAAACAGACTTCGACGATATTATCGATACGTTTGTTGATGTGAAAATCAGCCGAAAAATAATTTAGCTTGTAGGTAAACTAAAATTATTTTAGTTGTTTTCTAGTTCAATTTTGAATAAATTTTGTGTTAGTCAACTTATTTAGTTGCTTTTTTCTTTACCTTGACCTTAATAGAAAAGTTCAACAGTTAACCACAAACGATTTGAGGGCCTCTACCACATGCTCTGCCTATGGGCCACCAAAGTCTTAATCCGGCGCTGCATTCAGCCGACTATGTCCCGTTAGGATCTCTGTTAAAACTCTTAGTACAGTGTTACTTTGACTCATGCATTCATTTGATCTTAGCAGGTTGTAGTCACCCAGAAGAATCTTTCATTGTTTAAGCACTACTAGATATTTTCAATGGTCCGATCTCTTTTATTCGGCATTGCCTATTTCTTCTAAAATTGCATTAGAGCTAATACCGCAAAAGGGTTCCAGTCCCCCTCTTTGCTGGCTCATCTGCTATTTCATTTCCTTTTATTCCAGTGTGTTCTCAAATCCATATATTGTTCTGGGCATTCTCACACCATTTTGGAACTGATTACAGAAAAGCAAGCTCAGTGCTTTAATGGTTGCTTGACATTACGATAATCCTCCGCCTTCTATATCCTTTTTCAATATTGAACTGGGCACACTTTCTTATGGCGTGAATTTCCGCTTGAAAGAGGTTTTTTTTCAGTGTTTGGATCCTGGTCCGTACACCCCTATAGGATTTAAAGTTAGAAAGGTATCATGTCCAATTAAGAGTTTAAAGCTTATTATGCATACAGAATAGTAAAATGAAGTTAGCAGATTGTCTAAATCAACATTCGTCTACAGAATTGCTCATATTTAATTCAAAACATCTTATGGAAAATTCAACAATTGCTACTATTATGTGTTCTGTTACTGTTAACCGTTGTAAAAAGTAGAAAAAAAAGGCTACAATCGATCCTCTGTCACATACACACTGCTTATGAATTAAAACAAACGTGAAATGGAGAACATACCCTGAAGCAGATAACAAATTTTCAAAAGCAAGCTTTTTTATTTTGATGTCCAGCTCTTTTACAAATATGTTAACTCAACGAAATAACTACTCGTAAAAGAGATTTAGCATTGAAGTAGGATGCGTAATTTCCGTCAGAGAATGAAAATTATTTATGTACAAAATAATAAATTTGAGAACACCCGCAACAATATGCCGATGGAAAAAGGCAACTCTAGAAGATATGATAATAATATTCACTCTGGGGCAAGCCACTATCAATACAATGAGGCGTGTCATCACCTTAATAGACGACCTCCTCATGGAACTGTTCACAGCAGACTCTTACTGGGGTGGTATCGGGGGGTGCATACAATAGAGAGCGACAGTCACTGCTGAAAAAACACAAATTATCAACTGTTTTTTTTTTATTATTTAACAATGGGAATGCACCTAATCTAAAAGATTAATCAGCATTTTTGCTTTAGCCTAAGTTCCTAAAAAGTTTGTAATCTAGATGTCACCTGTGGTCCATCCTAGTTTTTAACGTAAGCTCACTTCTTTGTTGGGGCTACACAGCACAGCACTGTCTCTGCTTTGCACTTAACACTTACACAAGCTCAAACGGTTTAGTTCTTTTGAGCCTTCGCATCTGTGGTTGATTGTCTAGAAGTTGGAGCACTTCAAGGTTGGGATGTTTATGGAGCCTCTCTTCATGTCTCCTGGCGACTTTCTTGATTTCATACGGGATAGATTCGACTTGGAGGTCTCTATGAAGATCGTTGTTCCGAATATACCAAGGAGCATCTGCAATATTCCTTAATATTCGGTTTTGGAACGTTCCTAGGCATCTATAATTGCTTTTTTTTGGTACAACCCCATAGTTGCAGGCCATAAGTCCACACCGGTTTCAGAACCTGTTTGTAAATTAATAATTTGTTCTGAGTGGAAAGCTGCGAGTGCCTACCTATCAACCAATACATATTTTTATATTTTATCTTCAACTGTTCCGTTTTTTTCTTAACATGTTCCTTCCACTTCAGTTTGATGTCCAGATTTAAGCCGAGATATTTAGCTGTTTTCTTATTAGGAACAATACTGTTATTTAGGTTGATTGGAAGGTAAGTTATTCTTTTGTTGGTAAAGTTTATATGGACTGATTTGTCTTCATTAAATTTTATACGCCATTTTTTAGACCAGTGTTCTATATCATTGACTGCATTTTGTAGATTGGCCGTTGTTTCTTCTATAGTTACTCCTACTGCTAAAGCTCCTGTGTCATCAGCAAATGTGGCTAATATTATGTTTTCTCTCTCCGGAATGTCAGATGTATACAAAAGATATAGTACCGGCCCAAGAACACTGCCTTGTGGGACCCCTGCGTTTATTGGTTTCAGCTCAGAGTACTCATTTTCCATTTTAACTCTAGCTCTAGCTGGTATAGGTATGACTGCAAAATTTCAACCAGTTGCAGAGGAAATATTTTCTTCCGTTTCATTATCAGGCCTTGGTGCCATACTTTATCGAACGCTTTAGCGATATCCAGAAATATAGCTGAGCAAATTTTATTTTCTTCCAATGATTTCTCTATTTCATTTATTATCCGATGGATCTGTTCTATAGTAGAATGTTTATCGCGAAATCCAAATTGGTGTGATGGGATAATGTTTTTTTGTACAATTATATGGTTCATTCTTCGTAACAACAATTTCTCAAATATCTTTGAGATTACGGGTAGTGAGGAGATTGGCCTGTATAACGTTAATTCATTGGTAGATTTTCCTACTTTAAATATCAATATTACCTCCGCAGTTTTCCATAGGATAGGAACATACCTGAGCCTAAGTGATGCGTTAATTAGAGTAGTAAGCTTTACTATAGCTTTCCTGGGTAATTTTTTTAATATCTCACCACTGATCAAGTCAAAGCCAGGAGCTTTTTTTGTATTGATGTTCTTTATTAGTTTGTGAACTTCTTTTGTAGTAACCAATGATATGTTCTCAGATTCAGTGGCTTCCTGTTCATCATCTACTTGAGTTTCCTCAGGATTTGGTTGAAAAATATTTTCTAAGTAGTCAGCGAAAGTGTCCACTTTTTGTTTCGGATTTTTTGCCCATGTCCCATTTTCTTTTCGTATAGGAGGTATATTTTGAATTGGCTTATTTCTGTTTGACCGCCTTCCAAAGGGAGTAATCAGTTAGTTCACTCAGGTATTTGTTGACTGATTCATTTTTGATTTTTCTGATTTCTCTTTGTAGTTGTTGTGTGAGCCTATTTAGCCTTTCTTTTTTCTTGAATCAGCTCTCTAATTTCTTTGGGATAATTGTATCCTACTGTTTTTCTTTGGATTACGGGTGAGTTGTTCCAGGCAGCCTGTTGGATATTTGTGATGAACAGTTCAGTTTCTCGTTCCAATTGTTCTACTGTTTGGATAGACCCATTCAGCTCAATTTTATCATTAACTTCATATTGAAAGCTTTTCCAGTCCGTACATTTGTTAGTCAGAGTGGGTTTAAGTTCAGTGGTAACAATATGCTTACTTATAGTTAACAGAATTGGAGAGTGATCGGATATAAGTTCCTCTACATCCTCTACTTTTATAAAATTTGTTGCCACATTTTTGGATATGGAAAAGTCCAGGAGATCCGGAATTTTATTTGGATCACTCGGCCAGTAAGTGGGTTTACCAGTAGAGTGCCATCTACATTTGTGTTCAATTATAGCATGATGTAATTCTTTACCTTTAGCTGTAGTGAGTCTGGAGCCACAACAGACATTTTTTGCATTAAAGTCTGCACCCACTATGTATTTTTCACCCAGGGTTGATAGGAAGTTAGCATAATCTTCTCTTTTGAGGTTATATCTAGGAGGGAAATACGCAGCTGCAATGTTGAGCATGTATTTTTTAGTTTTAACGGTAATACAAGTCGCTTGTATTTCTTGAGTTTCAATTTTTTCGCGTTCCCAGTGAGAAATGCTATTTTTTATAACAACAGCAGCTCCGCCTCTGGCTGAATTATGTGGGTGTATGGCATGATAGATTTGATAACCTCGTATTCTGATAAATGAATGTCTCGTCAAGTGTGTTTCTGCAATTAGGCATATATCCACCTTTTGAGTTTCTAGTGTTACTAATAACTCTTGCTGATGTTGTAAGAGTCCATTTGTGTTCCATTCTAGTATCCTAAGGTCCGTGGGCATTTCAGTCTCTATTGGAGCGGCTTCTGTTGTTTTCAAGTCTGTCCAGTCTTTCAAGTACTTTTTATTAAACTCTTCTTGTTTGTTCATTTGGTTTATTATTTTTTTGCAGCATTGTAGTTACAGAATCCGTGTTGCTTTCTGTTACCGATTGTGTTAATTGCGCGTAAGATACTCCGGCACTTCTTAGAGTTTCGTGTCTATTTTCCACTTCCTCTGTGTTGAATCTAATCGCAGGAGCCTTGTTATTTGTATTTTTATTTCTCATCATTTGTAGAGCTTTTGCAGTGCTACAGCCTCTATAGTTAATTATCAACTTGACAATAAATACATCATTTCCAGGACTGAAACCAATAGTGCTATATGAGAAACGGTGATTCCATTTGCCAAAGAAACAAAGTACCATTCCATTTTATACAGCTATAGCATAAAGTAAAATAACTGGAATGTTCCTTTAATTTCATCAGAAGGATAAAAAATATCTTACGGTGATACAAAACATGGAAAATGGCATGACTGGTGAAGAGGAATCTGATCTTATAACTAACGAAGCTCGCAGATTCAACACATCGGATGGATATATAAAAGGAAATTGCAACAATGATGCATCCAAAATTATAACTCAATTCACAATTTGAATTTAGTTTTTGCCTCACCGCTATGTACACTCAACTTAAATAAAATTGTATTTAAAATGATTTTCATTTGCTTTTCGTGAGTTAGTATGCAACAAAACCAGGCAATAAAAGTTATCATCAAATAATATGTCCAAGACAGTCGTATAACTAGTGGGTGTGAATGATTTATGCACATTTTAATTCAGTGTATTTAGTTGCTAAGCAACTGTGTTATATCAATTTATTAGTGACGGTTTACTTTGGGTTAGTCAAATTGATTTAACAATAATTTTAATGGATTCGTGTCATGAAGGAATTATGCTATTATTTATCAAATTAATATTTCTTCGTATTATGCGCAGTCGTAAAACATATGATTGATGATATGCTCGATACTTTTTTTAATTCTTTACACGACATTTTGTAAAATTATATACCTTTTTCGCTTCATATTGGGTGTTCTACCCAGTCTGGTACAAAATATAAAATTGTATAAATCATTCAAGCCATTTCTTAAATTGTAGTAAATGCATTAAGAAAAACAATGAATACTATGTTCACACTTGCTTTCGCCAAGGTACCAAGTACAACGCCTTTAGTTTATGTATGAAAAAGTGTTCTTAATGGTCAATTATTGCCATTAGCAGCAATACATAAGAACGGTTGAAGTCACTCATTAGATTAAAAGGAACTGGAGATGTAGCAACCATACTCCTTTTAACGGCCCGGGCCCGACCTTGGGCATCACAAAACAAATAATCCGTAAGGAGACGAGGAACCGGTTGAGAAACCAGCACCTTGCTCACTGGAGGGCTCTACAGGGTCTCATGCAGGCCAAGCTCCTATTGAGGGGATGGACATGCTGGAGCTGTTCTAGAACTACTAAGCTGTAGGTTAAAAAAGATAGCAGGACTCCTAACAGGGCACTGCTGTCTGAGGAAACACCTCTGTAACCTAGGTTTAGAGGAAAGCCCACTATGCAGGGGTTGCGGCATGGTTGACGAAACGTCGGACCATGTTCTCCTCGTATGTCCACATTGGGCTGTGCTACGCAGGCGAATCTTCCCTGTTATGGCCTATGGGGACATAAGCAGGCATCCACTGAAGAGGATTGAGTCCTCCGGCTTCATGGATGCATAAGTAGCAGGAATGACACAATGAGACCGCCAGTGGCCTCAGTGCTGGAACCTTGGCTTGAGTTTGTCTTGGCCAACGTTCGCCTGACTAAATTAGTAGTAGTAGTAGTGTAGCATCCATAACCACATACTACAGATGTGCGAAGGCTGCTATATATTTGCTGCATTCGGTATAAGTGAGTGGGAGACTTATTCAGTACTGAGACTCTACAGATTATAGAATTCTACCGGTGGCTTTCTATAGTAGTTAACTATTATTCCAGTCAAATCAGTCAAAAGCCTCACTCTGTACACTGTCGACAACTCTTCTCTTTCTGACTTAATACTATCCGTTTGAAAGAAATTGAAGTATTTATGTAAAAATTTCATAGTTCTAACTGAATTTTTTGTGGTAATTTGAGAACAGTCTCATGCTGGCATCTTCCTCGAGTGGCCAGTCTAGCGCCTAAGCGAAAATAGAGTTACAAATCGGCGCCCAGCGTGGAGATTGAATTTGGAAAATGAAAAAAGGTTTCCAATTTCAATTCAACATCATTGTTATATTTTAAAACACCTTGTAATCACTGTTCATTGAATATAACTTATTATATTCAGAGATTTTATTAAAACACAATTTTGGTTAGATTGTTTAACTCTTCGGATTTGGATTCAAACAAAGGCTTTTTTCGATTTCGCTTGGTCTATTTATTATTTCATTGATTTTCCGTTCCACAATAATGATCCTAAGGGGAACAATTGCGCATGTAGCAATGTAAGATTTAGTATTATTTAAATTGACTAGTTATAGGGTTTGTTGATGTTATGGTCCAATGATATTATAATTCAACTAGCAGACCCGACAGAAGTTGTCCTGTCGTCTTATCATATTATACAAATTTTGACTATTTTTATTTTGAATGAAAAATATCACATTGTTACTTATTTTGGGTGGCAAAATCAGATAGTATTGTTAATTTTTTGATAGAAGGAATATATTTCTTGAAAATTCGACTTTCCTGAATTTTCTTACAATTTTTCGGACAAACCAATTTTTTTTAAATGACCGTATAAAAAAACTCATATAGTAAATGCCATCAAAATCGGCCCATCCGTTTGGGAGTTGTTCAGTATAAATCCGATTGCAGCGTCACCTACCGGGACTAAATGTTAATATAATCCATCCAGTTACTTAATCAAACGCACACATAAAATTTCATCAAAATCGGTCAATCCGTTTATGAGTTGTTCAGTATGAATCCGATTGCAGCGCCCTATCTATCTATCCATCTATATATATATATATATATCTATCTATCTATCTTTTAATCGAAATCGGTCCATCCGTTTAGGAGTTTTTCAGTACGAACCCGATTGCAGCGCCCCCTACCGATACTAATTGTTAATATAAACCATCCAGTTACTTAATCAAACACACACACAAAATTTCTTCAAAATCGGTCCATCCGTTTAGGAATTTTTCAGTATGAGCCCGATTGCAGCGCCACCTACCGGGAATAATTATGAATCTAAATTGGAGATTAAAATAAAAATGTTTTATATCCGATTGCCACGTTTCAACCCAATTGCTCATATTGTGTGGATGAAAAGAAAAAATATTAGAATCGCAATTTAAAAATAGGGGTTGATCGTAGAGGGGTGAAAATTTAGGGTTGTATGTATTTTTGTATGCTGTATCATAAAAAAATAAAAACAAAAAATTTTACCAAAAAAAAAATTTAGGGGTGGACCTTTAACATTTAGGGGGATGAAAAATAGATGTTGTCCGATTCTCAGACCTACCCGACATGCACACAAAATTTCACGAAAATCGGTCGAGCCATTTCGAGGAGTTCAACTTCTAACACCGTGACACGAGAATTTTATATATTAGATAATACTTTCTCCATTGCAAGCTGAAATCCCCGTTTTAATTTTATTTTCGCGAAAGCAAAATAGGTTATTTCATTCATGTTACCTCTTTAAAAATTTCAAATCAATAACTTTAAGAAGTTATGTACAAATCTGACCTAGTTCCAGCAATATTGGCTACTGGTTAATTCGAATATGACATTTAAAACGAAAATAAATCAAAAACCTCTCGCAAAATTTTGCACTTGCGAGATAAATACAATCGTTCATTGTATACCCTGGAATTTTTTTATATAGATTCAAAAAACACTTAAGACTTAAGTAAACAATCTCTTGAAAACTTTTGTAATCAGCGAAAATTGATAAATCACACGTTCCTTCACAGTAGCTTGATAGTGTGGGAAAAATGGTAGGAAAACGCAGTTGGTTGCGATACATTTTTGGTTTCTGTAATCTAAAATCTATACTCTCTCTATTATACCTTAGATTTATTTTATACATGGCATAAACAAAACGTATTCGATGTGGGGAATGCATTATCTACATACCAATTCATTGAAAATATACACGTATTAATTCGAATTGGTTCACTAATGCTATTGAAATAAACAATTAGCCCATTTTTCATTTAGGTGTGCTTCATTTGGACCACCGTTTATTCAGTTAATAATTGATAAATGTATACCTAATATTTCAGAGGATCCCCGTATACCTACTTTTTTTTTAATTGAATTTCCTTGTATCGAAATAGTACCAGATATTATTGACCACTTGATTTGAAGATTTTACTCCAGTTCTGTTTTCTATTTCAAATAGCATCATTCAGACAAAATTACTTCACAGTAATTCCTAGTAAGAGTATATTTAGGACAAGCTATTTCATTTTGTAATTACACTCAATTCAAGAGTGTTTTTGACTCGTATAACAGAAAATAATAAAACAAAAACCAATTGCTGAATGAGTGTTCGAGTGCTAGTAAAAGAGATTAATAGCCAACATAATCATAACCTTCTCGACTACCCACTCTTAACATAAATAACAACATAATGACTAAATAAGAAAGTAAAGAAACAATATGAAAACTAAATAATAATTACTGAATTTATCATTAGTGGTACAAAGCTATTTAAACTCTTAGTGCAGTTTTACTCTGACTTCGGCAAATTTATTCTCAACATGTTGTAGTCACCCTGAAGTATCTTTGATTATCTAAGCCCTACTAGATATTTCCAATGGTCAGATCTTCTCTTTTTTTTGGACTTTGTTTATTTCTTCCAATATTACATTGGAGCTGATACCGCAAAAGGGTTCCGGCCCCCAAAAGGTTATTTCAGTCCCCCTCTTTGCTAGTTCATGTTATATCATTTCCTTGTATTTCAGTCCTGGAATCTACAGCAAGGTAACGATATTGTTCTCACCTAGTTCATTGGGTTTGCTTAGGCACTCCCCTACCATTTTGGAACTGATTACACTAGAACTCGGTGCTATAATGGCTGCTTGACTATCCGACATTATGATAATCCTCCGCCTTCTATATCCTTTGTCAATATTGACCTGGGCACATTTTCCTATGGCGTGAATTCCCGCTTTAAAGATACTTGGAGTTTTTCCCAAGCTTTCGGAGTGTTTGGTTCCTGGCCCGAACACTCTTATCCCAGTTCCTTCTATTGCTTTGGAACCGTGTGAATCGCATTATTTTTAAGTCTGGTAATGGTATTTGGACCCCATTCCTTCTTGTTGCTAAATTCCGTATCGAATTTTTTTTTAAAGTTATATTTTTTCATCATAACATCTTTTGGCATGTCCCTGGTTTTCTGATTTCCAAGAAGCGAGGTGATGAATTTTTTTTAAATAATTCCCTCTCTACTTAGTCCTCGTTCTTGTCGCAACACTTATGTAGTGGTGTAATTTGTTTTTTTCCTGAAAATCTGATAATTCAAAAATTCGATTTCACATATAAATAACACATAATTTTTTACGGTTTCAACTCGATTTTTTGGTAAAACAAAATGAGTGTACAGATTTTGTAGTGAAATAAATTTGCTACAAAAAAGCTCCTTTGTGCAAATACTCTCCAATCAACAGTTTTTGAGTTGTAGAGCTGACCAAATTTTTTTTAAATTGGAAATTTTTAATCCTACAGTAAATATTATTTACAATAGACACTGTAAAGTTTTGAAATTGTTATTCATAGACTATATTTTGTATTTAGTGAATAAATAAACTTCAATGAATAAATCATTAGAATTACTGAAATAAGTTTTTTTATTTCATTTATGAGTTGGTGGTAACATTAATGTTTGCTTATTGGTATTTGAAAATTAATTTCTATGCATTGAAATTGCAATAAGTATTGTTTCCGTTCCTCATTATAAGTTAAACTCCGATTATATGATTCCATTAATTAAACTCCTCGTTCAGACGTTTTTAGTTCATTGATATTATGATTTCATAGTAACTATGGATTAATATTTAACTAAATACAAAAGTCGTTTCTAATATTAACAATTTAATGTAGCGTTTATTCTTAGTAATCTTTAATAACAGAACAAAAAATCCCAATTTAAAGAAAATTATCAATTAACTTACAGCTCTAAAACTGTTGATCGGACAGTGTTTGCTCGGGCGGATGTAATTTCGGCCGGAAAAAGGGCAGGTACTAAAAGCCGGTAGGTAAATTCGGCCGGAGGTTTTAAGTTGCTTCCTTATCTCATAGGTATTTTCGGCTGCAAATCAAATAAAATAACAGAATGCTTTATATTAAAATATTTCTTTATTTCAATAAAATTATTACATCATTTTATTTCTATAACTTAGGTAAACTATAAATTTTTAAAAAACGTTTTGATGTGATACAGATTTAACGAAATTAATTCTAGAAATATTGTCAGATCGAAGCATATTTACCATGTTTTCGATAAATTTTAGTTTGTTTTTTACTTGTTTGTCTTTAATTTTTCCTAATCTAAACCACCCTAACCTACCCTACCCTACCCTAATCCGAATTGAATAATTGAATTGTGAAATCGACAGATTCGCTTTCTATACACATTTTTAACTTGCAAAGAACATCTCCTGGCTTTCCATACACCTTTTTAAATATATCGTTTTTGAAAAAGTGTATATAAAGCAAGTCTGCGATATAAGCAATTCCATAACATAACATAACAACTCAGTAGCATACCTATATAGATATAAGTTGAACTCTAAACGTAAAAAATAGGTTTTTCACAAAAAACAATATTTTAATCTCATCGTAAACATCAACCCCTCGGCCGAAATTACCCCTGTCATAAATGGTACCCCTTGATTCATGCAGGTAGGCCAAGGGATTACCGGCCGAAACTACGCCCGCCGGTTTGCTCAAAGGAATTTCCTACAAAATCTTCATACTAATTGTTGAAACCGAAAAAAAATTTCCCTGCGTTATTTATATGGAAAATCAAACTTTTCAATGAACAAAGCCTCTATTTGGATTCAAAATTTTTTATTTTTTTTTCTATACATTATCAGCTTTTCAGGTAGGACCGAAAAAAAAACATCGCCTAAAAATGAAACATCCTAATGCTCATAGGTTCAAAGTATATAAAAATTCTATAAATGTATACAACGTGTTTATTAAAACATTTCTATCGCTAATGAACGTGTATTCTAATTGCTATTCTTTATTAATTAAATTCTTTGTCCATAACTTTAGCACGCAACTGTATTACATAATTTCTCATCGACAATAATGAAACACTTGGGAATAGGAACTGAAACAGAAATTGGATCAATGCACTGAATAATGAAATAGTCAGTGCCTTGTTTTGTCTTTGTCCTACCTTACTAACTTCGATTCAACCGATGTGTAGTATGTAGCACGCAATTGAGCTTTCTTATTTTATTTGGACTATACCTACGGTAAAGTAATAATAATTGTATTACAAGCAATTTGCGTTTTTTTACTAAGACTTTAGGTAATGTGATTGTTTTGTTAAACTGGTATGGTTATCTAATTACTCTTCAGTAATTAGATAACATGAGAAAAAATTCTAAATCCTGTGAATTTTTATTGTCCACTGCGCATTCTGTCAAATTTCCTTTTTATTCGTGACGTCATTCTGTTTAAACGTGATGATGTTATCGATCTTTAAATAGAAGGGTGGATCATGTGATACGTCATTTGAAAAGTGAGCTGAGCTTATTTTAGTTTGTATGGGTATTAGAAAATACTCAGAATAATTATGAGTTAATCATTTTTAAACAATGTTATAATGTATAAACGGCTTCCAAAGTAGTATTAACTACTTTTCGGATAATATGATTCGATAAGCATTCGATAGTATTGAATAAGAAGTGACAAAATGTTGAATACCAACATTATATTTTCCTTCTTATACCTTCTGCTACCACCTTTTCATTAACAGATGAAGCCAGCTTCTCAGGACATGGCACTATGAATTTTCATAATAACCACACATTATGTAAATCCATATGACACATCATGTAGCACAGTTCCAACTCTCCTTTTCGGTCAATGTTTGGATTGGTATTATCGACGATTATTTATTAGTATCATTTTTCCTTCCTCAACGATTGAACAGTGATACATACTTTCATTTTCCAGAAAATGATCACAAGGTTATATTGGAGGATGTACCTCTGATAATTGGAAGACGTATGCGGTTCATGCACAACTGTTTTCTAGACTGTTGGAGAAGACGAGAGTCATACCCAAGACTTTCAAGGTCACCGGAACACGATCCTCTGGATTTTTGTGTGTGGAGATATTCTAAATCACGTTTAAATTTACAAGATCTTCAAAATAGCATCATACAAAGCTGTACTGTTATTCCCAATACTTTTCGAACGTCTTCGGCAATCCGTGAGATGTGAACTCTGATATTTTCACATTTATCTAAACAGCTTCCGAATAGCAAAAACTGATTTGTTCACCTACCTTGCCGGAAAACCAATCATATGAACACCAAAAATAGGGGGAAAGTATTGTTTATCAGTCCAAGGGCGGAAAATCCATAACGCCACGATTTTCCAAGTTTTTCACAATCTGTCACTTGATTACTTTGGCGTTTCACGTGCATTTTTTAATTAAAGTCAGTGTATGTCAATTTCGTTATATTTTCCTATTTATTGGTTTTTTCGCTAGGCTAAAACAGTTGTGTGTCACACAAGCAGGAAACGCTTTAGCAGATCTTAACTGTCAGCTGCTCTGGCTCTGCTACGCTCGCTCGTGCAGCTAATAGTCTTGTGCTGCTAAAGCTTATTTTCTGCCCTTGTGGTACAATATATAGTAGCGCTTAACTATCAGCTGCCCTCGCTTTGCTACGCTCGCTCGTGCATCTATTATAGTCTTGTGCTAAAGCTCATTTTCTGCCCTTGTGACACAATAACTATAAAATGTTCAAATAATTGGATAGTACATGGTGGAAGTTATAATTAATTGCTGAATCGGTTGAAACGATATCGATATTTTTCATTACTACTACTAAAATATTCAGTGATGATATATTAGCATATAAATGTAAATTGTAAGTCTAACAACAGCACTTAGATGCCTGTCAGATATCATAATCCTTAGCAGTAATTATTCAAATCATGATGTAAAATTACTTGAAAAGCTTTTTGAATGCAGATTAGACTCACTTTTCATATGAATAAAGGTGCACATAAAAAAAATTAAAATTTGTTGTCGTCCCTTACATACCTACGGGTATTATTATTGATTGAAACGCTACGTCACATACAGATACACACACATACTGAAACATAGAAACACACATACACCCACAACACAATCCATTGTATAAGTATAATAATCACTATTTACCATTACGGGTGCAAGGATCAGAGGTAGTTAAATTATATGATTTTGATAGGATGTGTTAAACACATATTAACAAGCGGTAGGACAAAGTAATAAGATAAGCAAAATCGAGATATAAGAATTTGTGTAGGTAAATATACGGGGGTATATTGGACAGGAAATATACAAATATGGAATAGATACAAAATTTTGACCAATTGATTTTTTGATACATTGAAATTAATATTTAGAAATATTGTTCTGCTCCTGAGTGTTTGATGTATTTTCAATTCTATTTTACTGGGAGTTACCGCAAATACAGACGACTCCAAAGCAATAGAAGGGACTGGGATGGGAGCGTCTCCGAATGCGTGGGAAAAACCCCAAGGATCTTTCAAGCGGGAATTCACAGAGAACGATTATCATCATGTCGGATAATTAAGCAGCCGTTAAAGCACTAAGTTCTTGTGTAATCAGTTCCAAAATGGCATGGAAAGCGCAATGAACTCGGCCAGAATAGCATCGTCACCTTGCTTTGGTTCCTGGACACACTTAAATAGAAGGAGGTAAAATAGCAGATGAACTAATAGAGGAGCTGGACACCCCCAAATAGTCGTATAGAAAACGAAAAACCGACCAACCTCGTTCTAGTCGCTAAGAACAGTCCATCTTTATATTTTCGAGGGTGCTGAACACGAATATGACATTTATTTTTTTATAAAATTGGGGGAACATGGTCAAAATTAACGTTTTAACCGAAAATGCGAAAAAAACGATTTTACGATTTTCGACGATCAACTCGCGGTTTCTCGGCGAATAATTAATATTTTTTCACGAAAATTTAATGACGTATTCTCCAACCAATTCTAGAGACAATGAAACTAATTCCAAATCCCCAATGCATTTTACATTCGAGCAATAAATTGAAGAAATTTTTTTTTCGAATTTCTGACTTTTTACGTACGATGAAAAAAGTTGAGTGAAGAAGTTTTTAATTGTTTATTTCTGAATACGTAGTATTTAAAATTTAGAAATCTAAGAAGTTTTTGGGAAAGTTTGAGCTATTAATATGCAGTAGAAAAAAAGATAGAGCGATTTGAAGATAAGTGCTCTCGCCGATATTTTCCGTGCGCGGATCGTCTTTGTGATAATAGATATTTATAGTAATCCTTAGTGTTTTTAGTCTGATGAATCCGATTTTATCAGAGATATCAAGTAAAATCGATTGCAACTTTACGAAAAAAGACAAAGGTTCTACACTTACATTTGAAGGAAAAAATGAAATATAAACTTAAGCATCAGGTTTTATTTTCACGATTCATCAGATACAATATCATTTCGGGGTCTGTACAAGAAGTTTTGCAAGAACAAATATCGCAACATTGTAAATTAGATTGATTGCTTGAACAAGGAGATTTTCCAGAGCAGGAACAAAAATACTTTTGTAAAAGCTCCATAGCTGTGATACCTTCATAATAATTCGTAGGTACATAACCATTCTCAATGAGACATCCATAATTTGTTATGTCTTCTGATTTTATTACTGAATTGATCGCTTGGTTCCACTCATTTATTTGCCACAATGCTCTTAATATATGCTGCTCTAAAGCGGGCTGTGACGGAGGTAGCTTATCGATCGAAACGGTTTTTGCGATTGCAGCATAGTATCTCAAAGAATTAATTGATTTCCGCGTGGCTTTTAATTTTTTTGGTGAGTCATACAACATAGCTAAAAAGCTACTTACAACTTCTAAGGCGGACTTAAGATCAAGCGTTGTCAAATTTGCCAAAAAATATAATTCTTCATCTGACATTTTTTTAATGCAGCGTAAATAGTTTTTTTTCCAATATAATATAACTGTGTGACAGTCGACTGTTGCCATTGTCGCGAAAACAAGTGACTACCGGAATCAAACCGAAAAAAATGTTTTGAATGTTTTGTTGGTACTTACTGACGGGCGAGTTGTTTCGAAGTATTTTAACAGAATATTCAACAAAAAAATTTCATTTGATTATATACCTACTATACCTGTATAATTTCATTTCAGCATAAATTTAACTTGGTGATTTTATGTTATTTTTGAATAAATATTTAATGGATAGTTGAATATTCATTGTACAATACAAATTATATATTTTGAATAAAAGTCACAACCATAATAAAAAAATTAACTTTCAAAATGTGAATAATTCGTGAACAAAAAATATCAGAGCACTTATCTTCAAATCGCTCTATCTTTTTTTCTACTGCATAGTAATAGCTCAAACTTTCCCAAAAACTTCTCCGATTTCTAAATTTTAATAAAAGTCAGAAATTCGAAAAAAAATGTCTCGAATGTAAAATGCTTTGGGGATTTCGGACTAGTTTCATTATCTCTAGAATTGGTTGGAGAATACGTCATTAAATTTTCGTGAAAAAATATTAATTATTCGCCGACAAACCGCGAGATGATCGTCGAAAATCGTAAAATCGTTTTTTTCGCAATTTCGGTTAAAAAGTCAATTTTGACATTGTTCCCCCAATTTTATAAAAAAATAAATGTCGTATTCGTGTTCAGCACCCTCGAAAATATAAAGATATACGGTTTTTAGCGACTAGAACGAGGTTGGTCGGTATGGGAAAAAAAAGGGGGGTGTTCCTCTCCTCTATAGCAAAAAGAGAAGCTAAAACACTCTTTTGGGGGTCGGCATCCTTTTGCGGTATTAGTTTCAATATAATAGTTGAGGGCTGCTGTTAAAAAAAACGCTTATTTAAATTTTAATTAACGATGAAATGAAACAATTTACTCAAATCATTTATTAGCAAACCAACACACTTTCGATTCCAATTTTGAATCTTTTAGAAGCTCTTGAGATAAATAAAAACAAATATTCAGATAATCTTCTTAACGACCAAATAGATATCAACAATTCGCCCTTATTAAACCTTTTTACCTAGAAAGCTTCCGGTAAGATTGTTGTGAATGAGTTTCCAGGTAAACTTGTTCAATACTTTAGTTAATCCCATATATAGACATCTTTTTGCTTTTTATTTCCATGTAAATATATTATAATACTTTTGACAATATCCGTAAAATTCCCTATTAATACACTGTATAAATTTAAAAGTTTTCATTATACCTCCACTCATTTGAGAAAGCTACTGTGTTCGCGAAACGCGTCACGAATAGATATTGAACGTAGTTCTAATATAATGAAGATTTGAACAAATTAAATTGTTTTATTTCATCGTTTAGTATGGATCTTCATCAAGTAAAAGCCTCATCTATTCAATAAATTTTATTTGTTTATATGTCACTATTAGTTTACATAAAATGTAGGTATGTTCTTAAACCCCGGTCAGCCCAACTGAGCTCAGTGGAGCTTAAGTTATAATTTATTTGGAACTGTATATTTTAATACGTAGATTTTATCAAAACTATATATATTTATGCTTACTAATACTTTTATAATATCATTGTTGATAAACATATCTATTCAGTATTATAAAAATATTAATTAATCTATTTCGTACTAAATTATACGAGGGAAAGATATAAGCAAAGCCGAAAAGAAGACAAGATATCACCACTGGGAAGATCTAGTTGGCTGAGACAATCAGAGATACTCATGGAAAACTACAAAAAGATTAGATCAACTGAATATCTGATATCATAAAATTTCTTCAAGAAATAGGTATTTTAGGTCTCAGTTGGATTTCAATGTAAGCATCAGTTTCAACGTTTTTAGATGCCACATATTATACTTTTCATGTGAACAGTTAATATCGTGATATTGAACTGTCTTAACTTCGTCAGATACCATGTATCCGTAAATAATAAAATGTTCAACAACTATAAATTAAAAACTTTCATGGAATTAATGTCTAGTTGGAAACTTTAAAGAAAACATTTATATGACGTTATAATCGAGATTTCGCAAGAGAATTTATTATTTCCAATAGAATCCTGGAATTTTATTGTACCTTAAACTGTGTTCAACGTAATTCAATTGCTTATACTTAGAACTATTAAAATAAATTAAATAATCACAATATTTACTTTACAACCTACAAAAGTTAATATAAGCAAATAAAGCCTTTCGTTTTATGTTTCCTTGCTGTAATATGGAAAATGTATGTGAATCAATTTGTAGCTGTGAACTTTTCATTGGTCTGAACCTAAATAATTATTATTATATTACATTTGGAATGGAAGTTTCGAGAAGAAATTTATTATTTCCAATTTAATTGCTTCCGCTTTATAACTTGAACATTCTTCAAGTGATTTCTTAAACCCTAAAATTAATAGCAGTTACAAGTAGAATGCTGTGAGACTTAGAAAATGCTCGATTCCAATGGCAAATAAATTTGTTTTCAAATTAATGAACAATTTCACCCTTGATACCATACTACTGCTTTTCTGCTGTAAATTTTCTTTTAATGATACCGAGAAAATTTCAAATCCACTGATTTTAGGATTTGGAAACACTTTAAATTTAAAACGCATCGCAAAAACTCTCAGAATTTATAAAATTTTACTCATTAATCCGGATTCGCTAAATATAACTTTTTTATTTAAATAATATCAAAACTCTTGAACGCGCCTTCGCCATAAAGTAATTTTTTTTTTGGTGGAAATCAAGAAATTTTTTTAAAAAGCATTATTTTATTATAAACCACATAATAAGCGCAGGCACAACCGCCTTTTTGGAGTAGCCTTATTGTTTTGTACCACAATGGCTGGAAAAGCAATGTTAGATCATCTTTGAATTGAAGGGGTGGAGTTATCCATGTTGGTGGAATACTGTCTAATATTTGTTGATACCAAAGTGGAACTTAAATCGCTCACATACCAACAACAAATTTTGCAGCGGAGAAGTTTGTGAAAAACATTTGAAGAAGTAGTATAATTATTCTCTTTTTTATTTGTTATTAAGAAATCTATGTATTGTAATATTTTCGTTTTCGAGGATCACCGGGGTAGAGCAGAGACTTGGAAAAGAAAAGAGTAGAAGTTCGGAAACTTTTCAACCGAGCTAAAGAAAAAGGCTTATGGGAACAATATCGTATGGCTTTAACAGAATACAATAAGGCGATTATGAAAGCCAAGAGAGAGTCCTGGAGAAACTTCTGTCAGAGTATATCAAATTTACCTGTCAGTTGTAGAATTCACAAGGATCTTTCCAGAGGTCCGGCACAGTGCGTTGGCGCAATAAAATGCCTAGACGGCACCTATACGAACTCTGCAACGCGTGGAGCTACTGCTTCAGACTCACTTTCCCGGTAGTCGGTTTCTGAAGGACCAGTCACCCATCCCACTTCCAACGGGGTCAACAGAACGACCCAAAAAGGAAGAGAAGATTGGCAACAAACATAGTCACTCAATCGGCAATTGTATGGACAGTGAACGAATTCTCACCGTACAAATCACATGGGGAGGATGGCATTTTTCCTGCTCTGCTACAACAGGGCAGTCGAGAGCTGTTACCCCATTTGGTCAAGTTATTGAGAGCAAGTGGGGGTACATCCCTCTAGAATGGTCAGGCGAGGGTTGTATTCATACGGAAAAGTAGGAAAGTGAACAATTCACTTCCCGAATCCTATCGTCCGATCAGCCTGAACTCGTTCTTAATGAAATGTCTAAAAAAAATATTGGGAAGGGAGATATAATCACTCCCAGTAAGCTTATCAAACGGGCAAATCTACAGACTTGGCGGTACACAATCTAGTGGGGAAAATCAGCTCTTCCCTTGGCAACAAGGAAATAGCGCTGGCGGCCTTCCTAGATATAGAAGGAGCGTTTAATAACTCCCTTCCAGACTCCATATGGAGAACGGTGGAGAGCTGAGGAATCTGCAAACCAATCCGTAACTGGATCAAAAGCATATTATCAAACCGGTACATCTCTACATCACTGAATTGAGTCACCGTAAGGGATATGGTGGCCATGGGATGCCCACAGGGAGGGGTGCTTTCCCTCCTTTTGGGGTCACTACTGGTTGACGATCTACTGAGTGAGTTATCCAGTCAGGGGATAGATGTGCAGGGATACGCTGATGATATAGTAATAATTATTAGAGGCCAATTTGACGAGATAATTTCTAAGATCCTTCAAGCGGCACTAATCATAGTGCATAGGTGGTGCGAGAGGGAACAGATGTCTGTGAACCCCCTCAAAACCGTAATTGTTCCCTTCACAAAGAGGAAAAAATTACAGCGACTCCGCCAGCCAATTTTAGGCGACGTGAGCATTTCTTTTGCGACGGAGGTGAAATATCTAGGGGTAATCTTAGATAAACAACTCAACTGGAACGCCCACTTGGAAAGAGTGATAAACAAAGCCAGCTTATCCCTCTGGAATCTCAGAAGGGTACGTGGAAAATCTTGGGATGCTCTCAGATCTCTCTGTCACAAAACTTCACGTGGACAAGCCCTTTAAGGTCCTCATTCCCACGAGAGACCAATAGGATAGCGAAGAAATCTCCTTCCTAGGAACGGACTACGTGATTTACGCTACCGTCTTTCAGGCTGAAGTATACGCCATTGAACTGCCTGAAATATAGCTGATGAATCAACCTGTTGTAAAAAAGAACATACATATCATGTCATGAGGCTGGTCTTGTTTCTCTAAGACCTCCAATAAATACAGTTTTACAAAACAAAAATAATTATTCTATACTAACAAACTTATTCTAAAAGTCTCCAACCGAAGAGCAATTTTCTATAGTGCCAACAGGCGTGACCCACCATACCGTATAAATACTTCATTCAACCATTGCAAACGTCCGCTTGCATTTAACTGTATCCTTATCTTTTTCATAATTCTCCAACTCCAGTCACTTCGAAGTTGTTGAGTTAATAAGTACTTTCACCCTAATCGGTGAATAACCACCTCCGGAACGGAGTTGTTTGAAAAGAAATTTCCTTTCTGGTAAACAACCTCCATCGTATTCATTGCATTGTTGGGAGGAAGTAATAGATATTAAACAGATGCGTGAATAAGTCTAAATACTCGTAACAACTACTTAAAGCTGGAAACCATATTCAACTTAATAAACTAATACATTCTTATTCAACAAAACCAACTATCCGAACGAAAGTGGTTTATTTAGTTAGAAAATCTTTCACCTTCATCTAACAGTATCACTAAATAATACACACTCAAGGTCTGCACAACCAACAATAAGATTGATGCAGTAAGTAACACTAAACCTACTCAAAACAAAACTAATCTTATTTCAACACCCTCAAACATACAGCCAGAAACTTCCGCCTTTCGCTTGAAGTGCGAAAGGAAGCCGCCTACTTGGGAGTGAGATTTATCAAGACTCAATTATGAAAGATACTTTGCTCATTTCACTCCTATATCTAGATTGAGGTATCCTTCCTGTGAACACTAAAAACGATAATCAGGATATCTAACACGAACGCTTGCATTCAATGACACTCTACTTCCGTGAAAGAATCGGATCTGTAATTCTACAAAAGTTTCAATTATCAATTATTCCAGTAAATAATTCGTATATTCATGACCTGAATCGTAAAAGTAAAGTTGTTACTTTTGAATATATTTTTGATTCACTCCAACATCGTATGCAAAAAAGCAGAAATTAACGTCTATCACTGTCTTGTCAATCTGTTTTCTATTTTTAATTTTCAATAGCTCAAGAGATAATATTTTTTATATCAGTATTTTTAATATTTTTTAATGACCTATCATGTAATGTTCCCCCTTGCTTGAAAAAATTGAAGTTATCCAAGGGAGATTATTAAATCCGATTTTTTTTTGTCATAGCACGCTATTTGATATCGATTTAGTTAATAGGAGAGAAAATAACATATATTTCAGACCAATAACACTATACCGGGTATGACACAACGCTCCGACAGTCTAGTATCTCGAAAACTTTTAACATCACAGGCGTGAAATTTGGCAATAGTCTGGATTTAATTAAGAAATGAAAAACTGGATCTAAATATTGTTCTTACCACGAATGAATTCATTCAAATTGTGAATCTGAGCGTTATTATACATACAATCAAATCCCCATGTACCACATAGTGGTGTGTGGTGAAGTACATTTATGTACTTTATACAAGCAATTTTAGTCCATTCCTTTGTATTTCTTGCTGTTCTTTTTGCTTCTCCCCATGTGATGTCTTTTGTCTCTAATATATTTCCAATACATTTATAACACGATGTTTCAAGTCTTCCTCTTTTTTGTTTTTACCTATTTTTGCCTCTCAAATTTTCTTAACTGGTCTTGCATCTTTCATCCTTTTTAAATAACCCCACCAACTCAATTATCTACGATTCATACTGTAGTATGTTTTTAAAGCATTGTTTATTCTTCTGTTAATTTCTGCATCTTCATAACCTGTGTTTTCGATTTCTGTTCCAAGATATTTAAATTTATTTACTGTTTTAATTTTCTTATCTTCAATTTCTGTGTTCAATGTTTGTTGTTTTACTGTCATAACGGCAGACGTTATGACGCTCAGATATTCTAGCTGCTTGCAAGTTTTTTTATCCCACACATATTTTTTTAGATTTGTTTGTTTATTTATTATATTAAATGAATATATTAAATAGCAAAGGACTCAATTCACCTCCTTGTCTTACTTCCTCTGTAGTTATGAAAGCCCACGACCTTAAGTTTTTATTAATTACATAGTTAACATTATACTTATACAGGCTTTTAATTTCATTTCTCAATTTCAAATCTTTTCCATTTTTTCCAAGCTTTCACCCTTGGAACATTGTCAAGCGCTTTTTCGATGTCGATAAATCCGTATGGATCTTTTGACTCCTGACGAATAGTTTCATCTATTAGATGTTTAATTCTGTATATATGATCTTGCACACTTCTGACCTTACGAAGTCCACTTTGAGCTTTCGTTTAGTGCGTTTTCTATTTTAGGTCGTAGTCTTGTTCCTCTATAGTTGTTACATTGTTTGCTTCTGATTTAAAAAAAGGTAGCAGCATCGCTACTTCCCAATTTGTGGGTATTTTAGCCGTATTCCATGAATTATTACATCTCACTAAAGTTCCATCGATTTTAACACTTGTATGTTATTTTGTCACATCCCGGAACTTTCCAATTTTTTAGCCAATTAATCGCTTCTGTTTACCTCTCCTATTTTTATATTTTCTCCGTTTTCCCCTTCAAATACCATACTACTGTTTTCTTCAATTTCTTCATTATTGTTATCTATACCCATAAGTAGTTGCTTAAAATGCGACTCGTCTATCCATTATTTTTGCCTCTTCTGTTAAAATGTATCCTTTATGTAAGTATATCTCATCATGTTTTTTGTCTTGTCTTAAAGATTTGAGTAATTTATGAAATAGTTTCCTTTGCTGTCACGCTCTAATTGTTGCCAAAATCGGCTTCTGCTACTATGTCTTTTGCGACTTTTCTCTGATCTTTGTACTTTTCATAATTTTGCATTGTTCTGTTTGCCAAATATTGTTTCCAGATGACTTTTTTCTTTTCAATTTCTTCTTTTACTTGGTCAGTCCACCACGATGTTAATTTTTTTGCTGTTAGTAATTTTACATAAACCATATACCTACTTGTTTCGCTCTAGTTTAACTCCAGTGTCAGTTATTGCTTTACTTTGTGCTCTGTATACTATCACGTTACCAATGATTAAAAAAAAGAAAAATTAATACTCCACAAGGAACATACAGAAGACAATAATGGATCCTTTCTTTCTGCTCGTCACTTCCCTTGTATATTTCTGAATATTTTTATACTGAAACCATGTGTTTGTTATTATAAGATTGTGTAAAAGGCAAAAGTCAAGCGACCGTTTTTCATTGGTGTTCCATATTCCCTTTACCAACTATTTCTTTATACGGGGTTTGGATAAAGTATGGAACCAAGTAAATATCTTTTAAACGAAAATAACGATATTTATGAAAATTTGCAGGTAAGTGCAATGGAACAAAATGCATCTAATCTAAATTTTTTTGTTAATAATATACTTCCGGTTTAACCGGAAATGCCATCAACTTCTTTAATTTAAATGGGACACCCTATATATTTTTACAGATTTTGAAAGAGCTTGTTATTTTGAATTCATACATATCTACTGAGTTAAGTGTAAAAAAATTTGTAAAAACGAGGAATAACTCACTGTTAGTTGTACAATAGGTGTACATTTCATTATTTTAGAATAATGAGAAACAAAATTACTTCAAATGTTCAAAATGCTCGCCGTTTACTTGCTGACAATCTGCCATCCTATTAACAAATTCTTAAGTCACTCTTCCCAAGACTTCTCCACGTATTAGTTCACATTCATCAATAATTCTTTGTCTCGATTCCTGTAAGTTTGTTGGTCGTCTAACGTGAACACGTGATTTTGGATAACCCCAGAGAAAAAAATCTAATGGGCTAATATCCGGAGAACGAGCAGGCCACTCTATGAATCCATCCAATACGTCCAATCCATCGATTTGGAAAATTCGCATCCAGAAAATCCCTAACCCGTCTATCATAGTGGGGAGGTGCTCCATCTTGTTGAAACCAAACATTTTGTGGTAATTGCCCATTCTGTTGAAGTGCAGGAATAATTTCGTTATTTAGTAGATCCAAATACTTGTCACCATTCAAGTTTCCGTCGATAAAAAATGAGCCTATAAGCCTATTTTCGACAATTCCCATCCAAACATTTAACAACTGTGGATGCTGTGTATGTGCTTCATGAATCCAATAAGGATTCTCATTTGACCAATACCTTGAATTATGGCGATTAACTGTTCCATTTAAACAAAAAGTTGCCTCATCTGAAAAAACTATGTTAGAAGCAAAATTGTCGTCGACATTACAGATGTCCTTTAGCCGTTCGCAAAATTCCAGCCGTCGGTCAAAATCATCGTCTGACAATTCTTGAACCAACTGTACCTTATACGGATGATACTTTTCACTTTTTATTATCTTTCCTATAGAACGTCGACTGATACCATGGTTTAGTGCCAAATTATGTGGTGGAAGTTTGAGGTGATTCTTCTAAATCGATTGCAATATTTTGTTTAACAGTTTCGTTCAATGCAGTCCGCGGTCTTCCAGGTTTTAGCAAATTTTTTACCATCCCAGTTGTATTAAAACGTTGTAATGTTTTAGTTACTGTTGAGCGTGATATAGGATTTCTCTCCGGATGCAAATTATTAAAAATATGACACACTTCTTCATGAGTTCTAACACGATCACCATAACCGATCATCATTAAAATTTCAATACGCTCTTTTTCACTTAAATGAACCATTCTAAATTGTAAAATTTATTTTCGTCAATTAGAATTTGACACTTGGAGAACAAGAGGCGTACTAAACATTACTCGTTTATTTATTACTATGCATACCAACAACATCAATTAGTTTATATCAATAGTTTTTTGCTCTAATGCAAAACACTCAAAGGAGGTTAATTAAAGTGCTATATTCCTCGTTTTTATAAATTTTTTTACATTAAACTCAGTATGTATGAATTCAAAATAACAAGCTCTTTCAAAATCTGTGAAAGTATATAGGTTGTTCCATTTAAATTAAAGAAGTATATTATTAACAAAAAAATGTACATCAGATGCATTTTGTTCCATTGCACTTACCTGCAAATTTTCATAAATATCATTCTTTTCGTTTAAAAGATATTTACTTGGTTCCATACTTTATCCCAACCCCGTATAGTTCAGCTTGTATAGCGACTCTTCCTTTGAAATTTCCTATAAGGTGTGTTTTCCACTTACATTTTCTATTGTATTTGTCAGATTCAGCCAAAATTTATCTTAAAAACCTTTGTTTTTATCTTCATTTGATCCACAATGCCACGGCAATGGTGCCAACGGTGTCATTTTAAAACGGAGTTACATGGTTTTCTAACTTCGTTTAAATACCAGTCTTTTATCAGTTTAATTGGAAGTATATCTGCACTGCCCTTCAATTACTTCCAAAGGCTTTCTGTTAAATTACTCCTTAGCAATTAAGCTAAATGGAAACGTACAAGATTCGAAAAAAAAAATTCAGGTGAAGGGTGCCTCGTCTGAAATACTATTAAATTATATGGATGGCTAACTTTAATTCGTGCAGCTTGCTTTTAAGATTCATTTTAATTACATATATGCTGGGAATATACAGTGCTATTCAAAAGTGCCCTCCCCCCCTCGAATCTTTTGAACGGCCACACTTACATTAATAAAATTTGGAGGGTGAAAATAAAGTGTGGTAAACTTCTCTACGAATGGTAACAGGTGACGTAATAATAATAGATGACGTCATAGTGCCACTCTGGCCAATAATTTTAAATAGGACCTTATGGCAAGTGATATCTCGTTTGAAAGGCATTGACATTGGCTACATAGCCATATTAATTTTGTTTGGGTTTAAACTAATTTTGACGGATAAATTAAATAAATACCAAAATTATTATTTCATATTTGAATATTGAAGATTTTTCAGTCCGCCTCTGGTTAGTTGTCAAAAAAATTGACGTTTTTGATTTAATAGTATTTGTTGTTTTGCAAAGTTTTTCTAAATAGCTTAAATATTTAATTTTATTATTGTTTAACGAGACGTTTAAGAGTTTACATAGGCAAAATGGTACGTACTCAAGCCGACAAAGTAGCAGCTATCTTAATAATTGGTGAATCTGGAAAGAATCTCCATGAAGCAGAACGTTTATTTAATGAGAGATACCCAGATCGCCCTACCTCGAGAACTTATTTGAGGGAGCTTCTTCACAAGTTTGAAGCAACAGGTAGTGTTCAAGATGCCAAACGATCTGGTCGACCAACATTTAGTGATGATAAAGAAATTGATATAGTTGCTGAAATGGCAGTAAACCCTACTTCCTCTTCAACTAAAGTTGCGTCTATCTGTGAAGTAAGTAAAAGTACAGTAAATTAGTCAAAACCCACATTACACAAAAACAATTTGTTTTAGTGACGAAAGTACTTTTTGCCTCAATGGAAATGTGAATACACAAAATGTAAGGTATTGGAGTGACACAAATCCTCACACCTTTCGTGAACAACATACCCAATTTCCAGAAAAAGTCAAAGTTTGGGCAGGTATTTTGGGAAACCACATAGTTGGTCCTGTTTTCCTAAATACAAATTTAAGCGGTGAAGTGTATCTGGAGATGTTACAAAATGCAATTGAGCCGTTAATTCTTGAAATTCTGGAAGATAATCCAGATGAATTCGGCCATCTGGAAATAACATTTCAACAAGATGGTGCTCCTGCACATTATTATGGTGCAGTAAGACGTTACCTGGATGAAGAATATCGAGGTAGATGGATCGGCCGGCGAGGTCCTATAGAATGGCCACCTCGGTCACCAGATCTGACACCATTAGATTTTTTTCTATGGGGGTACTTGAAATCCAAGGTTTACACTACGGCACCAGATAGCGTTGGCGTTTTGAAAGAAAGAATTATTGAAGAGTGCAATGCAATTTCAGCTGACACATTCGAACGAATACGACAAGAGTTTACTAATAGGATGTATTACTGTCAGGAAGTAGACGGAGCACATTTCGAACACTTGCTATAAGAATCCATTGTTGATATTTGATTAATTAAATTTAAAAAAATAATTTTAATAATTTTGGTATTTATTTAATTTATCCGCCAAAATTAGTTTAAGCCCAAACAAAATTAATATGGCTATGTAGCCAATGTTCAAACGAGATATCACTTGCCATAAGGTCCTATTTAAAATTATTGGCCAGAGTGGCACTGTGACGTCATCTATTACTATTACGTCAACCTTCTCTATAACTTCCGGAGTTATTTGTGCAACCTCAATACGTATCCTTTCTTTGAGTTCATTGATATTTTGTGGTCTATTTTGGTACACTTTACTTTTCAAGTATCCCCATAAAAAGAAATCAAGAGGAGTCAAACCAGGTGACCTAGGCGGCCATTCTATTGTTCCTCTTCGACCTATCCACCGATTTGGAAATAGTTGCGCACCAAGACAGCATAGTGTGGAGGCGCTCCATCTTGCTGCAGCCATAAATCATTTCGGCTAGCAATTCAATTCGGCTAGCAAGAAGTTTTGAAGAAATTCTAAATATCGAGGACCTGTTAAGGTTTTTTCGAAAAAGTATGGTCCAATAATCCTATTATCTATTATTCTCACCCAAACATTATCTTTCTCTGGGTATTGAGTACGGTACTCTTGCATCCAGTGTGGATTTTCCGTAGCCCAGTACCGATAAGTTTGACGATTGACATGACCGTTTAGTAGAAATGTAGCTTCATCCGAGAAAATAACCTTTTTTAAAAACATCGGATCTCTGTTATTTTGTTCCATCATAATTTTACAAAACTCAATTCGTCTATCAAAATCATTTTCCATAAGCTCTTGTACTAAACTTACTTTGTAGGGATGCCACTTTTCCATCTTTAGCTTTCTAAGAACTGTTGAATGGTCCATGTCACTATCTAATGCTACTTGCCGTGAACTGGTATGGGGATTATCTTGAAAGGCTAACAGAACATCTAGTTGTTTGTTTTCTGATATTGGTTTTCTACTACCTTTAGGGAGGTCTTTGACATGACCCGTTTCTCTGAATTTCTTCTCAATTTTGCTTATAGTGGATTGTGAAATTGGTTCTCGGTTGGGGTATTTATTATCAAATAAACGTACATACTTCTTTCTGCGTACGTGCTTTATCTCCACAACCAATCATTACTAGAATTTCAATTCTTTGCGTTTCAGTCAGCTTCATGTTGACAGATACAAAGACTTTTTTAATTCGTCTAATACAATAATACTATCAATCAGTTGACAGAAAGTTAATTATGTCCAAGTGTCAATGTTGATGTTGATAAGGTAACTAGATTTTTAAAAAAGGTAAAAAGTAGGTAGATAAGACATTTCATAACCAGTGACTGCCTTCACAAAATTTATTTTTGGGTGTCAATAAATACATCATACCAATACTTAATACATTTGATTAAGAAATCTGTTGAAATTTCATCAATAATATTTGTGACAATACGCAAATTAATTACTGTACATATTGATATGGCTGAATAGGTATTTAAAAGACCTTTCAAATAATGTATTACAACACCCACATTTCCGTTTAAAAATTTTAGCGATGACGTCATCACGCTCATATAGATGACGTCAAAAATAAAAAGGTATCCTTACGAATAGCCTGTTTAAAAATAAAAATCGACAAGTTTCGGGATTTTTCCTTAAAGTCGCCGGCTTACGAAATAACGAATTTATTCCTTTCATTTGCACCATACTGTATGTATATATTTCCGCTGTTATAACTCAAATGAACTATAATTTTGTATATTTCCCAAATAATTGGATAACAATAACTTAAAAATATTTGCCACTTGCACCTTTTGAGAAAACCTATGGAAAAACTAGTGAAAAAAATACTTCTATGGTATCTGGATACACTTATATAACACAAACCTCCAATCGATATTAAAACATGCCTTATACCATCTCCTAAGAGTATTCACTCCGGCTTTTTGGTATTCATTAAGCTCTGCAATTACTAACATTTGCAAGTATATGCGCTAACTGTCTTTTTTCTAGCCACTAAATCAAAAACAGATTTACCATGCAACATCTCATCCAAAAGATATTTAATGCTGGTTTGCCTTACAAGATGTGTCTGTAACCATAATTTGGGTAAACCTAGCAATAAAGCAGCCGACTGTGCACCTAACGACGCTGTGTCTTTAATTTAATCACTGAAAATATACTGCTCTACAAGGAGTTTAAAGCATTCTTCAAAGTTTCGATAAGTAGTTCTAAGCAGTTTTACTGGAGTGAAATGACATCCAAACCTTTTTCTTTTCTTTTGTATACAGATTTGGCCACTTTTTACGGACCATCGTGGAATGGAATTCTCACAACTCAAAAGGTAGGTATCTGAATAATTACAGTTCGATGGATTAATATTACTCAATTGTTGTGTCAAATTTGACAATTTGAAAACTTAATTGTCACTGTAAGTTGTGGATAAAGTAAAGGTTCACCTCGTGTATAGTGTCTCTTACCCATTCGATGCTACAGCTCTCGCTTGCAGCACGTGCAGCAATTTTATCTTCGTGAGTAATAGGGAGAAAAAGTCGGGTTTAAAACGAACAATGTAAAACAATATGCTGTATCAATTAAAAAAAGCACTGATGACTTCATATACATGAAAGTGATGAGATTATCATTATTTTTAATGATGGTATACAAAGTGCAATTAAAAATATAAATTGACTTTTCTGTGAATTTTTATTGAAAATTTTGGAATTTACTGTAAAATTGAAAGCAGGTATTTTTTATTTGATGAAATGAAAATAAAATTTAAGTAATGGTTAGCCTTTCTCGTATTTTATGTTTTTATTTTAATTGTTATGGCCACAATCTAACCACGCATATTATTTCAAACAATTTCCAGCTCTAATTGGAATTTGATCATTTCGTTGAATATTCATTCAATTATTGTCTATATTAAATGCTATTATCTCAAAATGTTTATAAATTTATTATCTGAAGTACCTTTTTTCAGGTTTTTTCAATTCTGGTAAATTTTTCAGTTAAACGTTACAGTGAAATAATAAAACTTTTAATATTTTGATGTTTGAAGTACTGACAGACTACTTTGATTACGGGGTATTACATGCGACATGTTGAAACGTTAACTTTGCGTTCAACCTTCCAGCTAATAAGTTTATCGATTAATTTCTTTAGAATTTTGATTTATGGTGGAATAGATTTTATATATTTACTGAAAATTTTTCAATCGAAAAATTCATAAATTATTTCACATATATAATTCTTGGAGGAATTAACTAGTGGTTCAAAAATCAATATTCTTGAGATATTTTACCGCGAAATTTAAAATTTTCAACTTTAAATAAGAACCGGCAGGTCTTCTTTTATCGTCTGTCGTGAAGTCAACAAGTGTGGAACTGTGCAGTAATCCCTAAACTATATTTATTTTGAAACTGAAAACTAAAATTTGCCGACATAATCTTATAAGAATCTGGATTACTGGTATGTTACTAAATTTTATTGTTTCTTCTTTTTTTTTGGAGCTTACAAGAATATCTGTCCAGATAAAAAAATACAATATATCAATTTAATCAGCTAAAGGATTCATCCTCGACAAATATCCGTTGTATAAAAAAAATTTTGAAAATCAAATATAAGAAGAAAAAATTATACATTTATAAGGAAAATTTTGCTAAAGGAATATGAAGGTAAATCCATGTAGCATCCAAAATGGGTAGCCATTTTGTTCTAACTACTTCTTTAAAAATGATAAATTTTTTTTTTCAAAATTTAAAATACAGAAGAAACAATAAAATGTAGTAACATACGTAATCTAGATTCTTATAAGATAATATATGTCGGCAAATTTTAGGTTTCAATTTCAAAATAAATATAGTTTATGGATTACTTGCACAGTTCCACACTTGTTGACTTGACGACAGACGATAAGAGAGAAGACCTGCCGGTAGGTACCTTCTCCGTTCTTATTTAAAGAAAGTTGATAATTTTAAATTTGGCGGTAAAATATCTCAAGAATATTCATTTTTGAACCAATAGTTAATTCCACCAAAAATTATATATGTGAAATAATTTTTGAATTTTTCGATTGAAAAATTTTCAGTAAATATATATAATCTATTCCACCAAAAATCAAAATTCTAAAGAAATTAATTGATAAACTTGTTAGCTGAAAGGTTGAACGCAAAGTTAACGTTTCAATGTATAACACTTTGGTTCCAAAATTTATGAATAATTTTTCGTTATCCATCTTATTACTCCATTAAAAACATTTATATGCCATTTATTATTCATTGAGCTAATGTATCCATATTTCAGGAGACTAAATCAACTGCCATATTTACAGTATCCATAATTTAAAACTAATTTTCTTCAGTAAATATTTAAAATTATTTTAACCTTCGCCCAGGACTCATCTATCTTTTCAATTCCCATGGATCGCCATACTCGGTATGACTTACATTTTTAATATTGTTAAAGTGATTCATAACTATTACTAATAATAAATCACATTTCAATTTTTTAACAGCTGAATGACTAAAAATATTGAATGTATCAATTTTGTAAATGTAAGTTTGCTTTTTTATTAACTTTAGGAAGTCCAAGAAAGCTGTCGAAAGAGTTTATAAATGATAGTAAAGTTCAAAGGACGATGAGATTTTATACAATATAAGAAAAAAGAAATCACATTCAATTTATTCCACTTATTCAGTAACTTTTTAAAGTGACTGCTAGGATCTTTGGAAAATATGACAAACGCATTGAACTAACAAAGCAATTTAATCCACTTTAGGTTCTCAACAATTACTTCTTCACATTAAATAAAAATTGAATGGAAAGTGTAACGGTGGTTTGATATTTTTGGCTCTTCTTATATATGTTTTTAGTTTTTGTAACACTAGAAATAATGTGAAAATTCTTACAAAGAAACTCGAAAAATTATAGGTACACAGGATTGATGAGGTAAAGATAATTCATCAGTCAGTGATTTAACTCTGGACTTACTTAACTGATCATGATGCAATAGTATATTGTGTCACAAGGGCAGAAAATGAGTTTTAGATGCACGAGCAACCGTAGCGAAGCGAGGGCAGTTTATAGTTAAGGGCTGCTAAAGCGTTTCCTGTATGTGTGACACACAACTGTTTTTCGTCTACCGAATAAGCCAAAAAATAAAAAAATATAACTAGAAACTTTGACATACACTGACGTTTAATTAAAAAAATTTAGTAAAACGTCAAATTACTCAAGTGACAGATGGTGAAAAACTTCGTGGCGTTAAGAATTTTCCGCCCTTGGGTTGCTAAACAATACTTTCCGCCCTATTTTTGGTGTTCATATGATTGGTTTTCAGGTAAAGTAGGCGAAAAAAATAATTAACGTTTGGTTATGTACTTTATGTTAATAGAAAGGGCCCCGCTTTATACCTGAATCATAAATAATCTCTTAACAATAGGGTGTTTACAAGTAGTTATTAATCTTAATTAGAGATTATAAAATTAGGATCCCATATTTCCCGACGGACTTTAGCAAACTTTTGATTCTTGAATGCTTTTAACCGGTGAATTACTACTTCAACGGTTTCTAGGGTATCCTTGTTTTTGGAGTTTTTAAACCAAGTCCGTCAATTTAGTTAGAAATACCTGAATAGGCATGATGACTGATTTTAAAAAACTGCTTTACGATTTTTGTACGCATAAGCTTTATAAAAAAAAAATTGGAAGAAAAAATTTACGTTTTTAAAGTACGATTCAAATTTCGCATCAAAGCGCTAGAATAGTAATGGCGTCAATGACATCACTCATCTGTACATATTTCAGTGTGTAAATTAAAAATTTATTTTGATTAATAATTTAAATTTTTTTGTGTGATAGTCATGGATTCTATAACGAGTAAATATAATTTAAACGATGCAAAATCAAAAAATAAGATAAAAGCTCGAACGATATACAACAGGTTGACGTCACACTTTTGTGATTGGCGTTTTAACTAAGATGGCGGATTGTTATATTTTGTATTTATATTTTTACTAAAATGAATATTGTAATTTAAAAAGAAGTGATTGCTTTAGAATCTTTGTTACATAAATATACAATTATTTCAAATGAATATTTCAGCTATTCTTAGTGATTGTCATCATGCAAATTATTGGACAAAATTCTTCTGTAAAATGTGTCGTCGATTTCAATTTCATTTATACGTAAATTTTCATGTATAAAAAATATTGAAAAGTTTGATTATACCTTAATGATATTTATTTTACTGAACGAGGATATTTAATAAGTTTCACTCCATTGGACTAACTGAAAAATAAGTATATTATATGTGTCTAAACAGTGATTGATATCCTCAATATGTATGTAAATGTGTACAGCTCTATTTAGTTCCTAACCTATATATTACATCATGTCACCAATCTTGCAATAATCTACTACAGATTTTTCAAATTTCTTGCCACTCGACTACATGACCAGCCTTATGTGACCTAGGCTGTACTATTGGACGTCGTCGCTAGGAAATCTCACCTTAATCTGAACACCAAGAAGTAAGTAACTCGATCCATTCTATTAATTTTTTTGGATGAGTCACACCTTCCGCCACGCGTCACTGCTCACTAGTTCACCGGTTATAGTCTGATTCTGTCGTTTTAGCCGATTTCATTAGCTACTGCTATCCAGCTTGCAAACCACCACTCACTTGTGAACTGTACTCGAGCAAAGTGAAAATTAAAAGATCTATTTTGCCCCCTCGCCTCTGCTCAATTTTAGGATGTCTGCTGGCTTTTAGGTAAATGTCCCTCTTCTATCCAGTATTCTCCTAGGTGCTGTACCTAGGATTCTAAATTACTGTACAATCCGCGAGTATGTGGATGGAAGTTTCTTTTTCCATACCACAGAACTTTCTCCGTCCTCCACTATTTTGAGCTTTTTCAGGTGTCCATTCAGGCGACAATGTCTTGTTAAGACCCCTGTTCAAACTTTTAGTGCAGTATTATTCTGACTTGGGCATTAATTTGTTCTCAACAGGATGTAGCCAGAATTTTACATTGGAGCTGACACCGCAAAAAGCTTCCATCCCCCAAAAGGGTGTTTCAGTTCCCCCTCTTCGCTAGCTCATCCGCTATTCCATTTCCTTCTATTCTAGTGTGTCCTGGAATCCCCAGTAAGGTGACTATATTGTTCTCGCCTAGTTCCGAACTAGTCTTTGTGACCGACTCGAATGTTTATATATGTAAGTTAAATTAGAATTCGCATTCATGTTTACTTATATTCATCCATAATTATTTCAAATGCATCAACTTTGCAAACGACTATAATGTTGGATAATAAAGGCACATTTCAAGAAACAGTCTTTTCTTAAGAGTCCATATCAGACTTTTTGTTGGAAATAAACATCCAGACTTTATTCACATTCATAGAACCCTCTGTCTGGAATGTTAGGCTAGAGCTAGACAATCGAAAAGGATCAGCGAACCATCTATAAATTTATATGTTTATTTTCCTAAAAGGATGGATTCAAAAAAATGAGGAGTAGGATATGATTCCTGATATTGAATATTATTATACGATAAATGTTTTTATAGTTAAATTGAACTCCATTAGGCTAATATTTTCCCAATGGCAACTTTCTACCCATCATATTTTTAGAGTAAACTGGAATCCCTTCTGTTATCTTTCGGTCGGTTTTTGCCTCAAGATATGTCCAGCCAATTAAAGTATATGTGTATTTATGGACCTAATAATATTTTCTCATTTAAACAAGTACTTTATTTCTTTATTTGTTTTTCGTTCGTTGCAACAGCCGGCTTCAGTATTGATTTTATAATATTTCTTTCTCCATTTGACAAAACAATTATTTTTAAAACGTATTATAAATCCTTCACTACTGGTTGGTTGGTAATCAGACGAAACAGGCCGGGTTAGTGGGCCCCAACACGCCTGTGGCTTATTGTGTTGTCCTGTCCGTGAGAAGATTTGTGACCTTGATTAGATCTAGAAGTCTCTTCACAGTATATCTTTTGGTGAGGTTGGATACAGGGTCATGCGGCCCTATCTGTCTATACCTCCACCAACGTAGAGCCTCACATTCGAAAATTATGTGGGTGGCTGTCTCGTCCTCCTCACCACATAATCTACATATAGGTTCTTCTTGGAAGATCCCCATTGTGTGAAGGTGTTTTCTTAGGCCGCAGTGTCCGGTCATAAGGCCGGTTACCAACCTGACATCTCTCCTATTTAACTTTAGGATTTCTTCAGTAAGTTTTGGTATGGGTTGTTTAACCATCAGTTTACTGTGTTTGATCTTCGGAATTGTTTGCCGGTATTCAAGGTGTTGTTTGTGCACCCACTGGTTTGATATGGTTCTTACCGAAGCCTTTGTTACACCGGTTGCCGGCTCAGGGCCGGTGTAGCCGGTTGCAGATCCTTCTCGTGGTAGGGCGCTGCTTTTTCATTCCCTTCAATACCCTTGTGACCTGGCTCCCATTTCAGGGTTACCTTATTTGTGGAACTGAGTTTTTTGAGGTTTTCTAAGCATTTCCAGACAAGTTTGGATTTCATTGTACTACTATTAAGTGCTTTGATTGACGCTTGACTATCTGAGCAGATAAGAATGTTTTTACCGCTGTATCCCTTCCTTTTTTTTCTCTCAGACATGAGTCAATTGCGTAGATTTCTGCTTGGAACACAGTGGTATTTACTCCCAGTAAATGACTAATGTCACATCTGGGGGATTGACCGCATATCCAGTGCCATTGCCAGTGTCCGTTTTGGAACCGTCAGTGAACCAAACTATTTCTTGTTTGGGTGTTTCCTTGAATTCTCCTTTCCAATCAATTTCGATGGGTTTTTCTAGTGATGTGGTCGGCGTCATATAATCAGTACCCATAGTTAGTATGGGATTTGTGATTATATTGATAATTGTCGCATGTCCATTAGGGTGAGGGTTCCAGTTATTGTTTAACTGGAGACGATATGCCCCAATTCTAGCCCCCGCTTTGACGATTAGGTCAATGGGTGGGAGGTGTAGAACTGTTTCCATGGTTGCTGTCGGAGTACTTCTTTGTGCTCCAGTGATGCACTCACAAACCAGTCTCTGGATTTTGGTTAGCTCTAGGATTGCCTGTTTCTGGTTAACCTTATGCCACCAGACGAATGCGCCGTATATTATCATGGGTGTTACAACCTTTGTGTACAGCCAATGTACCACTGCCGGTTTCAGTTTCTAATATGTTTTCACTGCTACACAATGAATAACTTTTTAATTAACATTGGATATGTGATATGTTTAACCTACGGTATAATTGAGCAGAATAGGCAGCTACATGGTTACCTTTAGACTTACCATGCGGCGTTTTGTCCACGACAGTGTGACTACAAAATCTCTTTTCCAGCAATGTATATGCCATTTAGTTCAGTTTTAATTACGTTGGTATATTTGCCCATAGCCCATTTCATGTTAAAGTTTGAAGAATTGGAATATACTCCGCATGCATAACCTTGCTCAGTTTCTGGGCTTCAAAACGACACATGAGAGTCAAAATACCGGAAATAAAGGACCCTATCATTAAAAATATAACAAGCTTCAATGTTAGTCGGAAATATTGAGGAAATCAATAATAATTATTCCAATTAGTTCAAAATTCATATTTCCAGAATTTCAGTAGTGGCTATCCATTAGCTAGTTATACCAGCATATAAACAGTTCGCCATTTACGTGTGTGCTCTGGAAATTATAGCTACACAAAATTATTATTAATTAACAATATTATTGGATACTTCATCCTACTTAAAATGCTCAAATAGCGAATACGTGACATTTGTGTGATAATAACTGGAGGCTGTTTAAAATTTGATGATGGTGATAACAAAGCAATGTTGTTTCACCTATTTTTCCTGCACGTATCAAATAAAACCCATGAATAGTGGTTTATAAATATTATACTAGCATCAGATTTATTTTGACATCCTAACGGACAACTAGCTGAAGGTTCTACAATTCACAAGCAATTAATATTTAATAACTGATGTTACGGCACCCTGATTTATTCAACAAATACGCTAGCAAACTTTGCATATATGTAGGTATATCTTAAAGCAGCCAACTTGAGCTTCCATAGCACCTGGTTAGTTTGAAGTGAGGTAATCCTGGTTCCCCACAAAGAATCCATGATGATGGAATACATGTTTGTTCCTAGATATAGTAATTTCTTCCAAAGTTCTACCACGTAACTACCATGCTACTAATATTGCCATCCATAACCTTATTTGGCATATGTTATCCATCTCTTTTATAGGTCCCAGAAAACGCAGTTTGTAACTTTAAATTTTCTAATGATTGATGCTTTAGTTTAGCACCCTGTATAAACCAATAATCAAATACATTGATCATATGAACCTATTTTGCATTTCATTGTACCCATAGGCACAGATGAATCCGTTCTGGAAATTACTATCTTTAATTGATTTTCCAAAATACTCATAGTATTTAATATGGATGAGAGCTCATGAATACAGATGAAGTTAGTGAAAAGTTTGACAAAGAATTTTTCCTATTAAGTTGAGTACTTGTTTTGTTCGTTATAAAACCTGAGATTGCAGCATTCCATGAGATCTTACTAGGAACTCTAAGCTTTTAGTGACTTTAATCGATAATTAATGCGTCTGAAAGGTCAAATTAGAATAAGCTCCAGTGGTTGTGTGATGTGATATTTACATAAATGACAAAAAAAGGAAGACACATCGTTGAATGAAATAGTCGTGATATTGCTTTTTCATATCGTACATGAAAGAAATAAAAAAGCAGATCATATTGCGGTCGTTTTACCTCAGTGAATATAAATTTGTTCACAATATCAATAAACACCATTAATCGAAATTTGTTTATTGGTACCATGAAGAGAATTATCAGGGATTACTGGTTGATGAACAAGATTATTATCTCAACGAATCACTATCCATCATTTTTGTCCTACTAAGTCAGTAACTTTTTTCATTGACCCAACAAATCGTTTTTATTGGGCGAATAAACACAAGTACAACAAGCACATTTACGCACAATTGTCAATAAAATTTGTTGGATTAAAGAATTCTGGGCATCAATCGATAAATGCATTCATTATGTCAATTAATCAGGTCGATAAATAAATGAACGTATACATTGGTCCGACGAAATAATGTTGATTGATATTACGGACAATTGTACGTTAGAACAATGAATTCAATCTGACACTGACGTAAGGGTTTCTTTCAGCCAATAAACGCGTTCATTGTCTCCTATTCGATCCAAACTTGTTCATGGCAGTTTCGTATATGTCTCAGTACCCATTAACACTGTTGATAATATTACCATCGGTCTCCGTTTATGAGCATCTCACTCCAGCCCAGCTGAGAATCGTTTCCTAGAAGCCAATGAATTTCCAGTCTGGCTGGGGCGTTAATATATCCTCTTTTATTATGCTTTCTCGACCTTATCCAATCCAATTGATCCAGCTTTCTCCTTAACAGCTACCATACCACAATTTGAATTATCTTCCACCTGAGCCATGCTTTCACACTATTCCCCTCCTTCTACAATCATTCATTCCACATATCCCTTGGTCCAAGATTCTCCAAAATCTAACCTTCCATTCACTAAATAAAATAAAACTAGCCACGGTCTTATGAGTACTCTTTCTTAGAGCTACTCAATAATAGATCATATTTGCAGCGATTCAACAGAGACGTCAATAGCTGGGAATGGGAAAAACTAAAAAACTTTATCCTGTCCCAGTCAAATAACTATTGCCATAGTTCCTGAAAAAAGAGAAAATACTAAACAAAATTTGATGATTTTCTTTCCTATTTGAGTCCCTATAAAAAATAATGTATCCAGTCTTATTAACAAATTGGAACATATTTACACCCCCGATTTTTCATGTTTTTGCATACATAAAAAAAATGTTAGCATCAGAAAAACAAATTCGTTTATTGCCAAAGCACAGGAAACTACAACTAGTGTTCCAGTATTCACCACGGGGCTGTTTATTTTATTGCACAATATCTTCTGTGATCTTAAACAAGAGGGTCGACATTTTTAAAACATAAAATATAGCACATTTATTTATACCTCAGAGACTGAATCGAGTGAACGACAACAAATTGTTCTAGAGCAAAGTCCCCGAAGACAAGACAAGATGTGGAGAAGTCCTAAAAGTGAATGGTCAAAAACAACCACAAATTGAACTATAAAATGGGTGGAAATGTATTAGAGTTTGTATGTTAACATGGTTACTAAATTTTTCTCTCTTTAAATCGAAAAATAAAAACCAAATGGTCACTACTCTACTCTCCGGGAAAATAATAATTTTTTTGCTAAACTATTACTGCACGATGTTAACCATAAAAACGATAGAAATTTAAGAAATGCTGAATGTAGCTCGGAGACAAGATATAAGCAAAGCCAGGTATTTGAAATTACCTACTAGCGAATTATTGCACGTCCAGGGTTGTGGGGCTAGGATTTTATTTGCACTCGAGATAACAATCATTCTAATGAAAAAATGAGAGGTAAACGTTAAAGTACGGAATTACTCCGAAACAGTAGCTATGTTCGCGGGTCACAATCCGAACCAGTTCAGGGACTATTCGCATGCGTATTCTGAAAAGTGGCGTTCGCGGTTAATATAATTCTGAATTTTTAATAATAGTTCGGTGTTCGCGGATCATATCGGATTGGTTCGTTATTGATTCGGAATCAGTCCTAGCAGTTCTCTGATTTTGCTAAGGACTGAAAGTTCGGCTTGGCTGCTCATGCGCAAATGATCGATATGTCAGTTGTTTTATTTTAGTTACCTGCTGTTTCACTTGTCTATTGTTTGCTTTGTTGTGTTTTAACGTGGTAAATAAATATCAAACTCTAATTTAGCTGTAAGATAAATTTAAATTATCTATTTAGTCTATTTTGGTTTTTATATTTTGTTTATTTTTAGTGTATTTTGATTATTTTTCATTTGTTAGCTGTTAGAAGTGTGTTTTGTTTTCGTTCAAGTCCTGAAAGGTGATCCGTGATTCTAAGACCGTTCGCGGTATACTTAAAACTACTTGCTGGTTCGGAACTAAGCATGCGCTCTAGGCAATTTAGAGTTAGTTCCAGACTGGTTCGGAATCGGTTCGGACTGTGACCCGCCAACATAGCTAGTATGTGAGTACTTTGGATATATTAAAAGCTTTTAAATATATTAAGGAACGCACAAAATTGGTATTTGGAATCATGAGAAACTGATAAGCATTCTGACACAATTGATTATGGAAGATGTAGTTCTCAATTACTAGATATATTCGATTAGATTACAAGGGAACAGGGGGGTTGATTAGCCCAGCTGGCCACATCATATTACGACCTATAAAGATCCAACGTAAAGACTAGTGGCGCTTCTTCTGGTAATTTTGTAGGTTCATACGTGAGATCGAGTTGTTTACAAACATAATAACATATATGAATCCACCAGTACGTGTTTATTTTATTTTATTAATTATTGAATTGAAACAAGAAATATTAGTATTATAACCAAGAACCTCTTCACTTCTTAGAAATCAGACAACCTGGGACATGCCACAAGATGGTATGATGAAAAAGTATAACGTTTCAAAGAAATTCGTTACGGAATTGAGCACGAAGAAGGAATGGGATCCAAATACCATTACCAGACTTGGAAAAAATGCCATTCAATGGTACACACACGGCTCAAAAGCAATAGAAGGAACTGGGATAGGAGTGTACGGGCCCGGAACCAAACACTCTGAAAGCTTGGGAAAAACCCCAAGTATCTTTCAAGCGTATATTCACGCAATAAGAAAAAGTGTGCTCAGTTCAATAATGACAAAGGATATAGAAGGCAAATAATTATCATAATGTCTGATAGTCAAGCAGCCATTAAAGCGCTGAGTTCTTGTGTAATCAGTTCCAAAATGGTGTGGGAATGCCTCGGCAAACTTAATGAACTAGGCGAGAACAATAGTCACCTTACTGTGGATTCCAGGACACACTGGAATAGAAGTAAACGAAATAGCAGATGAACTACCGAAGAGGGGGACTGAAATACCCTTTTGGAGGCCGGAACCCTTTTGCGGAATTAGCTCCAATGTAATATTGGAAGAAATAGGTAAAGCCGAAGAAAAGAGAAGATCTTACCATTGGAAAGATCTAGTAGGGCTTAGGCAATCTAAGATTCTTCTGGGTGACTACAACCTGTTGAGATCAAATGAATGAATGAGTCAAAGTAAAACTGCACTAAGAGTTTTAACAGGAATCCTAACGGGACATTGTCGCCTGAATGGGCATCTCAAAAAGCTCAAAATAGTGGAGGAAGAAGATTGTAGATTTTGTGAAATGGAAGAAGAAACCTCCATCCACATACTTGCGAACTGCACAGCAATTCAGAATCCTAGGGCACAGTACCTGGGAGACTACTGGATAGAAGAGGGAATTTCTCCGGGAAACAGGACTAAAGGAGCTACTAGTCTCTGAGACTCTCCTCAGAAACTAAGTATAAGTAAGGGGCACAATAGATTTTTTAGGTCTCAGGGAATGTTACCCCAAAATACATACATACATAGTACATACATACAAGATCGGGAAACACAGGCTGTTGTGTTGTGTTGTATTGTGTCTCAATACTTATAATGAAACGGATGAAAATATAAAATTTTATTCTTTTTCATCAAAACCACCATTATTGGACCGTCGACAGAAATGGATACAAGCAGTAAATCGTATCAAGTGAGTTTATAGTATAAACTTTATATGTAGCTAATATGTATGTGTATTACATGAGCTATGAAATAATATCCTACAGCTATCATAGGGAAGAAATAGGTACGGAAAAATGTTGGGACAATTATATTATAATTATATTATATTATATTATATTATATTATATTATATTATATTATATTATATTATATTATATTATATTATATTATATTATATTATATTATATTATATTATATTATATTATATTATATTATATTATATTATATTATATTATATTATATTATATTATATTATATTATATTATATTTTTTTTTTTTTTTCTTTGCGGCATCAACTGCTTGGTTATTAGCCGCAGGTAAGTATATATCTTTATCATATCATATTTTTGAATAGTAATTGATTTTTTTTAGGTAATTTAAAATTCGGTCAATATGGGATAGGTTGTTGAGGCATACATGAAGACTATTTGGGATTTGTTCTGATTGACGATCTCTCTCATGCACTGGACATTCCATGAGTAAGTGTTCCACTGTCAATGGGGCTCTACAGTGATCACATGAAGGTTGATGTTGACCAAGTAATAGATATGACGATGTCAGGTGAGTATGCCCAATCCTTAATCTTGTTATGACTACTTGGTCTCTTCTTTTCAGGGTTCTGGTAAGTTGTTCCGGTATCGTTGTGTGTTTGATCCTCCTCAAATGTGTATTCTGATCAGACCACCTTTCTTGCCAGAGGGTGAGTATCTTGTGTTTTATGTGTACTTTGACGTCGTCTTGTCGTATTGGTATATTGTCAGCATGATCTGAGTTTGCAGCCTCTCTTGCAGCTTCATCTGCTCTCTCGTTTCCGATTATTCCTACATGACTTGGTATCCAAATGAAAATCACTGTTTGATTGTTACATGATAACCAATGGAGTGTAGATAAAATATTTCCAACGAGAGGGTCTGGATTGAATGTGTTCGAAATTGATTGTAGTGAACTGAGTGAGTCGGAGCATATCACTGTTAAATCTAGTTGATTTGTGTCTACATATTTCAGAGATTGCCAAATAGCGTACATCTCAGCGGTGTAGATACTGGAGGAAGGGTTCAGTGTCCAGTTATGAGTTTCTTCATCAATACAGATGGCACTGCCGACACCCCTATTAGTTTTCGACCCATCTGTATAAATTCTAATTGCATTAGGATATCTGTCCAAGATGGAACGTATTTCTCCGTAAATGAGTTGTCTGGGGGCCTCATCTTTTTTATATTTCAGACAGTCGAAGTGTATAATAGGAGGTTTCATTTCCCATGGTGCAACTTCATATACTCCCAGATTGTACGTTTCTGGAGGTTCCTCTTCCAATTCAGACATCAGTTCTCCAATTCTTATTGTGGCGGGTCTTGTGATGGTCGATCGGTTTTCATATATTTCATGATTTTCTTCTGAAGTTATGTGATAATGATTCGGGTGATCAAGTATGGCCCAAAGCTTTATAGCGTAGTTAGCTATCAATTGTTTTCTTCTAAAATCTAGAGGTGGGACACCTGCTTCACAGCATAATGACAAGTAAGGGCTCGTTCTGAAGGCGCCAAGCGCCAGTCTCAGTCCGGAGGCTTGTATTGGTTCCAATAATTTCAGATAAGATATTCTCGCTGATGCATACACTATTGCACCATAATCCAGTTTCGATAGTACTATAGACTTGTAAAGATTGATGAGTATTCTGTTATCACATCCCCAGTTCATATTGGCAACCGACTTTATGATATTCAGTCTTTTCTTGCAGTCAACAACTAAGTATTTTATATGTGCTTTCCAGTTGAGCTTTTTATCCAAAATCAATCCTAGGAATTTGGTGGACTCTCTTATTTCTATGTTGTTGCCATAAAGAGAAAGGTTTGGTTCATTATGGGGTGTTCTCAGTCGACAAAAATGGATGCAATGGGTTTTATTCAAAGATATTCTGAAACCATGCTGATCTGCATAGTGTACGATTCTATTGATGGACTCCTGGAGAGTGTTTTCTATATCAGTCATATCGCGTGCTGAGTAGTAAATAGCCAAGTCATCTACATAAAGACTTCTTCCAACTTCTGGTTGTATAACTTCCACTAATCCATTGATTGCAATTGCAAATAATGTTACACTCAGGGTCGAGCCTTGAGGGACACCGTTCTCCAGGTCGTGTTCCCGAGATAGGTGGAATTGACCATAGCGAACTTTGAATTTTCTATCAATCAGGAAATTGTTGATGAACAGAGGCAGTTCTCCTTTGAATCCCCATTTATCAAGTGTTTTCAATATCCCAAACCTCCAAGTCGTATCGAATGCCTTTTCAATGTCGAAGAGTACTGCTACAGTATGATTCCTCATTGCAAAACTCTTTTGTATGGTGTTTTCGATTTGAACCAGTTGATCTATTGTCGATCTATTTTTTCTGAAACCCATTTGAGATTCAGAAAGTAGTTTTTTGTTTTCCAAGGTCCACATCAATCTTAGACTAACCATTTTTTCAAAGAGTTTGCCGATACAGCATGTTAGCGAAATCGGACGATAGTTGACTGGGTTCTCAAGATCTTTTCCAGGTTTAGGTATTGCTATTATCACTGCTTCTTTCCATTGGTTTGGGTAGGAACTTTCTTGCCATATTCTGTTGAATAATTGCAGTATGACATTTTTTTTATCTTCAGGTAGCTGCTTTATGAGGTCATATGGTATTTGATCTTTTCCAGGAGCTGACTCACTCACTGTAGATAGAGCGTGCCTGAGTTCAGCCATTATGAAGGGTTTATTGTATGAAAATTCTCTGTCAGTTCTGAAATCGATTGGATTACTTTCTTCTTGAAGTTTTGTTCGTTGAAACGCTGCTTCATAGCTATTCGTGGAACTTGTCGTTTCGAATTGAGTCGCTAAGTGTTCTGCAATATCATGTCCTCCTGTAATTTCCCGACCGTTCACGATTAGTATTGGGGATACTTCTCGGAAATCTTTCCCCTTGATATTTCTGATTTTTTGCCAGACTTCTTTCATTGGTGTTTCAATTGTAATCGATGAAACATAAGTTTCCCATGATTTCTTGCGACTCGACAAACAAGTTTGTCTTGCCTTTGCCCTTAGTCTCTTGAAGTTGATGAAATTTTCTTGAGTGTGAGATCTTTTGAATGTATTGAAGGCCTTCTTTTTCTCCCTTATTGCAACAACAGGGAACCCTCTTCTTTGGCACCGTTCCTTTAGATTTCGGTATGGCAACATCCGCTGAGTAATGAATAGCTTCGGTTAATTCAGTTACCCCCTCGTTTATTGTATTTGCCGATATATTGATATGATTTAACTTTTCCCGGTACAGATCCCAATTTGCCTTATCAGTGATCCATTTTCTTGCCCTTCTATTGTCTACTCTTTGTACTGCAAATTCGATAGATATTGGAATGTGATCTGTGTTTTGTTCTTCCAGACATTGCCACTTCAAAACGGGTGCGATTTCATCTGTGCAGATGGTTAAATCTATTGCTGAAAGTTTATTTGATCTCGAGTTTATGAAAGTACCTTCACCAGTGTTGAGTATGACTAGGTCAAGTTCATCGATAATTCCTTCAATAATTCTGCCCCTGGGGTCGATTGTTTCAGATCCCCAGAGGGGGTTATGAGCATTGAAGTCCCCTAGAATCAACATAGGAAGTGGCAGTTGTTCTATGCAGTTCTTCAGTTCTTCTCGGGTCCAGTTGAAATCAGGTAAATATTACATATAGTCATTTTATATGGATGTTTGACTTTAACAGCAGCTGCTTGCAGATTGGTGAGGAGTAAAACTTCTTCCACTTGGAGATTTTCTTTAACGAAGGTAATCACACCTCCTCTGGCTCTCAGATTGGGGATTACATCTCGTCTGAATGACTTATATCCTCTGAGCGTGAAATTGTCATTGGGTTTCAAGTGTGATTCCTGCAAACAGATACAAAATGGCATTTCTTCAAGGATAAGGGTCTTGAGTTCAGTGTAATGATGTTTGCAACCATTACAATTCCATTGAATTATGTTTTCATACGTAGCCATTTTTAAGTCAGGTCGGTTGATTTATTACCGTCTTCTATGGGTACAGTTTTGTTTTTCCGCGGTACGCCCTTTTTCCATCCGGGTTTTCTTTTTGCTTTTCTTCCATCAGATTCAGATTCATTACCCTCTGATTCTGTGGTTTCGGGGTTGATTTGAGGTATTGTGTTTCTTTTCCTCTTCTCTGATAGGATAGATGATTCAGATAGGGTGGCGTCCGATTTTTTAGTTTCTTGGCTTGTAATTATTCTTGGAGCCGTTGTTGTTGGTGCAAGGAATACTTTTGTTTGGTTAGTTTTGTTCACTATTTCATTAACTATTTTTTCTATTTCAGGTACCAGACGACTGACAAGGCTGTTGATGTCTATAGGAGATGTGGTTCTCACTGCACTGGCATAAGAATTCGCTGGTTGTGGGTGAGTGCTGGCTACAATTCTACGTGCTTCCGGGTATGAAATTTTGTCTAATGTCTTTTTCCTTTGAATTTCCATTTCTCTTTTAAATATTGGACAGCTTTTTGATATAGATATGTGAGCTCCATCGCAGTTCACGCATTTTAATGGCTCAGTGCATGCCGTGCCTTCATGTGGTTCTTTTCCGCAGATACAAATTTGTGGTTTGTCGCATCTTGTAGATGTATGACCAAATCTTTGACAGTTATAACATCTTAGTGGTGTCGGAATGTAGGGACGGACTTCAAGGCTGTGAAAAGCGGCTTTGATTCTGTTGGGGAGATTTGGGGTATTGAAAGTTAAGATGTGGTTGGGTGTATCGATTAAGTTACCGTTCACTTTTTTTTTCATTCTTTTCACTTCTGTAACACCATTATCTTTCATTTCGTCACAAATTTCTTGTTCTGAGCAATTGAGGAGATCTTTGCAATAAATGATACCTTTACTGAAGTTCAATCTTGCATGGGGTATTACTTCTACTGGACTATTATTGAAGATTTCAACCTTTTGTAGACGTTTTGATTGAGCATTCGATATTGTTTCTACTAAAATTCCTTCTCTTACTTTTTTCAGATTTTTTGTTTCTCCAATAAGACCGTACATTACTCTGGATATCAGAAAAGGACTATCTTTATTGAAATTACTCTCATCGAGTTTTTTCACAAGCAAGAACCGGGGCTGTTTCTCCTCCGTCACGTTGCTAGTGATATTCTTTGGGGAATCCCTTGGGTTTCCACTGGTTTTACTGCCCATTTGTGGAGTGGACTGCTCCTTGTTTTTTTTTGAATCAGACTGCATTCAGATCCCACGAGTAGCTAGGGAAATAAATAGTACGCCACGACAGAGCCCCGCTTATCGTGGTAAGGCTATTTGAAACTGAGTTTCGCCTGGTTCTCAGAGTCTACCGTTAGCGACCCATTACGCAGGGCCATTCAACCATCAGCACGGTAAGTCACACCTTGGTTTGCGTTTTTTGCAGAAGATAGAAAAGAAAGGACTCCCGTACCCTCGGATAACCTAATAGTCACCAGGAGTCGGAAAAAACAAGGGATGGTCAAGAGAGACCGATAGATTGAAGAAGGAATATCACCCAAGACTAGTTGAAGAAAGGTGGATATTCAGCTAGGGTACCTCGGGGTTGCCATTCCCGTACTCACAAGGTGTGAGCCCCTGAGGGCTATATTATATTATATTATATTATATTATATTATATTATATTATATTATATTATATTATATTATATTATATTATATTATATTATATTATATTATATTATATTATATTATATTATATTATATTATATTATATTATATTATATTATATTATATTATATTATATTATATTATATTATATTATATTATATTATATTATATTATATTATATTGATATACTGATAGATCAAAAACAGAGGAATAATAATAGAAGTTTTATTCATAATCCAAAAACAATACAAAAAATACATCTACTTTTATTAATACATAATATATAGATGACCATAATAATAAAATAAAATGAATAAAACATGCTCGATAAGCGAGCAAACGCTTGTTTCGAGAAAATTTAAAATTCAAATGGGTAGGTACAAAACAATACAAATAACAATAAAGCATATAAAAAAAGAATAACTAAAACTCAAAATAGTGACTTAGTACAAAATAATATAATTCCATTATTTAAAAATTGATGATAAATTAATTAAAATTGTATGGAGAAAATATAATCTTAGACCCTTGTTTATCTAAGTCTCAAAATATGAATGGACAATACATCGGCTATTTGTAACATATTCTTTCAATTTCCTTTCAAAAACCGGTAAATGTGTCATTTTTCTTAGATCATTTGGTATAATGTTAGGTATATAATTTGGGTGCATATTAGAAATAAGATCTTTGAGTAGCTGTTTTTAGCATAAGTGGTACAACGTAGTTCTGCGTTTAATAACAAATTTGAATGTTTATTATAATGAAATTTCATGCTACAGCAGAAGAAATACAATTGCCTCACATCCAATATATTCGTTTCCAAATGTAAAACCTCAGTCGAATATCTATAACTTTTTGAATATATAAGTTTGATAAATCTTCTTTGTGTAACTTCTAGAGATTGTAAGTGACATTTTGATGCTGCACCCCAGATAACTACAGCATATCTTATATGACTTTCAACAAGAGAATGATACAGAGTTCTCAAATTCTTTACAGGTAAAATATTTTTTAAGTGTCTAAATTTATACAAAATGCTTCAGGAAGGAACAGGGGCAGGACTTTACGACCCCAGAATATCAACGAATATCGCGATTTTATCAGATGATCAAGCAGTAATTAAGGCACATAAACTGGAAGATTATTTGGATCTGCCTATGCAAACATAACTCAAATTCCTTGCAGGGGATACCAGATCTTGCTGGTGAACACAGAAATGAATTAGCTAATGAGGTAGCTAAGAAAGCCGCGACCACCCCGTTTGTAGAACCTGAACCATCTTGCGGGATTAATCCTAATTAGTCCTGGGCAGAGTTGAGAAGGAAGGAAGAAACAGATGGAGAATACATTTAGAATGGCTTCTCAAGGCTGAAGCCATTCAAAATATCTAGCAGGAAGGTGCTTTTGTCTGGAAAAATGGAAACACCCCTGCACTTACTGATAGAATGCGATCCTCTCCCACTGAACAGACTTCTTCACCAGGGCAAACCCCACATAGCAGAGGAAGAAATCCCCCCTTTGAAACTCCTGTTCTTCATAGAAGGAATGGGATTAGGCAGTGTGCTTTAACTGAGAACAAAAGGGGACACAATAGACCCCACTTACTTCATTCATAATACAAAAAGTGGCCATTTTATATTCTCGATATCATCAATACAATATTGAAATGAATCAGAGTAAAATAATAATTGGTATAATAATAATGAAACAACATCGGTTCTACTACTGAACTTGTTTTTCGGCTTTCATGAAACTTAAAAAAAATTTAATAAGCTTACCAATTTGTAGACTTCTGTTTTCTTTACCTGAAAAAGAAAATTGCAATATTAAAAAATTGCGGAAGCGACAAGAGAAAGATTTTAATAAAGAGATAATACTTATGTGGTCATTTTAAATATATAGTTTGGTAAGTTTATCTGAAGCTACGCAGCATCGGTGAGGGGCGAGGAAACATGGCGGATATTTGTCATAAACGTACCAATGGCGTACGGTACCTATTTTTATAAAAGTATTAATAATAATAATCATTATTATATGTATAATAATTATATACAGAAACTGATTTTTGCTTTGCTTTAAAGGTGAGGTATTTTTCAAAACACGGTATTTGTTAAAAACAAGTAATGTTAAGAATCGTACTTGAATTCAATATGGATACGAAATAGTTCAAAATCTGACACTGACAATACTAACGCCACTGGATAATCAATGTCAGGCAATTGACAAAGTGAGAGGGAAGAACACACGCACGCGCTTGCCAATAGGAAGTCAGCTGGTCGCTAAGCAACGGAGGCCTTTCGATAAATTTCACCAATTGAGTTAGTTCGGAGGGCGTGAAAATTATGGTTTTCGCACAACGCTGCCAGAGCTTGAAGAAGCCCATAACAAATTTGGAAAAGTGTTCATCTTTTAATATTCATAAATTGAAAAAATAATGTTAATAGACAAAATCCAAAACAAACAACCCCATTACAGAATTAACCTTTAATCATATTGTTAATAATAAAAAGTCCATTTTCTAATTATTATCACTACATACTTAGCATTTTTTTCGACTGCATTCCTTTCACGACTTCAGATAAACTTGCCAAACTATACATATATGTACAACCATCAGTTTTGTTTTTTATAACCTTATTAACCATAACTTATTCTGAATGACCGAATAACAATCAAAGTTTTTTCTGGAAAACTACTTCAAAATTTGTACACAAGCTAGTTTTAATATCTACAATAACGGAATTAAACGGTTCTAGTTCATTTTAGTCTTGGATTTTACCTCGAGTGGTGGTCTAAAACATGATTTTGAAGTTTATTTCGTCTAAAAAAGTTTTTTGGATAGCTTCCAGGTTTCCACTGATGTTTTGCGTACAAGACGAAGTTATGACATGACGTAACTTTCATTTAACTTTTTTATGGTATTCTTTTAACACTGATGTATTTAATTTTAGACAAGCATTAGACTGTTTGATCTCGTTGTTCAAAAAACTCAATCTTTTTCATTTTTTCAGATACACTATCAATTAGTGTGAAAAATATAGAATAATGAATTGAGTTCGTGTCCCATGTTCATTCCAGGTGCATATGATTTTTGTGTATCTACGTTTTATTTTCGCTAGACACACGTAAACTATTCCAACTATGTTCGGTATATAGTCTAGATTTTATCACGTAAAGCACAAATTTAAATCTCTGTTCATAATTTCTTAAATTTTAATGTTTTTTATGCCAGATGTTATCAACAGAGCATTTGCATGAGAAAGAGATTTGCATACCTACGTTAGTATCTATACCATTCGTTGCCAAGAATTTGTTTATACTAATAATGGCTAAAAACATTTTATGGACTCACATAATCGTTGTTTAAAATTCTTTTGTAGAAGGCATATAGTTAATAGTCAACCAACAAGTCTAAAGTCCACCAAGTCTAAAACTGTCTGGACCTGCGAAAAGTAATTCGTTTACCTTGTCTAGTAGTTATTCTCAGATGTTCGATAGCAAAATTGACGTTTGAATTATAGTACTATGTCGAAAAAGTACCGAGAATTGGTCAATTAAACCAAAAATATGTACTTGTTATCAAAATTTTGTGTACCACCCCCCAGATAGGCACCTGACGAAGTAATATACCCGGGACCTCGGTTTTACGTCTTCTCCGAAAGACGGCATATCTACATTCTCCTTCGTGTTAATTGGTATAATGCCTGCGACTTGGATGCCACTCCGTTGCAGGCTGTACGGGCAATATGTACGAAGGTGTTTTCCAGTGGTCATCCCTCCAAGTACTAAGTACTAACCGCGCTCGACACTGATTCACTGTAATTATCACATCAAAGGTGTTCCATCACAGTGCTTGGTCGACGCCCATGGTAAACTTAAATATTAGTTTAAGCTACGTGGATAAATAATGTTTTATTATTTATCTTGTAACTTTATAGTTTATAATTAAATTTAAGTTTGAAGTTTATGATTGAATTTGATGACAAAATTATATGTCCCTTTAACGTATCTACTGAAATATTTACAACTTTTTGCGCAAACTCTTAAACTGAAAATTATAACTTTATTCATTACCCAATGAATGAATGTCGGCATTTGTTAAGAACCTAGCAACATATCCGAATGTAAAAAAATCAATATTTTGCGAATACACCATCTTAATATCCACGGTTAATTATTGGATATTTGCATACATTTTCGAAATATTCAAATATTCTCTTATAGCGGCCTACTCCCGTTATAATGTTTTTTCCACTAACATTATTTCACAATCATTCAAATACAATGCTACGAGTATGAGCGAGTATAAAAAAATGTTTTCAATTGATACTGTTGAGTACATATTCATACTTCGAAAATAATATGGACCTATAGATGTGGAAAACGAACAAACAACGATTTGTATCAACTCATCGAACACGTGGATATTGATTCTATTTTATTTTCACTTAAACTGAAATATTCTCACCGTTTGATATTGAATTGGACAAAGATACAGAAACATTCAACATTTTGTAATTAATATTTTCCACGTGCATCTGCTCTGATTATAATCCCGATTCTCTTTTCATTTATTTCCTACTAATTTTCTCGTCGTTCTACTTTATTCCTTCTTATGTACCAGCTCTAATAGTGAGTGTAGATTGATGGCTATCACGCGGATGAAGTTTTGGAATCATCCAAGTGAATAATAGCCACTCTAACAAGTAAAAGACTACACTTTCTCCACGACTATGCATAAAAAAACGTTTCCATCGGGAATAGAACCTCGATCGACGCGTAAGAGTCAAATATCTCTACCACTAAGCTATCGACCACATTAATTTACTGGAACGTAAAGAACATAAATATAGGTAACTTATATTTTTGATAGAAACATTTAGATTTTTTAATGAAATTATCACATTATTAGGAATAATAAGAGAGATAACATAAATATACGTAATTAAACATATTAAATCTTCACTATCGCTACTGATGTCCAGTTTGTTCTCTATATATACGTAAAATTGTGATTATATGATTATTTTCGAACGTCACGCTGTCATAAGCGATTTACCTAGTTAGGTATTTGACGTTTTAAAAGAGACGATTTGATTTGTTCATTTTAGCGTGATATCTGATAATCATAGATTTTGATTGGCTAACGAGAGTAAATTCTGTTTCATTCTTCACTGGTGTGAAGAATTTATATCATTATACAGCCTAATATGTAAAAATGATTTGTGCATTATTACCTATATAGTCGTAGAGAATAGTATATTCTTCAACGAGTGTAGAATGATGGCTATTATTCACGCGGATTAAGTTTCCAAAACGAGCGAGCGCAGCGAGTGAGTTTTAGAATCATCAAAGTGAATAATAGCCATTCTACACAAGTAAAAAACTAGACTTTCTCAACGACTATGTTTAACAAAAAAGTCTACACTGGGAATATAACCTCGATCGCTCGCGTAAGAGTCAAGCATCTCTACCACTGAGCTATCCACCACATTTATTTATTGAAATATGAAGAGCAAAAATATAACTTACATATTTAATAAAAACATTTACACTTTTAAATGAAATTATCACATCACATTATTAAAAATAATAATAGAGATAACATAAATATACTTACGTAATTAAACATATTAAATCTTCACTATCCCTACTGTTGTCCATTTTGTTTTCTATATATACATAAAATTAAGATTATATAATTATTTTGACAATTCAAACAACGCGCTGTTAGAAGTGATTTACCTAGTTAGATATTTGACGTTTTAAAAGAGACGATTTGATTTGTTCATTGTTGTAGATTGAATTCTGATAATTATAGGATGTGATTGGCTAACGAGAGTGAATAATATTTCATTCTTCACTGGCGTGAAGAATGTATATCATTATACAGCTAAATATGTGAAAATAATTTGTGCATTATTATATAGTCTTGGAGAAATATGTTTCTAGCATATCAAATATCCCTGCGTAGACGCATGCTTGCTATCAAATGTTCTTTTATGGCGTGCGAATTTTCGTCTAGTACTAAACTCTGGATTCTGTTCTATTTAGTCCAAAATATCATTTTCGTATACCTTGTAACATCTGGGTGCCTACTAGTGTCAGTACTTTGGTTTGTGGAGAGCCGTAAATGTTGATCGATTGGGACGTCGTCTGTTAACAAATCCTTCTGCGATTGAAGGAATCCTTTTTGCGAAACAACAATAAGAAGAACAATAAAATAATTATATTAAATGAAATAATGATTCCGAGAATACTTTTATTATTCTTTTTTAAATTGTTTTTTGAATTTATCGCATCAAACCAGAGAGTCATTAGCGAGGGACAGTGTATCAAAGTTAGTTTTTTAAATTTTGTTAACAATATTAATTTCACTTAGAAACATTAAAATGTTATTGAAAAAACGGCTTCACTGTTGGTTTCGTATTTTTCAGATGTGATGTCTAGCTGTTCCATCGAGATTGCCACGCTCTTTGCACTTTTGATTTAATATGAGTTTTTGCATCATTATTTACAATGTCTGTTACTATGATAGAATCCATTGCGTTTCGTGCTTCATGAGCACATTTGTTCGCCTCTTCGTTGCCTGATATTCCGATATAAGAAGGAACCCAGATAAAAACAATTTTTTTATTATGGATTTCTAGTAGTGCCGTTTGCGTTTTCGCTGCTATGCTGCTTTCTCTTTTTGGGAGCCATTTATTTCAGTGATAGCACAATATAATGCATATAGTTCGGCTATGTAGACACTGCATTCGAACGGTAATTTGTAAGTTTTCCTTGTTGTTGGTAATATTACTGCTGCTCCTACTCCTTCATCATATTTTGTCGCATCTGTGTAAATTTGAGTAAATTCGTTGTAATGACTTAAAATGATCTTGAGATTTTGTAATGTCAGTTGATGACTGGTTGTATATTTGCAATACTCGTTTAATATTGTAATGAGTTTTGGAGTTTTCACAGTCCATGGTGTAGCGTAGGGGGTTCGTAAGTTGGGGATAGACAAATGGGTAGGGATTTAAATTGTAATCCTCTTCATATTTTTTTATTTTAGCTTTTTTTCCAAAATTATTTCATTATTTGGAAAAAAACTTTCATTCTGACCTATTATAGTACAAAGCACTTCAGTAATTATAAAATTTCTTATCAATTATTTATTTGTTGATTCCTTGATTTACTTCACAATGGTAAAATAAAACTGTTTTCTATAGACATATTGTGAAATTCTGTTTTTATGTAGTTAACTCCAAGAAAAATGAAATTTAAATTGGAAAATGTGAGAATATAAGAACACAAAAGAAACACATTAAAAATTGATGAAAAATGTATACCTACATAAAAAAAGAAGCAAGGCAGTATTGTATCTTGGGACAAAATCAATTCCAATGACAATGGCTTTGTCCGAGATATAAAAAAAATCTGTATGCAGGGATATCAATATTAGCTTGTCAATTAAATAGAAAAATCAGGTAGCTTGACAATTCAATTATATAAAGAAGGAAAATTTGATCAAGTCTCGTTTATTTATTTATTCATTTGTTATTTAAACAAACCTTACGGTCTAATTACATGAATAAATATATATATATATAGACTGCTCAATAGATTCCGTGATACTGGTAGCGTTGCATACGAGAAGGTGAACAAAACTAAACCAGTTACTGGCGACAACGCCAACGAATTTGATGTACTGCTGTCGGTTACGGAAAATCCTAATACCAGTTCTAGAAAATTTTCAAGTGAATTAGGAATAAGTCAAATGAGTGTGTGTAGAATACTCAAGAAAAATCGCTACCATCCGTATAATATTCAACTACACCAGCAGTTGACACAACAGGATTATGATAAACGTTGAAATTTTTGTTCATGGAGTTTGGATAAAGTTGGAGAAGATCCTGATTTTTTTAGTTATGTATTGTTTACTGACGAATCTACTTTCCACAATAATGGGTTAGTAAATAGACATAATTTTACAGCAAACAAACATTTATTCCGTACTGTTGATCGCCAACACCGATGTAGTGTAAACGTTTGGGGAGGGATTGTGGGCAAGTATGTTATCGGCCCGTATTTTTTTGACGGACACCTGGATGGAAGAAAATTTTTAAGTTTTTTGAAAAAAGACTTCTGGATCCTTCTCGAAAACCTACCACTTAGCATCCAAAAGAAAATGTGGCTACAATTGGACGGAGCTCCTGCTCACTTTTCACGAGATGTTAGGAACTACCTCAATAAAAAATTTAGAAATAAATGGATAGGTAGAGGCGGTCCTTATAATTGGCCAGCTAGGTCACCAAAATTGAACAAGATGGATTTCTTCAAATGGGGTTATATTAAAAATATTGTGTATGCTACACCCCCTACTACTTCAGACGATATGAAATTAAGAATTTCGAACGCTTTCGCTTCTATAACACCCGATATGTTGAATAATATAAGTAAATCGTTGGAAGCTAGAATCACGAGTTGCATTCCACAAGATGGCAAGATTTTGAGCTTCTATTATAGTAATTTTTCATTTTTTGCTTTTAATAATTTGTTGTTCGTTTTGTAGTATCTATGTATTATTTGCTTTATTAAAAATGTGTTTTTGTTTTATTATGTACTCAAATAAGTACTTATCGGTGAAAAAAGGGCTAGTGTACCTCAGCAACTATAAGTTTTACAACAACTATGCCAAGATCATTAGTTTAAAATTTAGAGAGAATTGCAGATTTTATAAAATCGATTTACCATACAATTTAAGAAAATTGTAAATTGCAGGAAGAGTATAATACCTAGGTATAGGACACTCTTATACCATTCGAAAGGGAACATTTTTTTGAACATGGTGAATGATTAAAATACAGGGTGTTCCACTTAAAATAATCCCGATATTACACATTGAATGATCTAATAACGAAACTGAAAATTCTGAACACCCTGTAAAGAGATGTTTAGTACTCAATCGTGGAATACATTCAACGAATGTCCAACTATTTAGATGTAAGAGAAAATTTGCTAGAATTTGTTATATCAACGAGTTATTAATATTTTTCGAACTGTTCACATTTTAAAAAAAGTCAGCATTACTCGGAACTAGGTATAGGGAACCGTTATGAAGGAGTATTTTATTTTTTAGGGGCAATCAGAAAATGCAATAAAATATAGGGTGTCCCATAAGAAAAAATATAACTTTGATATGCCACACATTATTGGAACTTCCTGTATATTTAAAAATAATTTTAAAATGTAGCCTATTTGAATGTACAAACTACTAAAGTGGCAAACATTTTAAAACTTTTACCGTTTCGCTATAAACCTCCATCCCGTTGGTCGTGATTCACCCTGTATATAAAAAATAGCTAAATAATAGTAGTAATGGTAATTAAAATTAAAACAGCATGAGGATATACATCCACCTTTGTTCACATAGACATGTCAATTAAATGATCTATAACTATATAGCGGAAAACTCTGGCAGAAACAGTCCATTTCAGGTGAATCAGTGAATTAAATTGATTTGTGAATCGAAGCATGTTCACAGTAGGTGATCTTGAAATATTAAACGATGTAGGCACATTAAACAAAGGAACTTGGCGCATTCTTCTAGGCGGAATGTTTTGGGACACTAAAGAATTCTACCGGTCGCCTTCTACAGTATTATTACTATTATTATTCCAGTCGACAGCAGTCGAAAATCTCACTCTGTATACTGTCGACAAGTCTTATTTTATTCATGACATATTACTATGAACTGTATTGAAGTTTTTATGAAGAAATCATTGACAAAAGACATGTGAATGATACTAGAATTCTATAGTGTGCAGAGTCCCAGTACTGGGTTTTTGTAAGTGCAAATGTTTTATTTTTAAGAATACTTTATGCTTCTAAATTACTGTTTTGGTTAAGTGAAAATCAGTTAGGAAAATAGTAATTTACATCACAAACTCCGAAAGCGATATTTTACGGAATGAGCTCCTGTGAGTCCTAATTGTTTTGTGTTGAGAAAGTACCTTTGATGGAAGAAAAAGTCTCTGTAATTTTTTCACGAATTTTCCAATGGATTTCCCTTTAACGAAACTTAACCCAATAACTTGATAAGCAACATCAAATTTCACGAATGTAATTCGTTTCAACGGGATATAATTTAGGGTGATAAAACTCGAGGGCATTTGAAAAAAAATAAAAGTAAAGCTCCTAAGGTAAATATTTGGTGTATCTAAAATTAAACCCTACGTCAGCACATTTTAATAAGTTCTATATTTATACCATCATCACTAACACACTTAGTTTTTATATCGGCAATCACCCGAAACACAAATAAATCAGTAGATAATTCTAGAAAACTTAAAGTTAGTATTGAGAATAAGAATAATTTAAATTCAAACATGTACATGTATATTTATGGTTATCGTCCGGTAATAACTTTTGAACCTTAGAATTTCTAATGTTCACATGTATTATTTTGTTATTTCTATCAAACGAATGAGCAAAGCATGACTCTATTTCATTTTATAACCGGATGAAGATATTCACATATTATGTTTTTTAATTGCTGCGTTCAAATACTGACTCCAATATCCTTTAACTGTTAATGTTATACACAAAACACGATACAAAGAGGTTATTGAATGAACTGAATAGCTTACTTTTCTTATATTGGAAAGTAAAGTAATACCTTCATATTTATGTAAAAACTGCGAGTCAAATACTGGACAGTTTAGGGTAGGTCCTTTCTAAGGTAGAAAGGACGTTTAAAAGTTGATCGGAATTTTTTAATACCATCTCCTCTTCCTTTCATCCTACCTTGCCAATTCTTAACAGTTGATTGGAGAGTGAATCGAAAGCGATGGTATGTGAAATGGATATAGGTGAATGTGGAGGAAGAAGGGAAAATGTAGAGAAGGGTCTTAGAACACCCAATTATCAAAATACATATGGAAAAAGTACCCTCCAACTAGTGGCGTAGAAGGTAATACTTAGGACTTGCACTCCGTAGGCTCAGGCTCAATTTCCGGTCAGCTAATTTGCTGTAAGTTTTTAAATTTAGTTTTCTCACAGTCATAGGATAATGCTGGATCAGAATTTTACCACTCAGACATCTAACTTCGTTCCCTCCAGAACTATCCCTTGGATCCACCATCCAAAATCCGTCCAATGCGGTTGAAGTCTGGGACAACCTATTGCAGCTCGCTCCCATTAACACTAGAAGCTCATAGATGCGGTTGACTCAATAAATGGGTAGTTATTATAATAGTATATACTTCGACGCTTCCAAAAGTGATACCCTTACACATTGGTATACCTGGCATTGACTGGCTGATCAGCATGCCAAAATAGCTTTAACTTTTGCCAAAATAATTTATCATATCCAGATTTGCATCGACATTAAGGCAGAAGCAAAAATAATCGTCAGATTTATTTGGAAAATTCGCTGGAGCTCTACCAATACTTTCCTACTGTCTATCCAGCCATTTATCAACAGACTACTCAACAGACCACTGGTCCCACTGGGCTCTATAGACAAGAAGTATCAATATTACAAAGAGTTACACCAAAGTTACACACAGCTACTTAATGACCTTAAGCAATAGACCTTTCTGTCAAAGCTGCGAGTGTCCAGTTACTTTGGAACACATCCTCGTTAAATTTCGTCAATAATTCTATCCAATAAGATGACAGCTTGATCACAAATCCCAGCTGCTTGATATCTTAGGGGACCCAAACCAAATTGGAATAGTACTATCCCCAGCAGATCACTATGTTGATGTTCCAATGATTTGTGATAAACGATTCCACAATCGCCCCCGTTCAAGTGGACATAGATGCCGAGCACGTTAATTCAAAAAAATTACTATTGACCTTATACTTTTTATAGTAGCGTTTGAACATATAGGTCCAATATCGGAGACCGATAAAATACTGGTTTGTAATATTCCAGCATCAATAATCCATGTCTAATGCTTATGTGAAGGGCTGAACTACTGTTGTTTCTAAAAACTTATACATAAAATATAATTAGAAAATTCCTGATGGAATTTATAACTTAACGCAATAGTTTGGTTTGCTCAAATGAAATTGAACACAGACGATACAGTGAGGGAAAATAAAGTGTAAGGTTTTAGGATCTTTTTTTCAAGTATAATGATGAAATGTGAAAAATAATACCATATTTAAAATGACCAGAGAATATTTGCATAAGGATAGTCATGTATTAAAAAGACCAAATACAATACAACACACGTTTTCAAGGATTTGAAAATAAGCAGTAGTAGACACTACTATAAAACGTTGGTTTAATTCACTAGGAATCAATGAACTACCTTTGTGACTGTGCGTCGCTGGTGATAAAAGTAACCGGCTCCATACATTGTTGTCAATGTTCCAGAGTCGGTCGACAAAGACTTATACTTTCTTTTTTGCTCACTGCTCATTTTAAAACAATAACAGATGTGCTTCAAAAGGTTTTTATGGTTGAACTGTTTTTGTTCCCTTTTTTTCTATTGTTTACTGGAAAGCGGGTAAAATACATCAAAGTTAACCAGCATATATAAACATTGAAATAAAATGTATAAAAACACAATTAATATACAGCGTGGTGAGCTATTGTAGAAATTAAATAAATATTAGTTTTTCAACCGCTTTAGAGTTGTTAGAGGTTTTGGAATATCGTTTATCAATCCTTCATTTCATTTTGGGTAATAAATTATAAGTTAAACAAAGCATAAAAGCTTTGTGAAATAACCATTTACGAACCAATTATGAAATAAAAATTTCACATGTTATAATATTTGTAAAGAAAGTGATAAATTGTCTTATTATGTCATGCCTAGGTACAAAGATGTGTCCAAGTACCTTCCAGTTTATTTCGAATATCGAATCTATCGATTTTTAGATGATCAACCACACTTGTTATTAAAAAATGTGAGGATTATACTGAGCTCCAAGAAGCTGTATATCTGAATGAAAAAAATCCATAAAATGCTTATAAAACCTGATGTGTTAATAATAAGCAATACTTAAACCGATACAACTTGCTTAACCTACATTCAGCTACGAACTTCCATTAACTCTTATATTTAAAAACTGTTGGTTATAGTTGAAAAGGATATTCTAAAATAAAATTTTGAACAGGGCTATGTTCTCAAAAAGATCGAGAAGAATCTAATAACTATCGAGAAGTAGTTGACAAGCTCAATAACTTGTATAATAATAGCGATGATTAGGAGATGCAAAATCCAACAGTTTTTCGTGAACTTAGAAACTATAAAAGACAATCGAAATCTGAAAGGGAATTCTTAAAGAGGAGGAAAATTCCAATCCCAAAGATTCAGAACTCTTTTTCTATTGCTAATAATTTAAAAATCTCTGAAATTATGCCTTTGCGTGGTTATTTCGGCATCGGAGTGAGGCGTTTAAAACGAGTGTGAGTTCAAGAAATGTGTTACCAACACTTGAAGGAATGTGGTCGGCTGGAAAAATCGATATAACTTGATTTTATTAGCAGATTGTAAATTAATTAAATTTCTTAAGACCTTCATATTGATTACTTGCAAGGAAATTTGTTTAAATAATTGAACTAGAATTTTTTCGCTTCTTGAAGCCTTTTTATGTGTTTTTAAAAAAATCCTTACAAGTAATTTTAAAATTTGATTGTTTTGATCATAAAATTTATTTAATTTAAGAATCCTAAAAATCTGGTTAACATTTTTCTTAAATGTTTCTCATCATATTGGTCTTGTACTGATGAAAGGCATTTATTAACTTTTAAAAAACTTTCTCCCGCCATCCGTTCGTCAATTGTTCAAGAATAATATTTTCAAAAATAAATTTTCACAATTTTGTTGTCTTGAAAATATTATTCGAATGCTCAAATAATTGTTAAGAAATGATTGATAATTCACAAACCTCTATAAAATCACAAAAAATAATGTTGTCAAAAGCATTTTTATTCGTTCATTAATTTTACCATTATTTTTTGTTTGTAAATGTGATAATGGTGAAGAATAAAGAAATTATTGTCTCGTGAAGGGTAATACGATTCATAATTTTTTTTAAAAGCAAAAGTGACGTTTTAAATAATTTATTGCTAATTGCAAGAATTTCAATAACTATACTGGTGTTTAATTGATATTACTAAAAAATTTAATATGGAAAGCGAATCAGGCAGTGAATTGAATGTTATCCCGCCAAACATAATATATGAGAAGCTGCTCAAACAGTCTCTTTAAAAAATGTATACCTAAACAGGTAATTTATAGTCGTGGACCAAATATAGTATTCTACTCGCATATAATGGTTATTATTCACTCAGCTGTTTATATCACTCGCCTGCGGCTCGCACCATCGTGAATAATAGCCATCATTATATGCTTGTTGAATAATATACCTACTATTATTGTTCAATCGACCGAGTGTCTAAATATGTAATATTTCTATGGTAGTAAACCACATTTCCATCTTTCTCTTCATTTCTTTTCATACATACAAATCCATGAAATAGTTTTCACTTTATGTACATTTTCTAATGAAATATCTGATATTAGTACTCCTCTTTAAAGTAAACCGTTGAGCGAGGAAACCCGTGTAAATATTTTGTGATTTAAGTAAGATCTAAATTGCAAATTGTCTTTTATGTGAATGAGATTGATCGAGGCTACTCATGTTAATATCAGATCTATTTTTTCCGAGCTACGGTTTAGTATCATCTTCAAGAACGTTTGTCTTAAAAAATAATTTAGTTCGCTCAATTTTCTTGCTACCTGAGCCAATTCAATACCTTATGAGGGTATTTTCAATGCCTTGAATGTGAAATACAAGACACTGTTTCAGAAATACTCAGTTATTATGCCGCTATTATTTTTATGGTTTTGTCGCTTACAGCAATATAGTAAAATTTGTATAAAGCGTCATGTATCGATATCTTATCTTCCACAAAAAAGGTTTAGTTTAGCAGGTTTATCATTGATCATTGATCATACTATAAAAATATTTACGATACGGCATCGTGACACAGACTTTTATGAGCAAATTTTTGAACATTGTCACCACAGTTTATTCTCTTTTCAACCATTTAGATGCTTAAAAAATAAAATGAAATTTGAATGCGAAAAAAATATTTGCATATAAAAAATTATCGTATATTCAATGATGGTTACTGAAATTAATTATTGTTTACTGATAAATGAGTCCGAAATGTAATACACTCTTGAAAACATTTTTTAAACTAATCTCTTCAACCTAAGTATTTATTAAAACTATATATACAGTGCTATTCAAAAGTCCCCTCCCCCCCTCGTATCTTTTGAACGGCTACACTTACATTAATAAGATTTGGAGGATGAAAATAAAGTGTTGTAAACTTCTCTACGAATGGTAACAGGTGACGTAATAGTAATAGATGACGTCACAGTGCCACTCTGGCCAATAATTTTAAATAGGACCTTATGGCAAGTGATATCTCGTTTGAAAGGCATTGACATTGGCTACATAGCCATATTAATTTGGTTTGGGTTTAAACTAATTTTGACGGATAAATTAAATAAATACCAAAATTATTATTTCACATTAAAATATTGAAGATTTTTCAGTCCGCCTCTGGTTAGTTGTCAAAAAAATTGACGTTTTTAATTTAATAGTATTTGTTGCTTTGCAAAGTTTTTCTAAATAGCTTAAATATTTAATTTTATTATTGTTCAACGAGAAGTTTAAGAGTTTACATATGCAAAATGGTACGTACTCAAGCCAACAAAGTAGCAGCTATCTTAATAATTGGTGAATCTGGAAAGAATCTCCATGAAGTGGAACGTTTATTTAATGCATGAGAGATACCCAGATCGCCCTATCTCGAGAACTTATTTGAGGGAGCTTCTTCACAAGTTTGAAGCAACAGGTAGTGTTTAAGATGCCAAACGATCTGGTCGACCAACAATTAGTGATGATAAAAAAATTGATATAGTTGCTGAAATGGTAGTGAACCCTACTTCCTCTTCAACTAAAGTTGCGTCTATCTGTCAAGTAAGTAAAAGTACAGTACAGAGAGTGTTGGCTAAAAATAAATTTCATCCATACAAGTTAAAAATGGTGCACCACCTTTCGGATGACGACCCCGACAGAAGACTCGAATTCTGTGAATGTATGACAAATAAAATTAGCCAAAACCCACATTACACAAAAACAATTTGTTTTAGTGACGAAAGTACTTTTTGCCTCAATGGAAATGTGAATACACAAAATGTGTGTGTGTTCGTGAACAACATACCCAATTTCCAGAAAAAGTCAATGTTTGGGCAGGTATTTTGGGAAACCACATATTTGGTCCTGTTTTCCTAAATTCAAATTTAAGCGGTGAAGTGTATCTGGAGATGTTACAAAATGCAATTGAGTCGTTAATTCCTGAAATTCTGGAAGATAATCCAGATGAATTCGGCCATCTGGAAATAACATTTCAACAAGATGGTGCTCCTGCACATTATTATGGTGCAGTAAGACGTTACCTGGATGAAGAATATCGAGGTAGATAGATCGGCCGGCGAGGTCCTATAGAATGGCCACCTAGGTCACCAGATCTGACACCATTAGATTTTTTTCTATGGGGGTACTTGAAATCCAAGGTTTATACTACGGCACCAGATAGCATTGGCGTTTTGAAAGAAAGAATTATTGAAGAATGCAATGCAATTTCAGCTGACACATTCGAACGAGTATGACAAGAGTTTACTAAAAGGAAGTAGACGGAGCACATCTCGAACACTTGCTATAAGAATCCATTGTTGATATTTGATTAATTAAATTTTAAAAAATAATTTCGATAATTTTGGTATTTATTTAATTTATCCGTCAAAATTAGTTTGAACCCAAACAAAATTAATATGGCTATGTAGCCAATGTCAATGCCTTTCAAACGAGATATCACTTGCCATAAGGTCCTATTTAAAATTATTAGCCAGAGTGGCACTGTGACGTCATCTATTACTATTAAGTCACCTGTTACCATTCGTAGAGAAGTTTACAACACTTTATTTTCACGCTCCAAATTTTATTAATGTAAGTGTAGCCGTTCAAAAGATACGAGGGGGGAGGGGACTTTTGAATAGCACTGTATACAGTATGTCGCTAATGTATGGAATAAATTCATTTCCAAAATAAACGACAGTTGAAAAAAAAACCCAAATCAGGTCAATTTTAATTTTTGAATCGTCATCACATGATGTAGATGTAACGAACATTGCGTCACCAGTATTAACGTGGTGACGTAATCGGCAAGACACCTCATTGGAAAGGTTTTCTAATCGTCTTTACAACGATTTTGAATATTTATTTCTACAGGGTGGACCAAAACTGTTTATTTGGTGAAATTTTAATCATAAATTCTGATTCAATGAACTATTTTATTGTAAGGACCGCCACTGGAAATAAAACATCGTAGTGTACCCAGAAAATATTTCTGTTTTTGGATATGTTACTGATAATAGTACTAAATTCTAATTTAACACTAATTGATGTGTATCAGTCAAGTGTTCAATAGTTAAAATCTTTAAATTAGCATAATTTAGTAATGAAACTTACAGAATCTGAACGAATCGAAATATTAATGATAATTGGCTATGGAGATAGAGTAAGGACACAGAAAGAAGTTGACAATTTATTTAATATCATATACCCCAACCGTGAACCCATTTCTCAATCAACAATTAGTAAAATCGAGAAATAGTTTCGAAAAACGGGCCATGTTAAAGATCTCCCCAAAAGTGGTAGAAAATCAATTTCCGAAGACAAAAAAGTTGACGTTTTCCTTGAGTTTCAAGAAAATCCCCACACCAACTCGAGACAAGTTGCGCTGGATAATAATTTACACCATTCCACTGTTGCTAGAGTGCTAAAAAAGGAGAAGTGGCATGAGTATAAGGTACATTTGGTCCAAGAGCTGTTAGAAGATGACTTTCATAGAAGAATCGAATTCTGTGAAACAATTATGGAACGATGTAACAGAGATCGTAATTTCGTAAAAAATATACTTTTTTCAGAAGAAGCAACTTTTATGCTCAACGGCCATGTAAACCGCCAGACGTATTGATACTGGGCAAGTGAAAATCCCCATTGGATGCAGGAGTATAGGACACAATATCCTGAAAAGGTGAATGTTTGGGTCGGCATTATAAACAATCAAATGATAGGGCCATATTTTTTTGAAGGAAGCTTGACCGGTCCTCAATATCTTCAATGTCTTCAGGATTATCTAATACCACAATTAAATCAACTATTTCCAAATGGATGTGATTTGTGGTTTCAGCACATTACGCCTTTGATGTACGAAATTACTTAAATGCTGATTTTCAAGATAGGTGGATAGGAAGAGGAGCGATCGAATAGCCACCAAAGTCGCCAGATTTGACACCTTTAGACTTTTTTTCATGGGGATACTTGAAGAGCAAAGTTTATCAAAGTCGCCCAAATGATATAGAAGAGTTGAAAGATCGCATCAGAATACCTGAAGTTTTCGTAAACGTTAGAGACGAATTTATTGCTCGGCTGTCTCATTGCATTATTGCTGAAGTTTGAAGATTTAATATAATTTAATTGTTTTTTACTAAAGAGTTTTCTGTATTTTAGTAAATAAACAGTTTTGGTCGACCCTGTAGAAATAAATATTCAAAATCGTAGTAAAGACGATTAGAAGACCTTTCCAAGTAGGTGTCTTGAGACACATGGTTGCATTTACGTCACCACGTTAATATTGGTGATGCAATGTTCGTTATATCTACATCATGTTATGACAATTAAAAAATTAATATTGACCTGTTTTTGGATTTTTTTCAAAAGTCGTTTGTTTTGGAAATAATGAATTTATTCCATACATTACATTTACATTTCTAGTCATTGCGAGTGCACGGAAATTACAAATATTTGCTTAAATGTGAGAAAAAAGTAAAAACTCAGTTCTACTCTGGACCTTTTAGGGGTGATATCTTGGGAGGGAGTAGGCTGAGGAGGTTTTGTTATAGGAGAGACCCATCATAATTTTATACGTGCAAGACTTTGGAAACACCCAGTATCAATATCTCTAGTAGACGTATTTTATATTCGGTTGCAAACATGTAAAGAGGAGACGTACAGAAACGTGTGAGTAAACAAATCTAAAGAAACAAACTTACAAGTACTCAGGGCGGCAATTAGAAATGCCAATTCCTGCAAAACGGTGAATATTAAGACTCTTCTCATAATTCCGCTTGTTGATCTTTTGGTAAAGTAAAAGCAAATGTTTGCCAAGAATCTTTATACGGAAATAGTCGAGGGAAATACAACTGAGGGAAATCACAGACGCCGAGAGCACAGTACCCCTAACCACAAATTTATTTTGATTACTAATTTGAATTATTTTGTGTGATAGTTATGAATTCTATAACGAATAAATATCATTTAAACGAGGCAGAAAATAGAATAAAAGTTCGAACGTCACATGTTTGTGATCGGTGTTTAAGCTAAGATGGCGGATTTTCATATATTATTTTGTGTTCAAATTTTTACCGAAATAAATATAGTCACAAATGTAATGGAAAAATAAGTGATTGCTTGTAATCTATACAGTTATTTCAAATAATTATTTCTTAGTGACTGTCATCAAGCCTATTGCCATAAAAATTTGGGATCACTTTACATATGACCTACCTAATGATCTCAAATATCACTCCGACTTCACGCCTCATTGGTATCCGCTGTTTTTCGGTTTTAATACAACTCCTCGCTAGGAAATTTAAGAATGTTCCTGTCGCGGAATAGTATTGTATAAATGTTAATATGATTAAAATAGCACTTTACTTCAGTTACGAGTTTTCTGAGCCTTGTAAAACGAGTGACTAAATATGTTTTTGACACTAGGTGCTTACTATAACTTTTCTAAGCCCGCAGGATCTTAATTATGTTATATTTTAATTATATTCACAAGATGACAGACAATGACTGACGTGTAATTGAAAAATCAAATGACACAGAACTACAAAATTATCACGGAGTATTAAATATAAATTAAAGAAGATACACTGCTTGATATGACGTTTAAGAAAAAAGAGATAAACGAGATGTGACTTTTCGCACTTTAAACACTAGTGTTTAAAGTGACGTTTTGCGAATGTCAAACCCGTGTTTTAGATGCGGTTTTAGTGACAAAAGTAGAAAAAATTACATACAAGATTTAGCTGATTAAGATTCAACGATTGATAATTGATAATACTACCTACAGATAAATATTTGGAACAAATCTAAAAACAGATCAGCTGCAATTATATCTGCCTCAATCTTCTATAAAATCTTTGATATTTGATTTATTGCTAAGCGAGCAGAAACTATTTATTTCATGCAAAAGGTAGTTCGTTTCCAGTTTGATAGACGGTGTCATGAATTGTTGAGTTACCATTTCTCAAATCGATTGATAGGAGGAAATACATAATTCTCAGCTATTCAAAAAGGCTGATTGATTGTGTCGAGCATGTATCTTATTTAAATGTAATTATCAACGTTTCTACAATATAAAACACATAATCCGAATCCCTATTTTTATCCAATGCTCTTAATTTTTTTGTTGCGCTGAACTAATTTTTAAAGTTTGCCTTTTTATTGTTCAATTGAAGTGAGTAAAAAACCTCTATCATTATAAATCCTTGAATTAAATCAAGTGAAGTTTACTATAAAATTTTAAATAAAAAGTCGGTACTTGTACGAAAATATTTTTCTACTTGCTCTGTTTTTTATTCACTTCTTAAGTTAGTTGGTAATTTCCACAAATTCTGGTTTAAGAACTGCTCTCTTCGTAAAAATGTTAACTCATAACAAACTTTTTCTAAATATTTTCTTTATTTTGAAAATTCAATTAAAAGTGGTGTAAAAAAGATTAATAGAAAAAAATTTAATTACAACAGATGAATCCCTATCTAAAATAGTTGAAAACTTATTGTAATCATGTAATCACTTGCGACCCGCTCCGGCTTCGCTCGGTGATGGTCACCTCGCGTGGAAGCGGGAATAACTAGCAATGTTGCTCTAATCGTCCGTTATGTTCTGACTCCTGTGAATGGTCACCTCGCGTGGAAGCGGGAATAAGTAGCAATGTTGCTCTAATCGTCCGTTATGTTCTGACTCCTGTGAAATAGTAATATTTAAAAAAATATTTTTCCAAAATATATTTTTTTTATCCAATTAACGTGCTCGGCAACTATTGCCACTTGCACAGGGGCGATTACAGAAAACAATAGTTATTACAGATAGTTAAAAACATAGTTTAAAGTTTATGATAGAGTGATATCTTTTAAGAATTTCAGTGTTGTCTCGATTTGGTTTGGGTCTCCTAGGATGTCTTGCAGCTGGGATTTGAGATTATGTTGTCGTCTTCTTGTGCTAAATTGGCGACAATCAACCAGGATGAGTTTAACAGTAAGTGGGCACTGGCAGCTTTCACAGGAAGGTCTGATGATTGAGGTCAATAAGTCGCTGTGTGTGAGTTTGGTGTGACCTATTCGAAGTCTACGTAGTATTGATATTTATAGTCTAGAGAGTCCAGTGGGGTCAGTATACAGAGGTGTGCTGAGAATAGGCTGGATAAATAGTAGGGAAGTCTTGGTGGAGTTCCAGTGAGCTTGCCACATATATCTAACGATTCTTTTTGCTTCTGCCTTAACATCTTTACAAATTTGGATATGAGAAGTAATTGTGGCAGTAGTTGACGCTGTTTTGGCATGCTGACCGGCCATTTCATTTCCAGGTATACCAATGTGTGAGGGTATCCATATAATGGTGACTGTGGTGTTTAGGGAATAAATATGGTGATAAGAGTGATGGATTTCTTGGACAATGGGATGTTCAGTAAATATTTCTTGGATAGATAGGATAGATGCTAGAGAGTCTGTACAAATGGCAACTTTTTTATTGGAATGGTTGATGTGCTTAAAAGCTTGTAGAATACTGTACAATTCTCCAGTATGCTCACTGCACAAAAGAGGGATTAGGGAAGTGCTGATGAGATTGTTTGCTGTGGTAACTGAGCAGCCAACGCCAGAATCACTTTTGGAAGCGTCGGAGTATAATACAAAGTGGTAATGATTCTTGTGAATTATTTAATCATAAGCTTTTTAGGTGTTTCGTGTTTATTAAATTTGGATAAATAAGTATTGACCTGAGGAGGGTGCATAATCCAGGAAGGGGTTGGAGAAAAGGGAATGGGGTTTGTGAATGCGGGGGTAATGTTATTTGTTAATGAAGCTAATATAAGAGCGATAGGTTTAATTATTGAGCGATAGGTTTAATTATTGGTGAAGGATTGTTAAGAGGGCTGGCAGTTGATGTAAACAGAGAATAGACAAGATTGAGAGGGTTTGAAGAGACTGAGGCTGCGTAGGATAGAAGCAGATATTGTCGTCTAATCCATAGTGGGGGTTCATCAGGCTCGCAGTAGAGATTTTCAGATGGGCTGATACGGAAAGCGCCTAAGCAAAGTCACAGGGTCGTGTTATGAATAGAATTTAGGGATCCTAGGTCTGTCTTAGATGCTGTCATGTAAACGATGCAGCATTAAATTGAAAAATATTACACCTTTGTGATAATTTTTGTGTTGGTATTTTGAAAATAAAAAGATATTACAACAAACATATTCGAAATTACTTACCTACAATTCGTAAAAATGGAATAACGATATGTATTGTATAAGCTCTCTTCATGGCACCCAACTATTCATTAACAATGGCAGATATTGTAAGTAAAGTAATTTTTAAATGTGTTGATTGATTTTGTACTAGTGCTGGTGAATAATATTGAAGAACAATACCGCAGCAATGTTCACATCTTAAGGCTTCCGCCTTATCAATTATTTGAACTGTATCCTATAGAAATGGTGTGAAGTGAAATGAAACGTGCCTCCCATTATTCCAGGTTTCTTATAAAACACGGTTATCTAATTAACTGTGAAAACCTCATTAATTCAGTGTTCATGAATTCAACGAATCACGGGACGTATAATTAAAAATATTATGCTCTATTAATTAGTTTTTCTATGCATGATTGCTTTGGTCTGTTAAACTATTAAAAGTCTCTCTGAATACGAATGATGTTGACAATTTACCGAGTAAATGAAGATTATAAGCTCCGTGTGGCATGCATATTTCCAGTTATTTATAATGAACTGTAGTTTGCAAAATATCAGGATCAATATTTTCAACATTTCTTAAAAGAAGATATACAGTGGAGGAGCTCATAGGTTGGAATAAATATCTTTTTGTCTATAGCACAAGTCAATTTTTTTTTCAATTGCACAATTGTTTCTGTTTACAATTCTAGTGTCAAACAATAAGTACTGCATTGTCAATTGCCTAGTTGTTGCATTTCTCAATACGCGCATTTAGTACGCGTCATAAATTGTGATATGTCTAGTTTTTGGATGCAAACAATCAATTTTAGCTATTCTATTTACAAGTGTTTTCGAAATATATTTGTTGTATTATTGTATTAATAATATATAACGATTAAAAAGTTATAAACATGATATATTTATTATTACTTAACAATAATTTAACACAATTATGAAAATTTGTTTGCATCCAAAAACTTGACATAAGACAGTCGTGACGTTTTCACTAAATGCGCGTATAATGGTACGTTTAAGCGAAAAAGAAAGAATATAAATTTTAATAATGTGTGAGTATGGTGACAAGTCCCGAACCCAACGAGAAGTTTGTGAATTGTGGAATAATAAGTATCCAAATCGTTCTATTCGTCACTCCACTGTATCGAAAATAGAATAAAAATTTGGTAACGTGAGAGATAATTATAAAGATCGTTCTGCAATTGGTGGTGACGTTTGCTATAACAACTGAAAATTGAGTAAATCTACAGTTATAATATATTTGAAAATATATAAGATTTTGAGCTTGGGATAGAATTTTGTGAAGTTAAGATGGAGCGATAATGATCTACAATTTGTAGAGCATGTAGTATTTTACGATGACACAAATATTTTATTTAAATGGTACTGTCAATAGGCTAAACTGTAGGCAAAGTAGGTTTTATAAAATAATTTACCAACATTTGTGATAATTTTAAAATATTTATAAAATATACTTCATTTTCAAAAGAACCCTACAAAACAGGACTGTATTTTAAAAATATAATGAATAAAGGAATTGATAAATAAATTCAACACGATTATATTATTTACTTTAGCTTTTTCTATAACATTTTTAATCCGACTAAACTAAAATTTGGCACTTGTAATGATAAGTTCTTATCTTTGGTTTCTTTTTCTGGCATAATATTAATATCATTATTTGTAATTATTATTGAGTGATTCATCATTACTTCTTGTGGATGACTATCTGAACATGCAGGCGTATTATTTAAAATTTCTTTATTGCTTATCATAATACTTTCAAAGTTTTTCTTTATTTTACTCCGAAAGGCTCCACTCCTTTTGATTTTGTTCCACTCCGTTAATTCCGACATTTTACTCGGTTGGTTTTTCTAAAACTGCCAAACCAAATCTAATATATTTATTAGTTATTTCATAAAAGCTTATGTAGCTTCCAATGTAATAATTATATAATTATTTTATAGCTGTGCCTGTAACTACAATTTTTAATGGAAATAAAATTGAGGCATCTGCTGCTTTAATAAAATTATTTTATGAGCTGCTAGAAGTGTTTATAACAATAGTTTTGTAATGAATTTATACCTGATTTATAAATGCTACCAAACTCTCTTAAAAAAGTGTTATGAAACAACTAAATTTTATAAACAATAAATGTCTTATGAATCTCTTACATAATACGTATAAAATTGCTTTATAAATATTATATAATTTTGTTGCCAACTTGTTTTTGTGATAAATTTATTAAACAATTTTGCAATGAAAAGCTAAACTGACTCTTATGGAACCTTTATATAATAAGTTGCATTCTTGAAAGCAACAATAAATCAACATTAAAATAAAATTGTTATATAAGCCAAAAATTATAAAACAACTTTGCTAGTTGGGCAGTTTGTTACTTTATCTATATATTCAAGTTCACTAAGGCAGGTCCAATATCCCGAAAATTGTTCAAATAATGAAGTATGAAATTCTACAACTTTAGACAGTTAGAGCCGATGTTTATATTTATAATGGAATTACTTCCTTTTTTATCCCATTTCTGCTCACATGACCCAACAAAACATTTTTTAAATTGGACAACTTGTGTTCTATTTTTTTTCTTGAAATATTAAATAATTAAATCTACGATACCAAACTTGGCATGATTCTATTGTGCAATAACGATTAAATGGGCTATTAAATGGACAGCTTTATAGTTTCAATTAATACACTGCCCACCAAAATTAACCCTTAATTTTAAAAATCGTTTTTACGATAATGTATAATTCTTACCTTCCGTAATGATTCATCGGTAGAACTACAAAAACGCTGATATTATTTCATCATTTTTTAAAAGCAAATTCAAAAGATAATAGCAGTTCTTCATTTGTTTTCCAATTCAGTTTGGTTTGAATATGCTAAATCTTTGAAGGTATTTCTCAAGTTTACCAAGTGTTTTCATTTAAAATGAACCACTAGCAAAAAAAAACTCGCAATTTGTGAAAATCTGATTGTATATAAGAATCCTCTTCGCGAAGAAGAATACCATCTAGTGTAACTCGCTGAATATGTCACTCAGTTGACCATTTCAAGAGACCTGGTAGGACACCAACTTGGCTGGTCAACATGTTTGGAATAATGAAGATTGGGGAAGAATATTTTTTACCGATAAATGCAGATACTCCCTTACACCCTACGGCTCAGTATTGGTGTGATGTTGGATTAATTTAAAGGCTTGAACGGCGGTAATTCGGATATATAGACTCTGGCTTACAGTTTTACGATACATTAGAGAAATTTCTGTCGTGTATTGCCATTTGCACCATTTATTGTAAATAATATCATGATTTATGCAAAATAATGTGCCATGCTACACTTTGCAAGAATTGTATAGGAATGCAGAAGGTAAGAACTCATACCATGGTTTGGCCTACGAGAAATCTTGATGCCAACCTAATAGAAAACGTTTGGGATATCATAGAGAGACGACAAAAACTACCCAACCCACCAAACACTTTAGATGAAAGGGCTTCTTTGTTTTCATTATCAGTCATTAACAAATCTTTTAACTGTGTGTAACTCTTAATTCTCGTCTGTTTAAAAAGTGGAAAATCTTTGCTTTGTGGTGATTTATATTATTATATTGTGCTCGAAAACAAAGATAAAGTTCATATAATAGCCTTCTTGGTGTGCGTCATCGTTTGTGACGTATATCCGGGTTTTGGGTATGTCGTTTATTTTATTTGCTTTTTTGACATATAGCTAACCTAAAATTTGATAAATAAAATGATCAAGATCGTATTCAGCCAAATTCGAAAAGGCTATGAAATTAATAATACTTGTGATATGAAAACAATGCAAAATAAAACAAATTGTACATTCAATTTACATATTAAAATAATTTTACATTAGTAAATATAGTCCTGCAAAAGAATTATACAGCCTGTTCAATTAAGTCTGCACCGTATGGGACCCTATTTTATTCTTACGTTTTATGGAAAAAGGTATACTTTTTAATTCTTATTGTTAGTGAATTTCATTGTTTTATTTGTTTAAATGTGGCCACTGTCTCATTGATGTTTTTACTAACCTCATGTATTTGATGTTCATTAAAATACGTACAGGTGGTGTATTGAAAATTTATGTATGTATGTATTTTGGGGCAACATTCACTGAGACCTAAAAGACAAACATTTATTATTGTTGCTGCAGTTACACGGTCAACAGAGGTTATCTTAGCATCGTAATACCGTTTGAGCTCGGACCAAACCATTTCTTTTGGATTGAACTGGCAATGGTAGGGAGGTAGAGTTTGTTTAACCATCCTTTGCCGTTACGTCATAATCGGTGACGTATTCTGCTGTTTTACGTTTGTCTTATATTAGTTGAATATTATTTTACACTTAACCTCAAAATTATAATCATTGACATATGTTAAGGTGTGTTTGTATGAATAAATTAGTAATGCCAAAAATTGTATTTTGCTTTATGCGTTGCGTACTTTTTTACATAATTTAGTTTTGTTTTAACTTGAAATCTCTGTTTTTTTTAACTGATTTGTTTCAAATTTCTAGCTTGAGGATGTTTAACGCACCTGAGCATGATTTTTTACTGAATACAAAAATTACTGACCTATAATATATAGGTATTAAAACTGTATTATACGATTATATTTTTAGGGTGAACCCAAAAAGGTAAAATGTAAAATTAGATAGAATATCTATATGCTCATGTTTTTGTATAGTAATTTTTGTCTGTGTGATTGCGAGAAACAATTTTGTAAGTATTCCTTAGAACTGCAAAAAACACATGTATGGGAGAAAACAGGCAAGCAATAAATTTCTTTCTGAAAAAAACGCCCAATAAAAACAGGAAAAAGGAACGAATATAGGTAGATACTTACGTTGTAGACTGCATTTAACGGTAAAAGCGGCATTCCAATGAAAAATTAATTGAAAAGGCGAAAATGACCAAAAATACTGAACAAATCAAAATATGACAACTGAACTGTCAAAAGTAACAAATAAAATCTACGCCGACATTAGTTAAGAAATACGTTAATGCCGTCACAATTCCGTCTCATCCATTTCATGAATGAGAGATGAAGCTGGACAATGTATGACGTAACGGCAAAGGACGGTTAAACAAACTCTAGTATTAAAATTAAATTAAAATTAAACAGCACGCTTACATTAACACTGTTGAGCCTTACCTCCTACAATAAATTACATACTTGTATTCTTTATCCGGTATATGTTTCTTCACAATTTTCATAATTTCATCTTTCGTGGTAGATGCTGGAAAAGGTATACACCTTTCTTGTAACCAATTAATTAAAGATTGCTTAGTCCAAGATGAATTAGGGATTTTTTCAACTAAACTTGAATGGTTAGATGCATTGTCCAATATTATTAGAGAAGGTTCTCCTAAATTCGGCAGGAGCTGTTGTTCAAACCATTTTTCGAAGTTATTCGAATTCATCCAATCATGATAGTCCTCAGATTTACTCCCACTTTTGAAAATCAAACTACAATTTTCGACAAAACCATTCTCAGAACCTGCATGTAAAATAATGTACCGTACACCTTCACCACTCGTCTTCCTTACTGCCTTAGTGCTCTTGCCAACTCTTGCGAAAACTCCCTTTACTAAATATCCAGGTCTCGTCCAAGAAAACAGGCTGTGTAGAGGGTAAGGAGAACTCTCATTGTTCTTAAATTCTCTCAGAAAATGTAATCTTTTTGAGCTACATGTGGGTGTTCCATAAGATATTTTCTATTGGGAATACTGCAATTTAGCCATCTGCATTTTAGTTCCCTTAAAACATTAGCCAATGAACCAACAGACATGTCGATTCCATCCAGATCGATGAGTTTTTTATTCAGTGTAAAAAAACAAAAACACTTTTTTAATTACACACTTTTATTAGGAAATTCACTAAAAAGTAAACGATAATTCTTTTTAATTTCTCATTCACTCTTTCTCACTATGATTAAAGTAGGAGGCGCAATCTATAAAATGTGACTACTGGTTTTAAACAAACATTTAATATGAGCTCTCGAATATTTTACTTACATACCACTCACTTTTATTTTTAGGGAGAAGTAATGAACGAAAAATTTTCTAAGTGATTAAAAAAAAATAATTTTTACTATTTAGTGCGTTTCCTAATAAAAGTGCAATTTGAATTTTTTTTTTATATTCTCTGTGTTATACTGTTTAGTGTTAGGCTCTTAATTCAATTAAATTTTTTGATCCAAAACTTTCAAAAACATGTATTGTCACCGAAAATGTGTTCGTGTGCAAAATTTGAATGTAATCGGTTAGGTAAAAGAAGGTAAAAAGTGGATTGCAAGATTTGATCTAGACAAACAGAGAAGTGGAGTTAAATAAAAGTGTGTAAAAATGGTTCACTCATCGGACTAATTAAAAATGTCCGATGCATAGAAAACATTTTTCTACATACCCTCACTAAACATTCTGTATATACGCATCCTAATGGCATGCTCGTGTTTCTCTCGGATTGTGGGACCCTACGATATTTTGACAGACTTACTCATTTTAGTGGTATATTCTGAGTCACTGTGAATGCCATTTTTGTCAAATTTGCTACAGTCGGCAAGGATATTCCCAATGCATCCAAAACGCGCGAAACACAATAGATAAAAATAAAATATTTAAAGAATCCTAATGAAATACGATTAACTTGATTTATATTAATTTCACTTATTGTTATATAAAAAATACTTACTTGGTTCACTGAAGTTAAAGGTATCCATGGTTTACCAGCTTCTTTTTTTAACTGAAAATACTTGATAACTTTCAAACTAAGACGCTGCTCTTTTTCTGTGTATCTAGGCATATTTTTGTATTATTTAAATAAATAAAATGCTAACAATAAGATTAATATTTACTTTTCATAAACAACAAAGAACAGACCTGACGAGAACTGTCAGTGGGACATTAGAAAAAAAAGTAAGACACATTGCCGCTACGAAGGGAACGTCTGCATCGTATTTTGAACGATATAAATTCGCCCGATTGATAGGTCGCGCTTGCACGTAAACTAAACATCAACCAATCAAATTTTTCTTTCAAAGATTAGGGTTAACGTTGGTAATACGTTTAAACAGTTTATTATTGTGATATTTTGATTAGGATTAATCACAGACCTGCCTTTTTCCATTTCTTCCAACGTAATGTGTTAGGACACACAATCAATGACGCACACCAAAAAGGCTATTATATGAACTCTATGAATTATTCCTTTCATAGCATTTATCAAAGCATTCTCTTTCAGGTCCATCCGGTGTATAAGTATGTTATTTGTTCCTAACATCAATAATGTCATTACTGTTGTAAAACACAATTGTTCCAATCAAACATAAAAATGCACCTATTTTATTGAATAATTATGTTATAATTGAAGTCCATCAATATTTTCTCTGGATGAGTCTGAATTCATCCTATTAATACCAGGTCTTTTAAAACACTGTTACCTAATTACCTGTTAAAAACTCAATTAACTCAATGTTAATCAATTGAACATTTCGTGTCATCTTCGGAGCGTGTAATTAAGAATATGCTCTATTGATTGGTTTTTATATGCATGATTGCTTTTTGTGCATTAAACTATTAAAAGTCGCGTTCAATACGAATTATGTGGGAAATTTATAAAATATAAACATGATACGCGTCTCGCCCGATTATTTGTCCACAGTTCACAGTAACATGGTAAAATATTGGATATAGAAAAATTTCAATGGAAAACTGTTAGGTACACTTACGAATAAAGGTATATGATTTACGCTATCAGTCAGTGTGTGTTTTCTTGGTCTTGATCTTTGTTACATTATTCAAATGAAGCGCCTGAAGAATAAAGGTATAAGTATTCTTATAGCGTAGCGGTTGTTACACTGATATTGTCAGATCTCTTAGTATAGAACAATATGAAATCTTGTCAGGCACCCCAACGATTTTGGAAGCACTTAGGTTTGTATCTCTGAACCAAAACCTGCCATTGGCATCTTATTGAGGTTTGACAAACAAATACTGAATACCTGGACTGCAGAGAGAATTTTGGTTAATTCGAATGGCTTTATACATCCTTCGAAGAATATTATCAAACAAGTGTTGAACCGTCTCCAGCCGATATGGCAAATATTGGCCAATGTTTTCTTTCGAATAGATCGCCATGTTGTGTCAACGACTCACAAATCGAACGCAATTGTTTGCATTCGGCAACATTCGCTATATGTGTGTTTGTGGAATAAATATGCTTCGGAAGCAGGTCCATCAGCCACATAATTCGATGTGAGGATGGTGACGTGAGCAGACATCGAAGACTTTTCTTGACTTGCAAGGGGATCCAGTGTGATAAGTACCTACGCTTAGTATGATACTAAGTAGGTATCTTGTACTAAATTTCATAGTTGGTACTAGGTTTTCTACAAATCCATAAGAATAGGAATTCAGTTGCAGCTACCTCATCCTTGGTATCCGTTTGAAGACGTTCTAAGCACCCACCCTTTTTAAATTCTCCAAGACTGGCGAAATCGAGTGGATAATACATATGAATGCCAAAGATCGACATTGTCAAAAGTATTCACCAACTTAGCAAACGTTGACACTTTATAGTATAGACTAGAAGCCTACTAAAATATTAATGGCGTCTGATTATCAGTATGACTTAGACTGTCGGAAAATTCGTTGTGCTCCCTTTGTTTGGAGGATAATGAAGCAGCAGAGCATAAAGAGCAGGTTTCTGTCAGGCATGGTCTGTATTTCGCCTCAAAAAGAACCATTCTATTTAGACCTAGCATAACCTACATACTCATAAAATTAACATTTCTATTTGATCACTCAATTTATTGCACACTATTTTATAGGTACTTGTTTCCCATTTCTCACCCATTTTATCAGCTAGAAACCCAAGTTTTTTCTTTGTGGATGCTGGTTTTTATAATATTGTATCAGTATATACACATGCACTTAAATTGATAGATACACAGATTTCTTGAAAGGTATAAATTTAATTATCTTTTATGATGTCAATAGAATATGTTCGTGTCTTATATTTGTACAACATTTTAGTGTTTAATGAACAAGATTTGTTAATGATTTCATCAGTGGCGGTCATAGGGGGAGAGGCACGGCCCCCCTAGCTCAACCGCAGTTGTTCAGAAATTAAAAAGAATTACATTCCCGTGTAATCATCTTCATGTGTAATTAACGATTAAAAAACACTTTAAAATAAAATAAGTCGAAAATACTTTTCCCATCTTATAGAGGAATTTTAAACTTTGGCACTTGGACAAAGCATGTAGAAAACCGTACATTATACAATTCACATCCTTTGCAATTAACGACGACAAATAATTATCCACTGCTTCGCCAAGTCTTAATTTTTTGGAAATCCATAGTATTTTATACCGTTTATTTCGTATTGCGATTGGTATTTTCGCATGTAGCCACGGCACACCCCGGCATTATGGTCTTATAATAAGTGAAATAAAGTTAAACACTTGGATCAACTCTATAATAATTTTAAACACTGGCTTTAGGATAACATAAAACAATATCAATTAACGCAGAAAAATCGAAAAACCTCAAGAAAAAAAAACTAAACACGTAGGTACAACTCTATCGAACAATTTCTGATTCTGATTCCAAGGTGACGTCATGCGCAGAGCGTGCACAATTTGAGTCGACAAGTCAGCATACCGTGTATTTTTACCGTCGTTCAGTCGAATCACACAACCGCCAATGGACCCCCCTCTCAAAGTGTATATGACCGCCACTGGATTTTGTATAATTTATTTTTAAACTTATTCGTGGCAGATTTCAAGTATTTTGTGCTTATTGCTCTGAAATATAAACCTGTAATTAAAGCCTTAACAGAATTCTATTTGATGGTTGTTGGTTTGCTAATCCAAATAGTAAACTAATTCAAGAAATATAAACAAAAAACAAGTACTGGAGGTTAAACTACATTATGCTGGTTAAAAGTTTTGAAAACAATAGCAGGTAGATAAGAGTGATGCATTGCTTAAATTTGTGAATTATAAAATGTTAAAATGAAATTTCGCTAAAAAGTAAAAAGAAAATATTTGATGAATAATTGAAAACACAAAAGAAACAAGTTAAATTGAGGTAACTTTCATCAAAATCAAGTTCTCTCATTAAAACTTAACAACTGGATGCACGCTGCACGTAAACACCAGAATAATATTCAAACTTTTATTTCCAGCGAAAATGAAGAGAAAGTAGAAGACCGTAAATAATTAGCACACACGCTATTTTGAAGAATGCTAAGACATTTGATTTGGTCGTAATTGTAAATATTCTTTTCAAGTACTAAACCATCATTTAATAATTAAGTGACTTTGATTAGTTTATAAAAACTCTCAATTGTAAAGCAACAGAAACGTGAGTGATCTTGTGGAAACAGAACAATTTCATAATGTGGTCATATCCATACTATGTTTTATTCATTTATCCCTTGTGATTGATATTCCGGTATCATAAATATTTTGAGAAAATACTCAATGCTGATGTACAGTTATTTTCACATTCCGGAAATGACCAGAAACGATATTCCAAATTCTAAATGCTGGTTGCATTTTCCAAGTTTGGATATATTTACCTTACCCAAGTATTATTGTTTTAATAAATGAAGGTTTCAGTAAACCTTGACAAACAAAATCAGAGAGATGAATTTACACAACTATTTTCGTAATGATCTAAGGATACCCATTTTTTAAAGTTACATGAAAATATGAAATTTAAGCTGTAAATTACGCAGCAGCGTGTTGTCTTGTATTAAAACATTACTCAAAATTGAGCAAAATAAGAATAAAAAACAGAATCGTGGTAAGTGGAGCAGTTTAATGAATATTTGTATTTTTTGTATATTTTCAATAAGACATTTTGGAAAATTGGAGCCATCTTACCTGCAAAGGTGAAAGCATAGCTCAATCACAATATAACTCTTATAAATGAAACTAACTGTTTCTAATTAATTCCACTATTTAATGAAAAAATTATGAAAACTCTAACATACTTATTGATAGTTATTTCGATATTGACATATCATCGTCAGAATGAAGTTACATTTGATGTGATGCCTACCTGATGTTCAATATTTTGGCTACACCAAATAGTGACCTATCTTGTGATTGACTAAATATACCTATATGAATAGAAAATAAACCGGCCAAGAGAGAGTCGGACTCGCGCACGAAGAGTTCCGTACCATTATCTATAATAGTTCGAAAAAAATCACGTTTCTTGTATGAGAGCCCCTCTTAAATATTAATTTTATTTCAATTTAATTATTTTAAAAGTAAATATATAACTAAATATTCTGTGAATATTTAAAGCGACTGGCAATGATTGAGAAGAATCCAAAATTTTAGCGGAATCAGATTTAAGAAAGTTAAGTTTGTGGTTAAATCATAATAAACTAACATTAAATGTTAAGAAAACCAAATTTATAACACTCAGCCCAACTATTACAAAGCAACCCGATGATACTGTCACAAAACTTCATAATCATAGCTGTCAAAGTAATAACTGTCCTTGTCCTTCTATTGAAAAAGTAACTTCTATAAAATACTTGGGAGTTATAATTAGATCAATATGTACGTTGGTCTGAGCATATAATTCATGTTAGTAAACGGTTAAGAGCTTTGTGTCATAAATTCTACACACTAAGAGAAATCCTTTCCAGAAAAAACCTAATAATCCTTTATAACCCTTTAGTCGAATCCATATTGAGATATTGTGTTGTTGCTTGGGGGGTGCTTTTAAAACTAATCTAAGCTTATTACAAACTGTTCGAAATACTTTACTAAAAATTATATTTAAAAAACCTAAACTTTTTTCCACTCAACAATTATATAGTGAAGCAAACATTTTGAATGTTCAATTGCCTTTTATTTATCAATGTGTTTTGAGAATGTACACAAATCGTAAGCATTTGATATATAAAAATACTCGCATCACCCGCTCTGCTACCAACAAGGATATATTTACTGAATAATGTAGAAAGACATTAACGCAGAGATCTTTCCTTTTCCTTGGACCCAGGTTCTTTAATTTAATTCCATTACATCTGAAGCAAACACCTAAATTAAAGTCATTTAAAATCAATGTTAAAAATTGCATTAAGTAGTAACAAATCAACTTAAATTTTTAGAAATAATAATGTAATTAATATTATCAATTCCCTGTGTAAATAAATAAATATATTTTTTCTATTATCACTACTACGCCACCGGCTTAGACGGTTCAAGCCGGAAACCCCTAGGTCTTGTAGGCACTAGCAGAGCCACAAGATAAGTTACTAAAAATATGGTGAACTAAATAAATAAAACTATTACCGAAATTACTTTACTTAACAAAAAAAGTGAATCAAGTTGAAGTCTACACAATTAAAACAACATTAAGTCAACATATATACCAAAGTTATATACAAAGAGATAATATTATAATGTGACGCGTTTTCTCTCCACACTTGGCTCTTGCCAAATTGGTACGTCACTTTTGACACCTCTGAAACCTTACACTTTCTCGGGCGCCAGATTTTTAACGTGGTTAACTCCACGGCCCCTTGACCTCAACCGTCAAGAGTTCCGGATAGCCTCAGATGGAGGTACGGTACGTTCCAGGGGTCTAGTTGTATCCCGTGCGGTCGGGTTTTATCTTGAAAACACTCTTACCGGTCCTGCAATAGAAGTTATTCTCCTGGCCTACACTAAGGGAAAAGCTAAATTCATGCAGCAACACAACTACTTTACCTTAGGGTTCTCTACTCTACCGCTACAGTAGGTCAGTAAAACACAAAAGTTCGGTTAAGTTATGATCTATTACCTTCATAAATATTTACAAATCGTTACAGAAAATGAGCAATCAACAACAACAAAAAAAACTATTTAAGCAAAAAAAAATTAACTACTTATCCAATCACCATGCGTTTATTAGAGACGAAGCGGGCAGGATATAAGCGAGAGAGGTTTATAAGCATAAGCAATGTCTTTATATGCAAAAGAAAAGCGGTAAAAGCCAGTTTTCAAAAAAAAAATAAGTCTTTTCAATAAGCAGGTTAATAATAATTGAAAGCAGAAAAACGGATTCTTGGAAGATGCTAGTAAAGTATACAAACTGAACGGGAATATTCAGTTAAAATGGTCAGGGGATCGGAAGAGTCTGCAAGGGTTCGGTCCGAGAATGAAAATATTATTGAGCCCTGGCAGGACGCCTGGAAAACCTTAATATTTTGATTCAGCGGTCTTTTATGTCCTCGAATTGAAATACCAACGAGCCCTGGCAGGTCGCCTGGAAAACTTCAATATTTCAACAAAACCAGAGTTTGAAAACGGGAATGAGTACGGAGGGGTCTGATCCGTGAATAAAAATATCAATGAGCCCTGGCAGGACGCCTGGAAAACGTTAATATTTTAATTCAGCGGTTTTCTATGTTCTCGAATTGAAATACCAACGAGCCCTGGCAGGACGCCTGGAAAACTTCAATATTTCAACCGAAACGGATTTTGAAAAGCAAGTCTGAGTACGGAAGGGTCTAATCCGTGAATGAAAATATCAATGAGCCCTGGCAGGACGCCTGGAAAACTTTAATATTTTGATTCAGCGGTTTTCTATGTTCTCGAATTGAAATACCAACGAGCCCTGGCAGGACGCCTGGAAAACTTCAATATTTCAACCGAAACGGATTTTGAAAAGCAAGACTGAGTACGGAAGGGTCTAATCCGTGAATGAAAATATCAATGAGCCCTGGCAGGACGCCTGGAAAACTTTAATATTTTGATTCAGCGGTTTTCTATGCTCTCGAATTGAAATATCAACGAGCCCTGGCAGGACGCCTGGAAAACTTCAATATTTCAACCGGAACGGAATTTGAAAAACGGGAATGAATACCGAAGAAATATTATTCAGAATTAATGACAATGGCACTATAAAATTAGTATACCGATTATTGTAAAAATGGAATATTAATTATATTGAATGAACTCTCGCCTAACGATTATTGAAAAGACCACCTTTTATTTAAAATTCTATTTTCATAAAGTCTTACCTTCACAGCAACTACTTAAAGTTTTAATTCGGAAAGAAAATAAATTTATCTCTAGAAAAAAAACAGACTATACAAAAAAAAATTATAAACAACAAATCGTCTAACGGAGCGACGGTCGGTAGCAAGTGGTCACCACTGCAGGCTAGGTGATACTCTGCCTTCATTCCCGAGCTTACTCAAAACCAGCTCCCACTGTCTGTCTTTCCACCTCTCTCGGTTAGTTCGACCTGCGCGCTACCTACTCCACTGGGAGGCATAACTTTTATACACTTCGGTGCATTTTAATATTTTAAGTACAGAAACAGAAATGAATATTTTATATAATTATAATAACTTTTTAACAGAAGTCAGGGGTTATAACGGTTATAAGCATACTGAAATAAAAAAAAATATATTCGGTAACTTAAAATAATCATTAAAAAAAACTTCGTTACATTCCCCCCTTACTTCGAGAAAAAAAATTAAAGGACGCGTACATCTCTTGCGTACTTTACATTTTTTTTTCAACTTACTTACTACTTGTGGAACAAATTATCACTAAACTATAACTTAACTCTAAATTCAGTCTTTGTTACATGATCCGGACTTAGCTTCTACAAGGAAGCTATGGTGGACTGGCGCTTCAGAGTCGGTAGCCTCTGCTACGGACCCCGGGTCTTGGAGCAAATCCTCGGACGCCGGTATTTTGGTGCAGGCGGGAGTATCTCTCGTGTAGGCGGCTGGTTGTCGGCAGGGTTAACATGGTACATGTGCATATGTTGCACTGTACACCCTTCTCCTGGGTTACATATCGTTGGCGGGAATGGGGACGGGGTACTATGTGAGCCTGAATGGCTACGGACCTCTTTGGTGTTTCAACTCGTGAACGTTTGATGGTTCTGTCACATGGGCAGTCTCGGGACATCTTCCCAACTCTTCCACATCGGGAACAGAATATGATTGGGGAATGGGTACATGTACGTCGGTTATGTCCAGTGGTTCCGCATCTCCAGCATAAGTCATCGGTAATTTTAATGAAACTCGTGGATAGCGGGTATCGGCGCTTGCTTTCGGTTCCTTGAACAGGGACCTCGGTCTGAGAATAACATGATTTTTGCTGAGGCTGCATCTGGGGAGCTTCGACGGCCTCTTCACTCTTCTCAGGTTTGTCCGTTGAGGAGTAGGGTTTGGCGAAACTTTCGGATATATCCTCCATCTCATCTGATAGACTATCTGCGGTGTCGTAGAGGCTCAGCACTTCAAAAGATGAATCTGAATTGGGGTCCATTTTGTGTTCTGATCTGATATTAACTACAACAGAACAAATAAATTCATTACTATTCCAGCGAGGTTGGAGAGTTACGGTTATCCTGCTCCACGTCGCTGTGAAGATTTTAGTTACGGAAAACGACAAAACAGAAGAAAAATTGAGTGTACAGCAAACTTAAAGCACGAGTTCCGGAAATGGTCTTTTCCTTCAAAACAAAACAAAATTATATCCTCTGGACCCTTGAACAAGATAACAAACTTGTCCCTGTCAGCTTTCACTGACAACAAAACTAAATATCCGTTACAGGCGGTTAGCAAAAAAAAATATAGTCCTCTTCTTTTCTACGTGGAATTGGGGGAAGGAGGAATGGCGACGTTGTGTCTTCGGCCATCCGTTCCTTTTATTCGGACAGTGCACCACCTCGTTGGTGGCGCGGTACGGGGTCGGAGGAACGCGGCGCGCTCCGCCCACTCTCTGGGCCATGCTTCTGGGCGCGGGTGCTGCAGAGCGAATTCCAGGATTTTTTCCTTCTCAGCCCGGCGTTCTTGTGGATTTGTAGTTGTCTCCGCTTGGGCTTCTTCGATGGCCAGGGTTACGGTCGGTGCTTCAGGAATGTGGCTGTCGGGGGTGAAAGTATGGTGTACCCCGGAGTAGTACTGGGAGACTGCTTCCGTCACGTTTTCGGTGATCTGGAAATCCTGGTCCATAGCGTGCACTGTCGTTTTTTCAAATAACGTGCACACGAGATATGATTCCCGATGCACCCCAGTCTCCGGTGGTGGTGGTGAGGGTGGAGGTGTGGCTCCAGGCACATAAGGCTCCATATCTAACACGTCTGGGTCGTAATCCTGTTCCATTTCTGACTGCATGGGGATGTCGAAATCGAATTCATCAATGTTGAACCCGGCATCATTGAGGATGGAGTTTAAAGAAATGTTAAATTCTGTAGAGTCGGCGGAAGACGGGGAAGAAGTGAGGTCCACGACCTCATAGTCGCAAAGTGTTGGCGACTTCCTCAGCCGTCGGGCGGCTTCTTTGGCTTTTTCAGTTCGGGCTTTTTCCTTTCTCTGGCGTTCTACCAGGTCGTCATAGGGATTATAGCATGGCAGTGGTTCACTCCCTGGGGGTGGTGCGTCGCACCGCGGTTTCATTCTGAAATAAACTAAATAGTTAACGGTTTTAAATCCTTTATGTGAATTCGGTTATATCGCTTGCCCTTTTCGTCTCGTAAGTCATATACTACCGGAGAAACGACGCGGACAACTTCATATGGCCCAGAGTATTTCGGGGCTAATTTCGCAGCTACATGATCGATGGCAGAAGACAAAGTATTCTCCTTTTTCATAACTTTATCTCCCAAGGTGCATTTCCAGTCGCGGCGACGTAGATTGTAATAATGACTTTGACTGGTGAACGCTCTAGACAAATTTAAACGGACAAGATCAAAACATTCTTGTAATTTATCAAGTCGCAACAGATGCAGTCTTGCATCTTCTTCGACAGGGTTTTCCGTCTCGACATCTTGACGTGCATTGGCTTCAGTTTTATCTTCAGTTTCCCTCTTGAGGGATTTCGGAATGTCGGGGTCTCGTCCAAAATTTAAAAAGGCAGGTGAAAATCCGGTGGAATCATATTTGGAGTTGTTCATTGCAAACTTCAAATCGGCTAATCTTATATCCCAGTCCCGGTGATCTTGTTCGCAATATTGTGCAATCATTGTCTTCAAAGTGCGATTTGCCCTTTCAACCGGATTTGCTTGAGGGGTGTACGGTGGTGTGAAACGATGTCGAATTCCCAGTTCTTTCAACATACTCTTAAACAATGTACTGTTATACTGAGTTCCATTATCGGTTAACACTGTACGGGGACATCCAAATATTGTCAGTATTTCTTCATGGAATGCAGTACTGAGGCTACTGGCAGTAGCACTTCTTAATGGTTTACATTGCACCCACTTGGTAAATCGGTCTTGGAACATTACAATATAGCAATTCCCTTTCTTACTTCGTGGCAATGGTCCAATTATATCGGAACTAACAGTTTCCCATGGTCGTTGGTTTTGAGATGGCTGCATCTTCCCTGGAGGTTTCTGTTGTGATGGTTTATACTTCTGGCATTGCAAACACCGGCGTACGTACTTTGTGATATCTCTAAACATTCCAGGCCAATAGTATGATCTAGCAATGCGTGTAATGGTCTTTGCGATTCCTAGATGTCCTGCATTTGGAGCATCATGGTTTTCTTCGAGAACACGAGTTCTGTCGGGTTTGGCTAGGCACAGCTTCCATGGATCGGACAACTCTGGTTCTCTGAGGTCATTGATGTCCCAGAAATGACGGTACAAACGGCTTTCTTTGATGCAATAGTCAGGGAATTTGTCTGGTTCCCTCAGGACTTCTTCCTTTTTATTTCGGTACCATGAACATTCGAAAGGTATATCGGCCAAACAGAGCGCAGCTGGTTGATCGACTTCCGGGCTGGCGGGTAATGGGTTTCTAGATAAAGCGTCAGCCACACGGTTTAGAGCACCTTTACGGTACTGAATCTCAAAGTCATACTGCTGCAGGAAAATACTCCACCGAGCTAATCGTCCGGACGGACTAGATATGGAATGAAGCCATCTAAGAGATTGATGATCGGTAATGACCGTGAAATGGTAGCCCTCTAAATAAGGACGCATCTTTTCAATTCCCCAAACAATGGCAAGACATTCTTTTTCGGTAACAGAGTAGTTTTTCTCGGCAGGGCTTAGAGTGCGGCTGGCATACGCTACGACGTGTTCATTTCCATCTTTTTGTTGTGTTAGGGCTATTCCCAATCCATATTCGGAGGCATCGGTTTGTAGGGTAAACGGTATACTGAAATCGGGACAGCTCAACACAGGGGCTTCCGACAGACAGGTTTTGATTTTCGTGAAAGCGGCTTCTTGCTCTTCAGCCCATTTCCATCGCTGAGATTTTCTTAGTAACTTTGTTAATGGAGCGACATTTTGTGAAAAGGACGGGACAAATCTTCTATACCACGAGGCAACTCCCAAAAATCTCCTCAACTCCCGGATATTCTTTGGGGCTGCAAATTTTATTATACTTTCTACTTTTTCTGGATCGGTACGGATTCCATCTCCAGTAATGACGTGGCCCAAATACTTCATAGTCGGTAGACAAAAATGACATTTCTCCGGATTTAGTTTTAGTTGCGCCCCTCGCAATCGACGGAATACTTCTGATAAATTTTCCAAGTGCTGATCAAACGTTTCCCCCAGAACAATGATGTCATCCAGATAAGCAAATGCATATGGGTCTAAATCTGGACCTATTAATTGATCCACCAATCTCTGGAATGTGGCGGGTGCAGAGTGTAAACCAAATGGTAGAACCGTGAATTGAAATAATCCACGTCCTGGTACGGTGAAGGCTGTGATAGGCTTACTTTCAGGTGTCAACGGAACCTGCCAATACCCACTCTTCAAATCTAAACTGGAAATATACTTGGCTTTTCGCAACTTATCCAGGATAGCATTGATAAATGGAAGAGGGTAGGCATCCTTCATGGTAACTTCATTTACTTTGCGGAAGTCAATGCAAAACCGGTTTTTTCCATCTTTTTTCTTCACTATCACAATCGGAGAACTCCACGGACTAGTGGAAGGTTCTATCACTCCTTCTTTCAACATTATGTCTACCTCGGCATTACAAATTTCTTGCATTTTTGGGTTCTGGGGTCGATATCTCTGTTTGATCGGACGGGGTTGAAGCAATCGGATTTCGTGTTCTACTAACGTTGTTGGACCTTGAATCTTTTCAAACCTCGGCAATTCACGGCTGAGAAAAAGGTTCAGTCTTTCTTCCTGATTTTCGGTCAAATTTCTGTCTTTGATGGGCGTTATGGTTTCCAACGGACATCCTATATAAACATAATTCTCGTCGTTCACCAAGTCTTTCAGGGAGAACGCAGATAATTCAGAAACGGTCGGCTCCTTATCAACCCCTAACTCCAGAGAAGATGCGGAGACTTCAGAAACAAACTGCTCTTTGTCAACTCCTAACTCCAGAGAAGACGCAGAGACTTCAGAAACAAATTGCTCTTTGTCAACTCCTAACTCCAGAGAAGACGCAGATACTTCAGAAACAAATTGCTCTTTGTCAACTCCTAACTCCAGAGAAGACGCAGAGACTTCAGAAACAAATTGCTCTTTGTCAACTCCTAACTCCAGAGAAGACGCAGAGACTTCAGAAACAAACTGCTCTTTGTCAACTCCTAACTCCAGAGAAGACGCAGAGACTTCAGAAACAAATTGCTCTTTGTCAACTCCTAACTCCAGAGAAGACGCAGAGACTTCAGAAACAAATTGCTCTTTGTCAACTCCTAACTCCAGAGAAGACGCAGAGACTTCAGAGACAGATAGTTTTTGAAAACAATTTTTCCCACCAATTCCAGGGTTTGTATCTTCCTTACAGATCATTGGGACATCGGCATCAGATTCTTCTAGTTTTGTTCCAATTACTTCCAATATTTCTATCGGACTGGCTAATTCTGAGCGGTTTATCAATTCATTATTTATGTATATATTTCCGGCTCCTAGCTCCAAACGGAAGTTATACTTTTGGAGAACATCGTGTCCTAACACAATATCAGTAATCAGACCAGGAAAATGTTCGAACGGACCTTCCACAATGACGTCATGGATCTTCAGTTTTAGCTCATAAGTGTCGGTGATAGAGACTAAATTTCCATTAGCTAAACGGGCCCTCGTAACTTGGCGGGTTTTGGTTTGCTTTCTTTGGGAAAATGTCCTAGCTATCTGATCACCAATGTATGATTTAGCAGCACCAGTATCCAACAAAGCTGTAAACTCACAGTTTTCAATTTTGACGTCGATGTGCGGTCGGAAATCGGTCATTTCTTCTGGCGTTTCAGCATGAGAGACAAATATTTGCGGAAGCTGTGTCGGCCTCTCTTCGGGACAGCTTCGAATTAGTTTTCCTGCCTCCTGCAGGAACAGTCTCTAGAAAACACTCCTTCCCTATGACAACGAGAACAGAATATTTTCTGAGGGTTCTGACAATTGTTTCGGTAGTGTCCAGATTCCCCACAGCGGAAACAGATTGGTTGGCGAGGTGATGATCCAGACGGTAATTGAATTGTATCGCGAGGCGTATCGTTCGAAGATGGGCGACTGGTACCTGGAATGGCTTCTCTAGATGGACCAGGTGTCGTGGTCTGGGACGGTCCAAATCTGGTTGTACTTATCGGCTGCGGACGGGGATTTGATCCACGGTTCGGTCCGTTGGTGGTCGGAACGTTCTGGAGCTCTTTTCTAAGAAGCTCATATTCCCTTACCACTTGACAAAACGTAGAAAAATCCTTAAAGTCTCCTTTTCGGATCTGTAGCCGGTATTCAGGTAACAGGTTACGGTACAACCATGCTAACTGTTGTTCAGAAGTTAGCTTCCCATGTCTTCTCATCAGAGTCTGCAGCTCGGTTATGTACGTAGCGGCGGACTCATTTCTCTTTTGTAGACGTCTACCTATCTCGGCTTCTAAGTCTACTTCATAATTAACAGGATAAAAGAAAATTCGGAAATCTGCTTCAAATTCGTCCCAGGTCGTGTATCTACTCCGGTTGTTACGGTACCAAAATGCGGGTTCACCCGATAGTAGTTCTGGTAATACCGGAAGCAAATGGTCTTTCTGGACGTTCTTTGCCGTACATATTTCTTCGATTCTTTCTATAAACGAAGCCGGATCACCTCGGTTTCCAAATGACATTTTCCAGTCGTGTACATTTATCGGAGAAGTTGCCATAACGGTCGGATAATCAACAGGGTCTTCTTGGTCAATATCGGGTTGCGGAGAAGTATTTCTTTGTCTTAAAAAGTTAACAAGTCTTTTCCGTTTTTCGGGGACGGTTCCAGCAATCGATAAATTCCTCTGTTTTAGATGTGTAGTAAGACCCTCGTTTCTCAGTAAATATACCCAGTTAACACGATGGTCGGTGGTTTCTTCCACGGAACTTACGGTCGGTAGTTGGGCGGCCGGTACTGAAGTGGCAGATTCGGATCTTCCAGTTCCTTCTTGATCAATCAAACGGGTTAAGTCGATGTCTTCAGAGTTTTCCCCAAACATGAAACTATTTTTTTCAGTTATTCAACGGTAACGTCAGGTTCGTCGTCTTTTCTCTCTTCGCAATCTCAACAGTTCTCAAAATATTCCAAAAGAAATTAACAGCAAAAGAAAGACATCCTAAAAACTCTTCACAAAAAAAATAAACAAGTTACATATGCCAAACAGTTCCTATTAAAACAACAATCAAGAATACTATATAAAAAAAAAATACCTTCACAGAAAACTGTTCTGAAAAAGAAATTAAAAAAAACAAACGGGTTATATTTAACAATAGGTACAGTCCCTGCTAGAAATAAAAAAAAAATTAACGTTTCCTAATAAATCAACAAATGGGTAAAACGGTCCCTGTTCAAATCAGCAGGCAAATAAGAAAACGGTCCCTGCTCGGGCGCCAAATTTGTGACGCGTTTTCTCTCCACACTTGGCTCTTGCCAAATTGGTACGTCACTTTTGACACCTCTGAAACCTTACACTTTCTCGGGCGCCAGATTTTTAACGTGGTTAACTCCACGGCCCCTTGACCTCAACCGTCAAGAGTTCCGGATAGCCTCAGATGGAGGTACGGTACGTTCCAGGGGTCTAGTTGTATCCCGTGCGGTCGGGTTTTATCTTGAAAACACTCTTACCGGTCCTGCAATAGAAGTTATTCTCCTGGCCTACACTAAGGGAAAAGCTAAATTCATGCAGCAACACAACTACTTTACCTTAGGGTTCTCTACTCTACCGCTACAGTAGGTCAGTAAAACACAAAAGTTCGGTTAAGTTATGATCTATTACCTTCATAAATATTTACAAATCGTTACAGAAAATGAGCAATCAACAACAACAAAAAAAACTATTTAAGCAAAAAAAAATTAACTACTTATCCAATCACCATGCGTTTATTAGAGACGAAGCGGGCAGGATATAAGCGAGAGAGGTTTATAAGCATAAGCAATGTCTTTATATGCAAAAGAAAAGCGGTAAAAGCCAGTTTTCAAAAAAAAAATAAGTCTTTTCAATAAGCAGGTTAATAATAATTGAAAGCAGAAAAACGGATTCTTGGAAGATGCTAGTAAAGTATACAAACTGAACGGGAATATTCAGTTAAAATGGTCAGGGGATCGGAAGAGTCTGCAAGGGTTCGGTCCGAGAATGAAAATATTATTGAGCCCTGGCAGGACGCCTGGAAAACCTTAATATTTTGATTCAGCGGTCTTTTATGTCCTCGAATTGAAATACCAACGAGCCCTGGCAGGTCGCCTGGAAAACTTCAATATTTCAACAAAACCAGAGTTTGAAAACGGGAATGAGTACGGAGGGGTCTGATCCGTGAATAAAAATATCAATGAGCCCTGGCAGGACGCCTGGAAAACGTTAATATTTTAATTCAGCGGTTTTCTATGTTCTCGAATTGAAATACCAACGAGCCCTGGCAGGACGCCTGGAAAACTTCAATATTTCAACCGAAACGGATTTTGAAAAGCAAGTCTGAGTACGGAAGGGTCTAATCCGTGAATGAAAATATCAATGAGCCCTGGCAGGACGCCTGGAAAACTTTAATATTTTGATTCAGCGGTTTTCTATGTTCTCGAATTGAAATACCAACGAGCCCTGGCAGGACGCCTGGAAAACTTCAATATTTCAACCGAAACGGATTTTGAAAAGCAAGACTGAGTACGGAAGGGTCTAATCCGTGAATGAAAATATCAATGAGCCCTGGCAGGACGCCTGGAAAACTTTAATATTTTGATTCAGCGGTTTTCTATGCTCTCGAATTGAAATATCAACGAGCCCTGGCAGGACGCCTGGAAAACTTCAATATTTCAACCGGAACGGAATTTGAAAAACGGGAATGAATACCGAAGAAATATTATTCAGAATTAATGACAATGGCACTATAAAATTAGTATACCGATTATTGTAAAAATGGAATATTAATTATATTGAATGAACTCTCGCCTAACGATTATTGAAAAGACCACCTTTTATTTAAAATTCTATTTTCATAAAGTCTTACCTTCACAGCAACTACTTAAAGTTTTAATTCGGAAAGAAAATAAATTTATCTCTAGAAAAAAAACAGACTATACAAAAAAAAATTATAAACAACAAATCGTCTAACGGAGCGACGGTCGGTAGCAAGTGGTCACCACTGCAGGCTAGGTGATACTCTGCCTTCATTCCCGAGCTTACTCAAAACCAGCTCCCACTGTCTGTCTTTCCACCTCTCTCGGTTAGTTCGACCTGCGCGCTACCTACTCCACTGGGAGGCATAACTTTTATACACTTCGGTGCATTTTAATATTTTAAGTACAGAAACAGAAATGAATATTTTATATAATTATAATAACTTTTTAACAGAAGTCAGGGGTTATAACGGTTATAAGCATACTGAAATAAAAAAAAATATATTCGGTAACTTAAAATAATCATTAAAAAAAACTTCGTTACAATAAGATAAGAAAAAATAATTCGTATATAGTGTACGTGTGATCACACTAAATTTATTTTACCGCGAAATAAATAAAAACAAAAGTTAGATAAGCTTATCTGATTCTGAAGTCACTCGGTAGACTGAACCTTTCCTTCAAGAACGGTTGAGCGTTCTAGATGCTCGGAATAGTTGAACCTTCAGACGAAACTGCTGGAGTTGGGATCCTCCAATAACCAAGAAAAGGTAGATCTTCCTGATGAGTAGAGGGATGGATCCTCCAGAAAAAAAAACCCTAGATGTTATAGGGTTTTAAGTCAAACACTTCAGCGAGGAGAACTGCTGGTTTGGTTATGGAACGGCACCTGCTAATCAACAATGGCTTCCCTCAAATAAATCCCGCAAGCGGTAATTTTAACTCGACACCAAAATCCAAAAATATCAACAACTGAGGTAAGATAGAATGGTCAAGTTAAAAATCAAATGGTTTTGCTTCAAAATCCAATTAAGATGGCCCAAATATAGCCAGATATGAAAGGAAAACCGTAGAGGTTCGGCACACTTGTTAACATCCACTAGACTAAAATTCCAAAACCCAACAAGACCAATGCCGGAAATCACAAATGACACGGAACTGACTTCCACCAAGAATATTCGCGAGTCTATATTCAACACTAACAATCGCGTTCGTCTGTGTTGATAGTTAGCCTCACCCTACTCAATCTCCCATAGACATTAACAAACGAATTTTGCCAAAATTAGGTATGCGACACTATTTACGAGTACTTGAGAAATAGAAAATTATCAGACATCTAATTATAATGGAACTGTAAAATAATAAAAAAAGCACGTTACACTATGTACATAGCACTTGCAATTTTTTGTAACCAAACAGTGGCGGGCCGAGTCTATGTAGCGCCCGGGGCAATTTTATGAACTTGCTCCCTTAATTGAAATAATAATTAAAATTTTACATTTGTATTTAAAAATATTAAATACATAGGTATCCAAACAATAAAAACATTGAAAAACGTAAATAACAAAAAACATAATAAAAATAAAAACAAATTCGCTACAAATATAAACACAACAAAAAAAAATATGAAAATTCTAGTTCTAAAAACATTAACAAAAACTAGTCTTTATTATCACCACGCGACGATACACGATGTCCGTTCGGAGCTTAAAATTTTATGTAGTTACAGCGCCCCCTTCAGTCAGCCGGTGGCCTTATCCCGCTTTTTGCGCCTGCGTACCGCCTCTACGGCCGGATAGCAGCCACTAAGACCGCGGGTTGCGCGGCGCCCCCCAGTGGCTGGCGCCCGGGGCATTTTGCCCCTTCTGCCCCCCCTCGCTTCGCCACTGTAACCAAATGTACCGAAACTAGCAGAAGGAGCAATAAACAAAGCAGGCAATTTTGCCTAGATGAGTTGCCCTTTTTCGCTGTTTCATCACTGCTTTTGATACACATTTATATTATATTATTATGTACTTTAAAATTGAATTGAATTGAAAAAAAAAACTGTCTACCTGTTACCGTTATCAATATCGAGCAAATCGAGCAAAAAAATCACGTTTGTTGTATGGGAGCCACCTTAAATATTTATTTCATTTTGTTTTTAGTATTTGTTGTTATAGCAGAAACAGAAATACATCATCTGTGAAAATTTAAATTGTCTAACTACTATGGTTCATGAGATATCAAATGATGTTTAATGTCAGGTATACTTCAGTGTAACTTCGTTCTGACGACGACGATATGTCAATATCGAAATAATTATCAATCTTAGAATTTTCATAATTTTTTCATTAAATACGTGAATTAATTAGAAACACTTAGTTTGATTTATAAGAGTAATATGAGTAGATTCCACAAAGTACGGGTCCAAACAGTAAATTCAATTACAAGATGTTTTTAGCCTAGGTATGTGAAAATGATGAATTCGATAATAAAAATATTCAGTTGACATTTTCTCGCCGGCACAATTTTAACAAGCTATTTTTAGGTTAACTTTGTACCATCTATCATTTTCAAAAGAACTAAAGTTATGAAACTTTGACTTGAAATGAAATGAATATCAACTTTCTCATATTTGCAGTAGAATTTTGAAAAACTATCATTGAAAGTTTATGAAATCATATTAAAGTAAACTTTTTCATTAATAATCTCGATATGTGCACTTGCTGTACAAGTTTCAAAATATTTCACAACTATATGAGGTAATAATAAGGTTCATGAAAATTAAATATTTATAAAAGAACACTGAGATTAGGTTTGTAGTGAGTGAGTCTATCGCCAGTGTCTATTTGTGGCTCACACCTATTTATATTCCACCAAACAAATTCAGCTTCTCAACAAGGCCGATTAGTTTATTTGGTGAGGGAGAGATCCTGCCAAACCCCAGAAATCTCATTCGACTCGCGGTGGGGTAGGCACTCAGCTGTTTCATCATCTTCCAAACAAAGACGGCATGTCGAATCTTCCGATAGTCCAAGTCTCACCCTATCATGATCCAGACGTCACTTGCCTGTTAAAACGACTATCAAACAACGAAGGTCATGTTTACTATAGTCTAACACTCGGAGAGCTTCTTCGAAGCCTTTGAATTAACCAATTCCAGTAAATTATTCCAGAAGTCTGAAACTCTTCTTGCTGTCCAGGTATTTGGTGCTGAGCAAAACTTAGTGAGATGCCAATTGCAAGCTCTGGTCCGACAAAATCACCTGCGGCCCCCTCCCCTGGGACCTTATACACCTGCACCAGAGACAGAGAGAACTTAAGCAGATCCTGCACTGCACTGCACTGCAGCCTGCTGGTTTATTGTACTCTACACCCACCTTTATTCCACCCACCCAGCCATTCCCATACCCTCGAGTAGATGATATAGGTCCACTGGATGCATGCCATATGCTTCAGGCGGCACGTAGGCCTCTCCGAAGATTCTCTGTCTCCTTGAGTCCAATGCCTCACAGTCGGATGAAATGTCGGTCTCCATGCCACAAAGTCTGCAGCTGAGATCCCCGTTATATAGCCCCATTTAATGCAGATGATCCTTTAGATAACCTGTAATAATTCTTAGCTTGTTCCTACTAGCAATCAGTAGTTCTTCAGCCCGTTTTACACATATGTCACCTATGAAGGTCTTACTGTGTACCTGCTTTGGAGTGTTTCTCCACTGTAGTCTATGTTGGCGTTGTACCCATTTTCGTATTTGTTCTCGGACTACCTTCTTTGTGGTCCCAAGAACTGGTTCTGGTCCAACATATGTCGTTGCTGAACCTCTTCTCGCGAGTTCATCAGCTTGTTCATTTCCAGAAATATCATTATGTCCCGGCACCCACACTAGTCTTACTCTACTGTGGTCTGCCAGTTCATTCAATTCTTTCTGGCATTCTTCTACCAGCAGATCCTGCTATTGGTATAATCGTAAGACAAATACTGTTGTGTATTACAGAAAAATGAATATTTACAAGAATCACAAAGAAGAAATATATCAGTGAAGTATATATAAGACGCTATGAATAATTGGATGATAATATAGCAAAAAACTATTTCTAAAAACAAGCTATCATTTAAATCCTCTGAAAAGTTGAGTTGTGTAAGGTGTGGTGGTTTGAAACTTAATTTGCAGCTTTGTTAATGGAAAATTTGGATACTTTCTATATAACCTGAGTTACGGAAATACCATAGTATGTATTTTGTATAGAATTCCCAATCGCTCCTCACTAATCAGTTTGTTTTTTGTCTTAAAGTCTAATTGGCGTCGTTTGGTTTTATATGCTTCCTTAATGTCAACTGCTTTTGGCTATTGTAACATCTGCCGTTTGTTTTATGGGTAAAAGTTATTGTTAGCATAGCATCAAACTTTACGACAGCGGACAATATATCTTTCAAACGCTCTGGAGGTAATAAACAAGCTTATTTTATCTACATCATTAAAAAGTCAATTTAATAGAAATTAACCTTGCGATTGAGGAAACATACTTCTTTCTAGATCGGAAAATTAATAAGCACAGAATTGTTCATTTTTTTTAGAAAGGACAATTCCAATTGGTTCACTTATTCGTTAAAGTTCAGTTGGAGAATAAAGAAGAATTATTTTTATTAACTGTGTAACATGTCTATCGACCTGTTTCGATTTTAAAAAATAAATTCTTTAATTTCCGCTCGCCGTCATAGTAACCACTTCCAGTAATTATAGTTCTGTGATCTCAAATTTCTCCTACTCTCGTTGACCGTTAAGACAGTTGACATAATATGCCAACTTTTAATTAAATTCTACAAGGTGTTTCTACCTTTCTCACCTTAGTTTCTCTTCTTATTAATTTAGTCATTTTCTTTCGTCGATGTTCTTATAGTCTGTCAACCCTCTGGCATACCTAGTGTAACACTAACATGGAGTCGATCCACCCTTGAGAGAGTCTCTAGCCGGGATCTGTCTCGAGAGGAGAGAATAGTGTTACAACTGAAAAGTTTGTAAAATTTAAACTGTCAATAACATCATAGGATAAACATATTAAATAACGGCCATGGAGCCCTTAAATAGTCGCAAAGTCACATCCAGAGTGGTGGAGGAATTCCAGAAACATAACGATATTTCTGGAAATCAACATGTTGATGAGCTTGCGAGAAAAGGTTCAGCCAGCCGGGCAATATTAGACCGATTATTTTTTTCGTATAATTTTCAACCAATTAGAACGTTCAATTTTGTTGAGTTACCTTGTATAATTTCGATAATACTTGATTATACAAAGAGTAGCTCTACCAATCGAAAATTTTACTATAATTTAATTTCCATAGTAACCACTTCGACATCAATATACAACAATACACAAATTAACAGGACCGTCAAATTTTGACGTTTATAAAAAATAAGTCGATTCGGAGATTTATCATTAAATTCTATAGACGAAAGTATACGAAATACCGATCCTGATAATACAGTGAAAACAAAAAAGTACGTATGGAAACAATTTCTTACGTTTTGTAGTGAAAGAAACTATGGAGAAATTTATAAAGAAAATGTGGTTAAAACGATGTGGAAAATTACGGCGAAACAAATACAAGAAAAATATATGAAGGAGTTTAATATAGTAATTGATCCATTCTCTAGTCCTATATGTTTAGCCGCAAGAAACGCAAGAAATTCAAAAAGAAGGAAACTTCAAATATTACCAGATAAGAGAAAGGTTAGTGCATCAGCATTTAAAGATACCGAGTACATAGCAATGATAAAAGAGCGTGTAATGAAAATACACCAGAGGGATTACAAATAAAATCCTCCTTAATTGCTTCTGTAGAACTTGCGTGGAGGGGACATGAAGGAGCGTCATGTTTGACTCATTATTTTCAAAAGGAAACTGGAAATGATGATACACCAACAGGTAGAACACAATATAATCCTTTTTTCACCAAAACCACACAGGGAGGAGCAAAACCGTGTGCTAATAATAAATGGCTTGTAGCCAACCATAAGTCGTTGTCCAGTGAGACTACTAGATAAGCTTAATGATAAAAAGAAGCGAAAACATCAATATTAAAACAAATAGGTTATTTCTGACCGTAAATCCTAATTGGAGAATACCAAAAACCCTTGTCTGGTACAAAAACATGCCAATTGGAGTGCATGAAATTAGTAAATGGACCAAAAAGTCTGCAGAATTGGCAGATTTGAATATGACAAACAGAACATTTTCAAAACATTCTCACCGAGCCACTGCTGTTTCACAATCGGCAAAAGCAGGTGTATCGGAACAAGAACTTATTAAAATAACAGGACATGGCAATAGCAATTCTATCAAATCCTGCCTACAGTTAGATGAACAACATCACCAAAACATAATAAATAAGATGAGATCCCAATTTTAAAAACTACAATTTCAAGTAATAACACCTTCAGTACTTTCAGCACTTCAATGAGCAGTAGCCATGTTTCCAGCGCTGAAAATACTAACTCAGTTAAAAAAAACGTAGTATATAATAATTGTAATTTCCATTGTACCAATTTGTATTTAAATTAATAAATTGTTCATATTTACTTAATTTACTCAATAAATAATCGTATCAAATACAATACGTACTTCAAAATAAATACGGTTATACATCTCAAACTTCCTGCATAATTACAAATCGTCTAACCTGATTATTTTGAAATACTTATAGTATTACTACTGATTATATCTAGGAAACGTAGTTTTTCTTTGCTTCATATGCTTAACACTAATTTGAAGCTAAAATTAAATGTTATTTGAGAATATATCTGGTTGTCCAGACGAGCTTTGGGAAAACCTGTTATTTACAAAAGTATTTAATCGATTTTAAATCTAACCATCTTAAATCATAGAAATGATACAGAGCTCAAAACTTATTGAACGATTTTGTTTTAAAATCAAATTTGCATTTTAAAAAAATATAGAAAAAATGGACCTTACTGTTGATGTAGAAGATGAGAACTATAAACTAAACAAACTATGCGTTATCAACGTTAGTGGTTGGCCAAAGTGAAATTTCGGGCTTCTAGCTGTATCCACACAGAAGTTACAGGAGGATCGAAAATGTCCTGAATGGCTTCAAGAGAAAGATGGTACAGCGGTTGTTTGCTTCTGCTCGACTTGGTATACTAACATTGTTTTATTCACTCAGATAGTCTACATTAAAATAAAATAAAAAGCGACCGTGATTTTTATCACTATGAGTTCTCAAGTTGTCTCAACTTCAATCTTAAAGTTTATTACGAGGTACAAAACAAATTGATGAAGGAAATCTCAAAGAAGAACACATTTTTTTTCCAATAATGGGAGCTGAAAGAATTTAGAGCGCGATGATGACAACTTAAGTGAAAAATCCCCAAAACCGTTTATTATTCAGATCGGTATCCTTCAGATCATAAAAAATTTCTATGATTTTAAAGAAAATGCTGAAGAAGCTACAAGGTACCTCGTAAAAGTAATGATTCATAAAATGTAGACGTTTCGACCTACAAAATAAATCAATAGCGTTCCTATGAATTTGTGCTATTTTTTATTATATGTAGTCCGTAGTGTACATTTTTAATTAGACTATTATTGCACTGTATTGTACTTTTTAAAATTGTTTTGGAATTAAAGTACATAAAGGAGGCAGAGAGAAAATCTCATTAAGTCAGGAAAAGAGGTAATTATAATAACAATAGGGTTTTATAAGAAATGTCTATTTGCAAAAATAGAAATGGAATTTGTTATCTTCTAGTTAAATGTATCACCCCTGTTTATCAGGGTAGTGTATTATTCGGTTTGTTTTATTCTCAACAGATGGCATCACTCCTGTTTGTACCCAAGTCTCGAACATAATTATTATGTATTCTGTACATTCCATAATTTTCTAAGAAATCCTGAACTTTCATCCCGGAAATCAAAACTTTTTTCGTAGATAGTAATTTCTGCCAGAAAGGATGAAAATGACCTCAAGCGCTTACGAAGGGTGTGTAAAATATAGGTCAGTAAAGACAGAATTTAACCTCGCACTAAATTTCAGAACCATTTTTTTTTATAAAGTGGATTCCGGTGAAGATTCAAGCGCCATCTTGAAAAAATGTTTTTGGCAGATATTTCGAAAACTTTGCACTTTAGGGTAAAAATGAGACCACTATTTTAGAGAATAAAATTTCGCATCTTTTCAAGCGGAAATTCACGCCATAAGAGAGTGTGCCCAGTTCAATATTGACTAAGGATATATAAAGCACAGGATTATCATAATGTCGGATAGTCAAGTAGCCATTACAGCACTGAACTGTTGTGTAATCAGTTCCAAAATGTTGTGGGAATGCCTAGGCAAACTCAATGAACTAGACGAGAACAATATAGTCTCCTTACTGTGGATTCCAGGATACACTGGATTAGAAGGAAATGAATTAGCACATGAACTAGCAAAGAGGGGGACTGAAACACCCTTTTGGGTATCGCGGTATCAGCTGTAATTTAATATTGGAAGAAATAGGCAAAGCCGAAAAAAAGAAAAAAAGATCTGACCATTGGAAAGATCTAGTAGGGCTTAGACAATCAAAGACTACGTTGACACCTACTAAATGCACAAGTCAAAGTAAAACTGAACTAAGAGTTTCAACAGGGATCCTAACGGGACATTGTCGTCTATGTGGGCACCTGAAAAGGCTCAAAATAGTGGAGGAAGAAGAATGTAGATTATGTGGCATGGAAGAAGAAACCTCCATCTACATACTTGCGAATTGGGCACAACAGCTAAGAGATTTTTGGATAGAAGAGGAATATTTCTGAAACTAAGTGGAAGTAAGGGGGCACAATAGATCTTTAAGGTCTCAGTGATCCCCGATATACATACATACATACAAGTGCGCCCAGTTCAATATTGATAAAATATATAGAAGTAAAAGGATTATCATCATGTCGGATAGTTAAGCAGCCATTAAAGCACGAGTTCTTGTCTAATCAGCTCCAAAATTGTATGGGCATGCCTAGGGAAACTCAATGTACTAGATAGGAACAGCATCGTAACCTCACCGTATTTCCATTTAAACTGCGCAAGCTACTCGAAGTGTGACGTCATTGAAAATATTTCAAATGAAGTCGCCGCAAGGCTCACCAATCCAAAATTTCCTTAGCATTGCTATTTATAGTTCTTTTAGAACTCCAAATGGGATCGTTTACGGTGTAACACACAGTATATGACTAAGTTTTAATTTAGTGCCTTCAGTTAATTTAAAAAAATCTGAATACTCAGGAGGTTTTGAGGCATTTTGTGCGAAACCAAACTGATTTAAATCAAACCACCTTTCATAAAAAGCGTGGGCTAAAAGTGTGATAGATAATAAGAAATAAATTGAGCGGATAAACTTTAAACAAAAATGTTTATTTAAGCAGTCAAAGTTTATTAGCATAAGCCCACATAAAATTTCAGAGTATATATGAGAAGCATTGCTTAAACACTGAATTTTGGTGAAATTACACTACACCCTAAACAAATAATGTCGGCAAACAGAAATGAATGATAGGGAACTGAAAAAGTTAATAGGTGGTTTTGTATTCTAACTAGTGTGCATCGTTTATCCCAATTAGTCACAACGAGACAAATACACTGTAACGCACTGTAACAAATTCTTTAAACAAACAATTGTGGCTCTCATGAATCAGTTATTTTCCATTAACAGCAACAAACATCATTACTTGGATTAACGATACAAATATAACAGTCTTGCAAATGATCACTAGGTTTCCAAGATCACTAGGTTCCAACGTGCGGTACCCAGTCTTCATCTAGATTCCGGATATTGAGATTGAAATACACACAACGCAAAAGTCTAGGGATATTTTTATAAGTAGTCGTGTGTTTACCTGTATTCTACTTGAAAATGTAATATAAAATTTATGGTCACCACGTTGATTTATCACAGCTCTACATCTAGCATTCATGCTCAAAATTACATTGTTATGTCTGCTTGAGGTATTTGTGTCCATTGTACTCTCAGAAGCTCTCGAAACTGAAACTCATTGTGAATGTTGCCGTAAGTGGAGTAATTCGTTGTTGGAGCATGTCCCATACGTGCTCAATGGGATTCAAGTCGGGTGACTGTGCTGGCCATGGCAATACAGCAATACCCTCGTTATCCTACAATACGGACAACATGTGGTCGAGCGTTATCATGCATTAAGTGAAAGTTATCTCCAACAGCACCAGCAAATGGACGGACGACAGGTTGGAGAATTGTATCTAAATACTGCTGACTTGTGAAAAGCCGTGTGGGAAAATGAGCTCAGTTCTTCCGTCAACCATGATTCCGCTCCATACCATTAATGTGCCACCTCTATTTATGACTTTTGCGTTGTGTGTATATATTAGTCTTTATAAGCTTCGCAAAGTTTTGAATTTGTTGCCACATCAACTTCAATAAATTCACCGAAAATCTAACAGAATGATTCAACATCATCCTTGTCTTGATGCAATTTTCTAGCCTAGTAATACACAGAGGCGGTTGCTACATGTTATAGCTATAATAGATGGACAAGCAAACACTGACTAATTTGACTCGCAAATAAAACGACATTTGCTCATAAAATCAATTGGAAACAGAAAGCTAAATTTTTTTCTCCCGACTTGTGTAATTTATTCAAAAAGTAGATGTGAAATGAAAAACAATGAGAGTGTGGGATATGTTTAAGCATCATTTCCTGATTGTTGCACATCCGGCTTTTTTCCAATGTAAAGCACTATATTATTATTCACATCACTCTCGTGCCGACAAGAAATTTCCCAGGAGAGTGAGGTTATATATATATATATATATTCCTCTTTAGATCATATAATAGATTTTGAAGGGATTAAAATCCTATCACGAGAGAAGAATTATAATAAAAGATTGTTTTTGGAAATGGCTTACATTTTTCAGCAGGATGACCATATGTTTAAGTAATCTTTACTCTCTCCTATTAACTCTGGACAAACATAATTTTCATAAACAAATCATTAACAATTCAAATATTTCTTCATAACATTCATAATATTATTATACCTCCCCCGTCCGTAATATTTCATATTTCTATTATATTGGTTAATGTCATTAATAATTCTTCTTTTCTACTTCATAGAACAGAAGAACTTGCCCTTAACCTATTTCCATAAAATTGTTAAACGAGTTTATATCCACGTGTTTGTGTGATTCTCGCATTTTAACTTTTTAACTTTTATTTTACAATATTATGTGACTATTAACTTGTGTTTGTACTTCAAACTGGACTAGTTCCTTTCTATTTTAATATTAACTGCTTATCACTTCTCCTGATGTTAATCAAGGAAACATTCTCGATTAACTTAAGTTATAAAATTGTAGCGAGACTGTTTCATAAATTATGTTTTTTCTCACTTTGTAGTTTCCTGAAGATGTAAATAAAGATTTACGAAAGCTTGGAAATTTAAAAAGAGTACACTTTTGCTTATTGCTGCTTACCTCAATAGTATTTCTCCTTTTGTGTCCTAATTGATCAGCAACGATCATATGCGTTTCTCGCTTTTTAGCTTATACATATACATATATAAATTCATTTTGGTAAACGAAAATTGATTTACATTAAAGAAGAATTGAACAGAAATCGTTATTTTTTAGAGAGTACAGTCGGCAGAAGCAAACATGAGCCCTGGGTGGGCATGTTCATGTCGCTGTCGATAACCAAATATCGATACCATAACTGTCAAGAGATATGTAAACAAAGTCAAACTTGCTAAAAATTTAACTCTAAATATTAATAAAAAATTTATATTGGACCAACAATAAAATTACTATCTGCCCTAAATGTCTATATTTTCAAATTTCATGACTCTGTAGTAATGTCATAAAAACAAGGGTAAGTTTATATTGAAAGCAACAAAATATGCTTACACATAAATGGCAGCTGACATCAAATAGAAAATTGAATGCAGTCCAGTCTTGCCGATGCAAAAATAAAAATTACCCGAACTTACGATTCAAATTATCAAAATTTGTCAAAATTACCAAAAGGACACAGTGGTTATCTAAATAAAGTCTTCGACCCTAGTCAATATGGAAAATCCCAAAAACAATAGCCATTTTATATATCCCTTTTGCAAAATATTCGAAAAACTATTGGATCCAAATTAGCGAAATTGTCTAAACCGGGTAATTATCCTCGCATTGACAACACTGATACATACACTAATATTAATGTATGTTGATGAAATCACTCGGTCATATTATTTCGATTATGTTAACAATTACTAATGCACAATCGTTAACAATTCCTAGGGCACAGTACCTGGGAGACTACTGGATAGAAGAGGGACAGTTACCTAAGTTGAAGCCTGCAGATATCCTAAAATTCCTCCGGGAAATAGGACTAAAGGAGCTACTAGTCTCTGAGACTTTCCTCAGGAACTAAGTAGAAGTAAGGGGGCACAATAGATCTTTTAGGTCTTAGTGAATGTTACCCCAAAAGACATACATACATACATCGTTAACAATCGCTCCTGATTGTCTCGTTGCGATGACTTTTCTTTTAGATGGCATATTTTCCGGGTCTCATGTGCTGTGCTGTGCTGTCTTACCTAGCTTACATAATTTCGATTCATATTTATTTTCATCAGTTTGAGATATTTATTTAAGGAAATTGTAACGTTTAAATTTTTTGGTTTTTAAACATCTTTCACAATTATGTGATATACATTAACAAGTCTTCAATTTATGAAACACTTGATTACGTAATGAAAGTAAATTTTCACTTAAGTAGTTCTATTTATGCAGACAAATTGAACAGTATATAATGTTAATTTTATAGTCTCAAAAAGGTGTTTCACGTAATCTGCCATGTCTGATGGCCATATTGAGAAGTTCTTACTAAGTAGACAATGATTACCTAAATTTTCACGATACGTACTGAACTCACCAAAAGCTTGTATTATTTGAATTGATTTTGAAATACAGTAATATAGCTTCTTTAAGAAGTAGAATTATTATTCTAAATGTATACATTGTTTGATATAAATCCACATAAAAAGTTAGCGTAAGTTTAAAAAATGGTTATTTCTCAAATATCTATATCGGTAAGAACAATACGACAAAAAAAATGTGAAATAAAACGCACGAAATACGATCTCTATTGATGAATATTTACCATATTTAGCTCATTAAAAGGAGGTTGAGACAACAAAATTGCTTCTCAAGCGTTGATGTACTTTTTATAAAGGCTAAACACGCCAATTTAAGGGATAATTATACTGTCATCAATCAAAAAAAGTAGACAAGGTGTACTTGAAAACATAATTTCATCGAGTGACTGAGTAAATACACCAAAAATAAGGGATTGTGTAAATTATATAGGCTTATTCTCAGCAAAACAAAAAAAAAGGTTGACTTGTATTGTACCCATCAACTATTATATCTATTATACCATTACCACTGAGTGGTCTACAATAATATATTGATACAGAACCAAATTGAACAAAAAACAAAACTTAATGAGAGTCAGAAAAAATACCTATTTGTTGTTGCTTAAACGTATTTCATATTTATCAATCACAAATAAAATGAATTTATTTCGGATCTCAGAAAATAGAATAAGAACAGGCCAAGACCTAGTATAATGGCCAAGTACATGAGGTAGAGAGATTGCATTTCAGGTTTTCTGAATTTAAGGTAAGCATCATATATATATAATAATATAATAAAGTAGTTCGTTGCCAAGGCAAGTTAAGTCAAACTTTTATTGTGGGGGATGCGGCAATGTGAAAAAGTAAACTCTTTTCTGTTTGTTCTAAGCTTTCGATTTTATTGTAACCATTATTATCAAAGAACTGCAAAATATATAATTATAGATATTAAAAATAGAGTAATCAATATCTCAGATTGTACGATGCATGATAAAAACTTACATATACTATCTAACCTATTTATTAATAATGGTTATCCTAAAACATTAGTAAGGAAACTTTTGTTTAACACTCCTCATTCCATACAAACAGCAATTGAACCAAATTTAATTGCTGTTAACTCAGAAAATGTAACGGATGCAACTACAACTAACATATTTTTTGCATCTTTACCTTACTTTAGAGAACTTACACCTAGAATTTCCAAAATACTAAAATAAGTAACTAATATAAAAATTGCAAATAAAAATGTTCTTTCACTTAATTGTGTTTACAGTAAGTCGAAAGGAATTGATCCTATTACTGATTTTTCTAATGCGATATACAGATTAACATGCTCTACATGTAAATCTGTATATGTAGGTCAAACATCACAAAAAATAACTAAACGTATAGCTTTACATAAGAGTGATGCAAGATTATATCTGGAAAGATCAGCATTAGCTGAACATGTTTTCTCTACAAATCATATAATAGATTATAAAAACTTTGGAATTTTATATAAAGAGAGCAACTACTCTAAAAGGATTTTCCTGGAAATGGCATTCATATCACAAGAAGATAATTGCCTAAATAAAAGAACTGATATTCAAAAACAGTACAGTTTATAGTTATTCATTATCTTTTGACCAAAAAACAAAAAATTCAAATCAAAGCATTGAAGAGGAGAATTTTTCTATTTATAACTAATATTTCATGTTAAAAAGATCTAGTACACGTCTTCTAATAGAATGGCTATGATTTCGCTTGCTAATATACCAGATGTAAAGATATTTCCATTACTATACTATGAATTAACATCAATTTCGTAATGCCATTTTTGAAAGATTTATTTTTTATACAGTTTTAACCCCTGGTTGGCTCCCCCTGCTCCATTGCTTCAGCCTCATCCCTGACCGGTGACGATCTTTTGAGACGGCTTTCGCCACATTGCTAAGTAGCTTCCCCGGGTCTACCCTCGATAAAAGAGCCTCCCTTCTTCTTCCCCTTCTTCAGCACTGGTCCTTTCCTCAATGCACTTGGTCTCACTGCCTGTGGGGAGGGCGCACTGCTTACTGTGCCAGTGGAGGTTCCTGGTTTTGAGGCCTTATTCTCCACTGTTCCTTTGGAGCTGGGTCCCCGCTCCTTGACTTTGAAATTAAATCGGCCCATTCCGTAGTAAGGACTCATGTCTAGTCTTCTGATCTCCTCTAAGGATTCTTCATCCATGGAGAAGGTCCACATCTGACCCTTTTCCATCGGGGTGTTTCCCCAGATCGTCCAGAGCGATGTCTTTAGTTTCCGGTTGCTCACCTTCAGCCTGTTTAGGACTCGTTTACCCTCCAGTCTCTCGCCGTCCTCGTCTGGGACGTAGAAACAGCAGGCAGCCGCCGCTTCGGTAGGCTGTCCCCCCGAAGGGTCCTGAGACTTGCATTGTCCCAAGGAGCCAGCGAAGGAACCACTCCCACCAACCAGTCGGCGCTGACAATGTCCGAGCAATAGACTAGAAGGTACCCGGGTTTTTGGGTGCATTTGATGAATCTCACTTGAGGTCCGTCATCTGCCACATCCTCGTATGCCTTCATGATGGAGTGCTGGAGAGCTTTAAGCCTATCCGGCTCCATCCGGCTGTAGGATAACCTTCCTCCACTATGGCTACCCTCTCCGACGAGACCGCATCACGGAAGGACGGTTTATTCTCCATTCTGGGCCTCTTCGTCGCGGATCTTGCCTGTGGGGGGGTTGTCCCTTGTACCCTGGGGCGTTTCTTCACCTCTCCCTTAGCTTCCGTAGGGTGCTTCTTCTCCTGTACTTTGGATTTGGTCGGGCGCTCGCCTGCCTCTTCTCTTTTCTTCTTAGGTAGACCTGGTGAAATCCTCCTTGATTACAGCCTTTTTGGCTTCAACGTAATCAAGGCCCTCTTTCATCAGAGCCTGCATTCTTTTCCTGGATGCTCCCGACATTCTGGCGCCTTGGAGATCCTCTTCTGACATCTTGTCCACCTCTTCCAGCGAGTTCGCTTTAAAGCTCGCCTTCCGGTGACCGCCTTCATTTGCTGCCTCCGAAGACGTGCTAGCTACGGCGGCTACTTCAGCCTTGTCCTTGCTAGTAGTCTCTTGGGCACATGGTTTTTTAATTTTTTCTAGATCCATATGAATCCCACGAGTAGCTAGGGAAGAGCCCAGCATGAAGAGGTAAGGCTGAGATACAAGAGGGTTTTTCTATTTATTAACTTACCAACTAATATTTCATGTTAAAAAGGTCTAGTAGACGTCTTCTAATAGAATGGCTATGATTTCGCTTGCTAATATACTATATGTAAAGATATTTCCATGACTATACTATGAATTAACATCAATTTCGTAATGCCATTTTTGAAAGATTTATTTTTTATACAGTTTAAACATTTTTTTAAAGAAAAAATAACATGTTTTTCTCCATTTTTATATATTTTATGGATATTGTGATTAACCTCAATTAGTTGTAAGTAAAAATATTTTTTCACTTTTAACTTAATGTTTAATATCTATAATTATATATTTTGCAGTTCTTTGATAATGGTTACAATAAAACCGAAAGCTTAGAACAAACTGCAAAGAGTTTACTTTCTTTTACATTGCCGCATCCCCCACAATAAAAGTTTGATATAATAATATATACATATATCAGCACTACAGGCCTATCTGACTCTCAGCTTCGAGATCTTTCACTCTCTCTTTCCATTTTTCTCTGTTCCTCGCCTCGTTTTGCCAGTCCCTTACTCCCACTGTTCTCAGGTCTCTCCTAACCTTCTCCAGCCATTTTTTTCTTGGTCTTCCTCTTCTCTTTTCACCACCTCTTAGTACTCGTTTTACCCATCTATCTTCTGTCATTCTACCAACCATCTCGCTCTCTGTGCTTTAATTATACATTCCTGCTGCTTTACTGCCTTTTGTTAACCTTTTTTTCTATTTCCCTTTCTTCGTCTCTTTTATTTGTGATAATGTCTTCCAAATATTCAATTTGTTCCACTTTTTATATTCTGTAGCTATTATTTACATTACAAGGTAAGCATCATAGCTATAGTATTTATTATTTTAGAAATGATTACTAAAAAGAAAAAAAATATTCCTTTTATTTTCAATAAGTTTTATCCAAGATGTGGATGAACTTTAACAATTTTACAACTCCTTCCAGTCCTACATCTCAAAATGTTTTTATCGATTCCCTAGTTGTGAGATAGGGATACACTTCTTGAAAATATAATTATTCATGATAACGGTATAGCTTCAACGCTACCGAAACATTGAAATAAAAATCGAAAAAAGATTGTGGTTTTACCAGAACCTAACAAATAAAAAATTCAAATAACAGCATTCCCTGGCAGATATTAACGGAAAACTTATATTTTATTAATAAAAAATTTGTAATTTCCATACACGCGAGATATGCAATACGGTAACTCTCACTGGATGTGAGGTAATAAAACTTTATAAAATAAATAAAAGCGAAGATAGTATCGTTTTATCTGGCAAATTATGCAAAGGAGTTTTTTATTGCGGAAAAAACTCGTTAAACCAAAAGGAAGTATGTTTTTTATTGGAACTCTCAATATCAAATATAAAGAAGTGATTTTTATAGATTTTAAGCTACTATTAGAAAATGCATTGAATTATAATTATGTATGTCAGTTTCAATCAGATGAAACCACGAAGTTCAAAAGAGTAAATAGGTTAGGTTAGCTTCGTGGCGAGTTGGTCTATTAGACCTCAATGCGACTCGCCAGAGTCTATTGTGGTGATAATTTATACAGTAGTGGCCTATTAGACAACGTAGGCCATGCCTGTTCATTGTATAATAGTATATTATTAAACGAGCCATTATTCACGCAAGAACTACCAAGGAGTAGTTTAAAAAAGATAGCAGGACTCGTAACAGGGCACTTCTGTAACCTAGGTTTAGAGGAGAGTCCCCTATGCAGTGGTTGCGGCATGGCTGACGAAACGTCGGACCATGCTCTCCTCGTATGTCCACATTGGGATGTGCTACGCAGGCGAATCTTCGGACTCCCTGTTATGGCCTCTGGGGACATAAGCAGGCATCCGGTTCGCCTGACTAATTTTGTAGTAGTAGTTGTACCCCCATCTCTAGTCACCTATGTACCGAAATTTTGTGAGTGTTGAGTTGTCATGACATGTTATTTAAATGAAGTAGCGTGAATTATGAACCATAATTCACTCTAGTAGAGATATGGGATCCATATATCTTTTGTTAGGAGGTAAAATATTGACCTATTATTAAGTGGTCGTGGACAAAAGACTTTAAATCACCCAATCCTGATTAATCACGCCAGAAATTTAATACTTTTTTTGCAATACAGGTATTTAATGTTTGTTAGGAAAACTTGATGAGATGTCAATAATTTACTGTTGGAGGTATTACGTCAGAAGTCATATCCAGAATACTGATGCTTTCGGTGTTCACCAGCAATTTGCTACGGTGTGAATAAGCATATTTTGTACATTTGGTGTACTGCTAGATTTCAGTAAAAACAGTAGCGACTCATGGTAATTCTAAGAGAGGAGGTAAAACAATTGAGTTTCATAATTTTTTCCATCCACTTACAAGTAATTATTCCAGTTCTTCACTCGTTCCTATGTATCCAGAATTCTCGCCGATCGAATTCATTATACATACCTTGACTACCTTAACGTAAACGTCGCATATAAGGTTCATGGTCCCAGCTTTTCATGCTATAAATTTTCTTTTTCTTTCTTCAAACTTCAGTCCAACTCTCATTGATTTTAAAAATAAACGGTAGTATTTCTTAACTTCCGTAGATTCTCCATTATAACTTTGGATTGTACTTCTCAATTAATGTGCTTCACATAAATCAAGTTTATTCGTTGTTTCCAGTCGTGTCGATTTAAAATTTTAATTTTTGAGTACTTGACATTTATTTAAGGTCCACATCTGTTCATATACATGGAATATTATTTCCAGAGGACATAAAAAATGTGATAATTCTTTTTTTTTAACGTTGATAAATGTCCAAATATTTTCATAGACTCCTTCATATCTGACCATTTCAGGGAATACTGTATAGTAATTGATCATAATTCAGTATGTCATAACTTAATAATATTGAAACTTTGTAAATTATTTCACTTTCGCATGGACTATCTGAGTGCCCACTACTTGGGTTCGTTCCAAAATTTATTGCACTATATTTTACAGATTGCATGTTAACATCTCAACATTTCCATAACTTGGTTGACGACTTGCCTCCATCTCTCCTTGTCCTTTATCCTACATCTCCAATTTCTGATAAGTCTTCGTAGATCGTCTTCAACTCCGGTTTCCATCATGTTCTGGGTCTATAATTGTGAGTAAAATTAATTTGCACTGTTTCACAATAAAATAACAGTATGCGGCAAGGTCACTTTGAGGATTAAAAAGCCGAAAAGATAAAAAACCCATACATCATTTCGAGGCTTGACCTACCCACAAGCTAACCATTGATTCTTATCGGTGCAATGTAGCTTCCGATTGGTCTATAACAAATTTACTCGAATTGTTAGTCCACATGGACTGTTATTTACGAGATATTGTGTTCTTAGATGTTGCTGTGATTGAGATTTTGTTTTATTGACTAAAACTATTTTGTTGGTAATAATTAAAATTATTTCTTTTTGGCGACCATTCGAAGAGGCAGATATTGTTATAGGCTCCGAACAATGAATATACTATAAGAGTGAAGAGGCGTATTATTCTATAACATTAAGAATGTCAAAGTTTATTTATTGTTCGCGGTGAATCTAATAAGTTGTTTGCAGTTGTATGTATAAAGCAGGTATATTTTATAGTTACAATTTTTTACCAAAGGTTTTGAAATTTCTGAAAGTGGAGAGTAATGATTTGAGACAATAGACAGAAAGAAATTTGGTATGTATGAATGTATTTTGGTGCACCATTCACTGAGACCTAAAATATCTATTGTGCCCCCTTACTTCTACTTGGTTTCTAAGCAGAGTCTCAGAGACTAGTAGCTCCTTTAGTCCTATTTCCCGGAGGAATTTTAGGATATCTGCAGGCTTCAACTTAGGTAACTGTCCCTCTTCTATCCAGTGGTCTCCCAGGTGGTGTGCTCTAGGATTCTGAATTGCTGTGCAGTTCGAAAGTACGTGGATGGAGGTTTCTTCTTCCATTCCACAAAATCTACAATCTTCTTCTTCCACTATTTTGAGCTTATTAAGGTGCCCATTCAGGCGACAATGTCCCGTTAGGATTCCTGTTGAAACTGTTATTGCAGTTTTACTTTGACTTATGCATTCATTTGATCTCAACAGGTTGTAGTCACCCAGAAGAATCTTATATTGCCTAAGCCCTACTAGATCTTTCCAATGGTCAGATCTTCTCTTTTCTTCGGCTTTACCTATTTTTTCCAATATAACATTGGAGCTGATTCCGCAAAAAGGTTTCAGCCCCCAAAAGAGTATTTCAGTCCCCCTCTTCGCTAGTTCATCTGCTATTTCATTTCCTTCTATTCCAGTGTGTCCTGGAATCCACAGTAAGGTGACTATATTATTCTCGCCTAGTTCATTATGTTTGCCTAGGCACTCCCACACCATTTTGGAACTGATTACACAAGAACTCAGCGCTTTAATGGCTGCTTGACTATCAGACATTATGATAATCCTTTGCCTTCTATATCCTTTGTCAATATTGAACTGGGCACACTTTCTCATAAGAAATTTGTATGTTCTAGTCGCTATCTACGCAAAAAATGATACAAAATATGTACAGGCAACTGAAACAAGAAAATAATGGGTGAAAGCATGGAGCCGCTGAAAGAATACATAATTGACAAAAGTTTCGAAAAAATCCATTATTACAGTTATCGGTAAAAGTGCTATTTATCGGGAAAAGAGAGTACGGAAATCGCTAGTGCATCGGAATCTTGCAATAATGAAAAATGTGTCTGAAAACCGGTTCAGCTTCTTCTTACAGATTTCTTTATCTAGACGACAAATTGTGAAATGGTGCAAATTAACTTTACTCACAACTATACCTCTTCTTCCCTTTCTCCTATGGAGCTATATATCAATACTCTCGGTAGCCTTCCTGTTCCCATTCTTTCTATATGTCCTAACCATCTTAGTCTTTGACATTTTATCGTTCCAATAATACGCGGATCTTCAATTCTTCGAGCTCTTTGCTTTTCCTTCTTATCAATATTCCATTTTGCAATTTTCCTCCAAATATTTTCCTCAGTACTTTTATTTCCCATATTTGTAGCATTTCTTGTTCTTTTTGGTTTAATGTTCATGTTTCTGAGGCATATGTTACTATAGGCCTAATCATAGTTTCGTAAATCTAGATTGGTATATTCTTGCTTTTTAATAATCTATTTAAGGCATTAATTAGGTGAGGTTATACTTTTTCCTCTTCTCTCCAATCTAGGAGGGGATTATTGGCTTGCATAATTAATTTGTTCTGACAATAAACTGAAGAATACTATTTAATCTACTTCTCTTATATTTGGCGGGGTAATATTCATTTCAGTGTCTGATTCGCTTTTTTCCGCTTTTTATATTATATTTTCTAGTAATTCCACTTTCTTAGTATTGACATAATCGTACGCTCTATATACAACAATTTGATTAATGAATTAGTATGTCCCCGTAGCAGAGTGGTTTAGAGATCTGGCTGCGTGAAATGAAGAATTGTAGGCATATTCCTGGTCGCGATGATAATTTTTATTTATATTGTGACATTATCATATGAATTATCTTTAATAAAGGTCCTACTTATCCGTGTCATGTGAAAAATGTACGACATAACACTTGAAGAAGCACGCGTAAAATGTGCACATTGTCAAATAGAAAAACTATATTACACGATAATTAAATGGGAATTGTTGGGATTTCTGCAGTTTGTAGCTAAACTATTGAAGTTTAAAACATAATTAATTTAACTTATATAATTTATTTTAATTCTTGTCACAACGTTCTGAATTTTATTTACAAAAATAAAACCTTTTCATTGCGGTGATTATCAAGATCAGGTGAATAAAACATTTATTCACATATACACATCATTGAAATTGTAGTCAATCAGATTTAACGGTAGAACCCATTAAAACTAGACAGCTGTGTTATAATACATCTTTTACAATCCCTATCAAATAACTATAAAACAAAGCATCTGGTTGCACGGACTACTACAAATACCGTAAAACGAAAAAGTCTTTGTTGCTGCGTTGAATTTTCTGTGGTAGTCGAAATAGATATAAAGCTTCGTTAGACTGGTTCACGAGAGCCCATTTATTTCAAAACTAACCTAGACTACCTCAAAATATGATTTAGGAAGGATTCGATTGGAAGGGCATTCAAAAAAGTGTTCAAGACTGGACTGGAAAATTAGGGCTGGCAAAAATCGTGAAAGTTATAAGCAAATGAGTAAAAAAAACATGTTTCGTTTTCTTGCAAATATCTCAAAAACTATTTGAGATATACGAAATTTGAAAATCAGGAAATTTATAGGCGTGTGATATGAATCAGACTTCAGTCTAATACTAGGTAAATATATTGTGGGACTCAGTATTGTTCAATAGTAGCAATTGTGTCATGATATTCATTTCACATGTGAGTACAATTATAAAAATACATTTTACTGTTCTAACGTGTGTAGATGTAATCACACTTGCTGATTATTTAATAAAGTTATGCTGTTCCTGTCGCAGAAGGCTCGACCCGCAATTTCTCCACTACTTTATTATTTACGACAACTTTGCCGCCAGGTATACAACCCATTTCATCAGTTCCCAATAATCCATCCTACATGGTGTTTATTTCCTTTCGAAATTGAGTTTTTATCCTTTCTCAATATACGCTATGCTTCCCTCTTATAGAGAAATATTAACACATTATTTATGAAACTTTTTATACAAGGGTTTGATAGAATTATATCCAATAGTCTCACTATTCTAAATGGAAAAGTGTTGGTTTGGTTATTTTAAGCATTATGTGTCCATCAGATTTAATATCGAATTAGCTTCTTATCACCTAACAAAAGGTATATGGTACCCATATATCTACTGAGTGAATGAGGGTTCATAATTCACTCTAGTGAATTATGAACTCATAATTCACGCTTCTGCATTTGAATAACATGCCATGACAACTCAACACTCACAAAATTTCGGTACATAGGTGACTAGAGATGGGGGTACAATATGAAATAAACTGTTAAATCTGCGTATTTTGTATAGGAATTTGTTACTGAAATATATCGTATCGATAAAATATCGAAATTTTTAGTATTGATACTTTTCATAACGGTATTTTTTAATATTGATATGTTTAAAACAGTATATTTATAACGGTATGGTGTATCGATACTTTACACAGTATCCCATCCCATCTCTATATGTCACATTTGTATTAATTTTGACGTTAGAATTGTTAATACTACCAAATTATTACTTTCCGTTCTACACTCACCTTATTAAAGAAATCAAGGGTCGTGGACAAAGTATATTCTACTCGCAATTTATGGCCATTATTCACTCGGGTGACTTGTGTGAATAATAGATATCATAAATTGCTCGTTTAATAATATACTATTATCACTACCAATTTCACTATAGAAGTGACAGTTTTTTAGAACTTGAAAATAAAGAATTTATATTTTCTAGTTCAGATGTTTTTCGAATACTTTAAAAATGGTTAAATTCGATGTTGTAATTTTATGGTGATTGGTTTGTGAGATTCAATAGGTAGATCTGAGTTATTTTAAAGGATCCATTTACTTTTAACGGAAACTGCTAAGTATGTAAACGTCTAATTAAGGTTTTTATTTGATTGCCAATGAAAACAAACGTTGAATGACGTAAAATTGTTTATGTGTGATGTTTATTTAATTTTGATTTTATAGACCGGGTTCACTAGTAAATGAGAGTCTACTGCCAATTCATTTATGTATATACATGTGAACGGCTAAATTATGGAATATTATCATTATTTCGAGAATCGTCGAGTTTTAATGGAAATTCCGAAACTGGTCGATTTTTGTCGTAAAATACCCATGTTATAACGTACATGGAGTAGAGATGACGTCACCGGTGTAGGTGTAGTGACGTAATCGTTAATTTTTTTAAATAGAAATCGGTATGATGTGACACCTCATTTGGACGAGAATTTACTTCTCTATTTAATGACAATACATTTTTAACTAAAATATTTTTTTAAGGGTACGAAAACAATTTTTTTTTATTTAAATTCAACCAAATTACAACTGATGAATTTATTAATGATGTTCTTTAAAGTAACCAAATTATGCATAACAATTATTTTAAATTTTGGAAATGCCATTCATCGGTTTCTTGACAATATGCAAAATTGCTTCTGAAATTATTATAATTATAATAAGTATAGCAATTACTTGACACTAGTTTGGTAACTACAATTAAAGGGTTTAATCAATTGTAACGGCTATTTTGCATTTTGCACAAGATCGGCTCTAATCGTCACTACATCGTGGAGACTCATAACAGTGTTGCCCGTTTGGCGGGTTGTATGGCTAATCTAATCATCAACGCCGGACATTTTGTGACTGTCATCATGCCTATTGTCAGGGAGAGTAAAGACATTTTTCTTTTAACTCAACCACGCAAACCGGGTTAACAATACCATGACGTCACGGTAAACTTTTATGACGTAACGGTTTGTGGAAACCCTGAAATGAACAAACACCTAACCTCCAATAAGATAACTACTCTTGTGTAAACAGTTCGTCTGGGAACTCACAAATAATTCGGGGGCTGATCATATTACTTTATGCTTTCGATCACATACGAAATAAAGATCAAAATTGCTTATAACTTCTTTTTCATACCAGCTCGAGTAACGTTGGTTCCCGGTTTCTTAATAAGGAAGGTACCACAGAGATAACCCTGAGACGTACAAGTTCATAGGAAAATTAGTTCGGTGGGAATATGAGAAGAACTCTTTGTCTGATACATTGAAACTGTATAAATACGTCTTTGTTCAATATCTCACCAGGTGAAGGCAGGTGGCGGTAGTAGCGCTGTCATTTTATTGCCTGGTCAGTCTCATTCCGTGAATTTTGTGTATCGTTTATTCACGGTGTCGCCATATTTGTTTATTTAATTTATGTTTGTGCTGCTGTTGTTTTATTTTATTTTTCTTGTTATTTGTTAGTGTTTATTGTTTTTCGTGCAATCGGACGCGAAGTCAGTATTTCGCGTTCTCAACACAGTCCGCGAAATTCAATTTCGCGGCCGTTACCCATAGCAACGGCTGCGAAACCAAACGTCACTTCCAAATTTGAATATCACTTCCAAATTTGACATTTCTAAAATACTACAAAGACAAGGATTATTTTTTATTGAATACCAACAAATACATAACTACTTATATTATTTAGGATGAATATCAACATTAATTGTACAGTTTGTATTATTACTTATATGTATTTACTCCGGAAGTTGAAGCAAGAACTGTCAAAATATTTTGTATATATTGCAAGCGGCCTCGGCGATAACTGTTCTTTCGGTACGTTAAAAAGGTGTTTCGCGGCCTATGCATACAAATAACTATTGTTGGAGTTATTTTACTTTATTGACTTAGTTTGAAGTGCATAGAACTTAAGATGTCAAAAAAAGTTTGTTTGATTTGTGGAAATAATGAGAAAGAGGTTGATCACACGGAAACTGAGAGTTGATGCTGTTCCGAGTTTATTCCCTAGCAATACACTTGGAGAAAATCCTCAACAAGTTCTGGTGAATGAAACTTTAGAAAACAGTAAAAGTGAAGAGCATGTCCTAGGGTCTTACATTGAAGGTATGTTAACAGACTAATTTTATTTCTTATAACCTACCTATAAAAAAGCATGAATGAAATCTTGTGTATTTGTATTGTTAATAACCATTACTTGCATTCAAACTAATATTAACAACATTAACACTATAATTTGTAAGTAGAAGGTTGTCAATTTCTGTCATGTCTATTTCAAAAAAGAAAAACTAAGTCAATAATGAAACTGATTCCTCTCCCAATCTTTGTTCTTTCTGCGTTTATTCTAATTTGAACAAAACTTATCAAAGTTCTCTGTATCTGGTTTTATTGCCAATGAACTTTCAGGTTCCGAATATCATAATTCTTCTTTGAAACCATAATGTGTACTTATTTGTGCAGTGTAATAATTTTTTGTACTTTGAATTGTAGGGGAAGCCATAATGCCTGTGACAGAAGCAGATGCAAGTTGTTCAGGGTTGCAAAGAAGACAATGTACCCTGGATTCAATTTAGCGCTCTGTTTTTGCAATATAAAAGGTTTTTCTGAAGTGGGGGCATCACCTAGAGAAACACTTAATAAGGATTGTGGAAAGTAAGGAGGCACATATTCGTAAGCTGAAAATACTTTGTAAAGAAAGGGCTGGTGTTATCAAAGCACTAACAGATATGAAGTTTTGAAAAGACAACGATTTAAGAATATTTATTAATATCTTGTATTCCATATAGAGGTTTTTTAAAGAATATTATGTGTACCTACTATATTAGATATCACTATAATATAATCAACAAAACTGCACTATTCTTTCCCGCATAAAAATGTATCAACTAATCACAACAGTTTGAAAAAATTACTGTAGATATTTCAAAATAATAATTCACACACCCTTGTATCACAATTAAAAATCTTAATTATATCTCATTTCCACTTTCAAAATAAACATGTTTGTTATACCCTATATTTATCAATAAACAATTCTTTGTATTTATTTTTTCTTATTATTTTTCAAACAACCCTGTAGTACGAACGCCTTTTTGAGCCGCTCTGTAGTTCGCGCTCTTTTTTAAACAGTTCTGAGATCTAGGAATGAACCATCCTTACCTCTGTATCAACATGCGCGCCACCTACTCACACCTTACAGAAAATGGACCAGTGAAGTATTGCGAACTAAAATTTTGCATGTACTTGGGCGTCTCAGGGTTGTCTCTGGGTACCAATATTAGGTAAATAGAACAGAGTTGAATAAAGCTTAATAGAAGAAAGTGTGGTGACTGTGAGAGTTAAAGAAAACGATCTCCAATATCCTAGGTGAGTTTTTCTCACGGGGTAAATAATTTCATCTATTGTGATAATTCTTATTTTAATATTTTGTGGATTTGTTAAGCTATTATAATTTCAACTATTTAATGATTTACTCTTCAAGTTGACAAATCATCTATTTATATTAAATAAATGTTTGATAATTCATTAATTTGATAACTGAGATTAGAGAAAATATATTAATTTGAGGTACGTCGCGAGTTGACCATTCGTACTTCGCTAGTGGATACTTTGCGAGTTGACCCCTAATATCTTAGTGAAGGCCTATTACACTGTTTATCATGATAAATACTCTAGACTAGCAATTTTGTGCTCTTGGAGAGTTATTTCGCGATTTGACCCTTAACACCTATGAACCGAGAGACGTTTGAACTTTATTATGTGTTATTTGTAAATTTCTTTTAAATGTATCAATCTAATTTCTAATTATGTTTGGTTTTGATATACAGTGCTTTTCAGATAAAAGTATCCACCTTTAATAACTCTTGTAATACTGGTATTTAGAAAAAATCCAAAAACACGTCAATTTATGTTGGAAGGGGCAAGCATTATGGCTTATTTAAACTTACTGGAAAAGCCACCCCCTCACCCCTAGCAGCATCCCCTTTATTTTTTTAAATTACTTTACATATTTTTTATGTAAAATTTGGATACTCCTCTTTGAGCTGATTTCAAAAATGTATAATACTTGTGGGTTAAAGTGGTTAGTTTATGAGATAAACAATTTTTCTTTTAAGAGCACTTTTACTTATTATTTACTTTCACCTTATTTGCCTGTACTAAAATGGGTTGTACAACAGTTCAAACTCTTTAATCTTTTTAACTGTGCTATTTATTATGAAGTTACAATAAGTGTTCAAAATGAGTACCATTCACTTCCATACAATGGTATAATCTATTTTGAAATGCCTCTCTGACATTGCTTAATACGGCTGGATTTAATTGTCGACATTCATTTTCTATCCTCTCTCGTAAATCATCCAGAGATTCTGGTTGGGTAGCATAAACTTTTGTTTTTAAATACCCCCATAAAAAGAAGTCTAGGGGTGTTAAATCCGGTGACCTAGGTGGCCACTCCATCATCTGCCCCCTTCTACCTATCCAACGTGCGGGGAATGTTTCGTTTAAAAATTGTCGGACAGGCATAGCATAGTGTGGGGGAGCTCCGTCCTGTTGAAATACCAGTAAATCTTCGGAAAGGTTATCATCATTTTCTATTATTGTTGTAATACGTGGGTCAACCCCTTCCCTGAGTAACTCAAGATATGATTCACCATTTAAATTTCCGTTGATGAAGAAAGGTCCGACAATGTGGTCACCTAGGATACCACACCAAACGTTTAACTTTTGGGGATGTTGTGTATAGAATTCACGCATAATATGTGGATCACTTTCAGCCCAATATCTACAATTATGCCTACTTACTAAGCCATTTAATGAAAATGAGCATTCATCAGAAAAGCAAATATTGTTTAACAATTGTGGATTGTTATTGATAATTTGCGTCATTGATTCGCAAAACTCTAGACGACGATCAAAATCATCTTCATTCAACTCCTGCACCAACTTAACTTTGTATGGGTGGTACTTGAATTTATGTAGAACTCGGAAAACTGTAGAAGATGAAACACCGATCGCTCTACTTATTGTTGACAACGATTGGGGTTGTGGAGCCTCTAAGCTGACTTGCCCTAAAATTGCCACTTGGATTGCTTCGTTATTTACGAGTCCCTCTCGCTTATGCACTTTATTGCAAACAGACCCTGTTGTGGTAAATTTCTCCATCAGTTGAATTACATACTTATGAGTTGCATGTCTTCCGTCATGTAATTCGTTAAATATTCTAGCAGCAGCTCTTGCACAATTATTATTTTGGTAGTATATAAATTACACTATCAATAGTGACTAAAAATTCTAGTTGACAATGTCAAACTTTAATAAAAAGTAGAGTTTTTTGTTGTTTGGATTTTTTAAGTAGAATAAATAGCACAGTTAAAAAGATTTAAGAGTTTGAACTGTTGTACAACCCATTTTAGTACAGGCAAATAAGGTGAAAGTAAATAATAAGTAAAATTTGTGCTCTTAAAAGAAAAATTGTTTATCTCATAAACTAACCACTTTAACCTACAAGTATTACACATTTTTGAAATCAGCTCAAAGAGGAGTATCCAAATTTTACATAAAAAATATGAAAAGTAATTTAAAAAAATAAAGGGGATGCTGCTAGGGGTGAGGGGGTGGCTTTTCCAGTAAGTTCAAATAAGCCATAATGCTTGCCCCTTCCAACATAAATTGACGTGTTTTTGGATTTTTTTAAATACCAGTATTACAAAAGTTATTAAAGGTGGATACTTTTATCTGAAAAGCACTGTATATGAACTATAAATACACTAGATTGATATATTAAACTTTTGGTGTTGTAACCTTATTTCCAATTCTCTTATGAACTGGTTACTCAGGGGTCATTCCATTTAAAATCGTCTAGTCAGCAAAGCTGCACCATTTTAGATTTTGGTGAAACTCTGAGGGACTCATCTCTAGGGTCCCTAAGAATGGAATTTTCACGAATTTGATTTTTATCAGCACCCGTTTCCGCGCATTTAAATAAAAACTTTTAAAAATCGCCTTTTTTTAGCTTATTTAAAATTTCCTCAATGTTTTTTCTGTTTGAAATTTTTTTCATTATTAAAGCGGAATTCTTAGGGGGACAGATAGTAGTTTGAGTGTACTGAATGATAATTTTTTTTATGACGACCTACCATTAGCGAGAGCATACTTAAAATGAGTGTTTTTTACTCATTTTTCGTGAATTGCAAGTGACTCTAGCGTCTAAACTGTTAGGAGTTAAGAACTTCCGGTTGGCAGGAATTAAGTACACATATCATAGATAAAATTTAGCCATTGATCAACCTGAGCAGCCCACTCTCTATGGAAGAAAACTTTGCTTGATGTTTTGAATTTTTGAAAAATCGTATTATTCAGCCTACAAAATCAATGTGTGTACTGCGAGATAAAATTCTAAAACTCTCAGAATCTTTTGTTCTTACCTTTAACTTTGAACGACTGCATCGCTTGTTTTGTTATTTTTATGTGTAGTGCACTTGCAGGTCGGTTTTTGACAGCAAAAACTATTATTCATTTCAATCGATGAGTTCAAATGTCCAGTAATAAACTGTAAAGATGAGAGCACCTGGGGGTCAATAAAAAGGTAAGAAATTATACTTATATGCGAAAAATAATCAAGAAAAACTAAATTTATAAGATTATAATATAAAAAAATATTGAGGTAATTTTTGCTGTCAAAAACCTACCTATAAGTGCACTACACATAAAAATAACAAAACAAGCGATGCAGTCGTTCAAAGTTAAAGGTAAGAACAAAAGATTCTGAGAGTTTTAGAATTTTATCTCGCAGTATACACATTGATTTTGTAGGCTGAATAATACGATTTTTCAAAAATTCAAAACATCAAGCAAAGTTTTCTTCCATAGAGAGTGGGCTGCTCAGGTTGATCAATGGCTAAATTTTATCTATGATATGTGTACTTAATTCCTGCCAACCGGAAGTTCTTAACTCCTTACAGTTTAGACGCTAGAGTCACTTGCAATTCACGAAAAATGAGTAAAAAACACTCATTTTAAGTATGCTCTCGCTAATGGTAGGTCGTCATAAAAAAAATTATCATTCACTACACTCAAACTACTATCTGTCCCCCTAAGAATTCCGCTTTAATAATGAAAAAAAATTCAAACAGAAAAAACATTGAGGAAATTTTAAATAAGCTAAAAAAAGGCGATTTTTAAAAGTTTTTATTTAAATGCGCGGAAACGGGTGCTGATAAAAATCAAATTCGTGAAAATTCCATTCTTAGGGACCCTAGAGATGAGTCCCTCGAGAGTTTCACCAAAATCTAAAATGGTGCAGCGACCATTTTTTTTATTTTTAGACGTTTTCAAATGGAATGACTCTCAGGTACTTTTATTTCGTTTTCAGAGGTGTCATCTCGAGAGAGCGCTGTTCCTGACAAACGCCCCAACTTTGTTTTTATTTATGTTAATTTAGAAATAGTGAATTTACTATCTTCATATTTTTCTTTTTCTTTTATTATACCTTGTTTACTTTAGTGAATTTTTATTCAGATTTTGCTCGAACTAATTATTTTATACCTTTCATACTATGGTTTCTGAAACTATGGCATGTAAAACTAAAAACTACAAATTAATTACGCAGAAAATAAAGTCCAGAAACCGCAATAATCTTGGTTACTTTGAAAATTTTAGGAATATTAAGATACTTGTCATGTTTTCAATCGTTCAAATGAATAAATTTGTGATAATGGTCTTTATTTTGAACAAAACATCATTTTATTGCCAATTCTACATTGGAGCCCTGACAAATGTATTGTGAAGTTAATTGCGACTGCAGTTATTTGAAAAATGCAGAAAATTTCATAGAGAAATGTGAAAAAACAGTCCCGAAATCACATAAAACTGCTATATAAAATACTTCTTATAACCGCTAAAATAGTTCTTATCTGTTCTGAAGAGCTCGTAAAAATAAAAATCGAAATGATGGTATTTTTATTACATCATTTTTTTCAGGTTTGTTTGATAATAAAACGTACTGTGGTAATAATTTTAAACCGTTTACAAAACTGTTTGACGTAGGAAAGCAAAACAAATGTGTTTTATCTCCACTTTTTTCGACTCACCTTGAGTTATGGTCCAAAATATAACAACATTGCGTATAGCGAGCGACATTGTATATACAGATGATAGTAAAGATAAGAAGGAATACCATGAAACAAATGCTACTGGAATTAGCAAAAGAAGGAAGTGGAAGAATTCAAATATCTGGGAGTCAAGATCAGCAGTAATGGGGAACCAAGATCAGATATAGACGAAAAATTAATGGCAGCTAATAAGGTATACTATGCCAATACTACAACTACTAAAAAGCAAACTATTAACAAAATACACTAAATTTAACATTTACAAAACAATAATAAGACCTGTGATAATGTATGGAGCAGAAACGATGACAATGACACAAAGAGATGAAGAGGAGATGATGATAGTAGAACGAAAAATAATAAGAACAATTCCAGGGCCAATAAAAGTTGGCGACAATGAATACAGGCCACGTATGAATAATGAAATACTGAGAGAAATGAACGGGGAAGATATAGTAAAGAGAATAAACGTTCAAAGAATAAAATGGCTCGGACATGTATGGAGAGAAAGAGAGCGCGCAATCGCTTGCTCTATGTTACAGTGGGAACCAGGTGGTAGGAGAAGGAGAAGGCAAGGAAGACCCAGATCTAAGTGGCTGAAGGAAGTGGAGGAGGACTTGAGAAGGATAGGAATCGTTAGATGGAAGGAAAAAACGAGAGATAGGATACTATGGAAAAAAAAACAAGCGAGAAAATAATGAAATGATGGGGATTGATCCACCCCAGAGAGCGGATCTGGAAAGCATTTATGCGGCGCAACCCCACAAGGGGTGTCTAGAGCGACCGAAGCCTGTACTATTATATTAGTTGGTTTTATCAATTTCAACAGGGAAGAGCAGGGTAATGGAAGGTTAATAATAAATTATATAAACAATATTGAATATAAATAGGCAATTTTCCTTATAAGTCAGGGGCAATATCCTTACAGAACTTATAACATTCTACAATCAGTCTTTGTATGGATACGATATGGCGACTACATACGTATATTTAATCATATGTTATCAAAAACCTCAATATACCCGAAAGTGTTAAAGGGTTTTGTTGGTAAATAATAAGGTTTGTCATCAATTGTTAAGTTTATTCTATACACGAATTGTGCTTAGATCCTCCTATTTTGTACGAGCTCTTTCCCTTTCTTTAATTTCTTGTTATTTTTTCTGGGATACCAGCTATTGCATCATTGCCATATCGTCTTAACTTGTCCATTCTTACCACTTGTTGACGTTCTATACTACCTATGATTAGCTCCACCTCTAATTAATCTCCAACTTCATCATTTTTCACTCTATCTTTTTTTGTGATGCCCTTTATGCATCGTAGATATTTCATTTCAATGGCTCGTATTTTGCCTTTTGTTGTTTTGTCAGTACCCAACTGTCACAACTATAGATCACGATTGACTTGAATATTGTTTTGTAAACGTTTGGTTTTGTTCTCGTCGATACTTCTTTCTGTCATTTAATTTCGCTTCGTTTTTCCCGTCTTTGTTTATTAAGACACCTACTGCAAGCGCCAAACGTGATGGCGAACCCGCCCCCATGCGCACAAACTAATTTTCAATGTTACCTCCTACTGCAGCTCTTGCAAGACATATAAATGCTCTGTACAGAGGCGTATCATTAGTTGTTCTCCAATTCTATTGGCGTTTGGCATTGTCTGAATAATTTTTGTGTTGTTTCTGAAAAAATGTCATCGCCTAATAAAAAACCAGTTATCAAGAGTCAGGCACGTGAAATAATTTTTAAAGTGTTCAATTATTTTCAAAGTGTTAAATGTGAGTAGGATACGTTATCAAATGTGAAAAATAAAACATCTCTCGCTACAGGTAACATTAAATAAATTTCAAAAATAACTACTTCAACACAAATCTTTATTTTGTATTACGTATTTCCATAAGAACCATTGAAAGAGTGGTTAAAGAAGAGGAGCAATTAATTTCTGCAAATAACGTGCAAGTAAAAGTTTCCACCCTAAGAAAGAAGCGGCCTAGAAGAGCACCAATAACTGATATTCCCGAGTATGAGTGTTAGAATATTAGACGGATTATTTACGACTTTCATAAGACGGAAGGATGTCGTATTACGGTAAAAATGTTACAACACAAAATTAATGACTTTTTCGGAATTGTGGCTTCCGGAACATCTCTCCGTTTTATTTTAAAGAAAATAGGTTTCAAATGGAGAAGGACTGAAAATAATAGAAAAATTTTAATAGAGAAAATGGACATCAGAGCATTGAAGATCAAGTATTTACAAAAAATCAATTATTTTCGTAGCCAACAGCGACCACTTTTGTTTCTTGATGAAACATACCTTCACAGTGAACCTACATCTTCTAAGAACTGGACGGATGAATCAACCAAAGGGTTATTTAAAAATATTTCGAAGGGACCAAGACTCATTATTGTCCAAGCAGGAGGTGACCTGGGGTTTATACCTATTTGTAGATATTTTCAGGTTGTACATTCACGCCTTCACTATACAGGTACACTTCGCAACACAACGGTTAAAAGTAAGAAGGGTGATGAACACACGCCCATCTGTTTTGGTAAAGGGGACTGATCTAATTGTGTGTTTCTCACAGCGAACCATACTAATATATCTCTTTCAAGTAGTCTCTTGTCGTACTTGTGTAAATCGTATGACATATTGAACTTTTTTGCAATCTGTACCTATATGTGTTATGGATTTAGAATTGAAATTCAAGTTACATATGTATGTATGTATGTATGTATGATGGGGTGACATTCACTGATACCTAAAAGATCAATTGTGCCCCCTTACTTTACTCAGTTCCCACAGACTAGTAGCTACTTTAGTCCTTTTTCCCTGAGCAATTTTAGGATATCTGTAGGTGTCAACTTAGGTAAATATCCCTCATCTATCCAATAATATCCTTGGTGCTGTGCCCTAGAATTCTGAATTGCTGTGCAATTTGCAAGTATATGGAAGGACGCTTCTTCTTCCATGCCACAGACTCTACATAATTCTTCCTCCACTATTTTGAGCTTTTTCAGGTGCCCGTTTAGGTGGCAATGTCCTGTTAGGATCCCTGTTAAAACTATTAGTGCAGTTTTACTTTGACTTATGCATTCATTTGATCTCAACGGGTTGTAGTCACCCATCAGAATCTTCGATTGTCTAAGCCCTACTAGATCTCTCCAATGGTCAGATCTTCTCTTTTCTTCGGCTTTGTCTATTTCTTCCAATATTACTTACATTGGGGCTGATACCGCAAAAGTATTCTGTCCCCCTTTTTGCTAGCCCATCTGCTATTTCATTTCCTTCTATTCCAGTGTGTCCTGGAATCCACAGTTAGATTACCGCATTCTTCTCGCCTAGTTCTAGCGTACAGGTACTGGTAGTTATTTATAAATATATAAAATAAGGAAATTTACGTTGCTTTAATAAAATCGATTCAGTGAAATGTCAAGGACCAGTAGAGCTTGTATACAATCTTCATGTCCATATATTACAACAGTTACTGTAACGACCCTTTTGAGTGCGGAGTTGTTTGTTCTCCTCAAACATAAGAGAATTTGGGTTGTTATATTCCATAAATTATTTACAGTAGAAATAACTGGTCATGTCAGGTTCCTAAGTGCCGTTTTCAAATTGAACTTATAATGTATTTCCATTTTTCCTAACTTCCTATAACACAAAGAACTTGATGCAAATTGGGTGTTCTGAATGATACGAATTTTAAATCAAATCATAATAATATGTACCTGGTGTATCAATTAGAATGGTGATTATTCAGGGACCGTTTATTTCTGTACATATTTCAGGATGGTGTAACTAATAGTAACAAATATAGAAAAAACCTTTTATGAAATGTGTGGAATCAAAGGAACACAATGCGTTAATAATATACAGAAAACTTTCAGTTTTTGTCACATTTGATCATTCTCTGTCTAGCAGCAAATATTGACGGTTGAACTTTCTTGCAATATCGAAAGGGGTACAACGGATGTGTTTCTTGATACAATGACCAATTTTGGACGACCATCTTAAAATTAATTCGTAATTAAATATGCTACAAGAAATATCTGTGTCGCCCTTGGATTTCGTGATACCTATATTATTAATAATAAATAAATCGGACGCAACCGATCCAACTAATTTTTTTCAATTTTGTCCGACATTTCAAATATTGATGGGTTGAAAAATCAGGTCGTTTGAAAAATAAGAAGCGTTCTCAAATATTCAGGATGATGGTAATATGTATACCTTCACTCTTAAATACATTATCAAAACGAATTCCTGAGCTCTGGACAAGTCTTTTAGAAAAGGTAAGAGAATTATTTTCTAGGTTTCGCCTTATTTTTGGTCTTTCTGATGTATAGTTCGATAATCGTATTTCCGACGTAAACCAACTTTATTTCATGTAATTTAATTTAATTCCTCAATAGTTTCGACTCCATCATCTGCTTGCCACATGTATGCGATCCATCACAAAAGTTATCCTATTCTGTCAATGATTGAATGACGTTTAAGAAGTAAGAATACTGAGAAATGTGAACAGTAAATAAATCGTGATATACCAGGTTCAACGAAACTAGGGTTTATGTTTACTTATCCCTAAAAAGCATTTGCAAAAATTGTTGAGGTCAAATTTTCCGTTAAAAACATTCAAAATAAATCAGTGAAGTAGTGTTACATGAATTAATGTAAATGAAAATTGGTAATTATTCACTATAAAGATTAACTTGAAATTAATTGGATGTGAAATGTCGGCTTTATTTCTTTTTATGCTCCGAGTGGATTGGGATTGTTGTTGAAGCGTAGTTAAGTGAGGTAGTACTACCCGTTCATTTTTCGAAATCTTTCTATCTCTTCATTAATAATTTTTTGGGGCTTAGTTATGTCATCCTTTTCATCTGTGTTGCAAGAAACCCTCCAACGTTTCCGGCGTATATTCTTACAGGGAATTAGGTCGAGAATAAACTCTGGTAAAGTGTTAGTTTTGTAGACCCCGATTTTTGTTTGTGTGGAATCGTTTCTAGCCAGAATTATTGATTTTTGTTGGATTTCATTTCTTTCTTTAACTGCCACTTGGTTGTATCTCACTATTATTATTATTTAATTTTTCAGAGTAGGTCATTCAGTAGTTTCATAACCAAAATATTATTTTATACCTGAATTTTGAAGTGAATTGTATGGAGCCGTGATAAAAATTGAATTGAAAAGTGTAATTTGGACTGGGCATATTATGTTTCACGTTTCTTTGGCGGTTAAAAGAGTATGAATCCTTATTTGAAATTATTGTGTAAAAATTATTCAGTATTTATCGACTATCGAATTAACAATTTACATGTAATATATTTTAATACATATTCATGGTAATGCTCGGAGGATATCAGTGGTCATAAGCCACCTACCCTAACAAAACAATACATTATTACAGTAGGAAGCGATCATAAGCTTTGCGGCTTACGACCACGTCTATCCTCTGAACATCAATATGAATATGTATTAAAATTTATCACGTGTTAGTTGTTTATTTAAAATACGATAAATATTGAATACTCAAAGTTATCAAACTATATAAAAAAACACAAATTTTGAGCATCATATATTTAAATGAAACTTTGGTCCAACAATACATGGAATACACTGATGATTAAAAAATATTTAGTGGTGATAGGATATCCAATGATTCTGTGATTGTAAAAAAACAGTAGAGCTTGTTATGCCACTGACATGAAATGGTAAAAAATGGGATACCAAAAAAGCTAATTAGATCGAAGTGTACGGCAAGAACAAGACACGACTGTCATGACGAAAATGGGAGGACCAAGTAAGACAAGGGCCATAAAAGCGAGTGGTTCAGTAGATCGATATTAAGCAATTTCCGCAGGATGAGAACAACTGAAAAAAAATATGTTCAGTGCAACTTTTGGATGAAAATTATGTTATATGCAAGTAGTTTTCCCGATATGAAGAGAAGAGAGAGAGACTAACTTATTAATTTAATTATTTCATGTGATAAGTATTATGATTTAGTGGGTAAAGTTCATAAACATATTATCATACATCTTCAATCACACTATAAAAGTAGACACTACCAATATTTACTAAATGATTTCACTTGAAATAAAATATCTCTAATAAACATTTACGTATGTTAATTTTAGCAATATTAACCCTACTAACAACATATTTATACATTGCACAATTTTACGTACTCCAGAACTATACAGAACAATCTTACATTCTAATGTACCGTAAACTCATTTAAATCCCGGAGGTTTGAAGTATTCCAGTCTAATCCATAAGAAAATTTTTGAAGTTGACTAATTAGGGTCGAAGAAGTCACTCAGAACCCCAAATAAGGAGTAGAAGATTCAAGTTAATTAAAGGTCTCATTAAAGCCTAACCAGCTGAAAATAATGATATGACCTACTCAAAATAAATCTTACTATAGTAAAAGCGCAATCGGTGCGGAGTGGTAAAACTGTCGGAACAGGTCATTTCAGGGGTGGGTACCTATTATTATTTTTAAGGAGGAGACATTCGGATTACTGAAATATTTATCACGAATATTATTGAATGCCTATATTATTATGGTGTAGGTATTCGGTTGTAGCTTTTTTCATTAACATATAAACGACTTGCATATTATTATTGTTAAAACAATTTTCAAGAACTATTGTCTTAATGACCTCAGGCAGACGGGGTGGGATTATAATTTCAGAGATAATTCCCCTTCCTGAACATGGAATTTGTGTATTTTTGTTTTTAAGGTAGTTGCCATAGACAAAATAAAAGAGACGGATTGAAGTATAGGCGATATAAGACATGGCGTTTCTGCTCAAATGACCCGCGCATCGAGTCGCTGCGGTCGCGCGAACTACAAGACTTCTTACACAAGCAGAATAGAATAAAATCGTTTAAAATATCATAAATTACATTACTCTTCAACATTTCGCCTTTAATGTTGATAGATATTATACAATATTCTTGTTTATCAACTTTTAAGTCATTAAAAATGAGAATATACAAAATCAATCATATATTGGTTGGTGTGAATCTGACTTCTGTTTGTCAAAGTCAAAGTGTCAAAAATTAGTAATGGATGTGGATGATGAGGTGAGTAGGATTTAGGATTAGTTTATTTTTAAGTTCAAGTTCATTCAGGAATTTAAGTTGTAATAAAGGAAATAAATGTAAGTGAACCTTTAAAATGTCATCACCAGGTATAATTCGTCATAGTTGTATTGCAAAAAATTGTAATAGCAAATATTTTTGGCCACTTCGCAATTTGGAGTTTAAGAATAAAATATTTTTCAAATCTCCACCTGATATTAATCAAAGGGAACAGTAGTACAAAATTTTAGAACTTCCTTATACAGCCAAAGATCAAAGGTTCTGTGAAGATCATTTCTATAATAATGCATTTAAAAGTTCATTACAAGTACCTAGTTGAACATAATAATACTCAATCTTTTGAAAATACTGTATTGCCTGTAAAACGAAAGCGTATTTTATTCTGACAATAATGATGGTAAGAGGTGTAGCAAACAAAAATAATTATTTTTTCATTGTAACTTAATGCAGTGCGTTTAATATTTTTCGTTTCAGACCTGTTCCTGTCTTCATGGAAATGGATAATTCACCTAGTTTCTAATTCCTTTTTATAAAAATATTTGTTTTTTTTTGTCAATTATTTTAAAATAATGTGCAATTTGATGTGATATTGGATTAACTTTCTTAAATATAATGTAATTTTAGTAGTGCAGTTTAATAAAAATTTTAAAAGTGTGTTGATTTCTTATTTATCTAAAATGTGTCTTGAAATTGTTTAATTATAATCATTTCATTAGAAAAAATTAAATATAATTTTATTTTTTCTAATGAAATAATTATATAATAAACAGTTTTTAGACAAATTGTAAAATTCACCTACCCATAATCCAGACTAACAAATTTAAATATCCCGCCTTTAAAAATTAGTTCCGACAACCCTTCCTGGTGCGCTTCGATCAACGTGATGCCAACTGTTAATACAGGATCGACAACTCTCATTATATATTATTTCTCTATGGTAGTTGCAGTCTGATTGTCAGCAATTATTCATTTAGTGAATTTAGAAAGAACTTGCTCGCTTGATAACCTTTATAAAGTGATGATTTAGAGACATTTGCACTTACTAATCTAGATTAAGATGAAGGAAGAACAATTTACAAGTGGCATGTTTATATTAATTTGGTAAGCAAATTACAATTAGGTAGTAGGTCTATCATAACATTCTATTATTTAGAATTCGAGCCATAATTTAACGGTCAAAATTTTAAACCACACTTATTTAATAGGATATCTACGTATTTTCATAAGCAATACAACAAGTATTAACAATATATACCTACGAACCCCTAATACTGTTCCTAAACCTACGCCTATTATACCCGTAGAAAGTATTAAGATTGTTATCTTTCTACAATATCCGTCGGCACAAATAAATTTCTTGTTTTCACAACATTCATTGCAGCAGGTAGTGTAAAATTACATATTTTGTTTGGTCCACTTGTGCTGAGCAAGTCTCATAAAATTTTGATTTATTACCCCGCACCGATTGCGATTTTACTATAGAGCATGTGTATAGTCGAGTCACATACTGAAATTATGCAAAAAGACTATCAATGATAATTAGGTAGGTACTATATTATGGTTAATGATTATGATAATTATTTTCAGGGGCAATCTACCGATAAAAAAGGAGGGAATACATTTCAATGATACTGTTATTTCCCATTAAAAGAAATAGTAAAACTGAAACAATTCTTTATTTCCAAAACGTAATATTGTGGTAAAAGATTTGGCAAGCCATGTTGGAAATCTGGATAAAGAGAGAAATGGACTGAAAATAAGTTCATATAGCAACGAAACACGAATCACGAACTCTAACGTAATTGGTCAAATTAATTGGCGGGAAAGTTGACAGGTGCATAATTTAAGATTTCACGGGTTCGTGAAATTTAAAATCTGGGTGGCGGGAAACTTGAGTCCATTTCAAGATTTTTCGACATTCGTGACGAATTTATGCTAATTTGACAGTTTGCTGTTAATTTGGTTATGATACACTCATTTTAATTAATTTAGTAGTTTTCCGTGTACATAATCTTTGGTAGTTTCGCCCTGGTAATTTTGTTTACGTTTACTTTTGATATATTTTGTATATCTACGATGACGTTTAATGTAAGTATATATTTTTTTATTATAATACTATCGATTTTTCAACTTTTTAAGTAAATTTTGTGTCTGTTATTTCTTATTATTTATTTTCATATTTTTAGTATCAAGTCAAATGTGGGGAAACTCTTACCCAAAACGTCTACGAATTTCGTTTTTGTATAGGATGGTAACTTTTTACGACTTTCTAAAAACAAGGATTCGTGATTCGTTGCTATATGAACTTACCTTGAAAAAGCACTTCACTGGCGATATAATCACGACTATCTCAACTAAATGGTCTTCTGATTGTACAACAAAAAAACTGTTATAAGAGATCCAAAAATTGGTAACAACAAATAGCATCAGGATGTTTATAGATTAGACAACAGCAGAACATATGGATATCGCGATATGCCTACCATCAATTTTCATTTCTCATTTCCAGAAAAATTGACAAATTCAATAGAATAATTAACAGCATTTTTTATAAGTACCGATTACTGTTTCAATTAATTTCTAATTAAATAAATCGAGCTATTTTCCGTAGGGCCCTACATCCTGTGAGTTATACGCAGCGTACGAAGTAATAAACTTAAACGACCTACCCGTCCGAACCTAAATAGCCTTAAACATGTTTTCGCTATGAAATTATTCATACCAGTAAATCAAAACTGGAACATGTAACATAATCTGAATTATAATAAGCTTGATGGTGTTTTGTCCAGAACATTGTGTACGTTAGTCATCTCATACATCTATTTAAATTATTCAATTATCAACTAACAAAGCCGACCTCGAAACCGACTTTAAAAAACAGACGTAATTGAATGTAAAAAATAAATGATTTCATGTGATGCCTTTTGGCCTAAACATTAAGTCATTAATTATTTAAAATATTATCGAATAAATTCCCTTCAGCTAATTCCAATAAACCACGAATTGTTTTATAAATAATAAATATAAAGGTTACACGTACGAGTCAATGTCAAAGCAAATAAACATTATCTAGTATCATGTATGTTTACTTATAGTGAACTTGACTCTTTGTATATATAGGTAACAATAGTATTTTAAGCATTCATTATTAATTCATTATTAATTCATTATTAATTCATTATTAATTCATTGTTGATTCATTATTATTATTAAGTCATTATGATGGTCATTCATGAAAGGATGATTACAGTCAGTATCATTCATTCTAAGTAGTAATCTAAGAGTAGTCAATTAGTGTTAGTGGTTAATGTATAGTAAATATTAAATAGAACATGTCCCAGTGAAACAGGTAGTTGTTTTATTCCTGGGGGATGACCCACCAAGTGACCAGCAGCACCACCTAGTCAGAGGCCCTCCTACTATCCTACTACACCCAGTATCCTCATTACATTACACATTACATGGCGATCCTGCAAACAATTGGAGTTCTGTAACAATGGGTGGTAAAGCAACGAAACAAGCGGTCCAAGAAAATGGCGTGGTCAACAGTAATTTTATAGTACAAGAAGAGGAACTCAAAGCAGATCTGGAGGTGAAGATTCTTATCTACATTATTGTGGTTGTTTTGGTACTACAATTTGGATGGTCTATATATAAGAATTATAGAAGACAAATGAAGAGGGAGATAAGAAGAAATCTACAGCAAAGCACGCTGAACCTTTAGGATGGTGAGAATATTTTTTGTAAACTTTAAGGGTATATTCTGTTTTGTGGCTAAAATTTTTTTTTTTTGATAATTGATATTTCATATTTTTATTTCTATTGACAATGAATTTTAAATGTCCTCGAGTGATGGAAATGCAGTAACGTGGGATGAATTTGAGATTAGATTGAATTTAATTTTAGAAGATATACGTAGGAATAGTAAGCGTGTGTTAAAAAAGGAGGTTCCAAAAAGCTCAGATAGTCATATAGATATAATAAATAAGTTGTGTGATTCATTTAATAGTTTCTCTAAGTTAATAAATAAGAATTGGTATAAGTTAGAGGAGAATCAGCAGAGTACATGTATTTTATATTTTAACAAAATTAGAGAAAAGGTAGAGAAAGCATTTCAAGTGTTAGATTGTCAGTATGAAGTTCCGTCTCAATTAATTACGCGTAATAATTTAATTAATAATTTAATAGTATTAGAAGCAATGAGCAAAGATAAAAAGGAGAAAATGGCATTAAGTATGAATGACTTTTTCAATTTAGCTGGTAAGATATTACCAAATGAATTTAATGGGGATATAAGCAAATTGCAATCTTTTGTAGATGCTATAAGTTTGCTACAGGTTGGTGCAGCAGAGCATGAGGAGAATGCTGTACTATTTGTGAAAACTAGGCTAACTGGAAAGGCCAGGAGTCTAATCACCACCGAAAAATCGTTGGTAGAAATTATAGGAACCCTTAAAAAGGGACTAAAGGGAGATAGTGCTAGTTTAGTAGGAGCTAAATTAAGCAAATTAAGACAAAACAATAAGGATATAGTTGAGTATGCTTCAGAGATGGAGAAATTAACAGAGCAGTTACAAGCCGCGTATTTGGCAGAAGGAATGCCAGTACACTTAGCAACTAAGTATACAACAGAAGCAGCAGTAAAATCACTGATCGACAACTCAGCATCAGAACGGGTAAAAACCGTTATAGCAGCTGGAAATTTTACGACACCGCAAGAGGTGATGACTAAATTGGTTTCCATCAATGTGGGAAACAATCAGTCAACAGGAAGTGTTCTGCATTATAAGGCAGATAGAAATAAGTTTGTGTCAGGAAATACCTATTTTCCACAGCGAAATACCTATTTTCCTCAGCGAAGACACTCTTATGTAAATCATAATGGAGAAAATAATTTCCATAGGAAAAATAACTACGATAACAGTAGGAAATTTCAAGCCAATCAAGGCAATAGGAGATTTACTGGTTACAGGGAGAAACCAGAAGAATATAGAAACAAGCCTAACAATAGGTTTAACAATGATAATAAATATAGAAATGTAAGAATGTGTGAGAGTGGAGAGACGAGAGTGGAAGATGAACAGAAAGAATTGGGGTTTTGAAAAAGAAAGGTGAAAAATCCAAAATTTTAAATAACTTGCATAATAATAATCATTACATTTATAACTTTGATTTAACTCTTTCAAACTTTGTGCAAATTAAAACTGACATATCGGATAATATAGATACTTTTATATTAGATACAGGTGCAGATATATCGTTATTAAAAATTTCAGATAATTTTCCACATCACTTAATAAAGACAACACAAATCTTAAATATTAAAGGAATAACTCAGGGAGGAATTAAAACTTTGGGTACAATAGAAACTTTTCTTTTTATTAAGGGTGTAGCATTTCAACATTGTTTTCATGTAGTAGAGGAAGAATTTCCTATACCTACGAATGGAATTCTAGGTAGGGATTTCATAAGAAATTATAATTGTATTTTAGATTATTCAGAATTAAAATTATACATAGATTGTAAATCTAGGAATACAGTAACATTAGAAATTCTTGACAATCCTGAATATGATACTTTGGCAATACCGCCTAGATGTGAAGTCTATCGGTTGGTAGAAAGTTTCAAAAACTTAAGACAAGATAAAGTTGTTGAGCAACAAGAACTATTACCAGGAATATTTATAGCAAGATCTATTATATCAAAAACTAATCCTTATGTCAGAATTTTAAACACAAATTATGAAAGCAAGTCGATAAATACAAACAATATTAAAATATTGGATTTAAATTTATTTCATGTATATGCTGTGAAGAATGAAAGTAAGAATAGGTTGAAAGAATTAAGAAAAACATTAAATTTAGAGGTACCAGAATACGTGAGGGATAAGCTAATAAATCTTTGTGAGAATTTTTCAGATATTTTTGCTTTAAAGAACGACATTTTAACGCATAATAATTTTTATGAGCAAAAGCTATTGGTAAAAGATGATACTCCAGTATATATTAAAAATTATCGCACGCCACATTCTCAATCTTCAGAACTTAATAATCAGGTCCAAAAGTTATTAGAACAAGGTATAATCGAATCTTCAATCTCAGATTATAACAGTCCAGTTTTACTTGTTCCCAAAAAGGCAATCAATGGAGAGAAGTCTTGGAGACTTTGTATAGATTTCAGGCAATTGAACAAGAAAATAGTCACAGATAAATTTCCATTACCCAGAATAGATTCGATCTTAGATCAGTTAGGGAGGTCGAAATGGTTTTCAGTCATAGATCTTATGTCAGGTTTTCATCAAATTCCTTTAGAACAATCTTCAAGGAAATATACATCTTTTAGTACAGAAAAAGGTTCTTTTCAGTATACAAGATTACCATTTGGTTTAAATATAAGTCCAAATAGTTTTTCAAGAATGATGTCCATAGCATTCTCAGGATTAACTCCAGAAAAAGCATTTCTTTATATGGATGATATAGTCGTAATAGGGATGTCAGAAAATCATCATTTAAGTAATCTCGAAAGGGTGTTTGACACATGTCGGAAATTCAACCTTAAATTAAATCCACAAAAATGTCAATTCTTCAGGCGAGAAGTAACGTATTTAGGACACAATTTGTCCAGCGAAGGGGTTCTACCCGATAAGGCAAAATATTCAGTCATTGAGAAGTATCCAGTGCCCAAAAATTCAGAAGAATCTAAAAGGTTCGTAGCATTCTGTAACTATTACAGACGTTTCATTCCAAATTTCGCTGAAATATGCATACCTCTCAATAAATTATCTAGGAAAAATGTGAAATTCGAGTGGTCGGAAGACTGCGAAAAATCATTCCAAATACTAAAATCGGCATTAATTCAGCCGCCTATTTTGAAATATCCAGATTTCAATAAAAAATTTATATTGACAACAGATGCTTCAAATATTGCGTGTTCTGCAATACTTAGCCAGGAATACGAAGGTATAGATCTACCTATAGCTTATGCATCGCGAGGTTTTAAGAAAAGTGAATTAAATAAACCTATAATCATGAAAGAACTGTTAGCTATCCATTGGGGAATTAATCATTTTAAGTGTTATTTATATGGTTCTACACATTTTATTGTGAAAACGGATCACAAGCCGTTAACACATCTTTTTTCGATGACAGACCCAACTTCGAAACTTACGAGAATTAGACTAGACCTAGAAGAATACAACTTCGAAATACAATATTTGAAAGGAAATTCAAATTATGCGGACAGTATTTCAAGGATATCCATAAATGAATTAAAAGACTTGTACATTGACAATGCTCACATCTTAGCAATAACGAGGTCAAAAACTCGTCATAATAAAGCTCAGCCTATAGGAGAAGATAAAATAATTTCCACAGAAATAAAGGAAGATATTCGCAAGCCAGCAGTATATAAAGTACTGAATAATTTAGAGGCGCATAAATTACCAATTCTGCAATTTGAAAATAACCGTGTTTCGTTAAGGATGAACATACGGATCAAAAACAGGATGAGATTTAGCCAAGCCTTATTAAATACCGATATAGTTAACTTTGATTTAGATCAAACGTTAGTTCAGCTTGATAAGCTAGCGGTAAATAATGGTATAAAAAGGATGAAAATTTATATGAATGATATTATTTTCACACAGTGCACTATAAAAGAGTTTATGGAAAAAGGAAACAATACGTTAAAAAACGTACAAATATGTATTTGCGATATACCTAAGATGGTGGAAAAAGAAAAAGAAAAGCAACAGATTTTAGAAACTTATCATAATGATCCTTTATTTGGAGGTCATGTAGGAAATAACAGGCTAGTGAAAAAATTAAGAGCGAATTTTAGATGGAAAAACATGGAAAAAGATGTAAGAAAATATATTAAGCAATGTCACAAGTGTCAGGTCAATAAAGCAAAGAATAATCACAAGGAAGAATTTGTATTAACGGATACAGCAGAAAAACCATGGGATATAACATATATAGATACGGTCGGTCCTTTTCCACAAAGTGAAAATGGTAACCGTTATTGCATCACAATGTTATGTGAATTAACGAAATATGCAGTAATAATTCCAGTTAAAAACAAAGAAGCGAACACGATAGCTCGTGGAATTTTTGAAAATTTCATACCAAATTACGGTCTAATGAAACAAATTAGGACAGATTTAGGCACAGAATATAAAAATGAAATATTCAACGCTTTAACTAAAATGTTAAATATTAGGCATAATTACTCAACAGCATATCATCATCAATCTATAGGAGGTTGTGAGAAATTACATAGAACGCTTAATGAGTATGTGAGACACTTTATAAATGAAAGTAAGGATGATTGGGATGAATGGTGTAAACTATTTGCTTATTGTTATAATACGACTCCAAGCTCGTATCATGGTTATACGCCATTTGAATTATTGTTCGGTAGACGTGCTAACTTACCCGAGAATCTAACAAACGAGATTGAGCCATGCTATAATATTGATGAATATCAGAATGAGTTAAAATATAAACTGCAGGTAGCTCATCAGAGAGCAGAAAAATATTTAACCAAATATAAACTGAGTAGACAAAGTCAAAATAGTAAGGTAGCTAATCCAGTTGATTTTAAAATAGGGGATTCAGTGTTAGTAAAGAGGGAAAATAGAACCAAATTCGAATCTCAATATATAGGTCCATTTACAGTCACAGAGGTGAGCGATGTTAACTGTAAAATTAAATTAGAATCAGGTGTGATAAAAGAAATACACAAAAACAGAATCCATCCTTATTGTAAAATGAATTAAAAATTGTAAAATTGGAAGTGCGAGTGAGTTTATAAACATTTCCGAATAATAAACAAAAGTGTTATAACAAACGTTCAAAACATTGAAGTGAAAATAAATAAACAACTAAGTGATCGTAAACAATTTTTAAAGGCAATGAACATTCATTTATTTATGAATATATTATGTAATCGTAGGTTAGTGACATTATTTAATAACCATCTACCATTTATTTTTAGGATAATTGTAAATTCATTTCATTAGGGGGAAAGGAAGCTCAACGGAATTTATTCTTTTTGTAAAAGGGGAAGGTGTGATGCCTTTTGGCCTAAACATTAAGTCATTAATTATTTAAAATATTATCGAATAAATTCCCTTCAGCTAATTCCAATAAACCACGAATTGTTTTATAAATAATAAATATAAAGGTTACACGTACGAGTCAATGTCAAAGCAAATAAACATTATCTAGTATCATGTATGTTTACTTATAGTGAACTTGACTCTTTGTATATATAGGTAACAATAGTATTTTAAGCATTCATTATTAATTCATTATTAATTCATTATTAATTCATTATTAATTCATTGTTGATTCATTATTATTATTAAGTCATTATGATGGTCATTCATGAAAGGATGATTACAGTCAGTATCATTCATTCTAAGTAGTAATCTAAGAGTAGTCAATTAGTGTTAGTGGTTAATGTATAGTAAATATTAAATAGAACATGTCCCAGTGAAACAGGTAGTTGTTTTATTCCTGGGGGATGACCCACCAAGTGACCAGCAGCACCACCTAGTCAGAGGCCCTCCTACTATCCTACTACACCCAGTATCCTCATTACATTACACATTACAGTAGGTAGGTAGTAACAATAGAAGTGCCTTCTTAAAAAGACTATTCAGCTATTACAAAAAATAAATACCCCAATCACGAATAATAAGCCAATGAAACGGTTTAAAAACCATGTAGTTCTGTTCACTCCTATGATAACTCTCGTATTGATAAGAACATAATGGATTGCTTTTATAAAATTTGGGCTTTGTAATCCAGCGTAGTAGAAAATTGTAGAACACAAATAAGTGATAATACATTTTCTATTGATAAAACGTTGATCGCTCACAAAGTGATAAGGGCTGGAAATCTACGACAAAAACGGTGTTTAAATTTCTCATATCTTTGGAAGAATAGAATTTATTTCTTAAGTGAATACAGTGTTGTGAAAGCTATTTGCAAGAACACATGGGCTGAAAAGTCATGGGTCTGACACGTAGATGGTGCTAGTTTTATTGCAAGCACCTGTTTTTCAGTTAGTACTAACCATAAAAAGACAGCTGTCAAAATTTCATGATATTTCATTCATTAGTTCGTTAGTTATTGTGCTAAGAGTGACGCTACTTTTAATATTTTCAAAACAATGGATCAAAAACAATTTCGTGTTTTAATTTTACACTGCTTCTTGATGGGAAAAATACCGTGTGCTGACTTAAAACGTGGTCGTAGAGACACCGATTATGCGGACCGCTGTGGACGTCCAAATGAGGCGATTACACCAGAAAATCCACAATATCGAAAAGTGAAGTTGCGTGAGTTGCTGTTCAAAGTGGGTGCCGCGTTTGCTCAGTGTTGACCAAAAACAAGAACACAAGATGATTTTGTGCAGTGTTTGACCCTGTTTAAACGTAACAAACCGGAATTTTTACGTCGAACATGGATCCATCACTTCACTCCGGAATCAAAACGATCGTAATCTGAGAGGATAGCAACTGGAGAACCTCGTCCAACGCGCCCGAAAGCACAACAATCAACTGGAAAGATTATGGCCTCAGTATTTTGGGATGTAGGTATTGTAGGTACCTACATGGTGTATTCATCGAATATCTTGAAAGGGGAAATACCATCAACAGTGAATATTATTTGGCAATATTGAAGCGTTTGAAGGCCGAAATTGCAAAGAAACGTCCGCATATGGCAAAGAAAAACATTTCCATCAAGAGAACGCACCGTGTCACAAGTCAATCAAAACAATGGCAAAACTACATGAATTGGACTTCGGTGTTCGTTATCGCCGGTAAGAAATGTCGCTCGAATGAAGAGGTCTAATTTGAGGCAAAAGATAAATCGTTCTACAAAAGTGGTATTGAAATGTTAGAGCGGCGTTGGAATGATTGCGTTGTTCTTGATGGAAATTACGTTGATGAATAAAACTAATTTTGAACAAAAAAAAACGTGATTTCTTTGTTAGGCCTGGGACTTTTCAGCCGATGTGTTACAATTCTTTTTCAAGTTACCCACCTTTATTTGAACGTCTGAGAGAAAAAACTGCTTACGTGCTTTAACGGTGTTCACTATTCAGAAATGAAGAGTTTCCAAGTGTGGTTAGAGCAGCTGTTGCTATAGTTTATAATTTATGAAAAATAATTAAGCAAAACATAGATTTTTGTTAAAGTTCCCAATCAAATAAGAAATAATACAGAACATTTGCATTTTTTGCTTAATATTTTTTTTAAAAATCGATAAAGCAGTATTGTGTTTATATTTAATTATAAAATCTCTACTCAATTACGCAGTTGTAATATTTATTAGAGTTAATAACTTTTTTGAATAAACTAAATTTGATATCACATGCTGTTTACAATTAATTATGTCGAGAGTCGATTTTGATTTATATAGATTTTGAATTTGACCGAATATGCTAATTCCAACCTATTTATTCAAACCCTCCCCCCCCACGTATTCAAACACCATATCTGATCTATTCCGAGCCGACTATGATAAAAAGAAAACATCCGATCCAGCCTTTTACGAAAGAGTAAATAGATCTCTCGACACTTTTAACGTCTCCATCTCTTATATATTTCCTGCAAACTTGACACGTCTACTGAAGCTCAGCCAAAATGAAACAAATGCAAGAGAAATAAAAAACGCATTCTATGAAAAAGTCTTCCAACTCCATCAATACACCCCATCATTCATTCATTCGATTGGGTTGTGCCCAACAGCCCAGGAACTTGAACTGAATATTTGTACCATTTCCCATGTTATCTACTTCCATTCCAGAAACTTTGTGTCTTCTATGTTGGCCACTAGTTTGACTGTAAGGATTTTCAGTAGTTGTAATGGTTGTAATGCTTCCGTCTGAGTCCATGTAAGTTCTCGCAGAAGCAGAGTATGTGAGTAGGTGTTTCATCATAGAGTTCACATTTCCTGCACATAGGTTCACTAACTTTGCCCATTTTGTGCAGATGTTTCCTCAGGGTGCAGTGTCCAGTGACCAGGTCGGTAACTGTCTTCAAATGTCTCTTACTCAGTTTCAATAGCCTGGTTGAGAGTTCCTTGTCTACCTTGTTCAGTAAACTTTTTGTATGGAGGAGCCCTTGCATCGACTTCCGTTTGAGTTGGTGCTCCCTATCTAGCTAGTTCCCGATTTCTCCTCTTATGCAATCTTTTGTGATTCCACAAAACGGTTCCGGACCTATGAAGTCTCCTTTAGAGCCTTCTTTAGCAACTGGTCAGCCATTTTATTACCTGCAATCCTCTCATGTGCCGGCACCCATATTAGACCAATACACCCCATTGTAGACTGACGCTTCCAAGATGGAAAATGAAGTAGGAGCCTCCGTTATTGCACCTACCGAATATATTAAAATCAGATTACCACCCGCTGCGAGTGTCTTCACTGGTGAACTATACGCAATTTATCAAGCAGTACTTTTTGCGAGTAATGATGATTACCAGCAGTGTCTAATAATAACTGACTCTCTAAGCTCCATTGAAAGTATCCAGAATATTTCTCGCACAAACTACTTGGTGTAAATAATTAAGAAGTAACTATTTTTGCTCCAAATGGATAACAAAACTGTCCAATTATGTGGGTACCCTCCCACGTTGGAATTCCTGGGAACGAACAGGCAGATACAGAAGCAAGGGATGCAATCCAGGACCATAATTCCAAAAGTTTCTGTTTCGGACCCAAAAATTTTTATAAAACATTCAATCTATTCAATACTGGCAAGATCGTTGGACTAAATCAAACCCTAAGCTTCGCCGAATAAGGAAATACGTGAGCCACTGGGGAGCTTTCCCGATGAAAAGAAGAGAGCAAACAATCTTATCGCGATCTCTCACGACTTTACACGGCACCAGTGTGCGACAGCTGCAATCAGCCACTGACAGTAAGCCATGTATAAGCCATGTACTGTTGGAATGTGAAAAGTTCCGGCTTCAGAGGTAAACACACATCCCCAACCAAATAGGAGAGGCACTTAGTAAAAACTGTGATATAATTTCTCACTTGATGAACTATTTAAAATCCACACAGATATTAAATAAAATTTGAAGTTCCATTCTTATGTTATTTTTTCGTAAATTCACAAGTGTAATCATGATTTACTTTTGTAACTGATTTAATTTTCCTGTATATTCAACTAATTATTTATTATTATTTTAAATTTGAATGGATGATATTACCCAACAGAAAACAATATTTTCCAATAATATAATGTTATTGTTTATTCGCAATAGAAGTACAATGAAATAATTGATTAAAAAAAGAAATAACACGATTTCAATTACTAAAAATTACCTGTTTTTTGGAAAACAGGAGTATGTAGATAATTTCTCAATCTACGAAGCACTTTTTTTTCTTATTAGAAGCATTTACGAAGCCGTAATTATACCCTGATAAAAAAGCTGATTATTAAAAGTATTTGCCAACTCACAGAATATAATAGAGTTTCAGTAGTCTCTGTTGTTAAATTTTAAAATATTTGTCAAATAAACACAAAATCCCTTTATCCGCTATTCGAAGCTTCGTCTGCCTTTGTAACTCAACCGTTATGATCTAAAGACGACACGTTACCAAGGAAAACGAGATTCTTTCATGATACTTCCCGCCCGCCTTCCTTTTCCCTTTAAGTAACAAGAAGACGACAGCGTCATATTTTCCATAAAAAGAAAGTTGATTTAAATATTAAGTAACAGAAAACGAAAGTTGAACTACCACAAAATTGTTCGGTTTGTCAATATAAAGTTGATGTTCTTAGTGAACCCTCCGTTGTTATATTTTTCCCATTGCTACCTCAGAAAATTTCATTCGTCAAATTTTGTTATTGAAAATTTTGTACTTTTTATGAGAGATATCCGTAAACGTTTCGGATATACGTAAACATGTTGGATGGAGATTTGTATACTTGTAATTAGTTAGGAAATATACAGTAGAAACGGTGGAGCTTTACCATCACGTGACTGTTACTTTACGCATATACATATACGTATATACGTATAGTAACGTACAGTACGTATAGTAACATATATACGTATACGTATATACGTATAGTAACGTATAGTACGTATAGTAACGTATATACGTATACCTATATACGTATAGTAACAGTCACGTGATGGTAAAGCTCCACCGTTTCTACTGTATGTTTATAAGTATATGTTGTGGTTTAATTTTTCAAGGTGAGGTAAAGATATTAGTTTTGATTTTTAAAGTAGAAATATTCCATATTTATTGACAACTCCACCTTTTCTTAACGTGGATATTTAAAATACGTTAAGGACTCATTATCACTTCTGACGACAGTTCTAAAATTGAGGTTTCATACATCGACGACGAATATAAAAAGAAAGGTATATGTTTAGAAAAACAAAATCCCAAGGAAACTATTATTCATAACCTTCATAATAACGGATATCTTGTTCTATCCTACTCATTCTTCTTCTATTGAAAATTGGTTATAGCAAAGCAATCTTTGTTTCAAGTTTTAACAGTATTTTAGCTGATACCAAAAATAAAATAGAATTATTGTTTATTATAAATAGTTGGTGTGTAAAATTTTCATTTTACATAAAAAACTCAAAATTTCATGCAAAGTATTCTTGATTCACTCTGTATTCAAGCATAATACTTGATTTTTTCTTTTTCCAATTAACGATCAAAATCGAGAAAAGGCTTTACTATTCTTGGAAAAATCCTACTGACTACGCCAGTGAAGTTTTCGCTTAGTTAATGTTTGAAGTTTTAAGGAAAAAATTAGGAACTCGGAATAATTCAGAAAACTATGGTTTTAATTGTAGGTCTTCACAGTTTGAAAGTGCGAGTAATTCTGATTCATTATTTACAAAAAGCAAAAATATCTAAAACAGTACGTGACTAAGATAAGGGATTATCTTTGAAACGGATAAAGGGAAAGTTATGAAATCTAGGACGATGAATGAGACTCTATTCTGCATATTTTAGAGCAAATGTCAAATGTTTTTGACGTCAGCGTTTAGCGTACGCCCGCCCTCTTGAATTTTTTCAAATGACAACCTAGGTCGTGTGACACATCACAAAAAAGCTTATTTTTTTCTCTTTCCAAAAATAATCCCAATGTATAACTTGACTCGGATATTATGATAGAAATTTAACAAAAATATTAAAATTATAATTTTAATCAAAACTGCGTGTTACAGAAATTTATAAACGAAACAATTATTTAAGTTGCAAATACATCATTACAATAATTGCTCAAAATGCTGGACATTTGTTTGTTGACAATGATACAATCTCTCTTCGAAGCTACGAATAGAATCGTTGATCATTTGTGGAGTAATTACCTGCATTTCGAGACGTATGCGATCCTTTAAATCGTTTAAGTTAGTTGGTCTGTTTATATAAACGCGGTCTTTCAGGTAGCCCCAGAGAAAAAAATCGAGTGGTGTCAAGTCGGGTGATCTTGCCGGCCACTCAATTGCACCTCTTCGACCAATCCATCTCTGAGGGAAAATTGTATTTAAATATTGCCTAACGTCTCTTTGATAATGTGTAGGTGCACCATATCTTGTTGAAAGAAGTATCCGTTCATATTAGGAAATAATCGATTTATTTCAGGTATAATTTCATTTTGGAGTAAGTCAAGATATTTAGCACCGGTCAGCGTACCTTCAATAAAAAAAGGACCGATCAAATGGTTTTTCACCAAACCCGCCCACACATTTACTTTTTGTGGACGAAGTGTATGAACCTCCTCCATCCAGTGCGGATTACAATCTGACCAGTACCGACAATTATGTCTGTTGACAGAACCGTTCAAGCAAAATGTGGCTTCATCACTGAATACCAAAAAATCTAAGAAATTGTTTTGCATCCTTATTTTCTCTGTAACTATTTCACAAAATTGCAATCGCCTATCAAAATCATTCTCGCCCAGTTGTTGAAGATTTTGAACTTTATAAGGATGAAAGTTATTTTTATGCAGAATAGTTTGTATAGACTGTCTAGAAATACCGTGATTTCTTGCCAATATACTTGTATATGTTTTAGGGTTTTCTTGAACATCTAATAGAACATCTAAAGTTTTACCTTCATTAGTTGCACTTTTCGGTCTACCAGACCTAGGAATATCTTTTACACTACTAGTTTCATTAAATTTATTTACTAATCTCGTCACTGTAGATCAACTTAAAGGAGGGCGTTCAGGATTTAAATCGTTAAAAAGATTAGTTACTTCGTCATGGGTACGTTTGCGATCATCCAACTAACATTAAGATTTGGATGCGTTGTTTTTCTAAGAAATGTGCCATTATTCTTAATTCACTTTTAAATTTCGTGCTAATTTGAAATTAGTATTAGTTTTGACAATTTGTACATAAATAATGAACCAATGATGTGGTTGACGTTTTTAATGCCTACTATTGTTTTTTCTTTTATTTTAAAAACCTACAAGTCCAAATAATTAGTAGGTACGGTACATTTTAATTTAGAAAAATGAAAACGATATTTTATAGGACATTTTGTAGTAAAGTGATAAATTGGGATTATTTTTGGAAAGAGAAAAAAATAAGCTTTTTTGTGATGGGACACACGACCTAGGTTGTCATTTGAAAAAAATTCAAGATGGCGGCCGTACGCTAAACGCTGACGTCAAAAACATTTGACATTTGCTCTAAAATATACAGAATAGAGTCTCATTCATCGTCCTAGAATTTCATAACTTTCCCTTCATCCGTTTCAAAGATAATCCCTTGGTGCGAGACTTTTCAGCAACGCTGTATAAACAAAGAGGTGCCGATATTGGTTCAAAGAATTGAATAATTTATTTGACAAACTGCTGAGGTTGTATCTGCTGCGTTGAAAGTTGGATGATGTAACATACTTTGTGCAATTCCAACATTTCTTAAAATCCAAAAATTAATGAAAAATATACTTTATTTCAACAATACAAAAAACGTAAGAGGAATATTACACGTTAACAAATCAATACTTGGAGCAAGTGAAATTCTGGCAAGTCAATAATGGGAGACATCTTGACCCTAATAAAAATCTACCTGCCGGTATGCTGAGACAGCTGGACCCTACCGGGTAACAGCACATATTTTTTAGATGCGTCCTAGATAATATCAAAATATGGGATTGCTTAATTAAATAATTACATTGCAGTTAATGGGAGGTTAATATATTATCGCCCCGACAGTTTAGAAATAAACACGATTTGACACGGAACATAAAATATAAAGCAAAGTCAATGGCATGAGAGAATCATTAAGATTATCATTACAGTTGGGATGAGGGTAGTTACAGCATGTATGTAAGTTATTAGGCATTTAATAAATCATCCTAGTGAATAAATCCGTCTCCATTCATTTATACAGCAGTTCCTTCTCACGCATATTACAATTTCTGATACTTGAGTTGCCTAATATCACCTTGTGATGTATGTTTGATGAGACGTTAAACAGCATTTCTAAGGAATGTTCTGGTACTTTTAGACGTGCTCCCTAATCGAGTATGAAATTTGGAACGCTACCGTTGACAACAACAATAATAAATAACTAATTTAATATCCAGTTTAGTACGAACACGAGACTTGAAAACAGAGACAAATGACAAATTCAAACGTGTGTATGTATAATCATATTTTTTATTTATCAATTTGGCTAATATTGAGTAACCCGAAACTTTGGGTGTTCAACGTAATGAAAGTTACATTTGCGGAGATTATAACACTAATCGTCCTAATGGACTAATCTGTAACAGCTTGTTGATAATCAACAACATGCGTGCAAGGAACGTGGTGGTTAAACCTATTTCGATTTCAAATATAGTTATACTATTGATTATTGTATATGATCGTTTTAAATTGAGTAAAATAAATATTTATTGACATTCTTGAGGTTAATTTAAAGATATTTGTTGGCTCGATGATATCGAAAAGAATGCCTATCATTAAAAAAGATAACGTTTACAAAAACTACTCAGTTGAAAAAGTTCTGCACCGTTAAGAAATTGGTATTATCAAATGAGGCCTTTAGTTAGGGACACTACTTATTTTTTTTTAATAAGTTATATTTTTTTATTTAAAAATTGAATAAACAAATACTCAATTCCCTACTTCTTCTTCTTCGTTAAACGTTGTCTTGGTTGGTTAGCAACAACAAAACTTAACCACATCAATTTGCTTGGAATAATTTCAACTAGTTACACAAAGGCATCACTGGATAGAATGGTAACAAGTCCATCTACATCTGGGGTCCTCGATCGGTAATGACTGCAAGGTTCAAGAAGTGATCTTTGACTTCAACAATGACAAAAGGGTTTTCAGAATTAACACTGATCTTTTAGGAAACAGATACTGAACAAGCCCAGAACCCGTCTGGAACAGATATTTGAAAGTTCTAATAGGTACATAAATAACAGCTTCTAGACCAGTTTAATATCATGTTCTTCACCACCAGAATGTTTTTCTGAAAACCTTTTGATGATTGTCGTTGACTTCAAGAGGTCAAAGATCACTTGAAATTTCAGTCATGGTCAATTGAGGTCTTCAGATGTTACCATGTCTATAGCTTCGTCATAAATTGATAAGAAACAATCATTTTTTTTTCATATTAATTGACTAATTTTCCACCAAAACCGATTTAGTTATTGTTATTTGAAAAAAGGAATTCAGCCTGATTTCGCCATGTAAAAGGACGCACCGGAATTCGGTCCCGCTACCTGCGGAAGGGACTACCTGTAACGGATTAAATTCGAAGTGTGGTCACACGAGCGAAAATGCGATTTCGGAATTGGGTCCCATGTACCTTCTATTTGTTTAATTTGACTTTTATTTTCCTTCACATTTTTTTGGGCTTAGGACCAACAGTACACACTTATTGTTGTTGTACTGGCATGTTTGAAAATTTACGCTAAATGCGTATCGTCAAAAATAAAAACAGTACGTGAAATAATAACCCAACCAAACCTACCCCTACCAAACCACCTTCGTATTTTTAGTTAATTTTTTTGTAGAATAAATTATAATAATTTTCAATAATAACCCAACCAAACCTGCCCCTACCAAACCACCTTCGTATTTCTAGTCAATTTTTGAAGAATAAATTATAATAATTTTCAATAATAACCCAACCAAACCTACCCCTACCAAACCACCTTCGTATTTTTGAGATAATGATTTTTGAAAACAAAATTTAAACCCATCTATTATTAATAAACGCTTACCATTTTCACTCGTCATAGAGGTGAAATTAATATTTTCCATGTCAAACAAACAAACAAAATCACAATAACGGACACAAATAAACACGTCTTACACTCTGCACTTCAGAAGAACAGTTGCTAAAAATAATCTTTTAATACCCACATGAAATCTACCTGCTTCGACAGCGGACCGAATTACGAAATCACCCTTTCGGATTTGGACAAGGTCCCTGTGAGCAGGTAGCCCTTTTGCTAGGTACCCGGACCGAATTCCGAAACACCGATGTAAAATAATATATCCAACATAAAAATATCACCAAAAACATTTTTTTATGAAACCTTTAAAGGTTCTGTAGTCAAATAACTTTAGCTGCTGTTAATGTTTTTCTTTTTGAATATTGAATATAAATTTTTAATAGTATAATCTACATTATTGCTATAAGAAATGTGTAAATGACTAGGGAATATAATTCAATGTTTTACCTGATATTATGTGATAACTAGTGAAAGAATATGATGAAAATATATTTGTACATTGTTCAAAATCGCAACCGATTAATGCAATACAAACAACGGAGTTTTTAATTATAACCTAGTACAAGTGCTTTAAATTTGCTTTATTTGCCTAGAGCTCGAACTATCGCGTCTATGCACCTCAAACTAGAATACTTGGGCTGCTCCAGCTCCAGTTTTCATTTTCGAGGTGTAAATGTTGATATGAGTGAACTGTTGGGAATAAGATATTTTCTTAGGGTTTCGTTCTTATCGAAACTTGTAAAAAAACTTTGCACAAGAGAGTGGAAAATGATAAATGAAATAACAAGAATTTGAAACAAAGATACATTTGACATATTGATTGAAAACATTGTCGTTTAAAAACATTTTGTCAATGAAACAATCTCAAATATGACACTTTCTTTAGAAAGTTTAAAATGAAATATTTAACGTGCTTCTTGACTGTTGAGGTCTTGTTTTAAATTTGATTTTCCCATAATTAAGAAATCTTTATATCGAATATTGTGACTGGTATTTAATTGACGTTCTCGAGAACGCAGAGAAACACCTATAATTTGTTCTGGAAGACGATCATCGTGAAATCTTAAGATTCGAATGCATCACCAAAAAATCTTTTTTTTTTTAAATACTGTAATATTAAATACCATATACAGCCAAGTGCTACACTAGACTTAAAAACAGGGTCAATTGATAATGAACCTGTTCGCAACTACGCCATATAAACAAGCAAGAAGCGGGTAGAGCAACTATATTATGCCCGCAATACCACCAGGTTTGTCTCCATTGGATCGTTTATTGGGAGCTGCAAATCCAGTATTTATGGTTATGACGGCAGACCTCCTACTTTGGAAAATTTGCGTACTCCAATTTCACAAATTATCCAAAAATCACACTTATAATGTTGGCACATTCATGACAGATCTTTTATAACCGATTAGGAGAGGGAAGTTTTAAGCTCATGCTTTAATTTTAATATTTTCGCTCTTGCTTGTCTTGTACTGTATGTCATGAAAAACGTTCCTATATTATGTAAATAGTATTACAAGTATTATCACGATTTTCTAATTTTATAATGTAAGAGGCATATTCGTATATATAAAATTCCGTAACGAATTCGACTCAAAGTATTTATGTTTATCTATGTTCCAATATGCATAAACATCGTAAGTTGAAAACATATATTACAAAGAGAAAACTAAGTAACTAACACAAATATCTATATAAAAATGTTTGGCTGTTACACATAAACTTCAAACTATTAATACCTAATAAATTGGTTATATATAGACACGTGTTGAAACTAGTATCAAGCATGCGGTAGCAAACTTTTAGGTACTTCTAATATAAGTGGTAGGTATGCAGAGTATTAATAGTTATCTGATAACAGTTGCGTTAGATCAGTTATAAATTACGAAAATATCTTTCAGCTCACAAGATATACAAAAGTAATTTTAATTACGTACCTACGATAAATCAAAAAAGCAATCGGGGAAGGCAAGGCTAGGTAATAAAGAAATATGTGAAAATAAAATCAGTCAATCAGATTATTATTATTATTATTAGAATTCCAGAAGTAAACCTAATTATATGGAAGCAGTGATAGGAATTCAAAGTTTTTAACTGGTGAAATTAAAGTATAGCCTGAGAATATGAAATGTATTTGAGAGATAAAGATGAAATCTTAAAAAATCAATATTGTAAATAGAAGTTTCTAATATATGGCCTCAGCCTAGAAAAACTGAAAGAAGTAGGCAAAGCATTAGTCATCCTACTGTGGGTTGCAGGAATAGAAGGAAATAAAATAGCAGATGAACCAGGTAAGGGCTGAAACACCGTATTGGAGGCCGAAACTTTTTTAGTTCAGTTCAAAAATAGGGGCTTAGACAATCAAATATACTTCTGGGTGACTACATCCTGATGAGAGAACAAAAGAATGTCTAAACCAGCGTAAAACTGCACTACGAGTTTTGACAGGTGTCCTAACGGAACACTGTCGCCTAAATTGGCACCTTGAAAAGCTGAAAATAGTGGAGCAAGAAGAATGTAGATTGAGATTCTTTCGCGAGACTTTTCTCAAGAACTACGTAGGATAGGGTGCACAATGGATCTTTTATGTCTCTGTGAATGTCACCCCAACTTCTCTAATTTTATCAACTAAACTAGAAAATGTAATGTAAGGTTCCTGTTTATTGGCTAACTGTATTTGAGATGCTCCTCCTAATTCAACTCTCCAACTGCCTTCTGTGTATCTTCCAAACTGACCGGATAGATAGTAGTGGAGTAAGTCCAAAAGCAATTTCAGAAGTGACGAACACGTGTGCTGAATTTTCCGTTTGATCTGCATATGCTCATACAATTGATTTTGCATAAACTTCACCAGCACAATCACAATGTTGCATAGAAGAGTTTTCACTTCAACCTTCACACAACATAGAAAATATCAAAAACAAATGGGATGAGTTTATTACACAAAATTCAGAAAGAAGATAAAGTGAAATGAACTACTGAGATCTTCTAGTATAGTACCTATACAGTACCTAAGAACAATATAGTGATCTTACTGTGGATTCCAGGACACACTGAAATAGAAGGAAATAAAATAGCAAATGAACTAGCAAAGAGGGGGACTGAAAGCCGTAACACTTTTGCCCCAATGTAATATTGGAAGAAATAGGTAAAGCCGAAAAAAAGAGCAGATCTAACCATTGACAAGATCTAGTAGGGCTTAGGCAATCAAATATTATCCTGGGTGACTACATCAGACTACAGACCAAATGAATGCAAAAGCCAAAGTAAAACAGGGATCCTAAGGGGACATTGTCGCCTGAATAGGCACCTAAAAAAGCTCAGCTCAACCCAGCTGGAGGAATTAGAATGTAGATTATGTGGCATGAAAAAATAAACCTTCATCCACATACTTGAGAATTGCACAGCAGAATCCTAGGGCACGGCACCCCAGTTGAAGTCTGCAGATATCCTAAAATTCCTCCAGGAAATAGGACTAAAGGAGTTACTAGTTTCTGAGACTTTCCTGTCTAGTTCAGACCTCGGATTGTCGGTTCTGTAATTTGGAGGACGAAACTGCGGAGCACATATTATTCTCATGCCCAGCTTTGGGCAGGGTAAGGTATAAAATATTCGGTTTTAGTACCTTAGAGCCGAACGACTTCAAAAAAGTATTACCAAATACAACCTTGGACTTCGTCAGAAGCACAAGCAAGGGTGAATTGTAATCCCTATAGGGGTGAGCCACAATATACCCAACGGGAGTCGCAGTGGAGGTGGCCCCACTCACATAGAACTCATCCTAACCTAACCTAACTACAATATTGTGTTAATAACAAAACATTATTTATTAATATATAATTATAATGAATTAGCCGATACAAATATAAAAAAGTTATTATTAGGACCTGTATCGAACAGAAGCATTTTGCAGCACTGTACTCAAGTATAGTATTGAAATTTGAGCGGTAAATTTAAACTGCTGTAATAGTAAACCGTCGGCTAGAAATATCTCGAGAGCCGAAGGTGTGCGAAAAGTGAGAATTGGTGTGATGCGGTTTATAGGTGTGAATTATTTGATAAAACGTTATATGGTAAGTTGTCGATAAACGATTCTAGAAATATTTACGTTGTTTGAAACAATTTTTGGTAGTGGTTCCCTATATAGCTCTTGAGTTGAAATGTTTTGAAATTAAGCCTACACCTTTTCACTATGTAGTTACATGAAATTTGGATAAAAGATATGTGAAATTTGTACCGAGTCAGTTGGACAACAAAAACAATGTCCCACTTGTCGGTGCTGCTTAAAACATGGACAGTGTATTATAAATTGAATAATAAAAATTTGTTTTCTAAATTAAAATTTAATAATTGCTATTTGTATTATTACGGGGAAATTTGCACTTTTCCTTCCACAGGATGCACTTTACCCCTCTATTACATATTGCTTAAAACCTATCCAAAATCTATTTGCAGAGGCTGCCACAGACTTTCATTCAATCTCTTAAATCCTATTTTAACAGTATTTGCTTCCCTAAAAAGTTATAAATGGTCTAAAAATAAATGTTTTCAAGTTAAATATTTCAAGTGTATAAAGTACCTCAGCTGTAGAGATCACTTACGATACGTTTTTAGTGGTGTATACTTGTGATTTAATGTATCCAATAGCTGGATGAGCGCGATGGAAGTCTATGAATAAACCAAGCTCGTCTGGTGTAGACGAAACTTTTAAAAGGTATACTTTCAATCGGATTTTTACCCCGCACTAATTGTGTTCAAATTATTTCTGAAAACAAATGAACGAAAAGTCGATTTTTCACTGTAAAAATAAATGACTTCTTGATAATTTACATATTAAAAATTATCGCTTCATTTCCCAAAATTACAAAAATCCAACATTTCAGAGCAGCTTCGGTAATACATAATAGCAAGTATTTTATTTCCGTACATATCTTGAAAGATTCGCTAGATACTATGCCAAACCAATACAAAATATAAACCGATCTATTTTTACACTTTATTCGAATCAGTATCGTATTATTGCATGCAATTCTACAATTGTGCCCATTATGTCTATTGTGGGATCCTAGGCGGGTTTGGCATGATGTACTGGGAATGTCGAAATATATGGTGTTTGCAATATTCTTGATTTGTAGGTTTGTATCGTTTCTTGGGATGATAATAATTCGCCGCATAATGATTCATTAGCGACAGATTGAAACGTCTCTTCTTTATCTGAGGACACTTTCCGAAATTCAATTGAAATACGAATTTTCAATATCATATATGTTACTTGCAAACTTTTTTTTCAATAAAGTTTATTACAGTTTCCTGTAATATTGTCGTATTTAATAAAACGTTTTATCAACAGATATCGAAGAATAATATATATATTCCAAACACTTCATAAGTTTTGAAAAATGATATTTTTCAAAAATAGTGACCGTTCAACTTAGAAGCAACAACTACTTCCCGTGCTATATGCACCGACGGATATTGAATTACACTTCAAAGTCAAACGGGGTTGGTACATCTACAAGATATTTTAAAACCAACCATTCTGGTTTGCAATTAGAAGGGACAACACAGAAAACTGTAATAAGCTTTATTGTTTCAAGCCCACGGACTTGTCAAAATTTTTTCGAATTGTGGTTTGCGATTGGAGGTGAAATGTCGCTACTATCACAATCTTTACATTTCCGTTACTGGAAGACATGTATTGATTGTGATTGAAGTGTATTCTTCAGTCCGGGATTAGAGATTCTCGGACGGATAGCACATACCTTGTAATGATGAGGCGCAAATACACCGAAACCGGTCTACAAGTTGTGTTGTCCCTTCTAATTGCAAACCAGAATGGTTGGTTTTAAAATATCTTGTAAATATACCAACCCCGTTTGACTTTGAAGTGTAATCCAATATCCGTCGGTGCATATAGCACGGGAAGTAGTTGTTGCTTCCTAGTTGAACTGTCACTGTTTGGAATATATTTTTTAGTTCGAGCCTTTTTTGTGTATGTATTTGTTTTTAACTAGTTCTCGTGAAATTTTTGGACCAGAGCTATTGATATGATTGTTTTGATGATTAAATAATATTTCATACATTCGTTTTACATACAATTTTCATTATAACCAAGAAATCAATCCAAGCTGGTTGAAAGATAATTAAATGATATGTGCTATTGTTAATGAAAGTGTGAAAATGTTTTTTGTACTAAATACAAGACTTAATTGCTTTTTAAAGGCGTTGAATTGGATCAGGTGATGTTTTCCGAATCCCAATCGCTGAAAATGATCAGATTACGGAAAAACGAAATGCCAATTTTGCACATATGGGATTTGGATCTGATCCAAAGAAAAATGCGATTACAGAAAGAACTTCTTATATAATGTGTATTTAAAAAGAAGTATAATTTTAATAAAAATTTCTGCAAGGCTCTAAATACATACGACTTATGCTTTTTGTCTCCGCCAAATATTGTTTAATACTTATTCATGAGGTTTTTAATGCAAGGATGGATAAATAACAATATTCGAATATACCGCAAAGTATGATTTTTTCACCTCAAATTAATTGGATAAAAGTCTATCTTGCAGTTTCTACCAGTGAGGTTATTGAATACACCCATAAAGAAATTGAGATATTTCATACAACATTTATAATCCGGGAGTCTTCCTCTAAATGATACACAAAACATTTAAACAACTGAATGAATTATGAGGGAGATAAATCGAATTTCTATTCGGATTAAGATAAATTACTCATGTTGTAAACGGGGTTGGAACAAAGTATGGAACCAAGTAAATATCTTTTAAACGAAAAGAACGATATTTATGAAAATTTGCAAGTAAGTGCAATGGAACAAAATGCGTCTCATGTACATTTTTTTGTTAATAATATACTTCCGGTTTAACCGGAAATGCCAACAACATCTTTAATTTAAATGGGACACCCTATATATGTTTACAGATTTTGAAACAGCTTGTTATTTTGAATTCATACATACTGAGTTTAGGGTAAAAAAATTTGTAAAAACGAGGAATATAGCACTTTAATCAACCTCCTTTGAGTTTTTTGCATTAGAGCAAAAAGCTATTTAGATAAACTAATTGATGTTATTTGTATGCAGTAATAAATAAACGAGTACTGTTTAGTACGTCTTTTGTTCTCCAAGTGTCAAATTCTAATTGAAGGAAATAAATTTTACAATTTAGAATGGTTCAATTAAGTGAAACAGAGCGTATTGAAATTTTAATGATGATCGGTTATGGTGATCGTGTTAGAACTCATGAAGAAGTGTGTCATATTTTTAATAATTTGCATCTGGAGAGAAATCCTATATCAGACTCAACAGTAACAAAAACATTACAACGTTTTAGTACAACTGGGATGGTACAAAATTTGCTAAAACCTGGAAGACCGCGGACTGCAACGAACAAAACTGTTAAACAAAATATTGCAATCGATTTAGAAGAATCACCTCAAACTTCCACCACAAATTTGGCACTAAACCATGGTATCAGTCGACGTTCTGTAGGAAAGATATTAAAAAGTGAAAAGTATCATCCGTATATGGTACAGTTGGTTCAAGAATTGTCAGACGATGATTTTGACCGACGGCTGGAATTTTGCGAACGGCTAAAGGACATCTGTAATGTCGACGACAATTTTGCTTCTAACATAGTTTTATCCGATGAGGCAATTTTTTGTTTAAATGGAACAGTTAATCGCCATAACTCAAGGTATTGGTCAAATGAGAATCCTTATTGGATTCATGAAGCACATATCCAGCATCCACAGTTGTTAAATGTTTGGATGGGAATTGTCGAAAATAGGCTTATAGGCCCATTTTTTATCGACGGAAACTTGAATGGTGACAAGTATCTGGATCTACTAAATAACGAAATTATTCCTGCACTTCAACAGAATGGGCAATTACCACAAAATGTTTGGTTTCAGCAAGATGGACCACCTCCCCACTATGATAGACGGGTTAGGGATTTTCTGGATGCGAATTTTCCAAATCGATGGATTGGACGTAGAGGATTCATAGAGAGTGGCCTGGTCGTTCTCCGTATCTTAGCCCGTTAGATTTTTTCCTTTGGGGTTATCTAAAATCACGTGTTTACGTTAGACGACCAACAAACTTACAGGAATTGAGACAAATAATTATTGAGGAATGTGAACTAATACGTGGAGAATTCTTGGAAAGAGTGACTCAAGAATTTGTTAATAGGATGGCATATTGTTAGCAAGTAAACAGCGAGCATTTTGAACATTTGAAGTAATTTTGTTTCTCATTATTCTAAAATAATGGAATGTACACCTATTAAACAACTAACAGTGAGTTATTCCTCGTTTTTACAAATTTTTTCACACTAAACTCAGTATGTATGCATTCAAAATAACAAGCTCTTTCAAAATCTGTAAAAATATATAGGGTGTCCCATTTAAATTAAAGAAGTTGATGGCATTTCCGGTTAAACCGGAAGTATATTATTAACAAAAAATGTACATCAGATGCATTTTGTTCCATTGCACTTATCTGCAAATTTTCAGAAATATCGTTCTTTTCGTTTAAAATATATTTACTTGGTTCCATATTTTATCCCAATCCCGTATAGTAACTTGAAATAAAGAGAGGTATATTGTTTCTAAATGGAGCAGCATAAATCTTTTTTTCATTTTACACAAAATAAGCTGTCATGCCAAGTTGCCGACTTTCAAGCGGAAATTTTCGCCATCGATCTGTACAAATCGATAAAAATATTTCCAACAGTAGTAATTCAATACCGGTTTGGAAGACTCGACTACTCTCAAATCAACTGGGTGCAATCAATAGGATTGTGCTGATATGGATTTTGGTTCACACCAGAATCCTAGGCAATGACGTAGTGGCTCAGCCTGCCAGAAAAGGAGATCAGTCACAGCTCATCTCTTGTACCATTAAATATGGCTGAGAAAACTAGCTCGGACCAAATATATCGCAAAACAATGGCATACTGGAATGAGATGCCAGGCTTAATTCAAGCCAATGTCTTTGCCAAAGAACCGTCAAAATGAACAATAAAATGAAATGTAAATTAATAGGGTCATCCCCTTTTTAAAATGTTTATACGCGTAAATATAATCACGAAATTTCGTAAGAAAAATTATGGTCTTAGGATGTTTGCGTACACATTGCGTATATTTAAATATGTCAACTCACTTTTAAACCCTTATAAAAGAGGACTATTTCTGAGATATAAATTTCCCAGCCACAAGAACATTCTTCTTTGAGTTAGAGGAGCAGGGTTTTTGCAAAGGGTATCAAAGTGAATGAGATAAATATATTTGTTTGTAAAACACCGACTTTTCATAGCATGTGGAGAGAGGAGTTTTAAATATACAAATAAATTACTGAGATTATGAATAGGTAATTTTCTTTTCATAGTTTTCAAATTATATTTCATCATCTATGTATCTCTACCAATTGGTATGGCCAATTAGCAAAGCCGATTCGATGTAGAAGCGACCGTTTGCACGTGCAAATAAGACAAACGTGTCCCAATGAAAATCGCTCCTTCAATGGAAGCCAATGAGATCAGAGAGCGGGGACGTGCCAACCACTGGCCTCTCGCGGCTTTAGTTGTGATTCAGATTGTCTGTCAGTTAGCACGTGCTGTCAAATGGACTGGACGAACGGGAAAGTTATTAATTTGACAAATCTATACCGGGATCGTCCTGTTCTGTGAACATTGGGCGACTAACCTAAAGAAATGCCAACACTTATGTAGCCGTTTTCATAGTCGCTGGCTTTGCCAACGGCAAATCGTGGCATAGTGTGGATGCAAAGAACAATTAAACCATAATTATTTACGTTTGTTCATTCACGACAATTGTACATGAGAAAATAGTTTTCTCACAAAAGTAATAGGTGTGAAAACTAATTCCACTGTGTTTCACATCATGTAGACAAAATAAACCAGAAGGCAAAGAATTTCATCCATAAAAAGCTTTCAAATCCAATCTGTTATTGTTTTAAGACAAGCTACGAGCACAAGAAACAAAACGTAGCCTTTGTCGGAAACCTCGGCACTTTGACAACAATGTAACAATGTAGTTTTATCACCAGCAACGTTCTGTTTACAATCTGCTTTAAATATAACTTAATATACCTATTAGAGTTTGAAATAAAATTCCTTCACTACGACGTCGACGTGGATTGGCCTTTTATATCTTGATACAATGGATTTTTCCAATGGAACACAATTTAAAATATTTTGACATAAGATTTCTTCATTTGATTATTCCTCGAGGATTTTAAGGAAGCCATATTATGAAATCAATAGTTTTTAATAACTATAGGTATAATAATAATAGAAAAGAAAAGAATTTGTTGGAAAAAATGAAGATAACAATGCTTAAATCACAATAAAATAACAATAACCTCATTTAACTATGAAGCCGGGCTCAGACGACTCGTGTACTTGGCGAATAATCGTTACTTGTGTATACTTGGCATGTCGTGTGAGTGTGTTACTTGAGGATCGTTTAAATGTAGCTCTTTACCAACGTTGCCAAGTGTAGTCCTAAACTAAAACGTTTGTGTTTTGGAAAGTAAAAATATTTTAATAATGATATTTATCACAGTTGATTAAAAAGCAATGTGTTGAGAAATCAATATTTGTCATTTTTAAAATTATGTTTAGCAAAACGTACTGAAAATTGTTCGAGTTTACAATACAGAATTATCATACAAAAAGGAAAACTCACGAATGCATAGATACATTTTCCCTAATCGAAAAATTGAATTGTGTAATTGACAGATTATTATAATAATTTTCAATAATAACCTAACCAAAACCACCCTACCTTACCCCCTACCCTAATCCGAATCGAAAAATTGAATTGTGTAATTGACAGATTATTATAATAATTTTCAATAATAACCTAACCAAAACCACCCTACCTTACCCCCTACCCTAATCCGAATCGAAAAATTCTTCGTATTTTTAGTCAATTTTTGAAAAAAACAATAAGAAAATAAAAATAAAAATATCTTGACTCGGACACGACTCGAACCTGGTACCTCTGTGTTAGGAGCCCAGCACACTTACGCTGGGCTAATCTCTGCACACATTAATGATATCGTATAGAAGGTTAAAAGCTTTAGAACCGTCGCATGAAAGCCGAGCGCCACCGGAGATACTCGATGGCGCCCTTTCAGTTTAGGACTACACTTGGCAACGTTGGTAAAGAGCTACATTTACATGCTCCTGTTACTTGTACCTGCTTGTACAATTAATGGTTACTCGTTGGTTTTCTATTTCGGGTCGGTAAAAATATACATACTTGTCTATACTTGTAGAGGCGCTCAAACGAAATGCACAAATAATTTGCTTTTACTAAAGCGACTATTCATTTCGTTTTCAAAGACTACCAGAAGCGTACAGACGTTTTTTTGATTGTTCTTTTTTGATTCAAATGGAGTGGACAAATGAGATTGTGTTAGAATTTCTTGTTTTTTATGAAAATGAGCCAGTCATTTGGATGGCTACACATAAGGAAGCGGAAGCAACAACTAAATTCTCCGGCCGACCGCTATCCATAATGGCAGCCACACCACTGTGCTCTATTCATTTGTACATCAATTTTTTTTTCTTAGCCAAATGTTCGCACTCTCGTACTTGTAAACTGTACACGTAGCCCTGCTTGCCATCACAATTCGCAAAGCTCGTATACTTGCCAAGTACGCAAATAATTGTGTATTCGCCAACTACACGAGTCTTCTGAGTCCGGCATGAGAAGCTGAAGTAAAAATGCCTCACTTATGTACACACAACACAAAAATGTACCACGACTTCTTCAAATTTGCTAAATTGTCTGAAATAAACACTCAAAAAACTTCCACAAGATATCGAAGTTTCGTTAAATAAACCCTAACCCGATCCCGGTGAATCAGCAACGTACTACCACTATTATAGTTATTCTCTAATCGTTAAAAACGTATGGAGTGTTGCCAAAGAGCTGTTTCATTTTATTTGTGTTTTTAGTTTAAGAATGATTTCAGGAATTTGTGAATACTTAGTCAATCGATAATCTATACAAATATTCATTCAATCAGGATTTTAGTTTTACTCGTAAATGGAGGACTTTTAAAAAACATTTAGTGAAATATAAGAATCTTTATAGAACAGTCTGAAGTTAATTATGATCGCTTCAAAATATTAATGATTTGATTATTTCATTTTAGGCCAAATTTCGTTCATACGAAATTACTAACAAAATTTAAACAGAATTATTCTTTATGTGTCACCCACTTGTGGCAATGTTAATTCATCGGCCTTTTCGTTGCCTTGGTACCCAAGCTACCATGCGTTTCAGGCACCCACGCAATCCCATACTAGCGTTGAATTGACCTTATGCAATCAAGTGCCTTTTAATATCTCAAACGCAGTGGCAAATCGCAGTCTTGAAAAATTGTGACGTCCTTAGATATGCTTATTGAAAAAGATATATTTTGCTTTAACCCTGTAATTCAGGATCTTACACCTAGCTCTGAATTGGAGCCGATCGTATACCTGGTTGCCCCAGCCTGGCTGGGTACATTTTTTCTTCCAGTCTTACCTACATATATTTGGAACTTATTATTAAAGCTATACTGGCTCATTAAGTAATCCGCCTTGAGCTCCTCAATAAGCGATACAAGGGTGATTCCATTGTAACTGATTTTTAATTTATTCTATTATTTGTTCTCACTGGTCATTAATTAACAATCTATTATTTACGACTAATATATAATATAAGTATTATACTTGTGGTTTTTGAAGTATAATGCCATATATTAATCCCTTAGGGAATAATGGCGAGGGATTAATAGTCTTTATTCCCTCTTGTACTCCTATCACAAAATTTCTCGAATTAAATAATACCATGGAAACAATATAACCAAACTCAAAAGTGTCAGTGTCAAACGCGTAGTGTTTGTGTATTTGTATTAAAATGAATGAAAATGAAGAATCTTTCACTTGTACACCACCAGAAATTGTACAATTAGCTGCAGCAACAACATCTACCTTAATACCAGAAACATCGAAATCCATTTATAATAAAACGTACGCATCGTTCAACGAATGGCGTCTTCGAAACAAGGCAAACTCTTATTCCGAAAATGTTCTGCTGGCCTATTTCGCTGAATTGGGTGCAAAATACAAGCCATCTTCATTATGGTCATTCTATTCAATGATTAAATGTGTGTTGAAGATAAACCATGACGTTGATCTGGAAAAATATAAGAAACTACGAGCGTTTTTAAAAAGAAATTCTGAAGGATTTCAAGCAAAGAAATCTTCCACTCTGACCCCGGAAGAAATTAGGAAATTTATTGACAGAGCTCCTGATGAAATTTTTCTTTTGCATAAGGTAAATGTTCATATTTAATCTGATCTATTCAAAAACTCATGTTCTTATTTGATTCAGGTTATATGAGTTATTGGAATTATGGGCGCATGCCGCTCAAACGAGCTTTATGAAATGAAGATAGAAGACGTGAAGGATTTCCAAACAGAGTTATTGATAACAATACCCAAGACTAAAACTAAAATTGTACGAAAATTCACCATAAACAGTACGTTTTACAATATTGTAAAGAAGTACATCGATCTCCGTTCGTCACATGTAGAAACCAATTCATTCTTTCTAAATTATCAAAAATCGAAATGTACAATACAACGTATAGGAAAAAACAAATTTGCAGACATTGGTAGACAAATTGCCAAATCCTCAAATTTATACCGGCCATTGTTATCGCAGATCATCTGCCACTCTGTACATTGATGGAGGAGGCGATATAACTGGATTGAAGCGTCATGGGGGCTGGAAATCTACCCAAGTAGCTGAAGGATACATTGATCAGTCTATGAGAAACAAAACAACTACAACAGATACTATTGCCAAACAGATAAATAGTAATGAAGCAACTTCTTCTTTTACAACAACCGAAATTCCAAATATTCGTGTTGAAAACTCTTCCAAAGTTAATCATAATTTACGACCAATTCAGTTTATTAATTGTACTGTCACTAATTTAAATGTTATTGACAAATAAAGTTGTTCATTGAAAATCTAAAATAAATGTTATTGACAAATAAAGTTGTTCATTGAAAATCTAAAATAAATAAATTTGTTGTAAATAAAGTAGGGTATACTACTCGCAATAATGGCTATTATTCTCTCGGAATGTTACTCCCTCGCCGCTAACGCGGCTTGGTTCGTAAAAATTCCTCGAGAATAATAGCTATCATTATTGACTCGTGGTATAATCTACTATTAATAAAATATTTGTGTCAATTATATATTCATGATCATATTTCATTACTTTTTGTGTATAGGTACCTAGTGTAACTTGCAATTCAGAGAAAACTCACAGTAGATCACTTAAATGTCAGTACCATGTCATAATTTTTCGATAAACTGTTTATTTTTTTTCTGTCACAATAAATGATTCAAACTAACTATAATGTATATAAATGTGTTATAAAAGAATAAATTTTTCCTACAAAATTTATTTAATGTCAGTACCGTGGATATGTAGTCATTAACGTAGAACGGACAATTTGAAATTTTGATTATCATTCTCGATGCTTCAAAGTTGTAGCAAAATCATTCCAGACTTTCATTTTTACAATAAAATGAAGTAATAATATGCATAGACCAATGAAAAAAGTTTAATTTTGAATTCTAAAAGTTATTATTAAAAAAAGTAACAGTTAGAGCTAAATGGAGTGGAAATTCCATTTGCGAAAGAATTTAAATACCTTGGGGTAATCTTTGACCAGAAGCTTACATGGAATTCTCACATCGAAAGAATTGGTGATTAAATCCCAACATGACCTAAAGGTTATATACACAGGTCGTGAGGCCAGGGATAACCTATGGATCAGTAGTCTGGTGGCCCAGGACACTGCAGATTGGAGCGCAGAGGCAGCTAAGTGGTATCCAAAGGCAAGCTTGCTTGAGTATCACAGGAGCCATGAGAACAACGCCGACTGCAGCCCTAGAGGTAATACTAAACCTACCGCCACTGCATATCTTCATTCAGGGAAATGCAAGATCTGTTAGTGACAGATTATTACAGGGGCCTCCTCCGATAAGTCAAGAACACGGCAAGGCCTATAAAAAGCTATATGAAGAAATAGAGGCAGATCCAATACTGGGAATGCCAATGGATCAGAATGCCCCACAATATAGCTTCAAAAATGAATACATAGTAGTAATTCCAGAGAGAAAGGACTGGGAAGCAGGGCCTCCTATAACAGCGAATCTCAACTGGTACACTGATCTCTCTAAGCCTAGGGAAACATGCCACTGTCTTTCAGGCAGAGGTAATGGCGGTGCAATGCTGTGCAGAAGACACTCTTATAACAACTATTGAGTTGGTGTGTAAGTGCTCTTGTCTAGCGACAGTGTCCTATTTAATAGTGTAACGAAACGCCACTGGTTTTCTTCGAGTTCGAGAAAATCGAGATACAAGTGAAGAATAAACGGGGTCAATAATCATCTCCTATCTTGACTCTTTAACTTCGTCTTTGGATGCTAGATTCTCCAACGAAAATACACCTTCTTTTGCTTTAACTTATCTTCATCCTTCAAGCATGTTCAAAATGGCTTCAAAAGATTTCAAATATAATGCAGAATCTTTCATGGAATTTTATAAGTTGGGTGATGTCTCTGCAGAATTAGATTTGTGGTACAATATGTGGAACAAAAAGAATTTAGCAGAAGGCAAATTACAGGACATTGAAGTGGCTGCACTTTTGGAGGAAGCTAACTTTTCTTCCCTGCAGCAAGGCACGCACTGCTAATATTAAGTGCTTTCCCATCAACTACTGCTACCGTGAAAAGATCGTTCAGTACCGTACGAAGGGTAAAAACCTGGCTCAGGAGTACAATGGGTGATGACAGACTCACTGGGTTGTGTTTGATGAGTGTGCATCGAACATTTTTGAAGGAAAATCAGGACTGCATAGTGAAAAAATTTTTTGGATAAATTTAGTTTAAACCCAAGAAAAATGTTATTAGTTTAATTTAAGTATAAATAAAATCTCAAAATTTGGTTTTTATTTTCCTTTTCTTTTTATCCTAAAATTTTACATTTTGGACGACCGTGGACGATGGTTTGCCCACCTGTTAAAAATCCTGGCTACGCCCTTGTCTTCTAGTGTCCTTGTCTACCACTCTACTGATCCATAAGCTGTTAGTCTAACAATCCTTGTATATAGCAATTGGGTGATTTTTTGATTGAGCCTCCTGTTTTTTCCAAACAATTTTCTGCATTTATTTTTTTTATATTTTCTCTAACGCATTTATGTAACCGGAATTTGTATTCGACAATACTTTTTTGAATTGGAAGAAATCTATGGTATAATTTTTGCACTAGGCCTTTGAAGAGGAAGTATTTTATTTGTGTAATCCAGCGAATCTCTGAATTTTCATATACTTTTTTTATTTCACATTGAACAATTCTGCACATCCTATGGTATACTCAGCGAAAAGACTTATCCAAAGATACAAAATAGCAGCAGAAAGTCTATCCATTTGGAAGATGAACAGCTCATTTTCTAATGACACGATTTCAGATGCTTAGCGAAAATATTATAATTCCACTATATTGTTTGTTCCAAATTATTATTAACGGCATATTCAGTAGATTTTATCAAACACTAAATTTTGCTGTACACCCCTGTTGCACAAAAAACTTACGTGTTTCAAGTTAACTATCTACTAATCGTTGAGTAAGCCTCCTAACATTATTGTTACGTTCCAGACTACGTGTATCACTGCCATAAAAATTAAGAGAAAATGTTAACTGAGAAACACGACAGGTGAATGCCCGGCGAGTAGAATGGGTGCTTTTAAATGCGGTTGAGTTTTGATTGACTCTTTTTTAGAACAGCTATAACTATTCAAAAAGCCTTACAATTTTTCAAGCAATACTTGTGTTAACTTTTATTTTCAAATAATTCAGTAAGCTTAGATCAGGGAGCATCAGGTGTTGGAAGCTATTGTAAGCTATGACTGGATTAATATTATAGTAGTGGTGAATTATTACAAGGAAGGCAAATGGTCTTGGTAAATGGAATACTTTCGATAGTGTACCACAAAAAATAGTTTGGAGTAGCCAGGACCAAAGATCGGTTCCAAAGAGTCTAACCAAACGAATAAGGAGCACAACCCTGAATCCGATACATTCAGAGTCAAAGATGGACTCAGACTTCTTTTGTTTATAATTATAATGGACGACATCATTAGGGCAACGAAAACGTAGGCACACTAAAAATATTTATACAAGATACAACAGGTCGAAACCAATCTGTCTGAGTGTGCGTTTGCAGATGACCAAATGATTTGTGCTCTTATCGAAAAGGACTTACAGGAAAATCTAAGAATATGGGAAAAAGAACTAAAGAGGAAAAACTTGAAAATAAACATACAGAAAACAAAAGTAATAACCACTGGACCAGATGATAAAGAAACTAAATTAAGGATACAAGAAGAAGAAATCGAGCAGGTAGACGTATAAGCATAAATAAAAATGGAAATGAAGATATCGAAGTAAATGAAAGGATTGCCAATGCATCAAAACTGTATCATTCATTATCAAGATCATTTATGGGAAAAAAGGAAAATCAGTACCAAAACCAAAATTACAGTATATAAACAATTTACCGGCCAATCCTTACTTATGGAAGTGAAAGCTGGATACTGTCACAGAAATCCAAAAGTCGAATCCAAGCAATGGAAATGAAAAATTGGCGGAGAGTGAAGGGTATAACACTAAGAGATCGGATAAGAAATGAGGATGTGAGAAAGGAACTGGAGGTAGAACCAATACTCAAATTATTAGATAACCAAAAGCTTAAGTGGATCGGACGTTTTCCAAGAATGAGCAACAGACCAGTCAGGGATGTGCGGGAAGCCCGAGTTAATACAAAAAGGAAGAGAGGACGACCTAAGAGAACTTGGAACCAAAAAGATGCAGAAATACTGGAAAGAAGACATATAAAATGGGAAGAAGCAAAAAAGATGGCAAACATAAAAAGAAATGGACCAATTTCATCTACGAACAAAATTTTTAGATATAAATACATATCCTTACACCTTCGGGTATTAAAAGGGTTTTTGATTATATATATATATAAATGGAATACTCACAGCAGCTTATCGTAGATATGTATTTATATAAACAATCTTCATAGTATGCCCCAAAAATAATCTTGTTTAAGTGTTAATATTCATATTTATGTTCATGGCTTATTTCAAGACAAATTTATTTTCAGAAGATTTTTTCGCCTCAGAGTTGTTTGGTTCTTTTTATTTGTAGCCTTTAACTTTATTTTCAAGAATGTCAAATTATAATTGTCTAAAGTCTAAAAATAGTAACTATGAAGTTTAAATAGTCGAAGGGTTATGTAGTTATTCAAATATATCCAAATAAACATAGCCAAAACTTTAACACAATGTTTACTAACGAAATGTCATGTTCTACTATAATTTCATTTCGCATCTAAATTTAGTCTGATGCAAACAACGCGGTAGTTGTAAAACCTTTTTTCTTATGTCCATTACCAAATCACTTCGAGTTAATAATACTGACGTGTATCTAAATAAACAGAATAAACATATCATTGTTTATACAGAGTGACTAAGTTAGGAATTTTGGAGACTTTGGCGATACTTGACACTAAACACAGTTTACACTCACTACTCCAACTGCACGTATCTACATCCGCAGCCCTGAACAATCAAAAATTTCACGTGGAATGAACATTTATCTTATAACCATGTATATCATATGACATAATTTCATTATATTATCGGATATTTATTTGAACCAATTTTTTTATACACCGTGAAAATAGTTTCTAATATACATATAGTTTGAGCCTGGATAATAACAGTGTTTGCCAATCTGGTGCTTCCATTTTAAAATAATGAGCTGATTGAAATTTCTCGAGTCCAAACAAACAAATTCGAAAGAATTGTTAAAACTTTTTCCCCATTGCTCTGGGCATATTAACGTGAATTGAATATAGAGAATCTTTTAAATGTATTGACGCACAGAGACAGCAGAAATTAATTACTTTCACCTCCAAAAAAACGTTATTGTTTTTAATGGTAATAAATTGAAATTAGAAGAATTAGGAACAATGAATAAGTTTGAACATAATACATCATCAGAGGAATGATGAAAAATGTATTTAAGAAGCAACACAAATTCAATGCCGACAAAAAAACGTAGACCAAGACATTTAAATAATTTATTATTTACGAGGACCTTGTAGATAACACAATTAAAAATAAGCAAGATTCTTGTACATCCACTTTGTAGATCCTCTTCATAATAAATGAAACAAAATATAACCTATGTATGTATATTGGGGTGATATTCTCTGGTATCTAAAAGATCTATTGTGTCCTCTTTCTTCTACTTAGATTCTGCAGGCTTTAACTTAGGTAAGTATCCCTCTTTTATTGCTATGCTATCCGCAGGCATGTGGATGGAGGTTTCTTCTTCCATGCCACAGAATCTACATTCTTCTTCCTCCAATATTTTGATCATTTTCAGGTGCCCATTCAGGCGACACTGTACCGTTAGGACTCCTGTTAAAATTCTTAGTGCAATTTTACTCTGACTTAGGCATTAATTTGTTCTCCACAGGCTGTAGTCAACCAAGAGTATCTTTGTTTGTCTAAGCACTACTAGATCTTTCCAATGGTCAGATCTATTTCTTCCAATATTAAATTGGAACTGATACCCCTCTTCACTAGTTAATCTACTATATTATTTCCTTCTATTCCAGTGTGTCCTGGAATCCACATTAACGTGACGATGTTGTTCTCGCCTAGTTCATTGAGTTTCCCAATATTCGACTATTTTTAAAGTGAATCTTTGAACCGATATTGGCACCGTTTTGTTTATATATTTTCATTTAAGTTACGTACTGTTTTTAGATATTTGAATTAGAATTACTAGCAATTTCAAACTGTAAGGACCTACAATAAAAACCATAGTTTTTTTAATGATTCCGAGTTCCTAATTTTTTCCTACGAAGTTCAAACATCAACTGGCGCAGTCAGTAGGATTTTTCCAAAAAAAAGACCTTTTCTCGATTTTGATAGTTAATTGGAAAAATCAAATATATTATAAGTAAATTATTGAATTGTTCACGTTGTGAGTACGAAGACAACGCAGTGTTGCTGGTGTAAAGACACAAAGACAACGCAGCGTTGCTAGTGTAAAGCCATGAAGACGACGCAAAAGAGTTCTTGGAAGAATTAAGTGAAGAGTCGAACATCAAACATTAACTTAGCAAAAACTTCACTTGTATTTGTTAAATGAGATGATAATTTAATAAATTATGAAAATCCCGTGTATTACAAAATTATAGAAAGTTTCGGTGACATGGGAAATAATGGATTCCAGCATGTATATTATTGATATACGAGGATATATTGAAAAATTCTTAGCCTACTTTAGAACCAAACAAAATTTCAATGTCAAAATATTTTATTACCCAACATATTCTCCTCTTAATTGGATACGTTTATTACAGCGAACCTGCAACGTCTCTAGACCTTTCAAAAAAAATGTTTCTTCTTGCTCTGCAAACCAGACCTCCACAGCTTTTGTTACCTCCTCGTTGGAAGAAAATTTACGACATTTTGAACTTTTTTTCAGTTAAGGAAAGAGATGATAGTCGGACGGAGCCAAATCTGGTGAATAAGAGGGGTGTTCTAGTAATTCAAACCCTAAATCACGAATTTTTTGCATGGGAACTTGAGATTTGTGTGCAGGGGCGTTGTCCTGCAAAAACAAAACACCTTTGGATAGCTTTCCGCGACTTTTATCTTTAATTTTTTCCTGTAGAGTGGTCAGTAATGTCGAATAGTAATCTCCAGTTATTGTTCTACCCTTATCCAATAAATCAATCATGATTACTCCATGGTAATCCCAAAAAAACTGAAGCAAGAACTTTTCCTGCAGATTTTTGGACACGAAACTTCTTAGGTCTTGGAGAACCAGAGTGTCGCCATTCCATCGATTGTTGCTTTGTTTCTGGATCATAGAAATGTTTCCAAGTCTCATCCATAGTAACAATTCGGTTTAAGAAGTCTACATCGTTTTCAAATCGAGCACAGATCGAACGAGATGCTTCTACCCTTGCACGCTTTTGGTCAACATTCAAACATTTGGGGATCCATTTTGCAGCAATTTTTCTCATGTCCAAATTGACGTGAACTATATGATGAACGCGTTCGTATGAAATATTCAGTGCTTCAGATATCCGTTTTAGCCCAATTCGGCGTTCTGATGAAATCATGTCATGAACTGCATCGGTATTTTCGGGGACTGTTTCTGGATCGTAGAAATGTACCCAAGTCTCATCCATAGTAACAATTCGGTTTAAGAAGTCTACATCGTTTTCAAATCGAGCACAGATCGAACGAGATGCTTCTACCCTTGCACGCTTTTGGTCAACATTCAAACATTTGGGGATCCATTTTGCAGCAATTTTTCTCATGTCCAAGTTGACGTGAACTATATGATGAACGCGTTCGTATGAAATATTCAGTGCTTCAGATATCCGTTTTAGCCCAATTCGGGGTTCTGATAAAATCATGTCATGAACTGCATCGGTATTTTCGGGGACTGACACAGAAACTAGCCTTCCCGATTGGTCATCATCTTCAATGGACAATTTACCTCCTTTGAAGCTTGCAGTCCAATTTTTCACGGTCGCATACGAAGGACATTGATCACCAAGGGTATTAAGCATATCTTCGTTAATCTGCTTACCTCTTAGCCCTTTTAAATACAGGTATTTGATGATGGCTCGATACTCCAATTTTTCGATTTTCACAATTTCGGTGGAAATATTTTTTCTTTTAATTTATTGCGTAGCTCTGGTTTACTTTTTTGACGTCAAACTTCACACTGACACTTCTAATAAGTTATTGTTCGTTGCTATGGTAACGCAATATTTTGTTTATGCATGGAACTGGTCTAGGCTAACTAGATATCAATACATCCTAGTATAAATTATTGTAGGCATCATCATATAATTGCAAATACTCGTGCAATTCAATTAAATCAACAATAGCATTCTGTGTCTCGTGGCATTTAAATTTTAATACAGTAGTTTTCATAATGTTATGTGTTTTGTGATCATTTCAAACATTGATTTATTATTATCGCACAGAAACCAGGACCCACAAGTAAAATAAGATTCAAATAACCATCGTATACCTACAGCAATCACTTCACCTATCTTTTTTATCTGCTGTCACGATTTCTCCCTTTTCCGGATATGTTTGCTAAAGTACCTATTGCTCTAGACCTTTTCTTATTTTTTCCAAGAGGACATCAAAAAAGATTAAGAAGGAGGAAAATGCTTTTCAATCATACTTTTGATTTTAAACTTACATATTTTATGGAGATTGCTTATATTGTATAGAGCAAACAAATTTTCAACATAAGGATAACAATGACTTCTATTAAAGATGTTCCGTTCATCTTGACCCAAACTGTTTCCTTCGATATTTATAGTCAATTTCACTTTAAATAGATGATAAAGCACTCTCATCAGGTACCTTTATTGAAAAAGAATGATGGTAAAAGGTCAAAGAGTATGCAATAAAGAACAAAAGTGAGGGAATATTGTATTTTTATGGGAACGATTTAGTTTTTCAATTACTTCCACTTTTTCTGAATATGTCAAGCTTGTTTAAAAACCAAATTTTTGTTATTAACCATAATTTAAGATCTCGTGCACCATAAAAATGTCTAAATGTGATAAGCTAAAGGAATTTTCCTCTAGGAACCCAGTCAACACTATAACTAAAATAAAAACTAACTGTAAATACGTTAACGAAAACTAACAATAGAAAAAGTATAATTTATAAAACAATATAAGTCGGAAGTAAGTCCTAAGGCATTCAATATAAGATAAGCATAACCTATACAGGATTACAATTTTAAAAAAGAAGACGACAAAGTTGTAGTCCTATGTCCAAGTCCTATGTCGACCCTTATGTAGCTTACTTCTCTTTTAGGTAATGTACGTCACATAATAAATGGCGAACTATTTAAATCATCCAAAAGTTGAATTTTCAAAATCGTTATAAAAAACCTTGTGATTATTAAAAATAATTGTTTCCTCATTATGCCTTTGTCCATCACTATCTATTGACATTGAGGAAACATCATATTTTTGTTAACTTCAACACCTCATTGATCAATATACAAACAAAAGTTTTTTTATTATAGCGCTGAACGTGCTTCCCTTATTTATTTTCATCATAAAGGACTCTGCAACTATTTTGATAATTTTTATTAGATATTTGTGCCTTTTATATGCATTACTTAATTTCGGCTTTTGCTTTCCAATCCAAAGTAAACAACGCTTTAGATAGGTACATCTGTTTCGTTATATTAAGAAAATTTTTGTAGTTCCAAGTTATGTGGCAATTGAATTTTATTTTAAGCTTCAAAAATTTTTATCTTTTCGAGACCTTTCTACATTAGTACCATTTTTATCGGTTATGAATATGTCATTTTATCAGATATTAAATTGCTTTTTACTATCACTTTAGCGAGTTTTTAGCTAAACATTTTATGGCAGATATGTGATGACTGTGTACATACCAAGCTTTTCATCTTTTTATTCCATAAGAGGTCCAAATAACATAAATCCTACCTTTCTGATTCAACAGTTTGAAATAATTACCGTTGGAAATAATGGAACTGAATCATTTTGTGAAGTTTAAACAGGATGCTTCTGAAAGCATTGTTTAAATTTAATGATTTTGATAATAACCTGCAAGAATATTTGAAACCATTGGCAACAAGCAAAAATGGAAAAAGTTTAGCCGACAGACTGTAACAATGGAACTCCACAACAATCGACCATCTAAGTTTTTTTTATTTAGCCATTTAAAATATTATTCCTTATCACCCATTATACTATTTTCTGTTAGCTTTCGATTTCTAATAGGCAGATGATATTTGAATTCCTATTCTATAAAGATGAAAAAGATAAAGATTATCTTCTGCAATCAGTTGTAAGATGGCATGGGGATGCTTAGAAAAACTCAACGAATTATGCAAGAACAACGTTGTCACTCTACTGTGGGCACCAAGACATTTTGCGGATTCAGCATGAATATGATATTGAAAAAAACTAGCTGAAAAATAAAAAGTATGTGGATTAAGCATGCGATATAACGAATAATTTTGACTAATTTTTTATGATAGTAAATAAATTCCCTTGCCACACCATGTTAACGAATTGATTAAAAACTATGATTGTCTTAATATCTAGCTGCAGCAACCCACTGTTCCTATACTATTATTAAACTAGACAAACCTGTCCTTCTATTTGAATTGTTGTAAGAAATTATTTTGGTTCACTGAAAGCAAAAGAAGCAATCTAACTAGGGACGTCGCTAGTGAGTAAGACTGCCGACAGCTATTTTGAAATGTTGCCAAAGTAAATATTTTAAACACAACACTGCATCCAACTAAATTGATGCATGAAAATCGAATAATTATTCGTATTTAGAACTTGAACAAACAACAATTAAGTTTTGAATATCATACAATAATGTGGGAAATACTCTTGGTTATTAAAAATATTGTATAATAATAGTATAGATACTGACGATTGAGGACTTTTGCCTGAATATTTTTGGACAAATGAAAATCTATTTCAAGCTCCATTAATAACTATATAATTATGATCCTAGTAGGTACTTGTTATAACTGTTTTTTGGAACTTTTCGTAAGGGCCGAGGCGATGATGGCAATTCTCAGGCTGGAATCGGGAGAATTATGGTCACCGAACAATGTTCGAGGAGGACAGACTTATACAACTGGGACAATAATAGATGAACCCATATTTCACATGAGTTTTGATAGTATGACACCGGAGAATATATTCACTGAGCGAATGAACATCATCATCCCATCTAGGGAACAGGTGATGCATTCATGTAATTCTGGAGATATCATCTGGTTCACTGATGGTTCCAAAACAAACCATGGCACTGGGGCTGGTATAAAAGGACCTAGAAAGAGAATGATCTTTAGCCTTGGCCGATATACGACTGTGTTTCAAGCAGAGACGATTGCCGCTACAGCCTGTATTGATGAAAACATCAGAAGAGGATACACCGGACAAAAGATAAAAATATTCACTGACAGCCAGGCTCTGCTTAAAGCTATCAGCAACCCAACAACTAGGTCTAGACTGGTAAAAAACTGTAAAGAATCCCTCAACAGGCTGGCAAGAGACAACAAAGTGTCTCTAATATGGGTGCCGGCACATGAGGGGATTGAAGGTAATGAAATGGCTGACCAGTTAGCTAAAGAAGGCTCTAAACGAGACTTCATAGGTCCGGAACCACTTTGTGTAATCACAAAAGATTGCATAAGAGGGGAAATCGGGAACTGGCTAGATAGGGAACACCAACTCAAATGGAGGTCGACACAAGGGCACCTCCATACAAAGAGTTTACTGAACAAGGTAGACAAGGAACTCTCAACCAGGCTACTGAAACTGGGTAAGAGACATTTGAAGACAGTTACCAACCTAGTGACTGGACACTGCACCCTGAGGAGACATCTGCACAAAATGGGCAAAGTTAGTGAACCTTTGTACAGGAAATGTGATCTTCATGATGAAATACCTACTCACATACTCTGCTTCTGCGAGAACTTACATGGACTCAGATGGAAGCACTTTGGAGAGGAAACTATACAACCATTACAACTACTGAAAACCCCTCCAGTCAAACTAGTGGCCTACATAGAAGACACATAGCTTCTGGAATGGAACTAGATAACATGGGAAATGGTACAAAGATTCAGTTCAAGTGCCTGGGCTGATGAGCACAACCCAACCGAATGAATGAATGAACTGCTTTTAGTATGAAAAAACCGCAAAGTGGATCAATTTTTTATTTAAATTTACTATTTTTTGATAGGATATACAGGGTGAATAACATTTGAGTAATGACGTCAGCACCAATTGAAAAAACAATCTTTTTTTCAATTTACGTAGTTCCCTTGTTGAGCTGAGCTGATTCCAGAAATGTATCAAGATGATTCAAATTGGTACCTGAAGGGTGGATAAAAACGTGATAGTTATTTTTAATTATAATATTGCACCTACCCACATTGATAAGTAATCCTAGCTGTTCAAATGAACAGAAACATTTTGAAAATATTTTTTGCCATTCATTTTGAAATTTGACGTTAAAAACTCTAATGAATATTCAAGTACAATTCCGTATTGTTAATCTAATTTACCATATCGTATATAACATACTGTTTGTGAGAGGATTGAAATTTGAAATCAACACTTGGATCAGGCAAGGTGCCATTGTGTGTCCCGGCCTTTATGCGGACAAGAAGCTTAGAAGAGCAGCTTGGTCCTTTACTTTAAAATTACGCAAAAACCTTCAACGTCTTTCATAGTCCTGAATCCTCAGCTTTCCATTAATAGGTCATTTATTTTAAAATAGCTTTGAATTATACAAAATAGCCTAGGTTCATATTTAATGAATATTTTACAAATTTACTCGTCCTGAAAGTTATAAAGTGTGAAAAAGTTAATCGATACTACCATATTACAAGACGTTCATTAATTCAACCCTTGAAGTCCCACGTATTTATGATCAAAAAGTGTTTAATTTTACGGATAGCTAGAAATGATGAAACATTTTAAAGTAGGTACTCCATCTAGATAATTCTGGGAACTTTTAAACTGTCTTCCTCATTGAACTTTTCATTTATTTCGCTTTCCTTTATGACTTTTATTAATGTTTAAAAAGAAAAATCTTTTAAAAACGTGTTTTTCTCTTCTTGCATTATTTCTAGCGGCACGTCACACCTGACACCTTTACGACTTGTTCTCGGCGTCAGATTTTTTACGTGGTTTGCTCCACGACCCGTTGACCCTTAGCGTCAAGAGTTCCGGATAGCCCCAGATGGAGGTTACGGAAAAATTCCAGGGGTCGTGTTCAAATTTAAAAAAAAAAGTTTCAAGACAACTAAAGCTAATGCATATAACCACCAGGCAATCAAAGTAATGCCAAATAAAAATAAATAACCAATAGTTAGAATAGTAATTTTTGACAAAAATCCTAGTAGAAAACGGATGATTCCATCGCATATAAAAGACACTACGTAGTATCATTTTGATATGTTTTGGACACGCAAATGGTGTTCAGTAATTTGTTATAAACATTTAAAACGAAAAAACCTTTTTTTTTTTTAGTTTTTTTCATATAGCGTAAAACGTACTGAAGTAATCTCAATGGTATGTATAGATAAATTGTAGATAATTAAAATACGAACAAATTGAGGGGTCGAGCGAGTCAATCGAATGAATGACCGATAAAATCAGGAAAAACCGGAAAATTTGTAATTTTTTTGAAAATTCATGTATTCGTAATTTTTCAATTGTAAGAGCTGAAACTTGGTTCAAAGGAAGTTTTTCATATGAACTTTATATGTGCGAAAAGCAGACGCCAGGCGACGGTTACTTTTATCACAATTGCAATTGTATTTTTTAGATGCGACAATTTGCAACGTGTCTGGATGCGTTATCGATTGTCCAATTTTAAATTTTAAAACGGTTTTGAAAAGTATTTATGTAGAGCAACAAATCGCATATTTTCGATTTATAATAAAATAATCTGAAGTCGACCAAAAACGCCCGAGAACACCGCCGAAAATGACCGAGCCCCGGAAAATAACGGAGTCGAGTAGCGGGGATTAAGTAGAGGCATACTATACATACAATACAAGCACGGTGGCACTCGCCGTAATCGGTCCTTTTCGGTGGTGTTTTTGGCCAACTTCGCATCATTTTATTACAAATCGAAAATATAGGTTTGATAGGGTTACACATTAACGAAGAGAAGACAAAATACCTCATATGCTCAAGAAGAGAGAAACCGAACATAAAAGATATAAAAATAGGGGAAAATTGTTTCGAAAAAGTGTCACTCTTTAAATACCTAGGAGTAATTATTACCAGCAACAACAATCGAAGTGAGGAAATAACCCAGCGAATACTAATGGGCAATAAGATGTTTTGGAAGTACACAAAAATACTGAAAGATGGTAATTTGAGTAAACAAACAAGGCTGAAAGTATATAAAGTAGCAATACGTCCAATTGTAACATATGCAGCTGAAGCAATGTGCCTCACATCCAAGGATACACAAAAACTAAAAATATTCGAAAGGAAAATAATACGAAGAATTATCGGTCCTAAAAGAATAGATAACGATCAGTACAGGAGTCTATACAATAATGAGATTGAAGATATTCTAGAAGGGGAAGATATCGTTAATGTAGTTAAAGCCCAAAGACTACGGTGGTGGGGACACATTCATCGCAGACAACCAGAGGAGCTAATAAGAAAAGTCACTGCATGGACCCCACAAACAACAAGACCAAGGGGAAGGCCAAAAGAAAAGTGGAGGAATCAAATAATTGAGGACATTAAAACTCTTAAAATTAGAAACTGGAATAAACTATGCCAGGACAGGAAGAAGTGGAGAGAAATTGTGGACAAGGCAAAAAAACACAAACAACTATGAAGAAAAAGAGACCTCAGATAACAAGGCGGAGTGATTCACCGCAATAAAGGAATCCTAGAGCTCCAAGATGGAGCGCCAATCATTTCACCAGAAATGTATAGGCTAATATATATATATTTTTTAGATGCGACAATTTGCAACGTGTCTGGATGCGTTATCGATTGTCCAATTTTAAATTTTAAAACGGTTTTGAAAAGTATTTATGTAGAGCAACAAATCGCATATTTCCGATTTATAATAAAATAATCTGAAGTCGACCAAAAACACCCGAGAACACCGCCGAAATTGACCGAGCGCCGGAAAATAACGGAGTAGAGTAGCGGGGATTAAGTAGAGGCATACTATACATACAATACAAGCACGGTGGCACTCGGCGTAATCGGTCCTTTTCGGTGGTGTTTTTGGCGAACTTCAATTTTATTACACATCGAAAATATAGGTTTGATTGCTCTACATAAACACTTTTCAAAACCGTTTTAAAATTCAAAATCGAACAATCGATAACGCATCCAGGAACGATGCAAATTATCGCATCAAGAAATTACAATTGCAATTGCGATAAAAGTAACCGTCGCTTGGCGTCTGTTCTTCTCGCATATAAAGAGCATACAAAGAACTTCTTTTGTACTAAGTTTCAGCGATTGAAAAATGACAAAGATATGATTTTTCAAAAACATTACTAATTTTCCGGTTTGTCCTGATTTTCTTGGTTCCTAATCATCCGATTGACTCGCTCGACCCCTCATTTTGTTCGTATTTTAATTATCTACAATTGCTTTAGTACGTTTTACGCTATATGAAAAAAACTAAAAAAAGGTTTTTTTCGTTTTAAATGTTTATAATAAATTACTGAACAACATTTGCGTGTCCAAAATATTTCAAAATGATACTTCGTAATGTCTTTTATATGATGACATTATCCGTTTTCTACTGGGATTTTTGTCAAAAATATTTTCCTACTGCTTGGCCTAACATAGGACGCAGAACTCGCAATGCTGCAAGTCAAAGACATACAAGAGTACGATCAGCCCGGAACGCTGAATTAAGTTGAACGGAATCGAAATCAACAGCGTTGTTTTGAACCCTATCGAGCTGTGTTTAATTCTAACGTGGAAATCGATTACAGTTCACAGCAAATCGTTGCTATTGGATCAATGAACGTTGTGTGTCAAGATTGTAAGCATTTAAGTTTAAAAATGAAGCCAATGGATTGTGTTCTATACATGTTTTTACTTATATTCAGCAATACAATAATTGCTTTCAAATAACGTCATTCGGCGAAAGAAAAGTTTCTGCCAACTTTCAAGGTAAGTATATTGAAAAACAATAAACTACGTGTATGATGCAAAAAACGATGGTAACTTTCAATTGAAATTGTGTATCAATTGAAATAGCGTAAAGTAGGTTTTATAGTGGTATAAACAATTCGCTATATACAATATCCTATATTACATCTATTTATTGTCTGTTTACCTTTGCAGATTCAGGGACAAATATAGCATTTAACAGGATCATGTTTGATTGGCTGCAAAAAACGTTGATAATAAGATAACTGGCGAATTGATGATATACAAATCGATTGATAAATATCGATAAATAAATCGCAAGGGCAGTCAAAAATATAACATATATTCAAATAAAAACATCAAATCAAAAAGGATTCAAAACTGGAAAATATATATACCTGTCACAGGCAGTCAGCTACTCCTCATTTATACGACACAGTATTGCCAAGAACTGGACCAAAAAAAATCCAAAATGTAATAAATGTCACTATAGGATGTTTTAAAAAATTGAGGACCATCATCCAATCAAGGGAACTGAGAAACCACACTGAAGAGGCCAAGAAAACAGCTAGACAACACAGCAGTAAATGCATTAGTAGAAGAGAACAACCAGGAAAAACAACAGCATTATTATGAAAAATATAAAAGGATCTCCAGATGCTTTTGAGTAACCAGGGGGAGTGTGAAAGTGTGAACACGTTTACACAATATTTTTAGAAAAAAATTAGAATAAACGTGACAGTTGAAGTGGAGATCATGTTTAATTTAATGGATACATTTTACAATCACTACCATATAAGGAAATTTGGGTAGAGAAGACAAGATTGTTAAAGTCTATTAGTCAAATATGTGTCCGTAAAATGTACGTGATAGATCACGTAGTTGTACACCATGCGAGATGATAATCTATTTGAGTGAAACAACTGAAAGTGATGAGATGTAAGAAGATGAGCGCGAATGGAAGGTGTCAAATAGATTAGATAATTTGAAATTTGTTATTGTCCATTCCTCACGTGCAGTATACGAGAGGTCTTTAGCTATGTAAATTAATTTTAATATCAAACGAGCAAATGTTGCAGGAGTTTTATTATTTTTCATTATTAATATCTGATCTGATCAATTGTTATCAATGGGTAATTTCGATCCCACTCAAATCACTAGTTGTAGGTATTTGGAGAATTAATTTTCATAGCCGCATTATAATAATTTTCATCGACCTGGTTATTTATATTGCACTTCACCTTGAGAAACTTCAGCAATTGTTCAATTAATTGATTTATTTCTTTAAAATTCCAACACATCGGAAAACAAATCGTATATTTCCGTCGCATCTTAGAATTGTTTGATCAAAGCCCTCAGACAGTGACATTGTCTTCAATATATTTGTTTTCTGGTTTCTAACTAATGCAACGTAAGAATACTAAAGAATAAAATCTGTATAATTGTAGGAATTGGATAATTGACAGCGAATCGAAGCTAGTTCATCAAGTTATCTGTGTTCATCAACAATTATATTCATTAATGATACTATCCTGTACCTAATAGGTACAGCAGCTATTATAAAATGAAAATAAAATTTATTAAAAAAGATTACTTCAACTCATCTGTGAATGTATCTAGAGTTATTTCCGTTATTTTTATTAGATATTGGCTTACGTTAATATGTATACAGATTTTCTTAGAACCGTTATCAATCCAAATTCAATAACATTTCAAGTTTGTAGTTGTGAAATACTAAATAATGATGTAAAGAGAAACATAATTTGTCTTACTACTGATAGCAGGTAGACTTTCTCTTTTTAAACACAACATGTGCAAAGGTGTTGTGTTATAAATAAAATAGTTAAAATCATTTTTAAGCCTAAATATTATGTAACTGATATAATCAAATATCGGTATGTACTGTTTTGTACCTTTGTGATTTTAAAAACTAATGTAAACACTAACGACTCCAAATTTCTTACTATTTAAAATGTTGTTTATTTTGGTATAAATATCTTTGATTGTAGCAGTTCTGACTTCAAGTTTGACCTAATTTGAATATTTTATTAATTTAACCAATCTGTTGAGTGAATATTAGAGTTATTTAGGTAGTTACCTTTAGTCATGTCTGGTGTTTTTCGGAAATATTTCGCAGTCTGTACGATGTTTCTCTTCCAAAATTTGTGGCACTATATGTAGCTTCTGCATAATGACTTTATTTGAATTTTTTGTTAAATAATTATTTAAATGTTAGCGATTGATATGTTAGCCGTAAAAAACTGCCCGGCGCATTTACCTTACGTTTTACAGATCTCGGAACATACTACCACACGCTGGTCGTCGACGTATAGGGTGCGCGTCGTGACGACCAAGAACGACGTCGACGTCCAATTCGCGTCGAATCAGTAGATGCTTTCAGTGGCGCTCGTATACTTAAAGAGGAAATGAGGGTTTCAGGAAGTTCACGTAAAGTATAACTCTTTTTACATGGGATATATTCGTTAAAAGACTACGACAGCCAATCTTCCAATTCCAGTGTTTACATTGAGGATAAATATTGCTCTGCTGATGGAACACTAGTGCTAGTGTAAATTGTGATTGAAAAAATGATTGAGAAAAATACTTAAAATAATTTCGTGTGAAACATGACCCTCGTTTAAAATTCCTTACACCAGTAAGAGTGTGCATTAAAATTAAACATACTTTTGAGAACTAATAAGAGGGATGATAATGATGAGAAAAATTATAAAAATTTTGATTTCTATTATTTTTACTAACGATGCACATGTTTATTGATAGAAAATATAAAAAAAACACTAAAATTCGATATAGTATATCAAAAAGTGGTTCATAATACTTTGAAATTATGTTAAGCTGGTTTGTTTGTATCGGAACAACCTTCAACCTCTTTCCAATTAGCTACTTTGTGAAACAAACGAATTTTTTGGGGCACGGTCAGCAATTCCATAGTGATCGTTGAAATAAATAGAAACTTATTACAATGTAAAGGCGCGTTCTCACTAGTCGATTTTAGTTGAACCATTTATATTGATCAACTAAAATCGATTCAATTTTTGGTTCTCATGAATGTGGAACCGATAGAAGAAAACAAAATGGCGACTAACGAGGCTGTCTGTGCGGGTGTTAAGTTCATTTGCGAATTAATTAGTACACAACTGACAAATATGTTAGCAGAATGTAAAAAGAAACGAGCCAAACGTAGTATTTGGGTTCGAAAATGGATTTTGAGAAGGAATACTTTAAGTGTCTCAGGAACACTTTTACGAGAACGTGCCGCAGAAGACAAAGAAGGATACAGGAATCATTTAAGACTATCGAAGAAAACATTTGAAGAGCTCCTTTCTAAAGTACACTTAGAAATTTCTAAAAAAGATACAATTTTGCGTAAAACACTCCCAGCAACTATAAAATTACAAATTGTATTGAGATACTTGGCAACAGGAGATTTATTCAGTACTTTAGCTTTTATATATCCAGTACCAAAAAACACTATTTCCAATTTCATTAAACCAGTTTGTGAAGCAATCGTGCTTTTCATATTCATATAGATCAAAAAAACAAAGAACAACAGATTCAGACCACTTCCCCGACATTTTACAAAAAGAAAAAGAGGTAATACAATAAAAGACGCCCCCAACTATTTCCAGATATCTATAGGTACAATAAACATAAACACATTTGACTCCTTGACTGCCAAACTGAACAAGTCGAATCGCGCATCAAAATCATACGGTGACTCATACTTGAACGACAAAAGTAGAAATGGATTCAACTTTTGTTAAAACGATTTTTATAGTTCAACAAAAATTGAAATGTAGGTTCGCACAGGTATTTTCATTCGATTTTAGTTGATCAATAAAAATCGTTCAACTAAAATAGACTAGTGAGAACGCGCCTTAACAGATCTTATTGGATACTGAAGGGTTGTAATTGGTTGAAATTTTTCTCTGTTAACTTTGGCTTGAAATCGTGCATTCGAATGTGTGTTGGAGTGTGAAGTTTTGTATACTTTTTGGTTATGTATGTTTTGTATATGTATGTTTGTGTTATAAGTAGGCTGGTGTAGGTAGACATCTAGACTTGTAGTATATAAGTATAACAACACTATTTACACTACCACTTAACCAACACTAACACTTTATCTTACGCGCGTTTGAATTACCTAGTTATCTTCTTCAGGGACTGAAGGTAAACGCGAGTAGGATAATGTAAAGTGTTAGTGTTGGTGTAGCGGTAGTAAATAGTGTTCGTCTCAAGTATTGTCATCGGTTCTTAAATTCCCAACTTACTTATAAGTATAATATAAGTATAATTGATTAGATTTTAATTTGACAATGCAGGTCCAGCTCATCTGGTATGTGTGACATAATTTTTCTAATTTTACACCGACAGACAAACTATACTAGCGGCAAACGAACAGGCCTTTTAAGTGAGTGTTTTAATTCTTTTGTAGGCGAATTTGATACATATCTGATACCATATGATCTGTTAAAAACTACGTTTGGAAATATCTTCTATATGTTCCATGTGGCGTATTCATTATTCTTTTTGTTAATTTCCCAAAAAAATTACAAACAGAATAATACACTTGGAAAATCTGTACTAATGTATATTTATTTAACGATTAAAATTTCAAACATCTTTTTTTCAGATCCAACAATAGGACAACGGATCGTGATAACGATAACTAAAGCCATTTTTATTTTCATAATAAACATTATTTGTTGTGTCCTAATACGTATTAAAGTGTTTACCTACTACAACTAAATTCTTAATAATGCTGAATAAACTTTTTCCTCAATGTGCAGCAGCAAAGATAGATACGTGGACAACCTCTACGAATTTAAATCTTCCACACTGGGATTCATAAATAATATTAGTTTTTAAAAAATGTTTTAACCAAATATCAAGGTTAAAAGTCTATCATCAAGTTTTTTCGAATTATTTTTACAACAAAATGTCTTGTGATATCATTTAAATTATTCAGAAATTTGTTCAGCATAGTGACATGGTCTGGCAATTTTTTTTAATAAACGAAATAGTTTAGATGTTTTCAGTTAACTTATCTTGCTTTTAAATGGGACAGTAGAAAACGTACCCTAATAAGGTTAGCAAACAGTTTTATAGGCACATTTTAACACAACTTTATATTTTTAACAAAAAATTACGAGCGTCAGAATATGATTTATTTATTGTTATATTTATACATACGGTCTGCGCAAGAATAAACAATTCACTAATCAATAAGATGGGTAGCCCCTGTTTAAACTATTAAAAATAAGTGCTTAACCAATTTAGCGAATTTACTTTCACAGCTCATTAATTCTCTAAATTAAAAGTGTGTTTAAATTTCTCACAGCAAGATAATTCTTAAATCGTTAATATTTATTAAACTGAATAAATATTTATAATAGGATTAGTAGGATGAGAAAAACATTCTATCAATCATATTTTCTAATAAAAATTTTAAATAGCGTTCGTGCAAACTTTGTTCAACCGCTTCTTACTTAAATGCGTTTGTAAACGAAACTCAGTTTTAGATGTGATAAGGTAATAAATCCCGAACTCATTATTTTCACGAGTAAGTAATTGTTAAACAATATGCATGTACAATAAATTGTAGCTTGTATACTTTTGAATATACAGAGATGAAACATTCAGAGACAATTTTTATGTACAGCCCAATTTGGATTTAAAAATCTATTTGCATGAGGTTTGTATAAATAAAATACATTGTTCAAAGAAGGAATAACCAAAAATAGGAATTAATAATGATAAGTCAAACCTAAAAGGTAAGCTGTGAAATTTGGTATACAGCAGCATTTTAAGCTCTCCATATCAGCGAAGTCATTGGCTAATGTAAGATGTTAATATAACTGCGTAACCATATATTTCAACTGATTTTTTTTAAGTATCTAGTTATCTACTTCCTTCGAATCTGTAATTTGAAGGGGTAACATGTCTATCGACCTGTTTCGATTTTACAAACTAAATTCCCTAATTACCGCTCGCCGTCATAGTAACCACTTCCAATAATTATAGTTCTGTGATCTCAAATTTCTCCTACTCTCGTTCACCGTTAAGACAATTGACATAATATACCAACGGACGATTCCATTTTAAAAACCATAGCCCTTTCTTTCCGTTACCGACAGTCTTACAGGAAAGACATACCGTATCGTCTCTCCAATTTTACTTTTAAGTTTTACCTTAAATTGCTGTTGTAAGCACAGCTGCTAGGAGGATACCGTTACATGCTAGGAGGATACCGTTACATGCAAGGTTACACAGCTAGAATACCGTTATCTAACCACTAGGATACACTTAGGCATCTCTAACCTCAGCTTCAAGACACCTCTAGTTCCGAATTTCAAGACATCTCTAACCTCAGCTCCGAGACAGCTCTAGTCCCCAATTTCAAAACATCTTTAACATCAACTTCAAGGCATCTTTCGCTTCCTCTGTTTCTGCCAGACCTCTTCGTCTTCTTAACTAAGCTAAGTACCTAACTACTATAAAGTGCAGGTCTCACTCTTCCTGTTTTATTTTCCTTAATGGCAGAATAAAGTTTACATTTTGAATTTCTTTCTTCAATTTCTTATCTACCCGGCTGCTGTAAGAGCTGTAGGGAAGCGTGACCTTAGTTTCTCTTCTTATTAATTTAAATTCATTTTCTTTCGTCGATGTCTAAAAAGGTAGTGGCGCCCTAAGTTCTTATAGTCTGTCAACCCTCTGGCATACCTAGTGGAACACTAACAAGGAGTCAATCCACCCTTGAGAGAGTCTCTAGCCGGGATCTGTCTCGAGAGGAGAGAACAGTGCTACAAAGGTCTCTATAAACTAGCATTTTTTAGTAAATGTGATAACACCGCTTATATTGAATCTTTACGTTTGTTGACAGATCGTTGTTTCGAATTTGATGAAATATTTTAAGTTTAATTAAGTTTAATTAGCCGTTCAATCAACAGCCTACAGGGCCCGCTCTAGCCTTCATGTCACCCCGGACAAACAGACAGACAGACAGACCGTTTTTTTAAATAAAATAAAAATTATGTTAAAATAATTTATTTAGAAAAATATATGTGATGTAATATATGCACCCTGCTTGCTTATTTATATGGTAATATATGCGATGCGCGGTTGCCGGTTGCGGTTATATTAAGTACTGTAAATAACACCCGAATAGCAGCAGCAAATAGAGCATTCCATGCCAATAAAAAACTGCTAAGAAGTAAGAAGACGAAAAAAATAAGGATATACCAAACAATTATAAGACCTGTATTAATTTATGGATCAGAAACATTAATAATGACTAAAAAGCATCAGGAAGATTTGAGAATACAAGAGCGTAATATATTGAGAATGATATTAGGACCGAAAAAAGTAGGAGATGATTATAAAAAACGAACAAACATAGAATTAGCACTTGAAATACGAAAAGATATAGTAAAAAAAATTAAGAAACAGAGAATGAAATGGTTGGGACACATATGGAGGACAGGTACAAAGTCAACAATATATGCAATGACTGAATGGAACCTTTGTGATAAGAGAAAAAGAGGAAGACCCAAAACAACGTGGCTATAGGAGGTTATGGGAGGTTATAAGTGACCTCAATAGCATAGGAATAAGGCAGTGGAAGGAAAAAACCAAGGATAGAAAGAAATGGCAGCAGCTTGCCGAAAATATATAAGGAAGAAATGGGGATTGATCCACCCCGAAAAAAGGATTTAGATAGCTTTTGAAGCGGCGGAGCCCATCGGGGGTGTTAAGCCAATATGTATGTACGAGTAAATAACACCCGTCTTCCTTATTTAATAATAATTATTAATAATTATTTATATTTTCGTAATTACCTATTTTCTTTACAACAATATAGAAGAAAAACAAATATTTTAACTTTATTGTAAAAATAGTGATAAGAAATGTATTTACAAATGAAAGACGGCATGCTATTATTACTATTAATATTTATAATATGTCCGGCCTTGAACCGGGCCCTGCAACCTCTTAAGGTCTATGCACATTAGCCGGACAAGGCACGGTCAAGTCACGGTCCGGTCGCGATCAAGTCTTTTTGGAAGCATTCACACTATCCGGTCATAATCCGACCTGTTTTCCAAGGTACAGCGGGTATCGGGCATGCGTGCATTTTTTTCAGTATTTTTGATTTAAAATGGGCGTCTGAATCTTTTTTATCATATAGTTCCTCATGCTGACGTACCACTTCAATTAAAATTTCGTCTTGTTCAGATGAAATTTTTTTTATAAAAGCCATTTTCAAAAAAATCTAAACATATAACATAAATTTAAATATTAATATGTACTATATTATTTTGGATAAACCGCCGACAGCGCCAAATTGTTTGTTGATGCTAATCGTTTTTTGTCAGGGTGGTTGGTCGTTAAGCATTCACACTAGATGGTCTGCGCGTCAACGGATAGTCACGGTCCGATCAAATATTGTTGGAAATAATCGGCCCGTGACTTGCTTGTTAGATGACCGACATGTGTGAATGGTTAAAAAGAAATCCCATTTAAAAAGCATTAAAATTATGGCAAATCATTTTTGATCGGACAGTGATTGGACCGTGACTTGATCGTTGGTTGACCTATAGTGAGAATAGACCTTTACTAAACAGCGCCGTTCAAGTAGCAGCCTGAATGATATTGTTAGTAAAACCTTTAATAAACTAATACTTAGGTCATTCGTACGATTGGGTGACCGACAGAAGAAAAAACATGAAACTTACCTTGATGCTGTTACTAAATTAAATCAGGATCATTGGTTAATTTATCGAGAAGGGCAAGGAAAATTATTAAAAAAGCTATACAGAAGAGGAAGGGTTATTTTTCTTTCCCATTCTGTATAGCGTCTTCAAAAATTTCCCTTGTCCTTCTGGATAAGTTAACCAATGATCCTGATTCAGTTTGGGACTACGCTTGGTCCTCATCAAATTTGTTGTTTACCGACGCCATATTGACAATTTGAAGAGTTTCGGCGCTTTGGAACTAAATCGAAATGAACAGGTTAGGCAAGTAATGAAACGTCATCGATCCAAGTCATTTGCCTAGCTGTTTGATCAAATAGTATAGTATGTAAAAAAATTTATTATAGTGGTGTTTAGGAAACATCGTTTCACAGATAAGCAACAAGTTCTGAACATTTCTGTAACTGTCGTATCATTTGATATATGAATACAATAAGTTCTGTATGCTATTGGTGATGTTGATTTAAGTGAATATTTGGGTTCCTCGAGATACAAATTAACCAGCGATGGAAGAATACCATTCGTGAAGAGTATTATCCAATCTGATCGACAGTAATGAATAAGTTTTTCTACCATTACTCGAAAATTTTGATAGGATTATTCAATCAATTTAAACCCTTCATCACATAGCATGGCACTGTCGTTGGGGGCAGTTTTACAGATGTCATTTCGAATCGAATGCACCATAAATAATAATTTGAGGTTGTCGGGGTAAGGAGTTAAATGGCACTACTTGAGAACAAGCTTAAAAATGGTGCTGAGAAGTAAGTGAATTATACTCTATTTTGTAGAAATTCAAAGGCTTTTTTTAATGAGAAAATTACCATTTTTTGTGTTGCGTGCTAGCCATAATCTGCTGATCAAAACTCATTTTCAATTCCATCTTGTTTATCGGTGAAAAGTAGTGTAAACTATTTCCTCCAAATTAAGATCATGACAATTCAGTTCAAAAATGTAACACAAAGTAAGCTACGTATATTTTGAATAGATGAGGCTTTTACTTGATGAAGATTCATACTTAACTATGAAATAAAACAATAAAATTTTTTGTTTAAACCTTCATTACAATTGTAATTGTGTTTAAACAAAAAATTTTATTGTTTTATTTCATAGTTACGTATATTTCCTTAACTTAATTTTAAATTTTTATTTCGTCCAGCATATTCCAGTGAACTAAAGTTATTTGAATTATTTGTATCTCATTTGCAATTTTATTCACTTTTATTGTAGTTTTTCTCCTCAATAAACTTACATGTAATATTACTTGTCATGCATATTTTAATATAGTAAATGGATGTCAAAGAGATGTATACGTATATTGAGTACTGTGAATATGTTTGCTTTGTGAGCTGTAAAATCCCTTTGTTCGAAAGGCGTGATGATCCAGTCGAATCAAATATCTGATATCGGAGTGAAATTTTTGAAAAAATTATTTCTCCTGATTCAGAAAGAAGGAATAACGAAAGTTACTATAGTGATTCCTGAACAATGCTTTTGTATTACAATTTTTCTAGGTACGAAGAAATAATCCTTTAAAAAGTAGCGATCTCCTCAACGATCCATTTGATTTTGTAGACTTGTGTAGCAATGATGTGGTTTAAATTTTGATATAGTGTTAAATTTAGAAATATACAGGGTGCATAAATGCGAAGATGTTTTTTACCCAAATTGGAAACACCGGAAGATTTAGCAAATACAATGAGGGAAGTCAAGTAATTCCTGAATATAGCACCATGCTCTTTGGACATTTTGATTTCTTCACTCACCTTATTATCTCCGTTGTTAAAGAAGTTACAAGCTCATGCTTCCAAAAGCAGTGGGCATACAAAAATGCACATGTAACAATCAAGCTTGGTTTCAATATTGTCAAAGAAATAGTTCTCAAATCTTATTAGTAGAAAAACTTAAATTCTCATAATAATTTTAATTGAAGATGTCTGAAGTCACGAACAACAAAAAGCCTTAGAGTAGAAGTAGAGCACGCTGGAGCGCTAGAAGAAAGTACTATACAAGATGAATAAAATAATATAATATTAGCCACGCCACATTAAATCTGCTCCTACTTGTACTTAACGCTGCTATTAGACTAAAATATGTCCCGTCATTAAGGAAAGTTTCAGAAATAGTAATGATTCCAAAACCAGGTAAGACATCTCATCTAATTTACTAAGGAGCAGAAATTTTTAAAAATAATTGATTTAATTTATATTAAAACGTACAAAGTACACTTGCAAAAATCAATAAATATTCAAAGTAAGTAACGTACGTTGAAGAACAATTTTATCTATCCACAGCGCTTTGGCACCTATTATCCATTTCGAAGGTATTAGTTTAAGTGGCGAGTTTTGAAAATACAGCTGAAAGAAGACACCGATATTGGAGAATTGGTTTGCCGTTTCTTATTTATTATAGAAACTTTTATTGCTTTTCGGATAAGGATATGTTTGTGAAACATATTTTTAAATATCTATCCAATTCTTGCCACTGGAATTCTTTGTCTACATCTATGAAAATACTTCTTTATTCGAGTCAAGGTTGTATTTTTGGAGTAACTGTTTTATAAAGTTTTGATCGTGTTTAAAAACATAGCCATGACGAACTAGTGAATACATTTGTACGAATGATAAATTGGGTCGACCGACTGTGTGGATGAAGATAAAATGGGTAGTAGTGCTGTATAATAAGAAAGTATGTTATCAGGTTTAAAATTCGTATAGTTCTTCAATATTTACACTTTACATTTCATATTATTAAGTAGACACTTAAAAAAATAATTAACCATTATTTAGCCCTTTAGTTTGAGGACTCACAGGTATCCTCTGTCGTTATCTTCCACTTCTTTTTCAGTTCAGCCCTGAGGGCATTAGGGCCAATCCCACAAAATGATTCAGGTCTTACAGAGGTCGCTGCCTTCAACTAAACGGAACTGCATGAGTTTTGGGAAGGAATAATGTGCCTACGATGGTGTCATTGGATTATCTGGGGTACCGTTTCGGATTGTAATTACGAGAAATTTTGCGTTGCTGGATGGAATGACGTCGTATTGCGTCTTTTCGATCGTTTTAGACTGTATTTAGAGTTCTCGTGTATTTTTGTCTGTATTTGAGTGAAATATAATTGAAAATGGTCCAATTGCGAGATAACTTCCGTTTTTAGGTATATTTCAGTGGTTTTGTGCATTATTTAGTCATCTTGTGTGCTTTTCAGCGGAATTGAGGGTTTTTGTGGGATTTCGAGCACTGTTGACCGTTGCGAACAGTAATTACGTGAAATTCAGAATTAATGGATGAAATAACATTGCATTGTTTGTTTTCGTTCGTTTGAGACTGTATTAAGAGTTTTTCTGTGTTTTTGTCTAAATTTGTGTGAAAGAGGATGGGGAATGGCACAGTTGCACGCTAACATCCATTTTTAGGTAGGTATATTTGAGTGATGTTGTGCATTATTTAGTCAAGTAGTGTGCTTTATGAAGGAATTGAGGGTTTTTGGGTGATTTCGAGCACCGTTGACCGTTTCGGACTGTAATTACGTGAAATTATGCGTTGTTGGATAAAATTACGTCGCATTGTGAGTTTTCGATCGTCGTTCTTGGTGTTTTTGTCAGTATTTGAGTGAAATAGAACTTGGATACTTATCTGTGATAATTGCTTTCAAAATATAATATAAACAAAGACAAATAACTACTCTCTATGATCTATATGTACTATCCTCCTTACTTAAAACCCCCATTAACCCAATACTGCATGCATAATTACGGTAATACTGAGAACAACGCTTAGGAGGCCTATATTCCTCACCTTTACCCTATATAATCTGTATCACATTCAATTGGTATGGGGACTATGTACATCAAAGGCGTCTACTCCTTCAACGGCCATTAAGCCGAATACATGCAGTTATAAATGGATTAAATCAGGACAGGGTCGTTGATATGGGGGGTCTATAATTCTCTCCCCCCTTCCAAGAATTATAAATAAATAGTAAATTATTTCCTAGTGAATAAAACAAAGTTGATATCTACCACCAAACTTCCAGAAGAAAGTCAAGCGACTAGTTCTGTGTTAGATGAAAAGGCGGCTTCTTTCATTGGTATCAGTAGTTGTACATCAACATCGTTGGAGGTGGGGAGGAGGATGTATGTAGATAGTGAACACACGAATCACATGAACATTGAACGTATACAAGGTGAGCTACTATTAAGGCTAAACGGTAAATATTTTTTATATTGTTTCAGCGACATACGAAATTTTGCACGAACAATTATTCACTTTCAGTTCATCTTGTGCTTAAATTTCAAGTATATTGTCGATATGTGTCATGGAAATTATTACTAGCTGTCAATGGTAAAGGCGATCGGAAAACCATCACAAACATGTTTTTTTTGCCTTGGGTCCGTGCCCCATTTAGCCATGAAACTTTATATTTTATTATGATTAATATCCTAATTGGATTACCCCATCTTTATGCACACATCCCTAAACTACCAAAAATCTGGAGAAAATGAAAGAAACACAAGAAACAAATAGGATAAACAGGGACACTCTCTTCATGGTAAAGTGCTCGTCATAACGACTTTGTTTATTTAGACATACAAAAAAGGCAACGGTGAAAGGGTACTTGATACAAAAGGAAAGACAGAAGGAGCCAAATCTAAATCATTTATGCAATCAATGTAGATACATCCATTCATGCGGAACATAATCAAAAATATTACAATGTCATACTTTTCGTTTGGTGCGTTTGAGGATCCCACAGCACAAACATAATCCAATATATCGATTTTTTTTTGGAGGAATTGGGAAAGGAGCCAAATTCTTTCCGTTTTCACAAGATTATAATATGGAGAAGTGGAGGGATAGAATAATATATTTTTTCAATACTCCACTATACCTCATTTCTGTTACACAAATTCTATTGAGATATTAAAAATATTTTTATTAACCAAGTGATTAAAAATTCGTTCAACCCTACCAACAAACAAACTGAGGGTTAAATTGAATTGTCATAATTATGTTTACAAATTTTCCACGTCAATGACAATCGTCATTTTACAAACCTTCAACCAACCTTACTTTGTATGGATGTAATTTATTATCACGTAAAATTCTTATTACGGATTTTTGTGGAATATCAAGTTTTTTGAAAATATGTCTAGTACTCGTTTGTGCATCGTCTTTTAACACGACGCAAACATCTGAAGATTTGTCTTCAGCTGTTGCAGTTTTTCTGCGTCCTGATTTAGATAAATATTTCACTACACCAGTTTCGTTACACTCTTTACTTACTTAAAGTAAATGCTGTTTGGACATAAATTGTTGAAGATATTACCTACACATTTCCTTTTGATTGACACTCAGGCTATACCTCTGTATTTAGGTATTTATTTGATTTCAAATGTATTGAACTTTTGTTTGATAAATTAAATTTTAAAAATATGCCATATATAATATATTTTTTGTTCGGTAGCGCTCCTGCCTTGATATTTCTAGAGCCTGTGCTACAAATAATGTTTGAGTTAGTTATCTTCATCAGCGATCCGTATCTTTGTTTGAATTACGTTTTCTGTCTTGCTATTATTTTCCACCTGATAGTTGCTGACATTTGAAACGTTAATTCACGGACCAGCTATTCTGCCTTTGTTCGCACCGTTTTTCCAATTTATTAAATATGTTGAATTATATTGTAAAAATAAACCTTCAATTTTCCAACAAATTAGTTTATGAAAAATAATTACAGTAAAGAAAGTATAATCCTTGAGAATGGACAAGTTGCTGGTTTTCCCGGAGCAGGTGCAATTGAAGAAATCTTTCCCACGTAGTATTGAAAATCAGTAACTCTTGAGAATAATTGAATTAGAATATATTTCCAGGTAGAGATAGACGACTCTGATATTTTAATGATTGTAAAATACCGTATGTATGTTGAGCAATGAGATTTTTTCAATAGATTTTGAAAAACATTTTTTGACAAGAATTTTCAAACATCAAAATATCAGAAAAGTTGTTCCTGCTGTATGTGTGTAATTTTCTATATGTAAAGTTTCATTGATTTATTGTAATAGTGTCAGTAATAATATTTTGTGCAGAGACTAAGATATAAAATAAAAAAAGGTTCCTGTTTTGTGGGATTCGAAACTATTGATTACGAATTGATCTCCAATGATTCAATGAATGAATAAATGCAAAGGGAAAGACGTCATATGTTGGTTGATCTAAGCGCAATATTTCGGTGTCGTTATCAACTATGAGAAACGACGAGCTGTAAAAGTGAATAATTGCATATTTTCCGAATTTGAAACCAGTCAAAAGTTACGTCTTCACATGTGTGGTTGTAAAATAAAACTTCTTCCATATTAACTAGTTGAAGAATAAAGTGAAGGTTATATCTAATTGTTTTACGTATACAGTGTGTACCGGATGGTCCAATAGGCCGATATCTCGACTATATATCAGAAACTATTCATTTTATAACCTTAGGAGAAAAAGTTCCTTGGTAAAAGTGGCCAAGAGAAATCGCTGTAAATAACTTTCAAGTCTCTAGGTTAACCGATAGGGGGCGTAACCTATGAAGAAAAATTTGAAAACCAGTTTTTTGTGAAATATGCCCAATTATACCAAGTGTTAAATAAGTAAACTAGAAAGGCCTACATTTCGCACAAATTTGCTTAAGCACTTTTTATTTTATTTTTCCAAATAAAGGATGGGGGAGAGTGTTTGTGGATAAATACCTATAACTTTGGTTTGGATCAACCGATTTTAACGAAATTAAAGTCATTAGAAAGAGTGTGGATGAATTAATTACATCTACTGTAAAACAATTCCATTTAGTTTTAATTTTCATAGGTAGAGGGTACTTTCGAATGAAAAAAATTAAAACTAGTTTTTCTTAAAAATGTTTAATGGAAACACCTAAATATTGTAAATTATAATGGAACTATAGTAAATTCTTTACAAAATGGCGCAAACCGCATGTTGATAGCTTTTGTCGAACTCGAGATATAAATAAAAACGCATAAACATAAGTAAGTATAGTATTGACTCACCCTGTATTATAACTTAAACTTAAATATGTGAAAGAGAGATCATACAGATATCTCGATCATTTAAACTTAATGTCCAATTAAATGTTCAAATTGTTTTCCATCGTTGTCCACACAAAGATGTAATCTATCGCGCTTAATCATAACAGCTGTTGATACACTATTTATTGCGTATCTAATGCGCTGTTTCATGTCGCAGCGCGTGGTTGTTCGAGTTTGGTACACTAAATCCTTCAATATTTCCCACATATGAAAGTCCAGACATGTTAAGTCTGGAGATCTAGCTGGTCATGAGAACATACTTCCCCCTCCAATCCATTTATTTGGGTAACTTATACATTCAAATAATCTCTAACTCATCTGGAAAACTGCGCAGGACACCCGTCATGTTGTGATATCATATCTCTTCTTGTTTGTAAGGAAATATCTTCCAATAAAACAGGCAACTGATTTTCCAGAAAATCCAAATATGTATCGCTATTTAAAGTTCCATCAAAGAAATATGGACCTGCGATTTTTCTCTATGAAATAACAATCGTCAAAATGGGAATCGACACTAAGATTTTTCTGCTATAAAAAAATTTGAAAGTACTGACTTATTTTTTAATTTAAGTTATAATACAGGGTGAGTCAATACTATACTTATTTATGTTTATGCGTTTTTATTTATATCTCGAGTTATATCTCGACAAAAGCTATCAACATGCGGTTTGCGCCATTTTGTTACGAATTTAATCCAGTTCCATTTCAATTTACAATAATCAGGTGTTTCTATTAAACATTTTTAAGAAGAACAAGTTTTAATTTTTTTCATTCGAAAGTTTCCTTTACCTATGACAATTAAAACTAAATGGAATTGTTTTATAGTAGATGTAATTAATTCATCTACACTCTTTCTAATGATTTTAATTTCGTTGAAATCGGTTGATCCAAACCAAAGTTATAGGTATTTATCCACAAACACTTTCCCACTCTCCCCCACCCTTTATTTGAAAAAATAAAATAAAAACTACTTAAGCAAATTTGTGTGGAATTTAGGCCTCTTCCTAGTTTACTTATTTAACACTTGGTATGATTGGGCATATTTAACAAAAAACTGGTTTTCAAATGTTTCTTCACAGGCTACGCCCCCTAGCGGTTGCCCTAGAAACTTGAAAGTTATTTCCAGCGATTTCTCTTGGCCACTTTTACCAAGGAATTTTTTCTCATAAGGTTATAACATGAATTGTTTCCGATATATAGCCGAGAGATCGGCTTATTGGACCACCCGGTACATAAAGTAAGGTAACTTGATAATATTTCGATTTCCGTTAGGTTTACAAAAAAAATGTTGAATAAAAGTTTTTTCAAATAATGCAGACCATCTGCATAAGTCGATTAGAAGTATGCAGGGTGCACCACTGCTCCAAAATAACTTATTAACTTTTTTTTCTAAATAGGCGGATACCATGTACATATTTTCAGTGTTTCATAATATATTAAATTACAAATACAACCGTCAACATAGCATAACTCTACTGTTAATAATTCCAAAGTTACATTGGTTTGAATCTATAATTATAAGAAAATTGTTTATATGTCAAAAAAGTAGTAGGTTTTTCTGTCATTAATTTTAATTAATAATGTTTTAGGTTTCTCGCCAAAAATTCCAAGTTTCCCGCCAAAATTTTAGGTTTTCCGCTAAAATTTTCAGGTTTACCGTTAAGAATTCTAAGTTTCCCGCTCAAATGTTAGGTTTCCCGCCAAAAATGTATTTAAAAAAATATGTTAATAAGTTATTTTGGAGCAGCGGTGCACCCTGTATACATCTAATAGACTCATGCAGATGGTCTAGATTATTTGAAAAAACTTTTATTCAATTTTTTTTTGTAAACCTAACGGAAATCGAAATATTAGCAAGTTACGTTACTTTATGTACACACTGTATGCAGAAGCATAGTCATTAGACATTTTTACATTCTGACCAGTAGATGCTGTTTATTTTGTTAGTTTAACTTTTCTTCGTCATTTATAATCAAAACAATGATGGTTGCTGAGTCATTCCATTTGAAATCGTCTAAAAATAAAAAAAATGGTTGCTGCACCATTTTAGATTTTGGTGAAACTCTGAGGGACTCATCTCTAGGGTCCCTAAGAATGGAATTTTCATGAATTTGATTTTTATCAGCACCCGTTTCCGCGCATTTAAATAAAAACTTTTAAAAATCGCCTTTTCTTAGCTTATTTAAAATTTCCTCAAAGTTTTTTCTGTTTGAAATTTTTTTCATTATTTAAGCGGAATTCTTAGGGGAACAGATAGTAGTTTGAGTGTACTGAATGATAATTTTTTTTATGACGACCTACCATTAGCGAGAGCATACTGAAAATGAGTGTTTTTTACTCATTTTTCGTGAATTTCAAGTGACTCTAGCGTCTAAACTGTTAGGAGTTAAGAACTTCCGGTTGGCAGGAATTAAGTACATATATCATAGATAAAATTTAGCCATTGATCAACCTGAGCAGCCCACTCTCTATGGAAGAAAACTTTGCTTGATATTTTGAAATTTTTGAAAAATCGTATTATTCAGCCTACAAAATCAATGTGTGTACTGCGAAATAAAATTCTAAAACTCTCAGAATCTTTTGTTCTTACCTTTAACTTTGAACGACTGCATCGCTTGTTTTGTTATTTTTATGTGTAGTGCACTTATAGGTCAGTTTTTGACAGCAAAAAATTACCTCAATATTCACTTGAAATTCACGAAAAATGAGTAAAAAACACTCATTTTCAGTATGCTCTCGCTAACGGTAGGTCGTCATAAAAAAAAATTATCATTCAGTACACTCAAACTACTATCTGTTCCCCTAAGAATTCCGCTTTAATAATGAAAAAAATTTCAAACAGAAAAAACTTTGAGGATATTTAAATAAGCTAAAAAAAAGGCGATTTTTAAAAGTTTTTATTTAAATGCGCGGAAACGGGTGCTGGTAAAAATCAAATTCGTGAAAATTCCATTCTTAGGGACCCTAGAGATGAGTCCTTCAGAGTTTCACCAAAATCTAAAATGGCGCAGCTTTGCCGACTAGACGATTTTAAATGGAATGACTCTGCTGCAAATGCTGTGATTCTCGAGAATTTTATTTTGTGCTTTTGTGGTTGTAGAAAGCTACACGGACGTAATATAGAGCGCTTTAAGGAGCCACAAATGCTACTTCATAACAAATAAACCTGAATTATAGAGCTGCGAAAGCAGCTTTATTTCTTTAAAATATAAACTTGAGCTTTCGTATTATTTGGATATTCTTCAGCTTGTCCGCTACCGTCTCTCAAATAAGATCTTAAAATATGTACAATATCTGAATTCCATGAAAATATAAAAAACGGATCACGCTAATTTAAAAAGTTCATACAGTGTGTACATAAAGTAACGTAACTTGCTAATATACCGATTTCCGTTAGGTTTACAAAAAAAATGTTGAATAAAAGTTTTTTCAAATAATCCAGACCATCTGCGTAAGTCGATTAGAAGTATACAGGGTGCACCGTTGCTCCAAAATAACTTATTAACATATTTTTTTAAATAGTTCACCATGTATATATTTTCTGTTTTTCATAATCTATTACATCACAAATACAACCGTCATAATTGTACCTTAAATAATCTCAAAGTTACATTGGTTTCAATCTAATATTATAAAAAAATTGTTAATGCAAAAAAGTAGTAGGTTTTTCTCTCATTAATATTAATTAATAAAGTTTTAGCTTTCTCGCCAAAAATTCAAACATTCCCGTCAAAAGTTCAGGTTTTTCTGCTAAAAATTTCTGGTTTCCCGTTAAGAATTTCAAGTTATCCGCTCAAATTTTAGGCTTCCCGCCAAAATTTCAGGTTTTCAGCCAAAAATTTCAAATTTCGGCGGGAAACCTGAAAATTCGGCGAAAGCTCAAAAATTCGGCGGAGACCTGAAATTTTGACGGGAAACTTGGAATTTTTGGCGAGACAATTGAAACTATAAAAATAATTTTAGATATAAACCAATGTAACTTTGGAATTATAAAGGTGTAATTATGGGGTCTTGACGGTTGTAATTGTAATTTAATAGATTATGAGAAACTGAAAATACATATATTATGGTGTACTATTTAAAAAAATATGTTAGTTATTTTGGAGCAGCGGTGCACCCTGTATACTTCTAATCGAATTATGCAAATGGTCTGGATTATTTGAAAAAACTTTTATTCAACTTTTTTTTTGTAAACCTAACGCAAATCGAAATATTAGCAAGTTGCGTTAATATATATACACACTGTATATAATAATAATATATCAATTTACAGATGTTGATAAAATATTATTTTTGTATAGGTACAATTTTTTTTAATCTTGTCAGATCTTCCCTTTTTCTGAAAATATAATGAACTTTAATGGGATCACCTAGTATATTATTTTAGTTTCGTATCGAAAATGTCAGTACTGTGACTGATTGGAGATATAAACACTCAACTTTTAAGTACTTTTATGTTGAGTATGGTCATATAGGTACCTAGGAATGAAACAAGTCCGGTCAGTTATTCCCGCTAATCGATGTGTATCTTGTCCACCATTTTATTTGTTTCATTATTACTATAATACATTTCTCGTTATTTATAATAACTATAATAGTATTCGATATTTCTGAAGTGGGCTGAACTCACCGGTAGTATAATAGTGATGCATAACAGTATATTATTAAACGAGCAATTTATGATAGCCATTATTCACGCAGGGTGACGTTTGCGTCCCGAGCCGTAGGCGAGGGGCGCAAGTCACCCGAGTGAATATTGGCCATAAATTGCGAGTAGAATACTATACTTTATCCATGAGCCTTCATTTCTTGATTAAATGAAAGTCAAGTAAATAATGCGAGTGTAGAACGGAAAGTAATAATTTGGTATTATTGCAATTCTAACGTCAAAATTAATACATATCAGGAGTACGTCAAATGTGGCATGTAGAGATGGACAATACTGTGTAAAGTATCTATACACCGTACCGTTATAAATATATTGTTTTAAAAATATTAATATTAAAAAATACCGCTAAGAAAAGTATCAATATTAAAAATTTCGATATTTTATCGATACGATATATTTCAGAAACAAATTTCCTAAATAAAATACGCAGATTTAATAGTTTATTTCATATTGTACCCCCATCTCTAGTCACCTATGTACCGAAATTTTGTGAGTGTTAAGTTGTCATGGCATGTTATTTAAATGCAGAAGCGTGAATTATGAGTTCATAATTCACGTAATCCAAGTTTAGAAATTTTTTTGTAATATCTGCCTGAAAAACAATCTTCTAAAAATACTAATAGGTATAAAATGCTTTAGATGGAGTCAACTTGGGAAACCTAAATTTTAATGCATCTGTTTTGCTTGAGCTCATTTAATGATTTCTGGCTGTTGTGTGGGTCAGATGATACCTTCTGGTTGTAACCAAACTCAAAACAATAAAAATATGGGGATGTTTTTGCTTTCTGATATATTGTTTGTGTCTGGTATATTTTTTAGTGTTTTTTATATCTTTGTATAATTATTAAAATGAAACTTTTATTCCATCGCCTCAAATTTTTTCGTCCATCTCTCGCATGTCGCGTTACAGCCGACCGCGGAGTAGGGGTAAAGTGAAAGACGCTCGGTACATAGACAATGAATAGCAGGTTAACTTGTCGTCGGCACTTTCATGCGTTGATAAACACTTGCCGGAAATCGATCGTTAAAACATGTTCATAGCTTGTTGAATTATAGATGGAGTGTTTGGTACGGTGGCTGATAAAAATTTACGATGTTAGAAAACTATTTTAAACAATGATGTTGTTTTGTTATTCTAGTATTCAATTGGGAACAGCAAATTATAAGAAATAAACTAGAATCATTGATTAGAATAACTTTCACTACATTATATAAATAAAATATTTGTAATTCGTCAAAAATGTACAAATATATAAAAATAGAATAAAACAAGTTCGCATACACCTTACAATATAAAAATGGAAAACATGAACAACTTTTTAAAATCGTTAAAAATTACACCAGATTTTATAACATACTTTAGAATTCGTTTTGCGTATAAGAAAAATGATGAACAATTGCATTTAGTAACAAAATGGAATCCTAAACAAAACCTATTAATTAAAACAAAAAGTAATAATTACAAATTTAAAATATTTATAATTTTGGTTTATAAGATTGTTTAATTCTCATGTAGGTAGTGATTTGCTAATTTTATTGAGTAATATAAACGCACTCTTGTATAAAGAGATAAGAAGTTTGTCATCTCTTATCTTTGAAAAAAAATAAAACTCTATTTTTGTTGTTATAATATGTTAAAGTCCTCCTCATGCTATTATAGAGAAACAGCTTAAAAAGCACCTCACGAATCTTCACTAACCTCTAAGGTTCACAATCTAAATGTTGTCAACTCTTGAAACTATCGTGTGCTTTGAAATATTCGAAACTTAAAACGTTTGTCAGATTTGAATTTCTCCAGACATTCCACTATGCCTCACGATAATATTGTCTTGTAACCTTAAGCCGATTAAATTTAAGCTGGCAACCAGCTCTCAATATTTACGTGGAATCTAATATTTGACATCAACCGCATGCTTGGTAGATTAAAATAAGGGACGTTAGCAGTTGTACTTTGTTCACTGCTGAACATATTTTCATTATACCTACTACAATAAGTGGTAGATAATAAAAGCATTAAATGCTTTCGCTCAAAAACTAAACACTAGAAGCAACTTTTAGTACAAATACATTAATAACAACCAACAGCATCAGTTCTGTGAATAACATTATGTATACAGTGTGTTCCATTTTGGGTTAAACTGCATGATTTCTCGGCTATTAATAACCTTGTGACTCCTGCGAAGTGCTGCTACTTTTTTGTAAGAGATTTCTGCTGTCAAAAGATGTTTTGAAACTATTTCAGTTTCGAACATACTGGTCGATTTTGAAAATCTGTGCTTTTGCGGGATGCCTTGTATATCTGCAATTAGAAAAGTTACCAAAGAGGTAAGAATTCTACGACGGCGTATTAGCGCCACAGTCATCTATTTATTTTTTATCAGAATCTCAAAATTTTACGGTTTTTCCTCGAAATTTTAGATTGTTTCTCGAAATTTTAAGATTTTTTCTCAACATTTTAAGATTTTTTCTCAAAATTTTAAGATTTTTTCTCAAAATTTTGAAATTTTTTCGATATGATGACATGTACCTAGGTATGCTGGGTATGCATTCAGTTTAGAAGTTTCTCATGTTCTCTGCCCTCATTAATTCAATGGTTTCTTCGGGAATTTCTCTCAACACCAAATAATTCTCCAATTCTTTTTCCATTTTAAAACAGGTAGGTACCTACCTATAAGTAATAAAGTATGATATAATATGTCTCTCAATTATATGAACGAACAGAAAACTGCTAGCAGAATAAAACCCTAGGATGCGGAATCCTTGATTATTAGGCCCCAGAACACGGACCGTTCATCACGTTCTATTTGTTAATTTAATAACACACTTCTGCTATCTACGCCCATATTTTCAACTAAATAGGTGAACATGCATCGTTGTATTGTATGACGCGGCTTAGCTTGGCAAAGCACAGAAACTTCTAAACTGAATGCATAGCCAGCATATCTAGGTACATGTAACGGTAGCGAAAAAATCTCAAAATTTTGAGAAAAAATCTTAAAATGTTGAGAAAAAATCTTAAAATTTCGAGAAACAATCTTAAAATTTCGAGGAAAAATCTTAAAATTTCGAGGAAAAATCGTAAAACTTTGAGATCCTGATAAAAAATAAATAGATGACTGTGGCGCTAATACGCCGTCGTAGAATTCAATGGAGTAGGTACTCAGGAAAAAATTTTCAGGATTATACTTTTCTTAATGGAACATCCTGTATATTTATAGCCTATTGGATATGTAATATGTAGTTATATTCATTATTAATATCTAAAATTATCAAAAATTGTAAACTGAATAGATTTTTTTATAGGTTAGCCATGATACTTCAGTAAGTAACATTTCTAGTACTTATATATTTTTTATCTTATCAAACATTTAATCTACTCTGAATGGACCTTGAAAATTTGACAACCATTTTTTGCAGTCTTAAACTTCAAAATTTAATTGAATATCTACTTGCCGAATTTTGTTTTCAATTGTCAATTTTAGAAGCTCAATTATTCTTCATAAAATATAAAAAATATTGTGGTTTTATTTCCCAAGAAAAAAACAAAAAGGATATTGAATACAAAAGGAACATACAGAAGTTAAGTAGAAATATTTACTGGGCTCATATATTCTATATAATATAAGGTTATACATTCCCAAGGAAATTGTAACTGCTCCAATGCTCTGATTCGTATAGTGCGGGGAATCACTCCGCTTTTCTTTTCCATCGTTTTATATTCTCTTGTCGGTTTTTGCACACTTTTTCCACTACTAATTTCCATTTCTTCCTATCTTTGATGATTTCAGCCCAGTCCTGTATTTCCATCGATCGTAAATCAGTAATAATTTGGTCTTCCCATCTTATTTTTGGTCTGCTTTATGCTGGTCTTCAGTTGCTCACCCTTTTAATTGCTGCATCCGGTTCTCTTCTGTTCTCATGTCCTACTATCGTATTCTTCGAGACATTATGTAGTTCACAATATCTCCCTCGATGGTATCTTTTAATTCAAAATTCATTAGTGGTCTAACGCATTGTCTTGAATCTTTTCAATTACCAATATCTTTCTTAAATTTTTTCTTTCAAAAACCCGTAGTCTTTCTTTGTTAGGAACGTTGTTATTGTAATTATTGGTCTAATGGAGGCTTTGGAAATTTGTATCTTAGTATTTTTACTAATGGTTTTGCTAGTTAGCAGCTTCTTATAATGAAAGAAAGCTTTAATACCTATCTGCAAGCATTCTGAGATTTCTTCACTCCTTTCGTTTGCTCCGTTCACTATTACTCCAGGGTATAATTTTTTTAAAGTTGTATTTGCCTATTGTAATATAATTTGTGTTGCCTGAGTTTTTTTTATTGCAAGTCATGTACTTCGTTTTGCTCCCATTTATTTTTAGACCCCTTTTTATTGCTTCTTTATTAAGTTCAATAACTGCCTCTGCCATACTTTTTTTATCTCTTGCAACTATAGCTATATCATCGGCATATTCAATAATCTGTACGAATTCATTTATAATTGTTCCCTTGTACATCAGGTCCTGAATTATACATTCCAGAGATATATTGAATAGGAATTAGGTAGACAATGCATCTTCTTGTCTTACTCCAGCTTCGATGTTAAAGAGATTTCTATAACCTTCAAATGTTGTCACCACTGCCTCCGCTTATTCTATTATCATCAAAACGAGTCTAATTAATTTTGCTGGAATATTCATGGCTTGCATTTCTCCACTAAGTTTGCTTCTAATTAAGCTGTCGAAAGCATGTTTAAAGTCGACAAATAGGATATATAGGTCTATGTTATGTTCGCAGCATTTTTCTATTGACTGGGTTAATATGTGGATAGCATCTATCGTAGACCTGCTTTTTCTAAGCTCTTGTTGATAGTCACCGATATGTGAGTGTTTTTCTAATCTATTTCTGATCATTGAGGAGTATTGTAAGCAGTATTAAAAAGTATAATACCTCTGTAGTTTTCACATTCAGCTGGATTGGAACCAATAACCCTGTTTTCCATTCTTCCATTGTCAATCTCTTCTTCCAGAAATTTTGCCATTAAATTGCATAACCTAACCATCAATTCTTCGACCCCTTGTGTAATTAACTCATTTTTTATCTGGTCAACTCCTGTCGCCTCTCCCGATTTGAGGTTTATTATAACTTCTCGAAATTTTTCGAAGGGTGGCATTTCTTCAGCATTTGTGTTTTGCCTGTTTTCAGTAATGTCCACATCGGCTGGGCTTCTGTTTCCTTTATATAATTTTGTGAAGTATTCTTCCCATTGGGCTCATTCAATTTCTATAGATATCAATAAGCTTGTATCAATTTATCTTCCTACCTCTTTCCCATCCTCTCATTTCCTCTTTCTCACCTCTCTCCCTCTTCTTTCTCTATCTCATACACTAAAACGCACAAATTATTTTCAATTTATTTCGACAAAGTTAGTCAATTATGAAAAATAACCTAATTCTTTTTAAATTTTACTAACATTGATAAACTGTTAAGAATGTATACCTAATAGTTAATCAGTTTTGTTGTGTTATTTCAAACATTTTGATATTTGTTTTATAAACGTAAGGTGCTTGAAATTTTTTCAATGAAAACTAAATAATAAATATGTCAGCAGCTAGTGTTACGTATACTGTTTAATGAACTGTTGATACAACTTTGGAAATATAATATACAGGTTTTGTTTTGATTAAAATGGTGTGTACACTGTACACATGTGAAGCTAACAATACCACTTATTATAACTATGTACTCATACTTTAAACTATTTTTAATATGGTAGTAATTATCAATACAATATCTGGATTTAATCTTACGGGTAATTTCAATAATTGTAGCATTAACTATTAGTTATAACACCTTCAATGATGTCAGAAAGTTCATCATTGGAAAGTTTTTCCTGAGCAATTTTGCATATTTATAAAACAGAAGGTCGTATAATTATGGAACTTAGCTGTTTCTTGATGTCATCACTCAAAGATTTTCCTTTAATTGCTATGTGCAGGTTGTGGCTTGAAGGCTGTTGGGATGGTTTTGGTGGCGTTGATGTTTATCCCTACCTGCCAGCATCAGTTAGTTGTATAGTTGACACCCCTCTGTAGCATGTCACAAAGGGTATTTCCAAAATTCCGATGTCAGTCAAACTACACATACCGTCAGACTCCACATTGAATGGGACGCTACTCCTCCTTGTGGACATCAGCTGGCTGTGAAAATGTCTATGTATTGTCTAAAAACGCACATACTACAGTTTTTTGGTTATCTAAAATACCTCGGACATTCTCCGTCAGCAGTACCAGTGCAGTCTCCGTGGATATGCCTGCCCGGTAAACATGCTGATGTGGGTGGAGAGGTAGTCTATCTAGAATTTTCCTTCTAGTATTAAATTATCCATAAATTACTTATATGACTTTATTTTATGGCTACATCTACTGAGCTGGATAAAAAAGACGTCTGACTTGATCTCATTTACATTTTTTATGTAAGTAATAGTGAAAACAAAAAATAGCACAATAAAAACAGAATTATTTGTATACACAGATTTAATCTTTAAGATTATATACATTATATTATACATACGTCTAGTTTTATTCGAGAACTTTTCTACTAAGCTGAATCGAAATAAACTCAAAAACAACTGGTGATATCCAGACTGTTGTTGTTCTAAGGATAACTGGGTCACACACAAATTAGTAATGCTGGACTACTTGTGTTATGATAAATGTGGTTGGTTGAAACTGAATAGCTTCTGCTCTGTGGAGTAGTGTTAGCATGGAGCGAATTAGATAAATGCTACTAGTGCCGACTTGTAAATTTCAAAGGGTGTTTAGAATTTTGAGTCGTTGCTGGCTAGTTAGAAACGAACAAGTAAAAATTGGGGTATGCAGCGAAGTGATAAAGAACTCTTTAAAGTTTTTCTAAGCTTCCATGAATACTTATTTCCATCGACAGGGAAAAACTGAGAATGGTTAACTAAGATGTTGACAAAATACGTTGAATGACACTATAGCTATTGAAGGATAATGATGAATATTGTGTTATAATGTAATTTATTACTTGTAAAATCTGGTTGAATTGGCCAATAGACAAATTAGTCTAGAGTAGTAGGAATTAAAAAAAGTAACAGTACAGGAAAACCAATCATATCAGTTATTAGTGATAAATAAAATTGGAAAATGAGCTGCGAAGTAATAACGGAAATATGCCGGATCCAACAGATTGGGACCAGCATAGTACAACTTGAATAATTCAGAAATGACACTCAGAACAAGTAAGAGAATCTTAAGTGATTACTGTATTTAGGAGTAAAATAGAATATACAAACATTATTGTGATATGTAAGCGGATAAGATATACAAAGCAGCCTCTGAAATTTACTTCACCAAGACTACAAAGTTTCAGTTTATCTAGGAGCTCATTAAATAAACATTCCTAAGAATTATCTTGAGAAAAAAAAATATTCAGATGAAGAACCGGAACAATTTAATCGTCTTCCTTTAATATCCTAAATTCCTCAACGATTCGGTTTTTAACCAATAACATTTTTAATTAAGATATTTTTATTAAAAACTTATTTACAGATATGTCGAAGAATAATTATTTATATTCCAACACTTCATACAGTTTTGAAAAATAATATTTTTCAAAAACAGTGACCGTTCAACTAAGGAGCAACAACTACTTCCCGTGCAATATGCTCCGCCGGATATTGAATTACACCCCAAAGTCAAACGGGCCAAACGGGGTTGGTATATCTACAAGATATTTAAAAAACCAACCATTCCAGTCTGCGATTAGAAGGGACAACACAACTTGTAGACCGGTTTTTTATTTCATGAAGTTAAGCCCATTAAGTATTACAACATTCCCAGTTTTTACTGAATTTCAAGCTTCATTTTTATATACTTTCACAATCCCCTGGATGTTTTTTACATTTTTGAAATAACAAACGGAAATAATTTAGTTGTCCAAAATATTCCACATAGAAACACAGTTTAGGTACCTCCGAAATACGTATTTCAAATCAATTATACCTTCTTGGATTTACAATTTCTTAAAAATGTCACTAATTCAATATTTCCAAGTGATGGTTTTGGAAATACTTTGGAATTAATGTTCCCAAGTCAGGCCTTTACAGAAGTACAATATGTGTGCTAGCCTTTCTTTGTTCTTGTTGTTTGATGAGTTTACAGTGCCCTGTGGGAACATCCAGGGTCCTGGTTGTTGGCCTACTCTGGCTTAGTAGGTAAGTAGATATGAATTTTGGCGATGGTTGTTTGAAGAACTATTTAGCATGTCTTATTCCAGGTGTTCCACCTTTATCAAGACTGCTTTTTGGCCCAAGTACTGCTATTCGTTTTAAAAGCGCTTTCGGTATACCACAGAAACGTTTTGGACCAATAGGACCACATCGTACTCATATTGGGGCTAGGGAATCTGTTTCTTCATTGACCTTGTTATCAGAGTGGTCTGGTAGACTATTATGTTTTATATTTTTACCGAGTTAGAATTGTCTGCGCGAGTCAAGATTTCGAGGTTTGGTTATCGCACTTTTGTGGCGTTAAGGGTATACGTATTTTTTTTTAATATTTAATGAACACTTGTATTATTGAATTATTCGTTGAGCCTTAAGCGTGAATTGTATCAAAGATATTATGAAATGAAATTACTGCAAAAATAATACCTTATTTTTGTTTTTTTTATATTAATTAGCAATAAACACACGGTGCAATTGAAAATACTCAAGTCCGATTATTTCGACCCAAACTGCGACATATCAAAAATTCATCAAATTTTTATAATGAAAGCAGCTACACAAGATAAGATGCGCGGACTTGTAACGGTTCTAAACATGTGTGTAGTTCTCCCGCCATAACCTTTTCTCGACGTATTTTCCATCTTGTATATTGTACACGTCGATAAAACATCAGCGAAGATAAACGTGTGAAAATTATAAAGTTGAAATAGTTTCTGTTCCATCACGTATCCGTATTGATCGAGTCAACAGAGAATGTGTCCTAAAATTAGTTTAGTTTGGAACAATCGATACACCACAGTCAAAATATCACAGTCAGCGTCATCTATCCAATAATTTTACAAATGTAACAACATTTCAATACGAACACTGCAGTTATTGATTCCAAGGATTTGATCACGTGGACTTTTATATTCATGTGGAAATACTACTGGCACCAGGTGAACGTAAAACTAAAAGTTTTTTTCAATAGGCATGATGACAGTCACTAAGAATCACTAAAATATTGATTTGCTATAATTATATATGATGCAGAGATTCTAAAAAAATTACCTATTTTTATTTTACATGTGTGATGACCAATATTTTATTAAAAATATAAGCACAAAATTTAACAATCCGCCATCTTAGCTCAAACGCCAATCAGGAGAGAGTGACGTCGTACTTTCGCAAATTTGACCTTGATATTTTGTCTTTCGTCCGAACCATAGATAAGTCCGAACTTTCTATGGTCCGAACATCTGTTCTGTTTTGAATTTCCTTTGTTTGTATGATTCAAATTATATATCAAAATAAACTTCTAACCTGCAAGCTGTCAAGTATTTGAAGTTTGACGATTTTACCAATGACATAAAACAGTCTGTTTTATGTTCTAAGAATGACACAGATCACCTATAAATGGTATTTACGAATTAATGATGTCACAGACAGACGCCATTACTCTTCTTGCGTTTTGGCGCAGAATTTAAAATGCATTTTTAAAAGGTTAATTTCTCCTTTAAAAACTTTTTTCTTAGATAAATAACATTTATTGTAGATAAAGTATATATGTAAAAATATCGTGGAGCAGTTTTTCAAAATCAGTCATCATGCCTATTGTAGTCAGAGCTGGGTGGTACTCGAGTCCACCAGTCAGAGGCTTGGAGTCGTCGGCACCTTAGCCTTTTAGATTTTTGTGCTCTTCCTTGTACCGTTTGTGTCAAGAGACGAGCTGTCCTCATCATACTTAATATTTTTTTAAGTAGGTCGTTCTTAGGGTGACCTAGTCCTAGGAGTTTATATCTCCAATAAGTCTGAGGGGCGTCGGCCCAGCACTGTAGTGGAACGCCTCTGATGCGATAATTACAGTGAAGCAGTGTCGAGGGAAGACCGTCGTGTAAATAGCCCATACAGCCTGCAGCGCAGGCATTATACCAATGAGCACGAGGTATAAAGTAGGTATGCCGTCTTTCGGAGGATACGTAAAACCGAGGTCCCGAGTCCTTGGATGTTGGGCTCGATAAAGAACCCTACCACTGGTTGGAACACCAGTGGGTTCGGCAAAATTTCCGGTTAGGGGTAGAGTGCTCCCGGCGTCGGTGATTAGCCTCAGTTGCAGAAATAGACCGACGTTAAATAACCAATTAAAAAAAATAAGTCAGAGCTTCACATTCGAAGATAGTTGTATGAGACTGTTTCCTCCTCTTCCATGTTCAACAGACAGATAGGTTCACCCCTGTATAGTGTATATGCCAACGAGTACAGGTACCTACTCATACACTGTTCTTTGAGCACTTTTGGCGCACTCCACGAATACATTGTACAATAGATATTTTCAGGGTCCAAGACATTTCAGTGCAAAACTGATTCAAAATACATGCTTGGAAGCACCGCCAAGAAGATTTTTCACTTATATTCAATTGAAATCAGAATGTGCAATTATCGCTACGGTCAGCTATCCCAAATTTTAGTTTGCCGTAATTAGAGATAAAACAACTATCACAACTAATTCCATCTCGACACAGCTGTTCAACTGCTGGTTAATTCCTATGGTGTCAGGGTCAGCGAAGATGAGTTCAGGAAACACCGAAAACCCAAGAGTCTGAAGAGACATCCAAGATGAAAATAAATTGAAATTGAGATTTTCCATTATCTTAAAAACAAGAGAAGCAGTCTGTCGATATTGGACGACCACCCGGATACTAAAAACGTGTAGACTATGCTTTGACAGATGTCAATTATGAAAAGCTTGTAGTCACTAAGACAAATAAAATATATCTATGAAACATTTGGTGTTTCATTGGTCAGGCATGTACTCGATAGCCTGTTCTTTTATATCTGGTCAAAATTGCCCATCTTCCATTTCTACGGGGACTACGATACAATTACTTATACACGAGGATCATTTTGCTTCAGTTCGAAACACCTCAGAAGACAACTCACCCTGTACAATTAATGGGTTTTGAATAATTGACAAGTTTTTCGAAATATTTGTTGGAAAACTGTACAGAAAGTGTTAAATATTAAAACCGATCTTTTGTTTTTCTATTGTTTCTCGTATTGACTACATTGGATTTATTGCACTTTTGTCAACTGATCCAGAATTGGTTCGAGTTGAAGCTTTCTCCCTGTTTCTTAACTGATTTTATCTTTCCGTATCATTTCTTTTATTATTTTTAGCCATATCAAAAGAAGTCATAATTTTTAAAATGGTAGGTAGCCATCTGTATTGAGCGAAACAAACTACTGAGGGACAAAGTCAATATAATCTGCAAGTTTGCTACTAGAAAATAATGAGTCGCTGGATAGTGGCGCCTCTAGTAATCGGAACTATAAATGGTATTGCGCTTTTTTTTTTGGTATTTACTTCAATATTGACTAGACTTTAATTTTCAAATGTATCAAAAATCATTGTTGTCTAGTGGAAGTCTTTTTTCTGGTTCTTACTTAGTTTTACCTTTTTTATATTATTTCTTCTACGTATCAAAAACTATCATAATCAAGTTTCTTAAATCGGTTGATACAAATGAATATAACTACAGCCATCTGTTTTGAGAGACCAAAACTATAGGACAAAATCAATAATCGGAATGTTTTCTTTCCGACAATAATGTGTCATTGGATAGTGGTGCCTCTAGTAATCGAAACTATAAACGGTATTGCTAGAATTTCTTCAAGTTCCATTTGAAACCAGTGTCGTAGTAAGACAACTTTAAGTACATTTAATACAAATAGAGTTTAATTAGCCATCTTATAAATCTTATTAGTTTTTCCGTCAACCAGCAGAACAATTCCAGTTACGGAAAAATATGAATATAAATATTTTCTTATAATTTCGTAAACTTTGCGTAGCTATACCTTAACAATACGACGCTCGATACTTTTATACAAATTCTCCACTTAACATTCAGATTTTTTTTAAGTTTCAGACTTACTCACTATTGCTCTTCATGACAATGATCCGATCTTTAATTAATTTTAGCAAGAGTTAGAGACAGTTCAGCAACAAAGTTCCCATTGCACAAGAACTACCTCGGATATAATGTGCTTTGTGTGTATAAATTTTTATCCCAAAGTCAGGAAAATAACTACAAAATAAGATTTTCCGACGCTATTGATAATGTTTGACTCCGTAATTCTATACATTGTTGTTTTCAATCCACTGGAAAATGTATTAAGTATATGAAATTGTTTTAGGAATACACTTTAAATCAGTTTTATTTCTGAAATGTTTATATAATTCTGATATAATTTATAAACTGCACTGTTTTAATGCTGTAAACCTAAGCTAGGGCCATCTGATGAAAAGTATAGGAATCATGAAGTGAATTTATAAATTTGTAGGATTCCTTCTTAATGATTATTTAGCAGAAACATTCTTGTTAATACTCCACGATTTGCAACTTTGTTGTTTGCTTGAGCAATTCTGTTCATTGCTCAATGTAATATTAACAAAATCACTTTGCAAAATTTTTGATATTTTTAAAATTAAGGAACTGTAGGTGTCGTTGGATGGTGGCGCCTCCAGCAAACGGTAATTAAAATGTGGTTAATAATTCAAACATTCAATATTTTTTCTTTACCTAGGTGCTATGCTTCAGGATCATTTAAGAGGAGTATTTAATGGTACAATAATAAACAAGAAGGTCCTTTATAAAATAAGTGTATGTAATAAACTCTAATAAGGATTCCACTAGGTACTTATATACTAAAACGACATAATGTCAATTGACACAATTGAATTGTTTTTCGGAAATAATTTTACCGTTTTACATCCCGTAGTAACGCAGGATACATGCAACATTATATCGTGTTATCAATAATAATTATTTTTTCTAATTTTACCCTACCTGACACATACAACCGTATATTGAGTTTTAGATGAAAATTATTTTAATGGAGAAACAACAGTGCTGCCAATTCTACTGTCATTGTAAATTTTCTACTTTCATCGAAGAAACAGGCCTGTATTCCCTGAAAATACCGAAATATCTGTTTAGATTGAGATATGCTCAAGTGGAAACTTTTTCAAATCTTGAAATAACAATGCCACATATCTAAATGCTTATTTTTATCTAATTATCCTCAAAATTTTGCTTGAAAAGTACTGGTACCAAATCATTTCTCACCAAAAAATCTTCTACGGAAATTAAACAACCTCCCAAAAGTATCCATAACCATTCTAAGTGAATTCAGTCCAAACATTCACTTAGTTTGTTTAAACATCTGAAATTTTCATGGTCATGTCTATACGAAATATAATTTTCCCACATATTTCCCAACAATTTAAAAAAAAATCTCAATCAAAATCTACTAAAAGTGCTCTATCATTAATATTATACTTATATTATGTAGCAGAGTGTATTTACGTATCACCTTATTTTCTTATTCAGTAGGTATACGAACAGGTATTGCTAAGAAATATGTTTTTCGTATTGCTTGTAATTATTTTGTATTAAAGTAGCTTCCAATACGCATTAATATTCTTGCTTCCAACCCAGTACAAATAGATTTTTTTTTAGGAATCCTCTGAATCTCACAATTTTTTTTCCTCATCCCATATTTATTGTAGTTTTAGCAGCTTTTAGTGTACACGCATAACAGAGGTTGTATTTTTTAAAAGTGTTTGGCATAATATGTTTCCAGCGCATCCTACTAGCATTTAACCCAGACCTACATTTAAGATACTTTGAAAGTGTTCACTCGAAACTAGTACACTTTTTAGATGTTTTAAAATAATAGACCCTTTTTGCTTTTATATTTTTGTTGGCATGAACATCTCCCATTTTCTCTGTTATTTCTATGGAGGAAGCTCCATAAATCAGTATCTAGGTGACCTACATTTGTGTTTTGTTGGTCTGCTTACAATATAACTTGACTGATTTGATGAGAGGTGAAGAAACATGAAACAATGTGTTTGTTGTTAATGATGCGTTAAACTGTGACATTTACAAAGTGTTACAATACAATAGGTTTCTCGTACTTCGATGAAATCATTTGCATTTATAGGCGTTACACTTAATATTTTCTTTTCCAGATGTTACCCTGATTATTTCGTAAATCTATCCAAGAATACTTGACGCGTATCTTAACGACGCTGTTAACTATAATTAATTGATATTAACGTTGTTGGGAATACACCTTCAACTTTATTCACACATTAGCATATTTTACTTCTAATTATTACAGAGAAGATCACTATCTTTCGTTCAATGTAATAACTAGTACATTTTATCTTTGCAATAATTTACATATTTACTCACAGTAAAGCTTGCCACAAGTTTGGCATTTAGTTTGGCTAAGCAAACACTATATACCTGGAGAACAAGAAGAGGACTGGAATAATTTGCCGGGATTAGTTCATCCAAAGGCTTTTATACATCCTTCCAAACTAGTTTTGGAGTATAGCAGGTATGAACTACGTTGTCTAACAGACCACTGTCGTCTGAATCGTCGTATGGTAAGACTTGGACTGTCATGATCCGATGTGCCATCATTGTCTGGAAGCTGATTGAACAGCTGAGCATATACTTTGTGCCTGCCACGGCTCGAATCAGGCATTTGATGCTTGGCAGGGTCTCTCTCGTCCTCGACAATGAACAATGTTAATAGGACAGGTCGTATTGCAGCAGCAACAGCAACAGCACAGCCATTTTACGGATAGCATCCAAAGGGTAAAGAACAAATAACTACACTTGAAAAGAAGAAAACTGAGCAAGAAACTTATGTAAGTCTGATTATACTTTGCTCGCAATCATCTCAAATGAGTGGATGAATGGAAAAGAATTGTTTTCATAGATGACAAGATGTTTAATTTGGGTGAACCTGATGGCTTCCAGAATCTGGATGACAAACAATTTACTAACAGGTTCCAGGAGCTGCTACAGAGACAAATCACTAATATTAAGTTGGTGTTTCCCGATAAGTAAGGAACATTTAAACATGATAATTCATACTGCAAATATGATCAACACATTATCGAACGACACCAATATTGTGGAACGGCGGCCTGCCTTTCCCCAGTTTTGAATACTATGTAGAACTTATTGATGACAAAAAAGGAGAAGAGTTTATATTAGTCATAAGAACCACAGGGAAAGCGTTACCAATGGATGAAAAGGATGGAAAGTAAACTGGTGTGTAGATTTGTACAAATGACCAAATTTAATTACTTCTATAGTCATTTACTAAAAACTAAAATGGTTTTCAGCGAAAGTATTCGGCACTGAATAAGATACAGAAATACTATCCATGTAACGGGTTTAAAATTGTATTTTGTAGTACACACTATCACTCACTATGTTTACGAAATGTTTTTGCCAATTTTTCACGTTAGTTGGGCAGTACAGATGGATTGAATATGGTATTACAAATAGTTCATTGTAAATCTTAACCTCTGCTTTTTCTTATGTTTTACAATTTATCCAAATAAAATATATTTAACACATTACTTAATACTAAAATGTATCTTATTTCCTCTCATTTAAATACCTTAACAATTTTAATTTAATCGAGATTACAGCAGCTCAATTAAAATGTGCACTCAACTTTGAGTTTGTAGGTCAGCTTACGCTTGGCCTACTTCTGCGCAGAATACTACCAAAGCTTGGCAATTAATAAATAAGTTAAAACCTAGCAGTTATTTTAAAAGGTTTAATAATGAGGAAAGAAGAACAGCCCCAGATATGCAACCCCCACTTTTCCTGTAAGGTTCTGTAACCGTAGTGGTAGTCCTCACTCCTCATTTAAAATACGCACTGCAGTGGCAGAGCATTATACGACGCGACGTCGAGAAAAAACCGGGTCATGAATTCAATATTGAAAACATACATAAACAGAGCTCGACGGTTATACTATACAAATTATTTATTTTTTCCTAGTAACAGCATGTCCCATTTATTTAACGATAAAATGCCTGAAGTAACTGTAAGATATTTATCTTATTCAATTCTTAGGGAAAAAAATTATAATGTTCAATCATTACAATTATGTCAAAAGTTTAATTTAGCACAAGCTGGTCTGTCTGTCTCTAGATTAGAGAGGGTGAGTTAGGCCCACAGCACTTAGGCCACATGTGACCCATTGTACATCCTCCCGAGGATTTGTCTTCCTAGGTCATTGTCCATCTTGTCCTTTCCAGGAAGGTGGAAGAGCACTAGGAGGCATCTCCTTTATATCGGCAGGTGTAGGCCAAGACTCACCGAACACACACTCTTATTGACGATAACTCCGGGCACTCGCATAAGACATGCCTGACAGATTCATCTTCCTGTTCACACATCCTGCATAGAGGTGTGTCCACTAGCCCCATTGTATAGAGGGGTTTCCTTAATTGACAGTGGCCGGTCAGAAATCCTACCGCTAAACGTAGATTTTTCCTGGTCATCGCCAAATATTTTTTTGGCTCCTGCTTCCCAGGGTCACCAGGGTGATCCTGGCAAGACTGCATCCCTTGATTTCATCCCATCTCCTTAGAGATTGAGCTTGGGTGTAACGTTTAGCTAGTTCTGCAATTGTCGAATTCGTCAGGCAGTAGGTGTCGCCGGGTCCAAGAATTATTAGTCCAGCCGCTTCCCTGGCTAAAGAATCAGCAATGCGGTTACCTTTGCTCCTGTCGTGCCCCTTAACCCACCTCAGGATAATATTGTTATCTACCGAGGCGTTAGCTAAATCTCGGTGGCACTCTAATACTAGCCCCGATGTAACACGTTGTCTGTTCAAGGCTAGTAGAGCTTGTCTGCTATCACACACACACAAGCTGGTAATTAAATGGTTATTTATAAATTGTAAAGTCAATTGTGAATAGCCTAAAAGTTACGACTTACCTACAAAGATCAACAAATATACATGGAATTCTCGAAATAATAATAATTTTTTATTCACCATATAAAATAGAATACATTCAGAAAATGATGCATCGATGTACCTAGTGAATAAAAAGAATAACTCACGATGTAAAATTACCTGTATGTACGAGCAAATAAAATATTAGTATGAAAATATGATTATATAAATATTATTTTTTATGACACCACAATTAAAAAAATACAGATACAAGGTAAAGAATATTCTAATCACTGTCCAACTAGTAGAATAGCTACAGTTTTTTTTTATTTTTGTTATTTTTTTTTTTTTTTTTTTACTATACAATTACTCGAGACTTTTGCGATATACACACATATATAATATATACACCCATATGCACACATACACACACCACACACTCACACACATGTATTAACCTAGCAAACTTTGTATTTTTTTCCTTGATAATTTTTCAAGTAAATTTTCCAGTTCTTTTTTGATATTTCTATCATTTATTTCATAGCTTTGTTGTTGAAAAAAGAAATTTAATATTTTTATTTTAATACATTGACATTTTTCTAAAAGACATTGAGAAGACAAGGATTTTGAATATGGGGAGAAGGGCAGAACAATATTGACAGAAAAACCAGAAATAGTCGCTTGTAAGTGCGAATTTGTTCCAGAATAGAAAATGCTTCATATGGATGAATTGTCGGTTAATACTAGTAGGTACTACCAATGAACAAGTATAGTAAGATAAGATATTTATTTTGATGATTACTCGAAAAATGAACTTCCGAAAACTGCTGATGCATTTAAAACAATTCATTACACATACAAAATTAAGTACATCGCTGCTCCAAAATTTTTGTTAAATGAACAATAGCCAACAAAATTTTTATACAATAATTTTTGTTGTTTGGAAACGATATTTGTATCCGGATTTTGTAATGATCATGTGCTCTGCTTTTCTACGTAGCATTCGTTATTACAATGAAGTCGTGTTAGCAATAAGATAAATTTTATAACATTTATATTATAATGAGCATTTTTTTGTGTGAAAAAGTTTATTGTATTGGAGTAGTTTATTACATCGAAAAGTTGCTCATTAATTATATATTATGTCAACGTCCATTATAGTGAATTTAGATATATATTGTAAAAAAGCAAGATCTAGTAACACAACTATTTACAGCTGCCCTAAAATTAAACCAAACTTATCACCAAATAAATATAATTGAAAACTTTACAACAATTAAAACGATTTATTACAATGTGTCACAATAAAGGACAATCAACATCATGTAAATTCATAAATGTTGCTTTAAACCCTTTAAAGAAGTCAACAATATAAAAAACACTTTTTGCAAAAATAATTAACTCTAAGCACTTTTCCAAACAATACAAATGCTTCTAGAAACAGTTTTATCCATTAATTTCAGAAATAACTATTCCCAACTTTCCTATCGTTCTCCACTTTATAGAAACTCCACAAATTCGTGAAATACCTCCAATTACAATGCGATGAGAGTTATACAAACTATTTATTATGGAATTAAACGTCTCAACTTGCTAAATAATTTTCAAGCTTGTTATTCTGTAAACAAAAGAGTGGGTCTTATGGAGTTGATATTAGTGAAAATTCATTCAAATGACAAATAGCTTAAATTTTTTTGTATTATATCTGTAAGTTAACTGTGAAATGCAACTTTTTACCTTTACTCAAAACAAAACTCCGCTTTGGTCCCGTAGACATCGTCGAAACCTGTCAAAAAATATATTTTTACTACGTAATTGAGGCATAGTAACAGAGTTCCGGGGCCAAATTGGCATATTTTGAGTAATGATCCAGTGTACAGGATTTGTTAAGCTATATACAAAAATAAAGTTAAACCTTTTTGTCAAACACACCACGCGATTCAGTGCGGGAACTATTTGACAAGCAATGTTAAATCTACGATCATGGAGAAAGGATCCATATAATGTGAAAGCTGTAAACATATACCCGTGTTTCTGTGTTTAAATAAGTAAAATATGTCTATGTGTTATGTTCGATTTCAAAATTTTAATTTGTAATTATTGTTGTATTTTTTTAGTAATTTATTTTAATCTTTCTATGTGTTATACAACATACAAGTAACTTGTTTTACTTCGTGGTTTGCTAAGGTTTATTTGTATATTTGTAAAAAGTATTCAAACAAAAGTACTGTATTTATCTTGTACAAATAAACATTATTATTATTATTATTAAAATGTTTGAATTTGATCCTCACTAATATGTTACCCTAGCTTGCAAGAGATTCCCACAATATTTTATTTTATATCAAGCTTCACTACGTTCAATCATAGAAGAAACGCATTGTCTGCCATTTTTCACACGCCAATTTTTTTTGTTTAAACTGATCATCATGGCTTCAAAAAATTCAAAATACAACAAAATATTAATCGTTTTGATATTATGACTTTACGAATATTCCGCCAACATGGAATTGCTTATTTCAAACTTCGAATCAAAACATCAAAACTCTATAATTAGTTGCTTACCTGCAATTATTTTTATATTATTCCAAACATCACTCATGGGAGTAGAGCAGCTTACAGTCTGAACATATTGTATCCATAATTGTTTTTTAGCAGTTTTTATTGTTAGTCTAGCTTTGGCTCTGAGTCTCTTGTATTCTTGTTTATTCTCTGGGGATTCTAATCTTTCATATTTGTTGAAAGCACTTTTACTTATCCTTGAGGCTGCTGCGCATTTCTTGTTCCACCAGGGTAATGCCATGTGGTGTCGTATTATCTTTGTGATTATCTTTGTAATCTCTTCTAGGGTTTCATCAACGCTTTGTTTCATTGTACACTTTTCAATGCATGAGTCGATATATTGTGAAAACTAATTCCATTTAGCACTATTTGGGTTCCATTCAGGTGTGGGTTGAGAATCCCCTGCATGTTGGTTTTTTTCTATTATTATCGGATAATGGTCTGCCATGAGAGAGTGGTGTATAGGTTAGGATCGGATAGTGTTAAACCTAGCGAATTGCTTGACCCGTTCTAATGTTAAATCTTGTCATTTAATAGACATAAATTAAAATGGTCTATCAATTCTTCTATATCCTTCCCCTGTTGGCGGTGTATAACGATCCCCATAATTGGTTATAAGCATTCATGTCTCCTAGGATAATCTTTGGTTGTGGTATTTGATTTATTAGGTTCTGAAATTCATTTTTGGTTATTATGTTGTTGGGTGGTAAATATATATTACATACATTTATATTTCCTTTTATTGGTACAGCTACAGCTTCTAGGTTACTGTTGGTTGCAATATTTGTTGATTCATAATATATGAATTACTAAAATTGACACTCCACCACTTGCAATATTTGGTTTAGGAATAATTCTATTTGAACAAGAATGTGAATGCGTATATTTTGATATTTTGCTGCAATTTACATAGGTATCTAAGGCTGCGGGCACACTGATCAATTGGTATCGAGTCGTATAGTGTCGGATCAAGTGATACTTGAAATGCTCGTTACACTAAGCAAGCGTCCCAATTTTTCAATTTGACATTTAACAGCTAGATTTTTATATCTTTTTTGCATGTGAGAAATAAATAAATATGTAAATAAAAAAACCGAGGTTAGAAGTTCGAACACAAATTACTACCATTATTACTATTCACGCATACGCGGCTGTATCGAGTGTCTAGTAAAATTAAAGCAAGTTTTGAAAATCAAGCATCTCGACTGGACGTGACAGTGTTCGATATAATCGTGTGACAGTTAATGTCGGTTTGTGGTCTGTTCCAACAGCAATCATAAACTGTCAGAAATGATCAGAGAATAACTGGTCATAGCAAGCAACGAGTTTACTTTCGCATAATTCATATCACTGATTGCAGTGGTCGACTATTCTCTGATCGTTTATGTCAGTACCTGATTGCTGTTGGAACAGATTTTTACTTGATTCAAATTGATCGACATAACTTGTTCAGTGTGCCCGTTGGCTAATTCCCTTTAAATGATCTTTTAATAAAACGAGCACAGCTACATCATGCTTCCCACCTAGTATGTAATTACATGCTCAGATGGTAAATACATATTAGGTAGACGAAATTAATCAAACTGTTTTTCAGAAGAGCTTAGTAATCACTTGAAAACATACATTTTTATCAAATTCTGCTCCTACTATTTTTTTTAAATAAGAACTAGTGTATGGCGAAATAAATCTAAGCACTGATGCATCCAAATGTTTCAAAACTAGAGTTAAAACAGTTTTGAAATAGCCATACCAAAGATACACGTGGTAAAAGTGAAAGTCATGTTCATATAGAAAATATCACGGGAATCTTAAATTCATTGGAATTAAACGAATATGATTTATTTTCTGAAAAATATGACCCAATGGCTATACACAAGATTTGTTAGACCAATTATCAGTAGTATGCTGGACAAGGAGACTGTAAGTTATGAGGCCGTCAAATAGCATATAAAGGGTTGGTTGCCGTGTATTACGGACGCCAGATCTACATTGCACAGACGATTCAAGAAAAATAGCACATAATCCAAATCCACAGTGCTGACTATCGAAAACTTATCGATGAACTGAAAGCAGATGACTTAATGGGCAGCCCATTGACGAAAAAGATATTGTTTGAATAATAATTTCCAAATATCTATACCAGGTAGAGGAGACTGAAGATGGTGATTCATCACTGCGTCGAAGAAGTTTGAAGGCAAGAGAGGACAAACCGTTCAATTGCCATTTTCATAGACAACCAAGCTGCACTGAAGGCACTTGAACATACTCAGAGATCGTTGTCAGGTCACAATTGCCTAATTACCAGGGCACCAAGGCTCATCGATGCTATCAATTGTGCCATAACATTTCTAAGACGTCGCAAAATTGACAATAAAAATGATCACTAGAAAATGGATGGCACAGAAATCTCTAGAATGATGAGATCTCACCAGCAGGATGGCGACAAGCTTATGCCTGTCGAAAATTCGGTTTCTTGTACTAGGGAATGAAAAGCCACTGTAAACGTTTAGTCTCGGGCTGATGTCTACATATAAAGAGTCTGTCAGGATAATGCAATTTAGATTCAGAGAGACGCAATATATTTGAAAAAGTGACAGCAACATAGGCCAATTAGCCACCCCATCAAATATACATCTAATTTATTTTATTATAAAACATAATAAATTTGGTATTTAAAACATAAATAAACAGCAGCCTGTCTCCGAAATTTTTTTCGAAATATAGACATAGTTTTTGATAATGTTTCGTTTTTGACTCGCAGCCTGTATAACATATCCGCGAGTAGATTAATATGTAAGTAAATATTCAACAAGATGTTGGAATTGTAACAAGATTGGAAAATAGACTTTGAATTAACCAAAAAACATAATTATCAAATAAGATATTACATTATAATTGGGCGCTATTTATAAAATTAGAAATGTAGCTAACCGAAGACTGTTTTTAAATGACTATGAAATTGGATAACTTTCTAAGTGAACACGATGCTGCGACAAAGATAAATAGTTTATTTCTGAGTTTTAAGGGATTCCAGAGGAATAGACATATTTGATAAATTGTCCTATGTAATTTAAGATTTTCCAGAAAATCTATAGTTAAGTTAATATGACATAACGGTTTGGTTTCATTTCACGCACATACCTTTTTAGTTTATTACTAATAACGGTTTTCAGGAAAATATTCCAAACATAATCATTTTATATTCTCCATGAACACGCTTTAACTGAATTGTTGGAAAACTTCATGTCGGTGTTAAATTTGGGAAAATTATATGAAAGAATCCACCTATTGTGTTCATCTCGATTCAATGTTCTTATTTCATCACAATTGTTCTAAAAAAGAAGCCACATTGTTTTTTAAACAATGTGATACGACTACACAAAATATTTATTAAAGATTATTAACATTTAATTACTATTGTTACTTGAAAGTATGATGTAAGTAGGCAAGGAGCTCAAAAATAGGTAAAACATTTAAAATTGAGGGGTTTTATTAAAAACATGTAGATGCAGATAATGTACTGAAAGATAAAAAATAATTTGGTAAACTCTTCAGTGTCTGAAGAAAATAACTTGTTTATCGAAACTCGCGTAAGATAGTGTAAAGTGGTAGTGTAAACAGTGCTAATGCTGCAATTCTGTGTACGCAAATAGTAAAATCGTTAAACCTTAAAACCTGTAAGTATATACCAAACTTGTATCCGTTCCGATATTAGGAGTCTTATAGATCGTACGATCGCTAAGATTTTTACACAGAATTGCAGCATAAGTATCTTTTTGGTCAGTAAATCTACTATTATTATTTATATTCATGACTAGTACGAGTACTTCTCGGTTTTATATTAAAACTTTTAAAGCTGTAGTTTTGAAATTAACAATATTTTAATAAACTGGAGATCAATAATGTAGTTTTAACATTATTCTCCATACAGTGAACGGCTAAATTATGGAATTTTAACATTATTTCGAGAACCGTCGAGTTTTAAGGGAAATTCCGAAACAAGTCGATTTTTGTTGTAAAATACCCATGTTATAATGTACATGGAGTAGAGATGACGTCATCGATGTAGGTGTAGTTACGTAATCGAAATTGGTATAATGTGACACCTCATTTGAACGATAATTTAATTCTTTATTTAACGACATTACATTTTTAACTAAAATATTTTTTTAAGGGTACGAAAACAATTTTTTTATTTAAATTCAACCAAATTATAACTAACGATTTAATAAATAATGTACTTTAAAGTACCCAAATTATGCATAACAATTATTTTAAATTAAATGTTTGAAATGGCATTCATCGGTTTCTTTGCAATATGCGAATCTACGGACACATTCATCAAGTACATTGCGGATGACTTCTGTTGTAATTAGACTCATTTCATGCCTAATTCTATCTTTCAAGTACTGTAAGTTTTGGGGTCTATTGACATAAACTTTTGATTTTATGTAACCCCACAGGAAAAGTCTAGAGGTGTTAGATCTGTCGACCTTGCTGGCCACTCTATAGGACCTCGTCTTCCGATCCACCTCCCGGAAAAGCAATTATTTAAAAATTGACGTACCTACTTCAAGTTCTCCATCTTGTTGAAACCAGATATTTTCACAAGGTAAATTTGGATTATTGGCATTTGGATGTTAGCAAAAAAGTTAAATAACGTTCTCATGTTAGGTTTTCTTCAAAGAAAAAAGGGCCAATGATTCTGTCATTGATGATCCCTGCCCATAAATTCACTTTCTGAGGATATTGCGTGTGTGCCTCAGTCATCCAATGTGGGTTTTCTTGATTCCAATATCTGCAATTTTGACGATTCACGGTACCATGTATAAAAAATGTGGCTTCATCGGAAAAAAGGATTTGATTGATGAAAAGTAGATTGCGGATTAACATTTGACAAAAACTTTCAGTGTTTATGAGAGAACTTTTTGTGTCCATTATTATTTTTACTTATTTTGACTTTCTTTAGTACCTAATTACTTCAGAAAGTCATGGATTCAAGTATTAATTTTAATTTGGTTGAATTTAAATAAAAAAATTGTTTCCTTACCCTTAAAACAATATTTTAGTTAAAAAGGTAATGTCGTTAAATAGAGAATTAAATTCTCGTTCAAATGAGGTGTCATATTATACCGATTTCTATTTAAAAAAATTAACGATTACGTCACTACACCTACAGCGGTGATGTCATCCCTACTCCATGTACGTTATAACATGGATATTTTTTAACAAAAATCGACCTGTTTCGGGATTTCCCTTAAAACTCGACGGTTCTCGAAATAATGATAATATTCCATAATTTAGCCGTTCACTGTATATCATACTTATAATCAACTTTTGTCATTAATTTATTTAAATTGCGTTTGATTCCATTGATATCTATAATGAAAAATATGCTATTAGCTATTGTTCATTTCATTTCAGTAAGACAGGAAAAAGGATAAATAGAGGGAATGCTTTATTGGAAAAAACTATCCCTGCTATTATTTAAATTATTCACGGCAACAAATAATCTTCGATTGTGATTGAATGTGTTGGTGCATCCTTTATTTGACCTAAATGGCATTATAAAACGCTGACAGAAATTGTTGAATACCCGATAAAATATACATTATTTTCCAATACATAGAGAAGAATAGTGAGTTTTTAAATGATCCGTAAACATGTTATTTGCTGTACATAACGCTGTGAAATAGTAATATGATCAAATAATATCAATGAAAAGGGGATTAACATATCAACAGACTTGGATTGTATTCCGTTTAATTCAGTTTGTAAAGATTTTACAAAGTGGGGGCCGAAACAAGAGACAGGGATGATATACAAAACACTTGCAGCATATTTTGATAAAAAAATCTCGTCCTATTGTAATATTTTTATTTTTCACTGTATCGTAGGTGATATGTATGTATGTCTGATGGGGTGACATTCACTGAGACCTAAAAGATCTATTGTACACCCTTACTTTCACTTAGTTCCAGAGGAACGTCTCAGAGACTACTAGCTCCTTTAGTCCTATTTCCTGATGAATTTTAGGATATCCGCAGGCTTCAACTTAGGTGAATGTCCCTCTTCTATCAAATAATCTGTGCCCTAGGAATCTGAATTGAGGTGCAATTCGCAAGTATGTGGATAGAGGTTTCTTCTTCCATGCCACAGAATCTACATAATTTTTCCTCCACTATTTTGAGCTTTTTCAGGTGCCCGTTCAGGCTGCAATGTCCCGTTAGAATCCCTGTTAAGACTCTTAGTGCAGTTTTGCTTCGACTTATGCATTCATTTAATCTCAACGGGCTGTAGTCACCCATCAGAATCTTTGATTGTGTAAGCCCTACTAGATCTTTCCAATAGTCAGATGTTCTCTTTTCTTCGGCTTTGTCTATCTCTTCCAATATTGCATTGGGGCTGATACAGCAAAAGGGTTCCGGCCCCCAAAAGGGTCTTTCAGTCCCCCTCTTTGCTAGTTCAATTATAGGTGATAACTGAGTGCTTCTAATTAAAAAAGAAATAAAGAAATTATGTTGATGTTTCTACATATACCACCTTTGGAGAAACAGTGATACAATTGCAAAAATTTTCAAAAATACGTTGATGATGTTAAATTACTCCTAAATAATTGTATCTCGTCCCATATGCGCTAGATATACCAATTGCGTGGAGAGAGTCAAAGGTGGTGTTTATTCCTAAACCAGGAAAAGAAACGTACCCCCAGGCTAAATCCTACCGACCGATCAGTCTGACATCATTCATGGTGAAAACCATGGAAAAAGTTTTACAAATCTGTTTGCAAGAAGGAGTGCTTAGGAGCATCCCTCTACATAGACCACAATGGGCTTATCAGGCAGGGAAATCAGGAGAAGCTGCCCTGCATAATTTGGTCTCAGGTCTCGAAAGGAGCCTGAATCATAAAGAAGTAGCCCTTGCAGCATTTCTAGACATCGAAGGTGCTTTTGACAACACATCGATGTAATCAATAAACAGATCCCTTAAAAAAAGAGGGATTAACAGCACCACATGCAAATGGATAGGATCCATGCTCGAGCATAGGAGAATAACAGCACATATGCATGATACAACCTACACCGTGAGGACAACTAAAGGATGTCCTCAAGGTGGAGTACTTTCACCACTTTTATGGAACCTGATTGTGGATGACTTGATCTTCAGTTTGAATGATCAAGGCATATGGACGCAGGGCTTTGCGGACGACATAGTGATTATCACCAATGGGAAATTCCCAGAGGTGGTTATGAATGTCCTACAAGAAGCACTACGAGTTGTGGAGGAATGATGCCTTAGAGAGGACCTTTCAGTCAATCCAAGAAAAACCAAAATAGTTAAATATCTGGGAGTGACCCTAGATTCCAAACTGAATTGGAAGACACACCTGGAAAAAATTACTACTAGGGCGACTAGGTTTTTCTGGTAATGCAGAAAAGTTATGGGCAAAACCTGGGGAATACGACCTGAGGTGGTTCACTGGCTTTACACAACTGTAATAAGGCCTACGATCACCTGTGGATCAATAGTCTGGTGGAGGAGGACAGAAGTGACCTCTGCAGTGAATACATTAACTGCAATTCAATTGGACTCTCTCCTTTGGAACTTTTCGTAAGGGCCGAGGCGATGATGGCAATTCTCAGGCTGAAATCGGGAGACTTATGGTCACCGAACAATGTTCGAGGAGGACGCACTTATACAACTGGGACAATACTATATAAACCCATATTTCACATGAGTTTTGATAGCATGACACCGGAGAATATATTCACTGAGCGAGTGAACATCATCATCCCATCTAGGGAACAGGTGATGCATCCAGGTAATTCTGGAGATATCATCTGGTTCACTGATGGTTCCAAAACAAACCATGGCACTGGGGCCGATATACGACTGTGTTACAAGCAGAGACGATTGTCGTTATAGCCTGTATTGATGAAAACATCAAAAGAGAATATACCGAACAAAAGATAAAAATATTCACTGACAGCCAGGCTCTGCTTAAAGCTATCAGCAGCCCAACAACTAGGTCTAGACTGGTAAAAAACTGTAAAGAATCCCTCAACAGGCTGGCAAGAGACAACAAAGTGTCTCTAATATGGGTGTCGGCACGTGAGGGGATTGCAGGTAATGAAATGGCTGACCAGTTAGCTAAAGAAGGCTCTAAAGGAAACTTCATAGGTCATAGGTGGAATCACAAAAGATTGCATATGAGGGGAAATCGGGAACTGGCTAGATAGGGAACACCAATTCAAATGGAGGTCGACACAATGGCACCTCCATACAAAGAGTTTACTGAACAAGGTAGACAAGGAACTCTCAACCAGGCTATTGAAACTGGGTAAGAGACATTTGAAGACAGTTACCAACCTGGTGACTGGACACTGCACCCTGAGGAGACATCTGCACAAAATGGGCAAAGTTAGTGAACCTATGTGCAGGAAATGTGAACTCTATGATGAAACATCTACTCACATACTCTGCTTCTGCGAGAACTTACATGGACCCAGACGGAAGCACTTTGGAGAGGAAACTATACAACCATTACAACTACTGAAAATCCCTCCAGTCAAACTAGTGGCCTACATAGAAGACACAAAGTTTCTGGAATGGAAGTAGATAACATGGGAAATGGTACAAAAATTCAGTTCAAGTGCCTGGGCTAATGAGCACAACCCAACCGAATGAATGAATGAATATGCGCTAGATGGCGGATATACCTCATGGCATGGTCGCTAACAGCTGATACTCATCACCGTTACAAAACTAGTTATAGAGGCGAACAGATGTCAGTAAAAGTATAATTTGGCCGCTCGTTCAATAAGAAAGAAACCTCACACTGGAAGAAAAAAAAGAAGACCTAATTAAGTTAATTACCAATAAGTTTTTTCCAAAATATTATGAGCCCTGTTATAATACTTTGTTTTAAAATTTCCTGTCATTATGAATTTGCTTAGAGTTTATTTTTCATGAAGTGCAGATTCAACCATTAATTTATATTTCAATTCCCTTTCTTTTTATTGTAATTCAGAAAAATGTAAGTTCCAAATCCTAACTACATTAAATGAAAAGCAGCCCCCTCAAATGAGGCGGCCGAATGTTTGGGTATCGCTAATCGACCAGCTTGTCTCAGGTTTAAATTGTTTTATATATTCATATACTATTTCGCACAAAAGTGAGTATATGTAACTCATTTTTATTCTAAATTTAATAATGCGGAAAATAAGTGAACATTCGTTTTTATGTTAATATTTCTGCATAAGTAACTTTCTATACCACTGCTTACTTTTATTCACATTCTTCAGATACCATGAACTCGACAAATAATATTATCAAAACATTTATTCAACATTCAGGAACACTTTCCCTGGTAAAATTAAAGATTCAAATAATGTACGTGTATATCAGAAGGAACGTAAACTTTTAAAATTATGAATGAAGTGGGATAACTCATAAGAAATATAACGGTTATAAAATTCACCATATGAAATGGCCAAGCAAAAAATTCATTAGCCTAAAAGCAGTGAGGCTTGTATATATTATATGACCCATCATCCAACCTGTATAGGATATATCCTACCAATTTCAATATTTGTCACTGCCGACTACATAAGCGCACATTTATCATATTTTAGAGTGATTATTTTCACTATTATAATATAATATTAGTACTTCGTTAGGTGAATTTGTTGATTATTAATTGCTCAGAAAACACAGGTTGTAAATTATTTAACGAAAAAGACGGTGCTACAAAACTGAACTTGTCCTCTACAGAAGAATGATTGGAAAAAACTGGGTTCTAAACCGAAAAAAGACTCAATGGCTACACTCAAGGGTTGTTAGACCAATACTAGCCTATGTATCAGAAATGTGTTGTACAAAGTGGGAACTATAAGGCTGTTGAGTAACAACTTTCTAAGCGGAAGTGATAGCGATTCACCACAGCGTTGAAGAAATTATCTATTCAGCTCTATTCAAGTTCCTATGCGAGTTTTGCTTCAAATTATTTGATATCCTTTCTAAGAGAACTTATTTCGAATGACTATTTTAGTTACGAGAACTGCAATCCAAAGATAAGCCCTTCTTGGTATTACCGGGGCAATGAACAGCACGGGAACGGCGTCAATGGAAGCCCTTATTGGACTTCCTCGTTTGGAAATTTTTGTAAGGGCGGAGGCAATGATGGGAATTCTTAGGCTAAAATCGGGAGACTTATGGTCACCAAACAATGTTCGAGAAGAAGACACTGATACAACTGGGACAGTACTACATGGACCCATATTTCACATCCGTTTTGATAGCATGGCACCGGAGAATATATTCACTGAGCGAGTGAATATCATCATACCATCTAGGAAACAGGTGATGCACCCAGGTAATTCTGGAGAAATCATCTGGTTCACCGATGGTTCCAGAACAAACCATGTCTGGTGTAAAAGGACCTAGAAAGAGAATGATCTTTAGCCTTGGCCGATATACGACTGTGTGTCAAGCAGAGTCGATTGCAGCTATACCCTGTATTGATGAAAACATTAGAAGATGATATACCGGACAAAAAATAAAAATATTCACTGACAGCCAGGCTCTGCTTAAAGCTATCAGTAATCCAACAACTAGGTCTAGACTGGTAAAGAACTGTAAAGAATCCCTCAAGAGGCTGGCAAGAGACAACAAAGTGTCTCTAATATGGGTGCCGGCACATAAGTGGATGCAGGTAGTGAAATGGCTGACCAGTTAGCTAAAGAGATGGTTCTAAAGGAGACTTCATAGGTCTGGAACCATTTTGTGGGATCACAAAAGATTGCATAAGAGGGGAAGTCGGTAACTGGCTGAATAGGAAACACCAATTCAAATGGATGTCGACACTTGGGCACCTCCATACAAAGAGTTTACTGAACAAGATAGACAAGAAACTCTCAACCAGGCTATGGAAACTGAGCAAAAGACATTTGAAGACAGTTACCGACCTGTTGACTGGACACTACACCCTGGGGAAACATCTGCACAAAATGGACAAAGTTAGTGAATCTATGTGTAGGAAATGTGAGCTCTATGAAACAACTATTCACATACTCTGCTTCTGCGAGAACTTACATGGACTCAGGCGGAAGCACGTTGGAGAGGAAATAATACAACCATTACAATTACTGAAAATCCCTCCAGTCAAACTAGTCGCCTACATACAAGATACAAAGCTTCTGGAATGGAAGTAGATAACATGGGAAATGGTATAAAGATTCAGTTCAAGTGCCTCGGCTGTTGAGCACAACTCAATCGAATGAATGAATTAATGAATGAAGTACGAGGATCTGTGGAGAACAGGATCAGGGAGAAACATAAAAATTCCTGGGTAAACATCCCAAGGCAAATGTTTGGGAAACCTTTCATAAAAGAGCCACGCCCGAAACGTATGGAGCAGCACTCTGACACTCTTGTGTACTAGCCTGCCACTACAATAGAATATCCTTGTTCATTTTATAGACTTGGAACTTTTAAAATACAATGACACTGCTATCAGCAATGACGTGAACTAACCTGTTACCACTGCTGCTCCGGGAAAGAACTTGAACTTCTTTCAACTTCATTCCGAACAAAGAACGTATATGGGTGTCGTTGGGTGGTTGGACTTAACTTAAAATACGTGATTGTCGTTTTCAACAGGCGATATGTTATGGTATATTTAAACAGAGTATTTGACGATATTCTATAACATAACCATCGGGTGCCATGAGGGGATTGCAGGGGATTAAATGACGGACCAGTTAGCTAAAGAAGGTTTTAAAGGACACTTCATTGGTACGGAACCGTTTTGTGGAATCACACACATAAGAGTGGAAATCGGAAACTGGCTAGATAAGGAACAACAGCTCAAATGGAGGTTGACTCAAGGACACCTCCTTACCAAGAGTTTACTGAACAAGGTAGACAAGGAACTCTCAACCAGGCTATGGAAACTGAGCAAGACATTTCAAGCCAGTTACCAACCTGGTTACTAGACACTGCACCCTAAGGAAGCATCTGCACAAAATGGGCAAAATGTGCAGAGAATGTCAACTACTCACATAGTCTATTTCAAACTAGTGGCCTATATAGAAGACACGAAGCTTCTAGAATGGAAGTACATAGCATGGGAAATGAATGAATGAACATAACTATCTCAAAAAAGGCAAACCTATTCCTATCCTAATATTGTAAGTTTCACGCCACAAAAAATTATAATTATATTTCAACAACAAAAAAGATCGATACTCTCAACTTTCAGTAACAAAAATTTATTCTAGCAGTTGGTGATAACTATACATCTTAACCCTAACCTTGTGTCTGGAACACCAGACCACACGTAATATAATTTGACCTAGAAGTTAAACAGTGGTAAAACTATATTGGAGTATTTTTAGACTTTCATTAAAATTATATATGTGTCATCTTCAACATTATATGTATATTTATACATAAATATATTTATCCTTCAACTGAATGGGTATGTAATTTACATTTTAGAGTTCATGAACAAATTTTTTCATGCTTTCCTCTCTTTTGCTAAAGTTGCTGCTTCTCTCCATGCCTCGCCTCAATGCTGTAATATGTTACGCATCACAGTATTCCATATCTGTCCTGGCCTTCCTCTCTTCCTTTTTATTTGTGATTCCGTTCCAGATTCCCGTTTTACTTGCCCATTGTTATGCATTCGCTATATATGTCCCCACCAACTACACAATCTACCCTAGACTTTTGTCTTGCATTTTCATAATTTAATATTCAGTCTAGTGTAAGAAACTATAATATATTAATTATTATATATGTATTAGTAAAGTCAGTATTTTCTTGAAGATTTTGTTGTGAATTTAATATTTGATTTATTTCAAATTATGTCCATAAAATTGTAAAATTATTCATGGCAATAAAGCTTAAAATAGTGAATTGGTTGACGAACTAATTTATCCTTAATGTTAATGTGGAATTTAACCCAGTCAATAAAATTTACAAAGGTATATTATTTCTATCACATTATATTGGACAAATTTAACAAAGTGGAAGTTCGCGTTTGCTATTATCTTCATTAACGCTACATTCGAAGTAAATTGCCTTCAATTAACTTTTTTTCACAATAATCAATTTTCTGCTAAATATTGTAGATATGTAATATCCATAAAGAGTTTTTTTACCATGGCATGCAAGTTTTATGAGACGAAGTTCAAAAAACATTACTTATGCATGAAATATAATATTTTACATAGTTAGTTATTCATTCGTATATTGCTCTATTGATTAGAACAGTGCATAATTCTTGTTTATTTAAAATATGCGATTCTTTCTTCTGCAAATTTATGTTTCCAGTCTCCTTAAGTAGAAGATAAAAATCAGATAGAACCAGATCGGTTTAATAAGGCGCAATTCTTACAGTCGATTTTGGTCGTAGAGCTTCTAACTATAGTATATATAACTAATTACTTGAGTACATTTTTTCAACGGTATTAATTGATATTTAGGAAAATATCAAACAGTTCAGTAGCTAACCCATTTTAACATTAAAAATATTCAAATTTCTATAGTAACTAATGGGATTAAAACTACCTCACACAATAATAATTGTCAAATACACAATAAGTTCATGTTACACGTGCACTAGGTATAACAAATGTGATATAGATGTTTTCAAATTGAAGGGTGTTTTTAAGATAATTTCAATTGAGCTACGCAACTTTTGCAAACAATTTTGTCTTCAGTAATTAAACATGGATTTTTCTCGTAAATTGAAAATTATGTTGAATGTACAAATATTTATTTTCCAAGTAAAATATTTGCACTGTATACTCTACCTGCAAAATTATTGCGATAAAAGCGCGTTCTACTTAAAGAAGACGGGGTTGGCTAGTCCCTTCTAGACACTATTTTAGGCGCCTATGCACGTTGACTCCCTTATTGATCTAAACCGTTGGCAGACATGAGTTTGCAGTAACTATATAACATAGCAGAAGCAAAGTCGCTATGGAGATGCTTTCCGCAACATTACTGAACTTATGACGTCACAAGCGCCAGTATGTCTCCGGAGATAGGGTCAGGGTTGGTTTGTAGTCACTTTTTATTTACACGTTCTGCAAAGATACCCTCATACTAACAAAATTTTATTGTTGGAAAAAACACGAATTGCATAATTATATAAGTAACCATCCAATATAGGAGGGTTTTTAAGTGGAATATTGGGAATTTAAGCCAGAAAAAACAAGAGGTAGTGATAAAACCTATAGTAAAAGGTCAATATTAGTGTGCAGAAAGTAAAATATAGTTAATATTGTTTGTGATTGGATTCACTTGTTCTCAACGAACAAATAGCAGCAATTTATTAAATATTACAGGGGTATAATAATCCGATGGCAAATCTTGACATTATTGCGCTCATACAATTAACAGTTTTGGAGTTTTTGACACTACATTAGATCATTTAATCCGTTTTGATAAAAATTTGGAATATAATGAAATTATATGAATTAATATTATTATAGTAGATTCAATTATTTGTACCTAAATTTTGGCATAGCTTCATCGTCGATTAGACATTCACGAAAGTCACAACGCCATACTTTTGCAAAACGATTTATACCACTCTATAAATTGTTTTACCAGTTTTCTGAATGATTATAAATAGAAGCTATACCTGTGGAAGGTGGCGATTGTGTACAATCTTTTTTCAAAATTGTAAGATTGTATTTCGAACGATTTGTATCGGTATGGCACTAATTTTCCTGTAAGTTGGAGGTTCAAAGAACATAAATACAAAATTTCAAACACCTAGGTGCTGTTTTATAACCAGATGGTTATGTTGTATAAAAGCGCGTCCACACTATGTCGGTGTTTGCCAATTGGCATGGCCAATGGCAAATCGCGGCATGGTGTGGCATACAACCGCTTGAATGATTCTTCGAATTTCCGATGTTTTAGCTCATCGTGTTGTTTTTGTATTGCATTTAACAAGTCAATTCAAATAATAAAGTTTTTAAACTATATCATAAACTCATGATAAACAATCCCTTCAGTAATTAATATTCTATAACTGAAAATATTACCAATTGTTTTCTTGTGGAATGACAAACATTGAAATAACTAATAATGATAATAATTCCTTTGTCGAGATGTGTAAACGTAGGAATGTGATAAGTCAAGCGGCAAAATTTGCGCTACCCTCAAACGATTGATTAATCGGATTAAGAGTTCAATGGGACAACAGTTAAACCGACCCTGGATAGGGTTAGGACCAAATAATGGGGTTTGATTGTATCATTCACAAATTTGACGCAGTCGCCTACCAGCAAACACGTGCTCTCAGAACTTGCGCTTCACCAATCTACTCTTAACCTCTCAATGCTACATTCAAGAACTGATACTCCGAACAGAAATCAAGATATTTTCCTGGAGGAACGTGGATTTAGAACAATTAATGTTTTTTATTACCAGGGTTTGTAGTAGTTCTTGTTTTGTATTGCTGATTTTTTGTTGGATACTCAAGTAATTTGATGGAAAATACGGAAATACACATGAGAAGTTTAAGAAACTAAAATTTTTTTTTTTAATCAATTTGGTGAAAAGTCGAATTAGTTTGGTGTGTTGTGATAAAATGTCAACATTGTTATAGTAAGTAAAATTCTGGAAAAGTGCGAGATAGGTGCAAGAGTTTAGCGCGACATGTGCTGTACTCCTGTCGAAATCGGTTGCCACTACAGTGAATGTTCTCTGTGATTTTTGACAGGAATTGCATGAAGACTGTGGGTCCTCATGGTATACCAGGAATATATGTTGGTTATAAATGATTTTAACGTAAGTACACAATATTTATTCACTTCCTTAAACAGGGCGCATTTTTGAGAAGTTTTGGGGGTGTATCGATCCCTATGTCGCATGAGGGTAAGGTGTAAGGCTCGTTCACAAGCCAGTCGGAATTCGGGATTGAACTCTTTATATAGCTTATTCTAGCCATCTCTGCAGTGCTTTACTATTATTGTTAAAGACTTTATATCTGACACTAATACGTGCTCAAAATCCGTGTCTGTTTCGAGCTTAGGGGTATTTACATGAAACCAAATCTTGATAGGTAATCATCAATGTTAGAAAGAGTGCCATGTGAATACTCCGTCAGACCTCAATGCAGGTGGGTTTTGCTTAGCCAATTACTTTCATTTTCTAATGACAGCTCGTAAGTTGCGAATGAATATGGTAATGTTATCTGAGTATTCTAACAAATTTTAATGGAATTTTGGGGCGGTTTTTCGTTCGTAAATTTGTTTACGGTCTCGTTTCACTTTCACTTATGGTATGTTTACATAATGAATCTCTATAATAACGAATTCCGCTGGGAGGATTACATTCCACTATAAATATCTTCAATACCTACTATGTGCTACCAATTTGGAAATTGCATTAATAACTTAGAATTAACCATTGCTGGTATTCCAACAAAATAAAGACGAAAATTTTATATGAATTTGGGAACACTTTTAAGGATATTTAGAATATTTATAAAAAATATAATAATACTACAAATAGGTCGATAATCTGTTTTTTTCCTAAAAAAAGAAACGCCCTTTTCAACTTCAAATATGTCACCATATTTTTAGACTTTCGTCTATATTTTTGTTCTTTTTTAATACCGAGGTATGTGCTAATTTTGCTTTTACCGCATAAATAAATTTTGGTTCCATATTAAGGCAACTGAATATAATTTACATAAATTTCGTTTGACCTATAAAATCTTTCAACTTTTTATTGTAAAGGCTGTATTTAAAGGTAGTGAGAAAATCAATAAGTATGCTTGAGCTAATAACTATCAACTGAATATTTCCCAAAAAAAAAGTGTTCTAAAATGATCGTAGGTACTGTTTCACTGAAGCATTGGGAATCTGCAGTGAAATAATATTTTCAGTGAAATCAATAATGACAGATTATTAAAAAACTTCAGGATAATTTTAAAGGCTTGGAATACAAAGTAACTGTATGATTTTTGTAACAATATAAAAATGTCTGAATTCCAAATTGTCAATATAAAGAATACGTTAGTTAAAAATATTATGTAGGTAGATTGGATCGTATTTTACAAAATCTTCTTCAGTTTTTTATCAGGAAAATAAGTATCGATTTTATATGAACGATTTCAATTTTTCCCTTCTTGGCTAAACTAACATAATTAATATCGATCGGTAGCGATCCATTAAATCGGTTGAAGCATTTTCTTGAACTCTTACTATTTATACATGATAATGTATGTATTATAGAGTAGACAAAAACTAATTTTCATAATTGGAAGAGTTTTACCAGTTTCTATGAAGTTTTTTCATAACATGCAAAAAAATTTTATAAAAAATCAGTACTCACACGTTTAACAGTGAAGCTCCATTGTTGATCAGTTTCCTTCATCATTTCCGTTTTCTGTAAAAAAAATTTCAATTAGTTTACCTTCTCTTTAATAATTATAATAGAGTTCCAGTCTTTTTACTGTAATTCTTTTTTAGGTTAACTTTCACAACTGTGATCTATCATGATGTTGTCACATTAGTTTAGTATAGTTACTTTTTTAAACTTTTGTTGCTTATCATTGTTTGGTTTGCAGCACGTTTTATTTGTGTATTCTATCCAAATTTGTGTTTGAGGTATGTTCATTGATACTATTTCCTTTTCTCACAAAAACTCTTTATTATTATTATCATTGAAGCATTTATTCGTTAACAACACTATGTGCTTACATAACTTTAATGATTTTATGATTTCAAAATTACCTAAAATACATTTTTTTGGTACTTGTCCAGCTCTCCTCAAATGCACACCACATGAATTTACCATCCTGGAAAGAACCTAATCACAATACAATATTCTTAAACAAAGTTTTTGTCGTGAAGTATTTTTAAATGTGTTACAAAAATATGTGCCTACATTTGTTATTTGTAATTTCATCTGCAATGCGTCATTGAGGCATTCACTTGTTATTTCACCATTTATCAACAGAATGATTCCCACTTTATATTTAAGGTGTAAGTATACACCGAAGATCATCAGCCTTATTAATAATAAATTTAGATTATTCTAACATGACTTTAAAATCAAACTAGTGAAAAAACATATTAATAAATACATTTAATATTATTTTAACATGCAATAAGTACGCTTTTAGTAACCATTAGTTAGTATGGTGTTATCGTCTTTATTAATAATAAGGCTGCATATGTCTAGGGTAAATTCATTTTTACTGTTATAACATTCCGGTAACAAAGCCTGAAACAGTACGATTTTAATTAGTTTCGACTTATAGTTTGAGATTATTTGACTCCTTTTTTACCAATTCTGACCGTTCCACGGAAATTTATTTAAAGTCGTGTAGTACCTCGTTCGAAACATATTTTAATATATTCTGTGCAACAGTATGTGGGTACGATACGACTTAAGTATGTTCACAAATCAAGTTCAGACGAAATAAGTAAACGCAGGTGAATGACAACAAAAAAGTGTATCCCGTCACGCTACATTGACTCATAGTGCAGATCGTTGTGAATATTCGCTTTGCTCCAGGATTAATTTATGATTTACTAATGAATGTCTTGAAGGAATTTGTCGTTACTATCTAATTTGAGCAAAGCAATTTCCAAAATTCTGTGGCAAACGGAGTAATTTCCGTGTTATCTTTCTCGCGCACGCAGGAACGATCTCAATTACTGTGAATGCGTTTCTAGTCTGGGATATCAGTTGAATACCAGCATCAACAAAGAGATTCCATAAGGAGTACAGTCTGAATTTTGAGATGGAGAAAGTTAACACAACCATAAGCACAATCAATGTAAAAGGTATCGAAAATTTGTGCACTAATCACGATTTTTGTGCACTTATATTATCGTTTTTATTGAAAGTTGTGCTAATTTAGAATAAAGCTAACACAACTTTTTTTAATTATCATCCGATTTCAATGAACCTATTGCTGTTATTTTGTGCAAATTATGTGCAATTTATGTGCACTTTATTCGATCCCATAATAATTTTTTAAAAGTTGTGATACTTTGAGGTATCACAACTTTTAATAGAAACAAAAATATAAGTGAACAAAAACCGTGATTTGTGCACAAAAAATGCACATAATTCGCACAAAATTAACGATACCTTTTAAATCAATTGTGTTTCAATGGTTGTGCTAACTTTTTCTATCTAGAATTTTTGAGTTGATTATGAAATAGTACAGATGAGTACTGGAAAGTCACCCAAACAATTGCTTGCGTGATGATATTCTCTATGATTTTTCTTGTCTCTAGCAAGAATTGTAGTGACGAGATTTTACTTAAGATGATACGAAGTTTTATCACTTTTCCTATATTATATTTTTGTAGTCGTTTCTTTTTGTATAACAATTACAATAATTTTTCTCTACCCTATCTATGAGGTAAGACACTGACATCAAACTTCAAAAGTATCAATAATTTTTAAGTTTTATGTGAATCCATTTGTCCATACAAATGCAAATTAACAGTTATATTATTAATACTAACAACTGTAAGCATACTATTTATTCATAAATATAGATTTCATCTAACAAATTTGGAAAAAAATGTATATTCATGAACTCGATATAATATATTATGATAAACGTGATATGAATTGTATAACATGATCCAAGTCTATTTGTTAGTAGGGTAACTAAATTATAACCCACATTTCAATGTATACAGAGTTAGCAGAGGCAAATAGTTACATAAAGGAGATGGAACAGTTTAAAAGTTATTACGGAGAACGATAAGACAACAAATAGGAAGTTTCAAGAAACAACGAACATGAATAACCGCAATTGAATACACAAGATATTGTGAAAAGTGAATGAAAATGATTATCAAATTAGTAGATTTCTTAATCTCCCTCCCCAAGAAGCATATTTCGACTTCTGACATATTGTTTATTCACAATCGGTCAGTAATATAGACATTTCTTACCTTTAAAACGGTAGGGAAGTGACTCATTACTTACTTTCACTTCCACGCTATAGCCGGAAAAATACTTTTCCGGCTAGAAGCATGTGTCACTTTTCTGAAGTATGACAATATTGTGTTAAGCTGGTTTGAAAAAAAATAAGTTAATACAAACAACTGATATTTATTTTATTAAATTATATCAAACGAAATTATTAAGAACCAAAACTAATTTGAATTATTGTAAATATTAATTGTCGAGTTCTCATTCCTGTTAACCGTCAATGTCAGTATGTAAAAATTATAAATAATGAATCAATATTGGTACGTTTATGATAGATGTCAAACTATAGGTACTTATAGTAATGTTGCCTAGCAACCGTTTCATGAAGTTCTTTGTCGAAAGAAACATTAAAATATTATAACAAATTTTTTTAAAATTAATATTTTTGAAAGCTTGTAGCTAAGCGATTGTGAATAAAATAGTATACATACCTCGCGGGAAGGATCATGGCACCCACGGCTTTTAGCGACCCTTGGCGCTATGCGCCTCGGGTCTCTAACAAAGCCTGGGCTGTAATAATCTACTTCCCCGCTAGGTATGTAATATACTATTCCTTAAATTAACGTTGATTGTTCACATTAACGTTTACCGACAACGCCAGTCCATAACTTAATATGACGTTGTAACTTCGGGTCAATAGAGAGTTTTTGGAACCCTTAATTCATTCTGTCGTTACGGTTAACACTATTCGGAGCATTCGCAGAAGAATTTGATGCTTTCGTTAACGTTAATTACGATAACGGAAATATTTCGTTAAGATATCGTTAACATAATCTTTATTTTGAGAGATGCAGGTTGTCAGTTAGTCAAGTTAGTTTTCGTGTTTGCTAGCATAGTTATTTATTAAAGACCCTATTATCAAAATAAGATGAAAAATATCCTCACATTGGTATTTTTCGAATCACTGACACAATTTTACCATGAAAAAATATATTTATTTTGAAGAATAAATGCTGTTTTATTTGTTGAACGGAAATTTGACAACACGAGTAAGGGGAATGCAGCGATGTTTAATTTTGAAATAATTTGTTATTGTTTTTGACATTTGGTTGATCGTGTATATGGTGTATATAATCTGATTTTCATCTTTGGTTTTCTGCGAGTGTTACCATCTCAGAAATATTTTAGCAGTAAAGCAGTATTCATATATTAAAAAATAAAGCAGTCTACTCTATCATCATAAATGTCGAGATCAAATCCCTCAACTTCTTCAAAATCAGGAAGATTTTCGAATATATTTTGGAGAATAATTCCACGAATCATGTCATGATTGTGGCCATCCTCATTACGATTTAATACAATATTCAGGGCTTCCTCCATCACTACCCCGATTACAATGAATTATAATAAAAAATCCATCTCACTATATAGCAAACCAACGATCGTCTAAAAAGTAAGGTTATTACAAACAAACACCAAAGATTTGATGTATTTGACATTAATTGAATTCACATTATTTTTAAGTGTTTCAAAAAATGTTTATAAAGATCTTACTAGAGTTGATCATTTCACCTACTGCACTTGCGCCAAATAACGATAACGTGAATAACAAACACTAAAGTTAATGGTTCCAAAAACTCTCTATTGATAAGTAAATCAAACGTTATTTTTAGTTATTGGCATTTTTTTGTGATAAACAGTTCAAAATTTCATAAACACAATGAACCACAGTAACTGCGAAAACAGCATGTACATGGTAAAGTGAAGTTTCATGATTTTTTCAGCTTTTATTTTATTATAAAAAAATAGGCAAAAAGTTCATGTCATGTCAATTTTGTTCCCTATGAGTGACATGTTCAAAACCAAGCACTGCGCCAAAACTGTCTATTGTGCCTCAATCGATGAAAATTCCCCCCTTAAGTTCAATCTTTATAATGAAATTGATAATCTGTGAAGCGGTTGTAATGTATTTATCCGAATACATGTAACACCCCGTAGGTTAATAACTATCGATTTAAGCAAACGTGATTTATATATAATCAATAGTTATACAGATGTGAGAAAGCTGAGTCTAAACAGTTATTATTGATGGTCACGACAGTTGACAGTTGAGCTTAGACAACATTATGTCAGCTCAGTATTAGGTCAAGTGAAATATAGTATAGTATAGTATAGTGTTATACAGTATGATCGGCCACTTATATACACTAAATGTTTGATGGATAATAATCATTACCAATATACTCTTGATGACTTGATATCTTTTGACTACTACCCATCAAACCCTAATCTGTAAAGATAAAACATATTACACGTAAAATATATCTACAATCTCAAGGCACTTAAACGCAGCTCTCAGGCTTCAGTCTTCGTCTTGAGCCGTTACAGAGGATAGATTTGGGGTATGATTCCCGCTTCAACACTACCCACAGCTTGACTTTAGCCCAGGCTCGTGAACAGATTACTTTTTTCCTGTACTATACTTTCTGATCCCTTTGGAGCTTCAGGATCGTGGTTTTGATCAGCTTCGTGAATTTCCATTCTTGGTGGCCATATGGTTGCCATGAGTGCTGGCGCAATTTATTGTACACCACTGAGGTGCGTTGTATAAATGTGATATAAGTATATAAGATTGCAGAATGTGTAAGTTGCGTTGTTTTTATGGAATTTCAAAATATGAGCTTCATTATAATATACTCTACTTTATCAGAAATGATAACGTTAACATTAGTTTATTACGTGTCAACTTGTACAAATAAGTTCTGCTTCGATATAATAATAATTTAAGAACAAGCTGAATTCATTCATACGTGATAAAAATAAAATTAAACACATAAAGATATCTTGCCAGAAAATACTTTATTGCCTATACAAAGCCTTTGAATCTGGATACAGCTCTACTAGGTTTACGTTCAATACCTTTGTAATAAAGGATTTTCTCGAGTTCAACGACTTTATTATTCTTGCCGAGTATATTACGTTCCATTTTATTTCTTATTTTCGTCCTACGTACGACATAATATTAACTGAAAGATCAGTTGTAGGAATATTTAATAATGTAACTTAAATTCAAATAGAAAATTGTAATACCGATGGAGTACTCAATCCCGAATGCAGTGAAAGAAAAGTTTGAAATTCGATATGAAAATTCAGTTACAAGAAGGAAGGGGATCAACACCAATACCAGCAAAAACTCGGTGCTTTAATGCCTATTTGACTATCTTACATAATGATACTCCTTTGCCTCCTATATCTTTTATCACTATGGAACTGGGCATACTTTCCTATGGCGTGAAATTCCGCTTGAACGATACTTGGGCTTTTTAAAAGCTTTCAGAGTGTTTGGTTCCTAGTCCGTACACTCCTATCCCAGTCGCCTCTATTCAAGGGCGTCGCCAAAGAGGGGCAGAGGGGGTAGCTGCCCTTCCCTACAGATCAAATGTAGCTTGTGCAAAGCGACCAAAGTGCGAGCAATTGACTACCTCACCTCTTAATAAATTCCGCATTGCATGACAAAACGTAAATAAATTCACATTCACATTGAAAAAATGATGTTTGATAGACAAAATAAGGAAATAAGCAAATTAAAGAATTAACGTTTAATCGTATTGTTAATAATAAAAAGTCCATTTTCTAATTATTATCACTACATACTTAGCACTTTAGCTTTTTTAGTTAAACGTGGCAATATCGAATATTGTCGACTGCATTCCGTTCACGGCTTCAGATAAACTTGCCAAACTATAGGTAGGTATGGTGTGTGTGTGTGTGTGTGTGTGTGTGTGCATTGCATTTCTTTCTACGACAACCGTCCACCAGTTAGTTTTGTATACTTTGTATGCGGCATACCTAAATAAAGTGGAAGTTATTGTTACGAACATACAGTTTTAATTGGTTTTGTGGACAATGCCATCTGTAAGTTTTATACATAGACATTAGACCCGTTCTTATTATAATCGTCATCGAGGCAAAGACTTCCAAAGTGTAAGACTTCATGCTCTCGGCGTTCATATTTTTTATCCTCCATAATATTGCCCCATTGTCCCACCCTTAGTCATAAGCTGGCGACGCCCTTGCCTCTATTGCTTTTGTGCTATCTGTGTACCTTTGAATGATTTAATAACTCCCTCTCTACTTAGACTGTATCTTGTTATTTCTGCAACACTCTCCACCACCATACTTCCATGGCGGCCGCTGGGCATGTTCTCATTGTTCCTGTAATGATGAGTATACATGCTAGTGTTAGAATTCTGGAGAGGTTGTCTACTATTCCACCCAATGGCTTCGTAAGTGATGATTCTATTATGGTTGTTTACATCCATTTGGTTACGGCCCCAATTTTTCCCTGCTAGGTTCCTGTACAACATAAGAGCAATTTTTTGTTTGTATACAGTCTTCCTTTCGTGTTTGTTCCACAGGAAATTACTGTATAGAGTCAGACCTAGATATTTGACTTTTTGTCATCATTCAACGTCGCTCCCTTCAAGTTTAACGGTTTTAATTCCCACCCTATGTTATTAATGCCTTTGGTATATTCAGTAATGAAGCCAAAAGTCAATTGATGTCATAACTTTGGCTCACTAATTTCCATTTTGAATCTAAGTTATGTGTGTCAACATAATTACTGGATATAACAAATTATTTGCTGTAAACTATTTTTAAAAATCAATAATGTATTATTATTATTATTATTATTGCAAATTCCTTCTACACTGTGTCCGTAAAGTATGGAACAAATTCATTTTTAGCTAAACAGATCATTTTAAGAAATAATCCTGAAACTCGTCGATTTTTGATTTGAATTTACCGTATTTTAAAATAATATTCTAATATACAGGGTGAATTACTTTCGAGTAATGACGTCACCGTAATTTTTTTCAAAATGGAACACCCCCATTTTGTCTCAATTTTCGGATTACTCTAGATGAGCTGATTCCAAAAATGTATCACATGTTGATTACAATTGGTACAGGATGGACAAAAATACAATAGTTTTGTGTGTGCTCATAAAGTAATCTTTATTATTTAAATTAACAATCTTATCAAGAATACTTATTGTCTAGCGGACAGAATATGATGAAATACATGACTTTATAAATGTTCGAACTGCAGCCCTTGCTGTATTTGACAGTAACCCAAACGGTGTACAAATTCTTGTTGAACCTTGTTTATTGTGTCTTGAGAAATATTGTTTATTGCTGTCCGAATTCTCTCTTTTAATTCTTGAATATTTGCTGGTTTCGTTTGATACACAACATTCTTCAGATGGCCCCACATAAAACAATCCAAAGGATTGAAATCTGGTGACCATTCAATAGGTCCACGTCTACCAATCCACCTGTTCGGTGTGGAAAATGTCATCTAGGTACCTTCTAACATCTACAGCATAATGTGGAGGTGCACCATCCTGTTGAAACCAGAAACTTTTATCAAAACCTCCAGGATTACTTTATGAGCACACACAAAACTATTGTATTTTTGTCCACCCTGTACCAATTGGAATCAACATGTGAATAATTTTTGGAATCAGCTCAACTAGAGTAATCCGAAAATTGAGACAAAATAAGGGTGTTCCATTTGAAAAAAATGACGGTGACGTCATTACTCGAAAGTAATTCACCCTGTATATTAGAATATTATTTTCAAATACGGTAAATTAAAATCAAAAATCGCTAAAAATGAATTTGTTCCATACTTTACGGACACAGCGTATATTCTCTTCAGATCTAAAATAGTATGTGACAATAATAGAGAAAGCACATTCCTCCCATACAACCAAAGTTAAAAACAATAGGGATCACTGATTCACTCTACGGTAAAATGAAATTGATTCATCAGTACTACAAAATTTCCCTAAATTTAAACTTCAAAGTACATTATACGAATGCCCAAGGCTAAATTGATAATATTATGTTATATTTTTATTGATATTGAAATAAAAACAATTCGAGCCCTTCTGTCTACATCTGTAAAATTTCTGCCTTGTGGTTGATTGATTTGATTTCAAATGCAAATATATTTAGGTACCTCTCATGGTCAAACAATTATATACCATTAAATACCTGGATGGTGATAATATCATTATATCATCGTTATGCAGTCTCTCTCTATACTTGAGCAGTAAGTTATCTGATTATCTTTCAAGTGAAGAGGGATTTGGGTTGTTCAAGGTTTCCAGAAAGTTAATTTCGATAAATAATTTTTCAACCTGAGTGACCCAGTTGTAGTGTAGATTCGTTTGAAGCTGCTTTAATCTGGCTAAACATATATCTTTTGATACCTATCATTACTCATTGAAAATAATTTTTGCAACCAGCATAGAGTCAGTTTGAAGACGATATAAGCCACTTTGACCAATTGTACTTGAGATATTCCCAATACATCAACATATCAAATGGCTCAGGAATCCGTTTCACCTACAGGCGCCTACACCAGCTGGTGTTTAGCCTTGGCCGATATACGGCTGTGTTTCAAGCAGAGACGACTGCCGCTATAAACATAAAACATCAAAAGAGGATATACCGGACAAAAAATAGAAATATTCACTGACAGCCAGGTTCTGCTTAAAGCTATCAGTAATCCAACAACTAGGTCTAGACTGGTCAAAAACTGTAAGGAATCCCGCAACAGGCTGGCAAGAGACAACAAAGTGTCTCTAATATGGGTGCCGGCACATGAGGGGATTGCAGGAAATGAAATAGCTGACCAGTTAGCTAAATAAGGTTCTAAAGGAAACTTCATAGGTCCGGAACCATTTTGTGGAATCACAAAAGATTGCATAAGAGGGGAAATCGGGAACGGGTTAGATAGGGAACACCAACTCAAATTGAGGTCGGCACAAGGGAACTGCCATACAAAGAGTTTACTGAACAAGTTAGACAAGGAACTTTCAATCAGGCTATTGAAAATGAGTAAGAGACATTTGAAGACAGTTACCGACCTGTTGACTGGACACTACACCCTGAGGAAACATCTGCACAAAATGGGCAAAGTTAGTGAATCTATGTGCAGGAAATGTGAGCTCTATGATGAAACACCTATTCACATACTCTGCTTCTGCGAGAACTTACATGGACTCAGACGGAAGACGTTGGAGAGGAAATAATACAACCATTACAGCTACTGAAAATCCCTCCAGTCAAACTAGTGGCCTACATAGAAGTCATAAACTTCTGGAATGGAAGTAGATAACATGGGAAATGGTACAAAGATTCAGTTCAAGTGTCTGGGCTGTTGAGCGCAACCCAATTGAATGAATAAATGAATGAATGAACGAACCAGTTGATATATTGATGGAAAATATCTGAATATTCAAAGGTTCGTCCAACAGAAGTGTCAGCTGGTTAACACATAATTTTCGATGCGTTTCAATGAAAAATACGCTTCTCGATTTTTGCACTAATGAACCATTTTAAAATCTAACTAGTTTCCCCCTGGTTTTCGAAATTTACGGCCAGGTATCAATAATTAACAGATCTGCTGGAAGATCCAAACAACCGTATGAAATTTCCGGTTTTTTTCATAAATATACTGGTGGATGCGTATATAAAAACAAGAGTGCCATTCCCAAGTTGCTGGGCTATTTAACACAATCCAAACGAATGAAGACATTAGGAAATTGTTTGGGAAATGTAACTGTCATATTCAACTGAAAAAAAATGCTGTATCTAAATTATGAACAGTTGTCCATTTACAACCTAAACTACAGATACTGGATGTGATTTTAAGTCCATCTAATCTAATTTACCTTTTTCCAAAAGTCCTCATAAGGGAACTAAGCTTGCTCCCATTCCTAGTAGACTATAATATTGTTAGAATGTCATACAAAAAATTTTTGTTTCCACATCTTATCCAGGATATGATCTACAGCGGATGGACTTTAAAAATTTGACAACATTTTTTGCAGTCTTAAACTTATATCATTGATTGTCTAATCGAAACGTTGAATTAAGAAATTTATAAAATATTGTGGTTTGATTTCTCAAAATAATGAACAATACACCACAAGAAACATACGAAGATAATTGGTACATTGTATAGCACTGCTGAAATAAATTGTTTAGTACAAACCCGCGTTTTTCATTGCCATCATTCAACAAGGAAGAGGCAACAGGTAGGGTAGATTTGTTTAAATTTTTTGACAAATTTTACATTAGATTAAAAAACCATGAGGTTGTTTAAAAAACAAATGTTCTATTTTTTAAATTTATGCACCGTTTTCCAAGGAAAATCAATTTTAATTGTTTGGCATTGAATATCATTGTTTGATTACTAAACGATCTTCACAGTACCTATAGTTCATTTAAAAACCAGGAGTAGTAATTTGAAAAGCCTTACTCACACCACTAAAAGTTACCAGATTAGTTACTAAAGGGTGTGTTCCGAGAAAATAGTCAACAGTCGTGTTCCAAATCTATTAAATATGCCTTGATGGACAAATAAATCAGCCACGCCACCAACTGTTTGAGACATTTTGGATTCAACATCAATATTTTTGGTTTTTCATCCAATATATCATATTTGTTTATAATAAAATAACAACAGCGGATGAAATGACAAAAATAAGCATATTCATATGTGAGAATTGTCAAAAATGGAAATTAATAAATTATCAGCTGATGTCAATGCTAGGAAGTGTTGTGAGAAACTGGGCGGAATCTGACCAATCAGAGGTCTACAGAATTGCCAACTTAAATTCAAATTACTCCTCCTGGTTTTTAAATGAGGTATAGCTGGCTTTGACTAACTCTCAAAAATTGACATAATGTCAAATTGCTCTGAGAGCTATTATTACTGTTGTTGCGTAAGAAAGGTAAAATTTTTCCAAAAAATAAAACACAGCTGGCCAAAAACTTGAAATTGATTTCTCGAAAATGGTGCATAATAGCGAATTCAAATAAGAGCACATTTGTTTCGGCAATTACATAATGGTTTGCGAATTTGTAGTAAAATTTGTCGAAAAACATACACAAGAAATTTAACAAAGTTCACCCACGCTGAACGTTTATGATGGAAAGTTTGTAAATAGCAGTTTTTTTGAGATAATATGCTTAAAAAACTGACTTTGCATAGATTTTTTTTTCTGTTTTTGGCACTTGGAAATCCGCCATGTCCATTCAGCCAGTATCTATGACTCAGATGAGTAAATTCAGTGCTATTATGTAAGTCAAAGCTTCCCTAATCGATTATGTTACTTATATAGAAGGATGGGTTTGGGACACAAACTTCACACCCAGGGGTGACTAACAGACAGATCAGGTGGGCCTCGGATAGGGGGGATATGGGTGTATATTATGGGGTTCGATCGATACAAAAACAAGGCTAAGTGCACCATAACGTCAACTTGCATAAACACACGAAAGATATAAGCGAGTCATATACGGTTTTATTATTCAACGAGAGCAAATGTAATAGGTTTAAGGGCAGTCCAACTCCGTTGCGCAATAATTCACTAAAAGTTTATGCGTTTGTTGACGGTTTTTGGTACAGTTGAAAAATAAGTGGTCTAAATCAGCCACTTCTAGGCAGATGTCACATTGATTTCTCTTTAAGGTCTATCTTGTTTAAGGTGTAGGGGGTAGCAGACATGCCCAAATTTTAGACGAGAGATAGTGACAATTTGGTGCTACTTTGCATAGATATTTTCGCTACGGGCCATTGTTACCGAGTTATACGGCCCCAAAATCGCAACTAAAAATGTGTTTGACGGGAGACTTTCTGGATATAAAACAGCATGCCTTTGTAATATATTGAAAATTTTTGTTAAAGTTATTAGTTCGATCTTAAGCTATTATTTTATAAATTACTTGTAAATAATGAAACTTTTTTATCCTTTTTTCATTACATAATTATACATAATAATAAGTATGTAATATACGTGATGATATTTGTAACGGGAAAATGGAAATTATGGGAGAAAGAGTATTGGAGGGGGTGAAATTGGCGGGAATGACCGTTGTCATGTCGCACAGGATACCGAATCGACACCGGAACTCCAGTCGAATTCCGCATCTTCATGCGTTTGGTTATCAGGGTTGTGAAAACCAAACGGCACGCGATATATTTGAGATTTGTAACAACATATTATGCATAACATGTTTCAAAGACTGATTTTTAGTTCTAAGCATATTAGTCCGATCTAATAAATAAAGGTATTTGTGTGACTATACAGGGTTGAAATAAGGTAATGAACCAAGGATTTTAAAACTAAAATGAGGATATCTGTGAAACTTTGCAGGTAAATGTAGTGACTGAATACATAATAATATATTGGCTTTTATTTTTATTATTACTTTTTATTCAAATTATTCAGAAAAACTTTTTTATGGAAAAATTAGCAGGCATATTAGTTAACTGATATTTCTCAATTAATTATATAAAGCTAGTATTTAACTTCAACAAAAGTTGAATAATGTGATCTACCTAATAAAATAGTGCTAATAATATTTAGTGTTGATAAATTCGAAATACAAAATATACATGTATCCATAATAGACTAAAAGATTGCAGCTTTTAAATATGTCACTTGGTTTCAGACTTTATATCAGCTCTATATGTGTTGTTTGGTATGTGTATTAAGCAATTCACTCAATATTTTTGGACTTCGAATGTTTCCTGTCATATATAATATTTAAAATAAATCCATATTAAATAATTGTAAGCACAACTACTTTACGGATTTGGACGGGAGAATTTCACAACCGCTGTCTATGTGGGGTTTTTCATAAGCATTTCTAAGAAAAACATTCTAAAGTGCTAAAATAATCAACTTTTGATGGTAAGGATGTTTTTTATAGTTAATAGTAGGGATGTTACGGAGGTGGTTTTATCGGGACCGAAATCGTAGTAGGAGTTTATAAATTTGGGTTATCGGAGTCGGAGGTGGTGGTAAAGGTGGAGAGAGGCACAAGAAAGATGTGTTGAGGGCAGGTCTAATAAAATAATACAAAGTACAAAAATTAAAATATTCAAATTTACTTAAATCTTAAACAAATTAAATCAAAATCAAAAGCGACTCCAAAAGATGCAAATTGTGTTTAATGAACTAAAACTTTCCAGCTATATCTCGTCCAATCTATGGACATGACAATAGACATTATGACTGATTTTGAAAAATTGCTCCTCGATGTTTCTACGCATAAGCTTTATTCAAAAAAAATGTTTTTTGTAAAAATAAATAATTTTAAAATACAATTAAAATTTCGCACAAAAACGTTAAAATAGTATGGAATCACATCACACCATCTGTAAATACTTCAAAACTATTTCACAGTTTGCAAATTAAAAATTTATTTTGATTACTAATTTGAATTATTATGTGTGATAGTCATGAATTCTATAACGAGTAAATATCATTTAAACGAAGCAAAACAAAAGGTTGACGTCACACGTTTGTGATCGGTGTTTTAGCTAAGGTGGCAGATTGTCATATTTTGTATTTATATTTTCACCGAAATAAATGTAATCATAATTTTAATGTACAGAATATTTGTATTCTATACAATTATTTCAAATTATTATATCAGCTATGGTTAGTGACTGTCATCATGCATATTATTGGCAGGCAATCGAGTTCAGAGGTTGAAATTTTGTATTCACTTTCCACTATAACAAGGGATAGTCACTTAAAGAAATACGTTTCTCTCTATTGTACTCATTCAGTAAACCCTTCAACCTAAGAAATTTGTATAAAGCTACATGTTTGTTAGATGTGGTTTTATAATCATCAGTATCATCATCATCATCGCTACTCAACAATATATTTGACATTGTCGTCAATATTGCTAGATTGACCAGCTGAGCTGGCGATGCCAATCTTGAACGTTTTTCTGAAGGAACGCACTACGCTGATCAAGGTCGCCGACGCCACTCGACCTCCGATTTAAAAGTATCGGATCCGAAGTAGAAATCGGAGGTATAATAGCAATCGGAAGTTTCGACTTTCCGGAATCGGAGTCGAATCTCCGTAACATCTCTATAATAGTTAATAACCACTAGTAGTGTAATTTGTAGAACAAGAAGGTCAAACTTTAATGAGAAATTTCCAATGTAACGTATAATATTTAAATCGAAAGAAACCGAAAACCTTTATAAAATGCTCATGAATAAATAAAATAAAGACTGAAAGATTGAAACAAAAAGTAATTATAATTATTATTAGAATAGATTTGGATTTATGTCCCTGTTATGCTTATAGGAGAACAAACTCGTGGGTTTATTATATATGCTTTTTTCAACTATTTAAAAAAGTTGATAACATTTTTAAATTGAATACAATTTAAAGAGTGCAAGTGTCTTATTATTTCTCAGAGAATCGCAGAATATCATACTTACGAATACCAGTAGATTATTGTTATTATTAATGTGTGTCTCTTTGTTTGTTATTGAATTATTTTCATATAATCTGTTTCTTGGGTTTGGTTAATAAGATTTTTTTGAGGTTTTGCTCTCCTTTTGGGAGGAATCAAGTATTTATAACTGTAACTATAAAATTTTTGCTGCAATTCTGTGTACTGAAATAGTAAAATCGTTAAACCTCAAAACCTTAAAGTTCCGATCGCTCGGAAGGGAACCATTCACAGATCTTAGATAAATGAAATTCTAGCCGGTGTTTTGTATCTTTCCGACTTTCGATCGGTAATTAACGATGGTAACTTCATTTTAGATTATCAGGTGTCAGTTGAGACTAAAATAGGTTTCATGATAATAATAATAGGCACATTGTACAAGTGTTTCGTTTTCTTTTTAAATAATTTTCAAAATAAGGTAAAAAATCATTATTTTTAATAATTTATAAAAAAAATTTAATTTTTTTTAATGTTCCTATATAAAGCCATGTCCACACCAAAGAAACACAGAGGAACATTTTATTGCTGGTTACCGCAACCTGTTTATGGAAACAGAAACAACAGCAAAAGTTCCGTAAACATTCTGTCTACACCAAAGTAACTCATTCTTTAGAATGTTTCGTTGTGTTGCTGCAACAGGAAACGTTGTGTTTACACCAGTGCAGTGTGTGATCCTAGTTTCTAAACAATGTGGTGCGACGAAGATTCACAGGCAGCAGCAGCTGCAACGAGTCCGTAAATGTTGGACTAGACCAAGTCTTTTAGACAGAAATTCACATAGTGTTATAGGTCTTCTAAGTTCATTAAAGAAAGATGATATAATATCGGAATGTATTGGAAATAGATATGTAAAAAAAATTTGTCGTATGGGTAGTACTGATTTGGAATGGTTACTGTTGTCCATTTAAACGGAATGTTTTTATTATTGAGAAACTAAATCAAGTTGAGCGATATTTTCGGCAACGACGCGTCGGCTTCACGAAACAAGTTTCGAGTGAGGAACAAGCAACAACATGTCCACACTGATAAAAATACCGTTGAGAAACAAAAAATGATTACCAATGTTTCTTTATTTCCTTTGATCTTTGCCGCTAAATATGGAAACAAGCAACTTATAGGAACTTTTGTTGCTGCAACAGTAAACAACGAGGAACTTAAATAAACTTTTGGCAACATTCAGAAACAAGTTCCAGGAACAAGCAACATAAACATAATGTTCCTATGTGTTGCTTTCGGTGTGAACGTGGCTTAATGGGCGCACTTTTTTTATTTGTAAAAGCCAAGTCGTCAAAGAACCAGGAACACCAGTTTGGAACCGTATAATCTATATTTAAGTTTCATGGAAAATTATTATTATTTTAGTAGCAAATTAAATCCAGCCAATGATTTGGACATTGAATGGAAAGAACTCACAAATTTTATTTATTTATTTACAATATCCGACGGGATATACCCAATTTACAGGATAAGGTTAGTAGATAGTTAGATAAATAACATACGATGATTCAAAAGAAATTATCACAATATAATAATTTGTTGAATTCTGCTGAAAATGGGCCTCATTATTTAAAAATTCAGCATATAAAACAAACTAAATACTTACTTGTCTTCATCTTCTTGCAAAGTGAATGAAAATGATTATTATTCATATTATTTACAGCTTACATACACCAAACTTGTATCTGTAAATATTTAAGATAAATCGAAAAAGTTACGACCTCTTGTTAGTTACAGAAATTATACAGAATAGGGTTTTGACAGTGGTAAAAAATAAATTTAATTTGATTTTTATTTATCGCTAAAACTCTCAAGAATACTGAAAACAACCATTTTTTGCTCATTATTTGTTAAAAACATAATAATTTTAATAAAAGAAATTAATTAGTTACAAACATTTAGCCACGTGATCAGAAACAGGCGGTGCACCGAGTGAAGTCACTAAATAGTAAACACTAAATAACCCCGTTTTATAACACAAAAACAAAAAAACACTAAATAATCTCGTTGTATTTTTATTTTCATTTTCTTGTTTTTCACAGACATTTTGTAAAGTGCTTTATAATACAAAAACACTAAATAATCCCGTGGTGTTTTTATTTTCTTGTATTTTACAGACATTTTATAAAGTGCTTTATAACACAAAAACAAAAAAACACTAAATAATCCCGTTGTATTTTTATTTTCTTGTATTTTACAGACATTTTATAATGTGGTTTATAACACAAAAACAAAAAAATACTAAATAATCCCGTTGTATTTTTAAACCGAAAATGTAAAAACTTGATTTCACATGTAATAATAAAGAAAAAAGTTATTGTGATAATTTTGCATATCAAATTAGAGGTATATAAATCATTTAAAACACATTTTCAAAATTTGTCCAATTGTCAAATACCCTATTGCAATTGGAGCTGTTCCGATATTACGAGTCGTATAGATCGTTACGATCACTAAGGTTTTTACACAGAATTACAACATTAATTAGTTATGTGAAAAGAATAATTAAATATGTAGGAAACAAGATATAAGTACGCACAATAGAATAAAATTCACGATATATGAGTGGAATTAAAAGTGTGTAATTATCGTTATTTTTGAAATATGTGTGTTAAAGAATAAAAAATTAATTATTTCATCAAATTATGGTAAATTTAACATGAGTTTTTGAAAACTTGTCAATCGTTAAGTGTACTTTTTTTATTTGTATCATCTCTTTGATTGTTAGTTTGTGATAGTATTTTTGTGTTTTCAGAGTCAAATTATTGTTTTTCTGTTGTTTCGTGTTTTCGTGGCCGTTAGCACGATTTTCTAGATGTTGACTTGTCATTAATTTTTTTTTGACAGTGTGAACATGGTACAGAAGAATATATAACATTATATTTTTTATTGGTTTTAGTTGGACTTTTGCTGAGTGAATAATGGTGATAATGTGTTTTCAGCTTTATGACATACGATAATATTACGTTTAGATGATATCAATTTCAGTTTTATTGAGAGTTTGTTTGTATATGGCATTGCTTTGTATCTGATGTTTTGATTCAATTCAGTTTTGAGTGGTTTGATGGAATTGCAGTTATACAATAGTCAACAAAGCGTATACAAAATAGTACATTAAAATTTAAATTCTTTAGTACGTTTTCTTCAGGATGTTCCATTATTAACCGTGATAAAGTTGAGAATATGGGGAAGCCCGATTTGCAGCCGTTTACATGTTGGAAAAATAGTAATAGTTATTTAACCAACAAGTGTATTAATAAGGGCGATTAACAATCGAGATAATTTAATGTTCGAGATTGATAATTGCCCTTTTAATACTCGTGTTAGTTACAAAGCTTTTCCGTCGACTGTACAAGTTGTATTCGTTTCTCTCAATATTTAAAAACTAAAAATATTTATTTGTGTCATAGGTAAGTACTGTCAAAATTAAATAATGACATTGAAATGTCACAGAGAAGGTCGCCGGTTCAAATGTCACTGTTTTCGTTTTATCAAATTCTTTTTTGGATGTCTTAACACTAATAATTATTATAATTTTGTAGAATAATGAAATAAAAACGATAGATAAGTCAAAAACTAGAAGTATTCTATTCTAGGAATCATTTTCTAAAGATGTTATTGTATGTTTGGTTGCCTACACCACAGGTAACTGTCAATATAAATAAATGTATAAGATGCGTTGGGTTGCCTATAGAAAAATCGTTGATTAATGAAAATCATGCATTAATAGGGGTCATTTCAACGATTTTGTGTACATTAAAATACATTGTGTCCGTAAAGTATGTTACTTTATGAGCACACACAAAACTATTGTATTTTTGTCCATCCTGTATCAATTGGAATTAACATGTTATACATTTTTGGAATCAGCTCAGCTAGAGTAATCCGAAAATTGAGACAAAATGGGGGTATTCCATTTAAAAAAAATGACGGTGACGTCATTACTCGTTAGAAATTCACCCTGTATATTAGAATATTATTTTAAAATACGGTAAATTAAAATCAAAAATCGACGTATTTTAGGATTATTTCTTAAAATGGCCTGTTTAGCTAAAAATTAATTTGTTCCATAGGTACTTTACGGACACAGTGTAGATAATAAACGCACGGTCGACGGAAAAAATTATAAATGCTGATTTCATCGAGAAATAATTTTGAAAAAGCCTTATAGAGAGCCGAACGTCAAAAAAATGTTCTAATTTGTTTTTCTAATTTCTCTTCTTAAGGCGACCTTACATTATGCTATTTAGGTGCAATGCAAGTTTCATGCTATAACAAAATAAACAAAGCGCATGTGCGTGTGCTAGTTTGTGGCGATTTTTAAGCAAGAAAAATAATTTTCATGAAATTTGTAGGCAATTTTAGTTATTTTTTTAGTAATAATTCTTCTACCAACCCTAAAATATTAGAGCAGAAATTCAAACCTCGAATCGTGTTTATATAGAAAAACAAAATGGGGAAAAGTAAGTTATCTTGTTTTATCTGGTATAAAATAGATGTAATAATTAGTTTTTATTTTAGCAAACATGTTTGGAGTACCGATATGGCCACACACTTAATTTTATTATATGAAAGCAAGCCCTGTCTTTACGACGTAAGATCAAAAGATTATCACAAAAGAAATACAAGATATAAGGCACATGAAATATGTGCTAGTCTCTCAGAAATGTACCCAAACTCCGATTTATCTGAAAGTATTGTTAAATACCAGAAAATTGTGGAAAAATTTATTTTCATAATTATTTAACATCACCTAAAAATATTTTTAAGTTTGCCACACTGAATTGCATTATACAAAATAAACCAAACTATCTCGAAAATAGCTTGGTGTAAAACGAAACAAATTAGCGTGGCTTTGAAATTGCACCTAAATAGCATAATGTAAGGTCGCCTTTAAACAAATCCAATCAAACAAATTACCAAAAATCTTTTAATTATCTTCAAACCAACTAATCAGAGGCACGGTTACGTCTATCCACGTATTTCTGGGACATTATCGCAATATACATTATCTGAAATATTAATTCATATAATTATCAACATTCTCCTCGCTGGCCTGGTAAATGCCAAATCAAAACTCTGGATGAACATAATATATAACGTTTTTTAATTGCATAAGTCTACCAATCACATAGTAATCAACATTGATAGATTAAAAAACTATTTCTTGGTTGGCAATTTGAAAGTGGAATGTTTAAATAAACAGTTCCACTTGTTGTTGGATCCTATATTGTTTTTGAGAATAAACATGATCTCTTTAAGTCCAGATTTATTTTTAAATTCTCTTTCTATGTCAATGGTAGGTTTGTTTCAACACACAAATTGTAATCGTTCCTGAATCGTTATCGATATCGTTCTTAGGGATTTGTTACGCAGTCGCCAAGTGTTTACCGTTCTAATAACGATTCTAAAATAAATCATGGTTGGAACGGTTTGGTTACTGATTCGAATAATAAATCTGGAACGTATCAAACATAACCATACTTTTATGTTTATATGGTACATGTTGTTAAGTAAAAAACTGTTCATTTATAACAGATACCACAGACAAATATAAATAAGTTCGCTCCCACAAAATTCAACAAATACAAAAACAACAAATTAAGGCAACTAATCTAACTAGATATGGTTATATGTACTGCGCAAGTCAGTTCCCTTGATACCTGCTTTCAGTCAAGTATCGAAATCATCGTTCTTGAACCGGTTCCATAACGATACCAAATCGGGTTTGGTACAAAACAATTATCGTTCGCTAAACGGTTCTCTCGTGGTTGGAACGCATTTTTGCTATTTCACATGCGCGTCACCCAGTGGTGGATTTACCACCACGCTGAGTAGGCTGGAGCCAAAGGGCAGCAGATTTTAGGGGCGGCAAATTTTACGTCCCACAAGATTAAACAAATTATATTTACATACCTGAATGTTATTAAATCCACACAAACAATTCAATATGTAGGGAAGTGTGGAGCATGGATGACTACATAAATATGTTTTTCTACAAACGTCAGTAAAAGTATAATTTTTAATGCATGCTGCCAGTGTCTAAAATGCTATTTTATGATCCTGGTGTTGAAAGCACCAGTGCTAAAAGTGATTTATTTGTATGAGAAAATATAAAAACATAATTCAAAATGATGTGTTTATTCAATTAAACGCACAATTAGTGAAACTACAATTACGGGGTTGGGATAAAGTATGGAACCAAGTAAATATCTTTTAAATGAAAAGAACGATATTTATGAAAATTTGCAGGTAATTGCAATGGAACAAAATGCATCTGATGTACATTTTTTTGTTAATAATATACTTCCGGTTTAATCGGAAATGCCATCAACTTATTTAATTTAAATAGGACACCCTATATATTTTTACAGATTTTGAAAAAGCTTGTTATTTTGAATTTATACATACTGAGTTTAGTGTGAAAAGATTTGTAAAAACGAGGAATATAGCACTTTAATCAACCTCCTTTGAGTTTTTTGCATTAGAGCAAAAAACTATTTAGATAAACTAATTGATGTTGTTTGTATCCATAGTAATAAATAAACGAGTACTGTTTAGTACCTACGTCTTTTGTTCTCCAAGTGTCAAATTCTAATTGACGGAAATAAATTTTACAATTTAGAATAGTTCAATTAAGTGAAAAAGAGCGTATTGAAATTTTAATGATGATCGGTTATGGTGATCGTGTTAAAACTCATGAAGAAGAGTGCCATATTTTTAATAATTTGCATCCGGAGAGAAATCCTATATCACGCTCAACAGTAACTAAAACATTACAACGTTTTAATACAACTGGGATGGTAAAAAATGTGCTAAAACCTGGAAGACCGCGGACTGCAACGAACGAAACTGTTAAACAAAATATTGCAATAGATTTAGAAGAATCCCGTCAAACTTCCACCACAAATTTGGCACTAAACCATTGTATCAGTCGACGTTCTATAGAAAAGATATTAAAAAGTGAAAAGTGAAAAGTATCATCCGTATAAGGTACAGTTGGTTCAAGAATTGTCAGACGATGATTTTGACCGACGGCTGGAAGTTTGCGAACGGCTAATGGACATCTGTGATGACGACAATTTTGCTTCTAACATAGTTTTTTCCGATGAGGTAACTTTTTATTTAAATGGAACAGTTAATCGCCATAACTCAAGGTATTGGTCAAATGAGAATCCTCATTGGATTCATAAAGCACATACCCAGCAAACACAGAAGTTAAATGTTTGGATGGGAATTGTCGAAAATAAGCTTATAGGCCCATTTTTTATCGACGGAAACTTGAATGGAGACAAGTATTTGGATCTACTAAATAACGAAATTATTCACAACAGAATTGAGACAAAGAATTATTGATGAATGTGAACTAATACGAGGAGGAGTCTTGGAAAGAGTGACTCAAGAATTTGTTAATAGGATGGCATATTGTCAGCAAGTAAACGGCGAGCATTTTGAACATTTTAAGTAACTTCGTTTCTCATTATTCTAAAATAATGAAATGTACACCTATTGTACAACTAACAGTGAGTTATTCATCGTTTTAACAAATTTTTTTACACTAAACTCAGTATGTATGAATTCAAAATAACAAGCTCTTTCAAAATCTGTAAAAGTATATAAGGTGTCCACTTTTAAATTAAAGATTTTGATGGCATTTCCGGTTAAACCGGAAGTATGTTATTAACAAAAAAATGTACATCAGATGCATTTTGTTCCATTACACTTTGCAAATTTTCATAAATATCGTTCTTTTCGTTTAAAAGATATTTACTTGGTTCCATACTTTATCCCAACCCCGTATAATAAGAAACACCATGGCCAGTCTCATTGGTAGATGTAACAGTATTTATTTTGGTAAAGCTTGTACCAGGGCAGAGAGCAATGAATCCACCGAAGTTTTGTACAAAATTGGATCCGCAATGTTCTGTTTTCTATGTAGCGAGTCTTCTATATAACCCACTGCTACTGTACTGGACTTCCATCCACCGTGTCTTTTAATTGTAGTAAGATTAGCACCAGAGCACCACAAACTAGCTGAGAAATGTCGGAAACAATGTCCAATATAAAGATGGGGATCAGGCAAATTTTGAAATTCAGCAATTTTGGCAGGCATTTGAAGCGATTCTTCCATTCTCTCAAAATAAAATATCACTTTTAGCACTTGAATTATAAATAACTGTTTTGCTACTTCCATGCAATTCCATCATTAGAAATGCAGGAACTGAACTCGTATTCATTACCACATTCACCAATTTTGTTAAACCGGAAGCTTTCTTTGCCGGAAACGAGTGATAAATTGTCGAAGATCTACCTTAAGCAAAGAAAACAAAAACGCATTAACTTTGCTGTATAAAAAATGTACAAAATTGTATTGTGAAACTTTCATACCTGCTGTGATGGAATTTCATCCACATTATCAGCCGGGTACTTACTAGGTAACCAATAGAACAGTTTCAACTAAAATGTTTGGGATTTGAAAATAACCTAGGAACTGACACATCGATCCCCTAGTCACCATCATAATAATTACTAGAAAAAATTGTTGTAATTTGGACGATAGTACACAAACCATGAAGTTAGAATTTCATTGCCAAAAAAAATTCTTATTAATACCGAAACGTTGAATAAAAAATTTGAATATATTATTGTTGAATTTCCCAAAAAAAAAAAAATATGATAATGAATACACCACAAGGAACATACAGAAGATACTATTATTGTCAACTAGGTATGTAATTGAATTGTAGAGTTCGGTAGGGGCGGCAAAATTTGAATAGCCTACTGTTGGCAAATGTGTAAATCCGCCATTGGTTCCAAGAACGGTTTCTTGATGTGTTGGAACAAACCTATTATACAGTGCTATTCAAAAGTCCCCTCCCCCCTCGTATCTTTTGAACGGCTACACTTACATTAATAAAATTCGGAGGTTGAAAATAAAGTGTTGAAAACTTCTCTAAGAATGGTAACAGGTGATGTAATAGTAATAGATGACGTCACAGTGCCACTCTGGCCAATAATTTTAAATAGGACCTTATGGCAAGTGATATCTCGTTTGAAAGGCATTGACATAGCCATATTAATTTTGTTTGGGTTTAAACTAATTTTGACGGATAAATTATATAAATACCAAAATTATTGAAATTATTTTTTTAAATGTAATTAATCAAATATCAACAATGAATTCTTATAGCAAGAGTTCGAAATGTACTCCGTCTACTTCCTGGCAGTAATACATCCTATTAGTAAACTCTTGTCGTACTCGTTCGAATATGTCAGCTGAAATTGCATTGCATTGCATTGCAAGTCAATGTTTGGGCAGGTATTTTGGAAAACCACATAGTTGGTCCTGTTTTCCTAAATTCAAATTTAAGCGGTGAAGTGTATCTGGAGATGTTACAAAATGCAATTTAGCCGTTAATTCTTGAAATTCTGGAAGAGAATCCAGATGAATTCGGCCATCTGGAAATAACATTTCAACAAGATGGTGCTCCTGCACATTATTATGGTGCAGTAAGACGTTACCTGGATGAAGAATATCGAGGTAGATGGATCGGCCGGCGAGGTCCTATAGAATGGCCACCTCGGTCACCAGATCTGACACCATTAGATTTTTTTCTATGGGGGTACTTGAAATCCAAGGTTTATACTACGGCACCAGATAGCATTGGCGTTTTGAAAGAAATAATTATTGAAGAATGCAATGCAATTTCAGCTGACACATTCGAACGAGTACGACAAGAGTTTACTAATAGGATGTATTTCTGTCAGGAAGTAGACGGAGCACATTTCGAACACTTGCTATAAGAATCCGTTGTTGATATTTGATTAATTAAATTTAAAAAAACAATTTCAATAATTTTGGTATTTATTTAATTTATCCGTCAAAATTAGTTTAAACTAAAACAAAATTAATATGGCTATGTAGCCAATGTCAATGCCTTTCAAACGAGATATCACTTGCCATAAGGTACTATTTAAAATTATTGGCCACAGTGGCACTGTGACGTCATCTATTCTATTATGTCACCTGTTACCATTCGTAGAGAAGTTTACAACACTTTATTTTCACCCTCAAAATTTTATTATTGTAAGTGTAGCCGTTCAAAAGATACGAGGGGGGAGGGGACTTTTGAATAGCACTGTATAGTTGAAAGCTTTTTATTATAAATAGTGCAATTTCTTCTTCAACAGACGGCACAAGAATAAAATTTGTACATGTTATAGTTAAATCGCAATCAATTTCCATTATAATGACAATGGTGTTTTATGTTGAATAGTATTGATGTACTCATTTGTTTGATAAACGAACAATTGAGATATCTAAGAAATCGTATAAAATTCAGGATAATTTTTGAATTTGATACATTCTGGAATTAAACAGGGGTCAAGGAAAGGAATAACTGTCAGTAGGAGAACTTGTTGCTTGTCAGTTACATCACGCAAGGCTCTATTGTATAATACCCACATGATTTGAAGACATGGATCGATTCAGTCCGCCCGAAACTACATTGTTGGATTCTTGGTTAGCTTTGCCTTCACTTCTATTTTTAGATTCAAATTCTCCACACCGCACTTTTCTTATAATAAACTTTGAACTTACTCATAGAAACACAATTGGTGAATGAAAGTTAAGTTCGTTCGGAGATATTTCATTTCGTACTGACTTCTAAGCTTATAATCACTTACCCTTACCCCCTATTAGTTAAACAAATCTTACCAGATAGTTGTGTCTTATAACAGGATCGTATTTACATCTACATATTATTTGTTAAAAAAACTTTGGCAGTGAAGAAAAGGTAATTGGGTAATACGCCTTCTATAGTAATTAGGAATGTTTGGAAACCCCCATCCACACAACACCTAGGTGACTACTGGATAAAAGAGGGACACACTTACCTAAGCTAAAGCCTGCAGACATCCTAAAATTCCTCAGGGAAATAGGTCTAAAGAAGTTACTAGTCTCCGAGGGTTTCCTCAGGAACTAAGTAGAAGTAAGGGGGTACAGTAGATATTTTACGTCTCAGTGTACCCGGAATAGGAAATTATTGAGCATTCTTTGGAGTTTAAATTATTAGTTTCATCTACAGTTGAAACGTTGTACCTAGTGTGTGATTTGCTATCAGCTTTAATATTTATATTTGAAGATGTTTACAAACTGTCAAATCATACAGAGTGGTTGACCTTTGAGTGATGAAGTTCACACCAGTTCTTTTTTTAAATAAAGCACCTTACTTTTTTCACTTACTAAATATTTTACAAGTTGATGATTCAAGTTAGTGTGGAGAAAGTTGTTTGTAATTTTAACATTGTATCTATCCACTATCAGATCACCCAATATTACCTCACTAAAGTTATTTTTATCCGACTATTCAAAATCTAATGTCTACTTTAACAGCCCTCACAATATCCATGACCTGAAAGCCCGAAAATCGATCTGTTTCATGATTTTTTCATACAAGTATGACTGTTTACTTAGCTAATAATGAATTGATGCATTACTTTATCGATACTGTATGTTATAACTGATCCATGATTATTTGCCAGTGGAAAAAGTGGGAATCGCTTTCATCATATGCTTACAGAGCAAAAACCGGTATTTACACTGTTTGTCAAATATTTCATTTCACAAATATTGAATGCTATGGATTTACTGAGTATAAAATAATTATTCACAATTTTCCATATATTTTAGTCAATTAGATTGATTGGCTGCTGTGAAAATGGTTATTTGCTTCAAAAATGAATATTAATTAATTGATGAAAATGTAATCAAAAGAAATAAGGCTGTCTAGTTGCTTTAATGTTGAATTAATTAATTTTTATTTTGAACAAACATAACTTCACATCAACACACCCTACACATTAAAAGACAAAATATATATTTAATCTGCGTGATCATCATGAAATGACTATAATGACCAAATGCCTCAACCTAATTTAATGAAATCTGGCACACAGGTACTTGGGTACAATGCCTTTATCAGGTTCGTCAATGGTCAAACTCGATCAAGCCGTTTCAAAAGGGCTGCCGTTGAAAACTTGAAGAATTATAACTTTTGAACGGCTAAGATTTAAGGGTTTCAAATATCGAGGGGTACATTTTAACGATGTTAGGCGTTGTTGGCTCTTAATCAGCTCGAAGGGCAACCACTCCCATGGCCTGGATACGAGTCCGGCATGAGTTTCTGCGAGTAGATGAGAACAAATCCCAGTTATTTCAGTTCTTGTCGGCACAGCATACCAGTGAACATTGCGGAGGAAAGACGGTCATGTGCACACTTGAAAAAAAAGTTATTTTATCAGTTGCAGAGTTTGATGTATTTGGAATATCACCCTTGTGGCACATATTACACATTACACATTACACATTACACATTACACATTACACATTACACATTACACATTACACATTACACATTACACATTACACATTACACATTACACATTACACATTACACATTACACATTACACATTACACATTACACATTACACATTACACATTACACATTACACATTACACATTACACATTACACATTACACATTACACATTACACATTACACATTACACATTACACATTACACATTACACATTACACATTACACATTACACATTACACATTACACATTACACATTACACATTACACATTACACATTACACATTACACATTACACATTACACATTACACATTACACATTACACATTACACATTACACATTACACATTACACATTACACATTACACATTACACATTACACATTACACATTACACATTACACATTACACATACATGGCATGTTCTCCGGCAGAACAGACATATTTTACTGCCACCCATCCCCACATTTTGGAGCTTTGGTGAATTTAAAATTCTGTTCAGTGATAGTTACGGTACCGGTTGATGTACTTAAGGGATCTAAAATATTAATCTAGCAATATATTCCTTTCAATTTAGTTCACTTAAACTTTATGTTTATTGAGGCTATACTCAATAATTTGCAGCTGCATTATTGAGTTCACTAGAGTTACTAAAAGTCTAGGGTTACTGTTCACTTCTTAACTAGTTTTCAATTATTGTCGTTGCCAGATTGAATTATACCAAAATAAATGTATTATAAACATGTTACGGTTTATACAGGGTGTTTCCTAAGTAATCTAAAATATTGTAGAGGCCACTTCGTCACTTTATGTTAAGACGAAAAGTTCTTATAAACATGTGTGATAAGTCTTGTCGTTAATGAGATACAGGGTGTTGAATTGTTTTATCATTCTATTAGAAGCAACAGCATGTGTTAAACCCAAAGGAAAAATAGTACATTTTAGAGCATATGTTCAAAATGTGCACCTCCAGCCAAAATGCAAGATACCAGGATTATTACGAATAACATTACAGCCTTGTATGATACGATTTTGAAGATCTCCTAAGTTTAATATCGGGTTTGTGTAAATGATCGATTTTAGATATCTCCACACAAAAATCCAGAGGATTGTGTCCAGGTGACCTAGGGGGCCACGGATGAGTAGATCCTCGAAGGATCCAATGGTCTGGAAAAACGTTATTTAAAAACTCGCGTACAATCACTGCAAAATGTGGAGGAGCACCGTCATGTACGAACCACATGCGCCTTCTAATATTAAAAGAACTGGAAGTACGTTTTCTAGAAAATGAAGATATGTCTTACAGGTCAACCGTGCAGGAAGGACAAATGGTCCTATCAAATAATCTTAGATGATGCCAAGCCAAACATTGACCGAAAATGTTTGTCGGAATAGTTTTACACGTATGGCATGTGGATTTACATCTGCCCATATGTGGTCATTATGAAAATTCATAATGCCTTGTCTTAAAAAATTGGCTTCATCCGTAAACAGAATATTGGCAGCGAAATTGGGATTGTTTGCGATTTTATTTATAATCCATTGGCAATATTGTACACGGAGCGGATAGTCAGTAGGTAGCAAATGTTGAACACGTGATATGGATTCAATAAATATTCGAAACAGTTCTGTAACTAACATTTACTTAATCAGCAATTTTTCTGGTGCTCGTTTCTGGATGTTGTTCAATACTTCCAATCCGGTTTTCCAATTGTGGAGTTCACAAATTTCTGGGTCGTCCAATAATATTCTTTGATTTAGCAAAAGTTCCAGTTTCTTGTAAACGAATATGTATCTTAGTAACCGTATGGTAAACGATTATTTGGATAACGCTGGGCATACATACGTTTAGCCTCTAAGGCATTACCATTCGCTAATCCATACAAAAAGTGCATATTAGCCATTTCAGCATTAGTAAACGTACTCATAGTTGTTAACTAAACACAAACGAGAACAGAACTGGTGCTACAACAAAATTATAATGATGAAAATTTCTTATTCGTTTTTTGCCTTGGTTTTTAGGTTTGACACAGTATTTGTCAACATTATTCCAAAGGCCACTTAGAATAAGCATGTTCTTTCGTATTACTTCTAAAAACCAATAGCATCACCAGAAAAAATAAATTTTTACCCATAGTCAGAGCTCATTTATTACAAACAATTCAACAACATTAATGACAAGACTTATCACACATGTTTATAAGAACTTTTCGTCTTAAAATGGAGTGACGAAGCGCCCACTACAATGTTTTATATTACTTAGAAGCACCCTGTATAGTATAGTCAAAGTTATAGTTCTAGTTACTGGCATCGTAAATATAATGAGAATTGAAGAAGTAGGTACCTAGATTAAATCATGGTATAATTTGTCTTAATATTATCAAGTCATCCTGTCATCATATGCATTGATAATTTATAAAAGTATGTAATAGACGGATTCATGATCAAAGTCAATAAATAAATGCTTATGAATAATAGACCTTGATGTATCCCTTTATTCACCCTTAGTCACATCCTACACGTTTTCCCTTATCTCTTTTAGAATAAGAAATTTGCTGCATGTGTAGTTTTCAGTCATGAAGAAAATTCGGATTTCCGTAATTATCTTAACAATATCTTAAAAGATTCATGAATAGACTTATCCTAATCCTGGCCCTTTTTTAATTCGGGTTCAAAGATAAATATATATTTAACTTAGAAATGGAAAAAAATTAGTTAGCCGTCGACCCATCATTGTAATGGAACGCCTCTGATGCAATAATTACAGTGAAACAGTGTCGAGAGCGGTAAATACTTGGATGGGTGACCTCTGGGTAAAACACCGCCGTAGGCCCGTACAGCCTGCAGCGGAGCAGCATATCACAGCTCGCAGGCATAATACCAATGAGCACGAGGTATAATGTTAATGTTATTAATATTCTGAAGGCGATACAAAAAATCACACTTTATTATTCGGTGGCCAAAGCCACGGTAACCCAAACTTCATAATGGTCCACTGTCTTACCTGTGTTGGGAGCATGCACTGACAAGCTTTCAGCTTTTATGAAATAACGAAGGTCTGGGGTTCGCGGGCTATTAGACTATAATATATATTTAACAAATACTTTAAGGAGTAACCTAGATAAAGAGCTGAGAGTCAGTATTGATTCCTTATAACGCCATTTGCAAAGAGATTATAATATCACGTGTTGTCACATTCTAAGCAATTTAATATATCTACGTGCTGCTAATTGAAATTCAATCTTTTCATCTTCCCACTTATTTTAATATCATTTCCGAATAATCAATAAAACATTATTGAATTTAACATACTCGTTTTAACTGAAATCAATAACTAATTAGCATATCTACTCACTTTTGTTATAATTTTGCAAAACTGGGTAGTCACTTGAATTATTTTGTTCAATATCCATTGTTACTATGGTCTTGCAGACCTCGGTAGACTTTTTGTGCTCTTGGTTGTATCGTTTGTGCGAAGAGACCAGTTTTTTGGAGAAATCCTCTCTTGGTACTGTAGTCCTAGGAGTCTATATCTCCAATGAGAAAGAGCTTCACATTCGAAGACAGTGTGTGAGACTGTTTCCTCCTCTTCCATACACAACCGACAGATAGGCTCCTCTCTATAAATGCCAATTGTATGCATGTGCTTCCTTACGGTACAGTGACCAGTGAGTAATCCCGTTACTCTCCTCATCTGGCTCCTGCTGAGGATTAATATTTCGTTAGTCAGCGACTCTGAGGGATTTTTGGCCAGGAGTAAACCGTTTTCCTGCTTTGGCGCTTGGCTTCAATAGGTATAAACACCTAATGTTATACGTCTGATATTGTTCGAGTTTACCGAGATGTACAACCATGTGCTGCAGTTTTTGATATTCGAAATACTGGTTCGGGGCCAGTGAATGCAGTTTGAGACCCTAGCTTAACTAGGGTGTCTGCCGTTTGATTGCCTAGAATACCCTACAATACCCATGTATACAGGGTGAATCACGACCAACGGGATGTAGGTTTATAGCGAAACGGTAAAAGTATTAAAATGTTTGTCACTTTAGTAGTTTATACATTCATATAGTCTACATTTTAAAATTATTTTGAAATATACAGGATGTTCCAACAAAGTGTGGCGTATCAAAGTTATATTTCTTCTTATGGGACACCATATATTTTATTGCATTTTCTGATTGCCCCTAAAAAATAAAATACTCCTTCATAATGGTTCCCTATACTATACAGAGGGTTCCGAGTTATGCTGACTTTTTTTAAAACATTTCGGAAAAAAATTAATAACTCATTGATATAACAAATTCTAGCAAATTTTCTCTTACATTTAAATAGTTGAACATTCGTTGAATATATTCCACGATTGAGTAGTAAACACATCTTTACAGGGTGTTCCGAATTTTCACCATGTTTAAAAAAATGTCCAATTTGGAATGGTATTAGTGTGTCCTATACCTAGGTATTGTACTTTTCGTGCCTTTTTCAGTTTTCTTAAATTGTAAGGTAAATCGATTTTAAAACAAAAAATGCATACATGATCTAGTCGGTACCTAACTTAATGTCATTTTATCACATTTTCCTGTTAATTTTTTTAACAATCTTGTGTTTATTTCAAATTTTATTGCTACTAAAAATGAAGCAGTACCCGTTAAACAAAAGAGTCAACATAATAGTTTGCATTGGGGAATGTTTAGAAAATTGTCTCCTAGCATCTAGAGTGTATGCTTTCATTATTACGATACAGCAAACAAACATTTATTCCGTACTGTTGATCGCCAACACCGATGGAGTGTAAACGTTTGGGGAGGGATTGTGGGCAAGTATGTTAACGGCCCGTATTTATTTGACGGACACCTGGATGGAAGAAAATTTTTGAGATTTTGAAAAAAGACTTCTGGATCCTTCTCGAAAACCTCTACCACTTAGCATCCGAAAGAAAATGTGGCTACAATTGGACAGAGCTCCTGCTCACGTATCACGTGCTTTTAGGAACTACCTCAGGAATAAATGGATAGGTAGAGGCGGTCCTTATAATTGGCCAGCTATGTCACCAGAATTGACCTAGATATGGGTTTCTTCAAATGGGGTTACATTAACAATATTGTGTATGCTATACCCCCTACTACTCCAGACGATATGAAATTAAGAATTTCGAACGCTTTCGCGTCTGTAACACCCGATATGTTGAATAATGTGAGTAAATCGTTGGAAGCTAGAATCACGTGTTGCATTGCAAAAGATAGCAAGCATTTTGAGCATCTATTATAGTAATTTTTCATTTGTTGCTTTTAATAATCTGTTGTTCGTTTTGTAGTATTTATGTATTCGCTTTATTAAAAATGTGTTTTTGTTTTATTATGTACTCAAATACTTATCAACTACAAGTGTGCATTTTTATTAGCAGCTTCACTGTTTTTTTACAACTATGCCAAGATCATTAGTTTGAAATTCAGAGAGATTTACAGATGTTTTAAAATCGATTTATCATACAATTTAGGAAAATTGTGAATTACACGAAAAGTATAACAACTAGGTATAGGACACCCTAATACCATTCGAAATTGGACATTTTTTTGAACATATTGAATTATTAAAATACAGGGTGTTCCATTTAAAATAAGCCCTATATTACACATTGAATAATCAAATAATGAGACTGAAAATTCGGAACACCCTGTAAAGAGATGTTTACTACTCAATCGTGGAATAAATTCAACGAATGTCTAACTATTTAAATGTAAGAGAAAATTTGATAGAATTCGTTATATCAATGAGTTATTAATTTTGTTTGAAATGTTCACATTTAAAAAAAAGTCAGCATAACTCGGAACCCTCTGTATTTAGGTTTAGGGAACCATTATAAAGGAGTATTTTATTTTTTAGTGGCAATCAGAAAATGCAATAAAATATATGGTGTCCCATAAGAAAAAATATAACTTTGATTCGCCACACTTTGATGGAACATCCTGTATATTTCAAAATAATTTTAAAATGTGGACTATATGGATGTATAAACTACTAAAGTGACAAACATTTTAAAACTTTTACCGTTTCGCTATAAACCTCCATCCCGTTTGTCGTGATTCACCCTGTATATAAGAAAACAAATCGTAAACTACCCTTATCTATATTAGCTCTTAAACGACGAATAATTAATATCTAGTCACTGTCTTGGTGATTATATCCAATTTTGAACTACTTGCGTATTATCTTGACCTCAAATTTTTTCTATATAATATCCACTTAAAACCTCTCTTAATGACTAATGAATGTCCCCACGATTCACTTGAATCTAGGTGAACTTTAGGATATTGCTTCTGGTAATAATAATTGTTTTTACGATATTGAGTATTTACTCAATAGTTCATACCTTTACACCTCAATTAATGTAAATATTGTTGGTAGAGCCTACATCTATTCACTGTCAAATTACTTCATAAACATTGAGAGTCTATTTATTTAAACAAGATCAAGCGGAATAGGGTTAATTAATAAACGTTCAATTAGGCAATAATTTACGTATTACATTTTGTGATGCATCAAATTATCGCAAATTAAAATTGATAAACATCCTGCACGTCATCACTTACATCCCAAAATATAATATTCAGACATTAAGGCTGAAAAAATTGATAAGGTAGAAGGAGTCTCCGATAGTCAGGCAGGACTAAAATCTTTAGCATGTCCGCAGATCAGATCTAGACTGGTTTAGGACTGTCTACAAAAACTAATAACCCTGGCTAACCTGCACAATAGAGTTACTCTTAAGTGAGTCCCGGGGCACAAGGGTATTGTAGGTAACGAAAAGGCAGACATCCTAGCGAAGCTAGGGTCTGAGACTGCATACACTGGTCCTGAACCAGTATTTGGGATATCTAAAACTGCCGCATGTGGTTGTATATCTCGGTGAACTCGAACTAAACACCAGTCGTACTGAAGACACGTGCCAAAACAGGAACACAGCAAACTCCTGGTCAAAGAACCCTCGGAGACGCTGACTAATGAAATACTAAACCTCAGCAGGGGCCAGATAAGGATAGTGTCGGGTTTATTCACCGGTCACTGTACCCTAAGGAAGCACATGCATAGAATCGGAATATATAGGGAGGAACCTATCTGTCGGTTGTGCATGGAAAAGGAGGAAGAAGCCTCTCACGTTATCTTCGATTGCGAAGCATTATCTCATTGGAGATATAGACTCGTAGGACTAGATCATCCAAGGGAGGATTTCTCCAAGAAGAGCCTAGTGAAAAGACTGCTGAGCCTGATAAGGGATATTGGTCTCTTCACATAAACGGCATAACCAAGAGCACAAAAAGCCTAAAGGCTGAGGTACCGAGGACACTAAGCCTTTGACTGCTGTGCTGAACCAATCAATCAATCAGGAGTCCATTAGTTATTTGACGTTTATATAAATAATTTCATAAAAGTTATAGTTAATTGTCTGGAATTATGTAAAAATAATTAATATTCATACCTAATCTAGAAATCAGTTCAGTACTTTTCTAATTAACGTTATCAACGCCCCTGGCTCAAAAAGCTCCTCTATAACTTGCTTAGCCTGTACGGTACCATATTTTTAACACGCTAATATTACCTTCATGTGTATCTTTTTGTTTGGTTGTTTGTAACCGACTCCTTGGGACTCGATTTTGACCCACTTCAAACGAACAGATTAATTCGAAATTTTGCACACAATACAATATAGTAATAAAATATGGAGTATTATTAAATCTTGAACTTATTGTATAAAAAAATTCATGAGGTATATTATCGTTTTTGCTTGAAACGTTCTATTAAAGCAAATACACTAACTGGCGCTGTGACTTAGTTGGTCAAAGCGTATGTCTAGTAAACAGGAAATCGCGAGGTCGAATCTTGCCAAGGACTGATGACAATGCAATATAGTAGAAGAATATAGGGTGTTACATTTGGAAAAAAAAACATGACTTGATCTGACACCTTATAGTAAATTGAACTAAACAGTAACTTTGATCTGACCTACCATAATGACATTAATTTTCTCGTTACTCATTTTATTCTTAAAGTAAGAATTATTTTGCACTTCTTAGTTCGATTACCTATAAAGCTTGTTGTTTAGTTTTTTTTAAACTATAATTTATTTTGTTATGCCTAAACGTAGAGTTTGGTAGAAATGTGAGAAATGGTTTTTCACGACTTGCAGCATTCACATCTAACAGTTGTGGATAATTGAAAAATCTATAACCTTCGTATTAGTTTTAACGTATCCTCAAAATGGTCGAGTAAAATCCAAAAAACCATTAAGTACATGACATTTTTTTCTGCCCTTCAAATGCTTTATAATCTTATGAGTGGCCTGTTACGTTAGTTTCAAGTAAGGCTTTTTAACTAAAAATTTGAAGACACGTCACTGACAATTGTTACAATTGACACCCAGAAGGTGTAAGTTGTAACAAAGGTAGGTGTCGATTGTAATAAGCATCTCGTATAGGAAGATATATATATATATTAGCCTATACATTTCTGGTGAAATGATTGGCGCTCCATCTTGGAGCTCTAGGATTCCTTTATTGCGGTGAATCACTCCGCCTTGTTATCTGAGGTCTCTTTTTCTTCATAGTTGTTTGTGTTTTTTTGCCTTGTCCACAATTTCTCTCCACTTCTTCCTGTCCTGGCATAGTTTATTCCAGTTTCTAATTTCAAGAGTTTTAATGTCCTCAATTATTTGATTCCTCCACTTTTCTTTTGGCCTTCCCCTTGGTCTTGTTGTTTGTGGGGTCCATGCAGTGACTTTTCTTATTAGCTCCTCTGGTTGTCTGCGATGAATGTGTCCCCACCACCGTAGTCTTTGGGCTTTAACTACATTAACGATATCTTCCCCTTCTAGAATATCTTCAATCTCATTATTGTATAGACTCCTGTACTGATCGTTATCTATTCTTTTGGGACCGATAATTCTTCGTATGATTTTCCTTTCGAATATTTTTAGTTTCTCTGTATCCTTGGATGTGAGGCACATTGCTTCAGCTGCATATGTTACAATTGGACGTATTGCTACTTTATATACTTTCAGCCTTGTTTGTTTACTCAAATTACCATCTTTCAGTATTTTTTTGTACTTCCAAAACATCTTATTGCCCATTAGTATTCGCTGGGTTATTTCCTCACTTCGATTGTTGTTGCTGGTAATAATTACTCCTAGGTATTTAAAGAGTGACACTTTTTCGAAACAATTTTCCCCTATTTTTATATCTTTTATGTTCGGTTTCTCTCTTCTTGAGCATATGAGGTATTTTGTCTTCTCTTCGTTAATGTGTAACCCTCTTTTCTCTGCCTCTCTGATGAGAGTTAACAGTGCGTTTTCCATGCTTCTCTTGTCTGTTGCCATTAACGCTATATCATCGGCATATGCTACTACCTGCGTTGAAGCTTGCGCAATTGTTCGACTTATTTCAGTCTGCCTTACTGCTCCATCCAAGGCGATGTTGAAGAGTGTGGTGGATAGGGCGTCTCCTTGCCTTACTCCTGTTTCAATCGAGATTTCTTCCGTGACTCCTTCTCTTGTTATTACTCTTGCCTTTGATTGTTCCATCGACATTTTTGTTAATCTGATCAGTTTGGATGGTATTGCCAACTCTCTCATATCCTGTAATAGTTTACTTCGGGAGACACTGTCAAATGCTTGTTTGAAATCTATAAATATTACATGTAAGTCTATACCATGTTCGTAGCATTTTTCTATTGTCTGTGTTACAATGTGTATTGCATCTGTGGTCGACCTATTTTCCCGAAATCCATGTTGGTATTGTCCAATTGTTCTCTCAGCGTATTTTGTTAACTTTCGTCGTATAAGTGTTGTGAGTATTTTGTAAGTTGTATTAAGCAGTGTTATACATCTATAGCTTTGGCATTGTGTTGGATCTCCTTTCTTTAATATTGGTGTTATCCAGCCTTCTCTCCATTCCATAGGCATATCTTCTTCATCCCATATCACGGTTATTAACTTGTAGATTGTTTTTAGTAATTTTTCTCCTCCGGTCTTTATTAATTCGTTCACGATCTGATCAGGACCTGGGGCTCTTTTTTGTTTTAGTTGGTTAATTATTTCCTTGAACTCTTCATATGTTGGGGGTTCTTCTGCTATCGCATTCCTCATCATACCATTCCTTACTTGCTTTTAATGTAAATGGCCCTAGTGACTGATCTGCGGCACTAATAATACTTCCTTTTATGTTTTTCCATAGTACTTCGATATTATTTCCATTGACAGTTTCTAACTTTCGATTTATTGTCTCCACATATTGTGCCTTACTGGTTTGTGACTGCAATTTGTCTATGTTCCATCGTTTTTTGGTGTTGTGTGTATGGTTGGTCTTTATTATTTTCAATTTCAATTTGGCTATTACTAAAATATGGTCTGAATCTGCATTGGCTCCCCTATATGACCTGACATCTTGTATTATTTTATTCCACTTTTTTGATATCAAGACATGGTCTATTTGGTTTCCTTCTGTCGTGCCTGGTCTCATCCAGGTTATTTTGTGTTCTCTCTTGTGTTTATATCTCGTGCTTACAATGAAAGTATTAGTTGTTGCTGCCAATCCACAGAGTCTTCCTCCGTTGTTATTAGTGTTTTCATTAATAGTTTCTTTCCCAGCTACTTCCTTTATGTATTCCTCCTTCCCAATTTTTGCGTTGAAGTCCCCAATTAGCATCAGTATATCATTTGCTGGTACTTCAAGAGCAATTTCTTCTAACAGTTCGTAGAATTGGGTTTTTTTGTTTTCTTCTTCATTTTCCGTGGGTGCATATGTATTGATAATAGTTATGTTGGCTTGTTTATGTTTAATTCTTATGAGTGAAAGTCTTCCATTAATTGCTTTAAATTCTATTATTTTATCTCTAAGGCTTTGAGCTACTAAAAAACCTGTTCCATTTCTTCCTTGCTGCTTTTCTCCTGAATAGTAAAATGTGTAGTTTTTCTTCTCTATTACACCCTCCTCTTTCCATCTTATTTCTTGTAAAGCCAGAATATCTATATTATATCTTTTCATTTCTCTCGAAATTTCTTCCAGCTTGCCTGGTATCAATAATGTCCTGACATTCCATGTACCTAGTGCAATTGATGGCTCACGCCTTTTATTCCTATTTGTGTTTTTAATTTTAGTTTGGGCATTATTTCTATTTACCTTTTTCTTTGCCTGGTCATCTTCATTTATTCCTGCCGTGCTTCCAGTTTTAATCAGTTTTTTCCATTTGTTTTTATTATTTTTGAGGATTGTTCCTCCGATTGTCCTTCTGGGGATCTCATGCTAGCGGACCTCTTTCTCTCATCCTGGGTTTCGTTATCTGTTCCTCGACCCTGTTGTAAGTCTGTTAATTTATACTCTTTTCCATTTATATACAATCTGTTGTAAACCAGTTTCACTCTTTGTCCGCTGTCTCTTGCCTCTTTCATGTATCTGATTAAGCTCTTTCTCTGCTGTAGTATTTCTTTTGGATAATCTTCGTTGATGTATATTGTTGTTCCTTTTAACTTATTAGCTTCTTTTAGGATATCCATTTTCTTATCCCAATCTTTCATTTCCATCAAAACAGGTCTATTTTTGTTATTTCCACCAATTCTCCTGAATTCAATTACGTCAGTTTTTACATCAATCGTGCTGTTCACTTTACTAATGATGTTCTTCAATTTATTTTCCAACTGTATCTTGCTTTCCTGTTCCTCCTCCATAATTCCATGTATTATAACATTTTTCTTTCTTAGACTCTTTTCAATCTGTATGATCTTTTCATTTAAATGTTCTGTTTCTCCTCTCAAGTCAACATTTTCCCTTTTTAACTGCATATTCTCTTTCTTTAGTTGTTCGATTTGTTTATACATCCCGTCTATTTTATTTTCAATTCTAGCATTCCTTGCATCTATTTCTTCCAGTTTGCTCATTAATTGTTCCATTTCCGACAAGTTTCGCGTCTCGAGTGCAATATACTGCAGATTTACTTAGTTCGACCTACAATTCCTACACGAGCTAACTTAACTTTCAGAAATTCTCCTCGGGCCGGACCTGTTTTTTCACTAGTTGAAATTAAATTCCTTATCTTTATCTTTATGTTAATTACTCGATTTATTTATTTACTCGGTTTATTTACAGGTTATGGATTTCAAAATTTATGAAATTTTCGTAGGAAAGTAGCAGTTCTTTGCTTTACTCACCCTGCAATGTTTAGCTGATGTTATTATCCCTATAGAATTCACGTTCACAATTTTTTTTGCGTAATTTTCCACAGTAAATCTTAGAATTTAACACTCTCTATAATTCCTGCTTGTTCCGTCAAGCGTTCAGGACCGGAAGATAATTCAAATAAAACACTTTATTTGACACTATTTCTTGACTTCACAAAAATAGTTACATAATAAAAAACAAACAAACAAAACAAAACGCATTCTACTAGAAGAAATAAAAAAATATTGTAATATTAAGAAATCTAACATTAAAGTTTTTAAAAATTTTCTAACAGAAGATAAAAAAAACTGGAAGGTAAGAACATAGTGGCAAATTATTGCAAAATTAGTCAGAATCCTCTGAATCAGCACAGTCGCAATTCTGACAAAAGAGGATTATTTTTTGCACTTGTACCATATGCCCATTTTCTGCACTGTCGACACTGTAACCAGTTTTCAGAGCTTATATTGTACGAATCTTTATAAGGTTTTCGTTTCTTTGCACATTTGTTTCTAGCTGGTGCTTTGTCCATGACTCTCTTCTTAATAGCTTTGGTATTTTTATTAGCAGGACGTTGTTTTATTAGCATCTTCTCGAGAGTGTCAGTGAGTACGGCACTTTTTCCCTTTTGCAAAGGCCTTATTTGTTCAGGAATAAAATATTTCTTACTAGGTAGTAAAACATATTCTTCTTTAGATTTTTGGGTAGAAGACCATATTTTTTGATGCTAAGCATGTTTGTGTTGAGGTAGATAGAAGTAGAGGTATAGTTGTGAGTAAAATTAGTTTGCACTGTTTCACAATTAAATAACTGTATACGGCAAGGTCTCTTTGAAGATTGAAAAGCCGAAAAGATAAAAAAGCCATAAATTATTTTGTAGTCTTGAGCTACCCACAAGCGAACAATTGATTATTATTGGTGCAATGTAGCTTCCGATTGGTCTATGAAAAACTTACTGGAATTGTTAGTCCACGTGGACTGTTAACGTCCCATGGTGGGTTTAGTTCATTTCTGTTATTTACGAGACATTATATTGTGTTCTTGGATGTTGCTGTGATGAGGCTTTGTGTTATTGACGATTTTGTTTTTGAAAATTATGGCTTTTTGGCGACCATTAGAAGAGGAGGATATTGTTATAGGCTCCGAACAATGAATATACTTGAAGAGTAAACAAACGTATTATTCTATTCCAACATAGACAATGTCAAAGATTATTTATTTATTCTGCTTGATTCCATGTCGCAGTGAAAATAATATGTTGTTTGATTGTTGTATGTATAAAATATGAAAATTTTATTGTTCAAATTTTTTATCAAATGTTTTGAAATTTCTGAAAGTGGAGAATAGGGATTTGAGACAATAGACAGAAAGAAATTTGGTATGATGTTCTAGTCGCTATCTACGCAAACAATGATACAAAATATGTACAGGCAACTGAAACAAAAAATAATGGGTCAAAGCATGGAACTGCATTATTACAGTTATCGGTTAAACAACTGCTATTAATCGGAAAAAGAGAGTACAGAAATCGCTAGTGCGTCAGGATCCTGCAATAATGAAAAATTTTTCTGAAACCGGTTCTAATTCTGCTTACATATTTCTTTATCTCGCCGACAAATTGTGAAACGGTGCAAACAATTTTACTTACAACTATAGGTAAAGTTTATTTTACGAATTTACGCCTGTTTTGGATTATCGGTAAAAACTAGACGAGCAGTGTTTAGCTTGTTCAATTCAGTAAGAAGGACGAAATTAAATTTCCCTAGTACCACTTCTAGACACAAATGTAAAACAATTTTATTTTTCCCATTATTTTATTCGTATAAATAAGAGATCTGATTACCAAAAATTAATAAAAAAAGAAAAAAAGAGAAAAACATCATTAAAAAGAATAAAATTTCGGGTTTCTTACGCATTAAATATTGGGAGAATTTACTATCGAACCTTTCAGTACAGTTTACCATTTCATTCGATGCTTTTATGACTAATCCGAAACAGGCGTAAATTTGTGAAATAAACTGTACTCGCTCATATCAAGAAAGATAGCGGCTGCAGATCGAATGTTACAAACGACACTCGTTACAACCGTCACCGATCTCCCTTATGTTGCCATGGTCAAAGTTGTCAATTATGCCAATCTATCGAGATATTCACCTCTTGTTATAGGTCACTTACAGCTCTTGTTGTATAAGGCAGAGGTTTTTTTTTAATGTTACAAATTTTATTAATTTTTGTTTGGTGTTAGGTCCTTTCATAAAAAAAGAGTCAGTGAGATGATGTTTCATTCTCTCATCTTCAGCCTAATAATAATAATAAATATTTTAGTTAAAATATCATAAAATTGAGTTTCTTAGATTCTATAAATGACTATGGCAATAATTTCACTATTAACCTTGTAAAGTACAGTACACATCACTGTAGCTAGGCTATATTCAAGGCTATAACTTTGTCATTGTTTTGTAATAATAGCTGTATAGGAAGTTTTATTGAATAGTAATTGTTTCCTGTTTCTATTGGGCGTGGTGACATTAATTCAAACGATCAATTTAATATGACTTATAGATTTTTTCATTTATTTCTGGGACTACTTGTCGTTTTTCTTGAACCCACACCAACATAAGGTATGTAATTTAGTTCGAAAACGCGTGCAAGGACAACAAAATAATAATTTTCATATGAAGAAAAACTGATTTCGTTAGAATGTTCAAGTTTATTCGGCTCTTAATATATTGATTGAATTTATAAGAACTTGTATTGATTTTATAGGTATTCCAAACCGACATATCAAAACTTTCAGTCTAACTCTAACGATATTTATAAAATTTTATGTTCAACATTTTTCAAAAAGTATTGTCTAAGCAGTTTCCAAACTACAGATAATTTAAATTCGTCGTAACGCACCCTATAAATACTCCGAAACACACTGCCGTAATATTATTTTTTCTTGACACACTTTTTTCATTGTCATGAATTCGATCCTTTTCAGGAGCATTTCATGACCCTATCCTGTTACTTTCACACGCAATAACGATCAGTTGGCATTCATGAATAAACCAATACCTTGTTGGTTTCAAACATATCGCCTAGTTATAAAGCCTCTAGTTATATAACAAAAATTTTATTTATATTTTTTTTTTGTTGATGATTTTGGGTAATTAAACCACAATCTTTTTTATATTTCTCAATTCAACGTTTCGGTAGCGTTCCAGCTGGTTCTATAGTAAAGGATAAATTCATTTTCTACGTAATCTATAAAATACTACCCCTGAAACAAATTTATAAGAAAGGGGTAGCGTGTGATACCGCGTTTAAAAGGGTTTTTTCCTTAAACATTTTTTAGGGGATTTAAAAAATACCACAGAGATAAGAATAATTGAGCAATGTTGCAAAGTTTTAAAAATCGCATGGCTTGTTGTATTGAAGCAAACGGACAACATTTTGAGCAGCCTCTAACATGAAGCAAACATTTAAAGATTTGTTTTCAGTTGCTGTAGGTGTAGATTTTCTGCGCCATGATTTGAATAAATCTTTTACTGCACCAGTTTTTACTAATTCACTTTACTGACTGTAGACTGATATTTCTATTAGGATATAAGTTATTGAGGATTCTTCAAATTAAACAGGTTTATTCAATGCATTATTTTAACTTCGGTGAAGATAATGTAAATGTAGCGATAGCTCCGAAATTATGGCATTTATATAGGCATTACATAAAAAATATTCAGTATTTCTTAAGGATTTCAAAAGGCAAAAAATATACAGAGCGATGAAATAACATAGTTCATATTATTCCGGAAAAAGGAAAGATCTGTAAACAATGTAAATTAAATACCACCATAATGTTGGCCATATCACAAGATTATTTCACACCAAAATCTATAAAAATCGTACTATCCATAATTGAGGCGTTCCATACTGTATACTATCGAATGATCGCTAATAACCTTTTGATGGATGCAACTTTCAAAATAAAAAAGAAAAGGTCCTAATGTTTTCATCTACATCACATAACTTTTCATTACATATCCACCAATTATATAAAATATTTTCTTTTTATTTATTAAGTGAGTTTTATCAATCATTCATATTGGACGTATTATTTATACCTACATAACTTCCGCTTTTAAACCCAATGAGGATATATCGATTTTATAATTAACCAAATGAAAAAAGCTTGTAAATTGTTTTCGATTAACATAACTTTTAGCAGCTAATTTTATTGAAAACAGTGTCAGCAATTTCAATAAATTTAAATGCCCACATCAATAAATCGATTGTTTAGCTACGCCTATATTTTCCATTATCATTAATTTCATGAGCTTTTTGTGTAACTACCAGAAAATTATGTTTTCTTGAAAAATATTGAAAGCAAGTTAGGGTGGGTACCCTTACTTTTTTTTCACTAACTTTAACAATGTTTAGATTATTCCATGCCAAACCTTATTCGATATTATAGATTACCGTTTAAATAATAGTTTTAATTATCTGGGGTACCAGGAATTTCATTAGAATGCCCATTTCCTTCTCCAATTAAAAGGTTTAAGGTAGTATTTTGCTCAGTTTGCTATAAAATTCGCACAGAATGAATGCCAACCAAATCCGAAGTATAATCCAAACAGTTGCCATTTACGAAGGAATCTGAGCTATGGGGCTTTTGAAGTTTGTCAGAAGCTTGCAGAATTGACCCTTTAGCTCGATCTTCTTCACCAATTAATTATTCCCGATAGTTTCAATAGCGGTCGAAAAAGTTATTAGATAAACATCCAAACAAAGCTTCATGAATGCTTCTATTTATTATTCCTGAGTCAAATACTCTCTTTTTGACTGGAAAACTGTGGTGTGTCTGCTAGCTGGGTGGTGTAAGCTCAATGGCCACTCGAAGATAATGAGATTGACTGTCAATAAGAGGAGGAAACGGTCAACACATTCTATGCCAATACCTGCCTGACAAAATGTGCGATTATGTGCACTAGGCGAAAAAAAGCCACTGAGCCACTGGCAGAAACTGTATACGAGATTAAAAAACTCAAAATTGATGGACTTTATCGAGAAAGTCGGACTGGAGAAAGTAGTCTAGATAAAGAGGACGACAATGGATCTGACTGATGTCTTGACTCTTTCGACTGAACCTTGAGAATAGCTGTGTGCTGCCTTTCAGTGAACCATTTTTGGCTCTCTAGCCACACTGATTTTTCTAAATTGTTAGTTTATTCATAGAAACTATCAGAAAATGTATATAATGATACGTTAAAAAAATATGGTCAACCTATGACGTGCAGATTATTTTGTGTCTTTCCATGTAGGAAACCCCCAGAGTTGACAAAGGGCTTTGGGTCAGTATTGGGAAACCTAGCTTCGGCCATGCCTATGATTATCCGAGCTTGGGCCAAGACTGGGTAACCCAGGCTTGGCCATGCCAATGATTAGCCAAGCTCCGGTCGAGACTGGTTGACCCAGCCTTGTCCATGCCAATGATTACCCAAGCTTGGGCCAAGACTGGATAACCCAGCCTTGGCCATATATTGGGAATCCAAGCTTGAACCAAGACTGTTTGACCCAGCCTTGGCCATGCCTATGATTATCCGAGCTGGGGCCCAGACTGGGTATTCTAATGAAATTCCTGGTACCCCAGATAAATAAAACTATTATTTAAACGGAAATCTATAATATCGAATAAGCTTTGACATGGAATAATCTAAATTTTGTCAAATTTAGTGAAAAAAAAGTAAGGGTGGGTATCAAAAAAATCATGTTCTCAGGTTTTATATCATATACGGATAAAGTATAATTAATGCTTTCTACAAGACTCACATACTATCTCCGATATGGAAAACTGCCTCAGTAACTATCCATTATATGTGACCAAATATTTTCTTTTCTTATTTAAGAAAATATTCCTCACTCACAGCGGCATGCTTCGTGCTTTCAATATTTTTCAAGAAAACTCAATTTTCTGGTAGTTACACAAAAAGCCCATGAAATTAATAATAATGGCCAAGACTGGATAACCCAGCCATGGCTATTTATGGGGAATCCAAGATTGAACCAAGACTGTTTGACCCAGCCTTGGCCATGCGAATGATTACCCAAGCTTGGGCCAAGACTGGGTAACCCAACAGTGGCCGTTTAATGGGGACCCATCTAGCTTAGGCCGTTCAGTTATATACGGCGTGATTCGAGTATTTTCGTTCAGTGCCCCATCGCCAGCCATACTTGTTTTCATTATTTGTCAGGTCAATCCGAGCTTCTGTTATCCACTCACATTTTTTATTATTTATTACTACTTAAAGTAACCATGTCTGCTGCTTAAAGTTCAAAAAGTGACAACGAAAAGGACATTAAGTGAAAAACTTCGCTGTTGGACATTAAATAATCTAAGTATTTTGACATTAAATGTGGTGATATTTCTGGGAATTAGGCATGGTCCAGTCCTGGCATTTAAGCATGACACAGTCTTGGCAACCGAGCCTGGCCCATCGTTATCACTCCAGACTTCTACCAAGACCGGGCCAAGCCTGGGCCAAGCTTGGCCACGTGGTACTTTCCTCTATGGGTTGCAGCTCAACGGATATGGTATACTAAAAAAGGCACTAATTGGTACCTACTTAATAGTCATATTAATTAAAGAGAAGAGCTAAACTTTTTCACTTTAATTTATCTATCGCTCTACTACCACATACGATATCAAATATATTAACAAAATTGACAAGGCAGAGGTTTATTGAATTTGTAAGCAATATCTTTGAATAGGATTTGATCGGAACTGTTTGCAACTAGTAAATACTGAGTTGAGCGGTGGAAGAAATGATAACTGCTAAAAGCAAATAGTTTAGTTTACACTCGAGGTATTAAAATTATTAGTTCCAGCAATTTAGTTTTAATCTGCGTTGAGTTTATGGCAATTATCAAAAATTGATATCAAATTATTATCATACTTATACACGCTGTTTTTAAAATGGCAACATCTCACAGTATTAAAATAAACAAAAGACACTTTCATAGTTTTAACACATACGAAAATAACACTAACAAGTTCCGGGTACGAAACTCCACTGGCAAACAACTAAATGTAAGATGGTGGACTTCATTGAGTGAGTTGGTCTGGAGAAAGTGATCTAGATAAAGAGGATCACATAAGATCTGAAAATGTCGCAATTGATTAGGCCAGTAGCCACCTCATAACATCTTATATCTAACCTAACATTGTAATGTTTCAGTTTTCTGAATTCTCAAACACATTTGATTATAAAGCTGTTCAAAAAGTCTCGAAGTTTTAATGCTGAATAAAATTATTGATTCCCTTATTCAGATATTGTGAATGTGTACTGAATTGAATTGAGTTTCCAGTCTCGGTACACCAACACAGACCATAAAATAACAAAGGAGTTTCTAGCAAATATTCAAACGAGAATCCAATTTTGTGAAATCTCATTGAGCGAGAGATCTTTTAACAACGACGGCTCTAAAGCTAATCTAAGAGTGGGAAATTCTATTTACATTTCCAACATCGATGAATCGTTAACGTTCAACCTCTGACGACTACTTTGTATCTGCAGTAAAACTAGTAGCAATTTACGGAGCTTTAGAATTGATTTTGAAAAATGGTCTCACTTTAAATATAATAAATATAGATGTCGAAGAATAATTATTTATATTCACACTTCATACATTTTTGAAAAATAATATTTTTCAAAAACAGTGACCGTTCAATTTCGAATTTTGGTTTGCGATTGGAAGTGAAGATGTCGCTACTGTCACAATCTGCACATTTCCATTACTGGAAGGCATGTATTGATTGTGATTGAAGTGGTACTGGAAGTTGTACTGATGAGGCGCAAACATGCCGAAACCGGTCTACAAGTTGTATTGTCCCTTCTAATCGCAAACCAGAAGGTTGATTTTTAAATATCTTGTAGATATACCAACCCCGTTTGACTTTGGAGTGTAATTCAATATCCGGCGGTGCATATTGCACGGGAAGTAGCACTGTTTTTGAAAAATATTTTTTAAAAATGTATGAAGTGTGAATATAAATAATTATTCTTCGACATCTGTTGATAAAACACTTTATTAAATACGACAATATTACAGGAAACTGTAATAAGCTTTATAATGAATATACAGGGTGTCTCATTATATTCTGACTGTTTTTAAGAGCTTATATCTTCGAAACGGTTCTAGATAATAAGATGCGGTTTTCACAGTTAGGTTTAAAATTACCGTTTTGTTGCGACACATTTATATAAATAGCCTACTTCCGGTTTACCCGCTAGAAAAATGGCGTATTTTCAGAATACAGTAGATGTAATTTTTTAAATAGGACACCCTATATATTTAGACATTTCTTAAAAAACGCATAGTTTTACTTTATAACGGTACCTTAAAGTTTAAAATCGGTGCACAGAAAACGAAGTTAGTTAACTTTAACTGGGATACTGTAATGATTCAGATATAAAGTTAGAATTGTCATAAACAAAAACTTTATTAGCTGGTAACTAAAAGTGAACAGTAAAAAACAAATAAGAACATGTTTTAGGACACTCTAAAACAAATGTTCGATGTCTCTTCCTTTGTGGTCTATACATTTGTGGAATCGAACCATTAAGTTGTCAAATGCTGTCAGCATTTCAAGAGGAATATTTTCCATTACCTGCCTTGTTATTTTTTAATTCCTCAATAGTAGCAGGCATCGGGTTGTAGACTCTATCTTTCACATATCCCCATACAAAAAAATCTGGAACAGTCAGGTGTGGAGAATTTGGAGCCCATTCTATTGGACCACTCCTACGAATCCAATTATTTCCAAATTGTTGGTTAACAGATTCTCTTGCTATGTTGGAATAATGGGGTGGAGCCCCGTCTTGTTGAAAGTAATTAATTTGGCTTAAAATACCATCTTGTTCCAACTGGGGATAGAAAAAGTTTTACAACATCGGTATAATTATTACCACGAACTGTATTTTCTGTAAAAAAGAAAGGCCAAAAAAATGTTTCACGAGACACTGCACACCAAACATTAACTTTAGGAGAATCTCTCTCATGTTGATGAAATTCTCTTGGATTTTCTAATCCTCAAATTCTACAGTTATGTTTATTAACTCAGCCTCATCAGACATGATAATTCTAAAATTTGGATATGTTCTGTACAAATCTGTTAAAGTTTCACATATAAACACTCTTTTAGCATGGTCCCGATCGTTAATTTTTTGTAGAACTTGAATTTTGTAAGGTTTAAATTTGAGAACTTTTAGAATTCTAAAAACTTCAGTTTTGTCCATTTCCAAATTAGATGCTATTTTTCTAATTGAAATTTTCGGATTTCTCCGGACAAGCTCATAAACAGATAACTTTTCTTCTTAATTTCCATTTACAGTTCTCCTTTTTCTAGATATAGAAGCAGTATTCCTAAGGTTGGTTAACCATGTTTTAATGGTATTTGTAGCAGGAGGATTTTTATTGACCTGTCTTCTAAATCGTCTTCTAGTCTGACATAGGATGATTTTGGGCATATAAAAATATTGTTTGAGATTCTCCTTGTGCTGTATACTGCATTTTGAGAGATTAAACACTTCAATCTTATTGAATATAAAACACAATGTGACGTTCTGTCAATGATCGCAATTTTTTGTGATGTGACATATTAACGCCGCCTTGATTATTATTTATTAATAAGATATCTGAATCATTACAGTATCCCAGTTAAAGTTATCTAACTTCGCTTTCTGTGCACCGATTTTAAACTTTAAGGTACCGTTATAACGTAAAAATATGCGTTTTTAAGAAATTGCTAAATATACATGGTGCCTCATTTAAAAAATTACATCTACTGTATTCTGAAAATACGCCACTTTCCTAACGGGTAAACCTTAAGTAGGCCATTTATATAAATGTGTCACAACAAAACTTACCTACGGTAATTTTAAACCTAACTGTGAAAACCGCATCTTATTATCTAGAACCGTTTCGAAGATATAAGCTCTTAAAAACGGTCAGAATATAATGAGACACCCAGTATATTATAAAAAGAAGCAGTAGGGTAGTTACAGCTGACTACTTGGAAAATAAACTATACAACATTTCTATGGCGTACAACCAAAATAATTTATGTTTGGTAAAGAAGATACATACATACGTCTTTATTATTTTCTTCAAAATGTACAAAAGGCAAAAACATATAATTATTTAAATGTGCGTAGAAGAAAATAAGAAGGGAAACTGTACTCTTTTTAGATTTCCAAGCTTTCGTAAATCTTTATTCACATCTTCAGGGAACTAAAAAGTGAGAAAAAACATAATTTGTAAAACAACCCGCTGCAACAGTTTCACAAGTTACGCTAATCGAGAATGTGTCAAACAATTTAAAGTTTTAAAAAAGAATCAAGCAAGTTGAACCTATTCATCAACCAAAAATAAAATTAGCCACACGCTACATAATTATACCTTGGTTAGTGGAAAAAAACAGATTATCAGGAAATCAGATATTAGTTTATAAAACATGTCACAATGAATAGATGCAGTTAGAAAATCTATTTCAGCCTTAAATGACTATTATAATTATGATGAAAACTTTAAATAGATAGCAATTGAATATCTACAAATTTTACTGATTTATATATTTACTGTTTTCCTTTGTTACAGGTTAGTTATGTTAATGGATCTTCAAATAGCCCTCTTTGATACCTTGTAAGTAACTTATTACAACCTAAACTATAGACCAAAATTACACAAACATACTGTAGATTTAGATTTCTGCCAAGCAAAAATATAACCGTATTTAAAAATCATGTATAGTTTGCCTCAAAGTATATCGTCTTGGCTTTTGCCGGTAATCATAAAATGAATGGGCCAATTGCACCAAATCATATGGCCAATTAATAGCTGCTGTAGAAGAGATCGCCAGTGGCGGACTATTTAAAATTATTATAAAACGGATCAGATTCACAAATATATATCTTTTTCTATTTTTATTTAATATGTGAAGACCATTTCTCTAAACTTTTTTCTTTTTCCTCCTAAATGGGAGATTATCAAATACTATTAAGTTAAATAAACTATAACTAGGTGAGCCTTGCTTTGTTTGAAGGTGCCTTAGTCTTACAGTTTTTACTGGAATCAACCCATCCTTTGGAAACTGACTGTATCGTGTGTATCCAACCATGTTTCGTCCAGGTAGATTATAGATCTGTTTTCTGATCGGTACTTCTTAATGTCCTGAAGAAAATTGAATATCCAAGTGCGCAATCTTTGCGATTCCGTTACCACTTGTTTTTTGTCAATTTTACGATATGTGAATCCATTTTACCAATAACTCTATGGAAGGTGGCCCGGCTAATATTTATATTGGTGTCATTTTCATCTAGCTTCCTTTTTACATTGTCCAAAGTAAAAACAATCTGGCTTTCATAGAGAGAATATATTTTTCTTTTCATTACAACCTGCTGGTCATTGTCCAGACGATGAGATTCAAAATCACTGCGTTTTTTCTTCCACTTGATTTTTCGCTGTTAATAATATCCTTTATATAGGATATTGGTGTCTTTGTAAATAAGCAGGTTTCTTTTAAAGCTTCTTGTTTAATGAATCCTCTACTTACAAAACAATCATAGATGTTAAGGAAACTTAAGTTTTAAATTTTTGCCGCGTAACACACATCATTGGCGCATGTTTGAGGAAAAGGTATACATGCCCAGTGGCCAGTATATCAAGAAGCTTCGAACGGTGAACGAACGCTTTCGAGACAAAACCGGTGAAATATCACAAAAAAAACCAAGTAAATAAAGTGTGCCAGAACATATCCTCAACCATCCCAGGCGCCTGGATACGGACAGCAAATAGAGCTTCACCAGGTAGGAACCTTTTATAGTTTTTTTTTCCTCTTTATACTTTTTGCGTTGATGATGTGTTACATTTTAGTAAATTTATGAAACCAATATAAATACAGTCCACTAACATTTTTCATAGTTCCTGCTTTAACAATAGACATTTTTCACAATTTGCTTTGCATCTAATAACTTTTTCGCTGTTAATAATATCCTTTATATAGGATATTGGTGTCTTTGTGAATAAGCAGGTTTCTTTTAAAGCTTCTTGTTTAATGAATCCTCTACTTACAAAACAATCATAGACATTTTTCACAATTTGCTTTGCATCTAATAACAAGTGTTTTCGACGCAACATTGCGAAAAAAATTAATGATAACTTGCAATACTCGTATACAATGCTCTTTGAAGACGCACGCTAAAACGGAATATTTAATACTGCCAAATGAATTCAATGCAGCCATCATACACCCGATACAAACCTAATGGCCCGCCCTTGCCTTGTCAGTCGACTAGTCTTGGGTTTCATTTCTGGTAAAATTCTTTTAAGAAGGTCGTATTTAGATGATTTCCAGCAAAAGCTAAGACGATATACTTTGAGACTATAATGTTACAGTGGTTTTGCCTACCAGCCTGTGTTCTGAATCCTCTGTACCTACGTTGTGATGGTAAAGATTTCTTCCAGTATCTGATATTATTATAAATAATAATCAAAGCTGGATTTTAAAAATTCTTAATTTCAATAATTATTATAAATGTATATTTGATAACCATTTCGTCACCAAACCAGTTGTTCTTCATCATATCTCAAAATAATACAAATAAGATTCCTTCTTTCATTCGCTGATTGTTGAAAATTTTTGTAAGTATGTAAATAATCTATCATTATTCGATGTGATCTGAAGGTTGGCAATAGAAACACGAACAATTCAATTATTTGGTCAATATTTGCGTAAATATTTTAAACAAATACAAACGGCACTTTCTAGTGTTATCAATTATATTGCATCAGCTAACTTTGGTACTAATAACGCTTTTTTTATTGTCTTGGTTATGTCTACCACAGGCTAAAAATCTATTCTGGCAAAATATTGCTTCCTCACGAGAGGAAATATACTTATAGGGTTTATACAAACTTTTCCTGGCTGCGGTATACCAAGCCTAACACTGATGGAGGCTACAATAATAATTAAATGTTATTACTGCTTTTGGTTTGAATAATTCAGGCCAAAAATGTTTTTTCTTTAATTCTGCATGTTAGTGAATGACGTTTTAACTATAAATTATTAAATATAAAATACATTGGTTAGCAAAATAAAAGAATTAAAGCAGATACACAAAAACCATTGAAAAAAGTACATGTCATACAGAGAGTATAGAGATGAGTTAATACCGGTCAACCTTTTTGTTAATTATTTTGGGAAATTAAATCACAATCTTTTTTAATATACCGAATCTAATCATTCTAAAAAGAGGGATATTAAAATCTTTTACCGATAGGGCCGAAATAATTTGCTCCAATGGTAATAAAATCATAAAAGAGAAAAAGTTTTAAATAACAATAATTATCCGACATAATATTTATAAACAAAGAAATTAGGAATATAGAGAATGGCTCATTGTTAATACACAATAATAATAATAATAATATTAATAATTCAAGTAATATAATTTCAATTTAACAATATCGTATGTTAAGGGTTTCTCATAAAGAATTAAGAGAATTAGTAATCAATTCAATATTCGAAGTAGCGTTAAATCTAACAATACGTTGAGATCTATACTAACAAAAACTAAATCAAAAAATGAAGAACAATCTTCAAAAAACTGAATATATACCAGATATCAAACAAATGCGACAAATTTTAAATAGGTGAAACGTCTACAGATCATTGAAAATCCGAATAAATGAACAGAAAAAGTATATTAAAGATAGGGAGTTCCTTTAAGCTAGATATTTGCAAACATGCTTGGAAAGAGGGCAATCATATTCAATGGGATTCGGTGCACATAATATTGAAAGTTTTGTATTTGCGTCCAATTTGGTTCAATTATTGCAATTTTGCGTTTGGGGCTGTTTTGTTATGAAGTGAACAAATAGTCGAGTAATTTTGAGCATCATCCTATATTCTTGAGGTTTCTACTTCAAAGTCAAAAAAAATTACTTGCCTCTGCATTCTGGTTTATTTCTACTTGACTTAATTGCGTTTTGCAGGAAGAGAGAAATCCTGAGAAGAGAATATGGTGTCGGGAGTAGTTAAATCGAAGAGGAATTGAAAAATCTTCTAGGAATTTAATAAAACAGTTGAAAATTGAATAGATGAGGCTATTTTACTTGATGAAGATCCTTACTGAAGGATTAAATAAAACAACTTAATTTGTTTAAATCTTCATTATATTTGAACTAATGTTCAATTTAAACTAGTGATCGTTTCGCTAACACAGTAGCTTTATCAAACAAATTTAAATTGAACATCAGTTCAAATATAATAAAGATTTAAACACATTATTTGCTTTATTTCATCCTTCAGTATGGATCTTCATTAAGTAATAGCCGCATCTATTCAATTTTTAACTGTTTTATTAAATTCCTAGATTTTTCAATTTCCTTTCGACACCATATCCTCTTCTCAGGACTTCTCTCTTGCTGCAAAACGCAATCAAATCAAGTAGAAATAAACGAAGTGAATGCAGATGCAAGTTATTTTTTCTGCGACTTGACCCGTGTCAACCTGGCTTTAGAGCTAATTTTGCCCAACTACTTAAATAAACGTAATGAGCAGAATAAATTGAAATTTGAAAGTAGGTTATGTTGAATCGTAAACTGTGTGATAAAAAAATTTAAGTATAACAGCAAAAATTTGTAAATATATGTTTTTTTTATTACAAAAGGTAGGAACTGATGCAACAGTGAATAATTCGTCTGTATAATGAATATTCTTTCAGCAGTATATTATGCTTTCATGTTTAGTAACAATGCGTTGAATTGAAGGGTGATATTTGTATAAGGCCACCCTTTTATACATATAGATATTGTTTGAAATGCTTTCTAGTGCAGTAGATTTGATCAAAATTATCCCTAGCATTCTTAAATCGCCACACGTGACATTGACCTATTAATAATAAAGTAGGTATGGACCTTCGATCAATAAACCGACTATATGAGAAATACACTGCCACTGTAATTGTCGTCCGGTTGACATCTAGGCATATAAGTTCATCAACTTTGACTAATGTAGGTATAAATAAAGCACTGCATATGTATAATGTTAAATAAATTGGTTTTCAATAAAATATATTCAAGATGTTATATTGTTTTTTGAGTTTTTATACCTACCGATGTTCAAATTTATTACATTTTTTTAAAATACTTATAACCTCACTCAGGTTAGTAAGTATATGTTATTCAATTTTATTTGCTGTATAATTTATTTGATCTTATACATTTTTTAGTCCTTGAAAATAAATACGTAGTTATCCGAAAGCTCAAAAATAAATTCTTAAAAGAGTACACTCTGGTATTATTGTCACATCCCCACAAAAATTTCTAATATACAAACATTTATAGAATTCTCTTATAAGCTTTCAAATGACTACACTTTTGCTCTTTCCAACCTCACTTCCATTAGCAATCCCAAAAACACAAAGTGAAATAGATAATTTACCAAGTTCCATTGAATTCCAATAAATTACTGTTTAATTTAAATAAATGTAAAGTTATGACCTATAGTACAGCAGTGAATGTTCACCAGTTTGTGTACAAGATGGGAGATGTTATGTTGGAGAGAGTTACTAAAATCACTGATCTTGGTGTATTATTTCAGAGTAGCTTTAGATTCACTGAGCATGTATCAATGATCACAAGAGAGGCTCACAAATTATTGGGTTTTATTAGAAGAATAACTTTTCAGTTTTGGAATATACTTAAATGTGTGTTGTCTGGAATCCCCTAAAACAAAATTTAATACAAATGGTTGAAACAATACAGAATTATTTCATAAGATATTTTTTTTATGAAAAGGTTCGTAAGAATCCGGAATTTACTTCATATACTTCTTTTAGGATAGAATTTAAAGTCCCTCGTTTGGAAGATAGCAGGAAGAATCGCAGTTTACTGTTCTTATTTAAATTAATTAATGGAATTACAAATTCAGAATATCTTCTAAGAGAAATATCATTTTACATTTCTCTGTGTAGTAGGTACAAGACCCAAAAAAATACTATTCAAAAACCCTTTATTTGGGCCGCTATATCATATATATCTGATCTTTACAATACATATAGTAAATATAATGAGTTGGAAATATTTGATGTACCCTTTCTAAAATAAAGAGTATGCTTGCAACACATAAAATATTAGATTGTTTGAACAGTCTTAATAATTATTTCAAGTTAGTACATATTTATTGATAATTGAGGATATTTTATGGCTGAACTGATCTACTTTTCTTTACAATTATAATAATTTCTATCTTTTTCTTTTTCATTTTTATTGTATTTTATTTTTTTTTTTCTATTATTGTACATTCTTTATTTTTATATATTTTTTTAATTACTTTCTTGTATCTATTTTTCATTTGTATTTTAGTACCATTGTTATAGAGAAACATGTAAAAAGGCTCTGCCTGTTTGTTTCTTAAATAAATAAATATCGTGTCACGATCTTCAATAAACGTAGGGCTACATTTTTGGGTTAGCCGTGATTTACCAATTTTCTTGATCTGAAAGAAATTTCACAAAATCGTAGATACTTTGTTGTTTTTGCCAATTTTGAAATTCCTTTCTCAACAAGAAGGCTCCGTCGTAATTAAGGGTACCGTGTATAAAATATTCATACCGTGTTTTGTTTAATTTTAAATTTATTGTGAGGCTTTCCTAAGAAAATAAAATATCTTACCCGGCTCTCTATCCTAGGTCCAAAACATTTACAAGATAGTCTCTCTACAATCTCCATTCCAAATGTTCGCAATGATTGGATTGTACAACTTCATGGTAATTCTATAAATAGATATTGTTATCATTATAGATTGAACAAATCTGCCAAAAAAATTTCCTTCCTACTAAAAAATACATTATAGCAGGTGTGACCCTTAAATAGTGCTTCCATCGTACCTAAGCGAAAACGATGTAGGATACAAATTAAATTACGCCATGTGAACACATGCAGGAAAAGCATCTCCAGTTTATCATTACCTGTCTGCTCACTCATACGCCATACGTGTGGTGACAGCTATTGTAGTCAGAATCTGTTTGGTAGATAAATCGATCATTATGAGAATCTCTTATAAAATAAGTAGGTACTTATGATGAGAGGTTATTTATAAATATCTTCTGCATGTTCCTTGTGGTGTATTTATTATTTATATTTCGTTGTATTAAAGCACACTTTCATTAATTTTTCGTCTTTTATTATTGAGTTCTTCCAATATTATGTGTAGGTAGTATTTCAGCCGAATGTAGTCAATTACCTGCGTTATCAGAATAGTATCATTCATCCTATTATCCAGGTTTTCTTACGATTTATCATTGGAATTGCTGTTAATCGATACACACTTCAATACAAAAAATCACCAAACTGATTGACATATTTTAAAAACAAAAAAAATTATATCGCAAAAAAAGTAACACCAAACGCGTTTTATTAATATTTCTGCAATAAGCAAAAAAGCGCAATCCCAATAAAAACCGTTCCTGGAGCGTGCACTCCACTGGATATCATTCCTAGTAGACTGTTATATTGTTAGAATGTCATACAATAACAGAAAGTCGTCATTTTGTAATAGAATACTTTCAGCGAAAACGTGATTTCCGTCACCAGTGAGAGAAAGTGTCATAACGTTAACTTTCGTCTCTAGTGACGAAAGTTAAATTTATATTTTCAATTAATTGCCGCCCTCGTATATAATGTTTTGATGACTTTTGCTTATTAATAAACAAAGATAGGAATCATTTCTTTAATAGAATGCATTTTATATCTAGTTGCCAGGTTTCATTAGTTTGACACTCGGATTGATATTTCTCTTTAATTGTTTACACTCAAAGCATTGTTAGTTTTTTGAGTGAGTTATTATGATTTCTGAATCGGAAAGTGATCGCAGTATACTCATAGTTACGATACGTACCTAATACAAAGACAAAAGTACCGCGTTCCTTCCACATTTCTGGATTCTTCTACGAAATTTCTAAAATATATATGAACCTTCGTCCACTACATATGGACCAAAAAAATTTAAGATTCTTTATAGACTACCAAAACGGAAAGTGTAGTCGTGGGAATAAATAAATTTAGTAAATTTCCAATGCAAGTAGCTCAATATTTAAAATTGCCTGATCCCCAAAAATATACCGTGCATTGTTTGCGCAGAACTTCCGCAACGCTGTTAGTGGATGCAGGAGGTGATTTACTTCAATTAAAAAAGCATGGAGGCTAGAAATCTAGTAACGTTGCAGGGATATGTTGATCAATCAGTTAACAGCAAAAATCAAATACAAAGCAAAATTTTACAATCCATACAAAATAAAACGCTCTCCGATTACGGCGCATCATCATCTGGAGTGACATCAGTTAACAACTTAACAGATGTGACATCTTCTACCTCAATACATAAAAATCTTGATTGTAATACTCCTATAATTTTGAATAGCTGCTCGAATATCACAATTAACCAATATTTAAATCATAAGTAATGTTTTGAAAAATTCCGTTATTTTTAACTTCAATAAAATATTTGTTCAATGTTCTTTTTTAGTATATTATTATGATATAGTATAGTGTTTCACTCGTCAAAAACATTTTTTGAAGCTCGGCAGGTAGATGTTACTTTCTTCACTCGTAAAACAATATACTATTATTTCATATTTTACCAAGGATATGACTGTTAATGGACCTCAAAAAAATTTGACAACTAATTTTTTATTTTTTTGCAGTCTTTAACTTTTTTATTGTCTGTCGAATTTTTTCGTATGTATGTCTTTTGGGGTAACATTCACTGAGACCTAAAAGATCTATTGTGCCCCCTTACTTCTACTTAGTTCCTGAGGAAAGTCTCAGAGACTAGTAGCTCCTTTAGTCCTATTTCCCCGAGGAATTTTAGGATATCTGCAGGCTTCAACTTAGGTAACTGTCCCTCTTCTATCCAGTAGTCTCCCAGGTGCTGTGCCCTAGGACTCTGAATTGCTGTGCAGTTCGCAAGTATGTGGATGGAGGATTCGTCTTCCATTCCACAAAACCTACAATCTTCTTCCTCCACTATTTTGAGCTTTTTAAGGTGCCCATTCAGGCGACAATGTCCCGTTAGGATTCCTGTTAAAACTCTTAGTGCAGTTTTGCTTTGACTTATGCATTCATTTGATCTCAACAGGCTGTAGTCACCCAGAAGAATCTTTGATTGCCTAAGCCCTACTAGATCTTTCCAATTGTCAGATCTTCTCTTTTCTTCGGCTTTACCTATTTCTTCCAATATTACATTGGTGCTGATTCCGCAAAAGGGCTCCGGCCCCCAGAAGGGTATTTCAGTCCCCCTCTTCCCTAGTTCATCTGCTATTTCGTTTCCTTCTATTCCAGTGTGTCCTGGAATCCACAGTAAGGTGACTATATTGTTCTCGCCTAGTTCATTAAGTTTGCCTAGGCATTCCCACACCATTTCGGAACTGATTACACAAGAACTCAGCGCTTTAATGGCTGCTTGACTATCAGACATTATGATAATCCTTTGCCTTCTATATCCTTTGTCAATATTGAACTGGGCACACTTTCTTATTGCGTGAATTTCCGCTTGAAAGATACTTGGGGTTTTTCCCAAGCTTTCGGAGTGTTTGGTGCTGGGCCCGTACACTCCTATCCCAGTTCCTTCTATTGCTTTTGAGCCGTCTGTGTACCATTGAATGGCATTCTTTCCAAGTCTGGTAATGGTATTTGGATCCCATTCCTTCTTGTTGCTTAATTCCGTAACGAATTTCTTTGAAAAGTTATACTTTTTCATCATACCATCTTGTGGCATGTCCCAGGTTGTCTGATTTCTAAGAAGTGAAGAGGTGGTATTCTTTTTAATGATTCCCTCTCTACTTAGTCTGTATCTTGTTCTTTCTGCAACACTCTCCACCACCATATGTAATGGTGTGAGGTTGAGAATCACTTCCATTGCTGCCGTTGGGCATGTACTCATTCCTCCTGTTATGCATATACAGGCTAGTCTTTGAATTTTAGAGAGGTTTTCTCTCGTCGTCAAGAGGCTAGTTCTACTACTCCACGCAATGGCTCCATAAGTGATAATTGGTCTCACTATGGCAGTGTACATCCAGCTCAGGATTTTTGGGTTACAACCCCAGTTTCTCCCTGCCAGATTCCTGCACACCATTAGAGCCATTTTTGCTTTGTATGTAATCTCCTTCTCGTGTTTGTTCCACAGGAGTTTGCTATCTAGAGTCAAACCTAGATACTTGACTTCTTGTCTACATTCAACGTCGTTCCCATCAAGTTTAATGGTTTTGAGGTTGAGTTTTCTTTTCTTAGTGAAGGCTATCAAGATGGTTTTGGTGGGGTTGATGCTGAGTCCCACTTACCTACACCAGCTATTTGTATAGTTCAGACCCTTTTGTACGATGTCACAAAGGGTGTTTTCAAATTTTCCCCTGGCTGTTATGACAATATCATCGGCATATCCTTGGCAGGATATTCCGAGGTCCGTCAAACCACACAGGAGTTCGTCAACCGTCAGACTCCACATTAATGGGGATGCTACTCCTCCCTGTGGGCATCCTCTGGTTGTGCAGATGGAGACAATGTCTTTGCTCGTTCTCGTCTCTGCTACTCTGGTGGTGAGCAGTTCCGACATCCATTTGGATGTTGTGCTGTCTACACCTCTTCTATTTAATGCTCTCTTGACAGCCTCATGTGGAGTGTTGTCAAAAGCTCCTTCTATTTTTTCGTAGTGTCAGGGTACAAAATTTTAAAGAAACATATTTTTTCTTGATAACGTTGAAATGAAAATATAAAAAATATTGTGGTTTGATTTCCCAAGAAATTAACAAAATAGAATCTTGATTTTAAAAATCCTGTAAAACGTCGATTATATTCAAGTATGGAAGCGATCATTTTTTTCTATTTTCAACTTCCACTTTACTGCTACTAAATATGACCCAATTAGAGAAAGGACATTAAACAGAGTATTATTAGAATGAAGTGAAAGACTGCTACAAATACTACAAAATTAATTTTCCTCAAAAAAAGATGAAGCTAATGGCAAAGTAATCGATTGAAATTTAGTCTGCATGAATTAAATATTCATTCGCAGTAACTCAAGTTTAATAAAAAAAAAAAGAATTGTTTTTGGAACTTTATTTTCGTGAAATGATATTTTGTGTTTCTATAAAATCTGAATATGGTTTATTTACGGTAAAAAGACGATGATGTCATTTTTAGTTACTTTCCTGCATATCCTAACCGTCTAAAAATTTATTTTGTTACATGACAAGTCCAGAGTCCCAGAAATCCCGGTGAGTCATCTGAACCTCATTGATCGTTTAGTTCTTAATATCGTGAGGAAAAAACCTTTATCAATGCTTTGAAATGTTGCAGGAAATTATGCTTTTCGGTGCAGATTTATGAGGAAGGGAATAAACGCTTTAGAACTTGCATGTAAATAATCTCGAGAGTGTTATTTAATAATGTATAAGCAGTAACCAGTTTTGAAGTAGAATATATACGGTTATGTCTTGGAAAATAACCCAATATATTAAATGTAGATGTAGACCATAGGTTCCAAGCAGTACCTAATATATTTGGTATTTAACTTTTTTTGAGTTGTTCAAATAAATATACAGTGTGCCCGTATAGTATGGAACAAATTCATTTTTAGCTAAACAGCCCATTTTAAGAAATAATCCTGAAACACGTCGATTTTGATTTTTCGTATTTTAAAATAATAATCTAATATACAGGGTGAATTACTTTCGAGTAATGACGTCACCGTCATTTTTTTTAAATGGAACACCCCCATTTTGTCTCAATTTTCGAATTACTCTAGCTGAGCTGATTCCAAAAATGTATCACATGTTGATTCCAATTGGTACAGGGTGGACAAAAATACAATAGTTTTGTGTGTGCTCATACAGTAACGCATAACATTCTTTATTAGTAAAATTAACAGTATTATCAAAAATACTTATTGTCTAGCGGCAAATAGTTTAAATGTAACACCCTGTAGTTTGTTACATTTTCAGATTAATAAAAATGAGCTGTTTCCAAACATGTTTGGTACTTGTGGTCTAGCAGACAGAATATGAAAGAAATTATTTCTTTTCAATTTAAAAAAAACATAGTCTAGTTTTTTGTGAAATGTCATTATTTGATTAGTAATTTATTGATGTTCAGTGACAGCTTAGTACTACAATATTTTTGGTATTCGCGACTGTTTTAATCATTGCTTAGATTCAATTTGAAGTAGAAATGGAGTTAAGTGTAAAACAAAAAATTGAAATACTTATGATGATTGGGTATGGAGACAGATCGCGAACTCAGATGGAAGTGTGCGATTTGTTTTATGATAAATATCCAGAAAGACCTATAACGCTTTCAACAGTCAGTAAGATTGAAAAGAAATTTCGAGAAACTGGTACGGTTGTGTTAGCAAAACAACGGTACAAAAACTATTAAAGCTTGAAAAATGGCATCCTTATGAAATCAAACTTGTGCAGGAATTAAACGAAGATGATCCCGATAGAAGAATCCAATTTTGTGAAAAAATGATGGATAAATGTCACCGAGATACGTGAGTATCATACACAATACCCGCAAAAGGTAAATGTATGGGCTGGAATTGTAAGAAATCGAATAATCGGACCCTACTTTATCAAAGGTAATTTAAACAGGGCAACGTACCTTGAGTTTTTAAGGGGGTATCTCGTACCTACTTTACGTAATTTGTTTCCCAGCAGACGTAATCCTGGAGGTTTTGATGAAAGTTTATGGTTTCAACAGGATGGTGCACCTCCACATTATGCTGTAGATGTTAGAAGGTACCTAGATGAAATTTTTCCGAACAGGTGGATTGGTAGACGTTGGCCTATTGTATGTCCAGCGAGGTCACCAGATTTCAATACTTTGGATTATTTTATGTGGGGCCATCTGAAGAATGTTGTGTATCAAACGAAACCAGCAAATATTCAAGAATTAAAAGAGAGAATTCGGACAGCAATAAACAATATTTCTCAAGACACAATAAACAAGATTCAACAAGAATTTGTACACCGTTTGCATATGCACGCAATTGGCCTAGCAGATGACAGCCTATGTAGGTTTTGCCGGGAAGAAGGCGAAACCACGGAGCACATACTCTGTGAGTGCGAAGGCCTAGTAATGGTGCGGTTTCACCTATAAGGAGGAAAACCGAGGTTAGGTTAGCCGAGTTATCCGAGGACAGAGAGCTACGCAAGGGAGGCGGTATTCAGGCTAATAGGTCTAGCAAAAAGAATAAAGCTAGATATCGAGCTCTAAGAATAGGGAGGATCACAATAGATCTGCAAAGATCGCAGTGGAATAGGGCAAAGAGCCACTCCATTTCTAATCTAATCTAATCTAATAAAGATCATGCAATAAGTGACATCCAACAGGGAAGAAATTGGCCTTGTCAAAAGGTTTAAAATAACCGGAAAACTATCAGTGATATGATAATTCAAACGAAAAATGTTTATTTCCAAAATCAACAGGACTATCTCATTCACTTTATTCTATTGACGGTTCATTTACATACAATATTATTGGCATTTTTTGGGAATTTACCAATTTTTTAAAAATATTTCTCAACTTTCTCTGAAAATATTTTCAAGTGAGCAGATATCGTCCTAGCTCATGGTAAGTAGAAATGTCAGTGAAATTGGATCGAACGCATACTCAAATCAACAAATCAGGATCGTCTGACAAATTATCGCCCCAAATAAAGTTTGAAACACGGTTTTAGCGGTTATGGTTATTTCAGAATAATCCATTTTAATAATTTGTGGTGTCAAAACTACCAGTTACAGAAAAACTTATTTAATAAATCAAATGACTGAATAATTGTCAATAAATGACCGCACATTGAGTCATTCAAACTAAAAGGATGAAAAATAGTCAACATCTTACCATTTGGATATTTAAATAATTTTCTTACTAATTATCAACTATTTATGATCTGTTGTTTGAATAGAGATTATTTTTATTAAGATGAATGGTGGAAATCAGTCACGCGAAAAAAATATTATAGTATATTTAGAGGTGTAACGTATTACTGATCACAATTCCCAAATACGAAGGAAGTTTAGGTAGTTGTTCTATAAACAAAGTATTTTTTCAAGAAACCTGCCATGTTTCCAATAACGCGCTGGCATTAAACATGTAAATCTTTGTTACTCAATCCCAGAATTTCCTCTGTTATTTCCAACTGTGGTGGGCACTCTGCCAGAGATTCAATATATTACAGCGATAGTTCACCTTAATCTGCCATTTCAAATAGTTCCTTCAATAAATACTCAAACATATTGTGACCCAAATTTCAGGAGAATCTAAAAAAAGAGAATGTATACGGAACATTAATACATAAAAATTTAAAAAAGTTTCTGTGTTATTGTTGGGAACAGTACAGTCGATACACCATATTCAGGATTGCAGCCTCACAAAAAGTTGAACTGGGAGTTGTATGTATGTATATTGGGGTGACATTCACTGAGATCTCAGAAATCTATTGTGCCCCTTCACTTCTACTTAGTTCCTGAGGAAAGTCTCAGAGACTAGTAGTAGAAGTGTCCCTCTTCTATCCAGTAGTCATCTAGGTGTTATGCGAGGATTCTGAATTACTGTGTGTATGGAGGTTTCTTCTTTTATACCATAGAATCTACATTCTTCTTCCTCCAATATTTTAAGCATTTTCAAGTGTCCATTCCGGCGACAATGTCCCATTAGGACACCTGTTAAAACTCTTAGTGTAGTTTCACTCTGACTTAGGCATTAATTTGTTCTCCACAAGTTGTAGTTAATCAGAAGTACATTTGATTGTCTAAGCTCTACTAGATATTTCCAATGGTTTTTTTTGTCTTTGCCTATTTCTTCCAATATTAAATTACAGCTGATACCGCGATACCCAAAAGGGTGTTTCAGTCCCCCTCTTCGCTAGTTCTTCTGCTATTTCATTTATTTCTATTCCAGTGTATCCTGGAATCCACAGTAATGAGAACATATTGTTCTCGCCTAGTTCTTTGAGTTTGCCTAGGTATTCCCATACTATTTTAGAAATATAACATAAAATTCTACTATATTTAAAGTGAATTCATACTAGTAGTTAAGTAGACATTTATTAGTAGACTTGTAGAAGACTTGAGTGATCATACTTTTTGAAATCTTCCTCCAGCAAAGGTTTAACGAGTGCGCATACCCGTGCGTATTCGAATCATGTGCACTAGAATGTGGAGCTACCGTAGGTACCCACGAGAGGGTTGCCTAGGTTGTCTAAATAGATTAATTCCAATGAAAGTATATCACGTAAATCAGATATGTGGCCATACTATATTTCCAAAAGCACCAATTAATATTGATAAACTTCCTTAATAGCCAGATATTAATGGTTTAAAATGTTTCCAGAAAACCCCTGCAAATTATATTTTAAGGAGCTTTGAATAAACTGTGCTTTTGAGGTAGAACAAAATTATCAATTAGGTACTGTGAGATTTTCTTTTGAAGTTGCGAACCGCCATAAACTTAAAGGGAGTTATCATATTGAGGGAAATTTGTATTGATAGCGAAACAGAGATGAGAAGATTAATGATCATTATCAGTAGCAAGTTTCAAAGATAGCTGGCCTAATCCGAATTGAAGTTATATTTCTTTCATGTTTCGATAAATAAAAAAGCATTCCACAGTGAGTCATGAAATTATTCTCTCACACTGACAATGCTTTTTTTACGTCCTCCTTCTTTAAATTTTTTGCTCATAAATATAATCTATGTGTGGTATTTGTCTCTTTTCATTTCTGTGAGCTGGAATTTTCATCCCTCGACCTCACTTGGTCAATGTGGCACTGGCACACGCTAAACTAGGGCAACACAGTAAAAATTTCAATTTAAAACTCAGCTTACGCTTAGAGTACATAATGGAAAATGCTGTTTATTTCGAATAAACTCTCCGACAACATACTCAGACTCAGACTCCTCAACTGAGATTCGACGAACAGATCTATTGGTGAAAATTCATTCGGGAAAGCAGTATTTTCAACCGAGTTATGTCTAGAATTAGTATAGTAGTATTTTAATTACTTCTATAAAAAGTCAAAAATCCAATCAACGGTTATATATCTGAATTTGAATGGCTACTGAATCAAAAACAACTGCTCCTTTAACTACGTATCCAGAGAGGCATGCATTTTAATAACATTAGAAAACTACTATCCTGCTAATGCTTCATTACTGTCATCAGCAGGATTTTTACTTTTTAGATATATTGGGGTTCTCTAAATCTAGATTACTTTCCCCAGCACGACTCTCTTTATGTCACTAATCAGCATCGCGACTGAACCTTTTATGTAGTTTCTTGACAATGGCCTCCCATCGCCTGTTACAAGAATCTGCTGGCATAGGATGTATTCTGCAGGTTCATCCTCTATCTATGGGACAGTATCTGCACATGGCTCCGTCTGTCAACTACTTTAGCTTTGCGTACCTGTTAGCTTACCCTCCACGACTTTGACAGTTTTCAAATATTCACTTATTAGGTCTGCAGTAAATTTTAGAAGGTTATCAACTTTTTCGTTTGTCTTAGGGCCGGTTCTACCACCTCTGGTTAAGAATTTTAGTTATGGTTAACAAGATCTGACAAGATGTTTGCTATTCTATGACAGCTTGCTTCTTTGTAACCAGAGGCTAAAGTTATTTGACCAAAGGATAAAGTAACAGGTTCCTGTTGAGACTGTAACCACTGGTTAACTTAATTTTGTTGACATTTGACTTTACAATCTTGACAATTGTAAATAAATAGTAGTTTTTGTCACAGCACATCACCATTTATATTACAAATATTTTATTTGTAAATAAAAGACGTTAGCGCTTAATATAGATCCTATAATATAGTATCATAATAGAAATAATGATTGATCGCGGAGTTGATGGCTCAGATGAGTCAGAGTCCAAAATTAATCCAAAAAAGGGTAAATAACTATGAAATTCTCGGTGACGATCAGCTTTTTGAGATTTCTTCTGGAGAAAGAAACTGTGCAAATTTTATTGTGTGGCTGACCTTCTGCCATAAATGTCGGAACTGCTTAGCTCATCGGTAATTTTATCCCAACATTGCTGCTTTGCCTTCCAGGTTACAGCATATGTGGTTTTATTTTCACTATTTTATAATATTTTTGGTAAATACCAAGAGAATTTCGGGATTTTAAAAAGTTTTTCCCCTACTTCTTTTCTTTCTTTTATTTTTTGTTCTTTCACATCGTGTTTTACTTTGTCTTCCATTATGAATAAAAACACTCTGTGTGTGATCAAACAAAAGCACAAAAATAATAGAATTATACTCTCTGCAAGAATGTCTGACGTAGTGATCCATCTACCTAATAAGGTGCAAGTACCGGTCTGCAAGTGATGTTGAACCTCCTCATGATTGCAAACCAAAACGATTAGTAAAATCTTGTCGATCATACCATCCCGTTTAATTTTGGAGTGTAATTCAATGTTCGTTGGGGCGAAATATTACTTGAACCTATTTTTTTGATGCTCTTGTTTGATTACACCTTTTTAAGTATTTTATCGGAAACTGTAATTTGTTAATATTAATCTTAATAGCGCAGTCAAGAAGATATTTAATCCAATTAATATCACCGACAATAAATCTGTGAATTTGAGCTACCCGTGAAGCTCCGAAATTCGTTTTTCCAGTGCAGTTTTTAATATTAAAAAGTAGGAAAATGGTGAAGGAATTTCAATATTACGATATTAACATAAAAAAATCAGAAAATAAGTCGTTGCATATTTTGAACAGGGAGTTGTGATTTGATTTTGTTAAAATTTGTTATTCAAATGAAACTAATAACCGACACTGACAATAATTGTTATCAGATTTTGCTGCAGCACGAAAAATATACAATCAAAAAGTGATTTACGTATTGTTCCATTATAAAATAAACCGGACTGTAGAACATGTGGAAAGAGTATAATGATAACAACCACCTCGCCATGCACCTCTTGTATCGCCAATGGAACTTCAATAAATAAATATTAGCTAATATATATACCACATAAGTCTATAGTTTCATATTCAAGAGTGCAAATTAAATATCATAAAGTCACACTTTGTAAAACAGTGTAAGCTTTGCCCAATCAAACATAAATTTTCGAACGCGTAATTTTCCAAACCTACCCTTGTATAGTACCTACTCAATATTAAAATAGCGAAGACACTATAAACTTTTATCGATAAAGTTATAAAGTATAAATATAATTCTTTTGATATATTTTAATGGGAACAGTATCTTATGTCCCTATTTATTTCACTATTTTTATTAAATAATTTTTGAAAGCACTATGTCGTTATTTTAGGTATGACGCCCACAGGAATCTTGGGAAACAGTAGCGCATGACTCCACGCTATTTGTAGTATCGATTACAGTTCAACAGATATATAGAGGACTGACCGATATAAAAAAATATAACTTTTATAAACTGTTTCTACTATATTCGTGCTCAACTTTTTCGAGATCAATTTTGCGTAGTATTTGGTGTGTGCTCTTTCACCAAATCTATTTTTAGACTTTCCTAACACATGTGTTGCGTGAGGTTATGAAATGGTGTAGTGAGATAAGAATCTTTCGCAGAAGGCCCCTTACAGTTTTCATAGCCAACTGAATTAATTATATACTACACATAGATATTTATCTCAATTAGAATTGTTAATTAACTTTCGTTGGACACTATTTTGTAGTAAATGGTTTCTTTATGAGATTCTTCATTTCAAAAATAGAAAAAAAGTAGGTTTTTTTTTCCGCCCAGTCTTAGGTATGAGATGGATAAAATAATGGTAAATCAAGTAAAATTGTGGATTGCTATCCAAGTTATCCAAGTAAATTTTTTACCTGATACCAATAAAAATTATTTGGTTATCGACTCATATTCCTCTGTATTTGTTGTTACTTAGCAAAAAATGTGAGTGCTATTTTGTTGGAATGAATTCAACATAAATATGTTAAAGACTAACACACACGTGGATTTCAATTAAAAGTAAACGTATGTTTCAATTTTACTTATTTTTCGATCTTATAGATATTTTTAATATTAATGGTTCATAGAAATAGATTAATTTTTTCAGTACTGACAAGTTCGAATACAACGAAACATTTCGGTCTGCAGGTTGATGAAATTTGAAAGGACTAGATTTTTTAATTCATCAGTTTTCTGTCATCTGTTTTAATACTATTGGACAGGTACATAAGAGTCGAAGGATCATAATAGAAACGGAAAGGTGGATAAAATGGCCTGACTGTGCTCATGAACCGGAACTCCTATGCAGTGTCCCAAAATCGACAGTACACATGGCCACTAAGAAGTGGGTCACTGAAATCTTGGATGGTGGTAAACCTCACCTCGACTAAGGTCTGGTTCTATCACCTCTGGTCAAAAGTGAGCGTTTGTCAACCACTGGTCAGGTGTTTACCTTAAGGTTAGGAAAAAATGTGTTCTATCATCATGTGTCAGCTACTTTTGACTAGTGGTTACTTAACATCGATAATTTCCGTAAATGTACTATCCATTATGAAAATATTGTACAAAATTTGACTTTTCCGTCGTCTAAAAATTGCAGATAAAAGTTTGTTTGTATGCCATATACAGATTGGAATGGAATATTTTACTGGAAACTCTGAGTCCATTGGTGTGGAGCTTACGGTTTGTAATTTGAGGTGAAGATGGCACGCTTGCAGTTTACTTGTGTTGTCTTAATAGAGGTTACCCTTACTCTCAGAGAGACTGTCTTCTTCACTACGGATTTTAATTATAAACCAAGAAGGTTAGTTAAATCTTGTAGATCGTCTAGATCAGGAATGGCAAACCTATGGCACGTTTGAAAATTTTGATGGCACGCACAAAAACAAAATTCGATTCGGTCTGCTCCCTCGCGCAGCGCAAATAGAGACAGAAATGTCTCCTGCGCGCTATCTATCTCGGCACACTTTAAAATTTATTTTATATCCTGATACAATACCATTTGAAAGATTAAATTTAAAAGTCCTTGAGTGGTTAAATTTCAATGAATTAGAAATGGAATTAGTTGAATTTCAGTCAAGTACCATATGGAACCAAAAATTTGTTGATTTAAGAAATTATGTAGAAACGTTGAGTGAAAAATTGTAAAGAGACGCAGCGCTTATTCAATCTAGCGTATTCGTATTGCAGTCCCATCCCACCTCTGTCCGTACCGCGACCCCCCACATACATCGTGCTTGTACGGTAGTGCCACCACATGGCACTTACAAAAAGCTTTCATATCTTATTTTGAAACAAGTAGAAGTTGAGCTTGATGGTACAGATTGATTTGGATTCAACGTTTTGATTTAGAGCTTGCGAATTGTAGGTAGGTATATTCGGTCCCTTTTTTTTGCCACATTATAAATACACTTTCAAATAATTAATAAAGGTAAATTCTATGTAATATAATTATATTATGTATTAAAAAAAGTGTGATCATATGGAAATGGTTTACAGACAATATGCAAATGATGGTAAAAAATGTTTGTTTTTCATATTTAATTTACAGAAAATATAAAAACCCTAGGATAAAAAACTGGTCAAAGCTCTCAAAAAATGTATTTCTTTTCAAATGAATGATGAGTTTTTTGTGGCGATGATTACATAAATACTAGTATACAGTGTATGGATTGAAATAATTATTAATTTGACGGAAAATTTATTTTTTATAAACAAAAATTACCAATCATGTATAAGATATATCATAACCAGTTTTGCAGACCGGTGGGTTCCGTTTTTAATAATCAAAAACTCTTAAATTCTTATAGAGAAAAGTTGTTGAAAATTTAGTCCTAGTTTTGTGATTTTGATTTCTTAAAAAATATCCATCCATCCATTCAATTTTGGTTACATCAGTTTGAATAAACTGAAAAATCATGTTTCGTTTGAAATTAAGGGAAGGAAATAACAAATCTAAATGATTCAATTTTTATTGTCTCAAATAAAATAGTATATTTTTTTTACGAGTGACAAAAGTAGGTAACATTTTTTAAAGCGCGTAATGTTCACGAGCTCCAAAAAATGTTTTCGACGAGTGAAACACTATACTTTTTCTACAATCCTGTTTTTATCATAATAATATAATAAAAAGTTTCCGAAGATGAATTTGCGTGATTGTCAACTCTACAATACATACATTTTCGATATATTTTTTCATATCTCATTGATTTGCTATTTCTGGTAGTATGTAAATGTAGATCACTTTCCGAATTAAGACTCATGATAACTTGAAAAACTATCAATGTTTTCAGTGCATTCTGATAAGTCGTTTTTGCTGAAGGTATTATATTACAAAACATTTAAAATATAAATAAAGAAAACATTCTTTAACAACAAACCAGTAGGTAAAGCTAATATGAAATACACAAATACAGCAATATCCCAAATAATTTCTCTGTCTTGTGACAGGAACATGTTTTTGCTGAAGGTATTCTATTACAAAATATTTAAAATATAAATAAAGAAAACATTCTTAAACAACAAACAAGTAAGTAAAGCTAATATGAGATACACAAATACAAAAATATCCCAAATAATTTCTCTCACTTGTGACAGGAGCATGTTTTTGCTGAAGGAATTCTATTACAAAATATTTAAAATATAAATAAAGAAAACATTCTTAAACAACAAACCAGTAAGTAAAGCTAATATCAAAAACACAAATACAAAAATATTCCAAATAAACACAATTAATTTTGTAAAATCCGAACCTTTCTATGAGGTTTAATAATTCCCACTTTTTGTTTTTTTTGAATAACCGAAGATTCCCACTTCACATTTCTAAATATTTTCATTCTTATGAATAAACTCAACATATATTCCATGTGTGCCCTACATGCTGATTTAAAATGTGATTCATACCAATATGAATGATATTCAAATAAATAATTTTTTAAATGGTGATCAATGTTTCTAGAAAGACCGTCACCGCATTTATATTTGTTGAAAGCGTTATTGAACTCATTCAGTAGGCAGATGATAATATCGCTAAATTTTTCGGATGGCCTCTTCAGACACTTTATTTGACTGGCTAGTCTGCTGTAGTCCTTATACAGCATAAACAGTTCTTTTTCATTTACTAAATTATCGTCACCGCCTTTCGTTAAAGTTGCAGAACATTTCTCACATTGGAATTTTTTTTCTAATTTGAACACAAGATATCCAGCTACGTAAACGGCAGAACATGTCTCCAAAGATAAATTTACATTGATTGCAGTTTCTTCAACCTTTTCTGAATTTGACTGTTTTTCTGTTGATTCATTCAAACTTGCCTCATGATCAGCTCCATTGTTAGGTGTATTTTCGCTTTCAGCCTTGTCTTCATCGAAATATTCATCGTTGATAGTGAGAATTTCATCGTCCTGAACTTCAGAGTTTCCAATTTCCACATTCGTTTGCAGCCTTATATTCATATTGTGTTGCATTGCAATACGAAATTGTCTGACAGTAGGAGTTGGATTATATCCTCCTCTATGTCTCACTACCGAAAAAAAATTTTCAAGTGCGTCTTGGTTCAAAAATCCTGTTAATAAATACTTAACGCCGGAATCTTTCAGATATCTCCATAGTTGCAAAATGGAGTTTATTGTCCACTGAAATCCATTTATGCAGTAAATATTTTTTCTGATTTTATTATTTTCGAGTATCTCTATTTTTTTAAAGTAATCTAATGCATTGCATAATAAATTATAAGTAAAATCTTGGAAAATAGATAATGGCCTTCTGTAGGGATTTGGGTCGTTTAAAATCCTACTATTCAAAACATCGAAAATATTGTTGACTTCTTTGATGAACTCTGCAGTATTCGCGGCTGTTGTCGTAGCAATTTGTCCGATTTTAGAAGCAGTTTTTATCGCCGCAGCAACAGTATTAGAAAATACTTGTGCTGCGTACTTAACACGCATTTTCTGAAAATTAGTTGGCGAAATGTGTACGTCGGTTATTTTCAGCATAGCTCTAGCTGTTCCACTTGCTTTATCTATTTCATAGGTTTTGGTAAAGTCAGTCCAGGCAATAGGTATTTTATCAATTAGAAATTGCAATTTTGTGTTCATGAAATTGTTTCTTAAACTTTTCAATAAATGAGGTATGTCAAAACATGTAAATATTGTGTGGCCCTCTATTTTTACTACAGGGTTTTCTGTAGTTGCTCCCAATAACTTCAAAGCTCCACGGTTATTAGAACCTTGATCACCAACAAGTACAAGCGGGGTGAAGGTCATCTCCTTCAATTTCTTAAGGACATCTACAATAATTTTGTGTAAAGACGAACTGCTTACAGGCCCAGTGGAAACGTAGTAACACAACGGTATTTTCCAGTTATGAAGTAAACCACGTATTAGAAACACCAACCCTGTATTTGCTAATTTGGCACATCCTCCCAAAGATCCCAAATTCTCGTAACCTTCAATATTATCCCGCAATCTATTATATTCCAACTGAGGTTTCAATTTAATTTCATCGAACATCACTACAATTTTTTTCTCTTCATCCGTCATAGTTTTCGCCTTCAGTGATAACTTCTTGATTAAAGTAGTATCCAATCCGGGCATTAAACTAGACACTTTTAGCCAACTTTGTATTGTTCTTACAGATGGTAAAATGAATTTGAGGGAATAAAGCATAAACTTATAAGCTCCTGGAGACTTATAATACAGAGACATGGCTAACTGTTGTTCATGTTGAGACCATTTTGTATTTTTTTTGTGAAATATCTGCATGTTCACAAAAGTTTTCACAAAGGTACTCTTATGAATTAATAAATGGAGTAAAAATAAGGACGTGGATAAAGAATTTTTCTTTTTAAGTCGGTATGTTTGAGACCGCTTCGCACTAATTTTTTTTTTCATGACATTAACTTTGCTAGTTAATGTATTTATTTTTTTTTTCAATAGATATTTTGTTGGAGATTCCATTTGTAATACCCGGTCGCTAAACTTTGAACTGACAGAAGAAGTTTCAGAATTAGGATAGTTGTTTTTTCCAGGAATGTTATAATCCAAATATTTCAAATGATTGGCCATTTCCGTATCAGTATCAGAATTTGACCGTTTTCTGGTGTAGGTTTTTGTATGTTCAACAATCCCTAATTCCTGTACATCACCAGTGGATGTTGATGGAAGAGATTGTCCATTATCTGAAATTATAATAGTAATTTTAATACAACAATAATGAAAAATTACAGTGAGCACGAGAGTTTGGAACAAATTCGTTAAAAGCTTGATTTGACCCTTGGGAAAAAAAGCTCAGACACGTATATATATTTTATTTTTCAGTTGTGCATTTTTTGGTGTAGGTACTCATATTTTTGATAACCTCATCATTGTTCGATATATGACATCATTTAATTCTTTTTTAAATGGGAATACCCTATTTTGATAGTACCATAAAAAGAACGCATTTTTCTATGTACAGATGTTTTACTTTTTCATGTTACCTTTAGTCAAATGTTAGTGTAATGTAGCGAACTTGTGAAATAAAAGAATTTTCTTTTTTTAATGATAATTTCTGTAATAAACCGGAAAACACTTAATATTTCCGAAACACTTGAAGTATATGGCATTGTACATGAATTATGTCTAGAATTTTCTGAAGAATCCAAAAGTAATAATAATACAGGGGGTTGCATTTAAAATAAGAAAGTTGGGCCACTGTCACATGACACACCCTATATAATATATACAAATCGACGTGTCCAAGCGGTTTAATGTTATGAATAAAGTTTTACCACTCTTCCAAAACGATTTTGAAAGTATCAATCCTTTCCTGAAGAGACTAACATAGTGTACAGGTGTTCAAAATCGTTTTAGCAGTGTCGTAAAAGTTTATTCTCAGTTACAGTGGTGCCAAAAGTTGCAAAACTCTAGAGGAATAATTGTCATAAATATTATTTCATTTTTGATAAAACATTATTGGCTTACCTTCTTCAATAAACTGAATGGGAACTGCATTTTTCGTTAACAATTTTCGTTTATTATTCTTAATAACACAACTAGGAGGAAAATGCACCTCACAAATTAATTTATTCTTCAAATCAAAAACGTCCATTAGTGCAATGTTTATATTTCCGCACTTTTTTTGCCATTCTTGCGCACGTTTACAATCGCCAATTGGAAACTTGAAAAATGTAATGTCTTTATTACATCTATTGTTATTGAAACAGTTTTTATACACACACCTATGATTTGCCGTTGTCATATTTGCACTAAAATGTCACGAATATCAACACTAATAAACAATATTGTTCACATAAAGGGACATCAGCGTCACAGAAAATACATAAATTTGAAATTCGCACGGGTAACGATTAGTCCTACACACTCGATACGCAGCGATGTTATTCTCATAACGTTTCAAGCAACACTGACAAACTCGGATCCAAAACGACGGTCGCGCCGGCTGGATTTCGGATCCATCATAGCAAACGCATATTACCATAAGGTTGCGTCTCTTTACAATTTTTCACTCAACGGTAGAAATTATTGAAAGTAATCGATTATTGGGTAAAATAAATAAAATTGCAGAAGATTAAATTCTAACTACATGGAATTCAATTCCTGACACGTTTAATTGTTTAAAAATATTAGCAAAGGCAATTTTATCAATATTTTAATCGACGTATGTGAATCTCTATTTTCAAAGTTAAATTTTATAAAAAATAAATATAGGAAAAGAATGAAGGATAGGTCGAGCTCTGCATGCGTACTGTTGAAATTAACTAAATATGAACCAGATATTAAATCTTGATCATCTTGTGTACAGAAACATAAATCCCATTAAAAACAATTGTTTTTAACGTGAATTTTGTTTCTAGCATATTGCTTTTATTTGTTTATTTAATTATACTTACGTATAGCATCACCTCGCCAGTGGCGGTTTCAAGCGGGTAATGGGGTAAATACCCCCCCTAAGAACTCTTCGCTCATAATTTTTTATTGTTAAAAATTACCGAGATTCCATATTTCAAACAAATAACATAACAATATCGCTTTATTTTCAGTCATTCGACAGTCAGTAGTCTCTTGTCACATCTATTAATTAATTTTAACATTAATTTTGATCAAATGTTTAACATTAATTTTGATAAAACGGTTATTGCTCCATTAAAAACGGTAAATTTTCATTGCAAATTAGGTAAATAGGGAAGCTAACTTTCAATTTGAATACGTTTGACCTTGAGCATTTTCAAAAATCGGCTGCGGCACTATTGGGGCACGTTGCCTATTTAAGAAAGAATTTTTATGACTTTGTGGCACGAACATCAAAAAAGGTTCGCCATCCCTGGTCTAGATGCTTCATTTCAAAAATCTTCTGGCAAATAGAAACTAGTTGTCGTACGTCATTGATACTAGCGGGTACGGAAGTACTTGAAACTATTTATTTAAATAATATAAAATTATATTCGATAATTAACTGTAACCGTTACCAGCCGGTAGCGAAACATCCAAAAGGCTATTAGACGCTCTAGTTCACTTGAGAACAATTTAGATTTACAGGTAAGCCATGGACATATAAGACGGCTTATATACGGGTAACTAATGCATAGTGAATTTTATCACTAAAGTGATTATTTTGTTATATCTGAACTAGTACAAGCATTTTCTTGATTACTAATAAAAAATATGACATAAACATCATATCTACGTAATATTGGTACTCTTGTTTAAACACGATATTTCTACCCATTTTTGAGGAAAACACAATTGAACAGTTCAAAGTACCAAAAGGGGATTTCAAATATTATTTCAATGCGTCGTCACAATCATTTTACGAATGAAGAAATACGGGATATGATTTGTGTATACCTACGCACAAGAACATCTTTGCAGTCGCTCTGCAGCTAGAAAGTATGAATTGTTATATTTAGGCAGAAAGCAACCAAATCATAAAACATTTTCAAATCTATTTCATCGTTTGGGTGAAACCGGGTCATTTCACAACAAAAATCAAGGTAGTCGTCCGAAACAATTCAAACCTAAACAAAAAGATGAAGTTTTGGTTCGGAAAGATGAAGATCCTACAGAAAGTTCACGTCATTTGTCAGCAGTAACAGGAGTAAGTCAGTCGTCTATTATTAGAATTCTAAAAAAAAAATTCCACCTTAATCACTTCACTCCTGTTCAAAATTTGCTTCCAAGAGATCTTCCACGACGCACAGTGGGACATAACGGTACTGTTCCATTCAAATTACTCTACACCTTACCTAGTTCAACGGTTTGAGGTGATTTTTTTTTTAAAATGTTCGTCTTGAATGTGGCTATCGATCCCTCCAGCGGGATTTTCGATTTTTGGCCACATTCTTTTTAAATTTGAGTCCAAAAAGTCATTTTTATGAAAAAAAAACGATTTCCGGCGCAAATCTGATGCTCCGTGGCGCAAGACGATGGTTTTGAAACACCTATCAGCGGAAAATCTTTGCCTTGATAAAGACTAAAAAACTGTCTGTGTTAAAGTGGGGAAAAATGTACCAGGTGCCTCAAAACGGTCATAATGTCCCAAAACTTTTTGTGTAGAAACTAGCAGACAACTCAGGGATTGTGTACTTTTGGAAAAATTGAGATACAACAAAAGTTGACTAGAATCACTCAAGAAAGACTGAGAAAAACTTGCTGAATTTTTGAACACATTAATGGACATTGTAAAAATGGCCAAATTCAAAAATTCCGACTATAATTCACAGATTCCGGAAAGCTTGCTCCAGATTTACTGAATGATTCTGAAAACTGTGGTCAAGTTAACCTTCTTTCCAAAATGGTCACTCCACCAGAAGGTTTATTTTTATTATTAACCCGTTTGAGACCAATCGACACTGTCTGGATACTTTCAAATTAAACTCTTTTTCTCGTGTAGCCAGAAAGCCTGGACATGGATATCTATGAATAAAATTGTCCCTCCTCTCAGAATGAGGCACCAATTTCGGGACCCAACCTCCCTGAATACTCAAGCATAAGCCGAAATGGGTCGACTCTGCGAAAATGGGATTATAGATAAACGCGAGTGATTGATGGGGTTCTGGGTATTTCACTGTGACATATTTTAAACGTGCGAATTCATGTTCAATAAGATGATGAAAAATCTTCTGCGTCCCGTAATATACATTTCAATAAACAGTCATTTGGAGTTACTTGGTCCGTCATATAGAGTTAAATAGACCATTCTATAACTGAATTTCTGAGACTTGAGAACCTGAACGGGACGCAGAAGATTTTTCATCATCTTATTGAACATGAATTCGCACGTTCAAAATATGTCACAGTGAAATACCCCATCAATCACTCGCGTTTATCTATAATCCCATTTTCGCAGAGTCAACCCTTTTCGGGTTATGCTTGAGCATTCAGGGAGGTTGGATCCCGAAATTGGTGCCTCATTCTGAGAGGACGGACAATTTTATTCATAGATATCCATGTCCAGGCTTTCTGGCTACACGAGAAAAAGAGTTTAATTTGAAAGTATCCAGACAGTGTCGATTGGTCTCAAATGGGTTAATAATAAAAATAAACCTTCTGGTGGAGTGACCATTTTGGAAAGAAGGTTAACTTGACCACAGTTTTCAGAATCATTCAGTAAATCTGGAGCAAGCTTTCCGGAATCTGTGAATTATAGTCGAAATTTTTGAATTTGGCCATTTTTACAATGTCCATTAATGTGTTCAAATATTCAGCAAGTTTTTCTCAGTCTTTCTTGAGTGATTCTAGTCAACTTTTGTTGTATCTGAATTTTTCCAAAAGTACACAATCCCTGAGTTGCCTGCTAGTTTCTACACAAAAAGTTTTGGGACATTATGACCGTTTTGAGGCACCTGGTACATTTTTCCCCACTTTAACACAGACAGTTTTTTAGTCTTTATCAAGGCAAAGATTTTCCGCTGATAGGTGTTTCAAAAACCATCATCTTGCGCTACGGAGCATCAGATTTGCGCCGGAAATCGTTTTTTTTTCATAAAAATGACTTTTTGGACTCAAATTTAAAAAGAATGTGGCAAAAAATCGAAAATCCCGCTAGAGGGATCGATAGCCACATTCAAGACAAACATTTAAAAAAAAAATCACCTCAAACGGTTGAACTAGGTAAGGTGTAAAGTAATTTGAATGGAACAGTACCGTTATGCCCCACTGTGCGACGGTTACACTGCTGCCAACGTATTCTCAACAAGTATATTGAATGGCCAACATTTTATTAAGAATATTATGTTCACCGATTGAGCGACTTTTATCAGACGGGGGGTTTTTATTTGGCGAAACAGCCATTATTGAGAAGAACAAAATCGGCATGCTCTGACAGAAAGACATTCATAATCAGCATGAGTTTAAATTGATTATATAACTCATGTTCTAATGAACCAATACAATCCTTGAATTTCCCTTAGTTTCGACGTGATAAGTGAATATACCCCTTGACGACGTGATATAATCGTTTTGGTGTTTCGCTTCCTGCCATATTGTGATCATTTCCATAGTAACGGGCAAGATCAATGAAATGTCAGTTAATTCTTCAAAATGCAGCGCTTTGGTTTCATGTCAAGTGGCGAAATTGATCAAGATATTGAAAATTTAACACCAGATTATTCGTTATATAATCGTAATGAATACCAACTCGAGCATAGACAATATTTTTCGAATATTTACCTCTTCACTCGACGTATTTCGCGAAACACCACACGTCTCGTGACTCGGTGAATAATCGAATATTGTCTATGCTCTTGTGATATTATAACTGAATATTTGGTGTGGCATTATAGGCAACCAACTACTAGGGCCATATGTTAAGTGATATTTTGGATAATCTGTCACTAGTTGTAAGAAAGAAATGTGGTGTATGCATCAGGATGGAGCTCCACCTCATTTTCCATTAGTTGTTAGAAATCATCTAAGTGACATATTTCCTCAGCGATGGATTGGCAGAAGAAGAGATTTTGAAGGACATATGAAGTCCTTAGTTTATGACAATGAAATTAACTCAAGGGACGACTCTGGAAGAAAATACAAAACGCGGGAACTTTATAATGGGACAGAAATTCGGAGGAGGTCACGTAGAACATTTAATTTGAGTTTGCTTACATTGTTGATAAATATATGGTGAAATTATTAGCAAAAAACGGAAAAAAAATTCATTTTTAACGCCCTTTATCTTTTTCCACAGCAATATTTTATTAAGGCATATTTGGTTCTATCACCATATTTTGGTCCAAACAATCTGCCCTTACCTATGTCTCAACAGTTATGACTCACCCTCCATATTGATACCTTGCTTTTTTTCTTCACATGTTGTAGCAATTATGATAGTATGAGATTGAAAGTATTACAGATTTTTATTACGAGATCAAGTAGTTTGATCACTTGTTACGAATGAATTCAGTACATGATTTGAAATCTCATTTAATTTCAGTTTTTTTCAGAAAGTGCATCACTTAATGAAAAAAATATTGAAACGAAAATGAAAATTTTGTTCGATAAGTGCACTCAACAGACATTATTTATTAGAGTTCCTTGCCCACCAATATCTTTGGAAGATGAGCTTGAGTTTAATCTTAGAGAATGGAGACTAATAATCAAGGGTTTAATTCAGATCTTGGAAAGTGCACTAGTTTGAATATTTGTTTTTATATTTTTAATTGCTGATGTTTGTAGTAATGCAATAATAAATATCTTATGAGCCAGACATATTTTGTTCCACCCAGAGCAGAAACCTAATGAGTTCAAATCTTGGTAATGGATTCTATTTTGTTAATTTTTTCGGGAAATTAAACCACAATATTTTTTATATTCCTATTTCAACGTTATCAAGAAATAATTAAAATTCTGGTCCCAAGCTGACACTACGAAAAAATTCGACAACTAGACAATCAAAAATATTTTGAAGTTTAAGACTGCAAAAAATTTGTTGTCCAATTTTTGAAGGTCCATTCTCAGTGGATCATATCCTTGGTAACATATGAAATAATAGTATATTATTAAACGAGCAATTTATGATAGCCATTATTCACGCAGGGTGACGTTTGCTTCCCAAGCCGTAGGCGAGGGGCGCAAGTCACCCGAGTACCGAGTATGTCCACGACCCTTGATTTCTTTATTAAATAAAAGTTAAGTAAATAATGGAAGGGAAGTAATAATTTGGTATTATTGACAATTCTAACGTCAAAATTAAAAAATTTCTGGAGTACGTCAAATAATGTGACATATGGAGATGGGCGATACTATGTAAAGTATCGATACACCGTACCGTTATAAATATATTGTTTTAAAACTATCAATATTAGTAAATATCGTTATGAAAAGTATCAATACAAAAAATTTCGATATTTTATCGATACGATATATTTCAGAACAAGTTATCTGTGTTTCAGAAACAAATTACCTAAACAAAAATACGCATATTTAATAGTTTATTTCATATTTACCCCCATCTCTAATCACCTATATGTACCGAAATGTTGTGAGTATTGAGTTGTCATGGCATGTTATTTAAATGCAAAAGCGTGAATTACGGAACCATAATTCACTCTAGTAGATATATGGGTACCATATACCTTTTGTTAGGAGGTAAAATATTGACTTATCTATTATTAAGTGGTCGTGGATAAAATATTTTATTGTATGACATTCTAACAATATTACAATGTACTAGGAATGGGATCCAGTAAAGTGCTTGCTCCAGGAACGGTTTTATTGGGATAGCACTTTTTTGCTTATTTCGTAAATGTTGTTAATAAAACGCGATTGGTGTTACTGTTTTGTGATATGATTATTTTTGTTTTTAAAATATGTCTAAATCTATTTTGCTATTTTGTGTATTGAAGAATGTGTATCGATTAACAACAATTCCAATGATACATCTAGGAAAAAGAAAACCTGGATAAAAACTTATGATACTTTCCTGACAACGCAGGTAACTGATTATTGGAAATTTTTCTTTCTAACTTGTTAACCAAATTTGACTACATTCAGCTGACATACTAGCTACACATTTATATACATTTATTTTTATTATTTTCTTTGATTTTTCGTCTTTTATTATTGGGGCTCTTTCAATATTATGTGCGCCGGATCCCATTGAATTTGATGCCTCTCTTCCCAAGCATGTTTGCAAATACCTGACTTTCAGATTTCCGTACCTTTAATATACTTTTTATGTTCATTTATTCGGATTTTCAAAGATGCTTCACCTAAATAAAATTTGTCGCATTCACAGGATATCTTATATGCGCAGTTTTTTTAAGGTTGTTCTTCATTTTTTGGTTTAGTTTTTGTTAGTATAGATCTCAACGTATTGTTAGATTTTTAAAGCTACTTCGAATATTGAATTGATTAGAAATTATCTTAATTCTCCCTGATAAACCCTTCGGTATTGTTAACTTTTTAAACATTATATTATTAATATTATTGTTATCATCATTGGGTATTAACAATGAGCCATTCTCTATATTCCTAATTTCTTTATTTAAAAATTCTGTTAGGTAATTATTGTTATTTAAAACTGATTTTGGTAAAGTTTTCTCCTTTGTGAACTCAATTTCATTAGAACAAATGATTTCAAATACCTATTAGTGTGTGCTGGCTTACGGTAAACACTTGTTTCATACCCTGTAGATGTTTTATTGATAAGAACGTCTAAAAATGGCAAAAAATTGATATTTTCAATTTCAATTTAAAATTTTATAGATTTTTCTCCTTCATTTATATTTGTTAAAGAATCATTCAGAGATACTTAGTCATAAGGCCAGATTGCGAAAATATCGTCTACATCTCCATCAGACAATTGTTTTTAGTTTTTGATTATTTACTATTTGGGCTTCAAAATGTTCCATGTAAATATTTGATAAAATTGGTGAGAGGCAAGACAAAAATTCTGTTCATAAAAATCATTTTTGAATTGAAAATATGTTTTCGTTATACATAATTTTATTTTTCTATTATTGTTGTTACGCCCTTATGGCCCTTCCTGTAAGTGTCTGATCAATTTCAAATTTTGATTTGATAAGTTTGTTCTTTGGACACTAACACATCTAAACTGAACAAAAACGAAAATAAAATAACAATGAATACACCACAAGGAATATACAGAAGATACTTGGTAATGGAGTAAACATTTTTTTTCGATTTTTGAAGTTCTTTCTTCTAAATTTAACGCTTACAACATTATTTCTGAAAACCGAAATATATCAAGCTTCCCCGTATTCGGAGATCGATAGATATTTTCTGCGAGTCACTTCGCTTTTTAGACTTTAATACGAAGCGATGTAAAGTGGTGCAGCCAGTAGTGTGACAGCTTTCCTCTTCTTTTCATTAAAATTCAAGTGTAATTAATACACGTCAGTGAAAATGAGAGTGCTGCTACTTTGAGATTGTTTACATGAATCGGTAGGGTTATGAAACAAGTTTGTACAGCAGAAAAGCAATGAAAATATTTTTCTTTAGTTTAAACATACTTTTCGGGGTGACGTTTTTATAAAAGTTCAATCGTGCATGAATGTAGTGGCAAGTCTAACATTGTATTATTTCCGATACATTGAACTTTTATAACCAGGAACTAGTTAGGTTTTCCAATATTTCAGTATAAATTGTTCATAGAATGGAACAATGACTATCAATACACCACATAAATTACGCCTACTTGCCAATATACATGAGTAATATTATATTTTCCACAATTCGACCGCAACAGATTCCCATAACTTTGTTACTGTAATTCATTTTACAAATAATTTAAATTAAAGTGCTTTTTTATTGTTCTGCTTAAACAATCATTTGTAATTTTATTATTATTTTTCACATACAAAGGTGTTTTTTGGTTGAAGGCCGGTAGGTAGGTATTTCCCTTTATATGATACAACACAGTAGAATGGATGGTTTTTGTGCGACCAAATTACGTATATTGTGCCCCATCGTACATCCCCTAAACCGTTTCCTTTTATGAAGTGCAGGATCTGTTTGGGTTTCAAGAAAGGGATTTCTCCTTCCTTTACTTTGAGTCTGCTCAGGTGGAGAAGTCTCTTCAGTGAGAGAGGGTCGCATTCTGTTAGTACGTGCAGGAATGCAACTTTTTCCTGATGGAACATGGAACAGAAAAAGTGCGCCAAAAAGTTGATACAAACTTTTGGGACATGGATAACATTATAGAGACTTAAACAAAATTGTGATTATAATAATTAATGAAGATAGTTCTTCGGGCCTTTCTTATTCATCAGTGTTGGAGTAGCATTAAATGTACTAAGTTAGTTACTGCTATATATCATTGACTTCTTAGATTTCACGATAGATTCTGAAACCCATACGAATTGATTTTGCGGTTCAATGTTTCAAATATTACCGATTGACATTAGTTTTGGATTTAATGTATTATATTCAAACGATAATTGAATCCTTTGATTAGTTCTAAAGGCAATTTCAAACTATCGGAAGTAATCATGTTATGTCTTCACAATGTGGATTGATTATGGTAATTAAATATAGGTAGAATACTTCAGACAGACTATTCATTTGTACATGATGAATATTTAACATAACTAGGTACAGCATTTCATCTGAACTTAAGTAGATATACCCAGGTATGTAAAGTAAATACCAAACAATACAGCGAAATTAAATTCAACACCAGGCTGTTACAATTGTACTTACTTTCTAAAAAAAACCTCCTTAACTTCGAAGTGCTCCAAGATTGCTTTCTTTTACTTGCCTTCCATATTATTGCTGCTGCTTAAAAATTCAAGTAACGTGTTCTCGAATACATTCCAATTATTTAATAGTCCGTCTCCACCTCTCAATGCGACATGACAGTCCATGACTTACTGTAAGAAGCACAAAACGAGTTAGACTCTTACAGCCAGTTTCACAATATTTTAAGAAGTAACCATCGTTCACGACAAAATTTGGGTTTCACAATATGTGGTCAAGGGTATAAGTATAGGTTAACTATTAAAATATTTAACTGCAACCCAAAGTACTGGTAACTGTGCTAACCAAGGAAACCTAACCTAATTTATGGTTGTCAACTGCATCTAACTGTCAAATTTTAAGACTATATATTGTTATTTTTAATCACAAACAATTAGAAATATGAACGATTACGATGCCAAAGCCTAGTGGCGACGATGAAGCCTGACGACCAAAAATTATTCGTCCAGGACGTGATTATTTCGAAGAATTCGACAATCACGATTTTTTCTGCAGATTTCGTTTGTCCAAAAGAACAGTAGAAAGTCTGTTGAAAGAAATTGAGGTTATTTTCCATCGTACAGTAAGGTAAGTTTTATCAATTTATCAAGAATTGAAAAAATATTATTTTTTTCATTGAAATTCTTGATTACAGAAATGATGCTCTTTTTGCACGTTGGTAGTGATTCAGTAAAACATAACCTCCAAAGGTCTTCTTTTTCCTTTCATTTGACATAGAACACCATACTATCGATGGTTTTCATACCAACGCAACAAAAGTTAATACAATTTCATAAGTTATGTGACCATTAGTTAAATGATGATTCTGAAACCAGTTCTATTGGTTAGTGTCTCGGTTAAGGTTACTTAACCCTAAGAGCTTACCACCGATTGTGAAACTGGCTGTTAGAGTAATACTACAAATAGAGTCCGCAAGTCATTCATAAAACTATCCGAAAAGACATTCTATCGCCATACATATGTTTTCATCAATGACTTTCAAGGAGTGGGGAGAAACTGTCGGAATAGTCGGACAATGCCACGGGCATATAGAACTATTTACTTACAGGTGAAAAGAGAGGTTAGGAAAATTACGAATGTTTTTTTTGCAAATTTGGCACTGACGAACCATGATTTTCACAAAAAAAATTGTTTTTAATTATATCTATACGCACACACACACACACACACACACACACACACACACACACACAAATATCAGTTGAAAAGACGAAAACAAGAGCTTCAATAAGCTAGGAACGTTGAAACTTCGTAGTAAAATCAGATAAAGTTGATAGTAAAATGGTTTCCGCCCTTTTTTCGGTGCTGCCATATTTCAGACAGACAAAATTATTAACACGCATTTGTTTTCGTTTAAACTTCAAAAGTTTCTAACAAAAACATATTTTTATCACATAAACCACTCAGGATAATTATTTTAAAGTCGTTTTTATGTAATTTCCTAAAAGTACATTTTTATTTTGTCAAAATTCAAAGGAAAAGTAAGACATCTGGCAAAGGGTCAGCAAGTTACCTTAGAATGTGATGTAATGTTGGGTTCACTTTTAAATGTAAACAAATGTATCTTTTTAATGTATTAATCTGAGGTAAGACTTATTTAAGAAATTAAATATAGCTACCTACCAACAATCTCTATCTTGTCGGAATTTTATAAAAAGGCAATTTCTCGATTATTGCGGCAGTTGTCCCAAAATTTTTCAAGCGATACTGACTGCAGGCGTTTAAATCGTCAAACTTCAAATCCAAGGAAGGCTTCTGCATTAAATATCTTCTGGCTCTAAAAACAGTATGCAGTAATATTATCTTTTTTTCAAACAAAGCAGCTTGTGAATTATTTTTGAAGAATAGGAACATACGGAATGGCTCAAGATTCTCTAGCAGCTCTAGCTGTAGTTATAGGTATAGCAAAGGGGCACATAAAACTAAAACTAGGTACTTCTTTAATAACTACATAAAATTCTATTATTCATACGTACCTCTCTAGAAGATGTGATCTGGGGTTATAAACACTGCACCAGGAAATCTAGGACTGCACAAGAATATAGTAAACTGCACTTAACAGTGGTTTGGTAACAAGAACAAAAGAATAACTGATGACGTGGCAATCAGTGGCGGATCTATGATGTTCTCATGGGGGGGGGGCTTGATTGACAATAGGGAATATCAAAAACTCAAAAATTTTACATTTTCAGATTAAAAAAATCAATAAAAAAACAATAATAGGTAATAAAATATTTTTTGTATTTATTATATAATATCTATACATATTATATATCAATAAATTAATAATTATTAATTTATCGATAAATATAATGTATTTTATTGGTCCAGTTCTAATTTGGCATTTCCAAACGACGAGGCTTTTTTTTACAAAAGGTAGCAATTATTTCATTAATGTCAACCTCGCGTGATGAGTTTATATTCCCTAATGCTAACCCATTCAGCCTTACCTCACCCATTGTACTTCGAAGGTAAGTTTTGAGCCTCCTTAAAACGGAAGCAGTTTTTGGAATTGCTTGATGACTCTGCCACTGCTGCCTCCAAATTTTAAGCTCAGAACTTAATTCCGTAACTGATCCGGGCATATCTATTTCGTATAAGGCAGATGCTTCAAGTATTTGTGCATCTTCATATTTGTGAAGATATACTGGAATTAAGCCTTCGAGTGCAACAACATTGCATATGCCATCAAAACGGGATTCAATTTGAGCAATTATATGATCCATAAATGGTATAAATAGGTTGATTCTATAATATTCTTCTGTACTTGATGATCCGATATTGCTTCTCTCAGTTTGCCGTTTACATATTCAAGGCACAGAAATGGTCGCACCAATTTCACTGGCAAGGCTGTTTGCCGTTGGCGATTTAGAATTAAAAAAATCCAAAATTGTTCGCTTCATAATCAAGCCAAAGAGTTACCCTCTGCTTAAACTGCGGAGTGCAATACGACAATTAGATATCCACGTGTTTACGTTGTTTACGCCTATTAGCAACCGGTGTTGCCGGCATTATTTTCTTGTAGATATAGGGAGAAAAGTAATATGGTATTATTAAATAAGTACCATGTTTTCTCTTAAGACGTTTTAAATTTATGGCGGCTGTTATTTAGTGGGTCACACGAGAGGTGGCTTGGGGGGGGGCTAAAGCCCCTGTAGCCACCCCCATAGATCCGCCACTGGTGGCTACGGCGTTTTGAAAGAAAGAATTATTGAAGAATGCAATGCAATTTCAGCTGACACATTCGAACGAGTACGACAAGAGTTTACTAATAGGATGTATTACTGTCAGGAAGTAGACGGAGCACATTTCGAACACTTGCTATAAGAATCCATTGTTGATATTTGATTAATTAAATTTAAGAAAATAATTTCAATAATTTTGGTATTTATTTAATTTATCCGTCAAAATTAGTTTAAACCCAAACAAAATTAATATGGCTATGTAGCCAATGTCAATGCCTTTCGAACGAGATATCACTTGCCATAAGGTCCTATTTAAAATTATTGGCCAGAGTGGCACTGTGACGTCATCTAATACTATTACGTCACCTGTTACCAGTCGTAGAGAAGTTTACACTTTATTTTCACCCTCAAAATTTTATTAATGTAAGTGTAGCCGTTCAAAAGATACGAGGGGGGGAGGGGACTTTTGAATAGCACTGTATACGGTGTTAATATTTGGGGACAAATCTATTAGAAAAAGTTCAATTAAATTTTTCAAAAAAACGCATTCTATTACTGCTTTAGAAATTGAAAAATTTTTTCGAACAAAACATTGAAGTGTTTTTCAAGAGGTCAAGAAATATATATCAAAAGTAAAACTAACAGTTACCTTTTCATTACTCATGGCGCAATATTTATCTCAATACCATTCGGACTGCACCATATTTCCATTAACCATCACTAAAAACCGAAATCGACCATTTCCATTTCCCGACCGGCGATTGCCACCACATTCGTCTCTTAGTTAAAGGCATATATCACATAAATGTCCCTATTATATCTAAGTCCACTACATTAGAGCAACCTCGAGCCAGTACCTGTGTTTATAGAGTAACTCATCTATCTATAAAAACCGGTTGCATGTCTTATTTAAAATAGATTACATTTCGAGTACTGTATAAATACATATCTCAATTTATAATTTACTATAATACATAATTCGGTCAATATAGGGAAGATGAGCGCAGCCCAACAGCCTTGTTGGAGTCTAAGAAAATCTAGAGTTATACAATAATTAACACTTTTGAAAGTGACTTGAAATTACTTAGTTATACAGTGTGTACTTGCTAATATTTCGATTTCCGTTAGGTTTACAAAAAAAAATGTTGAATAAAAGTTTTTTTAAATAATCCAGACCATCTGCATAAGTCGATTAGAAGTATGCAGGGCGCACCGCTCTCCAAAATAACTTATTAACTAATTTTTGTAAATAGTACACCATGCATATATTTTCAGTTTTTTCATAATCTACTAAATTACAAATACAACCGTCAAGACCGCTTAATTCTACCTTTGATAATTCCAAAGTTACATTGGTTTGAATCTAAAGTTATAAAAAAATTGTTTATGTCAAAAAAGTAGTAGGTTTTTCTCTCACTAATATTAATTAATGAAGTTTTAGATTCCCCGCTAAAAATGTCAAGTTTGAAGTTTCCCGTTAAGAATTTCAAGTTCCCACTCAAATTTTAGGTTCCTCGCCCAAATTTTAGGTTTCCCGCTGAAATTCCAGGTATCCCACCAAAACTTGAAATTTTCGGCGGGAAACCTAAAATTTGAACGAGCAACCTAAAATTTGAGCGGGAACTTGAAATTCCTAGCGGAAACCTGATTTTTTTAGCGGAAACCTGAAATTTTGGCGGGAAACAATTTTTTTATAACTTTAGATTCAAACCAATGTAACTTTGGGATTATTAAAGGTAGAATTATGCTGTAAAGACGGTTGTATTTGTAATTAATAGATTATGAAAAACTGAAAATATATGTATACATGGTGTACTATTTAAAAAAATATGTTAATAAGTTATTTTGGAGCAGCAGTGTAGACTGTAAACTTCTAATCGTCTTATGCAGATGGTCTGGATTATTTGAAAAAACTTTTATTCAATATCGGAAATCGAAATATTAGCAAGTTACGTTACTTAATACACACTGTATATCTAATTTTAAAGATTAAATATAAATTTGTAGCGATGAGTTTAAAAACAAATTTTCAAAAGCCACAAGTCTTCATTGTTCCCAAGGAAATGTATGTGATCAGATTTTCCACTTATTACATGAATACATCAATTTGTGTAACCACAAAAAACCTCAACTGTTCAAAATTTGTGAAAAATGAAAATGTAAACAATTGGGACACCTACAATCCTTCGTTTTTCTTCTGATTTATCTGGAACATCATTTTGTTATACCTAGTGATTTTTGGAAGTGTCTTGATATCTAAAAAATCATAATTCTCCAGGTTTTTTTCAAAGGAATCGGATGCACATTGCACAGTTTGTACAAAAAACATGTCCAAGTTCTCAATAATTTTACAAAATAAAAATGAATCGATAGATTCATCTAACTAAAATGTATAAAAACTATTTAAAATTTCTGATGGTAATATTTCTAGACTAAATTATTGTTTTATATTCATGAAAAAAAATTGAGTTTTCTCATATCTTATATTTCTTAATCCGAGCTTAGTTCTGAAAATATATCATTCTTATATTCAAGTTTCTATTAAAATTCAACGCGACTAGCATGTTTAATAGTATTGACCTATTGACTCAGAGAACGATGCTACTCTAAAAAAACTCCACCTGAAAAGAAGAAAAGCGAACAAAATTTACCTAAAAATAATTTTTTGTAATAACAGTTGAGGGTGTTTAAAATATTTTGTAAATTTATAAAATTTGTAAAGGTAAAACAACCTATGCGAAGAAAACAGTAATTGGCAAAAACATTCCAGGCATACTTTTTGAATAACAAAAATGAAAAATATATTTGAAAAATTAAAAAAATATAACTATAAAAACACTAGTTTATGTTCCTAATCTCAAATCAAAAAATCACAGAAAAGTAACAGAAAGTCACAAATAATATATTAATAATTATATAATAGTTTAAAAGCCAAAATATTGAAAACTGCATGTCATAAAAAGTCTGTCTTTTTCATAAAAGTATTCCTATTTTTGTTATTCGTCACAACACACACCTACCTTTGGCAGATCGCATTTTTAGAGTCGAACGAGCGTTAAAATCTGCAAAAAAAAACAAATGAAAGTGATATAAATTTCATTTGATAAAAATAAATATTTAGAAAAAAAGTAATTCAATCTTATATCTGTCATTATAATACAATTGTTTTTTGCGATGAAACATTCAAAAATATTATTTTCCTAAAATCCTTTACGAAAAAACGTCATTTTGTAATAGAATACCTTCAGCGAAAATGTGATTTCCGTCGCAAGTGAGAGAAATTCTCATAACTGTTAACTCTCTTCTCTAGTGACGAAAGTTAAATTTATATAATCATCTCCTTCCCTCGTATATAAAGTTTTGACAACAATTAATAGGTAAACAAATATATGAATATTTAGTTGCTGGTTTGCCTTGTTTTGACGTTATTCGTTAATTGTTCAGACTTGTCAGTATGCACTGAAATAATTATTGTTAGTTTTTTAAGTTATCATGGTTTCCGATTCGGAAAAAGTACTAAACTTTCCAAATACACTATCAGAAATAGTAAATCAACTTGAGGAAACTTCTTACGATTTATTGCCAGTAAAATCTAAAGAGAAGAAATATTTGCAAAGATTTTTATTTTTTTGTTTAATAAAAATGAAATAATGCATTCCAGTTATAAATCACAATTACTTAGCATATTATAATATAAACGAGAATGTACAAAAAGTAGTGTTTAACTTGTGGAAAACATTTCGTTTAAATGTTACTTTCGTCACACGTAAAACAAATTACATAACAATTTAAAAATGCTTGCTTTTACAAATAAAAAAGAGTACAAGTACCTATATTAACATTAAAAATGTATAGATACAGATTATTACCTGAATTACATCAAAACAATGCACATTCACTATTCTAATCACTAACACAAAATGTACAAATCTCTTATAGTTCTTTTAAAAACCTTAATAATGCTGGGCGGAGTTTTTTCCATGCAAAAAACACTGGTTGTTTACAGGTTTACTGGATTCTTATTGGCGCTAGATAAGCGAGTCGATATATTGAGGTATTTACGTATTTAGTCATAGAAGAAGAAGAATTTGTTGTGATTTATATTTAAATATACGAGGAGTAATAGAAAAACATTTTAGTTTTATACAAGGACGATTTAATTGAAATATATAGGCTTAGAGTAAGTTTAAAGTATGGAACATTTCAATTATTTTAGAAGGGAAGGGTATTAGTTTGGACATTATTATAATTAAATAATTTAAATAATGCTTAATAATAAGGAATATAGGTATTCATGTTTCCAATAAGATTGTTTTTAATTTTAATGAAAAATGCATTATTGGAATGTAATCGTTATTTGTGTGTTTAGAGCGTAAAGTAATAGATTCCGCGACACAGAGAAGCGCGGCGATCTTTTGAAAGCGGAAATTTTACTATACGCTCGAAAAACATACATAATTTTTTCTACAGTCTTGCGCAAAATTACTAATTGCTTTATTACTGGACTGTTACTTCACGCTTTAAAGCAAAAAAAAACAATAAATGAACATCAAGTTACCAGATAATGTACCATACTTTCTACTTCATTAACCATTTTAATCGGCAATTTGATGAAATAAGCGAGCGAAAAATATTTATTTTTTTGCTCTAGAGCGTAAAGTAACAATCCTCGGCATTTGTCGACTTTACGATTTCATTTGAATATTGTCATTTCACGCGCGACTGTAGGAAAAATTATTTGTTGCCACTCTGCCAAGGTACTTCATTATTAGTTAGTGCTAATATACGTAATATTTCATTACACTAACGAAAATATTTGTTACCTGAATGAAATGCTGGTTAACAATCGCAGCTCTATGGCATTATGAACAACATTTTTTCTGTGTAAGTAACGCGGCTTTTAGACTTGTTTTCTCTCTTTTGACTGTTTATTCTCATTCGTGCGTACCCCGGCAGAAACTTTGTGGATTTTTCAGTGCTTTCAGCGTAATTGTCTATAGACTTACTGGATTGTAAAATGAACTACGCGGAAGTGGAATATAAAACGCAAAATAAAAGCGACAAAGAACAGGCGTCGTTTAGAAATGAAACCTATTGAGGTGCTGCAATAATTTCCTTACTGTTTTTTTATTCGTTAAAAACTTTTAAAACCACCAAATATAAAGTAGAATACAGAACAAACAACAAAGAATATCTTCAGCAGCAAATACAACAATTTCTTTTAAAACAGAAAGCAATGTAAGTGACAAATTGTTAAATGTGAAAACAAAGAACAGCAACTAACACAGAACTGGAAGTACTACATATTTGTGATAAGAGACAAGAAGAATTAGAAATTAGAAGACACTTAAGAGGCCCACAATATGAAGTCGTCAATGAACAAATAAATCTAGGGAGCTCGCTCCACTATTAAATTGTTTTCTTAAGTAACAATTGTAAAGATCAGCAGATAATATAGTTTTCCTTGGTTTCCTATATTATTGAACAGGTATACTGATACTGATCTTAAATGGGAAAAAGATATCCAGGATATCCTCATAAGGCTAATAATACCTTAGCTTTAATATTTGTGATATTATATCTTCTTATTTATCATAAATATATTAAGTCAATCCCAAGATAGGTCACTATTTGGTCTAACCAAAATATTAAACATCAAGTAGGCGTCACATCAAATGTAAATGAATAAATATCAATAAACTTTTAGAATTTCTATTAATTTTTTCATTAAATAGTGGAATTAATTAGAAACAGTAGCTTTCATTTAAAAAAATAATTGAAGTATATAGCTAGTTATTTTTCCAGTAATTTTTTTTTAAATATAAATTGTCTGTTTGGATCATATTTCCTGTAAAAGTGAGTTTTGTAGGAATGAAATTTATTACGTTTTCATACTCTAAACACTAGAAACCAATTTCTGCACTCAACTCTTGTACTTGCATTTCTGCGACTTTTTTGTTTCGTTTTTGTTTTGTTTCCAAATCCGGAGACTTTTGCAAGTCCTGTCTCGAGTAGGTGAAGATCAAAGAGTCTCTGTTTTGTTTTTGCGACATGGTGTCGGCGCAGTGTGAATAGCGTGTGTTGACAAAAGTAGGAGACTAGTGAAATCAGGAATTTAGTTCTGTAATTGTTGTGATAAGTACCTCGTCTTTGTTAGAAATGTCGGGAGAAAAAAGTGGAGCATTGAAAATACATGCAAATTAATAGATTTGTACACAGTGCATCCAATATTATGGCTTGAACGAATCTCACTACTTAGTCCAATCCCACATAGGAAATAGACGTCTATAGATGATGGTCCATCTTGTGAAATGGTCTAATAAATATCTAATAGAGATCTACGAAAAACAAAATCAGCTTAAATACCGATAACCACCCTAGAAAATGTCTCATTTTGTATATACTTCTATAAAAACCGCATGTGAGATCAATTAATCGGTATTTTCCTTGTAAAATAACAGATCTAATTCAAGTATATAATTTAAGATAATTAGACGTCTGCTAAACAGATCTAATATACATCTAAAAAACATATCAAAGATTTTGGTTTTATCTGGGTTTCACAGTAATCCAGTTGTATTCCAATCAAAATAAATCTCTTCACCCTGTATGCAAAAATTAGAATTTTACGGTCAACGTAACTGTTTTAAAATATAAAATGTATTTATTTAATTATCAATCTATGAAAAAATAATAATTTGGTAACAGTATGATTATCCGACAATAGCGACCTTTTAGGTAACACACCTTTAAACATTGAATGGTTTCTCGTAAATTAACTAATTAGAGAATAATATATATATATATATATATATATTAAGTTGGATAAGATAAAAACTCAATTTTAAACTTTTAACATCCTGTAATGGGAAAAATTAGGGTTTTCTTCATCTAATGTAGATGATTTATTTATCGTCTAAAGGAATGTGTTTATTAGAGGTGTAATGACCTATTAAAATACCAAGCGTGGATGTTAATAAGATGTCTAAAAGACGTAGGTTGTGAAATATCAACATTACGATATGTCTATTTGACGTTGTAAGTATATATGTATAATAGACGTCAATTACCCAGTAAACACAGGATATCCTATGGATATCCATATAATGTCCACGATTGGTTGATTGGGTGGACATGGACACAGAATGGGCATCCAATGGATGTCCATTTACTACTAGTACCTACAATGGATATCCGTTTGGGGACATTCACTGGACCTTCAATTCTCGTTCACCACTGGACGTGAATATTTATTTGAGTGATGGACGTCCATTGGACATCCATTATTCATCCTTTGGTCGAATCGAAATATACACTCATTAAAAATGTACTAGGTCCGCTATATTTTATACTTATACCTTCCATCAGCTACTCGATTAATTTTTTACACTTGTATAATGAGTACCTATTATATTTTTAGTTTCATGTAATGAAAAAAAAAAAGATTTGAAGGTAGCAAAAGCTTAGACAAGTGCTGCTAATGGAAATGGCATTACATAAAATGTCTATTTGTATCTGATTTGGAAGGAGGAAGAGTGAATAAGGCTGAACATCTGTGGTTTCATAAAAATAAATAATAATTTGATGTTAGACTGTGTAGAGAGCTTTTGTACAAAACATATCCAGTTCATGTCCTATAGTATATTATTTAACAAGCATATAATGATGGCTATTATTCAAGATGGTGCGTTTATGTCGTGAACCGCAGATGAGTGAATAATAGTCATTATATGCGAGTAGAACACTATATTTTGTCAACGACTATTAATTACCTGTTTAGGTACCTATACATTTTTGGTCAAACTGAAACACTATACTTTATTACAAAAAACTACTAATTGCTACTTATGCTATTCAACAGATTATATATTTAATAAGTATTTAATTATTTAAAATGTCACTTTTGCTTTTGGAATACATCATACACACTAGATAAAAAACTGCATATAAAACGATCTACTCGTATATATACCACAGCTTGATAAACTATTGCATGTATCTGCATAGCATGGTGGTTTAAGGCGCTGACTTGGTGAAGTGAAGAATTTTAGACATAGGTTCGAATCCCCGTCGCGGTGAAAATTTTAAAATAATAAATTGTGGCATTTGTATAAATATGAATAATCTTCAATATATTATGCGAAGTGAAGTGAAGAAGTACACGTAAATTGTTAAAATTATCAATGTACACGGGGTGTCCATATGCCATCCTGTCCATGTACAGAACGTATCAAGTTCAGGTCCATGAAAAGTCCATGAGCTCTCCATGGTTTCTTTATTATGTTCAGTGAATGTCCATATTTTTACAAGGTATATCCATTCTTAGTACGAAACGGACATCCATTGTATGATCGTGTGTTTGGTATATGGGTAGAGTTGATCTAATGGACGTCTTGAAGTAGACATATAAAAGACATAGCAAAAAACGGACACTAAGACCTCTAACAGGTGTCTATAGAAGACATCTTTCAGACATCAAGTCATTAATTTGTAGATGTATAATTGTATATTCTACAAATATAATACATCTATTTCCTATATGGGATATCATCTTCACGTAAGTCAACTAACAATTCATCTGTGGAATCAATGACGTATTAAAGATAGACCAGCCTTCACATATTATTACCTACACAATGTTTTGGTAGCAACATAAATCAGGGGAAGTACAACGCACAGTAGCGGATATTTCGAAAGGGTTCATTTAAACTATTTTATGAAAATTATTTTTAGACTAAGTGATGAATTTTTTCGCTTGAATAAGTGGAAATTATATATCAAAGATCTTAGCTCATAGTTATTTTTAATAGATACCTTTAAAGGATTTTGAAGTTAAAACAACTTCTGCACTACAGATTATAAACATGTTAATATAATATTGAAAGGTTTTATTTTCAATTTTATTAATATTATTAACATCTAAATTCATAGTCAGTGTTCTAGACATTTTTCAGCTTCGCAACCAACGGTAACTCCAAATTTATACGCTTTTTTAAGTTTTCCAAAAGTTTTTAAAATTTGTAGTTTATACAAACTACAATCACCTAAAAGTATAGAACACTGTTTGCAATGAACTTTTTTGTTAAAGATTTTTACCACAAATCCAAAAATATAAGCAACTACATCCTTAGTATATAAACCGAAAGATAATCACGGTTACGAAGATCTTTTGACAATTCTAAGTATTATTCAGAAGCCTGATAATAAAAGAAATAAACAATATTATTATGAAAACCAATGTTGACTCCCTCGTCTTATACCTATACTACGCTCATGCTATTATAACCTTACCCGTAAAATGACAGATTATCATCCTTATTCCAAGTATTTTCATACACTATACATTTTCTCACCATCATAAATGTCTTAAAAGCACTTTAATATACAAATATCAATCAGAAACCAAATAAAAACACAATTATAATTAAAATCTTATTGACAAACTTCACCAAAATGACAGAAGTAGTTCGAGATTGCCGAGCTAAAAATGTATAAACTATTTTACTTATGGCATTAATGGAATATGAAAAATTCTAACCAAAAAAAATAGTGAGCTAGACCGTGGGTTGGTCATACCTATTTTAAATGCTTTCCACTTTTTTCTTACGTTTTCAACAGAAAATGCTGCTAAAATCTTAAATATATTCATCAATTACGATTTTTGTTATACGAGATTTGGCATCATGTAAGAAGAGTCTCGTCTTCAATATGTTGGGGACAACCAAAATGTGAACAACTTGTCTATCTTTAATACGTCATTGTGTGGAATAATTATCTCGCTTCTTCAAACATGGTCTCATCCAAAAAAGTTTGCGTTTTCTCGTTGCAAAAACTACACAATCAATAGTTATTAGATATAATAAATGAGCCTAAATTTTTATATTATATTACTGACTTTGACACTGGCGCCAGCGGTATTTGAGGCTGAGAACGCATTAAAGTAATAAGGGTACACCCACGCCAACAGCATTTCTAATAACAAACCAGACAGAGATTGTTCCAGATACCTTTTTCATTCTAATTTGAAGTATATTCATTCATTCTTCATCACGGTAATGAATATTAAGTGCTCACGTAAGTAATTATTAAATGAACAAGTAATGATTAAATTAATGAACCTACAACATCTAGTGTGGTTCATTTTTAAAAGCCGTAATTTACACCAAAAACAAATTTTCTGGTTTGGCTGAGTGTCCGGTAACGAAAAACCGTTGGTTACTGTCAAACACATCAGAGTTTATTTTGTATAGTTGTTGACAAAGATTAAATATTAGTTTGGTGAAGCCCCACCTTAAGAATCCCAACTGTTTACACTAGTTCAGGAAGAGTTTGAAACTGTTTACGAACCCTGGAAATATTTAAAACTGAATAATCGATGTTTTTTATTTCATTACATCAATTAAACAGGGGCCTCAAATGGAAGTAATGTAATTTTAATATACACACTATACTTCATAATTATTGAACTTCCAACTTACGTAGAACTATTCGAGAAACCCAGGAATAGACTCTGTAGATCGAACGACAGTCATGTATTTTTAATTTGTTTGCCGGGAGGTATCCCTGGAATCGAAGTATTACTAGTTTCCAATGATATATTATTTGGAAAAAAGTGTTTTATTGCGCTAAAGAAATAACTTGTTTTGAAGGTTTCTTACAAAGAGAAAAAATATGTTTTGAAGAGTTCATTCATTCTGTAGATGTGGAAGTTACGTGAAATTGTTTCAACCCTTATTTCATGGATTATGTCTAGAATAAATCAATTAATTTCCCCAATGTTATATATAGTAAAATTATTAACTAATTTCATTCGATTTTCAAATTTCCTTTATATTAGTATGATAATAAATGAATATTTTTATCTACAAATATCTTGATTTTGATACCGATCTCAACTTAGTCAAACTGTTCAATAGTATTTTTTAATTTTTCAGAACACATGGTTGTCGTTGCCCCCCCTGGGAAACATTTGTATGGGCGCCCATGGTACAAGGTAAGTTTCTTTATTATTACATTAAGGCAAAACACCCTAAGATAAATGTAAGAAATTTGAAATATTCAAAAATTGAAAACAATCAACGGTTTCCAATATAAGTACTACTGTTGATGGCAGATGTGATATTTTTCGTCAAAGTTGAAAAATTATAGATTCGTCTAAGCTGCAAAATTACAGAACAGCTCCTATGGCTAGGCTAAAATGGACTATAAACACCTTCCTTCCTTTCAAGGCACCAAGGACCGATGGGATTTTCCAGCATTGCCCCAGCAAGGACAAGACGAAATGCCATCACATTTGGCTATAATTAATCGAAGCTGCTCAGGTCTGAGATACTTACGAGAAGCATGGAGGAGGGCTGGACAAAGGAACACAACAAAACACAAAATCCTTCAGACCAATTATCCTAACAAGACTACATCTCCACCCACATCAGCATACTTACCGAGTAGGCAGATCTATTGAGACTGCACCGGTACAGCTCACGCAGGGTATCCAAGAAACTTTGGTATGTGCGTTCTTGGACAATTTTTCACATGAGGCGGTCAAAAGAGCATTAAATATGACAGTACACCTCCAAATGATGTTGACGGCTCACCACTAGAGTAGCAGAGACGAGTACAGGTAAAGACATAGTCTCCATCTACACAACCAGAGGATGTCTTCAAGGTGGAGTAGCATCTCCGTTAATGTGGAGTCCAGTGGTTGACGAACTTCTATTTGACCTAGGAATCTTCTGATAGGGATATGCGAAGGCATTGTCATAACAGCCAGGAGAAAATTTGAGATTACCCTTTGTGGCATCGTACAAAATGGACTGAACTATAAGAATAGCTGGTGTAGGCAGTGGGACTAATTATCAACCCTCCAACCCACTTGATAACTTCCACCTAGGAAAAAAAAATTAACCTCAAAACCGTTCAACTTGATGGAAGCGAGATTATATGGAAACAAGTCAAGTATCTAGGTTGTGCACTAGATAGTGAACTCCTTTGGAACAAACACAGAAAGGAGATTACACACATAGCCATTTTTTGGTGAATCTAAATCTAGTCTAGGTAATTTTGGATATACTAAATTAATTGATAAAAGCTTAATTATAATTTGGCTAGTTTATCTGAAGCTACGCGGCATCGGGAAGGGGCGAGGAAACATGGCGGATATCTGTCATAACCATACCAATGGCGTACGGTACCTACTTTATAAAAGTATTAAAAATAATAATAATTATTATATATTAATTATACATAGAAACGGATTTTTGCTTTGCTTTAAGGGTTAGGTATTTTTCAAAACACGGTATTTGTTAAAAACAAATAATGTTAAGAATCGTATCTACTTGAATTCAATATGGATACGAAATAGTTCAAAATCTGACAATTACAATACCAACGCCACTGGATAATCAATGTCAGTGAATTAACAACGAAAGCCTTTCGATAAATTTCACCAATTGAGTTCGGAGGGCGTGAAAATGATGGTTTTCGCACAACGCTGCCAGAGCTTGAAGAAGCCCATAACAAATTTGGAAAAGTGTTCATCTTTTAATATTCATAAATCGAAAAAATAATGTTAATAGACAAAATCCAAGAAAACAAGCACATTAAAGAATTAACGTTTAATCATATTGTTAATATTGCTAATAATAAAAAGTCCATTTTCTAATTATTATCACTACATACTTAGCACTTTAGCTTTTTTATAGTTAAACGTGGCAACATCGACTGCATTCCTTTCACGGCTTCAGATAAACTTGCCAAACTATACATTAATAAAAAGATCGTTAGCATAGTCTCTTAAATATTTCCAGTGCGACTAGCTGAAAACAATTGAATTATGGATATAGCTTCAATCTGTTCCAGATTGAAAATAGTGCACTGTTAGACAGCTAAGATATGGAAGTGTATGAATTAATGACCTGCGAAAATAGTAGCATACTTTGATCATTTCTGTATGCTGTTGGAAACTTGTTTTGTTCCATTTTTAATTAATATCACAGCACCAATAGTTGGAATTGAATAATTTTAAATGATAATATAACTTTTAACTCATTGTCAGACTAAGCAGCAATTACTTTTATTTCAACTACTTGTTATTTTATTTGAATCAGCTTGATTCGCCGAAAACTTACCCTTACCCTGTTCAAGAATAAATAGATATGAACAATATAAAAAATCAATTTCAACTTTTTAGCTAATATTGAGGTTGAGCAGCTTCATCGCTTATTGGAACTTTCGATTTCAAGCTTTAGAACGAGATCGTTAAATTAACAGATATCCAATTATTCAATGATTTATTACGCTGCTGTAAACATATTACGAATTGAATAGTGGATAGGGAAACGTCTCTGATACTTATGGATACCACAATATTATATTTAAGCTACAACTAATTATAAACGTAGTAGAACAAAGTAATTTCTTATTCATCGGCATAATAGCAAAACAAAGATAAATCTTGTTGTTCATGGCAAATTCCAGTTACTTCCAATTAATGCTTCTTGCTTAGTCTGGTACTCCATTAAGTAAAATATTCCCCAGATTGCAAATGGTGAATTAATTATATCACAAAATGTAGTAGTAGTGAAATATGCTTCTAAAGACGTATGCAATTTACTAAGATAGTCTAGGGTTTTGTCTGTGTTTCCTTGAATGTGAGATAATCAAATATCAATTGCATTTTGATGTTAGGCACTGAGAAATTCCATTCTACAATAATATTAACTAATTTCAGGGTATCGTGGGGGCCTAGGCGTGAGGAGACATGTCCGTCGCCTCTGACTCATTCTCTGAGGAGGAGCGCAGCTTATTCCGTCCATTCACACGCGAGTCACTTGCAGTTATTGAGGCTAGAATTGCAGAAGAATATGCCAAACAGAAGGAACTCGAAAAGAAAAGAGCTGAGGGAGAGGTACATTTTAGCAAATTTTATCTAAACTTCATCCACATCTTGAATAGTAATTATCGCATAGATATTTTTGTTTGCATTTATCCATAACCAAACAAAGCAGTTGAATCAAACTGTTGTATAACGGTAGAAACCACCTCTTTCTAATTTGGTTTTCACGTGCATAATCATTTTTCCACAATTCATAATTATATTTGTAAAATACAACATCATCGTCTTGGGCATCAAATAGCTTATTTGAACTGTTAAAATTTAAGCAAATTTTGAGTTTAAATTCGAATGTAGTGAGGTTTATCCAAAATTCTTCTTATTTTTCCTAATAGGGTGTTCAACTAAAAATAGGTTCTTGTTTATGCATAACAGATAGTTAATTCTAAAGAAACAAATTGCATCGCACCATATTTAACCAAATTTAATAGTGTAGTTTTGTTTTTATCCCAAATTGAAAAATCGTATTTTCAAAATCCGCCTCTAACATTATTATGTCACCAGCAGCACAAAGTTTGACATGGAACATAATCATCATAAGATAATGTTGCAGAAAAGAAGAAGTTTAGAATATAGTGACAGTGAGTTGTTTGCATTTAGTTTTGGTTGATGAAAAAACCCATTTGTCACTTATTCTTATTACCCAAAAAAAAATGGGGTCAAAATTTGAAGTTGAATATCCTATTATCCTGGACTAACCCAAGGTATTGAATTTTCCCTTTGCACCATTATTTTTTCCGAAATTTGTTAGTAACGTTTTGTGTTTTATTTGTTTAATTTTTATATTTCAAAATAATCTCCAATCTTCGTCACTTATACCGACAACTTCACAAACACGTTGATGTATAATTTCGGTTGGTTTAATATACTTTGGTTTTAGTAAAAAAAATCACTTCATTATATAAACAATTGTTAGATAATATTTGATTTTGCAGATGTAAACAAAAAATTTGAAAAGACGATGATGATGACTAAACTCATTCATTTACTGAACATAAGCAATAGTTTTATTTTTTGTTTAAACAATTTGTATATTTATCTTAATTTCATTATTGGCAAATGTACATGTTAAACTTAAAGCTTCTTAAAATTTAGGCTCTAGATGAAAATTTTGAGAAGTCTTTTTTTAACATAAAATTGGTCTGAAAACCATCCAAAAACACAAGTTGCACTTAAGAAAATACGTGAGAAATAAATATACCTTAGCTTTAGACAATGCTTACATTATTAGCACTTAGGCCAGAAATTGTAGCCGTCTTTTCGTAAGCTGAAATGTTTCCTAACTTGCCAGTACAGAGAAATAAATGCTTTGTTAACATATTGTAAATTTTGTATATAATTGAATTAAATAAACTTACTAAACTCAAAATGGAATATCCACTAAAGAAAAAATTTCATTAAAAATGTGTAACTTCGTTAATTTCAACTGTTAGATGTAATCCATCGAACAGAGAAGAATTTGAAAAATGATTACGTGCTACATGTGAACACATTGTTACAAGGGATAAAAGCTGAAAAAGCACAGTCTGAAAGCTAAAATCTCAGGCAATTTTATTAGCCTTTTAAAGCTGCATTTCAAAATGGAGTTGATTATTTAATTAGCATTTCCATAACGGGGTAGCTAGACGAATACAAAACAGAACCATTTTATCAGTACATTTTAAACATACGCTGAATACCGTAAATTTTCAATTGCAGGGGAAATACCTCTCAGTATTTTTAACTCCACTCCAGACCCTCGGTTCAAAGCAAATTACCCTCTTAAAATTATGATTGAATTTTAAAATTTGGTCCAATATGGTTTCCTGAACAGTGTCGTTTGGGGGCTGAGAAATTAATATGGTCTGAGATAAAATTTCGAGATTTTAGTTTTTCCTAATTTAAGTAGGATATTTCAGAAATTGTTTAAGAAAGAACGTTACTGCTGAGATGACAAATTATTTGCTGTATGCAGAAAATGTCGTAAACTCAAGAAGATGATTCAAATAATAAATTAAGCGATGAAATAAAACAATTTAACTAAGTTCGAATATGTAATTAAGATTTAAACAAATTAAATTGTTTTATTTCATCGCTTAGGATGGATCTTCATCAAGTAAAAGCCTCATCTATATTCAAATAATAAATTCTTGAAAAATATTGAACCAAATTTTTTAATTTAGGAAATTTCATAAATTTGCATGGGTTTGATCCAAATTGTTACTAAAATATTTAAGGAGTAATCTTGCATTCCCAAGGGGTGATCAATGTAATGGGGGTAAACAATACAAAAAAAGTAACATCCTTAAAAAAAGTATTCGTTTGTAAGGTTAAGGCAGTAGGATTTTATATGGTAAAAAAATAGAACTTATAGGTTTTCTATTATATTTTCAAAGAGGGAAAATTTTAAAACATGGGAAACCTATCATTAAATGCAATATTCAATAATATTTTTCACCAAATGGCTAAATTAGATACTTGTAAAAATCCCATGTCGGGGATTCAATTCATTTACGAGTTAAAAATGTTTTAAATGCCAATAATTACCCGGCAGAATTTGTAAATAAAGAAATTAAGAATATAGAGAAGGGCTCATTGTTAATACCCCATAACAATAACAATAATATTAATAATTCAGCTAACATAATTTTTAAAAACTAAACAATACCGTATGTTAAGGGTTTGTCAGAAAGAATTAAGAAAATTGGTAATCAATTCAATATTCGAACTAGCTTCAAATCTAACAATACGTTGAGATCTATACTAACAAAAACGAAACCAAAAAATGAAGAACAATCTTCAAAAAACTGCATATATCAGATCTTGTGAATGCGACAAATTCTATTTAGGTGAAACATCTAGACCATTGAAAGTCCGAATAAATGAACATAAAAAGTATATCAAAGATAGGGAGTTCTTTAAGTCAGGTATTTGCAAACATGCTTGGGAAGAGGGGCATAAAATTCAATGGGATTCGACAAAAATAATATTGAAACAGCCCAATAATAAAAGACGAAAAATCAAAGAAAGTGCTTTAATACAACTAAATTCAGATAAATGTGTAGCTAGTATTTCAGCCGAATGTAGTCAAATTTGGTTACCAATGTTAGAAAGAGAAATTTCCAATAATCAATTACCTGCGTTATCAGGATAGCATCATAAGTTTTTATCCAGGTTTTCTTATGATTTATCTTTGGAATGGTTGTTAATCGATACACACTTCAATACACAAAATCACCAAACTGAGCTATACATATTTTGAAAACAAAAATAATCATACACAAAAAAGTAACAACAAACGCGTTTTTATTAACAAAATTTCCAAAATAAGCGAAAAAAAGCGCTACCCCAATAAAAACCGTTCCTGGAACGTGCACTTCACTGGATTCCATTTTTAGTGGACTACATATTGTTAGAATGTCATAAAATAGAATATTTTATTTCACATTTTACCAGAGGTGTGATCTACTATGAATGGACCTTAATAAAATTTGACAACAAAGTTTTGTAGTCTTAAACTTCAAGATATTATTGATTGTCTAGTTGTCAAATTTTTTTGTTGTGTCAGATAGGGACCAAAAAAATTATATTTCTATACTAGTTAATCTTGACAACGGTAGCTGGAACGCTACCGAAACGTCGAAATAAAAAACATTATTGTAGTTTGATTCCCAAATAATAAGAAAAAAGAATAAGTAATGCCACAAGGAACTTACAGAAGATAAATAGCATTTTAATTCGTAACAATTAATTGTTAACAAGAATTATATTACTATATTTTTGGGTCAATGTCGTACGAATATTTTAACAAAATCCTGTTAACTCTTGCCTTGAGATCTCTACGTCTCCACGTCACCACGAGGTAGTAAAAGTCAACTACCATTGAGGTAATCAACCAACGACAGGAATTGGTTAAAACTACTAATCCTGGTTTCTTATGAGCAAGAAGATATACTATAAGTGATCACCGCTATACATTCTGCATACACCTGCATGGACATTTCTGTGTAAAAGGCGTTTGAATTACATCTATTGATGAATATAATATTCGGTCAGGATGAAGATACCACTGTCGTAAGGGCTGAAGTGGTTAAAATTTGTTCTTACATTTTTTGGCTGTTTTTTTTGAAACAACAGAATGGAAATGATTACATTTTCGTAAGTTCGGTTATATTCCTTCTTCGGAACTTTTCTTGTAGCTGATTATTTTTGTATTACGTGCCTTCTTCACTTTGATAATCTATTTTGTCGTAAATTGATATCAAACTAAAAATTCGGGCTCCTCCAATATCGCATTGTATTATGATGGTATACGTCAATTAGTGCAAAACAGTACAATTGACACTTCATACTACCAATTAGTTGAAACTACGCAGCAAAATCTACGAAATAATTAGCCCCGATTCAGAAATTAGTTTCTACTGAATATTGTGGCCACCATGGCTCATGTTCAACTCAACTACGTGCGAATAACCTGAGATATATTGCAGAATGAATATTAAAATTGTTATAGATCGTAATATACAATCATGATGGTTTGAGAATTATTAAATATATTTTTAAACTTTAAAGGCAAACACCACTAACTTTAAAAATCATATAATATACTAGGCTGCGTAAAGGTATCGCAAGCCGATGAATAGATAGCACGAAATTTGTATGGTATTTTATTGGAATATTCGAATTAGTCGAATATTCGAATAGTCTTGAAGTTTTCTAAATAGCACCACAGATCAAGTGATATATCACAGGAATTCACTTTCTACAAATAAAATGATACCTGAAATAAACAGCTTATTTCCAAATTTGAACGTATATTTTCAATAAGGTGGCTGCCAAGATCATCCGAATTGACACTCTTTGATTTTTTATCTTTTTATAACTTTGGGAAGAACAAAATTGTGATTAAAATAACATTTTCAATATTTTTGTCAAATTTCTCTCATAATTGCTTAGTAAAGTTATATCCTATCATATCAAATGATCTTTTTTGTGATATGTTAATAGATCATTTGAAAAAAATTACGATATAAATGAAAAACATTCACGTGTAAAAAATGCCGATCACAATCCCATTGATCGTCCCAGAATTTGAAATTAATGTCTTGGTGATATGCTTTTTCGCAACCTCGTATATATTATACATAAAGTGAATAATATTATGGAAAACTTCATTTTGAAAATACCTTTGAAGCGGTGAAAAAAAGAAGCTAAGAAGCTCAGAATTTCTTTAGAATAAATAATTAATTGTCACTTTCACAATATTCCAATAGCATTATCAATATCTATACTGATTTATATTTTATACTTAAAGCAATACTAATTAATTACATAATGACAAATTAAGGAAACATTTCAAGTATTCCAAAGTACCATCTTCTCAACAAAATTCGTCTCTATGTATTTGCTTGAAAATTTTGCAAAATTGCATGTCTATGTACCTGGCAATCTACTTTTCATAAAATCATCAATGTTATCACACTCAACATAGATCTACATATACATATTTCACCAAACTTTCTAGCGACCTATGAAGAAAAGAAACCTTAGGGCTATAGTGCTTTTTGGCTAAGTTCCGTCACAAATGAAGATATTCATCATTTTGTAATTAGACACTAAGTAATTTTTTATAATTCTAGAAGTTGGCAGTTTCTTATAAACGCATTGTTTAAAATTCGGATTGAAAATCTTCTTGGACAAAAAACAAAAATATTGTATCTACAGTTATTTGTGGGCCAAGGTGTAAACGTACCAAACGCCATAGCTAGTACATGTTTTATTACATTACATTACTGAATATACTAAAATAAAATCTAGACCCACCTAATAAAAAACAGTAAAAAGAGCATTAACAAATGAATATCTTCCTTATTACCAGGATATGGGTATAAAAAAGGAAAACGGAAGTCGCATAAATTTTTATCTAAAAATCAAATCAAAGTTCGAATTAATTTGAAATTGAAAAAAATAATAAATGAATATTTTTAACACACTCAACCTATTAACGATTGGGACGAAACTAATTAATCGGAATCCACCACTCGTGTTTTAAACTAGGTTTTTCAGAAACAATGGATTACGTGTCCTTTTAGGAGTTAATTATTCAGGAATTTCACACAATGCCTTTTCTAAGAAACTACTTGCAACTTTTTATGATTAAATAAAAAAATTCGAGTGTCTTGAATACATCGGAATTTGTCACAATAAGATATTTTACAAAACATAGGTACATGATATACACTACCTGTTGATAGTTGGGTACGAAGTATAGTTTTTCAACTTAATTCCTAATTTGCTACGCGCCAGTTATATGTATGATATAGGTCAATGCAGCCTTCACTTTTTATTAAGTCCATTATATTGTATACTTTAATATTTCCTTGGAGCAAGGTTATAACTCTAGAATGGTCATGTTTGTGTTGCAATATGAAATAAAAACAAAATTTGAGAAATAACATTATTTAAAACGATTTTATTGTAAAGCTAAACAGTTTTTAAATGTCGGAGGTTATGTACCTGAACCACTTGTGTGATAGATGGCAAACCCAGAGGTTAGTATGGATCGATTACCGTGAATCCATTAGCAACGCAAACAGGTGTATATTTTAATCAAAGGAACCATGGAACATTTACCATCAGAAGACCACACAAGCTGGGAAAAATTGACCAAATGGCTATAAAATGATCGATGCTATGGTGGACAAGGACACAGCGAGTGGGAGCTTTAAAGTTGTTAAGCAATACACAAAGGCTTGCTCGTCTGCGTTTTACGGTGGCCATAAGAACCACTTCTACAGTGCTGACTATATTGAAAGCTTATCGAGGAGCTAAAAGGGGATAACGTAATGGGGCAACTTGTTGGCGCAACGCCCAGAAGATATAGCTTTAATAATAAGTTATCAGGAAGGCAATGACCGGAAAATTAAAATGCTCCAACTACAATATTATTCGGGGATTAAAAGTTTCAGCAGAGACTCCGAATATTCAGCAATAATTAACTTGATTATTGATGTCTTGAGCCACACGAAGTCGCATGCTTTCTGTACGTTAGGTAAGATGCTTGATCTATCTCTCTGACCACTAGTGTGATCAAGTAGCAACTAGTTCTGAATCCATTTTGCTCAAAGAGGATAATATTCAGCTTTCGCTTGTACTGTACAAGTCTCTTGTCAATATCTTATCATAACACTGCTGCTTGTTTGACTAGACAATGGGAATTTGGCCAAGGTTAAGGCCAGATCTAAGTATATGATTCGTAATGTGCATGAATTGTACTATTGATTTCCACCATACATTTTTTAGTAGTGTATTGTCGATACAATCAATGCCAGCAGCCACTTTAATCGTAATTTGTTTAATAAATTGATCTACATTCAATAAAAACGGAAGACCAGATTTTTTTCTGCTTAAACAGATGTATGTCCTTAGATATTGTTTTGAATAATTGTTCAATTTGTAATATGTAAAAATACTAATGAATAAAATCAAACAATATTTTATTTGACAAACTTCAATAGTTGTGTTTGGACATATGGTAAGAATGGACAACTCCACACAAGTCAAGTCGATATAGCAAACCAAATCAATAAATAGAAGATATGGAGGCAGGTCTAGAAGGAAATGGGATGATGTAATTACTGGAAAATAACAAAAACTTGAAGGAATAATAGATAGATTTTAAAACATACTTCAAGTCTAAAACACATATTTTAAAACTGGTCAGTCCAAATAACACAAACACAGAATATTTTAGAATGTTGATCATCCAACTTTCAATATATATACGATACATTTATTTTTGCATAAAAATATACTTATTCCTGGTTAATTACTGGCTACCATTAGAGAATTTAAATCGATGAAATTGGAAATTATGCATTGAGAAATATTTGTTAAAAAAAACTAGGGGCTGACCTAATATAGAATGTTACCTATATGCCAGATATTTCAGCTCGGCTTGCAAATATTCAATATGTATCGCTATATTAAATTGTTTGATTAAACGAAGTTTTGCGTTTGTTGGATGGGTTATTAAAATATTTTCATCAGTTTTTATGAAGTAAATGAATAGTTTTTTTGTACACTACCAAAACAAAATAAATTATAGTAAGGGAACAGAAGCAACCAAAGAAACTTACAAATATTTGACATGTAACACTAAAGGAGCTACTGAAAACCAATCTTACAGAAGAAATAAAAAAACTTTTAGAAACAAATGAAATAACAATATGCAAGGAAAAACATTATGGAACCATATCTATTTTCCACCTGGAAAAAAAGAAGAGCCGAGAAAAGACTGGATAAATTGTATAGAGGAGCAATATAAGTAACATATACCTAAAATGACCATACAAAAAAAATTCTTTCCCATTCATTTTTTGCCAATAATATTTTTTGTTACCTCTCTAACCGTTTGCAAGATCTCTGGTTTCATGGCATTCTGCGATCATTCTTCCTCAAAGCTGGTTAATTGTATTTGATTTGGTTTAATAGATACCATGGATATTAAATAAACTGATAGAAAAAAATCTAATGGAGTTAAGCTAAAAACAGCATTTAGATAATTTGTCACTCTGGAAGCATAATGAAGCGAAGTTCCGTCTTGCTGAAATATTACATCTTGAAGAAATTCATGCCGGTGGTTTGTAATAATATAATTAATTACTGTCGTTATCTTTTTCTCCAGCATATTTAAATAAGTTTCATTTAAATTATCATCAACAAATATTGGGTCTACAATGTAATTACCTAGTATACCTGCCCAAACATTGACATTTTGCGAGAATTGTGTGCAGCCTTCCCGAAATAATCTGGGATTCCCATCAAAACAGTATTTGATATTTGCCGAGGAACATATCTATTAAAAAAATTGTTTCGTCACTAAAACAAATGTGTTAGAGATAATCAGAATTATTTGAAATAATATTTGTTATGGTTCCACAATATTCCTTCTGTCTGGATCATCTTCTGTTAGTTCGTGCATCATTTTCATTTTTAAACTTTTAAAACTGTCTTTTGATCTACTCCGCAATTCTAGTAAAAGTAGATGGATTAACGACGAACTCGCTTGATTTCAAGAGATTTCGAATAGTACCTGTTTATTGGACGGTCAGGAAGGCGTATTTTGAACATCCTTAACGCTTTATGATAGTTGCGGCAGCTTCGCCATGAATCACTTAATCAACAGACGTTTTATTCGAGTGGTGGCTTTCATCTTTAAACTAAAAGCTAGATTACGAAAAGATGGAGGATTAGAGGAAAGAAAACTTATGAAGCATCTAATTCATATTTATTGGACATTATATGCCAATAAAATTTTTCTTCTGTTGGTTTTTGTTAGATTAATTGACTTATTCTGGAAATGTGTGGTACTATTTATGACCAAGATTGTAATCAAATAAATCACTGCTGCTACAATAACTTTCATGCGATTTCATTCTCATACATTTATACTACTAAAATATTTTATTGTGACAAAATAATGTGACATAGAGTAGCTAACTTGCAGCAATATGTGTGCTTTCCAATGTTAAAATATGTAAACTTTATTGCAGCCGGGTTTTGGACGCAGGAAAAAGAAAAAAGAAGTAAGATTTCTCCAATAAAACTGCTCAATCAAGAGTTGCTTTTTAGATCACCTTTAATGCCCCTGACGATTAAAAAAACATAACAAATATGAAAAAACTTTACAGAAACGCCACATTCCATGTGGCAATAACAAAAATACAAATATTCTTGCATTTACTGTTTCACCTTTCTCTATTTCTATATCGTCAGTAGCATCTTTAAAAGTTTATACGCTTTTCCTTTGTTCTTGCTTGACTAGACCTGCATTTTGATTGAACTCAAAGCATTGCTTGGTACTCAAAAACAAAAACACTACTTACCTTATACACAAGTAGACTGCAATGCTCGGAAAATAGATTATCATCACTGTTCTTTCTAGGAAAATAAACAGAATGTACCACCTACAGTAAATTTCAAATTTTTTATCGTGGTGCTCCACCTACAAATTGAAGTTACATAATATCAAGAAAAAATACATTACTTCGCATGTTACCCAAAATGAATATACCTAATCAGCTCACAGTGTTAAAACGCTGACCTGATGATTTTATTCAAACGTCCGAGGAGAATAAATCATCGACTTTGTCCATAATAGTAATAGACATAGGAGAACATATTTTGTAATCATTGTAGCCTTACTTTTTCTGTGAAGCAATATATTTAGCATAATTTAAAAAATTAATTAGAGTAATATAATTATCGTTTAGACCAAAGAAAACACAGAAACTAATATAGCGCTGGTTAAGCGATACCTACTTAATGTCATTGTAGGTAACAATACTTTTAAACACAAAATAATAGCAATAATCTTCACAGAAAACAACCATCACATCAATTAGTTTAGTTTAGGGTATGCTGGAATATGCCCTTCAAATACTACTTGACCATTATAAAATAATATTCCGGATTTCGGATCAAATATAAAACAATTGGTATTGGATTGCTCATGAAGATTTATTACATACAAAATTTCACGCTAGTAATAGATTCACCACCGAGTGACAAAAATTTTTCAAATTAATGGGCCAAGAACTTAAGAACATACTGACATAAATTATAAAAGGTAAGCTTTAGACTTTTAGAAACGGAAATTACACCAACAAATGCGTAATGGGCTGGTTTCATAAACGTCTCATTTTTGCGAATCGGTGCATAAGCAGTGACAAAAACCATCAACAATTGTTCGGAGCTCCAAATCATCCTAACCGCAACCAATCCAATCAACCTCCACGGCGGAAACGGCACTCCTTACTTCAAATCTCATCTACCTTCCGATCAAATGCTGCTCTTAAATGAAGCTTTTTAAGCTCCGATGCTAAATCGAATATCTAAATGCCAATCGCGCTGCCCTCAACAAAATTTCGGGGTAAATCGACGTGTGATTAATGACTGAACTAAAATTTAGCATGCCACCAGTGACAGCCGCGTGGTGTTTATCCCACTTCACCACCAATCTACTGCTTCATGACCAACGTTTCTCAGCAATACACTCTATGCTTTTTTTTTGTTATTTCAAAAGTCGACAAAATAATTTCCAACGAAGATACTTGCAGCCAATTTAAAATTAAATTTCAGTGCTAAAAAATAATTTCTAGGACCACAAACTCACACATGTTTCTAATCAGAAACTTCACTAATCTAAAACACTTTATCTCCTGGCTACTTGAAAAACAAATATTCCTTTACGGCCTTAATCCCAAATACGAGCCATCAAACGTCTCTCCCCCTCCCGTACCGAAATATACCGGCTCTGGTTATACTCCCAAAACCTTAAATACCTTTTCTCTCCACTGAGGCCCAAACTTTTTTCTAATCATGTCTTGTCATCATCTTCCCGTATAATGGTAATCGAGACGCTCAAGCATCTTATACTTTCCTACTATTACCATAATTGCTCCGTCTAGGGACAAGTTATTTTTCTGGACTTCCTCGATTCCCTCCATCTTTCACTTCATCCTTTGGCGCCGAAACAAACAGGACCACTGTCGAAAAAGTGTACCAAAAATATTTGTGTGTAACTAGGTCCACCAAAGTGACCAAGGAGCCGTCGCAAAACACCAAGTATTATTGCCTATTATTTTTAAATTTCATCAGTAGATGTGGGCGAGTGATGTGCTCTAGGGGATGATTGAAATTCGATTCGCACTAATCCTCTTATCAAATAATGAATTAACATCGAATTGTCATGCTCGCTAACCTATAAATAAAGCAAGGTTTATCCAATATATACTTATTCAGCAAAATTCGCTTTCACAAATAGATGGAATGTAATTTTACTGATTAATTATATCTGCACCAATAATATTGTAAAAGCACTGCCAATAGTTTTCTTCACATCAGTATTCACAGTCGTAGATGTCTTTATTTAGTTCGGCTAAAATAAATTAATTCAAATGGAATCATTTGAAACAATAATCCATTGGATTGGATCAATTTTCCTCAGCGATGTCAAAAGTATCTTCATTTGAAAGCTCCAGGTCATTTGTTGGTTAATTTCCCAACAATAACGGCTGCATAAACAAAGATTAGAATTCATGATAGATATTACAAGGATGTAGGATAACTGAAAACGATGGTTCTAATTAATTACTTCACCTTATTCATTATGCACGACAAGTAGCCGGGGTGATTAGTTTTCCAGCTGTTTGCAGTAATTGGTTTCACTAATTGTTTTATGCAAAAACTTTATATTCTCCTGTTTCTTGTTATATCCAATATTTAAAAATCTGGATTAGCAATTTTTCGATTGAATTATTGTTAAATATTAGCCCTCCATTACTTCGTAGCACATTTTTTCAAGCAAAATTGAAAGCCGTTACAAACTCTCTAATTGGCTGCTTCCTCCATTATATTTGTTTGGCTAAATAAACCAATTAGCAGCATCCAATTAGCCATTATTCACAAGCAAGATTATGAAAATGGAAATTAATTAATATATCTCATGTTTTATAAACCTTTATTCACCCTTTTAGGAACGCGTTGATAACCAAATTGGCAATTAAAGTCAATTAAATATTTATTTACATTTCTCGCAAACTTTTAACTATTTTAAAATGTTGTCTCAACTTATCAGATTCCTATAAATACATTTATTGATCGACCGGTTTCACAACTTTACGACATCCTCGGTTATACACTGTGTCCGTAAAGTATGGAACAAATTCATTTTTAGCTAAACAGGCCATTTTAAGATAAAATCCTGAAACACGTCGATTTTTGATTTCAATTTACCGTATTTTAAAATAATATTCTAATATACAGGGTGAATTACTTTCGAGTAATGACGTCACCGTCATTTTTTTTAAATGGAACACCCCCATTTTGTCTCAATTTTCGGATTACTCTAGCTGAGCTGATTCCAAAAATGTATCACATGTTGATTCCAGTTGGTACAGGATGGACAAAATTACAATAGTTTTGCGTGTGCTCATAAAGTAATCCTGGATGTTTTGATGAAACAGGTCGATTGGTAGACGTGGATGTATTGAATGGCCAGCGAGGTCACCAGATTTCAATCCCTTGGATTATTTTATGTGGGGCCATCTGAAGAATATTGTGTATCAAGCGAAACCAGCAAATATTCAAGAATTAAAAGAGATAATTCGGACAGCAATAAACAATATTTCTCAAGACACAATAAACAAGGTTTAACAAGAATTTGTACAGCGTTTGGGTTACTGTCAAATACAGCAAGGGCTGCAGTTCGAACATAAAGTCATGTATTTCATCATATTCTGCCCGCTAGACAATAAGTATTTTTGATAATATTGTTAATTTAACTAATAAAGAATGCAACTCGTTACTTTATGAGCACACACAAAACTATTGTATTTTTGTCCATCCTGTGCCAATTGGAATCAACAGATACATTTTTGGAATCAGCTCAGCTAGAGTAATCCGAAAATTGAGACAAAATGGGGTTGTTTCATTTAAAACAAATGACGGTGACGTCATTACTCGAAAGTAATTTACCCTGTATATTAGAATATTATTTTAAAATACGGTAAATTAAAATCAAAAATCGACGTGTTTCAGGATTATTTCTTAAAATGGCCTGTTTAGCTAGAAATTAATTTTCTCCATACTTTACGGACACAGTGTATGTATACTATAAAAATGATATTTAAACGAATTTCTATAATTTACTCCTGCCGATGCAATTTTAGTTTGTGAAATCGGTCGAGTAGTAAATGCTGTGGAATTTGTAATCAATTGATTGGATAATCATGGAAAGATTTTGCGTAGTAAGAATTGCAACAATTTATTTGTCTCTATATTTTTAATGCTATATTAATAAGAGATTTATTTTTGTTTCACTTAGATTTAATGAAGTAGTGATGTTATTCCCTTGAGTATAAGTTGGCTGTAATTTATTTTAAATTGAGTTCGTTTTCTTATAAGATTTATTACTGATCATTTCCAGCTTCCACTTCAGCATGGAAACAACCTTATTTAATTCTATCTCATATATTTACTATTTTCATTATTGATCTACAGTTTTTAAATTCGCTTTCACGAATCCTTTGCTTATGGTTATCAATTCGTTTAAAAAAAACATTTCTGTGTCGTATCTTTCCAGTTATTTGTTTTGATATCATATCTCAAAAGATTTCGGTAAAACGCAATTATTTGGTTTGCTTAAAAATATACTATACAATTGTTCACAACTATATATTTAAAAAGGAAGGAATCCTAATTTTTTGTAATTCAAATTAGTGCCTTCTAACGGACATTTTACAAACTTGAAAATAATTTCCAAAAATTTCTCTTGGCCAGTATCATCACAATAATTTTTAAAAAAGGTCGATTTCGAGATACAGCCCTTTACCTCGCTTATTTGACCGCCCTGTACATAAACAGTAGCAAAATAATATTTATAGATTATTTCAATGAAAATTCATTTTTTCTACAGCTCACGCAAAAGATTTTTTATTTACTAGTAGGTGTACATTCTGTATAGAACAAGTTATGGATTTTAACTCACTGCACAAGGCTTGCCTGGAGTTAAAAATAGTTTTCCTTTGTATCGATTATTACAGTTGTCAACTTCCCAGCAAACATCAATCAATGATGTTGGAAAGCGAAAAGAGGAAATCTTTACTGGTTTGATTTTTATGACATTTACGACGGTTTGTAACTGTGTATTGTGCTTCTGATATGATAGGTAAATACCTACCTAAATAAATATTCATAACTATATTAATTTTCTATTTGGAAACGTTGTAAATGTCCACAATGTAATTAACCCACAAAACAGTTTAATATCCTACAGTAACGCTAAGTTTTGACAGGGTTATTATTAATAGAAACCTTGAACTTTTTGAAAGCAATGAAACGTTTTATTAATAATTTCAAATAGAGTTAGTATGATTGTAACTATTTTCGACAAAACTGTTGGAAACCGGGAAACGACGAAAATTAAAAAAAAATTTCTGCTTTATTCAAAAAATGTTTTTATACTTTGTTTTTAGATTTATTTTCGTACTATTGTTGGCAATAAAAAATGGCAATAATTATTTTGATAGACCTGTATCATTTTCGTTCAAGCATTTACGTAACCGTCAACACAGTTAATTGTATTATCCCATCGTTCCGTACATGTGTTAGAATATTTTGATTGTTGTTTTATTATTATACAACACGCATTGGTGTAGTTAGCTAATCTTTTGATACACGTTATAGATTGCTTTCCTTTCCATTTTGGCAAATTTAATGGTGAATACAAATTATCAAACATTTTCAAAAAGGGAATGCTGCTTCTAACAATTGATTTATATTTGTATCAAAATTACTCAAATTAACTGTTTTAACTGTGACTACGTGGAATATTTTCTTAATTATAAAAAAAAATATATAATATACATTACTCGACCGGTTTCGCAAATCACATTTGCATCGCCAGAAATAAATTATAGTAATTGATATAGGTTACCAAGTAGGTACCTAGCTAAGAAACCTAATTTTAGTATGTAACCTAGGATATGTCGTATTAAGATATTCTATGTTCTAAAATATTGGACACTTGTAGTAGGTAATTAAGTACATGCAATGAGAAACGGAACATAGGGATTTTAAGCATTGTATCAGAACTGCTTTTAAACTAGTCGACCAATATCAAGATTCAACAGATTAAAAACACGATTATTACAATCGTTCATTTGGACACCTACAACATATCGTACAATTCCCACCACTTCGTAGTCTCAACTGTGGGCGGTCCTTAATTAGCGTCAGACAGTCAGTAAACAGAAGTCGATATCCGAGTACTGTTCAAGCCCATAACTATTCAAAATAAAATAAATTCGTAGAGAAATCAGAATGTATTTTGGAGGACACTCGATTAGGGAAATAGTAAATTTATTCGTTGTTGCTTTTGAAAACCGACCAGCATCTTCGCAGTCGACAGTTGATCGAATAATTGAAAAATTTCGTAAATGTGGATGTCAACCACTTGTAAGGCAAATGAGTGAACAGCGAATAAATAGAGAAATTGATGTTTGTGAAGTGGTTGAAAATAGTGAACCATGTTCGAGCAGGGAAGTTGCTGAAGATGTAAACATAAATCAAAATACAGTTTGACGTATTTTAAAAAGAAATAGGTATCGGTGCTATAAGGTGCAGACTACACAAGAGTTATTTCCCGACGACAATATTAAACGGACGGAGTTCTGTGAAGAAATGATGGAGAAAGAAAATTCAAATAATAATTTTTTAAATAACGTTTAATTTACAGATGAATCGACATTGTCTCTTCACAGAAAGCACAATCCATCTATCGTTCGGTATTGGTCACTTAGAGTGGATTTATGCAGAAACATTTAACAATTATCAATTAGCATTTAACAATTAACATTTATCAATTATAAGTTAAAGTACTCATTTCACTTCCATTTATGCAGACAATTAACAATTATCATTTATCATTTAACAATTACGAAGCTGGCCAACTTTTAACTTTCTTAAATTAAATGTACCGAATTTTCATCTTGTGCGCAACTAGTACGCAGATCCTGAAGTTAACCTCACTTTTTTCATAGAAAAGCGGTTGACTTAGGGTTATGTTGTGTGTTTGTTTATTTTCAAGTTGTACTAAAAATGGATGATGCCACTCTTATCGATTTTGTTCGACAATTTCCCGTCATTTATGACAAAGGAAGTACACATTTTATGAATGAGGTTCTCAAACCTCCTATTAATAGGCTTGACAGCCCATCTCCTTTTCCTGCCTTTGTTCAATAAGAACATACTTGCTGTCAGCATCATTAATAAAAGAAAAAAAGTCTCAGCTTCTTCAATTCTACTATACATCTTCAAAATTGTTCCAATGCACAAATAGACATGAAGATGTAGGGTTATTGTAAATAACTAGAATCTCGGGCTTGTGCGCATGCTTACTATTTTCTCCTAATTTATAATTGTGTCTGCATAAACGATGGCAGCTCTACTAATTGTTAAATGATAAATGTTAATTGTTAAATGCTAATTGATAATTGTTAAATGTTGCTGCATAAATCCACACTTAATATGTGAACGGGAATTTTAGGTGATTACATCATAGGACCACATAACTATCAAATATTGGAAGGAGAAGAGGGGTTTCTTACAGTGGTCTGAATCCAGTTGTTCAGCTAAATACTTGATATTTATTGAAGTAAATTCATAAAAAAAATTTGTTGGTGGACTATTAAGATCGGAGAATACATTAAATCCGTATGTTCCGTTTCTCATTACATGTATCTGTATATTGATGCTATATAAAATACAACCTACACATGGAAAATGCAGAGTATCTATCTGTTCATTCATAAGAGTACATTGAACACTTTTTTATTCCTAATAATTCTAAGATAAATTTAACAACTAGGTAAAAGTTCAATGGTATTAAACATCCAGATCAAACTAAGCAAAACACTTTTACATAATTGTCAAAATTAAGACATACTAAATTTGTTAGAATTATTAGAAAAAAGTATTTAAATGTCTGATATCCCAGAACATGGAATATCTTATTATGAGAGATACTTGTTTATTTATACAAATTTCTATTATTTACTCCGGACTAGGCAGAGTTTGTGGAACCAGTCGACTAATATACAAGAATATCCAGAAAAACTCCTACAAACGCACGAAAATGATTGAATGAAAAGCATACTAACTTTTCAAAATAAAAATTTTCGTCACTTGGTCGTTAGTACTTATGGTTGCACTTTCTCTGCACTGATAATGAGGCAACAACATCGAAATCAGTCTGAAATTTATGCAGCCCCTTTACGTACAAACAAAGGTGGGAGGATTGTATTGATGTAGGAGTTCGGATATTATTTAAAAAATCGGCAATTAAAATTAAGAATCGACCTATTTCAGAATTTTTGTAAAAAGTACCTAAATTGTTTGCAAAATAATGAATTTGTTCCATAATTTAGCCGCGCTCTGTATAATCTTGACTACAATGTACAGATTAAGTGTTAAAAATTAATATTTCCACCACACTAATATTCACACATTCTAAATAATAATTGATACAAGGTAAAACGAAATCACGTCTACAATAATATTCAGAAGGTTGAAAGAAATTCGATTCGATTTACACATGTTTACAACACATCCTTGAGATTTTTTTTTAATAGTTATCATAAATTACAACTCAATACTCAACAAAACTATATTTAGATTAATTTCTCTCTCAAAGCTTCACCCCTCAATTTTCCAAAAAAAAGGTTGGGATACACCCCTGCTAGAAATTCCTCCTCGTTGACATTCAAACCTGTTTTTTGCTCTTCTAACCAATGTCTCTGACCTCTGTGCAATAAATGCACGTGGTCTTCGACTTTTTGGGAGCTTCAGACGTCATACTTTTATAATTTCCTCAATAAATCCACACATTAACTATTTGTATGTTTCTATTATATTTTTCTTACTTCACCTCTTTATCCTACTCAAATAACTTTAATTCCTTCCTTCAAAACTTTGCCATCTGTTTAACATCTATCGAGGGACACTTTTCACATACAGAGTCCTTAAGGCTCTATACTTCACTTTTTTAACATAAAACATGAATTTTAAAGATCAGCAATGAATAAAGAGTGCTCTTTAAATTATAGCACGTTATTGACTGTAATATCTGCTATCTGCTAATAGTTCAATTTCCGTGTGGCTAGTTCTTAAGAAGTTTTATTTCAGAATCGTATCAAGAATGAATTCTTTTCTTTACGTATGCATCTTGTCTAGAAAAGTATCATTGAAATGGAGAAAAATATATTCCACATTTTACGTAAAATATCATTTCTGATAAAAGATTTGAAAATCCACCCCAATCTTTTTGAAGTGAAATGGTTACAGGGAAAGTAATAGGTTGTAACTTAAAATCAACAGCAGTTGTTGTACCACCTCTGAATAGATGAACTTCCTGCACTGGGCAATAGGGAGAGGGTATTAATTCATTGATTCAATCGATTGGGTTCACTAACTTTGCCCATTTTGTGCAGATGTTTCCTCAGGGTACAGTGTCCAGTCACCAGGTCGGTAACTATCTTCAAATATCTCTTACTCAGTTTCAATGGCCTGGTTGAGAGTTCCTTGTCTACCTTCTTCAGTAAACTCTTTGTATGGAGGTGCCCTTATGTCGACCTCCATTTGAGTTGGTGGTCCCTATATAGCCAGTTCCCGATTTCCCCTCTTATGCAATCTTTTCTGATTCCACAAAACAGTTCCAGACCCATGAAGTCTCCTTTAGAATCTTCTTTAGCTAACTGGTCAGCCATTTCATTACCTGCAATCCACTCATGTGCCGGCACCCATATTAGAGACACTTTGTTATAAGAGAGGGATTACTTACTTAGAGGTTTTTACGAGTATACACAGTAGGGTGTCCGTTATTTACCAATTTGGTTTTAGACTTTGCAGCGCCCCTAAAATTTTTAGTTTCTGACCTAAAAAAAAATATCAGACCCATATAAGCCCTTAATATTAGTATTAAACCGTGCCACAACGACGATTCATTTTTTGATATATTTATTGCTTCAAAACTTATTCGAGGTCAAAGTTCAACTCAAAATGACTTCTTAATTTTCTTTGTATTTTGGCCGAAAATCTATCATTATTTATATTAAAAATTATTCTTTATTGCGAAAAAATATCTGATTTCAACTGGATCATAACTAAAATTAGTATTAAACATCCCGATAACCAAAAAATTTAACTGCCGAAGTTAAGCTTAAAATATTAAAATTCTGGTAAAAATGTGACAAATTTATTCTTTGGTGACATTTGGGAAACAAAATTTATATTCACTTACAATTTGATTGACATACTGTTTTTGATCTTCGTGCTCAGCTAGAGTATTCATATATTCTTCAGTTAGTTTGACAGCTCGTTCTGCAGAATCATTGACCACTTTTAGATGCTAACAATTTAGTTATTTTGAGTTGAACTTTGACCTCGAATAACTTTTGAAGGAATAAATATATCAAAAAATTGTAAGAGACCTTTTTTGTAGAGCGTTCAATTTACTACAAAAATAATTGATTGCCACAGCTTTGCATGGAATGGTTGAGGAAAAAAAATGAATGGCAAAAAGTACAAAAAACCCATGTTATTTAAATGGGAAATGAATTGTGGTTGTGGTACGGTTTAATACTAATATTAAGGGCTTATATGGGCCTGAAATTTTTTTTTGGTCAGAAACTAAAAATTTTAGGGTAGCTGCAAAGTCTAAAACCAAATTGGTAAATAACGGTAACACAGTCAGATAACGATCTTGTGTGGAGATGGTAACCCTTAAACAAATTTAAGTTCTAAGCAAAATCAATATCTACTAATTATCTATTTTGAGTTCATATTATGTATTCATTTATAACAGGTAGTTATGAGGTTAATTACGTTTTACTGTACTCTATTATTACATCCGAAGTTACAAATTTGTATCCATACATTTTAAATCGTAAATCATACACTTTTTTATTGACTATGAAAATATAACGGAGTTGTTTTCAATGAATGATACACCTTGGTATTATATTTAACACAAACAGAAATGTATTTCTTATTATACGCTTTTTGACGTGTTTTCGTTTTTCCATGTAAAAAATATCAGTGGTTATTAAGGATCAAAACTTTTCATTATAATGGTTGATTATTTTATAGGATTATCCATATTAGTATAGTGCTCAATGTTTGAAAAGTCGTCTAGAAACTAATACCGTGTGTAACTCTTTTTTAAAATGATTTGACTTATTTATATGATGGTGTATCCCTTCCTAAGTCGAATATACCCGGCAGTATAAAAATCATGACGGGGGGAAGGGTGGGGGGAGCATTTTTGTTAAAACAATTTAAAAAAACAATTTATTCCCCAAGACGAGTTCTATCAACTGGTTGAAAGCGGATCCTCTAGTACCAACGGAAACTAACAAAACAAAAGTTTCTTTTTAAAAATTACATTAGTTTAAACAGACAATGAATTTTTATTTCTGTGTTTTGCAGCTAAACGGTAACAGTAGCGTTTGAAAGACACTTTTCAATTGTTATTCATCGCCATTGCGGCGAAACAACAACTCCAATCAAAAAATACCCTGAAACAAAGAAAATAGCCCTTTCTTTTCTGCTTCTAATGGTTTTTTGTTTGCTGAAATTGGCTGGATATAATAACCGAGAAACCTAATTTTGATTAGGTGGATGTCACTAAAAACGCGGCGCACTCAATGCAATCGGTACCTTCAAACGCACCCCGCGGTGCCCGCTATTTCCCAAATGTATGCAACTAACACTCTTTTTACATATTTATTCTAATCGTGATTTTTAGTTCTTTAGACATAAACGGAACTCTTTTAATTTATCATAAAATGTTAATAGTTAATTAAAACCATCCATCAGTTACTACCATTATTGGCATTATTGAAGTATTCAAAAAGTTTTTAATGTCTATGTTGGTTTTAGCATAAGTGTTTGAAATTTTCACTTTCGGAACTGGAATCCATATCTGATACCACATTTTGTTGTATCGTATTATTACAACTTTGTCCAAGACCCTTGCATGATCCAATACATGGTACCTCCAACTTTATGCACGAACAGTTTCTTGATTTGCAACCTAAAAAGCAATTACGTAGTAAAAAATAACATTTATTACATGTATTTCTATAGTTTCTCCTGGATTATTTTCAGTTTGACGTACGTACGTCAAAATTAGGTTTCTCGCTTATTATCCAGCCAATTTTAGCAAACAAAAATCCATTAGAAGCAGAAAAGAAAGGGCTATTTGAAAAGTGTCTTTCAAACGCTACTGTTACCGTTTAGCTACAAATCACAAACATAAAATTCATTGGCCGTTTAAACTAATGTAATTTTTAAAAAGAAACTTTTTTTTTGTTAGTTTCCGTTGATATAAAAAGATCCGCTTTTGACCAGATGATCAACTCGTCTTGGGGAATAAATTGTTTTTTAAAATTTTTTTAACAAAAATGCTCCCCTCAACCTTCCCCCCGTCACGATTTTTATACTGCCGGGTACATTCGACTATCATATAAATCATATAAATATGTCAAATCATTTTAAATAAGAGTTGCACACAGGTTGAACGATAGAGATCAAATTGCACTATACTATATAACATATTATGTTGAATAACTGCAAAAGTTTAACCACAGCTAAATGCAAAAATAGTATAGCTTTGCTATTTTTAAGAAAATATCACCAAAAAATTAACACTTTAGACACTTCAAAATACTTTGCAATTCTACACTTGCATGACAAAACCGTTAAACTGACTATGACAGTAGTAAATATTGAATTTTTCACTTATTTAGAATTACACAATACGTACAATGTAGAGAATAATACTTGAATTCGTCTGAAGGGCATTCCAAAATACCCAATAGAAAATTTCGTACCAACGTATCGCCCTAAAGATTTAAATTGGGAAAAACTTAATAGTTTATGACAAATGACAGCCATTCTGGTTTAAATTGGCGATGTTTCGACTTTTTTGTTGACTAATAATAAACAAACGTTTAATAATATTTTTTTAAGTAGCACCCTTTCCAATAATTTTGTGCCAAATCAGTACTACTAAAACTATGTCAGCCTTTAACTTCTTAAAATTTATAAAACAGAATAAATTCTAATTAGATTTCCGTCCAAATGTTTAGGGCAGATGTTAGGTGTAATGTGAATTGTCGTTTTGGTGAGTGCTTTGTGAATCTAACCCAAAAATTTTCACAACTGTCCAAGCAAAAGTTGTAAAGTCTCGCTCTCATTACCAACATTTTTTCAAGAATTTAATTTTTCTTATTTAAATGATCAATTGGGATACTTCAAACATTATGATTCAGGATAACCCATTGTATAGCTATAGACTTTTCGACCATTAGACAGCCTAGATAAATACTGATATCACACTCTGTTTGAAGCCCACATCTCGGAGTTTAGTACTTATTTACTTGTGGAACGATGTTTTGCAGATATCATTTTTGCATTTTCATTTGAACACTTTACAACGAATCACCATTTTAAAAATCCGACTTAAAAGAATACAAAAAGTATTCTGAGCTGATTCGCATTCAAATTACTTCACAAAACTAACATTAAATCCATAAGCTATTTGGCTCAAAATCAAAACAATCTGTAACCAACGTAAATATTCGACAAAAGTGGTGTTGGCATATTTACTGGAAAATACCAAAATATTCACATACTTATGAACATTCACTCATTAATTCAGAAGTTCGCTTTGTTTTTGTATAAAATATTGTATTTGAGTATCAAAATATGTTAATTCTGTGGAGCCATCTAAAATGATTTAACTAAAGAAATTTTGATGTTAACATTACATCGGTTCACAGGTAAACAAGATCTGAAAAGTTCTGATCCACAATATTTTGGCTTCAAAACAAAGGGTGTTATTGTTCATCTAATCTGCTCAATGATCGAAGGATTTATAATTTTAAGATATAGTGAATTGTACTTCTTCAAATGTTCTCCCTTTATGCTTAACAATAATAATTTAATTTAATAATAATTGGTCGAATCGCCGGCAAACTTATTTTCACAATGAATACCCTATCGGCAAGATGAATATTTTTCAATCTAGCAAATTGAAAATTGCACGTGTTGTGTAGTTCGCAATAAAAAAAGTTTGAATACTAAGAATTTTTCAATAAATATACACGAACCATTTCTGAACATCTGGAGTACCTAACTCAGTTTATTAAATTTTTGCATGTTTGCACTGAGTAGATTTACTAATATTAAGCTTTAAACTATGTAACTTATAATAATACATGGTTCTATGTGAGTGGGGCCTTCTCGCCACCTCCACTGTGACCCCATAATAACACATAATTTTATATTTAATAAATTTTATAATAACGTATATAAATAATATTTTCCTTCAAAATCTTACCATGTAAATGCTACACTTTATTTATTCACTTTATAAAACTAAAGAACCACTTTGAATCGATTTAATTAGTTGTATATAAGTACCTACATAGTGTAAAAACAGGGTTACGCAAATCCCTAGCAATAAACAACATTAAGGTTTGAGTAGATTTCGTGAAAGGGAGACAGAATCGAACTACGAGTATTATACTTGGTGTACTGATGAGAAAAATTGGGAGTGTATAGATTGAGCCCTTCATTCCAATGATCATCAATGTTTAAATTTTACATCTGTTTTTTATTTAAGTACATAATACATAAAGCTTATTACAGGAAACTGTAATAAGCTTTATTGTTTCAGGTCCACGTGACTTTTTCGGATTTTGGTTTGTGATTGGAAGTGAATATATCGCTACTGTCACAATCTTTACATTTCCGTTACTGGAAGACATGTATTGATTGTGATTGAAGTGTACTCTTCAGTCCGGGATTAGAGATCCTCGGACGGACAGCACATATTTTGTACTGATGAGGCGCAAATACGCTGAAACCGGTCTACAACTTGTGTTGTCCATTCTAATCGCAAACCAGAATGGTTGGTTTTAAAATATCTTGTAGATATACCAACCCCGTTTGACTTTGGTGTGTAATTCAATATCCGGCGGTGCATACTGCACGGTAAGTAGTTGTTGCTCCTTAGTTGAACGGTCACTGTTGCTGGGGGTGTTACGATACGACATGCCTGTCCGATTTTATTCTTTAAATTATCTCAATCAGTTGTGGGTGTGACATAAACCATAACATTTACTGGTAATATTTCTAATAATATTTCGAAGATAATATCTCTAGCAATGAATACAACAATTTCTTTTAAATCAGAAAGCAATGTAAGTAAAAAATTGTTAAAGGTAAAAACAAAATTATCCCCATTAAAAAAGTCTGGTAAACTTAAATGTCCAAATTGTAATGCTGTCTATATTGGTCAATTCAGTCGAAATTTTGAAATTACATACAATAAACATTTAGGAGCATACAGATTAAAACAGCCAGATAAATCCAATTAGGCAAAACATCTACTTGACACCAAACATCCATTAACACCTAACACAGAACTAGAAGTACTACATATTTGTGATAAGAAACAAGAACTAGATTTCCTTGAAGAATTAGAAATTAGAAGACACTTAAGATACAATATTAATTCGTCAATGAACAGATAAATCTAGATAACTCTCCACCATTATTTTGTAAAAATCAGTAGATATAGTTTTCCTGGGTTTCCTATATATCATTGCGCAGTTATACTGATGTTAAATGAAATAAGCTATTCAGGATATCCCCATAGGGCTGATAATACCTAAACTTCAATATTTTTAATATTATAAGTATCTTCTTCTTTTTTGTATTCATATTTATTAAGTCAATCACAAGATAGGTCACTATTTGGTATGGCCAAAATATTAAACATCAGGTAGGTATCACATCAAATGCATCACATCTTTGTGATGATGATATGTCAATATCGAAATAATTATCAATATAATATCTTATAGATTTTTCATATTTTTTTGTTAAATGGTGGAATTAATTAGAAACAGCTAGTTTCATTTGTTGCATTAACTTTTTCCACTATTTTCAAAAATAATAAGCGCTCTGTCTAACAAACAAAAAAGTCCAATTTGTATTTCTAGGATTTTCTGGGGAACCGAACCAGATACCGGGGATTACAAAACGTCTCTCTATTGCATTTACGAATAAGCGACTTATTAAAAATATCTCGCATCAAAAACCAAAAAGTAATTTTAAATTAAAAATGTATACCTAAAGAGGCAAATTTGTTCTTATTACAACTATCCCGTATATCTTATTTTATACATTTTACCAATAAAAAGCTGAGTACCTTGTATTTATATCGACTGCACATTTGACATAATTTCGGGATAGTCAACAATTGGTTATAAAAATCTTGACATTTTATTGCAAACTTTGTATTTTCCATATAGTTCCCTAATACCAACTAGTCCCAAAATGCTGGATGGAAGCTTGTCATTTCATGTTAATATACGGGGTTGGGATAAAGTATGGAACCAAGTAAATATCGTTTAAACGAAAAGAACGATATTTATGAAAATTTGCAGCTAAGTGCAGTGGAACAAAATGCATCTGATGTACATTTTTTTTGTTAATAATATACTTCCGGTTTAACTGGAAATGCCATAAACTTCTTTTATTAAATGGGTCACCCTATATATTTTTACAGATTTTGAAAGAGCTTGTTATTTTGAATTCATACATACTGAGTTTAGTGTAAAAAAATTTGTAAAAACGAGGAATATAGCACTTTAATCAACCTCCTTTAACTATTTAGATAAACTAATTGATGTTGTTTGTATGCATAGTAATAAATAAACGAGTACTGGTTAGTACGTCTTTTGTTCTCCAAGTGTCAAATTCTAATTGACGGAAATAAATTTTACAATTTAGAATGGTTCAATTAAGTGAAAAAGAGCGTATTGAAACTGTAATGATGATCGGTTATGGTGATCGTGTTAGAAGTCATGAAGAAGTGTGTCATATTTTTAATAATTTACATCCGGAAAGAAATTCTATATCACGCTCAACAGTAACTAAACCATTACAACGTTTTAATACAAGTGGGATGGTAAAAAATTTGCGGACTGCAACGAACGAAACTGTTAAACAAAATATTGCAATCGATTTAGAAGAATCACCTCAAACTTCCACCACAAATTTGGCACAAAACCAAGGTATCAGTCGACGTTCTGTAGGAAAGATATTAAAAAGTGAAAAGTATCATCCGTATAAGGTACAGTTGGTTCAAGAATTGTCAGACGATGATTTTGACCGACGGCTGGAATTTTGCGAACGGCTAATTTACATCTGTAATGTCGACGACAATTTTGCTTCTAACATAGTTTTTTCCGATGAGGCAACTTTTTGTTCAAATGGAACAGTTAATCGCCATAACTCAAGGTATTGGTCAAATGAGAATCCTCATTGGATTCATGAAGCACATACCCAGCATCCACAGAAGTTAAATGTTTGGATGGGAATTGTCGAACATAGGCTTATAGGCCCATTTTTCACCGACGGAAACTTGAATGGATCTACTAAATAACGAAATTACTCCTGCACTTCAACAGAATGGGCAATTACCACAAAATGTTTGGTTTCAACAAGATGGAGCACCTCCCCACTATGATAGAAGGGTTAGGGATTGTCTGGATGCGAATTTTCCAAATCAATGGATTGGACGTATAGAGGATTCATAGAGTGGCCTGCTCGTTCTCCGGATCTTAGCCCGTTAAATTCTTTTCTTTGGGGTTATCTAAAATCACGTGTTTACGCTAGACGACCAACACACTTACAGGAATTGAGACAAAGAATTATTACTGAAAGTGAACTAATACGTGGAGAAGTCTTGGAAAGACTGACTCAAGAATTTGTTAATAGGGTGGCATATTGTCATGAACATTTTAAGTAATTTTGTGTCTCATTATTCTAACATAATGAAATGTACACTTATTCTACAACTAACAGTGAGTTATTCCTCGTTTTTACAAATTTTTTTACACTAAACTCAGTATATATGAATTCAAAATAACAAGCTCTTTCAAAATCTGTAAAAATATATAGGGTGTCCCATTTAAATTAAAGAAGTTGCTGGCATTTCCGGTTAAACCGGAAGTATATTATTAACAAAAAAATGTACATCAGATGCATTTGGTTCCATTGCACTTACCTGCAAATTTTCATAAATATCGTTCTTTTCGTTTAAAAGATATTTACTTGGTTCCATACTTTATCCCAACCCCGTATTAATTTAATAACTTTCACATCGATAAACACGAACGTATTCCATTTGACACAGTGCTCAGTTCTTTTTCTGTAACTACAATCCTTCATAATATCCATGTATACCATGTAACACACGTATGGTAATCACGCAGACTATAGAAATTATCCTGTTTTACCAATCTAGTAGTAAATAAATCGATTATTCAAAAACTCGTCATTTCTGTCATTTCATTTAACGAAATATCCTCCAATAAATCTGGTAACTCATGGTAACTGAAAACTACTGCATAACTACATAACCCAGGGCACGGATAGTTTCGAAGAATATAAGTAAAATTTAATCTATCGAAACCTGTTTTAAACTCAAAATCCATAGGAAAAATTGAAATTTGTTTCGGACTTAAAAATAAAACGACAAGCTTAAACCAAAATTTCTTTACAAAAAATTTATGGTGAAATAAGTTTTTATTTTTTCTCATAAAATTTATGTAAAACGTTCAAATTTACGGATCTTTTCTGTTATAACAGTTTTTTTTACCCTCTCACACAACTGCATATCTTTAAAACGAGATTTTAAGAAGTAATAATGCGTTTAGCAAAACTATGACTTATGAAACCAAAAGTTTTATATCTTCTTATTTAAATATTTTCTCCACTAAAGACATGTCATGGCGACCAAAAAAGTAGTATTTCCTTCTCCAGTAAGGATACAGGTAAACTAAGCTATATCGGTCACCATTGTTTATTTTTAACAACAGAAGTTTTTCTAACAATCTATCTCACTCACGTACCAATTACTATGTTTCAATTTATTCGACATTGCTTATCAATAAAGGATAATCAGTGGAAACATCACATTGTGCGTTACAAAACGCCTATATATTCGTGGAAAACCATTGAGCTTGTCGAAACACGAAACTTATTGGCTCATCCTTCATTTGGTAAAACGTTTTAGTCTCTCCGATATTTGATTCATACATCTACTTCATCATTAAGTAAGATAGAGAAAACAACATTTTAATGTAATCTCGGGATCTATAGAGTTTTAGTATGGTATTTAGGATGTAAAAGTAAAAATTATTTACTAAGTAGTACTATACCAAACCTTCAATTTAGACGTGGTGAAGTTCCATGGGTTTATTTAGAAATTAATTACATACAATTTCCTATTTTAATGCTGGATTACATTAAAACAAAGACTTTTGGCACATATCAAGTAAAATTTCCGCCCACCTACATTCAAGATAGATCTGAGGTAAAAATAATGAAAATTTATTTCAAATTTATGAATTGGCACCAGTTTTAGTTTGGGTCTAAATACACAATAATCGACTAGTGGTGTTTTCTTTCAATGAATCAGATCTTTAATACTAAACATACATTTGTTAAGCTGTTACGACAACAATTTTATCTGTAATAGTTTAACGAACCGTCTCTTCACATCATATAAATGTTGTGAACATTTTATTGGTTAGCATATGTAAATTAATAAGAAAAAGATAAACTGAAAATTTCATGAAAAACAAAAAGCGTTGAAGTTTAAATTTTGTCTAATAAGCTATAGTTTTGCTGAACGTCTTGTTTCAGATTAATTTCTGTTTTATTCACTCTCAATCAGTGATAACAGAACTTTTTTCTCCGTCAGTAGCCTATGTCACCTATGATTAGGATTTAGTTGTAGTTTCAAAAAGCTATGTTCAAGCTACTACGTCAGTTATTTTATCTTCTTCCATGCAAAACTAATTTCTTACACAAATAATACAGGACCAAACCGAAAAAAAAACATTTAAAAATAACTCTTGTTCGTTACATAAAATATCCAACATATGACTATAATTGAACGAAATTTATCAATCCCATAGCTCTATGAGGACCTAAACTTCCAACTTTTCAATTGAAGCTTTTGTTTGAATACCATACCTTGCATTCAAATTTTTTATGTGCACATATTGAGTTAAGTTCGATATAAAAAACTAGTATTTGACTTAGTGACAAGAGTCCAATAATAAATAGTCATCATCATTTTATTTTGTTTTTCTTTAAAAATGTTCAGAAGATAATACCAACAATACATAACTGATGTAAATTGAGAACAATACACGAATATTCAATAGGAGAGTGACTGAAAATCGATTCGAATTAGCAAACGGAGCGTGGTTTTTTGACTTTACAAACAATTTGAGATCAGGTGAATAATTTACATTGAAGATGTTTCCGAATTAGAAACTTCCAACACAGATTGTTGACGCAACTTGAAGATTGAACGTAAACAAAAGGTTGATACATATTATGTGGACAATATTTACTATCAAACGACAAACTAAGGTATTTTAATTTTCAATTTCACACGTTTCCAATTTTTATTGTTTCTTATTCATCTGCATTTATACAGCAGACTGATTCTGAATATTAATTAAGTCATATTCAATCTGTATAATTACAACGCTAAACCTGTTGGAAGAATAAAAACTGTTACGAAAAACGGATAATTCTGATTGGTCGATATGAAACTGAGAATTGAATGTTAATTTAATTTAATCACATGCATCTAACATCAAACGAAAGAAGGCATTAGAAAGTTATAATGCAGGCTTCTAGAAAAAATTATTATAATGCCGTTTTACAAACTAACCGAAAATTAGGAGCGTTCATGAAAACAAGATGAGAGAGTGAATGTTATGAATTTTATTTTCCAAAAAGTTTTATAGTACGGGAGAACGTGGAAAAAAGGTATTAGAGATATTATTTTGGTCGACGGGGTCGCATAAAAAGGATTTGAAAGAAATTATTTGGAATTTGTCAAAAAAGGTAATTTTAAACATACCGATACATATTATAATGATCCGTGCCCATTTGATACTTCTCTTTCCTTTTTTGGTAACTCCTGTTTTTCTTTGGATATTCCTTAAGATTCTTTCATTGGAACTATGAACAAACCCGATATTTTCTTACTATCTTTCATGTTCGAATCTTATTAACTCGTCAAATGATATTAAATTGTACATTTCCACAGAATATTGTTGATCCTTTTTTATACATTACAACCATCACCCAAATGTTATTGTTTTCCTTTCAGCACAAAAGTACCTATATTCATGCCGTCTTTTCCTCACTTATTTCGGTAACATGTATGATGTTTCTGTGTTTTTCTATTCCTCCTTGTCCAATAAAATGTCCTCTATGTTATTAATCGTGTATTTAACCAATTTTCCATTTCTTTTTCCGAATATTTTCCTTGCTCAAAGATAACTAAAAATCTCTGCAATACCGATAATATACACTGTGGCCCGAAATTTCTTGAATCAAAATAACTTTTTTGTTTTAATGCTGCTATATAAATTCAGGAAATTTTATTTTCACTGAAGTATTCTGAATAGTTTACCTACCAAAATGACATGTCAGTTTAAATTTAGTTGGAACAGGTTTCATTTGCAACGAGCTTAAAAAGGCACCTTTAACGGTATATAAGTTAAAGGTGTTTCTTTATTTCGGGCCACAATGTATAATTAACTCTTTAGGGCTAAGCTGCTAAGCTTTAGCATATTTTACAATACACGTTCCATGGAAAAATAATTTTAATTTTAAACTCCAGCTGTGTATCCATCACATACCTTATTTTAGGTTAGGTCTATTCGATATAACATTTTTATCCCAGTTTCCTAAATTATTCTCTTTATATCCGCTTTAGTCAAGAACGTGTCTTAATATCTGTACTCATGTATTTACCATACCTAATTCATAATTATATCAAAAACATAAATTATTACATACCATTTTCTTAGACATGTCAGTATGATTAATTTAATTAATTTCCTCATAAAAATGTATTCTATGTGATAATTAATATATTACTTTTTATACAAAGTTAATTTCGTATAATACACTGTGTCCGTAAAGTATGGAACAAATTCATTTTTAGCTAAACAGACCATTTTAAGAAATAATCCTGAAACACGTCGATTTTTGATTTCAATTTACCGTATTTTTAAATAATAATCTAATATACAGGGTGAATTACTTTCGAGTAATGACGTCACCGTAATTTTTGTTTAAATGGAACACCCCCATTTTGTCTCAATTTTCGGATTACTCTAGTTGAGCTGATTCCAAAAATGTATCATATGTTGATTCCAATTAGTACAGGGTGGAAAAAAATACAATAGTTTTGTGTGTGCTCATAAAGTAATCCTGGAGGTTTTGATGAAAGTTTATGGTTTCAACAGGATGGTGCACCTCTACATTATGCTGTAGATGCTAGAAGGTACCTAGATGAAATTTTTCCGAAAAGGTGGATTGGTAGACGTGGACCTATTGAATGGCCAGCGAGTTCACCAGATTTCAATCCTTTGGATTATTTTATGTGGGGTCATCTGAAGAATATTGTGTATCAAACGAAACCAGAAAATATTCAAGAATTAAAAGAGAGAATTCGGACAGCAATAAACAATACCTATTTCTCAAGACACAATAAACAAGGTTCAACAAGAACTTGTACACCGTTTGGGTTACTGTCAAATACAGCAAGGGCTGCAGTTCGAACATTTATAAACTCATGTATTTCATCATATTCTGTCCGCTAGACAATAAGTATTTTTGATAATATTGTTAATTTAACTAATGAAGAATGCTACGCGTTACTTCATGAGCACAAACAAAACTATTTTATTTTTGTCCATCCTGTACCAATTGGAATCAACATGTGATACATTTTGGGAATCAGATCAGCTTGAGTAATCCGAAAATTGAGACAAAATGGGGGTGTTCCATTTAAAAAAATGACGGTGACGTCTTTGAATGAAAGTAATTCACCCTGTATATCAGAATATTATTTTAAAATACGGTAAATTAAAATCAAAAATCGACGTGTTCCAGGATTATTTCTTAAAATGGCCTGTTTAGCTAAAAATGCATTTGTTCCATACTTTACGGACACAGTTTATGTACTTTCTAAAATGGATTTATTTCACTTCCCGCTTTGTTAAATTCGTCTATGGTAGATTAAACAAATTTTAACCGATTTATTTGACGTACAATGGTAAATTATAAGCATGCTTTATTGCTTTTGATTTATTATCAAAAGTTTCACTAAAAGCTACCGCGTCATACCACATATACATAATATTGATACTTTAGTAAAATAGCTGAGGTAGATAATTATATAAATAACCAAATTAACACCATACCCATACAGTATGACGCAACACATAATTCATTAATTTATTATTAAAACGTTTAATAATTTATAAGCAGTGCTTATTTTCAATAGTAAAAAATAGATAAACAATATGCTTTGACAAAAATTTAATTGTGTAAATCACAGATTCGGTATGAGGACGAGGACGAAGATGAAGGGCCTCAGCCCGACGCGACTCTGGAGCAGGGTCTCCCCATTCCGGTACGTCTTCAGGGCAGTTTTCCTCCCGAACTGGCCAGCACACCACTTGAGGACATCGACCCATTCTACCACAACCAAATGGTAAGATATTTTTCATGTATAGAATTAGTAGCAAAACCATTGAAATATTTAGTGTGGAATACATTTTTGTTATTTGGAATTGTCAGACACTTTAGTCCTAAAGCTCTTATATTTTGCACCAACTCTGAGTTTTAACAAAATTACCAAATTAAGAAAATATTTATGATTTATTCCTTAAACTCATTTTAATCAAAATGTATGGATTAAAAGTATTAACTCTATTTTGTAAGTACATTAGCAACACTGAGAAGTAAATATTATACAATAGGGAAGATCAGTGTAAGGTCAGTGTGACCAACAAAAATTCATTTTTGTGACAGGAATGACAGTCAATATCTACCATTCAAAACATACGGTTTTTGCAGGTTTTTCATCATTGCGAACATCTTCATTGCTTTATTAAAACAATAATGTAATTACAACACCTGTGCTAAACGCATTCGATTTCAAAGCTAGCATGTGTGCTCTGGATGAACTGGGAAACCGTAGCAAAGTTACGGTACCTTGGAGAAATTCACCGGTGCAGTTCTTAACAGAACATTCGCCAAAGATTAGTGCAGACTTATTAGTAAAGACAGTAACACAATCAAAACTGTTGTGTCTGCTCACTATGCGCTGTAACCCCCGCTTAAAGTTGATGGAGCTGACAGACGAAGCCATGTTCAGATTCTATCAATTAGAGGAAGAAACTGGCAAATATCTGTATGAGAGTTTCAGTCTTAAAGCTTTATTAAGACTGGAGAAAGAAATCTGGATAAACAGAACCAAGGTATATGATTCATTACAGAATTGGCATTTCAATGTGATGTTTCAACCAAAATTCAAGTAATGTGGTGTATAAGATATTCAAACTAATAAAATTATTATTAACTTTCGGTTTATCCAAAAGTGATGTAAATTGAAAATATAACTTACATTTATTGAGTATATCCCTGTATAAAATTGCATTAATTTAGTTTTAGTACATCTATGACTTCTAAGAGGAATATAGCACATGTTACCTGCATCATGTCAATGTTTTTCGATCAACATAATTTAACTAGTTATTGACTGTGTAGTAACATGCCTTTCATATTTGCTGCTGAATTTTGGAGGTAGTTATGTATACGTAAAATATCACCCGTGGATATGTTTGAAACTTTGCTTTACATACTAGGGTAAAACCCACAGAGAGATTCTTCAGTATAAGAGGATAAAATTCTTCAAATCATATTTTACCAAAATTTCCATGATTAATAAAAAAATTTAAATTCACATTAAGATTTGACTTAATGTACTGATGGTTCGAAACTGAAAAAAATTTGATTCAAAATTACTCGAACTATTTTCTCATCCCATATTTTTCCTTAAGGCAGATTTAGACGTATCCAGTAGCTGGCACCAGTCTCACTGGCACGCCAGATAGGACACTGCCAGCTCTGGACCAGGTCGTTTACATGAGTCCAGTCCAGTCTGTCGTGAATGTGTGTTTGTGCGTTACAAAAATTAATGTGGGGCAAAGCCGGCTGTTTAAAACAAGACAATTTCCGCGCTATTACTACAGGAGCTTACTGATATGTAGGAGGACGAAATATTAAAGAAAAAACTAATATGGATAAGAAAATGGATCAGCGATAGGACTATAACGGGAGGTTCGTCTTTGCTACAACAACTGAGAGGAGAATATCCCTCTGAGTACAGGTTGGCGTTAGGTCTTACGTCAGAAAATTTTGACGAGTTACTGTCTCTGATAGAAAGCTCGATTCAGCATCAAGACACTGTGATGAGAGAGGCATTACCGGCAAAAATAAAATTAGAAGTAACATTGTCAGATTCCATAAACATACGTGTTCTCGGTAAAGTTGAACCAAGTTGAACGTTTCTATTTCGTTTACTTTTCGGGACATTTTACTGCTGTCTCTGTTCACTCTACAGAATGCGCCAACGACTGGTACAACGTGTTTAGACGTTTACGCAACACTGGCTCGGGTGTTAAGGGGGACGCGGGTGAGGGGAGGAGCTCTCTATTCGAGTCAGCACTGTTTGACAGCGCTGGACTGGCCCAAAAAAGGGGTTTACATGAGGCCAATATCACGCCAGTGCTGGCGTGCCAGAACTAGCGCCAGCTACTGTATACGTCTAAATCTACCTTTTTCATTGTTTACTGGTAAACAACGGATGATAATTAGAATTGTATTAGTAGTAAGTTCTTAAAATTATGTAAAGTGCCATAGTTTTGTAGTGTTTTTTAAGTGTGAAATGCGGAGAGCAAGAGATAAGGTTTTTTTTTGGATTTCCGGCTGTTTCAACCAAGCGAGGTTACTGTTTAATAGATCTCTCTGTGCACCTGGATCTCTTGCTCTTGAATCACACAACTCCTCTGTTAATTGCTTTTTTGTCGTCTGATATTTTAATTATTATTCAATTCAATTCAGAGACAGATTACTTACTGCGCCATGTCTTATTTGTAAAGTTTTTATTATTTGAATAAAATATATATTACATTGACATTGTTCAACAAAGTATGTCTGACAACCAACTGACTTACAGCACATGCCACTGATTGGTTGTCATCCAGAACAATATGGCCTACCTCAGGTGTTCTGGAATGATCTTTAGCCAACGGTTACTTTCAAATTTCAATTTGTACTTATTCACAATTCAAAGAGAATAAACGATTTGTGATATTAAAAAATGTGTCTGTAGCAATCATCCGTGTTCAGATGTTCCTCAAGAGTTGATACTTTACATAATTTTCGAGATTATAACTTCTGTTTGACTGGTTCATCTTTAGTAGTTTGATCTCTGGAAATGTGGTCTATTTTTTATCATTGATCTAGGGATAAGAAAACATGCTAGATCTCTATTCATTTGAAATCTAGTAGTAACAATTAATTGTATTAAATATTTTAATTTTATTTTTATGAGATTATTAAACATAAACTTTTGTTTCAGACTTTCGTAGTTGTAAGTAAAGGCAAGGACATTTTTCGGTTTAGTGCAACAAATGCTCTTTGGATACTCGACCCTTTCAATCCAATTCGGCGAGTGGCCATCTACATCCTCGTTCATCCGTTATTTTCACTATTTATCATTACTACTATCCTTGTCAACTGTATCCTTATGATAATGCCTACAACTCCCACCGTAGAATCAACCGAGTAAGTATAAGTATCTCAACTTTACATGTCAATAATATTTTGCTTGTTGGATATTATATCACTTTTTTGTTTTCAGAGTAATATTCACGGGCATCTACACGTTTGAATCAGCAGTGAAGGTGATGGCGAGAGGTTTTATACTTCAACCGTTCACCTACCTTAGAGATGCATGGAACTGGCTCGACTTCGTAGTCATAGCTTTAGCGTGAGTAGACTAGTCTTAGAATAGAACATTCAGTACAACTTATATAGAATAGCTCATAATATTTCTTGATTCATTCTGCAAATCTAAGTAATCTCATTCTCATGAGCTGGTGATATATATTATAAACTTCTATAGAGTTAGTTACACCTTGTGGTTAAAAATATAGCACACATCCTCCTCTTTATCGAACTACAAACGAAATGTTTCCGAAACTATAGCCTACGCTATCTTGGAACCATTTAAATGGGAAGAAATTATCAAATACTTCAAATTACAAATGAAAGATGGAAAAGGAGGTGAAGGTTATTTTTATATATACTCGGTGTAACATTAAAAGTGACGTATTTGTTGAAAATATGGATTTCCATTATTTCTTTTTTATTTCATATCTTTACCTCAGATCTGTTCTTAAAATTGTAGTAATTTTGTAAAGTAGACAAGTTTTATAATCACCATAAATTGATGTGCCGATGATTTAAATCTAAAGTCTAGTTGCAAATTAGTAAAATCATGGCTCTGCATTTCATAAACCGTTTATATTATTCATATAGAGTACTTTAGTACGGAGATTTTATTTGAACATATTACTAACGAATAGCACAGAGATAAAACTCGCAGCCCTGTGAATATTTATCTGTATTTCGAGCTCGTATAGAAGCATTCATAGTCCACAGTTAATATATGACAAACTTGGTTTTCTCTTTCTTGGTCCTTTGAGTATAATGGACTAGTACTTTTCTTGTTGTCGGTAGGTTTGTTACAACTGGCGATAGAACAGTTCTAGGTATCGTTCTCGCAATGGCTGTATTCCTTGCACGTTCCAACTGATTTTAGTATCGTTCTTGGGACGGTACAAAAACTATCTGGTGATAAAGTTGATGTATTCATCCCTAATTCGAGTTTGCGCACTATACAGTACTCGATACCATTCCAGAACGGTTCCTAAATGCCAGCTGGAACAATCCTTGACTAGACCGTAGCCATTGTTTAGTTTTCAGAGTTAGGAGACACAAATTGAATCCTAAAAGAAGGCTGGACCCGCACCGACGAGATTATCCGCACAGGATGCACATTTTACAGCACGAAAACAACAATCTAATGCATTGTGGTCGTTACCTCAACTGCCTAAGTGACACTCGAGAATAAAGACTCTCATATTCATCAGACAATTATAAATGAACGGAATTTTGAACACCATGGAAAATTCATTTAACACTAAAATAGATAATGGTATTCAAAAAAAATTCTACTTTGGCCGTTATGAATATCACGAATTTTGTAATAAAAGTATAGAACTTGAAAACCTTTTGACAAACATAAAGTTATTTACATCATTCAACAATCATGTAGTTACCGATAAAATGTAAATAGGGAGAGTACTAAGTGTGACACGTCATTTAAAAATTGTATAAGGAATTTGACTATATGACAGTTCAAATAATGATGCTTCATCTGAATGCCAAATTTAACAATTTAACGCAGAATTATCATTGGAATCAAAACTAACTTACTAAGCCCATGTTTTCGTAAAAGAAAAATGGAAGTCTACAAGTAAAACCTTTAAATGATTCGTTCATTTATCTGTTCTAATTTCTCGTATTGTAGTCCTCGCCAAACTTAGTTCTTTATGTGGTTCATAGGTTCAACTTTTTAATTATTTTTAGTATATTAGAATCTGATGCCAGGATCGTTACTGAAAATCTTTTTTTCGATACTTCAATGACCCAGATAATCCCATCGTCCATCTTTCAACTTTTAATGTCAGGTTACTTTCTGTTTCATCTTAGTATTTGTGGCCTGTAATTGTATTTTTCTCATACTTGGGAATCATCTCGTCCGATGGCATTCCCATTATGGGGTCGATTTCCAACTCTTCGTAAAGCTCGTTATACACCTTACCGTTTAGTCATGTGTGCTTGCGTTCTGGTCAATCTATTAGTAATTGACCTGGCTTTGCATTGTATGTAGACATGAAGTGGTGGCAGGTTCAGCAAGACTTCTAGTGCAACTGTTGGAATTGTCCTCATGGCCTTTGGATGCCTCTTAGCTTTTGGATCAGCCCAGCTTGCTGAGTCTTTGGCCCCCATACCACCGAGCTATATGTTGTCATGGGTCTGATGACTCTGGTATATAGCCATATGATCATTTTTGGTTGAAGCCCCTAGTCCTTTCAGCACATTCTTCTGCACAGATTAAGGGCTATCGTACCTTTTTGGCTTAATCGTCTTACTAACATATCGATGAGTTTTTAACAAAACATCGTAAGCGACGGCGACGGCTTTTTTTCTTCTCATTATTTTGTTTTTGAACATATACGAGTTAAATTTTTTTTGTAATCATTTGTACATTTATACTTTAGTTTGGACTAGTCAGTTTTAGACAACTTTAAGATATTCAGGTATTTTTGCAGCTTATGATACTTTGTCAATACATTTTTTGAAAGACATGTATATTTATTTGTCGGCATCTTATTTTGAAATAAAATTCATCGCAAAAGTAAAAACTCTATTCAAGAACAAAAATGATGAGAATAATAATAACATTTCAAATTATTTTCACTTTTCATCTTAAATTATGTTTCGATATTGGTCTTCGTCATCAGTTTCTGCTAAAATATTTTGAAATTTCGGAAGGGATATTTCTAAAGGACATTTGTATATATAGATTCCAGTGATTTTTGTGGATTCTTTGATCTTCTACCTGAAACTGTAAAAAATTAGTGATTTAAATATCGTAATTTCTGAAAATGTTAACAAACCTCAAGGAGCTCCACTAAGAATCTGCAGATTAACAATTTCAGCTGTATCAGAATAGGAATATTCAATTTTGATTTCTTCTTTGCCTTTTTCTAATAATGCAATTCTCACTTTACTTATTTGGAGTTTACTTCCATCTCCAAAATTCTTCCTATCATTTGGAAATAAATTTTCGCTCACTGCTTTCCAAGATAAAAATTCAGAATACTTCATGCTAATAACTTCCAAAGGTTTATATTGAACCCTAGCGTTTGCTATTAAGGTGGGCCATTCTGACAGGGCAAAAAATTATCGTAAGTGACATTAGGATAAATCGTAACCACCACGAGTATACGACGTTTTGTCGGGGACATATTGGAGCTTACGATGTAAATACGTCCGTTATTAAAACCGTTACAAAATTAATGGTGGATGCGATAACTTTAATACCAGTTTTTTATACGTTTTAAAATAATTACAGGCTCACCTAAGTTTTGTGTATGTGCCGTTCATCGTAAGCAACAGTTCGGTGTAAAAACATAATTTTCGAGAAATTTGTCGCTTACGATGTTTTGTCAAAAACCCATCGATATGTATAATAATTTTTTTGGCTATAGGTTAATGAATTCAGTAAATATCCTTTAAATTAATTTGATGTTATTCTCGTTCTTGAGAGCTTGCTTAAAAAATACAACGTCAAATTAGATTAGACAATATATCTTTAATTTATTAATACATATACACTCCAAAATAATACAGAATTTATTTCCAAAGTACAAACCATAAGAAAGCTACAAAACTTGACCTGCGTTTTTGGTTAGTTTACAACTATTCTCGGTAGTTGGATGCCTTATCAACTTAATATTGCTAGTAATACATAATAACCAACTTCTTGGTTATTACCTGCATTAACGTATTCTCTTTAGTTAATTTATTAGAAAATAGGGCTCTGTATATATGGCAAGTATTGTGTGCTCTTATTGTTTACCAGGCGGAGATCAAAGTCAATCAGACCACAGAAACACACAGATAATGAGAGTTGAAGATTAATTTTGCGGAACTGGCACTATACATGGTGTCCTGTGTACTGTGTATACCAACAATGGGTTTGAAATATACGAGAGTGGGACCGTACTTTATATAAAGCTCTTCTATATCTATTTTAGCAAGAATCTATTTGGGAACAATTTAAAACTTAATACGAACTTTGATCATTCAACTTGGGGTCCAAATCACAAGTGCTGATTTGACAGACGACTTAGAAGAAACGCCAAATTTAAACTTTGCTTCTACACTTGCAGCAATTAATTTGGTCCAAGTATGGATCTACAGTGGTTGTATGTATGTATGTATGATGGGGTGACATTCACTGAGACCTAAAAGATCTATTCTGCCCCCTTACTTCTACTCAGTTCCTGAGGAACGCCTCAGAGACTAGTAGCTCCTTTAGTCCTATTTCCCTGAGGAATTTTAGGATATCTGCATATTTCAACTTGGGTAAATGTCCCTCTTCTAGGTGCTGTGGATTCCGAATTGCGGTACAATTATCAAGTATGTGGATGGAGGTTTTTTCTTCCATGCCACAGAATGTACATTCTTCTTCCTCCACTATTTTGAGTTTTTTCAGGTGCCCGTTCAGGCAGCAATCTCCCGTTAGGATCCCTGTTAAAACTCTTAATGCAGTTATACTTTGACTTATGCATTCAGTTGAATCTACAGTGGTTACAGTACTATATTTCAGATTCAGAATATCACTAATGTATAGTAAGAATGATACTAGCCTTAATACATTTTCATCCCTGCTTTTATTTCTCCTAATTCAGAATATGCTTCTGAAAATTCTTCCTTTTACTCAGGAATCGAAAAGTTGCGAGTACTGCATTTCAGTCACTAATTCACCATTATGTTGAAACTTCGAGCCTTATCCAAAAATATTGTAAAACATACTTTTTTCTTCTAATATATTTTCTGTAAAATTTGTTATTAGACTTGGTGGTAGTGTATAAGTTTTTTTTTTCTATTATCGGTTTTAATAATTTCAGAAGAATTTTTTCAAATAATTTTGAAATGAAAGGTAATAATGAGATTGTCAATAGGATGAAACTTTATTTGGTAGCTAACCTGGCTCCAGAATCATAACCATTTATGCAACTTTCCCCTCTCCTCTTGGGAACATGTTTTAACCAATGTATGGAATCTGTAAGTTTTATTTTATTCTAGTTTTCTGCGAAAGATGGTTTAAAATATCTCCTGTGATTAAGTCAATCTCAGATTCTTCCTTCGAGTCTATATTTTCCTTTATTTTCAGAAACACTTCTTTTGATGTAACAGGTCTTATCTCTCTTATCTCCTTCATTTGGCTGGAGCGTGTTTACTAGATAATTAGGATGTAATAATTTTTTGTCACTAGTCATCTAATTAACAGAAAATATCTACTTATAGGTACATAACATTCGTGACAATATTTTAAAAACATAATAAATACATTCAGTTATTTACAAAATACTACTGAATCGGTTTTAAATACATCCTCTAATTTAAATGCGAAGACAAGATAATAATGTGCTTATCCTGTGTATTTAGTTGTGCTCTAGGAACTTCTACGTCTACGTATGCGAAGAATGTATGTTACATTTAGCAAATATTGTTCCGGATTTGGTAAAACCGATTGTGTTTTATCGTGTAGGTATTTAATGAAATGCTGATACCATTGAAGTTAATTAAAATCTACTCATTGGATTGAATGATAATTACAAATTAAGCGCACAACATGAGTTACCGCCAGAACAATAAAGTTCAAATCATAGAAAATTTTTCACCCAATTATTCATTTAAAATTTGACTTTATTTTCACAGATGTAAAGTACACAAAGTAAATAGTTGTCTTAAAAATGTTTAACGTTTTAAAGACTCAAGTGAGTTGTGTCTGCTAAACAGTTGTCTTAACAATCGTTAGTAGAATAATTGAGTAGTTACGTTTTCCTATTAGAACATTATACCGAGTGATCCACCGAAATAGCATCAAAATCGTAATGAGCAATGTGTTTTTGAATAACAAGTCATCATTTTTTCGTAGAATCTGTAGAAACCTTTGAACTTTTCCTACTTGCTGAAACTATTTTATAATATCATTAAAATGTAAAATTTTAATGTAGGCATTCACTTGACATACATAATTAGAAGAGATTTAATAAGTGTATTAACGTTTTTTATGTATTTTAAAAACTTTTCTGGGTATTTGAAGTAAGGAGACGAGGAACTGGTTGAGAAACCAGCACCTTGCTCACTGGAGGGCTCTACAGGGTCTCAGACAGTCCAAGCTCCTATTGAGGAGATGGACATGCTAGAGCTGCTCTAGAACTACCAAGGAGTAGGTTAAAGAAGATAGCAGGACTCCTAACAGGGCACTGGTGTCTGAGGAAACACCACTGTAACCTAGGTTGATAGGAAAGCCTCCATGCAGGGGTTGCGGCATGGCTGACGAAACGTCGGACCATGTTCTCCCCGTATGTCCACATTGGGCTGTGCTACGCAGGCGAATCTTCGGAGTCCCTGTAATGACCTCTGGGGACATAAGCAAGCATCCACTGAAGAGGATTGAGTCCTTCATCGAGGGACTTGGCTTCATGGATGCATAAGTAGCAGGAATGGCCTCAGTGCCGGAACCTTGGCTTGAGTTTGTCTTGGCTAAGGTTCGCCTGACTAAATTAGTAGTAGTAGTAGTAACTACTACGTTTTCATGTGTGTGAAGCCTTCTTCCATGCTTTGTTCAGTTCCTTTTAATTTATTTTCCTTTGTGAATTTGATACCAATGATTTTTCAATAATTTTACTTTAGATTCTGTTTTCTGGTTCATTTGTATATATTTCCATAGTCTGACTGTATAATTTATATTATGTGCCAATGCATATTTATATTTTGTGCCACTGTATATTTTGTATTTTACTCCACTGTGTATTGCAGCGGCTGGCAATAGCACCAGCAAACAGCGGATGGCAGCCCGATCACACTCGGCTACTCGCGTGGTTCTAGTTCCAGTCAGCATGTCGTCTGTGGGTCCACGTAAACAAGTGATTAGGCGGTTATTAAGAATGTGTGTGACGGAGCTTTGTTTGGAAATGCTGAACCGCAAGAAGAGACAATGGTGGTGTAGGCATTGGATACAAAGGAGGGAAGAATTAGGAGCATCCTCAAGACTTTTAGAAGAGTTAAAAAAGAGGACCCAGAAACTTACAGAAATGTCTAATGTCAGCTCCTAAATAACAAGAATTGCTGGAATTAGTTGAACCACTAATTGGAAAACAAGATACTAGATTTATACAGTCGATTTCTTGTAAAATCAAGGTGGACCTGTTTCCCAGACCACTTCAACTCCGACATTTTTATACTAAATTCACAAATAAAAACAGCAGTATACGTTTAAACAACAGACCACGTGTTTGTCTACTCGACGCTGGTGCGCGACTCAGGTGGTCAGACTGCGCTGTTAGCTGGCGCCAGCGAGCGCGAGTTGATCACGTGACCTTCTAGTCGCTGCTGCCTGCTACCAAAAGTTGAACATGTCTGACTTCGTCAGCCGCTGGCAAATACTCGCCGGCTGGTCGTGTCAGCTGCGAATTTCGTGGTCACACCAAACCCATAGTAGCGGCTTCCTTAATTCGCGGCTGGCAACCATCCTTAATGTGACCACAAAATTCGCAGATGGCATTGCCAGCCTGCGAGTATTTGTCAGCGAATGGTGAAGTCGGACATGTTCAACTTTTGGCAGCAAGGCAGAGGCTTCTAGCAGGCACGTGATCACTCGCACCCGCTGGCACCATCCACCAGCGTAGTCTGACCACCCCTCACCAGGCCAGCTGAGACTATTGCAACACGTGGTTCAATGTGTACATGTTTGATTTGGCTCAATTTGTTCAGTGTTAATTGTTTATATTGTTAATTTAACGTGAAGAAATGACTGAGTTAAAGTGGTCAGGGAAGCAGGTTATTGACTTCTTAAATTTATTCCAAAACTATCCGTGTTTGTGGGACATTTCATCAAAGGAATATCTATATATAATGTGAAAGAAGAAGCTTACAGTAAACTGGTGGAAAACCTCAAGGAAGCTGGAATGCCTACTACCGTTGAACAAGTGAAAAATAAGATGACGACTAGAAATGAGCTACTAAAAACCAGGCGAGTAGGCTGTTCAATGTGACCGGGGTGCCAGCCGCTGATTATCAGCGACTGGCAGCCAGCCTAATGTGACCCGAGCCTGCTGATGGCCTACCACCTCGTCTATTTGACGATGGTGGGGACGCTGAGAGTAGCACATCATGAGTGAGTAGCGCTATGTTATCTCTGAGTAGCACTTCTTGTGTAAACTAGAGACTTCGTGATTGACCATCTTTGTATAAAACACAAACTACTATTACAAAAAATACAATATATAGTAAACTAGCACTACCACAACATTATACACTGACTTTAATACGTGATTAGAATCTGCCACGTCTTTTCCTAATGATCTAGTTCGCTGGAGGTATACTCTAACTTGAACGAAGTCTCAATAAGATTTGTCTTGATTGATCTTGGAGAGTATGTTAGATGAGTAAAATGCTTACTTTCAAAGATTTTAGGCGAACAAAATCATTCAAACTGCGGTTAATATTTTTTCGACCTTGGGTTTAGCACTTTACCAACCAATAAATGTAACCATCGATACCCGCCTAAGTAACTTTGAATTACTGCTAATAACATCCTAACATTTAGGTGAAAATAAAGATATACAGCATTTAGAAAAACGAATTGACAACTAAAACCGCGGTATTTACAAAGATAGAGTACTTAGAGTACTTACCGCGGTTAAAAATGTCAAAGATAGTGACGTCTTTAAGGGCTCAGTAACGACGTCATCGCCTTATAACCATAAAAACCACATTAACTAGTTGCATTTGGTATTTACCGGTTATTGAGTCTTTCACAAAGTGTAGTATGGTGAACCAATACCTGAATTAGAAATAATTACATTGGCAGCTTTTGCGAATTTATCTGAGACAGATTCTTATTTTAATGATGAAACAGTAAAATCAAAAGTAATTTGGAAATATAAATTTTTTTTGGAATTCTTCCAATTTGAATAAAGTACTACTTATTGAAAAGCACAAAAAATTGCTCAGGATGATGTATATTTCGATGGATGACATGGTAAGTGTATAAGAAATTTAGTCCACCAAAAATATTAGTGAATAGTTTAGTTTTACTGTTTTTTAACTCTGATCTAGAAATGATTATTTGTTGATAGAACCTGATGTAGTTAGTTCAATCATTTAAACTATTTTGAAAATTTTTATATGCATTATGAACGTAAAATGTGTTGTTTTATGTAAAATATTTTTATAAACTAATCGGCAGCTTTTTAGTGCGACCTCCTAGTTAGCAAACGATTTAATGTACTTGTATGCTAAAATTTTTAATGTTTTCAGTTATGTTACAATGGGTATAGATCTCGGAAATCTAGCTGCCTTACGAACGTTCAGGGTACTACGAGCCCTCAAAACTGTCGCTATTGTACCAGGTAAGAAACTTTTTAATACTATCATCTGCCATTAAAAGATAACTTATTTTCAACGGACAGAAATTATTTATATAAATCGCTGGAAAACAGGCTTTTTACATTAAATAAGACTGCCAGCATTGCGTTAAATGCAAAGAACCCCGCACAATCCTTATGGGAAATGGCTTTCGGCCAAAATTTTTGAAACTCAGGCAAATGTAGATCAAAAGTGTCCATGGGCACCAAGCTCGAAAATCAATAGTTTATGATGTACAACCCCCCAAAGTCGATGCTTTCTACCCTTCCGGCACATAACGTGAATACAAGCAGCGATGTTCTTTTTGATGGTATTCATGTGTCTATGCTTATATGTATATACTTATACTTATACTTATGTCTTATACTTATGTCTGTTGTGAATCATTATTGTATTCAAGGGATTTTTCAATGATTTGTTCGATGGTGTGTATTGCCGTTACTATTGATTTCCCTGGTCTAAGCCCGTTTTGGTAGTCTCCTATTATTTTTTCTGTATATACTTTCAGTGCTAGATTCATCATGTTTGCAAGTATTTTGTAGGTGGTATTAAGTAGGGCTATTGCTCTATAATTTTGGCAGATTTCCCTATTCCCTTTTGTGAGGATGGGTGTTATTATTCCAGTGTTCCATTCGCTTGCCATTTTATTTCGCTCCCCAATTTGTTGTATATTGTTGTGTATTGTCTTCTGAAGCGTTTCCCCGCCATACTTCAACATCTCTGCTGCTATTTTGTCTTCTCCTGTGGCTTTTCCTTTGACAGTTGTTTTTATTTCTGTCGCTATTTCTTTTTCAGATTGACAGTTTAATGTGATTTCGTTTCGTAATTTTTTTAATTTTTGTATGCTCTCCATCTATTTGTGACAATGTTCATTCAATAAACTAACCTTTAAAAGTAGGATTCTATCATTAACCCCATACAATCGCTTTGTATACCTTCATGGACCATTAAATTGGGGTTATGATTAGGTTATTCATGAAAATTATAGTTAATTGATTAATTAACCCTTTAAAAGAGTATTTTCTTGAATAACCTCTCTTCAAAAGATGCGAAACTTTTCACACCGAACTTTTCCATATGTTTTGAAAAAGCGCGTCCATCAAGTTGCCTTAATTGATGGAAAAATATTCACAGTAATAATAAATAAACTTGATATCTACTTTAAAAAGATACTATACACTGTGTCCGTAAAGTATAGAACAAATTAATTTTTAGCTAAACAGGCCATTTTAAGAAATAATCCTGAAACATGTCGATTTTTGATTTTAATTCACCGTATTTTAAAATAATAATCTAATATACAGGGTGAATTACTTTCGAGTAATGATGTCACCGTCATTTTTTTTTAAATGGAACACCCCAATTTTGTCTCAATTTTCGGATTACTCTAACTGAGCTGATTCCAAAAATGTATTACATGTTGCTTCCAATTGGTACAGGGTGGACAAAAATACAATTGTTTCGTGTGTGCTCGTAAAGTAACGCGTAACATTCTTTATTAATTAAATTAACAATATTATCAAAAATATTTATTGTCTAGCGGACAGAATATTATGATGAAATACATGACTTTATAAATGTTCGAACTGCAGCCCTTGCTGTATTTGACAATAGCCCAAACGGTGTACAAATTCTTGTTGAATCTTGTTTATTGTGTCTTGAGAAATATTGTTTATTGCTGTCCGAATTCTCTCTTTTAATTCTTGAATATTTGCTGGTTTCCCTTGATACACAACATTCTTCAGATGGCCCCACATAAAATAATCCAAAGTATTGAAATCTGGTGACATTCAATAGGTCAACGTCTACCAATCCACCTGTTCGGAAAAATTTCATCTAGGTACCTTCTAACATCTACAGCATAATGTGGAGGTGCACCATCCTATTGAAACCATAAATTTTCATCAAAACCTCCAGGATTACGTCTGCTGGGAAACAAATTACGTAAAGTAGGTACGCGAGACACCCCCTTAAAAACTCAAGGTACGTTGCCCCGTTTAAATTACCTTCGATAAAGTAGGGTCCGATGATTCGATTTCTTATAATTCCAGCCCATACATTCACCTTTTGAGGGTATTGTGTATGATGCTCACGCATCTCGGTGACATTTATCCATCATTTTTTCACAAATTTGGATTCTTCTATTGGGATCATCTTCGTTTAATTCCTGCACAAGTTTGATTTTATAAGGATGCCATTTTTCAAGCTTCAATAGTTTTTGTACCGTTGTTTTGCTAACACAACCGTACCAGTTTCTCGAAATTTATTTTCAATCTTACTGACTGTTGAACGCGTTATAGGTCTTTCTGGATATTTATCATTAAACAAATTGCACACTTCCATCTGAGTTCGCGATCTGTCTCCATACCCAATCATCATAAGTATTTCAATTTTTTATTTTACCCTTAACTCCATTTCTACTTCAAATTAAATCTAAGCAATAATTAAAACATTCACGAATACCAAAAATATTGTAGTACTAAACTGTCACTGAACATCAATAAATTACTAAACAAATAATGACATTTCACAAAAAACTAGACGACTATGTTTTTTTTAAATTGAAGGCCTCGGGCGTAAAAAATGGTAACTAACATTTTTGAAATTCTGAGATATAGCTTTTCAAAAGTTTGGAAAATCATCTGTTTAAATGAAAGAAATGTTACTTCACACAAATCAACCTCGCAAATTTGGCGTCATCTATTAAGATCTGGGAAAAATTAGAACAGATAACCGTTTACTGGTCCCACATACCATTGTTTCAACCATAATGTCAAGATGCAAAATTTTGTCAGATACCATTTTTTACACCCGAGCCCTTCAATTGATAAGTATGAGAGGTATAAAATGATTAGTCCGAGCAAAATTTAAATAAAGTAATTTACTAAAGCAAACAAAGTATAATAAAAGCAAAACAAAATATTAAAATGGTGAATTAACGATTACTTAATTAACATAAATAAAAACAAAGGTGGGGCGTTTGTCAGAAACAGCGCTCTCTCGAGATGACACCTCTGAAAAGGAAATAAAAGTACCTGAGAAACCAGTTCATAAGAGATATGGAAATTGGGTTACAACAACAAAGGTTCAATATATCAATATAAGTGATTTATAGTTCACATATCAAAACCAAACATAATTAGATTGATACATTTAAAAGAAATGTACAAATAACGTTCAAACGCCTCTCGGGTCATAGGTATTAAGGGTCAACTCGCGAAATACCTCTCCAAGAGCACAAAATTGCTAGTCCGGAGTATTTATCATGATAAACAGTGTAATAGGCCTTCACTAAGATACTAGGGATCAACTCGCAAAGTATCCACTCCTTTCAACTAGCGAAGTACGAAGGGTCAACTCGCGACGTACCTCAATTAATGTATTGTTTGTAATCTCAGATATAAAATTAATGAATTGTCATACAATTATTTAATATAAATATGTATAAATAGATTTGTCAACTTCAAGAGTAAATCATTAAATAGTTAAAATTATAATAGCTCAACAAATCATTAAAATATAAAAATAATAATAATCACAATAAATGAAATCGGTTACCCCGTGAGAAAAACTCACCTAGGCTATTGGAGATCGTTTTCTTTAACTCTCACAGTCATCACACTTTTTTTATCAAGCTTTATTCAACTCTGTTCTATTTAATAATAGTACCTTCCTTATTAAGAAACCAGGAACCAACGTTACTCGAGCTGCTATGAAAAAGACGTTATACGCAATTTTGGTCTTTATTTCTTATATGATCGAAAGCATAAAGTATTATGATCAACCCCCGAATTGTTTGTGAGGCCCCGGACGAACTGTTTACACTATTGTTTATGTTATCGCCCTTAATATCCATATTTCAGATAACTTCGACTAATTCTTCGTTGTAGCAGAGATTTTATAATATAAGTTTAAAATCAACCTTGTTCAATATTATTTCCCTATTTTAAAATTTACTCACCCTGACATAAGAAATAATTTCTTTCATATTCTGTCTGCTAGACCACAAGTACCAAACATGTTTGGAAACAGCTCATTTTTATTAATCTAAAAATGTAACAAATTACAGGGTGTTACATTTAAACCAATTGCCGCTAGACAATAAGTATTTTTGATAATATTGTTAATTTAACTAATAAAGAATGTTACGCGTTACTATTGTATTTTTGTCCACCCTGTACCAATTGGAATCAACATGTGATACATTTTTGGAATCAGCTTAGCTAGAGTAATCCGAAAATTGGAACAAAATGGGGGTGTTCCATTTAAAAAAATGACGGTGACGTCATTACTCGAAAGTAATTCACCCTGTATATTAGATTATTATTTTAAAATACGGTAAATTAAAATCAAAAATCGATGTGTTTCAGGATTATTTCTTAAAATGGTCTGTTTAGCTAAAAATGAATTTGTTCCATACTTTATTACGGACACAGTGTATAAGAAACGATAAAATAATGTACGATTCAAGCCTTTTTATATAAGCAATATACACCAAATGTTTGTCTGTTATAATGTCTGCACTCATCCTCTTATGATGGATTATTCTATCGCTGATTATTATACGTCCTCGTTCCGTTTGCGCTAGAAAATATCTATGACGCTGTTTCTGAATCAAATAGCACCTATTCCAATCGATTGAACGAGTATTCAGTTACACCTTCGCAAACAATTCTTAATCTGGAGGAATTTAATAAAAAATATTGAGCGCGGCTCATTTATATTCTACATTTAGATTCTCATAATTTGCATTTATGTTGCTTCCAAACCTTTAGTTTTTTAAATACGCTACGTACAGACTCAATATACAAACCAGAGTTTCCAATCTAAAAAAGGATTATCCTCGTTTAAACTGTGTTGTTTTTAGAAGCTATTAAATGTTTCGAATACTTTCAAACTTATTTTGTTCCTCCCGATTAAAATTCAAATTGATCTGTAAATATTGTTTATTTTTTATAGGGGTGTCGTAAGAGTAAAATGGAGTTAACTAATATTGTTGAAATTGCGGTGTTGATTCAAAAATGAGACCCGTAATTAGCAATTTATACAATTTAAAATATCTGTAGTTAGATTACTTACAGCTTGGGATTAATTTTTATTGAATGTACTTTTTTGTGTCTTGTCTTGTATATCTTGGAGTTCGTAACATAGTGTAGTTAATTTTGCAATGATAAAATTCAATGTAATCTATAAAATTGTGCGATCCGTTTCTGAGATAATTGAGGCATTCCATATTTAAAACTCACTCTGTATATTGGCTAATTATCAAGGAAGGGAATGTGTTCGATTGAAGTTCAAGTTTAGCAGCAGCACACAAAAAATTGAATTCAAATTGGAAAATCCGAACGTGAACGTGTTGACTTATGGCATATTTACATTCGTGTGCAGTTATGTTTCATTTTAATTATACCAGGAGTTATTAGGAGTGCCTTGTTTACACAGCTTAAGGCAAAACTCTTAGCGGAATCAGTAGAAGATTTGTTTATGAATGTTTACTAAATGCTAGTGACCTGTTTCTATCTCGATGAATTTTAAAACAATCCTGTTGTTAGTTACAATGGGACATACATTTATCAACTGTACTACATGTTAGATCAATTTTTTTGTAGTCCATTATATTAAATAATTCTGATCAATCTGTTTCCACTTTTTTCGTTACTACGACATGTAATAAACTTCATTTCTGGGTTTCGTGACCATCTTTTTAGTTAAATCTGAAAGAAAACTTCAATAAAAAAATCAAATTTGTTAGGCGATTCGTTCTATAATGGTTATTTATGTACCAAGGACGAAAAACTGTCTATTATAGTCGAGTCCGCAAGTTGATAGCCGAGGCTAGCAAGCAGGCGAGACAATAGACAGTTCTTCGCCGAGGTGCATATAACATTTTTTCGTCGACCTCTACATACCTTTCAGGAAAGTAAGCACTCACCTGTTTGCTGGCCTCAGCTACATCCCACTCTTCGAACTACAGCCTGGATCATTATTTTAATAAATTTGAACAAGATGTATTCTAATTTGAAGTGTATTTATAGTACAAAATTAAATCAATCTCGAACATGAATATTGAACGTACAGTTTGTGCAATTATTGATATTAATTCCTGCTGTCGAGGAAGATGCAAGAGACAAGTTTTGATTTTGGGTACTTGTTGATGCAATTTCAGATGCAGGTGCTCCAGTAGTACTATTCCCGAAACTTCTTTCTTGAAGTGCTTTACCTGTTAAAATGCTTTTTGATACGTTTGTTTTATTGGGAATAGAATTCTCAATGTATCCCTCAGCGACTGTTGAGGATTTTCATCCTCCGTGCTGTTTTAATGACAAAATATCTGCGCCGGCAATGACCAAAAGTGTAGCAGATGTGCGCCGATAACAATACCCGGTGTACTCTAGTTCGTTTGACAATTTCAAGTATTTTGCTATCAAGCTAGGTATTTTCGCAAATTTATGCACTCCAACCACTTGCACTGTACACTTTCTCAATTTATAATTTACAAAAAATATATTATGCTTACAATGCTTCGGTCTTAAGTTGGTGTACAGTCGAAATATTCACAAGGATTCACTCCGTCGTAAAGTTTGTCTGTAACTGTGAAAATTCGGCTTTTACTATTTTTTGAGTGTGGAATGGTTATTACAAGCATGTTGCCTTGATCAACAATATCTTTGGTCGTTATTTTAAGTAGTTCCTCTCTTCGACAAGCTCCAGCAATTCCAATAATTAAACAGAGCTGTAATAATAGAAGAATGAATATATCAGCAAAATAAATTAAAACATTTTACCCTGTGCAAAAGATAAGTTTCATCTGGGGTATCACGAAGAAATCTGTTCATTTCATCTCGACTAAATACTCTAGATTTTTTTGCTTTATACCCAACGCTTTGTTTTTTAAAAATGCAATAAGTTTCGGAAATTTGGATATATGTTAACGTTTTCCTTAATGGCTAATGTGGGTTTTAGCATAGAGTATATTGACCATAGCGTTGATGACTTATAATTGCTAGTTTTACTGGAAAAATAGGCCACAAGAACATTTTCTGAGAGATTCTCGACATTATTTACTTGACGCCAGTTCCTGAACGTATTGTATTGTTTTTCATATATAAAGCGTGATTTCTGGGGGAGTAAATCCAACGTGGCCGTAGCTGTCAATTCCCGCAGCTCCGGAGGAGTGTTACTGATATCCATATCGCTATCACTATCCATTCTTGACACTAATATTCACTCCACGATGTCATTAACAAGAAAAATTTAGCGACTTTCGTAAATAATTAATTTGACAACACAAAATGACAGTTATTGTCACAGGTAACCATAGTAACCACAGCGGACGAAAAGTGTTTGCGGACGAAAAGTAAAGTGTTGGCGGACGAAAACTAAATGACGTCAAAAATAGACCATTTCGCATCTGGAAATAAGTACGTAAAATGTCATTTTTTGTATAGGTCGACGAAAAAAATAATTTTAACTCACTCAATGTCTTTAAAAACGATTGTTATCTTCTATTTACCGCAATACACATTACTAACGGTTTTAAAAAGTCATTGTTTCACAATCTACACTTAATTTCCATTGCTTGTACTATTGCGTTTGTCTCACTATCTTACTAAATCTTCATTATTTTGACTCTACATCTTTTATATTTAATTAGAAGCAGATTTAAAATACACTGTTTTGATTCCTTGTCTCCATCTCCTTTCATTTTTATAATTTTATGAAAAAGTCTGTTAATCTCGTTTTCCGTGTGAATATCTACAACTGATTCTCGTCTTACCTTTCCCAGAGAACAGTTCTTAGAAGAAAAGTGAAAGTATGTATGTTCATTAAATTTTTTCTAACTTAAACGAAGTTTTAAAAACTCTGCTTCAATAAACTTATTCAGTAATCATTTAAAACTTGTTTATATTGCTCATTTCTGATATTTGGATTTGGAACGTTCTACAGAAAGTATTTATTCTCATTTTAATAATGAATGTATAATAATATCTGGCTATCCCAATAAAAAAACCTGATCAATCTGCAACTTCTCCTAATTCTTACAGACCTATATCACTCACATGTACCTCGTGTAAAATACTAGAGAAAATAATTAACAAACGCCTCGTTTGGTTCCTTGACAAATACAACATTATACCAAAAGATCAATCAGGCTTTCGACGACATAGATCTACCCGCGATAATCTTGTTCTGCTACAAAATGATATTGCCAACTCAATAAATAACAAATATGAAGTTATCGCCGCCATCTTTGATATCGAAGGAGCTTTTGACAGAATTAGTCGTCAAGCCATAATCTCTAAACTAAATCAATACCATATTAACGGAAATGTATTTTATTTTATACAAAACTTTCTAACTCAACGGTCCTATAGGGTTTCTGTAAATGGCCTTTTTTCTTTTTTTTACGCCCAGACCGATGGTGCTCCTCAAGTATAAGTCTTAAGCCCAACTCTATTTAACTTAGCAATATGTGATCTGTGCCATAACTTACCTTCTCCTTTCAAATATGTAGCTTACGCTGACGATTTAATACTATACTGTCATGGTCGTTCAGCAACCACTAGCTCCAAAATTCTACAAACCGCGGTGAATCTTTTACTCGCGCGGACACGTTCTATAGGATTAACTTTATCTTCAACAAAATCAAAAACCATTAAATTTGGCAGGCGACCTCAATCTCCTATCTCCCACATATTTATTAATGATTCTCCCCTTCCAGTAGTTAATCACTGCAAAATACTAGGTATGACATTTGATTCTCGTGTCTTTTGGAAACAGCATATTCTTGAAACAAAAGGTATCTGTTACAAACGATTAAATATAATTAAAACACTGTCTCATTATTAACTCATTATCACTCGGGTGCGGACGAGAGATCCCTGATAAACAATTGATAAAGCACTTATTCGCTCCAAATTAGATTATGGTTGCATCATTTACATGACAGCATCTAAGACAGACCTAGGATCCCTAAATTCTATTCATAACACGGCCCTGCGACTTTGCTTAGGCGCTTTCCGTAGCAGCCCATCTGAAAGTCTTTACTGCGAGCCTGATGAACCCCCACTATGGATTAGACGACAATATCTGCTTCTATCCTACGAAGCCTCAGTCTCTTCAAACCCTCTCAATCCTGTCTATTCTCTGTTCACATCAACTGCCAGCCCTCTTAACAATCCTTCACCCATAATTAAACCTATCGCTCTTATATTAGCTTCATTAACAAATAACATTAACCTCTCACTCACAAACCCCATTCCTTTTTCTCCAACCCCTTCCTGGATTATGCACTCTCCTCAGGTCAATACTTATTTATCCAAATTTAACAAACACGAAACACCTAAAAAGCTCATGATTAAATCATTTTTTGAAATCATTCATAACAATCATTACGACTTTGTATTATACTCCGACGCTTCCAAAAGTGATACTGGCGTTGGCTGCTCAGTTACCACAGAAAACAATCTCATCAGCACTTCCCTAATCCCTCCTTTCTGCAGTGTGCATACTGGAGAATTGTACAGTATTCTACAAGCTTTTAAGCACATCAACCATTCCAATAAAAAAGTTGCCATTTGTACAGACTCTCTAGCGTCTATCCTATCTATCCAATAATTATTTACTGAACATCCAAGAAATCCATCACTCTTATCACCATATTCATTCCCTAAACACCACAGTCACCATCATATGGATACCCTCACACATTGGTATACCTGGAAATGAACTGGCCGATCAGCATGCCAAAACAGCGTCAACTACTGCCACAATTACTTCTCATATCCAAATTTGCAAGGATGTTAAGGCTGAAGCAAAAAAAATCGTTAGATTTATGTGGCAAACTCACTGGAGCTCCACCAAGACTTCCCTACTATCTATCCAGCCTATTCTCAACACACCTCTGTATACTGACCCCACTGGTCTCTCTAGACAAGAAATACAAGAAATATCAATACTACGTAGACTTCGAATAGGTCACACCAAACTCACACACAGCTACTTAATGACCTCAAGCAACAGACCTTCCTGTCAAAGCTGCCAGTGCCCACTTACTGTTAAACACATCCTGGTTGATTGTCGCCAATTTAGGACAAGAAGACGGCAACATAATCTCAAATCCCAGCTACAAGACATCCTAGGGGACCCAAACCAAATCGAGACAACACTGAAATTCTTAAAAGATATATCGCTCTATCATAAACTTTAAACTATGCTTTTAACTATCTGTAATAACTATTGTTTTCTGTAATCGCCCCTGTGCAAGTAACCATAGTTGCCGAGCACGTTAATTGAATAAAAAAATAAATAAATAATAATGGTTTAGTTAATATGGGTCACATTTTCATGATTTAACATATTTCAATGTCGAGAAAGGAAAATTCGTTTTTAGTCGATACTACATCGTTAAAGTGTGAAAATAATTTGAAACGAGTTAAAAGCAAATTAGAGGTTATCGATCTATCGCAATAATATATGAAAGTTGCATGTTCCCATAGACATTAGATTACACCTCATGAGATGTTTAATTATATCAACATATTCTATCCCTTTTACTTATGATTAAAATCAGCCTACAAACCAAACGGTTTCGTTGTACCTATAACCCAAATTTATATGGGTATGTGTTTTCTCAAACGCGCGGAAAAAAGAGCTCACGTTTCCCACGCTAATAATTATTTATGACAACATGGCCATAGAAAAGTTTACATGAACTTCATTTAATTTGCTTAACAAATTCAGTTGATTTCGCTAAATTTCAATGAGCATACTCTAAGTATGATAATTAAGTGCCATACACAGTGGCTTAATTAAATTACATTTCAACTCTCGTCAGCTTCACTTATCCGGTATTTTCTGCTTTTACGAACACATATGTCCACTTCGGAGTTTTCTAGGATTTTAAATTATTGAATTATTTTTACACTATCTGTATCAATCATGTTGCGGTGAATCGTATTGTAATGCGATCTATCGGCGCATGACGAAAGTAGGTCTGATGTACAAAAAAAAGGTAACAGAAAAAGGACGTTTAGCACAATGATCAATTACATCCTTTACAAGCTTTACTAAAAATCTCCAATCCAAGCATCACAAATCAAAATAATTATCAATATCTTTCCATAATTTATATAATTTACTTATTGAATAGTGGAATTAATTAGAAACAGTTAGTTTCATTTATATGAATTAAGTTTTTTATCTGTAAGAATATTCATACTATTTAAATGATCTTACACTAGTAAATCGTATTTTCAACCTTAAATCATTGATGCCACCTCTGTTTGTCGCTCTTTCACATCCTTGTCTTTCCCACGAAACGCACATCTGCAAATGATACTGTGCTGCTTGATCCTCTTTATTGATCGGGAACAAAAGGAGTCCCTAATACATCTTTTTAATAGTCGGGTGAAAAAATTACAATCTGCTCAAGGATTCTTTAGTTTTATTCAGACAATTAAGGTTGAAATTTTAAAAATTACATACAATGCATGTCTAAAATCACTTACTACCGTTCAACTTTTGTATGACAAGATCTGATCGATTAGCAAACGAATTATTTTTTTTTACTTAATAACTAACAATGGATGTCAAAATATGTGAATTATGTATTATTTGAAAGCTATCCAACTGAACAATTTTGGGTTTATTAAATTAAATATTATTTAAAAATTATTCAAAAATTACACAAAAACAATTAAAAATTTTCCAAAAGCTTATTTAAGAATGGTATTAGGACAAATGCCGTCTGAACAGGATATTTCTTTATCATCAAAGTACTAGTAAGCCGTTCGGCAACATTTTTCAACTCAAGATCCTGCTAGTTTTTTAGCCATGCCATTCAGGTCAAACAAAGTGCAGCTTGTGACCATGATTGTCTTTTTATTCTTTGTAATATTTTTGCGAACACGTCAAAAACAGATGCAATTAGATATACTTTATCTAGAATTTACCTGCGTGTCTGCCAGCATATTTACTTTTTGGTTGGATTTTTGAAATCCCATTTCATTCATGTCAATTATACTCATCTTCTCTGTAATATATTTTTTATAATCAACGCTCTCAACACCTAAATTTTGCCAATAGTAAAAAATTACATCAACTTTTAACGTTTTCAAAAAATATTGCCCCATAGGTTAATAATTTTTTGACATTTACCACTTAGAGTTGAAGATGAAATAGACTTTTAACGCACATTGTATATATCTCCCGGAATTAGAGTCTATGCGCGGTCAGAGGAAGGCTGTAAACATAACATATTATTAACAGATCGTAATCACATGTTTCTCTAATGATTTCACCAAATTAAAGCAGATGTTACGGCAATGTCCAATTTCTCAATCAGTTTGGTTTTGACAAATATAGGCCTATAGAGATGGGTGATATTACCTAATTTCACTAACTGGAGCAAGGTCATACCTTGAACTTAAGGCGGCGGTACAATTATGGGGTTGTAATTCAAATATGCCTGATTCTAATTAAATAAAGTTGTATTGTCTATTAATATCTATCTATGGTTTTAACTAGGTATACAGATATGGCACCTATATGAATCAAATTTTGATGGAAACTTTAGAAGTAATTGACAGTACCTAGTTATTTATAACATGGAATGTTTATAGCCACGCTACCGTGGCACATGTATATAAAATTGTTCCAGCATGCGAATATTCTTCATGACCAACATTGACTTGAATGTAAAATTCATCACTTAATATTTTTCAATTTTACTAGTTTTTCCGTAAAACAAGGTACAGCGTCATTTAATATTTAGTTAATTTTTATACAATCCTTTCCTGAAGCATGCAACATTTTTTGATAAAATCTTGAGAATTGTTTAAACCAACTCTTACTACACAAATCTCGTCAGAGATAAGAGTAAAATATGATTAATTTTGAAAAACCGATTACGTTTAATAACCTCTTTTATTAAACTATTCCGTCCGCATAATAACTTTTTCTAACGCCGTTTTTCGTTTGTTGTCATGCAGGTGTTCAAATAAACAAGGCCAACTTTCGATGTTTTTCAATCCCTCCTCGTCAGAAATTTTCACAATTTCAGTTTAGAAAATTCAAATGTGCATAGATACTAATCTTCATTATAAAAAATCTATAATTAATTTGAAAGCATCACTGAACGAAAAAATTTGACATCAGTAATGTTGGTAAACTTGTTTTAACGTATCGACATCTCCAAAATTATTAGACCATAGTGTACAATTTTCAAAAGAGCTTCTGTAACGCCAAAGAAAATCTGTTATGAAATACTATTGTTCAGTAACTTATTTTCTAAGGAATGAGGGTGCTTGTACGTATGTATGTATGTATGTATTTTGGGGTAACATTCACTGAGACCTAAAAGATCTATTGTGCCCCCTTACTTCTACTATCTGCAGGCCTCAACTTAGGTAACTGTCCCTCTTCTATCCAGTAGTCTCCCAGGTACCGTGCCTTAGGATTCTGAATTGCTGTGCAGTTCGCAAGTATGTGGATGGAGGTTTCTTCTTCCATTCCACAAAATCTACAATCTTCTTCCTCGATTATTTTGAGCTTTTAAGGTGCCCATTCAGGCGACAATGTCCCGTTAGGATTCCTGTTAAAACTCTTAGTGCAGTTTTGCTTTGACTTATGCATTCATTTGATCTCAACAGGTTGTAGTCACCCAGAAGAATCTTAGATTGCCTAAGCCCTACTAGATCTTTCCAATTGTCAGATCTTCTCTTTTCTTGTGCTTTACCTATTTCTTCCAAAATTACATTGGAGCTGATTCCGCAAAAGGGTTTCGGCCCCCAAAAGGGTATTTCAGTCCCCCTCTTCGCTAGTTCATCTGCTATTTCGTTTCCTTCTATTCCGGTGTGTCCTGGAATCCACAGTAAGGTGACTATATTGTTCTCGCCTAGTTCATTAAGTTTGCCTAGGCATTCCCACACCATTTTGGAACTGATTACACAAGAACTCAGCGCTTTAATGGCTGCTTGACTATCAGACAATGATAATCCTTTGCCTTCTATATCCTTTGTCAATATTGAACTGGGCACACTTTCTTATTGCGTAAATTTCCGCTTGAAATATACTTGGGGTTTTATTTGTTTTGTTTGGTTCCTGTCTCGTGCACTCCTATCCCAGTTTCTTCTATTGCTTTTGAGCCGTCTGTGTACCATTGAATGGCATTCTTTCCAAGTCTGGTAATGGTATTTGGATCCGATTCCTTCTTGTTGCTTAATTCCGTAACGAATTTCTTTGAAAAGTTATACTTTTTCATCATACCATCTTGTGGCATGTCCCAGGTTGTCTGATTTCTAAGAAGGGAAGAGGTGGTTTTTTCTAATGATTCCATCTCTACTTAGTCTCTGAGACTTTCCTCAGGAACTAAGTAGAAGTAAGGGGGCACAATACATTTTTTAGGTCTCAGTGAATGTTACCCCAAAATACATACATACATACATAGTCATTCCATTCGTCTTCAATCGTTACAAAAAACACTTCTTGTTTTAGTATATTTCACATAGCTGGGAATAAAATGTTTCTATTTATTTTCTCTAGAGTGGAAAACTATGACCATTTAATTTTTCCTTTTTTTATATTCTATTTTGTATTTTTTGTTATTTCAGTGTATTCAGAACATAATATCTCACTAAATTCTTTCAAATTTCTACTGTTGTCTCGTGAAACGGATTAAAAACTTCTTCCTCGCATGCAAACCGAATTAGCAGAATTTGTATTTTGAAAATATTAGATTTTGAAAGGGTCAGCTGACCCTGACGCTACCCCTACCTCTGAAACATTTGTTTTATAATGTACACTCAATTCCAAGATATTTCGTTTCAACTTTACACCAACATGATTGATTTAAGAGAAAAACGCACACCAGGTAGTCGTTAATCCGATAACAATGGCGCAATATCGTTTCGTAAACGTTTCTTCGAAAAGATAATGCCTAATAGTATGCTTATTTTACAACTGAAATATTTGGCTGGTAAAATAATTGTTTAAGTATATAAATTTTACCGCCCACGGATCTGTTTACACTACAATGAGGGATCTATATTTATGTTATTATTAAATCCTTAAGACTCTTGTCCGTGATTCCCGTCAATCGAAAATAAAACATCATATACATAAACCGTCGTGGTCAGTCGTGTCCACGTCTTTCACCTTTGTGAAAAGAATTGAATATATTTCAACAATAAACAAATTTTTTCAACGAGTTTATTAGAAAATAAGAATTTTCAATTAATCCTTCACTAATCCAATTCTTATTAAATATAATTAATTTTCCAATTGAACTACACGATTCTTATGTTTAGTTTTCCCTTTACTCTGCTGCGGAGGTCGTTCTAAAAACTAGGTCGACACTCAAATGGTACGTGACTATAAGTCTCTAAGGAAAGAGAAACAGAAATTTTTATAGCGGCTTATAGTCCTTGAAGAAAATACAATTTCGGATTGCGAACTGTTTTTTATGGATTTCAAACTCGTGCGATAGCTAAAACAATGAAGATTTTCTCTTTCAAACAATGACCTTTTGGACACAATTTTTATAGAAAACATATGATTTAATCATGACTGAAAAAAATAACATATTCCATAACTTAACTTAAAAGTGCTAAGTCTTACGGTTTAGCCGGACAGTAGAACACAGTCTCCTCGAAGAATTGAACGCAGACTTCAGTTCAGTTAGGCTCTTTCCAGCAAACTCTTTAATTGCATACCCATATTATGCTAGTGCTTAAAAATAACTAGCCCGCCACAGTCCGTTACAAGTTCACGGTTATTTGGGTTGAAAGTTCAGTTTGCCATTGTTTGACAAGCCTATACATTGACCACTTTCGTGCAGCATATAGTGGAGATGATATCGCTCATAATCTGTTTGCTTTCCATATAACATATGTATGGAAGGGTGATATCTATATTGTACAATTGTACATATTATTTTACATTTTAGCTGTTCTTAATTTGATATTGTAGATTAAATTATGGAAGATATAATTCGAAATTTAATTCTATAGATAATATTTATTTTGTAGAACGTAGTAACAATCAAAAAAATTTTCTATGTAACAATAAAATATGCTTGTAGATTACTTCCATAGAGAAGTGAAAGCAATAAACAATAGAATATTATCAAATACGAGATAATTTCCAATGAAGTGTTATATTTTTCATGGATTACTACTTTTATTTCAGGTTTGAAGACCATCGTTGGAGCTGTAATCGAATCAGTAAAAAATCTACGAGATGTGATAATTTTAACAATGTTTTCTCTTTCTGTATTTGCACTAATGGGTTTACAAATTTATATGGGAGTCCTTACACAAAAATGCGTCAAAAACTTCCCAAACGATGGTTCCTGGGGAAACCTTACAGACGAAAATTGGGAAAGGTTTATGGATAATGAAAGTAAGTACATTTCGTCCTGCTTGAATCATGTAAAAGTAATGCAGGATTTTTCATATCACTACATAAATAAATAATCTAAATATAATAGTCCGCAGTTCTCTGTATTTCTTCTACTTTAATTTGGATTTTATAAAAAAATAATTTATTTTATTGCTAGTGTTCTGTTTTTAGTACCGAATTACTTTAACGTGAGATTATAAAGTGAATATTCAATAAATTAACTACTAACAACATACAATAAGTACACACAAGCAATATAAGTGATAAATATACAACAAATATGTCGTGAATGAGGAGAGAGAAGCGTAGTTTCTCAATAATGTTTCAATAGCAGATATTATTTATATTCAATCACCCGATGCCACAAAGAATAGTAACACAGGTCAATATTACACCAATAAAGATTCTCGGAAATAATTTCTTTTTCCCCTTGAACATTTAAATTCTAAAATCAAATAAAAAAATCGTATGCCAAAGATGAAATACTCTTTTTTTAAAATCAATATCTAAAGAAATAATTTTATTTAGGAAGTGATATGTTCAATTAATACCTTATTATGAAACTGTTTCAAGCAGCCACTTAATATGTTTTATAATACTGCGTATATATTTCGGTGTGTGTGCGACCACCTCTATACTTTATTCAGATTTCATTTACGCCCGATGTAAAAAAAAGAACGTTGATACTTAAATTGAGCAGGGCTATATTTTATTTTACGGCATTGCAAATAAGTGAAGTATTTAAAAGTAACTAAAGTCATACAGCACATGATACTCGAACAAATGTCAACTAGAAATATCACAAATGATGTTCAATCCACCAATAGGACCGCAAAACGTGTTCCGATAGAGCAGTTGGCTGTTTTGACGTAAATGAAATTTGAATGGAGGGTAGTCAATCTAAAAAGCTTAAATTTTACATGCAGCTATTTTCCCGATTACGAAGCATGTTTCTGAAATTAAATTTGAAAACATTTTATCGGATTTTGAGAAAAATAAAATATTTATAATTATGTCAATATTCCGTTTTAGCAAATTGGTATGTAGATGACAACGGAGACTATCCACTCTGTGGTAATTCCTCAGGAGCTGGCACATGCAAGCCAGGTTATACGTGCCTACAAGGTTACGGAGATAATCCAAATTATGGTTACACTAGTTTTGATACTTTCGGCTGGGCCTTTCTTTCCGCCTTTAGATTAATGACACAAGACTACTGGGAAAACCTTTACCAATTGGTAAGAACATGTTTTAAATTTAAAACATATATTGTAGCTTGTTTCAATAAAATAAAATTATATTTTAAAATTTTTTAAACACAATCCTTATGTTTCGTAGTAAACGTGTACGTACAAGTTCATCTTGATAATACAAATTCTTAAGTCAATTGCTCGAGCTGAGAGATGAAATGGTTACATATATCACAAACACAAGCTAATGAAATACCCATTTTCCTTCATGTATTAAATTGAATTGAAAAAAACAGTTTAGATATTAAGTTTATACTACGTCTCGTTTGAAAAAAAAAATTCATAAATTAATAAAGTTCTCCTAGTATTGAATACGCAATATCAAGATATATTTATTTTAGGTATTGCGGTCCGCAGGTCCATGGCACATGCTATTTTTTATCGTAATTATATTTTTGGGATCATTTTATTTGGTTAATTTGATATTAGCTATTGTTGCGATGTCTTATGACGAACTGCAAAAGAAAGCCGAAGAGGAAGAAGCAGCTGAAGAAGAGGCCATCAGGGTGAGACATATTTTTTGAAACTATTTAACACTATTTTTTGTTAATCTTCATTTTTCCTCAATATAATTCTTGTAACGATATTGATACATGAGTAATTTCATTTTGCAGGAAGCTGAGAAAGCCGCGCAGGCCAAACAGGACAGAGCGGATGCGCGAGCAGCGGCCGCAGAAGAAGCCCGAGAAGCTGCAGCCGCGAATTTAGCTGCTGAAAACTGTCCAGATATTGTAAAGTCCCCATCCGATTTTTCCTGCCACAGTTATGAGCTATTTGTGGGACAAGCTAAGGGTAACGATGACAACAATAAGGAGAAGATGAGCATTCGATCGGAAGGATTAGATTCAGTGAGTGAGCAGAGAAGAATACCTACTAATCCCACCAAGATGCGGAAAGTTAGCGCTGTAAGTGTCTTGATACTTTTGACCTCGTTTCAAATTTGCAACCATCATTGCAGGTGGCTATACAGGCACACTTTTCGCACCGAAACATTATTTGGGTTGAATCAATTAACATGTTTTATCGATACCCAATACACATCTTTCATTGTAGTAGAGAATCTCATAAATTTGCGAATACTTAACAAAAATTTCGTTTTCTGTATTGTTTTTAAATTAGCATACACTTAAAAGTTTCGGAATTATACCATGTCAAAATGTCGGGACTGCTTAAACATTTTTCTTATACGAGGAACAAACTAATGTGTTAGTAAATAATAACATACAATAACGACCTCTATCAATATACTGCACACGATATGCTAATGATAATTTAGTTTATATTGTAACCTCATGAATTTTTAATAGTTTATGCAATTGCCCACTCTAGAGTACAAGTCACTTCATAAATTTTTTCGTTAAAGGGTTCAGGAACACTGAAGGTTACTTTTCTCTTTAGGGTTATAGGAAATTTCTACCTGGCTAAATGAGTTCTTTTGCCGCTTTTTACTCTACTTCATTCCCATTTTACATCCTGATACCAACCAAATGGTATTTTCAACAGAATAGATAGTTTCTATGATCAGTTTTCAATTTTAATTTCTTACTTCCAAATGGAATTTCCTTAAGATTCACCTACACTCCAACCGGTATCTCGTGAAATGAGGTGACGATGCGCCGTAACAAATTTGAAAGTGGGGCTTCAGCAAAGCCAATCGTGCGGTAGACGTTATGCAGTTATGCAGCCGAATACGTTCTCTCTCTGCATACTGGAAGCTCCCCCTTGTCACGAGATACCAGTTTACCATGTAAAAATAAAAACGAACAGCACTGAAAAGGGCTTAGCAATATATTATACGGACACGTATATAAAATATAAGCCAAAAAAAATATACATAGAATAAAGATATGGAAAAATTTGTAATTTCTCCCTTCATGTAATAAGTTCAAATTATTTTTGCTTATGTTAATCCAGGTTTCGATATGTCTACTTTTTTTCGTTGAATTTAAAGTACTTAAGGCACTAAAGTCATAGCATTTCTGCGGCCTACATCTCTTTCAATATCAATTCATTAATTCTCATTTTAGTCTAATTAGTAGTTAATATTATTTGAACTTCGAGATGGACATGAAAATTTAAATTGTCGGTATTTTAATTATCATTGACAACTAGACTCAATCCTAGTTTTCGTTTATTCGTAATTTTTCTTCCAGCGACTGGCTTTTCATTATTTAATCAATATTTTCCATATCATTAATATAGCTTGATCACTTGCACATGGTAGTGTTCTTGATACCCCCCTTTAGAAACATTTTAACCTATCGGATTTCAGATTTTTTATTATCAACTTCATTAGTCTAGTATTAGTTTTGGATCAATTTTCATTTCCAAATTTATCACAAACTCACTTGATATTGGTTTCAAGTCACCTGTTTTGATGGTTTGAACATACTAAATGTTGCTTATTCAAATTCAAATTTCTATTGAATCAAATGAATATTATAAAGATCATGACAATTATAGTGTTACGCCTTCATTTGTTAAATATTGATCCATTTGATCAATGTTGAACAAGTGTTCTGCACTTTACTTTTAGTTGTCACAATTCTTTAGAACGTTTTTGTACCTGCAGTTTTTGTTTTATTTTTTTTGTGTAACACCAACTGTGGTTTTGATGGGTTCTGCAAGTTCGTATCTAAAACTGCAACAACTGTTATCACTTACACTTTCTAGTAATTAATTCAATATTTATATCATGTACCTATGTATATAAGTATATAACCAGTAACCCTGAGAAATTGAAATTCAGTTCCTAAACATTACTAAGTTTCAGAAAGAAAAGTTGACATTAAATTGTCTACTAAAAAAACAGTTTTAAAGTGAAATACTCAATGCTAAGAATCTTCAAGATACTTAATTATTAATATCCTTCAGTCATATTTTTAGGTATTGTAATTGGTGTCGATAATAAATGATCTGACGTTTAGTTGTTCTAATCTTAAATTTTCTCTGTCTGACGCTTTACAGTCTGAACAATTCAATATAGATACCTTACCTTTAGACATTATTCAAGGTAAAATGTTTGGAGTAAAATCAATGTGAATTTGTGTGTTTTGTTTGCGTGTCCCTTTTAGTTATTAATTTGATTAACTGTTCTAGAGTTTGAAAATATAGTAACGAATTTTTTGGAACCCAAAAGCTTTTTTGGACTTTCTTATTAACAGTATTCAAATCATTTTTTCACACAAAAATATGCATTGGAATAAGTAAAAAATCTCAAATAATTTGAAATTCTATAAAAAGAAATGTAAAGAACTTTGAAGACTTCAATTTATTAAAAACAAATAGGTACCTCAGAAAAGTAATTTCAGCAACGAAATTAAAATTATATGAGAGAAAAAGCTAGTTGGACAAATAGTAATGGTTAAATGGTACAAAGATGAAAGAATTATTTAAATACGCAATTGCCCATAAAAATAGGTGGGCTAGTAGAAAATAATTATGGAAGCATTTTCTACTTTCCTTTCTTACTCTCATAAAGTAGAGTTAACATATCAATTTACTGAATGAAAATTTTTAAAGCTTATTACAGTTTCTTGTAATATTGTCGTATTTAATAAAGTGTTTTATCAACAGATGTCAAAGAATAATTATTTATATTCCAACACTTCAAGCAGTGACCGTTCAAGTGACTGTTTTTGAAAAATATTATTTTTCAAAACTGTATTAGTTGTTAGAATATAAATAATTATTCTTTAGGTACTATAATTTAGAACTTTTTTGCATTATTTAAAACTGAATTGCTTTTTTCAATAGATAACATTTACATCGTATATTGTTCATACATTAATGTTTTTGTGTTTTGAAAAGAATTGCAGTTTTATAACACAGATTTGCCGAAACTCATGTCACTATTTGGTTAAAGCTTATTATACTTAAAATTCATGTATAGACTAATTCCGATATTCAGGCCAGTCTCAGCTTACCTGGGTCGCCTTTCAATCCTCGACGAGGTTCTAGAGGAAGTCACCAGTTCACTATGCGTAGTAATCGTCGTATGATACCACCTCCTGGGGATCGTAAGCCTTTGGTTTTATCCACGTATTTAGATGCTCAAGAACATTTACCTTACGCTGATGATTCTAATGCTGTTACACCAATGAGTGAAGAAAACGGAGCTATGGTTGTTCCTATTTATTACGCTAATTTGGGTAAGTACCTGGCTTTCTGGAATCCTGCACTCCCATCTTCCGAATACTACATTTTCCAATCATATTAAAATACTTAATACCATTGTATCATATTGAAGAGTTATCGAAAAGTGATATAGTGAATACTTCCATTTTTTCTCTCTTGTACATATTTTTAACTTGCCCAAACTTTTTTGTTCATCAGTTTCTTTGTCTCTGGCATTCATTTTAGAATTATCTCACTCTATTATTCACGTTAACTGTCATAGGTATTTAATATTGCCGTAATCTGTATTTCATTTCGAAAAATGGACGTATTTCCAACATATCAATCCTTTGGAGTACCAGAAAGTTTTTTAACAAATAGAAGTAGATGTAGAAATGTAGATGTCAAAATACCCGTTATAGCTTTTTAATTACAAGATAATTTGTACATTTGTGTCATTTGCACAAATTTTTTTGTTCCAAATGTTTGTAGCTGTTTTCCGTCAATGCAACTTTTCAAGTTATTTTTGGTTTGTTAAAACTAAAAATGTTGGTTAGGTTCGCGTCATTCATCATACACTTCGCACGCTTCACGAATTTCTTACACCTCTCATGGAGATCTCTTATGTGGTTTGGGTGGTGCTGGTAAAGTAATAACGAAAGAAAGTCAACTCAGGAACAGATCACTCAGGACTGGACCTCCTCCTGCAGCAACAGCCACCACAACACCCAACAACTACACGGAGTTTAATCATAGAGCCTATCGAGGAGATTATGTAAGATACAAACATTTCTGAAAAATTCCATATTTATGTATTTTTGTTGTTTAACAGGATGGACCAACAGGCCAAATGGAAGGAAAGATAAAGCATTTAGACAATCCATTTATTGATAGTAATCAAAGACAAACCGTAGTAGATATGAAAGGTGAGATAAATATATATCGAGGGTATTACATACTTTTACTAGTAATACTAGCTTTAGTATCACTAACTGTAACGTAAGTTCCAACTTATAGAAATTGACTGCAAATATAATTCTTGGCAAGAATTTGCACAACTGTAGTGTTACCATAAATAATTATTATGTAAATAAAAATAATTGAATTAAACACTTGAAACAAAACAAACTAATTGTTGATACGCAATCTAAATTCAATTATTGTTCATTTTTGTAGATGTGATGGTTCTTAACGACATTATAGAACAAGCAGCTGGTAGGCAAAGCGGCGCGAGTGATCATGGAGGTGAGTATTTAATTATTGTCCCAAAAACTGAAACACCCTACACGATATTTCCACACCATCGCAATTTGCTTGAATTAGTACTATTGCCTTGTAACGCACTCATTTAATTTTTTTGGTGTTTTGTTAATAAAAACTAATACATATTTATATTGTATGTAAACTTTGCGGAGGAAAATTAACAAGTTAATAATTTAGGTAAATAAAATTAAATTATCATTAAATTTGGCACACCCCCTTTTGTATTGGAGCACCAAATTTGGTAGAATCTTATAGAAATCATGATAGCAACGGACACATGTTTTTCTTTGATGTTTCCAATGTGGTCTGGTCTATACAGGCTCCTCAAAACAATATATTTTTACAAACATATCTCGACTAGCTAGCGAATGACATCAATTACAGGGCCATATTGCTCTATTTATATTTGAAATTATGCCAATAAGTGATGATTTCTAGAACTGTGTAAGGAACCTTCTTCGTATTTAAAGATAATGTTTACTAAAGAAACACCTCTTTAAAAAAGTGCTATTCAAAAGTCCCCTCCCCCCCTCGTATCTTTTGAACGGCTACACTTACATTAATAAAATTTGGAGTGTGAAAATAAAGTGTTGTAAACTTCTCTTCGAACGGTAACAGGTGACGTAATAGTAACAGTGCCACTCTGGCCAATAATTTTAAATAGGACCTTATGGCAAGTGATACCTCGTTTGAAAGGCATTGACATTGGCTACATAGCCATATTAATTTTGTTTGGGTTTAAACTAATTTTGACGGATAAATTGAATAAATACCAAAATTATTATTTCACATTTAAATATTGAAGATTTTCCAGTCCGCCTCTGGTTAGTTGTCAAAAAAATTGACGTTTTTAATTTAATAGTATTTGTTGCTTTGCAAAGTTTTTCTAAATAGCCTAAATATTTAATTTTATTATTGTTTAACGAGACGTTTAAGAGTTTACATAAGCAAAATGGTACGTACTCAAGCCGACAAAGTAGCAGCTATCTTAATAATTGGTGAATCTGGAAAGAATCTCCATGAAGCGGAACGTTTATTTAATGAGAGATACCCAGATCGCCCTATCTCGAGAACTTATTTGAGGGAGCTTCTTCACAAGTTTGAAGCAAGAGGTAGTGTTCAAGATGCCAAACGATCTGGTCGACCAACACTTAGTGAAGATAAAAAAATTGATATAGTTGCTGAAATGGTAGTAAACCCTACTTCCTCTTCAACTAAAGTTGCGTCTATCTGTGAAGTAAGTAAAAGTACAGTACAGAGAGTGTTGGCTAAAAATAAATTTCATCCATACAAGTTAAAAATGGTGCACCACCTTTCGGATGACGACCCCGACAGAAGACTCGAATTCTGTGAATGTATGACAAATAAAATTAGTCAAAACCCACATTACACAAAAACAATTTGTTTTAGTGACGAAAGTACTTCTTGCCTCAATGGAAATGTGAATACACAAAATATAAGGTATTGGAGTGACACAAATCCTCACACCTTTCGTGAACAACATACCCAATTTCCAGAAAAAGTCAATGTTTGGGCAGGTATTTTGGGAAACCACATAGTTGGTCCTGTTTTCCTAAATTCAAATTTAAGTGGTGAAGTGTATCTGGAGATGTTACAAAATGCAATTGAGCCGTTAATTCTTGAAATGCTGGAAGATAATCCAGATGAATTCGGCCATCTGGAAATAACATTTCAACAAGATGGTGCTCCTGCACATTATTATGGTGCAGTAAGACGTTACCTGGATGAAGAATATCGAGGTAGATGGATCGGCCGGCGAGGTCCTATAGAATGGCCACCTCGGTCACCAGATCTGACACCATTAGATTTTTTTCTATGGGGGTACTTGAAATCCAAGGTTTATACTACGGCACCAGATAGCATTGACGTTTTGAAAGAAATAATTATTGAAGAATGCAATGCAATTTCAGCTGACACATTCGAACGAGTACGACAAGAGTTTACTAATAGGATGTATTACTGTCAGGCACATTTCGAACACTTGCTATAAGAATCCATTGTTGATATTTGATTAATTAAATTTAAAAAAATAATTTCAATAATTTTGGGATTTATTTAATTTATCCGTCAAAATTAGTTTAAACCCAAACAAAATTAATATGGCTATGTAGCCAATGTCAATGCCTTTCAAACGAGATATCACTTGCCATAAGGTCCTATTTAAAATTATTGGCCAGAGTGGTACTGTGACGTCATCTATTACTATTACGTCACCTGTTACCATTCGTAGAGAAGTTTACAACACTTCATTTTCACACTCCAAATTTTATTAATGTAAGTAGCTACGTTCGGTATTTCCATCGCAGAGGCGACGGATTTTTGGTCACGTGGGCACAGATTAATCTGAGCAAACTGCTATTACCGAACGGTCCGACCACCAACCATAGATATAAACTAACTTCCAAGTCAATATTGGTCATTTTTGTAAAAGACATGCAGAATGGATAAATAAAAATTAACTGTTTGTATAAAAACAGTACTTGATTTATCTAATGACTACAACATAACCTCACAACATGACAGATAAACAGATTAATCTTTCTCGTCGGTCAAAATATTCCGAGCAAACAGATTTACATCGGACCGATCTGAAGGGAATTACCGAACAGTTCGGATTTACCTCCCCTACCTCTAGATGTAATAAAGGAACGATTCAGACTGAAAAGATTGATCGGACGCAAATAACGAACGCAGCTATTGTAGCCGTTCAAAAGATACTAGGGGGGGACTTTTGAATAGCACTGTATATGTCAATATTCCTTAGTAGTGTTAGTGGAGTAGATACAGGATAAATACTCCAGTGCATGAATGAATTAAAACTCAAAAATTGTATTAATTTCCAGCATTTTGTTCATATGCCATCATTAGATGGCACTGAACAAAACCAATAGGCCAGGCAAACATATGCGGGAATAGAACAGGACTATTTTCAAGCACACATCCATTTTTTATACCTACTTACACATAAAATTATACAAATTCTGTTGTTTTCGAAAAGCCATTATGTACAGAGTGTACAGTTAGAAAATTATGCTAGTTACTGTATCTTTTTAAATAGTCATTTTATACTCAAGTCGTTGTGTCCGTTTGCTTGACATAGGCAATAGATACATGTACATGTATTTCTTAAAGTCCATTTAGTACACATTAGTACCTCCTTGAGTTATTGAATTAGGAGGCTAACATTTCAATTAGATAGATTATCATTATAGACCGTAGGGGACACGGTATTATTATTATTCAATTATAATTTTAAAAGTACCATTTATTACGTTACTTTCGTTTTTTCACTTACCTTACATTTTGTAGTTGATACGTGTTTATTGCTTATTTGAGTCATTAGTACTGTAATAGTTCACAAACATACAGAAGCCAACAAATGTTGCCACACTGAATATTTCACCAAATACGATATTAAAGTCACCAAAGCTTAATCAATTGAAAAGAATAAACTAAGAGTGACCTTCGTGGAAAATTTGCTTCAGCACCAAAAACACGAAATCTTCAAATTCGTATCAAAAATTTATCAGTGTATTACAATTTGTTCGTAGCGATATTTTACCTTTAGGCTGACTGATTTTTCAACCTCCGATAGGCTATGAAAGAAAGTCAGTTTAAATTAAAAAAAAAATGTTTATACCAAAAGTAATCTACATCAAAGATCACTTATATACATCACCTGGACATTCTAACAGTAAAGAGATATACATGGCTCCATCCTGGGACCACTTTTCTTAACGTCCTACCAGATGTTATTGTATACTATTTGCTGTCGATCTTAATAAGAATCACGAGTTCAAGAAATATTATAGGTAGCGTAATAAAAATGTACTTAAATACTTAAATCGATACCATGCGCCCACGGTCTCCATGTTCTGTTTTTCATGAGTTTGAGCTAAAAATGTAATTGTAGCATGTTGGTCCTAAATGCCACTTTCTAGATTTGTGAAGTGCTTCATATTTGTTCTTAACCGAACAGCCGTGACTAAAGCAATTTTCGATGGTGTCAAATTTATATCTGTTGTTTTTCTATTTGTGCAGTTATATTTTCACGATGAAAATATAGTAGCCATTCATAACTTTAGCATAGAGCTGTCATTACTTTGACAGAATCAGCTCTGTAAAACATATGCTTGATGCAAGTAAAACCTGTGAAACTTAACCAGCGGTTAAGAACGGCTATTGCACTATATCATCTTGCACAAAACCTCTTTCCCCAAAAAAGAGTGTGTCAACTTCACTTATACTAATTCTTCGTACAGTTTCTGTTTATTATTTCTCAGCCCAAAACGATGATGAAGAGGATGAGCCAACTGTCAAAGAACGGTTATTAGCATTTATTATGCGAGTCATTGATATTTTTTGCGTTTGGGATTGTTGTGGTCCTTGGCTGGTTTTTCAGAAGTTTGTAGCTCTCATCGTCTTCGATCCCTTCATCGAATTGTTCATCACCCTCTGCATTGTGGTCAATACTTTGTTCATGGCTCTAGATCACCACGACATGGATCGAGATTTAGAAAAAGCCCTCAAAAGTGGCAACTATGTGAGTATACATATTTTTAATATGATATGTAATATTTAACATAAAAATTCTTGAACTTCTCTGTGACTACATTATTGAATATAATTTTTGTCAGCTACAGTTACATATCTATTATGTTTCTACGTCATAGCCAGCCTACAACTTTAACAAAATAACTTCAGAAAAAGTAACAATTCCCATCTGCATTTTTTTTGTATTACTTTTTATGAGTAATTCAAAATTGGATATTGTTTCTTAAATTTTACAAATTGTCAGAAATATTCAGTTGGACAACCAAAAAAAATTATTATGATCACTTGTCACCACAACGGAATTAGTGACCGTAATGTACCCCAAAATTTTGTTTGTTCTAATTGACTACGTACAAACTTTTTGGGTTTGTTCTGTAACGGTTTAAATATAAAACACGAATGATTATTTTCTAGTTTTTCACTGCAACTTTTATGATTGAGGCAACAATGAAGTTGATCGCGATGAGTCCAAAATATTATTTTCAAGAAGGGTGGAATATTTTCGATTTCATCATCGTCGCCTTATCGTTATTGGAACTTGGCCTTGAAGGTGTTCAGGGCTTATCCGTATTACGATCATTTCGATTGGTAAGTAAATTTTACTATAATGAATTACCTGTGATTAAATGAAACTTTTCAAAACACTTTTTATATAACTAATGAGCTTAGAAATATAATGATTTGTATTTATTTTCCAGCTAAGAGTGTTCAAACTGGCTAAATCTTGGCCAACCTTAAATTTACTGATTTCAATAATGGGTAGAACTATGGGTGCTTTAGGTAACCTAACCTTTGTGCTGTGCATTATAATATTTATATTCGCTGTTATGGGGATGCAATTATTTGGAAAAAATTATACAGGTTAGTAACTCTTCCTAATTGATGATTTTCAATAAACTAAAACATTTATTTTTGTTTGCAGATAATGTAGATAGATTTCCAGACCATGAACTTCCCAGGTGGAATTTTACAGATTTTATGCATTCCTTTATGATCGTCTTTCGAGTGTTATGTGGAGAATGGATAGAATCAATGTGGGATTGTATGCTAGTCGGTGATGTTTCCTGTATTCCGTTTTTCCTAGCCACTGTTGTCATTGGCAATCTTGTGGTATGTAAAAATCAGCATTAGTCGAATACAATTACAAAACCAAATGCCCGCTAATGTAAACTTTTTAAAAAATATTCTAATCTTGTAAAACTGATACCTTACATTAAAACATTTCAAATAATAACAACGTGTCTTATATGACAATGCAGGCGTGTGGATTTTTTAAAATTATAATGTGCTTCATCAAATATATATGATGTCTGTTTTCAGGTACTGAATCTTTTCTTAGCTTTGCTTTTGAGCAATTTCGGTTCATCGAGTTTATCAGCTCCAACGGCTGACAATGATACAAATAAAATAGCAGAAGCCTTTGATAGAATCGGTCGTTTTGTTAGATGGATAAAGGCTGGTGTTGCAGATATCGCTAAGTTGATTAGATTTAAATTAACTAACCAAATATCCGATCAGCCGTCAGGTGAGGGACCCTCCAACAGTTGGAACCAAGGTTTTTATCCAACAAATCTGAATAGCTCGCTGAATTTGTGCTTGCTGCCACTTGTAGTGCTTATACTTTTCGGTTTTCTCAAGAAGTATACCTTATCTCGCATGTAGTACCTATAACTAAAAACTTTCAAAATTTTCCTTTACAGTGAGTTGTTCGCTTTTCACCTAATTGTCAACAATAGGTAATAGAATAGAAGTTAGTTATTAGCTTCAGAATCTAGATTTGTACTTTTATGTGTCCACTCCATGTAAAGTCAGCAGAAGCAAACAAGACCTCCGAAAAATATGCGAACTAAAAGAACGGTCATCGCAATCAGCCAATAAGGAGCCAATGTAAACGATTTTACATTACTAAGAAAAACGAATTTTTAAACAATACAACGAACACTAGAAATAGTAACAATCCTAAATATACCAAATTGGTCACACTATTGATATGAATTAAATAAAAAGTTAACAAACTGCTGAATTCGACGGTTCCACTCCAAAAGATCCTGTACTATAGAATTCTACCGGTCGCTTTCTACAATACTATTACTACTGTTATTCCAGTCAACAGCAGTCGAATATCTCACTCATCTGTATACCATCTGCATCCTGTCGACAAGTCTTCTTTTATCCTTGACTTATTACTATGAAATATATTGAAGTTTTTATCGACAAAAGACGTGTGAATAAAGTCGATAGTAGAATTGTGCAGTGTCCCATTACTGATGTGTAACCAGATTCGACTTTGGGCTCTTGTTTGGTTCTGTTGACTAGTAGTTTTACATTTTTCAACATACCATAATATATTTCAAAATAATGTCTTTTTTTAAAAGAGTAAAACATCTTGCATGTTGTCTATTATCCAATATAATAATAGATAGTAATAGAGTAATAGAAAAAGCTATATATATATTATTCCAACTGTTTTAATCATTACGTATTATCACTTTAGTATCATAAATATCATACAAACTACGATAGAAAAACAATATTAGTCAACAAGGGTTCATTAACATGAATGAACAAAGTTGTTTCAATTACTATATTCTGCACCTTAAGCTAGAATTTTTTTTTCTAATCTCTGTTATCCAGACAGTTTAACTATTTTTGATGAACTGGGAATTTTCACAAGTAGATTAGGTCCATTATTCAGATGTGGCCACACTGTTACTAGATAAGTTTTTGTTATGAAAGATTATAACTAGTTTGTCAATTTGGCAAGCCCACCGTTTACAACACCAAAAGCATTCTCACTAAGCAAAACAACGAATACACAAATGTGCCATTGGCTAATTGTTGCAATTAGCATAGTTACAAATAAACAATTGCAAAATCAGCATTAAAGAAGACAATGGGGACACAGACTAAGTAATGCTACAAGGAGATTATCCTAAATTTTAATATATCCTAATAAAAAGCTGAACTTATCACTTTCCCAATAGAAAAATATACTAACGAGTAAAGTATTATTCACGCCGGTAGTTTGCACTCAAGTTTAAAGTTGTACGATATGAAGATCATAAGTGCAAGACTTGGATCTAATTAGTTTCAATCATTGCGAGTCGTGGAATAAACAGAAGAGAAGATACAGATACTGGAAAATGAAAGTACCATATCATTGCAAATGTATACATTTTCATTATTCTATGAAAATAGTCTCTTAGTTACAGTGACTATAGTTACAGTTTCTGATGCAAGTTTCGTTTATTCTTTATCAACATTTTCTGATCTGCTTTTTTTTAGAGTATTGTAGTAGTTGTCTCTAGCTTTTTCCGTCATCCCATCGTTTTTTATTTCAATGTGGGAATGTTATTCCATTCATGACGTAATAGTTGATCTAGAAGGACTAGAAAGGACTGAATCAAAAATTTGTTCTTGATTACCCTAACCTAGGCAGCGATACGGTTGCTCTTTGATGTTTCATGGTTCTTAGTCTATCCAATAGTAGCGACATTGGTGTTGGATTTTTGGTACCAAAATTTGTGAAATTTAAATGTTAGAGCTGAGGTAATACGCGACCTTTCCGAGGTTAGAAACAATCTGTGGTAATCATACTTCAATCATTTTGTTTTAAAGAATATCTTTAGCAACTACGGTGATATATCTTCTGTTTAAAACAATCTTGTTCCCATACCTATGGTTCTATGTTAAAGAGATATGTAATAAATTTCTCAGTTCGAACTTAGTTGCATTTTTGATTTATCAGTATACATGCATAAATGGGATTTTCCTTGCATCAGTTACCAAATTAATGTGCGTCATCAGAATTGGACAGAGGAAAGCACGTCTTCTACAGACTCTGTCTACATCTCTCCGAACCTGCTGGTATAGCTGTTACCTGTTGAGTTTTTGATCCCAGACAATAGCAGGTCTGTTCCAACAACAATCAGAAACGCTTAGAGAATAACTGGTCATAGCAAATAACGACAGCTTTCGACAGTTTCTGATTGTGGTTGGAACAAATTTATAGTCGCATCTTAACCACTTACGATACCTGCAAGTTCTTACTGCATTCATAAGAGATCAATTCTTTTTCAACTAAACTTACTGTCAAACATAACTTTGAAATGCTTCATCTACCGGAATGTTTTCTTTCCTAAATTGTGATGTTAGTTTATTTGTTTTTTTTTCTAATGATAGAAAACAACGCGGTAGCCTCCATATGCAACTATTTTGCGGTTTGTCCAGCGGGTCCTTCCACAGTAGTGGCATTGAAACCCTGTTCTGTGGAGAATATCCAACAAAGCCTTTCACCATATCGCCAGCAATTTTTTGTTTTTTGAATGCTTATTACGAATCTACCCATTCACTGCTTGGAATTAGTGAATTTGTTTTTTTTGGAAGAGGGGTTTTATGACAAGCCCCTTCTATGTTTATAAGGCAGACTTACTGTTTTCTTTATAGCTATGTGCAAAGACAAACCGGTACACTTTAAAATCATGTAATACTTTCTAGGGGTTTCATGAAAAACCATGTGGATCAATATGATTTAGGTATGGAGTGATCCATTAACGTAGTTTAAGAAAAAATAAAAAATTGAAATTATAACAACAAATCTTGGCAGGAGTATTGGGGTATCAGCTACCCAAAAGCAAGAATCAATATTTTTTGTTTGGGTTTCCTAAAATAGTTAAACTTTGTATAATATAGAAGTAACAATAAATGAAATTTATTTTTCTTGGTTATGTCACAACATTCCGGATGGTTTGCTATGATATTTGTGGGTATTTTGCAGGAAATAAGTACAAACTTAACTATTTTAGATCCACGAGACGGAGGATTAGATATTCCAGGTGATGAGATATTAGCAGATGGTACGATATTTAAAGATAAGAAAAGTCCTAAAGATAGGTTAGAAGTAACAATAGGTGATGGTATGGAATTTACAATACACGGTGATTCAAAAACTAATATAAAACGAGCCAAAAATGCAATTAGTAAAAACAAAACATTAGGAAATTCTATTTTGGAACACAGTGATTTTCTTGGACATTTAGACGATGATGAAATTAGTAACAAATCATATGGTAGTCATAAACATAGGTTTATCGATGAAAGTCACAAGGGTAGTGCCGATGTTTTAGATGATCAGGAAGAAAAACGCGACGCCAGCAAAGAGGAACTGGGAATAGACGAAGGTAACAAACTGTTCAAAATATTTCATTATGGATTACATATTTCACAAATGTTATTAACATATTGCTCTAAATTTTAGAATTAGATGACGAATGTGACTGCCAAGGACCGTTGGATGAAGATCTGATCATAGATGCTGCAACAGAAGATATCATAATAGACGAATACTCTGCCGATTGTTTCCCAGAAAAATGTTATAAGAAATTTCCATTCCTTGCCGGTGATGAAGATTCTCCATTCTGGCAAGGCTGGGGAAACCTTCGTTACAAAACGTTTCAACTTATAGAAAATAAGTACTTCGAAACGGCAGTTATTACCATGATCTTGCTCAGTAGTTTGGCTTTAGCTTTGGAAGACGTTCATCTCTCTCAACGACCCATATTACAAGATATATTGTATTACATGGATAGGATTTTCACCGTCATATTCTTTTTTGAGATGTTGATAAAGTGGTTGGCTATGGGTTTCCAAAAATACTTCACGAATGCGTGGTGCTGGTTGGACTTTCTTATCGTAATGGTGTCTCTTATCAATTTCGTGGCTTCTCTCGCCGGGGCAGGTGGGATTCAGGCTTTCAAAACTATGAGAACATTAAGAGCGCTCAGACCTCTGCGTGCCATGTCTCGTATGCAAGGAATGAGGGTAAGTCTTCATTCATGATCACTACAATAACTTATATTTACTCTGAATATTTATTTTGACAATAATTGAGAACGCCGGGATCTAAAATCATTTTTGGGACGACTTAAAATATAAGTACATTAATCGACACGTTATAATTCAGGCATAGAAGCAGACAGTTCCGTAGAAACAATAAAAAGGCAAGAGTTTTATGACATATGTGCTGGCAGTGAGAATTCTCTTAAGCATTTCTTCAGTTTTAAGTTCATCAAAAATTAATTTGTTAAATAATTTGTTTATAAAACAATCTACATGTATCAAAATAAAAAATGTAAATCGAGAAGCATATGAAGCAGCTTTTAAATAAGGTTTAACATAACATACACTGTTTCCTTTAAAAACTTTGGATCGTAGCGACACAATAAGAAGTGATTATAATGTTACTTTTTGGAGAAAGTCTTCCGTTTTAGTTTTTCCATTCAAAAGTCACAATTTAACTCATCCTACCACTAACATATATTTCCACAACTTCATCCTACTAATATCACTCATTGTTTATGAAGTGCATTACGTAAAGAGCTAGAAATTACTAACTTATGACTTTGTTCTATAGGTAGTAGTAAATGCATTGGTTCAAGCTATACCATCCATCTTCAATGTACTGCTAGTGTGCTTAATATTTTGGTTGATATTTGCTATCATGGGTGTGCAGTTATTCGCGGGTAAATACTATAAGGTAAACTTTATCTAAAGCCTTTTAAGACACATGTGATAAACTTTAATATTTATTTCTAGTGTGTGGATAGTAATAAGTCAACGTTAAGTTATGAAATAATACCAGACGTCAATGCATGCAAAGCAGAAAACTACTCGTGGGATAATTCACCAATGAATTTCGATCACGTCGGTAAAGCATATCTGTGTTTGTTCCAAGTAGCCACATTCAAAGGCTGGATCCAGATCATGAATGACGCTATTGACTCCAGAGAAGTAAGTTAATAATAGTTTATAAGCTTCAGGAGTATAATAACTTTAGATATAATCAGAAAGTAATGAGTTTGTTCTGTTGAAATCATCCTTGTAGCCTGATTTTTAACTTTTTTGCTAGAAATAGATTATAGTAAAAAAGTAAGATTCCGTCAAAACGATACAATTTTATTAGTAGTACCTAATATCGGAAGTAAAAACAGTGGAAACGGGTTAGATTGTTATTGAATTGTATAGACTCATCCTCAGCTTTTTCTTGAGTTCTGGGATCCTTAGCATTAGCTTTCCAGTCTCTTACAGAATTGTGTATTAATTTACTTACTATTTAAATGTTTTAATCCCAATACACATATTCTAATATGATTCATAATTTTTTACTATTTCGCCAGTTGTGTTATATTATGTCAGTTGCATGGATTATATTGTATTGAAGTTTGAAATTCTATTTTCTATACTGACTTAACGATATATTCAACAGAAGAAAATACTTACCAATATTCTTAATTTTTTCAGATGTACAAACAGCCTATTAGAGAAACCAATATCTACATGTATCTCTACTTTGTATTCTTTATTATCTTTGGATCTTTCTTCACTCTCAACCTGTTCATTGGAGTCATCATTGATAACTTCAACGAACAGAAAAAGAAGATAAGTATTGTTTTTCTATAGTTTCTTAATAAGATTAGATTAGCTTCCAGAGTGTACTTTACTAGACGCTTCCACCACACACAACAGATTAAGGTTAAACTTTGTTTGATTTACTCTTTTTACTACTGTTTCAACTATCTCGGTTGTTGATAAGCCGATAATCCTCTTATTTTTTAAATACATTAATATTAGTGTACCCAAACACAGCTGATATTTAAAATAGTCAATGAAAGTTAATTGTCTACAATTTGCTTAGGAACAGAGAGGTCTCTTTATTCAACGGTAATCAAATTCCAATAATTCCGACAATATGTGTCAACACATATACTTAGAATGTGGAAGCTAGTTTTGATCACACCATAAAATCATAAGTTTAGATCATTGATTCAGTTATTGACGATATAGTTCTCTTAAAACATAATATGTCTCCTTTCGGTTGAAAAATTATAGGATTATTTAAGTAATTTATACGCAGGAGGATCATTGGAGATGTTCATGACTGAGGATCAGAAAAAGTATTACAACGCGATGAAGAAAATGGGATCCAAGAAACCTATGAAAGCCATTCCCAGACCGAGGGTAAGTAACTTACTCAATACTCGTAGTATGGTATTTGAGAATAGTTTAGTTAATATCAAAACAATGATAACAGTGTTAAATTATTCATTTTACTTCCAAAAATCATCGAAGATGCTAGGGATAGTAATACAATCCATGACAAAACGACATACACAAATAGTTTTTATTTATTTTTGCCATTTGCATTTTACTTAATAGGAATTTATCATCACTCGCCCATTGACTGGCTTTTACTTTGGATAGTCTAGACTCTGGTTTAAGATAGTTCCAGGGATTTTAATGAAGTCACGTATCCTAGATAGTAGGAACAAGTTAACCACAAAAGATAACTGCTGACAGTTGGGAGACGTTGGCGATCAAAATCGATCGACAAACACATGTTTTTTGAATTATTTATTTCTCACTAATTGTTTTTGTTTTCAGTGGAGACCTCAAGCCATAGTCTTCGAAATAGTCACCAATAAGAAGTTTGACATGATCATTATGTTGTTCATAGGTTTAAATATGTTAACGATGACAATGGACCATTACAAGCAGAAAGAGACTTTCACTAAAGTTTTGGACTCCCTAAATATGATTTTCATAGTTATATTTAGTACCGAGTGCCTCATGAAAATGTTTGCTTTGCGTTATCATTATTTTACGGAACCTTGGAATCTTTTTGATTTAGTGGTTGTTATATTATCAATTTTGGGACTGGTGCTCAGTGATATTATTGAAAAATACTTTGTGTCACCGACTTTATTGAGAGTTGTTCGAGTTGCAAAAGTCGGCAGAGTTCTCCGATTAGTCAAGGGAGCAAAAGGAATCCGCACACTGCTTTTCGCACTTGCCATGTCACTGCCTGCCCTTTTCAACATCTGCTTACTACTATTTTTGGTTATGTTCATCTTCGCGATCTTCGGAATGTCGTTCTTCATGCACGTCAAGGACAAAAGCGGACTCGATGACGTCTACAACTTCAAAACTTTTGGACAGTCCATGATTCTTCTATTTCAGGTAAGGTTATAATGTTTGTATTCTATTGAATTCTACCTCTGTAAAAATCGGTGTAATGTTTGCCTCCGTTTGAGTATAAAAATAGAAAACTGACGTTCAATACTTTTGGAATGCTTGTTAAAAAATATATGCTGCAAAAATTTCTAAATCAAAATATTTGTAATAAATCTATAAAAAGCGATTCGTTATGCAACCAAATGTTTGTCAAACACTGTTAATGTTTTAGGTTTTGTCTACGTACAGTTAACAGAAGCAAACATGAGACCCGGAAAATATGCCAACTAAAAGAAAGGTCATCGCAACGAGCCAATCAGGAGCTAATGTTAACGATTGTACATTAGTAATTGTTAACATAATCGAAATAATATGACCGAGTGAATTCATCAACATACATCAATTTTAGTGCATGTATCAGTGTTGTCAATGCGAGGATAATTATCCGATTTCTAGAAAATTTCGCTAATTTGGATCCAATAGTTTTTCGAATATATTGCAGAAGGGTTTATATAAAATGGCTATTGTTTTGGGGGATTTTTCAAATTGACTAGGGTCGAAGACTTTATTTAGATAACCACTTTGTCTTTTTGGTAATTTTGACAAATTCTGATAATTTGAATCGTAAGTTCGGGTAATTTTTATTTTTGCATCGGCTGGACTGCATTCTATTTTCTATTTGATGTCAGCTGCCATTTATGTGTAAGCATATTTTGTTGCTTTCAATAAAAACTTGACCCTTCTTTTTTATGACATTAGTACAGAGTCATGAAATTTGAAAATATAGACATTTAGGGCAGATTGTAGTTTTTTGATCCAATATAAATTTTATTAGTAATATTTAGAGTTAAAGTTTTAGCAACTTTGACTTTGTCTACATACCTCTTTACAGTTATGGTATCGATTCAAAATATCGATTGTTACTACAAAAATACAACTACAGCGACATGAACACGCCCAGGGCTCATGTTTGCTTCTGCCGACTATATAAACTTACATTACGAATATTTGTTTTGTACATAACCGCTGAATAATAAAATCTTTTATTATTCTATCGAGGTCTTTAATTTCACTAGTTCAATAAATTATGTGTTTTTTTTTTACTTATTGACTTATTAATTTTCAGATGTCCACTTCTGCCGGTTGGGATGGCGTCTTAGATGGAATCATAAATGAAGAAGACTGTAAGCAACCAGACAACGAAATAGGAGAAACGGGTAATTGTGGTAATTCCACAATAGGTATAGCTTTCTTACTTAGCTATCTCGTTATATCATTCCTCATAGTCATAAACATGTACATTGCCGTCATTTTGGAGAATTATTCTCAAGCGACTGAAGATGTGCAAGAGGGTCTAACAGACGATGACTATGATATGTACTACGAGATTTGGCAACAATTTGATCCAGATGGAACGCAGTACATAAGATACGATCAACTTTCCGACTTTTTAGACGTATTGGAACCTCCGCTACAAATACATAAACCGAATAAATACAAAATAGTTTCAATGGACATTCCAATTTGCAAGGGTGATCTCATGTTTTGTGTAGATATCTTAGATGCTCTTACCAAAGACTTTTTCGCTCGAAAGGGTAACGCTATTGAAGAAACTGCTGAGTTGGCTGAAGTGCAAGGTAGACCGAACGAGGTAGGTTATGAACCGGTCAGTTCGACCCTTTGGCGGCAAAGGGAAGAATATTGTGCTAGATTAATCCAAAACGCGTGGAGGAAACACAAGAGGAATCGCGGAGGTGCTACCGATCAGTCCGGTGACGAAGGTGATATTGACGGTGACGGGGAGCTTGAGGCTCGACAGACAGCAGTCCTGGTGGAAAGAAATGGGCACAAAGTAGTGATACACAGCCGAACACCCAGCATCAGTTCTCGAACTGCGGATGTATGAGACTGGCCTCGCCCCTCCCCAACCTTGTCATAGTCATCAGCGGATGATTACGCTGCTTTGGACTATGAACAGAATCAGAAGGCCTCACAACAAACACGTTATACTTTATCTCGGATTCGAATTTTTACTGTCGGTAACATCAATAGGCACATAAAACATACATCACATTGTCTATCTCAATGTTTCAATTTTCAGCGCCAAAATACACATGTTTTTGAAACGTTTGCAGAAGTTTTTGTTTATATTATTAATTTTATTTATTTCGGATAGATAAACAAATAAATACGTCAACTGCAACTGCAGAAGACAACAAAATAATTTTAAACTTAGTATCCCAACCATCACTAACATCGGTAGTGTTATTGTTTATCTACGTTTTATAAATTAACCAGCTTACATTTAGTATTTTTGCGTTGTAAGCTGAACGTTGTGCATGTCCCGAAAAACTGATGTGGTTGATTTACTAGATGTATGCACCTCTAAATAAACCGAGATGAAACTTTACGTGATAAAGTTTGTGCAGTGTAGTTTGATGGAGAGAGTATCGTTTTTTGGATATACATCAACTGCTGTACTGTTCATATTTCTATAAATTGTGGAAGACTAATTTATTTTGTGCTTTATGAACCCGAACTTAACTAGGAATGAAATTGATTGTTGTTAAAACATGAATAATAATCGAAATTATAAATCAATAATAAAAATGGCAGAAAAAATAATGGTATTTTCTTATTCGGATATATTATATTTTTTTCCTAGATCTGAGACAATCTTCAAGGCGTAATTTTTAAAATACTTAGTCTTCTATATTCTAGTTCTTTTACTCAAGCTGTGTCAACAGTTTTATTGCAATAATGAAGCTTGTATATCATCTGATATCTTTGTTATACTAGATTTTAATTGTGAAAATATTATAAGCTGTAAAATTTTAAAGTATAGATACGTTCTATTCTGCTTCATAAATGACTGATTACAGTGAATGTCTTGTTTTGAGGTCATCTTAATATCCGCTGGACCATATTAACTCTAAAGTGACTGCTTTATTATAAGTTTTTAGTATTTTTTTAGTATGACCTCCAACCAGCAGCATATTAATAATAAATTATTAAGTGATATATCTGACAAATACTTAAAATATTAGTAAACACAAGGTGTTCAGTCACGCTTGGTGCAATATTGAAATGCAGATTTCTACAAGTATTCTATGCAATGCCTCATTAATTAATCACTGAATTATGAAAGTGAACTAAATTCTGTATTTCAATAATGTACTCTCCGTATGGGATATCACATAGATATTTATAGAATAAATTTATGTAGTATGAATTTTAGGGATTTATTTCATTTTAAAGATTTTTTAAATGATAGACAAGCTTAGTTTAATTTTTAATAATAGTTGTATGATCAGTAACAGATGTATCGAAATAACTTGCTAAATACCTAGTTAAAATAAATTTACCATAGAGTTAGTGTCCCAGCACTAGTTCTTTTGTAAAAGTTTAGCTGATGGTTATTTTGCAAAAGATACAAAAGAAAGCAGTTGAATTAGTTTATATTTTCCTGTTTATCCTGATATCCTGTCAATTTCGGATGTTGATGCTTCTTTAAACCTCACATTAATTCAAAAATAAGCATCAACATTGGTGTTTGTGGGAGAATAATTTCAGTAATGTAAAATTATAAAATTAAAAACATCGTGTCACTGTTACTCTGTCATGATAAACACCAATCACCAAAGTTTAGTTTGTATTTCTCAGTATTTCTGAGTAATGGAAACGGAGCTTAACTGCGCTATAACACATACACATTGACCAAGTTGCAATAATTTAATATAAAATCATTTCTTCTTTACAGTTTTTTATAATATTGTGAAAACGTCCAATTCTCTTAATGAACTTTTCTATAACATTTCGAAAATACTGGTGTTAATAAAGACAACGGACACTATGAGAATAATTATTAAGGTGCGTCCTCACTAATGCGTTACGCCTTGCCGAACACTTAACTTTTAGTTGATGTGGATTGTACACTGCGCGCGAACACCTTACGCAAAGTATCCTTGAAGACGCACCTTTATAATGCATAATGTTTGATTATCCATCAGGTTGGTTAAATTCAAAATACTTAATACTTTATAATTTACATATATGCTTCAATATATTTGCATTTGTTCATAACTGACAGATTTATTTTAGAGTGCAGCTATTTGTATAACAGTATGAACTAAAAAACTCAGAACTTTTTGTTTTTGCTGCTTGTTATCAGTTGCTCAGTTGAGCTATTAATTGTAAACAAAACTTTAAATATTATAGACTAGATGTTAATACGAGAGTAATCATATTTTGATATTTTACTTTCATTTGCTCAAATTTCACTTATCGACCCGCTAATATTGGAAGAACGCTTGGAGGACAATAATGAAGTAGAGTAGGATATTAACAAAGCATTAGATAAAGGACAATTAGAAACAGTAATTAAAATCATAAATGAAAAAACACCAGAAATTATAAAAAACATGGTCGAAAAAAGAAAAGATACACTGCTGCATATATACAACAGACATTGGAAAGAAGAAACCTTGCCAACAGATTGGGAAAGGGATTTAGAAACACAAACCTCACTAGACATTATTGAAAAGCCACAGCTTGATTGGTCAGGACATTTGCTACGAATTAACGAAAAAGAGCTTGAACAGAAACAATTCCAAAAAAAAGGAAAGGGGTAGAGCAATAAAGATGTGGGAGAAAGTTTTAGGAGAAATACTACGTAAATGAGATGTGAACTAGATAGAAGCTGCGAAATTGGCACAAAGTAGAAAGAGAAAAGGGGTCATTGACTATATATTTATATATCTTTCATTTAATTAATTGAATATATATGTCAAAGAACCAAAAACTTACGTTCATGGTTTGATAAATATTGATAATAACGAACATATCCTCTGCAGTTATAGAATAATATATAGGTATAGATACCATACATAATAATAATGATACGGATTGGAAAGATGAAGAAGTACCCCTGAGCTGTTATGATAGAAGCAATCATTGAATTACAAATGAAAAATATAAAAAATTATGGTTTAGAAAAGCTGAATTCTAAGTTTATATTTTTGGATGAATCAAGTAGTTTTTGAGATATAACTATCAAAAAGATAAACTTGTATCGAAGACATAAAACTAAACAATCATTGTTAAGTCCATCACTTTTCGATTTAGCGAAGTAAAGTGGTACTTATTCAGAATACCCTCAGGATCATTAAACATAAATGCATTGTTGGTGTAAACCTCTTTGTTACTTTGCTTTTGGTGTTTTAAGTGTACAGTTTTTCAAATTATCATATCCCTTCTTGAATTATCTTATTTGCCTTTCTTGATAAATATCCAATGATCGTTTTTAGAAGTTCATATTATAATTGCGATGTTGTCAGATCGTCAGCATAATCTTATTTCTAATAATTTTGCTCTCTTCGTGTTTTGAGGTTACGGAACTAGTCTTCTATTGTTTATTAATAATAACATAGTGTGAATCAAAATAACAAGCAGCGTTTTTGTACGCAACTAAACAATTGTTTTTTTAGGAATATTTATAGTGAGTTGGTTCATACTCTACGGTTCCATTTGAATAATGATTTGATTTCGGATTTACTTTTCACTTTTTATGGTCGCGCTAATAAATAAATGAATTAGTATATGTAATACCCTAAAAAAATCACTACAGTTATAAGGATTTTCGTCTAGATTTTTATATACCTAGTACCACCATTACCGAAACACATCATTATTTATATCTAATTAATCGTTAACTCTAAATTTTAGGTTATTGTCAATGGTCATTTATATCAACTGTTTTATTTGTCATCTCAATGATTCAATGTTATTTCTAGTCACCCTAAAAAGTGATTATAACCTACCAATATTCCGCCCGAGCTAAAATATTTGCCTTATATGTAAGTGACATTTAAGACAACTCTGTTCAATTACAGAGCATCATATTTGTAGTGATAAATATACTTGTGTTACAAAATGCATTTTTAATAGTCTAATGTCTCAATCAGTTATAGATGAGTCACTGCTCTGGTCAATGTGTAATGTATTAGAAAGAAAAATATTTTTCTTGAATCTGCTTTCCAAAAATTTATTGTTAGGATTGTTGAGACCAAAATTCCCATAATGCTCTCAACTTATCGCGTGATAATAGTTTTTGTATTGATGATTCAAGCCAATAAGTAAATAGTTTCATCGAAAAGTGAATATTTTTGAAAGTAGTTCTCTTTATAAAAATTCCCAAATGCACAAAATACAAGGGGTTATGTTAATATAGGTGCATTTTAAAGAATTTTGTAAAGATATATATTCTAAACATGACTGAATATGAATGAATGATTAATCTAATGATAAAAACGGACTATATTAAAAATTCACAAAAGTTTTACTTTTATAATGGTGCTTTCTTCAATTGCTAATATTCAAGCTATCTTCACATGCTACGTGGACCGCTAATGGGGAAGGGGCGAATGGGAAACTTTGCAAAGTTCACAATTTTTTTATGCCTACCAAACAAAATATATAAATTGTGTATGTGTGACATTTTAGCCATATTTTTGCATAAACTTTAAAATCTAAGTATGTGCTTTCGTCGGTCATTCAAAATTTCTTCATGTAAGTACATTTTCACGTATAAAAATGTTGAAATCAACTGTTTTTTCTAAAATTAAGCAATGCAATCAAAAATGTCACCCATATCTTTATTGCGAAATATATTCATAAATTTCTACATAACGAGAAGTACACATGATGCACTTTTGCTCCATGTATTTCTGTGTTATAAAAACTGTTATGATATTTTGTTATTCAATTGATTAGTATATTATTGTTAAAATTTTATATAAATATTATGGTCGTGGATAGTGTTTGGTTAGTATTTTACTTTTAATTTGAATCTCAATCACAACCTCGTTTTGATATACTGCCATTCCCAGTCAGTAGATCGATAAGGGGGGTTCTAAAATATATTTTTTTTGTTTATATGCATATGTATACTATAATACCGTCACGTTCGAAACTTTTTAACTGCTTTTACACAAAAAAAACATATTAAAAAGTGAAAAAATGTACTATAAATTACCTATACTATTAGTGCAGTTGCCGATAACTCATGTTCCTGGCTACAACTAAAACCCGTCCTAACCAAATTTCATAAGATTAATAATCGCAGTTTTGTATCATCTTGTAATTTTCGATACAATATTAACATGATCTCTCTATAGCATGTACCTACATGTTTTTATTGTACCTTCCGTCCAGTCTATGTTTTATTGTTCTTTAAATAATATTCTATAATGACAACAGTGACATACCCAACTGACTTGAAATTCTTTTGACCCGAATTTTCTGTTTTTAGTAGAAAAAGTAGATATTTATGCAAATAAGTGTAAATAATGTATTGAATTCGATATCAAGTCTTCTTTAAATCAACTACTCTTCCATATAGGTAGGTATCTTTGAAATTATTTATATTTCTTGTATACCTTCTCAGAATTTCCATCTTTGTGAGTTAAGGATATCTTTGGGAGTAGTGATCTGGGAATCAAGTCCCACAAATTGGTTAATAATATTCTGAATAACAAAAAGAAGTCAAAACAAAAAATAAATAAAAGAGTTTCAGATACTGGAGACTAGTTGATTTTTATCAAAATTTTTGATTTCCAATTCCCACTTATCAGTTTTTAAATTGCTTAGTGCTCTTTCACAATCTGGAACAGGATATCATGTTGTATACATAACATTTATTTAGGTATATATACATGTGGATTTTCGTCTGCAGACTTGAATTTCGGGATTCCATATACATACTATAGTATTTTATTCCGGCATATTTGTTTACCTTAGTTGATGACAACACTTTATTCGAGACACCTATCTATCTGTGGTTTAAAACTCCACATCTGATAATTTTGTTGCTTATCGCAGCACGTTTGGATTCTGATTGATTAAAAAAATATATAATTTAATAATTTCTTCTAGTTTTTGTTGTTATGTGTGCTATCGCTAATTTGTTAGCATTTGGTTCCGTCTTGGTGGGTTTCTTCCTTCCAAACTTTCCGATTGGAGCAAAGGGGGAAAGGCCATGCCTTGCTTAGTTTTATCTACATTATTATGTTCTCTATCGTATTATACACACATATTTTTTTTGGTCACGTTAAATAATTATCTTATTCTAGTTTTACCGTGTTTATTTTCATACAATATCTTGCAATAGTATTCCCATGACGGAATTTTTGGAGGTTTTCGCTTTCCTGTTAAAAAATGCTTACCGTGAATTTTGTTTATGTATATATCGATAATATCTCGAGGTGTGTGCCTACGTACTTATTATATACAGGGCATAAATACACACCCGGACATTTTAGTTTTTGTATAGGATTGCCTGTAAGGTTGTGGACCTTAATTTTTTACTGGTGTATCTATAGTATAAGTTTTTATGGTTTTAACCAATTACGCTAGTCAATATATATTATGTTAATAAACTGGTTACCATAATAAACGCGTTTCAGTGAGTACATCCCTACTCTCCACAGGCACCTCATCTCTGAAGATATCTCATATTATATAATTTCTCGCTATAAGTAGCGTAATTTAACGTATATTCTTTCCGCTTCACCATTCATATCTCAGTTTTTGAAATTTTTTCTGTAAATTTAAATTTCTGGCGCCTTATAATTCATTTATCGTTTGATTACTTCCATCTTATATACCCACGACCCACGCTTTCCAATCAAATCCACGAGTGCCCCTATCGTTCCGATTCAATATCATTTTTTGTCATTCACGAAAACTTTGTATATGTCCTATATTATACTTTATATGATTCACAATATTAGAGCTCCAGGTTTTAAATTATTCTAATAAAGTATATAATCTCATTTGCTGGTTTGACATATTCTGTCGATGATATGCCAATATCGAAATAATTATCAAAATTTTCTCAAAGTTTATAATGTATTCATTAAATAGTGGAATCAATTAGAAACAGTTACTTTCATTTGTAATATTAATATTCTGTCACAGTTTACTGCTATAGTACCTTCTCTTTTTTTTCAAGATTCTCACAACTACTTTTACGACTAAGAAAAAAATATACTGCAGCCCTTAATATTTTTGTGTTTTCTCAATCCACCAGTTTCACACTTCTCAAAATGTTTTGTGGTGGACAAACAAATAGAACAACTGCCACTTTCTCTATTTCACACTCTTCGAGATGTCGTACCGTTGGAAAATGCAATTTTTCGTGTTCCAAAGGTATTCTTGCAGCTGCAAATGATCTGTTGAAATACTCCTACATTCTTAGATAATTAATTTATTAATTTTAAACTACAATTTTTTAGTTTTTGTGTTTTTTGCCAAAGTTCGTGTTTTGTTGTTTCAATAAATCTAAAACAAAGATACATTTTCTCATTTCCCTCAACTTTAGCAATACTTTAGTGTTGAATTTTTTATATCAAAATATCACAGAGCAACTTGGAGTATCACATTTCCCAACGGGGGTTGATGGAGGCGAGGGGGCTGGTGAGATATACATTCCAATGATTTTTCAACAGAACTTGGCGTGTTTTGAGAATTCATCATGTTGCTTTATTTCCAGAGATATCCAAGGTGGCTCCTTTTCAAAAAATCAACCAGTAGACTTCCCCACATTCTGTAGATATTCTCAGAACATTTGGTGGATGTTTTCAGAAAATTTTCAGTACATTTAGTTAACGTCCATTGGATGATCATAGAATGTGGCTAGGATATGAAATAAATTTTCTGGAAACATTCCATCAAGCTGCTAAGAATATTTTGATAATATTCTTAGAAAATCCTTCAGGATGTTCGGAAAACTTTTATAGAATGTGTCTAGGATGTGAAAGAAATATTCTCAGAAAATTCTTCAGTATATTCTGAGAACATTTATAGAATGTGAAACTTAGTCCACTTTGGATGTCCATACAATGTGCATAGAATATATGGATTGTGTTGTGGAAATATTCTGAGAAGATTCAAACACTCCATCATGTACTTCTATGAATATTCTATGAATGTACTTGTGCTGTCTGGGAGGTTATTTATATTATTATCTCGGCTCTTCCCAACTTTTGTTACAAACATTTTCGAAAATTTATACATGTTAAGTAAAATTTTTAACGTTCCCATTAGAGAAAAATATTATACCATAATTTTTATTAAATATGTTGTTTTAAACATAGTATATTAAGAATCATTGGATAAGAAATTGATAACACATACAAAGATAATTACAAAATAACTGAAGTATTGCTGACTAACTTTAAATAATAGTCTAACGGTGATTAACGGGTAACTAAAAGAATTCATAATAAGTATAAAAAGATGTAGTAACAAAAACTCTAGAGATGATCCAATTTTTCAAAAACATCTCGGTAAAAACTGTAATGATACATTTTCACTTGTGAAACTGCAAATATGATAAAAAGTTTAGAATAGTGATAACTTTTACCGAAGTACTTTAACATATAATACAATTATTTGAATAAGACATATTCAATATTACCTTGTGGTTTACGTTTCTAATTATTTCAAAACAGTTGAAATATAGCTATTTCATTTATTGTTTAATATAAATTAGTAACACCAAAATGGTTGCTACATAAAGCAAATAATATGAATTTTCATAATACGTTCTAGAAGGTAGCAACATATCAACTTTAAACATTGTATATAAACGCCATGTTGTTCTTACAACATTGTCAATGTACAATAAAATTTGTTGTATAGGTATTCCGATATACGGAACATGATCGTGTTACATTTAAAAAATAGTTTTGTCAGTGAACATTCTTTTGGACAAAAGTTTTAATCGTTTCCAGTCCAGGGTGGTATTGAAAATGTATTCAGCGAAATGCGTAACCTGTTGGTGAATCCTTACTGTATAAAGAATATGTATGTGTTTAATGTCAATATAAAATAAAAGGGCAATAAGAACATGGTTGTAATTGTTAGCAAATAGATTTATCTGCGTGTTGTTTATTAAATAAATTATATGTACGAGACAAGGTCGTATTTCAAGAACTTTTGTTTAGTACCAAATCAAACACTTTCCATCTTTCCAAAAAGCAAAGTGATAAATAGATTTATACAGGTGAAAAGCTGCTATAAAGGTTAATTTATTTAAATATCGAGATATGTACAGCTTCTTTATGTTTTCACTGAGTTAGTTTTTGTTAACTAGGGAAATTGTCCAAAATAATAATGTTTGGTGGAACTGAGTCTGCTTTTATATTGTTATTATATTCCATTATACAATATTATCCAAAATGTACCCCGGTATTTTTTTCTGTTGTATTATATTGAAAATGAACATTCAATTGCACACAAACATATTAAGCATATCACTTTATATTTTTAGTTTGAATTAAAAAAATTTTTGAACTTATTTGAAAGTTAAAAACTTTTAAATGACAAGTTCAAAGCATATTATCTTTACACATAATTTTTGATATCTATGTTTGTCAGTTATTAAAAATAAACGAACTACGAGAAAAAATGTAAGGATAAGTATATGGTAGTAAGTTCTTACGTTTTTCATTTGCTTTCTATTTTAGCTCTGCAATGGTGAACCGGTGAACATTATGGGTACAAATGCATCGACATTTCATTATACAAAAAGCATGTAATTTGTAGTGTGTGGGCTCAGAATCGGTCCAGGCATTATATGTATGATGTGTTATCTCTAAAGTTCCATTTAATACACTTTTGATGGTACATTTTAATAATAAAAATGTCTACAATGATCACCAAAAATCTGTAAATAAAGATTAAATCTTTATTTTAATCTAGAGCTTATTCAAGTATTTGTAAAAAGTCATTCTTGGAATTTCGCAATTGAGATTTATCTGTAGAAACTGGTTAGTCAACATTTTGTATTGAAACAGGCGAGAATGTATTAAGCATCACAACAGTATTCCAATGTGACCGACATTTGATAATAACACCTTAGATTTATTTCTAGAATATCTATTAAGAATATATTTGTAAAAGCCGTATTATTGAATAACCCGCTAAATGTTTGGAGAATTTCGGGACGAACGGCTGTTGTTATTTTTCATAATCTAATAATACAATCAATATGCGCGTATTAAAAAATAGAAAAAATTGCGAATTCTCATACTTACATAAATCAATAATAATTTCGAAGATAAAGTTAAACCAAAATATTAACTTATACAAATTTTCTGTTGTCAAATAATAAAATAGGACGTTGCAACAGTATAGACGTATAGGTACTTTAAAATATTGTCATTTTATACAAATAATACAAATCTAAATATTATGTAACAAGTATAATAATTTTATTAACATTTTTTATTGTCCGTCCGTGTAAACATTTAACAAAGTTTTAACTCTAACGAATTTATTCATATTTAATGATGCAGTGTTTGTAAACACACTACTTCCTGCCTTTTAAAAAATAATTGTAATTATTACAAACCTTTCATTCTGAGCATATCTACAAAATGTGGTTCCTTGGACTGTTTAAAGTTACTATAAAATTTATTAAAAAAACAATCAGCATAGAAAATAAACTGTAATTTCTTCTTCATGTGGTTCATGTAAAGACTTTAAATCGCAAACCAATAGTGCAGATAGTTGAAAGTTCAAAAAAGTTGGTCTTGTCATAATGTATTCATAAAAAATAATAGCAGAATTTTTGGTGTACATTGGATTACACATACAAAATCAATAAGTTTTTTAAAATAAAAACTCAGACACATACATATAAAAACATGGTGAATTGAACAAAATTTGTTTTTAAAATTTGATTGTTATGAGTGACAAAGCTATTTTGAATCCACAATGATTATACATTTTGCACATGACTGTATACATGCTTTTTTATATTTTGCATATAATTTATACAGAGTTTCTCAAAATGAAATGCGAATGTTTCTAACTAGATAAAACATCCAAAAATGAGAAAGTAGTATCAATATAATTAACTCTGAAAACATATTTACCAGGTATATTTAATGAAGATCTATTGGAAAAATGTTTACGGGGATCAAGGTATTACGGGTGATAAATTAAGTCTAACAGCACAAAAGTTTTCCACGTATAATTTGGTTAATTTAATAAATTTGGTGGTAATGTAAAAATCTTACTCAAAATATATTATAAAAAATTACTTCAAAGCCGCCCCATATTATTTATGACATATGTTTAATCTAATGTTTTTGGAAATTTTGTCAGCCTTAGAAATATTGGCCAGTATTTCTGAAATACTCTGTAAATCAATAAGGTAACTTGTGTAGATCCATGTACCAGACACGGCATGTATTTGAAATGTGTTAGAAACATGGCATCTACATCTCCAAAACTCATAAATGTAATATAATGAATAATCATAGTCAAACATATATACATATAATTTTTCTAAGCAATCGTTGTTTTTAGGGTAGCTATTGATATATTATTAAGATTTAGTTTGTAAGCTTTGCGAAAAATTAAAGCGATCTCGATTTAAATTCGATACAATTTTTAACCTTTTACCATTCTGTTATATTTTATTTGTTTTGTTTGTTTTAATAAACACTTATTGAGATAAAATCCTACCATTTAAATACTCGTACCATCTCTCCAAGTTTATTTTATGAACATCAAGATATGGCTAACATTAAATTAGGATCCAGCCGAATACGCAGGCAATTTTTTCACTAAAACGTCGATGGAAGATCACTAACTAAATTAATGGGAAACCTTTAAAATAATTTCAAAATATTAAGCTTAACATTCTTACCAATCCGCTCTCAGCCTATGTCCCAATAGTTCTGAATCACCCTGTATAACGACATAAAATAATATGTGACTGTTTAAAAGGTGAATTTCTATTATTTGTTTAACACTGTGAATGTTCAGAGACTACAAAGACTTGGAATGAGTGCTTTTTTAACAGTAAAAGTTTTGAAACTTTCCCGAAACGTCGTTATTTAAAGTTAAATTTTTAATTTCCGAACTAAAATGTTTAAGTTGGAATATTTTAATTAATACCAATTCCGCCTTTTGAACGTCGAATGCAATACGCAAAATTTTTGGCCAAGAAGAAATTCGTTCTAATAAAAGCGGGTGGTTCCTTTGCTTTGAACACTTCAGAGGTTTCATTGACTTCCGAAACATTAAAGCTAGGCACTAATAAAGGCCACTCATTTTCCGGAAACGTAATCCACATAGGCCCCGATAACCGAAGAGAATGATTAACTTACTGCACCGGAGTAAGACCACGTGATAAACAATCCGCTGGATTTTGTATAGGTACTTTCAATGCAATACCATAAAGCGTTAGGAATATTTTCCTTAATCAGTATAATCCGATTGGAAACAAATATATCCTTTGTGTAAGGCGTTTTTAACCAACTTAAAACTAACGACGAATCCGAAAAGGCTAATACTTTACCGGATTTGCCACATAACTACCACTTTGAACTAGAAGGTTTATTAATATTATAATTCAAAATTTTAGACTGACTTTTTACAAAATTTATAAATTCTGTATACGTAGGCAAGTCCGTGTGCCTATATTTCATTTCAGAAGCTCTAGCAGTATCTTTACCCAACTTACTTAAAGTTGACTGAAATAAAATAAATTCCGATAAATTAGGTACATTCAATTTTTTTAAAGCCGACATAGCCATCAAATCGCTCTAAAAATATATTTAAACCTTTTTCAGACTCTCCGGCAATAGGTTTAAACTCTAATATTTTCTGCAAGTAAGAATTCGCCAAGTATCGCTTATTTTCATATTTATCTTTAATGCTTCGTAAACAATATCGTAATTATCACCGGTAATTGAAACACCTGCATAAACTCCCAAAGCTGGACCACGCAAACGTCCAACTAAATAATGAATTTTGTGTAAATTAGTTACTTATTGTCAAACATTTTTCGGATTTTGGTTTGCGATTGGAACTGAAGATGTCGCTACTGTCACAATCTTTACATTTCCGTTACTGGAAGACATGTATTGATTGTGATTGAAGTGTACTCTTCAGTCCGGGATGAGAGATTCTCGGACGGGCACCACATACCTTGTACTGATGAGGCGCAAATACGCCGAACCGGTCTACAAGTTGTGTGGTCTCTTCTAATCGCAAATCAGAATGGTTGGTTTTAAAATATCTTGTAGATATACCAACCCTGTTTGACTTTGGGGTGTAATTCAATATCCGGCGGTGCATGTTGCACGCGAAGCAGTTGTTGCTCCTTAGTCCTCCTTTTTTTGAAAAATATCATTTTTCAAAAAATTCATAAAGTGTGAATATAAATAATTATTCTTCGACATCTGTAAATTAGTTACATTAGCATTTTTATGTATCATACTTTTAAATAGAGAATGGAAAGTTTCTCACTGACGAACCTCACAGGAAAATTCGGGTAGATCAATTTTTGGCAATTAGATTCTACCACGGTAGTGCTTAACGTCGCTTTTTCTCCCGGTTTTCCAATCTTTTTTAAGTATGCGTTTTTTATGTTACAACAAAAGTTCGTTATCACTCATAAGTATATTATAATCAGGTACGTAATCGTTGTTTGTGTCAATACCCAACAAATTAATTTCATCTAAAACTGAAACAAACGAATCCCTGATTCCCTGGTAGACTCCAACGACAAATAAATGATTATAAATAGTTGCTTATTTGTTTCCGAATCCAACTTCTTAGACAAATCATACAGCGTTTGTAATGTCGAATACAATATGAATTCCTTTTTTCCATAAGTGACTTAAATTGTCTTTCCGTTGTATAGTAGCCCTTTTATGTAAATTAAATAGGCAATAACAAAACCAATACGTTAAAAAAGAAAGCAAATACTATGTTTTAGGACATTTTAGGTCAAAGCTTGGTTTAAAACAAGTTATCAATATAACTTAACCAACGGTTAGCCGAATGCCCCACTTTTATAAACAATAATGTATAGGAATTTAAACCGAAAATTAAAAAACATAAGTTGTGACAAAGAAAATTTTACTTTAAACCCACTGTTCCAAGTAAACCTGACAACACCGATCGAAAACCAATAGTAAATTTTAAAATGGTTTTTATCAATGCAGTTTTTTACGCTCTGAAAAAACCTGAGTGTGAACAAATAATTTATAATAAATAAAATGCCCAATAATGCTCAAAATGGATTTAAAGAATGAAATCCTTGCTTACACGACCGATTGTTTCAATAGGTAAATTATCTAAAATAGTCTGTAAATCTGTAAAATGTAAATAGAAAAACAGTGGGTTTTAAATTAACTTACCAATAAACTGTTCCTCTTAGATTCCATTTCTTGCCCATTAGCATAGACGTAGCTAGGAGGAGGGGCAGGGTGGGCCGGGCCCACCCTAGAAAAATACCCTTCCTCATACATAAAATAACTTCATCCTCAATTACCGAAAACCGTCTTCAAAAAGACAATATTCGCATGATCTATCGTCCCGCTTTCTTTAGGAGCGTCTAAATGTAGCTCTGCACCAACGTTGCCCTGTGTAGTTCTAAACTGAAAGGGCGCCATCGAGTATCTCCGGTGGCGCTCGGCTTTCATGCGACGGTTCTAAAGCTTTTAACCTTCTATACGATATCAATAATGTGTGCAGAGATTAGCCCAGCGTAAGTGTGCTGGGCTCCTAACACAGAGGTACCAGGTTCGAGTCGTGTCCGAGTCAAGATATTTTTATTTTTATTTTCTTATTGTTTTTTTCAAAAATTGACTAAAAATACGAAGAATTTTTCGATTCGGATTAGGGTAGGGGGTAAGGTAGGGTGGTTTTGGTTAGGTTATTATTGAAAATTATTATAATAATCTGTCAATTACACAATTCAATTTTTCGATTCGGATTAGGGTAGGGGGTAAGGTAGGGTGGTTTTGGTTAGGTTATTATTGAAAATTATTATAATAATCTGTCAATTACACAATTCAATTTTTCGATTAGGGAAAATGTATCTATGCATTCGTGAGTTTTCCTTTTTGTATGATAATTCTGTATTGTAAACTCGAACAATTTTCAGTACGTTTTGCTAAACATAATTTTAAAAATGACAAATATTGATTTCTTAACACATTGCTTTTTAATCAACTGTGATAAATATCATTATTAAAATATTTTTACTTTCCAAAACACAAACGTTTTAGTTTAGGACTACACTTGGCAACGTTGGTGCAGAGCTACATTTAGACGATCCTCTTTCTTTGACGTCTTTTTTACTTAGGATAGTGTCTAAAATGCAATAGCACCATCGTACGCCATCTAGTAGCGAGTAGCTGATTAATATAACAGCAAGAAGCCATATTACGTAGAATATTCTGAACGTGAACTCTGTAACAGAGTAGAAAGGAAATTTCTTTCTATGTTAGTAACACAAAACAGTCTAACCCACAAAACAGTCCAGCCTTTATTCTGTTTTGTGGGTTAGACTGTTTTGTGTTCCTAGCATAGAAAGAAATTTCCTTTCTATTCTGTTACAGAGTTCACGTGCTGGTTGTGTAGCATTTTCTATAGTTTGACAGTGAGCTCAGAAAAGAATGAATGAAAATAATGCAATAAGAAAATACATCGCGACTAAGGAAGTTAGAATTTTTCATTGAAACACATTAATAATTCTATTTTGCTTCGTAATTCGGAAGAAAGTCCTTTCATGTGCGCGTTTTTGAGGATTGATTGAAAAATATATAAATAAAGACTACTGCCCAAATTTATATAAACTGATTCAGGCAGCACTAACGCTCCCTGTAAGCTCCGCCAGTTGCGAAAGGAGTTTTTCTGCAATGAGGCGAATAAAAACCTGGCTGAAGACAACACTATGCTCCAGAATCGTTTCTCTCAAGTATCTTTGATAAATATAGAAAACGAATTGGTGAAAACTACAATAACATCAGAGGCAGTCTTGAACCGGTTTGGCAAAAAACACAGAAAACTTGAAATTGTTTAAAAACATTTTGTTCTTATTTCAAGGTCGTGGAGTGGACCGATTTATATATTTTTGGTTTCTATTTTCCTTACTTCAAAGTCGTGGAGTGGACTTAATTATATTTTTGGTAGCTCTGTTTTTTTTTTATTTGTAACAAATAAATAACATTATATCTAATAATATTATACCATCTATTTGATTTACCTTGTTGTTGGTAATTTAAGAGCGGAGTTTTGATCAGGACACAGATAAATGAAAAAGAACAGTATAAGTAATAGGATAGGATAACTGAAATCCATACTTGATACCTATATATTTGCGCTTGCGCTGAGAGTCAGTGACCACCTTGCTGTGGACGACCGATTCATGAGTCATGACTGGGGCCATGGCCCCCCCCTAAGAAAAATCCCTAGCAACGCCAATGCCCATTAGGAAATGGAGATAAAGGGGAAAAAAGGAAAATAGATCACTTTGTTATTTGTCACACGTGAAAAATATTGTGAGATATCGGTTTATATATGTTTCGTATCACAACTAGATAAAATCACCCCGCTGGTCGCTAAATTCTTAACTGAATTTTTACAACCGTTCCTCGATTGTACTAATCACTACTAAATCATTTTAGCAATATTCGGACAGAAAACGATAAAGCGTCGTTGCCAAGTTAAATAAACCGTTTCAGGAAAACTAAATTGGCGTAAACAAACTGTATTACTAAAATTTTCAAATAACTAGTATATAATAATTATAATAATAATAATAATTTTATTGCTTCTGAAACAATGTTACAGCAAGGTACAAATATAATTCTATATATAAAATAAAATTTTTAAATTGAAAAGGTTGAGTGAATCTTAAATACCTACTACACACAAAACACCATTCATTTATGACAAATTGGCGTAATTTCAATATATTCCAAATATATTCCGCAATTTTCCTAGCTTCAAAAATTGTGATTTTATTCAAGGCATGCAGGAGTGAGTTCACATTTTCAAGGCAAGGGACATTTCGTTTCATTGTTGTGTAAATCGGACAATCAAACAGTATGTGGAAAATAGTTTCCTTTTCATGAGTATTACAAATAGTACAATCCAGTTGCGGGTAATCTGGATGGGTAACTTTAAAGCCAGGTACGTGCTTGGTTCACAGCTGGTAGGAAAGGAAGTATACAAATACATGAAAGAATATCTAGACGCAACACTGACATCTGATTCATGTAAATAAGTATAATATTTGGACAACAAATCTTTCTTCTGCGATATAAAAGAAGGATGATTCAAATTGCTCCATATAATCAGATCACAATCAATATCTACAAAGAATTTTTTCAATTGAACTACCCAGTTATACTTCGTATATGTAGAGTTGACCAAACGCAGTTGTTGTTTAAAACAGAGCTTAGGATAGCGATGATTATCCATTGTAAGTATTTTGTGAATCCAGTTAAGAGACATTTTAAAAATATTAAATGCAAACTTGACTCGTCCAGTCTCTAAACGGATTATAGCATCTGGAGTATTGATAGGAACTAACATAACTCTTTTCAGGAAATATATCTGAACTCTTTCTAAAATATCTAAATACCTCACTCCCCAAACAGAAATACAATTAAACATGACACTGAGGGAAAGAGACTCCAACAATTTGATTCTAGGTTACCAAGTATCAATTTTAGTTTTAGCCATTATCGGCAAGAGAGAACCTATTGCCTGTTTACCTTTGTTGGCACTTAATTGGGCCATTTCATTAAAAAGACCTGATGAAGTGAAGACTACACCTAAATATGTATATTTATTGGTTGTAGGAATCAGTTGGTTATTAAAATAAAAATTAAAGTTGGGTTTCCGGAAACCTCCTCTAGAAAATTGCATAATTTTTGTTTTCTGTAAATTGATGGTTAATTTATTAGAACTGGTATATTTTTCCAAAATATTCAACTTTTTAACAACATCAATCTCAGAGTGTGCCAAAATGACAAGGTCGTCAGCGTACATTAGCGACAATACATCATTTTTGTCATAAATATTTATACCTTGAGTACCTTTGACATAAAAGAAGGTTTCAAAATCTGCTATAAACCGTGCAAACAATAAGGGGCTTAAAGGTTCCCCCTGTAGAACGCCCGTGGTCACTTCAAAAGATTTAGTTAGGCCATCAGAACCCTTTATTTGCACTGTTGCATGCAGGCAAGGCATTTTTATTACACGGAGAATTTTTGTTGATAATCCTAGTTGAAATAATTTCTTCCACAAATCCGCATGATCCACTGAGTCAAAGGCTCTTTTGAAATCAACGAAAATCGCAAACAGTTTTCGTTTTCTATGTCTTATATGTAAATTGATGACACTGCTCAAGGTAAAAACATTATCTTGACAACCTCTGCCTGAACGAAAGTCAGCTTGACACTCTGGCAGAATATTACATTCATCTGTCCATTGTGAAAGTCTGTTTAGAATAAGGGAAGTGAACATTTTAGCGCAACAGTTAACCAGAGCTAATCCTCTATAGTTTCCAGGATCATCACTGTCGAACCCCCCTTATGCAACATAGCTAATAAAATGTTAGACCAGGATTTTGGAATAATAGCAGTATCGAATATTGAATTGAATAAAGATGTTAAATAAATAATCCAGTTATTTGGAAGATTTTTAAAAAACTCGTAAGATATTCCATCGCATCCAGGAGACTTGTTATTTTTACATTTATTGATTAGGTACTTTATAAATCTCATTTGTGTCGAAAGGAGTATCCAAAATGGGATGAGTGACATCCTGAAAACTAAGAATCATCGTTATTCTAGGTGGATACATGTTTTGGTAAAAATTTTCCCAAATATGCACTGGAAGAGCTTTGCGATTGTAGGTGTTACGAAACTGTTTAATTGCCTGCCAGAATTCTTTGGGATTATTCAAGTTAGACAGTTTCATAATAATTTCGGCTTCATATTTTTTTCGTCGCAATTGAATAGTACTTTTGTATTCTGCTTTTAAATTCAAGTACGCTTGTTTCGTATCTTCAGAAAAAAGTTTTCAAAGCCTTCTTCATCTTATTTTTCAAATTAATACATGAGACATCAAACCACGGCTTATTAGTATGCTTTTTTCTACTTAGCGATAACTAGTATATCAAGTTGTTAACAAATTAAAATCCAATACTGTTTTAAGTTATGGATTACGAATCTGTAATCAACTAAATTTTCTTGGAATGTAGCCTAGAGTTATTCTTCGTAACATGATCCATATACCTAATTATCCATATACAATTTTATTAAATACAAATAATCTCCTCATAATGATTGAAAATAAGAACAACTTACAGCCAAATGTTATATTATTACCAAAGAATACAAGTGTATTCTTTGTTATTCGTTAAAGGCAAATAATTTCTTTCCGTATATAGTGTATAATTTTCCTGGCGGGCGGCTCCACGAATACTTCAGCTTTGGAAGTGACGTCAGCAGTTTACTTTCAACACTTAGGAAGGGTTATTCAGGGCCGTAACTCATAGTTCAATATTGTATTTTCGGATTCAAAATTATGAGTTTGACGTTCAAGGTTTATTTTAGTAGTTTGATAGTTTTAAATTTTGATATTCTGTTCTATCAATATTTTTTTAGGAAAAGATTAATAGAAATATCTGGTAAGTCATAGCTGACAGCAAGTAGGTGATAACATTGGATAGTTTGCAAGAAGTCATTTGGAACAGCCCAAAAAAAAATTCAAAAGACCGCTTGTCGGCCGCCAAAAGAACCTATGTATGCGGTCCTTCGAAATTTGATTTTGGGTTGTTCCAACTGACCTCATACAAACTATACAAAAATTGCTGAATAATCCTCAAAGCAAAGAAGAAGCATAGAAGTAGCAAACATTCTTCAGAGTCCTTCAAGAAAACATAAAAATTGTACAGACTACCGGCAAGAGGGAAACGTTTCAAGAAAATATCTACTTATTTATCTGTAAAATTATTGGCAGAATAAAATATTTCTACTTGGTGAATTTGATACATACATGTATCGTTTAAGAGCCTACTGCAAGCAATATTAAAAAATAAAAGTATTTGATTGTAGTTTTATTTTAATCTGCGCTACAAGTATATCAAATGAATTCCAACAAAAGGACGATTGGCAGGAAACTAAAAACTAACACAAATTTTAATTCAATACTAGAATGAAATGAAGGTAGGGTGAAACATTATGAATATTTCGATACCATATAGATACCTTCTAAGGTATTAAATATAGAATATACTCACCATCAGTGTTATATTTTGAAATATACAGAATGTCCCAGAAAACTGGTAGACAAAAAAATTATGTTTTTATCATCTTTATCATTCATATTCCTTACGATTACCAAACTATGTAGTCACTTTATATTCAATATATATTTATAAATAAGTGGCCGAAAACCCATTTTATGTCATAATAACTAACAGACCATCAAGAAATGATAAATGAATCCAGCTTAGTATTCTTCTTCTTGCTTTTATTTGAAGTTCTTTACTATGACTGGTACATTAGCTTTATATATTGATGGCCATATGTCTCATGAAAAAACTCAAAGTTTCAAGTTCGAAGTCGTCCATCTTTTTAAGTGTTGAAGATATCTATCTCTTCGAAGTGCTCACCTATGACTTATTTTCGTCGAATTTTTGGGTTTCCTGACGCCGGAGTTTCCAATGTATTTCAACGTCTACCCTGATTTTACCATGCTAGTACCTCTGGAGTTGAAATGTTGAAAGTGATTGGAGTGCCATCTGCAAGGATTTTGCTGGAAGTCCCTGCATAAGACACGTCAGACGACTCAAAAAGAGTTCGAACAAATGTGAGGAAGTAAACAGAGTATTCAACAAAATCTCTTTTCGTTTGGCTGTGTATTACAATTTTGAAAAGTGGTAAAATCAAAAATGATTTCAATGGGAAATTTTTATTTAATATTAGAAACTTTATTTCTATATTTACATGTTTTTGTGCTGACTAAGTTACAACTTAAAAGCACTCAATATTCATTAACCCAATAAAATTTTACATAAATAATTACAAATAAATAAAATTTCATTGTCATAACTTACTAAATTTTTTTGAAATGAAAAAAACTATAAAAAATATGTTTGCAAATTACTATGATCTTTAATTACAATATCAATTGATTACAAATTACAATGGCCATCAGTCTTAGATTATATACCAAGCTGCAGCAGTTCTCTGCTAACTTTATTCTAGCATTTAATTGAAAACCATACAACAGTTTAACAATTGTACAACGTGACATATTATTTTGTAATTTTTTACAATTGAAACCAGTTAAATAATTCACTTTTTGACACTCAAGAAAAACTATTCACCTGCATTGTACAAACGAAACGGACAATCAGCCACTTCTTAAAATTATACAGTAGTATAGTGTTAATACAAAAATGTTCCAAAAATATTTCGTCCAAATTGTCAGGTAGATGAAAATACATTATTGATGTTAATTGTTTCTTAGTGATAAAATTATGGCATTTGATTGATAATAACATCTTAATAATATTATTGTACGGTCATCATTGAATCTAAGATACACATAATGTTCCCATCGTTATGGTCAATGGATACATGCTGCTGTACGAATGTAATTCTCTTATAAATACTATGGATTATAGCTTACACTGAGAATATCGCAACATCGAAACACCTACGTATACAATGGTTATAATGGAAATTGAATCCAAAACATCAAGGGTAGAAGTTACTGAAATAGGACCTTGATACAATAATAATTTGATCGTTTTATGTTACAATCCTTCAAGAAGAAAGTCCCAAGAACATGGAATTTTCTTTACCATGTGCTGAATTTTCGATAGTACCTACTCTTTTTCTTTAATTACAACAGTTGTAAATCCAGTGTCCAAGAACATGAGCTGTATGCAATTCTACTATTTACTAGTTACATAATAATAACTTGGAGAAAAGCATTGTTTATGATATCGTTGTTCTTTTTGTCAATTTTTTGAGAAATTAACAAAGAAAATAATGAATACACCACAAGGAACATACAGAAGAGATGACTATCAATGACGCAGCAATTAATTTTTGATGGGTTTAATATTGTACACAAATCGTTAATTATGTGAAGTCAGTGACGGAAAGATAATTATTCAAGAGGCTACGAATTGAGATGCTAGAATTAACGTCAGAAGGTAGCAGTTGTTTTGAATATCAACTAAATTCATTATTACTGCTATGATAATGTAATAAAAGTACTAAAGACTGTTATTTATTGACAATAAATGAATTAATTCGAATAAAACGTTTTTTCAAAAGAATGGCGAGATTTAAAACATGTCATAATTTGTAGACAAACCAAGAATAATTGAAGTTAATATTGGTTTCGACTTTAAAAATCTTAGAAACATTGGAACTTTTATATTTGATCTAAATTTTTATCAGTAATAAGTGTCGTTCAATGTAAATTTCAAGTAGATAAGTAAAAGTATCAATTCCTTAATATTTCATCTCTACAAATTACGTTTCAATTTATGACAAATCTATTCGGAACATCTTATGACTGATGAGTATCATGGTGGTAATAGTTAAGCTAACATATAAGTATATTCAACATTGATATTTAATAAATTATGACCGCCTAATTACATCAAAAAGGTTAGTGAAGATACAATAAAGTAGCAGACAATTTTGAAAATAATATGGGAAAGAATAATTTTATTAAAACTAAAGGAAGGTATTTGTATAAAGCTGCCCTTGTAACACAGTAAAATATTTAGAATGTTTTTATGGGCTTTTTCTTTTCTAAAACACAAAATTAGGTGCTCCTTGAAGCATGACTTTTAATAAAATGTTTTACCAAAAATAACAATTTTTTACACATTTATATATATTATTTAAAAAATTAGCCGATCTACCATACATATTTTATAATTACAGATATTTCACCACAAATAATAGTTTTTATAAAAATTGAAGAGGAATAACCAAACTAATTATTTTTATTAGTGCAGAAGTATCAAAACTATTCCGAGCCTCTTTGTTTTACAAAAAATTGCACGACCAGGAGTAAAGGGAAAAATCCCGATGAGAAGATTGGATAGAGCTATGAATTAAAAGATGGTCCTTTTAAAACGCTATCTGAGTACTCGTTATATTCTCTACTTTGTTGTGTTGTTACCATATCAAAGTATAAGTTGCTTCCACGACACCCTACACTAAATAGATATTGATCAAGTGCATATATACAAGTTATTGAATGAAATGTTTGTATTAAGTTCAATTATAAGTTTACCAATGATTAATCTATTTTATTCAACAGAGAATTTATGTTCCGGATTTCAGGACATATTCCATAAGTTCATTGTATAGGTACACATAAAATGTTGATTTGTGTAAATTTTTTATTTTTTTCATTTCGTTTGTTGTCTGCAAATTATTTTTTACCTTTCGTAATTTGTTCTTTTGAACCATGTCTTTTTAGTAGAATTGACTATAATGAACTATAAAGTTCTTTAGTCATGTTTCTAGAATAATAAGGAACTGTTTCGTTGATAATTGATTTGCGACAGAAGTTTCGTACTTAACTTGTGTGTAATCCATTTTAATGGGATTTCTGAAAAAAAAAATTTTAAATAACCATCCGTTGTGGTAAAATGTTGCACTAGTGCGTAAAATATGTATATTTGTATTATTTCTAGAGTATTATAGTTTTTGGTAAAACAGAGAATATACCAGACACTAAAAATCTTGGTTTAAGGACCACTCTATTACACAATATCTATCAATATATGCAATTATTGGCAAATAAATATAAACAAAAATATAAATACACTATACGTATTTCAATTACTAAAATAGTTGACAGACATTGTGCAATTCACAACGGGTTTTGTTCAACATTAAAAAAGAAATTTATTGCAACTATTCAATAGGTCGGGGAAACATTTAAAATCAGTCTATAATAAGAAAAACTTTATATTTGGGATTAGACGTATAAAACAGAGATGAATACTAGATCGTCAAATTATTAAAAAATATAGAACAACGAATAGATAATGCAATAAATAATCACCGATAAAAAATAAAAACAAACGTTCATTAAAAATTATCACCTAAAAAGTTCATGTAGGATGAAACGTGGAAAAACCTCCAAATTTTTGCCAGTTGCTTTAGTCTATGTGTGAAATGTAACTAAGCGGAGGTTCAACTTACTACTATATTCGATTTATTTTTTATACAAAAAGATATTACGTTCAACACTAGAGCTCGTAATTTAATTTTGTTAGCAATTTAATACGGCGGTCACTTTCCATAAAACACCGATTAATCATGTAATAACAATTAACAATATACAGTATGTCGCTAATGTATGGAATAAATACATTATTTCCAGAATAAACGACTTTTGAAAAAAATCCAAAAACAGGTTAATTTTAATTTTTGAATCGTCATCACATGATGTAGATGTAACGAACATTGCGTCACCAGTATTAACCTGGTGACGTCTCAAAACACCTCATTGGAAAGGTCTTCTAATCGTCTTTACAACGATTTTGAATATTTATTTCTACAGGGTCGACCAAAACTGTTTATTTGGTAAAATATATCTGTTTTTGGATATGTTACTGATAACAGTACTAATTTCTAATTTAACACTAATTGTTGTGTATCAGTCAAGTGTTCAATAGTTAAAATCTTTAAATTACCATAATTTAGTAATGAAACTTACAGAAACTGAAAGAATCGAAATATTAATGATGATTGGCTATGGAGATAGAGTAAGGACACAGAAAGAAGTTGGCAATTTATTTAATGCTAAATACTTCAACCGTGAACTCTCAATCAACAATTAGTAAAATCGAGAAAAAGTTTCGAGAAACGGACCATGTTAAAGATCTCCCCGAAAGTGGTAGAAAGTCAATTTCCGAAGACTAAAAAGTTGACGTTTTCCTTGAGTTTCAAGAAAATCCCCACACCAGCTCGAGACAAGTTGAGCTGGATAATAATTTACACCATTCTACTGTTGCTAGAGTGCTGAAGTGCTGAAGGAGAAGTGGCATGCTTATAAGGTATATTTGGTCCAAGATCTGTTAGAAGGTGACTTTGATAGGAGAATCGAATTCTGTGAAACAATTATGGAACGATGTAACAAAGATCGTAATTTCATAAAAAATATACTTTTTTCAGATGAAGCAACTTTTATGCTCAACCGCCAGACGTATTGATACTGGGCAAGTGAAAATCCCCATTGGATGCAGGAGTATAGGACGCAATATCCTGAAAAGCTGAATCTTTGGGCCGGCATTATAAACAATCAAATACTATTTTTTTGAAGGAAGCTTGACCGGTGCTCGATATCTTCAATTTCTTTAGGATTATCTATTACCACAATTAAATCAACTATTTCCCCCACATTACGCCTTTGATGTACAAACCTACTTAAACGCCATTTTTCAAGATAGGTGGATAGGAAGAAGAGGAACGATCGAATGGCCACCAAGGTCGCCGGATTTGACATCTTTAGACTTTTTTGTGGGGATACTTGAAGAGCAAAGTTTATCAAAGTCGCCCAAATGATATCGAAGAGTTAAAGGATCGCATCAGAACGAAGATTACACAAATAACGCCTGAAGTTCTCGTAAACGTTAGAGACGAACTTATTGCATTATTGCAGAAGGTCATCAGTTTGAATATTTAATATAATTCAATTGTTTTTTACTAAACAGTTCTCTGTACTTTAGTAAATAAACAGTTTTGGTCGACCCTGTAGAAATAAATATTCAAATAATTACATCGTTGTAGAGACGATTAGAAGACCTTTCCAACGAGGTGTCTTAAGACACACGGTTCGTTACATCTACATCATGTGATGACGATTCAAAAATTAAAATTGGTCTGTTTTTGGATTTTTTTCAAAAGTCGTTTATTTTGGAAATAATGAATTTATTCCATACATTACCAACATATTGTATATTAAAAGATTGTGTCGAGAATTGGACGGAAAATATGTTGTACAATTCTGTACTAACCGACTTAACGAAAAATGACTATATTATGTTATGCGTTTTTTATTTACACTGAGCGAAATTATATAGAGAAGTAGAAGTATAAAAATATTATTATAAGATTAGAAGACAATGTTCAGATCCTTTATGCAGATTGCAGAGATTGATGTTTTTTTAGATTTGATTTGAATCTCATTTCATGTAAATGTAATCAATCTATTTAAGTCAGATATACATACAACTAATCTACAAGCTTCACAGTATTTTCACATAAAATGGGATTCAAATCAAAGCACACTATACTCTGCAACGATTTTGGAAACCGGCTCGAAAATTTTCAAATTTGGCGTTTCAAGAAAATATTGGTAACAGGTACTTATAAAATAGAGAAATTTGAACAAGAACATCAGCTAACGTTGTCTAATCCCAATTTTGTACACAAATGTAATGTTTTTTGAAAAATATATTTTTTAAATCTTAAAAAAGGCACACTACTACCACATGCATAGATAAAATAATTGTCTATAATTACTTCTATAATAATGATTATCAGAATCAGTGTTTTTTTTTCGAATTAGAGACTGATAGACAGACCTTAATAACTGACAACTAATAGATATTCATTCAATTCACAGAAATACTTTTTATAAAATAGTTGATTATTATAAAATTATCACGTTCCTTCATTCAAACAAGCTGAGCTTTACTAAGTATTATATGTATAACAGAAACTCCCAAAACAAGATAAATCTTAATACCTCACTTAAAAATATTCTTACAAACACATAAATTTCTAATTGCCAAGACATTGTAATTAAAATCTTTCAAAAATTTTAGACAGAGTAGCATATTATGATTTAGCCCTGATGCTTTTACAAGTAGTAAGCGAGGTAGGAATATTTGAATGGCACAGGAGAAAACCAATAATTGTTTTCAAACTATATATATGCTCCTACTGTTATCTAGTAAAAAGCAATAAAAATAGGTGTATAATGGAACATGTGTTACTAACTCAGGGTAACACGTATTATATGACTAACATACTTATATTTAATAACGAAATATCATGTTATTCGACGTTATTCCCTTTATGCTTTTCATACTTTCTACCAGTTATAAGGAATTATTAGTGCTACTTGGTTTTTGTATTTATTATTTGCAACTATACTAACGACAAAGTGCGCAAAATTCAGGTTTAAAATTAAAAGCAGCATCCATGGTGTCTATTAAAATGAAATGTCAAAACAGATGAGATTGTCAGGAAAGCGGAAACATCAAACTTTGCGACTACAAATATTTTTGTATCCTTTGGAGACAATTAAAAATAAAAGCAAGCAGTTGGAGCATGTAGAGTTGAGCCTAAAATATGGTTAAGAAGGAAATTCCTAAATTTTTCTCAGTTCAGAACTGTACTTCTGACGAATTTTATACTGTAAGCAATCAAAGAGATTGGAGCTTATAATATTGATGAAATTTATATTCAATCATTTATTTTAGATTATATAAATTTATTGTAAAATTTTACAAAAATAATGCATTCACGCAACTTTTGAACGTTATAATATATTTACTACAGTGGAGTTTAATTTTAAATTTGGAATGTTTGAAACAATCACTTAAATTGTACATTTTTAAAATTATAGTAATGGATTGTGGTTGAAGTATGTAGTAACACGCTGACGTCGTAACATTTCATCTAAATTAAGTACTGTCTATTTGTTATTTTTGTAATAAATAGCGGCTTCCCTGTACCTTTCATATTTACCCTTGTTTGGGATTTTCTGCAGGTATGACCTTAGAGTCTGATCATGTGGTAATCACAGATATTCACTTGCAATGGCAGTTTCCTAATTCTTAACTCTCACTATACGGGGGAAGGACTAAAGTTCGTGAGACGAACGAATCGTTGGGATACGGAATCTCTGGAGGCTCCAAGTGACAGACAACAGTTTCTCCATCTAAGACTGCAGCTAGGGAGCGCACTGATGCATCACCACCCATTCCAGCACGGTACGCCATATTGCGTCTTCTGTAAGTGTCCATTCCCATGGACGGTGGACAATGGTTGAAATCTTTGGCATAGTGCTTCATTACGTCAGTAAAGCTTCTTTCGTTTCCAGGACTATACGGTATTAGAGGTCGATGGTCTCCATATGATCTCGAGGATTGCCGGCTCATATCACTTTGTCTCTTGCCATCCTCATCGCTCATGTCGGATACCTGAATTTCATTTCTGTCGATTTCTTCGTAAACAGGATCATCTTCAATTAACCCCCTTGGAGTTTGCCCGTCATATATTTCAGTATAAGTATGATGGCTCAGTCCTGGTAGTTTCTTCTTGAAATTTCCGTGATAGCTCTGCGGAATAACTAGATGCTTGGGATGGATATTTTGTTCAAGACATATATTAAAATCGGTCAAGTTAGTAGGTCGTTCTTGAATCATTTGATGACGGATGTCTTTGGTATTTATAGCCACTAGATGTCCTGCTCCTGGATCACCAGCACTGCCTACTAGTACCATGTGGGATCTGGGTGAATCCTCCTGCTCTGATCCTCCGTGTCCTGAATCTCGACTGCACGACTTAAAAGAAATGTTCTGAAATAAATAATTTCTATCAATATAAATGTAATAAATTTTCATAATTTTTAAATCACAGGACATTAAATTTTGATTCGGTTTTCTATCATTGGAATTAAAATGGCTTTTTTAGTAAGTAAGTGAATCAAATACAGGCTGCTCCACGACGAGCTTGTACTTTCTATATATTGGAGACGACTCACACGTCCAAAGTATTTTCCATAAATGCGCCATAACTTGTTCTCCATCTATGCCAACTTTTATAGAAATCGTGTGAGTAGTCGCTAGTATAGTAGTATATATAGATAGTGTAAGCTGGTCGTGAAACTGCCTGATAATTATTCTTGTATAATTAAGATTTGTGTCAATAGAATTTGTACAAATACTTTATAAACAAACGCAAATAATAGTTAACAAAAAAGCGTTCATTAAAAATGTTTATTTTGAAAATGAAAAAACATAGGATATTTGTCACTCATCCGAGTACCAAATGAATATATCCAAGTTAAATTTACTCCTTGTTTAACTACACAAATACAAACAATTCCAAATGACCACTAAAGCCCAAATCAAATTATCTACTTCAATTCTACATTTATTGATGATTTCCAAGAAGTAAAACTTTTATAAACGTAATGACCTCGACATCTTTCTCGGACCTGATGTTATCAGGGACGTTGTGTCAACTATTCCGTAGTATTCAACAATGACAGCATGTTTCCTAGATGATCTAAAAATTGTATTTTCAAAATAGCATCCACAAACAAATATAACAGTCATATGTGAAATCATTCACATTTGGAAATCATGATAAGTTATTTATCAGGTAGGTTTGTTTCAATAATCCAAGCTCACTAAAATAATAAAATGAATGGAATCAACTGCAAAAATATTGCTCAATCACAGAGTAGTATAAAATGCAACTGTAAAAAAAATAAATAAGTTCCAGCTTGCTTATAAGTTGGTGCACTTTAAGTACATTTTTTCATTTGTTCAAGTAAATAATTATTCTCTACATACTGTTCTCAAGCACTTAAACAACATGCAGAATACTGGTTAACACTACAACCACCAGCTAGCATGCATTTCTCCAAATACTCTTTCATTGTATAAAGCAGTGAAAATCGTGGATGACAAGAATTCAGGTTATCAATAGTCAGACGCATCAGACTAAATATGCCATTTTTCCACGACACATAGTTAGGGCACGATTGCTTTGAAAAACAAATAAAATTTGTTCTATAAACCCATTTTTTAATGATTTTTCTCTGTGAAGTAATCTGAACGAATCTCGGCATATCATCTAACTAGCTTTCAGACGGATTAAAGAGCAACAGTCCAGTTTTATATTATTCAAATGAATATTTTGTGTGATCTCGATCGTAGCCCTCAGTTTATAAAATGTTCAAAGATATTTAAATTTAGAAATACACCACCGAACAAAAAGATCATCAAACCATTGATAACTTCCAAAAACAGCAGAGAAAATAAAATTCAAATCGAAAATATACCTCTATTATACATGCCTGTTATTCAAAAAGTATGAATAAATTTATCGTTAACTACTATTTTCGTAATAATAAATTACTTTTGATGCTCTGTGATTTATTTGCATCATTAGAATATTGTACAGTAATTTGTTCAAAATTCATATTACCTACTGTGACTCTGAAATATAAAAAATAATGATTTAGTTGTATTAAAACCAATTCAATACCTAATCGGCAAAGGGAAATCCCCTTTTCACAGGCATCGAGCTGTACCACAAATATTTATCTAACAAAACAATATTTACTGAAGTATGTAGGTATACATAGTTCATAAAAATATTTGTTTTCACCCACACTATATGGAATTAGTTAACTATAAAAGAAACACAATATATCAAGTCAAATTTTGATGTATCTAACGTTTGAATTGATAAATTTTGAATTAAATCATGTATGTTGTATGATATCATTTGAAAATTGGTAGCTACTATAGCTATACTCATTTGTTCATTATACCGACGTTAATTGTAAGCTCCACAACCATCCATTGTCCGGACCAGTAGTAACTTTAGTGTCAGTCATTCCAAACGAGACTCAGGTAGGATGTTCAACTTTATCAGAAATATGACTTTCTAATAATTTAAATACGTTAGTGGTTAATCGCTAGACGTTATTCACAAATTGCAGAATATTGATATTTATTGTAATTTGTGGTACAACTAGATGCACTTGCTAATATTTGATACAGCTTAAGGAAACCGGCAAAATTAAAAAGCCATACTAATTAGCTTAAGTACGCTATTACACTGAATAACTATTCAATAATAATTGATATAGGTAGGAATTAATTGTATAACCATATTAATCAATGTCTGGAAAGGTAGTGGTATAATGAAAAATGGGAAGTACTTACCTAAAGCTACCAACGTAGATGTCCTGATACAAAAATAACTGTCATTACGAGAAAAAACATTTGTATTTCTTCTAAAATAACACACCCCACACAAGAATACAATCAGATGTTTACTGCAGTTTAAACATCAACTGCTTAAGAAATATTCCTTAACCAGGATAAAACAATTACGTTGAAATCACAGTTAAAGCGATTTTTTTGTTATTTAACATCGGTCTATTTCTACAACTGATGCTAATCACCGACGCATGCTACCCCTAACCGGGTAAAGCAGTGTCGAACGCGGTCAGTACTTGGATGGGTGACCCCTACAAACACTGTTGTAGAGCATGTACAGCCTGCAGCGAAACACTAAATACTAGAGTGCTCCTTAGACTACTAGGGTGAGTAGCATATCACAGCTCGCAGGAATTTTACCAATGAGCACGGGGTTCTGATGTGACGTGAAACGGAGGTCCAGAGTCCATGGACGTTGGTCTCGATAAAGATATAGGTTCGGCATTTGAAGCGAACTTTCATGTTATTCCAGTTCCATTTCATACAAAGTATTATAATCAAAGGTCCTCATTTTTAATGTTTTGTTACTACGAGGACTAAGAAATAACTGCCCACATAATTTACATTTGCATATTTTAAACACTTTTAATATAAGATTTAAGGTAATTACCCTGTTTAAAGCACAACATTAATATTTATAAATTATCCAGTGTAATAGTGTTATATATTTTTCGAGTTTCGTGCAAGTTGTAGGAAATGAAAAAATTAATAAAGTATAGAAAGCTATAGAACTACGCACCTTAGAGTGTAAAGGTTTATGCAGAGGACCCCAAGTGGATATTGATTTAGGTATATTAGGATTGTTAGACGATATCTTATAGAAGTTACGGCTGTAAGGTAAGGTCGAGGTATTATTAGACTCAATATCAGGAGTAAGGTTCGTAGGTGTTGTTCTGATTGGCCGTGACAGAGTAGCAGCCATGTTGGCCGAAGTAGAAGTGGGTACAGTTGTCTTGCAAACCCGATTTACGTTTGTACAACTCCGAGAATTCCAGTCGCGTTGCAACTGAAACAAAATGGTTACCTTCACCTTGGGTTCTTGGTTAACAAAAGCAACAAGAAAGAAAGCATTAGTAGTTTTTATATTGGAGAGGTGAAATGCTTAAAAAAGGTACACAATGCGCGCACCACCACAACTCTAGTTAGTAAGCAGCTCGGACAATCTAACATTTTTCTACACAGAACACATTTTTGTTCACAATGGTCATTCAACATTTCATAGATGTTATGATATGATTCATTCTCACCAAACTATATTTTTGTACTGGTAATTGTAGTTTCTTAAGTAAGTTACCAAAGCATGTTTCATATAATATTTTTTATTTTGTCTTACTTACCATTTAAATTGTACTAAAACACAGATAACTCCATTAAAAGTCCTTGTAATAATCAAAATTTTATGTTCATAAATAATGACCATACATTGAAGCATAAATAAAATATTTTTAAATAATAACTACTATGTTGAGCAATAAAATATTTCAAGATGTTCTGGCTGTTATTATGCTGTCGGGCAAAATTCTAGTTAATCACTAAAACAGAGGTAGTTTTAGATATACTTTGTAGGATATTCCCATTCGTTTTTTTGGAATATTCTTTTTAGACCATTGACATTGTCACCAAACGTTCTTTTTCTGTCGATTGTTCCAGTAAAACTTACCCTATATATCAATAAAAGCTGGCCCTATTGCCTAAGTTTGATCTAGAATTGAATTGAAACTAATAGCTCATAAAAAATCGACAAACGTAGAAATAAGATTGGACAGTTATTAGAAGCAGCTTTTAAATACTAACTCGCACATTTTCCCATCAAAAACATTGTTTATTTCGTTAGTTATTGATTAACAAAATATCCCCCACTTTGTTTACTCTCATTTCAGGTTTGGACTTGCATTTGGAAGCTAAAGAGAGTGTAAGGGCACACATTATACTCGCACATAAATTAAACAACACAATAAACAATAACTCTAGCGAAAGTACACAAATGTGTTTATAAATTTAACCCTGAAAACGATTAAAATGAGCTAACAGTAACAGGAAGCAATATCAGAATCATATTAGTAACCGATGAGCATTTTATTATCGAATAGATGAGGCTTTTACTTGATGAAGATCCATACTTAAGTATGAAATAAAACAATAAAATTTGTTTAAACCTTCATTATAATTGAACTAAGTTCAAAATACAATTTGTGACGCGTTTCGCTAACACAGTAGGTGTACCTACACTCGTTTGAGAAAGCTACTGTGTTAGCGAAACGCGTCACAAATTGTATTTTGAACTTAATTCAATTATAATGAAGGTTTAAACAAATTTTATTGTTTTATTTCATAGTTATTTTATTATCGTTTTCTATTTAAAAAAGTGAATAATGACTTTCCTACAATCAACAAAACTTAATTATACTTAAGTAAAATAATCTAAACTATTATTAGTTTCCTGTAAAATTCTCGTATTTAGTAAAGCGTGTTACCAATAGAAATCGAAGAATAAATATATTATTCTAACGCTTTACTGATTTGAAAATTTTTTTTCAAAACCTTGTAAAGCGTTATAATAATATATTTATTCTTTGATATTTATTGAAATAATCTAGTAAAATAATAATAGGCTAGGACATTCTTAGAGACCGCTGCTGTAGTGATCTTAAAATAAGCATCGAAATGTGTGCATTTAAGTGGCTCTTTGGTCAATTTCCAAGGAAACCAACCTAGTGAACTACTGAACGTAATCCGTTGGAATCCTATTTTGGGATGATGTTGCTCAGTCGTCAATTTTGTGTCAATATTTTAAATAAATGTTCACTTTAAGAGAAGCTTTACTATTTTTTTTTTCGCGTTCCAGTCAGTCCAAGTTCTTGGATTAAAGAAATTGTGACATTTATAGTGTAGCTGGAGCACGCAATTAATGCCAGCAATCTTTCTACAGCCAAAATTCCAGTTCTTTGACGTTTGATACTTCTTGATCATGTAGTCAAAAAAGAAACTAGGGTTCAATGTTTAAAAATACAACTATCGTTATGGATCTCAATAAATATTGTGTTATGAAACTTAATGGACTTTTAGACAAAAAAAAACTAAATATGTTCCTGATATTACCCCTCCTCGTTATTAATGAAACTTCCAGCAGTGGGTATACAAACATCTTAAACTAAGGAATAAAGTTTGGTGAGAATGATCTTTTTAAATTAAAAATATCACTTTTGGATCCAAACAATAACGAGCTAAAGTATTTAATAATGTTTCCGATTGATTTACTTTTATCACTTTTGATTTAAATCAACAAATGTAAGGCTTATGCATTCAAGTCTAATTAGTAATATCTACAATGGATTCTGTCAAAATGAGGCTAATAGTGTTACAAATTCTAAAGTTCCATGCTGGAAGTATTTAACGGAGTGAAAATTATGTACAGGTGATTTTTTATTTTGTAATATAGTACGACAAAACGTGTACAAATAACTAAAACGGAAACAATAAAATAGAAAGGAAGCATCCATATGATCTCACCTTAAATCACAAAGATGAAGCAGTCACTTGTGTAAAAAGATAATTTAATTTAAACAGTTTATAAAGGTTTGAGGGACTGTTTATTAAATGTCTTTTAAATTAGGAACTAGAATTGAGGAAAATTAAGCTGCATGATAACTATAAAAGCTTATCAAATTATTATTTCTTACTAAAACAAGTTGAACTTTTCAATAAAAAAAACAAGATAGAAAGTTCAATTTATATATCTTGTCATATGATGGCGATTAATGCTTATTGTAAATAAAGGTTGTGAACAATTGAACATTTTGGAACTTATTCTGTTCAAAATATGTAATCTAATTCGCTTGTAAAAATTTTGAACGTCGTGTATGTAAAGTGCACACATAAAATGCACCCAATATTTTCATAGACTTGAAACACTGACAGCAATTTTACAATCATGAAATCTGCTCCCTATTCATTTAATATCAAACTGTTAAGAATAAACTATTGTGAACAACTTACTTTTTACACCTACACATATTTTGTATTAAAAATGATAATTATAATATGAAGTCTATACAAAAAATCAACCTGCACATAAATGGAAGAATCTATATCTATTCAACAAATATATACGATCAGTTTTGGTATAGATTGAAATGAGATACACACACATATAAATGTTTTCAAGGGATAGACAATTGAAAAAATGAAGCTTTTATGGAACTATTCACTTGTAGTATCTTAATTTTATGCTCACCAAATAGTGTTTGAAAAACTAATATTTAATAAGAGAGATTTATCTTATATATTAACACTGTTATGCAAAGTACTGAAGAACGACGTCAATGATATTGAAGTTTTATTGTGGAACGTTAGTTTTATAACCAACAGATCGGGAGGAGAGGGATTTTATACATTCATTTCAAAAACATTCAATATAATATTCACTTCGTTTCACTACGGTTGGTGAAATTGATAACAATTTATTTTTCATTGTAGAAAATAAATGTGTCAAATAAATTCAAGAATTGTTTCTTTGGTTTTGGTGGCATAAAAGAAAGTTACCTAGAGGAATTTTCTTTTGAGAAGTTACTTTAGAATAAGAGACTTAAGGAGCTGCACGTTGTAAGCATTTCTCAGATAATAGTACCTTGTTGCGAGACATTGTGCAGCCTTTTATGGTTGGTCGTGGTGGTACTAGCATTGTTGGGGTCAGTTCTAGACAGAATCTGGACTAGTGCAGTAGGTCGCGCATTATTAAGGTTATTGACTACACTGGTACCCACACTAGTTCCATGCGGTGTAAGAACAGAGTTGTCTGTTGAGTGGGAATTGGTACCAGCTGAAGGATTCCCATTGGAGCCACCATAGATGCTGGTTCCTCGCTCTTTCGCCATTCCGGAACTGCCGCTTGTGCTACCTGAAGCACCACCTGGGCTAGAGCAGCGAAGACATTGTGGCAACCATGAATGTCTTCGTATAACTTTACGATATTCTTTCCGCACCTGGGATAGAAAACGAAAATCAAAATCGTGCGATAAACAAACTTAAAATAGAACTAAAAATGGGAGTAATCAAGCAAAATAATTCAATACAGTGCAAATACAAACATAAAACTTGAAATTGTTGTTAGATATGTAACATAGTTGCTTTTAGGGAATAATATTATTGTGTTTTTCAGAAATATTGAAATAAATCGTTTTCAATATATCATTTATTTTAAAATTTGAATGGAAGTTCAAAATAATATCTAGTCTTTCTTCTTCCAACACCCAACATTAAAACTGGAATAGAGTTACTAAACATTAGTTCTAGTTGACAACTTTAAGGTACCATAGTCTCAATTTTGGACCAATTGGCCAGTTGTCGATTGTTTAATACTTAAGATTACATACCATTTAGATGCTTTTTCGATATTTCTATGGTAATATAAGTTATCAGTTAATTTTATTCATAGTTTTTTCTCACATTTTCAAATTAATGTATCATTTTTTACTACTACATATCCAACACCACACAGTGAAATGAAAAATATTATCGATTGTGACCGACTTTCATTTTTTTCAATTCACTACAGCAACATATTAAGAAACGTTAAAAAGAACGCAGAAATGAGATAATGTTATTTATTTAAACATTTTTTTTTACATTTATATGTACAAATTATTGCTACATCTATTTTATTAGGTACTACATATGATTGTTATAGAATTATTTTGACCGTGATTTGAAGCAAATAATGCTGAATTATGAAATCCATTTCCAAATCAACTTATCTACGTAGTCTTAAACTGTATATTTCATCCTTCTTACAAATAGTGTAAACTGATGAAAATACAAATTAAAAAAAATATATTTGTCAATCACCATTTCACAACTTTATAATTTATCAAAAATCAGTTGAAATAATTAAAGTTATATGGACATGGAATTAAGTAAACTAGAAATGATTCTAAAATTGAAAAGTAGCAGCCAATAAACCTAACCTATAGGTATAGTTGAAACAAATCGTTTAGTATGCGAAAATGGAAAATGGGGTATTGTATTCGAAGCACCAAAGAGTTACAAACTTTAAAACATAATCATAAATCATAACCGAAATTTTTCAAAAAGAGAAACGATCTTGTGTAAAGTCCTGTGCTTTAATATGGATCATTTTGTTGTAGCGTAAATTATTAAATCTCCAAATCAAAAGAAAAGTGGTTAAGAAATCTTATTTAGTCTCCTAAACGAGCAGAGCAAAAAGATCATATTATTTACAATTATCCGAAAGAAGTTTCAGTTGATGGTTTCAATAATTCAACTCTTATTTTGTTGTTGGTTTTAATACTTAATACGAAGCTTAACATTTATTAAAAATAAATTTGGCGAAAAACTCAAAACTTCTTCCAAAACTGCACTGATAATGAATGTTGTCATCGCTTGGTTACAAAATCAAACTTTTACTTTTTGAAACAATAATGATAACATTGATTAGTCTAGTGATGATAATATTGCCTACACAAATTAGAAAGTCAGTTTTATTGAATTAGCGTTTAGGTAGAGATCTGTGCAAATCTGAAAAAACATCAACTAAAAGACATTAGTTTTTCAGCGCGAACATTATTCTATTTCATTTATTTTTGTCACTAATGACCACATCCTCATATTATAATTAATAAAATGTCTATTTTAGTTATTCTAAATAACATTAAAAACCGACTTTCTAAATGTTGTGGGTATTCTAAATATATAATAATGCTTTACAATAGAGTAGATCTCTGTTTATAAACGCAACATCTTACCTTCTCGTTCTGTATACAGTGGAATAAGAAAATAAAGAATCCTTGTAATGAGTTGAATCCTGAGAAAAAATACGCCATCACTACTGATTCTCTGTTAAGATACAAGAAGCCGAACGTCCACGTCAAACCGAGAAGAAATACCAGCACAAAGGCTCCTTTCAGCCAAGCCCTAAAAAAATTATGAGCGTTTTGTAAACTGTTCTGGTTTCTAATTTCTATTTAAGCAGAACTAGCTACAAGCAGATTAAAACCAAAATAAAACACAGTTTCCAGTTAGAAGTTATTTCATAACAGAAATGGCATATATAAAGCAAAACATTCAATACACCGGTAGTTATGTGTCTCGGATTATTCCTTTTGCGCTGATGAGTATGCTTTCTCTAACCCTAAATTTTGCAAATTACCCTTGGTTACCCAAACACGTTCAAAAATCGATGATGCATATAACAAACCTAAGAAGCTGGACAAACGCACTAGTTCATCGGTTATAAAAGTTAATTCCCGACTAAACGTAAACGAATATCATATATTAAATATCTGACATCGGAATAAAAGACAAAACCTGTAGTGTAGGGATGGTCTAATGAATATTAGTAAAATATTACTAAGAAACCTTGAGGATATGATGGACAATAGTGCCTCATAAGTAAAATGTAGTTAAAGTAAATACAATGATAGAACATCTTCCGTTCTAAAACAAATAATCATAATCTTAGAATAACATACAAAAAAACAAGTTCAATGAATTTGTGCTATCTTCATATGATATACGGATGTCTATATATCTCAATACAAGTGGATTTTTAATACTTCTCACGCTCTGACTTTACTTCTAACTGGTTATTGTATAATCGATGTTTTATTTTGATTTGTATAGTTTTGGTTGCTAAAATCTAAAAAATTCATGCTAGTGCACTAAAACTAAACTAATTTTGAATAAAATAAAGGACAATAAAAGAAATTCTTACAAATGAGCTTGAAATTTGATATGAAGTGCATTTTCCTCCTTTCCACTACCATAGGATAAGATCGCCATGCAAGAGAGAGAAATTATATTAGAATTAATACCGTACCACACGCTATACACAACATACTGGAGTAGATTTTGCATTAATAAAATAAGAACAAATATATTAGGTACTGCCAAGTAAAGTATTTATAAACGATGAAATAAAACATTTTAAAAGTAAAAGCCTCATTTATTCAATTTTTAAAGTATTTATGCTTGAAATCGTTTAAACTCTAGTTGCTGTTGATAAAAGAATGAAGCCGACAGAAAATAACAATGCATATTTTTACCCAGAAGTAATTATTAAAATAAAAGTTATTCTTCATCTTACAGCAACAGTAACACTAGTGGTAGTGGTTAAAAGTTGTTCTATAGTATACTAATAATATTTCAACTACTTATACGTTTGTCAGATTCATCAAAATTTTGAAACAATTTTATTTAATTTCGACACTATTTCAAACCTACAAGTATAGACGGTTATGAAATACAAATAAAATTTGGCTCTTACGTATATGAAAAACGTAAATTTAATTGTCTAATTTAGTTCGAAACTATATGAAAAATTCACTCCAGTATGAAAAAAATATTACTGTGTCAATCCAAACCCAATTTTAATAACATCAAATGCGTTTTTTTTGTTATTTTGTTAATCCAGTCTTCTTTCTATATACCTATATTACATTTGTTTGCAAGCATTACTTTACATATTAATACTTATTTTATTTTATTTATTAATACGTATTTTTACAAAAGGAGTGTAGTTTTTATAGATAATCCTAAGATGTTGATTAAAACCGCTTTTGAAACAACACTACAATACTGAGGGTAAACCACATGCTGTTGCTCAGCAGTAATGTTTTATTTCAACAATTGTTAGATATATATACTAATGAGAACTGAAAATGGTCCAATTTTATACATACCAGAATTATTCTATGTATATACATGAGTTCTACTGTTACTCTCCTAATAAAACCTTAGCAGAAATTATGGAAGCTAACGAAGTAATAAGTATATAAAATTCACGGTTATTTTAAATATAGGGAAAAAGAACAACAAAAAATATGTATATGACTTCACTGTTATACATATTTGTAGACATGTCACTACTAGTAATAAAAATATTTGGGGGATCTACATATTGTGTTGTCTAACTTTATCATTGAGGTTAACAAAAAATGGAACCAATACATTTCTCAGTAGCCTACTAATCAAACATTAACAAACAATAAAGACGGTATAAAAACATCAATTATTCAAGAAAAATGTACGCAAACAGCACAAGAATTGTTTCGATCGATCATTGAATGCAACATTTTATAACTGACATACTAAAACCTACATGCAAAATGTTTATTCAAAAATACTGTTAACAACAGTTAGATATTGATTACATGAAAACTACAATGTTTCCAAACGAAAAAAAATTAGGAAATCATTTGTTAAACTAAATACATTAATAAAAACATCAGATAAAACTCACCTGGTACTTGCAAGCCGCGAATGTTCTTTATTTTTCATCGAAACTGTGTTACTAGCGTGTTTGCACATCATTACTATTGCCATTATTAAAAATATTACATTTAGCTGAAAACAAATTAAACCAATTATATACAGTTTAAGCTTTCGTGTTTTAAATGTCATTCAAGCGATATTGAAAACATACAGGAATGTATAAATATTAATGTTCAATTTCATAAAATTCTGATATATCTGTCTTTATGATCTATATAACAGCATATAATAGAAAAATTAAAACAAAGAACATATTAGATAAGTTAAAAGCTTTATGCATAAAGGACAAAATATGCCGTCGATTTATTTCCCATCCAATGTAAATTTTTAAAATCCTGTAGACTGTTGTGTGTGGTAACATTCTTTATGTTTATGTTACCCCAATGACAAATGTAATGCGTTATTATCAACAAGTCTTCATTTTCATTAAAATATTGGAGAATTCTTTTGGGATTAAAATTAATTAGAGGAAAAATTGAATAAAGAGAAAAATTAATGAAATAAGAGAACATGAATGTCGTCTGTGAAGTTCATTAAGAATGTAAGAAGTGTTTATTATAAATTTCATGAGATTAGAAATAAAATTAAAAACTCTATTGATCATACCCGGTATTATTGCGGTAACGAATGTAAGTGCCAAACATTTTCTCACCATCTATATCTTATGGAAAAAAGGCATAAAAACAAAATCAATTACTTGGTACATTTCTGATGTTATTGGTAACAACTGGTATTGCGGTAAGTTACCATAATTATGTATTACGGGCCGCTACAACCCATGCTAAAATATGTAGCCGAGCCGGTTTCGTTAGATTTGCGATACATTATATCATAAAATATAATTAACTGTTACTTTATTCACAATTTATCATCTTAATCTCATTTATACAAAGAATAAAAAATTAAATTTAACAATTCAAATCTGGATTTCCTGCCACTAAATTTAAATTTACAGTTTAATATTGAATAAAGCATGGAGTTATCCACATTTTTAAGAAATGAAATATACATTCCATCTACAATACGTTTTGAAATATCGATCTGAGAACGTTGTTGGACCGTAGCTTTAAATACTATCAAAATTATAGTTATTTGGTGAGAAACTTATCAATAAGTTACATCATTAGAAATTAATATGCATACTAGGATTCACGACTAACATAACGATTTTGAATAGGTTAACCCTGTTAAATTTCAAAGGTATATTCCTTGAAGTACAATTATAAAATTAACAATTCTATCCCTTATCATTTAATATATACATACATAATCACCTTATAACATATTTTTTGACAATGACAAAAAAAGTTATCAGAGCCGGTACTATAATTTAAGAAATTTATAAGTACTGGTAGATGAAAATTGAAAAATAATTTGTTGCGAATGTTTGGTTAAAAAATAATTAGAAATTTGCTACGTGACACTATAGGCACCTTTGATACTTGTATAAATTTAATGAACTTATTTCAAATATCCTAAGTTAAAAAATGTACAATGGTACTTACCGAAATAATAACTGCTACTGGTACAACAAAACTAAATATGAAGTAGTTGTCGGTTTGTAACCAACAGTGCCTATAAGTACCATATCCTTGTGGATAAATTAGGGCGGAAATGACTATTATAACAAAAGGAAGACCATAAGCGACAAAGTAGTACCAGCGCAATCTGGACTTTTCAGCTTCGAAGACTTCTATCAGCATTACATACAGCTGAAAACCTACAAAAATAATAAACGTTAAGATTTAATCTATACGAATTATCTATAAGAATTAAGATGTAATTTAAAATCTAGTTTGAATCATTTATAAATTTTAACTAAGGACGTATCCTTACCTTCGAAAAACATCCAAAAGAATGCACACAAGAAGAAGTATTGTAAACATCCAGCAATTACTCCACATAGAATTCTATTATTAGTCTGGCTAATTCCGAATAAAAATATTACTTCAGCTATCAGTAGACATACACACAAATTACAATGGATTGTCGTTCTGTCACTCTGAAATAAAAGAATGTTATTCACAACATCAAGTAAAGTATTTTTATTCACACCAAACATTAACCTTTTTTTAATAGTATGCGTTCACGTATAGTTTTATTCAAACCATAATTTTTCTCTGCCAATGTATTAAAGTGACTAAATAAATTCATAATTCACCAAATGTATAGGTATTTTTTTTATTTACGAATGCAATATCTATCTACATCTAACAGAATATGATAAAACAAAGTAATAAATAGATATCCCCAAGCTTCAATTTATATACATTGTGTTGCAGCGACAGTTTAATCCTCCAGAAACTCGAGAACAAAGTACAATTTTTTATCTGCGATTCATTTTCAGAAAATCATTTTACAATAATATTTAATCGCAAGGTTTTTGTTAAAATACTATTTTAACAATTTTTTTGGTTTTAAATTAATTATTACATTGATCATTTTGGTATTAGAGGATATAAGTAGTTGACAAACGAAATTCCACTAATTTTAATACTCAACTTTACAAACAACCCTTATACTGCATAGATTTGAGTTTTGTGTTTATTTCATTGATATTTTGTGATACAAAATAGTAATTGTACTTAGTTTGTCCTTAATCAAGAATTCAAGTTTCTTCATTCAACGTGTTTGTGAAATGCTACGCATTTTTTCTAACAAATCTACTTGGGGTATGTCTCTAAAACCTAGAGATGTTTATTTACAAATGCTCCAGTTAAAAAATAACATAAAATGTAACTAATTTTCTGTCAAATAATAATATAAGGTGTTAAGGGTGAAAATTGGATCATGCTCTTTGAACATTAAAATGATGGATGTTTAGTAGAACATAATTTCACCTAAATTAAAACTTGAAAGTCGAGTTCATTACTGAACATTTACTGATTCCAGAGCACAATTAGGATTGGCTTTCGTTTTCAAATAAACTTCTAGTTGATTTACTTTTGGATTTATGAAATGTTTTGAAGTATGTCATTCTTCCGTTCAATGTGAGAAACCGGGAGGTGTGCTTCAAATTTTATAGTTTTGAATATCAGCTGTGTACCAAACACATTGTCACATCGTTACTGAGAAATTTAAAATTTTACAGCGGCTTTATTTTTATTATATCGGATCTAGAATGTTGCACATACTTAATCAACAATAATTTTGATTACTAATCAACGTTGATAAGTAAAATGAACATTCATAAAAAAAATTGTTTTTAGATACATATTCAAGGTATTATTGTATTTTATCAGACATAAATTTAGTCTGTAATCAGGAGTTGGTCTTCTGTGAGCTTCGTTACTCATAGAGACTACTGTATTTCTTAGAGTTCCTAGATGCTTTTGTTTCAATTATTTTGATGTCATGGTCGTTACACTTGAATTAAAGAATTGTATCAACTTTCTGCTAGGTTTGTAGTTATGTCATAGGTATTTCGTGCTATTTTACTTGTTATTAGCAGGATGTCGTCTGCAGACGGTAATAATGGTTCCCTTTTTAATAGTAGTATTTTGAAAGTTTATTCCACCATTTCTTATCAATATGATAAATGCTATTTGGTGATTAAAAAACGACAAAATTTATATAGCATCAGCAATACATTTTGAAGTATATTTTGTGTAATAAGTTGAATAAAAGTCATAAAATTATTTACAACAAATAAAAAAAATTACCTTGAGTCCTCGAAACAGTTGAAAGGTAATTATTGCCAAAACTAAACATACAATGGATATGATACAACCAACGTAAGTAATGACTTGTAACGCGATTTCATGCGCCATGGGTAAATACACAGCGTGAACGTCCATTAATATCGCAAAGTTCGTTAAGTGATTACAATGACAAATTGTATGCGTGAAATTCGTTGCTAAAACGTAGCACCCTTCTTCACTCCACGCATTAGTCGTATAGTCCCAAAACACACACGTCGGATTGCTGACATTTTCAGTCTTTAGATGTTGCATGGTAAGTTGGACTGGTTCCTTTAACTGGATATGTCTACCTTTGCCCAAACTTGCTGATATCACTTTACTGTTTAGTACTTTGGAGACATTGTTGCTTGGATTCAGTGTTTCGACTCCTTCAGGTTGCCACTGCAAGATTTCTTCTAATCGGTCAAACGCGACAAATACTAGTCTGACTAGAGTACCATCGCTATTTTCTAATAGAGCTCCTCGAGGTAATTCTATTAAATCATTGCTAACATTCCACTTCTTTTTGGATGCTCCTTCTGGAAATGTCTCATATGAGAGTGATCTTACATCTAAAACTCGAACTGACAATACTAAAACAAAATAAAAGAGCCAATCAGGGATTAAGTTTGAAAATAGAAAAATAATTGGGAAGTTGCAATATGGATTAATGTATACATCAAAGGACCCATCAGAGATAATCCTAGTTAAGCATGTATTTTACTAACTAAAACTTCTATTATCAACTACAAAAAATAAGGTATACTTTAGAAAATTAAGTTATATTTAATAGTGAGATGAGAGCAGTAAGCAGTCATTTATTATTTTCAAATAGTTGAGATATGTGTACTTAGATCATAACAATGCTGTTGCCATCCAAATGGCACAGTTTCTACACATCTCCAAATTGTAATCTCAAACAGAAACAACATTTCTCTTGTTGATTCTATATGAAAGCTAATACTTTTTTTACTCAACTAGATGGAATTGAAAATAACAAAACATGTAGAACTTTTAACATTACTATTTATCTTTGAACTCTCTACACATGATGAAAACATGATTTCTTGCCATGGATCGAGCTATATTGGTAACGTTTAATCCTTTCATCCTTTGTGTAAAAAAGACCTGAAATTGATTTCATTGATATTGAAAACGTAAAGGATAGGTGTATCCGATACAAACAGTAATGTTTAAAGAACGTAAAACGTATTTATTTTCAGTTTCAATGTAAAACAAGGGATTTGTTTTACGCTGTTCCAGAACGTTAGTTTACTGCAGGTAAATAATATATGGTCAGTATTGTGCTATCAACAACTAAATATGCGGGCAGTTTACTTTGTACCAGAAATGTAAATTACAATTGACTGAAGTATTGTTTAATAATTAGTAGCGAAAAATGGTGAAGATATTGAATACTTACATATATTTTTGAACATTCGATCTACAGTCTTCTTATTATTTACAGTTTCAGCTAGAAGAAAAGCATTTTCTTCGAGCTCGATAAGCAACGAAGTAGCTACGTTCATTTGCTCCTTGTAACTTAAGTCTTTCCAAGAAGAATGTTGGGAAGCATCTAATAAGTTGCTGCCTGTTTTGGCTACATCAGACAACAACTCAGTTACGAATTGTTCCCTTTGTTCAACATCTGAAAATGTTAGAACATCATTACTCATTTTTTCTGTTAGTTTTTGAATGATCTTCGTGGTGAACATCATATCTCCACCGAAGAGGGTTTTGCTGCTAGTTACTTGAGCTAGGTCGTTGGTTATTGACAACAGAGGATCTTTGCCAACGATTATTCTTTGTTCCAAACTGGTTAACCAAACAGATCTACATTCGCTGAGATCAGGGTTTGGAGGGTACCATTGGGGTATCTTTGAGTTCGGGAAACCTTGGCAGTGCCACTTGGCGAAGCCTGTAGTTCCTCCCGGACATGGTTGGATGGCTGTTGTATTGACTTTAGTCCAATTCCAGTAGATACTACGCACAGTAATGGGGCTGCAGTGATACGGTATGCTGTCGAGATCTTTGCCCCACGATGGAAGCATACTTGGTATTGACGTATACATGACATCATCTGTTGAGAAAAAAAATGTTTAAAAATGTATAACTAACTAAAATAAATTGTTTTGAATTCAATTTAATACAATTAGGTTTGACTAGAAGACTCGCAGTTTAAAGAATATAATTATTATATTCAAATTCTCGCCACAACACACTTCTCCCTTGCATCAGAGAGGAAACTCATACTTCCTTCCTAGCGAGGAAAGTACTTTCTCTCCCCCTCATTTTAAGTATGTGGTAAATTATGAAATATGCGAATCTATTATATTCAAAGTGTTTCCGATATTTCTGTATTCTGATTAAAATTAAATAAGAATATTACTTCAACATTGGGTTTTCAAATAAAAATGTTTATTTCAGGATTCTTAGATACGTTTTTCGAGTTAAGAATAAAAAGTTCCTTGTACATTGTGACGTTGTTGTACCTTTAGAATATGTAAGTTTATTGTTGTTTATTGTTTTACGAATTGGCCTGAAAGTATTATACACGAAAGAAGTTGTGGAAGTGTGTAGGAACAGAACATTGACGGCATATATTTTCCCACATACTTAAAATCGTTTATACTACTTGGAAGTTTCCAAGTTTGAACAAAAACGAACTAGTAAAAGATGTAGAAGTTTGGAGCGAGTCGATGTAGGTACAATTACATTTTCTGTTCTAATTATGTTATAGAGTATGTCGTTTATTATAATTGGTAGTTATTGAACTATGTTCTTACAAAATGTCGGAATGTTTTGTGTCATATTCAATTTTGGTTGAGGGATAGGAATTTTGTGACGAAATTCGATTTATTCTATTTTCGTTAATCTTCACGAGGTTGTCTTCTTTTAATCATAGTCAGGCCTATGACCACATATGGATCCGTGGTCTGGTGTCAGCAAAATCTGACGCTAGACTGCAGAGATAAACCTGTCTGGCAATTACCAGTAAAATTCGCACGACTGCCAAGGCGTCGCGAGAATGGCTGCCTACAGAATAATACAAAATCGCCAATTAGTGGGATCTTCGGATCACATGCCCACTGAAAATTCACAGATACTGTCCTTCAAGTTCATTCTTCCAACTGTGGAAGAATGCGGGCGTCACCAATCGTCTATACTTGTGGATGACATGAGCTGGTTTATAGACGTGTCCAAAATGGGCATATATTTGGAATCGCCGCCTGGTGCAGACGACCAAATATCGAGCCTGTTGAAGACAGCATGCAACAGTTTTTCAAGTGGAAGTATCTATGTAAGTTTGGTAGGAACAATAATAAAAAATACTTTATTACTATAACGTTAAATTTTTTTTAAAAAATCTATTGATCCTGAGATTACATTAAAAGTGTACCTGGACCTTTATCTCTAAAAGAATTTGAATACAACACTATCGTATTTTCTATATGCAAATTGATTAAAAAGACAAAAGATTACGGGTTAAAAATCTCTAAAAACCTAGTAAAATATCAATTATTTCCATACATAAGTTGTGCAAAGATTATCGATAACTCTTATAAATTAAAAGTTTTAATGAATAATGTTGGATGAAAGATAACAATGTTCAAATTAAAATTTCCGTAGCAGTGAAATTGAAAAGTTCGTGTTGCAGTTTTTTCTAATATTTAAAAAAGGAATATTCAATCAATTTAATAAATTTAATTTTATTGATTCTCCCGTTAATATACGTTGGTATATATTTTAAACATGATATTGTCGTTGTTTCCTCTGCTCTTAATTACTTTTCTGAACGTCTATTCCATGCTGTTCAATATTTATTACAAGTCTTGTGCTGTTTCCGCGTTTATAAATATTTAATTAATGGTTAACACCGATTACAGTTAAAACTTTTAAACCCTTTATTACTCGGCTTGCATTATTAAATAATAGCTGCCGTAAGAATTGTTTCCATTAGACAGCAGTTCATAAAAATGAAGTTTATACCACTAGGAAAAAAAGATATTGGATCCGGCGAGGACATTTACCTAAAACAATAAATTCAACTTGATCTTGACAATGTAATACATTTATTGGTTTGATTTAATTTAAAGTTCATTTTCTTTTCAGAGCGTGCTGCATGCATGCAATATTCGATATGGCTAAGAATACATATCTGATAGATGTTAAGTTTCCCTGAAGTTCCCCGTTCTTGGAATTTGTGCATATCAAATCATAAAATGGGAATAGAAAAAATAGAGTATACAACTCGCATTTTATCTTAATTCTCGTGTTTTAATAGCCATCATACCCACTGCATAATATACCATTTTACTATGGTGGAAAATAGATGTTGATCACTCTGTACTATAAACAGGCAGGAGATGTCAAAAAAGTTTTAATACCTACATAATGTATTGCCATTTTTGAATTTAAATAAATCTTTCCACATAAGTGTTTACCAAGCATCTTGATAAAGTACTGGTAATATCTTCAGAGGAAAATATTTACTACAATTTGAAGTGGGATATTATTTTTATCATAGACCCAAAGATTGTGCATGATTTGAACTTTATTTATGTGAAACGTTGGCAGCAATTGAAGATTGGTTTGTATCTTGTGGACAATTTCTTTTCATATGTCCTCTTTCTTTACATTTATAGTAAATCAGTCTAGATTTTTTATCCTTTTCTTAAATTTCTCTAACAGAATTAATGTTTTCCGTTTCAATACTAGAACTTTCTGTAGAATCTTTACTAGCATTATCAGAATCACCCAAATAATTATTATTTCTGTTCCAAAATTTTTATTTTGTAGTCCTATAATTACTTGCTCCTTGATTTCATAGCCTAAACTTCTGCAAAGAGACACCTTATCTTGAAAATAAGAATACACCGATTCTGTTTTACCTTGAATTTGTTCATCTTTTCCCACATATCATCCTTACTCAGTTTAAAATCATAAGTTTTCTTAAAATAAAATTTAAGATCTTCAAAATTCCTAATCCCTTCAATGAACTATTTTCTAGCTGTGCCTATCCTATGAATTTTAGCTGTTTCCAAGATAAACTCTTGAGACCAATGACAATACATTAAGTAATTAACTTTTTTGAATTTAAATAAATCTTTCCACATACATTGTTTATTAACCAAGCATCTTGATAAAGTACTGGTAATATCTTCATACGAAGATATTTACAATCAATTTATTTATATGGAGAACAGATGTAAATCAACTTAGTGGACTAATAAGTTTTTCCATTGTTATAAAATACTTAATTATTTCTATCAGTTGAACTTTTACAATAAACTTGGTATATCCTCATTAATAATAGGTTAGCGGTTTATGCTCCAATTAACCTTAAAGCGCCATTGAGGATGGCAATCCAGTAAGGGAGTCTATCAACAATAAAATCTACAGTGCAAATAAGATCATTAATTCTATTGAAAGACCACTCGAACCTTTTACTGAAATGGACACTCTCACAACTACAATAAAATTGAAAATCTGTAAAAAAGAAATGAAGTTCCGGAATAAGCCCTTCAAAATTGCATCAATTTTACTATTAACTATTTGAAATAAATTAAATGATTGAATGTACTCAAAGGTCAAGTTTAACCTTTAACTACTTAACAAGTTAGTGCTTCGCTCTGTTGTTTTTGCAAATAAACAGCGAGTTTCATGAAATTTCGAACAAGATATAACAAAATATTCTATGAATCGAAACATTTTACATAGTTACACTTTTGATAGCACTTCAAAGTTTAAATAAACTAAATAATTTAATCATCTACTTTGTTTGGACTACTTAAAGCTTACACAGCTTGCCTTTCTGTAATATCGATGCACTCGCTATAGTCCAGTAAAATGAAGATTTAAACTACCATTCAAAACGAAAGCCTGCATTTTTGAATGTAAGTTTCTTTTTAACATAAAGGAAAATAAAAATAAAAAACCACTCAAATACATAGTTGAAAAATATTGAATTCCAGGGGTGAAAAAAAATTAAAAACTACCCCAAAATCACTTTTTTTAAAATATCGAAAACATATTACGAAGATATGGAAAAAATGTTTTAAATAAAAAATGTAGATATCCAAATTTTCTTTTGTTTAGAATGCTAGACTGGACTACTAACAGGTTTTACAATCCTCGCCTGTCCAATTTAGTATACCTAATTGTTTCAAACAAAACTAAAATTGTTGTAAAAACTAATGATTAAGGTAGTTAGTTCACTCGCTACAGTCGGAGACAAGAGTATCGCCTTATAGTAAGTACCAAAAGTTAGCGGCTCTTAATGCTTTAAAATATAATTTTTGTAGGAGACTTGTACACAACAGTCAATCAATCAATATATATGTATACACTCTCATACAGTTTATATGTTTCTAACAAATCGGTAAAAAAATTCAGGGTTTTTTTAACACTTTGGTTTCAATTGTATTTAATTTTTAAAAAATAGCGTGAACAGTTTTGGAGATATTTCGTACATGACAGATATCGACAATGTTAATTATTCACATTTTAATTGTTATTACACGTTTCATAGAAGATAAACAAATTAGTTTAGTTTTTTTAGTTACCTATATAAATAACACTTTTGTTAACCTTTTATTCAAATTTCATTTAAATCTTAAGAAATGTCGTTTTACGAGTGAACCAAAGTCTTAGAAAAAGTATACTGTGCAACATTTTGAAGTGCTTGAACCACTCGTGTTGTAAATTTTATTTTAATAATAATTTTTAAATTGAAAATAATGGATTACCAATGGGCAGCCCAATATAGGTATTTGAAATAAAAAACAAGTAATTTAATTTCCTGGAAGAATTAAAAATATAGAATTATGTTTAGTACAATTTGCAATTTTTTTGTTTCTATCTGGAACTAATTTTGCAAATTCGACGGTTTCTAAAACAATATGTTGGTTACAACACAGAAATTAGTTGACTATTAGAATCAGTGATGCAAATCAAGTAAAGTGATATGTCGCTGTTTACATTTACATTAATTGTTTTCAGACAGCTTTGTTATTGTTTTAATAACCCTAGTATTTTACACCCGCCCTATTTCCCTATTAATTTTAGTTTGTATTTTGTTTTGGAATCATCATTACAGCCGATTTGAAAACTCGCATTTTAAAGTATGTTTTGAAAACCAACTTACAAGGGATTTAGAGAGTTTTTCCGACAAAAAGTTTTACATTTTTAATAGGTTGTGTTCGTCGTATTTTAAGCTGTATTTCAAATCCCTCGGAAAATAATTGTTATATGTACAGTGTGTCCATCTATTATTCTCCTTTACGAGTCTGATAGAAAATTTGTGAGTAAAAACACTGGCATTTCATTCACGAACTCAAAACTGTGTCGCGCCATGCCAAACATTGAATTTTTAGTTGGTGTGCACAAACTAACAAGTTTGGAAGTTCTTCAACCAACTTGCTTGTAAACGTTCACGAATGTCTTGCGCGGCATGTTAAAAAAATCGTTTATTTAGAACTTTTCTGTTTAGAAATATGTTTTTTTTTCTGACTTTTTCGTTTCATTTTGGAGCAAATCAATATAACTTCTCACACTTTCTCAAAGTAGTAACCAGTAAGTAGGTATACGTTACTCAGAAAATTATTTGGCTTTTTGCCGTCTGCTCTGATGGTATACTAATCCACCAGGAACTGAATAACTAAACTTGTAACTGCTGAACATTCTACAACAACTACCATCGTCCATCAACTAGAAAATTTCAAACTGTTCAAGTATTGGTTGATTGATTAATATAAGCTGAGAGACAACAACTAATTCTGCCACGTTAGATAGATTTGATTCGACTATTTTTATTGACTGTAATTTGGTTTGAGAAACATCAAAAGTTTGTTAAAAAAATGTATTAGTGTCTGTAGGTAATTATTGTTGAAAAAGTTTGAGTTTTTTAAATCTACCGTAAATATTCCAAATTTCACTTTTTTCATATTATTTCCATGTAGATCCATTCTCCAAACAGAAAGCAGCATATACTAGAAGTAGGTAATCTACACATAGTTTTTATCTAAATTATTTAAGAAAATTTGGATATTTTGAAGGGGGTTTCAATTTTTAATGTGTGGTGTTTATTTGAATATACACTATATAGAATTTCATTTTTTTACTTAAAACCTTATTCGTCTTAAAAGTTGGTGGCGTCCAAATAATATGAAGTGTTTCGCTTGACATTAAATACACAAAAACATTCTTACATCAGGTAGAATGTTATAAAAAATTAAGGTTCACAAATCTGATATTTTACTGATGTAAAGAGTGCTAAAATAAGTATTAAATTAAATGATGCTCACATGTGACTTTATTTGTATCAATTCCGTTTGAAGTAATTGTTGTAAATGGAAGCGTAGTAATTTCATCTGGAATGTGGTCAAGTTTCTCAACTTCGTCAAAATCGTCATTTTCAGAGGGCTGAACAGGCGGTTGAGGTTGTGGTGTAATTGAAAAGTGGCGTGTTGTTGTTGTAGATTTAATTCTAGATGTAGATGGACCTGGAAATTAAAGTATAACATATTAGAACAAAAATAATTTTCCTTTCATTTATTACACTGGCCACAAAAAATAAATTACTCACAGTACTTAAATCTTAGCATCCGAGCGAACAGTTACCTATGAGGGTTGGATCATAAATTATTAGCTCGAAAAAAAGGATTTTCCATTTTTTTAAATTATAAAGATGAATTTGAAGCAATCAAGGTTTTTGAGAAAGTTTCAAATTTACCTCACGTAAAATACATTGATACAATTGCAGAAGAATTCGAAAATCGGTTTAGCGTATCTTTGCGAAATCAGCTTTTCGAACATAAAATTTATAATGTCAAAATATAGATGTTAATAGTGATGCATTAGTTAGTGCAAACCCACTTCCTCAAATTCACCCATAATTTTTTTGTAATTTGGTATTTTTTAAATAAATTAAAATAACAACTTAAAGTTGTACACGAAGTATTTTATAAGGCCTCGTCCAAACCGCATGTTAAATGTTATCTGGAGTTAGTATCAATCATTACTAAAAACTAGAAGAGGTGCAAATTCAATTATTCAGATATCTATATTAAAGCATACCGTAAATGGTCTGATTGCAGAGTGCCAAGAATGAAGATTTATGTCGGAATTTAAAATATCCCTTTAACGAAGATGCAATATAAATGCTATACCAACTTCGTCAAGATGTTCTTTTTTCACCATTTCCCAACGAATACATTATTTACTATCGAATGGACGATACTTCAATAAGCTTTTCGTTAATGGGTACATATCAATATACGGGGTGAGCAAGTAAGACCGGCCGGAGGCCATATTTTAGGATTAAATGTCTGATAACAAATGTGTTATCGCGAAGAACCTGGAAATTATTTCCATCCCTAGAGGGCGTAATTAAAAGCCAAACATAATATTTACCTGATTAAGGGCCATAACAAAAATACACTGAAAAGATACAGAACAAAAAACTCAATTATTCTTGATTACCGTAGCTGGAACGGTACCGAAACGTTGAAATATAAACATTAAAAAGATTGAAATCACAAAATAAATAACAAAAAGAATAATGAAAACACCAAAAAGAACATACAGAAGATACTCGAGTTAAGACTAAAGTAATGAAGAGAAGAACACTATTGACGTTAATATTAAAACAAGAAGTGGTTCGGATGGAGATAACTAATTTTACATACCAGTGAAGCATTATAAAAATTGTGACAGATGCTATGGTCATTGTAAAAGAAGAATCGCACAAGAAAAAAAGTGAGCTCTTCAAAATGAGACTCATTCTATATCTAATATTCTAAGCAACAGTTTTTTGTTTCTTTGCAGTCAGGTAATACGTGTTATTGGAATTTCCAGGTCCAATCAATTTGTTCTAAAGATCCATCAGTACATAGTGAATTTAAATACGGGGTTGGGATAAAGTATGGAACCAAGTAAATATATTTTAAACGAAAACAACGATACTTATGAAAATTTGCAGGTAAGTGCAATGGAACAAAATGCATCTGATGTACATTTTTTTGTTAATAATATACTTCCGGTTTAACTGGAAATGCCATCAACTTCTTTAATTTAAATGGAACACCCTATATATTTTTACAGATTTTGAAAGAAATTGTTATTTTGAATTCATACATACTGAGTGTAGTGTAAAAAAATGTGCAAAAACGAAGAATAACTCACTGTTAGTTGTACAATAGGTGTAGATTTCATTATTTTAGAATAATGAGAAACAAAATTACTTCAAATGTTCAAAATGCTCGCCGTTTACTTGCTGACAATATGCCATCCTATTAACAAATTCTTGAGTCACTCTTTCCAAGACTTCTCCACGTATTAGTTCGGGCTAAGATCCGGAGAACGAGCAGGCCACTCTATGAATCCTCTACGTCCAATCCATCGATTTGGAAAATTCGCATCCAGAAAATCCCTAACCCGTCTATCATAGAGGGGAGATGCTGCATCTTGTTGAAACCAATTTGTGGTAATTGCCCATTCTGTTGAAATGCAGGAATAATTTCGTTATTTAGTAGATCCAAATACTTGTCACCATTCAAAAATGGGCCTAAGCATATTTTCGACAATTCCCATCCAAACATTTAAGTTCTGTGGATGCTGGGTATGTGCTTCATGAATCCAATGAGGATTCTCATTTGACTAATACCTTGAGTTATGGCGATTAACTGTTCCATTTAAACAAAAAGTTGCCTCATCGGAAAAAACTATGTTAGAAGCAAAATTGTCGTCGACATTACAGACGTCCATTAGCCGTTCGCAAAATTCCAGGCGTAGGTCAAAATCATCGTCTGACAATTCTTGAACCAACTGTACCTTATACGGATGATACTTTTCACTTTTTAATATCTTTCCTACAGAACGTCGACTGATACCACGGTTTAGTGCCAAATTTGTGGTGGAAGTTTGAGATGATTCTTCTAAATCGATTGCAATATTTTGTTTAACAGTTTCGTTCGTTGCAGTCCGCGGTCTTTCATGTTTTAGCAAATTTTTTACCATCCCAGTTGTATTAAAACGTTGTAATGTTTTAGTTACTGTTGAGCATGATATAGGATTTCTCTCCGGTTGCAAATTATTAAAAATATGACACACTTCTTCATGAGTTCTGACACGATTACCATAACCGATCATCATTAACATTTCAATACGCTCTTTTTCACTTAAATGAGCCATTCTAAATTGTAAAATTTATTTCCGTCAATTAGAATTTGACACTTGGAGAACAAAAGACGTACTAAACATTACTCGTTTATTTATTACTATGCATGCATACAAACATCAATTCGTTTATCTCTAATGCAAAAAACTCAAAGGAGGTTGATAAAAGTGCTATATTCCTCGTTTTTACAATTTTTTTTACACTAAGCTCATTATGTATTAATTCAAAATAACAAAATCTGTAAAAATATATAGGGTGTCCCATTTAAATTAAAGAAGTTGATGGCATTTCCGGTTAAACCGGAAGTGTATTATAAAAAAAAATGTACATCAGATGCATTTTGTTCCATTGCACTTACCTGCAAATTTTCATAAATATCGTTCTTTTCGTTTAAAAGATATTTACTTGGTTCCATACTTTATCCCAACCCCGTATGTTAAAAACGCACTTTAAGGATAATGTTAAATAAAAGACAGAATTAATCAGTCCTAGTATTTGGAACCTTCAACAGTCTACAATCAGTAATGTAATATAATGTTTACCTGGAGATTGTTGCGGTGAAACAGTTGCAGGCTTTGAAGGAGGTGTTGGATGGGTTGGTCTACTAGATGGAGCTTTTATGGTACTCCACATAGGCGGTTGAGATGTAATCAACCATGGTGGGCTAGGTCGACTAGTAGTAGTTGAAGTTGTAGCTGCAAAAAAATCAGTATTAAAAATAGTACATAGTTGAGTTATTCCGAACAACAAACAAGTAATATACAGTATTGAACTACATCTTTACACACAAAATTTTGAGAGAAGGCATTGTTTTTTTTACGATTCGATTTACACTGGACCCGTGACAAGACGGACCGTGATCTCGCAATTCTATCAATGTTGGGTATCAGTGACAGTGACCGAATACGGCGAAGTTGAGTCAAGATGAGCTGTTATTGATTTCTCTGGATTTGGATAAAGAGGAATAATAACTAAATACTCGAAAGTTGGTTCATGAGGCATGGAGAAACATGATCAGAAGAAGAATTTACCACAGTCGTAATACATTTTTAATGGACTTATAAAGTAAGAATTATCCCACCCTACTATTGAAAATACGTTTGTTTAAAAAAATGTAACCAGCAGAAGCATGTTGGGAATCCAGTCATTGATAAAGATCGATAGAGTTAATCCATCATCCTAGTCTTAAGAGAAATAAAACAGATTGGTATCAGAGGATAAAAATAATGATGAAATGAACAGATATATAAGTCCTTTCTCTTGTAGAAAAATGTAGGTGCAAGCTAACTCTTCCACGGAAGGAAAGGTGAATATCTTGTAAATCATTTAATCTCAAAACTCTCGTTGAAGAAAAAAGCAGGCACAGCAATATTGATGATTAGAGAAAATTAAAGAATTTAATGCAAAAATGGAGTACTGAAAGTACAACATTGTATTAATGCCCATTATTAAGTACACAAACTGTTGATAACTTTTGGTTCACTTTAATCTTCAATGAATGAGTTTTTGAGAGGCTAAGAAAGGGCAGTAATTAGGTAGGACCGTAAATAAAATAATAACTTCAAAGAAGGTGTCGAAAAAGACCAAGCTACATCTATACAAAATAGTTATTAGACCAACAGCACTATACGGAAGTATGTATGAATGTAGAAGAGGAAAAAAAAATAAACTTATGGGAAAGGAAAATACTCAGGAGGAAAAAAAGAGGGGTATGGATAAAAAGAATAAACCAAGAAATAAGAGATCTATTTGGGTAGAAGAAATGAACAGTTTAATAAGGGCATAAAGACTCGGATGGCTGGGTCATCTACAGCGGATACCAGATACGGAAATGACAAAAAAAGATGGATATGGGCATAGGAAGAACGCGGAAGACCATGAAAAGATTGTATAATGAAGACATTGAAGTCATGAGAGTGAGAAAAAAATACCCTATGGGCCTAATAGGCATATGTGAAGCATTATACTGATATATCACGTACATATCTTTGGTATGGTAGCCAAAAATGCAACAATCTATAGCTGTTGCAGAGATAAGCAACTTGCATGCCTCGTGATATCGTGAGCAATTAAATCCACGACCTACGCCTTCCGAAGAGAGAAATGTACACAATTTGGGGAAAATGCAAAATCAGCAAGATAAACATACCTAAAAGATCTACCGGAGAATTTAAAATCCAGGCGTAACACGATCAGTTCTACCTTGTGAAGGTTTCTAGGACATTATAAGGTAGACAGTCTGATGACCTCATTGGAGGCGGTTCAAAATAGTCAAAATATACTCCAAGCTGGTCCAAGTTCACAATTTAATGTGTTTATTGGAAACACTCTCACAAAATAAGACTTTATAATACACACTTTGTCTTCGGATACTGCGAAACGGAAAAAGCGTAAAAATAGAAATTATGTTTTCCATTTTCTTAATGTTCTTTATATTTTAATAAGTGATAATTATTTTACGATATTTCTCGCTAGATTGGATTTTATGTTGGAATATCTTTTTCCGTAAATAAACCTACTTTTGTGCGCGACAAAAGCATTTAGCAGAAAGGATGACAAACCACGTCAGTTTTAGTTTACCGTTTCTGTGGAAAATATGGCGTTAGATAGTGAAAAGTGTGAAAGCTGGTTTAATTTTAGTGTTCGGTATAACACTTCGGGTAATTTCATTACAGGGTATCGTCAATCGATAGAACAAAATTATTTTAATATTACATTATCCAACAGAAAGGGCTTAGTATGTGAGTTGAACAACTTTGTAAGGAAAATTATTCAGTAAAGTTCTAGTAACGCTTTAATTACGTATTGAATAAATTAGAAAACTAAAATATTAACTAGACTAAATCACTTTTAATTTACGGTATTTCTAAGAGTTTTATCGTTTTAGTAAAGTAAAGGAAAACAATGAACAGCTTTATACATTATTAATGAAGGTTATAAAAACGAAGATTACTAAAATGGTTTTTGTATGTTTACACTTTGTACAAGCAATTGATGAAAAAGCCGATAATGGTTTATTTGTAAATTGTAAAGTAACTGTAATGGTAACATGAAAATTTTATTTGTAAATCGATATACATGTTGTAAGTGATATTTCGCAGCTGGTAAACTACAAAAATGGTATTAAATAATAGAACTTAAACGCTATTGGAATATATGGAAAGTGCTGTGTTCATAATTATAAGTATGGTTATTTAAAGTAACCTAAATTTCTCGACGGAACTGAAACCGATCGAATGAAACATTTCGTTTCTTTACTGGGGAATTATAATTTATGTACACTTACTTCAACAGATTTTTTTTTGGCTAGAATTATTTCGGTTAAAAATCTTGAAGTAAAGATGTATGTTTTTAAGTAGATAAAGGAAATTTATTTTCAATTTTTATCCGAAAATGGTTGTTTCTTGTACTCTTATTCTTGCTGGGTGTTACACACTATATTTTTTTACAATTACAGTAGAACCCCGATTATCCGTGCCAGCCCGGACCGAACCTTTGCTGGATAATCGAAAACACGGATAATCCAAAAGCCTCATTTTTAATTTTGTACCAAAAAACAATAGTTTTAATATCCATACGGACATAATACTACGTATATAAACTGTAATAACGTGAATAAAATCACTTAAAAAAATGGGTAATTTTTGTTTGTTTTGGGGCTTCGTAAATTCTACCCCTTATAATTTCCTTCATTTTTCTATGTTGAAGTAGATGAATGTTATCAGTTTCAGGCTGTTCTTCAAAATAAGAGATAAGTGTATTTACTGCCTCTCCTGCTTCTCGATAACTTGTTTTGATGAAAGTATTTTCATCGTCATCACTATTTTTGTCAGAACTTTCTGCAGAGGTCTGGTTATTTAGATACAGTCAGCAGAAGCAAACATGAGCCCTGGGTGGGCGTGTTCATGTCGCTGTAGTTGTATTTTTGTAGTAACAATCGAGATTTTGAATCGATAACCAAATATCGATAGCATAAGTGTTAACTGTCAAGAGTGTCAAAAGATATGTAAACAAAGTCAAACTTGCTAAAAATGTAAGTCTAAATATTAATAAAAAAACTTATATTGGACCAAAAATAAAAGTACCATCTGCCCTAAATGTTATATTTAAAAATTTCATGTAAAAATCGTATAATTATTATCGTCGCATTGACAACACTGATACAGACACTAAAATTGATGTATGTTGATAAAATCACTCGGTCATATTATTTCGATTATGTTAACAATTACTAATGTGCAATCATTAACAATAGCTCCGGATTGGCTCGTTGTGATGACCTTTCTTTTAGTTCGCATATTTTCCGGGGCTCTTGTTGGCTTCTTCATCCATAATCTAATACCCTTTTCCTCTTGGTCACATTCTATCCATTGTTTTATCTTTTCGTTGTCTATTTCTTCCAAGCCTTGGATTTGTGAGGCTATAGATGCCATGTTTTCGAGTAATAACTCACCTTCATTTAAATGATTATCATCTTCAGAATCTTCTTCATCTACTATATCTTCTAAGGTCATTATTTTATCAAATGCTTTTTTAATGTTAGTATCTTACACTTTACTCCAAGGGCGAGCTACAGAGTTCAGAGTTCACGCGCCGACCTCTGCCCGACAGCCACGGATAATCCGCGCACAGATAATCAATTTAAAATGCCGCCCGGTTAATGCGCGCGCGGATAATCGGGGATTTACTGTACAACTACACATAAAGAATCAATACCAAATAAAATTACGCATTCGTATCAAAAAATATGTTAAACGCACTACCTGGCCAGAAGAGCTTGTCATTTTTTTCCGATTGAGGTTATATTTTCTATAATATTTATTTTAATAAGAGTTGTGCCCTAGGATTCTGGATAGCTGTGCATAAATATGCGGACGGAAGTTTGTTCTTCTATACCACAAAATCTACATTCTTCTTCCTCCACTATTTTGAAATTTGTCAGGTATCCACACAGGCGACAATGTCCCGTTATAACCACTGGTAAAACTCTTAGTGCAGTTTTACTGTGACTTAGGCATTCATTTGATCTCAATAGGTTGTAGTCACCCAGAAGTATCTTTGATTGTCTAGGCCCTACTAGATCTTTGCAATGGTCAGATTTTCTTTTTCTCAGCTATGCCTATTTCTTCCAATACTACTGCTTGAAATATACTTGTGGTTTTCACTCCTATCCCAGTTCCTTCTATTGCTTTTGGGCCATCTATGTGCCATTGAATGGCATTCTTTCCAAGTCTAGTAATGGTATTTGGATCCCATTCCTTCTTGTTAAATGGTCATTGCATACTATTGTAGGCAACTTTTCTATACCTTTTGATAACATTATTGTAATTTTCGTGGTCGATTTTTATAATAATCATAGCATTCTACGATTTACCAGTTTTGAAGCGTAGGTACTTGATCCCTCTTCACGGGACAATCATCCCTTAATTTTTTTTAATGAGAAAGTACATCATGGGATACTGTATTTGAAAGCTCTCAAAACACTGATGTCAAAAGTGTATAATACTTTGATCCAACATTTACGAATTATGTGTTATACGTGAAAGAGTTTTAATATTAACTTCGTATAACAATTCAATCGATTTTGTTGGCTTGACTGAATTTTGTTCGAGGGCCGGCGATGTTTTGTCTTTATTTTATTAAATTGTTAATCAAACTACTTAAGTACAGTTCGAAACTGATGTATCGTAGCATAATTATTATGAAAATCGACCTACCAGGCTTTTTCTTATTATAATGAAATCAGAGAAGTTAATAGGGGGGATAACACTTATTCCAGCGCACTGTATATCGAAGTATAAGTCTCTTCGTACTGGTTCAGTTATACATACATGTTGAAATATCGTTTTTCAATATTCAGATTTTATTTGTTAACTGTTTTTGCATAAGGCATTATGTACTGTTGAAATTTATGGAATAACAATCGTTCAATTATTTTTAGGACTTTTTCGGCATAACACTGATTTTGAATTGAAAATAACAGTCCACGAGATACACTCGCAATAGCTTGTTCCAAAAATAACGATACACTTGACATCATCCGCATCAAATGAGAATTTAAAAAAAAATGACCAAACAAAACGTACAATTTTTGTAATTATTTCATCACGTCGAAAGCAGTAAAGTTAAGCGTTTAATGTTTTTATTTGAGAAATGGTGTTTATAAAAAAGAGCGTCGACAATAATATAAACGAATCGAGTAAATGACCAACACAAACAATCCGCTAATGAATCCAATGTTTAACTTTGGAATGAGGTCTTTTTGTTTGTTAGCACGTTACTGCTGGGTCTGTAGCAGAACCAATAATATTTGACGCAATGTAATATCTCGCCAACAACGAATATGACGTTAGCCACTACTTGGTTGAGTTCTGTGAGTTCTAAAAGAAATTTCTATTTATTTTCAAGAAGTCGACTTTAATCCACTACATGGAAAAATATGAAACAATGTAACACACATTATACAGAGTGAATTATAGGTGGGACTATAAAGGACTATGCAAATATTAGATATATAAATTGGACAAATATATTGGATATTTATGTTACATAAAAATATTAGATATTAGATAGGTAAATTCGTGGTATCTTTAAATGCAGGACTGCTCTCGTCAACTGCCTTCTATTAATAGCCTACTGTCACATTTTGAGCCATCTGCGTCATCAAATTTGTTATTGACAGCAGTTGGAAGCAGACGTGAATGCGAACAAAAATTTTAAAAAGTTGTATTTACTCAACCGGTTCCCTAGATTTGGAAACAGGAAATAGTCGCAGCAAATAAATCTGGTGAATATGCTGGAAGGGGATGGAGTTCGTAGTCCAGTTTATGAATTTTTGACATGGTGACTACACTCGTGTGCACCTGGGGATTGTCTTCATTCAGCAGCACAGTTTTCTTCGCCAAATGCAGTCGTTTTTGCTTCGATTCAATATCAAAGCTGTCCAGAAGCTCTGAATAATATTTATCGGTGATCGTTTTATCCTTTTTCAAGTTAATCCATGCGAATATCACCACTTTTATCCCAAAGAACTGTGGTCAAGACAGACACCCGGAGAAACCCACTATCTTGATTTTTTCCTTGGTCTCTGCTGTGTTGTGGTGGATCCAAGTTTAGTTCACGGTAACAAAACGGCACAAGGACTTGTTCGGATTGAGGCTTTGTATCCTTTGAAGTGGTCATAAAGGTGCGCTTACGACCACAAAAGAAATGACACAATAATAATACAGAGTCTCCATAGTATTTATCAACTCTTTCCTTGGTTTTGGTAATGATTTTTTCACGCAAAAAATAATGCTTAATCAGTACACGAAATCTACTCTCCATTTCCGTTCAAATTTGTCTTCTTTCAATGGCTGTGAAACACAGACTCTAAATGAATGAGTTTGCTCAAAATTCGACAGTAGTTTTAATAGATGGCAGTTAACCGGAGCAGTGTTAAAGTTACTGAACGTAAAATTGAAATAGGCAAAATAGCCTCGTATGGATAGGCAAAAAAGCGATTACTAAAAAGTTGCGAAGAATAAATAAAAACTACAGATTACTTAAGATGAAGCAATGAAAATACACACGCTGTATCATTCGGAATAGAATACTAGAATTCTATTAAGTTTGTAGTACTTAGATGAAAACAGCAATGTAATTCTAGTATACAGTTATCAAAAGGAATTAAGAGGAAATTAACCGTATTTCAACTTTCACAGAGGCATCCTAAAAGTAGTATTTGTGGGAAAAATAAGTGAAATATGCAAAATATAACAGTATTGACTAATAATACTAGACAAACTAAATTCTTTAGGGTGAATTTGAGTGGAAAGAGGAGTAGCGACATACACTAACTGCTCCATGCAAAAGTCAATTACGACAGACGAGATAGGTTTGAATAACAGTAACTTAGAAGTTGACGGCTTCACTGTTTATGAATTTTTAAACAAAAATTCAAAGTATTTTACGTGGTAATGGTTAATGATTGTCTCCGTCATTAAGTTTATGTACACGTAAAAAATTAAAAGGTTTTTCAACTTTATTTGCATAGATTGACAGATTACCTACTTTTTATTGTTGGAAAATATTTTCAAAGGCCTGGAAAATAATTTCGGATAGCCTAAAAATTATTCAGCCGTACCGCAATTATTGAGTAAAACATTCTGTTTGTTTACGCGAGAAGAAGGGGTCTATTTCCACACATTTTGTAAATAGATCGATGATCAAATTTTTTTGTAAGAGGATGTATCCAGCAGAACCAAATGTCCTTGATTACATACATAATATTACGAGTGGTTATAATGCAGATTTGGTCACTTTTTACCGACTATGTATTCCCATCCCTACATTTTCGTTACGAGTAGGTACACCGAAAGGGTTCTTTCCTTAGAGTAATATTACAAATAGAATCCGCAAGTCATTCATAAAACTATCCGAAAAGGCGGACATTCATCGCCATACATATGTTTTCATCAATGACTTTCAAGGAGTGGGGAGAAACTGTCGGACAATGCCACTGGCATATAGAACTATTCACTTACAGGTAAAAAGAGAGGTTAGGAAAACTCCGACTGTTTTTTTTTGCAAATTTGGCACTGACGAACCATGATTTTCACAAAAAAATATTGTTTTTAATTATATCTGTACGCACACACACACAAATATCAGTTGAAAACACGAAAACAAGAGCTTCAATAAACTAGAAACGTTGAAACTTTGTAGTAAAATCAGGTAAAATTGATAGTAAAATGGTTTCCGTCCTTTTCTCGGTGTTGCCATATTTCAGACAGACAAAATTATTATTGCTTCGTTTAAACCTCAAAAGTTTCAAACAAAAACATATTTTTATTACCTAAACTACTAGTATAAACTAGGATTATTATTTTACAGTCGTCTTTATGTAATTTGAATAGATGAGGCTTTTACTTGATGAAGATTCATACTTAACTATGAAATAAAACAATAAAATTTTTTGTTTAAACCTTCATTACAATTGAACTATGTTCAAATACAACTTGTGACGCGTTTCGCTACACAGTAGCTTTCTCAAACGAATGGAGGTATCATGAAAAGTTTTTAATTTATTTACAGTGCATTGATAAGGAATTTTACGGATAAAAGTATTATAATCTATTTACTTGGAAATAAAAAGCAAAAAATATGGGATTAACTAAAGTATTAAACAGGTTTACCTGGAATTTCATTCACAACAATCGTTAAGGAAGTTTCTAAGTAAAAAGGTTTAATAAGGGAGAATTGTTGATATCTATTTGGTCGTTAAGAAGGTTATCTGAATATTTGTTTTTATTTATCTCAAGAGCTTCTAAAATATTTAATTTCAAGGATTTAGGTTCAACATGCAAAATTTCAAAATTTTAGTCGAAAGTGTGTTGGTTTGCTAATAAATGATTTGATTAGTTGGAATCTAATTTTTGGTTATCATAGCTACGTTTGTGTTCTGAAATTCTAGTTTTAAAATTCCTAAAAGTTCTACCTATATAAATTTTATCACAGTTGTCATTACCATATTTTAATTTATAAACTCCTGATTTGTTTAATTTTGAAGATTTAGATTTGTTGTTTTTAATGAATTTGGATAATTTGTTATCGGTTTTAAAGCAAATATTTAAGTCTAAAGTTTCTAAAAATGATTTGGTTTTTAAGGATGGTATTCCAAAATATGTTAAGCTTTTAAATTGGTTATTTTTGTTTTTATCGGAAGGAAATACTTGGTCTAGCTAGAGTATGTTTTCGTATCTTTTTATTTATGATACCTCCATTCGTTTGAGAAAGCTACTGTGTAGCGAAACGCGTCACAAGTTGTATTTGAACATAGTTCAATTGTAATGAAGGTTTAAACAAACAATTTTATTGTTTTATTTCATAGTTATTTATGTAATTTCTTAAAAGTACATTTTTATTTTGTACGTTTTTATAGTGTCCAATAATTCAGTTGTCGCAATTCAAAGGAAAAGTAAGACATCTGTCAAACGGTCGGCAAGTTACCTTAGAATGTGATGTACAATGTTTTTTTTTAATGTATTAATCTGAGGTTATTTTCTTCGTGTCTTCCCGTTCTCGTCGATGTATCTTGACATAACTTAAGGATGGAAGCGTGTTATAACAGCATAGCGATGTTCATGCATTTCAAGCGATGCGGTAAGTGCAGAAAACCAACTTTTCGCAGTAATGGGCGTGTCCAAAGCTGAAGCGAAAATGCGGAAGTCACACCCAAGGAACGGTTTGGACAACCAAACTTGTTTCGTTTTTGTCGCAGTGCCCACACGATAACATTGAAATTACTTCTTCACAACAGCAAATGTTTCTGGTTTTGGTCAACATCTTTTGAACCTTTGCTTTTTCGAACCATGATTTTCGTCTGTTTTCATATCGTGGAACGTAAACGAATATTTTGCTTGGGCAATTTATATTGTTATTTGTGAAAGTTGGTACAAAGCACTCTTTAAACATTTTGGAAACACGAAAGCGGACAAAAACGAGTAATCCTAACAACAACAATAACAAAGAGAATATCAATATTGATTTTGAGGTTAGATGAGATGTCAAAATTCAAAAACCAGGGAAGCAAACCTTACAAATCCTACGGAAATAACGGTCTGTCCTTTTCAAGGTTGTAGGCTTTTTGACGTCACGAAGGAGGGAAGAGTGACATCACGTTCAAAGCTTGTGCTTGCTTTCCGCACTGTTGATAATTTTTTTTGGAAAAGAAATCCAGCACAAAAAGAAATAAAAAAATACGGGGACATTTTGTTTATAAAGCAATAAAAAAATTACTGAAAAGACCCAACTATTATGAAAAATTTTTGAATTGTGATCTACGACTCGTACTACGTAGTTATTTAAAGCTGAAACAACAAGCAAGTATGTAAATATTTCCACAATTGTTTCCCGTAGTGTTTTAAATGATCATAATAGGGAGTTATCAAATATGCTATCGTACAATGAATTTAATACTATAATCAATATCAAAATGAAAGGTATATTCCATTTCAAGACGCATACATAATTCTTCTCAATTATATTTTATTTAAAGCAATTTGAATAATTTAAATAGTTTATGAGGCTTTTCCTTCAACGTGTAGGTATCACACGTATCATTATTAGTAAGTGCCTGACCTAAACACAGTTATGAGGTTTTCGGTACGTTTTACTTTTGAATAAATTCATTTTTACAGCCGATATAGACATTAACATAAATATAGTACAAAAGCGTTCATTTTGTATAAGTCCTTTGTCGAATTAAATATGAAATAACTTAAGTCAGAGAGCTATTATTTGCAATTCGAAACGGTATTGTGTTGGAGAAGAAATCAACGGCCGATACTTCACGCAAAACTAATTTAAATATTTTTGGTGCGTAGGAACACAACAATTTTCTACGTGCTACGATTTTAGAAAAAACCATTTTTTTTTCAATAAGCCTTGCTACTAAAATTGCAAAGCAGGATTTGTTTCTATTAAATTACTGGGTCCGGTGAGTTAATGTGCTTATATGGTACAACCGTTTCATAAATAAATTAAGTTGAGTTTGATAAATAGTTTTGAATAAATAACCTGACATTAACAAAACATTGAATGTAGAGAGTTCAGTAGGTACGTTATATCTATCGGAGAGGTTTATATACATAATTTATAAATAAACGTTGCACTCTGAATGTATACCTAATACTACAATTTCAGTATTTTACTTTTACAGAAGTAACATTCGATGTACGATCCGCTACTGCTTTCGATGGAATGGTGAAACTATGCTCGATAGATAATTTTATATATTAACTTTAGCTGTGACCTGATCACGGCGGTGGTACTATAGAGACTAGCGGTAATTTTCTATTAAAAGAATAAATTTTTCATTAAATTGAGTGGTATATTGGCCTAATAGTTTTATTAAAGTCTTTCAATAGTAATTTCTTCATTATCTTGATAAAATACTGGTTTATCAACTCTCAATTTTTTAAAGCGATTTTCATATTTTTGCTATGAAAAGTGAAGTAACTGTCAATAATTAAAACTTTAGAAAATAAATAGTATCTATTACGATCCAAATTACACGGTCCCGGGTCGTTAACTTTGCAAGATGTAGAAAAATAATTGCATTGCATTTAACTTCTAGCGGAATAAAAATCTTATCAAAGAGCACCGTCAGATGACTTTAATATCGACATAATAATATAGACACACGTATCTATTAAATCCAACCACGATATAATCAAGATTAATTAAAAATGAATAAATGAATACACATCCATTATGCTTTAAATATGTTACAATGTGTCATAAGCCGCGGGGATTGATGCGCGAATTTGACTCGCGAGTCATAATCGCGTCTTTTAAACGCAAACAGTCAGCAACAAATGAAGAATTAAGATAAGCGTCCACTAAGCGGATCGGATCGGACCGGGTCACGTCGTAAAATTCTGCCTACCATAAATTCAAATGTGACTTCGTACTCTGGCGCGACAGAACAAGCTGTTGAATTGGGGTCTATTCTCAAACAGTGACATTTTTTGTCGCATGCGAGATTGTCCTTTTTTGTATACATTCTTGATTGACAAAAGTATAATCTCGCATGCGACGAAAAATGTCACTGTTTGAGAATAGGCCACCAGGCGAGTTTATGTTATCTCTACTAAACGCAATGCGCTCGTGTGGTAACGGATGATTCAGTGGTGAACTTTGTATATTATGGATTGTGTTCCAAAAGCGCCACAATACAAAGAACTCTAAGACAGTGGCGGTCACATACACTTTGAGAGGGGGGGCCATGGGCGATTGTGTGATACGACTGAACCACGGTAAAAATACACGGTATGCTGACTTGTCGACTCAAATTGTGCACGCTCTGAGCATGACGTCACCTTGGAATCAGAATCAGAAATTGTTGGATAGAGTTGTACGTGTTTAGTTTGTTTTTCCTGAGGTTTTTCGATTTTTCTGCGTTAATTGATAGTTTTATGCTAAGCCAGTGTTTAAAATTATTATAGATTTGATCTAAGTGTTTTTTTTTGTTTTAAAACGTTTAACTTTATTTTACTTTAATTATAAGACCATAATGCAGGGATGTGCGGTGGCTACATGCAAAAATACCAATCGCAATACGAAAGAAACGGTATAAAATACTGTGGATGTCCAAAAAATGAAGACTTAACGAAGCACTGGATAAGTGTTTGTCGTCATTAATTGCGAAAGATGTGAATTGTATAATGTATGGTTTTCTACATGCTTTGTCCAAGTGCCAAAGTTTAAAATTCCTCTATAAGATCAAAAAAGTATTTTCGACTTATTTTATTTTAAAGTGTTTTTTAATGGTTACACGAGAATGTTATCCTTTTTAATTTCTGAACAACTGCGGGTGAGCTAGGGGGGCCATGGCCCCCGTACCCCCCCCTATGACCGCCACTGTTCTACGATAATGTTATTATGTTGAGTAACGAAGATAAAAAATTTGGCAAGAAGTCGTAACTTCTTCTTCTCTACACAAAGTTTGAAGTGAAAAAAGTTCTTCGTCAGAACTATCCAGTTCGCAGTTTCAGAACACTCAAGAAATGATTAATTTCGAATGATGCAATGGATAAAAATCGCATCCGTCCGTCTCAATCTGTTACTAATAAACGCAATTGTTTAATTTTTGCGATGCGACCCGGCCCGATCCGCCTAGTGGACGATTACCTTTACACAAACACGTACGAATACAAACTGAAAAAGAATTTGCTTAAAAAATCGCGGAACAATATATTTAAAATTAGTAGTGGTGAATAATGACATGAATATTTCACTCAAATAAAAGAATTGTACTATCCTTATAAGTTGCTACCAAAAACACGGAGTTTCCAGGAAAGATAGCGTTGAAGAAAAACGAAACAAAAATAATTGTAAAAGTACAAGCTAGATTTAGTAACATCAAGTTAAGAATTATTGTTTCACATTATTTCAAATGCTAGAACAGATTTCAAAGAGATATAATTACCATAGAAATGCACTTACGGAGAGATGAAGAATAAATTGATACGAGACTCTTATATTTACTTCTTTTTACGTTGTTCTGTGCTCTTTAAGTTGACGGTTGCTTTCGTTAATGTATAAATATTTTTTTTGGCAGAAGAGTTTCTGGACCCTATATAATACGACATAAGTATTGAGATATATAAAACACTATAAAAAATCTGTGCTTCTGATGAGTTCAAAAATAAATGATCCTTATTATTTGAAAAGAATATACTCATAATATTTACCAACGACCAACTCATCAATACAAGAAAAACACTATTAAGAAAATGGCACACATTTTCATTTTGATCTCATCAATCAACGATATAGATCTATTTTTGAAGACGATTAAACTTTTTTTTGTGTTTAAACGATTTTAAAAGGATCAGTTTCGTGGTTAGGAAGACCTAGATTCCGTTTAAATTGTAATCAATACTTTTTACCTGAGGAACTGTTATAATTCGAATGAAACTATTTGCTCGGTAATATAATAACTGTTGAAAAAAAATCAATATAAATAAAAATAATAAAACATAAACCAACATAACAAACTCCTACACATAGGCGTGCGAATAAAAAGATCTTAATAATAGAGTTTATAAGATGTTGAAACCTATAAAAAAGTAACGTTACAACAAAATGTGATATACAGGGCGTTATTTTTTGTAGGAACTATTTTTCGGAAGGCAATTTCCAGTGTTCAAATTGTCGGGTCATTTGTCAAGATTTACCGCTATAGAAAAAGTATTAGTTCTTTTCACTATCTTCACGTGTGCCTACTACGGACTTATTTATATCGGTCTCTCTCTAATATACAGGAGTGTGAACTAGCGTGAACGTTTTTTATGCTGAAGTGTCATAAATACTTTCATTATACGAGTCATGAAAACACTCACGTCTAGTAGTTTCAAAGTTGTAAGCGATATGTTTGGTCGCTACGTTTGTCGGTGATAAGTTGGTTCGCTTAGCGAATTACAAATAACTAACAGTTACGTGCGCGAGTTAGAAAAGAAGGAGTAGTCGAGTCGACTTTGGTATGACGAGACGCCATATTTGTTTTGTTGCCGTTAGTTCTTTGTTACATTTCGAGCTACAGATTAAACCCAATAAACTCATTATTTACAGACTCCCTTTTCAAATTGAAAACCATAGCTAAGCGCGATGACACCCCATTTAATTCCTTAATATTATGGGTATTTACATATTATCACACAAACATTTAAATACTGTATTAATTTTGTGATGGATTTGTGATTATTAACTGGCGCTCTTTATATAATATTAACGTGTTTTACGTGATAGTGAATTGATTTTTAATTTAAATGAATATTTTACAGCAGAAAAGTTAACAGAATCTGAACAAAAACATATCAGTACATCCGCCAATCTGTGAAGCTTTGCTTTAAAAAATATGCAATAAGCAACACCTCACGTAACAAAAAGAACTTCAGACATCGTTAAAAGTTAAAACAATGTTATTACTTTCCCGTCTGTATTTCTAACTGCTATAAAGAGTAGAGCAGATAAAGTGTTGGTTGATCTAGAAAATAAGCTGATACTGAAAATTGGAATAAAGGGGTTTTTGAGGATTTGGTCTGAAAATATAGGCATCCTTTTATTGATGTAATAAAGTGTTGATGTCAATTTTTAACTTTGAAATCATTGTTAATATCATACAAAACATAAAATAAAACTGCCATCCTTCCAAACGCGAACTACAGATACAGATATTAGGTAACATTCTGTATTTAATTTCAGTACTGTATAAAAACTCGTCACAGCTGCAATTTGTACCTTTTTACAAAAGTTTGTTTGTCAAACTTTGTTTTAGAGTTACTTTAACCTATCCACGCCACTGGAATAACCAAGCGTTTCATCAAAATTGTTTGAAACGTAAAGTTACGTTACCAGAATCTTTTATAGACGTAGTGTACTCAATGTTTGTAAAAGGTGGAAGAAAGCAAGTTTTTATTGATTAGGTTGTCAGTATGAGACAATATTTCCACTGAAATGTAGACATCGCAATCTAACTAATAAACGTTGGTAATAGTTTTAGCCAGGATTAACTGGAAAAATTATCGATATTAAAGTTTTAATATATTAAAAAAAGGTGTTCAAACTTCACACATTTAACAATAATTCAACGACGTGTAGAATCAATTACGCGCTAAAGAATAAATATCAACGCACGAAGAGCACAATGTGAAAAGCGACAGTCAATGTCTCATATTGTTTGGCTGATTTTATTCTGTATTCAGTGCATCAAATCGATTACATTTTTTTACAACAGGATTTTGGGATTATGTTAATAGTTATGAGGTATACAAAAAGGAAAATATGTTTGATTCAATATCTCTGCAGCATATATATGAAAATATGCCCAAAGCAATAATTTATTTGATACATCATATTCATTTTAACTGAAATTAATTCACACATAAACCCAAAGATTGTCAAAAATAGAAATTATTGCTCAACTCTATATTTCTACTACATAAATTTGCTACTGCATGAATTGAACGTCCAACTTCCATTTTCATTATTACTTGAGCCTTTTCAATCTTACTAAAGTGACGACTCGCCCCGCCAGGGCTTCGGGAACACTCACTTCGCATTTTTCGCGTTTTTGTATCATTCATAACAACTAATCAAAAGATCCGATTCAAATCATTTTAAATAGTAATTTACATAATTCAACTTGGATAATTAACTATTTATTTGGACTACTTTGAACAAAAAAAAGGGTTGTTGTGTCTTAGGTAACTATAATAGTTAGACGTATAGCCTCGCGGACCATTTGTGGATATGTGGATAATAATAAAATATGTATCATCAACAGTTTTCGCCTTGGGTTACATTATCGCAATTTTCATAGAATCCGAGCAATCCCCTCTAGTTTTTCAGTGTTCTACTTACCTTAGCAATGGGACCAACCTTTTTTGAAACACCCTGTATGTAGATTTACATAAATAATATAATAAATATAAATAGTATTTGTCGTTTACTAGAGAAGTAGTACAATTGAAATGTTGACAATAAAAATTCACCTTTTTTAGATAATATGGGTTTCTCGATAGTTTTTGCCTTCTTAATATCCGCAAGGCATAAGCCCGCTTTACAGTTCGCAATTATTCTTGCAATGTATTACAGCAACACTTTGACCTTGCAAGGACTTGCTTGCAACTACTGACAATCGTTTTATGTTTCATAATTATTGGAATGTGCATTTTCAATGTGGATATATACCAGCAAAAAAAAGTTTATTTATGAGGTTTGTGTGCCATAAGATGTGGTATTGTTGATAAACTAACTTTGTTTTCAAATTATTGATATATACCTATTTATGTTGCGTTTGAACGTACACAGTCATCTTTTGTTTTGTTGGTAACAAAGAAACTACCAACTTTTTCCCCCAGAATTGCATGCAAGCTGCAATACAAATCGAACCAAATCGATTAAAATGGCAAGAGACTTACCAAATTATCCTCTACTGCGCATGTATTCGATCAAGAATATTGCATGTTGCAAAAAGAATTGCAAGTGTAAAACGGGCTATAGGGAGATCAAAGTCTGTAAAAAGCGTTGGTTGGTTAACCAGTTGTGATCAATTTTAAGACGTATTAATGTCATATGTTCTAAGCCACAGAACATAAGCTCTGACTTGGACAGTTGTTTTCATTAGTCTCAATTTATATTGATAAAATTGTATGATTTATTGATTGAATGTTTTATACGCTACATCTAGTCGAGAGGCTTCGAAACCTCAGTACCTCAGTCTTTAGGATTTTTCTTCTCTTGGTTGTACCGTTTATGTGAAGAAACCAGAATTCTATAAGAATTATCTGCTTTACAGTTCGCAATTATTCTTACAATGTATTACAGCAACACTTTGACTTCGCAAGGTCTTGCTTGCAACTACTGACAATCGTTTTACATTTCACCATTATAGGAATATGCATTTTCAACGTGGATACCAACAAAAAAAAGTTTATTTATGAGGTTAGGTTAGTATTCCAAAAGATGTGGATATTGTTGATAAACTAACTTTGTTTTCAAATTATTGATATATACCTATTCATGTTGCGTTTGAAAGTACAGAGTCAACTTTTGTTTTGTTGGTAACAAAGAAATTACCAACTTTTTCCTCCAGAATTGCAATACAAATCGAACCAGATCGATTTGGGATAAGAGATTGAAATGGCAAGAGACTTTGCCAAATTATCCTCTACTGCGCATGCATTCGATCAAGAAAATTGCATGTTGCAAGAAGAATTGCGAAAGGTAAAGGCTATAGGGAGATCAAGATCTATAAAAAGCTTTGGTTGGTTAACCAGTTGTGATCAATTTAATGTCTAGACCGCACTACATAAGCTCTGAGTTGGACTTTTGTTTTAATTAGTCTTAATTTATATTGATAAAATTGTATAAGAATCATTGACTGTTTTATACGGTACATCCAGTAAGAGGCTTCGAGCCCTCAGCACCTCAGTCTTTAGGATTTTTACCGTTTTCCGTTTATGTGAAGAAACCAGAATTCTATAAGAATTATCGACCTATTTATAAAACTGAGTAGAAAAAAACTAATGTCTAATGTATACTGTTTAGTTTGTCGAAGCGGTACTTACCTGGTAAACACTGATAATGGGCCTCAAGATATTTGTGTGTTCCAGCACAGGGATCTCCGAACATGCTGGTGCTAGCTGGAATGCTACAGTTTTGGTTGTGGGTACACCTGTAGAATAACCCGGCATTTTTGAAATTTCATATCGAATTTACCTTGTGTACCTTTTTATACTGCCAATATTGAAAGATTATATGTATGTATGTATTAATAAAAAAAGTCGTGGTTGCATGGTAATTATGTAGTCCAATGGAGAAAAGTATGTAATGAGAATCTTTAGGAAACTCATTTTTATAGAGACGTCATAAAAATTCACCATTACATCTTTATACTGTTTAAAGAGCACAACAATGTTATTTTTACCCCTTGCGGGAAGATGTATATGACTAAATCAAATTAAAATACGCCGTTTATATAATAATGTGATCATAAAAGTTATATAGGTCATATTGACAATATCTGCAACGTATGGAAACTATAAATTTCTAAATAAAATTCTTATAAATAGTTTCTACCATTATGTTAAAGACATAAAATTATAATAACTTTATAACATTTAATTGATTTTTCGTTTGTTGGACTATAATAAATTTTCAATAACAATAAAAGTCTTACCAGACATTGTATTACAATTTTCTATGAAAAAAAGCAACAAAGCCTAACCAGTTTCAGTAGAATATCATCAGTCTAACGATAAAGAAAGAATAGCAATAGAAAAAACTTGGAATAAGAACCTTGGTTATTTCCTAGAAATTATTAATATTAGAAAAGAAACATTAAAGGATATTCTCAATAATTTTCAGCTCAACCATGTTTCCCATAATGGTTGTATGTAAAACACTACAGAATACTTTCAACTTTCATTCTCATTAAATAAATGTGTTGCTAATCTACTAGAAAAAAAATAATAAATATTATGAGCTAGGACAAAACATATTTTATATTTTAGTTGTTGATATAAAAACTCTCTATCGAAGTGAGCAACTAAAAAATAGCCTTGACATTTTTTAGCTTCCAATATATCCTTTTTATCCTATTCACCAAAATAACTTGAAAACATGTCAAAACCGAAGATGATCAACAAAAAATTTGTTTCATCTTCTCTCATCAAAATCAATTTAAATTAAAACGTGGAACAATATTCATTGAAAATCTCAATAACTTTTTTTGAATTGAACTAAATCTTTTTCAGCTTGAAGGAGCAAATATATTTTATTTACCTGGACTAGGTACATTTAAAAATAATCCCTAGGTAAAACATCATACCGAAAAAACTCATTTGGTGATGGTAAATTTATGACTGACCCGATACCATTTATTTCGATAAAATATTCATGTAACCTAAAAACAGCCCTTACTACCGAAGTATATGTTAGATAGATACGCTTAAATTCAAAAACTGTGAACGAATATTTACCCTGCATGCAGTTATAATGCATTTCAATGTATTTACTAGTCCCTGGACATGGGTCGTCGAAAGTCTGGTTGTTCACCTCTACAGTACAATTCTGTTTATCAGAACATCTGAAAATAAACGTTTTCGTATTTGATGGGTAAACAGCAATGGAACAAAGTTAGCTTTCATTTGGTTACTGACACAGAAGCTATATTAAAACAGAAAAGCACATATCCCCAACACAAAAAGCACATTTTTAATATTATACCTTTCTTCCTGATTAGAAAATGAAAACCAACCATGTAAGTATACAGCCTGCCAAACCCACGGCAACGATCTTTTAAACAGCCAGCGTCGCTTTTTGTCTATTTCTGTGATTCTGCCTTTTGTAAGCTGTAATGTGTGAGGGCGTAAGAAAGCGGAAAAATACAATAAACCAAATTGACAACCGTAAAAGGAATACTTTGTTTGCAAAAAAATATTTTTAATATAATGAGAAATTCATTAAAATGAGTAATAGGAAATCATTAAAAAAATTTTTTTTCGACAGTGTTCACAAGTAATGTGAAAAATTTCTCAGTTACAGGATGTAAGTAAACATATCTTTGCAGCTAGTGCAGATTAAAAACAACGCCCACAAATTTCAACCACTAAAAGCAGAACATTTTGAAGTAAAATAATTACTTCAATGTTCATGCCATTGATGTTAATCCGAGTCAATGATTTTATATAATTCAAAAAGATCCATAAAATCCAATTTGCAAATAATTATCCTCTTGTTTTAATATAAAATGCAATCCGTCGTTCAGTAATTTGTTACTTTCAATCCATTAATTAAGTTGTCTCCTCTACAGAAACTGCTCAAATTAAGGCCGCTTGACATGGTGCAATACATCGTGCAAGAAATTGCAGCGATTTCTTGCAAGGTCAGTTTATTGCATATGATGAATCCTGCATGCTGTTTGACATCATGCAATTCTCTTTCATTGCAACATTGCTGCCAACCTCACCGTCATTTTTTTTTGGAACACCCCCATTTTGTCTCAATTTTCGGATTACTTTAGCTGAGCTGATTCCAAAAATGTATCACATGTTGATTCCAATTGGTACAGGGTGGACAAAAATACAATAGTTTTGTGTGTGCTCATAAAGTAATCCTGGAGGTTTTGATGAAAGTTTATGGTTTCAACAGGATGGTGCACCTCCACATTATGCTGTAGATGTGAGAAGGTACCTAGAGGAAATTTTTCCAAACAGGTGGATTGGTAGACGATTTCAATCCTTTGGATTATTTTATGTGGGGCCATCTGATGAATGTTGTGTATCAAACGAAACCAGCAAATATTCAAGAATTAAAAGAGATAATTCGGACAGCAATAAACAATATTTCTCAAGACACAATAAACAAGGTTCAACAAGAAATTGTACACCGTTTGGGTTACTGTCAAATACAGCAAGGGCTGCAGTTCGAACATTTATAAAGTCATGTATTTCATCATATTCTGTCCGCTAGACAATAAGTATTTTTGATAATATTGTTAATTTAACTAATAAAGAATGTTACGCGTTACTTTTTGAGCACACACAAAACTATTATATTTTTGTCCATTTAAAAAAAACCCTGTATATTAAAATACGGTAAATTAAAATCAAAAATCGACGTGTTTTAGGATTATTTCAAAATGGCCTGTTTAGCTAAAAATGAATTTGTTCCACATTTTACGGACACAGTGTATACAGTTTATTATTAGTTAAAATGAAGATAGCGAAAGTGAGAAAACCTCAGGGAAAAACACAAGAGAATCACTGTCGATTAACAAATCACAAATGACAAAACATCAGTCACCACAATCAACTGATAGGTATCATTCGATTGGAAATAGTTAGTTGGTTGGTAACAACAAAAATGTCTCCCTAGAATTGCGCTTTGTATGCAATAGAAATGGCACCAAACCGATAAAATTGCAATTGCATCGAATTGGGGAAACTGATCAGCTGAGTCTTAACTGCGCATACTTTCGATCAAAAAGTCTTGCATTGTATTGCTATTGCGGCCTTTAGGAATGATTTCGCTATATATCCTCCACTTACTTTACGGTAACTTCACTGGACACCATACCTCTTTTATACAACTTTGAATTCTTATCAATTTTCAAATATGGTACTCAAAATTTTTAGATAAATAAACATTATTAATCTGGGATTTAATTTTTCAGTGAATCTGGTAGGAAGATAGATCGATAATCATCAGTAGTGGCTTTTAGTGTCTGTTCTTGCGTGACCTTTTAAGATTCTCGTTTGTCACGATTATATTATGTAGCTTCGTCTTTTATATCAAGCCAATGTGCCTTGAGATTATAATTTCCATGTTGACCTAATGTGTAGTACTGTATTCTAGTCAAGCCGACGCACTGTTATAATATATACGTAGTCCAGTTTTTCTAACAACATAATCCAGAAATTGGAGGTGTGTACCAATTGTAGTTCTTTTTTGTGATTTGTTAGTGAGAGCAGATTGGGTTTTGAGATGGAAATGCCCAGGGGTGAGGCAGTTAGGAACATGGAAAGCAAGGCCGTACCCAAGAAAAAATTTCGGAGGGGTTAAAGCATCGGGGGGTCTTTCAACATTTAATTGTAAAATGACGCATTTTTAGGCCGTTTTTAAATCTTAATTAACCAGAGTTTAGAGAGAAAAAACTATGGTTTGACTAGATAATGTTGACTAAAAAAATAAAAGGATTTTTAAACCATTAGAATGTTTTTGCATTAACATTTCGTATCTGACCCTTTGACCATAATAATTTGAACGTTGAAAGCTATTACCTTTTAATTTCAAGAACGGAAATACTTTCCTTTGTAAATTGGTTAGCTGTGAAAATGAATAGATATACAATACAAGTAGACGCTAGCCTAGTGCTGGTGGGCAGAATGGCAGCAAGAGAAGGAGAAAGAGACACGTTAGCGATACACCTCTTACTATTGTCTGCATTAGTTGTGAGTAGAGCAGGCGCTACGAGTAGTCTATAAGTCCCGCCGCAAAATGAGACGCATCTTGGCGAGGTGACGCATCGTGAGTCACGGCGAGTTTATGGTGGGAAAAAACTGCTAGCGCGGGTTCGGCGCAAAATAAAGACGCAGCAGGAGGTGAAGCTCGGATAGTTCTGAAAAATGACAACTGCTTTTGCACTGATTGATTCTCTATTTAGTTCTGAATCTGATTCAGAAGACGAGTTCGAGTTCGAAATGATATCCTTTATACAGATTGCGAAAAGTCTATTCGCGCCATACGATTTACACAAGTACGACAAGGAAAATATGAGCAAAACTACTTGAAAGAGATAGAAGAATAATTGTGCGCTCAGCGATGGACGTGTGTTCAGTTCCAGCTACCAAAAACAGCTGTTGGGCGTGTTCAGTGCCCCCTATTTTAACCGCTGTTGCCAGAAGCGCAGATTAATTTGTACAAATGATATTTTTGTCTCGTTATCATTAACTTTTTTTTTTGAGCTCATGCACTATTAGGTAAAACTAAACACTTTCATCCCGTAACTGTGTCCTTTACAGAGAGAATTCACGTTTAAACTTTTATAGCGCACAATTATTCTTCTCTCTCTTTCAAGTAGTTTTGCTCATATTTTCCTTGTCGTACTTGTGTAAATCGTATGGCGCGAATAGACTTTTCGCAATCTGTATATTGATTTCTTTAGCGATTTCCTTCCATATTTCAGTTTTTAGTTTTGTCCTCATGTAGTCTACATGACTTGTATCGTACATAACTTGTCGAATCCCCATAGCTTTGATTAATTTTTCTTCCGTGGTTTTCAAAACACACGCCATGAGCCGTGATCTTCTGTGAAAAACTGCGCCAACTACACTGCGTTCCGCAGGGTCACTTTGCACCAAAACTGCGTCACGTCACACTGCGAAGAAATGTGCGCATGTTATATTCTTTATTAGGTTCTTATATTCTTTATTAGGTTCACAAAAACTTGCCGTGACTAGCGCTGCGTCACCTCCTCAAGCTGCGTCTCATTTTGCGGCGGGGCTTATAGGCATGCTGCTTTCACACATGCTTCTCGTGATGCATCAGCATAAGTAGAAAGGGAATCATTTAAAAGAAAACCACCTCTTCACTTCTTAGAAATCGGACAACCTGGGACATGCCACAAGATGGTATGATGAAAAAGTATAACTTTTCAAAGAAATTCGTTACGGAATTAAGCAACAAGAAGGAATGAGATTCAAATACCATACTTGGAAAGAATGCCATTCAATGGTACACAGACGGCTCAAAAGCAATAGAAGGAACTGGGATAGGAGTGTACGGGCCCGGAACCAAACACTCTGAAAGCTTGGGAAAAACCCCAAGTATCTTTCAAGCGGAAATTCACGCAATAAGAAGGTGTGTCCAGTTCAATATTGACAAAGGATATAGAAGGCAAAGGATTATCATAATGTCTGAGAGTCAATCAGCCATTAGAGCGCTGAGTTCTTGTGTAATCAGTTCCAAAATGGTGTGGGAATGCCTAGGCAAACTTAATGAACTAGGCGAGAACAATATAGTCACCTTACTGTGGATTCCAGAACACACTGGAATAGAAGGAAACGAAATAGTAGATGAACTAGCGAAGAGGGGGACTGAAATACCCTTTTGGGGGCCGGAACCCTTTTACGGAATCAGCTCCAATGTAATATTGGAAGAAATAGGTAAAGCCGAACAAAAGAGAAGATCTGACCATTGGAAAGATCTAGCAGAGCTTAGGCAACCTGTTGAGATCAAATGAATGCATAAGTCAAAGGAAAACTGCACTAAGAGTTTTGACAGGAATTGTCGCCCGAATGGGCACCTTAAAAAGCTCAAAATAGTGGAGGAAGAAGATTGTAGATTTTGTGGAATGGAAGAAGAATCCTCTATTGACACACAGCACACAGCACCTGGGACTCTACTGGATAGAAGAGGGACAGTTACCTAAGTTGAAGCCTGCAGATATCCTAAAATTCCTCCGGGAAATAGGACTAAAGGAGCTACTAGTTTCCGAGACTCTCCTCAGAAACTAAGTAAAAGTAAGGGGGCACAATAGATCTTTTAGGTCTCAGTGAATGTTACCCCAAAATACATACATACATGCATTAGCAAGCCCAGTTTAGTGCATAAACACCATTAATTAAATTATGAAATACTTTACTTACAGATAAAAAAATATCGAGAAAATATAATTCTCTTTAATTCAGGAAAACTTATGTTTGAAAATACCTACTTATGAAAAATTTCGGGGGGGGGGGTTTCAAAATACTTAAAATAATAAGGGTATGGTATTTACGTAGTCTGTATTGAAAAATCGAAGAGTGGTGCTAAAATTGCGTAGACTTTGAAAAGAATCAAGTTTTAAAATAGTTTGTCAAAAATTTTAAAATACTGGGAACAAATAACTTGAAAATTTTTAAATTAAACGCTCTGTAATTCAGACAGGAGAAACATTTTATCTGGGGCAATTCAATTTATTTGGATTATGAAAAAAAATCGAGTTTATATTGAAGCTTGTGCAAACTGTAAAAGTTATGGTTGGAGTTGGTGACCATGAAAGAGTTTCTAGAGAGAAAAATAAACGATAAGTTTTATGCTTTACCCGCTACGTCAATTTGTGAGAAATGACGTCATAGAAACTAGTTAATGTTTTTTTGATTTTCGTAGAAATATATATTGTTTTACCAAATTTTCTTTGGCGAAATGCCTCACGCTACGCTAATTGTAATTGGCAACGAAATGTTAGGATATTTTTAACCAAAAACGTTAAATTATAGGTAATCGTTGGTTGCACTTTATCAAAATTTTTATTCTTTATTCTGCCTTGGAAGTTTTATATGGTCGTAAATGATATAATAAAACCCCTGCTGTTATTGCATTTAGTAACGATATCGTTTATTTGAGACCAGGGGGCCACCATACTTCCTTTAAACCCTCTTCGTGGCTTTCTAACGTTTTATTTCCAGATCTTTAATGATATAGATCATTTTTCATACTTTGTAACCTGATTCTTTTTAAAGACATTTTTAGTGCTCTTTCTGTCACTTATTATTTATGATCCATTTCTCACGTTTAACGCTATATTTCACTTATTTTGTAAAAACTTGGTAATGTGCATCAAGAAAGAACGCAAATGTTTTTACTTACGCCTTTTACGTAAAAGTTTGTTTCAATTCGAAAGATGAAAACCATAGAGAAATAATAAGAGAGGTTTTAAAACAAATGTAAAGAGCTGGAACAACGTTTGTGCGCAACCTGTAGCGCATGGCGCTTCACAGCTACTGACTGAACTAACAAAACCCGCCTCCCACTATACTTAATTAACAATTGGAATTCTGAATAGAAACAAAAAACATCCAAACTCCAACAAGTAAAACCTAAAATAGGAAAGAGGCAATGCAACGCAAATAAACTTCAGCACCAGTTCATCGTCACATGACTCCGTCTCGGACACACCAGGCTAACACACGAACATCTACTGACTCCGGAGCCTATTCGACTTTGTGCCCTATGCGGTAAAACTATAACTGTTTTATATTTTATTAGAGTATCCACTATATGGAATTGAAAGCTGAACCTTCAAAATAGGAAAAATCCTTAAAGATATAATTGGAGAAAGCTGCAACCCTCAAAACATTATTTCCCTCTTGAAACATTTTTCACAAACTGTGACAAAACTTTTTATTGAAATAATTTGTATGTATTTGTAAACTCCGCCGCTAATTACACTAGTAACCTCTAGGGTAGGTAGAAGCAGAGACAACAATGATTAAAACAGAAATAAAAAATAGTATTAATACATTATTTCAAGTTGAGAATTCTGGTACTATTGAGAATAACCTAGAAAAAGTGATACACCAGCATAAACACTAGATATTTAATTGGCTTTTGTCCTACAGTAGAAAGTGTCTTCAATCCGTAATAAAAAAAGTATCTTCTTTTCAGAGCTCTACTGTATTTGATATCCCATGCTGTTATTTATTCACAACAAACACACTTTATTTATTAAAACATATACAACCAACTGGTACTTGTCGTCGCTTCAAAAATAGCAGAAAAATTATTTGTCTATCTCTCTGGTGCTTAATTTTAATGCCAGTATTGTCAATCCAAACTGTTCTTGTCCAAACAAAACTTTGATTACTTACTTTTTTTGAGAATGTATAATCGTGGCTGGTTTTCGACAGAGAGAAATATTTAAAATTTATTTTTTGAGGGTTGTTGAGAATTTTATACCAAGCATCAGCTTCGTTATTTTTTTGAAAGCATAATTTACACATTTACATTAATTTCCATAAATTATTATATAAAATACGATTCTATCATAAGACGTTCATGTAACTCCAGTTGTTAAGGTAATGAAACAATTCGTCTTATCCGTATAATGATGTCTAGAAACGTTTTAAATTTTCAGAAAATGTCAGAAATCAGTGAACGTCAAACCTCTATAACGGCTCGACAACAAAAACCTAAAAAGATGGCTCAAGTCCTTTGAAGTTCAAAAAGTAACAATTAAACGTTAATTTCAAGATGTAGTTAAATTATTAGAGTCCAAGAATTAAAGTAGAGTAAGGCCTTCGTTTAAAGTTTCCAATTTAAGTAGGAAAAATTATTGATTTTTAAATTAAAATGAAACTATTGAGTGGAGGATATTACTCGGTATGCAAATTCGGCATCTCTCAAAATATATTTGATAATAGCTGGTAAGCTGGGATCACAGAATATTGGGAGCAGACCTGGACGCGGACGTCATCTTCGAGAATTTTTCTGAAAACATCGACAATAACGAACCGAAAATCGTTATGGGGGCTTTTTGTGTGCGCTGAATCCGAATTTTATGTTGAAAACGACCACCCGAATACCTGGTGCGCCCTAACTTGGCCCTGAACGTCATCCCCGAGGGTTTTCCAGACATAATTGAAAACGACCACCCGAATACCTGGTGCGCCCTAACTTGGCCCTGAACGTCATCCCCGAGGGTTTTCCAGACATAATTGAAAAAAACCACCCGAAAATCGTTAAGGGGGGTTTTTTGGCTCGCTGAAAACAAATATGGCAACACCCCTCGGACACCTGGTGCACCCTAACTTGGCTCTGAACGTCATCCCCGAGGGGTTTCCAGGCACAATTGGCCTTTTTATTGCTTCATTGCCTCGACTATAGCCAGAGTAAATTCTCTAGTAAATTTTCATTCGGTTTTGTTAGTTTGATATAGATGGCAGAGATTATTTTGGCCAATAATTAAAGATTCCACCAAATGAAAAAAAAGAAGATATTCGGGATGAAGGAACTAAAACTGATAGAGAAGCAGGAGCTCGATTCCACTGTGTTAACTCCAGGTGCAATGTCTACGCATTTTTGGAGTAGTTTGAATCCGTATTTCAGACGGAAATCTAAGCTATCGACACATATTTGCAAATGAACATTGATCGGTGGTATACTGTATATAGGCTAGAAGATTCTTACTATTATTACTCTCCGATAGTCAGACATCACTGAAATATTTAGCATGCACCCCGATCACATGCAGACTGGTCTGGAACTGCCTTCAAATACTCTTAACCCTGGCAAACCACAATATGATGACATTTAAGTGGGAGACAATGACTTAGCAAAACAATGGTCTAAAACTGCATTCACCTGAACCAGCAAAAACTCTAAAAGTCGCTTACTGTACCCTAAGGAAGCACAGGTATACAATTGGAATATACAGGGATAAACCTATATTTCGGTAGTGCATGGAAGGACTAGAGCGCCCTAGGAAGTAGGACCTAGTGAAAAGACTAACTGGTTATAATCGTACAATTCAATCAATTTACTCTCAATAAGTATATTGCTTTACTTGGAGTGAAATATTAAAATCATTTGTTGTATGTGCATATTGGAGAAGACGTAGTGTTCAAGTATTGAAACTAAAAACGGTTTAAATTGAAATCTTAGTAAATGCAATAGCACATGAATAAGTGAAAATATTCTAATATCACTTGATGCTGTCACAGCAAGATTTCACAATGAAAACTGAAATGGTAAACGAAGACGATTTCTGGAGAAAAATCCAGTTTGTCATACTCGATGTAAGCAAAATTATTCCAGGAAATATTACAACTAGGAAGAATGCGTTAGAAAAGTTGGAAAATCGGTAACATATACGATGTCAAGATGAATTTACGGTAAAAATATTTGTGCGAGATATACATATTTATACATCAAAATCGAGAATACAGAAGTTAGTGGAATTTCGTAAATCAGGATTTTTCACTTTTAGACGGCTGAATTTCATTATTTTATCAAGAGCAGCTTTGTCAAAGTACAACTTGTAGACTGTATTAAAAATATTTGTGACAAATTAAAGCAGTTTATTGTTTATTGGGACAATTTCTCAAATACTACACAGTTCTTTTATTTGCAATTTTCCTTTGCCGGCAGTATTGCATATTTTGCTAAAGGTGCTTCTAAACGGGCAATATTTTTAGTGCAATATGTAGCTGCAACAGAGTGGCTGGCAACATTGCCAGCAATAACAGCCAGACTAGGTAATATATTCATTTTTAGTGTGTCCCGGCCATATAGCTACACATGTTTTGTATTGTCTATTGAGTTTATTAATGAAATACATTTACATCCTGAGTTATGGAATGTGGAAACCGGAATATATAAAGACAGAAATGCTAAAAAGATGGATGGGCAGTTATCGCCGAAACATTTGGTATATCAAGTGATGAGGCTTACAGAAAATTCAGAAGCTTGAGAGAACAATTTATGTTATATAATTATGTAGTAATTCTTGAAAAGTTTTTAAATAACTTACTATCAAGACTTATTTCTAGACTAAGGCTATCTAAAGTTTCACGCCTATTGAAATAAGGTCGAATCCACAATCTTCTCTTTTTTTTTCTTTAACTGTGTGTTTAAAACAATATAAGCCGCTGCGACGCGAATGATTTCGTCAGCCATTCTTGCACGATTGTGTAGCCTGTCTACGAAACAAATTATTTTTATTAATGGGCCATAGTGTTGCAAACAATATTGCCGAGATATATATGGCAGAGCCATATTACAATTGAAATGTTGTTATACTGGCTGGGCTATAGTTGCCAATATTGCAGCCACATATTGCACTAAAAATATTGCCCGTTTAGAAGGTGCTTAACTCAAATACTTCTTGGTTTATTACTGGCAATATTGGTATTGATATTAAAACTAACTACTAACTACTTAAATGTATGTATATTATTCAAAATATGAACATAATAAATATTATTCAAAATATGAACATAATAATGTTGATGTGTTGGTATTAACAGCATCATTAAATCAGTTTGAAACTAGTTGAATAAATATCAAGTTTCTGATATCGAGATATACATCTGAAGATTTGCTTTTTCGTCACAACTTTTTTACTGTTGCCATAGCTGCTTTTTCAATGATACAAATATATTTACTTACTGCTACTGTTAAACTTTACATAAAAAGAGTTAAAGTTTAAACTTTACATAAAAAGAATTAAAGTTTAAACTTAACAAGAAGTTTTTCTGACACTGCTTCAATAATATTTTTCTTATTTTTCTATTATTATCATTTTTCAAATAGTGAATGTGTTTTAATGTGGAAACATTTATTTTGGAAGCTCACGTTTTTCAACACTTCAAATCTATACAATACCTAGGTTAATATTAGAGGAAGAAATGAATAAAAAAAACGCCGGTGCTTTTTCGTAGTAGAAAAAGCTTTCAATGATGAAAAAACGTCGTCTAGAAGCTGTCTATGTTAAGACACTAGAACACTTGAAAGAACTATCAAACCATGTTTGGGAAATTTGGGCTAGGAATTAATTGGGAGAAGACTAACGAAATGGACTGCTAAGAATTTATGAAAAACTATAGATCAAACAAATAATTTTTTGTCAGTAAAGTATTTTCCATCAAAAGAAAGTGCTTCAGCAAAGAGTTTAATTTCCTAATTTTTTGAAAACCTTTTGAATTAATTTTAAAAACAATTCGTTTCTCAACATCGCTAGTAAATATTTCTCTTTCGGAAATTATCGCACAAATATATAGTTCCCCTACACAACAAGGTCCACTAAACTTTACACTTTAGACAAAACTATACAGGATGTAGTGTAACAAAGACTGAAACCACTCATTACTTCTGAAGCCACACATCATCAAAAAGCAAATGTTTTTATCTTGAGGAATTACAGTCTATCTACATATTACCTTCAATCATTCCATTTCATGGTAACTCGAGACAAATCTCACCCACATCATTTAATTCAAACAGAATTAATTACAATGGAAAAGCCCCCAAGGCCCACGTTTACCAGCATTATTAAACAATCATATCAATTCGTAATGCTGTAATGATATGTTGAAGCCTTAAAACTCACATATCTACTTTGTAGATTAGTAAACCGATATCGTTTTGAATGGCATGATTTGACAGAACTATTTCATAGAAAATTTCACTCGTGATAGTCAATACTATAACAGAGTAGAGATACGGGATAGATTATAGTTTATGTCCATTTTGGTAAAGCACTAGTTATAATCAGGTTTTTATAATGGTAAGTGAGTGAGTTGACTCATCTATACATACATTTTTTCGACGTTAAAAATGATTGTTTCGTAATTTGCCATCTTAGTTTCTTTAATGTGTCTTAAAGTTTTTGAGGTACTTTAATCAGTAATGCTCATTGCTTTAGAAGTTTAAATGGATTTCCTGTAAGTAAACATCAAAAAATGTATTATTTTCCTTTTATAGCATCATTATTCTTCAATTTCTTACTTTAAAACGATTCTCAGTAACAGTACTGGCAGAATCAATAACATGTTAACATAATTCATTTTTATGCTATAATTTTTTTCTTTTCAGCCATTGATTGTTATTTGGTCAGGAAGCATAAAATATTGTCACCTTATCGTGTATCTCCGAAACAAAACCGACAATTTAAAATGTTTGAGCGTCATTTTAATATGCAACTCATTAAACTATCTCTGTTTTAAATTAACGAGAAACATTTAATTGAAATCCATCTGTATAAAGAACAATATTTAAAAGTTTATACAACTTTATTTACAACGTCTTCGGGTACAGCTGAAACAAAGCCTCATTTGATTTAGAAACCTATAAAATATGTTGAGTCTAATTTGCGGAAAGGCAGGTTGCTAGTCTGAAACCCTTGGGGTTTAAACCCAGTAACTTCGACCCAGTTTCTCTGAAGTCCAGTAGGCTCACGCCAGTTCATTCCAATTTATAAAAATGTTTATCTAAAAAAAGCAATGTAGAAAAACTTTATATTTTTTGCACTGAAAAAGACCATTTCCGACCCGATCCAAATATGTAATTTTCAAAAAGGTAAAAACTGGTCCGAAATGGAATATGGAACATTAATAATAGTCGACAAAAAAATTGCTGAATCTGCATGTGTACAAGGTGAACAGATGAAAACAAAACGGAGCCATAAATGAACTTCCTCGATTAAACTTTCAACGTCTCAACTTTACTTGGTTTTGTAAGTGAACGCATACAGCTAGGAGACAGGGAAAAATTGTTGTGAATGTTCAGAAAACACAAATTATCAATTTCACGACACGACACTACCACCCATAAAATCGAAAGTATTACCAACGAAACAAAGTACCTAGGAGTACTCACCTTCAAAAAATCACACAGAAAGCTTCCATCGCAGATGAATGTGTGGAAAAAATTATCGACTCAAAATACAAGGTTATTAAACCAATGATTGATAGCCTACGAATCAGTAGTGTAATGAACCATAAAATCCGCTCCCACAATTGTCATGGAGGTCCTGCTAAATTTACCAGCCCTACACAATTTTATACAAGGTGAATCCAAATCTGTATGTATGTATGTATTTTGGGGTAACATTCACTGAGACCTAAAAGATCTATTGTGCCCCCTTACTTCTACTTAGTTTCTGAGGAGAGTCTCAGAGACTAGTAGCTCCTTTAGTCCTAGTTCCCGGAGGAATTTTAGGATATCTGCAGGCTTCAACTTAGGTAAATGTCCCTCTTCTATCCAGTAGTCTCCCAGGTACTGTGCCCTAGGATTCTGAATTGCTGTGCAGTTCGCAAGTATGTGGATGGAGGTTTCTTCTTCCATTCCACAAAATCTACAATCTTCTTCCTCCACTATTTTGAGCTTTTTAAGGCGACAATGTCCCGTTAGGGTTCCTGTTAAAACTCTTAGTGCGGTTTTGCTTTGACTTATGCATTCATTTGATCTCAACAGGTTGTAGTCACTCAGAAGAATCTTAGATTGCCTAAGCCCTGCTAGATCTTTCCAATGGTCAGATCTTCTCTTTTGTTTGGCTTTACCTATTTCTTCCAATATTACATTGGAGCTGATTCCGTAAAAGGGTTCCGGCCCCCAAAAGGGTATTTCAGTCCCCCTCTTCGCAAGTTCATCTGCTATTTCGTTTCCTTCTATTCCAGTGTGTCCTGGAATCCACAGTAAGGTGACTATATTGTTCTCGCCTAGTTCATAAGTTTGCCTAGGCATTCCCACACCATTTTAGAACTGATTACACAAGAGCTTAGTACTTTAATGGCTGCTTGACTATCCGACATTATAATAATATTTTGCCTTCTATATCCTTTGTCAATATTGAACTTTCTTATGGCGTGAATTTCCGCTTGAAAGATACTTGGGGTTTTTCCAAATCTGTAACGCGCAGACTACTAAAAAAAACATCATCAGCAGATTCTGTGACCTTGAGGAGGAAACTGCAGAACTTACCCTATACCAGTGCGTCTGCTTAACGAATGTGAAAGACGATGAAAAGCCAACGGTAAGAAACTACATGAACGGTTCAGTCTCGACTACATAAAAAGTGTTGGTTGGAAAAAGTAATCTAGATTCAGAAGACCACAATAGATCGTTAAAAGTTGCAGTTGATTAGGCCAATTATAAGCCATCTCATCAAATCTTATCCAGTAAAATAATCAAATATTTCTTTAGTTAGAGTGCTCAGTAGTAATACTAATACGGTGATGTCTGAACTATTATTATTATGAAGAATTGAGGTATTTTTCCACCGCCCAGTGACGATCAACAGTCGGATCAGGAACGGTGCGATTATGTGTGTCCCGACCTTTCCGTATTATGTAGTTGGATGTGTTGGTTGGAAACTGAAGAAGTCGTTTAGTATGTTATCTATGTTTGCTGGGTTATATCAGTAGACCTTAATCCCAAACAGCTATACGTTATAGTGGACCAGGAATAAACTTTATAGTGAGTTGTTTATCTTTCAGAGTTGAATTGATAGTTATCTTCTCGAATGGGAAAGATGAAGTAACAACTAAGATATGTAGTTTGGTTGTAACGTCAATTACAAAGTTATTCTACAGAAAATAGCTATTAAGATGTTAACCTTATTGGCTTAACAAAATTCTCAAGTTAGCGAGCTTTGTCAATTACCGAATCTCAAGGATCAGCACAAGAATATCAGTTATATTATCAATGTAAATGCTCCGTTTTGCCTGAAGTTCATTTGGAAATCCGATGAGAAGTACAAAAAAAACGTGAACTAAGAGCGCCCTTGCGAAATGCAACTTGGTATTGGAAAACGTTTTGTGAATTCAGTTGTAACTCTCGGCTTGTATCGTGGACACGGTCGTAAAATTGTAGTAACATCGTAATAATTTTTGTAAGGACATCATAAAATTTGTGTTAAAATACGGAGTGAATAAAACTGTTTTGCACACACTCTGTACATATGCTCATGGGCATAGTAAACTAAGATGTGGTTTTAACGAGTTAATTTTGAGTTACCACACAAGAGTGTTCGAGTGTTTGGTTAAAGCTGAATTAGCACAGAACCTTTTCCTGAAGGTTATTTACAACAAAAACACATTTTTTGTGTAGATTCAAAATTTTGATATAAAATGGGTTTCAGAGTTCAAAGTTTCAAATAATTGCAAAAGTATTAAAACTACAATTTACTAGATCCTCAATGTTATTGAAATATGTATAGATTAATTCTGACATCCCATGTAGATTAAATCGTTAAAGTCGAAAATACCGGAAAATCCTTCACTTTTAAAGCACAATCATATTTTACAAATCCAAGTTGCCTATAATTACTGTTTTGTTTTAATTTTGTGATTCTGTATAAACCGGGTGGTCCATTAAGTATGGCTGTCGGTCGAATCTCTGGAACCGTTTATATAGGAGTTTTGAGAAAAAATTGCAATGACTAAATTGGCAATGAGAGAAGCTGAACGATTATTTATATTGTGAAAGCTAGACCAAACAAAAAAACTACTATATGACAAGAAAATAAAATCCAAATAAAATAAGTAGACGTGTTTATTGTATTGTCAGAGGTGGGGAGGAGTGGGAATCTTATCATAAAAAACGCCGTTAACTTCGGTTCTGCTTAATTAACTGATTTTGACACGTGTGTGTGAAATAAATGTAATTATACAAATAAAATAATTTGGAAGTTTCCTAAATACTGGTATACTTTGACTCCTGCAAGATTATGTCAAATTTTTTTAAATAGTAAGTGTTTTTTGGTGTATCACGATGATAAAAAAATATAATCATGAGTTTGGCTTACAAAGAAATAAAAATCACTTTTCAAATATGAGGTTGCAGCTACTCATTAATCGCTGATATTTCTTCAATAATGAGACACTACTTCCTTTAGAAGACGATGGCGGTGATCTTAGACACCTTATAACTTATGGATGGGGTATCCTTTAGGTGAAAAATGTTTAAATATTAGTTTTAGTGAAAAATGTCATTCTTGATAAAATGTTTTGCTTGTTCTGAAACTCCATAAAATGAAATCAAATTCAAGTTTCTCAAAACCCGTCTCATTTTATAGCCAGTTTTATGAAAACCGTATGAATTTTTGCACTAAGTTCGAAAATAATGTATTAATCTTGAGAGTGACGTTTACGATGTACCAAGTAACTGTCAACTTTTATAAATAATTTTCAAATTGTCATTCTTTAATAAATATTTGACAACAATTTTAACTATTCAAGATTATAATAACTATCGAAAATACCAATACAGAATAATAATGTAAGAAACACTAAGTAAACAAAAAAACATCTATTCGATATATCTTCCCCCAGCTTCAAAACATCTCTCAATTCTCTTTCTAAATTCTTTGTAAGTATTTCGCAAGCATTTCTGGGGTAATTTTGTTAACGGCATCAATGATAGCTCGTTTCAAGTCTTCAATATTATGGTTTAAATTATTTGCGTAAACTTTTTGTTTTCAGTAGCCCCATAAAAAAATCTAAAATAGTTAAATCGAGGGATCGGGACGGAAAAAATATTGGTCCATCCATCGCCCAGAAAAATATTCATCCAGCCAGCCTCTAATTAGCAAAGTCGAATGTGACAAACATCCATCATGTTGAAAGTACATTTTACGCCTTTGCTCCAAGGGAATATTTTCTAATTCGAGTATTAAGAAGTTATCCAGCAAATACAAATATACCTCCTGATTTAATGTATTTTCCAGAAAATACGGTCCGATTATTCGATCCGGTAAAACCGCACACCAAACATTAACTGTTTTAGCAAATTGACTATTACAGTTAATCCTGTAGCTCGGGTTTTCACTAGCCCAATATCGACAATTTTGAGAAGAAACGACTCCGCTCGTTGTAAACGTTGCTTCATAAGAAAACAAAATATGATTGTGAAAGAATCGGTCATGCATAAGTTTTTCACCAATCATCGCACAAAAGTCTAACCTTGTGTCATAATCATAATCTTGTAAGGTATGAATAAATTTCGGTTTGAATGGATGAATTTTGTTTTGCTTAAATATTTTCTGTAAGTGACTCTTGCAAAAACCAACCTCCATTGCTCTTTTTCGTAGACTCAACTTGGGATTTTCCCTTAACCAATGCATATCTAGTGCACTAGCTGCATCATTCTCCTCAACGTCCGCCTTTTTCAATTTATTTTTGTCTTGAACAGATCCTGTTTCATCAAACTTCTTTATTAATTTTTTTAATCCACACCGTGTAATGGGTACATCTGGATATTTTTCGTGAAATTTTGCAATTGCATACTGGTACGAAACTTCCCCAATACCATAACACTTAATAATATATACTCTTTGTTGAATAGTTAACATTGTTGTCAAATATTTATTAAAGAATGGCAATTTGAAAATGATTTATAAAAGTTATACAGTTACTTGGTACATCGTAAGCGTCACTCACTAGATTAATACATTATTTTCGAACTTAGTGCAAAAATTCATACGGTTTTCATAAAACTGGCTATAAAATGAGACGGGTTTTGAAAAACTTGAATTTTATTTGATTTTATGGGGTTACAAAGCAAGCAAAACTTTTTATCAAGAATGACATTTTTCACTAAAAATAATATTTAAACATTTTTCACCTATATCCGTGGACACGCTGTATAACGTCAGAATGAAGGTGTATGCACAATAGCAGGTTGATCCCATTTTTTTGAAATAACACTATTTTTTCGTCTATAGTTACTGGGCTATTCTAGCATGGAAGAATGAGGAAATTTTATATTAAGAATTTGATCTCAGAAGACATCTAGATTGTTAACTCACTAATTAATAACGAAATATACAAATCAACGCCAAGGTTATCTGTGAAGTGAACATATTAGATCTGAAACAATATTTATAATAATTTATAATGATCAATCAATTTTCATTCAACGACGCTATAAAACGTCGGCTAAAAAGTTAACGTCAATTTTGAATAACTTGGAAAGGTCGAGATAAGGACAGAATAATCTACTTGGAAATATAATTACAAAAATGTTTTAACCAGCACACGTATATACACGGGCATTAATGTAAATAAAAAATCAGGAGAATCCGAATTTTTCTGCTATTTTCTCCACTTAATGACTAATTAATGATGAAGCTATAGAAGCAGACATTTCCGAGGTACAAAAACATTAACCCGCTTATATTGAAAAAAATTGCTTATATTATTACATAACATACAATATTGACAGTTACAAAAAAGCACACATATTATTAGATTTATATGAAAGATCTAACCATAGGCGTCGGAGTAAAACATTCTAAAAAAATCCAAGTATTTTAAATTCCAAATATTATTTTCAGTCAAAATGTATTTAAAGAGTTAAATAAAATCTTAGGTACACAGTTTTCAAGAGCAATTTAAATTATTTAAACATGGTTAAGAGAAATGAATTTAATTGTAACTCAAGATTTCAGTCAAATGAAATTCAAAATTTACAACAACTTGTAGGACTTTTAAGTTTTTGGTATCTCTTTAATTGAAACAATTGATTTGGGATTTCTTAAAATGTATTTATTTGTTATTTGCAATCGATAAATGGCGATATTTTCAAAAAAAAAGGTTATGTTTATTCTGTTTCCATATTTTATTGTTAATCGATACTTTAACTTTTTCATAAAAATTTAAACAGATCAAATTAATATTTTCATTTTAAAGAAAATGCTGGTTCTTTGAAAACTGAAATTAATTACATGAAATTTGAGATTGAAGTTTATACAATAAACTTTTAGATGTAAAACCACTTTCAATTTCCCAGGAACATAAAATTCGGTTGAAACAAGCAACTGTAAGAAAAAAATTATATTGTGTCGTATTTTTAAGGCTTTTTGAAGCTATATGTTGTCAGTAAATTTTGAATTTGACTGATAGCACACTTTCTAAGACTTGAACCTAAAAAATATTCAATGGATTTCTGTTGACCACAAATAAAAAAAAAACATTATTAGGTTAGCCACCATACAGTTTTTTGTCATTACTAGCAATCCAGGATTTAATGAAATAAAACTATTTGATTTAAAATACCTATTCGCTTACCTTTAAAATAATAATCTGCTAAATAAAGTTAATTCTAGTTTGCATTAGCGTTCATTAAAACTTCAAATAGGAAGTAAGTCATGTAAACATGAATAAATCTAATAAAATCTCTTTAAATTGAAAGGTTTTATTAAAGTTTCAATTGGGTGACTGAAATTCTAGAACTCCATTTAATTTGTTTCTGTGAATATTTATAGGTGCCAAAAACCGTCAAGCGATCATTCAAATTTTTTTTTGTAGGTTTACTTACTACTTGCAAAATGAATTGTGTATCGGGCGTTAAAATAATAATGACATCACATATACCTTTGAGGTGTTATATCAGCTTGGATGTATCTAAAAATAATCTTGAAATACGACGCTTATGGTTAATTCAAATTGGATATAGAATAAATAATGACAATAAAATTGTTATGAACCAATACTTCAATTATATTGTAATGAATATTTAGCTACAATTGTCTGATGATGATCAATTATTGATAGCTATTTGTAATTATAATACCTTTAGTTGAAGGATTCACGTTTATTATGATTTCATCCTTTTTATGTGAAATTGGTGCATAATTTGTTACTAAAGAATATTTAAACGAGAAGTGAAATCGTCAATTGTTTTTTAATTATTATAAGGTAATTTATTGATTTTAGATTAACATGGAACATTTCTGTTAATCTATTAATATCTTCTGTATGTTTTTTATGGTATGTTTATTATTTTTCTTTGTTTATCTTTAGGGAAATTAAACCACTCTTTTTTTTCTGTTTCTGCTTTAACGTTACTGTATCAAAAATAATTATATTTTTCAAGAAATTTGTCACTATCTGCTGCTTAAAAAAAATTGACAGCTAGACAATCAAAGAAAATATTTTGAAGTTTAAGAAATTCTCCGTAGGGGACAAATTCTATTTAGTTGGAAGATCTTTAGACCATTAAAAATCAGAATAAGTGAACACAAAAAGTATATTGAAGGTAAGGTATGTGCAAAAATGCTTGGCAAGAGGAGCAACATGTTCAATGGGATTCAGAAAATATAATATCAAAAGAGCCCAATAGTAAAAAAACGAAAAATGTAATACAACTGAATGCAGAGAAATGTGAAACATTTCAGCAGAATATAGTATTTGGATGCCACTGTTAAAGAGAGAAATTTCCAATAATCACTTGGTTTTTATATTTCTTTATTCACAATTATTTTTTTACTGCGAATGGACTTCAAAAATTTGACAATTTTAGCAGTCTCATACTTCAAAATATTCTCATTGATTGTCTAGGTGTCCAATTTTTTGTGTTTGAAAGGAAGAAATTTGTCAAGAAATATAATAATTATTTTCAATAGTAGCTGGAACGCTAACGAAAGTAAAAATAAAAATAGAAAAAAAAGAATGTGGTTTAATTCCGAAATAAAATATTTTGAGAATCACCTATGATTTAGGTAGTAATATCAATAATTACATGAAAGCATCAAAATTAACAAAGGTATTTGTCAAAAGGACTCCATTAACCTCTATATTCTATATAATGATAAAATCTACTTTCAAAAGCTTTTCTTAACATTTAACAATACGCCCGTTGTTTGTAATCGGCATTCAGTATATTTTTAATTTTAGTTGTACCTACAAAAAGAATTCCAAAGGCGAGAGAAAAATTCAGCCAAATGAAAACTTTAGAATGCCAAGATTTAATTTATGTTGCGACATGATTGGAGAAAGAATAGATTACTTTTTTTCATTGTTTTTAAGTAAAAGCGCCCCCTTACAAAAAATCGTTAAATTTAGCTTGAAAAAACTTCCTATTACAGATATAGTCTAGTCAACAAGTTAAAAAACGTGTTAATTCTTGAAAATATTAGCGATGGCTCACGTGATTCGGAAGGACTACTAGAAAAATGTAACAAAAGTATAGTTGTAAGTAAAATTGGTTTGTACTGTTTCACAATAAAATAACAGTATGGGGCAAGGTCTCTTTGAGGATTAAAAAGCCGAAAATATAAAAAAAGCCATAAATCATTTCTAGTCTTGACCAACCCACAACCGAACAACTGATTCTCATTGGTGCAATGTAGCTTCCGATTGGTCTATGAAAAATGTACTTGAATTGTTAGTCCACATGGACTGTTAACGTCCCAGGGTGGGTTTAGTTCTTTTCTGTTATTTACAAGATATTGTGTTCTTAGATGTTGCTGTGATTGAGATTTTGTTTTATTGACTAAAACTATTTTGTTGGTAATAATTAAAATGATGGCTTTTTGGCAACCATTCGAAGAGGAAGATATTTTTATAGACTCCGAACAATGAATATACTAGAAGAGTCAACAGATGAATTATTCTATGCCAACATAAACAATGTCAAAGTTTATTTATTTATTCTGCAAAGGTTTTGAAATTTCTGAAAGTGGAGAGTAGGGATTTGAAACAATTGACAAAAAGAAATTTGGTATGTTCTAGTCGCTATCTATGCAAAAAAATGATACAAAATATGTACAGTCAACTGAAACAAGAAAATATGGGTCAAATCACGGAGCTGCTGAAAGAATACATAATTGACAAAAGTTTCAAAAAAATCCATTATTACAGTTATATCGGTAGAACTGCTATTCATAAGAAAAAGAGAGTACAGATATCGCTAGTGCGTCGGGATCCTTCAATAACGAAAAATTTGGCTGAAACCGGTTCTGCTTCTGCTTACAGATTGTTTTGTCTCGCCGACAAATTGTGAAAGGGTGCAAATTAATTTTACTCACAACTATATGTACTAGCACACAAAAAATTGCAATTGTTATTAACAAATTGAGATGAAAAAAAGCATTTAGGAGGAAATTTTCAATAAAAAATAAGAAGTAAGATGCGCCTCGTCAAAAGCATTCAGGTCACATTAAATGTTCTTTAAAGGTATTAGTTGTTAATTTAAAGACCTATTTTCGACGTTTAATTGAAATTATGAAATAATAGAGATAGTGTTCCGGGAGTCAGAACTTTTTTATTGGAAATTTTCTCCTTTTTCAGAATTTTTTTCAAAAGTCCATGAATATTAATAGTTTTTGAGATATTAACAAAAAAATAAATGCCATCTTTCTTCATCTTAATTTGTTAAAAAATATATTTTATGTGATAATACATACTTTCGATATATTTTTAGGAGCTTTATCAAGAATTAACACGTTTTTGAACTTGTTGACTAGTGTAATAAGTTGACTTCATCATATATTTATCAAATTATGTTCAAATTATTATAATCGTTTATAAAAAGAATTATATTAAACAATTATAATTAAATCGTATATTTTTTAACACGAATATCGCTCATATTTATTAAATATATATCTAGTATAAATACTGTACATATCTCTGTTATGACTGCTATTTCATTTCCAGAATTTATTTATACCGTTTATAAATTCTCTTAATCAGGGCAGGACTAATAATGAAAATTGTAATAATTTCATTTTATATCAAAAGGCTTATTATTTGTTGCCATGCTGGGATTATTTAAGTCACTATCTTTCCGTATTTTATTGTTTCTCTGATCCCAGTAGTAAAACACGGTGAATTTTTAGGGTTATCCGTAAACGTATCGGGTAAGTTGATGGAAAAAAAAATGTCTAAGCATATATGCGTTTAACATTCTTTGACATTTGCATTTGAAGATGCGTATAACGGAAAGGTGCGTAACGATAGGTAGCCCGAATCGTAGAGTTGTCAACGTATTCGTGTTCGATGCTTCAAGTGTCTGATTAATATGCATGAATTTAAACAATAATTAAAGACAAATCAGAAAAGTGGCAATATGTAAATCACGAAATAATAATAGAAAAGCTAATAGACTTCATGCAACTATTATACAATAACAACAAGACAATCGGTAGCGGCGAAGAAACGGTTAAATGTAATTTGTGAAACCGGTATTTGGAATAAAATTGTTATATTTCGGTTGTGGAATTTGTTATTTATTGATTTTATTTGATAAAAATTTCAAACACATTTTAATGTTATTCGAAACATACCATCGATTTTTTTTCTCTTTTGCTGCATATAAATCAGTCCGAGACACCTATTGTGGCGCCTTCGTCCTAGGGCTAATGCGGTTCTGATTCGGACCAGTTTTTTAAATTTTTTGCAGATAACCGATAAAGGATGTTAAGCATTTCTTCCCATTATTAGTCTTGTGTCCCCTCTTGAGATATGTTTTCTTTCTCTGTTTATCGGACCACCGAGCATTACACCACACAGGCAGTATTTCTTCCGATTAAAGCCACCCATGATACACTTTTCCTTTGAACTTATTAATTGTCAAAAATGTGAAGTTCAGGTGATTACTTAGCTCACTGGCGTCGAGCTAGGAACATCCACAACTTCATTATAATCCTTATAAAGATATATACATATATATTATATTTACTACTAGCAACCCACCCCGACTTCGCACGGGTTCTTTACAGAAAATATAAAATAGGCTACGTTACTCAGAGGAGATGTAGCTTTCGTTAACATTGGTATGTTTGCAAGTATCTATATATGTTCCGACTATCTAAAGACAACAAATACAAAACAAAAATAAGACCTTACAATATCGAACGCAATTATAACTTTTCAACAACCCCCAGAAAGAAAACACAGTCGTCAGTCATCACCACCGCCGTCGGCGTCGTCACTCCATTCGCTCCAAATCAGTTTATTAAAGGATCACGCACGTGTTATCGTTTAGCGCATTTAAATTATATGGTGTAAAAGAGTAAAATAATGTGCATGTTTAAATCCTCTACTTACTTAAAATGATAAGGATTATTACCGTATTTGTGTAAATAGCTTTTAGATTACCGCTTTATAATTGTCAATTTTTTAAAGTATTAAAATGGATATAGTATGTTATCCTTAAGATAGGCATATGCCATCGCGGTCTTTTCTGTAGAGACATACAATATATTGTGTCCATAGATTATTTTGTTTAGGTAGCGTTTTCGTTGAAAGCTCTCAGCCGGCTTATTTTTTTTCCGACACCTCCAACAAATATCGTTATATTTTAGCCAATGTATATACAAATTTAACAAATCATATATTAAAACCTTCCTCTAGAACCACTCTATCCAATGGTGTAAACAGCATGAAAATCGGTGCAGTAGTTTTTGAATTTATCGCGAACGGACAGACGCGGCGGAGGACTTTGTTTTATAATATATTATGTAGTGATATTTTACGAGGAGTTGAAATTGGATTCGTTGAAGACGATGGTACCTTTTTTTAACTGCACTTTATGCCATAACCTTTTGGTTGACATAAAACAAAAAATGTATGTTGGTGGGGTGTCAAAGCATTCTATTCAATTTAGGAAAAAGGTGAAATATATACATTTAGAGGCACTTTTGTATAGAACATAATAAATACTTGAGATTGATAAAGGTCTCCGTTAACTGATGAAATTTAATATTTTTAATAAGAAAAATTAGAGAAGGCGAAGATGGATATTAAAAATATTCCAATACCTACTTTACAATTTAACTCAATAAGGGAAAAAATTTAATATAACACCGAACTTAAAAATGGCATGAAAAGATTTAAAAAAAAAACTTGAACAAAGATCAGATCTCTCTTCCTTTTTACAATAATTAAAGGTAAAATTACAAGAACATGCGTATAAAATAAAACATTGCTGGAAAGATACATCATGCCATAAATGTAGGTATATCAGGTGACTCCAGATCGGGTGAATGAGAAATACATTTTATGACCGTTTCCTTGGGAATTTATGTCGGCATCCAGATATTAACGAAGTAATGCTAGGGAGCCTGTATATGTGTGGCTCGTTGCACCTGCAGATTTCGTATGCGGCAGAATCTAATTTCAAAGTTTAAAATAAAACTTTTTCGTTAATATCTAACCGGCTTAATGGTTAAAAGCCTCAAAACTTTGGAAACTCTAAAGTTATAGAGTGTGATGTTGGCTCACTCTTATATATACTGGGAAAAATAAAGTAGTTGAGTCCTTGGACCAATCTCAGAATGAATTTGATAATCAAGTACAGAACGTTGAAATATGTTGTTTTATACGTATTTTGGAAAATTAAGTAGTAACTCCTGGCAGTATTGTAATGAGAGGTATTTTGATATCCTGATCTTATATAAGATGCTAATTTCATAAACTTTTTATTTATTTATTTTTATTAATCTATTTACGACTTCCTGAAATAGTATTAAGCCAACTTTTTTATTTTGAATAATAAGTATAATTGAATTTTTTCGTTTTTAATAATTGCAATCAGCTTGATTTGTATAAATAACTTTCAGATACAATTAAATAATTGCATCGTTAAAAACTTCACTAGGATGACTCATAAAATCTTTGAATATTTACGATATTATTCCATTTACAGATCTTGTTAAGAAACCTTCAATTCAAAACGCCAGTAAAAATTATCTTCCAGAAATATCTATTTCAACATTTACCGGGGTTTGCTAACAAATTAAACAATAGGAGTCTGGGACAATGTCAAGTCTTTAATTTAAATGGATTGATTTTATTACTGTAATGTTCAATATTTAATTTTTCCTATTGGATTGTTCAATAATCTTTTTATTTCTTGGGGAATCTAACCACAATCTCTTTTTATGTTTTATATTAAATAACAATATAAAAAAAATATCGGTTTAATTTCTCAAAAAATTATACTGAATATGCCACAAGCAACATACAGAAGATAACTTTTTCAAGCACGTTTCTTATCAACCTACCGACTACAGAATTATTTGTTTCTCTTGCTCGATGTTAAACTTTATATCCGGCGCCAATGCTGTAGCTTGTTCAGAACTTGACCAAAGATACGTGGCATACTGAATCATTTTTTTTTTCTTGTTAAATCTGCTTTCCCATATTCAGAGCTACTTCGAAAACCAGTTGGTATTTTGTACGATTTGTTTACATAAAAGCACGCTTTAAAGGACTACAAACTTATTGATTTTGACTTGACCAGACACATGTATAAATTCAAGTGATAATAGAGTCGTAGTACTGCATTTTTATTAGCTTTATAAATACCAATCATTATTGCACACTACTTTGTAACGTGATGGTTCATAACAATTTTAGTAAGAATGAATTAGTTAGCAGAACATGTGAAAGAAAATAAAAAATATCTCTGGCTTACCTGCTATGAAGGACTCTCAAGGATTTTGGTGACATACAATTGACACTCCAATCGGTATTTCCATGATCGTTGCAAATAGTTATGGAAAATCTTCCATAATTTGCACGTATTAACTTGATAAGCTCACCTTCCTTGCATTCTATTTTCAAAATTTTACCTTCACAGGCATAAGCAGTTTCATATCGAATTTCTGAAACAAAAAACATTATTAACTACAGAACATAAGATAGCTACAAATACAATGTGTTCACAACTAATTTGACTCAGTTTTATTCCATTACATGACCTAACATAGTTACTACTGTTAAAATATTCCCCATGGACCCTAATAATGTAATAACGGCTTTATTCTTGGTACAAGAAAATGAAGAAAATTCATTTGACACCACATCAGGGCTATATTGCAGATGACCATAAATCTGGTCTTTTTTTGGTCAGTTAAATAGCCAAAGTGGATACGTGAGTCCCATTGTAACGGTGAGGAATGATGTTTCGTTTACAAATATTTCTCCTTACTTTTGTCAGAATTGGCCGTTTTGTTTTTGACTCAACGGCATAGATCCGAGATGTCATATACAGCATTTGAAGTACCGCAATCATATTTTGAAAATTTCCCAATCCTTGTAAAGCGATTCTGAAATTATGTGAGATACGGCAAAAAATGACACACTTCCGATCTACATTGTAGAAGCTAGCTATACAAGATAAGGAACATCCAACACGTGAGGATAAGATGGGAAGAGCTACGAAGATGAAATGGACCGACACATTGCCTTGGAGTATCCTACGGATGATGTCATGCCGACTAAGCACTAGAGGTGACAAACTATAGATAGTGGCGATATTGATATTTATCGATAGTTGGTACCGAGTTGTTTTTGATAATCCGAAAAATAAACTTATCCGTAATTCCAAAAGTTAACTCGGCACAGAATAATCTATCTACAATCAAAGTTCAGAGAAAACGGGTAGACTGGCTCATTTACCAAACTATTCCGACTGGAGTAATTTGATATATTGATATTAAGATGTGGGTTCATCAAAATTCACAGTAGAAAACAAACATAAATAAATATGTTGTAAGGTTATATCTTCTTCTTTTTCTTCTTCTATTATGTGGAGCGGTTGTTTCTCAAGGACACGAGATCAAAAGTATAAATGGTATCTTTTTCAGTTTGTTTTTAGTGATTGGACACTCTTGGGACAGCCCAAATCAATCCAGACTGGTAGGGCTACGGCCCTGTCTATATTAAAACTTCTGTTTACTCTCAGTTAGTATATTAAGAAGAATTTAAACATACAATTGCATTTTCTATATATCGTGAAATTATTAACAAATTTTACAAATCACTTATTACAACCATAAATTGTTTCAAAGTAATTTGGTTACTACTTTCGCCATGGCCTGTGGCCAATGGTGATTGGATATTTAGTAGAATACATATTTTACGTAATTGTCAATTATGTAGTGCAAAAAGTCTGAACACGACCCTTTCGGAACACACTGCAAATCTAGTACAATTTAGTGGTATGATTGAGGTTTCATAAAATGCTCGCTCTAGTTTAAAAATTAGGTATAGTAACATTTTTATACAATTTACCATTTAACAAATAAAAAATGAAACAAACGTTAATTTTATAAATATTGTATGGGAAAAACAATTTAGATAATACCACAAACAAAAAGCTGTGGGCCAACGGAATGGATGATTACAAAGCATATGCTTGAAGAAATATCAAAAACTAATAAAATAATATGATAATAGACCTATCAGCAATCTCAAAGTGATGAACACAAAGTCTTTTTACTATTCAGCTGTAATTAGACAGTTGGATTTTTATACATTTAATTTTACAACAATAACGCAATACAAAATATTTTCCAGACATTATGCTATTATTTAGCTAGCCAATTTTGATCACAGTCGCTCATTGTATAGTGATGTAATTGACACTTTGAAAGTTGTTGAAACCGAACCTTTTATCATTCCATCGCATTCGATACGTTTCATTGGCAAGAATAATAATGGGCAGAAACATTTTTGATCAACCAACAAAAAGTACTCTGTTACTCACAGTATTTCTAAATAATTCGTATTTTGTTGAAATGTGCCAGCGCGTAACATAATTACAGAACCGGGTTTAGCTATGTCATAATTACAGAATAAAAAGAATATTTTGTGTTAGGTGCAATCTTTGCAACCGCGTCACTTAATTTTTAATACCATCAAACGTATAATTTTTATAACCTAATCTTCTTTCAACATGGCTAACACAACAACAACAATAGTTTTATTACCACGTTCCTGAGCAAGATATACATGGCCATAGTGAGACCAATTGCGTAGTAGGACTAGCCTGTATATGTAATGAGAAGATGCCCAACGGCGGCCATGGAAGTGGGTCTCTACTTTTCGCCACTATAAATGGTGGTGGAAAGGCAAGAGAAAGGCATTGAAAAAAAACATCTCATCGCTATTTACAAATCAGATATCTTGAAAGATGCCACAGGATTATAACTTTTCCAATAAATTCCATACAGAATTCAGTAACAAGAAGGAATGGGATACCAGCAAAATCACCAGACTTGGAAATACCATTCAATGGTATAGAGCCAGCCCAAAAGCAATAAAAGAGACTGGGATAGGATTGTAGGAAACTAAACGCTCCGAAATGTTGGGAAAACCCAAAGCCTTTTTCAAGCGGAAATTAATGCCATAGGAAAGTGAGCCTAGTTCATTATTGATAAAAGATATACAAAGCAAAGGATTATCATTATGTAGAATAGTGAAGCAGCCATTGAAGCACTGTGTTCTTGCGTAATCAGTTATATAATGGTATAGGAATGCCTAAGCAAACTCAATGAACTCGGCGAGACCAAAACGGTCACCTTACTGTGGATTCCAGGACACACTGGAATGGAAGAAAATGAAATCAATTGACAAAAGACGGATATTTGAGGTTGAACATTATTTCACCATCTGGAAGTTTTAAGCCTATAATCAAAGGGTAGGATAAAGAGTAAATCCTATAATAGAGGATCCAAATTCTTCAACAGCTTATTGGGAAAAAGGTAACTTTTTTTCAAAAAAACGCAGATTAAAGTGAAAAATATATCGTCATTTGATCCAAACAATTGTGACCAAAAGTGAACAAATAAAAAGATCTATAATTAATCAAGATATTTTTAACTGGAAACGACAACGTATTTTATTTATGTTCGAATAAAAAGCGAATACTTTTCCCGTGTAATGCCAGGAATTATGAGCTCATATAACAGTAATTGATGACTCCAAACTTATTCAAACTATTCTGGAATTTTTAATACAAACATTGTATAAGGTAAATTGAAATGAAACCTGTCCTTGCCAGCAAGTATTTGGTTTTATGATCTAAAGGAATAAGTGTTATCAAGTTAATATAATATCAATAAAAAAGAAAATTTTGTGGCCAAACGAATTTAACAGAAATTTTGCACAAATAAGAAAAAAGTATAAATTTATTATTTATTGTATTTTTTATTTTTATAAATTCAGTTTCTACCTAATCGGTATTGTCAAACTGAGAGATAATCTTATTATCGAAATGGTGCCCCTCATAGGGAATTGGAGGGAGATACTGTTACTCAGACGATTACCTGTGGCGTGGCTAGGTGGAGAAGGGCCCTGATGCATAGAGAAAGAATCGGGTTCGAAGTGAAGCCTGTTCCCCTCTTTTCAAAGCTTAGGTTAGAGGGCCCTCTGAGCTCATGGGCCCTGGTGTACTGCACCACCTGGCCCTAACATAGCTACGCCACTGAATCGATTACCAAGTTTGCGAAGGGTCCCAAGAAGGACTTGAACCACGTAAATGTTGAGGCCTTTCAGCTTTTCGACAACACCATCCAGAGACTCAGTTACGAATACTAATGAGTATGTTCTTTAGATTAAGATCACAATTATTGTCAAATCCTAAGGACAAAACTAAATATTTTTTAAATAAAATAGAAGAGATATATTATTATATTCTTTTTGTGAACAATAAATAAATAACCGACTTGTCATCTTAACTGTGTTATTATGTGATAAAAACAACTAAATGCAATTGACAGATAATGTAAGAACTGGACTTTTCTAAATTTGCCGTAAGCAACTTAATAACTATTTAATAATAAGAGAACGGCAAAACGCTAGAATGTTTGTAAACAATATTTTCACGTACTAATACAAAATCGCCACACCTAAGGCGCAATTATCAGTAGTTAAAAAACATTTTATGAGCTTTAATTCCTAGAATAATGTACTATCTAAATGATAATCAAAGCGAATTTGCCATTTATATTAACACCTATCTATCACGACAGAATAGTTTGTGCAAGAATCGTTATAAATAAGATTTTATTTTACAGAAACGCCATGTTAAAATTAGTCATTGTAAAGGAGATATGTTCAGGGTCGGACTGTCTATTCAATTCAATAATTTTAAGTAGGTAGGTCTTAGTTATCTTAAAGGTCAATTCTCTGACATAACAATACTAGTAAAGTTACTTCTTAGTGACAATTGTAAGTAACACATTGCTCAAGATGAATACTCGTACATACAATATAAACATTGTTAATGTAAAAATAATCAAACATTCTAATAGTATTGTTAAATATACACTTAGACCTTGGGGAGTACCAAACTAGGATAACTTAAAAATTGCAATAGCAAAACATGTTTTTAGTTTTTTATTAAACTTACATGGAATTTGAATGATTTTTAAAAAATTAAAAGGCAGAAATACAGCTCGAAGATCCATGAAAAATATGCGGTGTGAAGAAGGACGTTATTTTATTTTTCTGTTCGTTATTAAGAAGTTTATTACTTTTTTATTTTCTCATTGACTGTTCACATTTTAGAGACATTGTACATCGTTGAAGACTCAATGGTTGTGTTCTAGCTTCTATAGTGTATTACCACATTATTCACGATGGTATACTTCCATCTTCCAAGATATTCCGTTTTGACTTATGCAATTGTGATTGATTCAAAACCAAAACCCACAGCCGGTAGTCGTTAATCCGTTAACAATAGTATAGTATCTCATTATTTCGAAAAGTGAAAAGATATTGCCCAATAGTATGATTATTTCACTACTGGAATGTTTGGCTGGTAAATTAATATTTGAGACTAATTTTCTCAATCTATTTATCTATTATTTATTTGTGTTTCGGAAGATATATTTCCGAATTTTTTATTTTTCAACTCAAAAGTATTTTTCACGAAAAATGGTTGACCACTTTATCCATAAATATTTTAATCTGATTGTGTAAATATAAAAAGATCTTTCATTGTTTGATTTCCTTTGTCTGAAAACATTTCACCCAGATTAAACTCAAACAGTTAATTAGAAATGTGACAAGTAATATTCCTATTGATGGCTGGAAAAATTCGATTCAGCATATTATTATTAAGGTTGAAGATACCTATAGAAATACGAATGTTGTAGCACCTAAAGTTATTAATTTAAATGAAGAATGAAGTTAAATAGTTAATTGTAAGTAGTATAGAATTAGTTCATTAGTTGTAAGTAGTTAATATATTGACGTAAATATTATATATACAGTATGTCTGAAAAAGTTGGCAACATATGGGAAACTTTTTTATTGTAAGTTGTACGAAAAAAAGTTATTCTCTAAGAAAAACTCTGCTTTCGAAAATAATAATATTCATGTATTTACATTTGACATTAGACGAACAGGGTGTCCACAAATTGCAAAAGATTGTTAGGAATATTTTGACCACTTCGATTTCAACTTAAATTTTGCAAATTTTAGTTGAGAAACACGTTAGCTTTTTTCTTATTTAACAAGTCAACACACCTCAAATGTTTATTTGTTGATTTGAAAAATATTTTAGCAATTAACTAAAATCAGTAATAAAGAAGTAATACCCAACACAATAATGTATTTTCTACTATAATACACAAAAATAAACGAAATAATTTAAAATCTACGGGGTCTGACAAAGATATTTCTCTTACCAAGAGTTAGTCTAGTAAACGCTTTCAAGAAATGAATAATAAATTCCATTTAGTTAGTGTGCATTGAAATTTAAATGTAATTGATACAAATGTAAACAGAATTTAAAACATCAGTGTGTATTAATTGTACTTCAAGAAGTAGCCAAAATGCCGTTGAAAGTGACTCTTGACGAAAAAATTGAAATTGTACGAATTGTCGGAGATAACTACAAAACCTATAGGGAAGCTGAAGTAATATTCAATAACAGACATCCCGATACAAATGTACATTTTACAACAATTAGTAAAATAATGAAAAAATTCAGGAGAGATGGAAATGTATTAATAAATTCAGAAAAAAACAGAAAGGCAACGCATATGTAATAGTATCAGAAATGTTCGAGAATATCTTCTGCAAACTTTTAATGGACGAGTATTAGAAAGATTTATGGAATTTGCTTGGCTTGCAAGATTTCCAGACCTGAACCTACTAGATTTCTTTTTGTGCAAAAAGTGTACCTTAATATTGATCATTTGGAAAGAACAATTCGGGAAGCATATGACGATTTTACTCCAGCTGTTATTAGAAATGTAATAAACGCATTTTCTAAAAGAGCAATTGAATGCTCAGATAGAAACAGTGGACAAGTTGAGATGCATATTTAGTGATGAAAAAGTTAAAACGGATTTATCTTGTTCATGCACATAAAGTTTGATGTAACGTTTTCAAAATAAATAACTCTAATTAGGTATTTGTCTATTTGAGATAATTCTTGACAGATAACGTCAAAGTTTATCAACTTTGCAATGAGATAATGAGTAATTGCACTTAAACGTAATTTTTAATTCCTATCGACACCTTAAAATAATATTTAAAATTTTGAGAACAATTTGTAAAAATAACATAATTTTTTCAAGTAGTATGATCTAATTGCATATTAAAACATAGTTTTCTATTTTGAACAACTTTTCATCATTAAAGTTAACGGTATTGTAAAAAATAAAGGTACTTTACTCTTTTATATTTTTTGACAAACCTCGTATACGATTTAAAATATTGACATCTGACATTTGCCTTTTACCTCGCCTTTTACTTTGTTGACCATGCACTTTTTATAAAGAATAACTTTTTTTCGTAACATTACAAATAAAAAAGTTTTCCATATGTTGCCAACTTTTTCAGACATACTGTACATATATATTTTTTTCTCTATTTACTGCCAGCTTTTTTGTTTCATTTACTATCATAGTCCACTTTGCTCCTTTTCGATTTTATTTCAATTTCATATCAGTTACTATTTAAAAAATGTAACTTTATACCTTCCACTATTTTGCAGGTACCCTGTATAGTACAAAATATTTTCAAAATGTGGCCATTATTAAACTACATATTTTTTATTAAAAACATTTTTTGATATCTGCCAATTAGATGTAATAAATCCAAGTGTATATATGAGCCACCCTGTATGATTCAACAGTTTAATTTGTTCAATTCCAATCAATAAATAGAAGTTAAATTTGTTTTTGAAAAATTTTGTGATTTTTTGTATAAAATAAATTCAATTTATTTTTTAGTATTTAAATTTTACCGACTACGGATCTGTTACTGTTTTCTGTACAATGATGCTAAAGGCCAGATGCAGAATCAACGAAATATTGTGAAACGTTCTTTAGCTTCTTGTTTTCCACAATCAAAGACCAACCATTTATGCGGGTACACTGTTATATTTGCCGGAATAGGTTGTTACTAGGTCGGAAAAGGATAAGATTGAAGAAAAAGGTGTCTGTATTGTAAAGATATGGAAATAGTATGGGAGACTAGTGGCATAGAACAGGCATTAGGCCATAAGTAACCCTTGATATCACATCCAGGTTAAAGAGAAAATAATTTTACCAATAAATTTAAATTCATCGGTACGAACTGTTAGGTGAGAGAGCCGCGACAACCGTAAGCCGCTATTTATGCATCTGGCGAACAGGGGAGGTGGAATGCGAAAAAACGGCTGGTGATTAGATACTTTGATTCCATCACCTCTTAGACCGTTATGCTTCGGAGGTAATAGAATGTATGTTGGCATTGCTAAAAGACGCAAACAATACTTTTGTAAGGCTGCTGAGAGCCGTAGGATGAAGTGGCGCATTTATGGAAAGTTGAGGAAAGTAGAAAATTGAATTTTTGTTTGAGTTTCAGTTGTAATTATGTGATATATTGCAAAAACCCTACCTTAGGACCGATTAGGGGTGTGAAAGTAGAAAATAACTGAAATACGGATTTTAAAAAAACTATCAATGCAAGTTCACAATTATTGATTGATTGATTGGATCAGCACACCAGTCAAAGGCTTGAAGTCCTCGGCACCTCAGCTTTAAGGCTTTTTGTGCTTTTGGTTGTGCCGTTTATGTGAAGAGACCAGTAGCCCTTATCAGGCTCAGCAGACTTTTCACTAAGTTCTTCTTGGAGAAATCCTCCCTTGGATGTTCTAGTTCTAGGAGTGTCTCCAGTGAGATAATGCTCCACAATCGAAGATAATGTGAGAGCCTGTTTCCTCCTCTTACATGCACAACCGACAGATAGGTTTCTCCCTATATATGCCGATTGTATGCAAGTGCTTCCTTAGGGTACAGTGACCGGTGAGTAAACCCGTTACTATCCTTATTTGGGCCCTGCTCAGGTTTAGTATTTCGTTGGTCAGCGTCTCTGAGGGTTTTTTGACCAGGAGTTTGCTGTGTTCCTGTTTTGGCACGTGTCTCCAGTACAACTGGTGTTTAGTTTGAGTCCACCGAGATATACAACCACGTGCAGCAGTTGTGGATATCCCAAATACTGGTTCAGGACCAGTGAATGCTGTCTCAGACCTCAGCTTTGCTAGGATGTCTGCCTTTTCGTTTCCTACAATGCCCTTATTCCCCGGGACCCACTTAAGAGCAACTCTATTATGGTTAGCCAGGGTTTTAAGTTTCTGTAGACAGTCCCAGACCAGTCTAGATCTGATCTGAGGACAAAGTTCGTAATAGAAACTTCAAGTTGTTCATTGGGTTCTGTAATTACAGATTTAAATTTTAACAAGAACATTGACTATAATTTGCAGCATTTATCTCTTAAATTTATTAAAATGCTAAAGTTTTATTTTTTGTCTAATAACAGCTCTAGAACAGAATGTGCAGTGACTAATATTAAAAGATTGTAAAATATTTAAAAAATCGATTATATTACTTGTTTGACCCAACTAGCAAGAGTAATTATAAACCTATTTAGTCATCTCAATATGTAATTAGAAGTCGACGATGGTGACTTGTGACTTGGCTTTAACATGTAATAGATTCAACGACATTCATTTTTCATAGAATTAATTACCTCCAGAACATCGATTAAAATGCACCTGTATTTAAATAACTCGACGCGCTGGATGAATAACACACATATTTTAACGGTGTATTATTGAGTGAAACTTATTCATGTTCCACAGTGGTTCGTTTTTGTTTCTTTATATTCAACTTGTTTAATACTCATTAAAGAAGTCCTTATCACAATCGTATATGCAAAAACCTGTTGAATCAATAAAAAATGGAAATTGACATGTTGATACACACGGTTTCTTTATATTCTCAGCTTGAAACCTAGCTTCGAAGCGGCAAAACTAGATATAAATTTATCGAATAAAAAAAGAGTCCAGTTGCAAAACCTGATTTAAACCTCAGGGCTCTCGCTGCGATTTTTATTTGAAATCGCGACCATTTGTTTATTTTTACAAAACGTGTTCTAATACAAATAACTATTTTAGTGTCTGATTTATTTTTCAATATTGTCATTTTAATGTTTAAAAAGATTGCCCAAAATTTGTATTTTATGCAAGGGTCCATTCCCGTCTGGTTATACAATACTCATTACAGTATTGTTGTAGGTCGTAAAATGAAATTAATAAATGAATTACTTTTATCATTAATCCAGCTAGATAAAACGGGATCGGTGGCGAGTGAAGTTTTTCCTCACATACCTACAAAATATAACAATGCCCTCTTTCAATTCAGAAAGTTATAGCTGTTCGAGAACACTTTAGAGTTGTTCCGTTAACTTTCCATTATTTCCAAATGTTCACATACTGTGATATCTGAGAATTTTAGCCGAATATGAAGAATTCTAATTTTCAACTTTAACCGTAACAAGACCCTTCGTTGAATACGTAAATTTGTAGAATTTTATCATGATGAGCTACAATTGTTGACCTTATACTGTACGAGGAAGGAAGTTCAACATGTGTCATAAGCGACAATGTGTTAGAAAGAATCAAGTATATATATTGGGGTGACGTTCACTGATACCTGATCTATTGTGCCCCCTTCATTTCATTCATTCATTCATTCGTGCCAACAGCCCAGGCACTTGAACTGAATCTTTGTACCCTTTCCCAAGTTATTTACTTCCATTCCAGAAGCTTTGTGTCTTCTATGTAGGCCACTAGTTTGACTGGAGGGATTTTCAGTAGTTGTAATGGTTGTATTATTTCCTCTCCAAAGTGCTTCCGTTTGAGTCCATGTAAGCTCTCTCAGACGCAGAGTATGTGAGTAGGTGTTTCATCATATAGTTCACATTTCCTGCACATAGGTTCACTAACTTTGACCATTTTGTGCAGTGTCCAGTCACCAGGTCGGTAACTGTCTTCAAATGTCTCTTACTCAGTTTCAATAGCCTGGTTGAGAGTTCCTTGTCTACCTTGTAAACTCTCTGTATGGAGGTGCCCTTGTGTCCACCTCCATTTGAGTTGGTGTTCCCTATCTAGCCAGTTCCCGATTTCCCCTTACTTCTACTTAGTTCCTGAGGAAATTCTGAAAAACTAGTAACTCCTTTCCCGGAAGATGTCTGCAAGCTTCAGTTTAGGTAAGTGTCTTTCTTTTATCCAGAAGTCTACTAGGTGTTATGCCCTAGATTTCTGAATTGCTGTGCGATCCGCAAGTATGTGAACGGAGGTTTCTTCTTCCATACCACAGAATCTATATTCTTCTTTCTTCACTATTTTGAGGTTTTTCAGGTGACAATGTCCCGTTAAGTCAATGTCACGCAAGAACTCATTGCTTCAATAGCTGCTTGACTATAAGACATTATGCTAATTCCTTGCTTTTTATTAATATTTAATTCGACACACTTTCCTATGGCGTGAATTGAAGGATACTTGTGGTTTTTTCCAAGCTTTTGGAGAGTTTGGTTCCTGGCCCGTACACCTATTTGGTAGGGTATACCAAGCTGACCTGAATGATATGTCACCAAGGTATCGAGGGCCATGAAAAAGCTGACGAACTTACAAAAATAGGGCCAGAGGATACATGTCCTGCATCAGGACATTTTCTTTGCATACTAAAAGCCACAGTACTAGTATCTATACGGAACTGAATCAGAGCAGTACATAATATTACTGGATCTCATGATTTTCACAGTTTCAGCTTTTAATTTAAACCAAGAAATATTTTAAATTTTTATATCCAAGCTTTCGGAAACTATATTATATTTTCATCCTCAGGGAACTACAATAATTAAGGTAGTGTTTTAATCTATGACTACTTACATCAATGTGAGGTTTAACATTTGATGGTGTAACATGAATGTCCTATTTAATCTCAATTCTTACACAGACTTAACTAGTATGTAATACATTACATAAAACATTACAATTATTTCTTTTTACAATTAACTCAATCCTATATCACAAGAATAAAATCTCTGTTTAAAATTATAAAATAAAATTATTAGTTACATGGTCACGTTTTATGTAACAAACTTGCAGTTCTACCAATATTGAATGGATTATTTAATTTATTGTATTCTTCATTTTGATTAAAACGATCAATTTCAACAAGCAGATTCGAAATATGTATTTTATACACTGAATAGCTCAGTGGCTAATTAACAAAAAAGTTTCATTAATTCATATTTGCTCCATAATTTTACAAAAAAAACATTAATTTGTTTATATATATTGATATTATTAATGAAAATGGTTGATGATGAACGTTCACAATAAATTGGTATTTTGTACATGCAGTTTGTGGATATAATTTAAATATTTTGATGCCATTTGAAAACAAAAAACTAATCAAATTTCAAAATATAAAGGACTAATTGAACAGTATAGGTTGAGCCAAAAAAATGCTGGCAATTCATGTGTCATTCCATCCATTTTGAGTTATGCAGACTTGCAAATTTTGAATTTTTTTTATTTTCAATTTTAGTAATGTATAAAATCATCAATATGCTTAGAAAAATGTATAGATTTTGCCTTGAAGCCAAGACGCACCAACAATAATTGAGAATTCAAAATTTTTGCAGGGATGAGAACATGGAAACATCAAAAATAATTTCCTTATACTCTAAGCCTAAGCTTACGAAAAGGTACTCTTATTGGAAAAATATTTTTTCCACTTTCATAGATCGCATATATAGCAGGGTGATAATAGTTTGTGTTGTTTTTGGCTGCTTTCCCCGTGAATGAAGAAATAATTTTTTATGTAAAAAGTTTTTTTCTAGTTTTATATAGTCAAAATTAAATGAGCGAAAATATGGTATTAATAAAATAGTTAATTTTCAGACAAAAGAAAAAGTTGGGTGTGTGCCTGAGGCTATTATTTAGACAACGTGGAAGTAATAGTAGTTGATTTAAGGAATGTTACTACTCTCACCTTATACTTCTGCAATTAGTATGGAGTAATACAACTGTATTGTAAGACAAGCTCATGGGTGTCCTAGTATTTATATTTTATTACGAAATATTTGCGATTACATTCAAAAAAGTGCCAAAAATGACAACATGAAAAATATTAAATTACTGATATCCATTTTATAGAAAAAAAAAACAAAAATTGTTTGGGTGCATCAGTAAAAATAAAATAAATACACCCTCACTCGGTCGAAATTGATTTATTTGCACAAAAGCAATTTCAGGAACGATGTGTAAATATGAAAGTGTATTTACAATTTTTTTACAAAAACATTAAAAACATATTTGATTTATTCTCACGAAATTGATATCAGTAATTTTGTATTTTTTTTTATTTCGCGTCTCTAGCAACATGCAAAATAAAACGCCCAAGCTTTCTGAGTGAGTTGAAATAGGAAGCTATATATCTAATGAAATGTTTAGCAGAAAGAACGAGATACAGACCAAGTAGAGAGGGAATCATTAAAAAAACCACCTCCTTATTTCTTAGAAATCAAAAAACCTGGGACATGCCACAAGATGGTATGATGAAAAGGTATAACTTTTCAAAGAAATTCGTTACTTAATTAAGCAACAAGAAGGAATAGAATCCAAATACCAGACTTGGAATGAATGCCATTCAATGGTACAAAGATGGCTCAAAAGTAATAGAAGGAACTGGGATAAGAGTGTACGGAACAGGAACCAAACACTCTGAAAGATTGGGAAAACCACCAAGTATCTTTCACGCCATAAGAAAGTTCAATATTGACAAAGGATATAGAAGGCAAAATATTATCATAATGTCGGATAGTCAAGCAGCTATTAAAGCACTGAGCTCTTGTGTAATCAGTTCTAAAATGGTGTGGGAATGCCTAGGCATACTCAATGAACTAGGTGAAAACAATATAGTAACCGGAACCCTTTTGCAGTATCAGCCACAATGTAATATTGGACGAAATAGGCAAAGCCGAAGAAAAGAGAAGATCTGACCATTGGAAAGATCTAGTAGGGCTTAGACAATCAAAGCTTCTGATGGGTGACTACAACCCGTTGATATCAAATGAATGCATAAGTCAAAGTAAAACTGCACTAAGAGTTTTAACAGGGATCCTTACGGGACATTGCCACCTGAACGGGCACCTGAAAAAGCTCAAAATAGTGAAGGAAGAAGAATGTAGATTCTGTGGCATGGAAGAAGAAACCTCCATCCACATAAATTCAGAATCCTAGGGCACAGTACCTAAGATATTATTGAATAGAAGAGGGACAAGTTGAAGAATGCAGATATCCTAAAACTCCTCAGTGAAATAGGACTAAAGGAGCTACTAGCCTCTGAGACGTTCCTCAGGAACTCAGTAGAAGTAAGGTGGCACAATAGATCTTTTAGGTCTTAGTGAATGTCACCCCATCATACATACATACATATCTAATGAAATTCAAGTTCATTATGGAGTTCCGCGAAGCTCTCATTGTGCTCCAATACTATTCAACCCTCTTTTCCCAACATTCATCATTTGTAATTAAAAATGTTAACTCCTTACTATTTGCTATTTGACTGGTTTCAAAGTTGGCACATAAATCACTGCAATTCCTTCCAATACCATTGCTATGATTGTAACAAATATTTGATTCAACTCATTTAAATACGTTAGACCCAATATGCTAGATTTTATTCAACAATTTTGACTGAAATAACAATACCCTGCATTAAGTCGGTTCGACTAGGTACTCCTCCTTTTTCGACTAACAGCTGTGAAATTGCGAGACGAGGTGAATGTTTCAATGATTCGTACGATTTGTTTATACATTTTACCATAACAAAAGACCTTGGCACTTGTGAACTTCTCACCTGTGTATCAGATAGAGACATATATCAAAAACTCCGTAGTCTATTCATTCAAGCGCACGCCAAAATCGGTGTCAATCCTGTTTTTTGGTCCTATTAATACTTTTGAGATTTCGCGTTCTGGTACCTTGTTTGTAGTTTCAGTTTTAGTGTAAATATTATATCCCTCGTATACTATTTCTGTTGAGAAAAACCTGCTACTTGCAGAATTACTTGAAATCACACGGCAGTTAGAGCGAGAATAAATATTATTACAGTTCTGAACACTCACAATTGATCACTTTACCTTCCACTTGGAAAACAAACATAATATAGGTCCAATTTAACAGGATGGCTTACACCGAAGTATTTAGAGCATTGTTTCAAGTTGTTTGACAATCTCGCCACAGGATTGTCTTGTTCATTACCTACCGTTTGATAATAAATTTCCGCAAATATTATTTATCCTTAGATAACATTATAAGCTAAATTTTGGAATATTTATTATTGTTAAGGAGATAGTGATAAATCGGGGCAATGTAAGTAATGCCCGAGCACTGTAAGTAATGATCGCTCATATCGGACGAAGTGGGAAATATTAAAATAATTCACTGCATATCTTGCATTTACCAGTCAATGTTAACAAAGCCCACATTAAATTGGCGAAAGCAGATAAGGATACGATAGATATTTTTGATATCCGAAATCTTTAATAAAAAGTATGTAACCCAAAATGCCAGAACAGCAACCCCCGCTCAAACAAAGCCAAGTAAATTCATATGTGTATTCGGCATATAATTATGTTCTGTATAGCCACAGTAGGTTTTATAATGGTGTTAAATATTCTTATCTTCATCTTTTTGGAACAGTATATTGATTTCATGAGGCATTCGAAATTTTCCGTTGCTTTTCGTAATTATCGACTTTACTTCTTGTTCTTCTTGGGCATGGCTAATTATTAGTACTCCTAGATAAACAAATTCGTTTACTCTTTGGAAACTCGTTTTAGCTTGTCGTTTTTACTACCAGTCAAATATTTCACGGTGACGTACCTGAAATTTTGTTAATTACGAGTTGTTCATTCTGAAATAAATAATCATAGAAACCTCAGCGCTGCGTATCATCCAGCAATCGACAGTAATCCATTCACGTACCAAATAGAAGCCATCGAAAGATTAAATTGGTGTCTGGGGTATCTACCCGGTCAGCAGATGGGACGTACAGTACAGTGACTATAGTCATTGTACGTTACAGTATATATACGGAATACAATTTTTAATAGACATAAATTTAGTTGTAGTTACTTACTAATTTTTTGAAGCATAAATTCGCTGGACAGGCTACAAAGATACCAAATTTTTATTCACACAAATTAATCTAAAAAATGCTAGAATATATCTAACTAGACATGACAAATACAATAGGACGTATTTCAAAAATAATTAGCATGTCATTAGTAGAAACTGAAAATTCTTCTCATTAGAGTTTCCTTTTAATTCACTTTTCCAGTTATTTTGTTCAGTATTCCATTGAGGAATAAAAATCGAGCGTAACAAACAATTTATATATTCTCCATTTTCCTCTGACATAATCAATCCATCTTTCATATATAACGAGGAAAACAATTGATGGCGAACAGAATACTTTTTATCGGTAATTCCTGCCGTCTTTTCAGCATTTCTTTCATGATACACCCTTATCTTTTCTTCCTTAATTGACAAATAGCACGAACCTTATTCTGTTCTAAACTCCACAAAAAAAGTTATCACAAACCCTGGCCTTTTATACAAACAAAATGCAGGTCACTGGGATAATGATAATGACAGAAATATTTGACATTTATAAAATGCTTTTTTCATAGTAATTGGAAGCCTAAACTGTGACTTTTAAAACAATAATGAAAATAATCATTTGTTCCTAAAAAATCCCATACAACCTTCCATTTGCGAGTACGGTTAATATTGAATGTTTCAAAAATGAGCTGGAAACATTTATACACTAAATGCAGCATAATTTAACCACACGAGCTAAGTTTCCAAAACAATATGTAACTGTTTTTCTATAACATGTTCAGCCTTATCTACTTGCATATGTCATTCAACACACACGTGATTTCATTTTCGAGCGGTTTTTCTTGAGAACGAACAACTTTAGTTTGTGGTTTGTTTATACGTATTCTTTGGTGGATAATTAGCACATTTTCCGAAACAAAAGAGCTTTTTCAAGTATGTCGACTATTTGTGGTAGAGATAGCTCTAAATTCGAGGGCTCCGGCGAATAATCTGTAATCTGCTTAACTGAAAACGTTCAAACGCGTCCGAATGTCAAGTTAATCGTGTATTATCCACTTATCTATGTATTACCTCATGACGTGCGTTTTATGTAACTAACTCTCAGAATAATGACAGACTTTACAGGTTAACCACTGCCCTATTGTTATATACACTGTGTCCGTAAAGTATGGAACAAATTCATTTTTAGCTAAACAGACCATTTTAAGAAATAATCGTGAAACACGTCGATTTTTGATTTTAATTTACCATATTTTAAAATAATAGTCTAATATACAGGGTGAATTACTTTGGATTAATATCGTCACCGTCATTTTTTTTAAATGGAACATTTTGTCTCAATTTTCGGACTACTCTAGCTGAGCTGATTCCAAAAATGTATCACATGTTGATTCCAATTGATACAGGGTGGACAAAAATACAATAGTTTTGTGTGTGCTCATAAAGTAATCCTGGAGGTTTTGATGAAAGTTTATGTTTTCAACAGGATGGTGCACCTCCACATTATGCTGTAGATGTTAGAAGGTACCTAGATGAAATTTTTCCGAACAGGTGGATTGGTAGACGTGGACCTATTGAATGGACAGCGAGGTCACTAGATTTCAATCCTTTGGATTATTTTATGTGGGGCCATCTGAAGAATGTTGTGTATCAAACGAAACCAGCAAATATTCAAGAATTAAAAGAGAGAATTCGGACAGCAATAAATAATATTTCTCAAGACACAATAAACAAGGTTCAACAAGAATTTGTACACCGTTTGGGTTACTGTCAAATACAGCAAGGGCTGCAGTTCGAATATTTATAAAGTCATGTATTTCATCAAAAATATTGTATTTTTGTCCATCCTGTACCAATTGGAATCAACATGTGATAGATTTTTGGAATCAGCTCAGCTAGAGTAATCCGAAAATTAAGACAAAATGGGGGTGTTCCATTTAAAAAAAATGACAGTGACGTCATTAATCCAAAGTAATTCACCCTGTATATTAGATTATTATTTTAAAATACGGTAAATTAAAATCAAAAATCGACGAGTTTCAGGATTATTTCTTAAAATGGCCTGTTTAGCTAAAAATGAATTTGTTCCATACTTTACGAACACAGTGTATGTAGTCAGTGTTTGCCACACTCATCTAATACATCAATTAATTGAACTTATTTATATTATTCCTTTTAATTTACTGTAAAATACATAGAGAATTATTTTTTTAAAATGGTTATGGCTACTAAACTGGACCAGAGAAGTGATGAAATCACTGATATTGAATTCATGCCACACCTCTAGCTGTAGTGTAATGCGGTCAGTCACTCTTTAGTCGGTGTAGGAAAAGAACTTTAAGCCTGTGGTATATTATGTCTAGTGACATTCAACGTTAAAATTAAAGTATGTTAATCCACCCAATGGTGGTGATGTAAATACCCATATTTCAACGATTCTGACAACTTCAGAAGTAATAATTACTATTGGTAAAAATAACTCGAAACAATCAGGAAAGTTTAGTTTTACCAACAACAAAGCAATTATACCAAACCAATCAAAACTGTGACTTGAGTGCTAATTGCGGTTAATTTAATTAACGAGAATCATCAAACTACTAACTATGCTTATAGACCGTATTTCGGTTTCAGTTGTTTTGTTATGTACAGTGAACATACCTAAATATAAAAACAACAACAAAATTGTGACTAAAAAATCAGAATAGCAAAATTTTTTTGGGAGTACACTCGACAATCCTACTAATTTTATTACCAGAAATGCATTTAACGAGAATCCTTAGGGATCAAGGGGGATTGGAAGACTTGTTAAGCACAAAGGTCTATCCATCAGGAATAGAAAACAGTGGAGTCACGAAAGGCGAAAATCATTGTTTGCTGAAGTGACGTCTTATATGCTTCGTGTAGAAGGTACAGAAAGGACTATGTAAATGCCGACTTTGTCGAAAAATTAATGGTTGACGGAGGTTGAATTTGTGAGTGACGAATATCCACTGGTCATTTATTGTACTTCCTAGGTGTGTTGAATAATTGTAAAGATTTTTTATGGAACAGTTAAGTAATATCGAGAGCGGTAGGTGCTTTGAAAAGAGGACATTTTTTTGAACATAATGAATTATTAAAATACAGGGTGCCCGATATTATACATTGATGATTTAATAATGGAACTGAACATTCTGAACACCCTGTAAAGAGATGTTTAGTACTCAATCGTGAAATACATTCAACGAATGTCCAACTATTTACATGTAAGAGAAAATTTGCTAGTATTTGTTATATCAATGAGTAAATGTTCACATTTAAAAAAAAGTCAGCATAACTTGGAACCCTCTGTATTTAGGTATAGGGAACCAGTATGAAGGAGTATTTTATTTTTTAGGGGCAATCAGAAAATGCAATAAAATATAGGGTGTCCCATAAAGAAAAAATATAACTTTGATACGCCACACTTTATTGGAACATCCTGTATATTTCAAAAAATTTTTAAAATGTAGCCTATATGAATGTACAAACTACTAAAGTGACAAACATCTTAAAACTTTTACCATTTCGCTATAAACCTCCATCCCGTTGGTCGTGATTCACCCTGTATATAGTTATTCGGCTCGTAGATCCACGCCCTTAGATTGAACATGGGACTTGGCAAAACTTTTAATTTCAGGATGTAAAATCGGTCCTGGTAGCAGAAATAAGTCGACAACGAATAAATAAAATATACATTATGAATGTACTTTTTAACCATTTTTCTTCATTATTTGCGCAGCTCCAAACGTGATGTATTTTAACACTAAAGCAACAGCTAACCAAGCTTTTTGTTGATTTATTTTAATCTAAAATAAATATACTAATTAATACGGGAGGAAACACTTACTGCAGCGCATGGAATGAAGCTATAAATTACTTGTTTATGTATATGAAGTTATAATTTTAAACATATTAACTTTTCTCAAACAACTTGTAATTATAATTGTGATAAATTCAGTAAAATACGCGTTTATAACAACAAAGGATTTCCTGACATTTTCGTATTCCAACTACGCGTGTTTCTCCAGGAACGTTCTCACGTTCACGTAAAGATCTGGTTTATAGGGTAAGACAGGGCTTATTTACTGCTGTTTTTCCCGCTTCAACAATATTTATGCAAGGGTAGCCTATAATGTGTTTTCCGGAATTTTATTTTTCCACTACACCAATAGAGAAGAACTAAGCATTGCAGTCGGGGAAATGTAATTCATCCTAAATTATTAAATTTTTGGGCTCGTTTAGATTTCAGGGCTGATTCTACTTGGAGAAAATTCCTTCTTTACATTAACGTTTCTTTTAAATCTTATTCATAACGAGAGATCGGAAACATATGAAGGAAATCCAAGCAATTTATATCGAAATCACTGTTTATCGCTCGTATAACATTGTCTCTGATCTGACGAGTTGGGAGGGTAGAGAAACCCCCACAACACCCAGACTTTTGGGCCCTTTGTGCATCCTCCTGGAAGTCCCTTTCAGTAAGTCAACCGTCAACCAGCCTATGGTTTTAACATGGTTGATAACGTCCCCAAGAGGAATTTCTTTCAACATGGCTAGTGTTAGCAAGGAGATATGTTCTACCATCTCATCTTCGTGTTCACAGTCTCAACATAAGGATATGTCTGATAGGAGGTTCCATGGAGATGTTTGTTTAGTTGACAATGACCGGTCAGAACCCCTGTTGCAAAACGTAGGTTCCACCGGGTCACCGTGAATAATATTTTTGCTGCTGCTCTGTCAGGATAGTAAAGTAATAATTTAGCTAGTTTGCAGTTTTTTCCACTCATTGTGAGTATGTTCACACACCAGGCTTGCCACTACTGAAACTGTTGCATTAGCGGAGCAGGCAGTTTTTAAGTTACTGCATCCTTAGCCAGAGGATCAGCCGCGAGGTTACCTTTAGATTTATTATTGCCTTTGGTTCAAGACAGTGTGACTGCATTGTTGTTTGTTACCTCAACCAAGGCATGATGACATTCTAGTACTGACCTTGATATGTGGTTTCTTCAGGGCTAGTAGTGCTTGTCTGTCATCTGTATAGATGCACATATTTTTTACCGAGATGTTTCCATCGGAAATCTCTTTTCCAGCAATGTAGATGCCATTCAGTTCAGTTTGAACTACGTCGGTATATTTTCAAGAATTGAAGTATACTACTCTTGCAGAACCTTGTTCAATGTCTGAGTTATCAGTGTCGTTTTTGCAACTGGTGTCTCTTTACTGATTTTGTAGGGCTCATTAAAAATAAATCGTGGAGTAATGGAGCCACAGTTGACGTTTTTACTCCGCACCATATGTCTATGCCAACAATTTGGAAGCGATACATGGACATAGCTACTTTTGGACCCCAAATCACGGCACCGTAGATTAGCAAGGGTCTTATGATGGCCGTATAGATCCAGGTGACGATTTGTATAACGGTGTCTGTCATTAAATCTATTTATTTATAAACAAATGTATGCTTTACAGAGCGGAAGGGTGTATGAGACCCCACCGAGTAGTTGAGTTTATATTTGAAAAAGTACACTACATTCCAAACTATTTCAAATCTATTCACATCAATTGTGAATCATAAAGGAGTATCCTGTGAATTGAAAGGATATTTATTTGCAAAATTAGTTTCGAAAGAAACATGTTTAAATGCATTTTAATACATAATTACATGAAATTCTGTTTGATATCAAACAGACAGTCTCTATTCATATAATATGTAAGCTTCTTTAGTTCATAGTTTCTATAAAAAGAAATGGAATGAGACAATTATTTGAAGTTGTTAGCACATAAATGATGTACTCCAATCCTTAAACTACTATGTTATGGAAACAGGTTACTTAGGTATGTCACGAAAAGTACCAAATTGGATATTTTATACGTTTCATGTGTTTTAGGCAGTTGATAAATAAAAAAAACAAGAAATGAATTGAAACAGATATAATCTGGAAGCGTTAATCGTTCTTGGCACAATGACAATTGCATTTAATTCTGTAAGATTGCAGTCAGCGCACTTGAGTTCACTTTTTTATTAATTGAACAAGGGCACCGGACACATTCTAGAGGAATCTGTTTAGGAGAATTGAATTTATCTTGGAAAATAATAATTGAAATCTCTCCAAGTTACTAGCAAAAAACTCAGCATCTTGGCATTTCCTGAAGCATTAGAATCGATATTATCTCAGTGAAAGGTATAATTGGTCCCAGTAGTAGTTTTATGGTTAATTATTTAAACCTAATCGAAAATTATACAATAAGAGTTATTACTGCAATTACTTTATCCTTTAAAAGTTATAAATTGTGTAGCCTACATAGGTATACAGTTTTTGCTAGTTTGAAATAACCTTAAAAACCATTGTAAACATCTGTGTGTTACCAAATGATGTGCGTTTTATGTAACTCATGCACGTTCAGCAAATGCCGTCGAAGAGTACTAGTTTGTGCATTGTTTCTACGTAACCCTAAAAAAAAGTTGCGGATTCAAAAGGGTGCTGACCCCCTCTGAAAACCAATAATAAATGAAAATAATTGAATGCTACTACATCCAGTTTCTGGGTTATTGTATACTAATGTCTCATATAACAGGATACCATATAATGTGAACGATACGGAAACATTAAAAAAAGGTTAGGTATATTATAATTAATTATAATTATAATTATAATTATAATGCAATAATTTGTTTCTTTTCGAATCATATCAAACTTCACTAAGAGTTTCTTATTTTATCTGTTCATTGAGTAATTAATTTCAATATTATAGCTAGTACCATTTTTGGAAAGAGAGGCTAGATGGACAGCATACAGAATTGAGCATATTTCTAAATGCACAAATCAGGCTTATACAGAACGAAGCAGAATGCTAGTGGACAGCTGTTGGTACACAGACGGTTCAAAAACACCCTCAGGTTCTGGTTCAGGTGTATACGGGCGCAGACCTAGGACAGAAATCTCAACCTCTCTAGGATCCTATGCAACCGTATTTCAGGAGGAAATTTACGCCATTGTTTCATGTATACATAGAACAATAAAAATTTTCTCGGACAGCCAAGCGGCTTTGAAAGCACTTAGCTCTCACCGTGTAACGTCGAAATTGGTTTTAGAACTCAATAAAGTATTGCTGGTCTGGATCCCTGGCCATTCTGGCATGGAAGGAAACGAGAAGGCAGACTCTCTTGCAAGGGAGGGTGCCGCACGTGTTTATATAGGACCAGAACCTACAATTGACATCGCAATAAGTTTTGCCAAACAAACACTGAATACCTGGACAGCAAGAAGAGCATTAGACTTCTGGCATAATTTACCAGGATTGGTTCATTCAAAGACTTTCATACATCCTTCGAAGAATGTCTCCAAACAAATGTTAGACTATAGCAGACATGACCTACGTTGTCTAACAGGCCTTTTAACAGGCCACTGTCAGCTGAATCATCATGCTAAAACTTGGACTGTCGGAAGATCCGACCTGCCGTCTTTGTCTGGAAGATGATGAAACAGCAGAGCATATAATTTGTGCCTGCCCCGCCGCGGCTCGAATAAGGTATCTGATGTTTGGCAGGGATTCTCTCTCGCCCTCGGACCTGAAATATCATTCACCAAATAAACTAATCGGCTTTGTTAAGAAGCTGAATTTGTTTGGTGAAATCTGAATAGGTGTGAGCCCCAATAGACTCTTGCGAGTCGCAGTGGGGGGCCTTATAGACCCACTCACCATAAACCTAGCCTATCCTAACCTAGTACCATGGAGAAATAAATAATAAAAGTGCTGTTATACGAGTAGCGTCCTGTGGCATAAAGTTACCACTAGCGCCTACCTTTCACGATACGCGTAATATTGTACAATATTTGAAATTCAATGATTTTGACTTTAATATTTGTTTTTTAGTCTTTTAAGTGAAATCAAATAAAAATAAATAAATTTAAAAATGGCAACGACCAACCTCAAATTGAAATAAGGACAAGTTTCGTAGTGGGATGCGGTGTTTGTTAGTTAAGTTAGGGGGTGTCCATTAATTACATGAGGCATTTTTGAGGAGTTTTTGGACCCCCTCCCCCCTTGGTGAGATGTAGCAAGATTTTTCTTTTGAGCTATTTAAAGATCTCAAGTTGAGTAACAATCATTCAAGGCATTCTGTTGTGGGTGATTAAACTTCGAGATATGTACATGACAAATGTATCTTTAATCCCTTTTGTCCACTGCACTACTCAGTATTAGTACTAATAGCATATGTAACATAATGCGAGTTTAATCCCTTTACGCTTGAGGGTAGTCCTAGGAGTCATGGTGGCGAGTTTAATCCCCTCCATGTACCATAAAGTAAAACTCTTAGCCCTTAGGTACTAGGCTTCGTTGGCAGATGCATTAGTGATAGAATACAATGCGTGTTGAATCCCTTTGTGTTCGGTGATTGATCGAATAATTATTTAACTAATCAGTAGAGTTAATGAAGACGGACACTCACGCATATTTTTTATGTTATAGGTAAGCCCGACTATGCGCACATGAGAGTAGAATTAATTTTCACAGTGTCACAATTTGTCGGCGAGATAAAGAAATCTAAAAGTAGAAGCGGAACCTGTGAAATCTACAGTCCACATGGACTAACCCTTCTTGTAAATTTTGCATAGACCAATCGGAAGCTACATTGCACCAATGAGAATCAATTGTTCGCTTGTTTGTCGTGATTTATGGCTTGTTTATCTTTTCGGCTTTTTAATCGTCAAAGGGACCTTTGCCGCATATTGTTATTATAACGTGAAACAGTGCAAACTAATTCTACTCTCAACTATACAGCCTCGACCAATCCACTTTGACTTTTTTAATTAAGTAGAAGTTTTGTTCTTTATAATGTTATTATATCATTTGGTTCTTATATACCTTTATTTCATTAATTGCCCCCCTTTCTTCTAAAATCTACGGTACAATATAAACTCATCTAACTTTTTAATATTGATGTGATTCATATAAATAAAACGTTAATATTCCCATTGCTTAAAAATATCCTAGAGGTATATTCTGTAATAGTAATGTTAATTTCATAAATATCTATTAGTTAAGCAGGATTGGCAAGCGTGGTTTTAATTGAGCATTATTGGAGCGTACCATATTATTATACATAAAACACTCTCAAAGTTTTCTAATCATAATTATGCAGAACATACGTACGTACAAACAATTGATTTCAACGCTAAACGAACTAGGCGCTTTGAATAATCTTTTATAATTTGTTTCAAATTAATCTGTACATTTTTATTCTAGAAAGTCTTGAATTGCGAGTTTATGAATAATATCGAAGAAATGCACTACTAGCACATATTATGCTTTGTCACATCCACAATATCGTGTAACTAATTATTTTATTAAATCATCATACTGGAAATATCGCGTTATAATTACGTAGCTAAGTTAGTTCAATATACATACAATGCATTTTCAGTAATAATACAATTTAAAACGTTTGAGATTCAAATGATAAAATTAGTCATTCAGAATTACGGATAGCTAGATTTATTTAGAAATAGAGATGATGTCAACACCTGTATATAATTTCCTATGCAATATATTTTATTGTCCAAGTTGGGATTCTTTTTTTGGTGCGTATAAGAAAAGAACAAATTTAAAATAGTCACAAGCGAAATATCTTTACTACAAATATGTGTACAAAGTAGTTCAAGTTTATTCAGAATTTCTGGATTCTTCGGATTGACCCCCGGGGCATATATCCGAGTAGTTGGTTCTGATCGCGGAGCCTAAAAGTACAATTCTTCTTCTTAATCTATTATCAGATTAGATTAGATATTATGAGGTGGCTACTGGCCTATTCCAGCGCGACCTTTTCAGATCTATTGTAGTCTTTTATTTACATTACTTTCCCCAACCAAAATATCTTAATGAACTCTACCAATACTAGGACTGAATCTTTTATATGCATAACAGATCTCACCTTGTATAAAAATGTGGGGTGGTAACTTCAATATCAGCTGAAGGTTCCTATCGCCCCACCTGCTGCGTCTTAGTCCACCACACCACATACCCATAGGTTATTATAGGTCTAATAACTCTTGTTTATAACCATAGGGACATCACAGGATTTAGACTACAGTTCTTACAACACATTCTTATACAACTACCAAGAACATATGTTTTTCCTGAGATTAAAATATACTCCAAGGTATTTCGTATGGAATCTCCGTTACTCCTAACACTAGTGGTTATGACTGTATCTTTTATTTACACCAGTTATTATCTATATTTAGAGCATTCTTCTCTCTAACCCTTCGGCAAATCTTGCCCCTGCAGCCAATTACTATGTCATCTGCACAACCTAGACAAACAGAGTATGTCCTCGACAGTTTGTTGAGAATGTCATCTACTGATGTAGCATAAAGTATTGGTGAAGCACCCCCCTTGTGGGTTTCCTACACTTGCTTTTGCTTTGTTGGTAGGTTGTCTCAGAGAGGATGTTTCTAATTTGCCTATCTTATGCAGGGAAATATTCTAGTCTTTCTCTAGGCAATCGAACATCATCAAATTGGATCACGAACTAAAACATGACTAATTAAGTCAGCAACTTTCGAAACTAAAATTCTTTTGGTAAACACGCAAAACTTACCTCGTAACATAGGCATATTCAACTTTTAAGAAGTTCTCCTTCTATCTTTTCAGGTGTCAGACGAGGATTCCGGTTCCTCTTGTACCCAACGCTTTCACTCTTTCCTGTCTCTTGCTAATCTTTTCATTTCATCTGGAGTTTTTTCTTTCTTAACCCCTATCTGCTTTATTTGGTCCTTCCACTTTCTTCTTGATCTACCTCTTCTTCTGTTTTCATTATGAAAATATGTTCATACCAATTTAATTGTTTTCTCTTTATTTTTGTTATTGGTTCTTGTTTTGTTATTTGTCTCATCTCTTCATTTTTATATTTATCCCACTGTTTTCCCAGCTATTCTTCTTAGGTACTTCATCTCAATTGTGTTCATCTTCTTTCTCAATGTCCAATTTACACTTTGCGCATGTTATTATTGGTATCGTTATTGTATTTTGGATCTTCACTTCCACTTCCATATCATTATCTCTATGTACCAGTATTGTTTTATTTAGTTAGTAGTACCAGTATTGTCTTATTTAGTGTGTAGTACATTATGGTTGATTTATTCTCCCTATTTGTTATTTCTGCTTCTATCATCTGTCAATATATTTCCCAGATATTCATACGACGTTACTATTTCCAGTGTCTCGTCTTTGCATTTTATTTCATTAGTAATTTGATCCTGTTGTTTACAATTTATGATCATCACTTTAGTTTTATTTGTATTCACTTCCATTTTCATGTTTTCTATTTCTTCGGTCCATATACGTTTCACGACGAGCTTACACTATCTATATGTATATTGGAGACTACTTACACGATTTCTATAAAAATTATATACAGTGCTATTCAAAAGTCCCCTCCCCCCTCGTATCTTTTGAACGGCTATACTTACATTAATAAAATTTGAAGTGTGAAAATAAAGTGTTGTAAACTTCTCTACAAATGGTAACAGGTGACGTAATAGTAATAGATGATGTCACAGTGCCACTCTGGCCAATAATTTTAAATAGGACCTTATGGCAAGTGATATCTCGTTTGAAAGGCATTGACATTGGCTACATAGCCATATTAATTTTGTTTGGGTTTAAACTAATTTTGACGGATAAATTAAATAAATACCCAAATTATTGAAATTGTTTTTTTAAATTTAATTAATCAAATATCAACAATGGATTCTTATAGCAAGTGTTCGAAATGTACTCCGTCTACTTCCTGACAGTAATACATCCTATTAGTAAACTCTTGTCGTACTCGTTCGAATGTGTCAGCTGAAATTGCATTGCATTCTTCAATAATCCTTTCTTTCAAAACGCCAATGCTATCTGGTGCCGTATTATAAACCTTGGATTTCAAGTACCCCCATAGAAAAAATCTAATGGTGTCAGATCTGGTGACCGAGGTGGCCATTCTATAGGATCTCGCCGGCCGATCCATCTACCTCGATATTCTTCATCCAGGTAACGTCTTACTGCACCATAATAATGTGCAGGAGCACCATCTTGTTGAAATGTTATTTCCAGATGGCCGAATTCATCTGGATTATCTTCCAGAATTTCAAGAATTAACGGCTCAATTGCATTTTGTAACATCTCCAGATACACTTCACCGCTTAAATTTGAATTTAGGAAAACAGGACCAACTATGTGGTTTCCCAAAATACCTGCCCAAACATTGACTTTTTCTGGAAATTGGGTATGTTGTTCACGAAAGGTGTGAGGATTTGTGTCACTCCAATACTTTACATTTTGTGTATTCACATTTCGATTGAGGCAAAAAGTACTTTCGTCACTAAAACAAATTGTTTTTGTGTAATGAGGGTTTTGACTAATTTTAACATTTTTAACTAGTATGGATGAAATTTATTTTTAGCCAACACTCTCTGTACTGTACTTTTACTTACTTCACAGATAGACGCAACTTTAGTTGAAGAGGAAGTAGGGTTTACTACCATTTCAGCAACTATATCAATTTTTTTATCATCACTAAATGTTGGTCGACCAGATCGTTTGGCATCTTGAACACTACCTGTTGCTTCAAACTTGTGAAGAAGCTCCCTCAAATAAGTTCTCGAGATAGGGCGATCTGGGTTTCTCTCATTAAATAAACGTTCCGCTATATGGAGATTCTTTCCAGATTCACCAATTATTAAGATAGCTGCTACTTTGTCGGCTTGAGTACGTACCATTTTGCCTATGTAAACTCTTAAACGTCTCGTCAAACAATAATAAAATTAAACATTTAAGCTATTTAGGAAAACTTTGCAAAGCAACAAATACTATTAAATTAAAATCGTCAATTTTTTTGAAAACTAACCAGGGGCGGACTGAAAAATCTTCAATATTTAAATGTGAAATAATAATTTTGGTATTTATTTAATTTATCCGACAAAATTAGTTTAAACCCAAACAAAATTAATATGGCTATGTAGCCAATGTCAATGCCTTTCAAACGAGATATCCCTTGCCATAAGGTCCTATTTAAAATTATTGGCCAGAGTGGCACTGTGATGCCATCTATTACTATTACGTAACCTGTTACCATTCGTAGAGAAGTTTACAACACTTTATTTGCACACTCCAAATTTTATTAATGTAAGTGTAGCCGTTCAAAAGATACGAGGGGGAAGGGACTTTAGAATAGCACTGTATATTTATAAATAGAGAACAAGTTATTGCGAATTTATGGAAAATATTTTAACATACAATTATACCAAAAGTGAATGACAACTTCATTATTTTAAATGTAACACCCTGTATACTATTAATACTTATACTTATACTATTTTCAGATAATATAAGTTTCAATGTCACTTTGTGTAAAATACGCTATATCTAAAATTTATGATTACCTTCATATTGAAAATTCTGTGTGAACATCCCCAACACCAAATAAAAAACATCTTGTCGGGTTGATTAGTAGAACGATTAAGGTAATTGGTGACATGTCGAAAACTTCTATTTTGAAAACAGGGTTGTTCAAAGAAAAGTTCAAGTTCAAAATTGTTAAATATCTTCATTTTCACTTTTATTCCCATGACTGCCTATTCTTTGTTTGTTTACTAAACCATCCATTTGTAAATTGCGTTAATTTACGACTGTACAAGTTAATACCGAACTGACGATGAATACCTACAACGATTTCAAAAAACTGAGCTCAATTATATCGGATTAAAAAGCGCGTATTTCAAAAACACGTAGGTAGTAGAGAGAAAATCTGTGGATCAAGTTTATCTCGCTATTACCATTATTGAAATGTATGAAACTCTAATTACACTTATAAATCTCCGTTCACACCTTTGAATCACTCACGTACGTAAACTATCCATGTTTAAATCCCCATGGATTAATCGCCAGTGTTGAATCTCGCAGGGTTGGTGCAATACTACAAAATAATTTCAACTGAACTGGAAAAGTTAAAAGGATAATGCACAGGAGTAATACATTATTAAAAACTCCCACGTTAGTCCAAAATTGGAATACCATTTTAAACATTAGATGTTCAGGTTAGTGCAGCAACAATACTTTTTAAATGAGAGAAAGTAAAAACTGATTTTTTACTTCTTAGTAAATTTTCCTGTCAGTTCCTTTCTATGTAACACTGTTTCGGTGAACTGTCATCTAGTTAACAGGGTGAAATCGTCAATATTGGAGAGAAATTAGTTTGGCGAAGAAAGAAGTACTGTTCCATCAACGCATGATGCACACGTGTTTAATCACCATGGAAGTCAATAAATTGACTATCCTCGTAATACCATTTCTATGTGAAAAGTAGCCGGAGATAAAACTTGTCTCGAATGTTTCGTAAGTGAGTACGGTTTTTGTAATTTTAATTTGTTTCGAAATTATAAATGAATTCTTATCTTATTAATTGGTAAAGTATATTTTTCATTGTACAGTAAACAGTAACAGATCCGTAGTCGGTAAAATTTAGATACTAAAACTAAATATTATTTTTCAGTTGTAAAATAATCATTTCATTATTCATTATCTTTTCGAAGAAACGAGTACGATACGATAATGTGTTATTATTATGGGATTAACGACTACCTGCTGTGGGCTTTTCTCTTGAATCAATCATGTTCGTGTTGTTAAAACGGAATATCTTGTAATGGAGTATAAGTTTGTTCATTAAATATTTTGGGAATTGAGTTGACCCCGACAAATATAATAAACCTATTATATTATTAAACATCACCAATGATATAAATAATAATTTACATTGATTTAACTACCATTTAATTACCATAATATGTAGCTTATGAAAACAATTATTTTGCGTTGATAGATGAGATTAGTCTTAAGCCGCGTACAGATCGAATTTCCAACGGCATAAGTATGCCAGCTATGTTGGAACGATTAGGTTTTGGTGTGTACGGTGGCATGGGTCTACTTTAACTGAGCGATTTGTACGGGGGTTAATTGAAATTAATTCCAAAGTACAGATGGAATTTAATTATTTATTGAGCTTTTTAACAGTTTTTTTGGGTTAAAATAAGACAGTATGTGTTATAATTTCTTAAAATATAAAAAATAATATACTAAAAAGCCAAAAAATTCTCAAACATCAACAGCCTTATTAATAATAAAGACGATAACACCATACTAACTAATGGTTACTAAGAGGGTACTTATAGCATGTTAAAATAATGTTAAATGTTTTTATTAATATGTTTTTTCACTAGTTTGATTTTAAAGTCATGTTAGAATAATCTAAATTTATTATTAATAAGGCTGCAAGTCTTTATTATATAGTTTATAATAATTTTTACTATTAGTGTTAATTTTTACTACCCATCCTCAATATCAATGTGAAAACAAACATACAAGTATTTCAAGATACATAAATACATCTTGTCCACGACCACTTAATAATAAGTCAATATTTTACCTCCAAACAAAAGCTATATGGTACCCATATATATACTAGAGTGAATTATGAACGCTTTTGCATTTAAATAACAACATTTCGGTACATAGGTGACTATAGAGATGGGGTACAATAGGAAATAAAATATTAAATCTGTGTATTTCGTTTAGGAAATTTGTTTCTGAAATATATCGTAGTGAAAAAATATAAAATTTTTTATTATTGATACTTTTCATAACGATATTTTCTAATATTGATATTTTTAAAACACTATATTTATAACGGTACGGTGTATCGATACTTAACACAGTATCGCCCATCTCTATATGTCACATTATTTGACGTACTCCAGAAATTGATTAATTTTGACGTTAGAATTGTCAATAATACAAAATACCAAATTATTACTTTCCGTTCTACACTCGCATTATTTACTTGGCTTTTATTTAATAAAGAAATCAAGGGTCGTGGACAAAGTATAGTATTCCACACGCATTTTATGGCCATTATTCACTCGGGTGACTTGCGTCCCTCGCCTACGGCTCGGGACTCAAACGTCACCCTGCGTGAATAATGGCTATCATAAATTGCTCATTTAATTATATACTATTTTATAAATTGTGTAAAATTGTTAATTTTATATTTGGCTCCATTTTTAGGGTTCCGTACCTAAAGGATAAAAAACGGATCCTATTACTAAGACTCTGCTGTTCGTCTGTCTGTCTATCTCCGTCTGTCACCAGGCTGTATTTTGAAATTTTCATAGATGATGTATTTCTGTTGCCGCTTTAACAACAAACACTAAAAACAGTATAAAACCAATATTTAAGGGCGCTCCCAAACAGTATTCGATACTACAGTAAAAACCCAATTCCAACACCTGTACCTAATAACTTTGATTCTGGAATCCGTTAAAACTTCTTTACTAACTTGTTTACTTAACACCAATTGTATATTATATACTTTAAATATTTACAAGTATATAATCGGTACACAACTATTTTCAGCACAATATCACATTATCAAATTCAGATCAATAATAATCGTAGCCAAAATTTCTTGTCTCAACCAAAACTTATATTTTACTCACGAATTACCTTCATTTATATGCTTGCACGCTTAATATAGTATAAGTTATTCGTAGCTATGTGCTGACTCTAATACAAATATTTAATTAATTAACAGTTTAATGTTTAACAACTGACAGACTACTTTGATATATGGGGTGTTGCACATCAACGACAGCAGATGTGCCATTGACGGTGGTCTACGTTAGAAAGTCGGTCTGTCTGTAAGCGGCTTTAAGTATAACAAAATTTTAAATTAGTATATACAATGGGAAATGTAAAATGTAACATTTAATCATTGATATATTTTGATGAAAACTACATCCTATCAATTCATTGTGGTATTATACGAGGATGTATTGATATCTAGTTAGCCTAGACCAGTTCCATGCATAAACAAAATATTGCGTTACCATAGCAACGAACAATATTTTATTAGAAGTGTCAGTGTGGAGTTTGACGTCAAAAAAGTAAACCAGAGTTACGCAATAAATTAAAAGATGTCCACCGAAATTGTGAAAATCGAAAAATTGGAGTATCGAGCCATCATCAAGTACCTGTATTTAAAAGGGTTAAGAGGTAAGCAGATTTACGAAGATCTGCTTAATACTCTTGGTGATCAATGTCCTACGTATGCGACCGTGCAAAATTGGACTGCAAGCTTCAAAAGAGGTGAATTTTCCATTGAAGATGATGACCGATCGGGAAGGCCAGTTTCTGTGTTAGTCCCCGAAAATATCGATGCAGTTCATGACATGATTTTATCAGACCGTCGACTTGGGCTAAAACGGATATCTGAAGCACTGAATATTTCATACGAATGCGTTCATCATATAGTTCACGTCAATTTGGACATGAGAAAAATTGCTGCAAAATGGATCCCCTAATGTTTGAATGTTGACCAAAAGCGTGCAAGGGTAGAAGCATCGCGTTCGATCTTTGCTCGATTTGAAAACGATGTAGACTTCTTAAACCGAATTGTTACTATGGATGAGACTTGGGTACATTTCTACGATCCAGAAACAAAGCAACAATCGATGGAATGGCGACACTCTGGTTCTCCAAGACCTAAGAAGTTTCGTGTCCAGAAATCTTCTAGAAAAGTTCTTGCTTCAGTTTTTTGGGATTGCCATGGAGTAATCATGATTGATTTTTTGGAAAAGGGTAGAACAATAACTGGAGATTACTATTCGACATTACTGACCACTCTACGGGAAAAAATTAAAGAGAAAAGACGCGGAAAGCTATCTAAAGGTGTTTTGTTTTTGCAGGACAACGCCCCTGCACACAAATCTCATGTTGCCATGCAAAAAATTCGTGATTTAGGGTTTGAATTACTAGAATACCCCTCTTATTCACCAGATTTGGCTCCGTCCGACTATCATCTCTTTCCTCAACTGAAAAAAAGTTCAAAAGGTCGTAAATTTTCTTCCAACGAGGAGGTGATAAAAGCTGTGGAGGTCTGGTTTGCAGAGCAAGAAGAAACATTTTTTTTTTTAAAGGTCTAGAGACGTTGCAGGTTCGCTGTAATAAATGTATCCAATTAAGAGGAGAATATGTTGGGTAATAAAATATTTTGACATCGAAATTTTGTTTGGTTCTATAGTAGGCTAAGAATTTTTCAATATATCCTCGTAGATGTATTAAAATTAATCAATAACAATTACGTGGAATATAAAATTTACATTCACAAAGACAATGTAGAGGTTGATTGTAATTTGCACTAATTTATTACTATATAACCGGTACGCCCCTGCACTTGGTATATTTATGTTTATATTTATTTATTTCATATCAATTGACCAAAATCAAGTCCACCTTGACCTTGCGGCAGCAATTGTTTTTATTTTCTTTCACCGGTTAACGTTTGGCTCTTGATTCATCGAAAGTTAAACCTAATATTCACTATTATACTTCAGGAAGGTGTTACCAAAAACGTAATATGCATAATATGTAGAAATGTTTCGGGCAAATGAAATGGCTTGAAACTACATTCTTTACGAGGCTATCGGTTTTCTCATTTCCTTTGTTCTGAAACTTCGGTAGACACGTAAGAGTCATTCTATTGTTCCGTGTCGGTCGCTTGCTGCCCAAAGTTAAGCTTGATTCACAGGTTTTTTAAGCTTTATTCTTGCTTGGCTAGCTGACCAATATAATATAGATTCGTGTCTTCTGGAAAACTGATTAGATCTAATTGTTAACAGACTTTTGACTGTAGCTTTTAAGCTTTGTTTTATTTATAAATGTTGTTTATTCACAGCAACTATTATTATGTTTTCTGTATATTTCATCGGTAAAGTATTATACTAAACTACACTGAGTCGAACGTGCCTCATTGTTAAAATTATGTTCGTGTGTAAACACAACACATTTGGAAAGAAACATGTGAGTTCACATAGTTATGTATCCACCAAAGTGTTCTCAAGGTATTCAGGTAGTTCATGCTCTTGCATCATTTTTACGATAATAAATTCTGAAATTTACATCGAACAATTAAATTGTTTATGAATGATCGCATCGTGTAGAGTATCTATTAAGATCTCTAACCCTCGATATCAGTTCTAAACGTGTTTTGTCTCTTACGCCAGGTTTGCATATTTAGTAGTTTTTTCTGTACAATTGCTGACCAGCAGAGCTTTAACTCACGCTGCTTTTTTTTCAGGGAAATTGGTTTTCAGTGAGAAATAAATACTCGTTAGTTATTCATGAATTTTTGGAAAGTATCTAAAATGAAGTCATCTACTTTGAACTATCGTTATCAAGTTAGATAGACTGTCCAATAAATACCGAGTGTCGAATAAATTTACAACACCTTTTATATTACCAAGTTAAATGAAGGATTTTGGGATGACAGCGACTTAAAGGTTTGCATAAACTTAAGGTGCCTGTCCACATGAGAGTAATACTCTCGAGAGCAGTACTCGCCAGTGGACACGCTCCTGAGTGTAACTCGCAGGCAGTCACGTTGAACTCGCTGATAGTTTTGTCAAAGAAGCTTACTCTCAAGTGGACACGCGCAAACACGCTATCGGATAGCAACTCGCAAATATTCGACTGCAGTCCGTTTTGTGAGAGTTCTCTCAGAACTACAAACATGACACGACGCACTTACACCAAGGAAGATACTTTTGGGTTAATCCAAGCATACGAGAAAAATCCAATACTTTGGAATATGAAATGAGAGGAGTACCGGTGAAAAATGAGGTGCTGTCGAAAATTGCATAGCAATTTCACAGTACAAAAGAAGAGATCCAACGAAAATTGCATAATTTGAGAAACCAGGTAAGTCAATGCTAAAAAGCGAAGGGTTACCAGTATGCGCTCTCTTACTGGGATAGCTTGTCTCATTGGCTTATCTTTTTTCGCAATTGCTGGGCCAACTAGTTCTATTAGTTGTTCCAATCGCACTGCGATCATTCGAATAAAATTTTGAATTTTGCACCTGTCCACGATTTCCAATTCAGGAGCAAGATTTGTTAGGGACACGGAATTGTTGTCTTCGCAATACCCATGTTTTTACCCAGCAGCTTCTTTTGGTTTTTTTTAAGAATTCGAGTGCAACTACTATTACTGCAGTGGTTCGTTGCTTAAGAGAAGACATCTCGACTGATACTGACACGAGTTGCGACGGAACATTCATAAGCTATTTGCTCTCCAGTGGACATGGTCCTGAGAGTAATTTGTGAGAGCAACTATCTGAACTGCTCGTGAGAGTACTCTTGAGCGCAACTCTCAGAATTTACTCTCATGTGGACAGGCACCTTTATTCATCTGCGAAATTGTGTCAAACATATATTGCTAAAATATATAAATTTTGAATTGCCTGAAAAACGTTTCGTAATCTAAGCGTACCTATTAGCCCAGGAGCCAGTGACATATTTTTATGACCAACTCCCTCCCAATCGAAAATTCGTGAAATGAATCAGGGATTTATACTATGAATACTCGCGACCGTCAGCTACGACTCCGTGGGTGGGGTGGGCCGTGGCAGCCTTCCACGCATGGAGAAAAAAAATGTTTTTCCAGTCATTTCCTCTCATTTGAAAATTTGTCAGATTATAGTTTATCTAGTATTTTGAAAGAAAAACAGAGTCAGCTGACTATAACACGGTGGATTATACGTCAGCTGGCTGCTTGAACATGAAAAAAAAATTTATATTTTCAATGATTTCCTCTCAACTAAAAATTTACCTGGTGATCGTTTATTTGCTACTATGAATGAAAATTAATGTCAGCTTGCTGTATTTCAATGGAAAGTTTGTCAGCTGGAACCTTGAAAGGTGTAACGCAACAGCATCTATCACCTGCTGAATTTTTTCAGCTGACGACTTTTCCCTTGACTTACAGCTAGCTGATTTTTTTCATTATTTACTAGAGTATTTTAACAATCCTCTTATAAATTTTCATCCGGGAGGAAATATTTATTTATTTTATTTAACCATAATATAGCAAATAATGGCGTTATAATGGCAAAAAAATTAACGACGCTATGGTTGCATTCTTCCAAAAAATTTACAAATTTTTGGACAGTAATGATGAATTTAAGTTGCCTAAAAAAGGTATTGACGGTTCTTCTCTACCACCATGCGAATCAGAACTGAACAAGCAATATTTAAGGGCGTGTTACATTGCGCAAATTTGGTCTCACGCTAACCTTAAAGCTCCAACAACTGAAGAACTTGCAGACTATGGTTGGGAAGAAATAGACAACCGATTCGAATTTGATTGGTTTTCTGGGTCTCAGTTACAAACGTCGATTGAGGAGATAGCCATTCAGCCTGAAAAAGGTATTAATTCTTTTTTATACACTTATTTTTTTATATGATCATGTTTTACCCGGACTAATAATTTTTCTTTTCATGTTTTCACAGATGATGATGATGAAGACATGATCGCATATAACTCTGACAGTGACTCAAGCCAAAGTGAGAATGAAAATGATTAATTTTTATTGTTTTTTTAAACCAATTAATTTAAATAAAAGTTTAACAATTAAAAAAATACGCTACAATAAATTATTCATTAATTAAATTACTCATACCAACATTTCCTCCATTATTAAACTTCATATTTGTTATCAAAACTCTCAAATCAAGGATAATTGCCGAATAACTTAAGAAACGTTATATCCTCCCGGATAAAAATGTATAAGAGGATTGTTAAAATACTCTAGTAAATAATGAAAAAAATCAGCTAGCAGTAAGTCAAGGGAAAAGTCGTCAGCTGATAAGATGCAGTAGGTGATAGATGCTGTTGCGTTACACCTTTCAAGGTACCAGCTGACAAACTTTCCACTGAGATACAGCAAGCCGACATTAATTTTAATTCATAGTAGCATATAAACGATTACCAGGTAAATTTTTAGTTGAGAGGAAATCATTGAAAATATATATTTTTTTTATGTTCAAGCAGCCAGCTGACGTATAATCCACCGTGTTTAAGTCAGCTGACTTTGTTTTTCTTTCAAAATACTAGATAAACTATAATCTGACAAATTTTCAAATGAGAGGAAATGGCCGAAAAAACTTTTTTTTTCTCCATGCGTGAAAGGCTGCCACTGCCCGCCCCACCCACGGAGTCGCAGCTGACGGTCGCGAGTGTTCAAAGTATAATTCCCTGATGTATTTTACGAAGTTTCTCTCGAGAAGAAATAATTAAGCGAAAATGTACCTGTCTCCTAGTCTATGGTAAAGCCCAGCAATCGTTCAAAAAAAGATTCTTTAGTTTCTAAACTACAATGACATCATAATTGTTTTTCAAATACACATAAAAAGTTTAAAAATAACTAGCTACTCTGAATTAAATCCCAACAGTGCATGAAGTTTTTATTTAAATCAGAGACAGGAAAATCTCGTATTTTAGTAAGTTGATTAAACAATAAACTGCCAGAGAGAGTTTTGAGAAATGACTGTGGTTTACGTTTAAATAATGTACAGTAAACCACAGTTATGACTAATCTCAGTAACAAATCTATTGCCTTTGAGACCAAGATAAACAGGACATGTTTTAATGGTTTTGGGAGTGCATATTAGAGATCATGGTGAGACGTGACAGTTGCTTTCAAATCAAAGTTGGTAAATTTGTTTTTCTCATTTCTCCAATTTAGGAATGGATTATAGGCTTCCATATAACTTTTCAACTTTTCTGGCAATAAATTTAAGGATACTATTTATACTGTTTCTGTTATTTTTGTCGAGGTAACATTCAATTCAGTGTCTGATTCGCTTTCCATATTATATTTTCTAGTAATATCAATCATTTAAATTCAGTATAATAATTAAATTCTCAGCTTTAAATTATTTAAAACGCCACTTTCTTAGTTTTAACATTATCATATATAGAACAACTTGATTAATGAATTAGTATGTCTTCGTAGTGGAGTGGTTTATAGGTTTGACTGAGTGAAATAAAGAATTGTAGGCACATGGTTCGAATCCTGGTCGCAGTGATAATTTTTATTTATTATATTGTGGCATTTGTACATAAATAACCTTCAATATAGGTCCTATTTATGTGTGTCATGTGACCTGTTCATTAGCCACACCGATTATTCACTGGTGAATAATGTACGTCATTATACTTGAAGAAGCACACGTAAAATGTAAACATTATCAAATAGTCGTGGACAATAGTATATTATTAAACGAGCAATTTATGATAGCCATTATTCACGCAGGGTGACGTTTGCGTCACCCGAGTGAATAATGGCCATAAATTGCGAGTAGAATACTATACTTTGTCCACGACCCTATTAAATAAAAGTCAAGTGAATACTGCGAGTGTAGAACAGAAAGTAATAATTTGGTATTTGCGGCGGGTGTAATTTAGGCGCTAACCATCCTTCTTTACCTGTCTGACCAAGAAGGGTAGATAATCCGACATGTATTTTCGCCGCTAAGAAGTGCAGGTAGGTCGAGTCATAAAATAACTCTTATCTTAATAAAATACGAAGATGGTTTGGTAGGGGTAGGTCTGGTTGGGTATTATTGAAAATTATTATAATTTATTCTTCAAAAATTGACAAAAAATACGAAGGTGGTTTGGTTGGGTTATTATTGAAAATTATTATAATTTATTCTTCAAAAATTGACTAAAAATACGAAGGTGGTTTGGTAGGGGTAGGTTTGGTTGGGTTATTATTGAAAATTATTATAATTTAATTTACAAAAATATATCTTATTATAAATGTCGGTGATTTAATAAATACCTGTATTTCATAAATCACGTACTTCAGTCAGTTAGCGCCCAGTATACACATAGGATTAAAATGACCCTTCGGTCTTGGCGCCTAGTTTACATGTTGTAAAAAGTGCATTAATCCTCTAGCGCCCAAATTACATCCGCCCGGTGTTTGGTATTATTGACAATCCTAACGTCAAAATTAATACATTTCTGAGTACGTCAAATAATGTGACATATAGAGATGGGCGATACTGTGTAAAGTATCGATACACCGTACCGTTATAAATATAGTGTTTCAAAAATATCAATATTATAATATATCGTTATAAAAAGTATCAATACTAAAAATTTTGATATTTTATCGATAAGATATATTTCAGAAACAAATATCCTAAACAAAATACGCAGATTTAATAGTTTATTTCATTTTGTACCTCCATTTCTAGTCACCTATGTACCGAAATGTTGCGAGTGTTGAGTTCTCATGGCATGTTATTTAAATGCAGAAGCGTGAATTATCAGTTCATAATTCACTCTAGTAGATATATGGGTACCATATACCTTTTGTTAGGAGGTAAAATATTGACTGATTATTAAGTGGTCGTGGACAAAAATTATTATTCTCAAAAAAGGTTAGGTAATACTGACTCTTATTTAGTTCAGTCATTCTTAAACAATTCTTTTTATACCTTTTAAAGATTGTTAAGATAGGAAGGAAATCAATGGCACTCTTAAGTAGTCTAAGAATTAAGGTATAGTTTTCTTTCTCATCTTCAGATTAGGTTCCTACTCTTTAGCTACGATTTCTCAAACAGTACCGTTTGAAGTTTTATTTACGTTCAATATAATAATTTTTCTCCTTGGAAAATGTGAAGTGTTGATTACTATCTTTTTCTGCTTAAAATTTTATGTGGACGCCGCAACAATATACATAAATTGCACAACACAACAACGTTCAATACCGATTTCACAACGTAATTGACTTTAAACAAAGCTGGGAGCATAAATTTTGACTAATTTAATTTCCAGTTTTGTTAATATTCAGTATACAATGTAAAACTAACTGCGGAACCAATTTGAGAGGTTACTATAATACACATAATTGTCAGCAGTTACTTCCAGTAGAGTATGAATATAAATTTTACAAATATATTGAATTTATAAATTAATATGGAGCAATGGTGATTTGTGCTATAAATGCCAGAAAAACAAACTATAATTATGCTTATATGTACAGATTGCGAGAAACTTTAATAGGTCATACGACTTACATAAGTACGACAAGGATAATATGAGCAACACTATTTGAAGAAGAGAGACAAGAATTGTTACACATGTGAAACTCACAATGAACTGCCTAAGTCTGACGTCATAAGAGGCATGGTCATAAAAACTTTTCCAAACAAACCGAAAGCTCGTGTAAATTATCTAGAAATTTGCCGTTTGCCTTTGATTTAGTTATAAATAAGATTGATCGGTATTAGAAATATATAAAAAGTGATTAATTAAAGAAGTTTTTTAAACTAAGTGTAAATCTGGAAAAGGATTTCCATTAATTTGTCAATAAAATTTACAAAACTTCAAATACAAAAACACAGCATAAACACACATAACCTCAACTATGTTTACATTGTTTTAAAAACTCTTTGCAAACCTCACCTTGCAGATTTTCGTGTAAAAAAGTCTCCAACTGATCTCTTTTTACTTATTTCTAACAACGATCACTCTTATTTTTATAACTATATTAATAGCAAACCGCAAATTAAAAATCTCTTATGACGTTTTACACGCGTTATCGATTTGTTTGGAGGAGCTTTCTTTTGTGACGTTAGAGCTTAGGCAGTCCATTAGATCAGTCCCATCTACCAAAAAGGATGGGCGTGTGTGTTCATTGCCCTTTTTAATTTTAACCGTTGTGTTCTTGTCTCTTTCTTTCAAGTAGTACTGTTCGTATGATCCTTGTCGTACTTGAGTGAATCGTATGACCTAATAAACTTTTTCGCCATCTGTATATCCCAGGAGATACTTTTTTAAAGTAAATAGTTATTTATGTACCAAAGACGAAAAACTGTATGTCGAGCCTGCAAATTGCCGAGACAATAGACAGTTTTTGCCGAGGTATATATTACATTTTTTCGTGGACCTTTACAAAAAATTACTTAGATTCGAATGAAAAATCGACTATTTTTCGTGGATTTTTCATTCGCACATTAGTACGTAAAATGTCATTTCTTGTAAAGATCGACGAAAATGAAATTTTATATTCCTTACAGATGATAATAATAATAATGCTTTTGAGACAATGACGTAATGGCTTCAATAAGTTGCTGGTTAATAGACTTTTTTATCGAAGTTGACTTCTTCCATGGCTTTGAAAATTGATTCGTGTATTAATCGCCCCAAGGAATGTCCGATTCTGTATCTAGCTCAAATGTACGAAAGCCTACCAAAGATTTCTTGAAGAATTACGTCAAGAGTTGTTTCTCGAAATTTATATTGCATCTTAGAAGTAATAAAAAGAGTTTACTAAGGAATTAATTAAGCTTTAAATGACACCTTATTCCACTTATATAGGAGATGAAACAGTAATAAAAAATCCAATAAATCTCGATCAGGCGACATTATGTTGTACTCTCAAATAATATCGGGAGAATGTCAACAATCCACCTATATTACGAAGTGAAGCACGTTTTCTACTCAACACAGCAGTTTTTGATCTTTTATACAAATCTGGTCAATTTTTAACCGACAATAGAAATTGAAATTCATGGGCATCTCTGTACTGATATAACACGCTAAACTGCTTGTAAAAGTATTACTTTTTCACGTCTATACAATGTGTTCCTTTGAAAAGTCAAAAGTTAAAAGTTGACTTGTTTCGGCATATCTTTCTATGTCGCATTTCTGAAATATTAATGGTGGTCCTTTTCAAATCAACCCAGTGTAGAATTTTAGCAGCCATAATCTATACAATCTTTGGCATGACGAACGTAGAAATAGTTTTAAAAGCACTACTTTTTTCTGATACAGATATATGATCAAATGACGGGTTTGTTATCAAAATCCTGCTTTCCTGAATTTGGAGCTTGATAATTAAAAGTTTTATATAACGTATGAGAGTCATTAATAATCACTGAATGTCTGAAAAAGCAAAAATCGACAATAGGAGCTGAATTTATTTGAATATTGTAACAAAGAAAGTTGAAACAACGTATTTATCTTGAGCTGTGTCTCTGGTTTGATAAATTGAAAATAAAAATACATAGGGCGTTCAATTAACAAAATTGATAATGTATTTCTACATGCTGTATAATTAAGTTTTCTTTAAAATCTTAAAAAAAATGTTATACAGGCAAACTATAATTCTCTTGACTTATTTATAGTACATTTCCTCATTTAGCAAGTTTCGATAATGTCTGACAAAAAGCTCAAGCTATTGGTTTTGGCAGATCACAAAATGCAATGTTTACTGCTAATATGTTTTTGTTCTACATGTGCTTATTACCAAGTTAGTATTGTAATAATTTTTATTGTAAATTTGAAGTAAATAATTTTTACGCCTCTACAATGATGCTTGGTGCGATTACTTTCAACTGAGCTTAACCCTCATATTTTGTGATTCCCTGGTGTTATAACCCCAGAAGGATACTTCCAAGGGAGTGACATTTGTTCAGGGGAATCGGCATTATGACAAATAATGGCTCTGAAAAATAGAAGGACAAGAAAAAGAACGAAAATTATCGCTTTGTTGAATAAATATCTGTTCAGAACTCAAAACTTATTTGTTGTCGCATAATTCGTCGGCTTTCGGCCATTTTTAAGGTAATTTATTTTCAAGTTTGTTTTTATACACGCAGTAGCAAGTTTTATAATTTTTATCGCCCACTTGGCACCGACTTTAAAATTATAATACAATTACTAATTACATAATTAACAATAATTTCCCAATTCCAATACCAATAGAACCATATAGTCATAGTTAGGTATCTATCTTGTTTTGGTATCGTCGTAAACCTGACAATACTTCAATTACTATACATTTCCTGGTTGATTTTGATTGTTTCCTTGCTATATCTTTGAAGTCCAAGGTCCAATACCCATAATATTGAACACCTTAGAGCTATACTGAATCTAATGCACAAAGAATCATTGAAATCGGTTCATAATCCATAGGCTATGACAAAATATACATAAAAATATGTATACTTTGAATTGAGAATCTCCTTTTTAGAAGTCTATAAAGTGCTGTAACTTCCCCTTTGTAGTTAAAAAAAATAATCGGTGAGTGCCAATTTATAATGAGATCAACGTTATTCGTTGGAAGGTTGTTTGTATGTATATATATATATGTATATACATATATATATATATTGGGGTGATATTCACTGAGACCTAAAAGATATATTGTGCCCCCTTTCTTCCACTTAGTTCCTGATGAAAATCTAGTTTTAGGATATCTGCAGGCTTTAGTTTAAGTAAGTGTCCCTCTTCTATACAGTACTCTCCTAGGTATTGTGCCATAGTATTATGAATTGCTGTGCAATCCGCAAGTATGTGGATGGAGGTTTCTTCTTCCATACTACAGAATCTACATTCTTCCACCATTTTGAGGTGCCCGTTCAGACGACAATGTCCCGTTAGTACACCTTGTTGTTTCAGTCCAGCTCTTTATCTGCTATTTAATTTCCTTCTACTCCAGTGTGTCCTGGAATCAACAGAAAGGTGACCATATTGGTCTCGCCTAGTTCACTGAGTTTGCTTAGGCATTCCCATACCCCTTTAGAACTGATTACGCAAAACTCAGTGCTTTAATGGCTGCTTGACTCTCCGACATTATGATAATCCTTTGCCTTCTATATCCTTTACCAATATTGAACTGGGAACACTTTCATTTTATCCGTTTGGTTTCTGGCCCGTACACTCCTATACCAGTTTTATTGCTTTTGAGCTGTCTGTGTACTACTGATTGCCATTCCTTCTTGTTGCTTAATTTCTACGAAAAGTAATACGTTTTCATCATACCATCTTGTGGCATGTCTCAGGTTTTCTGATTCCCTCTCTACTTAGTATGCATCTTGTTCTGTCTGTAACACTTTCTTCCAGCATATGTAGTGGTGTGAGGTTGAGAATCACTTCCAAGACCGCTGTTTGACATGTTTTCATTGCTCCTGTAATGCATATACAGGGTAGTCTTTGAATTTTAAAGAGATTTTCTGGATCTGGATCTTCACCTAAATAAGGTTTTTGCTTGAGGATCTCGTCGACGGAAGTCAGGAACGAAGTTATGTTGGGGGCCAACTGATGTTTTATTACCTGCACCACCACTGAACTTCTCGTTCGAAGGCCGTGTCTGATTTTGAAACATGGCGAAAATAATAATAATAATATAATGTCAGGAAATTACGGAAGGGGTAGGAGAAAATGGAAAATTCTGATTAGTGGATTTTAAAATTAGGCGAATACAAGAATGGTTATTTAAGATAACGATAGAGATGTAAATCTTGGTCACTTTAGGTTCCACTAATCGTTTTAAAAATATGTCCTATTGCTCTTTGATTTGTCACTCAGTTTCACATTTGGAGACAGTTGCCCAAGCTTCAGTTATAGTCGATTGTGATGTAACATTGACTCAATATATTTAACAAACAATGGCAAACTAAAACTCAGAATTGCCGTTATTAATTTGTGTTTCTGGCCAAAAATTAATTATTTCGTGAAAAAACATGTAAATACACCTTTATTTAATCGGAACGTTGCGAAATTGGATCTATTTACCAAAAAACAAACACAAACATAGGTAACTGCAGGAATATAAATATGTTTGATTAATTCAACTGTATTTGCTATACCACTAATATGTTGTGTAAATTTATTGCAACCGTTAACAGAGTTCTGAAATATAGTCAGTTTTAAAAAAATTATCGAGCTACAAAATTTTGTCAATCACTTGGATACCTACGCCATATGTGAATATAAAGGGTTGGGATCAAGTATAGGACAATACTCTGACAACCAGGCTACTTTGAAGGCTCTGAAATCTTGTCAAACCATTTTGTGGTATCCCAAAAAACCGAATCGTATAAGAAGTCCGAAAATGGAAAAAGGAACTTAGTGCAGCCTAATGGATAAATACTCCAAGCCAAAGCAGGCAAAGTGGTTATTACGACCATCTGGTCACTACGCTAAATTGCGATGGAGCTTCAAAGATCTGTTCTCAGGAATTTTCACATGAGATGTTGGAACACATTATCTGCCATGGTAATTGTGCGCCAACACCTCGAAATACCTGGGCCAACCAGACCATTCAACCCCCTTTTAATCTTATCTAATCTGGTTTTTGCTACCCCGACATTTTCGGTAACTGTGTAGCGGAGGTATACCCGATATGTAACCTCATTGCAGGGGAGATCCGCGAAGAAATCCAATATGCATGTAAAATCTATACCGGAGGCTATAAAACAACCAAAACTACTTTTCACCACCAAGTGTCCATCTTATAGGTGTACAAATCATTTGTATTCAAAACAAACAGTGAAGAGGACTTAATCCTACAACTGGGAAGAGAATTAAATTTGCTATTCAATGAAAAGTAACAGTAAAATTATGCTGTAACAAAAAAAAATTACCTTATTAGTGAAGATGCCTTGGAAAGAGTTCCAGGAATTTGTTGCTTCTTGCATATTGTCAGGAGGTGAACATTTGAAATTAATTTGATTGAGGTCTTATTATTCTGAACCATTTAATAAATTTTGTAAAGTTTTCTGTTTTATGAATTCATTATCATTAGAACAAATGATTTTGGCCCTATCGTTTAAAGATTTTACTATCCCCCTTTTTACGCTTATAGAATGATTGTGTTGGTTTACGGTAAACACCTGTTTCATATCCTGTAGATGTTTTATTGATAAGAACATCTAAAAATGACAAAGAATTGTTATTTTCAATTTCAAATTTTATAGATTTTTCTCCTTCATATATATTTGTTAAAAAATCCAAAATAATCAACAAAAACAATACCTATTAACTCATTTAAAACCAAAAGAAAATTACATACTTTTGAGTATATCACATGAACATGCTTTGCTATTTTGTTTCCTTTCTATCTTAATTGTTAATTCCGGTTGAGTGAGGACAAAAAAAAATCATCAGACGTATTTCAATATTGAACCATTAGTTTCAACGATATTTACTTTTGGTTCCATACTCCTGTATATTTATTGGGAAATGATTGAATTATTTTAAACTAAACTATTCTGTAACGGTCAGTACAATATCATCGATCCCGGATTATTGGAGTCAAGCATCCCAAGTAACAATTTAGGTTCTAAAAAGGTTATAAACAACTCCCAGAACCAGTTTTAGAAATATAATTACTAATGCCATTAAGCACAAATAACCTTATTTCCTAGCCCGTAGAACCTCCTGTAGCAAAAAAGGGCCCAGCCCTGAAGAGGTTGTCGTTTCCAACAGGCCCTAGCCAATTTGAAACTAGATCGCATATCACAGAACCTTATTAGGCAACAGAAATAACCTTTGAAGAAGCCTAAAAATAACCTTTTTATGACCTAAAAGTTTTCAGGCTCACCTGTTTATAACCCTATAGCAAAATGCCTTTTAGTTGGTTAATTTGACCTATTCGTGGCCTTTCGGCATTTCAGAAACATTAAAAAGCATTAGTATTTAACCATTTAGTTTTAAATATGGTATAGCTTTGGTAAAAGGAGACAAATATGTACAAGTTAATGGAAGCATGCATATGGCGATATTTTCAGTATGAGTCTATTACAGAAAATATATGTTATTAAACATATTATGACCGATTTTCATTGCGCATACCAGTTAGTCGTAAAGTTAGGTGTAATTTAGCTGTAAAACACACGCGCCTTTAATATCTTATCAAATAGTGGTAATTCTGCATAAAAAAATAAATAAAAAATACAAATATTTTTTTTATTTTGATGTATACTTCAACGAAAATATGTACTTACATACTCCAGTGTCTATAAATATACAAATTAATTACTCCTTTTATCATTTTAACCTATATTTTATACGCTTAAACAGATGGTAGTTTTTAATTTTTTTTTCATAATGGACGTCTACCAGGGGATGCTTACAAGTTGCTATAAAAGCTAAAGCTAGTATAGAAAGTTATGTTATAGAACGAAAGGCTTAAAAAAGTGCCAATGGGCCATAAAAACAGCTAAAACAGTGCTAACTAGCATCTTTCAGGGCCTAATAACACTTTCAATGACCAATTAGCCGGCAAAGCCCGGGCGAATTCCAATAAATAGCTTTTAACGCCTATGGCAGGATCTAGTGGCATCATCTATTACTACGCAGAATTTCTCGACACCTTTTTATTGCAATTCAGTTTGTGTTTGGTTTTGTAGGTTACCGTAATTGTGCAAAGAAAAGTGTTTTTAACTTTCATTAAAAGTACATACAGGGTTGTATTTAGATTAAAAGGTAAGTTATTTAATACTATCTTGAACCGTTTGGATTTTACAGCAAGTCAAATTACCAAAATCAAAATGCTTTTTTTTTGGAGAGGGGGGGTTAGTTATTTGGGATGATTTTTTACTGTTTTTGCCTCGGATACCTTGTATATTTATAATAACTAAAAAGTGAATTACTAAACTTTTTACAACTTTTTCTACATTACAATTTTTGTTTAGAAAGATATGTATCAATAAGAGAGTCATTACTTAATTCGCAAAATTCTTCATATGCCGTATTAATTGCAAACTAAAATTTTTTTACACTATAGAGTGGTAATTAATTTATAAGCCGTATTTACCTGACTAGCTGTAATTCGTTGTAAATTTCGCTTGACTTTTCTTTTAAAATAACCACTTCTTACAATATTTTGCCAAGCCATCCCTGTGTTTACAAAGGCTGCAGTAGTGGAACAACGTGGGAATTAAATGCCGCGACCGTTGCTCAACGGTGTTTTATTGTGACTAGTTGGTTATGCCTAATCCCATAATGTTATACTTTTAGCCACATGACTTTTTGCAACTCCTTTAGGTGTTAATGTATGCCATATTGGCTTAAATAGGCCGCATAAAGTGCCAAATAGTTAAGCAATTGTCTCCTGGCCAAGTGGTTCTAAACAGGTAACTTTTTTGATCAAATGGTTTTATTTTAGAATTTTCGTTGCCAAAATAATGCTGAAATATAACTTTTTTAAAACCTAACACTCTTAAATCCATTAGGCCCTCGTTTAAGGCCATAACAACGTTATTGTTAACTCTTAACTTAATCTAATTAAACTTTTGTTTAACCTAAAGATCCTAGTTCCTATAAGGACAATATTTAACCTAAATATATCCATCAAGCAAGGCAATGACTATTAGAGAACCTTTACGCGGCTAAAAGGCAACTTTAAAAACCATCAGCTTGGAAAAATGTTACTTGGGATGTTTGATAGAATTATGTACAAAGTTGGTTGTTGGCACAAAAATATGCCGAATTCAAATTCGAATTTAGGGCTGGACATGAATTCAATAAATTATCGTAATTTAGTGTATTCAGCGAAAACTTGAAATGTCCAGAAATATTAATTGGGCAACTCTACTATTTACCTTTATTAACTGTAAAATTCATTAGTTTGATAAATAGAAATATCAGATGATGCTGTAGGATGCTTCTAGTCGGGGTCGGTAAATTCCGCATTTAAGTTGACATGAGGTAGAAGAAACGAAATAATGACGTTAATAAATTATCAGTTTAAATACAAAAGAAAAACTAACTTCATGATAATTGGGATATTTACATAGAGCTTGGTAATTATTAAAAACGAAATACGACCAGTTTACAGCTAAATTTTAATAAGAAATCACTGAGTGAAAAAATTTTAATTGACATGGGAATATACAATTTGTTGGAATTCTTTACAACAGATATAAGACGGTTAGCATTTTCTAATTCTCCTTTCCAAGCTTTATCAACAAAATGCCACACGACCTTCTTTTTCTCCTCTTCTATCCAGGATTTTGTTTTAAATAACTGAGTATACACAAGAGGTAGGATGATATCCACGCAGTATGAAAAATTAATTAAAATAAAAAAATTGACAATCTTTAAATAAGTGCCAAATTCCGGTCCTGCCAAGTATATTACGCATTCCTACCAGAATTACGCATTTTTAATTAAATGTGGATTATAAAGAGGCAAATACCACTGCTCCAATACTAAATTAGAATTTAGGAACGATAAAAATTAATGGAAAAATTAAAAATTGTCAACAATTCGGGCACAATTTTTTCAACCGTTGTACATTCTTCAACTTTCCGTTCTAAACGCTTAATCGAAATATTTTCAATGATGAATGATTTGGGTAACAGTGTAAAAGAAATTAGATATTTCAAATCATCAATTGACAAGAATAGAGATGTGTCGAATTTCGCAAAAATCTACTTGCGTCTTTAATCCTAGGTCACCAAAGGACAGTTTTATTGAGGTGGAATTATTTCTATAAAAACAATTGTTGCAACAATTGATTATTATAAAAATGTTACACAACACTACTATCCCATCTAGCAAAGTTGTTTTCTAATTTTTGGCTTATAACAATTTTATTTTAATATTGATTTTTGTTGCTTTCAAGAATGCAACTTATTATTAAAAGGTTCCATAAGAGCCAGTTTAGCTTAACGTTACAAAATTGTTTTAAAAACAATTTGGCAACAAATTTATGTAATATTTATAAAGCAATTTTATTCGTATTATGTAAGAGATTTATAAGACATTTATTGTTTATAAAATTTAATTGTTTTATAACACTTTTTTAAGAGTTTGGTAGCATTTATAAATCAGGTACAAATACATTATAAAACTATTAATACAAATACTTCTAGCAGCTTATAAAATAATTTTATTAAAGCAGTAGATCCCTCAATTTTATTGCCATTGAAAATTGTAGTTACAGGCACAACTATAAAATAATTATTTAATTATTACATTGGAAGCTGTTATGTAGCTTTTATGAAATAACTAATAAATATATTAGATTTGGCTTGGCAGTTTTAGAAAAACAAACCGAGTAAAATGTCGGAATTAACGGAGTGGAAGAAAATCAAAAGGAGTGGAGCCTTTCGGAGAAAAATAAAGAAAAACTTCGAAAGTATTATGATTAGCAATAAAGAAATTTTAAATAATACGCCTGCATGTTCAGATAGTCATCCACTAGAATTAATGATGCATCACTCAATAATAATTACAAATAACGATACTATGCTAGAAAAAGAAACCAAAGATGAGAACTTATCATTAGAAGTGCCAAATTTGAGTTTAGTCGTATTAAAAATGTTATAGAAAAAGCTAAAGTAAATAATATAATCGTGTTGAATTTGTTTATCAATTCCTTTATTCATTATATTTTTGAAATACGGTCCTGTTTTGTAGGGTTCTTTTGAAAACGGAGTATATTTTATAAATGTTTTAGAATTATCACAAATGTTGGTAAATTATTTTCTAAAACCTACTTTGTCCACTAAACTGTTATATTACTAGCCATGTTAATAATCAGATATAGATAAAATTTTAATAATATCTCTAAAGATAAAAATATAGTTCACTTTTACAAATAGTTTTATGTTAAAATAACATTGAGTACCTATAAACAAATTTAGAAGAATATAACTAGTAGTCTCAAATATTACTACCAAAACTTGATTTTTTATATTTTTTAACTTCTAAAATTATTATAAAACCTTGATAAAATTGGAGAGCAAGAAAAATTTACTGCGTTTATACCTTATAAATCACAATAAAATTTGCTTTGCATCAAAATTTTTCTTCTGTCATGCACAAAAATCAAATTTAAGTGACAGTCGGACATATTTATTTTCTTTCTGAAGTTGGTGCTGCAATATTATTATCACCAGCAACTCTGAAATATAATTATTTGAAAACAATTTAGCTTCTTACAAACATATTAATAAAACAAAGTTGATTTATTGATACTACTACAATAGCAATAAAGTGGCATAGCACGTTTATTAAACACTTATAAATTTATTATAAAACAATTTTATTGTATTTTTATCAACATTGTATATCTGTTATATAGTAGTCGCTGGAGTACTTATAAAATATATTATATAAACAGAATGTTTTATAAATTGTGTCCATTTTGTGTTTATACATATTTTATGAACATTTTAAAAACGTTTCTGAGACTAACATTGTTTTATAATGTTTATCGACAAAACATTCCTACGACTATTATAAAATAGCAAATTGTTACTTGGGATATACTCTATACATTACAGATTTACGGAAAATTTTATATTGTCAGTAATAATTTTAAAACATACAATAACTGACAAATTGATAACGGCTAATGGCGTTTTTAGTCAATATTTAGAGAAATGGAAATATAAGTGACTGCGGTAATTTTTTGATCTCGTAACATCAAGACAGTCAATACTGACGATTTACCTTGATAAGGATCCAACACGCGCAATTAACGCTATTATGCAGCTAGTTTTTGAATAAAAAATATCTGATTACGGAAATAATCTATTAAATCCCTTCATTGCATAGAGCAATTTAAATAACTCGCATGCTCTTTCCATCCGAAGACTCAAACCAGGGAATCTTTATAATAAGGAATGAAGATGGTCGTGCCAAACTCCAGAATAAGAGATAATTGCTATTGAAATAGTTGAAAAGTGATAATATGAATAGAATACGACTCTTGTGTTGTGTATTATGCTGTCGAGAAGGAAATTACTTTAAATTATCTGCATAAATATTTGTTGTGAAATTCAGAAGTTCTAAAAACATAACAAAGAAACTTCTACACATAAAAATATAATATATACTTTATTAACAACGAATACATTGAAATGTTATATTTAAATCTGAATCTTGGGAAAATTGTCGGAAACGTCTGCATCAACTGAGCCAAAACATGATTCTCATGTGAAATCGTTTTAAAAATAAATGTTTTCTCGACATCCACCCATTTTTTATTTTAATGAGGTAAACTACTAACCACAAAAACCATCTATTATTTTTCTAGAGCAATATTAAAAACAAACACATTTATCACCAATACCACGAAATTGGTGGCTTATTTTCAAGTCGATACAGATAAATATAACTAGAAGTTTTCTTTTCACAAATCATTGAGGATTTAGGATTTTTTAAAAGCTGATTCAGCAATAAAGGATACTGAAATAATCCCAACGAATACAAACCAGCATCCAGTGGTTTAATAAAGAACATGGCCAGACAGAATAATTTCCTACTTACAGGGTGGGATGTGAGTAAATCTAAATTTCAATGAATTTAAATAAATAACATTTTTATACGCCCTATCTTTAAAATACATTGAATTTCACCAGTTTGTAGCGCCTAAAAGGGCTGTTTATGGTGAGTTTATTTCACGCTTTTCGTAAGCCAATACAGTTGATTTGTGCAATTCGTCCACCCAATTCAATATTGACGAAGGATATAGAAGGCAAAAGATTATCACAATGCCGAATAGTCAAGCAGCCATTAAAGCACTGAGTTCTTGTGTAATCAGTTCCAAAATGGTGTGGGAATGCCTAGGCAAATTCAATGAACTAGGCGAGAACAATATAGTAACCATACTGTGGATTCCAGGACACACTGGAATAGTAGGAAATGAAATAGCAGATAGACTAGCAAAGCGGGGGACTGAAAGACCCTTTTGGAGGCCGGAATCCTTTTGCGGTATGAGCCCCAATGTAATATTGGAAGAAATAGGCAACGCCGAAGAAAAGAGAAAATCTGACTATTGGAAATATCTAGTAGGGCTTTGACAATCAAAGATTCTGATGGGTGGCTACAGCCCGTTGAGATCAAATGAATGCATGAGTCAAAGTAAAATTGCAATAAGAGTTTCGCCAGATATCCTGACGGGACATTGCCGCTTGAACGGACACCTGACAAAGCTCAAAATAGCGGAGGAAAGAGAATTTAGATTATGTGGCATGGGAAGCACAGCACCTAGGTGATTATTAGATAAAAGAGTGACATTTACCCAAGTTGAAGCCTGCAGATATTCTAAAATTCCTCAGGGAAATTGGACTAAAGGAGCTACTAGTCTCTGAGACGTTCCTCATGAACTAAGTAGAAGTAAGGGGGCGCAATAGATCTTTTAGGCCTCAGTGAATGTCACCCCATCATACATACATACATACATATATGCTAATGTTGTTTCTGTTTTCGGTGCGTTGGTCCTAATATGTAATAGTAATTCTCCTTTTTTAAAAATATTCAATACTTTGTAGCACATAAGTTTTTCAAGAAGGGGAAGGGAGAATATTGATGGCATTACCCTGTTTGGAAAATAGTTCATAGTTACGTTTTCCAGTAATTATACATTTTCAAGAACCCTGTTTACTTATTCAATAAATGTCGGTCTCGTCAAATGAGATTTCGTGACACGCACGATCCAAATTCGCACATTCTAAACATCCCTTAAGACCTTCCTGATAAATTAAATGGAAAACTTTTCAATTATGAGATTGTTTATTTGCACGTAGGAATTTGTCATTTGTGGTGTGTCGTTTTTGTAAGGGATGATACCTGGATTTTGAAATGGCACCTGAAATTGACAAACATTGCGAAAAATGTCAATTTGTGAATCCAGGGCAAAAACGTATTCAATATAATGTTTTTATACAAGTCCAGAATTAATAATATTAGAGAACTGTTTTGAGGTTGAAATTCTGTATCGCGAAACCAAATTACCTACCAAGATTAATTTGGTGATGGAAACTAATTTTTTCAATGTGGAAAAAATTCAAATGAATTATAAATCTTAATTCACTTGGAACGTTGAAGTAATTTTGTACTTATAGTTTGGTTTCGATACTTGGAATTTTAACGTAAAAACGGTGTTTTTTTTTATTAACAATACATCACTAACACCAAATTTACAGTTACTCCTATTTACCACAGCCGTAATAGGAAATAGTATAGATAAATGAATATAATTAATTACGTAATGGTTTTACATACTCTTAACAATACATACCCATAATCCAATATTACAAAATGGTTTAATGGAACGTACCTGAAAAAAAAAAATACTGTTTGAATATTTACTTCGTGGAATTTGTTCGTATTGAAATGAGGATACCACTCCACAATAAGAAAATTTATTAAAAATGTATTGTGCAAAATGTCATAACTCTACTACAATATTGTTTTGCCATATACATTTTATTGGAATTGAAAATGTCATGACGTTATGTGTGCAGGCGAGTTAAGGATTGTTTATTGTCAGCAAAATAATTATTCATAAATAATAGCTTCTCTTTGTACTTTTGCTATTTGTTGGGCTAAATATTCTATCTACTGGGTTGGGATAAAGTATGGAACCAAGTAATTATCTTTTAAACGAAACGAACGATATTTATGAAAATTTGCAGGTAAATGCAATGGAACAAAATGCATCTGATGTACATTTTTTTGTTAATAATATACTTCCGGTTTAACCGGAAATGCCATCAACTTCTTCAATTTAAATGGGACACCCTATATATTTTTACAGATTTTGAAAGAGCTTGTTATTTTGAATTCATACATACCGAGTTTAGTGTGAAAAATTTTGTAAAAACGAGGAATATAGCACTTTAATCAACCTCCTTTGAGTTTTTTGCATTAGAGCAAAAAACTATTTAGATTAACTAATTAATGTTGTTTGTATGCATAGTAATAAATAAACGAGTACTGTTTAGTACGTCTTTTATTCTCCAAGTGTCAAATTCTAACTGACGGAAATAAATTTTACAATTTAGAATGGATCAATTAAGTGAAAAAGAGCGTATTGAAATTTTAATGATTATCGGTTATGGTGATCGTGTTAGAACTCATGAAAAAGTGTGTCATATTTTTAATAATTTGCATCCGAAGAGAAATCCTATATCACGCTCAACAGTAACTAAAACATTACAACGTTTTAATACAACTGGGATGGTAAAACATCTGGAAAACCTGGAAGACCGCGGACGGCAACGAACGAAACTGTTAAACAAAATATTGCAATCGATTTAGAAGAATCACCTCAAACTTCCACCACAAATTTGGCACTAAACCATGGTATCAGTCGACATTCTGTAGGAAAGATATCAAAAAGTGAAAATTATCATCCGTGTAAGGTACAGTTGGTTCAAGAATTGTCAGACGATGATTTTGACCGACGGTTGGAATTTTGCGAACGGCTAATGGACATCTGTAATATCGATGACAATTTTGCTTCTAACATAATTTTTTCCGGTGAGGTAACTTTTGTTTAAATGGAACAGTTAATCGCCATAACTCAAGGTATTGGTCAAATCAGAATCCTCATTGGATTCATGAAGCACATACCCAGCATCTACAGAAGTTAAATGTTTGGATGGGAATTGTCGAAAATAGGCTTATAGGCCCATTTTTTATCGACGGAAACTTGAATGGTGACAAGTATTTGGATCTACTAAATAACGAGATTATTCCTGCACTTCAACAGAACGGGCAATTACCACAAAATGTTTAGTTTCAACAAGATAGAGCACCTCCCCACTATGATAGACGGGTTAGGGATTTTCTGGATGCGAATTTTCCAAATCGATGGATTGGACGTAGAGGATTCATAGATTTGCCTGCTCGTTCTCCGGATCTTAGCCTGCTAGATTTTTTTCTTTGGGGTTATCTAAAATCACGTGTTTACGTTAGACGACCAACAAACTCAAAGGAATTGAGACAAAGAATTATTGATGAATGTGAACTAATACGTGGAGAAGTCTTGGAAAGAGTGACTCAAGAATTTGTTAATAGGATGGCATATTATCAGCAAGTAAACGGCGAGCATTTTGAACGTTTGAAGTAATTTTGTTTCTCATTATTCTAAAATAATGAAATGTAAACCTATTGTACAACTAACAGTGAGTTATTCCTCGGTTTTACAAATTTTTTTACACTAAACTAAGTATGTATGAATTCAAAATAACAACGCTTTCAAAATCTGTGAAAATATATAGGGTGTCCCATTTAAATTAAAGAAGTTAATGGCATTTCCGGTTAAACCGGAAGTATATTATCAACAAATAAATATACATCAGATGCATTTTGTTCCATTGCACTTACCTGCAAATTTTCATAAATATCGTTCTTTTCGTTTAAAAGATATTTACTTGGTTCCATACTTTATCCCAATCCCGTATAAATAATTAGTTTAAAATATTTTACACCATACCTTCGGTTCCAGCAGAAACTCCTCTTCTTTTTATGGATTAATCTAAATAATTCAAGTTACATTAACCAAATAATGCCTAAGAATTCGAGAACTTCAAATTTGTTTCCCTTTATATTTTGGTTGATGAGGCTTCACATTTAAAATTTTCTGATAAATTGCTGTTAAATGTTATTTCGTCTTGACTACTATTCCAAGGGCTGTCGTCTCTATCTTAATGGTTAGACGATTTCACAGCCCTTCCTAATAAAGAAATCGATGTTTACAAAATAATTTCCTAAAAACATCCTGGAGAGACCATTTCCCAGACTCTGATTCTTACATTTATTCTTGGCATACTTCCTATTAATATTTCCCATGTAATTACGCACTGTTTTCTCCAGCTTGTAAACTTTGCTCTTAAATACTAATTTACTGATAAGTGAATTGAAATGTTTCAAAAGCAAAGTACTTTTAGGCTTTTATGACATACACTAACGTCATTTACTACTTAATTTATATCGTACTTGTTCATTGGTTTGAAACGGAGAATTCAAGGGTAATAAATAAGAACCCTCTACAATTAAATCCTGGTTTTAATCAAGTTAGTCTTTGAATCAAATGTAATTGATTTCAATTAGCACACTGTTTGAAGAGTATTAAATTTTGCAATTTTGTCCAATTAGACAAATAAATATTTAAAAATCTACCAGCACTTTTTATGTTTTTTATGGACGATGGATGATTTTTAGATCCATTCACCCCACTAGAATGTCATAATTGTCAAACAATCTCAACAATAACCCGTCAACAGCAAACTAGACAAGCCAGTTTGGTGTGGTCGAATTTGGATCCGCGGTATGGCGCTGAAATTTGCCGCCGCCCTAGTCCATTAGGTGTAACCCTTCCATTACATTCGTTTTTTTATTTTAGTAGGTACTTAACAGTTCATTTCATCCCTACGAAATTATCAATAAGCTTAAGGTATCACCAAACTGGGTCGTCTTAAAATTCAGCGGCTTGTATGACGTTCAGTTCGTTGCTAAAAGGCTCTTATCGAGAATATCCGACGACAATGCCATTAAATTAGGATGTAGGTTCTAGGAATGGCCTAGTATCCAATAATCTTGCTTGAGACAGTTCGTTTTTATTAGTAGTATTTGAATGACCGACAGTATAACATTTACTGGTGTAGATATTTTGCAATCCATATGTTGTAATAGTATATTGTGTCATAGGGGCAGAAAATGGGCTTTAGTAGCACAAGACTATTATAGATGCACGAGCGAGCGTAACGAACCGAGGGCAGCTGATAGTTAAGGGCTGCTAAAGCGTTTCCTGCATGTGCGACACATAACTGGTTTTCGCCTACCGAATAATCAAAAAAATAGGAAGATATAAGAAAAAAAATGTGACATTCACTGACGTTTAATTAAAAATGTACATGAAACATCAAAATTACAAGTGACAGATAGTGAAAAACTTCAAAAATCGTGGCGTTATGAATTTTCCGCCCTATTTTTGGTGTTCATATGATTGGAGAAAAATATATTTGTTTTACTTCATTTTTCTAAAGATAGCTGAAACGCTCCTTGTTCACTCTTGGTTTTATTTTGCACTTTTTTAACATGTTTTTATATGCGTGTTTTGCTTGATGATTTATCTAATTTTTTTACGATATTGCACGCAAGGCCTCGAAAAATGTATAAAATAATGTATTAGCTTGGATATTGAAACTGAGTAAGAGGCATTTGAAGGTAGTTTCCGACCAGGTGACTGGAAACTGCACCCTGAGAAAACATCTGCACAAAATGGGCAAAGTTAGTGAACCTATGCGCAGGAAATGTGGACACTATGATGAAACACCTATTCACATACTCTGCTTCTGCGAGAACGTACATGGACTCAGACGGAAGCTTTTGGAGAGGAAATAATACAACCATTACAACTACTGAAAATCTCTCCAGTCAAACTAGTGGCCTAGATAGAAGACTCAAAGCTTCTGGAACGGAAGTAGATAACATGGGAAATGGTACAAAGATTCAGTTGAAGTGCCTGGGCTATTGAGCACAACCCAATCGAATGAATGGGTGTAATAGCTTCAAATATACCGTGTATCTCTTAAATATTCCATAACAACACCGTTCCGTAGAAATACATAATAATAATCGATTTAAAAAATGTATTTTCCAATTAAGACACTACTTATCATTTTTTTTTACTTTTCTATAATAAATATGCTTACTTCATTTTATATTTATTGATTTTAATTATTCGTTCACTGGTATTTTAACATCTTTGTTTACAAAAAACATTAAGAAAAAGATGGTTGATATTGACACAAGGACACGAAAGAAAATTGAATGAAAATCTGTATTGATTATCTTTACGACAAATTTATTAACAATCTTTATTAGATATTTTTAGACAATAAATTTGTCTGTTCGTAAGCCTGAAACAAATACTAAAGGAGCTCAATCTGCCGGTGTATTATTGGCACATAGCAACAAAGCAACAAAAAATCACCTTATCCACTAACAAGATCCCTTTTCAAAACGTTAGCTAACAAAGAATGGGGCTCAGATTGTCTGATGTTACTTACAATATACCGAACTTAAATAAGGTCGAAAATTGATTGCAGGTCCATTGTGTATTTAACTACCAAGAAATCACTATAAACTAAGTTAACAGTCTCCATAATTTATCACTTTCTATTATAATAGAGGCATTTCGAACAGCACCGGTAGAAAGTTTGCGTGCCAAAGCAGGGAAGTATTCTCTGAATTACAGAATATCTTAAAGTATTATAATATATAGTATATACCCAGTGAGGATAAAAGCAGAACCCAAAAATCCCATATTGCTGAACTACTTTACACACACATTTCAACCCTATTCATGTACTTTATACAGCTTACAGATTTTTATATGGCCGGTGAGAAGTACCGCCCTAGAGATGCGCAGGAAATTTGTACCATAGTTGTATAGTTGTGAGTAAAATTAGTTTGCACTGTTTTGCAATAAAATAACAGTATGCGTCAAGGTCTGTTTGAGGATTAAAAAGTCGAAAAGATGAAAAAGCCATAAATCATTTCTAGTCTTGACCTACCTACAAGCGAACAATTTATTCTCATTGGTGCAATGTAACTTCCGATTGGTCTATGAAAAATTTACTTGTCCACATGGACTTTCAAAGTCCCAGGGTGGGCTTAGTTCATTTCTGTTATTTTGGAAACATTGTGTTCATAGATGTTGCTGTGAATGAAATTTTGTTTTATTGACAAACTATTTTGTTTGGTAATCATTAAAATCATGGCTTTTTGACGACGATTCGGAGAGGAAGATATTGTTATAGGCTCCGAACAATGAATTTACTAGAAGAGTAAACAGACGTATTATTCTACATAAACAATGTAAAAGTTTATTTATTTATTCTGCTTGATTTCATGTCGCAGTGAATATAATAAGTTGTTTGATTGTTGTATGTATAAAACATGAATATTTTATTGTTAAAATTGTTTACCAAAGGTTTTAAAATTTCTGAAAGTGGAGAGTAGGGATTTGAGACAATAGACAGAAAGAAATTTGGTATGTTCTAGTCGCTATCTACGCAAAAAATGATACAAAATATATTGTACAGGCAACAGAAACAAGAAAATAATGGGTCAAAGCATGGAGCTACTGAAAGAATAAATAATTGACAAAAGTTTCAAAAAAATCCATTATTACAGTTATCGGTAAAACTGCTATACATCGGAAAAAGAAATCGCTAGTGCGTCGGGATCCTGTAATAATGAAAAATTTATCTGAAACCGGTTCTGCTTCTGCTTCCAGATTTCTTTATCTCGCCGACAAATTGTGAAACGGTGTAAATTTATTTTACTCACAACTATAGCTCTTGCAAGCGATAAACATATTAACACAGTACCGTATCAAGTTTTGATGGAGTTTCAAAGTAGACTGAATAGATTACAGACTTTAATCTTTCTAGAAAATTGTTGTTAAATAATTTCGAGATTACAGGTATTAAAGTGAAAGTTTCTGCCTAAGGAATTTGTTAATAACTACTTAAGAGTTTTTTATTAGTGGATCTATGAGCGAACAATGGTGAAACATTGTTGATAATTTGACATAGTATTATCTCCTTCGTCATGTAAAATTTACAACGGGGCAATAAATTATGTTGTCTATTCAAAGAACAGAAAATACAATGGACCAATCCAGAACACATGACTTTGACAGGACGGTCATATTGTGCTGGACGGCAACCGAATCGATTAGTTGGAGATGAACCTTGTGTGTTTGTGTTTTATCAACAAAAATTGACTGATATAAGGGTCAATTCAAGTGGTTATAAATTAACGGCACGACGGTATATTTGACAAAGTTTCCGTTATAAGAAATGTTTAACTTATAGATAGTCATGATTAGGATTTAAATTTTAACATGTATGGCGTCCAATTACGAGTTTTCCGTTAATATTTTAAACCTTATTACACATACAGAATAGTAAAATGGAGTTTGGAGATTGTCTAATTTCTAACCATGCTTTAAAATATACCAGCTGCTTAGAGAATTGTTCCTATAGGTAGGTACACTAAGTATCCTTCGATAAAATGTCGAGAACACACATATGCCAAGTTTAAAGTTGTGATTCACAGAGGGTGCCCCGTTTTAAAGCACTAATCTCAACATCGAGGAGTTGATCGGAGAGATCAACTAATTAAATAGTTACCTTGGTTCGTTAAAACAGCCGGAAATAGAAAAAAGATACCTTATCGCCTTCTCCCCGCATTCCACACTACTATAAAATGATGGCATTTTAGATACCTTTGAGAACTAATTACTAATTAAAGTCTAACTGTGTGCCCTCCAGCACAATATGGTCGACCTGTCAGTTACGTCATTGCGTTTCAAAAACACTTCAAATTTATCTACCAATTGTGATTGATGCCGTTTTATAAATAAAAATTTAAGCAGCTGATGTGTGCTTACAAACAATTTTATGAAACTATAAAGTGTTTTTATTCCTTTGTTTTCTTGATTGAACAGCCATTTAGGTGAGCTTTTGTTTGGTTGTAACAAAAAATCAACTTAAGCGTTGTTAAATTTATTATTGTGGATTTTTTTACTTTGATACAAAGAATACTGTCGGATTCCCTACAATAAAGTAATTTTCAATAATAAATAATCCCACTCAAAACACTTCATGAAAAATAAGTTATTAGATTAGAGGTGTTACAGGGCGTCCACAGAGTAGCGTAAAAATGTATTAATACACAGTAAGAAAATGTAAAGTAAATGTACAAATTGCTCTTCATTGACCACTAAGTAATGACTTAACCTAGTATAGTCTAACTATTGTCAGTGTAATGACCATAAAATAAAGCAATGTTGTCAGATATATTTTCTAAAATTGTTAGGCTCGCTACACAAATGTTCCCCTTACTTCAGTAAACTGTTAGTTCGTGATGTTATAGGAAAGCTAGTTTGGAAATATTTAAAAAAAAATGCATTTTAATGTTCACTAATAAATTTATAAGTCGCTTGAAATTGTTGGAAAAAGGAAAATTAATTAAAACCAATTTATGTATGTTACTATATTTAAGAAAATTTTGAAGAGTTGGCAACGTAGATGCAGGTGCACTAAACACTTCCGAACAATCCAATCATCAACTACAGTATTTATCGTAATATAACGAAATAACCGAAGTATAGTCCCTTTGACTACTTTCTCATAAAAAATTCTACGGTCTTGAGGGTGTTCGGGGGGGTTGTGTTGTGGTTCGGCTTATAATCCAGTAGTTACATTAAGTGTCGGGTGTGAATTTTGTTTTAAAGAAATATTTAATATAATATATATTTCTTGGTTGAGTGAGTTTAGTGAATTGTTATAGGTATTTATAGGGAAGTTTAGGTGATCTAGTGTAGAAAAGTATTATTAATATAATACCTATTTGATGGTGTAGTGGTTAAGTGGCGTCAGTGAATTGATTTTAATATAATATTTATTTGTTCGTAGACGTTAGGGTAAGTTTTATAATATAATTAATTAGAATGGCATTTTGGAGACCATTTGAAACGACAGTCCAAGATGTTGCGCGGGATTATTGAATTGTGGATTTAAATATAAGAAGTTAGATAATCGAATGGTAATAATGGAATCTCGGCGTATCGCTGAACTGACAGGAGTATTTGCGCAAAATAAAAGGGTACCGTGATTCAAATAGAACTATAATTTATTTATACGAAACTTGGTTTGATACGCACGATGTTGTCAAGTATGGTTGGGTTGACGATACAAAAAGCTGCTATTTAGATACCCCGTGTTCTAGAGGAAAACGCGTTATTATTGTATTACAAATTTTATAAGTTTTGTATGCAGGTTAATTTTTTACATTCAAATTGATACCTATAGTAGATTAAAATTATTTCACAATATTCGAATTTATAAAAAATTTATATGCACGCCACTGGGCGGCTTTTTCCTTTAAAGGGATTGAAAATATGGGTCATTACATTAACTTTGGAAGAACTATAATAGATTAATTTTGTAGCATAGCGGGTGTTACGTTCTGCATTTCCTGACTGACTCTGACTTTTAGATCACGGATATTGTAAGGTCTGTTGGCGTAGACTGAATAACCCTATGAACAGTAGTGCAATGGGGTGAGATCGGGTGATCTAGCGGGACATCATTCCACATTCAACCTATGGATGAGACGTACTTTCGAAGGATGGTATTTCGCCTTTTTTTAATATGTGATACCGAAGTATTTCCAATATCCAAATCCCACCAGATAATCCACGAACTGTGCAGTGCAGCGTGCGTTTTTGTCCACCTTGTACCAATTTGATTCAACTTGTGGTCCAGTCTCTTCAATTTTGTCATACCAATTCAGTTTTCTGATTAAAATATACTTCATATTTTTCCATTTTCTCTGAACTATTCAGACACAAACTCCGTTTTTTTTATTTGTAAACATAAAGCTGACCAGACTCTAAACTGAATATCCTCCATATAAAAGAAAATTAGAAGAATACAACACAATACATTTTCACGTCGACGCGATGTTACAAAAAAAATTAAGAAAACTCGATAGAAAAGAGACCGCTAAAAAGCATTCTCCGTCCTTTCTGTTGAGTGTGAGTGGTTTTCCCTTGTAGTGGAAATTACCTACCGCACGTACACCTGTTCTAATAGTCGATGTAATAAAAGCCTTTTCTGTTTAGCAGATTGTTATTCACACCGCAAGGTAAAGTTGACTCCTCATAGCTTTCGTTTCAGGTTACCAGTGTTGCCATTTTCAGAACACAACTTAACAACGAAAATCAATTTTTCATAATTAAACTGGTCAGAATTTTTAAAATTAACAATAAAATTAACGAAAAACGTTAAGTGAATCTTAAATGCTACAAAGAAAACATTATTTATTCAAGACAAAATAGGGAAATTTCAATATACCGGGTGTCCCAGACTAATTTATCTCTTAAACGAATAGAGATTTTCGAATGGGACAAAAACTGATCTGTTCTATTTCTCATACACTTTAATATGGCGTAGGAAACATCATCCCCTAAACAATCATCCCTTAGTTACAACCCCTAACTTCAAACTTTTTAATAGCACCCTGTACATTTTTTTATAATTTTGGATGTGGTCTTCCATCGTCTATTCTACAAATTTTCCAAAAATAAAATGGGTTCGTAAATAATCAAGAAAATATCAGTTTACTATTTAAATTAGATGTTCGAAGTGTAGTCCACCTGCACATATTTCAAATAAATAATGTCAATTAGTTAATTACTATTTTTATTTTTTTTTTCATATAATTTTTATTACATTTATTTTTATTGTTCCTTTAAGCTTTAAGGCTTTCTTGATTAATTTAACAAAAATAAAAAATAAACTGATATTTTCTTAATTATTTACGAACCCATTTTATTTTTGGAAAATTTGTTGCGATGGAAGACCACATCCAAAATTATAAAAAAATGTACAGGGTGCTATTAAGAAGTTTGAGGATAGGGGTTGTAACTAAAGGATGAATATTTAGGGGATGATTTTTTCTACGCCTTATTAAAGAGTATTAGAAATGGAAGAGATCAGTTTTTGTCCCATTCAAACATTTCTATTCGTTTAAGAGATATAGCCTGGATAAATTAGTCTGGGACACCCGGTATTCCTAGCTTCAAAAATAGCAGAATAGAAGTACGAAAGTATAATTTCTTGTACAATACTGGCAATAAAGAAAGAGAAAAGATGTATTTTGTAATAATTGTTTTTTTTTTAAATTAATTTTCAGAGCGCTTTCGACGTAAGCCATCAGGAGGGGCTGTCCATAAATCACGTAGCCAATTTGGGGGGGGAGGGGGTTCGATTAAGTCTACGCTGCCCCACGCTGGGGGGTGGGGGGCCATAAACCGTGCTGCGTAGCTTTTTTAATTTTAAAATTAATAAGTTTTTCTAATAATAATATTATCGCTGGTCAGTTTACTTTCATTATAATTGTTAGTACAGCTTCTTTTACCGAATGAAGACGAAACTTTTTTCAATAGGAAGGACCTGCGCTGACTGTGGAATGTATTATGCTTAAAAAAAACAGAAAAATATTCATGTCAAGGCGATACATGGTAAAGCAATCAATGAGAAACTTAAAGTAAAAAAAGTACTGAAAAAACGAGACAGTGAATTTTTGTGAGAGCTTGATACGATGGAGCCTATCATAGAATGGTTTGAGGAAGATCTTGATTTGAATTTCGTAGATATTACAATAGAGAGCGATGAGAATGCTGAGTCAAACTTGCCTGTAATTGATAACTTACATGATTGGCTTGTTTCACCATTTGTACTGAACGAAATCTTCGAGAAATAAAGATGATATTGAAAGTCTACAATTATTTTTTTAAATGTAAAAATTGGCAAAAATGAATCTACGTGATTTATGTGTGCATCCTACAAAATGAGAGATTAACCCTAAGAATTTTTTATTAGTAATTTGGTCATTGACTTAGTTAGGGTTAATTTACAAATACATACCTCCAAGTAAATTTTCCAAAATATTATGATAAGATAAATTAGGTACCCACAGAATATAAATGAAAATACATCTAAACTCGAAAACATCAGCACAGAGTACGTGTATGGCATCAGAACAATGTGTCCGCATATCGATTGTGTCGTTTTCTTATGTATCGTGTTAACACGACACGTGATAATAATGTGTCCTAAGCTTTAGTGTCTTCTACACCTATTGTGTCATATCCATAACGGGTTGTGGACAACAAATTCGGGCTGTGGACCATTTCGGATAATTATTTAGAAAATACTCTTGGTTGTATCAATAAATGTACCAAAACTGCGAAAAAATGCAAAAATGAGTTGGAAAGAAAGGGAAAAGGGCAAAAATTAGGTGTAGGTAAAGAGAATTCACTTTACTATAGGATTAAAAACGCTTATAATGAACAGTTTTATAAAAAAAATAAGGTATCTAAGTTCTTGTCTGGGAAGTATTATGATGAGCTTTAGGGGAATGAGAGTTTTGTCAAAAAACATATCTCGTGACAACTTACGTAGATTGAGGCTGAGAAATATTTATATTGTTGGCAGTGAGGACTTAAGAATTATCGTAGCACCACGAATGGGATAAAATTTATAATATAATAATATTTTTGGTTATAAAATCTGAGGATATAATCTTCGACAGTCTCATGGCGAATTGGTGGGTTAATTATATCCAAATCCCATCCCTATTCGAGCAAACAAATCTGACAAGAGAATTTTATATCACAGCCCTTCATTACCTATGTTAGTATTAATAATTTGATTAAAGTCCGAATGGTTTAGCTCGACCGTTTAATAATTTTCGACTTTTATATATATTTATTTCTTGACAATATTTTGTTTTGACATTAATCAATGATGACAGATATGCAGTAATCCCTGATATTATAAAGCATTAGTTTATTTAAACAGATGAAATAAATAATCATAGATAACCCTGTATGTGAGTATGGATGGAATCGGGAGTAGTCAGCGCCAACAGTAGTTCAATGTCAATGCACGATCAAACGATAGCAAAGCAGCAATTACAAATTAAACTGTTTCATCTTACGGTATCTACGTTAACGTAAAATACAATAATAACTAGAAACTGACCCAGCATGAGGCCACAGTAACGAACTAATTCCGATGCAGAAGAAGAACAGTGAACGGCAACATCAAGTTTATAGTTTGACCTCTAAAGAGTAACATTATTTCAATAGGTACGCTTGCAAAAAAGTATCTGATAAGTAAATTATGTAATTAATAGATTACTTGGTCGAACAATTGAAATAAAAAAATACTGGAAATTAAATAGTAAATTAATAATTTTTATTGATAAATGGGAAATCTAATAAAAATGGCAACATTGCGAACTATGTTAAGCCTCTAGCGACTAACATTCGCTGGGTACAACGCCATTCGCTATCGCTGAACCTATAATTTACCTAGATTGCCCACTAAATTAGACACTTAAATGGAACGGAAGGGTTATTTTCGACTATCAAGTCGTCCATTACTAAAAAGTTTAGGTGAAACCAGCGGAAGGAATATCTCGCCCTGTACAAAATAATAAAATGTTAAAGGTAGAGGATGAATAATTACTGACTACTTAAACAAGCACATAAAGCGTGAGTTTGTGGTACTTTATAAACGGGAAGAAGAACCACGCAACAATTTATATACAGGGTTGGAGATTCAAATAATAATTTATCGATACCCTTTCAATATTGTAAGTAAATTAATGTCAGTTTGTAGCCTGCATATACGTTTAAACAAACAGTTCTATTTATTTTATTGTATTAAAATGTTCCGGTTGAAGCATTATTCCAAAATCAGGATTATTGTTAAAAGGTAAAATCGATTTTGTATTTGTTGTTCTTAACCATAACACTATATCATTCAGATAATCAACACGGCAACACAAAACATACTAAAATAGAACGTTTTGTTTTGAAAATCGAGTTGAATTGAACTAACCGGTATCTATTTTAAGGTATGTACAATTAATTACGGCTGGTAGTTATTCTAGGTTTTTTAGAAAAGGGAAATAAGAATTAATAAACTTAATATTCGATTTTGAACACGTGATGTTCGAAAATCTACCTATTTGACGGGCCAAAACTTTACTGATATGTTGGAGTTACCTCAATTAGCCTGGAAAAAGTGCCTTGAAAATGGGTTCAAGCATATACAAAAGTGCATTTTATGAAAAATTAATTTGGAGCCAGTACGATTATGAGCTAAAAGCCTTTCCACATTTCTGAGTGGTATTGGATTGTCCAATTGCGTTTGAAGAACGCTATTTTCAACGATTCTTGAAGCGCGTTTAGATTGCACGAATCTGACGCGCGTATGACTCCCGCGGGCAGATCTCCCGAACTTGATTCATGACTCAGAGCAAGCCGTCAGTATTCATGGGTCAACTAACTACTTACATGGCGCCAATCTCCTTTGACACGCGCACACCGCGCATCTCCTTCGTAAATGGCGAACTAAACGGGCTTTTAAAACGATAGTTGTCAACAATTGGACAAAGCCAATCAACAACCAGTACTTACGTAAACAATACCAACATCGCAGACGGTTTAAAAGAATCTAGAAATATTGGGAGGGTGTAATAGTGTATGAAAGCTTGTAAATAGTGGCGACTGGAACGCTGTTCTTCGAACAGGAAAGAGGTGGAAGCATTCTAGGTGTTCAGAGTATGAGAAACAAAATTATGCCGATTCCGATATAAAAATTATAGGTAATACGCCGGTCATCATAAGGGTGGACTATATAATGGTTCACTACTGTTTTAGTAATCAAGTATTGAATTGTAAACCGCAGACATTAAATCAGACCATAACTTAATTCTAATGGAACGCTAATTGTGGCTTCAAAACTGAAATTGTCAATTTCTAGACGTCGTGTTGAGGAGCTGAGATAGATGCAGATTTTTGAAAATATTCATAGAAATACGTTCTGTATTTGGACGACATTTCAGTGTACTACAGAAGCATTTCGTCGCATTTTGTTAAAATCGTGATAGAAATTTAAAAAAATTTCAATTTTAGTAAATTGTTTATCTGTAACAATCAAATAAAATGTATGGGAATATTAAAAGGAGTGAAAATGAAACACGGGATCTGATACAGACCATGCTATATTTCACTCCCAAGATATTCATATTCCATTATTTTTTGTTTAAAGTAATAATGAAAACCAGTATAATTTAAAGCATTTAAAACCGATACTTGGTCTAGAATGTAAATTGCTTGATGTTAAGCTAAGAATCGTAACTAGTCTTTCCCGCACAAAAAAAAATCAATTTAAATGAACGCCCGCACTGAATTTTAAGTTGATTTTCAATTATATTCTTGTTTTGTGTACTTACTTCTGCTCAGTGAAGAAATGCTGTAAAAGTTTACGGCTGCCGTTTAGTTTTATACACATTTACTTTTACAATGTAGTTTATTTCTACAGAAAGTTTGTTGCTTTTTAAATATTTGAGGTTTGGAATGAGAAAATGAAAAACATTTTCTATAATGAACTGTAAATAGACGCTGCTCGACATAAGAACGGTAAATGCAGAGCGATTGTGTACTGCAAATCTCCAAGAACGTATCAATAAAAATAAAAACTAAATGAATACTTCGACACAATGAATATTTTTATATTGCAAAAGTTTTTACAAAGAATGAAAATTATAGCAGCAGAAGGGAAGGGAGTTTTACGAGCATTACTGAAGATTATTAATAAAGAACACATCCAACTCGAGAAGTATTTCAACACATACAAATACGTCACGTAGACCAACTACGAAAAAATTTAAGAATCAATGGAGAAATTAAACCAAAACTTAAAGTATATTTCACAATATTCCGTTGACTCGGTATCTGGTCTTATGGATTTAATAATATGAGTTTATAAATCCCTCATTGTCCAGTAAACAGTAACAGATCCGTAATCGTTAAAATTTAGATACTAAAACTAAATATTATTTTACCAAGCAAACATTTCAGTTGTAATATAATCGTGCTATTGTTATCGGATTAACAACTACCTGCTATGGGTTTCTCTCGAAAATCAATCATTAGCCAATGCCAATGCCAATGAGGAAGCAAAACACATTGAAAGAAAAAGTAACGCCTATTTCAAGCATTTTTTTGTATTGACTCTTAATACCAGAATTAAATTTTTTTAGTTTATAAGGTTAATTTCCAAGAATGGATTAAAATCGCTTGTTCGGGGTAGAATTATCAGTTGCTACCTGCTTGGGGGCGAATAAGGTCGACTGCAATTGTGGAAGAATAAAAATGTGAAAAAAGGTATGTACTCAAAGGTAACAATAGATTTGTTCCAGCAATAAGTTGTAGGATAGTTCTAGCACATGATTTGAACTGATTTACTGCGCATGACAATTCAAGTCGAACTAGTTTGGAATTTGTTAGAACTGGAACGCAATTATTAATAATCAATAGATTCAAAAGATGTTCATCATCGTCAGATGACGTTTCACTAGAGTTTCAGCCTGATATTGAAATATCCGACATTCTAAAAAAATTATAAAGAAAACTTAACACTTTAAGAAAGTACTGGACCTTTTTATAATTGATTATATGTGAAGTAAATAAACAAAAGTGAAAAAAAAAATTTCCGTCCTAACTAATATTTATATTATCGCAGGATATTTATAAAAAGTCGTATGCGTTCATATGAAAGTTTGTTGTAATTGTACTGATTTTGATTTATTATAAAATTAACCTCAAAACAAAATATGCACTGCGATTGCGTGAAATAAGAGAGAATTTCAAATACCTGTCCAAGACCAAGAACTGATGGAACTGTTCCAGAACGGTTTTATTGTATGTTGATAAATTGCTGGAACGTCGAATTAGTAGTCCAGCGTAACTACTAGTTCTCAAAAATAGGCTATGGAACACTAAATTGCCACGGCGTATACGCAGTACAATTCCGAATTAGTTTCACCGCGAGCTGGAACAAACCTATTATAATCCCTATATTCTATAATAAATAAAGAATATCGAATGAAGTTTTGCTAGATTATCATAGTGAGATAATAATTGAAGCAGTTTATTGGTGTAACTATAACATTTTAAAATTTTTGTACTTTATGGTTTCTAAAAATTATAAAAACTGCTCCATAAAATTCGCTCCAAGATTTAAAGTTTATAGATAATGAAACGGAAAAATGCATAAAAGCAAACTGCTAGAGACAAAAAGCTCTCCGCGATTTTTCAGGTATTTTTTTTTTATTTTCGAGACCAAATTCTCGAAATTTGAGACCATCATCTACCTTCATAATTTCAGCTCCTGCATTGTTTCTTTTTTTTCAAGTTAAGGGTTCTAACAATTCTATTTCTATTCAAGAATTTTGTATACATTCCCTCGTATTTGCTTAACAATGGAGTTTTTTCACATTGTGATTCGTTCAAGCTCGTGTAACTTTTAATAATAGACTGTCTTACAAACGTCATTTTTACTGGAGCAAGTAAACTTTAATGTACCACAGATTAACACAAAACCATTGTACTTTTTACGCCAATCAAGTAGGATTCAGTAAGCATGCATTTATAATGGATTCTAATTTGGATAGGTATTGTAGACAGTGTGACATCTACTCTCCAGATTCACTTTGACGAAACGATAAAGCTTATTAGAAGTAAAGTTAAATATAAAAATAGTTCATTTTGATATCTAGGGGTTTGAAAAAAAACTAATTTATAGTCTATTTCGGAAAGGTATAGGGTAATAAAATGGGGAATCCGTCCAGTTCGGCTCAATTTCGGTGTCGGCCATAGGCGTAGGTCTTGAAATAGTAGTATTGTTTGTAATATTAAAATTTCAAGTAATTAGGATAAGTATGTTTTCTGGCCAGAAGTGTCAATATCGAAATATTGTGTAGGGATTACTTAGGTAGTAGATTATACAGTTACGTTTTGCGTTTAACAGGTACCGTTTAACTTTCTATTAGTGCCTCTGTCTAATTCCAACCCTATTTCAGATTCGGCTTAACCATGCGCCGCAAGGTGCCTTACCCAAAATTTTTAGACCTTTATAAGTATATTTGTTTAGTTTAACGCATCAGTATTTGCTGTTAAGCCGTAAATAGTGTTCACAGTGTTATAAGATTAGTAATAAAATGGCGACATTTACACCACCTAAAAGATGTTCCAATAATTCTCCACTATCAGTGAATGAAAAACTTATTATTTTAAATGTACACGATTGCATAAAATACGATTACCAGAAATTTACTCTACAAGAAACTGTCGACCGATGTTCCCGAATGACTGGAGTTGGAAAGTCCACCGTTTTTAAATTATTGCGGGGGAAAAGATAGCAGGCCAAGTGGAGCCTCCCAAGAAAAGTCCAGGCAGACCAGTAAAAGTCCTTGATGAAAACACCAAAAGTGTAATTCGAAGAAAAGTTCACTCTTTTAATTTTAAAAAAGAAATACCCACCCTAGATAAGATTTTAATGGAGCTTGGCCAGGATGACAGTATTCCGTTGATAACTAAAAAACTTTTATGGGCCACTTTGAAAAATATGAAAGCATAACCGTAAAGCACTTTTACTGGAAAGCGATGAAATTGTTTGCTGGCAACGAAAGTACTTAAGAAGTATAAAGCAGTACAGAACAGAGCAAAAGAAAATCTTTTATCTTGATAAGACGTGGATTAATGAAGGTTATACAGTACCAAAAATGTGGCAAGACAAAAATATAACCAGTGCTCGCCAAGCTTTCATGGAAGGCCTGTCAACGGGTATTAAGGTGCCTTCAGGTAAAGGGAAAAGACTAATAATCGTCCATATTGGAAGCGAAGGGGGATTTTTAAAAGAAGGTTTGCTAACCTTCCAGTCGTGCCATACGGGAGATTACCACGAGGACATGGATTCGGATGTTTTTGAAGACTTTTTGGGTGAAATGATAAAATATCTTCCGGCTGATTCAGTAGTAGTTATGTATAACGAAAGTTATCATTCTCGACACATTGAGAAGACTCCAACTTCATCTTGGAGAAAACAAGAAATTATTGACTGGTTAACCACCAAAAGTATTGAATTTGAAGATAATTTGATAAAAAAAGAAGTATTAGCTATAGCAAATTTACACAAACATCTTTTTATGAAATACGCCGTGGAAGATACAGCAAAAAAACATAGTGTAACTGTGCTGCGCACACCCCCATATCGTGGCGAACTTAATCCTATAGAACTTATATGGGCGCAAGTAAAAGGATTTGTTGCAGAGACACAACACGACATTCAAAATGAAAGACGTTAAGCTACTGTTTCAACAAGCCATTAAGGAGGTGACACCAGAGAACTGGCGAAAAGCAGTCCAGCATGTCATTAAAGAAGAGGACAAAATGTGGGATCTTGACTATTTGATCGATCGGACCGTCGACCCGTTAATTATAACGTCAAGAGGAGAGGACAGTTCCCCAGATGATGAAGAATATTATGATTTTTTATAATTTAATTTCTGTATAATGTATTTTTTGTATAATGTTCAATAAAAAATAAGTGTAACTAATATTATGTACATAATGCCTAATTTTTATTCTGTTAAAATAAAATTCTTTCCTTTTTACGAGTATCCTACCGGCACAACTTTTGCACACTATTTTCAGTGTTTGTGAATGGATAACAATAGGCTAAACCCATATATTGACCCCAACCCGGGTGGTACTACCTGCACTTGATAAAAAGAAAGAATTTTACAATTAAATCAATGCCAAACTATGAAAGTGGCTTAAATATTCGTTGGGTCACTCTGTGCTCCCTTTGCATACCTAATGAGGTTTTATTACCCTATACCTTTCTGAAATAAACTATAGTACTAGATAAACTATAGCCTATTTCACGAATATGCCTGTTAACTCTTACTAATAAACAATTAATAATTTGATGTTGGTTTTACTGGCACTACTGCAACATCAATAGCTGCGTCCACACCGGGCGCACGGGTCGCGCGGCAACCTCGGTGTGTGGATCGCGAGCTTGGCTTAGAGGCACCCTCGGTAGTTTTCCCGGAAACACTGACGCACCTTTGAGCACGTCCTGTCTACCGACAGCCGACGGCTCGATCGCAAGGCACACTCAGCCGAAGCAACGTGCGCCCAAACAATCCCGACGCGGTTAATCTGGAAACCATCACACATCGAAATTCTTAGTAATGAAAAAGCGGATCAAGCTGCTACATCTAACTTCAACACTGGGTAACACCTAAGATTAGGAAATGGTTCGTGAAATCGCTAGATTTTAAGTGTGAATAAGACCGAGGTGTGAATATAAGTGTTTATAATAATCAAGAATGGAAAGTGATAGATGAAACTCACCTTTTGCACAACGGACGAACACAATCCGACTTTTGCAGACTCGACTATAATAGACAGTTTTTCGTTCCTTGGTACATAAATAACTATTACTCAACAACTACTTACTAGACAGTACAAGTGTATATTTTTATTGATAAATAAAGGATTCAATCTGCTCATCTCTTCAGTTTTTCTAATGTGTAGAGAACTGAACTGTAAAAACTTCTACATAATATACAGTAAACGTGAATTGCGTTGTTATATTTCCAGTTTTTACGGACTACACCCAATATGGATGAATTTGAAATAATAAAGTGAAAGTCCATTATAATCTGTAAGCATAAAACGGAATAAACCATTGAAATGAAAAAAAAAATTAAAATTACTTTCTGTGAAACCAACGCACCCAATCACTCATTCATAAATTAAAATCCTTTGTAGGCCAACATTAAACACTATCTGTCTCGCATGACAAAGAAATATAACAGTAGGGAACATGCCTGCCATTCACAACTACCCTTCGGCGTAGATAGATATTTTTAAACGTGAATTCAGATTAATAAAAAAAATATACCCAGTTCCACATTGCCATTTGTTGTCTATATAATAGTAAATTTTTAGTCGAAAAATAATGAACAGTCTTACACTGCGCGAATCTGACTCGCAAGTGTCATTTGTGCATCACTATCGCTAATTTGATTCACAGGTTCCTCGAATAAAAAGCACGAATTTGCTTTGACGCGGGCTTGGGACGAATTGGACGTTGGCACTCCATGATGGAACACGTTGTCTGTTCAAGGCTAATAGAGCTTGTCTGCTGTCAGTGCACATTATTATGTTTTCGCCAGAAATGTCTTTTCTGGTTGGATCTTTTGTGGCAATTGAGATACCAGCCAGTTCTGTTTAAAACACGGTGGGATTTTCCCCATTCCCCACTTAATTAAACATATCACAAATATTTTTAAGGGAAACGGTATATAACCAAAATAAAAATAGTGATATTGATCCATACACTATTTTTGTAGAACATGATACCTTTTATGTTTCATTTCTGTAGTTTTTTTTAACAAAACATTGAAAAGCAGCGTTGTACAAAATATTCAATGTGATTAACAAAAAAAAAGTGGAAACATTTCAGTCCTCCAGTACAACTTGTAACAACTGAATGCGGAGATATGAACGTGATGTTAGAATCCATCTCTTTTCAAAGTATAGTCATCTTCCTTTGAACCACTTTTTTAACAATAGTTGTAGAAGAGTGCTGATATTCCAGTTTTTCAGGCCAAACATTAAAATTAAAACTAAATCTGGTGGCGTTTCCAAGAGTTGACAAAGAAAAATGTATGTGTATACGGGGCAAACCACACATTTATAGTGAAATACCAAGTTAACCGTTAAGGGCTTGGATGAAAGAAAATATTAGTTTTATATTACTGTATAATGTAGAGTTTAAAGTCATTTGTCTATCTGTATGTCTCAACTACTAAACTGATTTACCAACCATTTTCACCAATAGAAGGAGAGGGAGAGAAAGAAAGGTTGTATAATTAATTCAGAGACCCTACGAAAAATACAAGAATGTTACCCAAAATATCAAAAATATACCTATAAAAGTCGTCATTTGACTTAAGTTGTGAAACCTCTTTCTAGTTTACTCCTAAAATAATTGGGCATATTTTATAGAAAACTAGTTTTTTTAATCTTTTTTCCATAGAATACGCACTCTAGCGGCCAAGCTAGAAGCTTGGAAATTATCACCAGAGATTTACACTTTTTCTGACAAAATTTATTTCTCTACAATTATTAGATGGATAGTTTCTGATATATAGCCGAGAAATCAACTTATGGGGTTTCTTAATTAAATTATTCCAATAGAACATTTCGTGTAGACGTTACAATGGGTATAAATACACTCAAAGAAATTTCTGTTCTTTTGTACCAAAAACGTCATTTTTACAATAATAATGTCTCTATTTGTAACCACTATTATTATTGTAGCCATAACACTTTATTTATTGTTAAGTTTTATTCTACAGTACTTTATAGATTTTTAACATACTTATTGTAAGTTCGACAATAAATAAAAATGGTAGTATAACAAGATTCTTTTTATATTGAAGTAGAATCCGAAGTATATGATACAACAATATTGTAAAAGCATTAAAGCAATTATTGTTGCTTCAAAAATATCTGCTTGTCATATAAAAAGTTTTGTTTGCAAAGTAAATATTTTGTTGTTGTATATTCTAAAATAATTATCCTTAAGAAAACCTTCAGGTATTGTCACTGGGAATAATTTTGTCTTGTTGTATATACATTGCTCATATTGTGACTGTTGGTTTTAGACTTCCATTGTCTTGCATTTTAAACAATATTAGCAATTGTTTGATTGATGACAATCAGAGTAGCAGTATGTGATTTTTAAGATCCAACTTACATTGTCTTGGTTATTATATACGCTATGTTTCAAACGGAATTTATCTTGAATCGTCATCAAATGTTAAACCAGTGGACGATTTGAGATAAATATCGATTAAAACATTGTGTACAAAACTATCAAGACTATGGAAGTCGGAACTCAATAATTAATTAGTGATACTTGTATAACAACTTCAAAGAATTGCTAATATTGTTATTTATTATGTAATTAACATATACCTAAATCGTGGAAAACTTGTACACTTATCGGAAACTAATTCTTGGTTAGTAATTGATAGAAGATTTACAACAACTTACCGTTATTATAATAGTAAATTGTGTGATGAAAACCATTTTTATATTATTTAATACAAAATAGCATGGTCAATGTATCAACTCTTTATTTGTTGTTGTAACATTGTTATGGTTTCTCTTGCAACACGCTAAGTATTAGACACTTTTATGTTTTATTAATGTAACATTTTTTAAATTAGTTTAACAAAAAATTATCATCAATAATAAAAATTGTCTTAAAATAAAGGTATTGTTAATAATACAAGAAATTTTTCGTGAACGCATGTCCTTTTTTTGTAAATTATAAACAATTGAATAGTAGTTTGTAATTTTTATTCAATGCAGCACCATGCGAAGTGGATGAGGGTTGAGAGTGTTTAATATAAAACTCCCACATGATTTTTTTATTGTCTTTGCTTTTGATTTTTTGCTGAATTCTTATTCGTTATTTTTTATTTTTCGATTTTCTCAACTCAATACTTATATAAGTATTAAAAACAAAACGTTTTTCAGTTCCCACGAATTCGTATAGGTACATTGCATATTGAATTTTTGATATCATTATATATTTCGTATTTTCGATTACGTTCCAGGACTATGTCGAAGTAAATTCCAGTTCTGTGAGTAGGAATTTCTGAGAAATGTACCTGGAAAGATCGCGTGATGAGATGACACTACTGAAGAATGTTATGTTATAATTATTGTCGTAACATAAAAATCCCACTGGCAGTGCAAAGTTCTGCGCATTCTTAATTTACGACTCGAAACGGCTTGTGTTTCATTTAATTTATGAATATCAGTTATCCAGTAACTGCATAGTGGACTGACGAAATTCGAAGCCAAATTAAAGATAAAAAATAGATGTGGAGAAATTACCTAGGGTCTAGGAAAATAGAGGATTATGAAAAATATAAAAACAAGAGAAAGAAACCCAATTAATTAGTTGAAAAAGCAAAAGAAGATCAGTAGAAACAATTTGGAGAAAAAGTGGAGCAGGATAGTAACCAAAAACTATTTTACAAAGTGCTAAAATCATGGAGGACTAAAAAAACAAACATAACTATTAAAAACGGGAAAGGAGAAACGTTAACAGAAGATATAGAAGTAATGAAAAAATGGAAGGAATATTTTCTAGAATTTTATAAGAAAGCACAACTAAATCAGTTGAAGAAAAAATACAAACAATACAGGACGATAATGATGAAATATCCATAGATGAATTCACGGAAATAATAGTAAGTAAGAAGTAGTATCATTGGAAAATGCATGGGACAGATACAAATAAATATGTCAGAGAATATAATAAATAATAATTTAGCTGTATTTTATTTATAAATGTTTCCGTTTATAAATATGGGATACGAAATAAAAGCGCTTTATCAAGTATTGTTCAGCAAAGGCGGTATATAGATAGAGTTACTGTTGAATGCCGAGATACAAAAAAAGCCAATGTATTTGAAATTTTATTGTAACTCAATAGCACAAAAGATCTCAACTTTGATTATATATATCAGTTTATGTACTAAAAAGTCAGGAAGAATATGAAATATTATTTACAAACGATCGAAAGATACATTTTAAATGTGAAAAGATTGGCAAAATTTTACGAAATTTGTAGTACAACTTTGAGAATGGTTTTCGGCATATCAAAGTTTCATGAAATATATATAATCAAAATACAGTTTAATTATGTTCATCATATAAGCTTTATACAATGCAGTATTCAAGTATGGAAACTGAAATAACTAAAACTTAATTTACACATGAGGGTACGTATGTTTGTATGTATGATGGGGTGACATTCACTGAGACCTAAAAGATCTATTGTGCCCCCACTTCTACTTAGTTCCTGAGGAACGTCTCAGAGACTAGTAGCTCCTTTAGTCTTATTTCCCTGAGGAATTTTAGGATATCTGCAGGCTTCAACTTATGTAAATATCCCTCTTCTATCCAATAATTTCCTAGGTGCTGTGCTCTAGGATTCTGAGTATGTGGATGGAGGTTTCTTCTTCAATGCCACAGAATCTACATTCTTCTTCCTCCACTATTTTGAGATTTTTCAGGTGCCCGTTCAGGCGGCAATACCCCGTTAGGATCCCTTTTAAAACTCTTAGTGCAATTTTAATTTGACTCACATGAGGGTATAGAAAATAATAGCTTTTTTTTTATGATAGCCTGTGAACATTTCAGCAAATTTTAATAGACCGTATAGTTTTTGGTAGGGTAGTGTAAAACATGGTATGATTGTATACCAAAAAAAAAGCCTTCTTCTTCTTCTCCCACCCTGACTACATTTTTCACGATTTCTGCTCTCTTCACACTTATCTGCATATTTTCAATAATTCCCATGTCTCTAATTAAGAAAAATCAAATACAAATTAAATAAATAATACCAAATATTCCATTGCAAAGTACCAATTTTTGATATGTACTAAAAAGCGGTCATCTTAAAATGTTTTATCTTATACAACTTCTTTATTTTTGGCCCGATGTTGACAATTTTTTGTTAATTAATTCTAAATTAATAAACATTTCTTAGAATTCTGAATAAGGTTGGATTTATACCTATTTTGATCTATAACAACTTTCTGAGAAATTATTGTTTATGATTACATTCAAAAATTCGAAACCGATAACAAATTTTGTTTCATTCCGTTACATAAAAGGCTATAAATTACTTTATAAAAAATATTAAAATGGTTTCCTTGGTTTCTTGGTTATGGCCCAAAATTATAGGAGCAATTTTAAATGTATCATAACCTTACCATCTTTATTATTTTTTCATCAACAGAGGCTATAAAAATGGTGAATTTAATATCTATAAAATTACAATGGTTATTACATGTCATAATCAATAACTTTTAGAAGACTTTATTTTAATGGTGTAGTAGATTTTGAAATGTTAAAATTTTATCTGTTTTTATGTATTGAATAATAATAATAATAATAAATGTATATTGCTTATTTACATTACATACACACTAACGTACATGCAATAAATTAAAATACGTTCAATTTTGTACTCTGTTTCAACATATTTAAATTTTAATATGACTATTATTCAAAAATAATAAATAATATTATTTCTTTCCTCAAATAACAATAACTACATTCTTCCATTGTAATTTGAGAAGAAAAACTGTTACTATCAATACAAACATTTCTAAAAGCATATAGATTTCAAACAATTATATTAAAATTGTCCAAGCATATAATTTTTGTATTCAGTGGGCGTTCACTCTATATGTATAGGTATATCTTTTCTAGTATTGATTTAGTTCCAATAAGTAAAGTTCCATGCCATGACAACAATTTTTGCTCCAAGGCATCGAAAAGTACTCAAGAGACTTCGTAATTAACACCTCGTTTTTCTCAAGTGCCTTGATGCTTCCGTTACCAGTCACATAGCTATGGAGATATTTCAGAGAATTTTAATGAAAAGTTTATCATTATGTTTTCAGTTTCTTTGGTTACCCGAGAACGATAATCTACTCGAGCTCATGTGGATCTGAAAAGTTGGTAAAACTTTAATATAAACGCCCTTGGTACAGCTCCTTAATAACAAACAGATGTTATTACCATCATCTCCTGGATCCAGTCACAGGAGTTCCTACCAAAAACTATGCACTGTATAGTCTACATGAAAATAAACTTACTATATTTTCTATACTACTTGTACTATTTACAAAGGTGATGCATGTATGTATGATGGGGTGACACTCACTGATACCTAAAAGGTCTATTGTGTCCCCTTACTTCTATTTGGTTCCTGAGGAACGTCTCAGAGACTAGTAGCTCCTTTAGTCATATTTCCCTGAGGAATTTTAGGATATCTGCAGGCTTCAACTTAGGTAAATGTCCCTCTTCTATCTAATAATCTCCTGGGTGCTGTGCTTCTACCATGCCACAGAATCTAAATTCTTCTTCTTCCTCCACTATTTTCAGCTTTGTCAGGTGCCCGTTCAGGCGGCAATGTCCCGTTAGGATCCCTGTTAAAACTCTTAGTGCACTTTTACTTTGACATCTTAATGTAAAAATAGTAAAAAATAACGACGAATATCGTGAAAATAAGTCTAAGGAAAACGGAATTCTGCAATTGATTTTGGATAAACTTTACCTTTACCTACAAATTCACAGTTTTGATTACACGAAATCGGGAAAAGCTAATACTACTGAACAGAGTGTAATATTGTATTGTGATTAGTAATTTTGTTGTTATTGTTCACTGAGTTTCTTGTCATAATTGTTGTTTTTTATATTATGTTTAAATTTTATTTAACACGTTTAATCTATTTTGTCTTCGTTTTTATAAAATATTTGGTGTTACCCGTAAATAAATAAATAAGGTGCCACATGACCCCCTTCTCGGTTAAAATTTATGAGAGGGCTTTCAAGAAGGGGGTAATATTTTCACATTGTAAATTTTCAAATTGACAATAGAAATCGACATACATGTTTCAGGTTTTTTAAACAAATACATTTAAACTGATTTTATTCCATAGCTATATAGATAGCACTAATAGTGTATTATTAAACGAGCAATTTATGATAGCCATTATTTACGCAAGTCACCCGAGTGAATAATGGCCATAAATTGCGAGTAGAATACTATACTTTGTCCAGGACCCTATTAAATAAAAGTCGAGTAAATAATGCGAGTGTAGAACGGAAAGTAATAATTTGGTACTATTGACAATTCTAACGTCAAAATTAATAAATTTCTGAGTACGTCAAATAATGTGACATATGGAGATGGGCGATACTGTGTAAAGTATCGATACACCGTACTGTTATAAATATAGTGTTTCAAAAACATCAATATTAGAATATACCGTTATGAAAAGTATCAATAATAAAAATTTCGATATTTTATCGATACGATATATTTCAGAAACAAATTCCCTAAACAAAATACGCAGATTTAATAGTTTATTTCAGTTTGTACCCCCATCTCGTCACCTATGTACCGAAATGTTGTGAGTGTTAAGTTGTCATGGCATGTTATTTAAATGCAAAAGCGTGAATTATGAATCATAATTCACTCTAGTATATATATGGGTACCATATACCTTTTGTTAGGAGGTAAAATATTGACTTATTATCAACTGGTCGTGGACAAAATATTATTGCAATTATTTTTGTTTAAATTACAATTACTGTAGTGTTAGAAAAAAGTGTTCTGAAATCGACAATATTTGATTTATTTTCATACAGGTATTTTTCGATTACATAATAATTGTTCCACGCATTATGCATTCGTGAAAACAAAAACATGTTTTTTATTTATAATGATTATACTGCTACAAATCAGACAAAACCGTTATATTTGGCACGGAGCTCCTATTATGTTTAAATTGGGCTTTCTTTAGTTGTAAACTTGTTAGTGGATATATACTTGATTTTGGTAGCGAGGTTTTTACATTTTTTCTTCTTGTCGGACGTAGACAAGAATTTATTCAAGAATGCTACCGGTCTCAAATCTGGTCCATCGACTTTATCAGCAAAATCAATAAATAAACATGATCAAAAGCGTCTATGAGTTTTCGAACGCTTGTCTTGAAACATTGATACTATTGTCATTTGACGTTGCGGTGGCCATTTTGGTGGGGGTTGTTTCAAGAACTTTCATATTGAGGCAATTTGAAGCAATAAATTATATCGTCAGCCTCGTTGATAGCTCTAATTCGTATAGCAAGTTAGGGCAGAATGGCTACTGTAGCGTACTACCGTAGTCGCGAGGGTGAGTTTGACATAAGGTTTGTTCTCACAAGCATCACAGACAGTCCTTGACAATCCGGATTCGGCGCAAAGCCTCAAAAGCGTTCCTACAAAGATTTCTGATTGATTGAAAATCCGCGGTACTGTGTTCACACACGTTTTGTGGATAGTCTGCAAACTGTCAACACAGTTTGCGGATCTTTTACAAGTAATTTGTCCGGATCATGCTCAGTGTTTTTTTTAACATCAAATAACTTTTGACATTTGTCATATTTGTGTTGTGATTGTTTGTTGGAGTTTATTTTCTCGGCTTTCGTTATTTTAGAGTTTATATTTAACAATGACTGATTTTGGGACATCTGATGATTCAGAACTCGTAAACAAAATTTGTAGTTAATTGAGGTTATATTCCATTTCTTGCTACAGATCACCTACCTGATAGGCTAGCCCATACATTTTAAATTGTCAACTGTTCATACAAACTGTTCCTGATCTATCAGAAACAGACATGCGTGCTAATATTAGTTTGAAAACTGTCTATTATTTGTCAGAGATTTTCTGTGAGAACAAACCTATATAGGGGTTGTTTTTGGAATGTTTTCGATAAAGCCATCTTAAAGCAGCAAAATATGCCCGCCTGGTTTGTGTCGCTTACTCGTCTTGCTCCCGATCTTAAATAAATCTGTGAAAAGAAGTCGTCAAAGTAAATAAATAATTAAAATAAAAAGGAACCAGTCATGAATATTATTATCAGTTTCTTTTACTGCAACTATTTCAGTTTTTTCAAATATTTCCCAGTGGGTTTTCCTTCGTTTCACAATTCTTTGCATATCCAAATTACATTTTATGCAGGCAGCTCAGCTTTCGGTTTTCCGTCAGATTTATTGGACTTTACAATAAAATATTGCCGAAAGGATTTGTTTTTTACCATCAATTTTAAAAGACATGTTTAAAACACTGCAAAAACAGGTAGAAACATGTAACTCAATACCTACCGGAGGACGAAAATGCCGTATCGCACCTTGGAGAAACACTGACACAAATACAAATTCATTAATTATTCAGCAATGAAAGTTTTAATTTTTTTTTTTAGTTTATGGCAGTAAATAGTAGAACAGTTATAAGAAGTTAGATTTAAAACTACGGAAACTGTTAGTATATTATACGAAAAATTAATATTTTTATTTTTCTTGCTGTTATAACCATGAAATTTTTTGAAAAAGTGACAAATGTGTCATTGTTTCTGAATTACGATAAAACGAAAGGGCATAAAAAAAATGTATGGTTGAATTTGTACTCAATAGCGACCATGCCATAAGATATATCCGCCACATGCGCATATGGGACTAGTTACAGTACTGGATAGAGTTGAGCTATAATTGGACATTATCAACCCATTTTTGAAAATGTTTGCAATTGTGTCACTGTTTCTTCAAAGGTGCGGTATATTATCGTGTTGTGCGATGCACTTCTTTTGCCGGACTTACTCAAAGATTTTTTTATTTTTGTTAGTTAATAGCATATTTCGCATCGGCTTACAAAATACTTATTCTATCTTATAGTTCAAGAAAGAAAAATGGGAATAATTGTTCAATTTGAGTTTAATAGCGAATTTTGTCGGTTTTACAGGCTTAAACAAAAAATTGAATTTTGCCTTGAGCTGTAGGTATACAAATAAACAACTTTGTGTATAATAAAAATCCGTAAATATTAGGGCTTGACGCTGTGTTCGAATGTTCGCTATCTTAATACGAATGGTTTTGTTAGTTTAAATATTCGAATATTAGACCATTTATACAGAGTGATCCGATCAAATATTTAATCATCATACAACAAAATAAAAGGTTTTTTGCACATTATTTAAATTTACTCCTCTTTAAATTTGCTGATTTAAAAATATACATTTGAAAAATATTTTTGCTGATAGTCATGTTTTCATATTTTTAAAGCACTTTGTATAAATGAAGTCGAAATTTTTAAAAATTATGTATCCGTGACCATTGCAGTAGTGGAAAAATAGTAAAACCAAATATCACAATCTTATAAAATAAGTAATGTACGTGAAAACCACCACTCTACATTCTACAAAACTGCACTTTCTTTACCTCCGCATGAAGGTTGCGCAACTTTTAATAAAACAAAAAATTTTAGTGCACAAAATTTGTGATGAGTGAACATAAATTGTACAAAAGTATCGATACCTTTGGAATTGATTGTGCGAACTTATCCATCTCTTTTAGTTCTCCTATTTTTGAATGATTTAATCGAATTATTGTTTTGTTATTTGTATTGGGATAATCGATTATTCATATATATTCGAATAAAATACCCAACGACTACTCAAAATTTTAAATAAAAATTCCGAGCCAAGGATATGTAGACATAATAAGTAGAAATTTAGTTAAAAAACATTGCCAATCTTATTGTTACTGAATGAATTGTTGAGGAGCAGGCCAAGTAATATTTGAGTTCAAAATTTTCAACGAAACGTTCACTCTACTGTACCAGAATTTGAATAAAAGAACTGCGAATCTATTGTATTAAGTAAACTGACTCGGAGAAACACATTCCAGGAGAACGTAAGATGTAAGTTTGTAACAAATTCGTACTTGTGAAAACCTCACCAAAGCCATTGTAAAGTTTCTTGACTCGGAACTTTATCGACTTTTTGGATTTTTCAACTCCATTGTTTGCCATTCACTTGTTGCAAATCTTCTAAATCCCTTCAAAAATCAAACTTTTTAACACTTGATGAAAGCATATTCCATTCATCTTTAACTTTATCGAAAACTCCCAAAGTAACGTCGCTTTTTGATGAATAACCTTTTGAAATAGAAGTTAGAGAGCAACTTGAACAAAACAAATTCCAACAAACAGTGAAAGTTGAAAAAGACACAGAATTCATTTTGCTGTCAGAAATATATTACGAGCGCGGAAAATCATTTCCACACGAGTAATGTACAGCATTTTTCCTACTAAGTACCACGTGATAATTTCACCAAATAATGTGTAATCCTAGGGCCATTTATTTTTATTCTGTATACCTCGCAGTACCTAAATGTCTGAAATTCTGCTCTGATCACTCATATGCTGACGATGGTCAAATATATTATGAGTTTGATGAAATAATTTACACCATACAGTTAACCTTATTAATGAAGATCTCTAGTTACTTTCCCAAATAAAATTGGACTGTCCATAAATGCTAATGAATCTAATTTAATGTTATTCGGTAGACGTAATAGACGTATAAATAGTCCAAATACGTATAAACGATGATGTCCTAGAGATTAAAGAATGTTGCAAAAATCTAGGTATATTATAATTGATTCTGACCTTAACTTTTCTCCACATGTCTCATTGATAATAAGAAGTGGATTTAGTAATTTAAAACTTATATACTCAAAAGAAATATACTAAATTTAAGGACTAAAAAAATGCTATCCCATTTGAATTATTCCTATCGCTTACGAAGTTGCAGAATTCATGTGTAAAACTGATTTCTGGTACCTACTAGAAAAAGGGACCATATCTCTGGTCAACTCAAAAATATTGGGTGGTTTAAACACTCCAGCGACGAGTTCTAAATGCATCTGTTCTGTTTTATACAATAACTCCCTCATATATAAATAATATAATAAGATTCAGAACAGACGTTCATAACATTAATATCCGAAAGAAAACTCATCTTACTCTACCCCACCATCGAACAATGGATCTTTTTCATGTTATAATGTCAATTGGTTTTGTGATGGGTTTGATATTAGTCTCAGTAAAACTCAGTTTAAAAAAAGTTCTGTATCTGTAGAGTAGGGACGGTGAGTTAGGCCCACAGCAGTTAGGCCACATGTGACCCATTGTACATCCTCCCGAGGAGAGTTGTCTTCCTAGGTCATCGTTCATCCTGTCCTTTCCAGGAAGGTGGACTAGGAGACATCTCCTTTATATCGGCAGGTGTAGGCCAAGACTCACCGAACACACAACAAGTTACAAATGGCTCTGTTAAATGGTGTTGTAAGGCCTCCAATATTGTAAAAGTTAAGGTACCTCCACATTTGATTCACAAGGCAGAAGTGGGGATTGTTTTTGGGTACTCTAATAATCAAAACAAACATTCCGTATCAACGTCTGCTAAAGTCTCCGCCATATAGGTATAGTCGACGTAAAAGGTATAGTGCGAACTTAAAGTTGCCGGCTTTTTGTTTGACTCTATGACTAAGAGTAGGTATACCGTCATAGCCCAGTCAATATTATAATTATTTAAAATACTTACTTAGTTGACGATATATTTATTTAATGTTATAATTTCAACTAAAAATCGTTAATAGTTATTTAATAAACTAGTTTGTTAATGAAGGCGATTAATAAACGAAACTGTTTAAAGCACGAACGAGCGATTGAGCGATAGCGAGTGAGTGCTTTTAATAGTTAGACAATGGTTTGACTGAACTATAACTATTTTTGAGAGAAGTTGCAGGTGTTCTCTTTAGTCGGTGGTCTGACATCAATAAAGAGTGTGTGTTTTTGTGTGGAAATTGTAAGTAAGTATACATATATTTATTAGTAATTATTTATTTTGGACGAAACTGGGTATGATACACACGATACGGTTAAGCAAGGATGGACTGATGGGTCAAAATACAATATGGAATTATGTTTGGTAAGTAGACGAAAATAATATAAATACCTTTCAGAGTTTAGCTTCGCAACATAACTTAAAGGGGATATACGATTAGATGGCTGGCACTATATATTTTACGTCAACTATACACTGTTTAAAACATTGCAATATAAAATTTCACAAAAAAGGTGTAGATTCTATACGCATCATAGAAAGTTGATAAAACTTTTTTGAGTACTATAATAACCACTAACATTAAATTGAGTACAATCCCTGAATAATATATAGATCAGTTTTACTTCGATTAGTCAGCTTATTACCTAAAAATAAAAAAACGTAGGGTCAAAAAGGAAGCTCTATGAGAAACTTGTTAACAATCAATCACGTATCATGTTATAATTAAGAAGGAAGACCTTCAATTTTTTAAGCGAAAAAGAAAGGGCGAGAACAAAAATAAATGTAGACAACCCGAGTTTTATGAAGGGCTTCTATAAATAATACCGTTCAGATGAGAGCTGGAATAATTAGCTCAGTGGCAATCATTTTAATGATTCACTAGCAATGATTTACCACTGGTGGGCGAAAATTAAAATTAAAAAACGGGATAAAATTGTTGGATTAAAATAATACAGTTTTTTATTAATATTAACGAGTTAGTATTTTTAATATTAATACTGGAGTGGTTTAAACTTGTCTTGATCGTTCCCTTGTGCCTATATTTGTAAATGAATTTAGTTAATGGTGATGGACCGGAACAAAACGATTTTTGGCAGCATTTCAAGCATTTTTCTTTATTGTAATATTGGATAAGTGCTTGATGAAACTCTAGCATCAGTTTTAGAGGTTATACGTGATCTTGCCAAGGCGATGGATCATGTCAAACTGACAAGCAGGGAGTGTCTTGTACGATCGATATTCCTAACTCACTCGTCTGTAAGACCACAGAAATTCAGTTCGATAGTTATTTCCTGTCTGCTGTCAAGCAATGTACAAATTGGATGGAAATTTTCAATAATTGTTTGTTCTTTCAAGCCATCGCTGTACCCTTTTTTAGATAAGGAAAATACACAAAGAAAACATGAGTTTCAAAGAATTACTTGAAAAAAATGGTTTTTAATTATAAAATAGAAAGTATTAAAAAAACGGTTTTCAAAATGAAGTTTAATGTGCAAAAATATTATTGGAAAATCAACAAATACTGAAGGGAAGAAATTAATTGTTTCAACCCTTACTACTCGGAATCCTTCAGACAAAAATTTTATTTGAAGTATGCATTAATAAAAATTATTTCTCTAATAACAACAAACTTTATTCACAAAATGGAAGATTGTATAAATCAGCAATCCATGGTTTTATATACCTCCTTAAAGCGGTGGGATCGTATTGTGGTAGGATCGGTGGTATCGAAAATAGGTATGAGGTAGAAAAGTAGGTAACCAGAAAGTGTAATTAGTGTGCCGCCATCTATATTTCACTCACTTAATAATGTCAATGTTGTCATATTTCAATAATTATAAACTAGATATATCATTTTTCCTAAGAAAAACCAAGACCAAAAATCACAATAAAAAGAGAATACGAATTTGAGAGTCAATATCTATCGTGTACCTATATATAGGAAAATAATGAGATAATGTAAAGAAGAATATAAGTTAACCTTGTCTACCCTTTGAAAAATAAATCTTTCAAAATAAGTCAAAATAAAATGTTTACCTACATGATTCGTATAGGTCTAGTAATACACTGCCGAGCATAAAATTACGGTTACCCAGTAATTTGAAAATATTGTAGAGAAATTTTTATTTTTTTCGGATTTTTTTCGGTTGTAGCATAGTTTACTAACGGATTTCTTGAATAAAAACAGTTTTTGTAGTTCAAAGTTTATTGAAAGTAATAGAAATAAACAATTTTAATTTGATGTGCTAAGTAAAGAAAATGAACAATTTTACTTTGATATGCTTTTCGTTGAAACAAAACAAATTTTAAGGATTTTAGTAGCTAGTATTCCCTCCTCTGGCAGTGATAACAGCCGACAAACGACGAGGTATGCTTTGGATTACAATCTGTGGAAGATTGTCCCATCCCTGTACTAGTATATCGCGAAGCTCTCTAGAATCTCTGGGGGCCAACACATGTCTACGTAAATGTCTCCCTATTTCATAGCAAACATGTTCTATTGCATTTAAATCTGGACTGAGGGCATGCCAAACAAATCGCGTGATTTGAACTTCGTCATTATCATGCATAAAGGTTGCGTCGTCTCCAGCAATAACCATAAACGGTAAAACGTGGTCTTCTAGAACCTCTGTCAGGAACCTACGCTCGCAGTCAACGTCCTATTCTCAATAAAGACTAGCTCCGTGCGAGCGTCAAAAGATATGCCTCCCCATACCATAACTGATCCTCCACCAAATGGAAGTCGCTCAGCAATACACGCTTGAGCATAATATCTCGCCTTGTCGACGCCACACTCTTACACGTCTATCTGAGCCTGTGAGACAGAATCGCGATTCATCAGAAGGCAATATGCGACTTCAATCCGCTATTGTCCAAGCCAAGTGTTCTCGTGCAAAATTCAACCTAGCAATCCGGTGTGCACGAGAAAGCGGCGGTCCAGTAGCTCTAGTCCGAGAAGATAAACCAGCAGCGTGAAGTCGCCTCCTAACTGTCACTTATGTTTATATTTCTCACTTCGTGCAGATGATTTCGGAGGGCAACTGCCGTAACCGTTTGGTTTCTCAAAGCACTAGAAACCAAAAAGCGGTCATTTTTAGCTGTTGTAGTCCTGCCTAGCCCTGAACCAGATCTTCGAATGAGCATACCAGTCTCTTCGTACCGTTGCCGTACTCGTTGCTCATTGCACACTCGAGATACTTACACCAACCTTTCTGGCAGTTTCGCGCTGACCTCGACCATCTTCTAAAGCCGCCACAATTCTGATATTGGTTTTTAGGCCGTTTTTTGTTCAGCCGCTTTTCGAAATAACATCAACTTTTTTTATTCAAGCAATCCGTTAGTAAACTATGTTACAGCCGAGAAAAATCCGAAAAAAATAAAAATTTCTACAATATCTACTACTGGGTGACCCTAATTTTATGCTCGGCAGTGGATAAAATAGAGCTCGAGCCATGACACTTGACAAGAACAATGAAGAGAAACTTGGAACTGTTGAAATAGTTTAACGCGCAGGAGATTACGAAGAAATTTTTAATAAGCTACAAGAATCATTTAACAAAATAGCTTCTGTTGTAGTGAATAAACAACATAATATAATAATCAGTTTTCCGCACGCATCTAACTTCTTCGTAAAACGTTGACATAATATTTAAAGTTAACTTTTCAACCGTGTAAACCAAAACAAAAATTTGATGATACCTTACATCGCCCCTGAGAAAATGTCATTTTGTGAACAATTTAATCCGTAATTATGCATCGCACGGCTTCGAATCCAACTGGTCATTACAGATAATTTATTATAAGATAATTGAAATATTCCAGACATATTTCAATAACAGCGTTTTCAATATTTTATGTAAAATAAGGAGTTATTTTAAAACGTCAAATAGATACAGAGTATTTTGCAATGGGACAAAAGCAACATGTGAGAAAAGTATTGAGTATTTATATTTCGGAATTAAATTTTTCCTCAATATATTTCGGTGCCACTTGCTTAGATTCCTATCAAGTGTTTTTCCATTTCTGGACCAATGTTTTAATCTGTCACTCTATTCATTACGTTCAGGTTTCTCTACTGTTATTGGATCTATTTCTTTTGGGTTTATTTAAAAGCGTTGTTTATTACATGTTTTATTAAAAAAAAAATATCCATAAATACGATCTTGTATTTCCTTACTCCTGTTCTAAGCAGTTGCGAGATCAAGTTAGCTCACGTATGCCTTGTTCAGTTAGACGTTTCACAATATTAACATCTCTGAATAAAATGTCCCTGTAGGGCTTTCAAAAGATTATATGTTTTTCTTTCATAATTGAAAAATAAATTCCGCGCATTCATCAATTTTCAAATTCGTTCCCTTTTTGTCTTCTAATGAATGTAAATACCAAGATATTATTTTTACGAAGACAGATTTTTTTCTTAATCTGGGTTTGCATTTTCCGTTGATATTTTTCATTATGGAAAAATATGAAAAGACTTTACTGGAATACACAGTGAAAATTAATTTTCTGTTTAAAATTCGCAGTGTATTAAAAAATCTTCCCATATACAATTTATCTAGGACGGCTATAGTACAAGCCGTAGTGGAACGTGGTGATAAGTGAAAGAAAACACACTGCTAAATTCGTCATTGAAAAAAATATGATTTTGATTGGTAGACCTACGTTCCAATTCACTTAACTATTTTTGATGTCATGAATTTTCACAAAAATCTAATCGTTAACGTAATTCGCAAACCACGTAACTCCAGAATTTATCGAGATCCTGTTTTTTGCGCCATCTACCAGCATGGTACTTAGCCAACACTACTCGAAAATCTCATAACTCCAATTCTATTTTTAAAGCATTAATTCCAGAAATAGAAAAGCTCCTAACTCCGACCATGATAACGGTACTTATAAAACCTTGCAACTACGGAAATCGAAAGAAGACACAAACCTCGTATCTCCAAAAAACATCATAATATGAAAGTAAATCTCGTAACTCCGAGGTATATTTATTGTCAAATAATAATCAGAATGTGTGTTTTCTGTTGTTAATTAGTGCCTGGTTATTGAAAAATATCAAAAGATAGGTATGAACAGTTACAACAACTAAAAAGTTGCTTGGAAAAAGACTGTCATTCCTTCTATGATTCCCTACCGTATGAATAATAATATAAAATAGTTTTTATATTTATGCAACAAAAATTAGTTAGGTTCTCTTTACACTTCACTTTGCAGTTTTTAAAAGCAGTGTAAAATTTAGTTTTTTTGGTAAATAACTTGTTATTTTATTAATTGAAATAAAGTTTGTTTGCCTCTTAATTCCTGTCTATTATAAAAACGTAATGAAAACCACGTACCTATCTCTGTTGAAATATCAGCAAAAGTATTACGAGCTCAGAACTTTATTATTACAATATAAACAGACATACATAGGCTGCTATTTATATTTTGAGCCTAATAATGAAAAGACAGTAATTTATTATTAAAAATGGCTTTATTGTTTTTCGAAGTATTCTACATGATGATCAATACACTTTTGCATGCGCTCGAACCAATTTTCGTAACACTTTTTCCATTCCGATTGAGGTACCTCCAAAACATGGTTTTTGAATGCATTAACAGCTTCTTCAGGCGCCGAAAAACGTTGGTCACGTAATTTATTCTTGATATGCGGAAATAAAAAGAAGTCATTTGGTGCCAAATCAGGGCTGTACGGAGGATGACCCTTCAATTCGACGTTTTGGCCAGTCAAATAGGTGGTTGTTTTAGCCGATGTGTGAGAACTGGCATTGTCATGATGAAGAATGATCCTTCGTTGTCGGTTGTTTTTTCGTATCTCACGAAGCACTTCTGGCAAACAAATGGTTGTGTACCATTCAGAATTCACCGTTCTACGTTGCTCTAACGGCACGACTGCCATATGTCCAGTTATTCCGAAGAAACAGGCGATCATTTGCTTCGAGGTGCTTCGCGCACGAACCACTTTTGTCGGATTGGGTTCGTCTTGGAAGACCCATACAGTGGATTGCTGTTTTGTTTCGGGCTCATATGCATAGATCCAAGATTTGTCACCTGTGTAGATGTTATACACAGCTTTTGATGCACCACGATTGTATTTCTTGAGCATTTCTTTGCACCAATTGACACGAGCATCCTTTTGAGCTTTTGTCAAATTATGCGGGATCCAACGCGAACAAATCTTTTTAACAGCTAAATGTTCAAGCAATATCTTATTGATGCTTGTCATACTAATGCCCAAAGATGCCTCTATCTCGCGATATGTCACATGTCGATCTTGCTTTATCAGTTCGTGCACAGCATCGATGTTTTGTGGCAGAACAACTGATTTTGGACGACCTTCACGACTTTGGTCCCCGAGCGAACTGCGGCCACGATTAAATTCGTTATACCAGCGTTTAACAGTGGCCGAGGATGGGGCTTCATCACCAAAAGTCGAAGTGAGTTGACCGATGCACTCTTGTCTTGATAAGCCACGTCGAAAGTCGTAAAAAATCATCGCACGAAAATGTTCACGAGTTAATTCCATTTTTTCGGTGAGACAAAATACAATATACTTAAATGACAAAAAGTTCTGAAAAAGGTTATGCTTAAAAAGATCAAACTTTCAATTGGAAACATCAGATGGCGCCTGTAAACACTTGGTAAGCCAAGGCTCAAAATATAAATAGCAGCCCTCGTATAGAATAAGTGTATTAAAAAATATTCCTAAGATTTCAAATAAAAAACACAAGAAACAGTTTTTTTATCTCCTGTAAAATTTTAGATTTTGGAGATACGAGGTTTACGAATTAGGGTAACGTAATGGTAGGTAATTTCTATTGCTTCCGACATTTATTGACAATCAGATAAATCTTTTTTTTTTTCCAATTGACAATAAACGTCAGTATTAGTAACATTTATCGTTTATAGAAGTAACACTTTTACTGCCTATGCAGTAAAATTGCTTTTTAATGCCTAGGCATTAAAAAAATCATCATTTGTATAATAAATAAACTATTTTATATCCGATAATGTGATTTAAGCAGGCCCATGGAATCAAATAATCACTTCCACGTCACACATACATAGGCTAACTTCACTGTGCATACTATTATTGTCGATATTTAACATATTTATTACCTGGCCGGATGCTGCAAAGCAAGAGGCCAAGAATCAGAAGAAGAACATATTTATTATCTTTCGGTAGATATTATTATGTATACAATTTAATATCTAATTGACAATAATAATAATTAAAAAATACGATTTAATTATTACCTAGAAAAAATTATATGTTTCACACGGCAGATAATTAGATTTACTGTCGTGGCTAGCATTTCATTGCCTCGGCAATGAAAACTGTCTGTTACTTCTCTGCCTAGTTAAGCAAATGACTATTATTTTATTCAATATTTTTTAAAAATATTTATGGTTTTGATGAGCAGCATCCTGATTGACTGACATATCAACACACAGCCAGAACTCTTGTGGCTAAAATCGTTAAAATTTCTATGGTTTCTTTGAAACTGAAAGTCAGCACTAAGGGAGATTTTTTGAAAATTTAACTACTACGGTGGTGGAAAGAGTAATGGTAACCTTTCTACTCATAATAAATTTAATTAATCGTTCATTTACCTTTCTGTTATTATATGCATTCTCAACTTTATTTTGCTGTGATGATTCTGGTCAGGATTAAAAAACATTGAATTTTCGATAGGTTTTAATACCTATTTAAGGACATCAACGAGAGTAAAGTCGCGCGTAGGAATTATATTAGAGTGTTTCAAAAAATCGATTTTTTTTAATTGTACTGAAAATATTGTTGGACATAAAATACCTACTGTGAAATACTATTTTGTTTCCATTTCCAACGACATTTTCAATATCTTTAGGGAAAAAAAAAATCAATTTTTTCAAACAGTCCAAACTATTATATATAAATTTCATTAGTATTTACTTTCTATAACCAAATGTAATTTTCTAGTCCTATCACGTAAACTTTTCCACAAATTTCTTGTTTTGAAAGAAAAGATGAAGCATGAAATTCAACCCTCAACATTCAACTTTTAACCGTGTATTTTTCCATCCTATTAATACCCTGTTGATGAATATTCCATTCTGCTAATTTCCTGGCTAAGTCTGTGTTCCCAATTTCAAAATTTATCGTGCAATTAGTCCAAGGCGGAACACTTACTTTAACAAAGGGGTGGCTATATCGTGTCCACAGAATTCAAGTCCCGGCCTGTCCCGACAGTGACGGAATCAAATGGAACCTTGTCGACTAGACTTGCGCATAATATGTATTTTTGCGAGCGTTCAATATGGTTTATGCATACCAACTGAGCCACTGGGTAGTAAACTTTGAAAAGTAAAACGAAGCAGTATAGGTTTCCTAACTGTAAAAATGATTGCACCAGACCAAGTCGAAAGAAATTTGGATGAACTTAAACTATAACCGTGAGACATTTGTTACGTGTTCACATTACATAATAAGTTTCAACGTTATTGTTAAAATTGGTTCAAACGCTGTTCAATTAAAATATTTTTGAGGTTTCAAAACTATTTTGTACTTGTACCTTAGAGTCTATCTCACTCGGTCTCGGATGTTACTCTTTTTTTGGGATCTTGAAGCTCCCAATCAAACGATAGACAGATACCTTGTGTCTTTTGTAGTTTGAATAGTATACCGGCTGGACTGTCTTTGCTGTGAATTATTTAATTACTACTTACTACAGGATATTTATTTGAAAAAAATGCCACGAATGTGTTGTGTGGACGGTTGTAGCAGTAGAGTTGGAGCACAAATATCTTTCTTCAGATTTCCTAAGTTTGCAATATTATTTAGCAGAGGATATTAGTAATTTTGTAATACCAAATTATCTACAAATAAAACAGAACACAGAGTCAGATGCTGCAAATGCAATATGCATATATACAGACGGCTCAAAAACCAAACGGCTCAGGATGTGGAATTTACTCCAGATCACTAAGCCTAACGATTAAGTGGGGAATGGGAAAAAAACACCAGCGTGGTACAAACAGAACTGGCTGGTATTTCAATTGCCACAAAGGAACTAACCAGAAAAGGAATTTCTGGCAAAAACATAATAATCTGTACTGATAGCAGACAAGCTCCACTAGCCTTGAACAGACAACGTGTTACATCAGGGCTGGTATTAGAGTACCATCGAGATTTAGCTAACGCTTCGGTAGATAACAATATTATCCTGAGGTGGGTTAAGGGGCACGACAGGTGCAAAGGTAACCGCATTGCTGGCTCTTTAGCCAGGGAAGCGGCTGGACTAAGAATTCTTGGACCCGGCAACACCTACGGCCTGACGAATTCGACAATTGCGGAACTAGCTAAAACTTACACCCATGCACAATCTCTAAAGAGATGGGATGAAATCAAAGGATGCAGTCTTGCCAGGATCACCCTGGCCGATCCTGGGAAGCTGGAGTCGAAAAAATATTTGGCGACGACCAGGAAAAATCTACGTTTAACGGTAGGATTTCTGACTGGCCACTGTCAATTAAGGAAACACCTCCATACAATGGGGCTAGTGGACACACCTCTATGCAGGATGTGTGAACAGGAAGATGAATCTGTCAGGCATGTCTTATGCGAGTGCCCGGAGTTATCGTCAATAAGAGAGTGTGTGTTCGGTGAGTTTTGACCTACACCTGCCGATATAAAGGAGATGTCTCCTAGTGACTTGTCCACCTTCCTGGAAAGGACAGGATGGACGATGACCTAGGAAGACAACTCCTCGGGAGGATGTACAATGGGTCACATGTGGCCTAAGTGCTGTGGGCCTAACTCACCCTCCCTACTCTACAGACACAGATACCAAATTATCTTTTTATATGTCAGGTCTTAGATTTTGTTGATAGTTACAGGTAGCCATTTCGAGGCAGAATAATACAACAAAAATTTAAGAGTTTGCGATATACACTTTTCCCAAGAAAATTATATTTGCAGTAATAGCAGAACAAATATGCAATATAATACAGTTCCATCCCTGAGTTTACTATAAAATAGTAACATCAACACAATGCTGGGCTGCCCAATGAAAGTATGTAATTATTACTTAACGATGGTCTGTATGGATAAAATAAATATATGTAGGTTAGGTATTTTATAGCGCAGGTATTTATTTGTCAGATGATATGATTTTTGTGATCAATCAGATGGCGAATTTTTTTCAGAAAACGATAAAAGTTGGAATGATGTTTCTGCTCAACCTGTTACCAGATATATTTATGTCGTTTTTTATTTATAGCTAGATACATTTCTAAAAGCTACGTTATGAATAATTTTAATTTAACATTTTTTTATGTCTATTATGATTTCGTGGTTAATACTCATTTAAAACTGGTGGTGATACTTCCATCATTTATAGAATTTTTGTTTTGTGATAAAAATTTACAGAACTCAATGACGCTTACGGTCAATACTCCCCGTGTTGAAAGTGTTTGAAAAAATTGGAACTGTCGCCTCAAAATAGTGGAGGACAAAGAATGTAGACTCTGTGGTATGGGAGAAGAAACCTCACAGGCACCGCCCCTAGGAGACTACTGGATATCCTAAAATTCCTTCGGGAAATAGATCTAAAGGAACTTCTAGTGAGACTTTCCTCGGAAAGTAAATTTAAGAATAGATATTTTAGCTCTCAGTGATTGTCACCCCAGTTTACATAGATACATATGCAAGCTATCTTAATTTAGGGTTAAATGGATATCGCGCCTTTTTCAAGGAGCTACTTAATATTGAAGGTTGACGTTGTGGTATTGAACCAGAAAACTACTTAAGGATATGCTTAGTTTTATTTCCGTAAACAAATTCAGGCTATTTTCTAAACTATATGATCATAAAACAATCAACGTATGTCGAAATAAAAAATTGAATAGCTTGAACGTAAACGAATCTCCTGTATAAAATTCTTAATATAAAAGAGTGACGTTACTAACTCGCTAAACAAACACACAGGAAGCAAACGGTGCCGATTAAAAGTGCCGAATATGAATTTTATCTCAAATTCTACATTTTATTGAAGATTTTGATTACCTAACTATGCGACAAACAAAACTTTAGCAAACTCACAAAAGTGAAATTAACGTGAGCGAAACGAGATGAGACCCGAGGATACCGTCCAAATTATATTTGTTATTAAAGATGATATCGTAGAACGATTTATAACTATCGATTGGATATTTTATTTGAACGAAACATAGTTATTCAGTTACAAAGTAAATAAACTTTGATTAAAAATACAAGCACAGTTGGAATAGTACACAAAAATTGCAACTGATACTCAGAATAATTAATTCAGACTACAACCTCAAGTACTCCAGTTATTTAATGATGATCCGCGTTTCCGATCACTTCTAGGCGCGACAAGCCCCTGTTTTTCGGGGTGTCTAGTTAGATCTCACCTAGTACGTAGTGTTATAGTTAAGTTTTACCGTTAAGTCTTCACTTTCTCACCCTGATGTGATATTAAGGGTTGTTTAAGGCATAATGCATGTTCTCCTCATTACAACCTCAGGGTGCTTTTTTCCCTTGAACTTTATAATAACATAACACATAGAGACCTTTATTCCCCCTTCTACCCTTGGTTTTCCCAGCAACAGACAATACCTAGCCACATAAATGGTTGGCCTTTGAACAATTGTTTTACTAACCAGCATGAAGAATATGGCAATAAACTGCACTTTTACCGTTCATAAACTCCTAGTAAGCAAATAAGTACTATAATTCTTCAACCAAAAGGAAATAAAAACGTTAACCTTTTTGTTTTTTTAACTGGCACGGGTGGTTACAGCAGTAAAACACATCGTACAGTAATAAGCCCCCCCTAAGATATTATCACCTTTCAGTGGCTAGTAAGGGGTGAAATTTGTTCTTACACTATTTCCATACATTTGTTCTACATTCAAACTAGATTTATTTCGTTTTCAATAGCTCTATTCATTTTAGTTTTATAAATGTTTCGAAATCTTCCATTATTTGTAGTCTTTACCACCTCCAGCCTGAAATGTATTACTTCATGTAATACACGAATACGGTATTTCAATTTATAAATAATTATTATGAAGAAGAGGCCCGATAAATTCATTAAACTTCATTTTCTTGGAAGTACTTATCTCCTTTTTTGGAAATTTGTAAGATAAAACTACAGCAATGGTCAATATAAATGGTAAAATTACGAACAAAAGGCTTGTTAAGTGAATTCGCATTTAAATTAATATTTATTTTGTGAAAGGAAAGTTCGGTCCTGAATCTCTACACCTTTTTATGGATTGTTCTTTGCATCCAGTCCAAGTCTTCACGTGTTTTGTCCTCGAAGAACTTTTTCTTTTGAGTAATTCTCGGCAAACTTTTGTTTTCCTATTATTTCGGTTACTTTTTCTACGTGAAAATAATCTCAGTTTACTAAGGGTGATAAATTGCTATTGTACAAGCTTGTACCTCTGTTTGTGTCCCTTTTCCCGTTGTAAATATAGAGGGTTGGCAGGAAAATTAGGTTAGCTAAGGCGGAACATTTTAAAAGCAAAGGACTTATTCTGTAAATATAATAAAACCCACTGTTCTAAGGAATTGTTGAGTGTCGACGACTAAATTTGCGCACAAAAAAATCTGGGACCTACTGAAAAAAGCTTTTTTTTTCAGATCAATTCAAGAGAACTTCAAAAAGAAATACAGGTTAGTTAATTGTAGTTCTATGTATCACTAAATTTAGAATGGTCTAAAAGCAAAAAGTTCGTTAGTTAACAGAACCTATTAGAGCTCACAGCTACCAGGGATGAAGAATCACAAAAATACAATCTGTATAATCGGTTGTTGATATAAGCTTTTACCGGAATTATATGAAGTTACTATAAAATCAATTGTGACAAATGAAATGTCGTTAATTCCCTACTTGATAACCAAACTAACCGAAAACTAAGTATTTACCAACAGCTATTGATCAGTTGAGTCTAAACACACATTTCGTAAATCAGTGATTTACTTGTTAGGTGGGAAATTGCAGAAATCGGTTACTATTACCGGCCGATTGTCTAAATTCTCGGAACTTTACAACGGTATTCCTCAAGATTCTATTTTCAGTATATAGGTTCGTTCCAACTGACGATAGAATCGTTCTTGGGACGGTGGACGGTACAAAAACTACCTTCTGGAAGGGGTGATAAAGTTGAGTTCGAGTTTGCGTACTATACAGTACTCGATACGATTCCAGACGGTTCCTAACTACCTTATATCTCGTTTGTATAAGTGGTGTGTCCCACAACTAACTTTACCTGGCTTATAAGGACGTACATCGATGTAATCGAATGGCCCCTAATGTATAAATAAATAGCCGAAATTATTGTATTTTTGTCTTAGTCTTGACGTTGATTTATTTTTTATTTCACGGACAAGTTGGGCTAAGTTACTAAAAAATTAAATTATTAATCCTCTACCTAGTTTAAACGATATACCTAATAATATTAAATTTTTGAATATTCCTCTTTCGAGCATCCCAACAACAGCTTAAAGCAATGGAAATGTGAAATTGTAAGACCAGATATCTCATAAAATTAAACCCTGATTTATGGTATATAAGACTTGATGAGTTGAATTGACCCATTTCGCCGCGACCGTTTCATATCATGTGGTCTCTGAATCCAGATTACATTCTCTAGCCTGACTTTTTTTATGTATCCAATCAGCTCCGAGGCAGAATCTTTCTAGGTGACAGATTCTACACATGGTTTCGTCTGTCAGCGTTTTTTAACTTAATTTTTTAGCATTTTTGGTCTATATACAAATTTAAATTCCATAGAATTTATACTTGGAACAAAACTAATATGTTGGTCTTGAACCGGAGCTTTTCGATCAAAATTCTGTAGAGTTAGAGTCCGACCACAATAACTTTGGGACATCACGTAGTCGCGGGTGTGGCGTATCAGCCAGTGGCGTTACTGACTTGCATATGAAAATGTAATTTTCATACTAAATTTATTGTTAGGAATTCATTTCAAATATATATCAAACTTTATGGTTTTGGGTACCTGTATAGAAAATTACATAATAGTAACACTCACTTTATGCAGACGGGATTAAAGCTGGTCCTTTTTTGAATTCATTAAATAATTAACAAGGAAGAAAACAATTTACCTAATCTAAAGTTAATATATTCCAAACCTAAACATTTTCACAAATGTATCTAACATGTCAACTTAAACTTATCATAAATATAATCTTATTATTAATTTGAGTCATCAACTGATTGTAATGGTTGTGCAGGTGTACTACTTCGCTAAAAGATCTGAGAAACTTTTATCAGAAGAGCCAGTATTAACGTTAAAACATAAATGATCCAACGTATTATCGATGATGTGTTCTCGTTCGATTTGTGAGTTTTCATATTCTTTGACGTGTCGACAAATATTCGTCCATTCACTAAGTGGCAACTGGTCGAATATTTTTCGGGATAATGCTTCAACATCCTTTAAAACAAATGTAGTATTATGAGCTGTATCCAATTTTTGACTGACGCCCATATTTTTTCAATAGGGTTCAATTCATCCAATACATAAGTGGGCATAAATGCAGCAACTCGATCTATAATTTCCTCTGTTTTACTATGCAAAGCTTTTCCTTGTTTCACTCTCTTGGGAGACATGACACAAAAAGTTCCAAGGCAGGAAAAATTCACTTTTCGCAAAAACGAAAATCGCACAAGAAGACCGAAAGCAAAGTACTGTCTGGTCTACTATCAACACTGAAATGAAAACGAATAGGAAGAAGCTACATAAAATAAAGCGCCCGTTGCTCTGCTGCTGGCTCTAAACGGCAGCCAGTCAGAGATCGGCATCGCATTCGAGGCGGCCCTACGTTGAATCACGTGGTGTCTCAAAGTCATTGTGGTCGGACTCTACCACTTTCGCGAACGGTTCATAATGATCAAAGCTTAGTATGAGGTATAGCATGGGCAGTGTGTAGAATATAATAATTCAGTTGTGAAACCTGATATTCTTGGTCAGGATATTGAAATTAAATTATTGAATTTTTGTATTGTCATCGATACTGGATAAGTTTCAATTTAATCTTACTTTTACGTCCATGAAAATTACGTATAATTAATTTTTATTTTTTTATAAAACATGATATATTTGGTATTTAAATTAAGTTTACCTCGATAAGAAGACAAATTCAACATATTTCTAGCTTCACAAATTTAGCGAAAAGAAACAAACTTTGCCAGGATTTCAACCACCACACCTACAACTTCTATGTAACCTCATGGCTAGCAGAATATATAGCTTTGTTTCTCTTTCTCTCTACCTCATATCTTTTTTCTTTCCCTTGTAACTAAATTTGGCTAAATGTGACGCTGTCTTAATACTAATACTTCACTTCAATTCTGATGCACCTATCGAATAGCCGCCTTTAAAAAGAAACTAATTACAATTACAAATAAATATGTCGATACTAATAAGTACAACACTCTTATATTATACTAGAAAAATAGAGCACAAATGACATAAATAAAAGGATGTCTGGGTCACCAAGAACTCTGCATGGAATTCTCAATAGAGAAATAACGTTTTCAATAGACATACATCACAAAAATATTGAGTAAAAGTTTACCTTGAAGTTAGAAACATTTCTTCTCAGCCAGAGTTTGTATAAAACATGCAGCTATGAATTCTTAACATTTATATTTAAAACAGATTTGAAAAAAAAAGTTTGCTTCACATTTACTTATTTTTAAATAACTCGTACACAAAACGAAGCCTAGCGAATTTTTTCCTAAATCAAATTAAAAATACTCCTAAAAGCATAACTCACTGATACCATCAACAATTCACACGCAGAGCATTCAGGAAATATTAAAAATTTATTTTGTTGAGCTTAAATCTATAAACGTTTAGAAATTAAAAACTGGGTCACGTTAATTGTCAAATAAATAATGAAGAGTTTTAATTTTCGTTACAAGTGAATGTATTAGTTACAGTAGCGGATCCAGCGAGGGACAATGAGGGCAATTGCCAGGACTGAGAAGATAATAGCTTACTTTTTAAATTTTTGAAAATATTTACAAAATAATTAATATAAATATGTACATTTATACACCCGGACCTTCTCATTCTATAGACGCTAGCGATGGTTTATGAATATAAAGTATTTAGCTGGATAGTCTAAAAACAACTTAAAACACTAAAACTAAAAAGTTAATGAATTAAAGGTTTAAATAGTCCTCCTTGCTGAACAAAACAAAAACCGAATCTATTAAACAAAGACAATCTGATTCTCTAAGCTGATACCGTGTAAAGTTTGCACAATGCTGGACAATTTTCGCCATTAATTCTATAAAATTTTGAGCACGTTCAAAATTGTGCCCATAAATTTCAGTTTTCAAAAAAACCCATCAAAATAAATCATCATTTATTCTATTTTGAAGAGTTAGGAGCTTGAACAGTAATCTCGGCTATCGACTGCTGTTTTCTGACTGTTTGACGTTAATTAAGGACCTCCCACAGTTGAGAATACGGAGTGGTGAAAATTGTAGGACATGTTGTAGGTGTCCAAATAAACGATTGTAATGAAATAATCGTGTCTTTAATCTGTTGAAGCTCAATGTTGGTCGACTAGTTCAAAAACAATTCTGATACCATGCTTAAAACCCCTTTGATGCATTTCAATTTGAATGTATCTGTATATATGTTTAATATCATTAGAATTTAAAATAAGTTGTTTTATATAAAAAAATATTGTTTTTTTTCTTATTATTAAAAATATAGCAGTGACTGCAATTTTATTTTTCACTAAACCTTTATTTAAAAGTGTAAATTAATATTAGAGAGTTGAGGTTTATTTTGAGGTACTTGTTTAACACGTGATTTTGAACGGGCTACTTTGGGCTCGCTACGTTCGCAATCAGCATCTTGACCAAACCTATGTTGCCCTTATTGAAAATCTATTCTAGATCCGCCTCTGACTAGTTATTTATTTTTAATTAGCGCATACATTTACCACATTTCTTATGAACTTAAAACTATTCATCTAAAGAATATGGAAGTATTCAATTACATAGAACTATTCTGCATCTGTTTGGATAGGTTATATTCTAGAAAAGCCTCACTGCTGTTAGTAGCACAGATGTACATGTAATATTTTTAACCTTGGGAGTAAAAATTAGAAGATTCCATTTTTTATGATTATAGTAGTATATTTAATTTAAAAAAAAAACTATTAAAGAAAAAACAGGAGGTATATGCAATACTCAACACTAACATGATTAGGTAATAATTTAGTAAAGTAATCCAATAAATGAGAAAGAAAATTGGTTTCTGTTAAATAAAAAAATACCAGACTTGAATGTATCCGAAAAAGATTCAGCCCATATTCTTAGAATAAATAAAAATAAGACAGCTATTGACTAATACTTCAACAAGAAAATGCTAGCCGAGTTTAGACAACCAAAAGATTTATAAAGATGAATGAAGAGCCACCTCTATGCGCATTAACTCAGAATTGCGCAAAATCTAAAACAAACACCACGACATAAATATCTCCATCTTCAGTCGGTCCATATCGTGAATTTTCTGGGATAGATGAATATAAATATGGATATAAAGGGACGATTATAGTAGTCAATAGGTAAAAAGTTATTTATTTTTTCAGTTCGTAATGTAATACATATCTACAGTATTTAAAGAAAACCGTGACTGATTTAAATTTTTCATATCAAATACTGACATGTAATTTGTTATTAAAGATTGTCCTTTTGAGGATACGATCATTAAACAAATAGGATTAAAACAGGTTTCGTGGTATAATAAAAAATAATAATAAACAATCAATAACCTTTCTGCCACTATCGAATTTCATAATTTTTTGGTTCATTAAAATTTAGCGTTAAAAATACATACCCATTTTGAGATATTTAACGATTTCTAGAACGAGTCTTACCTGAAAAAAAAATATCAGTCAATATCATCATCTATTTAGAGAAAAAATACTAAAAAGTAGAGTCCGAACTAACTAAGAAAAACACAGCGTCACATCCGACAAAGACCAACGCAACGAGATGTGTGTTAAAGAGAGGTAAAGATAACGGCTGTGTTTTTCTTAGTTGGTTTCTACTATACTATCTAAAATACGGATAAATATCAACAAATATAAATACAGATCACTTTTTACCTTAGGACTTAAAATGCATGAGCAGCGCTGTGACGATGAAACACGCCCCCATCTTTGAGTTAGTCAAGGAACATCGATGCGAACGAAAAAATACGAAGTTGGTCTAATAAACCGCTATGAGCGTATTCGTCACGAAATTTTAGAGGTGGGAATGATCGGTAAAAAAGTGACCAGACCTTTTTATGAAAACGTATAGTGAGTGGTATTCAATATTTAATTTTTCGATTCCAGAAGAATTTCGATGAACATATACAAACAGCCGTTTTTACCACATTTTACAGTGTAGGTATATGTATGCAATTATACTCGATTATTATTTTATTTCAATCCAAGGATGAACATAAATTCGACCAACCTCGTTTCAAGAATCTGTCCCGTTGGTTATTTATCGACCAATCAGAAACCTCATTTTAAGAAATCGACTCACTATATTTGAGATATCAATTATTATAGAATGAGCCTCCAAACCTCTGTGCAAATGATTGAATTTTGAAATGTTTGAAAGTTATTCCACGTTATTACGTTTGTATTGAGATGAATTTTCTCAAATTTAGTCAATATCACTGACAAGTTTGAATAAGATCGACTTCATTCACTCATGCATTCATTCGATTGGGTTGTGCTCAACAGCCCAGGTACTTGAACTGAATCTTTGTACCATTTCCCATGTTATCTACTTCCATTCCAGAAGCTTTGTGTCTTCTATGTAGGCCACTAGTTTGACTGGAGGGATTTTCAGTAGTTCTAATGGTTGTATAGTTTCCTCTCCAAAGTGCTTCCGTCTGAGTCCATGTACGTTCTCGCAGAAGCAGAGTATGTGAGTAGGTGTTTCATCATAGAGTTCACATTTCCTGCGCATAGGTTCACTAACTTTGCCCATTTTTGCAGATGTTTCCTCAGAGTGCAGTGTCCAGTCACCAGGTCGGTAACTATCTTCAAATGTCTCTTACTCAGCTTCAATAGCCTGGTTGAGAGTTCCTTGTCTACCTTGTTCAGTAAACTCTTCGTATGGACGTGCTCTTGTGTCGACCTCGATTTGTGTTGGTGTTCCCTATCTAGCCAGTTCCCGATTTCCCATCTTATGCAATCTTTTGTGATTCCACAAAACGGTTCCGGACCTATGAAGTCTCATTTAGAATCTTCTTTAGCTAGCTGGTCAGCCATTTCATTACCTGCAATCCCCTCATGTGCCGGCATCCATTCTAGAGACACTGTGTTGCCTCTTGCCACCCTGTTGAGGGATTCTTTACAGTCTTTACCAGTCTGGGGACCTAGTTGTTGGATTACTGATAGCTTTAAGCAGAGCCTGGCTCTCAGTGAATATTTTTATTTTTTATCCGGTATATCCTCTTCTGATGTTTTCATCAATACAGGCTATAGCAGCAATCGTCTCTGCCAATTTAGCCAATATCACTGACAAGTTTGAATAGGATCGACTTAATAAGAAGAAAATCACGCAAATTCCACAAAATAACAGTTGTTTCAATTCCAAGCAGCTCAACCTACGCAAATTACTTTGCAATTTTGAGCAATATAAGAGTAGCACGATGTAAGCTGCCTGCGATTTTAGCAAACGAGTAAGTATAGTTACCCCAATTGTTTACTAATTGGAATCTTAGTATTCAACCAGAGAAAATAGGCAAAATGACAGTCAACAAGAATAACTGAAATAATTATTTTTACATTACAATTGTGATTATATTTATTTTAGTAAAAATATAACTACAAAATATGACAATCCACCATCTTAGCTAAAACACCGATCACAAACGTGTTACATCCTTTTAAATGATATTTATTTTATGCGTACAAAGATTGTGGTGCAGTTTTTCAAAATCAGTTATCCTGCCTATTCTAGTTCTGTCTATTTATTGTGTCGTGAACCACAAAGGATTTCATTTTTCTTCTTCAGCAGATTATGAACGCTTAGAAAAATAAAATTCGCAGATTCTGGTAAAAGAAGAGATTTAACTTCGATACACAGTTGAAATCGATTACCATCTTCGGTTTCGTGGAAACATAGGGCTAGAAAAGCTGATAAATGCGTTGAGAAAACTTAAAGCCGTACAAATGCGGTTTATTTTTTTGTACTTACCCGACGAGATGGAGTAGATATGTAGTAATTGCTACAATTGTATAAAGTTACAAGTGGTGAACATAATGCTACAGGTTACTTAGAAAGTAACTTTCCTTACTAACCTGATGCTTATATTAAAGTCAATATCACTCTGTATATTAAAGACATTTCACTTACATCCAGCTCAATCAAGTACCAATCTATTTGGAGGTTATCCGAAGTGTCTAATATTATTTCTGGGAAAAGCCTTCAGCCCTTCAATGTTGGGTCTCCCTATTCCGTCTACGACTCCCTCTGCCTTGGCGTTGATGTAGCGTTGGCGGTAAATTCTTGCCTCAGGATATGTACATTAACGGACCAATCACACTCTCAAATATGAAAACCGCTTGCGACGGTTCTATCATCAAATATTACCTACTGTTTAAAAATTCTGGTGTGTATTAAGAAAGCCTGCAAGTTTTCCTTATTCCATAATGAATATACTACGCGAACTTTTAATTCTGATTCTATTAAACATTTCTCAATTGTTTAAACATAATTTTACCATAAAATTGACAACTACTGTCATAAATTTCTACTCGATTCATTGGCCTTGATGCCCTTTTAAAAACATCACATAATGATGAATCGCGGTTGACTGTTTGATAGTTTATCAATACTATTTTTGAATCGTTGACTGAATTTAAAAGTTTTGTTACATTCTACTCTTATTGCAAATGCAGCAATGTTGATTGTCTCTTTCAAGATTACTTTTAGCAAATCTAAATCCTGGTTTTCTATACTGTTCAGATTTCATTTACGTCCGATGTAAATAAAGTCACGTGGGCGATAAAATTGATCGGGGCCTCATTTACTTCACGGCCCTGCAAGTAGATATGTGTAATGCAAAATCCAATTAAATAATTGGTTAATATTAGACATAATAAATTCTTGCAGTAGTAAGGATTGTTTTATTATGGATTATAATCATTTTTTTTGTCAAAAATTGTATTATAATTTTTCTGTGACTTGACTAGTAACTGCCTATATTTTAGAATTCAGTTCGTAATATAATGATCGAATTTTTAACATGCGCTTGTAATTTCTCCACATGTAATCACTTTAGCTCTAAATCCTTGATTCAGACTTAATTAAGAATACTTGTCTTGTTTGGGATAATAGGAAATTCCCTTAGCCCCAAAACATTTCTCCTCAACGGAAACACACCTAATCTATGTTCCTCGATTTAATTATTCCATTGTAACCTGGACATCAAATATCAAATGTTTCGGTACTAGTGCTAAAGTAGGTTGATTTACTCGATACTCCTACACAGAGAAATTTATCCAAGCATGTCTCCAACAACGAGTATTGATTGCCAATTTTAAGCAAAAGGGTTGCAGTTGAAGCTTACATTATTGAATTTATGGTCGAACACGTGGAAAAATAGGCATATTGCTCTGAATTTCAAACATTTCATCGTAATAATTATTCGCCTCCATAGACACATAGTTTCATCAAAATCCCATTTTCGCTTTGTCAGGTGTCCATCAAACCAAATTTATTTAAAAGCTACCTTCAATTGATTATTTCGCTCTTGATTCGTGATACATATTAACCCATTTGAATTTAATCATTAATCTGGAATTCCATTTTTAGAACGAATCTTTTTACACAGGTCAAAATTATAAATCATTTAAAAAACCCACATCAGACGGTAACAACAGTGATTGATTTCTATTGCTATCTTGATGATTTTTTTATGAATTCCAAGTTTCTATCACCAACTTCTAATGTCAAGCAAATAAGTTCACGAACATCTGCATTTATATGTATACGAACAAGTAAATAGTGGGTAATGCAGGAAAGTAAAAGAGAACCTTTAAATAAATCTCTTTTACTTTGTTGCATTCCCCACTATGTATTAGTTCGTTTCTAACTAGGCAACGACTACCCTTCTTCCTTCCTATATATACAGCGTTGCTGAAAAGTCTCGTACCAAGGGATTATCTTTGAAACGGATAAAGGGAAAGTTATGAAATTCTAGGACGATGAATGAGACTCTATTCTGCATATTTTAGAGCAAATGTCAAATGTTTATGACGTCAGCATTTAGCGTACGGCTGCCATCTTGAATTTTTTCATATGACAACCTAGGTCGTGTGACCCATCACAAAAAAGATTTTTTTTTCTCTTTCCAAAAATAATCCCAATGTATCACTTTACTACAAAATGTCCTATAAAATATCGTTTTCATTTTTCTAAATTATAGTGTACCGTACCTACTAATTATTTGGACTTGTAGGTTTTTAAAATAAAACAAAAAACAATAGGTAGTAGGCATTAAAAACGTCAACCACATCATTAGTTCATTATTTATGTACAAATTGTCAAAACTGATACTAATTTCGAATTAGCACGAAATTTAAAAGTAAATTAAGAATAATGGCACATTTATCAGAAAACAACGCATCCAAATCTTAATGTTAGTTGGATATGGTGATCGCAAACGTACACATGACGAAGTAACTCATCTTTTTAACGATTTAAATCCTGAACGCCCTCCTTTAAGTAGATCTACAGTGATGAGATTAGTAAATAAATTTAATGAAACTGGTAGTGTAAAAGATATTCCTAGGTCTGGTAGACCGAAAAGTGCAACTAATGAAGGTAAAACTTTAGATGTTCTATTAGATGTTCAAGAAATCCCTAAAACATCTACAAGTATATTGGCAAGAAATCACGGTATTTCTAGACAGTCTATACAAACTATTCTGCATAAAAATAACTTTCATCCTTTCATCCAATTTCTTAGATTTTTTGGTATTCAGTGATGAAGCCACAGTTTGCTTGAACGGTTCTGTTAACAGTACTGGTCAGATTGTAATCCGCACTGGATGGAGGAGGTTCATACACAGCGTCCACAAAAAGTAAATGTGTGGGCGGGTTTGGTGAAAAACCATTTGATCGGTCCTTTTTTTATTGAAGGTACGCTGACCGGTGCTAAATATCTTGACTTACTCCAAAATGAAATTATTTCCTAATATGAACGGATACTTTCAACAAAACGTTAGGCAATATTTAAATACAATTTTCCCTCTGAGATGGATTGGTCGAAGAGGTGCAATTGCGTGGCCGGCAAGATCACCCGACTTGGCACCACTCGGTTTTTTTCTCTGGGGTTACCTGAAAGACCGCGTTTATGTAAACAGACCAACTAACTTAAACGATTTAAAGGATCGCACACGTCTCGAAATGCAGGGAATTACTCCACAAATTATCAACGATTCTATTCGTAGCTTCGAAGAGAGATTGTATCATTGTCAACAAGCAAATGGCCAGCATTTTGAGCACTTATTGTAAGGAAGTATTTGCAACTTAAATAATTGTTTAGTTTATAAATTTCTGTAACACGCAGTTTTGATTAAAATTATAATTTTAATATTTTTGTTAAATTTCTATCATAATATCCAAGTGAAGTTATACATTGGGATTATTTTTGGAAAGAGAAAAAAATAAGCTTTTTTGTGACGACCTAGGTTGTCATTTGAAAAAAATCAAGATGGCGGCCGTACGCTAAACGCTGACGTCAAAAACATTTGACATTTACTCTAAAATATGCAGAATAGAGTCTCATTCATCGTCCTAGAATTTCATAACTTTCCCTTTATCCGTTTCAAAGATAATCCCTTGGTGCGAGACTTTTCAGCAACGCTGTATATATAAGGTGATTCATAAGTAATGTAACTGTATGTTCAGAAGATCAAAATAATAAGGGATCTACTGATTCAAATGCCACAGAGTTGCTGTTTGAAAATGTTTCAATACTTTATTAAAACATTTACCTAGAGGTTTATTTTGCTTTCATGAGTGCCTCCATGATTAATTTCCATTATCGGTGTAATCCCCCGTACTATAAACCGTCCCTCGGCAGATTATATTTGAATGCGTGATTGGATCTAAATTTTCGGAAGGTCCTTTGCATGAAAATTTCAACCTGTGGGTGTGGGGGGTGTGTGTATGAAGCCGTGTGGCACGGATGAAAATAGCGGTAAGATTGTAGAGGTATTGATTTATCTCTCTCGTACTCTCGTACACCCTCTACGTTCCCTTTTTGCTTCATTTTGTCCCCCTTGCTGGCACGCCAGACTAGGCCAGTTATAATACTGCACAGAAATAAAATAATCAAATAATCCTCAAAGATTAGCGTATTTATTAGATTTTTAAAAAACATACTTTAAATATGAAACAAATAATATTGTTATTTTGTTGTTTGTACATTTGTGACGTAGAGCTCATGAGAGACTTCACCTACTCTACTTAATTCAATTTGGCAACACCACTGCACGCCTGTTATAGTAGATATTTTACTATACTTTCTGCCTTGATGACCTTCGTGGATTCTGTCGGATTGGCATAAGGGCATCATAGTGTAAAATTGTGAAATACTTTAAAATACAGAATCGAGACATATATTTTTTTGGTAAGCGATCTGACGTTTTAGAATAAACTGATCATAATATATAAATTTCTAGAATGCCTCTCTGTTTGGTTAACAGTATACTTAACTTCATAGCTGTAGCTCTTTGCATGGAGCTCATACTCATAATTGTCAGTGTAAATTATAGAAATACAAAAACAAAATATTTTGCCATATTTTCAAGGAATTTAATTATCATTCAATAATAGTACATTATACTATAAGGGAGAGAAATGCGTTATTTTGGTAGAGGTGCAATTTGAAGCCCGGGGGCTACAATGTACCGAGAACAAAATAGCATCTCTCCCGAATGGTATATACTATTTTTTCCACGGTCGGGAGTAGAAATCAGTTTCTATAACATCAAAATTAAAACAGAAGCAATTTTTCTCATGTCCAAATTGACGTGAACTATATGATGAACGCGTTCGTATGAAATATTCAGTGCTTCAGATATCTGTTTTAGCCCAATTCGACGGTCTGATAAAATCATGTCATGAACTGCATCGATATTTTCGGGGACTGACACAGAAACTGGCCTTCCCGATCGGTCATCATCTTCAATGAAAAATTTACCTCTTTTGAAGCTTGCAGTCCAATTAATCACGGTCGCACACGAAGGGTATTGATCACCAAGGGTATTAAGCATATCTTGGTAAATCTGCTTACCTCTTAACCCTTTTAAACACAGGTACTTGATGATGGCTCGATATTCCAATTTTACGATTTTCACAATTTCTGTGGACATATTTTTTCTTTTAATTTATAACGTAACTCTTGTTTACTTTTTTGACGTTAAACTTCACACTGACACTTCTAATAAGTTATTGTTCGTTGCTATGGTAACGCAATATTTTGTTTATGCATGGAACTGGTTTAGGCTAACTAAATATCAATACATCCTCGTATTGTGATATTTGTTAATAAATAACCTTTAATATAGGTCCCATTTATCTGTGTCATGTGACCTGTTCATTATCCATACCTATTATTCACTAGTAAATAATATTACATTTTACGCTTGAAGGACCTCACGTAAAATGTAAAGATTATCAAATATACGCGGACAAAATATTTTAAACAAGCCGAATGATTGAATTTATAATTTAGAACATAAATTTAAGTCTATAATCCGATTTTAAGACAACGTACTCCACACCACTGACAAATATTATAATTGAAGTAATATGCCACTTAAAACTTCATTTGTAGTGAAAGTAATCCACGCCGGCCTATTTTGTTTCTCTTGGTGGCACAACACAGCGTAAAGAAGCAAGAACAAACTCATCATAAGCGTATCCTGCGGGATGAGTTCTTACTCGTTAATCTGCAATGATTGACAGTATCAATTAAACAGAGCACATATCTGCCGATTATAATGTTCGTCGAATCTAAATCTTCGGATCATTGCTTAAATCTGGTAAAGAGATTTAACATAGAGTTGGTTAGATTATTACGAAGTTTGAATCAATTTCGGTGATATTTCAATAAATTTATAACGTAATAATAATTGTGATAGTCGATAGACAGAAAAACCAAAATATACCGTTGGCTTTTAAATGCAATAAAACCCCAAAACACGGGGTCGCTGTTAGCCCTTTTTAAAATTTATAAATCATATAGTATTGCTTTCATAACGTTAGTTCAAGTTTTATTCATTTTTCCAAAGAGTTAACTTATGTGACATTTGTGTTTGGTTGATGGTAGAGTGTTTTTTTTATTGTATTTTATGTGGCGACCAAAGAAGTAAAAAAAAATGTTTATTCTTATAAAACTAATATATAACAATATTTAGATTGACATATTGAAAAATTACTAAAGTTAAGAGAGGAATAATTCTAAACGTTCTAACCGATCCCATTTTCATTTGTTTGAAAAGGGTAAAATAGGTAATTCTTTGAAAAGGGTGAAGTATGTAAAGTACGAGAGCTTAAGCTTTGATTGTAACGCGTAGACAATAAGGCAAATAAAATGCAAATCAACCAGGCTGTACCTGTTAGTTTTGGGGATTTTTCGCATTCCCGAGCCTTTGTTTATTGGGAACTCGAAGTTCAGACTGTTCAGAGTGAAAGCTTCATTGTTAATTGAGTTTCTACATTCAACAAAGAATGGCAGGGCTCTGGAAATTTTTAGAAAATTCAGTAAGGAACGTACGTTCTGTGAATTACGAGTGGACCAAATCGTATAAAAACATTCATGAGACAAAAAGAAGTTGTGGGTACAATATAACATTAATGGTAAGAATGTTTGAATATTAACTTATTTTTGAGATTAGATACAAATATAAAATGACTGTGCTCCATACAAATGGACAATAAAATTCACAGCTGAGGAAAAGATTTTTCAAAACAATCATTGCTACTCTCATAGTAATCAGTTAAGTGCCAAGACGTGTATTATGAGCTGACGAATTAATTTTTATTTTTTTTACATTTTCTGAGTGAAAAATATTGGTGTAGGCTTTTGAAATCAACGTGAAATAAAACCAATATGACAAGATAACCATAACATATGGGCTGAAATGTCCCAGGCATAACAAACAAAAAAACGTATTTTTTTGTTCAAAATTAGTTTTATTCATCAACGTAATTTCTATCAAGAACAACGCAATCATTTCAATAACACATTTGTAGAACGATTTATCTTTTGCCTCAAAATAGACCTCAGTGTCAGCGATAACCTCTTCATTCGAGCGAAATTTCTTACCAGCGAGCATTTTTTTTAGGTCTGCGAACAGCCAGTAGTCGTTAAGAGCCAAATCTTGCGAATACGGTGGATGTGGGAGCAATTCGAAGTTCAATTCAGTTAGTTTTGCCATTGTTTTGATTGACTTGTGACACGGAGCGTTGTCTTGATGAAACAACATTTGCGGACGTTTCTTTGCAATTTCGGCCTTCAAACGTTCCAATAACGCTATCCATATAATATTCACTGTTGATGGTATTTCCCTTTTCAAGACAGTCGATGAATATTACACCACGTACATCCCAAAATACCGAGGCCATAATCTTTCCAGCTGATTTTTGTGCTTTCGGGAGCTTTGGACAAGGTTCTCCAGTTGCTATCCATTCAGATGATGATCGTTTGAATTCCGGAGTGAAGTGATGGATCCGTGTTTCATCCATTGTCACATATCGACGCAACAATTCCGGTTTGTTACGTTTAAACATGGTCAAGCGCTGCTCAGAACCATCAACTTGTTCTTGTTTTTGATGAACAGTGAGCAAACGCGGCACCCACTTTGAACAGAGCTGTCTTATAGCCAATTGCTCATGCAATATAAAGCCCACTCGTCCTTTTGATATCTTCACGATGTCAGCTAACTCACACAACTTCACTTTTCGATCATTCAGAACGAGTTTGTGGATTTTTTGGATTTTTTCTGGTGTTACCGCCTCATTTGGACGTCCACTGCGTTCCGCATCATCGGTATATCTACGACCACGTTTGAAGTCAGCAAACCATCGTTTTATTGTTGTTTCTGATGGAGCGCACTTCCCATAACAATTTTCAAGCTTGAACGGTATTTTTTTCCATCAAGAAGCAGTGTAAAATTAAAACACGAAATTGTTTTTGATCCATTGAAAATATTGAAAGTAGCGTCACTCTTAGCACAATAACCCACGAACTAATGAATAGAAATTTTGACAGCTGTCTTTTCAAGGTTAGTACTAACTGAAAAACAGGTGATTGCAGTAAAACTAGCGTCTTGTATGTGTCAGGCCCAAGATTTTTCTGCCAATGTGTTACAAGAGGAAAATAAATTTGTAGAAGTAGTAACATTTTTCATAATAAACGTTTCTTGGTAATCGTGACTACATGAATATGGATATATATAATATGAATTTAATGACTACAAAGTTTCACAACTTTGGAAGACCGTCTTCAAATTGTTTTTGTGACGCAATTAAGCATAATGTAGGTAATGCTAGTAGGGGCATATAGCCCGGAGAGTAGTTGTTTTTTTTCACTTCCAGCTCAAAATCTTATTGAAAATGTTTCCCATTTAAAATACATGTAAACTTAGATGATTTTTAATTAAATATCTATGTCTCATCCGCATTTTATGCTATCGCTGGATGGGAACAATGAACCTGAAAGATGGTACAGGTCGAGTTAGAGGTGGCCAATCAACTTAAAATTTCAATAGTACTTAATTGTATCATAATATCCGTAATAGGTATACGAAAATTTTAAATTTTCTGTCGCAACCCCCATCACACAACTACCTTAATATTAATCTAAGATTAAATGATACAGGATGTTGAAAAATTACATTTTTCCTAACCCTGCTCAAGTCGGAGTACAGTTTTAGAAAAAATACAATGAAACCAAGCAGTAAACTACTACTTCAACTCCCAGGCGAAAGTTGACCAACCAATTAACAATACTAAGGGTGGTTTTAAAACATTCGCAAGACAATTGAATTTGGGCACGAAATCAAATCACAACTAAATTAACATAAAACTGGAAGCATAAAATTACTATTTAATGTTCTGGAGTGTATGCTTTTAGGTTTGTTCCAACTGGCATTTATGACCCGTTCTGGAACCGTTTCTAGTGTTGTATAGTGCGCAAACTCGAATGTGGGATGGACACATCAACTTTATCACCCCTTCCAGAAGGTACAGTTTGTATACCGTCCCAAGCAGTTGGAACGAGAAAGAAATACAGCATTTTCGCGAACGATAACAAGAATGGTTCTATCGCCACTTGGAACAAACCTTTTAATTGATTTCTTTGGTGATTTTTATCTAAAAAAGGGAGGGAGGAACGAAACATGGAAATAGAGTTTAAGTATTAGTTTCTAAAAAGTTTAAGTTCAATGATTATTGTGAAGGGTTTCAAACAACTTATCCGAGAGCCCCCAACGCTTTTAAAATATTTTGAGGTGAATCGTGCCCTCGCGTCGATAAACGCCAAGCGTTTGTCTAAAATATTGACGCAGTTCCTGATAACGGCTTTGTTTCGCTTTCGTCAGCCCACCCAGTACGCTGCGATAAAGTTATAAACAGTTACGTGCATAGTTATTACTATTTTCGCCGTATCACTGTCAATTTAACCTAATTGAACATATTCGGGAACATGTAAAACATTTTATGATAACAACATTGGAATTAATGGTAACAGCAATGTGGAAAATCTCTTAATATTTTAAATTCTAGAGTAGTTCCGTGGAAACGTGTCGTTGTTAATGGAACTAATGGCACACGAAAACAAATAGGACTAACTCAACCCTTTCTGATGATATCAACAATGATAATATTAGTACAAGGAACCTGTGAGGATGGATGTTAAGCGTGTTGATCCCGTACCAGGGGAAAACTTTCCAGTTTATTTATCAGAGGCAGAAAACTATGGACGTTTTCCAAAAATCATCTGCCATAAAGTGACGACTGGACTAGTATGGGAATGCATCAAGGAAAAGGAAAAAGCTGACTAGCTTGCCTGACCCGTAAAGTGGAACTATTCACACTGTGCAGGAATCAGCTGAGAATTATAATAGGTTTCACGACTTATCATGCACCAGTGAAAGAACACCTGCAAAACTTAAAACTATATACAACGGAAACCTGACGTGCAGATTATGCGGGGTGGAAATAGAGACAATGAAAAACCTATACGGTATACATGCGAGATATTCAATCGTAAATGACACTAATTATTTGGCCAACCGTAAGAGACGACACAGATCTATATTAATATAGCAAACACCCAGTTAAGTGAATTCTAAGAAACTTATTGATAATTATTTCGATATTGACATATTAACTTCAGAATGATGTGATGCCTACCTTATGTTTAATATTTTGGCTAGGCTAGACCAAATAGTGACCTATTTTGTGATGAATAGAAAAAAAGAAGAAATATTAGCTTAGGTAGGTATTACCCCTATGGGGATATCCTGGATATCTTTTTCCATTTAAGATCAATATAAATGTGTAAAGATATAGAAAACGAAGGAAAACTATATTTTTACAATTGTTACTGAAAAAGGCAGTTTAATACTGGAGAGCTTCCTACATTTTTCTGTTCATTAACGACGTCATATTGTGGATCTCTGAGTGTCTTAATTTATATTTCTTCAAGCAAATCTATGTACAAATATATGTAGTACTTCTAGTTCCTTGGTTTCCTTTATAAAAGATATCCAAGATATCCCCATAAGGCTTATAATACCTAAGCTTTAATATTTGTAATATTATATTATATCTTCTCTTTTTCTATTCATCACAAGGTCACTATTTGGTCTAGCCAAAATATTAAACATCAGGTAGGCATCACATCTAATGTAACTTCTGTCATTCTGAAGTTGATATGTCAATATCAATATCAACAAGTTTCTTAGAATTTCCATAAATTGTTTCATTAAATAGTGGAATTAATTAGAAACAGTCAGTTTCATTTGTAAGAGTAACCCAGTTAAGTGTTTGTGCAGGGGGGCAAAACTGGGACTGGGTGATATGAAAAAGCAAGGATAAAAATACAATAATCCATTAGACTGCAGTGTTATCGGCGGATAATTTTTCAGTATATATCTTTGGCCTGAGAATAATTGGGAGTCCAAGATTGTGAAAAATGGAGTATCGGACTTTTAAGAAAATCTAGAAAATATCAAATAATATCTCAATACTCATTTTTATTGGTCCCTAAGTGTATAACTTTGTATCTCTTCTTATGAGCAATATAAATTGAAATACTAATTTATCCAAGCTTTGTTTTAACCGTAATTTAAAAAAAATATATACAAATATCCTAAACAAGGCAAATCATTGACTTGGTACGCCTATGGTTTTACTCATATTACAATGCAGGACTAAGAGCGTACATTTCTTTACTTGGCTATATGGCCGACGGGGATGAACGACGGGCGGATGACTCTAGCTCTTAAATGTCAAATCCCCCTACTCCTCAGCATCTTACTTCCACTCGATGGTTTGTTTCTTTGAGTGGAAATACTCAAGAGTAACTTTGTTCCACTTTAAAGAGGGTGAGCTTCAAAGCTTTGCAAAAGAATGTGATTACATGTACCGGTGAAACTACTATCGATTCAACATTATATTTTCAAAATGAGTGTAACTATTTATAATAAACAGGGCTTTAATTCCAAATCTTAAAACAAAGAGAAATGTTTCAAAACGTCAATTTCTAAAATTATCTACTCAAGCATATTACTTTTTCTGTTTTTGTATACCTCGTTACCAGTCAAATTCGATTTCGGGTCAAGCAGGTACTAAGTTTCAAAAGATTGTCAACTGAATTTTTTGGAAAAACCGATAGGATTGGTCTGAAATAAGGTTTAGTAGATAATATAAATATGCACATATCCCTTAAATGTATGCCCTTCATTTCAGACCTGAACTAATAACAATAAAACATATCAACTCAACAAACGGAAGAATGTCATTAAAATACATACTTGAAGGATTGAATGTGAAGAAGCGAGTAGTTTGGAGATAATTAACTCAATTCAAGACTTCCAAAGTCGAAGATATGAAATGCATCCTAATGCTGATAATAGTCAAACTGAAATAACGATATTTCAGCATCCAGGATGAAGTGGGAAAAAACCAGATGGCTAAAGTGAGCACAATCAATTCGAAAGGTATCGATAAGTTTATGCAAATTGTGTGCACTAATTAGATAGCCAACCTTGCACAACGTTTTTTTTTCAATTGTCATGTTAGCTCAAATTTTTTAATTATCATCCAGTTTCAAGGACACTATTGCTGTTATTACACTCAAAAAAAAGTTGGTAACATCGATTGTGATCCAGTCTAATATAAGGTTTGTAGAATGGATTGGAAATTTCTCAAACTCCTACATTCCGATTGTGATTCGTTGTAAATCGATTGGCAATTTTTGTTCTCCGAGCGGGTGGAAAATTTTGACAATAGAAAGCATGACGCATGACATTTAATTATCAATATCTACTCCTATTCATCTGATTGAATAAGTTCAAATTGAATTTATGGTCGACATTCAAAGGTATTTTTGTACTTTTCAAAACTAAACTATATTTTAGAAGGAAGTTGTTTGCTATTTCGTTGTTTTTTTCACATAATTATTCAAAACCAAAAGATCTGAGTTCAAAACCAAATACCAAAAATATGTCACTACACTTGTTACTTTCAACAGCATCACAATGCGTATGCTTCTAACTGAAAATTTGATCCCGGTTAGCGAATTATTCTGATAGTTGGAAACTGGTCCGAAACTGCAAATTTCGTTCTTCGAACAAAGTATTTTTAAATCACCAACTGCCAATATAAATATCATTTTTATTGAAGTTTTTCATCATCGCACTAGCTAATTTACCTTGAAATAATCAAAGTTCTTTGCTATGCTTGTTAAAATTGAAGAGTGTTTTATTATTCAAATATGGTAGGTAAAAGGTGAAGGTAAGTTTTTCAATTATTGATTGGTGTATTAGTATGGTCAACAAGTGCCTTTCAGGTCAAACTTTTTTTTTCGGCTTCGAAAGAGTAGAAAATTTCCAATATAAATGAAAATTTATGTTGATGAACATTTTCTAAATGTATAATTACCTAACTTGTTGAAAAATTAACTATAAGAATTTCTTCAAACGGCAATGAATTCTTTGAAATGTTCAGAATACACTATAATTTTTAGAAATTTCTAAATTAACAATTAATACCTTAAAAACAATATTTAATGTGACCTGTTTACTTTTGGCGAGGCGCCCACATACTCAAAATTACTCGCGAAGAACTATTTACGGCGTTGAATTAAAATTATAAATAAGAGAGATAGAGAAACTTTTTTATTGGAAGTTTTCTTCTATTTTTACATATTTTAAAAAAAGCAAATCTCATTTTTTTCAGTTAACTGTTTTTAACCTTTGCAATTTTGTGTAAGCGGCGTTTGAAGTTTTTCAAAAATTATATACACGCTATTACGAATCGAATGTGACCTCGTTCATATTTTTCGGAGGCGGAGTTTGACCAGACTATAGCTTTGATTAAAAAACTATTGTTCTAGGAAAGGAAATCCATGCCTGAGTTCATATTGACCTATAAAAAGAGAATTGTAACCAGACAGGGAAGTTTTTAAACTCTAGATCTTTACAATAAAGGAAATTTATATTCGGGGGAAACCAAAAAAACTGTTTTAAAAGTAGAATTTGTTTTAACAGCTATTTATATTTATAATATATTTTTTTAAATACGTGCTAATTTATTTATGAAAATATCAGAAGTGGGAAAATAAAGCTTGAGCTTGCAAAAAGGTTTGTTGGCACTACTATCTTTATCAGAAGATTATTGGCCTAATCGCAAACAGTTCAAAAACCATTTGCTTATAAACTTCAGTGGTGGTAAACTGGGCGAAACTATCATGGGTACCTGACAAGGTCCTTTAATCCTAAAGGTAAATTGGGGGAATCGAGTAAACAAAAAATTATCGACGTAAGAGCACGAAACCTTCGAAAGTGACTCGAAAAATCGACTTTCCTGCGAAATTCATTCAATTTCGTACACGAGTTGTACTCGAGTGATCTGGAAAATACAGCCCCAGCTCTAGTTTATTGTAATTCATTCAATTTGATTTACACATATTACGGATTACGACTTACGCAGAGCTTTAAAAAGTCTTACAAAGGTATAACAAAATAGTTTTATAATTAAAAATATTTAGTTTGAAATAATGTACAGGAACTCAAGGAACAGATAGATGGTCACGTGTTAATTGTATTCCATCTAACTGGTGTATATGTAATAAAAATCGTATCTACGGGTATTTCAAATGAAACTAGTTAATTATAGAATATTATTTTTTAGACTTACCCCAGCAATTGATTAAAAAATAGCATAAAAATAGAGCTAGTTTGGCGTTAGCGTGACAAAATTGAGAAGGCTATTGACAGTGACAGTCTTATGGTGAAAGCTTGTCGATAAACATAACATCTTCCAAATCAGATACACTCCTCGGACTATCTAATACAACATTATACTCCAACTAAGTAAGTCTATTATTGATAAATGTATAATCTTTAATTCCAAGTTTTGGATTTTTATATATTTCATAATATTTTAATCTAAAAAACGGAATTTTACTATAATATTCCTTTTACAGGATAATCCTGATGAGTTATTTTAGAATAGCCTAATATTTCACCAGATTTGACCTCATTACTATCATTTCAGGTATAAAATATTCACGTGTACTCATTTTCTCAAGTTTTTTGAAGAGTTTAACGGTTGCTAGTGATAAAAGTATTGATCCACAGTATTCTGTTTCAATTTGTGTTAGGAATCGAATAATTAATGAACCTTTAGTTACAGTTTTAACGGACAAATCAAGTTGGTATACTAATAATAAAAGCGGTTTATATCCGCCCACTACAATATGGTATAATTAAAAAACAATTACAACACATCACTGTAATAACATTTTTTTTTCTATTCCGTTTTGACTTACATTCATTTAATCAAACCGTCAAATTGCCATCAGCATTTTTATACGATACAAGTACGTTGCGTAACTGGATTTAAACACACATATCTCATTTAAATAACCTGCCATAATGTATATTTCAACATCAGTGGATACATTAGACAATGCATAATAATTTCAATTAATAGTGAATGTAATATGAATGTAATACGTACAGCACCGTTTCTTAGCCATTCCAAGAGGATTATACAAAGTAAATATTTTTTTTGTCCACGACCACTTAATAATAAGTCAATATTTTACCTCCTAACAAAAGTATATTGTACCCATATATCTACTAGAGTGAATTATGAACCCATAACTCACGCTTCTGCATTTAAATAACATGCCATGACACTCAACACTCACAAAATTTCGGTATTTAGGTGACTAGAGATGGGGGTACAATATTAAATAAACTATTAAATCTGCGTATTTTGTTTAGGAAATTTGTTTCTGAAATATATCGTATCGTATAAAATATCGAAATTTTTAGTATTGATACTTTTCATAACGGTATTTTTTAATATTGATATTTTTAAAACAATATATTTATAACGGTACGGTGTATCGATACTTTACACAGTATCCCATCCCATCTCTATATGTCACATTTGACGTACTCCTGAAATGTATTAATTTTGACGTTAGAATTGTCAATAATACCAAATTATTACTTTTCGTTCTACACTCGCCGGATTTAATAAAGAAATCAAGGGTCGTGGACAAAGTATACTATTCTACTCGCAATTTATGGCCATTATTCACTCGGGCGTCGTTACCCTACGTGAATAATGGCTATCATAAATTGCGCGTTTAATAATATACTATTAAATATTCCAAAATAACAAACATTACATTTTCAGTTGGAAATTACTTACCTAAGTATTTAAAGTTAATTTAATAAATAATATAGTTTGTCAAATGACGGTATTTACAAAACGCGAAAAGATTCAATAAGATGTATATAATATAGATATGTATGTACCGGGTGATTCAATAAGGGTAACGATCTCTTATCCATATCTCACAAACCCTATGTCCTAGAGTTTGAGAAAAAAAGTTATAGATCGAATAGTTAAAAATATATATGTAAATAGTTGATTGATTTTTCAACATAATTACTACAACCAGGTGTGAAGAAATGAATGCTCACGTCAGAGTAAGACTAAGAGTTTTGGCAGGTGCCCCCCAACAATGTAATATTTTCAATTCGCCAGAAAAATTGTAAAGAGCAAAGTTGGTAATTACAAACAACTTATTACGATTTTTCGTCAAAATTGAAAAGGTCCAGTTATTTGAGAAAAACTCGCCATTTTGAATTTACTCTTCCGAGGGCATACAAAAATAAAATCCTGCTAATAATTTTGTTATACGACTGTTTCGGATTATAGGGCGAGAACACAAAGAAAGCTGGTTTCTCGCGCTTGTCTATAAGCGCCGATAAGCTTCAAAAATGTATTCATGTTGATACATGCAACCGCGCACAAAAGAAGCAGGTACGAGCTTGTCGGCACTAGTAATACGCTCCAATAAGCGACACGCTTCATTCAGTCTGTTTACATACTTTGTGGCGTTTATGTACCTCTTGGACAAAAATGGTTGATGCAGAACTCTTAATTGCATGTGTTTTTGAACGCCCTGCATTATGGGACAAAGTACAAGAAGCCCACGCAAATCGAAATATTACGGTTGTTAGCGCCAGTTGCACCATGTTTTTATTAGGAGGTGCTCAATTTTTTCAGAATATATTCAAACGTCTCTAATTTCATTCTTACATACTTATAAAATCTATTTGGATGGTACTGCACATATAGATGATGATACTCTCCATACTCTTTTCTATCACGATTTATATGATGAACACCAGCTTTTCTTACCAGTTTTAAAGAAACATTTTCATTAAACAAATTTCGTCACTTGAGATGTTCGACATTTTGAAATATAATGAATGAAACTAGCCAACTTCCAGCTTTCTTCATGTTCAACAATCAGCTTCTATCGCGCTGGTAATCAGCGTGCGAGAAACCAGCTTTCTTTGTGTTCTCGCCCATCGGCAATAAGAAAGTGCGAAAGTAAATTCCTCTAAAATCTTATTTCATACAAATTTCAAACCCATTCTTGATGATTTTGTTTGTTGGTTGTTGAAAATTAAGAACATAAAACCATGTAATGTAATGTAGATGTTCATGCGAGAAACTAAGAAGATGACTTTCAACTAAGAAATCAATTTCTTCCATGAATTCGAAACATCGCATGCGTCAAGTGCTGGCTTACTTACTGGCTCTGAACTTACCGAAAAACCACCATTTGTGTTAAGTTATTGTTTACATTTGTAGAGTTCACGAACAACTGCCTGACAGTTGACGTGAGACACAGGCGGGAAACAAAGAGAGTGTCATGTCATGTCATTTGTGAAGCAGAGGTTAGATGTACTTTTAGTATACAGAAATATAGTTAAAACAAACGTTTTCAAGTTGTAAATACACAGCATAAAAATATGGGCGACAAGTTTCAGTACAACTGTAATATTCTTTATAGCATCCGAACATCCAACCTAATAGACGATTGGAAGTAATTCAAATCTAAGCTATTCAGGTGAGGTGAAATTAATTTTATAGTGATTTTACAACCCCTGTTATAGTTAAATTTGTGTTAGAAAGTCGACTATAAAATTCATTCCCGTCCTTTATCAGTTTCATCACACTCTAAAAGATTTTGCTCAAGTCGTAATAGATTCATCTAGGTCAAGATTTGAATAATCCCTCGTTCTGGGTAATTTAAAATATTTCTGATCACGACATCGGAAAAACCGATTAATTTTATAAACTTGAGGCATGCTAATTGATTGTAAAATTAAAGGGAATATGTTGGATCACAAATATCTTAAAAAAATAGAACATGATCATACAAAATTTTCCATAGGAAGTTCAAAGGCGATAATGGGAATAGGAGGGTTTAAGAGGGTGGGAAAAAAGGTCGTTTAGATACTTTATATTAAACCGGAAGTAAGTAATATTTACATTACTTCAAGTCGATGTAATCGTACTTAATCCACAACAGGCGTATTTCATTAAATAGAGTATAGGAGAATTGAAAACCAAGAAAAGAATCAAATCAAATTTTGTGTAAAACTAAAGTTCAACTCACTGACTATCAAGACTCATATGCCGATAAGTAGTTGTTTTTATTTGGTAGACGTTCAAGTCTACTTTTTACTTTTATTAAAAACCATTGAAAGTTGACTTATTTTTTATTATTACTGATCATTGATTTTTGCAATAGAATACACGGTTATAAATCCTCTGGAAGAATTATAGGTGTACATACGCCACTGCGGTGTAGTATATCAATATAATTACGTAATCAATCCACAATCGTATAAATTGAACTTTTCAATAACAGTTAACCGCCATTGTTATCAACCATATTTTCAGTACAACAACAACTAAAGGAATTAGTATCGGTCATAATAAAAGTAAATTCCCTAATTATGAATGCAACTACATTATTAGTAACATTAATTTATACAGTCACTGGCAACTTTTGGTTATAATTAATATTTTGGAATAGTTTATTGTCATCTAGCATAACCCATGAATCCGAAAACAGTATAAATGCATTTGTTTAAAGTATAATATAATGAATTTTGAGCTTTAATTTAATTAACAGCTTAAAATTAGAATGCAATTACCCATCTCTTGTGTCAAATTATACCGATAAAATTATATTAATTAAAATATAATAATAATTGATGTATTATGTGCAACAAATTAATCATATAATTTCCTTATTAGTCCACGATATAGTTAATGAAAAATAAACATACGTAAACATACGCTTTCTTGTAGTCGAAGAATGGAAAATTATAAAAATGTTTATATATTTCTGAACGGAGAGATTAATAGGGAAGGTTTAGGATTCATTTAGTCTACGAAACTTACAATAATGTAATTCGAAAATCATTGTTTGCCAAAAAGTATTAATGATACATAAAACAATTTACTTAAGAACGTTTCACAATATTTCGTTAACTTGGCATCTGGCCTTAAGAATGAAAGCATATTTACACAATCAGATTAAAATATTTATTGATGTATCGTGAACAATACCTACTTTTAACTTGGAAAATGAAAAATCGGAAATATGTCTTCCGAAGCACAAATAGAATAATTATACGAATTGAAAAATTAGTCTCAAATATTATTTTACCAGTAAAATATTTCATTTGTAAAATAATCATATTACTATTAGTAAGTCAAAACGAAATATCTCGGAACGAAGTATATCTATATGCTTATACAGGATGTCCAGAAACTTTCCTGCCAAACTTAAACTACAGATACTACATGATTTTATGTCCATGTTGCATAATTTACGTTTATCCAAAAGTTCCTAAGGAAGCTAGCGATCTTTAAATATGACGCTGTTAATTCAGTATTTTAAATATATCTCAAAAAACTTCAAAGGGCGCTAACTCCCTTACGAGGAACTGTTAGATAAACGTAGATTCGATCAGATTTTATACCCTTGCAGTTTTTATAAAAACCATCCCGAGTTCCTATTGCCCCAAGATTAATGTCTTGTACATAACCAGAATCAATTCGGTACTTCAATATTATATACAACATAATGTGAATCCTTATAATAGGTATGAATTTTAATTTGGGAGAAATATAAATTCGAAATAGATTACGAGAGAGCGATAAGGGTACTTAAGGTGATTTTGTTTGTCTAAACATTATCTTATATTTGTGATCTGTAGAATACATTTACGTATATTAAAATTGAAATATGATGGGACACCCGGTATACGAGTACATAATCACTATTAGCATCACGTTAAAGTACACTTGCAATTCCCATGAAGAAAATTTTATTATTTGTCTTTATCTATTTAATTCAAGAAAAGGACGTAAAATAATACTTGTCATACATCATGCAAAACGATTTGTCCTGTTCAATATTCAAACGCTTTCTCTTTTTGAATCGGAACTAGGAAATAAAAATCAAAATCAACCAATAACCCGAACATTCATTATTCATGGATTTATGGACATCTAGAGAGTATTCACAACTATCTTTCAATGTGGCATTGAAAAAGTCGAAAAGAATATAAAACTTGATAAATGCATTTTGGACGCGGCAATATTTACAGTCTATAAATTGTTATCTGGTGAGTTATGAAAACAATTACCAGTAAATTAAATATGAATGAAAATCAGAGTTTCCATAAGAAAATTATACAGTGTACCATAAATAGTAAATTAGAGGTCCTCGTTAATTTTCCTATCTATATTCGTTGAGGTAATCTCGAGCAGGGGTGTCCTATTTAGTAAACTCTAGCGGTAATACACGAATTAAGCCTACGCAACGTCTCATTGATCGTCGAATAAGTTCAAAACTTTCAGGCGTATCTCTTGCATTACAAAATACTTATGTACGCACTGGGACTTTATAAAAATGAAAAACAAGATGTTTTATATATAATGTATTCTATCATCTTAAATATCAACGTAAGTAACAACAAATCCAAGCAGAATTTATTTAAACGATATGCCAAATTTTACCACCAATACAAAAAGAAAAATATCTCTCTCCACTACTATATATAATAATGCACAAATTATTTTGAAATATTTAGCTCAATAATATGATATAAATTCTTCACACCAGTGAAGAATGAAAGATAATTCACTCTCGTTAGCCAATCATTTTCTATGGTTATCAGAAATCAAACCGTCTCCTTTAAAACGTCAAATAGGTACTTAACTACGCAAATAGCTTCCGACACCGCGTCGTTTGAAACGTCAAAATAATGATAATTTTACGTATATATAGAGAACAAAATGGACAACATTGGCTATAGTGAAGATTTATTATGTTCAAGTAAATTTTATACCTATATTTATGTTATCTCTATTAATATTCCTAATAATGTTATAATTTCATTAAAAAATGTAAAGGTTTCTATTAAAAATATGAGTTACCTATATCTATAGTTCAGTGGTAGAGATACCTGACTCTTACGCGGGCATCGAGGTTTGATTCCCAATGGAAGAACTTTTTAGTCGTGGATAAAGTATAGGTTTTTACTTGTGTAGAATGGCTATTATTCACTTGGATGATTCATCCGCGTGAATAATAGCCATCATTCTACACTCGTTGGAGAATATACTATTAATATCGGTCTTAATTTTAATAATAATCTTAATTAGCTTCTTTCCTGGTACGAATTTCACTCCATTCTGTTTGTACCGACTGCCAGACGTACAATTCGGGAATGCACAATGTTCTGTAGGCATAATATTTTTTTCTATTTTCTTATGATCAGTATTTATTTATTTTCATAAATACGTACGTTTGACGTTGTTGTCAATTCAGGATTCAAAACATATGTACCCCCACTGGTGCTGACCCTAGCGGATCTTTTTTAAATCTTCCCAGGCTAATTGGTATTCTTTCTTTTCCCATTTTCAGACTTCTTCCAAGATGCAGCTTATTGGGATACTACAACATGGTCCAGGTCGAATAAAAATGTCCTACTTCCCCTGCCATCAGCAATCTCATTTCCGACAATAGGGAAGACCACCAAATTCTCTCAAATATATTTCAATCAATGAATAATGATGTTGGCTCAAGATCATGTGTCAAAATCGTATTTAATAGATTTCCTGGCGTTTTGAAATCAACATATTAATTCAGAATTGGAAAATGTCTTAAACAAGTGGACATACTAACCGCTAACATTATCTGTCTCACACAGAATCACAGGTATACGGATTTGCTATGATAGAACGTATATGATTGACTGCTGAAGGTCGATAGGCGTGTAGGGGCTAGTACGTCATACTGTACTACACCAATGTACTACAAATGGCGCGTAAAATTGTATGTTTGAAGTGAAAATGATGTAATTTATTATTATTCATATTGTAAAACAAATAAAAATATAAAAACACTTCATACAGTAGTTGTTAGGCATGGAGATCACGATTGTACTGTTTTTGAAAATAAGTGGTCTTTACCATTCCTTTATGCCCTGGCACCCATAACAAAGTGACAATGGTGTGTCTAGCCAATTGCTCAAGGGATTGTTTGCAATTCCAGACTGTTTTAGGCTCATAAGTTGTAGTCTTCAAAGCTATCAGACGCACTGACTGAGGAATATTTTGGAAGCTGCGAATATTATTTAGGTAAGAATATTTTCTCAAAAAGCTCCGAGATTACAGGAAGCAAGTAAATTGATCTGCAGAACGACACCTCATATGGTCGTTTCCTGGTTCTTCAACAAAATTGGCAAAACTTACAATGACAGCAGATTTGGCAATGCTGCTATTCTATACCCTTGTACTAAATCTGTAAGTTTTTAACAAATGTACCTTGTTTTACATCACCATTAAAATGATTGAGTATTCAGAAATGTATAAACATGTAATTGATTGAACTATATCAGCAAACGTATAACGTACATGTGTGTTTACATACGATATGCAAATTAGTAGTTATTGTTTATTTATAGTCTGGTCGATGTGTTTAGGATCTGTCATTTTAGTTGAAGTAGACTTTCAAAACGACTTATGTCCGTTTGCATCAGTTCTGGTTAAGATTTAACCAATACTTAACGGACATTTAACATGTTAATTTCATTGCACCACCCAACAACTGCTGCTTAATCAGTGGAACAAGCAGTTTGATGAGATGTGAATAACGATGACGATCTGGATGTTTTTGAGTTTGTGGTAAACGGTATTCCGCGGCAGATATACAAAAGAACTACTTTGATAGGTTAGACGAAAATGCAGTTTGACGTCGTTTTCGCCTTTAAAGAGTGTGTGTTATGTGTTGGTATTTATAGAACACAAACTGGAGTATCCATATAATTATTTAAAGAGGGGTTTCCTCAATTCAAACAACATTGTGACTATAGGTACGGTAACTGATAACTAAAAACCACAGACAAAGAAATCCACAAAAACTGATGTTATGCTGATCTTGTCACTTGTCAGTTGGCAGATTCTCAATTTTCACAATCATCGAAAAATAAAATCCACCAGCTTTTGATGTTCTCAGTTAGCTAACAGAGCTGCAGCATGTACGGTGCAATGCAACTGTTAGTTAACTGACTGTTCACATCTCAAATTTTAACGATAAGTTAAGTTGTTCACGTTTCAACACAGCTCCAATAATATTATAAAAGATTATATAGAAATTCTACTAATTATTTACACCAATCTCATTGTTCTTTTCTTGAATAGAAGATTATAATTTCTCCACGACTGATGTACAGAATACTCATATAGAATGATAATTTATTAACGTCTACAGAAATAGAAATCGATTTTTGATATGTTTGGACAGTAAGTAATTGTTCCGTGGTGATTGTTTTCGATTTTTTGTATAATTCTTTCCCTTCTACGCTGAGAAGCGAACTTTATTTGAATATTTAGTATAAGGTAGAATATAGAAACGGAAAAAGAGCGCTCTAAAATAAATGAGTCTGTGTTAGCAATACCTAGAGACGATAGTTGGTTCGGGCACGGTGCGGCTGTGTGTCAAGATATTAAAGGCAGGGACACACAAAACCGCACCGTGCCCGATCCGAGTATTGATTAACACTCGGTGAAAGAATGGCACATAAATTCAGACATCACCACCACTTTAACATTGCCCTTTTCTCCCACAACACCCGGATCGGGTACGGTGTGGTTACGTGTGTCACAGCCACAAGTCGTTTTTAACAGTTACTCCTTATAATTAATAATTTGTCAAATGATAACAGAATATATTATTGCTCACATACATTATTATTGAAATTTCGTCCTAAACCAAATACATCCGGATGATAAACATTTTATTAATGTTCGTTGATAGTACAAGATATAAGCACTTTCAACTACAGCATTTTAGTAAATAAATCAATTGTTTCGTGTATGTTAACGACTGACTTCAGTGGTTACATGAATAGAAAAGAGAAATGAACCTTTCTAACAACGAACGTTAATTTTTTCGCCGGTCCGTAATGGGTTATAAAAACTTTCATTCAATACTTATTATTCCAAAATAATTAATTTATTCCGGACAAACATTAATTATTAAATGTTTCATCAAGTTCAGCCACTCCTTATAAAATTTGATCATTAACTTTTTAAAAATACAATCCATCACAAGACATCAATAAATAATGCACAAAGAAGCTTTTATTATAGAACAGAAGTTTTTACAGGTTGATTTCCGTGAATAATTTCTAAATTCCAAATCACAAAATAGTTGAGTTGAAATTAATATACCTATTTATATAGAAAAAATCTTTTTACATAAAAAATTTACGGGGAAAGCAGCCAAAAACACAAACTATTATTACTTACTAAAGTGAACTCTTTTATACATTACCAAGCTTTCGGAAATCTTTCATTTTCAAGGCTAAAATATTGCAATACGGGAAAATAGATCAAAAATTGAAATCAGTTAAAAACTATCAACTTACTTGTAAGTGAGATTATAAATTAAAACCAAAGTAACACAAAAATACACGAAAACAATTCATTTTGAAATAATTTTAAAGTTATAGTTGACGTAAAAGATATAGTGCAGCTATCTAATCGTATATCCCCTTTATGTTATGTTGCGGAGCTAAACTCTGAAAGGTATTAATATTATTTTCGTCTACTTACCAAACATAATTCTATATTGTATTTGTATTTTGAACGATCAGTCCATCTTTTCTTAACCGTATCGTGTGTATCATACCGAGTTTCGTCCAAATAGATAATTGGCCGTTTTGCTTCTCTATACTTAGTTACTTGTTCCAAGTACGTATACCGCATATCCACTATTCTTCTGCTTTCCATGACTGTTTGACGTCTAGTAATCGTTTTGAATTTGAATACCAATTTTTTCATCTAGTTTTCAATGGTTTTCTTACAGCAATTTACATTACGGCCGGCATTTGTCAATTTATTTCGTATTATTTCTATCGTGGGTAACTTATTACTTTTGTAACAGTCATATATGGTGGTTTTTAATAATTTTATCAGACACATCTAAAGGTTTGAACGCTTCATGCGTTCATAAAGCCCATTCTTGGCTATTTTACGTATAGTTGACAGGGGAACTTCTGTTAAATCAGATACTGCTTGCGTCAATTCTGTTTTTTATCCAAAGTTTTCTCGTAGATTCTTATACACGTTGAAACATATTTTCTGTGCTTCCAAAATTGAATGTCGTCGAATCCTGTTTTCATTACTCTCACTATTACTAAAATCATCACTCTTATCACCATTATTTAAATTTTCGTCGTTGTTACACACAATATTTTGGACCGAACTCGATATTTTCCAAGGACGCCACATGGTAAATATATAATTTTTAACTAAAAATATAATTGCTAATAAATATATGTATACTTACTTACAATTTCCACACAAAAACACACACACTTTCTTGATGTCAGACCACCGACTAAAAAGAACACCTGCAAACCTCTCTCAAAAATAGTTATAGTTCAGTCAAACTATTAAAGGCACTCACTCGCTGCCGCTCGTTCGTGCTTTAAACAGTTTCGTTTATTAATCGCCTTCATTAACAAACTAGTTCATTAAATAACTATTAACGATTATTAGTTGAAATTATAACATTAAATTAATTTATCGTCAACTAAGTAAGCATTTTAAATAATTATAATATTGACTGTGCTATGACGGTTGACGGTATACTCTTAATCTTAAGCCGGTCCCAGACACTACGTGTATTTGGGGAATAGGCCAATATTTATCATTTGCAGGAATGTTTGCTTGATCTCCCACACGGTGCCGTAGTATAGCAAAGGTACACGTAGTTTACTTCGCCAAACTACGCGTCCTTTACTTCGTGTTAGTTTCCGACCAGTGCCGGGAAAATGACGAAGGGCGAATATTTGCCAAAGTTAACTTCCCACACGCTACGCGAATAAGTCCGAATACCAAATGTTTGCCAAATACACGTAGTGTCTGGGACCGGCTTTAGAGTCAAACAAAAAACCGACAACTTCAAGTTCGCACTATATCTCTTACGTCAACTATAACTTAAATATATCTATGTTACCTCAAAGTGAGTTTTTAAACCTAATCATAAATTGTAAAAACTGACATTTCGTTAAAATACGATTCCATCTTGTGGTATTTCGTCTGAAGGTATTGAAAAATAATTTGTTTACGAGGAGTGATCAAAAATTACTATTACTGTCTTTATGTGCGAAATTGTTATTTCCTTCGGTAATTCGTATCAGATCTGGTACAGTTGTAAGATCTCTGGCAACACTGAACAAAATGAATGGAATGAAAACAATATATAACATATAAAAAGCAGATGATGAAATATTCTTTTGCAATTCCTAGTCTGCAGCTGATAAAGCTGTAATCTCTCTTTGGAATCAACGGCACTAGTTCCATCTAGTGGTTGATTCCAAAACCATGATGGAATGTATTTCCGAATTGAAATATTGACGTGCGCATCTTGTTTATTACTTATATCTGCTTCAAAGTGAGCAGAGATTGTTCCTCTCCCGATGCTGCATATGGTATGCGGGGGAATCAGTTGGACTCAAGTCGAAAATAAAGTGGAGGGGATTAAGAAATATTTTAATTGTTTGAGTTTTAAAAAACATAATCTAATTTTCTTTGGTTTCGGGTAAATGTTATCTATGGGATTATGGGAAGAATGACAGTTCATTTGTCTCGTTCTTTTTGGTGCTGACTCACATCACTTTATCTCAGATCACATTAACTGAAGTGAGCACCTATAGTGCTTATTTGCGAAGACACTTTGAATGTGGTTTGCCACTATATGCGAGAGTAAATAGCAGTGTTCTCAAAGTTATGGTCCGACAGCGAATTTGATGTGGCCATAAACAAAACTAGTGTTCACAGAAACTGAACAGAACAAGCGTTTACTAGTGGGAAATTGCAGACAAAATGGTGAACATTTTTCAACAAGAGATCAAGAGGTGGCGTTGTATGGAAAAATTGGAAAAAACGCTGATAGCCAATCAAAGGAGAGGCACAATTTTTCATTTTCGATTATTAGATAATTTATTATTGCTTGAAAGTATTTGTGAAAAAATGTAAATAAAGTTTCGATTGAAAGCTTCGTTGGTAAAATAGAATTCCGTGTTGATTATTTTTGGCAAAAAATCGAATGAATCAAAGGATTTTGTTGATTTAGTAATATAACTGTTGAAATAAAAGGAATTTTCAGTATGTTACCGGTACATAGAACGGAAGAATGAAAATCTGTACCAAATTTTCATCTACAGTAAGTTATTATTTCGGTGTAAATTATTAAAGAATTATGAATTTTTTTCAAGTACGACAAAATGAACCGACAATGTAGTTTTAAAAAATAGTTACATGAACAAAGTATGCCTATGAATAGCTTTCTTTATACGCGACGTTAGATAAAGGAGAATTTTCTATAATAAATTTAAAAGGTTAAAAAAAAATCTGTTGACATTTAGCCGATAACCTCGCACGGATAAAGCATTAATGAACAAACCGGTTTTCGTCGAAGGCACATTTTTCATAACGGTAAAAAGTTATTTGATAGATGCTGACAGTATTTTTCTCCGTCCTTTAGCTGGGAAAGAGTGTTAAAGTTTGTGAAAATTCATGAATTTTTAACATGTTTCCGTTAGACGGCACCAGCTCATCCATTGTAAATTGTTCTTTATGTATAACAGCAGCGTAGACTAGGGTACTATATATTGAGGAATGGCAAGTACTCTAACTTTTTTTGTTCATGTACATGGATATAAGTGTAGGAATTATAATAGATAGCAAATACCTAATCATTTCACTAGCCATCTTCTTCAAATCCACATATTTGAAAAGTTACTTTGTCATTGTCTATCTGAAATAATAACCACTGCACAAAACATCGGGAAATGCTATAGTTTTCAACCACAAGATGGCGCAGGTGTAAGTTTCCACAGTGGAGACAAAATAAGTAAACACTGTGTACAGAGGCTTGAAGCATAATGCGCCATCATTTTCTTTACAGTCAGAGCTGGGAGTAACGAAAAAAAAGTTACTAGTAATTTCGTTTTTTCTTGGAATTGGCGAAAAGTAACTTTTATAAATTAACTTAAAAACGTTAATTCGTTACAGTAACGTGTTACCTTTTTTGGTCAATGTATAAGTGTATACTAACATCCCATATTTACATTTTCATAAAAATGTTGACTCGTTTTAGAGTAAGAGTAAAAAGCACTAAAATTTCTACTTTGACTTTGAAAAATTAACGGTAACGAATATGTGACGCGTTACTTTAGCAAAGATCCAAGCTCTGTAGGCTCTACACGTGAAGATACTCAACATACCATTCTCATATGTATTATATACACTAATGTACTAGGTATCTACCTCAGATTAACACATTAAAAATACACATTTGTTGGATTTAAAAGTGAACCCAACATTATATCACATTCTAAGGTAACTTGCCGACCCTTTGCCGGATGTCTTACTTTTCCTTTGAATTGCGACAACTGAATTATAGGACACGATAGAAACGTACAAAATAAAATTGTACTTTTAAGAAATTACATAAAAACGACTTTAAAATAATTATCCTAAGTAGTTTATGTAAAAAAAATATGTTTTTGTTTGAAACTTTTGAGGTTTAAACGAAGCAATAATAATTTTGTCTGTCTGAAATATGGCAACACCGAGAAAAGGACGGAAACCATTTTACTATCAATTTTACCTGATTTTACTTCAAAGTTTCAACGTTTCTAGTTTATTGAAGCTCTTGTTTTCGTGTTTTCAACTGATATTTGTGTGTTTGCGTACAGATATAATTAAAAACAATAGTTTTTTGTGTTCGTCGGTGCCAAATTTGTAAAAAATAGTCGGAATTTTCCTAACCTCTCTTTTCACCTGTAAGTAAATAGTTCTAATGGCCAGTGGCACTGTCCGACAGTTTCTCCCCATTCCTTGAAAGTCATTGATGAAAACATATGTTTGGCGATAGAATGTTAGCCGTCTTTTCGGATAAGTTATGAATGACTTCCGGACTCTATTTGTAGTATTACTCTAAGGTATCTACAGTTTTGAAAAGTTGCAATACGGCAACGTCGCTCATCCTTAAAAATCGCGAAAATGTTCTATAAAAATATATAAAGTTTGTCCAAAATCAATTGCAAAAGTTGAAGCAGGTGTGTTCGACTCCCTTGTCGACTTTTTTGCAATTGATTTTGTATAAACTTTACTGCTCGATTTTTTTTTCAAAATTAAAAAACTGGTCTAAATGTTATGATCCGATTTTTTAATCTCGAGTTAGAGCACTGAGATGATCATCTGCCCTTGCCCTGGATCTCTTGTACAAATGAAAATGTAAATATGAAAAACAATTTATTCAAATATGTTACACATTTATTATGGTGCAGAGTCTACAACTAGTTGACTATAGGTTTACAATGAATATAACCTAGTAGCGATGTTATCAACAAGTATAAAATCTAATTAGTACAGAAGCGAAAAACTATTCTGAACTTAAGAATGGATTAGCCTAGAAGCGAAGATGATACGATTTCTATAGATCTCCAGCCAGTTCTTTTCTGTTCTCACCCGTGGTACAATGTATTCCTTGACGCAGCTTTAGGCTACAGTCTGAGTACTTATATTGAAAATAAAATGTTTTTATGTCAGATAGTATCAATTGGAAGGGAAGGAAGGTTCCCAGAAAGACAGCATTACTGCATAGAACAAAGGAAAAAATAAAATGATATTGTTCAAGAACATTTATTTGATTTTGAAAACGTTGAATTAAGAATATTAGTTTATCCCGAAGCCGTTCAATCGAAGAATTTTATTATTATGTTTATCACTTTAAGTAAATAAATGAACAAACAATTCTATATATAAAAATAGCATTTTACCCTTTTAAAAATATTGGATTCAGAAGACATTTTACCAATAACATTTCGTGAAATACAATATTGGATCAGAAAATAACGTAATCTATTTTATACTTTATAGCATTAGACCAGCAGACTATTTTTAATGTCTGAGAAATATTGACGCATGTCACAGGTGACCCAACATTACGACAAAACCTTAGAGTGATACTACAAATAGTCATAGCAAGTCATTCATAAAACTATCCGAAAAGACGGCTAACATTCTATCGCCATACAAATGTTTTCATCAAGGACTTTCAATGAGTGGGGAGAAACTGTCGGACTAGTGGGACAGTGCCACTGACCAATAGAACTATTTACTTACTGGTGAAAAGAGAGGTTAGGAAAATTCCGACTGTTTTTTTGGCAAATTTGGCACTGACGAACTATGACTTTCACAAAAAAAATATTGTTTTTAATTATATCTGTACGCACAAACCGAAATATCAGTTGAAAAGACGAGACAAGAGCTTCAATAAACTAGGAACGCTGAAACGTAGTAAAATCAGTTAAAATTGATAGTAAAATGGTTTCCGCCCTTTTCTCGGTGTTGTTCGCTTAAACCTCAAAAGTTTCAAACAAAAACATATTTTTTTTACATAAACTAATTAGGATAATTATTTCAAAGTCGTTTTTATGTAATTTCTTAAAAGTACATTTGTATTTTGTACGTTTCTATCGTGTCCTATAATTCAGTTGTCGCAATTCAAAGGAAAAGTAAGACATCTGGCGAAGGGTCGGCAAGTTACGTTAGAATGTGATGTAATGTTGGGTTCACTTTTAAATGTAAACAAATTATCTTTTTAAGGTACGAGTATTAATCTGAGGGTAGAACGTTTTGTGATTTTAAATATTTTGAGAATCGCTAATGGGTAATGAATGAACTAGTGGTCTAGCCTCATTGATCATAGTGAAAATGGCACAAATTGGAAATTTTTTAGTACCCAATACACAATCAAAACATCTTAAAATGTTTTATATGCCTAATATTCTTCAACAGAGAACTAAACTTGAAAATCAAACGATTGAACACAATTTTAAAGAGCTGATAGAGGGAAACGAAGAAGTCTGATTGTCCGATTTAAAAGTAGGAGCGACTTTGAGAGAGAAAAATGTTTTTGACGGCAGAACGTAGAAAAAGGGGTAATAAAAACAATAATTTGGTCAATGAGGGCACAGGAAAAGGATTTAAATAATTTTTGGAATAGTTAATAAAACAGGATTATCGTTACATAATCCCGGGCATAAAATATTAAGATTTATCCCAAATCACTTTGATAAGACGTGCCTCTTCACTAAGTTGAAGGGTGTATTATTTAAAAAACCAGTTCTTCAAGATTATTTTTGACCTTTCCTTTTTAGCAGGAAGTGGAAGTACTGTAGGCCCCACTCAAGTATTTTAAATAAACGTTTCAGGCTACTAGCTACTACCCGAGAAGTACGATGGTAATTTACCGAGCGGCATAAGATTTGGGAAGGGTCACTCACTTCATATACACAATGCAGTAGTTACACTTCCTGTCAAGTATGAAAAGAATACGTCAAATAGTTTGAAATCACTGGGTAGAAAGTTATTTAAAATTTCAATTAAAACCCTGTAACTCAGTAAGGAGCTACATTTTATGTGATTTGGGATAAACCTTAATATTTTGGGTCTAGGATTCTACAGTTGTTTATGAAACACTCTGTATATACTTGCATACAGCAAGGTGCTTTCAGTCTGAGTGCACTGTAATAATGTTTCATGTAAATGTGAATTTAAACAATTCTAAAATGGAAATTTCAATAATTTACTTAATTCCGCTTGATGGTCCATGGGATTTTATAGATTTTTAAATATGTCAAGTATCTCACCCAGAAAGCATTTAAAAACTATAAAAACGCTCCTGTTTGTTGCTGAGAAATTTTAATGTTTTTGATGGGTGTAATAATTTTAAATCCTATTAGTACGTTGGTAATCTTATCTGTATACTTATGTAATTAAAATAAATGGGCATTTGTGGATGATCAAAGTATATTGATTATTAGTTACAATTTCATATGAAAGATGATATATCTACAAGAACAGTATCATGAGATGGAATAGAAGGAAATTAAATAGTAAGGTAAGGAGGGAAGATGCGGTATCAGCATCAATGTAATATTGGAAGAAATATGCTACGAGCTACCGATTGGAAATATGTAGTAGGGATGAGGAAATCAAAGATTCTCCTGTGAAACTACAGTCAAATGTTAACAATTGAATTCCTAAACCAAAGACACTAAGAGACAGGTGTTCTAACAGGACACTGCCGCCTGAACTAGCATCTTAAAAGGCTCAAAATAGAGCAACCAGAATGTAGATCCGTAGACACTTAGGAGACTGCTGGATGGAAGAAGGTCAGTTAACTAAACAGGATATCGTAAATTTGTTGCAGGAAATGTGACTGGAGGTACGACGTGTCTTCAAATTGTTGTCAGGAGTTGAATAGAAGAAAGGAAGGAGAGTGTATTTCTCAAGTCTCAGTGAATATCACCTCAATACATAGGTCCTTAGGAGTGGTGAGTAATTGAAGTAGAAGTGGATAAAGGTGTCATGTTACATGTTATCAAAAATTGAGTTAGTGCTATTTTAGGACACTCCTGGTACATATGTATAGTTGACGTAAGAGGTATAGTGCGAACTTAAAGTTGCCGGCTTTTGTTTGACTCTAACTATAAAACTATATCGTCATAGCCCAGTCAATATTATATTTATTTAAAATGCTTACTTAGTTGACGATAAATTCATTTAATGTTATAATTTCAACTAATAATCGTTAATAGTTATTTAATAAACTAGTTTGTTAATGAAGGCGATTAATAAACGAAACTGTTTAAAGCACTAACGAGCGATAGCGAGTGATTGCCTTTAATAGTTTGACTGAACACAGAAAATATGTTTCAATGTGTATAAGAATCTACGAGAAAAGTTTGGTTTGGACGAAAAAACAGAATTAACGCAAGCAGTATCTGATTTAACAGAAGTTCCCCTGTCAACTATACGTAAAATAGCCAAGAATGGGCCTTATGAACGCAAGAAGCGTTCAAACCTTTAGATGTGTCTTTGATAAAATTATTAAAAACCACCATATATGACTGTTACAAAAGTAATAAGTTACCCACGATAGAAATAATAAGAAATAAATTGACAAATGCCGGCCGTAACGTAAATTGCTGTAAGAAAACCATTGAAAACTGGATGAAAAAATTGGTATTCAAATTCAAAACGATTACTAGACGTCAAACAGTCATGGAAAGAAGAAGAATAGTGGATATGCGGTATACGTACTTGGAACAAGTAACTAAGTATAGCTCTCAAAACGGCCAATTATCTATTTGGACGAAACTCGGTATGATACACACGATACGGTTAAGCAAGGATGGACTGATGGGTCAAAATACAATATAGAATTATGTTTGGTAAGTAGACGAAAATAATATAAATACCTTTCAGAGTTTAGCTCCGCAACATAACTTAAAGGGGATATACGATTAGATAGCTGGCACTATATCTTTTACGTCAACTATAACGTCTAATTCGACCCTGTCTTCAAATTTCCTGATAGTTAAAGAGATATTTACATGATAAAAGTGCCATGTCACACTCACTACTAGTTCGTTTATTGAATAAAGGCGTATGCGAAGCTGGAGAGAATTTGTCAAATCATAAAGAAAACAGGTAATTTCATTTTGAGTTCCAAAATTTTGATGTTAAGACCATCCATTACCAAAAATGTATGCTACATAACGATGGACCTTCAACAAACCATGCCGTTGCCGAAGTTATCACATCAAAGATGTTTTATTCGAGAAAGATGTGGCTGTACCACTTCGGTATCCATTTCATTACAAATTCTGTTACAAATCGGATTTTTTTTACGTGGACCGAGAACATTGCGAATGGTCTGATTCGTGTGTAGATCAAAATAAACACGTTATTATATGCTTGTACCAACCCCCAGCCCCAACAGCTGCCCTAGAAGTCTTGCTGGGCCTGCCGCCACTTCATGTCTACATACAAGGCGAAGCCAGGTCAATCACTAATAGGTTGACCATGCAGAGCAAACACCCATTAGTAGGCTACACAGTAAGGTGTATAACGAGCTATACAAAGAGTTGGAAATCGACCTCATAATGGGAACGCCATCGGACGAGATGATTCCCAAGTATAGCTTTGGGAAAAACTTCAAGGCAGTCATAACAGGCAGAGAGGCATGAAAGGAAGAACCTCCAATTAATGCAGAAATGGCTTGCTACACAGATGGCTCAAAAACCGAGGAAGGTGTAGGAGCAAGAATATATATAGCCAAGTCAAAGAGTCTCACTGAGCTTAAGTAAACATGTGACGATATTCCAGGCAAGAGTTGCAGCAATACAACACTGTGCAGGAGAGCTATTAAGGCAAGAGATTGAAGAAAGGGTCCTTTGCCATATACTCCGACAGCCAAGCGGATATAAAAGCAATCAGTTCTATGCAAAAAAATTCCAAACTTGTTTAGGGCTGCTCGGAGATGCTACAAGAGCTGGAAGTCATAATAGATTGTCCTTAGCCTGGGTACCAGGCCACGCAGATCATAAGGGCAATGAAGAGGCAGACTCACTATCCCGAAAGGGGCACGTTGTGTCCCATTGGCACAGAATCTTTCTGTGGCATAGCGAAAGCGCTGCAAAAAACAAATAGCAGTACTTGGACAAAAAAGCAGCCTCGAGAATGGTGGAACAAGGCGCCAAGAATGAGGCAGGCCAAAGAGTCTATCAAGGAACCCTCGCCAAAATTCACGGAGTTTTACTGAGCCAGAATAGGAAAACAATCAAGATCCTGGTAGGGCATTGTAGACTTACACATGAATAACATCGGACTGGCAGACACAACCATATGCAGGATTTGCTAAGAAGATGAGGAAACCTCCGGACACATATTGAGCTACTGCGAAGGCCTCACTAGGCTGAGGTCAACAATGATAGGGGAGGAAAAATCAGTATCCTGACAGTATATGGAGGACCTAAGGTTTGCCATTCGAAGTCTATTAATAAGGACGGGTCTAGACAAGGAACTCTAGAGTAACAGGAGAGCACACACAATAGATCTGCAAAGGTCGTAGTGGAGAGACTCCTAGAAGGACATAAGCCCCATATTTATCTTATCTTAAAGGTCGACAAAAATATTGTTTATATAACTAAAAATAATAAAATAGAGCAGCAAACATTGTAAATATGGTTTGAAAAACAAAAAGGAATATAAAAGGGAATAACGTTGGCTTCCACTGCCAAGAATAACCAAAAATAGCCTATCTACTTAAGATTCATTGTGTAAGGACGATAATCATTAAAACAGGTATAAACTTTATAGATATTAAAAAGGATTAACAGCGACCCCGTCTTAAAATATGGTAAATTTGTGATATTTTATAGTCTGTGATAATTTGGATTTAATTGCAGTCACAAGCCAACGGTATATTTTGAACATAACTATACCAATAATAAATAATTAAATTTAATTTCATTGCTATTTATAAAATAATCCGACTCATTATTTTAAAATATACACGATTTTGGTGTAAAATATTCATTGGAATTAATGTAAAATCCATATGGGGTTAAACCCATTTAATTTTATTTTTCGACATTAGGTATTTGTTACCTGCACAATAAATAAACTGAAATGTATAAACATGTATAGTATGTTACAGCAATTCCGATCATACATCGATAGCCAAAAAGTTTTAAACTAATTAAATTGCTGAAATGTACAAATAGCAATACCAATATAAATTAGAAGGTACATCGAGTTTTAAAATTATAGGGGGAATTTTTTTTTAATTATTAGTTATCGTTACTAAAATTTGCAGTTTCAAATTATACACAATGATTTGTGGCGTTATTGTAATGTTGATGAATAACAAGCTAGAATACGCTATTTACAGTGGCAAAGTGAAAATGTTACAAAACGAAAATTGGTTCAAGCGAAGTGTAAAATACAAGAGGGGTGGCGTGTAAAAAAGCGTTGGTGTAGTATATAGGGTGGACCGGATTTAATTAACGCATACAGATATCTCGTGAATCACATTAGATACAATATTGATTAAATGGATAAAAAGTTTGGTATATTAATGGGAAATTAGATGGTTCAAAAAAGTTTAAAATATCTCCACTAGTTCCGGAGATATTTGACAAAATCCGAAAATGGTCCTTTTCGTTTTTTAAATTTGCCGTCGTTATTATAAAAGATACCAAAAATTTCATTACGACGTTTGGTCTTCAAAGGGTCACCATCAAATTCATTTTTTAAATACGGACATGGATTTTTTACGTTTTGTATAGATACGTACAATGACATAGCATACTTGACGATTCTACCACGTTTCGTTTTTCAAAAATCATCATCTTTTTTAAGTCCAGTCTTTACTAAAGTCAAATTAATACTTTTAAATATTGGGCATTAAATAAGAACTTTGAAAGAAAATGATTAAATTCAACAATTTATTTTGAAACTTAACGACAATGAATAAATAATGATGGTTTTACAAATGACACTCTAAGGTAATAATAAGTTAAAAATAAATTTAAAAATTCAATAAAAAATCAGTTAGAAAAGTTGTTCAAACTGACGTCCGTTCTGTGCAATACATAATTCGATCCTCCTTGGCATATGAGACGCATATCTACTATATTATTCGGCATATTTTTGCTGGAAACTTCGTTTTTTATCAAGCCTTATACAAAATAATCTATGGGGTTAAGACATGGGGATCGAGGGGGCCATCTTGTCGGCCCGTTGGTACCAATCCAATTATCTTCAAAATATTCATATACTGTACAACTCTTCTCAAATTTTCAGAAGTTAGGTGCTAATACGAAGTTATAAAACGATTTTATATTTTAACGTCGTAATGCAGTTTTTGGTATGGTAATTTATAGAAAACCTCGTTTATTGAAAAAAGTTGGGAATACTGTTTTTGATATCTTTCATAATAACGACAGCAAATTTAAAAAACGAAAAGGACCATTTTCGGATCGGATCAAATATCTCGGCAACTAGTGGAGATATTTAAAAAATTTTTGAACCATCTAATTTCTTATTAATATACCAAACTTTTTCTCCATTTAATCGATATTGTATCTATTGCGGTTTACGAGATCTCTGTATACGTCAATTAAATCCGGTCCACCCTGTATACTCAAATAGGAAACATTTCGTGATTTACTGTTATCGCATGCGTTAAATACTTTAAATACAATTTTCTGCAATCACTATCTAAAGTAGGTTAACTACAAAGTTTTTCCGAGATTTGTTATTTTAATGTATGTGTTATATTCAAAATATTTCCGAAGATTCAGATCAACCCAAACATCAATGTAACAATTTTTTGACACTAAATAATCTCAAACCTAAAATATACCAAGAGTTGGTGACACTGCATTTACATTGGTTCCTATTACAAAAGAAATATATCCGACAGAGTGAACTTTGTTCAATGCCTCACAACTTGAACTGGGACAAATTCTTAATATACCAAAAAAGGGGATCGGTAAAAACTGGATCAGGAAGCAGCATGGGTAAACATACCAAGACAAATACATGGAAAAACTTTCACAAAAAATGATGCCTGGAACATAAAGTGAAACTGCACAGACTGAGCAAGAATTTGGTTTTATACACCAGTGAAGGAACACCTGAACAAACTATATAACGGAGGTTATCCCAGATTGCGAATAATTCCAAATGCACAAGAGCGGAATAGACTACTGGTGGACCTAAGTAACAGTATTGTAGGAGCGACCTTTGATATAATGCATCCAACAGTAAACAATTGCCTTATACTGTCATAATTCCCAAGAGAGATTAGCTGGGTCTTCCGTAAGAATAAAATATTAAACGCAGATAGCTGTTGGTACACAGATGGTTCAAAAACACTCTCAGGCTTTTGTGCAGGTGTACATGGTCACAGACCTAGGAAATAAATTTACGCCGTTAACTCATGTGTGGAGAAGTTCCAGGTAACCAATCTATATAAACAATGAACATTTTCTCGGACAACCAAGCTGCTCACTTAGCTCTTGGTTCATTCAAAAGCCTTAATACATCCTTCGAAGAATGCCTCCAAACAATTGTTACACTATTACAGGCATGATCTACGTTGTCTAACAGGTCACTGTCATCAGAATCATCATCGCAGATCGAAGAGCTTGTACAAAGTAGAGCAAACTGGGCACTACGACAAAGCAATCGGAAGAAAAAGGACATAGTTGGTTCAATACCTATTTGTTCTGAAAAAAAAGTTTCGACTATTCCCAGTGTTGAGATTATGCTTAAATAAAATTTTGAATCAACTTCTCTCTATAAATACGGGGTTAGGATAAAGTATGGAGCCAAGTAAATATATTTTAAACGAAATGAACGATATTTATGGAAATTTGCAGGTAAGTGTAATGGAACAAAACGCATCTAATGTACATTTTTTTGTTAATAATATACTTCCGGTTTAACCGGAAATGCCATCAACTTCTTTAATTTAAATGGGACACCCTATATATTTTTACAGATTTTGAAAGAGCTTGTTATTTTGAATTCATACATACTGAGTTTAGTGTACAAAAATTTGTAAAAACGAGGAATAACTCACTGTTAGTTGTACAATAGGTGTACATGTCATTATTTTAGAATAGAAACAAAGCAACAGAAACAAAATTACTTCAAATGTTCAAAATACTCGCTGTTTACTTGCTGACAATATGCCATCCTATTAACAAACTCTTGAGTCACTCTTTCCAAGTCTTCTCCATTAGTTCACATTCATCTACCGGAAGTATATTATTAACAAAAAAATTTACATCAGATGCATTTTGTTCCATTGCACTTACCTGCAAATTTTCATAAATATCGTTCTTTTCGTTTGAAAGATATTTACTTGGTTCCATACTTTATCCCAACCCCGTATATTTATACACTCACAACAGTTAATAAAACTGAGAATAAATTTAAATATTTTGACAATGTAAAGAAAGGTGACAGATACTCTTGTAGAGAGTGACTCATAACGCAGTGTTTACGATATACAAACACGCTGAGCTTTTTAGAATAACAGCCGTGAAGAAAAAATATAATTAATTCGTAATACTATGATGGATAAAGTCCCTTTATTATACTTATTTAATATTAATTAAGGATGAAAGAAGACACTGTGATATCAAGAAAAAGCTTGCTGTAAAATATGAGAACAAAAATAGAAGATAGTTGGAATCGAAATATAAATCTCTTTTAAACGACTCCCGATGCCTTTGCCTTGATTGCAATTCCGCATTTTTATGGCAGTTCTGTTTCCGGGCATTCTGATATCTGTTCCGTCCTTTAAGTCGCAATGATTTTACATGTCGCCACTCGTTACAATTTTTCTTTGATGTTGAATATATTCTTTCAATTTAAATATATATTTGACTCGAGAGTTCGATTAGTCCGAGGTATTAGTAAATTTCTAAAACCAAAACGAAAATGTCTACAATTGTAAAAGTAATGGAAAAACTTCTTTATTGGTTTAATTAAAAATCAATTTATCGCAGGAATCAAACAAAAGGCTACCCTGTATACACGCTCAACTGGGGCGAAGGTGATTGAAATTAATCCCCGAATTTCTGCGAGCCTTTATATTTAATTGACCGAATTTTTTTATGTGGGATTAACCTTTTTGGACAATCCATTATTTTCCTAATTGAAAAACAACGTGTGCATATACTGGAAAATAAACTGGATGATCCAAGTACCAAATTAAATACTGATCATATTGTTAAATTATGTAACGATAATTTTCGCTTCCTCCAAGAAATTTTATCATTTCCATATACAACAAATCTCCAATGTAAAGTTAAACCTTATAGCTGCATTCCTAGTCCCAGTCATTTATGGCTGATATAAACAAAAGCACGTAGATTGGTATTTTATAGTAGAGCAAAAAAATATTACAAGTAACACACAAACTAACGAAATAGTCAAACAAATGTAAGCTATTTAAAAATATATTCAAATAATAGGAGTAAATATTTTGGATTTGTATTACCCCATCATACAAACAGTGCCGGATTTAAGCACAGGCAACATAGGCCGTTGCCTATGGGCCGCCACCACACCACAAAAAAAAATTTAAATTAAATTAAATCAATAAAGGCTCAGTAGAAACAAAAAATACTGAGTTTTGTTACAAATAGTTAAGACCACGAACTTAGGATCCATGGACTTCTAATAGTATATGTTTCCCATGTATCCAAAATGACCCCTCTTTTTGCCTACACATGGCCGCCATGTTGTGCTAATTTTAAGTTGGTATTAATAAGCTACAGTTCATATGAGTTTCCCTTAAATTCAGGATTGACCGGTAATTGGTTGCGCGAAATAATTGACAGCATAATAGAATTGATTAACCAATTAGAATTTAGCTGGATGAATTTTTACGAAATCAAATGTTTTTCGTTCTGTCAATTTCTTTTTCCTTTGCCCCGTTGTTGAACTATGATTTGTGACAGTGTCAGGAGTGGCATCAGGTCACATTTCGCAATTTTTGCATTGTATTTGATTGAGTTAAGCGCAATTTTCATGTTTGTGTGTTAAATTTTTGATTATATTTTATGTTGGTGTTTTCACTTATTAATATTGGTTAATTACATTTTGTTAGTAGTGTTATTTTAGTAACGTAGTTAACAGTAGTGTTATTTGTAAGATCTAGAACTCTAGTAGACTAGGTACAAACTGTGCTAAAATGCCTTCCTGTTTTGTACGAGATTGCTCAAACGCTACTAACGTTTCTCGTTTGAAAGAGGGTGTAAGTAATATTTCATAAGTAAGTTATATGATTTTTTTTGTATATAAGTTAATTTACTTTACACTTACAAATAATTAGATGTTATGGTTCGATTAGACTACATAGTTTAACAAAAAATATCAATTTTAGTGTAAAAGGAAAGAATATTCGTCAAATCTTCAACAAATTAGTTATTCAGAAACATCAATAAACTTTAAAATACCTCCTTTAAATTTCACTTTTTTTACCTTTTCATATTTTCCTATCTTATGAAGTCTATCACGACGGGTAAGGAAAAAATTCTGCTTTATTTCTTAAACCGGTCCTGTACGAAGCACGTGATTCAGGCTGACCAAATTAAAATTAGCACAACATGGCGATCAACGTAAAGGAGTCAAAACGAATATCTGATTAGAAGTTCGTGGTTAAGACGTAAAATTTATTTTTATCTTTGAGCGGGAAAAGTTAACATTTAAAAATCTGCGAGATCAATTCATACATTTCAAAGTATATATAGTTTAGTATGAAGAATTTGAACAGAAGAGAAGAGATTAACTATAAGAGATGGATGTATGAATTGTTGTGTAAAAACAATGTTAAAGAGTGCTTTCCCAACGTTGAGGTAATTCTGAGAATTTATCTCAGACTAATGGTGACAAATTGTATGGCTGGAAGATCCTTCTCAAAACTGAAGCTTATAAAAAATAAACTCCGAAGTTCCATGAACGAGGTCAGATTAAATGTTTTAACTCTCCTTAGTTTAGGGAGTGATGTTTTGAGGGAAACAGACTTCGACGATATTATCGATACGTTTATTGATGTGAAAATAAGACGAAAAATAATTTATCTTGTAGGTAAACCAAAATTATTTTAGTTGTTTTCTAGTTTAATTTTGAATACATTTTGTGTTAGCCAACTTACTTAGTTGCTTTCTTCTTTACCTTGACCTTAATAGAAACTTTCAACAGTTAACCACAAACGATTTGAGGGCCTCCACCTCATGCTCTGCCTATGGGCCACCGAAGTCTAAATCCGGAGCTGCATACAAATATTTTGGATAAAACGATGCAACTTTGATGTCGATTTTTAGTAGCGCCACACATTTCAGTTTAGTATTTCAGAATAGAGCAGCAGAAAAGTCACGAAACGAAATACAAATGCTGACGACGAGTTAGACTTCTGGTTGTTATTTATCCTGTGCTAGCTCTATGTAATTCTCTGCCTCATACTTTCCAAGAAAATGTTTCACTACTTACGTACACAAATGGTCACCAAGCGCTAGATTCATTCTCGTTCATTGATGCGGGAAATTGGAAATATTTGAAGACCATCGAGTATGTTAGCTTTTGGTGTTTCCGATCTAATCCCAAGAAATTTACATGCCAAAAAAACAAAACAATTGTTTCATTTATTTCTTTTCAATATGCAAGGGTGGAAGTAAGAATCTTTATCTCATAGGTTTTGTTTCCATTGAATCATGGTATTTCTGGAAGGCCGATTTCTGTACATTCAGTGCTGATTCTGCTATCACAAAGGCATAAGAACAAGGATATTTTGCTGCCCAAGGAGATAGTTAGTTTTAAGGACACAAATCGCCCACTGATGTGTATTACACTATTTAATGGAGAGACTAAGGGAATATAAGAAGGTCGAACAAATCATGAACTATTATTTCCTGTATATTAGGCTAATTGTATTTTAATTTTGGTTACGAAATTTCTATTTTGGCCTTAAAAGATATTTTTTTCCTTCTTCATGGTTTTATCACAACTGAATTCAGATATATCTCCTATATCTCAAAAACTACAGATAATAGACTAAATCTTATGGACCAAATAAATAGTTCCTTCATTTTGACGTTACTCAATTCAAAGCCTATTCTAATGTATTTAGATTTGAGCTGGATTGTATTTTTGTTAAAACAAGAAAAAAACTACGTATATATCACCAAATGTCTAAAAAATCAGTAATGTGCAAAATCAATCGTTAAGCCGGTCCCAACACTGCGTGTATTTGGCGAACACGCCAATATTTATCATTTGTACGAATGTTTGCTTGATCTCCCACACGGTGCCGTAGCATAGCAAAGGTACACGTAGTTTACTTCGAAACACTACGGCATCCTTTACTTCGTGCTAGTTTCCGACCAGCGCCGTGAACATGACGAAGGACGAATATTTGCCAAAGTTAACTTCCCACACGCTACGCGATAAGTCCGAATACCAAATGTTTGCCAAATACACGTAGTGCCTGGGACCGGCTTTAGATAGGGCCAGGACACACCGTTTTCGGAACGCATTTTATTCCGACTTCCCGTATATGGTATATATTTTTTAACACAAAGATGAGGATCAAATTGGACCTGATCAACATCAAGTTTTAATATAACACAATCAATGCAATTTACATAAACTAGGGCAATAGAAATACTTCTAAATATCACTCATCTTTATATACAATATATCAGGGATGTTGCTTTCACGACTTTGATGCGCCTTCGCACAGATGAAATCAAACCTAATGTAGGTTTCGGGGAGTGGAGGCATAGCTTGTGGGAGGACGTGCTATCAAACGCTCCGATTCTGCAGGCGCACATGGAAACCACTTCACTGTCTTATGCCCTACGAGATAAGTACAAACAATACCTCCCAGCTAGATACGATTTATTCACTGACAAATTATACTATGTAATCACTTAATATATTCAATGCGATATCTGTTTCTCATAGTTCAATTTTTGTCGGTGCTTTTATATACAATATAAGTAAAATGTTTGTTCACCTCTGCCGGCCATATATCGACTCGCTTTTATTCATTTGAAAGCTGTTTTAAGACGTCAAAGTCAGTGGATTAGTTATTTCACTTAAAAGCATACACTTTAATGATTCGAAATATCTTTTTACAAGTTCACAACATAGCTCTTAATTTTAAAACGGTTTGCTTGTGTAATTTCTCAATAATGGCCTATGAAATGTTTAATTAACTGTCACTATTAAATATAATAACTGTATAAGCATATTGTACAATTAACAAAAAAATTAAATATATATTTTAGTAAAAGGTATATTAATTTCATTAGTATTTTCATTTTATTGTGTGTGTGTGTTTTGGTTTCCCTTGGGTTGCGGTCCAATCGCCAGCTTAACATTTTGCTCAAGGATGTATATATTTCCCAAAGTACATTTTTTTATAATATTCTACAGTTTACCCAACTATATTTTATTAAACATTCCAATTTGACATATGCGAATTTAGTTTTTTATATAATTCCAAGTTATTTGATTTAATTAATTCTTTTAAATTATAGGAAAACATTATTTTACTGTTCTTATTATGAATAAATTTATTTAGTTCTTTAACTTCATCTTGAATCAATATGCATCCTAAAATTTCTGCGTTTCCTTCTTCTTCGAAGATTAATTTTAAGCAGATGAGACTGAACTAACATGTGATTGAATCCGAGCCTACCAATTTTCGATATCACTACCTTAGAGTAATACTACAAATAGAGCCCGCAAGTCATTCATAAACCTATCCGAAAAGACGGCTAACATTCTATCGCCATGCATTCATTCGGTTGGGTTGTGCTCATTAGCCCAGGCACTTGAACTGAATCTTTGTACCATTTCCCATGTTATCTACTTCCATTCCAGAAACGTTGTGTCTTCTATGTATGCCACTAGTTTGACTGGAGGGATTTTCAGTAATTGTAATGGTTGTATTATTTCCTCTCCAAAGTGCTTCCGTCTGAGTCCATGTAAGTTCTCGCAGAAGCAGAGTATGTGAGTAGGTGTTTCATCATGAAGATCACATTTCCTGCGCATAGGTTCACTAACTTTGCCCATTTTTGCAGATGTTTCCTCAGGGTGCAGTGTCCAGTCACCAGGTCGGTAACTGTCTTCAAATGTCTCTTACCCAGTTTCAATAGCCTGGTTGAGAGTTCCTTGTCTACCTTGTTCAGTAAACTCTTTGTATGGAGGAGCCCTTGTGTCGACCTCCATTCGAGCTGGTGTTCCCTATCTAGCCAGTTCCCAATTTCCCCTCTTATGCAATCTTTTGTGATTCCACAAAACGGTTCCGGACCTATGAAGTCTGGTTTAGAGCCTTCTTTAGCTAACTGGTCAGCCATTTCATTACCTGCAATCCCCTCATGTGCCGGCACCCATATTAGAGACACTTTGTTGTCTCTTGCCAGCCTGTTGAGGGATTCTTTACAGTTTTTTACCAGTCTAGACCTAGTTGTCGCCATGCATGTTTTCATCATTGACTTTCAAGGAGTGGGGAGAAACTGTCGGACTAGTCGGACAGTGCCACTGGCCAATAGATCTATTTACTTACAGGTGAAAAGAGAGATTAGGAAAATTCCGACTGTTTTTTTTTTGCAAATTTGGCACGAACCATGATTTTAACCAAAAAATTTTGTTTTTAATTAGATCAGTAGGCACACACACAAATATCAGTTAAAAAGACGAAAACAAGAGCTTCAATAAACTAGGAACGTTGAAACTAGTAAAATTGATAGTAAAATGGTTTCCGCCCTTTTCTCGGTGGCCATATTTCAGACAGACAAAATTATTACACGTATTTGTTTCGTTTAAACCTCAAAAGTTTCAAACAAAAACATATTTTTATTATATAAACTACTCAGTATAATTATTTTAAAGTCGTTTTTATGTAATTTCTTAAAAGTACATTTTTATTTTGTATAATTCAGTTGTCGCAATTCAAAGGAAAGGTAAGACATCTGGCAAAGGATAGGCAAGTTACCTTAGAATGTGATGTAATGTTGGGTTCACTTTTAAATGTAAACAAATGTATATTTTTAATGTATTAATCTGAGATCACTACCCTATCCAATTGTGTGATAATCTTCCTTTCAACTGCTTAAAACCTTAGATTTCGCCCACGCACATACCTTCTTTTGAGGTAGGTACAATGTTTTTTGTAACGAATATTTTAAAATAAAATCAAAATGTAAATTTTATTAAATTTATTTTTCAATAATATAACCTATGTTTGACACTTTTGTTGCCAACTATTTGAACCAAATTATGGAAAAGCAAAAAAACATCCGGATTCGTAAAATACACTTTCCCGCACTCCGGCGATAACTGTAACAAATCCTCTAACTAGTGTTTTTGCTATTTTTCAAGTTCGTCAGATTTTTCGTTACATACTTGGTATCCATATTTATTATACACTCACATTTTTTATACGATAGGCTTGGGAGACACATTGGCAAAGGAAATTTGAAAAATAAAGTGATTAATAAACCAAAAAAGTTAGTTTATATGATATAACTAAAGAAAACACTGTTGTGTGTAAATATACGAGTACAACACCAAAATTATTTGTTTAATAGCAATTGCTACGGAAATTAAAAGCAAAACTGTTACGTTGACGTTAACGTGACAGTATTACAACTGGATTGTTAGTCAACAACAAGGCGACTAATAATGAAGTTTCAACTAAGTACAGGTAGTGTTTCAAGTCAAAGAAAAGGAGAACCACGGTAGAATAATGAAACAAATAATGTATTCACCAAAGAGAGGCCCGAGGAACGTTGCCGCGAGGATTGCAATAAATTTGAACATAAACTAGACGCTTATTAGCAAATGACTTTGGTACATTTTCTTATGAAATGCAGATATCTCATAAATTATACAATGTTGTTATATGAAGAATATTGCGCCTAATTTTCTAACCACTTAATATGATAATGAACATTATCAAATAAATCGTTCGATTTAGATTTCAACAGAATTAATAAAAAGCTTAGGTTGCCTATTATATAAACAAATATTATTAGGATGGGTAACTAGGGAGGTTTATTAGTAACGTGTGTCAAAAACAAGACATGTGGCATTGAATTGGCAGGTTTCGTCCATGCAGCAAACACGTAAATATCCAAGTCCCCTAGGTTATTTTAGTTTTTTCTGTAACAACATTAATAGCCCGGTTCAGATATTCGAGAACATCTAGAAATCTTTGAAATCAAAAATTAATTCTGTTTCATTTTTGAATCGTACCCTGAAAGGACTGGTAAATGTCAGTCGTTTTAGATGTGAAAATTTTGTAGTGGCAACACTGAATGGACTACTGTAATCAAGCATTGTAACTATAGCGCCAATTTACTCCAAAATGATGCTCAGCATATACGAGTCTATCGCTATCCTTTTCATTTTCAAGAACAAATAGCATGCGCACTCACTTTCTTGAAATGTGTGGACTTTAAACAGCTGCCATGCTGTGTCCTCTTCTATCGCATGGGATGGTTGGTTGGGACCTCTCAGTTGCACACATTCACTCGCAGCAATATTTCACTTTTTAAAATTCGACAACCGGAATTCGGGAGTGATTTTTCGGAGGCAACCCTATACCACCGTGTTCATGATTCAATAATCTTTATTTTCATATAATTTTAATTCAATAATCAGACCGGTGCAAAATGCTAGTATCGAGGGGGGAATATACCTTTTGGTCGCCGCGGTCAGTTTTACCCAAAAATAATCCTTTCACTATTCGAAAGGTACAGACCACTTGGTCGCCAAAGCTGGATTAAGGGTTCCAAGAAAATTATGGGCTTATTTAATTAATCTAATACTAATATGGGTTTGTGACCTGTCGACAACCAAAATAAAAATATTTTTCATCAGTTAGTTGTCTGCATTCTTACTGAAAAGTTTAATTTTTTTATTTGAAAAGTGATTCTCTAACCTAACCCTAACCTAACCACAAACATTTTGATTCTGCTTTTTATTCAGCGCATCCGGATAAATTCAAATTTGTGGATTCTCGACAATCAGTTAAATACTTATGTGAAATTAAACAGTACACATATACCTATCAAAATTAAATACCTTTAATGATTGATAACTACGGCGACCAAGAGGCCTACCTGATTTTAAAACTGGCGACCAAGTGGTCGATGACATTATGGAACCCCCGCTGACAAAATTGACCGCGGCGACCAAGTGGCCAACACCCCCTGAGGGTTGTGACCGGAAAAGAATAGGCAACCTAACGTTTGCATATTCTATGGGCTTCATACTTTCGATTGGTATAGAATTTGTCTAATAATCAAACCGGTGAAATGTTTAAAAAAAAATTGTTTTATAATAATTCATTAATCATATCCTGGACTGAAATTTGTTAGGCAACCCATATGCAATATATTTATTGACATATTAAATTAAATATAAAATACGTTTCATCAAATAAGCATCTCGATGAAAGTCGCTATATATCGGGATCCTATACTATGGGCAATGCAGTAAAATATTCACAAAAACTAAAAAAAAATTTCTATCAAATGACTGAATATTTTTTCACTATTCTTTAAGTTATTTCAAAACTTCATGAAGACAATTTAATTCATGTATAAAAAATCCCCTAAGCCGCGTGATTTTGTCATTATGACAGCGAAAAATGTTTGCCCTAACTTTTCCAGCGACAATAACGGAACCTAATTTTTGAAAGCATGACAACCAGAGTTGTAAACAAATTTTTGATGACGTTATGTTATGTTCTGTTCTGAAAATCAAGCAAATTTTAATAATTGTGTTTTGAACAATTGTACTTTTCCGTTAAATTAAATAAACTAATTTACATCTCATTTTTTAATTTATTGATTTACATACTTATTCATTAAATTGTCTGACCGAATTACACTCTAGCTTTTTTTGAGTCAAAGTAAACTTGACATGTATAATTCGAATTTTGTTGCCATTAGGTAATTCAACTAAAAAAACTGCCAGAAAAAATTAAGTCAAGTTTACTTCGACAAAAAAAAAGCTGTCGAGTCAAGTAATGGTGAAGTAAAGTAATAAGTGAAAAATACGTATACGTGTTATATATAAGCAAGTTCGGTTAAACTTAAATCGTTTTATTTTCGACCCCAGAGACTGTGGCTAAATCTATACACCTTTTTGTTACAACCTGTAATAATAGCGAATGGGATATCGTATGGTAAAAACATCCAGAAGCAAAATTATTTAACATCAAAAATATAAATATGTAGAGGTGGGTTAAAAATAATTTGAGTGAGGGGTAGTGTCCACAATTATTTTTTATTGCTATTATCAGAGACGAGCGAAATCCATAAGGTCGGAAAATAGAAAATCTTTTCATTTAAACACCTGCAGCAAAAATAAACAAAATCCTTTGTTTATAGCTACGGCTTACTTTTTACAGTAACACGTTACTATCACGAATGAACGATTTTAAGTAACTTTGTAAAACAAACGATGTTGCTTGTACTTTTCGCGCATTTCAAAAAAATTACGAAATTACTTTTATTAATGCGTCACTGAAAAGTGAAAAGCTCGTGGGTAAGTAACTTTAAGAGAATTAAAATATCGTTATATGTAATTTGAAAATAATAATAAACGTGTAATATATTGTGAGAATATCTCTTTTTATTGAATTTACTGTTTGGATCCTTACTTTGTATCCTTACTTTGTATTACTCTTTTTAAATAAAACTAACTCTTTGTAATTAATTCCACTATTTAAGAAGTGTCAATGAGCTTCGTGTGTTCTCGCCAAAAAAGGTTTATTGTGCTTAAAGACCCTGTAGAATTTGTATTTTTGTTTTAATTGACTGAAACTTGATATGTATTAGCTTGATACAAAAAATTATATAATTAGAAATGGAAATTATTTCAAGATTAGCTTTAAATTTGAAAAGTAAGTGACAAAGACATTTTTCTCAGTCGTTATTTGAGATAATAGGTAAAAAATTTGGTTTTAGTGAACCATTAGGTTTGTTCGTAGAGCTATCACGGTTGGAAACTGAACGACTCATGCGCAGAGCCTCTCTCTGAACGGTTTTTATTCACTGCAATTATATAGGAAAAATACCCATAATCAACATTCCACAGTCCATTAGCGATAATGCCCTACTTTTACTGTAAGTAGGACAACATGAGCAGCCAGAGACACTTCTATCCACGAGTTCAACTAGTTATTATTTACATATTGTTTAATTGTATTTCTATAAATTATAATCTTGTTAAATAAAGCTTTTTAAAAAGTGAAGTTTCGGAAGTTTAACTTAATTCTGCGCACGGATTTTATTTCCTGCGCGTCAGTCATCCAGTTTCCAACTATTATAGTGAGGAGACGAAGTTTGTGGATATGTGTCGTATATAACAACTAAGTTTTAATATTTGTAATATCATATCTTCTTCTTTTTTCTATTCATATCTATTAAGTCAATCGCAAGGTCACTATTTGGTCTAGCCAAAATATTAAAGAAGTAGGCATCACATAAATTCTGACTATATCAACAACGAAATCATTATTAATAATATTTTAGAATTTTGATTAATGTTTTCATTAAATACTGGAATTAATTAGAAACAGTTATAGTAAAACTGCAAGTGGACCAAACAAAATATGTAATTTTACACTACCTGCTGTAATGAATGTTGTGAAAGCAAGAAATTCATTTGTGCCGACGGATATTGTAGAAAGATAACAACAATGACCGAGTCTTAGCTCAATACTTTCTAGTGGTATAATAGGCATAGGTTTAGGAACAGTATTAGGGGTTCGTAGCCGTAGGTATATATTGTTAATATTTGTTGTATTGCTCAAGAATGAAATTATGAAAATACGTAGATATCCTATTAAATAAGTGTGGTTTAAAAAAAATTACAACCTAATACACCAAAATAATATAGGCATTCAATAATATTCGTAATAGATATTTCAGTAATCCGAATGTCTCTATACTATACCTTAAAAATAATAATAGGTACCCACTTCTGAAATGACCTGTTCCGACAGTTTTATTCCCCCGCACCGATTGCGATTTTACTATAGTTTCATTTAAAAAAGTAATCTCTTCTTATAATCTATCAAATGTACCTAGTTCATTTCACAAACATATAATCGATTCAACAAACATCCAGCTTTATACATCCGAGTAGCAGGTGAGAAAACATAGATTTATTCTCATCAAACTAAGCGACAAATAAATGTTTCAACATAAATTCAAACAAAAATTGTTCGTTCTCTCCGTGTTTTACATTAAAAGAGCTTAGAGCATAGATAATCCGTGAACGTGTATCAATACCCAAGCATCTGAAATAATTTTCAATTTGTAGAATCAGACAAGAACTTCCGAATTATTCTCAACATGTAATCACTACATCGGAAGTATAAGAAAAGCTGCGTTGATTATTAATGACAGCTAAAGGTTTTCCATAAAGAGGATTTTGTAAAGGAACTTTAATTTATCAATGTTCTTTGTGAAGCTAAATTCCTAATACGTAATAATGTCAAATCAATAAAAATAAACATGAAACTTTAAATATGCCCGAGTACCAATTTCCATGTTCGTAACAGCTCACACAGAAATTCTCAATACGTAAATAATCCCATAAAACCATATCGATTTAATGAAAACTTATCGTTATATGTTTTAATATTTATTCTTTATAACGACCCTCGTATTCAGTAAAATACGTATATAAAACCACTAGTACTAAAGCATCTAATAAAATTCAGGACGATGTGATATTTAGATAAAGTTTAACAACACAAAATAAATTATATAAATCGAACGAGAAACATTTTAGAGTTTTGCTGATCGCCTTTAAAACGCAAGCAGAAACTCATTACTTCAATAATACCCACGTGAAATATCGAAGTTTAACCTAAATTCCTTCATCTCAAATTAATGTAATCTCATACATGTACGCATTTTGAATAGAACGTGTGGCAACATAGCTCGAATAACAGTTGATGCATCAGAAGAGCAAACCGGTTTAGTCGATACGATATACAATATCCAACATGATTCAATGAAACGAAAACGCTGTGCACAATGCACAGAGTGCACATTGCATCCCGAACATGCAAGAGATTCCAGCTGAGAGCGTCAACAAACTTTAGGGGGGCACTCATGTATGTGCCCCCAACAAATGACCCATAAATTATCAAAAAACTATCCATGATATTCGTTAAACTCGGATAAACTTTTAATTCGATTTCGGTTTTATTTCAAGGCGTCAAGCCAACATTTTTTCATGTCAATCTAATTAATTTTAGTTCACTATTGTTAAATGGTTTTCATCACCAAGTTAATAAAGGACCCGTTAACTTCGGACTTCAATTCCAAATCTAAGGTTAGTTGTAGGAAATAGTGTTAGAATAGCAAACCAACTTAATATAATAAGTTAGTGATACAGAGCGACCAGACGAAAACGTAACAGCATTATTAGGAGTTACGCATATTTAATTGCATTGGAGCCGACTGTCGTTTTCAAACCCTTTTATTTTATAATTTTCAAGAAATTACAATTTAGATTTACTGATGAAGCAGCCCTTTAACTTGTCGACTTATTTCGGGTTAAAATTATTCTCTTGCAAGTCCAACACAGTGCGCGTTCTACTACATCTTATCTTAAATGTTAATACATACCAATTTTCTAATGCAAAATTTGTTGAGTGTAGCTTACCTGAAACAAAATAAAACTCAAGTTAATGAATGTAGACAGTAATAGTTTTGAAACGATTAATTTTAGTAATCAAAGAATCATTTGGTATTCAATACAATATTTTCCGCAAACATTAAAACTTTTTAACAATTCAATACATAACAAAAGGAATAGTTGTAGGAGTATTTGTAATATTAATGTGTAGCAAAAAAACAACATTATACCAAAAACAGTTTTTGTTAATTAAAATGTGAATATTTTCCAATAAAGCTCTCAATATGTCCAATGTCCAGTTGAGTAATTAGATTTTAATATCTTCTGTAAGTTCCTTGTGGCGTTACTTATTCTTTTTTCTCTTATTTTTGGGATTCAAACCACAATAATGTTTTTATATTTTTTTATTTCGACGTTTCGGTAGCGTTCCAGCTACCGTTGTCAAGATTAACTAGTAATGAAATAATTTTTGGCCCTTATCTGACACAACGAAAAAAATTTGACAACTAGACAATCAATAATATTTTGAAGTTTAAGACTACAAAACTTTGTTGTCAAATTTTATTAAGGTCCATTCATAGTAGATCACACCTCTGGTAAAATGTGAAATAAAATATTTTATTTTATGACATTCTAACGATATGTAGTCCACTAGAAATGGAATTCAGTGAAGTGCACGTTCCAGGAACGGTTTTTTATTGGGATAGCGCTTTTTTTCGATTATTTTGGAAATTTTGTTAATAAAACGCGTTTGTTGTATATTATTAAACGAGCAATTTATGATAGCCATTATTCATTCACCCGAGTGAATAATGGCAATAAATTGCGAGTAGAATACTATACTTTGTCCACGACCCTATTAAATAAAAGACAAGTAAATAATGCGAGTGTAGAACGGAAAGTAATAATTTGGTATTATCCTAATGAGCTTTTTTATGGCATACCTATAAAGATTCCGGTCGTCCCGAATACATATTTTGTTTTAGAAATGCGTTATGTGATCCAGCCCTTGGGCTGGTAAACAGTACTTACCGTCCTATTTTTGGTGTTCATATGATTGGTTTTCCGGTACGATAGGCGAAAAAAAATATATGTGACTCCTTCGTAATCCAAGTATTTGAGTGTTTTAAGAGTATAACCAGTATAATGAATCTTCGAGTAAATACAAACAAATCTTAAATTTTTTCAAGAGAGAAGGTAAAATATTATTTGGACAGGATGTTTGAACACGAAAGAAAAATACGAGAAAAGAATTCAACGAGTAAATACAGATCAGATGAATGCATGTTTCTTCGTATCTTGCTGAATGTTAAAAAGTAGTCAAACTACGCCTCTTAATTTCAATTGTGTTAAATATATTTTTTTCTTAATAATAACTATATTACTTTCAGCAGCAAAAGGATGTCTAAATAAACATCCTACAGCAAACTGTATTTTTATTTTTAAAATTGTATTAACAAATAGGCGAGATATAGACAAGGTATTCTATTCTTTAATAGATATAAATTGAATTACGGACCCGAACTATCTGTGGGCATTCCCAGATGCTCCACTAGGTCATGGTTAAAAGGGTGGGTAAAAGAACAACACAAAAAACACTGGAAGAATACGCCCAGGCAAACACATGGGAATACATTTATAAAAGAACCATCAGAAAAAGTAACGAAATAACTGCTCTCAATGAGCAGGAACAAACTACGCACCATAACGGGGCTTCTTACGGGACACTTTTCCAAGGATCACCTGAACAAAATAGGGCTGTATAACGGAGACCTTACATGCAGAAGATGCAAAAAGGACACCGAAACAGATCTGCAAATATTATACAACTGTGAGACGCTGGACCACAGGAGGCAAAAACTGTATGGGACACCCCAAATGACTCCAGAAGACTTCTACAACCAACCAGTAAAGAACCTGTATGAGCTAATACAGGGAACGGATTGGCTGAATAGGCTGTAGTCAGAACATTAGGGGAATCCACAATAAGCCCAAGAGGCTGAGGTGGTGAGGGCGACGGGACGGCTCCTTTTAAAAAAAAATAAACGCGCCACCATGACTCTTTCTAGGAATACCCTCTAGCGTAAAGGGATTAAACTCGCATTACGGTTACACAGGCTACTAGTACTGAGTGGTGAAATGAACATGAAGAGCTAACTCGCGATATGCTCGCTCCAGCTACTAGAGCTTGACGTGTGGTCGAATCTGAGAGTGCTCAAGAATTCCGTGGGTCGCCCTTCACAAGAGTACTACATTTTAAATAAACAATTTTTGTTCTGAACAATATGTAATGTGTGGATACATGATTAAAACAATAATTATAGTAGGAATCATTAAAAACTTCAATCATATTTAACGGGTATTCGTTGCAAATTATAAAAAAACAAAATATTTGAATACAACAACAATGAAACGATTACGGACCTCCATATAATCTCTCTCTACATAACGGAGGTTTATAATAAACGATGACAAAATTCCAACATCGTAAACATCGTCATGTTTATAATAAAAATGAAAACAAATTGATATTACAAACAACTGCCACATCATATTCATTTAAGTATTCTCTCAAGAGACAACTGAACAGGGGCAACTACCGAGCAACGTGAACGTAAAAGAAGCAAATAAATGAATACCCACTAAAAAATATTCTCTACTCTCCTAAGGAATAAATGGATTATTTTTTCATGTAGTAAATCCGTTATGTTCTCATACAGAGTAGATGTCATTGACTTGAATTTAAATAATTTCAAAATATAATTTTGCAAAACACGTTTTTTTAATAGCAAATTTTACTACTTATTTCTCTCTTACTTTCGGTTTTTAATGCTGATCGAACTAATAATTCATACATTTCGTTTTTTGTAATTTTCAATTTTTCCGGTGATTACTTCAGATGCTACCTTTTTATTGTTACGATTTTCAAACAGACCATTTTATATTCCGGATATGGTATGCACATTTCTCCTAACGATATCTGCATGTGAATAACGATTCAATTCAATAAATGAAATTATAAAATAAATAAATCGAGAGCTACAACCTTTTACTCCAAAAAAATAAAGCAGAAAATAACAATTAATGTTCTAAATCTTTTTACTTATAAACATAAACATCTGAATATAATCATTTATTTAGGTGGTCTTAGTAAAGACGGCTCTGCTTCGTTTCCTAATATAGCTAAGATTACAATTGTAGTAGAATTGGCAAAGCTGATATTCTACAAATAGACAAAATTTATAAAGTGCGAGATAACCGGCGCAGAACCGCATAATCGGTTTGTTTGACATTACTATAAGCTAAATATTCTGAAGATTGAAAAAGCGAAACCACCGGGACCCCTTAGTTACAAGCCCTTACCCTAACCCTGCGCTACAGCGGTTCCTAATCATCAATGTTCTGTTTGGTATTATAAGCTACCATTCAACCGCGACTGCGTCTTACATTCGGCCATCCTGCTCCGCTCCTCGTCCTCGAGGTACCTAGAGTGCTGGAGCTGACGTTTGTGCGTACACCTATCTCACCTACTCGTTCGTGAGTCTGATGCCTTGCCTACCTACGCCTATCTCACTCTCCTGGCGAGCCTGTCACCTGTCACCCATTCTCACTATCACATCACATTATGGTCTCCTAATCCCACTTCTGATATATAAGCTAAATATTCTGAAAATTGAAACCACCGGGACTCGAACCCGGGACCCCTTAGTTACAAGCCCTTACGCTACATCAATGTTCTGTTCGGTATTATAAGCTACCATTCAACCGCGACTGCGTCTTACGTTACACTCATTCATTGCCTTTTAGGGAATTTATAAACCAACATAAAACAAATTTCTGGAACATATAACATTACAACTTCTTTTTTGTTCACAATTTCTGAAAAGAAATTAAATCTTATTATTGAAAATAAATAATATTAAGTTAATGTGTTTGTTTACTGTTTGCTACGTTTTTGAGGAGTTTTAAAGGTTAGTATGCAGCTGGCATACATCAGCTGTAACAAAATAAGATTTATTGCCCGTATAATACAGGTTTCAAGAAATGTTACGTGGTACATTTCCGAGTAGATAATTTTCAATATAATTTTTATCTGTGTAATACAGCTCTTAGTTCATATAAGTTAGGTGCGAAGCGTCAATATTTTTCAAATAAAATCTTATCTTCACAATAAGCTGTGATATCAATAAGATAATTGCCAATAGAGCGATACTAGAATTAATTAAATGGAATTAATATTTATATCCAATTTTTACACAACTTTGTTATCACACAAAGAAAATGGGGCCATGAAAATATTGTAATGGGTAGAAGTGAATAGTTTATTAATTTATAAATACAGATAACCAGAAATAACGAGAAAATATTTTATTGGGTATTGATATTGTATAGATGGGCTACGCTAGTTGAAAGGTAGAAAGCGTCAAATACGCAAAAATAAATGTTTCAATTTGCTTTGTCTTGTTATATTGGTCGTGGATCAAAAATAAATTCATTAATTATCAGTCAAAATTGAATAAAAAACTAATATGCAGCAAACAATTATTACAAGCATACAATATTACAAATTGAACAGAACTAGTTTTCCAAAAAAATCCGTATTTATATTATCTCTTGGATTTTTAATAAAAATATATAAATGAACAGATAAATACATTGACATATACTCCATTCCAAGATAATTCGTTTCAACTCAACACCAACAAGATTGATTCAAAAGAAAAACCCACAGCAGGTGGTCGTTAATACGATAACAAAACCACAGTATCGTTTCGTGCTTGGATCTTCGAAAAGATAATGCCTAATAGTATGATTATTTTACAATTGAAATATTTGGCTGGTACAATAATATTTAGTTTCAGTTTAAGTTATTTAATTTATGTTTTAGTATCTAAATTTTACATACTACGGATCTTAAGAACAAAATATTATAAAATATACTTTATCAACATACAGTGTGTACATAAAGTAACGTAACTTGCTAATATTTCGATTTCCGTTAGGTTTACAAAAAAAATGTTGAATAAAAGTTTTTTCAAATAATCCACATCATCTGCATAAGTCGATTAGATGTATACAGGGTGCATCATTGCTCTAAAATAACTTATTAACATATTTGTTTTAATAGTACACCATGTATATATTTTCAGTTTTTCATAATCTATTAAATTACAAATACAACCGTCAAGACCGCATAATTCAACCTTTAATAATTCCAAAGTTACATTGGTTTGAATCTCAAATAATAAAAAAATTGTGTATGTCAAAAAGTAGTAGTCTTTTCTGTCAGTAATATTCATTAATAAAGTTTTAGGTTTCCCGCCAAAAATTTCAAGTTTCGGCGGGAAAATTGAATTCCGGTGGGAAATTTTTGGCGAAAAACCTGAAATTTGGGCGGGAAACCTAAAATTTGAGCGGGAAAATTGAAATTCTTAACAGGAAACCTGAAATTTTTAGCAGGTAACATGAAATTTTGACGGGAAACTTGAAATTTTATTAATTAATATTAATGACAAAAAACCCTACTACTTTTTTGACAAACAATTTTTTATAATTTTACATATTCAAACCAATGTAACTTTGGAATTATTAAAGGTAGAATTATGCGGTCTTGACGGTTGTATTTGTAAGAAAAATATGTTAATACGTCATTTTGGAGCAACGGTGCACCCAGTATACTTTTAATCGACTTATGCAGATGGTCTGGATGATTTGAAAAAACTTTTATCCAACATATTTTTTAAAACCTAACGGAAATCTAAATATCAACAAGTTACGTTACTTTATGTACACACTGTATATCAACGCATCAATAAAAAAGAAACTAATTGATTGATTGGTTCGGCACAACCAGCCAGAGGCATCGAGTCCTCGGCACCTCAGCTTCTAGGTGCTTCTTGGAGAAATCCTCCATTGGGTACTCTAATCCTAGGAGTCCATATCTCCAATAAGACAGTGCTTCACATTCGAAGATAATGTGTGAGGTTGTTTCCTCCTCTTCCACACACAACCAACTGATAGGTTCCTCCCTATATATGCCAATTGTATGCATGTGCTTCCTTAAGGTACAGTGACCGGTGAGTAATCCCGTCACCAATAGTTTTTAATTTGTCTCACAACTTGAATGTAAGTAACTAAATACAGCAATGTTACTATCCACACTGTACGATACCCCGAACCAATTTAACTTGTTACTTTGGAGTGATATATCGCTGGTAATCTAATACAAGTAGTAAATCTAAAGCTTTTGAAAGACGAAAAATTGAATAGGGACAAACAATTTACTTTTTGTTGGATCATCCGGTACGTTTCATCAAGACATCCGGTACAATTGATTGCCTGTTGTTGGAGAACACTTTGCTCTAAAATTAGTCATAGATATTTTGGTACCAAATAAATCATATAACGTTCTGTAAAATTAACACCATATTGAACGTAATTGACCATATTATATCCAAAATTATTATTTATAGTGTTTCATTGTAATGTAACAGGACCGTAATTCCATACATTTTGATTGTAAAGGAGTAAATTGAATGCATTATTTATAACCGTATACTTTTTTCATTTTAAAATTAACAATACTAATGATTCGTAGGTTGGTTTGGTTTTGATGATGTATATAAAAAGTAAATTACTAACTAATAGATTCCCAGAAGAGTTACACATACAAAAACAACTTAGCAGCGAAAAAGCTAGAAATAAAGAAACGAGAAGAATGCATTAAGAAACTGAATGCAGTGAGAGTAGTAAAAAAAGTATAATAGATAAAAAATTAAAAATAAAGAGAAGATCGGATTGAGAAAATGAATGCAGTGAGAATAGTTAGAAAAGTATATTGACCATGACATGAAATAATAAAAACGGAGGGTATAGTTGAAGTAAAAGGTATAGTGCGAACTTAAAGTTGCCGGCTTTTTGTTTGACTCTTAAGACTAAAAATATACCGTCATAGCCCAGTCAATATCATAATTATTTAAAATGCTTACTTAGTGCTTACTTAGTTGACGATAAATTTATTTAATGTTATAATTTCAACTAATAATCGTTAATAGTTATTTAATAAACTAGTTTGTTAATGAAGGCGATTAATAAACGAAACTGTTTAAAGCACGAACGAGCGATAGCGAGAGTAGTGTTCTGTTTAGTTGGTGGTCTTTCATCAAGAAAGTGTGTGTGTTTTTGTGTGGAAATTGTAAGTAAGTATACATATATTTATTAACAATTATCTATTTGGACGAAACTCGGTATGATACACACGATACGGTTAAGAAAGGATGGACTGATGTGTCAAAATACAAATACAATATAGAATTATGTTTGGTAAGTAGACGAAAATAATATAAATACCTTTCAGAGTTCTGCTCCGCAACATAATTTAAAGGGGATATACGATTAGATAGCTGGCACTATATCTTTTACGTCAACTATAAACAAAATATGCCACAAAACTAGCCTAGTCTATACCTTTCTTTCCTGCAAATAAATAGAAATCGTGCGCACTTAAGCTACACAATAGCTTGAATAGTACTGAAAGTGTATTGAAAAGCTGCTAAAAGTATTAAATTTGTCGGCGTTTTGTGGTATTTGCGGTGGTAACGTAATTCTATACAAAAAGTATGACTAAATAATTATTTGTAATAAATTTCAAAAAATACGTATCAAAAGCATAAATACATTTTATTTGAAGTTAATACACGAGGTTAACTGAATAAGTCAGTGACTTTAAATTTCCCAGCTTGCTCGAAATTGACAGTAGTCTATTTATAGATGGATTCGACGGAATCCGTGTTAAGACAGGGCTTCACCTAGCGGCCTTGCCACCAGAATAAAATTCAGCGGCTTTGCCGTGGATTCGACTACATTAAACTGCTCTTTGTTGTCCGAAATTGTTGAATTCCCTTCTGTAGAGTAATATAATTTCCAAAGGAAAATTCTTAAAACTACATACTTCCATTCAATAAAAAAAACTAGATTAAAAAATATTAATAGCGTCCTCTAGTATGCACGTTACTTATTATATTGCGTCTAGTATTAAACCTTTACATTGGTGGAAAATAACTGTTTTTAACAAGATCGATAAAGCATGGCTAGGTTTACAAGTAATTTTCAAAACAAGGTTCCCACTCTTCCCCACCTCTTATTTGAGTCGAGTGTCAAATTTCTGAAAAAACGCCGAGTTTTTCGGAGTTACACTCGACCAAATTCATTTCAACCGTGAGATTCGGATGCGCGTAGATCACGCGTACGACAATATCGGCAGCTACTAGTCCTAGGCAGAACGTTGCACTGTAAAGATCCATTTGAACTGACAGTCCGCGTAGGAATTTTAATATGGAATTTAAGTCGCTAAAACACAAGATTTTGTGTGCACAAAGTCGTGAAATAGTGCATAGTTAATAACTAAAATGGAATTTATTGCCAAATTCTCAGGATTTTATTTAGGAAATGATTTAACTAACTAAACTTTTTCCGCCGAGTGTACATGCGTTTATGCCGCGGAACTGAGATATATCTCCCTCTCGCTTCTTTGTTTGTGCATTTCTTTGGTCGAGGTGTACTATTATTCTTTTTGCTATGCTCCTTAAATGGTTTTTTTTGTGAAATTACGCTTTTCAAGTTTTTGTCTTCAATTACGTCCTCTAGCGGTGAACCTACAAGATTTTCTACAATTCGATTCCTAAGATATGGCCCATGCGGTATACGCTGCTACTTTTCATCCTCCCCAAACTGTTTAATATTTATGGTGAATTTACAATGAAAAATTCCCTGAATGTATCAATTGATATGTAGGTAGCGTCGTAGCGTGACAGTTTTATTTTTTATTTATATTATTTTCCATGTCATAAATTAATTTCTTTGTTGTAATATTTCACAAGACACATATTCCTAATCTTGTGTATTATGTTTAACGTTCAACTTCTATTTTCTGAAAGGTTAATTAGCATCTTTTGTTGAATTAATTTCCAATTGTAAAATATGTTATTGTTGGATATTTATTCTACGAGATTTCATTTTATTTGCCGGTATAGTGGAAAGAATGTTCCTCATCCAATCAACTTAATATCTTCATAGAAAATACATTAATTATATTCCAACTAGCACTACATTTCAGCAATAAACAAACAATTATTTCAAAACATAATATACTCAAATATTGTGCTTTACTAAAAAAAGTAATATAAAAAAATAAGTATTGATAGCTTGCTACGAAAACAGTCAACCTGTTTCTTCTATTCATCCACCACCTTCTAATTTTTCAAAGTAAATACCAACCATATTATCAGCCACAACGACTTTGCAATTATCGGAGGGATCATACATCAGATTTCCATTCCAAAATTTATTATGCCTTCAGGTGCGGTTTGTAAAACGTATTTTTAATTTTTTTTTATTTCCCACATTTCAGTGTTCATGTATTATGCAATCGATTCCAACCAAGCTTCATATAAAACAAAAAGGTAGACATTTTAGTGTCGTTCTAGAGAGCTATGTCAATTTTATTGTTTTATCCTGTTTTTTAAAATGTTATTAATTTCACAGTCCATCACAGCAATTTATTTAATCGGTTTTATTTATTTTAACCGAGAGCAGTGCTAAAATATTGTGTTATCAAAAATACAACGATATAAACGCAATTCACAAATAAAACACTATATTATTATAATAACTAGTTACAGATGTGACCATATCGCTTAATCGTTTTTTGGACAATCCACTCTGCTTACAATTCTTCATTTCACCCCTAAACCACTACGCTAGGAGGACACACTAATTCACTAATCTAGTTATAGTATATAGAGCGTATGATGTCAAAACTGAGAAAGTGACGTTTAAAATAATTTATAGCTGATTGCAAGAATTTTAATTGAAATCACTGGAAAATATAATATGGAAAGCGAATATCATACACTGAAATGAATGTTACCCCGCCAAAAATAAGAGAATCAAAAAAAATAGTAACCTTAAATATATTGCCAGTAAAGTCGAGAAAATTGTATATATGAAAACCTATAATCCCTTCCTAAATTGGAGAAAAGAAAAAAAAATAAATTCATTTATAAACCGGTAATTAATAGTGGTGGACAAAATGTAGTATTCTACTCGCATATAACGGCAATATTCGTGAATAATAGCCATCATTATATGCTTGTTGAATAATATACCATAGTGATGACGCATTCCAAAAATTAACAACTAAAAAAGTTAAATATAACATTATCAACTTTTGACCGAGACGGAGTTTGAACTCGCGGTCACGTAGTCAAGAGCTTACTGAATATATATCTCTTACAATGTTTAGTCTCGGTAGCAATACAAGTTTTTCCAAAATCAAATACAAAAGCTTAAACATGTGTTTGTCTCCCTTGACGACATTTTCCTTTGGTCGACATTTGTAAGTGATACTAGAAAAGCTATGATGCTATAAACGAATGCTGAGTATTGTTAATCTACCCATGGCAGTTGGGTGAGCGCCTTAAGCACTCCGCACATGGGTCGATTTGCGACGTGGTCGACGCGATCGCACAATCTTCTCGTTCGTACGATACACAAGACGGGCGTGTCTGCCTTTCGTATACGGGTCCATGTAAACTCAAATGGATTCAACAACGAATTGAGGACCTTACTTGACAACTTGACGTCTATGGCAACATTGCCTTTTCAGTAGCATCCCTTTTTCCATTAACCTGAAGGGTATAATTATACAACTCGGAAAACTTCCCCACTTCCATAACAAATAATGTTCAAATCGAGAAAAACGCAACAATTGCGTAGGTACGTTTTTAAAAGTCCCGTGTGCTTTACCTTCGAAGTCTAGTGGAGATTGTACTTCTGAAGAAAGTAGTATTATATTTCCTGTTTAAATGTTGTTGAATGATAGTAGAACGTATTTTGCATTCAATTTCAATATTTCACAGGATGTTAGTGCTGTGTGCATGTAGGGGCCATGTAGATTGATTTTTTCCGATACGTACAATGCATACCGCTTACTACTTAAATTAGTTTTCAGGCAGTGTACTGCAAATATTTTTAATAAATTTCCGAAGTTTAATATTTCATTCAGTCAAAATGTATACAGGTCGCCTCATAAGAATGAATATAGAAATGAATATTCTACGACAAAATATGGAAAAATTAAACGAAATATTTTTATTCTTTTTTCTTAATTTTGGTCCCTATCTGACACTGGTTATAACATTAATTCGTAATTGATTATTGGAAATTTCTCTTTCTAACATTGGTTATCAGGATAGCATCATAAGTTTTTATCCAGGTTTTCTTAAGATTTAGCTTTGGAATAGTTGTTAATCGATACACACTTCAATACACAAAATCACCAAACTGAGTTAAACATATTTTGAAAACAATAATAATCATACACAAAAAAGTAACAACAAACGCGTTTTATTAACAAAATTCCCAAAATAAGCGGGAAAAAAAGCGCTATCCCAATAAAAACCGTTCCTGGAACGTGCACTTCACTGGATTCTATTTCTAGTGGACTACCTACATATCGTTAGAATGTCATAAAATAAAATATTTTATTTCACATTTTACCAGAGGTGTGATCTACTATGAATGAACCTTAATAAAATTTGACAATAAAGTTTTGTAGTCTTAAACTTCAAAATATTATTGATTGTCTAGTTGTCAAATTTCTTTCGTTGTGTCAGATAGGGACCAAAAATTATTTCATTACTAGTTAATCTTGACAACGGTAGCTGGAACGCTACCGAAACGTCGAAATAAAAAAATAAAAAACATTATTGTGGTTTGATTCCTAAAAAAATAAGAGAAAAAAGAATAAGTAATTCCACAAGGAACTTACAGAAGGTATTTATCTATTGTTAAAATTTACAAAAATCACAATGTTAAAATTAGATAGAAAGATTGCGTTTCACATACATTTTACGCCATTAGTATTTTGTGCTGAAATTGTGGAAAAAAAAGCACAAAAAGTCTATAACAGATATGAAGATCTATCGAGAGGGGGACGTCGCGTCGGCTGGCAAACAAAAACTCTAAAAAATACTCTCGAGATAACAGACAATAAATCGGGATAAGGTCTGGTTCGATTTACCTAAAAAGGAACATAGAAAGCACTCAGAAGGGACGAAAAGAGCGAAGAAACATGAAGACAAAATAAAAAAAACCAATCTATACATTTAAAAGAAGTTGATAAATTTACAGAGTTTAACGAAGGAGAATAAAATTATAGATTATAAATTCCTTGTCAATCCTGACGATGTAGACTTGTTTCACGAAACCATAATCGATTACGGGAAAAAGTAAAGAGTGAAAACCGCATGTCTATATTTATATCTGAAATTTCTCAAGAAACGTGTAAATGGTGAAAAATCATACGTCCATTAGACTGGTTTGCCACAACGGAAATCAACACATCTAGTGTGGTTAGAGGGTCTTACAATGAACTGTTGTCATACCAACGTTACCATAGTTGCTAGAGGGCGTTATCAAAATGCAATATAATGAAAATTATATATATTTTTTTTTGTATTGTGTTTGACTAGAGAAGTGAATGAATTATTCACACAACTACAACAATATTAATACATTTTGACATTCTAGTGACTTTCTCCGATAATTTATTTTGAGCTATTTCTATTTTGTGATAGATATCTTATATTTGTTTACCAGTATCTATTGTTGGGAAAATGTATTCACTAATATTTTATCCTTTTGAATGTTACACTATTTGTTCCCATTTGAAGCATGTATAATTTCCATATTTTAAAGGAAATAATGACAACCATTACAGAATTTTCCTATTATCTCTTGGTGATAAACATCAAACATGATTTCACCTTTGCTAATATCCATTGTACGACGAGAGTTATTGTATAGCGATTTTTACTGACGTTTTAAGTTTATTGTATGTTGGAAAATTTAACTGTATTATAGATGAATTATTAAATTTATATTTGGTTTGGGCGTACAATTGGAAACTTTCATTTTTTTTAAATCAATGATATCAAAGTCTACTTTACTTAGTAAAACAACATAGTTTTTTAACAACGTACCAAACACTCCATCTATAAATCAAAAAGCTATGAAGGTAGTAATTCGCGCGACCCCTGTATATACGATACACGTGTGTTTTAACGACCGTTTGTCGGCAAGTGCTTACCAGCACTACGTGAAAGTGCCGACGACGAGTGAATCTACCATTCATTGTCTATGTACGGTGGCTCTACCACAAAATCTTCCAGAACAAAATATCACTATTTGTAAAAAAAATTGCTGCTATATATAAATATTTCAACATAGAAAGCAGATTGCCGCTGTAATATCCTTCTCCAGTCCAAATAAATATTTTAGATCAGATTAGAATTGGAGTGGCTCTACATCCTATCCCACTGCGACGTTTACAGATCTATTGTGGTCCTCCCTATCCTTAGAGCTCGATATCTAGCTTTATTCATTTTGTTAGACCTATTAGCCTGGATACCGCCTCCCTTGCGTAGCTCTCTGCCTTCAGTTTTTCTTCTCCGAATAGGTGAAACCGCACCCTTACTAGGCCTTCGCACTCACAAAGTATGTGCTCCGCGGTTTCATCTTCTTCCTGGCAAAACCTACATAGGCTGTCATCTGCTAGGCCAATTGTGTGCATATGCTTCCTCAGCCTACAATGTCCGGTAAACCTTCCCACCATCATCCTCGTCGTTTCTCGACTTTGACATAGTAGGTCGCGTGACAGTTTGGCCGAAGGGCTTTTAAGGAATAGTTTACCGTGCCTTTGTCCTGGGGTTTTATGCAACCTCGCAACGCCTGGTTGTTCATCCATTGGTGAATGCTCTCCTCAGCGAGGTTTTTTGCAATTCCACAGGAAGGTTCTGGCCCTATCATGACCTCCGTCGCTCCCTGCTAGGCTAATTCATCGGCCTTTTCATTGCCTTTTATTCTTTGGTGTCCTGGCACCCAGGCTAGGGTCACTCTATGATGACTACCTAGTCTGTTGAGGGCCTTGCGACACTCCCACACCAGATTTGACGAAATATTTTAGGGATCAAAACAAATTTTCACAAGATCTAATAAGTCACAATTAACCAGCAAGTCAAAGAAGCACGTAGACAAACAATATACAAGGATGTTGGCGATTTTAAAGGGATAAACAAAATTTAATTTCAACTTTTTCAGAATATAATTTCATTGGAATAATAAGTAAGCATATATATAATTTTTCACGGTATAAGCTTTCTTTGAATACGGCCCATATAAATTGATTTTTTCCCAATACTTACAATGCATACCATTTAAAATTAGTTTTATGACTATAAATCATTTAAGTATCCTGCGAATTAACTGCCCATTAAAACACCACTTTTTAATTTATTTAGCTTTGTTCTACAAGAATATTTGGGCGTGGAAAGTAGACGTTTAGCCGTGGTTAAATAGTAACTAATTCTATCTGTCGGTGAGAATAAAACAATACATGGTGCTTTTTTCTCCGTAAAAGATGGTTGATAAGCTATATATTAGACACCAAAATTTACGCATTGTTTAATGAGTTATGGTTGTAGACAGTAGCAGTATGAAAAAAAGTAACAAAACAACTTTTTTAAAACAAGCTTTTATTGTAATGAATATAAAAATAAAAAATAATGTGCGACTGCCATCACATTTTAAAGCTACTTTGAATTGCTAATCATTGAATTTATTATTTTGATATGTCGATTGTTTAACCGGTTCTTCACTAAAATTCAGTATAAAACCGCAACTATATAAAGGTTGTCGCTCAATTACAGAGCACGGAAGAAACCGTCAAAAAACGGAAGGGATAAGTTCCATGTAAACAAATGCAGACACGCACGGCAGATCCGGCGACGGAAAGGATTCCTTTGCGTCAAACGACGTGCCGTACTGGAACGGTTTTGTGGACGCGTCGTCATCTGGCAGCTGCTCTGCTAATCCTCAGGCGCGCGAGCGAATTTCATGTTCATGAATACAAACTAAGTTTGAACAGTTTTTTCATTCATTCATTCGGTTGGGTTGTGCTCATCAGCCCAGGCACTTGAACTGAATTTGTGATTCCACAAAACGGTTCCGGACCTATGAAGTCTCGTTTAGAGCCTTCTTTAGCTAACTGGTCAGCCATTTCATTACCTGCAATCCCCTCATGTGCCGGCACTTTGTTGTCTCTTGCCAGCCTGTTGAGGGATTCTTTACAGTTTTTTACCAGTCTAGACCTAGTTGTTGGGTTGCTTATAGCTTTAAGCAGAGCATGTCTGTCAGTGAATATTTTTATCTTTTGTCCGGTGTATCCTCTTCTGATGTTTTCATCAATACAGGCTATAGCGGCAATCGTTTCTGCTTGAAACACAGTCGTCTATCGGCCAAGGCTTTCTTTCTAGGTCCTTTTATACCAGCCCCAGTGCCATGATTTGTTTTGGAACCATCAGTGAACCAGATGATATCTCCAGAATTACCTGGATGCATCACCTGTTCCCTAGATTTGATGATGATGTTCACTCGGTCAGTTAATATATTCTCCGGTGTCATACTATCAAAACTCATGTGAAATACGGGTTCATCTAGTATTGTCCCAGTTGTGTGTCCTCCTCGAACATTATTCGGTGACCATAAGTCTCCCGATTTCAGCCTGAGAATTGCCATCATCGCCTCGGAGAAAAATTACTGTTTTTGATATACTCTGTATATCAAATCTATAATTGAATTTAAATAAATATGATATGCAAAATATCCTATCTGGGGCAACAGGAATGCCCCCGCCGAGTAATACCTTTGTGGATGAAGCTAGAAGCCAGCATTTTCAAAGATTAAGGGAGTACAATATAACTAGGTATATTCCCAATTTAATTGAGTAGTTTAAGAACTATTCATTGCAAGTAAAAGTTACTTCATTTTGTCATTGATCCACATACACGTACTGCAATTTCAGTCAGGATTTCTTTATATACAGGATACCTCCGCCATACTTCACCTTTGGAATTATTACAGATATTTCTTTACCATTTCGAAGACACCTTGATCTTGAATATTTACCCTCTAGGAGACAGCCCTTAACCTTAAATTTTTCAGTAGCCATACGTTTGTAGTGGTTGATATCCCTTCAAAAACTTGTGAGAAACTGCTTAAAGCTATCAGCAACCAAACCACTGAGTCTAGACTGGTAAAAAACTGTAAATAATCCTTTAATAGGCTGGCAAGAGAATGGGTGCGGGGACATGAGGGGAATACAGGTAAAGAATTGGCGGACCAGTTACCTGGAGGAGACTTCATAGGTCCGGAAACATTCCGTGGAATCACAAAGGATTGCATAGGAAGAGAAATCCAGAACTCTAGATAAAGAGCACCAATTCAAAGAGAGGTTAACAGAAAATCACCTTCACACAAAGAGTTTACCAGGCTATTGAAACTGGGTAAGAGACATTAGAAGACAGTTACTGACCTGAGGAAATATCTACAAAAATGGGAAAAGTCAGTGAACCTAAGTGCAGGAAAAGTGAACTAAGGAATGAAACACCTTCTCTCATACTCTGCTTCTGTGATAAATTACAAGGACTAAGACGGTAGTACTTTGGAGAGGCAATAATACAACCATTACAACTACTCAAAATCCTCCCAGTCCTAGTTTGACCTATGTAGAAGACACGAAGCTTCTGGACTGGAAGTAGATAATATGGGAAATAGTACAAATATTTAGTTCAAGTGCCTGGGCTATTGGGCACAACCCGAACGAATTAATGAACATGTGAAAAAACGCAACGCAGTTTTAGCGCAAAAATATATACATAAACATACTGTCACCTTTCATTTTCAGTCAGGTATGAATTATTTTACCTGTTCAATATTTTTCTAGGATGACGCATACGTATCTACAACCGTGGGTCCGACAGGAACCATTCATAAGTCTCATAATATTACCGTGGAGTACATAGGTAATAGCAAAGCATGCATCGGCATTGAGGTTCCACTAATCGAAATAAAACCACTAGAACAAATTATATTTCTAAAACGATCTGATAATTAACAAAACACACTAGTTAAGTAACACATGGACTGAAAAGTCCCGGGCCTGACACATAGATGGCGCTAGTTTTATTGCAATCGCCTGTTTTTCAGTTAGTACTAACCTTAAAAAGACATGTTGAAATTTCATGATATTCTATTCATTAGTTCGTGAGTTATTGTGCTAAGAGTGACGATACTTTTAATATTTTCAAAACAATGGATAAAAATAATTTCGTGTTTTAATTCTACACGGCTTCTTGATGGGAAAAAATACCGTTCAAGTGAAGCAATGACTTGAAAAGTATTATGGGGACTCCGTTCCATCAGAAACAACAATAAAACGATGGTTTGCTGACTTCAACCGTGGTCGTAGAGACACCGATGATGCGGAACGCAGTGGACGTCCAAATGAGGCGGTAACACCAGAAAATATCAAAGAAATCCACTAAATCGTTTTGAATGATCGAAAAGTGAAGTTGCGTGAGTTAGCTGACATCGTAAAGATATCAATAGAACGTGTTGGCTTTATATTGCATGAACAATTGACTATGAGAAAGCTCTGTTCAAAATGGGTGCCGCGTTTGCTCCCTGTTGACCAAAAACCAGAAAGTGTTGATGCTTCTGAGCAGTGTTTGATCATCTTTAAACGTAACAAACCGGAATTTTTGCGTCAATATGTGATAATGAATGAAACATGGATCCATCACTTCACTCCAGAATCAAAACGATCGTCATCTGAGTGTACAGCATCTGGAAAATCTCGTCCAAGGTTATGGCCTCGGTATTTTGGGATGTTCTTGAAAAGGGAAATACCATCAACAGTGAATATTATATAGCGTTATTGGAACGTTTGAAGGCCGAAATTGCAAAGAAACGTCCGCAAATGTTGTTTCATCAAGACAACGCACCGTGTCACAAGTTAATCAAAACAATGGCAAAACTAACTGAATTGAACTTCGAATTGCTCCCACATCCAACGTATTCGCCAAATTTGGCTCCCAGCGACTACTAGCTGTTCGCAGACCTAAAAAAATGCTCACCGGTAGGAAATTTCGCTCGAATCAAGAAGTTATCGCTGACACAGAGGAATATTTTGAGGCAAAAAATAAATCCTTCTACAAAAGTGGTATTGAAATGTTAAAGCGGCGCTGGAATGATTGCGTTGTTCTTAATGGAAATTACGCTGATGAATAAAAAAAACGTGTTTTCTTTGTTAGGTTACAGCATAATTGTAAAAAGAAAGTACTATCAATGAAATCGAAAATAAAATCATTTATTTCGTTCCTAATGACATTTTAGATTGTCATATTTTCAATAATGGGTTTATTATTACACAACATGGTGCATTATTATTTTTATTTTAGATTTTATTGGTTGAACTCAACTTTAAGTGATGCGTAGGTTAAACAGAGGTTTAGAAGATGCCAACTGGTTATATTGTTTTCTAAACGTGACTATTTAATTTTTATTCAAAATGGAATATCGTCATAATTATGTCTACAGTGACATAGGTACAATTAAATTCATTCTATATACTTGAGAAGTTTTATTCATTAAAATGAAATTACAATAAAAAAGTGATTAATTTTATATTTTACTGATTAGCATATTTGTTATAATGGAATACCTGGTAACGCTTTTAAATAGGAATTATATTCCTGGTAGTTTTTATTTTATATTCACATCCGTTATTTACAGATAACGTAACTCAGTTTTTTCCACATTTTATCCGTTTGTTAATTCAACCTTGCGCAAATATTTTTTCTACTCTATGTAGTTAAAAAAAACTATACTCTATCTACAATATCGACAGTTTCATTAATGCTGGTTTGCTAATCTTTCCCCTAATCTGTAGTGTTGACATAGTCCTCGTAAAAATTTTCTGCAAAAATTCCATTGTTAAAATAACTTACTTGATTTAGTTTTATTGTGAATGCAACAATCACGATACACATTGAGAAAATAATTTTCTTACGAAAAGTTAAAATGTCAACATCGCAAACTGGTGGCATCGTGCATTTTCGAATACCGGTGCGTTTTATTGCTAGTAATACAATTTTGAGTTAAGGTTTAGTGCTGCAATCTAGGAAAATATTCGGGACAAGTTACCTGCATACCATAAAATCATACCCGTAGTTGTTTCTTGAAAATGTCTATAAGTATTCGGGCATGTAAGCACAGAATATATTCAATAAAAATGATAAAATTTGCAGAGTTAAAATTATTCAATATTTTTACCCAAACATTTGTAGTGTTTTAGTTAGAAAAATATCATCTGTCGGATCTTCATGACAATTCTGACATCATATTCAGTCAATGACAAAAAGCCTAGTGGAAAACGGATAGTGTCATCATACAATAGTATATTCTTTAACGATTGTAGAATGATGGCTATTATTCACGAGGATGAAGTTTTCAAAACGAGCGAGTGAGGACAAACGTTAAATGCACAGCAAGCTTGATTGAAAAATTTTGGATTTCTATCGTTATCAAAAATTTAAAGCGAAAAAAATGTACTTTTTTTCATATAACGTGAAAAGTATTAAATCAGTCTCGAGGGTATGTATAGAAAAATTGTAGGTGAGTAATTGAAATACGAACAAAATGAGCCACGGAAAGTAACAGAGCAAAAGGGTAGCGGGGTAGATATACAAGACAATTTTTTCAAGTTGATTAATTTGCAGCTCCAATTGCCGAAAGAATCCGCCATCCGCATCAATTGTGAGTTGGCAATTAAAAAAAAATTGATAATATGATAGGATATTTTGTCCATGGGCCAAAAATCGATTTTCAATGGTATTTTTCAATAAAACTATAACGAACACAAATTCAAAAAGTGATAAAACAAAATACCAGGATGAAATCCTGTTTAATAAATGTTTATATGAAACAAATATCATGTAACAATAGAACAATGCAAACAGGGGTTAAATACATAAAAAGGGCTATATATCAGACTTGAATATCCTTTTCATCCCAAAAAATATACTGACGAACTAGTTTTACATTCTGTTCAACAGCCACGTTAGAATAGTACATGCGATCACCTCCATAATTTTAATATTAATACCGACGACAAACGAATACCTTCCTCTAAACATATCTTCCATCGATTATGAGGAACCATTAGATTACATAGAGGTTTAGGCTTTTGAGGAAGCATTAGTAAAGAATAGAAATACAAGTAACTAATCCTGTCACTTCAATTATTTGAGCCCTACTTAGGTTTAGTATTTCATTGATCAGTGACGAAGAGTTCGGTGTGTTCCTGTTTAGGTACGTGGCTCCAGATAGATATTCACCACGAGTACTCGGTATCTACCATTTCATTTCTGTCCGGAGCCAAGTTGAGCGTAATCTTGTTATGGTTGGCCAGGGTCAAGAGTATTTGTAGATAGTTCCAGACCTAAAGATCTGACCTGGTGCCATGCAAAGGATTTCAGTACTTTCTGACTGCATCAGGATCATTTTGTGCTCTATACCCTTTCAATGCGAGCGTCACTAGGGATGCGCAAGCGTCGCACTTGGGTTTAACAACATGGACTCCAGCTCCCGTTCCTCTGCCAGTTTTGAATACGTGAGTGTCCCGCACCTGACTGTAAGTTTCCATCCCGAACTAGTTTAGTTGGTTTTCAATGATACAACCTTTGGTTGAGATCTAGACATCTTCACTTGATGGTTTTTGATAACTTTTGCTAATTAAAATGGCTGTTTGTATCTATAAGCTAAAATGTGCCACATAGTTTATTTATATTGGTTAAAATTTCATAAAAATTGACAAAAATAGCAAGACATTCCATTTTTTGGAACCGAGGCTGCAAATTGTAGTTAGCACACAGTAGATACCTACTCCAAAATCAATATTTGCTCAAGGTAAAATTTCTGAGTGATGAACCATTCAAAATAAGAAACGAAAAATTGCTTATTGAAAAAAATGAACATTTTCTACAAATTAATTTTAAATATTTAAATTTTTTTCAACACTAAGGCTTTCTTATAATTTACTTAAGATTAGAATAGAAATCGGTTGACTTTTGCGACGAATATCAAGTAAAAGTAACTTTTTTTTGATAATTGCAAAAGTAAATTTTCCGGTCAAATAATACTCAATTAACTATACTAATTCGAACACTGTAAGCTACAATAATCCTCGAAAATTAGAACAGGTATCACTAACCGCGATGGAAATCAATCAACGTATATCCAATGAAAACGTGAACATAAAAAAAAAATATATGAAGCCAACCAACAAACCAAAATTAGAAGTGACATTCTGTTGCATGGTTGAATTACGATACTACGAAAATATTGACATCGGTTATAAAACATTCATTTGACATGTTTTTTTAATGATGAGGTCATAAACGAGGTATTTTAATTATGAGCAATTAACTTTGAATTTCACGATGTGAATTAAGAAATAGAAGTTTATGTTTTTAAGTCGGGGCTTTGAGGAATTACAGTTCCTTTGATTATACAAACTCATTGATGTGCAATTTAGCTGTGCCCAAATTTTCGGCGACTGTAAACTGGGCTCATTATCAGGTAATGCTCACTAATGAGTAATGTAATGTAATTTGGGTGAACTCGACCGCCTCAATCCCAGGAAAGTGAAAGTTTTCATGGCACTTTATTTGAGGAATATGTATTACTTTCCAGAATTTCACTTGCCCCAGTATTGATTTCTTAATGTGTAATATTCCTTGCCCTTACAATTAATTTGGTTCCAGCCATGTAGTCGATTGGATATCAATTTAAAATGCCTGCTAAAAATATGTAATTTGGTTCTCAGCTCCAAAAAGGTCATTTTACTTTGGTTCCCGGGCATTGCTGTATTAGAAGCACTACCTGCGTAATCCCTGTTTATTTTATCAAAGCTTATTGCAAAGTAATTATATGTAGGTAGTTCACCCGTGACGTTTAGTTTTGTTTTGAATTGTGCTTGCTTATTCACTTTTCTTTAAAGTTGTGTTGAATTCTCTCATAAATACCGAAATAATTTTGAGAGGACGAGAAAAATGGTTATCAATTTTATTAATAACTATAAATTTTGTCTTCAAAAGGTCCTGAAAAGTGGTGAGAAGCGATGGACTTGTGCAAACAGAAAGTGCATATTATTTGTTCTTACTTTGAGCGAATGTGATCAAAGTTGAACAGCTACAAAACATATAATATGTATGGAATAAATTCTATTTTAGCGTTATTATCTACTATGTGAAAAAAACCTGAAACAGGTCGATTTTTATTCTTAAATTAACAATTTACAGTATGAAAATATTATCCCCCTCCAGCACCCCCTCTGCATGGCTCTATTTAAAGGCAAAGCCACACCAAACATCCATCCATCCTTCGGATGGACGGGCTGGATGTTCAAAAGAGATCGCTCGCCATCTTGGCAAATTGCGCAACGCAGACCGACACCGTTTAAAACGTCCAATGGATGGATGTTTTGGAATCGCCGGGGAAGAGATTTTTCTTTCGCATCCGCATCTACGTTTCTCCTGCACATGCGCCCTGGGCCCGGTCACACGGGCTCCACGCGGTATCAGACAAAACTACCCTAGTCTACATGGTTTCTCTGAAAACATAGTTTTTATCTTGCTTTCGAATTTCCTCATCAACGAACCACCAAACCTCATCAAATTGTTCTCTATTGTCTGAAATATCCTTTAAATTTTTCTTCGTCTAGTTCCAAATCGGTCATCAAATGATGAAACTCCCCGAACATTTTCCTCCTCTCTTGTTGATTGGGTGCACCCAATGAAAACGATTGTTTTTTACACATCATCATCGTCACTAGAGCTGCAGTCATCAAGCCACGGGATACTTTTTGACAAATCACTTTCACACCAAGGCACATTAAACGAAATTATTTATGCACTGCTACTGACACAAGTGAACAAAATATTCGTTGATGAAGAGATTTATGAAAACATCCGTCCACTGGATGGATGCTTTCGGTGTGAACACCAACTCAAATGGAGGTCGACACAAGAGCACCTATATACAAAGAGTTTACTGAACAAGGTAGACAAGGAACTCTCAACCAGGATATTGAAAATGGGTAAGAGACATTTGAAGACAGTTACCGACCTGGTGACTGGACTTTGCACCCTGAGGAAAAATCTGCACAAAATGGGCAAAGTTAGTGAACCTTTGTGCAGGAAATGTGATCTTCATGATGAAACACCTACTCACATACTCTGCTTCTACGAGAACGAGCACAACCCAACCGAATGAATGAAACCCCCTCTGAATTATAAGTACCCCCTCGAAAATTTTAAATGAGAAAGGGGGTCGTGTGGCACCTTGTTGGAAAGGGATTTTAGTCCTCTGTTCAGCAATATAAAGTTTTTTTAAATTTGGTGCAATCATAACTGAGAAAATTAATTTTTAAGATGTAAAATTTTGATAATGTTAGGATAACGGAAGAAATTAACAAAATAATCGCTGAGGTCATACAAAATGTTGTACGAGAATTCTAAAATCGCCTCGGTTATTGTCAAGAAGTGAATGGTGGTCATTTTTAAAATTTAATTTAAAAAGTACATTGAAAAATACATGTTTTTTAGAAACTTTATGCTGTAAATACTTTGTCTATAATAAACAATTATAAAAACTAAATGGGGTTTCAATGCTTTCCGGGAACCAAATTACTAATAGAGACTAGGTAAATTGAAAATGTGGGGAACCTAAAATATTGGGAACAAAATTACATGTACCATTAATTATTAACTTGTTCTTGAAAAGTTTATTAGGTTTTTTGTCTTGTTGATATAAATACATGTTTCATTAATTTTTGGATTTAAATAAATGTTTGGCAACGTTGGTACCGTCAATTTCACGATCGGCCGAGATTACATCCCGTATTTTGGGGCGTCTTTTAATTGAGAACATTATAAATCCTTAAGCGGCAGAGTTAACATCTGCCCCAAATTTGACACATTGTTTTCCCAGAGAATATTCAACAGATAGATATAAAGTTTGTCCAAAATCAATTGCAGAAGTTAAGGCGCGTGTTCATCTACCTTGACGACTTTTCCTTTGATAGGCAGATGTCGGTAAGGGAGACGAACGCGTGCTTAATCTTCTGTAATTGATTGATTTTGAATTGACTACCAGATTTCTGCATCTGAATTCAAAACTATTTTTCAGCTCGCTGTACGATCCTGTTCTAGTGTTCGTCTCTTTTTCATTCGTTCTTTTCTCAAGTGCCACTATAAGTTTGTCGAGTTACAACAAAGCTTGCACATCTGACATATCAATAAAATTTCTTCGAATATCAAACAATTAAGAATAGAAAAATATTAATTACAACGCATACGTTGCTTCTAGTTAATAAAACCACGAGAGTCAACGTACCACCACGATAGATTATTATTTTAATTAGTAAAGTCATCTCTGTTAATTTTCTCTTTCATTTCAACTTCTAACTATGTAAAATATATTTTCTTTCTCTCAATTCATCCGACCATATGAAAGTGGTAAAATAATAATATACACTGATAAAACGTAATATTGTATTATCTCAATCGTAACGAGTTTTATAAACATACTGGGCGTTGCTGATTGTTAAATCAAACAAAAGAATTAGGTTAAGTGAAATTAATTCAGTTTTGTTTGTTGTAACACATGATGTACGTAGTAATTATTAACAAAAGCATAATATAAAACCGATTCAAGATATTTCCATTTGACTTACACTGATAACATGGTTAAACAATGCAAAATAAGTGGTTGTTAATCCGAACTCAATTGTACTGGATGGTAGGTATTTAAATTCACAATGGTTTTCCTTAAAGAGAAAGGGAAATATTAATTTGACTGCGAAAGTAATAATGTGGCGTCCTTTGTTAAAAACAAAAAAAAACGGATTTGTTTTCTTGTGAACAATATTTATCAATCGATAAAGAATTTAGACTTTTGCCATAATAGATTCTACAGTGATAATTCTTAGATACTTTTTCAGTACAGCTGCATTTGTTCCTTTCAATTAAAACTGCTTTTGAAGATCATCCATTAATATTTGTTTGGTAATTAACATAATCATTTTTTTAATATAAGCAGTCTAAGAAACCAGAACTACTATTATTTTCATTTTCATAATCTTGTTCATCTTCCGAGTCATCTTGTATGTTAGCTTCTTTTCAAAATTTGGTCTCGATTTTTATAACACGGTAACTTTTCCAATGGTATGTATGTATGTATGATGGGGTGGCATTCCCCGAGATCTAAAAGATTTATTGTGCCCCCTTACTTCTACTTAGTTCCTGAGGAACGTCTCAGAGAGTCCTATTTCCCTGAGGAATTTTAGGATATCTGCAGGCCTCAACTTAGGTAACTGTCCCTCTTCTATCCAATAATCTTCTAATTTAAGCTTGTTCAGGTGCCAGTTCAGGCGGCAATGTCCCGTTAGGATCCCTATTAAAACTCTTAGTGCAGTTTTACTTTGACTCATGGATTCATTTGCTCTCAACTGGTTGTAGCCACCCATCAGAATCTTTGATTGTCTAAGCCCTACTAAATCTTTCCAATAATCACATCTTCTCTTGGACTTTTCCTATTTCTTCCAATATTACATTGGGACTGATACCGCAAAAGGGTTCCGGCCCCCAAAAGGGTCTTTCAGTCCCCCTCTTTGCTAGTCCATATGCTATTTCATTTCCTTCTATTCCAGTGTGTTGTCCTGGAATCCACAATAAGGTTACTATATTGTTCTCGCCTAGTTCATTGAGTAGATTACACAAGAGCTCAGTGCTTTAATGGCAGCTTGACTATCCGACATTATGATAATCTTTTGCCTTATATATCCTTTGTCAATTTTGAACTGGGCACATTTTCTTATAGCGTGAATTTATGCTTGAAAGATACTTGTGGTTTTAACCAAGCTTTCAGAGTGTTTGTTTCCTGGCGCGTGCACTCCTATCCTAGTTCCTTCTATTGCTTTTGAGCCGTCTGTGTACCATTGAATGGTATTCTTTCCAAGTCTAGTAATGGTATTCTTTCCAAGTCTGGGAATGGTATTCTTTCCAAGTCTGGTAATGGTATTTGGATCCCATTTCTTCTTGTTGCTTAATTCCGTAACGAATTTCTTTAAAGTGATACTTTTTCATCATACCATCTTGTGGCGTGGTATGTACTTACATTGTTATAACTTCCAGAAATTAATGATTTAGCATCGAGGTTTTTTTTTAATATCAAACATCTAAATACGACCCTGTTATTGTTTGATTTACTTTACTTTTACTGAAAAAACCTGTCAACTCAGTCGGTTAATCAAAACAAAAGATCTCAAATCGACTTTAACAGAATATAATGAATATAAATTAAGCGAATACTAGTTTAATAACTTTCAAAGCAAAAAGTCAATAAAGAATGCGTTTATGTAATGAATGAAACAATAGAAATAGCTATGCATATAGAATTAAGTTACAGTTTAAGGTATAGAACGAATAACGGTAATTTGCTTAAGCTACTGGGTTATAATTTATTTTGATTAATTTTGTAAGCGTGAAAATAGAACAACAATAAAGAATATAATTTTACGAAAGTAGAAGATTTTTCATGCTAAAAAGAGGTATTTCTAATGTTGAATCAATATCCCAGTTTAAAATCGTTTAGAGGTTCCTTTCGCTACTATTCTATTCGACATAGTATCAATTGAATTCATGGTTAAAGAAATGTTATAAACGAGACTAACTGTTTCTAATTAATTTCACTATCTGTCTTTCTTGACTCTCCGACGTCACTGTACAATACGAACCACTCAAGTGCGAACAAATATGAATTTAGTAAGTTTAGTTTACTACCGATTCATCTTCAGCAAAAATGGCGTGGATATTCATCTTTTGTAATAATGCAAATATTTATATATTTTTAGGATGAAATTTTATTATAAATTATGCGAAATTAAATTGTCACTTCCTGCTTGCTTGTCCATGTACGGTGAAATTGATTTAGTAGTAGTGAAAAACGGGAACATTATCAATTGCCTCAGTGTTTCAAGTCTCGCGTTCGCCCCAGACTGGTTTTGTCTGTATATTAAAATATTTTCAGAAAAGTACTAGTCGAATGGGGTTTATCAGAATAGTAAGGTCATTAACATATAAATATCTCAAGTAAAATGTCTTAGAACAATGAATTTTTAATGTATGATGATAGTTGTGTTTCAGTTTAACGTATCACAATCTTTTAGTTCATAGTTAAGATTAAAAATTAACTACTATCTAGTGTTAACCGCTGTTAGCTTCAGTATGTATATTTGTTTGTTTGTAACGTAACCTTTAAATTTGATTTTTACCAACTTTAAACGCTCAGATTAATTTGAAATTTTGCACATTTGTCAAGGACCGACGACAATACAATAATTTCAATTAAACATAAAATATTAATAATTAGTTCCTTTAATTATGTGATGAAACGTCACTGTTCACTTGTATGTATGTTTGTTTATTTGTAACGCAACCTTTAAACTTGATTTTTACCCACTTTAACGCCCAGATTAAATCAACTAAAAATTAAAAATTTTTCTTAATTTAAGAATAAAATGATCACCGAGAAAATTAATGTCATTATGGTAATAGCGTGGGGAGCTCGACATCAATTGTTATAATTTTTCACTAGATCTACTCCGAAATGCAGAGTTAAGGATTATTCACGTTACACCGTGCCGAGACCGGGCCGTGTCAGTGCTGCATCGTTGTCAGCATGCGCCGACCGGGTCAGCCATTCATGCTACACCGGGCTGTTATTTGAGTGCAGAGTGCGTGTCAGTAACTAATTTTGTCAAGCGTCCTACTTTTTTTTAAAAGAAGGGATATTTTTCGCCGTTTTTCACTTGCATGATATAGTACGACTTGTTTTTTGAAATGCAATCCATTTTACGCGGCACTGCTCCGTCAACAGTCGTCATCGAAATGGTTCCGGGCACCCGGTGCGCCCATTCTTGTTACGACGTGGCGTAGCCGAGCCGGGTCGAGGCCGGAGAAAAACACATACCAACAATTCGGCACCGTCCGGTCGATTATGAATTGGTTCATAAAAAAGCATACTTCATATGTGTGACCGGGGCACGGCCCGGTCTCGGCATGGTGTAACGTGAATATAATCCTTTAGTGTATAAATGGGAGCGACTGAGGTCATGATGGGGCCAGAACCTTCCTGTGGAATTGCAAAAAACCTGACTAAGGAGACCTAACCAATGGATAAACAATCAGGCGCTGTGCTCGTGGCATAAAAACCCAGGACAAAGGCACGCTAAACTATTCCTTAAAAGCCCTTCGGCCAAACTGTCACGCGACCTACTATGTCAAAGTCGAGAAACGACGAGGATGATGGTGGGAATTCTTACCGGGCATTGTAGGTTGAGGAAGCATATGCACACAATTGGCTTACCAGATGACAGCCTATGTAGGTTTTGCCAGGAAGAAGATGAAACCGCGGAGAACATACTTTGTGAGTGCGAAGGCCTAGTAAGGGTGCGGTTTCACCTATTCGGAGAAGAAAAACCGAAGGCAGAGAGCTACGCAAGGGAGGCGGTATCCAGGCTAAGAGGTCCAACAAAAAGAATAAAGCTAGATATCGAGCTCTAAGGATAGGGAAGACCACAATAGATCTACAAAGGTCGCAGTGAGATAGGACAAAGAGCCACTCCATTTCTAATCTAATCTAATCTAGTGTATAAATGTTCGATTACCTATAAAGCGTGTTTTTTTTAACTATAATTTATACTAAACCAATTATTGTAATATTTGTTTTGTTGTGACCGAAATATATTTAGTGCGTGTGATGCTCGAAACGTAGTTTAATGAACAAAAGTGTACTAACAGGAAATATTTAAATTAAACAACAGAAACACAGTCAAAACTAGCATTTGTATTATGTAAAGTAGTATTGTGCTGGCCTGGATGATGCTTGAATTTCGAAATTTGTTGTTTTAATTGCCAATAAACACGAAAAGCCTCTTTTAATTTATTGGAAAATAATTAGCTACAACAAATTAATAATTTTATGACGAATCGATTATACTTCAACACCAGAAATATTAATAAACATTACACTTTAACTCGTATATTAAAAATTATTATTCAACGAAAAACACAAATATACGAGGGTAGCTCGATAATTCATTGAATTTTTGGTTGAATGCAACACTGCTCAAGTGAACTGTCATCTATTAATAGACTATTGTCAAAGTTCACACCCTCGTGAAATTAACCGAAAATGAAAAAAACTGAATTTTGTGTGTTGATTAAATAGATTTGGCGAAAAAAAAGTGCAGACGGCAAAGTGTGTAGTCACCATATCAAAAATCATTCAGAAAATTGTTATTTTGGTTGAGATTCTTAAATAGGAGAAAGCGTTGGATTCGAATTTATATTATTCTAAAGTGATAAATGTAATTCTAAATAAGAAATAGTATTATGCAATGAAATTAAATACTATTTATAGTTACGTTTGAACTTGATAACCTTGTAGCTGTAAAAAAATTTAATTTTGTCAAGTCACCCTGTTTATTTCGTATACAATCGTCCAATTCGCATAATTGCTTCAACAAAGGTATAGAACTTCTTGTTCTAACCACAAAACTCATTCAATACATTAGAAAGGGGATGTCTCTTTCAGACATATAAATTAGCTGACGAGTTCTCGACGTCATATACGAACTGATAAAGGAGCGTAATGAGTAAGATCCAGAACACAAAGAACAAATTAGGACCAATAAATTAGTGTTCAGTAAAGCTGTTAACAATCTCACAAATGACTTTTTTCCATTAGTATCTCTGTTTTTAAGAGAAGCTTCAATAATTTTGTTTCCATTAAAAAAACGATACACAAAAGTTTCTATTTACAAATTTCTTGTTTTAAATTTGACTGGCCAAAATTGAACCGTTAGCAGTTCTAAAAATAGCAGCAAAAGAAAAATGTACAATGTGTTTAGTTGATTAAAATGCACGTAGTAATTTGTTTTAGAAAAATTACACACATTAAAGATTACTCCAAACGAGATCACAAGGTGGTTTACTACTTAAAACTTGAGAAATTTGTATTTGTAAAAGCTCTTAAAATAGGCATGATGACAGTCACTAAGAACTACTGAAATAATCATATAGATTACAAAGATTCTAAAACAATCACTTATTTTTTCATTACACCTGTGATTAAATTTATTTCAATAAATACAAAATATGACAATCCGCCATCTTAGCTTAAACACCGATTACAAACGTGTGGGGTCAACCTTTTGCATATCGTTTGAAATTTTTGTCATATTTTCTGGTTTTGCATCGTTTAAATCATATTTACTCCTTATAGATTTAATGACATCATACGAAATAATTCAAATTGGTAATAAAAATTTTTAATTTGCAAACTGTGTAGAATATTTAAAGTATTTACAGATGTGTGATATCATAGAGACGCCATTACTGTTCTAGCGTTTTGGCACGAAATTTGAATTGTATTTTAAAAACGTAAATTTCTTCTATAAAAACATTCATTTTTTCAAGAAACAACATTTTTTTAGATAAAACTTATGCGTACCAACATCGTGGAGCATTTTCAAAATCAGTCATCATGCCTATTATATTTCCTTGCTATTACCAAAGACGTATGGCTTCTTCATACAATGCCTTATTTAATGTTTTGAATCTATTATCATTGAATGCACTCAGTATCTAGTTTATCTTATTATATCTTTTTTCTTGGGTTATATCAGATTTTCAATCCACTGCTCTTATTTATGCGAATAATAAAAGTAATCATTTTCATGTGTCGGCTTATCAAGCGCACAGAAAATAACGAGAGAGAGAGAAACTAAAGCTGGTTTACAGTCGCTCACACCATTCAAAAAAAAAGGAGCAGGAAAACTTCTAAAAAAGAAATATATAAAGAACCATTATAAAAGACCCTGCATTAATCTTATGAGAAATGGCTTTGTCTGAGATTGGTTTAAAATTCAGATATGTTTTAGATTTTGACCTCGAGGCAATTGTAACTTTAGATCAATATGTCGATATCTAAAACATATATGAATTTTAGGACAGTCTCCCGGAAAACAATTACTCATCAGATTTAAGTAGAGAGTTACTGAATAAAAAGGATATTCATTAAAAAGTTTTATATTGAAGAAAAACGATCATCAAAGTAGTTTATCTAAAAGTAGAGTGAATTTTTTTTTCGATAAGAATTTTTGGTAGAGATAAAACTTATGGGTTCGTGATGTCACCACGTAACCGTCACTTTTCGCCACTTAACCTTTGCCTGTCAATACTTAACCATCACCTGTCAACGTTAACGCATTACTTGTTACCGGAACCCACAGAAATAAACATATTTATTACTGTTATAAGTCAATGAAAGATGTAAGTTATTGATAATTATTTCGATATTGACATACCAACGTCAGAATGACAGAAATTACATTTCATCTGACCAAATAGTGATCTATCTTGTGATTGACTTAATATATTGTGTGAATAAAAAAAAAGAAGATATGATAAATATTAAAGCTTAGGTATCATTAGCCCTATGGGGACATCCTGGATATATTTTTTCCCATTTAGGATCAGTATAACCAAGCAAAACCGTATCTGCTGATCTTTACAATAATTGTTACTTAAGAAAACAGTTTAATAGTGGAGAGTTCCTTAGATTTATCTGCTCATTGATGACTTCATATTGTGGGTCTCTGAAGTGTCTCCTAAAATTCTTATGTCTTATCACAAATATGTTTTACTTCTTGTTCTGTGTTTGTTGCCAAGTAGATGTTTTGATCAATGTGGTTTTCAGAATGTTTTAATCTGTGAGCTCGTAGTGTTTATTGTATCTAATTTCAAAATTTCTACTGGTTTGACCAATATAGACAGTATTATATTCTGGACATTTAAGTTTATATATCCCATACTTTTTTAATGGGGATATTTTTGTTTTTACTTACATTGCTTTATTTTTTTTTTAAATTGTTGTATTTGTTACTCTTGGAAATATTACCAGCATATGTGATTAAACATTTTTTGGGTTAATCTTTTTGCTTACTTGTATACCTAATATCCCAGGGGATAGTTTGTCCAGCTTGTACAGAGAAAATATTTTAGTTCTGCCCTAGGCAATTGAAAACTCCAAATGGTATCACTCTAAAACTTGAGTAGTTAAATTTGCAACTTTCCAGGCTAATATTTTTCTCGTGTGAGAATGTCAGCATAATACAACATAAATTTTAATTTATGAATACTCTGTACTGTTTAAATTGTGATTTATTGAAGTGAAAACTTCTTAAACCGCATTGTGTGATTTTTGGTAAAGGCAAAATTTATGGGTTGGTGACGTCACTTATGTTTTGAATTATTTTAAGTTCTGCCGAATTAGAAGTATTGATTATATTTTCATATTATTGCTACAAGGTTTTCAAGGAAGAAATATGGAAATAAGTTAATGTAAAATTTTTGTTGTCATAGCTGATCTTCTGTTATCATTACCGCGTCCAAAGTATAAGAATTTTGTAGTAAAATGTTGCAATAATGTTCGTCGTTAATGTGATATTTACCTAAGGGTCTGAAACACAACAATGTAGTTTATATCATATTGATATATCTTAATATAATGTATTATGTCGTTTACAATATTTCTACCTGAGTTTGCTTAAAATAGAAGTGGAGCTCATACCCGTTTTTCCTATACCAAGTTTAACAAGATAAGCACTTACACCTTTATGCTTTATGTTAAAATTTACCATGTGAGTAATTGTGCCCTTTTTACCTGCCGACGACTAAGTAGAGAGGGAATCATTAAGAAAAAAATCACATCCTCACTTCTAAGAAATCAGAAAATCTGGAACATGACACAAGATGGTATAATTAAAAGGTATAACTTTTCAAAGAAATTCGTAACGGAATTAAGCAACAAGAAGTAATGGGGTCCAAATACCATTACCAGACCTGGAAAGAACACCATTCAATGGTATACAGACGGCTCAAAAGCAACAGAAGGAACCGGGATAGGAGTGTACAGGCCAGGAACCAATCACTCTGAAAGCTTGGGAAAAACCCCAACTATCTTTCAAGCGGAAATTCACGCCCAGTTCAATATTGACAAAGGATATAGAAGGCCAAAGATTATCATACTGCCGGATAGTCAAGCAGCCATTAAAGCACTGAGCTCTTGTGTAATCAGTTCCAAAATGGTGTGGGAATGCCTAGGCAAACTAGGCGAGAACAATATAGTAACCTTACTGTGGATTCCAGGACATACTGGAATAGAAGAAAATAAAATAGCAGATGAACTAGCAAAGAGGGGGATTGAAAGACCCTTTTGGGGGCCGGAACTCTTTTGCGGTATCAGCCTCAATGTAATATTGAAAGAAAGAAATAGGCAATACCGAAGAAAAGAGAAGATCTGCCTATTGGAAAGATCTAGTAGGGCTTAGACAATCAAAGATTTTGATGGGTAACTTCAACCCGTTGAGATCAAATGAATGCATGAGTCAAAGTAAAATTGCACTAAGAGTTTCGCCAGGGATCCTGACGTGACAATGCCGCCTGAATGGGCATCTTAAAAAGCTCAAAATAGTGGAGAAAGAAGAATGTAGATTCTGTGGCATGGAAGAAGCGCAGCACCTAGGAGATTATTAGGTAGAAGAGGGACATTTACCTAAGTTGAAGCCTGCAGATATCCTAAAATTCCTCAGGGAAATAGGACTAAGGGAGCTACTAGTATCTGAGACGTGCCTCAGGAACTAAGTAGAAGTAAGGGGGTACAATAGATCTTTTAGGTCTCACTGAACGTCACCCTATCATAGATACATACATACCTGCCGACGATTCTACGTTTAAAGCGATACCATGTATATTCTCTTTAAATTCAAGTTATTGAAAAAATCCTACATAACATCGTAGATAATGTACCTATCTAAGAATATTTAGTAAACATTTTAAACCAATTGAACGGATAGTTTCAGAGTTCTCGCAGGTATCAGGTCAAAAAATGTAGATTTGAGATAATCGCAAAAGAAACTAACCGTGCAGTTATTCAGCTGACGGCGCGATTTTGGCGAGTCTTACCCTTCAATCAGCGATCCCTGGACCATAGGCGACTCCTTCGGCAGCTGATTGAGAGTCTTGAGTCCTTTTTTGACTATCCTTCTGTGCTGTTCTTGCTTCCTTATAATCGACAGCTGCATGAGTTAACCCGAGCGAATTTAAAAAAAGGGTCGGATCGCACGCAGTGGCTCAATCTTCCTGTAGAAAAATGCATGTAACTTGGCCAATTTTGAGTTTTTCGATTCGTAACAAGTCTTGAAATGTTCGTTACAGTTCAGGGTCAGACGCCTTAAAGCAACATTGTCTCGTGAACGAATATATATTCTATAATCTCTTATTTCATGAATAAAATTAATTATTATGAAAAACAGTTTTGTGCTGAAAATAAATTATATGATCAACACAAGAGCTCATTTTTATTTTGGAAAATTCCATCTTTGAATCGGCCTCCTGTGAAATCACCTAGTTGTCGGTTCTCTTTTAGTCTTTGTAGCGTGGAATATATTTGTTTTTCAGAAAAATATATTAAATTTTATGGAAAAAATTTAAAAGAAAAAAATTTAAGCCATTTTAATGATGTACATCTGTTTTGTTTTATATTCTCAAATTATAAGTAGCAGCTTCCTAAAAAACAATTCGCTTGACTATCTGTAAACTGATTATCTCAGATGCAAAAGGCTGTTTCAAAAATCATCATCTTTTTAATTTACGCCTTTCTCTGTTATTATCATTAAATCTGGTTTTGTAGGGTTTATAAAGTGGTATTTTATTTTTAATTTAGAATTTTCGTTTTGCAGTACAGTTGTGGCCAAAAAAAATGGGACAGTTGTTGTTGCCTAGTGTGAATGTGACTTTTCCGTTTCCGGGAAAAATGGGATAGTTTATTTGTCGTATATTTAAATGATAATAACACTAAAGTGTTAATAATATTGTTTTTCATTATTAAATAACGAAGGCTACTAAATAATCTTTAATTTTCAATAAAAAACAACAATTAATATTTAGTAATCCCGCCATTATGATCTATGACTTCTCTTAATCTACTGGTCATCGATCTATATAATGTGGAACAATATTCTTCAGTTATTTTCTCCCAAGCATTATTTATAACTTCCAACAAACCTTCAACGTTTCTTGGTCTTGCATTTGCCATTCGAATTTCTCAACATTGCCCAAACATTTTCTACTGTATTCAAGTCTGGGCTTTTACTACACCAGTTAAGAACATTAATATTACGTGCCCGAAACCATTCGGTCACTACACCAGAGTTATGCACTGAACAGATATCTTGTTGGAAGATAAAATCATTGTTAGGGAAAATAATCTCAACAGAAGGAAGCATAACATTTTCTAAAATTCTGATATATGCTTCACTATTAAATCTTTCGCCAATATGCCATAGAATTCCAGGTCCCTGCGTAGATATCCATGTCCACATATTTACAGAAAAACGACCACTTCTATTTGCGAAATTGATATAATTCTCGTCAAACCGTGTATTCGGAGGGCGATAGACACGAATATTGCCGCTATTTGACGATTGGAAAACCTTTTCATCCGTGAAAATAACACGATTCCAAAATTGTTCGTCATAAGCAATATGCTCTAAAGCAAACCCCATTCTTGCTTCTTTGTGACTATTGTTTAATAATAGTTTCTTTGCTGCTTTCAATTCAGACTGTGCTACTCAGGATGCTGGAAAATTTGTTGCTGGAACAGCTTCACCTACTGTTTCAAATGGATTTGCTCTTAAATGGTTAATCAAAGCAGCATCTTGTTCAGCAATTGACTTTCTCGGACGTCCTGAGCCTGGAATTCTATTAATTCTTCCATCATTTCGCCATCTTCTTAAAATACTTGAAACTGAGTTCTTGCTTACATTGTAAAATGCCGCAGTTTGCCTCACTGACCACCCATCGTCTATTTTTGCGAATATTCCACCTTTCGTCACTGAATTTATATGCGGCATTATTACTTTCGAATTTGGAATTGTTTGACAGATGTCAAATATTCAATGTTGCATTATATGACAAATTCAAGCAGCTAGAATTAGACAAAAATTTGCTATAAGAGTTGTCCCATTTTTTATTGACCGCAACTGTACCTACCTCTCACCATTTAAGGTTTTTATCGATTTGCCAAGTTTTAGCTGATTCAAAATTTTTTACGATATTCTTTCCAATATTTCTAAAAATAACTTATTTTGCTATAAAATGCCGTTGTAAAAAATGTGATTAAATAACTTCTACCACGCACTATTTCCCAAGAAGTTATGCGACATGCCATTAGTAAAATCGCCATTTTACATGTTTCCGACAAATGAGTAGAAAAAAAAAACTAATTTTAGACATATTACACAACGCATACAATAAAACGTATTATAGGGAATATAAATCACTACCACTTTTTTCTTTATGAGTAGAGGCGGATTCAGGTAATCTGTATTATTAACACTGAAAATGCTTCAAGTATGTCGAATTTCCAAGAAATTTATTCTTTCCATAAAAATGAAGTTTTACTGCAATGTGGACTGCTAAAAAGAGCCTTGCAAAACTAACTATTTTGATAAGATCTAAAATTATATTGATGTGTCCATGTGACAACTTAAAGATATTTCCTCTAAATTTAGGGAGAAGAATTTAATTTAGGGGGCCACATTTTTTAGGGAGAAGTTAATTTATTGAATTTTATTATAATTAGGAATATTAAATTATACTGCCCTTTAACTGAACTAATTATATTGAATAAAAGAAAGAAAAAAACTTAGGGTATTTTAGTTTGAATCCAGTATGAATTTATTGGATTTTAAAAAAGGCATAGGGGAAAAAGTTTTTGACCGGTTGGCATCACTGTCATCACTTTTAGTAACCATTTTTAACCTGCAAATTTTTCACAAAACTTTCCGTATTCTAGTTGCATAAAAAGTTGCTTACAGCGAAACTATACAAAACAGTCGTTTTAACAGATTGTTCACTGATTAATCGCTTGTAAAAAACGGTAGTCATGTTTTTGTGTGTAGCCCCACTAGTTAGAGCAGTTGGCTACGATGTAGATTATATTACAAGGGATTCGATTGACTCTGTTGGCCTCACCACACTGCGACCTATGAAGTATCAACTATTTTGACTATTATTTGCATGCCAGTAGGCTACACCATTTTCGGACTTCTTCCAGGATGCGGCCTTTTGGGAATACTATAAAATGATTGGGGTCCGATAAAAAGGGTACAAACTCCTACTTTTGCGAGACCAGGAAAAAAGATACAGTTTTCGTGCGTTTTCAGTGGAATTCCGCTGTTTCGGCGCGTAGTAAGTGTGGTGAAGGTGTGTATGTGTCCGGGGTTAGGATGGGCGTGTAGCTAAAATATGCCCCGTTGCCCTGTCTTTGGACAGAGCAGTTAAGTTAAAAAATATAACGAAATATTAAATTTCACAAAATAGCTGCTGGCTCCGGCTGTCAATTTCAGCCTTATAATTTAACGTACTGTCTAACAAGCCATTTTTCTTTGACGAAGACATAACCAATTTGATTTAATGGCAACTACAGCTTATATAAGTGGCCCGTAACAGTCTACAAGTTTACATTCATAATATCTATCTGGATAGGTGAACATAAAAATGGAATAACTCATAAATTGCCGGTTATTGTATCTTATCAGTGTTGTTATTCCAATGTGAGCGTGTTCACTAAACGTTATCAATATGTGTCAACTGAAACAGTTACACGTTTTCCGAAAATCAAATATATAGTTTTTGTGCCTTCCAAATTCAAATGATTAATAGGTTTACATTTTCTAATTTAATTCTCTGATTCATATAGCAAACAAAATATTAATACAAATCTGGCCAAGTATTTTAAACTACCTCAGTGGTCGTACTATTTAGTCGATGTCATCGTACTTAAGGCTGTCCCACCGCCCTCAACTTTCATAACATGAAACTGTGACTTATACTGTATATATAAATATAGATAGCAGTATGCAATATGCGTCTAGATGGCAATATGCGTCTAGATGGCAACAAAATATATTTACAATAGGCCGTTGCCAATTGTTCGGCGGAATTGAGTAAACCAAAACAATTCTTTATACAATAAGTAGGTGCGTTGAGAATGTAGAGGTACCCATGTAGATGTATTAAATAATCTTTAAGCTCTTACGTTTTGAAAATAACAATAAAATATCATATAGTAAAATTCACGAATGTTTCTCGTTACGTCATAGCTCATAAACACCCGAATCAAATCAATAAGACAGTTCTGTTTTCACCAGCAGCGCATCATTGTTAGAGAGTTCGGCATGTATTTCTGGTGATCTAATTATGAGAGGAAATAAATGAAAACCAAATTTAACATATCATAGTTAGACTACAATTTGAAATTCTATAAATAAATTGTTACAAAACTCACCTCTTGAATGGAATTTAACGGCAGAAGTGGTCCGCCATTAGCCAATTCCTTTTGGAAATATTCATGTAATTTTCTAATAAACTCACGCTTACTTTCGTCCAAACGTTTTAAATTCTACAAATAAATTGTTACAAAACTCACCTCTTGAATGGCATTTAACGGCAGAAGTGGTCCGCCATTAGCCAATTCCTTTTGGAAATATTCATGTAATTTTCTAATACACTTTCGTCCAAACGTTTACCAGGCATTTTGTCGAAAAATATCACAATAAATGTAAATGAATTTCACCTGTTTAAAGTAATGACAATGACGACAAACTTCAATGATGACAGAATGATTTCCACATAAAGTGACGTTTCGCTTTTTAAGTACAATCGTTGTCACAACACAAGACAAACCGATAAAGACGTAGAAGCGAAGCTTAATTCAGGTACAAAAGACATATGTACCTTTCCATTTGTATTAATTGGACATACACAGTCAGTGATATCCACATAAAATTAGAGTGTCTTTGATACATTCAGGGAAGTATGGCGTAACGAGAAACATTCCTGACTTTTACTGTGTATAATAATTTATGCTACTATAACATTTTTCTATCGCTTATACCTATGCAAATAAACTTTGTCTATATATAGCCCTACGCAATGACCTTCAACTCAGTTTGTGATATTTTTATCAATAATCCTATAATCAGTTAATATATTCTATTCATAGTCATTTGTCTCTCGTTGAATAAGATCGTTATACATAGTTAGCCAACTAATTTTTGGAGATACTGGTACTTACTGAACTTATGTCTACTAGTAAAATGAAATTATTTATAGGAATATTCCAAAAGGATTTAAAACGAGAGGTCCAAAAGAATTTAGGAGGTACAATCTAGTAGTTGTGAAATTCTTTGAACTGAAGCTGTCAGTTATTTATTTTTCACAAAGTAGTAACAAGTTAATATTAATGAACATTCAAAGTTATATTTATAATTATAATATTATTTGAATAAACCACAACCATATGTACCAGTATAAAATCCTAAGTGTTAAATTTTTATTCAGACTAAAGAATGTAGGGATATTTGGAAGAGATTAATTTTCTTTAATAAAATATTAACATTACCTTTCCATTATCACATTCTAAAGCTGTATCTGTTTAAATTGAAACTATACGTACAATAGTAATTTTTAACATAAAAGCGACAACTGTGACAACTTTGTAATTGTAAAACGTATAGAAGTAAAATAAACGAGGCTATGAAGATAATGGAAATCGACGTGTGTAGTAAGAACTAATGGTAAGTAATGTAGACATTGAACTATTATGAGAAGTGGACAAATTCGAAAAGTTCAAAAAATCAATTAGTTTACGAGCATAGAAAACGTCAGAAAAATCTATGGAAGTTCTGAATAATTCAATTTAAGTAACCTTGTAAAAATATTCAGTTATGTACTGGGTGAATTTTTATCAGTGTAAATATACGAAAATGGGACAGTTAGATTTTTTTTTAAAGGAACCGTCCCTTCGCCGGCACCACCTCAGCCTCCTGGGCTTATTGTGGATTCTCCTAATGTTCTGACTACAGCCAATTCGTTCCCTGTATTAGCTCATACAGGTTATTTACTGGTTGGTTGTAGAAGTCTTCTGGAGACATTTGGGGTCTTCCATACAGTTTTTGCCTCCTGTGGTCCAGCTTCTCACAGTTGCATAATATGTGCAGAGCTGTTTCGGTGTCCTTTTTGCATCCTCTGCATGTAAGGTCTCCGTTATACAGCCCTATTTTGTTCAGGTGCTCCTTTGTGGGAAATTGTTCCTGCTCATTGAGAGCAGTTCTTTCGCTACTTTTTCTGATGGTTCTTTTATAAATTTCTTCCCATGTGTTTGCCTGGGCGTATTCTTCCAGTGTTTTTTTTGTGTTGTTCTTTTACCCACCCTTTTAACCATGCCCACAGATGGTTCGGGTCCGTTCATGAGCGTTGACGATCCTGCTCTTGCAAGTTCGTCAGCTTTTTCATTGCCAGCGATTCCGAGTCGCCAGTCTTCTAAGTTCTTCGTCGCATTCCCATACCAGCCGAGATGTTACCTTAGAGCTCTGAAGTGCTTTAAGGGCAGCTTGACTGTCACAGTTAGATTTAATGAGGCAACAATCATTTCGTCAGATCTCAATCTCGTAGTTGTCCACTTTTAGCGACTAAATTTTAAAATAAAATGTAGGTTTTCGGCAAATAACTGATAATATTTTGAATTCGGCAATGTTGTTTTAAATAGTTTGCAGTCAATTTAAGCTGATGTATAATTTATTTGAAGTAATTTGATTCGGACAGCGCATTGGTTGATAATTTTATTTTGACAATTATTTAAAACAAATGTTGAAATAGTATGGATTAATTAATGATCGAGATTTATATAAAACATGTGGTGGAAGTATAATGTTAGATACTCAAAGAATAATTCAGTTTATACAGTCTCATGTGACATTAGCTTTAGAGATGACATCCGGTAAAAGACAAAAGACTGGATGAACTACAATTGAAATATGGGATAAATAGGAAATTCAAAAACTGAATGATTTTGTTTCAGACTTTTTGGACAAAATAACAGACGAATATTACTTTTTATTAAACGAATAACCACAAATTATTATGTAGAATGTGACCTGTACACTGTTTTTCGGAGAAAAATAATTAATGTTAATGTGATTCAATACACTGTTAATACTATATTTGTATATGCAGGTTATAATTTGTGTGTCTTACTTATTCTCTTAAATAATTAGTTCACTTTATATGGTTCTTCCATCATTAATAAGGTGTGAATTAAGAAACTGATATTCAAAAGTTCCACCATTACCAAATTTTATAGCCTTAATCCGAAACACGCGTATATTCGTTTGAAATAGGGTATAGATTAATTTAAATATGTATTACTCCTCCAAACAAATTAATTTCAAGTAACCTCATTTATTAAAAGCATCTATAGTAGTTGTGGATTCCTAATTAACCGGATAAACAAGAATATATATCATGAAACATCTGGAGATCTACAAGTTTCTAAATGGAATTACACCAGTACTCTATTTTAAATTATTATTAAATGAAAACGTGTTTCATATTACGGTATTGCCTATAACTAACTGGTAAAATATGTTAGAACCTACTTAAAACTTGCGAATTCATACCATTCAACTCTAGTTCCAGACAATTTGACGCGGGAAATAACCTAGCTCGCAGTGACGGATTTAGATTAATACGTCCGTTGCAGTAATTAGACACAAGCCATACATTAAGAAACTGTTTTTGATTATATTACAAAAATTAAAATTTTACGTATGTTTAGAGAGTTACTGAATTAATCTTTCATATCCACTCAACAACAATCTCTAAATAATTTTCAGGTATTTATTGTGGTACTTATTTTAATCATTAAAATTTTCACGTACCTGCACTACAAACAGTTTTTGCTAGCATTTTACTTTGATAAGTTTTCCAAAAAAAAGCTTGTTTGAAGTGGAGTTAAACCAATATATTCCTAATTTTCCTATTTGTATTTTTTGTAAAATTTTCGTTTGATTTATGATTGGATCCATACTATACTGTATTTCCTTTTCCGTAGGAGCAAAGTGCATCATTATTTATTCATAAGTACTAGAAATATAGGGTAAGTCTTTCTTTTTTTCTGTGAAATAAAATGATAAAACAGGTTGGTTTTACCAAAATTAAATCGACACGTCCTGTATCGCCTCAAATACAATAGGGTCGCAAATTTCACAACAATGGATGGGGATTCAATAATATGATAAGATGGTGGCCAGTGTCCTGCAATTAGTTAATACCCATTTTCAGTAACGGATTATAGCAGGTATTTTGGCCCAATTGAATGGTCTCCGTAAAAAGGGCTCTTAATACTGTAATAATTACTTACTAATGATATGATACTTGCCCAAATTTTGCACTATTAAATAAACCTGACAAATGAAACCATTCTTAACCGAAAAATGTAACGTCAATGGTTTATTGCCGTTTTATGGGTATCGACTCTTTCTTGTGCTCCTATACAATAGGAAATAGAGTATAGTGATGCTTAATGTAACAACTAATCGCTAGTTTGTTTGGAATACCTTTCATAATTCGTTTAATTTTTGGAAAGCACAATATCTTTTGTCAGTTTTAAACTTCAACGGTTTTTCCTACTTTAAGCTAAGTTGCATTCGGCTAAAAGATAGTTTACGCATTCAATGACTTTCTTCTGCAAATACTTCATTTAATGTTACCGAATACTCTGCCTGAAAATTGAATAAATGTTCTCTCGACGGCACACAACTTCAATGTTCGTTATTATTAAGTTTTGCTTGGAAGGAATAATTGCGAGTTATAACGGTGCAATGCTGAATTAGCGCGAAAGAAATATTGCACGCCTTGCAAATTGGTCATTATTAATATGTATCAATTTGTATTGGGGTTGGATTTAGTTGACAGAGTTGGTACGTAACTACGTACGGTTTGGAACTAAATTATAATTGGAGATTACGTTATGGAAATACGGACCGATTTTCTACCACAAAAACAGACCAAGAGTTGATCGTTTTTGTTCATTTGAATTCCATTCGGATTGGAACACATTTACTACTCAATTATTGTTTTCCATTCCCTTCTATTTCATGCCGCATGTTTCATACTAGCTAGGTTCTGCATAATTTTCTTCCCAATATTTTTATACCATTTTCGTTATTGGGTTATTGCTGATGCTTCAACATTATACAGAGTGTCAATTTTAACACTTACAATGGACTATTTCTAGGGTAAACGGTCGAAATTGAAAATAAATAAGAGATAGGGCTCATTCGTAATCCCCTATAGAGTGAAGATCCAGAATAGAGAATTCTGGAAAAGTGAGGAACATTCACAGCTTCATGGGATCGTCTGGTACACAAATGGTTCATGCTTCAGCGATGGGGCGTGGGCTGGAATTTACTCCAGGAACTCAAGGACACAAGTCTGTGTTCCATTGGGTAAGGGTGTGTCTGCATATCAGGCTGAGGTATACGCTATCTTGGAATGTGCGCAGATAAACCTACACAGAGGTTATACGGATCGACGCATAACCATATACACCGACAGTCAGGCGGCAATTAAGGCACTAAGTGGATATACCATCAACTCAGGGCTTGCTGCTGAATGTCGTAAGCGCCTTGCTCACCTAGCAAGGCGGAACACAGTGTGGGTTGAATGGATTCCGGCCCACTCTGGTTTTGAAGGCAACGAAGGGGCGGACGCCCTGGCTGTGGAAGGGGCAGCTACTCCCTTTAACGGCCCGGGCCCGACCTTGGACCTCACAAAACAAACAATCGGTAAGGAGTCGAGAAACTGGCTGAGAAACCAGCATCTTGCTCTCTGGAGGGCTCTACAGGGTCTCAGGCAGTCCAAACTCCTATTGAGGAGATGGACTGATGGACATGCTAGAGCTGCTCTAGAACTACCAAGGAGTAGGTTAAATAAGATAGCAGGACTCCTAACAGGGCACTGTTGTCTAAGGATACACCTCTGTAACCTAGGTTGATAGGAAAGCCTCCATGCGGCATGGCTGACGAAATGTCGGACCATGTTCTCCTCGTATGTCCACATTGGGCTGTGCTACGCAGGCGAATCTTCGGAGTCCCTGTTATAGCCTCTGGGGACATAAGCAGGCATCCACTGAAGAGGATTGAGTCCTTCATCGAGGGGCTCGGCTTCATGGATGTATAAGTGGCAGGAATGGCACAATAGGCCCGCCAGTGGCCTCAGTGCCGGAACCTTGGCTTGAGTTTGTCTTGGCCAAGGTTTGCCTGACTAAGTGGTAGTAGTAGTAGTCCATGTAAACCTTATAAAGTAAAAAATTCAACATGAAATCACATCAATGAAATTTAAAAAGTTTTATAAATGTATTCTAAAACATAAAAGAAGGAACACAAAACATAATAAATATCATCAATTTAGTTCCCCCTCTCTACGCTAGAAACAAGATTCTTTTACATCTCTATAATAACGTAGCTTTTTGAAATAAGTTGGGTAGTTTTTCAGTTTATCTCGTTCAGACCGACAGCCAAATGACCAATGGGAAAAGCAATGCTTCAAATTTATGGAAATTATTAACGTTCTAGACTTTTTAACATTATATTTTCTACGAGTGCGCCTCTGGTGCTAAGGTGTGCAGTAACAATTTAAAGGAAATACGGATAAGTAATAATAGTTAGTTTCACGAGGTAAAGGAATTTCTGATTAACCGAAATGTAACACGAAACTGACAGGTAGAATAATTGTATTTTACAGCTGACACGTATATATACACAAACACAACGGTTACGAAGAGTATCCAGGAACTATACATTATCTTTTTACTTATATAAAATGAATAGATACCATGCTGAGTTCGCCGCTGCATATTGCAGTTAATAGCTTTAAGAAAAGTTTTCATTAGGGGAGTATGAAATTAATAGGAACGTAATTAGTACCAGCCGTTTCTATAAATTGTAAAGAAACACGTAAAAGCGAAACTCGTTAATTAACCTCGAAGTGGTGGAAGACTAATAATTTGTTTAATGCGCTATTTTCATACTAAAATTAGAAAACTGTACATGACAAAAGCATAATTACGTAGATCTACAAAAATATAGGTACACCATTTCACTAATATCTGCCTGTTTTGGATTAACTACTATTACACCGACTAAATAGTACGACTGTACGGAGAGGTAAAGAACGTTTCATAATATTTCGTTGACTCGGCATCTGGCCGTTAGGATTTACTAATAAACGTTTATAAATCCCTCATTGTACAGTAAACAGTAGCAAAATTTTATTAAAAAAAATCACTAAATTTTTCAAAAACAAATTTAACTTTTATTTATTAATTGGAATTAAACTGTTGAAAGATACAGGTTGGCCCACCGTATACGCTTGGAAAAATATGTAGTAATAATGGCCACATTTTAAAAACATTTTGTACTATAAAAGGTATCTGCAAACGGTATTACAGAGTTGTACTCAAAATTGACGAAATATTTTACAATAATTTAATAGTAACTTTAGGTAGGTACAATTGAAAAATAAATAATTTTAAGTGTCACAATTTTCAAGTTTATAAAAGAAAACTTTTGGTGGATCACTAAAAAATTATGTGCTGTAAAATATAATAGCTTCCTTACCCATTGTAAACAAACTTCCACTATCGATTTGACATGAATATATACAGAAAAATTATGTATTGTTCTCCAATTCGCAGGTAGAAAAAGAAGAGCTATATTTAGTATTTTCAGAAATATTAATGTACAGTTTTGTTTTCATTATTATCTGTAGGAGGTACTTATATTAGTTTTAATTATGGTTTTAGTTCTGTATTTGCGAAAGTTTCGTGAAAATGAGTAAACGTCTTAGAGTAATACTACAAATAGAGTCCGCAAGTCATTTATAAAACTATCCGAAAAGACGTCTAACATTCTATCGCCATACATATGTTTTCATCAATGACTTTCAAGGAGTGGGGGGGAGAAATTGTCGGACTAGTCGGACAGTGCCACTGGCCAATAGAACTATTTACTTACATGTGAAAAGAGAGGCTAGGAAAATTCCGACTGCTTTATTTGCAAATTTGGCACTGACAAACCATGATTTTCACAAAAATATTGTTTTTAATTATATCTGTACGTACACACACAAATATCAGTTGAAAAGATGAAGTATTTCGGTATTTACTGAAAAGACCGAGTAAGTGGTGCTGTGGTTACGCTCTCGACTTGCATTCGGAAGGACCAGGGTTCAAATCCCAGGTCCGCCTGACCTGCTATGAGTTTTTTCAAAGGTTTTCTCGTAGCAATAGGCGAATGCTGGGTCAGTACACACATCTCAGGCACCTACCACCGTTCCTTCCACTCCCATCCCCTGAACCAAAAACAATCATTATTCCTTCCAATGTTGGCTGAAGAGGCTCCGGAAAGCCTATAGCGGCCCGCTCCCCTCGAGGGGGGAGAATGAAAATCGATCCTTCCTTTTTACTGAAAGAAAATCGCATGTCATTGAACATGCCTTATTCTAGTGCTAAACTTCTGCTAAACAGTGTTGATAGCATTGTAGAAAAGTGTGCTGAGATTACTGGAGTGGGAAAATCGACTATGTACAAAGAAATACGTGAAAAAACATATATGATTTTAAGCGAACCTAAGGAGAAACCAGAACGAAAAGTAAAGAAAACCAATAAACTTATAAACAACACAATTAGAAGAAACATCCATTCATTTTATATAAAAAAAGAAGTACCTACACTAAATAAAATGTTTTACGGTTTCCCCCTTACCTCTGCGAGTTAAATTCAGTTGGTTTGGGTTTGGTTTGCGAGAAACAATATTACATATAAATTAAAAGATGTAAAGGAATTAGTATTAAATTGTTGTAAAATATTTCGTAAATTTTGAGAACAGCTCTGTAATATCCGATAAACACCTGTTAGTTAGGGGATTATTGCATTCCAGTACTCTATGTACTTGTTGAAATAAACTATAAAAAATATAGTATAGTACGTATAGTAGTAGTAGGGTTTCTAATCACGTATTATGATAGTTGATAATATTGTCGCTGTTTTTAGTGTTCTCAAAAAGCAATAAAATATTATGTATTTTTCAATATGATCATATTTTCCAAATTCCCTGCATAATAAAAATTTGTAGACACTAGGACCAAAAAAGTGAGATGGAAAATAAGAATTGAAACCGTTACCAGATAAGAAATTATAAAAACAAGGAAACCAAAAACGAAAGATCTGGAAACAGATTAAGGCTATATTTCTAAATCTTATCTATATGTTCAGTTTTGTCAACTGCCGTTTTCAACTGCTTCCAGACTAGAAATCATTATCCGCTACCCCAACATATGCAATCTGAGGAAGCAAATACAAAATATCAGTGGCATACTGTCACTTAAATAATACAGGGTATCTGTTGAAATAAATTATTTAAAATGTTTCACTCGATGTTTTAGAACTGAAAGCAAATATCGATGTTTAAAATTAACCACTTATACTGATTTGGTTCGGTATAGCTATTCTGTGAGTGGAAGAGCGGAAGCTATAGAATAATAGAGAAAAAATTTGGGAAAAATGGGAAGTGTTCTGTTCTCTCTTGGACATATACAATTTAATGCATAGTGGGCACTGCTGCTCCTATATAAGATTCTACTTAAGATTTATATTTGCCGAACCTGTATATCCTGTCAAGAGTAGAGAAAATTAAATTCCAGAATATCGAAAATCTACTTCTGCATGAGGTAGTTTACAAAAACATCGTGAAATTAGAAGCTTGATATAATTACTGTAAACCTGAACTGTAAGCAGCATTAACAAACCAGGTTCTTTTGCAAGTATCTTGCGACGCCACTGTAAAAAGACACGAAGACATGGAATTTTGAGAGAAGACACATGGCTCCCGTCTACTTAATACCCTATAAATAAACGAAATGAAATATAAACAGGGGAAAAGCATTTATTTTGACATGTACTCTCCTTTTGTGGTATTTATGCTATCTGTAAGATAAACTTGAGTGTTTTGATAAGAGGCGGTTTCTTTTTGTCAACAAAAAAATCAGTTATTAGTAATTGCTTATCCAACTAATATATTCAGATTTCTGACTTCCTGGTTAGGACAAAGATTACAAAATCTTGTAATCTTTCGTTAGGATGTTTTTCAACGTAAGATATGAGAAACAAAGCGTTAAGATGTCTATTTTTTTAAAATCATGATTTAAAATAAAGAATATACCTTTTGGTCGCAGCGGTCAGTTTTACCCAATTTTAATCCTTTCACTATTCGAAAGGTACAGACCACTTGGTCGCCAAAGCTGGATTAAGGGTTCCAAGAAAATTATGGGCTTATTTAATTACTCTAATACTAATACGGGTTTGTGCCTGTCGACAACCAAAATAAAAATACCTATTTGTTCTGTGACGGAAAAAAGTTTGACATATTATCATTGTTGTCCGGTAACAAAATATCACTTTTTTCCCCGGGAAAAAAATGAGTACTTTTTTCCCTCATATATATAGATATATTATTGCACTCATTTGACATTTTTCTACAACGTTTTGTCAACATGACAATCATAAACATTCAAATCCACGCCATCTTTAATCCATTTAGAGCAACCAAAATAAAACATTTTTTCAATATTATATCGTCATTTTTCTAGTGACAGAAAAAAATAGTGTATTATACACGGGAAAAAGGTATTAGATTTTAGCTCTCGGTTTTTTGTCTCCCTCCGCTTCGCGTCGGGAGACAACATAACCTCGAGCTAAAATCTAATACCTTTTTCCCTTGTATAATAAATAACTATTTCATCAGTTACTTCATTCATTCTCGCTGAAAAGATTAATTTTTTTATTTGAAAAGTGATTCTTTAACCGAACCACAAACATTTCAATTCTGCTTTTTATTCAGCGCATCCCGATATATTCAAATTTGTGGATGTAATTCTCGATATTCAGTTAAATCCTTATGTGAAATTAAACAGTACACAATACATATACCTAACAAAATTAAATACCTTTAATGATTGATAACTCCGGCGACCAAGAGGCCTACCCGATTTTAAAACTGGCGACCAAGTGGTCGATGACATTATGGAACCCCCGCTGACAAAACTGACCGCGGCGACCAAGTGGCCAAAACCCAAGAATTGTATCAGCAGGTAGGTATATTGAGGAAAACATCAAGATAAAAGTCATTTAACTATTGCACAACTTCACCATATAGATAAGGTTATTTACGAAAATCATGTCCAGTTAAGTATGTTATTATTTTTGTGTTTATATTATCAGAAATTTTTTTTTGTAACACCTTACTTTAAATATAGATTGGCTTTCAATATTATATTCCCTAAATGAGGTTTTATAACAGTATAATATAGGTTAAAACTAATAGTCAATTTTATACGAAAATCATTCTAATGTCAACTTTCTTACAATAGGTTTGTTCCAGCAATAAGTTGAAAGATAGTTCTAACACATAATTTGAATTGATTTAGTGCGCATGACAATTCAAATAATAAGTATATATATAGTATATTCATAAAGAAGAGAGAGTAATAAAAATACAAATTTGGATAAATTTTGTACTGAGTGATGAATCACTTTTTCTTCTCTTTTAAAAATTTTCTAATGTACCTCAGGTAAAAATCCTTTATTTTTATATACGTCACCCTGTTCAACCTGAGAATACAATAGAACCCAAAACCGAGAACAATAGGAGGCAAGGAATAAACTTTTCTCATATGCGCCGCAATTGGGGGAAACTTACATTTCAAGTACCGTGGTACTGTCAATGTTTTATAGTCTTTTTGCAGATTATCGAACACACTAAGAACAGTTTGTTTTTCTCTAAGCGTTAAATGTGCACGACTTTTATTTGTACTCGGAGTAGAAGCCATATTTTTTTACTTTGTAGATACACAAACTGCACACACTTTAAAAGTTAAAACTATAATAATAAGCAAAGCAGATTTGTAGTCAACTTTAATATTTCGGAACCAACTCATAAGTACCTATAATACCAGGAAGAAACAAAATATGCTAGTAATCTAGAATTCTTAAAATCCTAAAATTATATTATTACATTGCTACTTAACCCTCACTTAAACTTAATCCTCTAGTTATGCACCAGAAACGATTGTAATGGCATTATTTGCATACCTAGGTATTATAGTGCAAAAACAGAACACGCATAATAAACAATTTCTTCTATCAGGTTAAAATATTGGCAAAACACCCACGCCAATGGTACGCTCGAAAAAATGGGTTTTTCATCGTTTTATTACTCTCTCTTCTTTATGAATACACTATAGTTTGGAATTTATTAGTGCTGGAACCGATTTTTCTCTCAACGCTGGAACGCAATTATTAATAATCAATAGATTGAAAAGCTGCTCATCATCATCAGATGACATTTCACTAGAGCTTAAGCATGATATTGAAATATAAGACATACTAAAAAAATATAAGGAAAACTAAACACACATTCTAACATTAAGAAAGTAGAGAACTGAACCTTGTTATAATAGATTATATTCGAAGTAAACATACAAAAGTGAAAAAAAAACTTCCTAACTTACATTTATTTACATATAATGGTTAGAATATTTATAAAAGTTGGTATCCGTTCGTATGAAAGTTTATTGTAATTGTGCTGATTTTGATTTATTATAAAATTAACCTCAATACAAAACTGAAACATGCGCTACGCTTACGTGAAATAAGAGAGAATTTGAAATACCTGCCCAAGAGCAAGAACTGATCGAACTGTTCTAGAACGGTTCTATTGTATGTTGATAAATTGTTGGAACGTCGAATTAGTAGTCCAGTTACTACCAGTTCTCAAAAATAGGTTCTGGAAAACTAAATTGCCATGGCGCATACGTAGTACAATTCCGAATTAGTATCATCGCGTGCTGGAGCAAACTTAATACCCTTAGTTCTGCCCGGGGCACCGTAAAAAATGCCGCCCTGGGACAACATGAAACATGCCGTACGAATACCGTAAAAAAAGTCCGCTCCATTTTTTAAAAATCGAGTTTCTAACAGATGTCGAAGTTTTGAGAAGCTAAGTGCTTATAATTTTGAAAAACTCTCTGTTGTTTAAAGCATTTTTCCGAATTAGCGCCTTTTGAAGATGATGCTGTTGAGTCAGTTTTTTAAGCATATCTGAAAAAAGCGCTACACACAAACGTCAAACTTGGTACATTGTTCAACTCTGCAGTCATAAATTGTCTACTACAAACCCGCGTGTGGTGAAATTGGTTATTTTTTTTGTGTATCAGTTTTTGGACAAATTTTACATTAAATTCAAACCCTATAGTGAATAAATATTATAAATTTATACATTAAAAAGTGTGTTGACTTACCTAGTGCCTTTGCCGTTGCCTCCGATATCACAACGAAAGAAAACAGGAGCAGAAGTAAGCCGGGCCGAAATTTCCCATGCCAGGCCATGGCACCCTGGTCACCCTAAAACAATAAAATAACAGTTGAGTACATGTATAAAATTATACACTGCTTTTTTTTTAATTTATACTGTTTTTTTAATTAATTTTCATTCAATTTACTTTATAACCAGTTATGTTTTAAAAGCAAACTCAGCCTAAATCATTCAGTATCAAGAATAATGTTTAAAACGGAAATGGAATTTTTGAAATAATTCAACAAAACATATTGAAAGCCTGATATCTGGGATCCTATAAAAGTTTCTTCTGTCAATAGCAGTTCTCTTGGCCCAGTACGGTAACGGCGCGCTTCCCTTGTCCTCTCATGCACTACCTACGGACCAGGTGCAGTTTATTGCTTGAAGGACTGGGTATATTGGATTTAGATTATTTTATATGTTATAGTAACAACTAAACAAATACAAAATACCAAATAATATGGTAAATATGTGAATTTTTTTTTATTCAAATTAATGTGCTCGGTAACTATGGCGATAACAGAAAACAGTTATTACAGATGATTGAATTAACATAGAAATAAGCATGGAAGACAAAAAAATTGAAGTTTATAATACACAGATATTTCTTTTAAGAATATCAGTAAAGTCTCAATACGGTTTGGGTACCCTAGAATGTCTGGGATTTGAGATTGAGTTGTCGTCTTCTTGGATTGAATTGGCGACAATCAACCAGGATGTGTTTCACAGTAAGTGGACACTGGCAGCTTTGTCAGGAAGGTCTGTTGCTCGAGGTCATTAACTAGCTGTGTGTAAGTTTGAGAGAACAAAGATAAATTATCGTGTACGCGGGTTTTGTAGAAAACGCATATCTGAAGTTTAAATCAAATACAAAAACAGGTGATTATAATAGTGAAATTAACCACAATAATTATAAAAAGTGGATTCAAGAAAAGCTTATACCAAATCTACCACCATATAGCGTTCTTGTGATTGATAACGCTCTATATTGTGTTCAGCTAGGTAGATATTCTACTAATGGCTCCAGGAAAGACGATAAGAGATAATATACCTTTTACAAATAATAATAATAATGTTTATTCATGAAAAGTAGAATCACAATACATAATTTAAAGAAAATAAACATAAAATACGCAGAAGCTGTTATAAACAGATTGTACGTGGTAAACTACATATAAATAACTTTAAATACAATAACTTACTTATATAACTAAATAAATTACAATAATTCTAAAACACAAATAAAACAGGACTATATGATTTAGAACAAGAACAATGAATAGAAGCATGAACAGTTGATTCGTTTTTTTTTTGATTTTTAGTAACTTGAGTAAATATTTTTTTTATAATTGAAAATTGTTTATATTGTAATCTTTGGGGAAGGGTGTCATAATTGGATGATAAGACATAATCGGGAGAGGTCATAATCGTGGATAAATATACAAAACAATCAGAATAACATCCGGGTTGACAATACGTTATTATTAATGATAAAGTTAAATCGTTCCCTGCCTTTCTGGAGAATCCAAGTTTTAAGCTGTTTCTTAAATGCAGTATAAGTTGGAATTTTTCTTATTTCTTCAGGTACTAAAGGGTACATTCTTGGCGCAAGATAATCACTCGTCGTGTATTGTATTGATGTTCATGTGATATCATAACAATTTTGTATGTTTTTATAAATTGAATTATTTTGAAAAAAAATAATTGTCTAAGTCAAAAACTTCTAATTCTGCATATAAGGAATTACTGGGAAAGTGAATATTTTTCTCATAAATGATCCGCAAAACCCATTTTTGCACCACATGAACATCATTTATAAAGTTGTCGTGAACTCCCCAGCCTATAATTCCATACAACAACAACGACTGCACCAAAGAAAAATATATTGTTTTTAGAGTAGAAATATTCAAAAAATATCTTAAATATCTAAATTTTGGTAATAATCCTCTTATTTTTCTTATAAGCTGTGTTTGGTATGTAAATCCCACCTCATATGTCTATCTATAACAATTCAATATTTAACAGAAGTGGATTCAGGAATTTTTACATCTTGGTGTACCTTTAAAGATCCCATTGATGGAAGACCACTAGCATAAGAGCTAAATGGTAAGTCGCTTGTTTTTGCGTAATTAATTGTAAGCTAATTATATTGTAGCCAACTTGCTATTCTTGGAAAATCAGTTCTACACTTTGTTTCAAAGAATCCCAAGAAGATGAGGTATATATAACATTGGTATCGTCAGCTAAACTATAAATTTTGCCAAGTGATTCCAAATTAAGGAGGTTGTTGATGTATATCGAAAAAAGGATTGGACCTAACACCGTTCCTTGAGGAACCCCAGCAGTTACTGTTTGTACACTACTTCTTTTATCTCCAATTTGAACGAGTTGCCGCCTATTTGACAGATAACTTGCAAATATGTTGTAAGATTTGCCCCATGTACTTTTGCAACTTTTCTAACAATTTCATATGGCAAACAAATGATATGCTAAAATTGATTTGTTTAGCAAAAATTAAAATTACAAGCCACGGCATAAATAAAAAAAATGGCAACTTAGTTTCGAGGATTTCACCATATCATCCTGACTTCGTCCCAATTGAACTAGTAAGCGTAGTGCGTTGAAAAAAATTTCACAAAGGATAAGAATCAACATTGAATCAAATAGTTGATGTACAGTACAGTGTATCCCAAATTCGAGGTGTATCATTAGGATCTCTATAACGGTTTTGAAGACAATAATCCCATTAGGAGCCTGATGATAACTGTTTGGACGAAACAAATACTCCAACCTAACTTATATGTTATGGAAACCACAGTGATTTTTTGAAGTTACGAAAAATCCAGGTCCGTATTTACAAAAATAGATGTTGATGATGAATGTGGGAATGCGAAACGTCAGATGGATAACTGGATTACACGATGTTAAGACAATAAAGAAGATATCTCTTTAAATAGCTCTACAAAAAAAATGAAAACAAAAATCCGAAAAATGACTTGTTTTCAATTATCTCAAAAACAAAAGAAGATATTTGAAATCTGATCGCGTATAGAGTTATTGCAGCTTTGCCACAATTTAACCGTTTCTCTATCTCTTACGGTTTTCGAGATCCCAATCCGAATTTCGGACGCACTGTAAAGCTTATTTAGAAATCATTTCCAAACTTGAAAAGCGATTTGCAGCCTGTCTCGATTACTGTTGTAAAAATAAAAAGTATCTACGTCTATACCGTCGATAGATAGTGAAAATATTGAAATTTTAAATTAATTACCATTGTGCATAAATTTCACACTGCACCAGCATCATATTTGTAACTGATTATACATTCAATTAGACGTCCAACGCGAACCAGTCACAGCGGTATACCCATAGTCAGCTCAATAATCCGATTAGGTGATTTGAGCTAAAATACAGATTGATATAGATGAAGGGACATTACATCATCTCAGATTCCCCGACGAAATTATAATTCACATATCGTATGTTCAACCCTAAACAAATATTAGCGCATTTAAATAACTTCTCAAATTTAGTTGCTCGCGCCAACATTTACTTTTGTTACTGTCATTTTGCGGGCGAATTTAACTAGGACAATATCTAGGTCATGAAATTTCAAACACGGATATCACGATCAACTCTACGAAAACAACAGTGCAGTTTACAAGTTCCATGAATATGAGTTCAGTTTTAATAAACCTTTTTGACTTGGGAACAATATTACTTTTGAAAACAGTGCATTTTTGATTAAATTTAATTAACAACTATCTTGGATCAAATTGAGCAGAATATGAAAAGGCAAATATGCAATTCCTCAGTGATATAATTATGATTGTACAAGAGCAGTTTCATAATAGTATATTATTCAACAAGCATATAATAATGGCTATTATTCACGAAGATGTGTTCATCTTATAATCCCCTAAGTGAAGATTAGCCGTTATATGCGAGTAGAAATGTAGAATGAAATTTTTTTCTCTTTTCTCCAAATTAGGTATTGGCTTTTATAAATAGTTTTTTCATTTTTCTGGCAATAAATTTGAAGATACTAGATTAGATTAGAAATGGAGTGGCTCTTTGTCCTATCCCACTGCGACCTTTGCAGATCTATGGGTCCTCCCTATTCTTAGAGCTCAATATCTAGCTTTATTCTTTTTGTCAGACCTATTAGCCTGAATACCGCCTCCCTTGCGTGTCTCTGCCCACTAGTTATATATTTATATATAAGATACTAGTTATTCTGTTTCTTATTTTTGGCGGGGTAACATAATTTAAATACTAAAATATAATTAAAATTCATTTTGTGAAAAAAAATTTTGAATAAGAATTTAACTTTTATGTATCAATTAAAATTGAACAAATTAAATTGTTGAAACATACAGCGTAGCCAATCGTGTACGCTTTTATTTATTTTGGTATGTTTCAATGATTCAAACCTTAGAGTAATACTACAATTAGGGTCCGCAAATCATTCATAAAACTATCCGAAAAGACGGCTAACATTCTATCGCCATACATACGTTTTCATCAATGACTTTCAAGGAGTGGGGAGAAACTGTCGGACTAGTCGGACAATGCCACTGGCATATAGAACTATTCACTTACAGGTGAAAAGAAAGGTTACGGAAATTCCGACTGGTTTTTTTGCAAATTTAGCACCGACGAAACATGATTTTCACAAAAAAATATTGTTTCTAATTATATCTGTACGCACACACACAGATATAAGTTGAAAAGACGAAAACAAGAGCTTCATAAACTAGAAACGTTGAAACTTCGTAGTAAAATCAGGTAAAATTGATAGTAAAATGGTTTCCGCCCTTTTCTCGGTGTTGCCATATTTCAGACAGACAAAATTATTAACAGGCATTTGTTTCGTTTAAACCTCAAAAGTTTCAAACAAAAACATATTTTTATTACATAAACTACTTAGAATAATTAATTTAAAGTCGTTTTTATGTAATTTCTTAAAAGTACATTTTTATTTTGTACCGTTTCTATCGCAATTCAAAGGAAAACTAAGACATCCGACAAAGGGTCGGCAAGTTACCTTAGAATGTGATGTAATGTTGGATTCACTTTTAAATGTAAACAAATCTATCTTTTTAATGTATTAATCTGAGACTCAAACACATTTTTCACAATTCGTTTCACATTCGGCGATAAATGCACTTTTTTGCCCTAGAACGCCACATACTTAGTTTTAAACACAAGATCACTTGCGCGGTGAAATGTTTATTACAAACTAAAATTATTAAAAATAATTATCCCTAAATTCCCAGTTTCTATTTTATCTATATTTTAATCCCATCATGTGCATATAAAAAGGGCACTGGAAATAAAGTAGGTAGGTATGTCTTTTTATATTTACACAGTCAGAAGAAAATATTCACAGATAAATACTTTTAACTTAAAAAATAAAATTTCGGGAATATATCTTCCAAAGCAAAAATAAATAACAAAATAAATTTATGAAAAAATTAGTCTCAAATATTATTTACCTAGCCAAACATTTCACTTGTAAAATAACCATCATACTATTTGGTATTATCTTTCCGCTTTTCGAAGAAACGAGTACGATACTGGAATTGTTATCAGATTAACGACTACCTGCCGTGGGTTTTGGTATTGAATTCATCATGTTAGCATAAATCAAAACGAAATATGTTGGAATGGAGTTTAATTACAATTTTAATTCTTACAATCAGCTATAAATTATTGAAAACTTTACTATTTGTTTTGACATCATCATACGCTCTATATACTATAACTTGATTAATGAATTAGTGGCGAAGAGGTTTAGAGATCTGATTGCATAAAATGAAGAATTAATTATTGTAGGTTATCATTTTGGTCACTACGAGCCGCCAAGCGCCCTACTCTGTCGGTGTGCTTCAAGCTTCAACCGTTTCAAGAACAACATGTGCATTGATAGGTTATTTTTTACGTTGTTCAATATGTTAAAACTGTTTTAGTTAAACTATAAATGTTATGTTATGTCATATAATAGCAAATTATTGTAAAGTATAAATTCAGTTTTGTGTTGTGATCCATAAAAAAACAGTGGTACCGAGTATTTTCATTTGAAAAAGATATGGTCCTTCGAAATCCAGCTACAAACCAGCACGAAAAAGTAGTAATTCACTTCAATTTTTGGTCCAAATTTGGTACAATTTTCACAAGATTAAACTGAATTGGGACATTGGATTTGCAAAATGATGGTAATGGATGCATTCAAATGCAAGGAGACATAGAGGTCAGATCTTTCTTTATTACTTTATTATATTTTGTGAATTGACCTAAAAAGGAAGTTGGTTGGCTGGCAAACAAAGGGTTATTGTTATAAATGTATGTGGAATAATGTTAACTTCAAAAACATTGAATATTTAACTTAATGTGGGTTAGGATTTGGTTTACCATAACTAAAACTATATTTTTTAAAAGTAAAAAATAGTAAATCAATTTTGTTGAGTTGCTATGGAAAAGGTTGTTTAATAGCTATTTGTATAAGAAGGGAAGAAAGTGCTACTTTCCCTCTCGAGGATGAAGTTAGCAGTAATCATTCAAGGGAGGACTTTACTTCCATGTTATACATATGATTTTTCCACCTCCCTCAAATAATAAGTCATTTTTAAATACTTTATTTATGAAACTAACAAACAATACTGTTTTTCATATTTTTCTTTAGATTTTTGGGGTAGTAGAAATTCCACTGTTACATTAAAATACTATTTTATATTTTGTAGATACATTATAGCGTAACACCGAGGGGTGAACCGCTGATAGCATTTAGGTGTACACTAGTATGGAATTTTTGGAAATATTTTGGTATTTTTTAAAAAAATTTGGTGGAATTTTTGGAAATATTTGGTATTTCGTGTGGAATTATTGATATTTCTATAGGAATTTTGTGGTATTATCGTAACATTTTTAGGATAATTATTTAATATGCGCGTGCGCACTAACATCTATAATTAAAAAGGACACTTGCATTGAAATTAATGGACATGTAAAAATTAATCAAAATATTTCAGACAAATGAAAACCTCAATGTTAACTTTTTTATACCTTGGCTTTGTCTTTGTTTGATCAATGAAGTCTACATTTTCGACTAATATAAATTTTTCTATTAGTGATTTCATATCTCGCATTGATAGAATTTCTTATGTACTTAAATAGTGTCCTAACTGATCTAAAGGAAAAATTTGTGTTTCCCGGGGAAACAAAAAAGGCTGAACAAAAGTTATTGGTGTCAAATGGGGAACTTGAGGAAGAACTGCTAAATTTTGACCTTGATTTTATTATTGAAAATGCGATAAATTACGCTTCGTTCAGCTTCGTTAGGAATAATCTGCAATAAAGAAGCTGCATACACACTAGATATCAAACTTCCAGCTAAAAATCCGCCTTAGACTTTAAGCAATTTTCAAGATGAGCTAGACGATAAGTTTGATGCCGAGTTTGAAGCTGATTAGGCTATGATACAACCGAGCGTACAACTCAATGTTTCTAACAATGACACAGTGGTCCATTCTGAAGACTCTGTGGATACAATGCTGTACATATTTGGGGTAATGTTGGTATTTTTTGGTATTTTAAGTTGGTAATTTTGGTATCATATGTCAAATATGGTATTTTAGTGTACAACTTTTGGTCAGCGGTTCACCCCTTGCGTAACACACTTTGAAACTGTTAATCTGTCAATCGACCATAGTATGCTATAATATTTTTATCCTAAATTCGAAAACCTGATGAATCTATGAATAGAAGTCAAATTATTAATGTAAAAATCGTTAAATCAAAATAACAATTTACTGATTTCTATCATTTTGCAAAATACAGGGTGTTATATAAATTAACAGTAAAATTTATATTTATATAATAGAATATAGTTTAGGTGGTCAATGCCGTATACATTATTTCATTGATGACGTACCATGACATCACTAGAGAGGAAAAGTACGACTTTGCTCCCTACAACGAGGCCAGGAAATGTATACTTTGGATAGAGGTAGGCGGAAAAAATATTTTTTATGCAGTTCATTGTATTTTATCTGGGAAAAGGGTGACATTTAATCGAGTTGTTGAAAGACTTTGATACTGTTGTGTAAAGTAAATTTAGATATAAGATCAAGTTGTGAATTTATGTTAAGAAACAAAGAACTGTTATCAAAAGCGAAATTTCTAGGATTCAAAAATTTGTGAATACGAATGAAAATTCTTTAACTGTAGATTTAAGCGAATTCGAACTAGGGAAATATTTTTGCCACAAAAATATGAAGATTATTGTAAAATTCAATAACAAATAGTGGAGCTTGAGGAGGTTGAAATCTGTACTTTCAAGGGAGGAAATAGAAATAGAAATATCTGACAACTTGGTCAACAATTAAAATTAAATCACAAGAAAAAAATCTAAGCATTAGGTAGTTCAGATTGAGAGAATTTGCATTAAGTACACCATATTGTTCAGGAAAAGTTGAGGATTGGCAAACGTTTATAGATTTATTCAAAGCAATAATTGACAATAATTCATCATTAGATAATGAGTAATAGTTTCTCTATTTAAAAGAAGCTTTGTCAGGGGAAGCTCTAAATTTTAACAACAATTTACCCTTATGACAATTATATGAATACAGTTGAGATTTTAAAAAACCGGTAAGATAACAAGTTAGTGGTTATAAATTAGCATTTGAAAGGTATGCTAGATACACCAGTTATCACTAAGGGATCAAGGAAACGGACGCACCGGAATTCGGTCCCGCTACCTGCGGAAGGGACTACCTGTAACGGATTAAATTCGAAGTGTGGTCACACCAGCGAAAATGCGATTTCGGAATTGGGTCCCATGTACCTACTATTTGTTTAATTTTACTTTTATTTTCCTTCACATTTTTTTGGGCTTAGGACCAACAGTACACACTTATTGTTGTTGTACTGGCATATTTAAAAATTTACGCTAAATGCGTATCTTCAAAAATAAAAACAGTACGTGAAATAATAACCCAACCAAACCTACCCCTACCAAACCACCTTCGTATTTTTAGTCAATTTTTTTGTAGAATGAATTATAATAATTTTCAATAATAACCCAACCAAACCACCTTCGTATTTCTAGTAAATTTTTGAAGAATAAATTATAATAATTTTCAATAATAACCCAACCAAACCAACCCCTACCAAACCACCTTCAGAAGAACAATTGCTAAAAATAATCTTTTAATACCCACATGAAATCTACCTGCTTCGACAGCGGACCGAATTACGAAATCATCCTTTCGGATTTGGTTAAGGTCCCTGTGAGCAGGTAGCCCTTTTGCTAGGTACCCGGACCGAATTCCGAAACACCGAAGGAAACAACTGAGATCATTTTTAACCCATGTTAGAACACATACATTATCTCAAAGCTTTAAAATTGCCAATAAAAGAGTGGGATGCCCTTTTGGTATTTTTGTTTTCACACAAATTAGATTTTCAAACGCATAAGGCATGTGACATCTAGTGAAGTGGTGCTGTAACTCTTGATAATTTTCTTAAATTTCTGGAAAATAGGTGCGTAACTTTAGAAAATATTGAAATTTGTAGTTTAAAGGGAAGACATTTTTGGTAAATGAGCAACAGAAACATGAAATTAAATCAAATTGAGGTTTTCGTAAAAGAGAAGGCCACATATTAAGTGTTTTAAAACAATAGGTTGTGTTTTAATTGCATGGGAAAAGGACATGGGATTGCACAATGTAAATCAATGCAATAAATGTCAAAGGAAGACATTACTACATGAAAATAACATTCTAGGGAAAAATATAAGTCAATACAAGGGGACTATTTGAAAGCAAAACTCAAGGTCGGGGACAAGTTGATAATAATAATAATATAAGTGGGGATATTCTTCAAGGATATGGGTTAAAGCACGGGTACTTCTAGATTCAGGTTCTCGAAACCATTTTGTTACAGTAGGCACAGGGTTTGAATCCTGGTCGCGGTGATAATTTTTATTTATTATATTGTGACATTTGTATATGAATACCCTTGAATATAGGTCCTATTTATCCGTGTCTTGTGACCTGTTCACTATTCACACATATTATTCACTGGTGAATAATGTACGTCATTATACATGAGGAAGGATACTTAAAATGTAAACATTCTCAAATAGTCGTGGACAAATGATTTTTCGAATTCCATATGTGATAACTTCAAATCTACACTACCCCCTTTCAAGATTTGACATTAGTGGTATTGGATCTTTCCTGTGACACCAACTAAACATGCATATGAGTTTTTTGACGTTTGACCGGGTGAGGGTAAAAACGTTTGAATTATGAGCGGGGATGTGAATATGGATGCGGAATTGCTGATACTGAAAATATTCAAGAATCTCTTTTTATTTGGGACCTGTCAAATGAGGATTATAACAATCGTGACAACAACGAATTACGTAATTTAGCAAGAAACGTAGTGTATGGTGGTTTATTATAATATAACACGCTGCGGCATGTATGATTTGTTTGTAAATATTTTTTTAACAAATATGAGGTTTGTTTGTGTTTAGTTTTTGACTTTGAATATATAAGCAGACAATAATTGTGCTCTGTATATTTAGTTAAAATAAATAAAGCTTAAAGGGGCCGGTACTTCAATAAAAAACTTATAAAAAGATACTATCAATAGATGTAGGAATAGTGATAAATTCAAATTCCTGGAGTATCCCGAATATTATTTACCATATCTATTGTCTGAATTTGGTAGAAACATCACATTCAACAGAATCCTTGGACCCTTCTCAGTTGTTGGGAGGAAAAACGTCTCAAGATGACTAATAAAACCACAGAAATCCCATGGGATTACGGATATCTGGAACATCGTATTATCTATCAGCTTTAACTTTAACTTCATTAACTTATTATTTGGTGAATGAATGAGGGTTAGGATTTAAATGAAAAGGTCAGTGGCAGAGCACGAAAACGGTATCCTGAAAAAAATGTTTGGTATTGAATTAAAATAATTTCATAGCATGAACGGGTGTGTGCGTGGGTAGTGAGAGCGACGCCCTGAGTAAAATATTTCGGGAGTTGTGGGAATGGTCAGCGAGAGTGACCAAGAAGTTGTTTAAGAATCGGAAAAGATAAAGTTTCAGCCCGCATATTATGATTTGATTCCTTAGTGGTTCGATTTCTCATTGTCATTCTTACTGTCACGAGTAAAGCGCCCCTACTCTTTGGGGAAGAAGAAATTTAAGTTGAGTATGAGATAACAGAAGCAAACAAAAATCTATTTGTTGAACATAGTTTGTTGATTCAATTTTCGAATTATTTTGATGATCTTGACCCAACAAAGTTTGCGTGGATACAGAATCCATTTATGGACAAAAAATAATGAAATTGGATCGACAAGCATTGAAAAAGAAAAATTTATTAAATTATCTTGTGATACCTTAAAAAATAAATTTCAGAGTGGTTGAATTTTGGATGGATCTTCATACAGAATATAATAATTGGTCAAATAAAGCTTTGAAAGTACTGCTGCCGTTCGAAACATCAAATTTATGCCAAACAGGATTTTCTGTCTTAGCTGCAATGAAATTAAGAATATCAAGCTCGTTCAGTGGCAAAAAAAGAGCTACGAGTATCTATCTCGTCAGTAACACCAATATTTGATAAATTTTGTGCTAATTGCACCAAATGATTGAATATTTTTAAGGCAGGCTTAGTAACGTTTGGAAACCGCTGACTTAGACCATTATCCTTACGCATTAATTAAATCGTCAAAGTACATACATAGATTTAGTAAAAGCCAAATAAAATTGCGTTTACGTTTTCATTGTGAACATTAGCAGCGTTGTCAGATTGTTCACGAAATATGGAAATTAACATAAAATAAGTGACTAAAACTGTTCACCTTTTTTCTCTGTTTAACAAATGTTGCTAACTGTTCTTATACTGATTTTTAAAGCGCAGCTACACGCTAAAATAATACAAATTTTCTTAAAGTAAAGTAATTATATTTTATTCACATATTACTTCTTGCACAGCATTTGAGGACAACAATGGACCATTGTTCAAAATAATTAACTAATGAAGCCACAAGTTCTATGCGTCGGCTTTTTAGCTGTTTGGGCATTTTGACAATCAAAGAAGAAAATGCTTTGTTGTGAAAAAAACAGTTTTGATTATAAATTTTTGTCACAAGAAAATTTTATTAGGCACTCAACTATAAACTCAAAAATCGATGACAATGCGGAAGCATGATTGTATTTTTGGTAGTGACTATTTCACCATCATTAATTGGTGGTTTCTTTATGAACATTTCAACACAAAATTTCACATAGAGGGGCGTTTTCACATACAATATAATTGCGACATTGGTGACGTAAACGCAACTTTATTTGGCTTTTACTATACATGGAATACTATATGTTATATAATGAGACTAATGCTTCTACCAAAGAATTACACTCAACTCCACGAACAAATAATAAATATTATATTGATATCAATTCACTAAACTCACTCGACCAAGAAATAGATACTAGATATTTACTACTATTATTTTAAATATTTCTTTAAAACAAAATTCACACACGCCCCTGAATCGACACACCATACTATCTCTCTAATATCGCAGGCCACCCTCGGAGTTTAATTTTTTTTAGTTACAGTTAGTCCGCCTTAGTAAGTTACTCCATTATAATATAAACAATAATGTACTTGATGATTGTATAACGCTGAACACCTGCAATGTGTTGCCTGATATAGAAAGTTTTCTTAAATATAGTAGGCATACAAAAAGTTGTTTTGATTAATTTCTCTTTTTACAGCAATTTCGAGCGACTTTTTTTAATGCTTACTAATAAATTTATATTATGTATTTTTTTTTTAAATATTTCCCAACTAGCTTTTTGAGAACATGACGAGCTAACAGTTTACTGAAGTAATGGGAAACATTTGTATAGTGAGCCCAACAATTTTAGAAAATATATCTGACAACATTGGTTTATTTTATGGTCATCACACTGACTTTAGTTAGACTTTACAAATGTATCTAATATGTCAATTTAAACTTATCATAAATATAATCTTATTATTAATCTGAGTCATCAGCTGATTGTAATGGTTGTGCAGGTGTACTACTGTCGCTATCAAGATCTGCGAAACTTTCATCAGAAGAGCCAGTATTAACATTAACAGAAGAGCCAGTATTAACGTTAAAACATAAATGATCCAACGTATTATCGATGATGTGTTCTCGTTCTATTTGTGAGTTTTCATATTCTTTTACGTGTCGACAAATATTCGTCCATTCACTAAAGCCGGTCCCAGACACTATGTGTATTTGGCAAACATTTGGACTTATTCGCGTAGCGTGTGGGAAGTTAACTTTGGCAAATATTCGTCCTTCGTCATTTTCCCGGCGCTGGTCGGAAACTAGCACGAAGCAAAGGATGCCGTAGTGTTTCGAAGTAAACTACGTGTACCTTTGCTATACTACGGCACCATGTGGGAGATCAAGCAAACATTCGTGCAAATGATAAATATTGGCCTATTCGCCAAATACACGTAGTGTCTGGGACCGGCTTAAGTGGCAACTCGTCGAATCTTTTTCGGGATAATGCTTCAACATCCTTTAAAACAATTGTAGTATTATGACTGATGCCCATATTTTTTCAATAGGGTTCAATTCAGGATGATATGGAGGCAATCTCAAAACTTTGTGTCCATGATTTTCCAACAACTGATCCAATACATAAGTGGGCATAAATGCAGAAACCCGATCTATAATTTCCTTTGTTTGACTATGCAAAGCTTTTCCTTGTTTCACTCTCTTGGGAGACATGACACAAAAAGTTCCAAGACATGAAAAATTCACTATTCGCAACAACAAAATCGCACAAAAAGAACGAAAGCAAAGTACTGTCTGCTGTCAACACTGAAATGAAAACGAAGAAGCTACTGGCTCGAAGCCGCAGCCGGTCAGAGATCGGTATCGCATTCGAAGCTGCCCTTCGTTGAATCACGTGGTATCCCAAAGTTATTGTGGTCGGACTCTACCAGTGCCGCCTTGGTGAATATTTTAGAGAAACAGTGGCATTCGTTTGTGTGATATAATAGAGCAACTAATTTCACATTGCACTTAATTTTTCAATAAAAGAAGTGTATGTCAACATATGTATATTACATCATAACACACTATTTTAGTAAGTTTTGCGGCTATTGGAGGATAGGCAATAGGTGAGTAACATTTTATTTTGTTGTATTTTCGTTCTGCTTAATGTAGTGTATAGATCAAATTGTAAAACAGAGTATTCTGTATATTTTAAATACAGTCTATGTATCTAATTATTGAGTATTACTTCCTTGGAGTTCTTGCACATAACCATTAAAAATAAGCGACGAAATTGTGGAAGAAGTTATTAGGACATCGCACCAGAGTACACACTGCATTGTCTGTTAAGCCGTTTCTAGTCAAGTGTAACATTTCAAATTTAGACCTTGACGTGACTTTTATATGTTCCCCAAGATTAAATCTACTTCAAAAGGAACAATATTTAAGACCATTGAAGTTGTTGAATGAGGAGGCGACACGCGTCATGCAGGACAGACAAATACTAAAATTCCCATAGGAAAATATGTATAAATCTAAAATATATTATTTTTCGTTCGTTTAATTGTTTTATAACCACACCTTGGATTTTTACACTTTTGAAATATCTGTGAAATTTCTGGATATTATAGCTTCAATATAGATTCTTATCTACAAACTTGTCTTACGGTACAGCACTATGTTGTAAAATAATTGATATTATAGTAGCCCAAGGAGCCGCGGTCAAAGACCTAATAACTTCCAATTATACAGGGTAAATCACTGGCAAATTATCAATAATCAATTACAGTTACTAAACATTTCTCCAGTTCCATCCAGTTTAACCACAGGTTTTTTAGGATTAATTAAAAATCATTGTATAGTTGTCTTATTTTACCGTAATTTACTGTTTGGACCCTTACCTTGTGTAACCAACTGTTTCTGATTAATTCCACTATTCAATGAGAAAATTATGAAAATATATTGATAATTATTTCGATATCATCGTCAGAATGACAGAAGATTTGATGTGATGTTTACTTGATGTTTAATATTTTGGCTAGACAAAACAGTAACCTATCTTGTGATTGACTTTATATATAAATAGAAAAAAGAAGATATGATGTACAGTAGAAACGGTGGAGCTTTACCAGCACGTGACTTCTGTCAACTCAATAGAAATAATCGTTATGACTAATATTCCAAAGGTCGGCTTTTTACGAATTGGTAATTAAACAAGAAATTCAACTTTTTTAATTGTATTTATTTCATTTATATCGTTAACATCGACATATTTATTAAAACTATCGATATACTTGGTGAATAAGTTACAAAGTCCAAAGTTAATAAGTAGCCAAATAAGCATTGCAATATTCCCGTCTCAAGGCAATTTAGGTGTTATGGAATGTCAAAAGTTAACAAGTTGATAACGTATTATATTAATTAATTAGTTAGTTAATTAATTAATTAGTTCTGAAAAGAACTGATTTTAACAATAAATACACTTTCAATCGAAAAATTCGCTAAAAACAAGACAATAAACTAAACTCCCATAACCTCAAATGCGGTAATTTCAAACTCAACTTTTAGTACGATCAGTTATTATACACGTTACGTCAATTATATCGTTGTCCACTTTTTCGATTACTACGGCAAATTAAAAGAAACTATTAGGTATGTCTTGTAGTTGGTCTTGGTGAAGAAGACAATCTATCGTATGTTATTATGTTTGATTTATATTGATAGAAGATAGTATGTAGAAAATATATGTTGCATAAATCGTAGATTTGGTCACGTGATGGTAAAGCTCCACCGTTTCTACTATATGTATAACAAAAATATTAAAGCTATATCTGCTAATCTTTACAATTGTTACTTAAGAAGATAGTTTAATAGTGGAGAGCTCCCTAGATTTATCCCATTACGCAAAACATCTACTAGACACCAAACCTTCATTAACACCTAACACAGAACTATAAGCATTACATCCTTGAAGAATTAGAAATTGGGGATTGTCGGTATGGGATCTAATAAATTAAACTGCCGAGTGAAAAGAAAGCAACAGAAGAGCTAGTTTTTATTAGGAACCAGTTGAAAATCATGACAATTGGATTGATGACTAGCAATATACCACTTGAAGACCACCTACATGAAAAGAATCGATGATTATGACACATGCTATACAAATACGGGAAACCCGATCGAAAATGGGAGCCACTGTACCATAAAATTATTGTTCGGAAAGAAGTAAAGTGATCTATAAAGTTGAACAAGGCACTAAATTACTTAACTGGGCTTTATGAAACGGAACCCAAGCAATTAACATAGTGGTTGCAGTGTTATTCAGAAAATGAAGTAAGATAACTCCGAGCAAGAAAAATATGGAGCAAGAAAAATATGGAGCAAGAAAAATATGGTTCAAGCACTGCTCCACTCAATCCACGTTAGTGACAGTGTCACAAAATATATTGTTTAATTTGGAGTAAGCCTATCGGAAGTGGGTCTGACTAGACTGGGTGCTTTTTCAATATATCCTAAGAGTCTTTTTTGAAATTCACAACCTGCAAAGTTCATTAACTACGGATATAGATTTTAGGATGTTGAAGAAAACTTTTCAATTAGGAAACCAATCTACTGCTATCAGCTCGGCTACCAGTAAAATGAAAAAAATGAAGTTAGTTAACCTGTTTAATTACGAATTTGTTGGTTTTGGGATGAATAAATAATGTGCGTAATTCCGATTTTTGTAGAGCGTCTGATGGTGATCAAATCTATCTACGGAGAATTCGATCAACTTTTAATTATTAAAATGGGTTTGAAAGTTGATGTTACAGTTTCGTTTCATGGACGACTTTTAATCAAAATGCTAAAACCCCAGAAAAAAAATCATTTCCAAACATATATTAAATTATAATTTACATTTTGTCGATTTTTATTTTTCACCTTCCAATATTATTTTGGAGTTCTTTGACTTTTGATTAGAGATTCGTTTGAATTTTATATTACTGCCTACTTTCCATCAACTGAATAAAAAAGAACGAAGTTATGGAAAAATATAATTTACAAAACGTATGGCAAAGGATGTTGTGAGTCATTTTAGAAAAGCAAACACTACCTCTTATTTGGTAATCAATTTCATTTACATGTTACATATCTTTATTACAAGGTGACATCCCTTATATTTTCCTACTTTTCGCTCATCATTGAATTATTTTTATACGTTGTATAATTTTAGTATCGAATTTGATAATATTGAAGTTTTCTGTAATTCTTCAGTATCGCATATCAATACTTTGTTCAAACGTTCATAAATAATATCCATATTTCAAAACAGTACATCGTCTAAACGAAATTATAATATTTTGCAGGATTTGGTGGGAACAAAAATTTGGTCACTTGCATTTGTAGTCAATCATCTTTCACCTAGAAAGTAAATTTTTAACAGACTAGTTCGATTTCAAATGATTATTTTTTTGCTCAATTTTGATGTTACTAGTTTGATGAAAAAAGATTTTAACTCCAAACAGAGTGAATATTATTAAATAAATATGTTACAACCAAAATTACACTTCTGCTGGTAGTATCGCGGATAGGTATGTGTAACTAAACAGGAAAATACCAGACGTATCTTGGGTTGGAATAGTTTTCGTCGACATTAAAGTGGTAAAGCTTCAGTTGTAGCTGGAATTACATCAGTTCCATTAGTGCCATTTCAAGGTTGGTGAAATACTGTTTTATATAGTTATAGCAAACAAGGGAATATTTCATTTTAAAATTTCTGATAGTGATACTTTATGTGGATTGTTTACAGGATAACGTAAATAAAGGGAGGTCAAACCAAAACGCAACAGTCATTATCCAGAGCTGAAGTAACATTTTAGATAAAAATACGACCGTTTTAATACGTGTATGACTCCCCCACAAATGTCGTTTCAAAGCAAAAATAATTCTCTCTACAACCGTTTTTGGATTTTCTGGAATTCGACAATTGGTTTTTTTTTACTACCCCGCTCGTTCCAAAATACTTTAAATGCACTGGTGATGAGAAAAGTGAAGTTTTAAAGCAACTGTTATTCTCTTTACAACCGTTTTAATGTTTAAGACAAAAAATTAGATTTTCTGGAATTTGTTAATTGGCTTTTTTGACTCCTCCACTCGTCCCAAAATATTTTAAATCCACTGGGAATGAGAAAAGAGGCGTTTTACAGCAACTGTTATTGCCTGTACAACCGTTTGAATGTTTAAGACAATTTTTTGGATATTCTGGAATTTGATAATTGGCTTTTTTGACTCCCCCACTCGTTCCAAAATATTTTAAACCCACTGGGAATGAGAAAAGATGCGTTTTAAAACAACTGTTATTGTATTCACACCGCCTTTTCAAGGCTTAATTTTGAATTTGCTGGAATTCGATAATAAGCTATTTTTACCCTCCCACTCGTTCCAAAGTATTGAACACCTTTATACACCCGTTTTCTAATACTGTTCTACAAAGATCGTAAAATCCGAGATAATCCTGAAAATTATGGTAATACGTATTTTCATAGATTCCAGTATTAAGTATCAATAAGTAGAACAAGCTTACAAATCGTTCGTGACGTATTTGCAGGAGATGGAAAAAATTTACATCCAAATACGTTACCCACCAATCTGATTGAACCACTTTGAGTTTATAAAAAAATCCTCTAATTATTATTATTCCAGAGGTAATTTCTAAATCAAAATACTTTTAATAAAATATTTGGTTGTGATTTCACAAACACTAAGAAATACAACTTTTGGAAATGTTTTGAATCCTGTTCAAAATTTCTATTGGAAAAATATATATAAATATTCTACCAGTCTCCTTTGATAATGGATTTCCAATCATGAAAGTCTATATTCTTCAATTGTTAGTAATGATCTTGGTTGATACTAAGTATATTTTTAATATCGTCTTTAAAAGGATCAATGCATCCTATGACCAGATGGTAATTCGGACACTTTAAAGTAAAGTTTATCTACAACAATATCAAGACGCACGTTCAAATTCAACGAATCGAGCTGTTTGTCGATTAAGTGATGTAGCCGCTATTATAACGTGACTTTTGTCCGAAAACCGCATCAACACCTTGGAGTTCAATCATAACAACTTAAAATGATATTTTAAGATAATTACAATGTTTTTTAGGTATACTAAAAGCCGCATCACTTTAAAATGAGAAATCATATTAATATGAAGTAGATTCTAGTAAAATAAAAAAAATGGAAGCAAACTAGGCCGGCTGTTGTCATTAGGGAAATTAACAGATAAAATTTGAATTGTGATAATTTCTATTCAAATTCTATTAAGATAACTAGTAACAGATATTGGACAAATTATGTTGAGCTAGCATTTAAATCAAAAACATATTAATAACGTTCCCATATTATTTTGACTATTTTCCACAAATTGTCCAGAAAACTAAACTTTATAAACGCTAATAAAAGCTCTTGGTGAAAGCGAATCCGGTACAAAATGACGCGCGAGAAAATCAATACTTGAAAAACTTGACACTTCTCGAGTATCACGAGGTGAAATTGAACAGTATCAAGTCGGTTGAACTCGGGATACTTATAACAACTTAATCTAATGCAAAATAATAAAAAGCCGTAAGTTTAGTTAGATACAGATCGGTTTATTATTCAATAAAATATCGAAAATGTAATTAGGTACTTAATACATTTCACCAGCAGTTAAGGTCCATCCTCAATCAATTTAGTGGCAAAATGACACTTCGGCACGCGTGATAGAACAATGACGTTTAAACATAAGTATCCTCAATTCAATTTCGTGCTGACATAGCCGATTTAAAAGTGCAAGCTTTAAGTTTTTTCTGTGCGTGCCGAATTGGGTCATGCGCATTTAATCATGGAATTTTATTTTATGTTATTACTTTTGTGAACAAACATACATTATTTTATTATTGCGTTATTATATTAATTTGTTCTTTGATATGTAGTTGGTACCTATGGATTTAAATATTACTAGTAAAGGAGAGCAATAGTTGTTAAACAATTTATTGCCTTTAAAAAAACAATTGGTTGAGCGTCCTCGAATGTTTAGACCAAGAAGATTTATATTCACAGGTTAAACTCTACAGATTTTAAATAACCTCAAGAATAAAATAGCAAAAACAAAGAAAATGCGCATGTGCGATCACATTCAGGCTGACTGAATTGACAGGATTGAGGATGGGTATCCGTTTTGAAGCACGCGTGCCAGTGCTACTTCGCTAGCAGATTGATTGAAGATGTACGTTTAGTTGTAGCACCGTACAGTAACTAGTGTACGGTGGTTGTAGTTCAACTGGAATAAGGTTTTACCGTCATTAAGTTTACATAATATAGTCCGTACCAGAATTCTTTGTGATAAACTGTCAAAAACATAGCTTCCATTTTAGTTAGTATACACTGAGTTTCGACCATTGTGATGAAATTTCTCAACTGATAAAACCTACTTTTACAAGGAGAGGATTTATTACTGATATTTATTTTATTTATGCTTGGACAGTTGAAAATGTTAAAATAAACCTAGCAGCATACACAATAATGTAAGACATGTACGAAAAACCTCTTCAAATACAAAATGGATACAAGTTATCTAAAATCAATTGCAAAAGCTCAAGCACGTGTTCTTTTTTCTTTGATCTGCATATGCCTAATCTAAGGAAAACTTGGCAAGGGAGATCAACGCGTGTTTAAGTTCTGCAATTGATTTTGGACATTTCATACTAAAGCGATTATTGAAGAGATTGCTATTGAACTTCCAGAACCACATTTTTAGTGAAAAACATCCGGGTCTATTTAACAGGAGAACGGATTTCAATAACATCTTTGTTTAATGTAATTTTTGAAAATTGCTTAGAAAGTTGTTTGGTGCATGGAAATGGTCGATATGACCTGTAGAGTAGATCCTATTAACTTATCCATTTGAATTAATATTTAGCTAGGTATACTCTATAAGATAAATTTCTAAAAGTTTTCTCACCAATTAGGTATTGCTTATTCTGGCAAGTTATTGTTGGATATTTAGGATTATATCAGATAGTTGTAGAGAATCGTATATGGAATCGATACTGGTTATTGCGATGAAGTAACCAACACAAGTTCATGGTATGCTATTTCACCAATATTGGAGGTCGTATAGAATATGGTAATGAATGAAACATGATTTTGGTCAGAAGCTAACTTGGATTGAAAGCTACTAGCAAGTGTAAGCTCTTGAGACAAGAATGAAATATATATAAAATATGGAAATATAATCCTCCAAGTATTAATAACAATATATAATAATCAATTAAACATGTGGTTTGCTAGGCCAAGCAATAGAGCATCAACATGGTAAGTTTTTGACAAAAATCCTAGTAGAAAACTGTGCCATCATGTAAAAGACGTTACGTAGTATGAACCTGATATATTTTCGATTCGCAAATGCTGCTCACGAAATTATTATAAGCATTTAAAACGAAAAACAACAGAAAGAGTATATATTTGGAAAAAGTGGGAAAATACCAAGAGATGAAGAGAGCTCAGCAAAAATGTTTAGTGTATTTCACAACAAGTAAATGTGAAGAAAAAACTAGTTTAGTGTGACCAAAAGTAAATTATATCTTAGTTGTATTCGAAAAAAAAGTAGGTAAACAAAACATCAACAAAAAAATATGCGTGCACTGTTAATATTTTACGCATAAATTCTAACTATGATATTATAAACTTCAAACATTCATATAAACCTGCAGTAAATGTTTATATTAAAAATGTAAAGATTCACTGGGAAAATAATAAACTTTTGTTTGGCAACATTGTTAGAAGGACCAGAGTAGTCATAAAACTGTATTTGTGGCCTTGTCGGAGCCTATAAAACAGAACCGTACTTAGAAATAGAATATATGAGTATCATTATTCTATTTACCTCTTTGTACCTTAGATACCTAGGCGATTAAACTTTTTTTTTATTTTTATAGAATTACTAAGTACTTTAATGTGTTAATGCGTAATTACATAAAATTACTGAAATTTACACTATAGGTTCTATTTATACTGCATAAAAACCCAAGTTAATTAAAAGATTTTAGTACACTGTAAAATAAGCAGCAGAATATTTTACCACGAAATAAAGCACATAGATGCAAGTCCGTCACTGACTTCAATTGAAATTGTTCTTTTATACCTGGGTATATTTCTCGACCAAAAGAATTTGAAAAAAGAATAATTCTAACGTTTGGATATTATAAAATATCAGTAATACCCAATGTTGCCAAATCGCGGACAAAAATAGTTCCAGTGAACTAATATGATCCTTTTTTATACCCGACGTGGTAAACACGCACTGATAGATGAAGAAGTTTATAGACGAACAGGATACCTTATATTTTATTAAATAGGTATTTACAATCCCATCTAAATATTTTCACAAATAAAGAAAATAGTGTAATTAAAATTTGGTCACACCACACTAAAACTGCCCGCGAGTACCTATATCCAAGTTGAGTTGGAGACTTCTGTTCAACAAAATAGTACAGGTGTTTATTTTTAATGCCACAAAACCCTGTATTCGTTTTCCCAATAATAGTTTCATCTATAACCAAATTACTTAAGATTATCTTCTTGATCTACCTGAAACAGACCATTTTAGTTTGTTGACGCCGTGAATACTTCAAGTTTGTTAGAAATGTTTCCATAAAAAACCACAAAATTTATATATATATATATTTTTTTATTAATATACTAGTTATGTTTGAAGAAAATACCAAAGCCATTGTTTAATCCATCATAATGAAATATTTTTTAACGATGGTTTCGTTATGTAGGTATTGGAAAACAACTAAATACTGAATGGTTGGTTAGTTTTTAATACCGAAATAAGTTTTAACTCCTTCCCATACAAATATTTGTAGGAATGTGCTATTTCACATTTTTTAATTTATTAAAAATTGTTATCAAGAAGTATACAAACCTCCAGTAGTATTATAGAAACAAAATACCTCTATTTAAGACATCAAAAACTTGATCACAAACACAAACTTAGTTTCCACTATTGTATGGTATTTCTTCTTGTAAAAGCACTTCAAAGATATCAGACACTGTTCGGGAACACAATAGATTACGGCGTTCGATCATTTTGCGAAATACCGACCTAAACGAAAGACACACTCACACTAACTGAGTTCTCGAATGACTACCGCTACGCTGCTGCAACACTGCCACAGGTACATTGGAAATTGGAATCAGGCGCATAGAACGTTTAAAATTGGATACCACTACGCAGGCCCGTGCAGAATAACGGCTTGTATTCTATGGGCTTTAGCATATTTTAAGAATAAGAAGTTAAAGGTAGTGAAAGGCTAATGTTATTTTTGTAAAAGGTTTTTATTGCCTAGTAATCATTTCGACATATTTGTTATGAACATGTACCAATTTGAGGTTTATTATTTAGTGCAAACTATCATTTCATTAATTTAAAAATACGTGTTATAAAAACAAACCGGTTATCTACCTAGCTTTTAACGAGAGAGATATTCTTTAAAATCGATGGCTTCATTATAAGGGTAACGTTTTCCATTTTAGTTGCACCCTCGGACCCTCGCATTTTTAAATGATTTGTTATGTCTCGTATAAATGCTTTTCTAAATCCTTTTATGTTTCTGAGAGGTAATATCAACTTGAAACTACTTTTGTAGGGTCGAATTGTCTCCGAAGACTAGCAGGTACATTTTTATTAGGGTAGAGTTGTCTCCGGAAAAGGGTTGAGTTGCCTCCCGTTATTGACACCTAATTTGAGGAAGATTACTACAATTTCACTTGCCCCAAGTATTGATTTGTTAAAGCGTAATATTCCATGTCCCACAATTAATTATTAACTTGTTCTTCAGAAGTTTCTTACGTTTTTTGTCTTGTTGAAATTAAATATATTTTTCATTAATTTTTAGGTTTTAAAAAATGTTGGAATTAAAGAGAGTATACCTGAATTGGATGGGAGACAACTCGACCCCGACCTCTGACATTTGGTTGCAGCAAAATAAATTCAACAAAACTGCGAAAGGAAAATAGTTATCATAATTCTTTATTAGTTTTAACGAAATAAATTATATATAAATACTTTATTTAATTTTCAGTTTGAATAAAATTTTATAAGTATTATGATTATATCCGGCTCGCTTCATCATTATGTAGATACCTACCTAATAACAACTAAATTTTATTTTAACATCGAATCGTGAAAATGTAATCAGGATTTATCAAGTCCCATATAAATACGGTGTCGGCCACTTTGCGCCCGACCGTTTTGCGCTCCTACCTGAAATCGGCCACTTTGCGCTCTGCTACTTTCATAATCTAGGGGGTAAGGTAGGGTGGTTTTGGTTGGGTTATTATTGAAAATTATTATAATAATCTGTCAATTACACAATTCAATTTTTCGATTCGGATTAGGGTAGGGGGTAAGGTAGGGTGGTTTAGTTAAAAAAGTGTATGGAAAGCGAGGAGATGTTCTTTTCATAGAGAACGACACGGGGTGTCTTGGAACTACGCTTGGCAACGTCGGTGAAGAGAGCTACATTTAGACGCTCCTATTTTTCTGTAGTAGGTACCATGGGTTTTAAGCAAATTTTCTAAGCTAACCTTTACCGGGCTATTATGTTATAATAAATTTAAAATTATATTGCAAATCGGTAAATCCTAGAAAAAAAGGTTATACATTTCTATTATGAAAATCGCAGAGCGCAAACAGGTCGATTTCAGGTAAGAGCGCAAAACGGCCGAGCGCAAAACGGCCGTATTCTATAAATACGAGACTAGTGTTGATAACAACATGACAAAATCAAAATACTGCCGAAAACGAAAACGGATGGATTATCCTATAGAGGTGAAAAATGTTTAAATATTAGTGTCATTCTTGATAAAAAGTTTTGCTTGTTCGGAAACCCCATAAAATGAAATAAAACTTAAGTTTTTCAAAACCCGTCTCATTTTATAGCCAGTTTTACGAAAACCGTTAACTATTCAACAAAGAGTATATCTTATTGAGTGTTATGGTATTGGGGAAGTTTCGTACCAGTAGGTATGCAATTGCAAAATGTCACGAAAAATATCCAGATGTACCAATTACGCGGTATGGATTAAACAAATTAATAAAGAAGTTTGATGAGACAGGATCTGTTCAAGACAAAAGAAACTGAAAAAGGTGTACGTTGAGGAGGATGATGCAGCTAGTGCACTAGCTATGCATTCGTTAAGGGAAAATCCCAAGTTGAGTCTACGAAAAAGAGCAGTGGTGGTTGGTTTTTGCTAGAGTCACTTACAGAAAATATTTAAGCAAAACAAAATTCATCCATTCAAACCGATATTTATTCATACCTTAACAAGGTTAGACTTTTGTCCGATGATTGGTGGAAAACTTATGCATGCATTCTTTCACAATAATATTTTGTTTTCTGATCAAGCAACGTTTACAACAAACGGAGTCGTTTCTTCCCATAATTGTCGATATTGGGCTAGTGAAAACCCGAGCTACAGGATTAACTGTAATAGTCAGTTTTACCGGATCGAATAATCGGACCGTATTTTCTGGAATATACATTAAATCAGGAGGTATATTTGTATTTGCTGGACAACTTCTTAATACCTGAATTAGAAAATATTCCCTTGGAGCAAAGGCGTAAAATGTACTTTCAACATGATGGATGTTCGTCACATTCGAGTTTGCTAATTAGAGGCTGGCTGGATGAATATATTCCCGGGCGACGGATGGGGCGTGGGACATTATGGACCAAAGACAATTGGCAAATTATTTATAAAAGTTGACAGATACTTGTTACTCGTAAACGTCACTCAGTAGACTAATACATTATTTTCGAACTTAGTTCCAAAATTCATACGGTTTTCATAAAACTGGCTATAAAATGAGACGGGTTTTGAAAAACTTGAATTTTATTTAATTTTATGGGGTTTCAGAACAAGCAAAACGTTTTATCAAGTATGACATTTTTCACTAAAACTAATATTTAAACATTTTTCACCTATAGGATGCCCCATCCGTGGACACGCTGTATATATTCATAATTGTTGGAACAGTCCATAGATTCATAAATACTTACGTATCAGTCTATGGGACACCAACAAAAAATCGACTCGGTGCTTTAAGTGACAAACGGTCCTTTGAACTTTTGTTGGGTTATCTCGGAAAATGCTTTTTCCTCCTACCCCTGTAGAAAGTACACATTTTCCACCCTCATATACGGAAGGAAACTCATACTTCCTACCCTAGGGAGTGAGCACTTTCCTCCAAAGAAGATAATCTGTGAAGTATAAATCATGCGAGTGGTTTGATCGGTCATTTCCAGCTTTATAATAAAAATAATGTGTACAAATCTTTTGTTCTAGTAACAATTAATTATTTTGATTTGTTTTTTATTGTGATATTTCAGTCTTGAAAATAGAAAACTGGGTAGCGCAATACAAAGTTTATTTCATTAAGACTTAATCCATTGTTACACATCCATTTTCGTTTCGCTTACTTTTCTTTCAATCGCTTCTTTTAAGAGCTATTCTTTAGTTCCATACGTGATTGCACAGCTTACTACAATTTTATAGCCTTTTAATTCCTTAAGTAATGTTTTGTTACGGCATTTGGTAGTGCAATAGCTTTATTTCTTGGGCGTTTCTGCCTTGCATTGCAGAATTGATTAGAGTATTTGATGATAACTTCATTCCTATTTTCACATCGATTTGCTCTGGGTCTATTATCCTGTATTCTGTTTTTTTGTAATTAATTTCAGTTTTCTGGTCATTATAATCTTCAGTTCTATGTAAGTAGTCAGCAAATGATAGTGTATACAAGGCTGTGTCTGATCTGATCTGATACGTTGGGATGATAGGGCAACCTCACAGTCTCTCTCAGTACGAAACTCCTCTCAGCATCGCTGGTGTTAATTAAAGCTCGCCGAACACGGATTTACGAATGGATGACAGAGTCAAGCAATCAAAGAGGTTATGCTCTACAGTTTCAACTTCCTGTTCACATCCTCGATCTTGTTCATTTTCTGAGCTATCAGCGTAGATGTTGATAGTACCAGCCACTTATGTTTCTCTTATTATGTTTATAAACAAGTATGTGTTTGTGTTAAAGTCAATATAGAGTCCACTACGGAACGATATGCTTAAAAATCTGGTTCACGGAACGATTTGCATAAAAATCTGGTTCTTCTGCTTCTATATTCTTGCTTCCTAAGTTTTCCAACAAACTAGAAGAAAATAACTCAGTCTTCTTGCTTTGGATACCATGCCATGCTGATGAACAAGAAAATAATATAGCTGTTCAGCTATCCAAGGTGGCAGTGGCGGTCCTTTGTAGAACCTGAACCGTTCTGCGAAATTGGCTTTAATGCTTTCAGGGAGGAACTGAAAATAAAGAAAGAAAATACATAGCACACCTCAGGAAAGGTATTGCAGGACTGAATGACTCCAAAAGGCATTGTTAAGCCTTAACAAAAACCCACCAAGAATCTTTAGCGGTTTTCTCACAAGGCATTGTAAATTCAACTAATACCTTTGAAAATATATAATAAGAACAAATCATTAAAAGCTTCTTGTTCAGAATTTTGAAGGGGTGAGCGGCATAATTACAACCGCACCCTATTATAATAATTTAAACAATAAAATAATTCCACAAACTACTTCCTAATCATGGTATGATTTTATCAGGCATAGAAACATTTGTGTGTTTACAATTTGTATGAAATTCAACTGTTGAAACAGTAAAACAAACTTACATAAACGAGGGATTGAGAGATTCTAATATGATCGATAGTGACACATGAGATTGTAAGTAAGAACTTTAATTGGAGATTCCTGCTTTGACAACCTCAATATGCATACCCTACTCACACTTTTTTAGGTTGCATTTTAGCAAAAGATGTCGAAAGCAAAATCTATAAATTTACTTGTACTTGAATATTATTATACAAGTGTGTGTGTATAAGAGAGAAGAAAATGGCTTGGAAATGTGTCCATTATCCAAAAATTGTTTTTTGAAGATTAGTGTTACAATGTGCGGGTAGATTATGAAAATTCTAAGATATTGATAATGATTTCGATATTAATATTATCATCGTCAGAATGACAGAAATTACATTTTATGTGATGCCTACCTGATGCTTAATATTTTGGCTAGACCAAATAGTGACCTATCTTGTGATTTACTTAATAGATATAAATAGAAAAAAGAAGATATAGTATTAAAAATATTAAAGTTTAGTTATTATCAGCCCTATGGGGATATCGTGAATATCTTTTTCCATTTAAGATCAGTATAACTGTGCAATGATACCAGGAAAACTATATCTGTTGATCATTACAATTGTTACTTAAGAAGACAGTATATTATGGAGACCCATCTAGATTTATCTGTTAATTGACGACTTCATATTGTGGGTCTCTTAAGTGTCTTCTAATTCTTCATGGAAATCTAGTTCTTGTTTCTTATTGGTAGTACATCTAGTTTTGTGTTAGGTGCTAATGAATGTTGGTGTCAAGTAGATGTTTTGCGTAATGGGATTTATCTGGCTGTTTTAATCTGTATGCTCGTAAATGTTCATTGAGTCTAATTTCAAAATTTCAACAAGTTTGACCAATATAGGCATCATTATATTCTGGACATTTAAGTTCAAATATTCCAGACTTTTTTAATGGGGATAATTTTGTTTTTACACTTAACAATTAAACGTTGACACAGTTCCTGATAATGGCCCTGTATATACATATAATTACAGATTTTTTTACTGAATTCCTCATTAATGTATCATTTAGTATATTCAAATTTATACAATCATAGGCCTCTGCAGTCTAGTTAAAATATTCTTTGTTCCAAGAACTCTTAATTTTATCATGCGTTCAAAATACCCTCTTGCTTTTTATCTCTTTGACATTGTTTCCGCTTCTGTCCTTGTTCTTCCTTTTTTTGCAGAATACTTACCATAACTCCATCCCATGTTTGTTTTGGTCTTCCTTTTTTTGTCCTCTTCCGAATTTTTGATTGCCATACTTTTTTAACTGGTCTGGTGTGGTTTATCCTTTATAAATGTCCCCAACAGCTTGTCTCTTTTCAATAAATCTAAGTGTTGATTCTATGTCAAGGTCTTCTCTTATTTTGGTATTTTTTAAATTATCTTTCTTTGTGACACTTTTAACACGTTTAAGATATTTCATTTCAACTTCTTTTGTATTTGTATTTTTTTCTTTTTGTTAATACCCAAGATTCACACCCGAATGTTAATAATGGACGGTAAATTGTTTTAAATACATTTATATTTTTTGTTTATAAATGTCGTGTGGAAAGCTTCATCGTTATTCGTACTCTATTATTAATTTCGACTTTCTGCGTTCCATTTTTTTCTACTCCCAACTATTTATATCTTCATACTTGTTCAATTTTTATTCCGTCTAATGGTATGTTTAACTGGTTTTGTTTCGGTCTTATAATCATAACCTTGGTTTTACGTTGATTTACTGCCATTCTAAAACCTGTAGATACCTTTTTCCAGATTTCCAAATTATTTTGTAAATATCTTTCCCTGTCATAAGGGTTAAATCTGCAAACGCTGCGTCTGATATATTTCTGTTATTTTTTTAGATGTTCTATTATTTTTTAGTTGATTCCTGAGAGTTTGACGTAAGATTAAAGATAACTTCTTTAAACTGATCTATATATTGTTTATCTACCCTATCTATTATACAAAATTTTAATTCGTTCACTTACAAATAGCACCTCTTCATTATTATATTATTGAAATATACCCGCCACTGGTAACTACTTGCTATAATAACTATAATGGATGAGCTAACTCATGACGTTTGTTATCTTCACTTTGTGTGCTTTTCTTTTTGGCGGAACATGACATTCTACAACTACATATCATGGTTTGCCATTAGGCGTTTTGACATATTCTGTGGGATAATCAAGTTATGTTTGTGTTGTAACATCTTTATCAACTATTTTAAATAAATACTCACTGAACGTCATGAATATTTAACAACTAATGTTACTATAAATAAAGATTGTTGTTAATTATTATACACCACGGCTGGTTATTAAATCTACCACTTAGTAATTTTATGTGAGATAAATAAACGGAATACCAAGCAGGATTAAAACATTTTTGTATACCTAGCCTTCCTCATATACAATTTATTTTATGTCTACCCCTGCAAATTAGTAACTTTGGTATTCTTTTCCACTATCGCGTATTTCTCATTTTAGTCAAACTTTACATCACTCTAGTCCCTGATTTCCTCATTCCTTATTCAATTTTTCCATCCCTCCAACATGTGCAGCACTACATTTCGAATGGTTTTTTTTCTTTTTTGGAAACCGGATTATTTACGTTTTTCTGCGCTGCACGAATTTTGTATGCTGGTAGGCAAAAGAACCTCTTTTAATAGAATGTCCAGAATATACTCTGCCTAGATCTACTTTCAATACAACATTTAGTTCACCCATCACTCATCAGGTATAAACTTTTTCGTACGAACATCTTATATCTGAACGTTCTTTGTGGTCGTCTCTACTGTTGTAGTTTAGTCTTAGCATGATTAACTATTCTAAATACATTCTCTATTCCAAACATGTGGTCCCATGTGGTATTATATCAATAAACCTTAATCATCTCTGGTGAATCTAAGTACATAATATGGTGATTGTTTCTCCTTGAACTGTTACTACCGAATCAAATGATTCGTTAATATCTTCCCTTCAATAATCGTCTGGAGGTATTTTGACCTCGGAATAAATTCAACTTCAACAAGGATTTGTTCGCCAAACGAAAATTTTGAAATAAGGACATGACTTTACATATTTATTCAAAGTGGAATAACATTACAATTAACAAATATTTTATGAAAAGGTCAACTGCATCAATTAGATGAAATTTTCAGCTTTATAATAATCTATTTTGAGAATTTTGGAACTGTTGACGATACTCGACAGTGAATACAATTTACACACACTACACTAACACTTTACACTAACACATACAAGTCATACAGTAGAAACGGTAGAGCTTTACCATCACGTGACCAAATCTACGATTTATGCAACACATATTTTCTACGTACTATCTTCTTTTATCAATATAAATCAAACATAATAACGTGCGATCGATTGTCTTCTTCACAAGACAAACTACAAGACATACGTAATAGTTTCCTTAAATTTGCGTATTAAATCGTAAAAAGAGACAACGATATAATTGACGTAACGTACTAAAAGTTGAGTTTGACACTACCGCATTTGAGGTTATGCGAGTTTAGTTTATTGTCTTGTTTTTAGGGAATTTTTGGATTGAAAGTGTATTTATAGTTAAAATCAGTTTTTGTAAGAACTAATTTGACTTTTTATTCCATTTGACATTGGTAAGTACGAATATACTACATTATTATCAACTTGTTAACTTTTGACATTTCATAACACCTAAAATGCCGTGAGACGGGAATATTACAATAAGCCAGCATGGTTAATATTAGTTTTGGACTTTTTAACTTATTCACCCAGTATATCGATAGTTTTAATAAATATGTCGATGTTAACCATGTAAATCTGTTTTAGGTCCACTACTATTTGTGTTGTATGCCAGTGATCTTGAATCTCATATCAAATCTAAGAAAGCTTTCTACGCAGACGATACAAAAATATTTGCTGACCCACTCTTCAATGGGCAAGACTTACAAAGTGACTTAGATTCGATCTTCAAGTGGTGTTCGGATTGGATGTTACCTCTAAATAGAAATGAGTGTGTGGTTTTACATTTGGGAAAAAATAACCCTCATTTGTCTTACTCGATAGACGGGCATTTACTGGATACCGTGGAATCATATAGTGACCTTGGTGTAACAATTACTGAAAATTTGAGTTGGTCGGAGCATATTTCAAACGTTACTAAAAAAGCGAATAGTAAGTTATACCTACTTAGTAAAACTTTTACAAACATATCATTTTCGGGTTCTATTCGTTTGTATAAAACTTATGTCCGACCCCTACTGGAGTACTGTGGAACGGTTTGGTGCCCAGAATTAGTGCGCGATAGAACTCTTCTCGAAAATATCCAAAAGAAGGCCACCAGACTATCTTTCACACGAAGAAGGCCAGATTACCAACAAAGACTTTCTTTAGCAGGGTTACCAACTTTTGAAGCTCGTCGACTCCGTGGTGACTTAATTATCACCTTCCGAATTTTAAAGTATGGATATAGAGATTTGCAACACTTGTTCATTTTAGATGATCACAGCAGACTACGTGGACATAGTTTGAAAGTGAAGAAGGAACCCTTTTCATCGATAAGACGCCAATATTTTCTGTGTAATCGTATTTTTAGTACATGGAACAGTCTCCCAACGGAAATTATAAATTCTCCATCTATAAATGTTTTCAAAAACCAACTAGACAGTTATTTGTTTGTAAACTGATCAGTGTTGTGCACAATCTATTAGTCTAGAGTTTATTTGCGAAACCAATTTTTTGTAATGTAGGTACTATTTCATTTATCTTGTAAATGGGCTTATGGGTCTCCATGACCCCAGCCCTTATTTCTATGTAATAATAATAATGATAAATAAAATAAATACAATTAAAAAAGTTAAATTTCTTGTTTAATTACCAATTCGTAAAAGGACGACCTTTGGAATATTAGTCATAACGATTATTTCTATTGAGTTGGCAGAAGTTTTGATTTAATTCATATGAATATTGTTTGTGACGTAACAATCACGTGATGGTAAAGCTCCACCGTTTCTACTGTACATATGTCAGACAGTCAAAACATGACAATCAAGAAAAAGCTAATTGAAGCTAGGATCTGTGTATTTTAAATGTCAAAATATTAACTGTATTTCTTTGTTTAACAAAATGTAATGCTATTAATTTTAAAATTAAAATGTTTATAACAAAATATGTATTTAAATATCGCTGAATAAATAAAATTATTCCAACACCTAATTTTTTTTTACCTACTTAAAAATAAAAAAACGGACGTGGACCTTCGTGTCCTTCCAAATCTTGTTGGCCCGCCTGGCCTTCAAGAGTTTAAAATTTGGCCCTTAGGTAAAAAACTTTGGATACCCCTGCTTTACACCATCTTATGATCGTTCCGATAACCATGTCATCTTGTTCAGAGACTATAGGTAAACTAACACTATGGTTAGGACAGCAGTAGGGTTTCCAGGAGCTGCCCACAGGGTGTAGTACTATCCCTTTATGCTCAATCTTGATGGATAATTTGCTTAGTGCTCTCGAAAGGAGTAGAACTGCGAAAATAGTACTTTTTTGTCAACAATTGAACTCAACAGACTTTCTCCATCGACAATTTCAAAAGCTATTGAGCAAATAAGGATTTTTTTACAAAAGTACCGACAAGTGGTCGTGAAAAAGAATGAGTACGTTATCGGGTATATCTCTCAGTAGTCAAGAGTTACTCAATCGTTTTACTTTTTCCAAGGGAGTCGTTAACGACTCAAAAATTAACATTCTGCTCATAATAATGATAAATAAAAACTATCGACGTCTCAATGATATAACAAATTTTCTGGTTTAATATTGGGATACAGTATTATACTTTTCAGCTCAGTCCTACCTTTCATAGTCGATGCATCCGCATCAAAAACACCTTTATGCAGTGTATTTATACCTGCGGCCCGAATACACGAACCTTTTGGAAGAAATTTGTGTGCATATCCAGCTCGGCATTTTTAAAATAAACGATAATAATAAAAATTTACAAAATATCAAAAAAATAACTTAAGTATTCATATTAGAATTTCGCAAAATATTATATGTCAGAAGAATTTTAATGAATTTCCTACCAAAAAATTATTTTAATCGGTTGAAAATTAAAAGAGTTATTCTAAATCAAAAATAAGCAAAAATTTAAGTGTTGCGTTAATTTTGTCCATTAGTGTATATAGATATAAAAATCATATTGTCCAAGATATGCTCAGAACAAAGACATAAGCATTTGGGACAATAAACTACCAGCATAAATTAAAAAAAAAAACAATTCTTTTGGCTATTTTTGGGAAATTAAACCACACCTAACTTTTCTATAGTTTCATTTCAACGTTTCGGTAGCCTGTTGGTAACTAAGAATCAATTTTTCCAATTATAATTTTTAATGTCCTGTAATAAAATCTAACAAAAGCTAATTCATTCTTAATAGTTCTCATTATCACCGTTTTGAATAACAACACCAAAACGAAAAGTACCTTTTAATTAGTCTTCATACCAGTCTTGAATGTAATACAGTGTTTTCTTTTCAATGAACAATACTTATAATATTCAATTATCGTAGTTTAAATATTATTGTAGATTAAGCTAAGTATCTCCATATTAAGAAATAAGAAATATTATCGCTTAAGATATAAATTACAACAACAAAATTACAGATATTTTCAAGTTATTTCTTATGAAATATAAAAGAATTTGATATGTTACACTATTTTGCTATGGGATTTAACCCCAACGGAAAACCCTTCATGTTTTCGATTCAGCATAAAGTAAACTACCTGGAATTACTCTGATTAAGCAGTACGCATTATTTAATAAAATTATTCTGAAAGAAGAAGAAATGTTGTTATAATTAGTATATCGTCTTAGCTTTTACCGGAAATCCTCTATATACGACCTATATACACAAGGGCGGGACATCAGGGTTGTATCGGGTGTATGATGGCTGCATTGAATTCATTTGGCAGTATTAAATATTCCGTCTTAGCGTGCGTTTTCAAACAGCTTTCTATACGAGTATTATAAGTTATCATTAATTTTTTCGCAATGCTGCGTCGAAAACACATGTCATTATTCTCGATTTTCTATTGCATAGGAGCACAGGAAAGGGTCGACACCCATAAAACGGCAATAAACCATTGGTGTTACATTTTTCGGTAAAGACCTGAATGGTTTCATTTGTCGGGTTTATTCAATAGTGCAAAATTTGGGCAAGTATCATATCAGGCTTATCGACTGGCTTGAAGTTCTTTCCGGTAAGGGTCGCAGATTAATAATTACTCATATTGGTAGCGATAGAGGATTTTTAGATGGTGGTTTATTTGAATTCGAATCTAAGTCAACTAAAGATTACCATGAGGAAATGAACGCAGATGTTTTTGAAGATTATTTTACCGAAATGATTAAAGCAATTCCTGAAAATTCCGTCATTGTTATGGACAATTCCAGCAATCATTCCAGACTAGTAGAAAAATTGCCCTCATCTAGCTGGAGAAAGGGGGAAATAAAAAATTGGCTTACTGAAAAAAAAATATACCTTTTGATAATGATGCCGTAAAAGCAAAGCTTCTAACAGTAGTGAGAGATAATAAGGCAAAATTTAAACGGCATGTTGATGAAATGGCCAATGAACAAAATATAATTGTTATTCGTTTGCCACCTCATCATTGAGAATTAAATTCCATAGAATTAATGTGGGCTCAAGTAAAAGGATTTATTGCTAGACATAATAGTACCTTTAAAATCAAAGATATTAGAGAACTTTTAAAAGCGGCGGTGGGCAACGTTACCAAAGAAAACTGGAGCTATGCTGTAAACCACGTTATTAAAGAAGAGCAAAAGATGCGACCTTGATAATCTTGTTGAAGAAACCATAGAACCTTTAGTAATTACAGTGACAATGTCTGATTCGGATGAGAGTGATGAAATTTTTTAATAATTAAATTGTTTGTTTTGTGGATATGTATTTTTATTATATTGTGTATATAATATATTTTCTATTGTAATGTAAATGTGATGAAATAATTAAGAAGCCAATATATTTTTTTAAATCTATGGTTTTATTTCCTGCTTTTAACCAACTACTTTGATGGATAATTAACCAACGTTAAACTTGAGGGGCGCTATTTTATCATTTTGTAAATCAAAAAGTGTTTTTTATTATCACTGTATGAAAATATGTTGGGATAGTTTGGTTACATTTACTAAGGTAGGTATGTAAAAATAAATGCCATAACAATTTTTAAAATATTACAATGAGTCATATTATTATTAAAATATACATATATTGTAAATATATAAAAACAAATTTTATTTATAACTTTAACATTGCACTTATTAATTATGTTGCTTCTTTTTAATAAAGCAAAATAAAGAATATTTGTTTGTGACATTTTTAAAAATAATTATTATCTTTATCTTTGGCTTTTATATAACTTTTAGATCTTTAGGTTTCTTTTTTGTAATTTATTAAATACCTACCAACCATACTTCAGCCTATACTTTTATCTAATAGAAAAAATCCAGATATATAAATTCATCCTAATACAAAATTTTTTAACCGAATAAAAAAACTGTAAGACCCATCCCTACTGGGCAAAATCCTTGAACTGACTGCACGACACTGGCCAACCGTCTTATCATATTAATGAATCCCCATCCATTGTTGTGAAATTTACGACCATATTGTATTTGATACAGGACGTGTTGATTTAATTTTGGTAAAACCAACCTGTTTTATCATTTTATTCCACATAGAAAAAATTAAAGACTCACCCTATATTTATAGTACTTTTGAATAAATAATGAGGCACTTTGCTCCTACGGAAAAGGAAATACAGTTATAGATGCAAAGCAAATTGTGAAAAATGTGTATGATTATTTTGTAGAGAATTCATTAAACAAGAAACCTGCTTATTTACAAAGACACCAATATCCTCTATAAAGGATATTATTAACAATGAAAAATTGAGTGGAAGAAAAAAACGTGGTGATTTTCAATCTCATCGTCTTGACAATGGCCAAATGATATTTATTTTGAACCTGATTACAAGAAGGAGCAACTTTTGGAGGTGTAAACAAACTTTCACAATTAATTTGACATGTAATAAATAAACACAGAAACATTATCTATTGTTCTCCAATTCGCAGGTAGAAAAACGTAAACCTGGTTACGTATTTTGAGAAATCTTAATGTATAGTTTCGTCATTATGATCTGTAAATAGGTACTTATATTACGGTTTTAGTTCTGTTCTTATTAGATTGCTAAACCACAAAATCAAAATATGAAAAAGATGTGCTTGCAAAAAAGCGGGTGTTAGTGTTTTACCGAAAAGAACATCTGGTATATGTATTATAACGTATAGAATGTTGAAAGTTTAAAAGTAAATCCTTTAATTATTAATGTAGATAGTTCCAACACAGGTGATAGTGAATCAAGTTCAAGTGACACTGATAACGATGACGACCAGTAACTTTCTTCTTATATGGTGTGTATTTTTCGTTTCTTATCAAAAGAATTATTCTTACAGTACCTATGTGGTTTTTTATACATTTTTTATGTGATTATGTTTTAGCAAAATAATATATTTTCAAACAGTTACTATTAAATTGTAAAATATTTTTTCAATTTTGAGTACAACTCTGTAATATCCGATAAACACCGTTAGTTTGGGGATTATATATACAGCGGTGGAGGTATATTTTAATTTCTAGGTAAACTACATTTCATAACATTTCGTTGAATCGGTATCCGGTCTCCAGGATTTTATAATAAAAGTTTAGAAATCCCTCATTGTACAGTAAACAGTAACAGATCCGCAGTCGGTAAAATTTAGATGATAAAACTAAATATTATTTTACCAGCCAAATATTTCAGTTGTAAAACAATCATTCTTTTCGAAGAAATGAGTACGATGCGATACGCTATTGCTATCGGATTAACGACTACCTGCTGTGGGTGCTTCTCTTGAATCAATCATGTTGGTCTAAAGTTACAACAAAATATCTTGGGATGGAGCATAGTTTATTATTATATTAGCAGTTTTTGTGATGAAATTTCAAGTATAAAAATGGGTTTCAACAAATAAACAAACAGCCTTGTGATCTAATTATCAACCCGTTGAAGTTTATGAAAGAAACCTATTCAAACTATATTAAAAGTATATCAAATCAAATCTTTCTTAATACATAGTGCAAACAAAACCATTATTTGTTAAAATTATATTTTCATCGTTTTTAAAACTACCTATTAAGGTACCTAATTTATAAGTTTATTTAAATGAGTTTACCTAAAAATAAATAAATTGAAACTGTATTTATTATTCACCTGTTTGGATGGCTCATTTATTCCTCATTGTGTAAAAATACTGTCCATATGTATTTCTGGTAGACAATATAAATCAATACCTACACCGAGTCGAAAAATGTTTACATTTACTTTGGACAGGTGTGAAAAGTATGATTATATTTGTGAAAACTTTTACTATAAAATTGTGTCAGGTTTAGAAAAATTCACTAGGTGGCCAGAAAGCATCTTGAGAAAGCAGAACCTACATATTATTCCGGCGGGTGTAATTTAGGCGCTAACCATCCTTCTTTACCTGTCTGACCAAGAAGGGTAGATAATCCGACATGTATTTTCGCCGCTAAGAAGTGCAAGTAGGTCGAGTCATAAAATAACTCTTATCTTAATAAAATACGAAGGTGGTTTGGTAGGGGTAGGTTTGGTTGGGTTATTATTGAAAATTATTATAATTTATTCTTCAAAAATTGACTAAAAATACGAAGGTGGTTTGGTTGGGTTATTATAGAAAATGATTATACTTTACAAAAATATATCTTATTATAAATGTCGGTGATTTAATAAATAACTGTATTTTATAAATCACGTACTTCAGTCGGTTAGCGCCCAAAATACACATAGGATTAAAATGACCCTTCGGTCTTGGCGCCTAGTTTACATGTTGTAAAAAGTGCATTAATCCTTTAGCGCCCAAATTACATCCGCCCATATTATTCGATATTCATACTTATATATTCTTAATTATTTTATCATAACAAAAAATACAACGTAAAGCTACATTTGTACCTGACCAATTGACATACAAAATTAATATTTAGGCTCCAATCCCACTAGACGTAACGTCACCGACAGGTAAAATATTCTTGAATCGCAAACAACAAATATTATTAGATACACTATTCTGTCACATCAACTTTCTGTAACCATAGCGTCAGCGATAGTCTACGGGTCGGTGTCTGTCGGTTGGTGGACTGTAGGAGCGAATTGGCTGGATGGATGTATTTAAAAATTAATATTTATACATACTGAAGTTTTTACAAAATATTAATTATGGAAACAACGTACGAAATTCGCCTTTTCTCCTTAACTTTAACTTTTTCTTCCATGTCCATGATAAGCACTATTTTTCCGAACTCTTCCTTTGTGAATTGACTCATGTTCAAATCACTTCCCAGCATAGATAACGACTCCAGCTTCACGGTTCTACTCGAGTCTGAATTTAAGTTATATTTACGTATATTGACCATCACGCCCCCTATTCGCTATACTTTGGAGAATAAATATTATAAAATCTTAATCCTAGCTTGTACATAGAAGAACTAGAGAACATATTATAGTATCGCAAGATTATTTTAAATCACATGAAATACAACTCCCAATAAATCAATTTGAACGTTCTACTTTCACACGCACATAGCCGAAAAGATTGTCATAATATCGGATAGTCAAGCAGGCATTAAAGCACTGAGCTCTTGTGTAATCGGTTCCAAAATGGTGTGGGAATGCCTAGACATTCTCAATGAACTAGACGAGAACTGTATAGTAACCTTACTGTGAATTCCAGGACACACTGGAACAGACGGAAATGATATAGCAGATGGACTAGGAGAGAGGGGGACTGAAAGATCCTTTTGGGGACCGGAACCCTTTTGCGGTATCAGCCCCAATGTAATATTGGAAGAAATAGGCAAAGCCGAAGAAAAGAAAAGATCTGATCATTGGAAAGATCTAGTAGGGCTTAGACAATCAAAGATTCTGATGGGTGACTACAACCCGTTGAGATCAAATTTAAACTGCACTAAGAGTTCCATCAGGGATCCTAACAGGACATTGCCGCCTTAACGGGCACCTGAAAAAGCTCAAAATAGTGGAGGAAGAAGAATTTAGATTCTGTGGCATGGAAGAAGAAACCTTACAGGATTGCGCAGCTGAGAAACTATGGTAACTATTGAAAACGTAACAATGCCTTAATGTTGAGATAGTTTGTAAGCATATCGAACCTATATTACATTTTTTGTATAAAATATCACCTAGCCAGATATGTTTATATGCTACAGATGTATTCGTCGTATCACCAAAGTTATAGAAAATTGGTACGTTTATAGAATTTTGTAGTTAATGTTTTGAGATTAAAACCGAAAATTAAGTCATACTGATTTTTTTGTGGTGTCAGATTTTATATAAAGGCAACGCTTGATATATTCACTCCACTTAACCTCTACTGCTTGCATTAAACAGATTTTTGACAATTTAATCAACGTTACATAGCCAAAGTTGTGGATACATTTTTTTTAATCCCTGGACAATTAACCCCTTTAAGCCCTGTGGGTGCACACTTGATGTGGTTGTAACCAACCGCGCAGAATGACGTGAAATACAAAATTGGTGAAATGCGAATTCGCGATATAAATAAATTAGAAAATTTCGTGGGGCGATACATCCTTGATTTCAAGATGAATTATATATGAAGAGCAATTAACAACATGTGGTCTGAAACTGAAAATGAAATGGATTCATCTTTTAATGCCATATGTACACTTTTGACGTCTACCTACCAGGGGTGGTCTACCACGTATCATTTAACAAAATATGAATGTTGTAAAGCTTATTTGTAGTTCACTTTTTATGAATACCTTCACTAAATTATAGGTTATTATTAAAATCAGCTTAAAATATATAGAATGATCAAGGTAATGGTGGTTTTATGTAATGTTATTGTGAATTCACCGGGAAATTTACAGTAACATATTGTTGCAGGTGTTTACAATAACTAGAGTTGTTGGATTTTGTCATGAGCTGTCGTACATCAACAATGTTCGCAAACAGGAGTGAAAAGTTACATGTAAGGATATAATAGAGACAAGCCAGGATTGACAACAGATTGTAAAACGGGAAGATAACGGATAAAAATACTTGGCATTAGATATAATCCACAATGATTGATGACGATGATGAACCAGCACCTCTTATCTTTGGAACAATTATAAAAAAACTTGTGAAATTCGGAAACTGAATGTTAAGGGTTGTAAAGTTCCCTCCTAGTGATGATAGTCATTGTGACCAATAATTTTAAACGGAACCCTATGGAAAGCGATACCTTTTTTTAAACGTATCGAAAAAATCTATTTAATGATACTAATCGTGTTTGTATTTATAGCAAACCTGACAGCTGTCTCTAAAAAAAGCAAAGCTGTGATGAACGTTTAAGTGCTTCAAGAAGATAAAGTAGCAGTGATCCGGAATTTCACTAATTTATCTATAATCGTTCCAAAGATAAGAGGGTGGAATAGTACCTACTGTACTCGTACATATTACGGCAAAAGTCTTTACTTGGCTAGTTTATATACATTTATTCCCTTGTTGTTTTCAAAGAATTGGATATTTATATTAAATATTTTGTATACTGTCCAGCTGGTCTATGAACTAGCCAAGTAAGGTTGTAACTGATTTGCCATGTTTAGTTGCTAGCATGGAAATTAATAAATTATCTCAATGTTTCTGTGATAATCTGTAAACACTCATAATACCAAGGAATCCCAGTAACCTAAGTGGCCGGCATCGAGCTTAGCTATTGTTATAAATTTGAAAAGGGTGTCTGTTTACTGATCTAAAGTGTCGGTAAATAATGAGCTTATTCAGTTTCAACTGAAGCTCGAAATTACAAAATGTTACAAATAACTAACGGCAACAAGACAATGTCCCGCATCGGATAGTTGGGAAAATCAAACTGCATGTCGTCGGTGGGTTTGACGCGTTTGAAGGGCGTTTGAAATGATTTTAAATTGCGCAGAACTATTTTTACCAAGTTATTATTTATTTGAAGAAAAAATTTGGGGATCACGTTTTTAAGACGTAAAGTTCGATGCTGTACTAAATATCGATGAAAACTGAATACACTTATGGTGTCTCCATATTTTTCGGATACTGCCCTTTTTAATAAGGATGATTGGAACAAATCGAAAGTCCTACTTTTCTGCATCAGTATGCGTGATGGTGCTCCCACAATGAATGAACTTGATAATTCATTCAATTTTCATTAACACGTTGGCTGTCGCCTTGAGAAGGAAAAATTTGGTTCCCCCATGCCAAATTTTTTTCTGACGGAAATTCAAATTATTTTATTTGTAGAATACAGAATTATTTTGAAAATTATTATATCTGTTATGATTTTCCGTATTTTCGCAAAAAACAATATGGCACAGCATTGGTACCTCGCGGTACAGAGTATAGAATATGAACAGCTTGTGCCGCGTGGCAGCCTCAACATGTTTCGACAAATCCTAACCAGTCCAAGGGACTATCGTGCATTTGCAAAAGTTACGCGTCAGTTCTGTTCCATACGTAATTGAGTGAACAGTGCATCGAAATGAGTTTCGAACAAAATCAAAAACATCTTCAAAAACTATGGAACACCATAATGTCGGACGAAGAGGAAGATCCATTTGCTGGTAATGATTATTTGCCAGGTAGTAAAGGTGAAAGTTACAGCGAATATGAGGAAAATCATAAGAAAAAGCAGAGACTCGGAATGAAAAATGGCTACGTGCGTCATGACCTCATCTTCGTCAGGAATAATAAAAATTATTATCCTACATCAAATGTTACCAAATTAGTGTTATAACATTTCAATTTTATCATTGCAAACTAATAGATTTTGTGGCCGAAATGTTTTATAATTGTATTCTCTTTTTCAGATTTGTGTCTTTCTCAACCTGCACCTCCTCTCAATTCAGAAAAAAAACCGGCGCTAATTCTTGACTATAATAACTCCAAGGCATATATAGATCTCTCAGATCAACAAAAAGCGTGTAATACCGCACTTAGACGCGGTATAAAATGGTATGGGAAACTGGCAGTCGAAATTATTTTAGGAATTACTGTATTCAAAACCGACACAAAACGGAATTCAAAAAGGATATTTTGAAACGCATTATCAAAAAAAAAGTATCTCTTCAGGAGCCCGAAGCTTAACCAAGTTTGCAAGCTGAGCGACATGAACTAGAACAAACTGGCAAGCGATTGCGTTGCACAGTGTGCTACGAGATATTTAGTGCTAAATTTGGATATCATGATTCATGATTTTAGTGTATAGTATTCAGAATGTAACTCCAGTTGTAGAAATTGTTTTCATTTGAATTGGCTTCATTCTTACATTTTTTTTTTAGAAATAAATCTATTATTTCAGCAAATCACTTTATTTTATTATAAGCTACTCTTTTACCCAATATTATATCTATTGATTGATTGGATCAGCACACCAGTCAAAGGTTTGAAGTCCTCGACACCTCAGCCTTAAGGCTTTTTGTGCTCTTGGTTGTGCCGTTTATGTGAAGAGACCAGTAGCCCTTATCAGGCTCAGCAGACTTTTCACTAGGTTCTTCTTGGAGAAATCCTCCCTTGGATGTTCTAGTCCTAGGAGTCTATGTCTCCAGTGAGATAATGCTCCACAATCGAAGATAATGTGAGAGATATACGCCGATTGTATGCATGTGCTCCCTTAAGGTACAGTGACCGGTGAGTAAACCCGTCACTATCCTTATTTGGGCCCTGCTAAGGTTTAGTATTTCGTTGGTCAGCGTCTCCGAGGGTTTTTTGACCAGGAGTTTGCTGTGTTCCTGATTTTAATGCTGCCTGACTATAGGAGAGAATTAGGATATTTTGACCTCTGTATCCCCTTTCAATATTCAGTTGCAAACACATATCGATAGCGTAGATTTCTGCCTGGAATACAGAAGCAAGATTCCCCAACGGTGCGTGGATATTGCACCTGGGTTTAGCACCATGGACTCCAGCACCTGTTCCAATGTCAGTCTTAGATCCGTCAGTGTACCACACCAACGTTCCTTCCTGACTGCATGCTTCCAACCCATCCCATCCATAAATTCCAATAACAAAAAGTCTGTAGGCTTGTGTAAGAAATTTTAACCCATAATACATAATTATGACAAAAAAATCCAAACCAAAAATAACTTTCGAGGGCTTTTTCTCGCGTCTTGCCTACTGTGCCGTGCTTGATTAGTTTTCATAGGAAGAATAGGCGTTTGAGAGCCATACGCGGTGCTTCACTAAATAAAAGGATATCAGTACGTGTGGCACAACACATGTACCGCGGTGCACAAACCGCACTGTCTCATGGCAGTCAACGTGTTAATATTGGAAACGTATCTTAAAGGTTATGAAAATTTGTTTTCGTTTTCCAGTTTTAGAGCTCTATTTACAGTCAACGATAATATACCTAATAATATATTGTAATTTAAGGTTTATCAATAACAGAGTAATCATCCTCGCTAGAACTTGCTCCGCATAATATCATGCGTCCTCGGACAAATGCCCAGCCTACCAGTGTACGAGTGTAAATGCAGATCTAGTACCATCATTCAACCATTGTGTGACGTGTTGTAATACTAATACTGATTAGTTACCTAATAGTCACATAAGGTAACAAGTATATTATATCGTCCAAAATTTTGATATAATTACCATTATTATTATTGCTAATGAATATAGGCATATAATTTATTCATAAATACATTATCTACATAACTATGCCATTCGAGTGATGATATAGTGTAGTCGTTGCAGTAATGCGGTTTATAAAATATTCAATTGAACATTATAATATAATTAAAGAGGGTGAGTTCATAATTTGTTTTCAAAATGGGGAAACTCAGCTTCAAGTTATTAAAAAAAGACGTTTTAAAGGAACCTACATCTAGAGTCTACGTTTCAAAATTCCTTCCTGTGCCTTAACCTCCCACTTTTCCCATTAATTTTCTTGCTCTTACGGCATTTCCCATATCCAATCATCTGACGTACGCATAAGTTTACAGGTTTTTAAATATTCATTCATTTCATTCAATCACATTATCTCACAGATAACACGTATGTACTTTTAAGGTAAGCGTCCACTATGCGGATCGGGTCGGATCGCATCGTATCACAAAAATTTAAGAATTGCATTTATTTGTCATCCATCGCAGTATTCGAAGTTTGTTCTTTTTTGAGGGTTTTGAAACTGCGAGATGGATAATTCTTGTATTATTATTGAGCATAATACGACGAAAAATTTTTGAAGGAATTTAATAATGAAGGCACATATTTTAAATAGTGACTACTCAACACTCAGTTTTGGGGTATTAGCAGATCCCCCAAGCAGGTACAAATTTCTTGTAATTTATACAAACTAAATACCTGTAGTGAATTTTGGGATTTTCCAAAAACTTTCTAAAAAAAGAAATTCAATAAAATGTATTTCTCGTTTACAAAATGAATATTCTAATAGTAAGAAGTGAGAGGCATTACTATAGTCGAATTCATATTAATATGATAGCGTTAGAGAACAACTAGCAATTTTGCCAAAATCTCTAATCGTATGTAATAGTCTTGATTTCTATGAAAGATTGATATTATGGAAAATATTTGTAAATTTACACCATCAGATTCTAGGAGTTTTTGGTTTTATAACTTCTATTTAAAATTATTTACCTACAACTCGTGGAAATGAAATAGCAGCATGTATACTCCCTTTTCATGACACCAAACTATTTATTTACAATTGCAGATAAATTTAGAATTAGGAAAATATAATTGTATACTTCGTTCCAAGATATTTCGTTTTGACTTATGCCAACATGATTGATTTAAAACCAAAACCCACAGCAGGTAGTCGTTAATCCGATAACAATAGCGTTTATTCGAAAAGATTACTTACAAGATATTCAAAAATATATATGTGAAAGTCGTTCAATTGTCGACCTCGATGAGACATGGTATGATATTCCAACGAAGGGTTTTGTAGAGTCATCGGTAAAATGCAAACAAAGTCTCTATCAAATAAAGGACAAAGAATAACAATAATACATGCTGGATCAGAAACAGGTTGCGTTCCAAACGCTTTATTGTTGTCAGCAAAGAAAGAATTTTAAAGATTCAAGCTTAGATTATCACCAATATACAACAGCAGAACTGTTCGAAGATTGGTTTCAAAATTATTGATTGCCAAATTTACCGGAAAAAAGTATAATTGGGATTGGGATGGACAATGCAATTTATCATAGCCGTCAATTGAGGAAAGTACCAAATAACAATAGCAGTAAACAAGAAATTCAAGAGTATTTGTTAAAAAGTGACCTGTATTTTGAAGAATCGTATAAAAAACCTGATCTCTTACAAGTCTTAGCAGCGTTCATTATAGAAAAAGAATACGTTTGTGATACTATCGCTAAAAATATGGGCCGCACAGTGTTACGGCTTCCCCCATATTATTGCAAATTTAACCCTATTTCTAGAACACGTGTGGCGTCAGCTAAAATCCGGAGTAAGATCTTAAAACGTTTCACCCACATTAAACTAAAGTGCTATACAGTAGAAATGTGACAACTGATATTCCTATCGATAGCTGGAAAATATTAATAAGGTACCTATCGAAATGGTAAAGTCAATGTAGCGCCCTTAGTTATTGATTTAAATGAAGACGATAATGGCACTGAATAAGATTTGAATTAAATAGTTAATTGTAAGTATTATAGAATTAGTTCATAATTGGGTAACTCGATGCCAGATCAAAGTTATGTTTTTCCATGGAACACTCTATATTTTACTACTATATTGTATAGTCATCGGTCCTTGACGAGTGTTCAAAATTTCCAATTAATCTGAGCGTTTAAAGTGGATAAAAATCGAGTTTAAAGTTTGCGGTATAAATAGAACATCCTATATTTTATTACTATATTGTACTGTCATCGGTCCTTGACAAGTGTACAGTTTGAATCGAATCTGTTCCGTTAAAGTGGGTCAAAATCGAGTCCAGAGGAGTCGGCTACAAATATACAAAGATACATACATACAAATGAAGCTAATAAAAGCGTGTCTTTCACCACTTTGTTAAATATTAATAAATATTCACGAAAGGTACTTATGTAAACTTTAATAGCTTTGATTAATAACAAATTACCTTTATTATATAAGTATTGTCAAAATTATTACTTTATTTCATTCACGAATATTGTAAAATTTTTTACATAAACATATCTTGATCTAATAAGGTATTTGGTCGTTCTTTGTAAAGACGGTACTGCTACTTTCACAAAAGTAGCGAAAGTTAGTACAAAGGCAGTAAGATTGGCAACGCTTTTGTCCTATATCGATATACTGCCATTTGAATGGATATTTCACTATATCACATTAGGTATTTCAATAATTAAGTTTTCTTAAAAAACGGCATATTCCTTTAGGAGTTTGACTATAGTAGTTTTAAATTATCAAAGTATAGTTTATATAATTATGATTGATTGCAGTGCCAAGACTATATATATGTACTGTCATAAAATTGATATTAAAAATTAAAATAATAACATACCACAAGACACATGTTTTTGTTGATTTTTACCTGAAACAAAAAAAAATACGTTATACATAATCTGATGAAATGTATACAGAACTTTTAAATAATTATCAGATCCTAAACTTTATGTCATGTATAATGGACACATCATTCCACAAAATAAGTGTTAATATATAACTTATTGTAATTATAATGACGATATAAACTTTTAAAACTTCAGATTTAAATTAACGAGGTGAAGGTAGTCCAGCTCTGTAATTTTCGACGGCTGCAACACATACGTATAGGAAACATACGAACTGATGGTATTGGTGCTAATTTAAGCTCGTAATTTAGTAAGCATGGCCAATTATCACTCTTTATCCTTTTTTATTTTTTTTAATGAGATGCAGAGGAAATGGCCCGTGAAAGTTGAATTAGTAACGTAGCTCAAGATTCAAATTTATTTTCCAAGGAAGAATTTAAAAGAATTAGTTAGGCAGGCATTTTTATTTTACTGTGCATCCCATTGTTCATAACCGTATCAAACAAATGGTGGTACAAACCGTCAATAAAACTAAAAACATATTTTCCAATAAAAAATATTCAATTATGTATGTATGTTAGAGTAGGTCAATAAAAATAATAAAAATATTCACTGGCAGCCAGGCTCTGCTTAAAGATATCAGTAATCCAACAACTAGGTCTAGACTGGTAAAAAACTGTGAAGAATCCCTCAACAGGCTGGCAAGAGACGACAAAGCTAAAGAAGGCTCTAAATGAGATTTCATAGGTCCGGAACCGTTTTGTGGAATCACAAAGGATTGCATAAGAAGGAAAATCGGGAACTAGCTAGACAGGGAACACCAACTGAGATGGAGGTCGACACAAGGGCACCTCCATACAAAGAGTTTACTGAACAAGGTAGACAAGGAATTCTCAACCAGGCTATTGAAACTGAGTAAGAGACATTTGAGGACAGTTACCGATCTGGTGACTGGCCACTGCACCCTGAGGAAACATCTGCACAAAATGGGCAAAGTTAGTGAACCTATGTGCAGGAAATGTGAACTCTATGATGAAACACCTACTGACATACTCTGCTTCTGCGAGAACTTACATGGACTCATCAGACGGAAGTTTGCAGAAGAAATAATACAACCATTACAACTACTGAAAATCCCTCCAGTCAAACTAGTGGCCTACATAGAAGACACAAAGCTTCTGGAATGGAAGTAGATAACATGGGAAATGGTACGAAGATTCAGTTCAAGTGCCTGGGCTGATGAGCACAACCCAATCGAATGAATGAATGAGAGTGGGTAAAAAAAACCGAATATTTAATTTTTTACTTTATACTCTGAAAAATCGGTTGCTAGATACTTCTACAACATTCTTACCAATTATGAGCTCTTAATTTTGACAAAAAGGTTCTCCACTTTACAGTTTTCCATTCTTTCCTAAGTATTAGAAACTAAAATTCATATCTCTATCCATTGTTCGGTAAAAAATGTCACAGCTTATATTCTTGGAGGAAATTGACCGAGTTAAAAAAAAGGTTAGGTTAGACTTTTTTCGTAAACCTCACAGTTTAAAAGATAGCAAAGGTTGAAGTTTGATTGTTTCTGTTTTGCTTATGAATTTTATAACTCGTTAACAAAAAAATTTTATGAAATGCGCAATTCATAGTTTTGTAGGAAATTAACTGCTCTACAAAAATGGTCTTTGCAGATAAAATTGAGCATTTAAAAGATTTCTTCCTTTTTTTTCGAGACCATCAACAATCTCATTTACCACAATTTCTTTATGTCCTGGCACACTTAACAAAGCTACCTACTTTATTGTGTCCGGTAGCTGCTAATGGGATTGTCTGCAATTCCAGAGTGTTTTAGACTCACAAGTTGTAGTCTTCAGAGTGTTCAAAAAGCCTGACGCGATAATATTCTGGCTGTTATTTGAAACAGTCATACTCTGGCTCATGTAATTTCCCAGGAGTTTTTTCCAATATATGTGTTGATACAGCAAAAGAGTTCCGGTCCCCAAAAGTGTGTGTCAATCCCTCTCTTTGCAAATGTACAATCATTAGTTTCCAGTGTAAAAATAACTTTCAGATATTTTTCACTTATTGAACGACAAGTAACAAAACGAAAAAGCTCTGAGGCTGTAGATTACAATTGCTACCTATAAGATATTCTGTCTATACTCTACTTGCTCCGATGTTCTTTGTGGTATAGGAATTCATTTATTTCAACTAGAGCGCTACTGAAACTTTGAAATACAAATAGAGGAAGGCATAATCTCGACTAGTCTATGTAGATACAGATGGGAGATTGAAGATGCTTTAACCAGCTGTAGACATTCGACTCCTGGGTCAGATGAAATCCCTTTCGTTTTCATTAAGTGAAGAAAGAAAGGGTAAATACTTAATAACTGTTTTCCACACTCCTGGTTCAAAGCTACTGTTATTCCAATTTTCAGAAACAAAAAACTTTGACTTCCACAATGTGCAAATTATTAGAAACAATTAATAATAGATCAATGCGGTTCCTCGATCAAAATAAATGTCTTTCCAATACTCAGAACGGCTTCAGAAAAAATAGATCAACATACGACAAGTTTATCCAACTGGAATCATATTATGTACATGAAATGCTTGCTAACAAATAAATATGTGTAGCAACATTCTTTGATATAAGCAAAGCAGAAAAGGTACTAAATGGAAATATATTCAACTTTATTTCAAACTTCCTTAAGACCAGATCTTTTAATGTTAAAGTAAACGGGGTATGTTCGAACGGATGTACTCAGATTATTGGAACCCTTGATTGATTGGTTCAGTCAGAGGCTTAGAGTCCTCGATACCTCAGCTCTTAGGCTTTTTGTTCTCTTGGTTGTGCCGTTCATGTGAAGAGACCAGTTAGTAGCCTTTATCAGGCTCAGCAGTCTTTTCACTAGGTCCTTCTTGGAGAAATCCTCCCTTGGATGTTCTAGTTATAGGAGTCTATATCTCCAATGCGATAATGCTTCACAATCGAAGACAATGTGAGAGGCTGTTTCCCCCTCTTCCATGCCCAACCGACAGATGGGTTCCTCCCTATATATGCCGATTGTATGCATTTGCGCGTCTCCGAGGGTTTTTTGACCAGGAGTTTGCTGTGTTCCTGTTCTGGCACGTGTCTCCAGTACGACTGATAATTAGTTTGAGTAAACCCAGATGTACAACCACGTGCAGCAGTTTTAGATATCCCAAATACTGGTTCAGGACCAGTGAATGCAGTCTCAGACCCTAGCTTTGCTAGGATGCCTGAACCCCTACAAGGCTCCATCCTAATCGTCACATTATTTTCAGGAGCCATCAATGACAGCACTAAAAATAAAATCACCTATACAGGAGAGATAAGAGACTAAAAATTATTGATGTCATCTCCAAGAGGCCATATCCACAGTATTCAACGATCTATCAAACCGTGGATGACGTCAACACACAGTACTTTAGTTGAAGTTTGTGCAGAAATAAAATATAATGTAATTGAACAAACCATATTGTACCACTGCTAATAACCCAAGGTGGTTGATGCAGTTTATTTCTAAATAAAAAAAAAGATATTGCGAAAAAAATTGATGATAACTTATAATAGTCGTATAGAAAACGCACGCTAAAACGGAATATTAAATACTGCCAAATGAATTCAATGCAGCCATCATACACCCGATACAAACCTGATGAACCGCTGCCTTGTCACTCGACCGTTCTTGGGTTTCATTTCAGGTAAAATTAAGATGATTTCCGGCAAAAGCTAAGACGATATACTTTGAGACAAACTATATCTACAGATAGTTGCTGACATAAAATAACTGCCGAATAAAAGCGATGTGTTATGAACAGTTATCGTTTATCAATGATGGCCATGTTATCAATTATTTAAATTAAAAGTCAAAAAGTTAGGTAATTTTCTGTAATAACCGACATATGTATATGTCACTAATGACCAAGTAGTTAATGTGACCATTACTGAAAAAATACATTACATTATTGGCATTTATTATCTAATATTCTAACATTTTTTTGTGGTGGTTGTTTTTGTGAAATATACGGTGTGGTGAAAATATTAATTATTTGATCACGGTTGCCTCAATTATTTAAAGAGATTGTTTATAAATTTATAAAATTTACTCCTTTATACGTTGTATACGGGGTTGGGATAAAGTATGGAACCAAGTAAATATCTTTTAAACAAAAAGAAGGATACTTATGAAAATTTGCAGGTAAGTGCAATGGAACAAAATGCATCTGATGTACATTTTTTTCTTAATAATATACTTCCGGTTTAACCGGAAATGCCATCAACTTCTTTAATTTGAATGGGACACCCTATATCTTTTTAAAAAATTTTGAAAGAGCTTGTTATTTTGAATTTATACATACTGAGTTTAGTGTTATAAAATTTGTAAAAACTCACTGTTAGTTGTACAATAGGTGTACATTTCATTATTTTAGAATAATGAGAAACAAAATTACTTTAAATGTTCAAAATGCTCGCCGTTTACTTGCTGACAATATGCCATCCTATTAACAAATTCTTGAGTCACTCTTTCCAAGACTTCTCCACGTATTAGTTCACATTCATCAATAACTCTTTGTCTCAATTCCTGTAAGTTTGTTGGTCGTCTAACGTAAACACGTGATTTTAGATAACCCCAAAGAAAAAAATCTAACGGGCTAAGAGCAGGCCACTCTATGAATCCTCTACGTCCAATCCATCGATTTGGAAAATTCGCATCCAGAAAATCCCTAACCCGTCTATCATAGTGGGGAGGTGCTCCATCTTGTTGAAACCAAACATATTGTGGTAATTGCCCATTCTGTTGAAGTGCTGGAATAATTTCGTTATTTAGTACATCCAAATACTTGTCACCATTCAAGTTTCCGTCGATAAAAAATGGGCCTATAAGCCTATTTTCGACAATTCCCATCCAAACATTTAACTTCTGTGGATGCTGGGTATGTGCTTCATGAATCCAATGAGGATTCTCATTTGACCAATACCTTGAGTTATGGCGATTAACTGTTCCATTTAAACAAAAAGTTGCCTCATCAGAAAAAACTATGTTAGAAGCTAAATTGTCGTCGACATTACAGATGTCCATTAGCCGTTCGCAAAATTCCAGCCGTCGGTCAAAATCATCGTCTGACAATTCTTGAACCAACTGTACCTTATACAGATGATACTTTTCACTTTTTAATATCTTTCCTACAGAACGTCGACTGATACCATGGTTTAGTGCCAAATTTGCGGTGGAAGTTTGAGGTGATTCTTCTAAATCGGTTGCAATATTTTGTTTAACAGTTTCGTTCGTTGCAGTCCGCGGTCTTCCAGGTTTTAGCAAATTTTTTACCATCCCAGTTGTATTAAAACTTTGTAATGTTTTAGTTACTGTTGAGCGTGATATAGGATTTATCTCCGGATGCAAATTATTAAAAATATGACATACTTCTTCATGAGCTCTAACACGATCACCATAACCGAGCATCATTAAAATTCCAATACGATTTTTTTCACTTAATTGAACCATTCTATATTGTAAAATGTATTTCCGTCAATTAGAATTTGACACTTGGAGAATAAAAGACGTACTAAACAGTACTCGTTTATTTAGTACTATGCATACAAACAACATCAATTAGTTTATCTAAATAGTTTTTTGCTCTAATGATAAAAACTTAAAGGAGATTGATTAAAGTGCTATATTCCTCGTTTTTACAAAATTTTTTACACTAAACTCAGTATGTATGAATTCAAAATAACAAGCTCTTTCAAAATCTGTAAAAATATATAGGGTGTCCCATTTAAATTAAAGAAGTTGATGGTACTTCGGGTTAAACCGGAAGTATATTATGAACAAAAAAATGTACATCAGATGCATTTTGTTCCATTGCACTTACCTGCAAATTTTCATAAATATCGTTCTTTTCGTTTAAAAGATATTCACTTGGCTCCATACTTTATCCCAACCCCGTATTTAATTTTAAGCTAAATAAAACTACTTCATTATATCAGGTACTCACGAACATAACCCAAATTCAAATATGTATAAAAGTTGGAAATAAAGTTATAATATAGGGAAATAGTGTCTAAATATGATCGATTTGTTAAGCAAATAGATAAGTTAGTAAATAACTTTTAATGGTTGCTAAAGGTTTTACAAAACAATAATAAATGATACTGAACTATACATTAAAATTGTGCTAATTATACCTACAATAATGGCTGTTGAAGAGCATTCGTGAGAAAATTACCATTTTATAAATTTCATATTTTCATACTTTTTGTAACTTCTAAACGAATAATTCTCTCAAAAAAAACAAACTTTAAAGGGAGATTAATTTCTAGAATTCGATATTTTTGTTTACTCTGCGTTGAAAACTGCGAGTTCTATCGCTCCGGCAAGTCGGAAGTCCAAATTTGGATTCTATAGCTCCCGTGATTGAAAAGGTATGTTTTAACGGATTGATCGTTATAAAGAAAATTACTGAAACATTTACAACATAAATGGAACTGAGGAAATTTTAATCGATGTTATGTGGATAATTAATTTGCTTTCTCTTACTTTATCTATTCAGACAGAACGACTGACCAGTCCAATAACGCGTACATATGTTGATTTTGGAGAATCATATAATGAAAGTTTGTCTCAATGGAGTTGATAGCACGGAGCGGGGGTTCGGACCATAAAATAGTTGATAACCATAGGCGCGACGGAACCTGCCCCGTAACCTATACAGGTACAACCCAATTTCCTGTTTATTTAAATCTAGGTACCTGTATAGAACAAAATTTGAAGTAGTTAGTATTCGGCAACTAGCAAGTAACATCTATTCGTCTAATTAAGATGGCTTCAAGTTCAAGTTTTTCTCCAATTACTATCAAACGAGTTAGCAAAAGTGCATATTATTTGCGGGAAAAACATTAATACTGACCGTTCACGATGCTCTTGTGCACCAAAACCCCACAAGTTCTGTTCGCGACATAATTACGAACTGTGCCAATATGATAAGGGTAGGTGAATCAACGATTTATAGATTTTTACGTGAGACAAAGTGCCAGAACCTCGGAGAACCTATTCCTGACCCGAGGAACTTTAAAAAATTTGTAATCGATGAGATGGCAAAAGGTAGAGGTATTATTGTACATCGCTTACCCCCTTACCATTGTGAGCTGAGCCCAATAGAGCTTATATGGGCACAAGTCAAAGGTTATGTTGCCAGGAACAACAAAACTTTTAAACTTCAAGAAGCACGGCAACTTTTGATGGATTCATTGGCGAATGTGACTGCCGAAAACTGGCAAAGCGCCATAAAACATGTTATAGCTGAGGAGGGGAAAATGTGGGATCTTGACGACTTAACCGGCGAAAGTACAGAGATCGAACCGTTAAATATTAACTTAGGACAAGACGATTCTTCATATTTTTCTGACGAAGAATTTAGTTAATAATGCTGTTTATATTATAGTTAAAGTAATATTCACCTGAAATAATTTGTTATAATGTTTTTATTTCTTACAAGAATATGTGTGTATATAAATCTTAGTGCACAATTACTTTGTATTTTCATTATAATATTAATTATAATAAACGTTAAGCAAAAATCATAAATAACCCTGTTCTACGACCGTTTGGTACACTTCGTATGCTTCATCTGCATTTTATTACCTATTTGACCGATTACCGGGTGGCCTGGTCACAATTTCTTTTTTCTTAGTCTACATACATTGTAAAACATAAATAAGAGATAACATTATTGGAGCCACCCGACCTCCGTTTTTATCGCTGGATAAAGCTAATAACACCAAATGTGTTGACCAAATGCGAAAGGATATAATCCAGGTTTTTTGTTTTATTTACAGTCAGAATTCATGTACTAATCACTTTGCTTCTTTTCAATTTCATATCAGTTATTATTTAAAAAATATATATTTGATACCTTCCACTGTTTTGGAGATAACCTGTATAGTGAAAAATGTTTTTGATATGTGGCCATTACTAAACTACATCTTTTTTATTTGAAACATTTTTTGATAACATCTGCCAACCTGTATGCCACCCTGTATGTTTCAAGTATAATGGTTTGTCCTCAGCCTCTCATGTGAATTTATATTAGATTAGATAGTGGTAATAAATAATTATTTTTCGACAGTTATATTTTTCCTCCGACTATGTCATTTCTACTTTCTTGCTAGTGGATATAATTTAATAGTTTTCTTCAACAATTTTTACATTTTTAGGGTTAATGGTACAATATGTGTTTTCCTACAACCACTATGCAAAACACGCTTTTCTACACAAATTTTTATACGCAAAGCAGGCCTTTTCTTAATTCTTTTGATAACCGTTGGAAAAGTAATGCGAAAAGTACACGCCATGGCGTGCACCGAAATGTCAAACAAAGCTACCTATGACCTGTCAACTTTTTTTGACAATTCAACCTAATAGTGAATTTCTTATTGGTGTACAATTTTTAAATTTAAACCAAAAGTAAGTAAACTATTTATTTCATTATTTACTTTAATTTATTAATTATAAAAACATTAACCTATTAAGCATTATTTTAGAAATTATGAACCAAGATCAAAATAATTTATCTTTTGAGTTGTCCAAAACTATATAAATTACTGTATTTCTTTCATTCATAAATATGGTTGTAGAACTCGCTAGATTTGCGGCACTCGCCTTAAACTTCTGCGCTCGTGTGAAAAGTGACGCTTTGCGCACTAGTTGTACCAATTACTATTTTTAAAAAAAGTTTTTATTGTCCGTACTTTTCCAATTTGTGGAATGTTTTTACTTAGTTGCTTCTTTCCCAAATTATTTCTGTGTTCATATTTTTATATCATATAGGTATTTATTTTTTAAATAAGCTTCCATTTGATACCCAACTCATCATCATTAATAAATTTTTTTTTGTTCATGACTTTATGTCTTCTAGAGGGCACTATATTCAATTTAATCTGACGTCATCCATCAGGTGATCAAGACCCTTCTAATGATATTACATTTGTCAAATGATGATAAGTAATTTAGAAGTTATGAGGGAACAGATTAACATACAAACTCCGGTCAATATCATAACCTCCTTTTGCTTCGCCGTAGCTGGGTAAAAACAGAATAACATTCTTATTCGCATGAAATAAAACCAAACTAGAAACAAAATTTCATTAAAAATTAAATAAGAATGAGGCGAAACCTCTATATAATTTTTTTTTTAATTCTAAGTAAAAAAATAATATAAGAAATGTTTTGTGATAAGAGACAAAATAAATGGAACTATTTGATGCCGCCGAGTAATTATGTCGCATAACAGAGACATAGTTGCCATATAACTTTTAATAATATTATAAATCAGATACACAGACAGATCAATGATTCATTTTTATTATCCTAATATACTGAATAAAATAACCATAATCCTAATAGTGAGAAATTTTATATCGATTTGGCAACACTGCAATAATAAGAAACGACAACCGGTGATGATAGTGCAAAATTAACATTAAACTAATTTCAATATATTCCCAAAATAACTGACTAAATTTGGTTATATTTATGGTATACCAAGCTGTACAATTATTTCTGTTCATTAGTATAATGGTATATGAATATTATTAACGTTATGGTTTAAATATTATAAAATACATTGTAATAAATCACTAATTTGTTCCTACACTACATTCATAGTTAGTTAAAAATAATCATATATAAAAACTTACCTACTGATATATTTTATTTCGTATCTTAATGTAATATTCACATATCACTGACTAGAAACGTACTAAGCTGTGCAAACAAAAATGATACATGACTAATAAAATTCATAATTAAATTTACAAACAGCTGATAAAACTTCTGATAAAGAATGTAGCAGACTAATTTTTAGTTCATCCCAAAATTTATTTAAAAGGTAAAAATATTCTCCTACATAATAATGGAACTAAGATTTAATTCTCAACAATCTATTTGGATAATTAAACGGGTGTTGGTAGGTTATAAACTTGCGTGTATGCATAATCTCGCACCTAATTATTTTCTGAACGCGTTCACTTCGTCTAAATTGTCAAGAAATAATGACAGATAACACATATGCAATCGAATTTACTCAAACAGTAAGTTATAAACTTTTGCTTACTCATTAAAATATGGAAAATCCGCTACTACTCCTTACAAAGCAAATATTTGCTCGAGAATTTGAGAGAAGATTCAGGAAAGTAGACTTTTCGGGAAACATATTCCTTCTATCAGAAAATTAACGATAATATCTGATTTTTCTACCCAAAATATGTAACAATGTGATTATTTTATTTCAAAATAAAAAAAAGTCAAAATTTGTATAATATGAAGAAGTCTGTCGGGTCCTCTAGTACATTTTTATAATTATACAATACTTTATAAATATGTCAAAGGAGGTCATAATTTTTTTTTACAAAAAACATCCTCAATGGTGCTGGAAAGCAAACGTGAGCCGGAGTTCAATGCACAATCCATTGAATATCGGTATGTCGAAATCAAATATTTTATTGACCTTATCTTTTCATTTGCATCAATTTAAATTTTACTTTTTTTACTCTTTTGATATGCTCTACGAGATGTTAGCCCGAAAACAATTGCAAAAGCCTAAAAACGTGTTCGTCGCCCATGTTGTCTTTTTCCTTTGATTAGTATATGCCGCTAAGGAAAAACAATCGGGAGTTAAAGTACATTTCACAATATTTCGTTGACTCGGTACTCGGTATCTGATCTTAAGGATTCAATAATAAAACTATAAATCCCACATTGTACAGTAAACTGTAACAGATCCGTAGTCGGTAAAATTTAGATGATAAAACTAAATATTATTTTACCAGTTGTAAAATAATCATAGTATTAGGCATTACCTTTTCGAGTACGATAATAATTGTTATCGGATTAAAACTACCTGCTGTGGATTTTTCTCTTGAATTGATTATGTTGGTTTAAAGTTAAAACGAAATATCTTGGAATGGAGTGTACCAGTCTTATTTTCCAATCCTGTAAGCCGTCCACCCGGATACAAGTATGTTCTCTTTTAGAAAAGAATAGACCTTAGTATCTCACATCCCAAAAAAGAAGAAAAATGTTTCAATGCTATAGAACTGTAAAGTCAGAGATCATTATGGTATACAACAGTATATATCCAAAGGTGAATTGAATACAGTTCACCAACTATGCAGCAGCTAAAAGTGTGTTCGAAATGTATGTGTACAAAGGTGGTTTTTTTCAAGTCTAAGCGTAGTTGAAATAAATTAATTTATGATACTTTTTTAAAACGACGTTGATGTCAAATTTCTGCGTAGACAGTTCCTCTTGAAACTTTACATGGAAATGGTTCGTTATATGCAGAGCTGGGATCGTTACTAAAAAAAAGTAACGTGTCACATATTCGTTACCGTTACTTTTTTGAAAAGTAACGAATTATGCTTCATTTTCCGAAAATAACGCGTTATTGTAACTTTGTTATTTTTAAACTAACGCGTTACTGATAATTAACTCTTAGTTTGCAGTTACGTGTTACTTTTTCAAAAGAAGTTGGACTACATCCAGCTTATTTAGATTTAATAGAGCAAGAAAGGGTGTATGAAGGGTAAATTGTTTATATGTAGGTACGCTCAATGTTAGGTTAGCAAGACGAGGGAAGTTGCGGTGTGTTGAAGGCAGTACAGAAAGAGAAAGTAAGACCAGCAAGGCTGGGGAGATTGTTGTGTAATGAGAAAGGGCCGGGAGAGTGGAAGAGGAGGGTAATTGGTAGGACAATAGAGCAGAGTATACTTACGGTGCGGAAGTGTGGGGTGAAAGAGCGGGGGTGAATGCGAGGGCTAGGCCACTCCTGCAAGTGCAGAGAGGAATACTCTTGAGGACAGTGGGTGGACTGGCAGCAGTGGTGCTGTCAAGGTCCTACCCATTGGACCTAGAGGCTAAAGCCAGGAACAAACGCTGGAGGGGTGCGACTATAGAGGAAATGCAGGTATGGATGGAGGAGGAAATGGAGAGAAGATGGGAGAAGTATGAGGCGCGCTAAAAGGGGCGATTGGGAGTAGGAGAGATTGGATGGACCGGAAATTCGGGGAGGTGAACCACTTCTTGACACAGGTGCTAACTGGGCATGGGTCGAGAGTAGGGTACCTTCACAAGATTGGAAAAAGAGAGACTGGAGTATGCGAGAGGTGTGAAGTGGAGGATGATGTGGTGCATGTGTTTAGATGCTGGAAGAACGAGGAGCAGCTGAAAAAATTGGAGAAGAAACTAGGGGAGGCGGTGTATTGGGAGAACATAGTGGAGATAATGTTGAGAGGAGAGGAGAAAGAATTGATATAACATGAGAGGGAGAAGATGACGGAGTGTGTGTGAAGGACCGCCGCTCGTCTCGAAGTAAGCTAGGGTAGTGATTCCGAGGCGGGAGTAACGGCGAGTTTTGAGGTGGGTTTGGTTGGTAGGCATCCCTTGGGATGAGTCCAACACTGTCTGGGTCATGGGATATGGCCCATTCGAACATGAGTTTCTCATCTCGGCCCGAAAAAAAAGGTACTCTCAATGTTGCTGTTGCTGTACTGGAGCTAGTGACAAAATCCAACCAACCCTATGCATATTAATTTGCTCACAAAGCAAAATAAATATAAATTTACAGCAATTTACTACAATAAGGTGTACAAGAAATTTAATCGTTTTTGATGTCAAAAATAAGTTCAGAAGTGTTTTTTACGAGAAAAATAACATCTACTTCCCGACAAAGGACGACGCGATTACTGTGACAGCAAAAGCATCAGAAAAACCCGATATCACTGCAGAAAATGTAAAAAATGTGTGTGTCTATATCTTACAGTATACTGTGGAACATGTTTAGAAAAGTTTTGTCTAATTTTATCTGGAATCGTTTTAATATGTTTTATTGCTTACTGATTTTTATAAAGTCCTGCCTTTTATTAAAACAATGTTAAAACAGGCTCTAGTTAACATTCAGTATTATACACGATTTAGCTATGTTTTATTGCTTACTGATTTTTATAAGGTCCTGCCTTTTATTAAAACAATGTTAAAACAAACTCTAGTTAACATTCAGTATTATATACGATTTAGCTTAAGTTTAATTTTGAAAGCTCCCGATTGCAATTACAAGGTCCATTTCTTAAAATACTACTCCTTAGAACTACATTTTAAATCACTTGCGAGTGCTTTTAAGCTTGGTATGATATTTGATCCAGTTTTCCTATAAGTATATCAGCTGTTTCATTTCCTGTTATGCCTATACGCGATGGGATATATAAAAAGGATGTTTGTGTAGCTTAATTGGAGCATTTTATTTTTCATTAGCTTGATTATTGGATATATATTTAATAAATCCAATAAATTGGCTGAATCAGTTATTATGATGAAGTAGTTATTTGTGTAGAGATGAACTTAATTAGCCAAAACCCATGATTCTAACTGTATAATATATATTATTAGAGAAAAACAGTTCATATGATAATAGTTTTCCAGATTATTTATAAACATAACCATCCAAGACCAATTTTTTAAAATCATGATATAGTTTGTCAAACTTATCTGAAGCTGTGAAAGAAATGCGGCTGAAAAATCAATATTGCTACATTTTACTATAAAAATGCTAAAGTGCTGAGTATGTAGTAGTGATTATTTGAAAAAATACTTTTAATCATCCACAATATATTAATAATGATTATACGGTAGTGCTTTTATGAGCTTGTTCCATTTGGTCTATTAACATTTTTTTTACATACTAAATGTTAAAAGGTCGGCGTCTTTCGAAAATCATATTACCACATACTCCGAACGAGCTCAATTGGTGAAGAGCGGCCCGTTGCTATGCAACCACCTGACTTGCTTACAATTTTTGTGTCAGATAGGAACAAACATTTTTAAGAAATTCAATGGTTTTGGTTTAATTTTCCAAAAATAGCATAAAGAATAATCTAATAAAAGTTTAATTGTAAAGTTTTTAACTTGTCTCAAAAAAGTAATGTACAATCAGAATAAATTGCAAAAGTGTAACCTTACCTTAAATCAAAAACAATATCTCAATTTAACTGCATTGCAGACCAAAATCTTTCATAAATACATTCCAGTTTGACAAATCCTGTCAACACAACAAATGCTTAATAGATGTACAGATAAAACTGGCGGAACAGCGAAGCGGCGCTACTAAACGATAAGGTTTTACAATAAAAAATTTAAGGAAATATACGCAATTTTAGGTGGCACAAATTAGAACAAACGCAGGACCACTCTCGATGACTATCGTATCCACATTATTGAAACATTAGTTAATAATAGCGGTTCAAAATACAACATCGTTGAAAAAAATACACCGTCTAAAATGTTATCATTTGTTTTTTATTGAATTTTAAACTTTTTCAAAATTTTAGTATTCCCAGAATTTGAATACAATACAAGTTATGTCATAAAAAAGAATAATAAAAAAGGATCAATAAACCATGGGTGGTTTAAAAATTATGTAAACATTTTAGGAAGGGTAATAGTATTCATTTATGTTAAACTAACCAGGTGTGGAACCTGCCCCATCAAGTCAAGGAAAAAATAATTCAGGACGATCATACACGTTCAGTTGAACTTACAGTTTACTCTTTCAATAAATTGGTTGTTGCCTGTCGCAGCCAACTAGTTTAATTAGCCGTTCAATCAACAGCTTAGCCTCTTTACAAAAAGCACCGGTCAACTAGCGGCCTGAATGATATTCAGCCATTTGATCAACCACCTAGGCAAATGACTTAGATCGATGACGTTTCATTACTTGCCTAGCCTGTTCATTTCAATTTAGTTCCACTTGCGCCGAAACTCTCCAAATTGTCAATATGGCAAAGTTAGTGAACCTTGTACAGGAAAAGTGAATTCTATGATGAAACACCTACTCACATACTCTGGTTCTGCGAGAACTTACATAGACTCAGACGGAAGCACTTTGGAGAGGAAATAATACAACCATTACAACCACTGAAAACCCCTCCAGTCAAACTAGTGGCCTACATAGCAGACACAAAGCTTCTGGAATGGAAGTAGATAACATGGGAAATGGTACAAAGACTCAGTTCAAGTGCCTGAGCTGCTGAGCACAACCCAATCGAATAAATGACTTAGATCGATGACGTTTCAGTACTTACTTAGCCTGTTCATTTCAATTTAATTCCACTTGCGCCGAAACTCCAAATTGTCAATATGTCGTCGGCAAACAACAAATTTGATGGGGGCCAAGCGTAGTCCTAAACTGAATCAGGTTCCTTGGTTAACTCATCCAAAAGGGCAAGGGAAATTATTGAACAAGCTATACAGAAGCGGAAAGAAAAATAACCATTCCATTCACCCTTCTCTTCTGTATAGCTTTTCCAATCATTCTCCTTGCCCTTCTCGATCAATTAAACAATGACCCTGATTCAGTTTAGGAACAGCGTCAAGGTAAGTTTCATCTTTTTTCTTCTGTCTGTCACTCTATCCTACTTTAGCCAGCCAGTTTATTAAATGTTGTAACAAACGCTATACTATAATGCAGGTCTCCAGTATGTTTAGTAAAAAGGCTAGGCTGTTGATTGAACGGATGTATGTATGTATTGAACGGATACTTAAACTAGTTGGCCGCGACAAGACCGATGCTATTCTTTTAGTGAAATATGATAAAAAATAATTTGAACTATGATCTTATTTTATAGTAACTTTTAATTTAATTTTTATCTCGATTTTGCCCAGTTCCTGCTTAGTTCGTCTCGTAAGAGATATAGACCCCCGTTCTGCAGTTTTTGATATACAGGGTAGTGGTTGTGGACCAGTGAATTTCGTACTCACGGACCACCTATTTAGTCCGTAAAGTAGTTGTTTCTTCTTAGTTAAACGGTAATGGTTTTGAAAAATATTTTTCAAACTATGTAAAGTGTCGAAATACTATTCAAACTTATTAAAGTTTCAAGGAAAACTACAGTTTATCAAAATATTATTAATTTATTAAAAATTAATAATTCAAAATTCGTTGCTTATTATCATTATTGTTTTGGAATTCCTTCAAAATTATTTTATCAGATGCTATGAAAAATCGAGATAAATAATTCTTACCAAAATTGTTGGATAGGTAGATTAGGATCAGTTAATTGATTAGCTAGATCGATGGATGTAACATCGATGGGTTTTTTTAAACTGTGAGTTAATTAAATCTGAAGTTTATCTAATATCAGTAAAGATCTAAAACGACATCAACAAATGTCTTGGGCAAGTCTTTCAAATTATAATTCCTGACATAATATGAAATGATAATAAAGATGTCAAGACTGTATTTCAGAAAAAAGTAGCCACTTAAATATTCTGATTATGCTCATAACGAAATAACACTTGGTAATTTAATGTTTTTGATTATAATATATGTCTCATTTAAAATAACAAATTTTCATTGTACTATTTGGAACAACTTAAAATAAGGGTATTTTAAAGTAAATAAATTCAATCAAGGCAGTGGTATTATATGAAAAAAAGAAGTAGTAATATATCTAGGTATGATGATATAAAAGGAGTTATATTTGGAAATAGTTTTGTTCCAACTGGTCTTTCTGGAATCGTATCGAGTGCCTACTGTATAGTTGTGAGTAAAATTAATTTGCACTGTTTCATAAATCATAAATTGCCATAAATCAGTTCTAGTCTTGACCTACCTATAAGCGAACAATTGATTCTTATTGGTGCAATGTAGCTTCCTATTGGTCTATGCAAAATTCACTTGAATGGTCAGTCCACATTGACTTTGAACTTTCCAGGGTGGGTTTAGTTCATTTCTGTTATTTACGAGACATTGTGTTCTTAGATATTGCTGTGATTGAGATTTTGACTAAAACTATTTTGTTGGTAATAATTAAAATGATGGCTTTTTGGCAAGCATTCGAAGGGGAAGATATTGTTATAGGCTCCGAACAATGAATATACTAGGAGAGTAAACAGGCATTTATTATTCTATGCCAACATAAATAATGTCAAAGTTTATTTATTTATTTTGCTTGATTCCACAGATGTTGCCATGTCGCAGTGAATATAATAAGTTGATTGATTGTTCTATGTATACAACAGTAATATATTATAGTTAAAATTTTTTACCAAAGGTTTTGAAATTTCTGAAAGTGGAGAGTAGGGATTTGAGACAATAAACACAAAGAAATTTGGCATGTTCTAGTCGCAATCTACGAAAAAAATGATACAAAATATGGACATGCAACTGAAACAAGAAAATAATGGGTCAAAGCGTGGAGTTGCTGAAAGAATTAATAAATTGGCAAAAATTTCAAAAAAATACATTATTACAGTTATCGGTAAAAGAAGTGCTATTCATCGGGAAAAGATAGTACAGAAATCGCTAGTGCGTCGGAATCCTGCAATAATGAAAAATCTGTCTGAAACCGGTTCTGCTTCTGCTTACAGATTCCTTTATCTCGCCGGCAAATTGTGAAACGGTGCAAATTAATTTTACTTACAACCATACTCTTAATATGGTTTAATTCGTGTAAAATAATTAGATAATTTTAATATTCTTGTCACCCAATATCAGTATTTTTTTCCATTACTCATAATAAATGAATCAGTAAGACTTGCATCTTTTCCAGATTTCAAGTTCCACATTTTTCTTTCAACTTGTCGATAAAATGCGGAAATTTCTTGGTAAAACCCTGGATCAGTAAGATTTACCCTCACCTATTTTAAAAGTTCTATTTTCACGAGCATTATTTTCTTTTCCACTGCCAAAATTCACTATATAAGATTAAATTCGCAGTGTTGAGGTAGCAACCGGTCATTTCAACCACAATGTACTTTTTATACTTTGGTATTTCGACCTTTAAAAAGTAATATTAAAAGAATTAGCAGTAGTTCGACTTTTCGCTAGGTTGGAATTTGTTTATCTAATGTAGATTTATATGGAGCATTATTAGATTTATTGCTAGACTGAAAGAACAGATGCCAAACGCTTGTTGGATGCATTGCCTTCTCCATCGCCAAGCTCTTGCAGTCAAATCCTTACCGCAAGAATACAGTCAACTTCTTAATATTATTATTAACATTGTAAATTCTATTGAAGGAAAAGCGTTGCAGACTTGATTGTTTCGAATCATTTGTGAAGATATGGGGACACTATACCGCAATTTGCTTTACCATACAGAGGTTAGGTGGTTATCAAAAGGCAAAGTACTGACCAGAGTTATGGAACTTCGCGCTGAACTATTAGTACTCGTATATTTACAGCAAGCCAAGTCACATTACTCTGAATTCATTTCTGACCCGGAATTCCTTTTAAAATTGGCTTTTCTTTCTGACTTATTTGAACATTTAAATAACTTGAATAAAAGTCTTCAAGGGCGTGATGAAAATGTCATTACAACAAAAGACAAACTATAAAAAAAATTGAATTGTGGTCATCATCTATAAATCAAAACAACTTTGATTCATTTTCGTTCACACAGTCTTTCATTGAAGAAGTCGGAAGCGAGATCAACATCAACTCATATATATCTGGATGAAAATGGTGTTACATAATTTGAAGAAAGAATTGTGTCATTACTTCTCACTGCAAGAGATATCGGATAACACTGGGCAAAGATGGATCTTAAATCCGTTTTTAAATGCAGCTATACACGAGGCAAATTTAGCAACTAAGCTCAAAGAGAATCTGCTGGAACTATCTGCCGATGGGATGTTACACTTGGAGTTCAGGTCTGAAAATTTGGATACGTTTTGGTTAAAAAGAAAAACAGAATACCCGGAATTAACAACCGAGGATTTGAAGTGTTTGATTCCATTTTCTACCTCGTTCTTGTGCGAGTTGGCATTTTCATCAATGGCGCTAATCAAATGTAAACTATGGAATCGCTTAAATTCGGAAAACGATTTAATACTTATTGTGGCAAAAACGGATCCACGATGGGAGAAATTAATGAAACAAACTCAAGCGCAACCTTCACATTAAAATGAACGAAGATAAGATGACAGATGTAATCATTTTCTATTTAAACACAATTTTAATATTTATTTTTTTTGTAATAACATGTTTTAAACTAGCATTTTTCTGACTTGTTTAATTGATTATATGGAAATTTTGTTAAATATAATAATTTTAACTCTTACCGACTTTTTTATTTAAGTCTCACAAATTATATGTTGTATAAAAAAACTGAAGGCTCCGCGACCCCCAGGTTGAAAGACACTGATCTATAATAATAGCTTATTAAATTTTAAAAATATCCATATTTCAACTTCAGTGAATATGGATTTGTTCAATGTTATTTGGCACTGTTCTAAAAATCGAGTTCACAAAATAACAGGAATTGAAGTATACTACAAACAAATTATATCTATTTTTAATAACCTAACCACACATTTTTTTGAGATCCATTCCATATTATAGTTCTATTCTTCACTCTAATTATCTGTCGTATTTCATGCTCCAACCCTTAAAACTAATCAATAATTAAACCTGTGACCATGATAAGTGTTGAAAACAACATTACTGACGTGAAAGTTATTTCTTCCCGAAGTTTGTTGAGCATTATTAATAATGCAGTTATTCAGTAATCAGTTATTAAATCCTTTTTGGTCGGATAACGAATTTACACAAATTGTTGATAAGCTTTTTAAGCACACAAAATTTAATCAAGCTTACGCATCTATTTAAACTCCAAACATGTTTAGCAAACTCCAAACAAATACAACAGCAACGTTGAAAAAATTTATTTAATCAAATAAATAAAAACTCCAAGGTATTAGCAATTCTACGTTGAGCCGAATTATTTCCATTGTTAAAAAACACACTGGTTCCAACACAAGTTCAAAATGGCTTGTAAACAAATAATGAGTTGCCAGATTGAAATTAAACTTAACGAACTTTTCAACTAACTGTGTGTGTGTATACATGTATTTTTTTATATTTTCAATTTACTCACAATCTATGCTCAGTTTGTTTACTATAAGTTTTGTAAATACTTTCAACATAATTTCTGTTTAATAACCATGAAAAACCTAAGAAGCAAGCTTATCAGTATTTTTTTGGCCTACCTTACCCGAAAACCAATCATATGAACACCAGAAATAGGGCGAGCAGCCCAATGGCGGAAAATTCTTAACGTCACGATTTTTGAAATTTCTCATCATCTGTCACTTTAATTGAACATCAGTATATGTCAAAGTTTTTTGTTATAATTTCCTATTTTTTGGTTTATTCGGTAGTCGAAAAACAGTTGGGTGTCATACATGCAGGAAATACCTTGGCAGCCCTTAACTATCAGCTGCCCTCGCACCGCAACGCTCGCTCGTGCATCTAAAAGTCTTGGGCTGCTAAAGCTCATTTCCTGCCCTTGTGACACAATATACTTTATTGTTCCTATATAGCTGCAAAAATACCTTACCGGAAAACCAATCATATGAACACCAAAAATAGGGCGAAAAGTATTGTTTTGCAAGGGCGGAAACAAGCAAACAAGTGACAGAAGGTGAAAAACTTCAAAAATTGTGGCGTTATGAATTTTCCACCCTTGGGCTGCTAAACAATACTTTTCGCCCTATTTTTGATGTTCATATGATTTGTTTTCCGGTGAGGTAGGCGGAAAAATTCTTAACGCCACGAGTTTTGAAGTTTTTCACTTGTAAGTTTAACGTTTCACATACATTTTTAATTAAACGTCAGTGTATGTCAAAGTTTTTTTATATCTTCCTATTTTTTGGTGTCTTCGGTAGGCGAAAAACAGTTGTGTACTCTTAAACCCAGTTTCAAAGATCGTTATATTTCTAGGTATTCTTGACCCCACTTTGTTTAACACAATCATTCAAAGGCCAACCATTTATGTGACTATATTGTTGAATGTGCCGGTATGGGCTGTGCTAGGCATGGAGGGGATAAGATGGGTCAAAAGAGTGTCTGTATTTTAAGCACACGAGAGTAAGTGAGACTAGTACCCTAAGGCTGGAATAATTATAACTGGCTAAATGCCGTAAATAACCCTTGAAGTAACATCTGTGTGAACACAAAAATAGTTTTACCGGTAACTTAAATACATACTGCGAAAGGTCTTTTCGTGCCATACGATTTACACAAGTACGACAAGGAATATATGAGAAAAACAGCTAGAAAGAGAGAGAAGAGTAATTGTGCGCAGTCAGCGAGGGCGTGTATTTAGTTCCAGCTACCAAAAGAGGTTGGCCGACTGTTCAGTGCCCCCCTATTTTAACAGATGTTGCCAGAAGCGCAGATTAATTTGTACAAATGATATTTTTGTCTCGTTATCGTTAACTTTTTTTCGAGCTCATGCACTATTAGGTAAAACTAAATACTATCATTCGGCAACATTATCCTTTACTTTACAGAGAGAATTCACTAGTTGTAGGTATTCAGTATTTTCCCAACAGGAGTGAGGGTGTAAAAGAAATAAAAAAATACAATCGTTATTCCGTAACCTGTACATCTTAAAATTCATTTTTGTCAACTTGATCGTTTCTGACCAAGCTGACAATTAATTTCTAACTACAATAGGTTATTATTTTAGCCATTGTAACTTGAAAATAAAACATTATTTCTTGAGAGAACCATAATAAAGTAATTATAAACAACTAAAAATCCCTTCCATTAATAAATTGAATTGAAAAAATAAAATAAGTAGGTACATAATTTCAATGAATTAAGTGCTCAAATAAACCACCTTGCTGTGCCAGACAATAACCAAATCTACTTTTTAAAAATCCCCAAAGAAAAAATCATTTGGAGATCAGGTGATCTTGGAGGCCATTTAATTGTACCATTAGTACTAATATTTCTGTCGAGGAATGTAAACCTTAAAAATTCCATTACTATCCTTGAATTATGGACTGAACAACCATCTCGTTGAAACCAAATTCTGTTGACATCAACATCGGGTATAAGGACAACTGCAGGAATTACATGATTTTGTAATAAGTCTAAATATTTGGCGGTATTTAAAATCCCCTCAATAAAAAAAGGACCTATAATGTGGTCACCTAAAATACCCGTCCAAACATTTAGCTTCTGCAGATACTGTGTTCGGATAGGAATGCTTAGATGTTTATTTTCCAGAGACCAATATCTTGTGACGGATGGATTGTGTTTTTGATGAAATGAAAAAGTTCCGTAAATAAAATATTTTTCAAAAAGTTTTCGTCAGCATTTTGACGTTCCATCATTTCCTCACAGAAATCTATTCGTCTGATATTGTCCTCGGGAAAAATTTCCTGTGTTGTCTGAACCTTGTAACAATGGTACCCGTTTCGTTTTAAAATATTCTGTACAGTTCTCTTATCCATGTTGACCTCTTCAGCAATTTGTCTTGAAGAAGATGGTTGTCCTGTTTCAACCGCTAAACAAACATTTAATTCTCTAGTTTGCCTTTCGTCGTTTATTGGACGTTCGACTGGATCTTCCGACGCTTAGCATTTTCTACAGTATTTCTCAAAATTACTAATTATTTTCAAAATTGTTGACCTTGAAGGAATTGGGCGATTTGCAAATGCCACAATAAATAAACTATTGCATCTGCCGAATGACCTCCAAAAACCATTTTATAGTTTGCACTTTTTCGCAGGTTAAGTGTGTTATCGAAGGAATTGTAAATGTTTCATTTTCAAATACAATGGCATGCGCTACCAACGTGATCAACGTTTGTAGCGAAAAGACCTAGGAACAACAGTTTAAATGTGAATTCTCTCTGTAAACGACACTGTTGCCGAATGAAAGTGTTTAGTTTTACCTAATAGTGCATGAGCTCGAAAAAAAGTTAACGATAACGAGACAAAAATATCATTTGTACAAATTAATCTGCGCTTCTAGCAGCAGCGGTTAAAATAGGAGGGCACTGAACAGTCGGCCAACCTCTTTTGGTTGCTGGAACAAAATACACACCCTCGCAGACTGCGCACAATTATTCTTCTCTCTTTTTCAAGCTGTTTTTCTCATATTTTCCTTGTCGTACTTGTGTAAATCGTATGGCACGAAAAGACCATTCGCAATCTGTATCAGTTCGTACTACGAGGTGAGTGAGTCGCGACTAACGATGCGCGATACGATCCGATATTCCAGTGTATCGATACTTTTACTTCCGATACTCGATATTTTGTATCGATACTATGCTTTTCGATACATTTGTACTGTATCGATACACTGCGAGTGGCGTCATCTTCCATCTACCAACAAAATCAAATATATTCACTCGACCGTTATTCGTCGTTTACAGTTTACTGTAAAATGAATACAGAACGATTAGGTTACTTTAGAAAATTGGATTTTTATTTCTTGAGGAACTCTGTAAAATTGTCAGATGTCAACTGAACTGTTGGGCGTTGAGTGATTGTGAATCCTTGGAATGTCTTATGTTACCCAACGATTAAATATTAATCCAACGAAATAAATGAATAAACTAGGTAATTTAGTTAAAATTCTAGTGTTGGCATACAATCAATAAACGCGAAAAATTTTTGGTGTCGCCGTAACCTTTGATACTTTAATAGTGTTGTTATTTAATTCATTTCATCTCCACATTCTGCTTTTAGCAGCCGAAAATCTCCGATCGTTAACGTATCGATACTTTAAGTATCGATATATTAATATCCGATACTCTATTGTATCGATACCTTACGTTACGATCCGTATCGATACCTAATATCGATACTTTCAAGTCTATCGCGTAACCCTAGCTGCGACTGCAGTTTGGAACCGAAGTGAACATGGAGAAAGAAAAGCGCTCAAAAAGAAGGGTGGTGATTGGGTATTCTGATGCTCTCACCTCTTAAACCGTTAAGATTCATAGGATGGAGTGGAGCATTCATAGGCATAATATATACGGGGTTGGAATAAAGTATGGAACCAAGTAAATATCTTTTAAACGAAAATTTGCAGGTAAGTGCAATGGAACAAAATGCATCTGATGTACATTTTTTTGTTAACAATATACTTCCGGTGTATATTTTCACAGATTTTGAAAGAGCTTGTTATATTGAATTCATACATACTGAGTTTAGTGTAAAAATTTTTGTAAAAACGAGGAATATCTCACTGTTAGTTGTACAATAGATGTACATTTCATTATTTTAGAATAATGAGAAACAAAATTACTTCAAATATTCAAAATGCTCGTCGTTTACTTGCTGACAATATGCCATCCTATTAACAAATTCTTAAGTCACTCTTTCTAAGACTTCCCCACGTATTAGTTCATCAATAATTATTTGTCTCAATTCCTGTGAGTTTATTGGTCGTGTAACGTAAACACGTGATTTTAGATAACCCGAAAGAAAAAAATTTAACGGGCTAAGAGCAGGCCACTCTATGAATCCTCTACGTCCAATCCATCGATTCGGAAAATTCGCATCCAGAAAATCCCTAACCCGTCTCTCATAGTGGGGAGGTGCTCCATCTTGTTGAAACAAAACATTTTGTGGTAATTGCCCATTCTGTTGAAGTGCAGGAATAATTTCGTTATTTAGTAGATCCAAATACTTGTCACCATTCAAGTTTCCGTCGATAAAAAATGGGCCTATAAACCTATTTTCTACAATTCCCATCCAAACATTTAACTTCTGTGGATGCTGGGTATGTGCTTCATGAATCCAATGAGGATTCTCATTTGACCTAAGCCTTGAGTTATGGCGATTAACTGTTCCATTTAAACAAAAAGTTGCCTCATCGGAAAAAACTATGTTAGAAGCAAAATTGTCGTCGACATTACAGATGTCTATTAGCCGTTCGCAAAATTTCAGCCGTTTTAATACCGTTCCTACAGAACGTCGACTGATACCATGGTTTAGTGCCAAATTTATGGTGGAAGTTTCAGGTGATTTTTCTAAATCGATTGCAATATTTTGTTTAACAGTTTCGTTCGTTGCAGTCCGCGGTCTTCCAGGTTTTAGCAAATTTTTTACCAACCCAGTTGTATTAAAACGTTCTAATGTTTTAGTTACTGTTGAGCGTGGTATAGGATTTGTCTCCGGATGCAAATTATTAAAAATATGACACACTTCTTCATGAGTTCTAACACGATCACCATAACCGATCATCATTAAAATTTCAATACGCTCTTTTTCACTTAACTGAACCATTCTAAATTGTGAAATTTATTTCCGTCAATTAGAATTTGACACTTCGAGAACAAAAGACGTACTAAACAGTACTCATTTAATTATTACTATGCATACAAACAACATCAATTGGTTTATCTAAATAGTTTTTTGCTTTAATGCAAAAAACTCAAAGGAGGTTGATTAAAGTGCTATATTCGTCGGTTTTACAAATTTTCATACACTAAACTCAGTATGTATGAATTCAAAATAACAAGCTCTTTCAAAATCTGTAAAAATATATAGGGTGTCCCATTTAAATTGAAGAAGTTGATGGCATTTCCGGTTAAGCCGGAAGTATATTATTAACAAAAAAATGTACATCAGATGCATTTTGTTCCATTGCAAAGTTTCATAAATATCGTTCTTTTCGTTTAAAAGATATTTACTAGGTTCCATACTTTATCCCAACCCCGTATAATTGACTTTTGTAACATTTCCCTATGATCTAAAAAAAACAACATATAGATAGATAGATAGATAGATTAATCAAGTTAATTTTGCAATCATTAGTTTATTTTCATCAGATAACAATTTAATTAAAAAAATATTTTTAATAAAGTGGTTTACAATTATTAAGAAAAGGCCCGTCAGAATTTGATTGCAGTGACGAATACTGATTCACATGAACATTTTAATTCAAGATATTTTAATTACGAGTAAATAGAACTTGAGAAATGTTGTTGTATGGGCTGAAAATGTGGGCAAACAGTTAATGAGAATTTATATTTGATGGCATATCTTGGAAAACTAATCGAAGAATGTTTATTCCAAGTCACCCAGTTGTTCTTATCGCCTAATTGCACAGATTGGATCACTTTCCAATGTACTGGTAGGCTTTTATTCACACAAAAATTGTATTTGCTATAATATTAATTCATTTCCAGAGTCTACAGGAGCATATTTGAATTTAATCGTGTACCTAGAGTTTTTGATTATGTAGTCAACACAAAAAATGAACGTTTTTGATGGTAATACTGTTTTATCAGGAAATAAATAACTTTTCAAACTACACAAAAAAAAATTGGGTTCCAAATCCATCACCAGTTAAATGAGAAAGCCATTCAATAGTATTCAGATGGCTCAAAAGAAATAGAAGGGATTGGTATACGATTATAAAGACCAGGAACGACGCCCTTTGAAAGGTTGTAAAGAACTCCAATTACCTTTTAAGCAGAAATTCACGTCATAAGAAAGTGTGTCCAGTTCAATATTGATAAAACATACAAAATGCAAACCTCACTTTAGGTTCGAGGACAAACAAACATCTGTAGGGATCGGAACGGTTTTGAGCTATTATCATCAATGTTGGAAGAGATCGGCAACGTCGAAAAAAAGGAAACCATTGGGAAGGATCTATTCCCATTCCTAAGGGAAAATACGACCCACTGAGAACAACTGAATGCCCAAGCCAGAGTGAGTCTGTACCAAGAATTTTGACAGGCGTCCTAATAGGACATTGCCACCTGAATAGGCACTTCAATAACCTCAAACTAGTGGAGCAAGAAGAATGTAGATTCTGTGGAATGCATAGCTATACTAGTGCACAAAACCTAGGAGACTGCTGGATAGAATGGGGACACTTACCTATACTGAAGCCTGTGGATGTCCTGAAAATCCTCCAGAAGTGAGACTCAATGAGCTACTAGTCTCAGGGACTTTTCTCAGGAACTGAGTAGAAGAAAGGTGGCGCAATAGATCTTATCGGTATTTGTGAATGTCACCCGAATATATATACATATACTTTCATTAATATAAATGTACTTGCACGTCATCAAAGTTGAGAAATCACGCTGTTCCTTTGACTTAGTTCATTCGCTTTCTGCTGTCAATCAGTACGTTTTGTCACTGAGGGTGTATATGAAACATTTTTGTGCTTCTTATTTTAATATTATTAAAAAGCTGTGACTAGTTTACTCTGTATAATTTATTCTATGTGTAGATGTAGTAGTATTATTACTGTATCCTCTGCACTGCTTCCACAAGCGATACAACGTCGTACTGAAGCCACACCAAATCAAAATAAATAAAAAATAAAAATGTAACCGCGTGTTTAACTTCAATGGCTATCGATAGCGATAGAAAACAGTTTACACAAACTAATCCCCAAACAAAAGTCTAATATAATTGTAAAGCAACCCACTGTTTATAAATAAGAGCGTAAATTGTTAAAATTACACTAAATTTAGTAAAACACCACAAACAAAACAAAATATTAAACAGACACATGCAAAAATACATCAAAACGACAATGGCGGATGAAGACTTTTACCACTTAGAACATCAAACAAACTTTGTTTTCTAAGGTTTGACGTTGTGTCAAAAATGCCATGCTCCTACTGCCATCTGCGCTTACTTTGCGAAAATAAGACAAAGATGTGACACGCCCTAAACTTATGAGCTAAACAAGAAGAGAGCTTGCAGGATTATTTTATTTGCCAATCAAACAATAATGCTGCTCATGTACTTGGCTGTCTTTTGGTTGTCTCTGACATGGCTACAACATGTGAATGTTGATGCTGGCACACAACAAACTTGAGTGAAAAATACAGATTCTATGGGTATTTTATTGGGTTTTTACTTTTATCAATGCGAATCTTGCTATGCCACTGAGTTATTAATATTTTTGAATCTGTACTAAAAATATTTTCATGGTGTAATATTTTAACCTAACCTTGTATTTAAATTCATTGAATTATAATGTGAACTAAATTTATTGAGACAGTAGTAATCAGGAAACAGAAAATGTTTATTTAGTTTGAACTAGCAGAATGTGTGCCGTTCATCAAGCATCAAATATTTATAAATAACTTGTTAACAGATAGTACAAATATATAGTCTGTGTTGAAGAAACTTACTGGCAGGATGTATATTTTGTGGGAAAACAACAACCAACTATTTAGTCAGAGTTATTTAAAAGCATTATTTAGTATTTGAACATGAATAATTCAGTTATATTATAATAATCTATATGGGAGTTAATATCTCTTTTGTATCAACACAACAGTGAAGATGAGACAAACACTGACGTTAGTACGGTAATATTCAACGAAAATTGTTTGGCACTGAAGAAAATGTTTCTATTTCAATAGATTTTTAATGTTTTTTTTATACAATGTGTCCAATTAAAAGTTATTTTATATAAAATGGTCTGCATGGTATAAAACTAGAAATAAAATCATCAGATATCAAATTTCTTGAGTAAAAAAAAATGAGTCTTGTTCAAGAGAAAAGTACCTTTATTTTTCAAAATATTGACAATTCTTATTGAAAAAAGTTGATCATAATTTAATACTATTATCAGATATCCAATATTATCCTTATGCCATGAAAAAATAATTTTAGTTATTTTTATTAATTTCTCTGTATTAGCATTGATCAGGAAATTACTGCAGATATTATCAGGAGAGTATTAAGGGAATTTAATAGACGAACCATTAATTGTTTAGAAAAAGATAGTGAATACATTGAGGCTCTAGTCATTTGAAACAAAAAATAAATTAATCGCTTCGCTACGCTCGCTCGTGCATCTAATAGTCTCGGGCTGCTAAAGTTTATTTTACTTTCCTCCCTAGGGTAGTATGAATGTCCTTCCTGATATGAGGGGAAAAAGTGTGTACTTTCTACAGGGGTAGGAGGAAAATTCATTTTTTAATGTACTGACCATGGAGGAGAAGAAAAAGGCGTTACAATCGCTAAGTAGTATCAATAATAGGCTGAACTTTTTAGTCAGTTATTGTGATAATTATATTCCACATCTACTATTTTCTCTAAATCTAGATTGCATTTTCCAGCCCCACCCTTTTTACGTAACCAGGGACTGAACCTTTCATTTCTTGTAAGTGGCTTTTCATCGTCATACACCTACAATTATATTGCACAATATTTTTATTGTGCAATAATATTGAATACCCTCTTTGAATCCAAACGCTCAATAATATTTAGCAATAAGATTGCCAAGCCATTCGTGTCAATATTCATGACAACGAAGTTTTGGCTTCAGCAATTCTAGTGATTTTGTCCAGTCTACACTCACGAAAGACTTCTAAAGAACTTAACATTAACTCAAGAAAACGATTTCAAAACTATATGAGAATGGATTTTGTTCTTTGCGGTAGTTCGTTCTCAAACTGTTGATTTTTTTTAAATCTTCTTTTGTGCTCAATAGCCCAGGCACTTGAACTGAATCTTTGTACCATTTCCCATGTTACCTACTTCCATTCCATAAGCTTTGTGTCTTCTATGTAGGCCACTAGTTTGACTGGAGGGATTTTCAGTAGTTGTAATCGTTGTATTATTTCTTCTGCAAAGTGCTTCCGTCTGATGAGTCCATGTAAGTTCTCGCAGAAGCAGAGTATGTCAGTAGGTGTTTCATCATAGAGTTCACATTTCCTGCACATTGGTTCACTAACTTTACCCATTTTCTGCAGATGTTGATAAACCTACGGATCTATGCATAACCATATACACCGACAGTCAGGCGGTAATTAAGGCACTGAGTGGATATACCATCAACTCAGGGCTTGCTGCTGAAGGTCGTGAACGCCTTTCTGACCAAGCAAGGCGGAACACAGTGTGGCTAGAATTTATTTCGGAACACTCTGGTTTTGAAGGTGGACGCCCTGGCTGTGGAAGGGGCAGCTACTCCCTTTAACGGCCCGGGCCCGACCTTGGGCCTCACAAAACAAACAACCCGTAAGGAGACGATGAACTGGTTGAGAAACCAGCACCTGGCTCACTGGAGGGCTCTACAGGGTCTCAGGCAATCCAAGCACCTATTGAGGGGATGGACTGATGGACATGCTAGAGCTGCTCTAGAACTACCAAGGAGTAGGTTAAAAAAGATAGCAGGACTCCTAACAGGGCACTGCTGTCTGAGGAAACACCTCTGTAACCTAGGTTTAGAGGAAAGCCCCCTATGCAGGGGTTGCGGCATGGCTGACGAAACGTCGGACCATGTTCTCCTCGTATGTCCACATTGGGCTGTGCTACGCAGGCGAATCTTCGGAGTCCGTGTTATGACCTCTGGGGACATAAGCAGGCATCCAATGAAAATGATTGAGTCCTTCATCGAGGGACTCGGCTTCATGGATGCATAAGTAGCAGGAATGGCACAATGGGCCCGCCAGTGGCCTCAGTGCCGGAACCTTGGCTAAGGTTCGCCTGAATAAATTAGTAGTAGTAGTAGTAGTTGTGCAGATGTTTCCTGAGGGTGCAGTGTCCAGTCATCAGGTCGGTAACTGTCTTCAAATGTCTCTTACTCAATTTCAATAGCCTGGTTGAGAATTCCTTGTCTACCTAGTTCAGTAAACTCTTTATATTCAGGTGCCCTTGTTTCGACCTCCATTTCAGTTGGTGTTCCCTATCTAGCCAGTTACCAATTTCCCCTCTTACGCAATCTTTTGTGATTCCACAAAACTGTCTCCTATGAAGTCTCCTTTAGAACCTTCTTTAGCTAACTGGTCAGCCATTTCATTACCTGCAATCCACTCATGTGCCGGCACCCATATTAGACACTTTGTTATCTCTTGCCAGCCTGTTGAGGGATTCTTTTCAGGTTTTCAACAGTCTAGACCTAGTTGTTGGATTACTGATAGCTTTAACCAGAGCCTGGGTGTCAGTGAATATTTTTATTTTTTGTCCGGTATATCCTCTTTTGATGTTTTCATCAATACAGGCTATAGCGGCAATCGTATCTGCTTGGAACACAGTCGTATATCGGCCAAGGAAGGCTAAAGATCATTCTCTTTCTAGGTAATTTCATACAGCCTCAGTGATTGAGCCTGATAAACCAATTTTATCGCGGCAACAGCGCGATGTTAGCCAACATATAAAATTTTTACCACGCCTAACGTTAGTTTGAATTTGATACGTATTCAATTATTCAACGAGATGAATTTATATTAATTAAAGTGTATATTGTTCATAGCTAATCCATATATATTCCCATTGGTAAAACACAGAATAAATAATGTTGATGAGTCGTTTATTAAAAATAGCCAAATGAAAATTTGACACCAGGAAACATTTTCCTAAAAAAATCATATCCACCGTTTTGTCAGTAATGGTTACAAACACAATGTCACTTCTATATTATAAACTTACAGTAACACAGTTGTCGTGACACAAATTGACTGTACTATACGTTGCTGTTGGTTTAGCGTTTTATTAAATAAGCGCAGGTGCATCTGCAGGTACTAAGGAGGCAAGTAACGCCGAGTAGCACATATAAGTATGATTGATCGTAACTTTGGGGACTATTTACAAATCACATTAAATTAACAATGTGATTTTACAACAGAGTGCTTTAGTTGTGTCAAATAAATGCTTTGTTATACGAAAATATGCATGATATGATTAATCAAACAAATGTACACAATAGTATATTACGTAACAAGAGTTGTAAGTAACCCGTAATTTCACAAGTGCGTAATGGGATTACAACTCGTGTAACGTACTATACTTTTTCTACGCCCATATATTTTCTTCTGAGTGCTCATAATTTCATCTTTTTCACTACTAACAGACATATTCGTAGGTAAAGTTGAGAAAATGTTCGGATACTATACTTTGTTACAAAAATTAACAGCATAAATGAGATGACGTTTATTCCCATATCAAGAAAAACCGAATTATTTTTTTTTAATTGTAAAATGTGTAGCCGACATTTAGGGGCATCACTCTTTTAATCTAAAATGTATTTCACTAATGCTAAGAGCTTTCATGTTTTTTCAAAGTATGTAAATGAACCAAATAAAGTAGTACGTAAATTAAAATTTTATTGCAATTTGATTCAACAAAGAAATTTGAGATTTTTAATCTAAACGCACATGTATGTTATGAGATTTTAATTACGTGCATGTTATTGTTAAATGTCACTTACAAGGCATGTTGTCAGTGCGATATTTGACGTTTACGGACATGGGCGTAGAAAAATTTGTTTATTTTTGCCAATATTCACATAATACAACTTGATACTCACTAAATGGCTTTATACTGTACAGTGCGTCCATTAACCCTTAAATGATACCTTTGAGAGATTCCAAAAATGTATCACAAATTGATTCAAATTGGTACAGAATAGACAAAAGTTAAACGAAGAATAAACGTACATTCTACCAAAAACAAATTAAAGAAAGTTTATAGTAAAAATGTTCAAATTGTTCATCATTGACTACTGCACAATCGCATTACCTGGTAATACGTTCGTCTTTAATATTTTGTAGCATAGCGAGTGTTACGTTCTGCATTTTCTGTCTGCCCATAGAGCTTGTAAGCCAGGCTTGGCCCGGTCTTGGTAGAAGTCTGGAGTGACAACGATAGGCCAGGCTTGGTTGCCAAGACTGGGCCATGCTTAAATGCCAGGACTGGACCATTCCTAATTACCAGGACGTTAGGACATTTAATAAAAAATATTTAGATTATTCAATGTCCAACAGCGAAGTTTTTCACTTAATGTCTTTTTCGTTGTCACTTCTTCACTATTATGCTGTGAAAAAGTATATACAGCATCACCTGGAAGTTGGTCATCATTATTATTTTTCAAACAATCACTGCTACTACTTTTTGAATCGTTATCACTACTATTGTCAGAATCATTATTAATATCATTATCCAAATTATTATTAAACGCTTGTAGATTACACGAGTTTATGCTACCAAGGTCGTTAACCTCACTCACAACGCTTATGTTTGCTTTTGGATTATTTAAACTTTGCTCGTTAACAACTGTATTAGTTTTTTTATTTAAAACTTGAACTCTAAGATATGCAGCAGACATGGTTACTTTAAGTAGTAATAGATAATAAACAATGTGAGTGGATAACTGAAGCTCCGATTGACCTGACAAATAATAAAAACAAGTATGGCTGGCGATGGGGCGCTGAACGAAAATACTCGAATCACGCCGTATATAACCGAACGGCCTAAGCTAGATGGGTCCCCATTAAACGGCCAAGCTCGGATAATCATAGGCTTCCTATATAAAATGGGGGGTAGACTGGCCGGCAATAGGAAGATGGCAAGGGAGAGAACGTATGCAAATTGGCAAGAGAGGTGGGATAAGCTGGAGCACAAAGCGCAGTGGACAAAGACCATGATAAAAGACGTCAAAAGCTGGGCAGAACGTAAACACTAGAATACCTCTTACTTCATCACGCAGATTCTTACGGGACATGGGTCGTTCGGCTCCTTCACACATAAAATCTGTGTAGAGTGCGGGGCAAGGGATGATCCGGGCCCTGTCCTTTATGAATGCGCTAGATGCAACATGGAGAGAAACAACCTGGAAGCAAGTATCGGCGTAATACCTCCAGTGACAGAAATCATCGGTTACATGTTAGAGAGCCAAACAACAAGTAAGGCAGTGGCTGCATACATGGTTACGATCATGGAAAGAAGGAAAAAGAAGACAGGAATTGGCAAGGGTAAATAAGTGAGTAAGGTGAATAGATACTCAAAACGGAAGGTTCGCTGATGAAATGACATTCAATGTCCTACCAGCGTACACCACTCCCATGTAATAGAGGAGGGTGGTTTAGAGCGGTGAAAGTCCCACACGAACCACAGCATTCCACTGCCCGCTGTGAGGAAGGCATTAGCTTCCACCCTACGTCTTGGGCAAAAAAAAAGGGCATGGCTAAGGCTGGGTCAACCAGTCTTGGTCCAAGCTTGGATTCCCAATAAATGGCCAAGGCCGGGTTATCCAATCTTGGCCCTAGTTTGGGTAATCATTGGCAGGGCCAACGCAGGTACGCTGAAGCTAGGTTTCCCAGTACTGGCCCAATATCGGGTGTTTTCCGATTGACATTCTTGTTCAAGTAAAACGTTGCCTCTCCGAAAATAAAACGTTATCAATGAGGAACGTTTTCAGTTTTTTTGATATATCATTTACCACAGGTAATATTGATACTACTAGCTAAAAATTAGCCGAAACATCATTTTCCTAATTTACTGCGTTTTACGGTTTTTATAGCCAAATAAATAAAAAAAATCATGCACGCGATCATGAGGTATCTCCGAGGTTATATTTTCCAATTGTATGTATGTACCGGTTGTCCGATGAGAATGGATAATATTAACAAGTAAAGTGGCATAATTTAATTTAAAAAAATGCAAAATTTTACAAAATATGTCTAATTAAAGGGCATGATAAATACAGTAATTAAAAAAATTCTACGTATTTTTCATTTCAGAATTTTTAGAATGTCTTTTCAGATAAAAGGTGGAGGAGAGTGGGATCTTTATTATGGAAAAACGCCAGTAAGTAAATCTGTAAATTCTTCAAATATTTCACCGTTTTCCAAATTAAAAATTTATTTTGATTACTAATTTGAAATATTTTTAATACGAGTATATATCATTTAAACTAAGCAAAACCAGAAATTACGATAAAAGTTCGAACGATATACAAAAGGTTGACGTTACACGTTTGCGATCGGTCTTTTAGCTAAGATGGAGGAATGTCATTTTTTTTTCCGAGTCCGTCTGACAAGTCTCCGATAACACTGCAGCCTAATGGCTTATTGTATTTTTGCTCGTGCTTTCTCATAGCACCCAGTCCAGCACCTTTGTCCCCTGCACCAGTTTGTACAGGTTCTTAGCTGGGTTATTGCTATATAATTCAGCGTTTCCTTGCGGTTGGCCAAATAATAACTGTCTTTTGCGATCAAGAGACTCGCATGTAAACAGTATATGTTTCACTGTCTCCGTTTCCCTACCGCATAATCTGCATGTAAGATCTCCGTTGTATAGTTTTAATTTGTATAGGTGTTCCTTTACTGGTGTATGACCAGTCATGAAACCTGTTATGATTCTCAGCTGATTTCTGCACAGTGTTAGCAACTCCGATGTACGTTCCAGGCATGGTTCTTTTATAAAAGTTTTCCCATGCATTTCTTTTGGACGTTTACCCAGAAGTTTTTATGTTGGTCTCTGATCCAGGTCTTTACAGATCCTCGTACTACAGTTTTCGGTATACCGAGAATCTGTCCTGGTTCAGGCGTTTCCTCTGACCCCCTTCTTGCAACTTCGTCAGCTTTTTCATTGCCCTCGATACCCTGGTGACCTGGTATCCAGGTCAGCTTGACGTTATTCCGTTCGGCTAACGTCTTCAGTTCTCCGATGCAATCCCATACTAGTCTAGAGGTCACTGCCTGGCTTGAGATTGCCTTAAGTGCCGGCTGACTGTCTGACATAATATGGATCTGCTTGTTGTTCTCTCTCGCGCATTGCAATATTGCATATACCTCTGCCTGAGATACAGAGGTGTGGTTCCCCAGTGCGTAGCTATAGCTGTTCCCTGTCTTTTTGGAGTATACTCCCTCCCCAGTGCCATTCACAGTTTTGGACCCATCGGTATACCATGTCTGTCTCTGTCTAATGGTACTGAGTTCTTCGTCAGCCCATTTCTTTCTGTCTGCTATCGACACTTCGAATGGACCATCAAAGGAATATCGTGCGGTTGTATAGTCTTTGACACAACTTTTACGATATTCGTGTGCCCTGATGATCTAGCGTTTAGGCTTCTCATCGAGTTTTCCAGTCTATGGATACCCAGTCTTGCCTCTCCCTGTATCACCAGGTGTGAACGAGGTAGGTCTAATAGTACTTCCATTGCGGAATGTCATAGTTTGTATTTATATTTTCATTACAATAGATATAATCACAATTCTAATGTGAAAATAAGTGATTTGCTTCTGAATCTTTGTAATCTATACAATGATTTCAAATGATTACCTCAGTTACTCGTAGTGACTGTCATAATGCCTTTTATTATTGATCCTTAACAGGTAGGTATACTTACAAAGTTTTGGTAATACAATCTGCTTTGTTTCATGTGTGTTAATAATTGTTTCATTATTATGCATTTTATATTTATTCATGGAATTAGACCTTTGGATAGGTTTACCTAATAAATAAATGTACATTTGCAAAGTAATTTGGGTCGAAATGATTAATGAAGACGATTTTGGTTAAAGAAAGAATTTTGTAAACTGAAGTTGTGATGAACACTGTACCTGTATTTTATTAACCCTTTCGTCTTTTAATTAAATAGCATGATAGAGGGCACCATGAAATTTAAACAAATTTTACATATTCCCACAACACTCCTCAAACATCCAAACAATAGTCAATTTTATAATTTTTCAGCCCAAATCGGTGATGATGATGTGTGTATTATTTGCTTTACATTATAAATTTAATTAATGTTATAAAAGTTCTGCCAGCTGTTTGAATTAATTTAAATCACGAATCAATAGATTAAAAGCTTCTTAAAAAATATAAATACATAATCTTCTTCCAATTCCATTTCCATATTTTAAGCTCGAATAAGTATTTTAGCAGACGGTGGATCAGGATACTTTGATGTTTTTAAATTTCATGTGTTATCCTTTATATCACTAAGACAAAACTAACAATCTGCTTAATAGTCTGTGGGCTCCATTCAAAACATGAATATTCCAAACGACATCATTGATATGTTCAGTAAGTAGTCCTACACTTTGAGCACAACAGATGTCTTTGGCTTGTTTCCCGAGAGATCTAAAATCATTAAAACCTATTTCGCCACAAACATAACAAAAGGATTATATTTGCAGTTTCTTGAACAGATTCAAAAATCATTTATCTTAATAAAAATAACTACACTGAAACACAAAAAATCCCAAAAAGGAAAACCATAAACATTTATTTTTACTGGAACTAGTAGTTATGATGAACAATCTAGAGTAGACCAAATCAAAATAAATATGGTAATATAATAAAGATAGATTGGTAGATATTCAAAAATTAGTGAGCTCTTTCTTTGTGACCAAATTTTGTAAACCAACGCCAACTAACATTGTACGGCTGATAACTTATGACAATTCATGAAGACAAAGCAAGGTTAACTACCAAAAAGTGTTTTTCAGTTATCAATATTATGTTTGACATGTGACATCCCCTTCGACAATGCCGGTAATGGTAATTTAATGTTATATTTCCCGTTTCCTCGTACTTATCGAGAACATCAGTGGCGTAGCAATAAATATTGCTGCAGAATATTACAAAATTTTATCTTACAATGAATATTAACACCACAGTAGCGTAATGTTTTGTAAAGTTAACAGCTTCTACAGGTTGAGAAAATCATTTTACTTATACTTCTGGCATTGTTACTAAAATATATCCAGCTCTGGACTTGTTAAATGCTTGTTATTTATAAGTAGACTAGTTCAAATTTATTAATCAACTCATTTAACACAGAACCTACATTTTTCTTGATCCACTAGTTTGTGATTTTCAAGGTGACCATTCAAGCGACAGTGTTGTGACACGACAACTGTCAAAACTCGTATGTAACTTCCATACTTTTTTAATGGTATTTTTGTAGATAATTTTATGAATTTGTTGATTCAATTCTCTTTAGAAGCATTTAAGTCGAAGTTCGCAGCTTCGTCTTTGTCCTAACTATTTCCTATTTCAAAATTTCCATTCCGGTTTTACCAAGTTATAAATGGCTAGATCTTTAAGTTTATTTACCATTTTCGACCACCTTTTTGTTAGTTTATATAATGAATATATGGTTGGTTGGTAAACAGACGAAACAGACCGGGTTAGTGGGCCCCTACACTGCAGCCGTGATCTTATTGTATTGTCCTGTCTGTGTGCTAGTCCGTGAGAAGATTTGTGACCTTGATGAGATCTAGAAGTCTCTTCACAGCATCTCTTGGTGAGGTTGAATACAGGGTTATCCGGCCCTATCTGTCTATACCTCCACCAACATAGAGCCTCACATTCGAAAATTATATGGGTGGCTGTTTCGTCCTCCTCACCACATAATCTACATATCCCCATTGTGTGAAGGTGTTTTCTCAGGCCGCAGTGTCCGGTCATAAGGCCGGTTACCAGCCTGATATCTCTCCTATTTAACTTTAGCATTTCTTCAGTAAGTTTTGGTATGGGTTGTTTAACCATCAGCTTACTGTGTTTGAGCTTCGGAATTGTTTGCCAGTATTTGAGGTGTTGTTTGTGCACCCACTGGTTTAATGTGGTTCTTACCGAAGCCTTTGTTTCACCGGTTGCCGGCTCAGGGCCGGTGTAGCCGGTTTCCGATCCTCGTGCTAGGGCGTCTGCTTTTTCATTCCCTTCAATACCCTTGTGACCTGGCACCCATTTCAGGGTTACCTTATTTGTGGCACTGAGTTTTTTGAGGTTTTCTAAGCACTCCCAGACAAGTTTGGATTTTATTGTACTACTATTAAGTGCTTTAATAAATGTATACAATGTACGAATGACGTCATCACTTTCGCGTACATAACATCGTTGTTATTTTTTAAAAAGAACAACATATTTTTCTCTACATTATTGAATACTACAACAATAGACGATTACCATAATAGTCCAAAGCACTGGTTTGTGAATTAGAGACAAATGTATCAGAAACTTTTAATTATAAAATTTTTATTAAACTGACTGGTCTAACAAATTTTTTGTTTTTTTATTTTAAATAATCAAGAAAATACGTTCAAAAATTAAATTACATGTTCAAAGTGCATGCCGTTGGCTTCCTGGAAACTCATTTAAGAATTCGCTCTTTTAAATCTTCGATATTCTCAGGCCTAGATTTAAGAAAATCCCAAAAGTAAAAATCAAGGGGACTACATCGAGAGATCTTGCTGGCCAATCTATAAATCCTCTCCTACCTATCCACCTGTTGGGAAAAATAGTATCTAAATAATAAATAAATATTGAATGTATTCCAGCCTCAACGTCCTCACTGTATAAACATAATGAAGTAATGTATTTAAATTATTTAATTAAAAAATTAAATTGAAAATGATAGTTATAATTCATCTGTCATATACTGAAATTACGTTTGGAATTTTAATGCTATAATTATCAACAATACGTAGATATTGACTGTAAGTAACAAGAAACTAAAAAGCAACGAATAGAGCAATTTCAAGGCATCACGACATTAGCATCATTATCAGACTGTAGCATATATTTTAAGAAATTTAACGGAAAAAAAGAAAACGTAAATAATTATAGAGAACATACGTGTCGGTTGTCGGTGTTTTTCAAAGAATATTTCTTGGAAATGTAAGTTTCTAGAAATTCTTGCATAGAACAGTCAGCAGTCTGGCTACCAGGTTTTTTTTAAATAATTTGGATAGATTAAAAAGTCATTCATAGATTCATTTTTAGGGATTATATTTGAATGTTTTCACTTGGTTAATTTATCTAGCTGGGTAGTATAAAAGTATATAATATAAATATCCAATAAAAAATAAACATGTTACAACAAATGATTTTGCTTTTTTTGCAATTAGAAAGGCTTTCATTTCCAGAAAAAAAATTTTCAGTTTTATCGACTGTAAAGCATTTTCAACTTCGTTGTCTTGTATCCAGAAGATTTTATTTCTCAATTATGATAATATGGCAAAATATCTATAAAAGTTTTTGTTATAATCTTAAGGTACAAAAAAATATAAAAAAATACAGCAGCTGGTGACACATACTACGTACAATCACATTCAGCCAACTTGATATTTCAGAAAATGTGGAAAATATAGTATATGCAGAAGTAGAAAAATAAAAACATGTACTTATAGAATTATTTAAGCTGGGAATTCCGGAGGCGTTGGCGATATTCGATACGGAATTCAAGTTACATTACCACTACACCAACACTAACCCTTTACACTATCTGATCGAAAGTACTCCGTTTATCTTTGGTATCTAACTTGGTTATCGAAACTTTCGTCATACAGTGTGAAGTATGTAGTGGTAATGTAACTTGTGTTCGGTATTTGTATGATCTTGTGTAGTTCAGTGATTGAACTCCTTGTAAAAAGGGACACCAAATAATCTAATCGCAAACTTTTTGTAAACTTAACTTTCCACAAATAGCAACAGGTTGGTTAAATCATTTTACAAACGTTTTTACGAAAGAAAACCTATGGAAAGTGCAAAATCCTCGAAGATATTTTGTCAATTCCGTCTCAAGTACATTAACATCACAATCGTCGTTTATTCGATTTTATCGTGAAAAAGTACGAGCTTTTACCAAGTGAGTGTATATTTTATTCACCATTATGTGGATGAATTAAATGCAAAGCGTGATCGTTGTCCTTGTCAAATAATTTAAGTCAAAACTTAGATAAGCTTCAAGTTTCATTAGACCACACGTTTAAACGTCTTTTATATATTCAGAAAATCTCATAGCAGAACAATATGCGTAAACTGTTGATCTTAATATTGTATCTGCCAGAAAGATTTTAATTCAAAAGCATGACATTCATAACAACCATTTCAAAACACCTATATGGAAAGTTCGGGATAATGCTAAAGGCTTTAATTTTTAAGATTATAATACAAAATTGAAATCACAGAATCAGTTAGTACATTTCTGTACCTTTTTAACAGATATTTCAGATATCCCACATAGACGGCATATGTGGAAAATCATACGTTCAACCATCTAGTGGAGCCGACATTTTTTTCTAAGCAATTGATCCATTTTACTTACACAGAAAAAATGTTGTTCATAATGCCAATAAACTGCGTTTGTTAACTAGCATTTCATTCAGGTAACAAATATTTTCGTTAGGGTAGTGAAATATTACGTATATAGTTCATATAATAGCCTTCTTGGTGTGCGTCATCGTTTGTGACGTATATCTGGGTTTTGGGTATGTCGATATATTATTTCTTATTTTGATATATAGCTAACCTTTAATTTCATAAATAAAATCATCAGGATCTTACTCAGCCAAATTCGAAAAGACTATGAAATTAATAATACTTGGGATATCTAAACACTGCAAAATATAATTACAGTGAAGCAGTGTCGAGCGCGGTTAGTACTTGGATGGGTGACCGGCCCACTGGGGAAGACCGTCGTGTAAGTAGCCCGTACAGCCTGCAGCGGAGTAGCATATCACAGCTCGCAGGCATTATACCAATGAGCACGAGGTATAATGTAGGTATGCCGTCTTTCGGAGGAGACGTAAAACCGAGGTCCCGAGTCCATGGATGTTGGGCTCGATAAAGAACCCTACCACTGGTTGGAACACCAGTGGGTTCGGCAAAATTTCCGGTTAGGGGTAGAGTGCTCCCGGCGTCGGTGATTAGCCTCAGTCGCAGAAATAGACCGACGTTAAATAACCAAATAAAAAAAAACACTGCAAAATAAAACCAATTGTATATTCAATTTACATATTAAAATAATTTTACATTAGTAAATATAGTCCTGCAAAATAATTATACAGCGTGTTCAATTAAGTCTGCACCCTATATAAGATCCTATTTTATTCTCAAGTTTTATGGAAAAAGGTATTCTTCTCTTATAATTATTCTTATTGTTAGTGAATTTTATGGTTTTATTTATTTAAATGAGGTCACTGTCTCATTGGCAATGTTGCCGATATATTATTTGAATCGTAAATATTTTTATAAAAATTGGAACATATATCTGTATGAGATTTGAAAATCGTCCTCATACTTTCTTACGCTATATTTTAATAAAAAAAACATAAGATGTTCTCTTAACTACCCTACCCTAACCCAATCGAAAAATAGAATTGTGGAATTGTTTAAATTAAATTAATATATTATTCACTATATTGTTACAAAACTGTATTAGTCGCAGTGTTGGAAATAAAATTTAGTATCAATTATGATATCAGAATAAACATGACAACAATGCCCGCTTTTATTTAATTATCTACCAGTTTTAGACACCATATTAAATTTGTTGATGGGATGCAATTCAGCGGTCAAAAGTTTGGCCTGCTCAAATGGGATGCAACTCATCGGCCCGGTCTTATTGAAGTTTTTACTGACCCCATGTATTTGATGTTCATAACTTTAAACATAATAGATAAAAATGAAATATTTAAGCAATCCCAATGAAATATATAGGATTAACTTATTTTATATTAATTTCACTCATTGTTATATAAAAAATACTAACTTGGTGCACTGAAGTTAAAGGTATCAATTGTTTACAAGCTTCTTTTTCTAACTGAAAATACTTGAGAACTTTTAAAATAAGATGCATATATCTAGGCACATTTTTGTATCATCTAAATAAATAAAATGCTAACATTCACGTCTCATAAATTACAATTGACCGTAAACAACAAAGTACAGACCTGACGAGAACTGTCAGTGGGACATTGCCGCTACGAAAGGTACGTCTGCATCGTAAATTGAACGATATAATTTCGCCCGATTAATAGGTCGTGCTTGCGCGTAATCTAAACATCAACCAATCAAATTTTTGTAAGTCAAATATCAGGGTTGACGTTTGTAATACGTTTAAACGGTTCATTATTGTGATAGTTTGATTAGGATTTATTACAGACCTCCCTTTTTTTCTATTTCTTCCAACGTAATGTGTTAGAAGGATATAAACAATCAATGACGCACACCAAAAAGGCTATTATATGAACTATAGTAGCACTAACTAATAATGAAGTACTTTGGCAGAATGGCAACAAAAATTTTTTCCTACAGTCGCGCGTAAAATGACTAATTACTATATTCAAATGAAATCGTAAAATCGACAAATGCCGAGGATTTTTACTTTACGCTCTAGAGCAAAAGTAAAGGGAATCTTTTTCGCTCGCTTATTTCATCAAATTGCCTATTAAAATGGTTAATGAAGTAGAAAGTATAGTATCTGGTAACTTGAAGTTCATTTATTGTTTTTCGTCGTCATGGCTAATCCCACCAAATTTTATGTAATAAGCGAGTGAAATAGATTCTTTTTTTTTTGCTTTAGAGCGTGAAGTAACAATCCAGTAATATAGTAATTAGTCATTTTACGCACGACTGTAGAAAATAGCTATTTGTGTATCAAGAGCAGAAAGTAGTACTTTGGTAGTCGAGACAGAAAGTTGCCGCGCGACGCGTTAGCGGAGCGCGGCAATCTGTCGAAACTACCAAAAGACTTTCTGCTCTAAATACACACAAGATTTTTTCTACTATCACACCAAAATTAACTACTAGCTCTCTTTTATCTATAAATAAAATTAGGCGTGCTTCAAAGTTACTTTCTGCTTAAAAGCGCCAAGAATGTCAAATTATGACAGCTCGCGGAAAACATCAACTTTGCAGTTGCTTTTCAAGGCACAAAAGACGACTTTCGATAGTGATAGTAGAAAAAATTATGTGTTTTTCGGGCGTAAAGTAAAATTGCCAATTTAAAAAGATCACCGCTTTACGCTCTAAATACACAAATAACTATTACTTTCCAATAATGTACGGGAAACATAAATACTTCCTTATAATTAAGCATTCTTTAAATTATTTAATTATAATAATGTCCAAATTTATGCCCTTCCCTTCCAAAATAATTGAAATGTTATATACTTAAAACTTCTCTATGCCTATATTTCAATTAAATCGTCCTTGTATAAAACTAAAATGTTTTCTATTACTCCTCGTATATTTAAATATAAATCGCAACGAATTCTTCTTCTATTACTAAATACCTCAATATATCGACTCGCTTATCTAGCGCCAATAAGAATCCAGTAAACCTGTAAACAATCAGTGTTTTTTTGCATGGAAAAAACTCAGCCCAGCATTATTAAGGTTTTTAAAAGAACAAAGAGATTTGTATATTTTGTGTTAGTGATGTGAATAGTGAACATGCCTTGTTTTGATGTAATTCTGGTAATAACAATATCTATACATTTTTAATGTTAATATAGGTACTTATTGTACTATTTTTTATTTGTAAAAGCAAGTTAAATTGTTATGTAATTTGTTTTACTAGTGACGAAAGTAACATTAAAATGAAATGTTTTCGACAATTGCTAAATAATTGTGATTTATAACTGGAATGCATTCTTTCGTTTTTATTAAGCAAAAAAATAAAAATGTTTTCATATTATATTTCTTCATATTTGAATAGATGAGGCTTTTACTTAATGAAGATTCATACTTAACTATGAAATAAAACAATAAAGGTTTAAACAAAAATTTTTATTGTTTTATTTCATTCTTCATATTTCTTTAGATTTTACTGGTAATAAATCCTAAGAAGTTTCCTCAGCTTGATTTACTATTTCTGATAGTCTATTTGGAAAGTTTAGTTCTTTTTCCGAATCGGAAATGATAACTTAGAAAACTAACAATTCTTTTAGTGCATATTGACAAGTCTGAACAATTAACGAGTAATGTCTAACTAGGCGAACCAAGCAACTAGATATTCATATATTTTTTACCTTTATATACGAGGGAATGCAATGATTGAAAATAAAAATTTAACTTTCGTCACTAGAGAGTTAAAGTTATGAGAATTTTTCTCACTTGCGACGGAAATCACATTTTCACTGAGGGTATTCTATTACAAAATGACGGTTTTTCGTAAAGGGTTTTAGAAAAATATTATTTTTGAATTTTTCATCGTAAAAAACAATTATATTATAATGACAGATATAAGAGTGAATTAAATCTTTTAAAATGTTTTTTATCAAATTATATCACTTTTATTTGTTTTCTTTTGCAGATTTTAACGCTCGTTTCGATTCTAAAAATGCGATCTGCCAAAGGTAGGTTGTGTTGTGACGAAAAACAAAAATAGAAATATTTCTGAAAAAGACAGACTTTTTATGAGATACAGTTTTCAATGTTTTGTCTTTTAAACTATTATATAATTAATAATGTATTATTTCTGACTTTCTGTTACTAAAATATTTTTGTTATTTGTATTATGAAAAATTATAATAAATTACTTTTCTGTTATTTTTTTAATTGAGATTAGGAATCATACATAAACTAGTTTTTTTATAGTTATATTTTTTTAACTTTTCAAATATATTTTCTATTTTTGTTATTCAAAAAGTATGCCTGGAATGTTTTTGCCATTTACTGTATTTTCGTATAGGGTATTTTACTTTTAATTATTTAACAAATATACAAAATATTTTAAACACCCTCCACTATTATTACAAAAGGTTATAAAGAAATATTAGATATTAGAAAACTCAATTTTTTCTCATGAATATAAAATAATTATTTAGTCTAGACATATTACTTGAGGAAAATTTTGCAATGTAACCATCATAAATTTTAAATATATTTAGACATTTTATTCAGATATATCTATTGATTAATTTTTTTGGTAAAATTATTGTGAACTTTGACATCTTTTTTGTACAAACTGTTAGTTGCATGCTCTTCCTTTGAAAAAAACCTGGAGAACGTTATCGTCGTTAGAAAATTATATTTTTTAGATATCAAGTCCAAAAATCACTTGATAAAACAAAATGATGTTCCAGTTAACTCAGAAGAAAAACGAAGCATTTTGGGTGTTTACAATTTTTTACATTTTCATTTTTTACAAATTTTGAGCAGTTGAGGATTTTTTTGTGGTCACACAAATTTTCAAATTGATGTAGGTATGAAGTGGAAAATCAGATCACATAACTTTCCTTGGGATAATACTTTTTTTTAAAACTTATCACTACAAATTTATATTTAATCTTCAATATTCCATACATAACTAAGTAATTTCAAGTGTTAATTTTTGTATAACTTTAGATTTTCTGAGACTACAAGGACAAGGGTGTTGAATTATGCTAATCTTCTTTTAACTGACCGAATTGTTTGAATTATTTATTATAGTAAATTATAATTTGAGATGTGTATTAATACAGTACTCGAAATGTAATCTATTTTAAATAAGACATGCAACCGGTTTTTATAGATAGATGAGTTACTGTATAAATACAGGTACTGGCTCGAGGTTGCTCTAACGTGGTGAACTTAGAGGCAGTATCATAGGGAAACTTATGTGATGTATGCCTTTGACTAAGAGATAAATGTGGTGGCAATCGCCGGTCGGTAAATGGAAATGGTCGATTTCGGTTTTTAGTGATGGTAAATGGAAGTATGGTGCAGTCCAACAGGTATTTAACAGGTTATTGAGCACATTTATTTAAACAGAGCTGATGAGGATTATTATTATAAATTAAATTAAAATATTCAGTATTTTAAAAATAGAAAAATATATGGGGTGATCTATTTGTGACAACAATAATATATTATATTACAACTGCGTACAATATTTCCCATTCGTGTGTAAAATAACTTTCGCACAAGTGATGTACATTATTTTTGTACGACCGCGCGATAATTTTACAAATTTATTTTGAATGATAAAAAAAATTGCGATATCCTATAAATCAAATAAGATTCGTTAATATGTGTACCTGGATAGCTATTATAACAGGTACCTATCCGGTATGTAACAGCGTGTCCATTAGTTTTAGTGAAAAATGTTATTCCTGATAAAAAATTTTGCTTGTTCTGAAACCCCATAAAATGAAATAAAATTCAAGTTTTTCAAAATCCGTCTCAGTTCGAAAATAATGTATTAATCTATTGAGTGAGGTTTACGATGTACCAAGTACATTGATAAAAATGGGTGTCTTGAACCAAAGTAGTCTCTTGACAAGAAATTATTAGCGACAAGAGAAATTATTTCAGCATAAGAGAATATCTCTTGCCTATAGAAAAAAGTTCTTAGCTAAAGTAAGATGGTTCTCTTGAATCTTAAATCTCTTGAATATTTTTCCCTTCAACCAAGTATAGTTTGTTTTGCTTCAAGAGCTACGAAAATGAAAAATATCACGGCATTCATTCAAGAGACATTTCAATTCTCCCAAGTACCTGGTGGAAATCCTCTCAATGTCTATGTCTATGTCTAATGTATTTGCTCTCCAAGAAAGATTTCTTTTCAAAGCAAGTTCTAAGGTTCTCATGTCGAGAGAGTTGTTTTTTTTTGTTAAAAATCTAGGCCTTGCCCCTAGAAAGAGTTGCTTTCAAAGCAAGTTCTAAGGGTCTTATGTCAAGAGAGTTGTTTTTTGTTATAGTTCTACGGCATTGTCCCAAGAAGTGGATTCCTTGAAACAAAATATTTAGGTTTTGTATCAAGAAATATCTTACATACTAGTTTGAAGCTAAGACTGTAAGGACTTTGAACAAACAGATTAAGTTCTTCCGTGAAGGAATTTTAAAAACAATGAATCCTTTGGCTGAAGAAACCTCGCTCTTGGACCTATTCAAAAGCGCCAATTCTTTGGGCCAAAGGTATAATCTTTTCTTCCAAGAGTTTCTTTTTTTCAGTGTAACTGTCAACTTTTATAAATAATTTTCAAATTGTCATTCTTTAATAAATATTTGACAACAATGTTAACTATTCAAGAATTATAATCATTATAAAAAATAACAATACAGAATAATAATGTAAGAAATACCAAGTACACAAAAAACATCTATTCAATATATCCTCCCCCAGCTTCAAAGCATCTCTCAATTCTTTTTCTAAATTCTTTGTAAGTATTTCGCAGCATTTCTGGGGTAATTTAGTTAACGGCTTCAATGATAGCTCGTTTCAAGTCTTCAATATTATGGTTTAAATTATTTGCGTAAACTTTTTGTTTTAAGTAGCCACATAAAAAAAATCTAAAATAGTTAAATCGGGGGATCGGGGCGGCAAAAATATTGGTCCATAACGTCCCATACATCGCCCAGGAAAATATTCATCCAGCCAGGTCTAATTAGCAAAGTCGAATGCGACGAACATCCATCATGTTGAAAGTACATTTTACGCCTTTGCTCCAAAGATAATATTTTCTAATTCAGGTATTAAGGTGTTGTCCAGCAAATACAAATATACCTCCTGATTTAATGTATCTTCCAGAAAATACGGTCCGATTATTCGATCCGGTAAAACCGCACACCAAACATTAACCTTTTTAGCAAATTGACTATTACAGTAGTTAATCCTGTATCTCGGGTTTTCACTAGCCCAATATCGACAATTTTGGGAAGAAAACCCCGTTTGTTGTAAACGTTGCTTCATCAGAAAACAAAATATTATTGTGAAAGAATCGGTCTTGCGAAAGTTTTTCACCAATCATCGTACAAAAGTCTAGCCTTGTGTCATAATCATAATCTTGTAAGGTATGAATAAATTTCGGTTTGAATGGATGGATTTTGTTTTGCTTAAATATTTTCTGTAAGTGACTCTTCAAAAACCAACCTCCACTGCTCTTTTTCGTAGACTCAACTTGGGATTTTCCCTTAACGAATGCATAGCTAGCAGCATCATCCTCCTCCACGTACGCCTTTTTCAATTTCTTTTTGTTTTGAATAGGTCCTGTCTTATCAAACTTCTTTATTAATTTTTTAAATCCACACCGCGTAATGGTTACATCTGGATATTTTTTGTGAAATTTTGCAATTGCATACTAGTACGAAACTTCCCCAATATACTCGTACCGTAACACTTAATAAGATATACTCTTTGTTGAATAGTTAACATTGTTTTCAAATCTTTATTAAAGAATGACAATTTGAAAATTATTTATAAAAGTTGACAGTTACTTGGTACATGATAAACGTCATTCACTAGATTAATACATTATTTTCGAACTTAGTGCAAAGATTCTTACGGTTTTCATTAAACTGGCTATAAAATGAGACGGGTTTTGGAAAACGTGAATCTTTTTTCATCTTATGGGGTTTCAGAACAAGCAAAACTTTTTATCAAGAATGACATTTTTCACTAAAACTAATATTTAAACATTTTTCACTTTGGTATAGGATACCCCATGCTTGGACACGCTGTATATAGAATGAGTGCGTGAAATTTAATAGCTCAGCCCTACGTTTCTATTATATCTGGGGCTAGCTGTTTCCTGAATATTATGTAATTTTTTGGAAATTAAATTTATTATTTAACTTACGTAGGTATAGAACGTGTTTCTCTACTTGTATTGGGTAAATTATTTGAATCAAACCTTTGTTAAATTTTTATTTATTTAGTCTTTTTATGGTACTATACATATAGTTACTTTTCTATACAGTCATAGAACAAGTCTTTAATTGGAACGCTATACCGAAAGGTTGGAAATGAGAATATTAAAAAGTAATCAAGTTCCCATAAAAAACGTACCAAATAAAGTAGATTTACGTAAATCGTGAACAGTTTTCGCAATAATTAAAGCGTTCCATACTTGGAGGTTGGAACTCACTCTGTATAATCTAATGAAGAAACATTTTTTCCAAAAACAACTATCAAAAATAAATAGTAATTTTAAAAATATAGAAGGTTGAAAAAACTGAATTTTATAAGTCGACAAAAATAACATTTCTTAAGTTTACAATTTACTTCCACTAACACCAAAGTAAAAATTAAACCCCAATGCAAACCTTTAATTATAATTATTATACTTTATTTCAACTTTTAAAAAAATTGAAATAAATCAAATAAAAATTATTGTTAACGTTAACGTGAGAATTTAGTTCGCTCTAGCTATAATCAATTTTCATAAAGCAATAACTACATTCATTAAAAGAATAAATTATTTTCACTGTTGCAACGAATAAAAACCTAAAGTAAATAATCTTTTATATTCACACTTCATGCATTTTTGAAAAATAATATTTTTCAAAAACAGTGACCGTTCAAAAAAGGAGCAACAACTACTTCCCGTGCAATATGCACCGCCGGATATTGAATTACACCCCAAAGTCAAACGGAGTTGGTATATCTACAAGATATTTTTCAAAAATGCATGTAGTGTGAATATTAGTACATTATACTATAAGAGAGAGAAATGCGTTATTTTGGCAGAGGTGCAATTTGAAGCCCGAGGGCTACAATGCACCGAGGACAAAATAGCATCTCTCCCGAATGGTATATACTATTTTTTCCACGGTCGGGAGTAGAAATCAGTTTCTATGACATCAAAATTAAAACAGAAGTAGTCGATTATTCCCAAGGGAGTATAATGCTAACGTTCTCCATAATGTAAACTCCCTTGGAAATAATCGACTACTTCTGTTTTAATTTTGATGTAATAGAAACTGATTTCTGCTCCCGACCGTGGAAAAAAATAATTATTCTTCGACATCTGTTGATAAATCACTTTATTAAATACGACAATATTACAGGAAACTGTAATAAGCTTTAAGTAATCTAGCTCCAAGCTAATTACAAACATTATAGTGTATTTAAAAGAAAGAAATAAAGCTAAAATGTCGCATCTCCTAAGAACAAGCACACATGTATACTGTTTTTAATACCAGTTGGTAGCGAATTGTAAAGTCGAAGCCCTTCAGAGAACAGTGATTTCATGAGATATGATTTATTTGTAAATTCTATATTATAATCCACCATGGAGTTCAAACCTAGAAACTAGCAGATCAGTTAGGTACTGACGTAATTTTTTATTAATTAATTTGTAAATCAAAACCATGTTAGCTTTTTCAACATTTTGTTGGAATGACAACTAATTCAATTGTCTAAACATATTTCCTATCGGAACGCGCATACTACATTTAAGTAAGATTCGCATGTATTTGTTTTGCAATATACTGCAGACAGTAACAAAGATGTGCAGTAATTGAAATGAGGAAGAATTATATACTAATATTTTTGACCATTGAGATAACTCTTTTTCGATTCTCCCAAAAAAGTTTTATAAATAGTCTGCACCCCGATATTTGGCAGTATTCCTTGGAAATTAGGAAACACGTCGATTTTTGTCTTATTACGATACAGGAATCTGTCACTTGTCAACCCCATCCCTTCCACTTCACCAACCCCTTATTTTTAAATAGGGAAAATACCATGTGCAGCACATCATTAGAAAGGCATTTAGATGGAGTATTCAGACATAATGATCTTCCACGATTTTATTCGACATTTACACCATCTTTGCAAAAAAATCTTATTTAATTTAAAGTACAACACCTCTTATAAATGAAACGCTACGCCTATGGTTTGCTAATGTGTTATTTTTTCTGTCACATCAAAAGTAAATTCAAACAGTTATTGCAAAAAAATAGTATATTCTATTGCAGAACGAGTTGAGATTATTTCCATATTATTTGAAAACGGATGTGTGCAAGAAGAACAGCGAATATATTTAATCAGCTTCAAGACAAGCAACTTCACCACCCATACGTATTACAGCTAATAATAAAATTTCTTCAAACAGGGTCAGTAGCTAATAAAAAAAAAAGAACTATGAAAATAGGTTTGGACTGAAGCGGCAGAAGCAATTTTAGGTCATTTTAATTTAGATCCTACTACAAGTACAAGAAAATTGGCCGAATAATCTGGTTTTTCGATCACTACCGTTCGTAGGGTTATGAAGCATCATAAATTTCATCCCTACAAGATAAATATGGTATAGAAATAAATGAAGACGACCCAGACAGACGACTACAGTTTTGTTAGATTATGACTGACAAAATAAATGCTAATTCAAACCTTTTATATCTTAATGAACGATTTTCTAGGTAATGGATTTTAAGGAGAGGCCCTATTGAATGACCTGCAAGATCCCCCGATTCAACTCCCCTTGATTTTTTTGTGGGGTTATTTAGACAGCAAAATTTATAAAACTGAACCCGCTTCGTTGGAAGAACGAAGACGACGAATGTAGTCTAATAACTCCTGAAATGCTTCAAAACGTTCGACGTGTATGGACACCATTTTCAACATCTAATTCATTATTTCAATATTATTCTAATTTAGTTAATTTTCGTTATAAATTAATTATGATATTGCAATATTTGTTTTAATTTACTTTTGATGTGACAGAAAAAATGACACATTAGCAGACCATAGGCGTTGCGTTTCATTTTAAAAAGGTGTTGTACTTCAAATTAATTAAGATTTTTTTTGCAAAGATGGTGTAAATATCGAAAAAAATCGTGGACGATCATTATGTCTGAATACTCTATCTAAATGCCTTTCGGCGGGGGTTGAAAAATGACAGATGCCTGTATCGTAAACATGTGTCCTTCCTAATTTCCTTAAAATCCAAGAAATACTGCCAAATATCGGGGTGGACTGTTTTCTGTAACACACTACCCTGCGGTATACCGTAACAACTTTCCACTTTATTGGAGCAAATGTTATTAATTCTCGTTACGTGACGATTTTTTAAATAGTCTTTAAGTAGTGTTAATGCCAATGATGTTATGCCATAATACCTCAATTTATCAATAAGTTGCTTCCGATTTATAGTTTCAAACGCCCGCTTTAAATCAACAGACGCACTTAGCACTACTTTATTTTCATTTATTTCCCCTCTCCATCTCGAAGACACAAATTGTATCGAAGTTTCACAAGAATGATGATTTCGAAATCCAGACTGTCCCTTATAGAGTAGACCATTTTTCTTAAAGAACTGATGTAGCTGATCTTTTAGCGCTATTTCAATGATTTTATCTACTAATGGTAGAAGATTAATAGGTCTGCATTCTTCTGGTTTAGATGGACAGGGCACTTTTGGTATTGGCATTATAATGCTAGTCTTCAGATCATCTGGTATAACACCCTTACGTATTATAGTGTTTACTATGTTTAATAGAGGATAACCAATAACACAAAATAAATCGTTAAGCATCTTAACATTAAAGCAGGTACAATCAGTAGTGCATATTTATTCTTCAAGTTAAACAAAACCTTTCTTAACTCATTTGAAGTAATTTCCCGGAAGCTTGTCATTTGATCTATGTGCATTAATTGTTGTTGCAAAATTATTGGATACTTTGTATGTTCTATACTACTTTCTATATTTTTATGCTATCATTATAAAAGTAATTAATAGTTTCCTGTATTGTGTCAGTATATCCCTCGAACTTTATGTTATCAAAGTTAAGCTTTTGTGTTTTTTGCCCTAAAATAGTATCATTTTGTACATTGTCAAGTTTTTCCTGGTAGTGAATTTTTTTTTCTCGAATTGTTTTTGTAACCTTGTTTCTCTTTAGTTTAAAATCTTCCCAGACAACTGGCGACTTCGTATATTTAATTTGTAACGAATAACATTAATTGAATCCATGAAATATGGTATAAGACAAGTTTTGTGTTCGTTAAGACAATGAAAGCATTTGTTAAATGAATTTTAGTTGTATTTTCACTTCAACCTATTATATAATATTTTGTTTATTGTTGACTGCAACTGGATATCAATTAATGGTATGTGTTGCATTGATTCAATAAAGTCGGTAGTTGAATCAATTTCGATGAAGTAAAACGTCAACAAAACGAACTATTTCATAGTATTTTCGTTGGTTTTCTGTTTACAATATGATACTGAACGTAAACCTTTGAATTAGGCATAAATGGGTGTTAAACATGGGCTTCAATACTATTTTTGTAGAACGATTTATCTTTTTCCTCAAAATAGGCCTCAGTGTCAGCGATAACCGGCGAGCATTTTTTTTAGGTCTGCGAACAGCCAGTAGTCGCTGGGAGCCAAGTCTGGCGAATACAGTGGATGTGGGAGCAATTCGAAGTTCAATTCATGTAGTTTTGCCATTGTTTTGATTGACTTGTGACACGGTGCATTGTCTTGGCGAAACAAAATTTTTTTCTTTGCTATACGCGGACGTTTCTAATAACGCTATATAATATTCACTGTTGATGATATTTCCCTTTTCAAGATAGTCCATGAATATTACACCACGTACGTCCCAAAATACCGAGGCTATAACCTTTCCATCTGATTGTTGTGCTTTCGTCGAGGTTCTCCAGTTGCTGTCCACTCAGATGACGATCGTTTTGATTCCGGAGTGAAGTGATGGATTCATGTTTCATCCATTGTCACATATCGACACAAAAATTCCGGTTTGTTACGTTTAAACATGGTCAAACACTGCTCAGAAGCATTAACACGTTCTTGTTTTTGGTCAAACGCGGGACCCACTTTGAACAGAGCTTTCTCATAGTCAATTGTTCATGCAATATAAAACCAACACGTTTTTTTGATATCTTTACGTTGTCAGCTAACTCATGCAACTTCAGTTTTCGATAATTCAAAACGATTTTGATGGATTTTTTTGATGTTTTCTGGTGTTACCGCCTCATTTGGACGTCCACTGCGTTCCGCATTATCGGTGTCTCTATGACCACGTTTCAAATCAGCAAACCATCGTTATATTGTTGTTTCTGATAGAGAGGAGTCCCCATAACACTTTTCTGTCATACTGGCAACATTGGCAAACCTTTTTCCGCCTTCTTTCAGACTCTAGTGCTAGTTTTCATCTTTAACCTGATAGCGTAGAAGCGTTAAAATCACTGTTTATTTAAATATATTCATCTTTTTATTATACTATCATAGGTGTTACAAAATATAAAAGCGACAAATTAAATGAAACTCATTGACGAATTAACTAAAGGTACGTTTTCCTCCCCATTCCCCAGTCGCTAGTAGCCGCGAAAAAGTAGCGACGACTTATTCGCAAAGACACCTATTCATGTATTTAAACGAGAGTGTTTTTCTACGCGTTATTGAGTAGCTGCTACCCTATTCGCTCAGTCGCCGGTCGCCAGACCTCTCTGGGAGCAGACAAGCGACTGATGCGTGGCGATTTCTCAGGTAGGATAGTGTTTTAAAGGCTATGTTGTATTATTTTTTAACATTGGCAATACCTTTTCCCGCCTTCTTTCAGACTCTAGTGCTAATTGAAGAAGCAAATTTTCATTTTGAGCCTGATAATGTAGAAGCATGAAAATCACTCTTTGTTTAGAAATATTCATTTTATTATTATAGGTGTAGCAGAAAAATGTAATAATACAATAATTATTAATATAAAAGTGACTGCTATAAAATGAAACTTTTTGACGAATATTTAACAATATCCAATCGGAGGAAAACATCTCCTTGCAAAATTCGTCGACGAATATAATCGTTGCTACTTTGGTCGCAGTGTTTAGCGACCTGCGAATGTGGAGGAAAACGTACCTTAAGAAATCCTATTATCCGCTTTGGAGCTAGTCTGTAACCTAGTCAGATTCTAAAAGTAGACCTGTTTCAGGTATTTAAGGCGTTGGCGGACAATTACGTGAAATTGCAGATAATTTGTTTCGCCGTCTCATCGCAGAATCTGCATGTTCCATTGTTTGATCTGAGTGAGCAGTGTCTAGTGAGAATTCTTGTTACTCATTTTCGACAATCCCTTTATGCCCTGGCTTCCATAACAAAGCTAATTAGTTGTGTCTAGCTACTTGCTTACGGGATTGTTTGCAATTCAGTACTGTTTTAAACTCGCAAGTAGGTTTTATTTTAGTGATAAGTAATCTATGAATTTTCGTCGTAGATGCTAATTGGAAATTTGAAACAAAAAATCAACAAAACGCTTCGAGCTAGTAATCGATACGCCACTGAAAATACTCGGGAGGATTCAGGAGAAATAGCGTGTGTCACTTAAATGAGAACGAGAGATCGAATAATGAACGTTCTAGGTTTCCCTAAATGATTGGCTCGCTATTTATAAATAAATGAAATCGAGATCCACCCTCATTTACAGAGGTAAAAGTGAATAATGAAACAGCTTTAAATCCATTTCATCCTAACGTTTAATGATCTTGTTTAGATCTTTCTTATCGATACAGGAACGGACCAAGACCCACGGTCTATTTACATTTTTTAAACTTAAAACTTATATATTATTCTTAGAGCGCTTAACGTTTTAGTTCTTGATGGTGGTACTAGACGAATTTACTAATAAGTAATTATTATCAAATAATATAAATAAGCAGCTTAACCTTCAAAATTTAAAAGAATTATTAAATAGTTTGAAACTACAGAGATATTTATCACATATCGATGGTTTGGAACAAAATATTACTAAATATAAATATTGGATTTTTGAGCTATCTACACAATCCACTTTGAAATAAGAGTAGGTATGTGATAGTTCCAAAAGTAATTATATCCATAAATGCCAATTAGGCACCAGAATAAGTATCCCAAAGTGTATCTACTTAATATTTGTATTAGTTCCATATCATTATGTTCAAAATCACATGGCCTGTTAGGGTATGTCTGGTTTAGAAATAAGGAGAAAGAGAGGCAGAAAAAAGTTTGGACAATGATGCAGCCAAAGAAATCCTTGAAAGATACATTCAGTTATCTTTCTTTTTAATAATACCAGGTTAGCCACATACACTTTTACTAGTTTCAACTGTGGAGATAATACTGGTAAATGTGGTCTGAAGTAGGAGGTCCACGCGAAATAGCTTCACCACCTAGATAACATTTTCACAACTATTAAATATGTAAGGGCAGATGCACACAAGATCATGTATTTTCTATAAAGCAAATAACGGAAAAAGCCTGGCAGGAAAAGAAAAAGATATATCTAGCATTTATTGACTTAGAAAAAGCATTTGATAAAACACCAAGAAGAAAGCTATGGAACATTCTTAAAAAACGCGGAGTTAGTAATAAGCTTACAAAACTAATTCAAATGTAATAATACTAACTCAGTTATAACCAAGAATCTACAATCGTCAACATTTAAAACCACTGAAGGACTAAGACAAGGAGGCAATTTATTCATTACCTATATGGACGAAATAATAAAGAAATGTAAGAATAAAAACAAAAAAAACAAACAAATATAGGATACATGGATCTTAACAAAGTAGAAGTTTCAGAAGGGGCATTTGCTGACGATATAGTTATTTTTGCGGAAACTAAAGATCTGAAACAAAATATAGAAACATGGAATAGTTTCTTGAAAGAAAACGGGATGGTTATGAATAAAAACAAAACAAAAATTATGGTTATAGGAGAAGGACAAGAAGAAATAAATATAGAAATTTAAGGACAAGTTATAGAACAAGTGACAACATTTCAATACTAATAATAATCGATCAACACGGAACACAAGAAGCAGAAATTAATAGAAGAATAGAAAAAACAATGAAACTCTACTCTACGATGAACAAAGCATTCATAAACAATAAATGAATATCGAAAAATAAAAAGATAAAAATATTTAAAGCAATATATAGGCCAATATTAAGTTATGGAGGTGAAACGTGGGTGCTAAACCAAACACAGAAGAGCAGAATACAGACAGTTGAAATGAGATACTTAAGAAGAGTCCGAGGCGTTACAAAAAAAAATAGAATAAGGAGCACAAATATAAGAAGTCATCTAAAAATAGAATCAAATCTAGAATTTATAGAATACAGACAATTGGGATGGTGGGGGCATTTACAAAGAATGGAAAACACAAGACTGACTAAAAGAATATAGAAAGCAAAAATAGTTAAAAATAAAAGAAAAGGAAGACTAAGACAAACATGGAATAAAACTATTTCAGAAATATTAAAAAATAAAGATAAAACGTGGCTGGAAGCAAAAAAAATGGCAAAAAACCGAAAAAATTGGAAAAGCTTTATAAGCATTTAATTAAAGACATATACCCTAACACCAATCATTTGGTAAATAGGGTCCCGATTATATATATATTAAATATGTAAGATTTTTCTGCGCCAAAAAAAACCAATTTGGTGGGTTCTTATTTTTATTTATGTCGTGTAAGTCCTAGCCATGGAAGATACATTTTCAGGTTTTGGAAAGACTCAAATGGATTGCCAGTATCGAAAAGAGAGCCAAAAATGTACAAGTTTATTTACCCCTCGAATGGGTAACTGTTGCCAAAAATACAAAAAGTTTCAAAAAAGGTCAATGGCTTTTTTGACTGGAAAATGTTGACAAAGTTAATGATGGTGTTCCGAAATAAAGATTAAGATGGCCATGTGCTTAATTTGCTCCGGATTGAGTGGTTAAGGTATGAGAAGGCATCTCCCATTGTAATGAGCATCAAAACTATAATGTTTGGTTTGAAATAATGGTTTTTACTTTTCTTCTTTAGAAATGGCATTCGTCACTGAACTACCTACACCAATGCTGAAATTCGTTCCTATTCAAAATATACATGATTGGTGTTCCATTAAATATGCCCGAGGCACATTCAGTTTTTTAATCAAAATTAGGACACACACTTGCAACTAATTACCTACAATTTCTTAACGAAACAATTAAAATTTCAGAATTACGGAAGTAGTTGCTTTTAAGTTCCAGGAACAAAGTGTTAAAATTGAACAACCTTCTTCTTCAATTAAAAATATTTATCTCAGTAATGAATTAATGTTTATACAAAAATGTTCCGCCGTACGCACTGCTAAATTCATTCGAATAACCAAACTTGGTCTGCCTGCCTATCCTGCTGCAAAATGTTGTTCGTCTCCATAATATTTTCCAATATTCGAGTTATTTTGGTATTCATTGCAGAGTTCGTACAGGTAAAGTTTTATCAATAATGAGCGATCTCACACCACAAGCTCAAAGCTTGTGTTGTTTGTGCATGAAATCTGTCCATTTCCTAAACCAATAATAACTAAACCATTTAATAAGAATGTATAATCTAGATTATCAATCAGCTGATTCATTTCCTTACTAAATTCCAAATCTTGCGGGTGCAGTTCTTGGAAATTTGATTTAACATAGGTTTGAATTTTGTAACGTGAAAACCGATTAAGACGTCAACGAACACCTCCTGGAATTGTTAAGGTAATTGGTACACTCCAGGGATTATCAGAAATAAAAACATTGGTAATCTGATCAATACTCTAACTAGTATTAAATGTATCGCAACAAAATCTAAACTAAAAAATTGAGAAGAATCTTCAAAAAACTGTATTTATCAAATAATATCCTGTGAATGAGACAAATTTTATTTAAGTGAAACGTGTAGGCCATTGAAAATTAGAATAAATGAAAACAAAAAGTACAAATATAAGGAGTAAGGTAATTGCAAACATGTTTAAGAAGAGGAGCATCATGTTCAATGGTATTCAGCGAGCATAATATTAAAAGAGACCTATCGTAAAAGACTAAAAATAAAAGTGCTTTAATACAACTAAATGAAGAGAAATGAGTAGCTAATATTTCAGCAGAATGTAGTCAACTTTGGTTACCATTGTCGAAAAGAGAAATTTCCAATACCTACTCAATTACCTTCGTTATCAGGATAGCATCATAAATTTGTATCCAGGTTTTCTTATGGTTTATTGTTAAAACTGTTGTTAACCAATACATACTTGAATAAAAAAAACACAGAAACTGATAAGCACATTTTTTAAAACTAAAATAATCATATCTCTATTAACATTTCCAAAATAATCAAAAAAACGCTTTTTTTAAAAAAACCGTTTCTGGAACGTGCACTTTACTAGATCCCATTCCTAGTAGACATTTCCGGTAGGAACGTCTCTGGAAAAAATGTGTGCATCTATACAGATAGCTATTCTGACAGGGGGTTCTGACCGGTCATTGTCAACTAAACGAACATCTCCATGGAATGAGGCTACCAGACAGATCCTTATGTTGAGACTGTGAACAGCAAGTTGAGGCTGTAGAGCATTACCTCTTTGATTGCTCGGCTCTATTATCCATTCCTAAATCCGTGTTCAGCGAGCCAGCCATGTTGAAAGAAATTCCTCTTGGGGACGTTATCACCTATGTTAAAACCATAGGATGGTTGACGTACTGAGAGAGACTTCCAGGAGGATGCACAAACGGCCTAATAAGACCTAGGTGCAGCTAGCACGTCCACACGAACTACAAGTGATCGCCACTCTGTGACGACACTCAAAGGCCCGAATATTTGACCACACAACGCCACTAAGTGGCGCCATCGAGACGTTTGTCCAGACAGGCTGAGGTTTCATTTTAACCTTGACAGGGCTTACTAAACTAATCAATAAATTAATATAAACCGACTTAATTGCATTTTTTCAATTCTTCTACATTTTTTGTAAGTTTCCAAATAATTATATTTTAAACTTCGATGAGCGATTGAAAACAATTTTTAATGGTCTTTTTAAATAACATATGATTTCCAAGAATCAGATTTTCAAACCGAATGTATTATTTCCACAATTTCTGTAAGCGGCTTTTGTACTTTAACTTATTTAGTAATTGTTTTAAGTACCTACAAAGCTGTAGTTTGTTTTTAGGAGCGGGATTCTTGAAGAACCTCATTTTCTAACATTTATTTTGCATAATTAAGAGCTTGAAAATTGGCATAAAAACTGCAGCATCAAACCCGACTCCATTTAGTTGCGACCCGTTAATGTAAAACTGGAGTAATAGAAAGTCTTTCTCGATAAAATTTCTTTATTAATGATGCTTCAATATTTTTCAACGTTGGGTATTTGTAATGTCATCTTTTTTTGTATTTATTTTTTAAGAGTGGTTTATTTACAAAACAATGAATAAATCATGAAATATTTACGAATATAATTTTTCTTGTTCATAAACTTCTGGGTTGTCCTTGGAAACCAAGTTTAAATTCTGTTTCCGCTAGCTCCGTTCACTACTGAAATTCAGGTATTCGATATAACATAATCGTCCATTAAATACGGAAAGTAAATAGTGGTATCGTCTTTCTAAATATAAATATGAAGTTGATATCTCTGTTCTATTCGACTTAATGACTATGTCTATATTTGAATGAAAAATGAATTTTAAAGTTTGGGCGATTTAACTCGGCAGTATTATGGCTGTCGCTCTCTTGCCCGGCACAGCGGCAACGACAGAAACTGTTTAGATGAAGAAGTTCTGTAATAGCCTTTTTATTGATAGAACGACCTGGAAACTGGATTCATCCTCTTATTCGAAAGCGGGAGGTGCTTGGAAAATTCCACCGTTTATTCGAAGGTTTGAAACGAGATAAAAGAAGCATCATTCGATACTACAGAATGTTGTTTTGGAAGTTTTCAGAACCTCTGGATATTTTGGAACCTCAAAGAAGCTTTATGAACTATGAACAAATACATACACTCAGAGAATACTTCAAGAAAAAAGCAGAAACCAGGCTATTACACCTACAACTCAACAATAAAACATGTATGCCAACTGACACCATTATATCTACAGGCGCGCTAAAATCATAGTGGAAGGCCAAAACATTGCAAGGTAGACATGCAAACCAACTAACACAACCACGCATTCATACAATAGCGATCTATTAACATTTCCGAAATAAGCAAAATAGCGCTATCCAAATAAAATCGTTCCTGGAACCAGCACTTTACTGGATCCCATTCCTAGTAGACTATGAAATTGTTAGAATGTCATACAATAGGCATGATGACACTCACTAAGAATCACTAAAATATTGATTTGATATAATTATATATGATGCAGAAATTCTAAAAAAATTACTCATTTTCATTTTACATGTGTGATGACCAATATTTTAGTAAAAATATAAGCACAAAATTTAACAATGCGCCATCTTAGCTCAAACGCCAATCAGAAGAGAGTGACGTCGTACTTTCGCAAATTTGACCTTGATATTGTGTCTTTCGTCCGAACCATAGATAAGTCCGAACGATCTATGGTCCGAACATCTCTTCTGTTTTGAATTTCCTTTGTTTGTGTGGTTCTAACCTGAAAGCTGTCAAATGTTTGAAGTTTGCCGATTTTACCAATGACATAAAACAGTCTCTTTTATGTTCTAAGAATGACACAGATCACCTATAAATGGTATTTACGAATTGATGATGTCACAGACAGACGCCATTACTATTCTTGCGTTTTGGCGCAGAATTTAAAATGTATTTTTAAAAGATAAATTTCTCCTTTAAAAACTTTTTTCTCGGAGAAATAACATTTATTGTAGATAAAGTATATATGTGAAAACATCGTGGAGCAGTTTTTCAAAATCAGTCATCATGCCTATTATAGTATATTATTAAACGAGCAATTTATGATAGTCATTATTCACGCAGGGTGACGTTTGCGTCCCGAGCCGTAGACGAGGGGCGCAAGTCACCCGAGTGAATATTGGCCATAAATTGCGAGTAGAATACTATACTTTATCCATGAGCCTGCATTTCTTTATTAAATGAAAGTCAAGTAAATAATGCGAGTGTAGGACGGAAAGTAAAAATTTGGTATTATTGACAATTCTAACGTAAAAAATTAATAAATTTCTGGAGTACGTCAAATAATGTGACATATGGAGATGGGCGATACTGTGTAAAGTATCGATACACCGTACCGTTATAAATATACTGTTTTAAAAATATCAATATTAGAAAATATCGTTATGAAAAGTATCAATACTAAAAATTTTTATATTTTATCCATACGATATATTTCAGAAACAAATTTCATAAACAAAATACTCAGATTTAATAGTTTATTTCATATTGTACCCCCATCTCTAGTCACCTATGTATCGAAATGTGAGTGTTGAGTTGTCATGCATGTTATTTAAATGCTTCTATCGAAATTTTTAGTATTGATACATTTCATAACGATATTTTTTAATATTGATAGTTTTAAAACAGTGTATAGATACTTTACACAGTATCGCCCATCTCTATATGTCACATTATTTGACGTAGCTACTCAGAAATTTATTAATTTTGACGTTAGAATCGTCAATAATACCAAACACCAAATTATTACTTCCCGTTCTACACTCGCAAATATTTACTTAACTTTTATTTAATAAAGAAATCAAGGGTCGTGGACAAAGTATAGTATTCAACTCGCAATTATGTCCATCTTTCGCTCGGGTTTGCGCCCCTCGCCTGTCACCCTGCGTGAATAATGGCTATTATGAATTGCTCGTTTAATAATATATTATTATTTCACAACAAATTTTTTGCAGTGTTGAACTTTAAAATATTATTGACTGAATAGTCGAATTTTTCGTAGTGTCAAATAGGGTCCAGAAATTTAAAAAACTCATGATAATAATGATGATGATAATAGCAGCTGGAACGCTACCGAAACGTTGAATAATAATATACATAATATTGTTGGTTAATTTCCCCAAAAATTAACAAAAAGTAAGTATAATGAATAAACCACAAGGAACATACAGAAGATATCGTAATAGTGGAATGTGTGTCACAGTTTGTTGAAAAAAAATTTTACATTGTGATGAACTGTTTTTTTATTTCACTGAGAAGTTTTAAGATTCACAATTGACTCTTGTAAGTCGCAGTGAAGGTATGAAGATTTACAGAGGTGCCTATAGTTACCTCCTTAACGACATTGGTGTAGATATTGCTATATTTCAAATGAAGCCGCTGAAAATAGAACAATTTTTGGTCTTTTCCTAAAATGCTATTATTTTAAGCCACTGCAAAATTGTATCAAGGACAGCTAATAGGCTAGAAAATTGTAATTCGACGATTAGAAATTTGAGTTTCAGAAGTGTTTACACAGATTGTTTATTTTTTTCGCAATATCAGTTTATATGTCACTTTATTTGACTTTACATCAAATATCCTTTGGCTTGCATCCGCTTCCCATTAAATTTTTTTCAATACAATGTTATTTTTATCTTCTACGTTTCACGTTAAGTTAGTTAAGGCCACTATTTCACTATTGATTCTTTAATATTTGCCAACATATCTCTTATGGAACTTTGTGGATATAGTAATTTTTTGATTGTATACTTTTTATTTTCATCACAAGAGACTTGATAGTAATGTTCCTAGTAATTCAATTGAGATCTTCTTATCACTCAACAATTGTGTGGTTTTTTCCATTCTACTTCAGTCGTTACCATTGCTTTTAATTACAGATTCCAAATATAGTAAATTATCGCGTTCCGTGACATTCTGTCTCTACAATTTTACAATTCCCAGTTATCAAAAGCACACCACATACATTCCGTTTTAGTCCTATTAATTATCATACCTTTTGTCTCCTATGTTTGTTACTATTACCCTGGTGTCTAATAACGAACATACAGACTGACAACGATAGTTTATTTTAAAAGGTTTCAAATCAAAATGTTCTGAAGACAAGAGTCCTGTTCTGTTTATTCACCAAGAAGCGACAGTCTCCTCTGAGATTATTTAGACAGTTTATATTTTATAGAGGGCAATTCCTTTATTTAAGAAATAAATCATAAGCTGTATCTACTCGGATTTTAATGTTATTTCCTTTAGGAGTGTCGTACAATTTCCAAAATGAAAATATACTTAATGAACATTTTCATTACCCAAGTTTAAAATCACTGCCTTTGGGATTATATTCTAAAATACCTACTATTACCATAATTACATCGACAGTAACAACAGTGTTTTATAAATGTCTTCGTACTGACAAAGGATATTTTTTAATATTGATACTTCGGAGCTTTGAAATATCTCCACAGATAATGTTTGAATGCCAATTTTTAGATGAACTTTTCAATTTAAATGAAGCTGTAAATTTCTAAACTGTAGTGACAATAAATGACCAAATAGTTGTCATGGTTAGTCTTAAATGAAAAAATTCTTAAAACAAAACTTTTTTCTTTTTGAGGCGTAAAACGTTACAAAAATTTTTAGAATACCTATTTTATTTTTATTTTCAATAGAGTAGCCAGAAAGACAGTAGTATTTCGTCATTGGCAAATTTGAATGAGATAATATTACAATTAGATATTATCCAATCTTTTTTAAAATACAACAACAACAAAAGATGATGTTAAGGTTAAAACACCGCTGGTTCATCTGTTTTTTTCGAACATAAGGATTTCATGTGTTCAGGAAACAAAACACACTTCCAAACCGAACTGTTTTGTTGTACTCTTTCTACAGAGAAGATGCAGTACAGGGACCCAATTCTTGAAAACCGGGGAGTACAACAACCGAGAGAAAGGAGGCGTGGTTCTATCGAGAATGGATAAATAAATGACATTCTTGAACGTTATTTTATCGAACATCAATAGAAGGATGACTCCCTCATGCTTCTACAGGGTAAATTGAAGGGATCAGCCATCGCATCGCATGACTGATTCGAATACGCGCATTGTGTCTATCAAAAAATTCAGTTTTATGATTGGTCAAGAAATTTGGCATCGCTATGGATTTGTTCCACGTTTCATGCTTCCTACTTGATGTTCTAGAATACGTAATTATGATCAAGAGAACAGCAGCAGAGTAGAGTAGAATAGACGAATTATATCCGGGGAAGGTTCTATTCTACTGCCGTCAAGAATTGATGCCCTGTATGTATGTTGGAGTTACATTCACTGAAACCGAGTAGATCTAGGCTAGAGTGTCCTATCATGTAACAGGAATATTGAAAAAAATATCCGTGGTTAGTCCTTTGTGAGTGCACGAAAATTACAGAATTTCAAGTTTCTAGCTTTACTGAAATTTTAGAAAAAAAAACAAAACTTAATTTTGGTCGCCATCTTTTAAGGGTGATATCTCGGAAAGGGGTACGCTGAGGAAGTGTTGTTATAGGAAAGACCCAACTTAATTTCATACGAGCAATCGCCTTCTGAATTTTCTTGCATGAATTTAGAAACACCCTGTATATATGCATGTATGATGGGGTGACATTCACTGATACCTAAATATCTATTGTGCCCCCTTATTTCTACTTAGTTCTTGAGGAACGTATCAGAGACTAGTAGCTCATTTTTCCTCCTAGTAGCTCCTATTTTTCTTAGGAATTTTACGATATCTGTAAATGTCCCTCTTCTATCCAATAATCTCCTAGGTGCTGTGCCCTAGGACTTCGAAAGTATGTGGATGGAGGTTTCTTCTTCCATGCCACAGAATCTATATTCTTCTTACTCCACTATTTTGAGCTTTTTCAAACCTCGTCTTTGTGGGAATTAGTTTCACCCTAAACCCTACTTCGACTATACTATATGTATTTATGTATGATGGGGTGACATTCACTACGATCTAAAAGATATATTGTGCCCCTTACTTCTACTTATTTACTGAGGAACATCTCAGAGACTAGTAGCTCCTTCAGTCCTAATTCCCTGAGGAATTTCAGCTTGGGTAAATGTCCCTCTTCTATCCAATAATCTCCTAGGTGCTGTGCCCTAGGATTCTGAATTGTTGTGCAGTTCGCAAGTATGTAGAAGGAGGTTTCTTCTTCCACGCAACAGCATCTACATTCTTTTTCCTCCACTATTTTGAGCTTTTTCAGGTGCCCGTTCAGGCGGCAATGTCCCGTTAGAATCCCTGTTAAAACTCTTAGTGCAGTTTTACTTTGACTTATGCATTCATTTTATCTCAACGGGTTGTAGTCAGAATCTTTGATTGTCTAAGCCCTACTAGATCTTTCCAATGGTCAGATCTTCTCTTTTCTTCGGCTTTGCCTATTTCTTCCAACATTACATTGTAACTGATACCGCAAAAGGGTTAGTCCCCCTCCATTTCATTTTGCTTTAATGTAAGAACACTAACGAAATATCTAATTTCAATTTCAAATAAAAACTCGGTTCCATAACGGCTTCAAAACATTGTCCGTCAATAAGAAATGGGAATTATCTCTTAGTAACGAGTTTTGTTTTTAGAAAAGGGCGTAAAGGTTTTGTGAGAAGCTAATAAAAGTGAAAAATTACGAAAATTATTCTTCAGTATAAATTTCAACATTTCATTATGATGAACGAGAATTATGAAAGATCATCCCACCTAAATATCCTGTAAAACTGAGATGGTAAAATGAACATCCTTCAATAAAAAAGTTGTAAATCTTAGGTACAGTTCTTTTTTTGAAGTGTGTCTGAAATAATTTACTACGGAGTTTTAATCTTGTACACAAGCGCGAACCACGTTTTTTATGCAAAACTTGGCCACAAAAACTGAAGACGTCAAATTTTACCTATTAAACCATTCTGATCGTAACAACAGCTGGCAGTTTTGACAACATACGAGTTTAGTACGACTAACGTTAGTTTCAGTTTAGCATTTAATTATTCAACGAGTTGTATTTCGTATGAAATTTAATACAAAACGTTCTCTAATTGTATAATTATTTGTTTGTAATAACAAGCGACCTACAATTTTCAATATTTATTAGGTTAACAGTGACGAAACATACTGATTGACAGCAGCGAACGAATGATCTGAGGCAAACGAACAGCGTGATTTCGGCACTTGTGATAAATAGCCAGTACATGTATGATTAACAAATATTAGATCCACTTAACTTTTTCTTAACAGTAGTTTATCAAAATTACAAGTTTTTCCAGCATTTACTCTTAGGAAATATAATTTTAAATTTATGATTCGTGCGGAATTACACTTTTTATTCATGATAGGTACTCCTATGATGATTATTCACAAATTAATTTTTGTTAAATTTACTTATAGGTTGGTTTATTTTCTCTAAGGCTGCCATGGCTTCGTTTTACTACTACTTATTTTTTGATTATTCTTTTTACAATGGGCTTAAACAAAGAAGAAAGAATACATGACGTTTCATGTTTTGGGTATCTAATTTAAAAAAAACACAAAACTTCCGTATAAAGTATATCTATTTAAAAAGTACATTACGTACAATTAACCATTTAGAGGAGGGAGTGAGAGCTAGAAATTTTATATTTATCGTCTTAAAAGTTGTCTCTTATCGTAGTCTGGAAAATACACAAAGTATCGTGTGCGTTTAAATATAATCAACGAATATACACAAAGGCAAAATCAAATATTTGAATAAAAAGTAATTTGAATGAATAAACCTACTTCGTCATTCAATGTATCAGTTGAAACAAAAATTATGCTGATGGATTGAATATTCAGGTAACGTTTTTACAACATTGTGTGCTGATGCTAATGTTATCTGGAGAGTACACATTAAATAAACTTAAATCCAAACAATGTTTCCAAGAATGAATCACTCCCAAGAGTGATTTACCAGCAGAATCTACATATGTATAACTAATGATTTCGCACTGAAACATTTTGGACACTATTTATTTAAGTTAACAGGGTGTAAATTGTTTTAGTACTGCTACACTGTATAATTTATATATTTAATATAAATATCAAATTTATTTCTTACATTTATTATTTACTACTAGTTCAATAAAGTACAAAGAGATCAGTTGAAGACTTTTTACACGAAAATCTGCAAGGTAAGGTTTGCAAAGCGTTTTTAAAACAGTGTAAACATAGTTGAGGTTTCAAAAACCGTGGAGCCGAAGATATCAATGTTGATAACGTAAATGAAATTCTTATGCTTTTATATGCCGATGATCTGGTAATTTTAGCTCACTCTGAGGTCGATATGTGACGAAAATTAAAAATCTTAGAGGAATATTTCACACAAAACCAACTTACCGTCAACAATGTCAAAACCAAAATTATGTGTTTTTCTAGTGGTCATTATAACGTAAAAAATAACATAAAATTCACATTCAAACACCACCACATTGAGTTAACTAACACCTACAATTACCTTGGTGTTACTTTTACCTCCTCATCTCTATTCCGTGAAATGGCAGATATAAGTAGCGCGAAAGCAAAACAAGCAACGGGAGCTCTAATACCTGTTTTAGCTAAACTTAAAATTGACAGCATACAAACAAGGTAACAACTTTTTGACGCACTAGTTACAAGCACAGTATCCAACTGTATTCTTGAGCAAGTCCAAGTTCAATTTTTAAAACGTATCCTCATATTACCAGTGTCATCACCCAGCTATATACTTAGGGTAGGGTGCGGTAGAAGCAAAATTTTATATAACATATTCAAATGGACGTTAAACTGGTTAACGAAAATTCTTATGATGGATGACTTCCGTTACCCCAAAGTGTGCTTCTTCTGTCAATTGCATCTGATGGAATGTGATAGCAAGTATAACTGGGCAGATCAGGTAAAAGCACTTTTTATTTTTATTGATACCAATCTTACTTGGTATAACCTCTCCCTTCGCTTTTTACAGATTAATAGAAAATCTCTCTTACTTAAATTTAAAAATAAACTTTAGAACTAGATATTTCTCTCTGCCAACAGTCATCTTGCCTTCCCATGTACAAACATTTAACAGTATCTGCGTCACGACAAAAATATCTATGCCTAAAAATGCCCATCCAAGTTACAAGAACGATCGCGCAACTTCGGTTATGTAATACATCCTCGTTAAAGTTTACATACAAAGGGTGTACCTATCAGATAAACCCTAATGAAATTTGCACTATTTGTAACCAAAAGGAGTTAGAAACGATTGAGCACATCCTTTTTGATTGTCCAATATATTGTTGTATGAAACGATCCACCTTAAATTACCTAGCCGACATTAATGTTGCAGCTGATTCACTAAACAATATTACAATACATTCAGCTAAAGCAATTGCTAGCTATATTTGGAATGTTCTAAAACTCAGAGCCTTTATTATAAATAAATAACTAATATTTATTTTATCATTGTAATTAGGTTTATACATAAAATTGTAAAGATTTTAAAAGGAAATGACTATCTATCTATCCATAGTTGAGGTTATGTGTGCTTATGCTGTGTTTTTGTATTTAAAGTTTTGTAAATTTTATTGACAAAATAATGGAAATCCTTTTCCAGATTTACACTTAGGTTAAAAAACTTCTTTAATTAATCACTTTTCATACATTTCTAATACCGATCAATCTTATTTATAACTAAATCAACAGCAAACGGCAAATTAAAAATGTCTTGATAATTTACACGAGCTTTCGGTGTGTTTGGAAAAGTTTTTATGACCACGCCTCTTATGACGTCATACTTAGGGAGTCCATTCACATTTAAACTTTTACACGCCCAACGCTTAGCGCACAATTATTCTTCTCTCTCTTTCAAGTAGTTTTGCTCATATTTTCCTTGTCGTACTTGTGTAAATCGTATGTCGCGAATAGACTTTTCGCAATCTGTATGTTCCACTGTCTCCGTTTCCATAAAACCTCCTTATGATCACAAGTTGATTCCTGCAAAGTGTGAACTGTTCATTTCAGGCATGGTTCTCTTATGTTCTTGTGTTCCTCATGCATTTGCCTTGGGATCTTTACCCAGTAATTTTTATGTTGTTTCCTGATCCAGTTCTTTACACACCCTCGTACTAGGGTTCTTGATATACCAAGAATCTGCCTGCCCTGGTTCAGTTTATGTATGCTCTGACCCTCTTTTTGCGAGCTTATCACCTTTTCCATTGCCCTCGATACCCCGGTCTCAGCATGACGTTATTCCGTTCCTTTGACATCATATCATGCATTCCCATATCATTCTAGACATAACTTTCTGGCTCGAGTTTCTCTTGAATGAATGTAGACCGTTTGACATGATATGGATTCATTTATCTGAAGCGAAATATTAATAACTCACATAACAACGGTCAACACGATTTTTGGGTCTAACTTCTACATGTTAAATTTTGGTTTCTCCTACCACAAAAATAAGGAAAACATTTTTTTTTCCGATTAAAGTTTGCTTTTGTAGAAACTAGGACAATTTTTCAATATCTTTGGTTTATGAAATGAATTAAATCATACTTATCGTCATAAATCAGATCAAAGCAAACTTTATGAACTAAATATGAATATTTAAGTGTTTTTCAGTCTCTAGAATCAGAATTTAAGCAAGAGAACAGAAACCCAAAAAAAAATGTCTGCCTTGAAACAATAGGTAATGTTTATAAGAAAAACCACAAAAACGCCTTAGGAACGTCGTCCCAAATCAATATTGATAGAAGTTATAGAAGAATAAGTATTATTATTATCTAGGTCATTAGGTGAAAAACAGCTTTGATAAACAAAAAAATTACGTTTTTTGGTTGATTTTGCTAGATTGCCATGCCAGTTACAGTACCTATACCTTTGCTTGAATGTAGATTTAAATAAAATAATTTAAAATATAATTCGATAGAATGGAAACCAAAAAGACGCCTTTTGTTGCGTCTGCTTAGGGTATTTCCGCAGTTTATCAATGGACCTACTAATCCATGCACTCGCAGTGGTGCTAGAACGACTTATGCCTAGATTTACTCCAGCTTAGTTTTGGTTATAGGATAGCTCGTTAATAATTTTATCCAGGTTTCGTTATTACTGCAGGATTTTGATAAAGTAATTGAGAGTTTATTCTACTCTAATAACATAACAGTTATTTATAAAATGATTTAACCTAGAACTAACTAAATTGTTTTTGTTTTATACACTAATTAAATTAAAAGCAATAGCACACTTACTTTGACAATATTTCTGGATTGCTTCATAAAATCACGGCGACAATTTTTTAAATAAGTATTATGATATACAGTGCCAAGATCATATTATTACTGTTGTATGATTGATCGTAAACATACCCAAAAGGGCACGTAGATTTGCATGGTGGAAGATGATAAATACCTGAAAAAAAAAATTAAGTTAGAAATAAGAATCGATACTCCAATTACATTAAAATATATCAAAAGATTTTGAGAAAGGAACAAAAAATGGATATTAGGATAATAAAGCGAAAAGCTACTACCATTTCAATGAAATTTATCTATGTATGAAAATTGATAGCGTTAATGTTGTTTAATAGATAGATAGATAGATCTTTATTGTTCTTTCGTATGAGGATACATGGACAAGGGTGAAAACATTTATAACATTATTAGCTAGTACAAAACATATATTTTAATAATAAATTATAATAACTTTTATAGCAGATTAGGTTTGGATAACATAAATATCTCGACAAGAGTAAGGTGATATTATTCGTTTATAATGAAAGACCTGATTTTTAATATTTTCTTTATTATGTCATATTTTTGATAGAGAATTTGTGGTTCAGCTTCATTATTTATTATTGATTCAATGTCAGTTACGGATTGATATATTTCAAGAAAGGGACGTCTAATTCCTTCATACACTGGACAAACAAAAAATAAGTGTTGTAGGGATTCTAAAGCAAGGCAGTTACATACTTCATTGGTTTTTATTGTGTATGCATTGTTATTAACATACATGTATATTATATTACTATTGTGAGTGCGTATCTGTGAAATTAAGCGTTTAATATGTAGAGTTACGGAGAGATCTAAGTGATTTGTATAATGGAAAGGATGTTTGCCTTGTAAAATTTGTTTATACATTGGGCAGTATGTACTTAAAAGTATTTTGTTCCAATCTTCTATATGACTATGTTGCTCAAATCTTTCTAAAATAATGGTAATTGTGTCCGAGTCAAAAGTATCAATATTAAGTTCCGAGGCTCCGGTTTTATGTAGAATGTCATTTAATTGGCTGATCCAATTATATTTTGATACTATTTTATTCTGCTGGTTTAGTAGACACATTCTCTTTAGTGCTATCTTGGGAAATCTATTTAAAGGTAACTTTTTAATCTTTAATAAATATTCTAGAGCTTGTTTTATAATAAAATACCCAATTTTCAAATGCTTTTTAATAAATAAGGCAGACATAGTTAAAACTTATGGCCAAATGGAGATTAAAGATGAAGCGGATCTTCTGTGGTATCTCGTATTATCCCATGATTACTGAATGAAGAGCAACTACCTCTAAGTACAACAAAATCCGCATTATCAAAAAATCAACCAAAATTCACTATGCATTTCGAAAATTTGGCTCAACCAATTCCATGGCGAATGTATGTATGTATCTTGGGGTAACATTCACTGAGACCTAAAAAATGTATTGTGCCCCCTTACTTCTACTTAGTTTCTGAGGAGAGTCTCAGAGACTAGTAGCTCCTTTAGTCCTATTTCCTGGAGGAATTTTAGGATATCTGCAGGCTTCAACTTGAGTAACTGTCCCTCTTCTATCCAGAAGTCTCCCAGGTACTGTGCCCTAGGATTCTGAATTGCTGTGCAGTTCGCAAGTATGTGGATGGAGAATTCTTCTTCCATTCCACAAAATCTACAATCTTCTTCATGCACTATTTTGAGTTTTTTAAGGTGCCCATTCAGGCGACAATGTATTTCAGTCCCCCTCTTCGCTAGTTCATCTGCTATTTCATTTCCTTCTATTCCTGTGTCCTGGAATCCACAGTAAGGTGACTATATTGTTCTCGCCTAGTTCATTAAGTTTGCCTAGGCATTCCCACACCATTTTGGAACTGATTACACAAGAACTCAGCGCTCTAATGGCTGCTTGACTATCAGACATAATGATAATCCTTTGCCTTCTACATCCTTTGTCAATATTGAACTGGGCACACCTTCTTATTGCGTGAATTTCCTCTTGAAAGATACTTGGAGTTTTTCCCAAGTTTTCAGAGTGTTTGGTTCCGGGCCCGTACACTCCCATCCCAGTTCCTTCTATTGCTTTTGAGCCGTCTGTGTACCATTGAATGGCATTCTTTACAAGTCTGGTAATGGTATTTGGATCCCATTCCTTCTTGTTGCTTAATTCCATGGCGAAAGCTAGCTATCTAATGTAGTGAAAGTTTATAATTACTATAATAGGATTAATTAAATGATTTCATTTAAATAATAATAATGTTTTATTCATTGGAATAACAATTACAACTTTAGTTATTTATCAATGATGACGAGACATGGTACTTGAAGGAACTTACCAAGGTCTTCATACTCTTTCAGTCACTGAAGGTTTACGATGAGGTTCATTTCATCAGAAGTCATTATCTTTATTTCTTTTTTTTAGTATATTTTAATAGATATTTTGCACCAACTATTGAACTTGGTATACTTTGAATCCAAGTATTTACCCCAATTGAAATCCCTCGACTAAACATTTTATTAACTTCACATTAACTTATTAACTTCAAGATTAACTGTTACTTGAACACATCATAGTTTAATAGAAAATAACTATTCTCAAGGTTTTCAAGGATTAATTTAAGGTTATGAATAAATACATCGAAGCTACTTTTGATGTTTCTAATTCAGTTTATGGATCTTCTTTTTTCATAGCATCAGGATTACATGGGCTACATATAATTATTAGTACATTTTTATTAATTTGTACGAATGGGCAATACTTAAATCATTTCTCAGCAATTCATCATTTTGGATTTCAAGCTGCTGCCTGATACTGACATTTTGTTGATGTAGTAGGTATGATTATTTTAATACATATTCACAGACATAATAATAAATCGACAGGAATTAAATAATTGTCATGAAATAGTTATTAACTTCTGGAATAAACGATGTATATTACTGTAAGTGATTCACTCAACCAATTATAATGTTTATATTGCTATCGTGTCTAAATTTATTTGGTACAAGATGCAAAAACCTAGTTCCACTTTGTAATCAAAACATCGACTTTAATGTACTGGTTGTAGGTACACAAACATCCTCGGTATCGTAATCCTTTATCCATATAAGATACCACAATGTATTGATTGGCTTTATATTAAAGTTATGTCAATTTAACCCTCTCAACTTAAGTTGGGAATGTTTAGCTTATTTGAAATTCCGTATAGTTTTCCAAAAGATATTAAAACAAACTTTGAACGGTGCTCAAAGTTCACTATATGTTACCAAGAAATACATAAACTTTTTAGTGAAATATTTGAGAAAATTAAATTTTAGCCAATATTCCACTACTATGGTAGTAAACCACCAGATCCGACAGCAAAAGGATAAAGAAAAATGTATAGTATAGGTTGGTAGATAGGTATTTAATAATGTAAATATCTTAACTACATATACAGGTTATCTAATAGCTCGTACCAAAATAGTACTGTTTATAAAACTTGTGCATTACTTCCTTCGTTAACGAACTATAGATCTCTAAAATTTGAAATTAAAAAATATTTTTTAGTAAGAATTACCAATTGCTGGTGGTATCTAAGTCCTACACTGTTCACATTGTATATTGATGAGGTAAGAAAGTAATTTAAAAATTAAAAAATTTAAGGTGCGAGACAGATATATGGAAATGGTACCAGTGTCAGAAGGAGCATTTGCAGATGATATAGTCATTGTGGCTGAAAAAGAGGTAGACTTACAAGAGAACCTGGAGATTTGAAAGGATGCCCTGGAACAATAAACAGAAAACGAAAGTTATGGCAGTAAGGAACGAACACAAAAACATACAAATAGAAGTAGACAATGTTATAATTGACAGTAGCAAGCTTCAAATATCTAGGTGTAGAACTACAAGAGAACGGGAGACATGAAAAATAAATAAATTATAGAAAATCACTAAAATTGTACTATGCAATGAATCATGGACATTGACAGGCAGACAGAAGAACAAAATACAAGCAGTAGAAATGAAACATCTCAGAAGAGTTAAAGGAGTCAAAAGAATAAATAAAGTAAGATATACAAAAATATAATAAAGGATCTAGAAATAAAATCGACTCTTGAATATATTCAAAGAAGACAATTGAGATGGTGGTGACAGCTGCAAATAATGTCAAATTCCAGACAAGTTAAGCAAGTGTGGGATGCAAGAAAAGCGAATAAGAGAAAACGTGGGAGACCGAGAGAAACATGGGACAGCAGCGTTGAAAAAGGGACGATCATGGAATGAGGCAAAAATATTAGCAAGAAATAAGAAGGAATGGTCCAAGTTTTTTCACGAAGACATATATATATATAATTACCACTTTCTGGCGGTATTAACAGATCTGCATCATCCTTATGAACTCTGGTATGAACTAAAATAAATGATTGATGATGCAATTGTTTTTTTACGCCCCAAATCCTCAAGCATTTTTTTCTGTCAGGACATAAAATGTATAACACCCTTCGATTGCTAGACCCGGACTCGCCTAGGGATTGGATGTCATTATGACAAAGGTCTTATTCTAAATGGTACGTTTTTGTTGCAGAATTCATAGCATTACAGAATCCAAGGGCACAACACCTAGGAACTGGATAAAAGAGGGAGACTTAGCTGAACTAAAGCCTTCAGATATCCTAAAATTCCTCCGGGAAGAAGGTCTAAAGGAGTTACTGGTCTCTGAGACTGTCCTCATGAACTAAGCATAAGATAGGGGGCACAATAGATTTTTTGAAATCTCAGTGTATGTCACCCCAATATACATACATACGTTATTTTATAAAAGTTTATTGGTTATTGAATGTCATCTCCTTGTAATACAAACCCAACATAACATGGTGGCAGATATTTTATTGTATATTCTTGGCGAGGATGCTGAAGAAGTGTTGCTATATTTTCTGCCGGTTCCGGAAACTTACATAGACTAAGTCCAAGCCTTCGAAAAACATTTTCTACCCAGGAGAAATATTATTTTTGATTGTTACAAATTAAAAGCGGCGAACCTGTAAAATCATTTATTACTTCTTTGCATGGTATCAGTGCCAGGTGCTGTTTTAAGTCTGTTCGAGAGGCTTTGAATAGCTCACCAACAAAACAATTTAAAAATTAAATAATATTTAGTATGCAAAAACTGCTTTTTCATCTCTACACCAAAAATGTAAAAATACAATTTATTTGGACAAAGGCACATGTTGGTGTCATAGGCAATGAAAGGGTAGATAACGAAGCAAAAAAAGCTTGCAGAATTGACAATATCAATGTACCACTAGTACCATTTCACGATGTTACTAACGAATGTAAGAAATTCCTTCGAAAGGAATGGAACAAGGTCTATACGAAAGCGGCAATAGGTTCTAAGAATCATTACTTCAAAATCCATCAGTCTTTACCCAATATTATTTCACATTACTCTTTCCCTTATGTCAGCAAAGCTTACACTTGCATTATATCTATTATAGATTAAAATTGAACCATGGTCGATTCCCGGCTCATCTTTATAAAATTGGTGTGGTGTGATCTCCCTATTGTGATAATGATGAGATAGCAGATACAAACCATTTATTTTTTAGTTGTAAAAATAATAGATAGGCGACAGACCTTTTCCTACAAGATCTACTTCAATATAATATACAACTACCAATTTGTATCACATCTCTGTTAGGTACAGGAAATAAGAATATTTTTGACTTAATAGTAAAATTTTTCAACACAACTAACATTGATATTTGATATAGGTATAGATTAAATATTCATATCCGATAGTATGTGGCAAATAGTGAGAGCTGATGTCATTGCTACCATTACACACACACACCCTTCTTTGCATACACCTGCAAAGCATTTTCAATATGGTTTATCAAGAAGAGATTATGTGAATTTAACTCTTGCCAATTGCATTATAGCCGTAAAGCTGGACGATCGGCAAAAAAACAAAGCAAAGAGCTGAGAGCAGAATCAGTCGCAGGTGATCAATCGATTGCCAGACTTTCTCGTTGTCCAGATAAAAAGAACAGAGAAGATGATTACAAGAAAACTGTTCCCAGTAAATATCAATTTTTGGGGTCAGCGGACCATCCCAGGGAGACGTGTCCTGTCAAACAATTTACTTTTACAATTCTCTTGTAATAAACGAGAGCATTAGGCAACTGTATGCCGAATCAAAAACGTTAAATGTATCCAATTGGATTCATTAGATATTCAGAAAAAATCTCATAGAGTATGTCGAATCCTTTTGAAAATTCCTGACCTACTGTATAGTACTCATGAACAGTAACAATTAATACAATATAATCAAATTTGAAACAAGGTTTTCCTTTCAGCTTGTGAATATCTTCCTTATTACTTTACTACTGGAATTGATCGTATCGAAGCTTGGAGTGTAGAGACGCACAAAGTATTGCCAAATTACGTTCCATTTTGATGTCGTTCTACTGTCCTAAGATCGGTTATCACAGGCTGAGGGGCATTTTGTGAAACTACGAGTATAATAAAATGTAAACAATGTGAGCCACAAGAAACCCACGACCCACAATCATAAACAAACATTAGGATTTTTATCCCTTCGATTGGTTAACAATAAATAAACATAGATACGTACAGAGCAGGCGTTAACGATTTTCTCTGAAAATGATGTTCACAGTAAAACTGCTGATGTTATCAAGATTTTTTGGAATTCATTTATTGAGGAAAACGTTACAGTCGGATTTACTTTTGTGCTATGATTATGTGACGTGAAATTTAAATTAGGTACCTCAACTGTTTTATTGTAAATTACATCATCAATATTAATAAAAGCTCCAGCCACGATACTATTTTCCATATTTCATGGTTTTCAATTTAAATTATTAAAATAGGCAAGTGCCAAATTAACTTCGTCGCTCTATAGCACGAATAGTGTCAAATTATGACCGATAGCGGGAAGGAAGATTTGGATGTACAAAAGCCTAGTTTGGATAGTGATCGTAATAAAGTTTCGCTTAGATTACACAGCCTCGGTAGTAAACTTCTACTCCTAATAATACCAACCGATAATTAGGTTGATTCTCTGGCAATTGTTGACCATTCATGATTCTTGTTTTGCCCCCAATTCCTTTCATGCATCGTACCACTTCTATTCCTTTTATTCTACATCATATTTTGTTTTCGTTCACAATTTATTATAAATTTCTATGCAATTTAGTTGTCTCCACTTCTTCAATAAACTTTCAGTGTAAAAAAACCAATTTAAAAACCATAAAATATACATTTCAAATAATGTAGGTCGCGTTATTTTGGAAAAAATAATGATATGACAACATTAATTACCACGTGTATATCATAAATATCGTACATACATGCCGTTTTTGGAATAATTATATATACAGGGTGTCCCAAGATTTTTTTATAGGCTGTAACTCGGGAACTAATAAATAGGTTTATTTGAAAATTGGGTAATCTTTATGGGACCTACAGTAATTTCATCCGAGGTATACAGGGTATCTGTAACGTCATCATAGAAGCAAGGACGTCATCGGAATGAAAAAAATTCAATGGGAGGAGGGATCAAACTTTGCTCAAATGAAAGAGCTTTTTATTTCAAATTCAACGGTATATCACAGTGAGGGTACTCAAGTGGATAATTATACCAAATTTTCAATGTATTGTTTATTTGCAACAATAACCAGTGATCGTTTAAATGCCGCAATTATCAGGTCCGGATTCACTTCAGATAGGCCTATTTTTACTTTTTAACTAATTTTTATAAAAGCTAAAGAAAACAGTTGGCGTTGGAATTCTACCTTAATCGCTTTTTGATTGATATTAGTAAAATCTAATGTCACATTGATTGTGGTCACTTTCTAAATACTCCTAGTACCTACTACCTAGTACTTAGTACCGTTTTAAACAATGCATATTGTGAAAACTCTGAATTTAAAATGCCATTCCTATTCACACCGAATGAATATGTAGATATATCGTTAATCTATGGTGAGTGTAGGAAAAATTCTCGAAATGCTCAGGCCTTGTACCAGGAGCGTTTTCCCGACCATGTGACTTTTGCCGTGGTTGAAGAGAAGATGCGGCAAGATTCATTTCCAAACTCAAAGCATAGTAATCATAATAAACCAATACAGACCGAACAGAATGTGGTGGATGTTTTAGTATATGTAGCGGTTAATCCTCATGTGTCCATCCGAACCATTGCTGCAGAAATGTTTCTTCATGTTCAGTTCATATAATTTTAAAAACCCATCATTACCATCCATTTAAATTGCATTTGGTTCAACCCACCGATCTGGATCGGAGATTAACCTTTATCACCATCATTTAAGTTATGATGCAAAACACTCCCAATGTGTTGAGTAAAATTTTGTGGAGTGATGAAGCACGTTTCCATAATAATGGCGTCGTGAATCGCCATAACTCTCATTATTGGTCAGTGAAAAATCCGCGATGGGTAAGGTAAGGGAAACTCGCTTTCAAACCAGATGGGGAGTTAATGTTTGGTGTGGATTATTCAATGGTCGTTTAGTAGGCACATATCTTTTTGAAGGCTATCTCAATGTTCATAGATATTTAAATTTTCTAGAAAATGACCTACCTGCGTTACTGGAGAATATTCCTTTGATGAAAGAAGAGATACGATATGGCAGCAAGATGGCGCACCCCCACATAATAGCGGTATTGTAGTAAATTATCTTAATGCTAGATTTCCAAACAAATGGATTGAAACTCATGGACCCTTTCAATGGCCTCCACGATCGCCAGTGATGTCACCCTTAGATTTTTTATATATTATTAAAAGTGCTTGTTTATAATGAAAAACCTGTAGACACGAACGATTTAAAAAATAAAATTAGACAAGCTTATTGTAATAACCTTACGCAAGAGATGATACATGCGGCATGTACACGTGAACTACTTAGACGGTTCGATAATTGTGGTGTTGCAGACGGAGGCCATTTTGAACATCTTTTATAAAATCACTGTAAAGTCGAAATGTTCTAGTTATTGTTGCAAATAAACACTAAACTGAAAATTTGGTGTAATTATTGACTTAAGTCTCACTGTGATACACTGTTTAATTTGAAATAAAAACCTCTTTCATTTGAGCTAAGTTTGATCCCCCCCTTCCAATGAATTTTTTTCATTGCGAAGACGTCCCTTCTTCCATGATGACGTCACAGATACCCTGTATACCTTGGATGAAATTACTGTGTAGGTCCCAAAAAGATTACCCAATTTTCAAATAAACCTATTCGTTTTTACAGCCTGTAAAAAAAATCTTGGGACACCCTGTATATTTGGCTCACTCTTTGTACTACGATAATTTTACTGTTTAAATTTATTAATTTAAAATAATTTAGTGGGTATTGCACAGAGACGGTTCTGCGAAATATACAATGGTGATATGAAAGGCATCTAGTTAAAAGGGACAAACCGAATAACAAAATATTTGAAGATGAATGTTTATCTAGGTTCGTCCCTCTTTCTATTTGTGCTGATAAAATTATTAGAATCCTGTTCCAAATGTTTCCCAATGTGATAAAAAATAAATTTAGGGTGTTTGGTCTGATCTGATCAATTTGTTGCCCAATCACAAATATGTTAGTTTACTTACACAAGTTTGAGGCATATACATTTTGTTTGTTTATAATATGTTCCCATACAGGATATCTGTTGTTTATAGCTTTATTTTGAGGCAAACTAAAACAATATTGAATTTCACATATCACCCAAAAGAGCGAACATAAACAATTTTGTCCACGACCACTTAATAATAAGTCAATATTTTACTTCCTAACAAAAGTATATGGTACCTATATATCTGCTAGAGTGAATTATGGTTCATAATTCACGCTTTTGCATTTAAATAGCATATGCAGCTAAGACAACACAACAATCAAAACATTCCGGCACATAGGTGACTAGAGATGGGGGTACAATATGAAATAAACTATTAAATCTGCGTATTTTTTTCGGAAATTTGTTTCTGAAATATATCGTATCGATAAAATATCGAAATTTTTAGTAGGATCGATACTTTTCATAAAGATGTTTCCTAATATTGAAATTTTTAAAACAATATATTTATAAAGGTACGGAGTATCGATACTTAACACAGTATCGCCCATCTCCATATGTCACATTATTTGACGTACTCCAGAAATTTATTAATTTTGACGTTAGAATTGTCAATATTACCAAATTATTACTTTCTGATCTACACTCGCATTATTTACTTAACTTTTATTTAATAAATACTCCAAGGGTAGTGGACAAAGTATAGTATTCAACTCGCAATTTTTGGCCATTATTCTCTCGGGTGACTTGCGCCCCTCGCCTAAGGCTCGGGATGCAAACGTCACCCTGCGTGAATAATGGCTATCATGAATTGCTCGTTTAATAATATACTATTGTAAGGTGTCCAGAATATTTACTAATGTTATTAGTAATGAGTTTATTATGTTTTCACGCCTTAACTACTCAACCGATCAACATGAAATTTTCTACCCACATTGTCAGGAGTACAAATAAGATTACTGATTCGAAGGATTATATAACTATTACGCCATAACTAGTCAACCGATTATCAATTAGTATTGAAAGGTGTGAAGATATTAGAACATTTTTAATTTCCAGATCAAGGTTTTGGTGAGTTTTGGGACATATAGGCGCGCTTCTTTTACACTGTACCCTAAGGAGCACATACAAACTTGAAAACGATAACATAACATAACAATAGTGAATTAAGAGACCTTTCAAACGATATATCACAAGCCTATACTTTCTATTTGAAAAATTGGGGGTTGTACCTGTGATTCGAAGTGGGTTGAAGGTAAGGATCGCATTTTCACATTGAAAAAAGACAATTTATAATTTATATAGACCACATATAACATATATAGACTTCTAGGACTAGAGTACTTAAGGGAGGACTGTTGAGCCTGATAAGGACTATTGGTCTATTCACATAAACGGCACAACCAAGAGAACAAAAAACCTAAAAGCTGAGGTGCCGAGGTCTCGAAGCCTCTAAATATTACACAAATTAGTGTATGGGCCTACTTTTCAATATTACTATAGTTTTGGATGCCTATACCAAAATCGTTTAATCGTTCATTAATAGGGATCCTTAATGAATGATTTTGTGTACATCAATATAGCTCAAAAAATGCACGGTCGACGTAAAATGTAATAAGTCATTAATCAGAATGAATGTTCAAAATATAAAAAAATTATACTATACAAATATTATATTTTATAAGGAATTTTAATGGAAACTAACAAGAAAATATGTAGCGGCGGCTGTTCACTTGTCAATTCATTCTTCAGTAAGTATCAATGTGGTTTTTACACGTGAAAGATTTATTTACAAAACATCAATTTTTTAAAGTGGCGTAATTTGTCAAAGCATTTTTCTTTACCCTAAGGCACTCTGGAAAAATTAGAAAAATGTTTGCATTTCATAAAAAAAGCATTTTAAGGTCAGTTCTCACTTAGAGTTTAACATTTTTAAATATTTATACTAAAAGAGAACATGTTATCCACTTATCTAGTTTTAGCGGTTTAACGAATTTTTGCTGAGGAGTTTTTCACTTGCAACTTAAATTTTTCTACTCTTTGAAAATCCTAGTTACCTGTTTAAATGAGATAAATCAATCGAAGTTACATAAAACACAGCTGGACTTTCATCAATATAATATTCCATTTTTTTATACTTCAACAAACATAGAAACTGATTTTAACCCTAAATAGAAGCACATAAGAATTAAACCCCTACACAGTGAATACATGAGTTCTATTACGACAATCTTGAGCGTAAGAAATATCGGAGATTATACAGTGAGCACGTAAAGCCCGTAAAGGTTGGAACAAATTCGTTAAAAGCTTGATATGCCCATCGGGGAAAAAGAGCTCAGACACGTCAATTTTCTTTTTCAGTTGCGCATGTCTTGGTCTACTCATATTTTTGATGACGTAATCATTGTTCGAGCTATGACGTCATTATAATTTTTTTTAAATGACCCTACCCTCTTTTGATAATACCTTCAAAAAGAACGCATTTTTCTGTGTATGGATGTTATATTTTTTTTTATATTACATAACCATATGTTCGAGAAATAAAAGAGATTTCATTCATGACAATGTAATTTATGAAAATGACAATAGGATTAAATAAACCTACAAGCTATTAACTTAAGTGCTCAAATTGCAAGCCATTTGCCTCTTGACAATATGCAAGACGATGTTGAAACTCTTGCAAAACATTAGTAAAGGTAGCAGCGTTAATTAAATTAATTTTGGTCCTAATTATCTCTTTTAGTTCATCAATAGTGTTAGGTCTGTGAACGTAAACTTTTGACTAAGGTATCCCCACAAAAAAATCTAGTGGGGTTAGATCAGGAGATCTAGCTGGGCGATCTAAAAATCCTCGTCTACCAATCCATCTATTGGGAAACATATTATCGAGGTATTCACGTACATGTCGTGCGTAATGCGGTGTCGCTCCATCTTGCTGGTACCATAGTGAATTGTGAATTATTTGATAGCTATTATTGTGTATTCGCATTAATGTCAATGAGACATGTGTTGAATTCATTTATTTACAGTCAGTGCCGCCGTCGGAACGAAAATTAGGAACATGCGTATTTTCGTGTCCCTGAATTAATTTCTGGAAATATTCTTATGTAACATAAGAAAAAATATAACATCCATACACAGAAAAATGCGTTCTTTTTGAAGGTATTATCAAAAGAGGGTATTGCCATTTAAAAAAATGATAATGACGTCATAACTCGAACAATGATTACGTCATCAAAAATATAAGTAGACCAAGAAATGAGCAACTGAAAAAAAAATCAGCGTGTCTGAGCTTTTTTTCTCCAATGGCCATATCAAACTTTTAACGAATTTGTTCCAACCTTTACGCGCGCAGTGTATAATATACACTATGTCCGTAAAGTATGCAACAAATTCATTTTTAGCTAAACAGACAATTTTAAGAAATAATCCGGAAACACGTCGATTTTTGATTTTAATTTACGGTATTATAAAATAATAATATAATATACAGGGTGAACTACTTTCGAGTAATTACGTCACCGCCATTTTTTTTAAATGGAACACCCCCATTTTGTCTCAATTTTCGGATTACTGTAGCTGAGCTGATTCCAAAAATGTATCACATGTTGATTCAAATTGGTACAGGATGGACAAAAATACAATAGTTTTGTGTGTGCTCATAAAGTAATCCTGGAGGTGTTGATGAAAGTTTATGGTTTCAACAGGATGGTGCACCTCCACATTATGCTGTATATAGATGTTAGAAGGATTGGTAGACGTGGATCTATTGAATGGCCAGCGAGGTCACCAAATTTCAATCCTTTGGATTATTTTATGTGGGGCCATCTGAAGAATGTTGTGTATCAAACGAAACCAGCAAATATTCAAGAATTAAAAGAGAGAATTCGGACAGCAATAAACAATATTTCTCAAGACACAATAAACAAGGTTCAACAAGAATTTGTACACCGTTTGGGTTACTGTCAAATACAGCAAGGGCTGCAGTTCGAACATTTATAAAGTCATGTATTTCATCATATTCTGTCCGCTAGACAATAAGTATTTTTGATAATATTGTTAATTTAACTAATAAAGAATGTTACTTTTGTTGTGTTCTTTTTACAGTATTCTGTTCATCTCTGTTGGCATAAGCTCTGTTGAGATCATTTTCAACCTGAGCGGGTGACCAAAGTGAGCAGGAAATCCTAAAAAGAATGCGCAAAAATAATAAGTGGAGGAAAATGGTGTTTCCATATAAGTCCTCACACATTTTGAAACCGCTTCAAAATAAATCAAGTTCTGGTTGTTTTCTTTATGGTTTGAGGCATAGAGAAATGTTGTCTATGGTTTGAGGTTATGATCAACTGAACGGAGCAAGTAATCAGAACCGAGCCCCCTCTAGAGGTAGTGCAGTTTGGGGCAAGGAGGGAAGCGATAGTTCAGCTCTGTTCAAAACGAGCGCTTAAAAAGAATACGCAAAATCATTCAAGTGAACAGAACAACTGAATTGCTCGAGCAAATTCTGTAAAAAGAACACACCATTTATGTCACAGAAAACTATTGTATTTTTGTCCACCCTGTACCAATTGGAATCAACATGTGATACATTTTTGGAATCGGCTCAGTAATCCGAAAATTGAGACAAAATGGGAGTGTTCCATTTAAAAAACATGACGGTGACGTCATTACTCGAAAGTAATTCACCCTGTATATTAGATTATTATTTTAAAATACGGTAAATTGAAATCAAAAATCGACATGTTTCAGGATTATTTCTTAAAATGCCTGTTTAGCTAAAAATTCATTTGTTCCATACTTTACGGACACAGTGTATACACAGATAATTAGATTTCGGTAAATTATCATAATACACAGTGCGTTCAAAAAGTAACGCATACATTTATTATTAGCTAACAGTAATATCAAGGCAGTATTTTTCAGAGCTGATTCCAAAAATGTACATGGTGGACAAAAACGCAAAAGCTGTTAGTTATTTTAACATTGTACTACTTCTGCTGAAATAAACTGAAAAAGTTTACCAATATTTTTGCCATTTGTTTAAAACTGTTCACAATTTCGTATTGTTAAACTAATTTATCGTATGGTATTTAATAAACTGTTTTGTTAAAATGTCTTTAACTGAAAGTTAGAGAATTGACATTTTAATGATGATTGGTGTTGGCGGTAGGATGCGGACTTATGAGGTATGCACATTATTTCAAGCAATGCACAGAGATCGTGAACGTATCTCTAAATCTACGGTAAGCAGAATAGAAAGGAAATACGGAAAATTAGGACACGTTAAGGAAGTATCAAAGAAAGTTCTACAAAGATCTACAGCTACAGAATGCAAATATTCAAAAAGATGTAATCTTGTCGGTACTGTGTGGGGATTCGGATATTGGAAAACTGTGAGTAGATGATGAATAAAAACTGATCGGTTTATTTGAACGGTCGTGCTTAGCAGCAAAACATCCCACATTGGTTTGGTAAAAATCCAAATTAAATGTAAGATTGCTATACGCAAAGACCAGATTTTTTCATTAAATCGATTTTACATTTTTTATCATGTACAAACTCCATAAACTACAGGTTAAAACTTGAATGAAATTAATCTGGGAAACCATTAACTTTGTTACAACTTCTTAAATGATTCTTTTTTAATTTGTTTGCTGAATTTATTCTTGGTTAAACGGGTTTTAATTTTAAAATTTAAAAGTCAAAGGATTCTCCATGATAACCCTCACATGAGTTCAAAAATGCTGTTTAACGTTGCACTAATAACTGCTTGGTACAACAAAGCAGCAAGCTGCTATTTTAATTGTTTTCGTAAAATTCGTAAAATGGTTTAATAATACGAGGAGTTGGAATTTAGTTATAACGCTAAACGTAGGTGGTAGAAGGTATAGGCCAGTTCCTGAACATCATTCAAACCTTCTATTGCTCATTTAGTATGAAAAGATACACCGAGGGTCCTCATTACAACGATGCTTTGAAAAACAAGTGATATTGGAAATAATGATAAGAAATTTTCCGATATTATAGAACTATTTTAAAATGGGTTCATTGTTTATTTATTAATTGACAACATTAACGTATGCAATAATATAAACTACGAAGAAAAATTTATTATTTTTTACATATTTAGTAAAAATTTCTTGCTATTCGGCTTGAAAGAAATCAGTAATTCATTCCTTAATTGCAGCACTTGATTTACAACCGTCAATGAATTTAAGTGAAATTAACGACAGAAATTACATGATTTCGAGCTTGAGTGAAACTGAAGTTCGATTCATAGATCGTTCTACTAGGAGCACATAAATGATAGGCGGTGTATGGTTATCTCCCGTGTCCAGTAGCAGCCACCTGTTCACCACGACTCTCAGGATAGAGGACTGGTTATGAGTGGGTGGGAGTCACGCTGTCAAGACCGTTCCCAAATTTTGTCACCTTTTCCACATTTTCTCTTGTTGAACCAAACTTTAGTCTGTGGTGGCTCGTGGAGTTCGGCAGTAGGTGGGCAGACAAAATTTTAGACCAGAAATTACAAATTTCGTTATTACATATAATCGCACACCACTAATGCCATCGCGCCTAGCTTTTCTATGTACTGTTGGTCATATGTGCTTGTGCCTCTGTTACCAGAGCAAGGGGCGGAAGATTAAGAATGGCTTTCATTGCCACAGTCGGGCTGCTTCTCATCGCACCCGATATGCACAGTCAGGCAAGCTTCTGAAGTTTGATAACTCCAGTTCGGCTTTCCTCTGATATGTTTTTAGCCACCAAACTAAGGCTCCATAGGTAACATTTCAAGTGTGGCTGGACACGTTTCCACAGTCCTCATAGTAGTTAAAAAATGAAATAAAAAAATATAACACCAATTTTATTTCTGCCCATTTAGTTTCTGTACTTTTAAGGTACCTATCTAAGATGTGCTTTCTCCTCGAAGGGAGGACTGGCTAGAAGCGTGGCTTCGTGAAATGCTGTTGGGCTACTAGGGGTGCCCTGGAAGGCAGGGGTGCCCTGGAAGGCAATCAATAACCTCAAGGTAACTAATAAACTTGTTCGTTTGTATCTAGTTATTTTGTTTGTAATTAAATTTTTTGCCCGCTCGTATAAAAATCTTGTTCTTAACTTGTACGGTAAGTCCGAACGACGCGAAGGTTCCCACTATGGTCGGAAACGGTATCGGTATTGTAATCACCTAATTATATTTTGAAGAACTGTGAATGCAACAAAAGAATTAGAAATATTATGTATAGGATTATAAAAACTTGAGAAACATGTCCCTATATATCCAATGTATTGGATTAAAAGAAGGAGTTGAATGGTAAAACATATATTGAGCCAGGAAAAATTTACTAACATGACATTATAAAAGATTAATTGCAGCTGGTTTGCACTAAAACGAACATTTTGTAATTTGTTTTATTCACTGGCATAGGCGTGCGCAGACTTTTTTGAGTATGCCTATTAAAAATGAATGATAATTAAGCAATAACGCTGCCTTTTCTATAACGCAAAAGTCCATTGCAGGCTCATCGGCGAAATAAAAAAACGTCATTGCCCCATTTCTAATTAAAAGATTTAGTAATTACGCAATTATAAGTAATAGAACCAAAAAATAAACTAGAAAAACAAAACGTAACATTCGTAACAATACATGGAATCCAGAGGAAAAAGATAGATAATGATAATATCATATCAACTAATCTACAAACGCATTCGACGTGTTGCTTCAGATAACACTTTAAACTCGTCTTTTACATTGTCATAATTCACGTTCGCCGTTTTCTCTTGTTCAATGAATAAAAAGAGAAGTGTGAATCGAGTCTCTGTTGTGACATGGTACTCCTCAGTTTTGATTTAACTTGAACCATTTTTGAGAACGAACATTCACAAGACTAACTGGTATGACAGCAAACATTTTTAAAAGCCTGAAAAAGCTAGTGTATATTTTGTAGTTGTCTGAGGAAAGGATCCAAGCCATCCATTCATCAAGATTAACACCTTTAGGAATAGAATCAAATTTTATTACACTCAGTTCGGCAAGCAATTCTTTTTTTTTATTTTAAATTTATTTTCAATTAAACTGAACGTTAAAATTTGAAAATTATAAAATGTTTTTAATGGATTGATATTTTGAGGAATTGGGATGGGCCATGGACCACCCTGCCCCCCCTGTAGGCACGCCTATGTTCACTGGTTACAGTAATGCAGTTGAAAGTAAATTAAATATCGTACCTTGACAAAATATTTATTTAAAATAAAATGTTAACTCATAAAAAGTATAACGAACATTCAACAAGGGATCAGGTAATCCATTAATTAACACAGCATTTTTAAATAGGACGCTTTTTATCTACAAACGTTAAAGCGTATTGATATTATTCGACAAAAAAGGAGGGTTGGTATAAAATAAGTAACGCTACATAAATAATAAAGCTACGTGACGGATTTCACTCATGTTCAACAGTTACATCGACAGGTCTACTAGTAAAATAGCGTGCCACGTTTCAGCTTTTTGTCGGGTACAGTGGTAGAGCTAGTTGTTTCTCGAGCCATATGTTGATATACGTTACGCGTGGTGTTCTCCGTTGTCACTTTCATCTGGTGAAAATAGAGACGAAAAAATAAAAACACAAGCGTATCGTGAATATTTTATGAAGAGAATATTCTTTTGACCGTCAGAGTTAAACATCATGTTAAAATCAATAGAAACATTCCACGAATCACTTGTAAATTTATAAATAGAATAAGCACTCGCACTGGCATAGTATGTGTTCTGCAGATTCCACCTCCAGAGACTTTGTCTGTCAATTCCATTAGCTGTGTGTGCCTATTAAGCTTACAGTGCACCGTTAGCATACCTACTACGACAGTGTTTAGGCCACGTACAACAGCTTGGTGAATCGTGGTCACTTTGGCCTGGAAAATTACAACGTCCCTTGACACTTATATAGCTATCCTTTATTTCAGCATTACCTTTGCTCCACACCTTCCTCTGCCTTGGAGCCGTTTTCATATCAGGCTGCTTCAGCCTGTATGGGTACACCTGCCTTTCAGTCTTCCTTCCCTGGTATTGTAATTTGAAACTTAAATTATTAAAGCTGTATATTGTGACTTGCGCCAATGCGCCGATTGTCAGAACTATGTATTTGGCTTATGTGTTGATGACTTTGAATTAGTCTGTGCTTACGTTGCAGACCTGCCTTCGCCATGTATAATAAGATGGCCACAATTGTGGTAAAATTAAAAAACGGTGTATAAAAGTAAATGTAATTCAAATTATTATTTATACATAGACGAAAAAATATTTAAAGAATTTCTAAAATGTTGACGCATACAGGAACCAAACACTCTGAAAGCTTGGGAAACACCCCAAGTATCTTTCAAGCGGAAAGAAGGTGTGTCCAGTTCAATATTGACAAAGAATATAGAAGGCAAATGATTATCATAATGTATGAGAGTCAAGCAGCCATTAGAGCGAATGGTGTGGGAATGCCTGGGCAAACTTAATGAACTAGGTGAGAACAATATTCACATTACTGTGGATTCAAGGACACACTGGAATAGAAGGAAACGAAATAGCAGATGAGCTAGCGCAGAGGGGGACTGAAATACCCTTTTGGGGCCGGAACCCTTTTGCGGAATCAGCTCCAATGTAGTATTGGATGAAATAGGTAAAGCCAAAGAAAAGAGAAGATCTGACCATTGGAAAGATCTAGCAGGACTTAGGCAATCTAAGATTCTTCTGGGTGACTGCAACCTGTTGAGATCAAATGAATGCATAAGTTAAAATAAAACTGCACTAAAAGTTTTGACAGGAATCCTAACGTGACATAGTCGCCTGAATGGGCACCTCAAAAAGATCAAAATAGTGGAGGGAGAAGATTGTAGATTTTGTGGAATGGAAGAAGAATCCTCCATCCACATACTTGCGAATTGCACAGCAATTCAGAATCCTAGGGCACAGCACCTGGGAGACTACTGGATAGAAGAGGGACAGTTACCTAAGTTGAAGCCTGCAGATATCCTAGAATTCCTCCGGCAAATAGGACTAAAAGAGCTACTAGTCTCTGAGACTCTCCTCAGAAACTAAGTAGAAGTAAGGGGGCACAATAGATCTTTTAGGTCTCCGTGAATGTTACCCCAAAATACATACATACATACATACGTTCCAGAACTGCCTTCACCATGTATAAAAATGGCCACAATTGTGGTAGAATTAAAAAACGGTGTTTAAACGTAAATGTAATTCAAATTATTATTTATACATCGACGAAAAAATATTTCTAAAGTGTTGACGCATACAATGTTTTTTACTCTTATACCCTCACTAACATACTTTTGGTACTTATACCTTTATAAAACTTTTAAGTTTGTATAACACAGGGATTGATTTTATGTAGGCTAACTTATCACTCTCTCTTGTATACTTCTCACTTGTTTGTAGGGTAACACTGTAAATTTTCATGTGCTGATACAATGATAAACAATGTCAGCATAATTGTGTCATATGTCATAGTATTCATATGCACAGGTAAGGTTTCGGGCTCATAGCTTCATACATCAAAATCGCATATTATCAAACTTGTGCGGTGTGCTATCAGCGCACTGATATTCATAGATGGCCATAGCGTGCCACAAGTTCGTTCTGCCTGCCATAAGGATCAATTCTATAAGAAATGGTTAAAAATTAACGGCAAGCCGTTATATTTGACGAAGTTTCCGATATTAGAAATGTTTTAGTCTATACATAGACAAGATTATGATTTGAATTTTAGCAGATATGGTGTCCAATTAAGAGTTTTCCGCTCATATTTTAAAGATTATTATGCATACATAATAGTGAAATGGAGTTAGCAGATTGTCTTAGTTTTAACCATGCGTTGAAAGTTAACATTTGTTTACAGAATTACATCTTTTTTATCAATTATTTAAAGCTAGAAGTATGAAATTTTAGATTTTTAATCTTCAAAAGTTTATTTGTTATAGTTTGAAGTTTGGTCTTCCAGTCTGTCTTATTTTATCCCATAGAAAATACACATAGTCTATTTTACTGGTAGTTCATTTAACTGCTTCGATTTGACACTGCGCCACGATACTGCGTGCCGCCATCTGTGAAAGAAGTAACTAGTGTGGAAGTTTCATCATTGGATACTGTCTGGTTTAAACACCCATGACACACAAAAGTGCCATACAACACAGTGTTACACATGACTACTTAGATGTCAAATTCATCTCACGGGTTTGTTTCACTAGAAAACAGCCTGTTTCCTCGTCCGTTCAAAATTCTTTCGCATTCCCTTAATTCGATTCTATTTTGCTGCCTTCCGCAAGATAAAAGCTATAACCCATCCTAATAAGCTTCACCGCTCTTTTTTGGTTATAATATAATCCTGAACTCCAAAACTTTTTTTACTTCTCTCTTATACTCTAGCACTTTCATATTTCCATGCGGAAATAGTAACTTGAACATTTCAAAGCAATTACATGAATTGTCGGAAGTAAGTACAATAACAACTATTTATGTTAAATTTATTGTTAAGCAAACACATTTGTGTGGTTATTCTTTGTGGCACATATTGATAGAGTTTGTTTAACCATCCTTTGCCGTTACGTCATAATCGGTGACGGATTCTGCTGTTTTACGTTTGTCTTATATTAGTTGAATGTTATTTTACACTTAACCTCAAAATTATAATCAATGACATATGTTAAGAATTGTTTTCAATGATACGTGTTAAGGTATGAATAAATTAGTAATGCCAAAAATTGTATTTTGCTTTATGCGTTGCGTACTTTTTTACATAATTTAGTTTTGTTTTAACTTGAAATCTCCGTTTTTTTAACCGAATCGTGATTAAATGGCGAATTATATAATATATATTAAGAATGTATTATACGATTATATTTTTGGGGTGAACCCAAAGATTATTTAAAATTAGATAGAATATCTATATGCTCATATTTTTGAAAATTGTATAGTAATTATTGTCTGTGTCATTGTGAGAAACAATTTCGTAAATATTCCTGAGAAATGCTGAGAAAACACACGTATAGAAGAAAACAGGCATTAAATAAATTTATTTCTGAAAAAACTCCCAATAAAAACAGGAAATATAACGAACAAACGGATAAGAAAGGTAAACTGAAATAGCATATGTACCTAATGAAATAATATGCAAAGTCTAAGCTTCATCACTGACAAAATCATCTTCATCATCATTGTGGAAGTCCGATTCATTCAGCTCTATGATAACAGGACTGCATTTAACGGTAAAAGCGGCATTCCAGCATATCTTTCTCTTGAAAAGTAATTAATCAACTTCAAAATTAAACTTTGCTCTTTCTCATTATACCGGGAAGGCATTTTTACAATGAAAAATTAATTGAAAAAGACGAAAACGACCAAAAATACTGAACAAATCAAAATATAACAACTGAACTGTCAAAAGTAACAAATAAAATTTACGTCGACATTAGAGATAAAGCTAGACAATGTATGATGTAACGGCAAAGGATGGTTAAACAAACTCTATATCTCGATATAGACTATAGTGCACCTCTAAAAATAATATATACATTTTCATCATATTCAGATTTTCATATTTCTGTGTTGAATTTTGGAATTCGTACCAACCTATTTACTAATCAAGAATTGATTATGAGAGAAGCTGAATCAGAATAATACAAAAAGAACGATTGTCACATACATTAGAAGGTTATTTAGAACGACTGAATCTACGAGATTTGTAAGGGGAATGAATTTCCCCTTTTTCTGCTTTCGTATATCCCACCGCACCGCAGTAGCTATACTGTTACAGTATCACAACAGCAGGCAGAGTGGAGCGAAGAGCGGTGAAGCGACAACTCATAAATTCGTTTTCCTCATTTAAAGTGCCCTCTTTTGATCTGATATTCTTTTCATAGGCCATAGCTCCGCAAATCCAAAATATCCTACCACCGGGTAGTGGTAGTTCGGTTATAGTCCCGGAAGTTTTTGAAATAATGTACTGATCAGGTCGTATTTTTACGGGAATAACGACTTGAAGACTTGAAATTGATATAAAATTAGAATTATGATATCACTGATTGTGTATTGTTAAGTAGGCTACGATAATATTACTAAAAAATGGGAGAGTACTAAAATTAAAATACAAAAAGACAGCCATGGGTACTGCCGACAGGAGTGAAAACACAAATTTTTTGCAAATAAATTAACTCCTTTTAAAAATGTTATCGCTCGCCTCATAAAAATTATATTTATTGCACTGAAGTATAACTTAAGTTGGTGGTACCATGGGGTTGGGTTAGTAATAATAAACTTATATTATTTTTGTACCTCTTAGATATGATACGCCACTGGGATCTAAACTATCATATAACCTTTGCGCAAGTGCCCAGCAATACCTAAGTAAATATATATCAGATTAACAATTAACAATGACCTAGATCGATATCAATTTTTTCCAGAAAACTAATCATATGAATACCATAAATAGTGCAGAAAGTATTGTTTAACAGCCCAAGGGGACGGAAAATTCATAACGCCACGATTTTTGAAGTTTTCCACCATCTGTCACTTGATTACTTTGACGTTTCATGTGAATTTTTTAATTAAACGTCAGTGTACGTCGAAGTTTTTTCCTATTTTTAGGTTTATTCGGTAGGCGAAAAACAGTTGTGTGTCACACTTGCAGGAAACGCTTTAGCAGCCCTTAATTATCAGCTGCACTCGCTTCGCTACGCTCGCTCGTATATCTTTAGTCTAATAGTCTCTGCCCTTGTGACACAATATACTATGGACTATGGGATTACCGGATCTCCTGTTTCAGAATGATCGTGTAGGTACTAATTACTATATTTTTCCTTACAAACATGTAAAATAATTAGCAGCGTTAGTATTCGTTGCTATCGCCCCTGTTTAACTATACTAAAAGTATAATAATAATTCAAAAAATGTGAGACTGAAAAGAAGCCTCATTCACGTTGTGGTGGCAGTAATACTTGTTTGGGGATTGATTGTGTGCTCTGCTGAAGTTTGCAACAAGCTTTTCATTAAGTTTTAATTTACTTTCACTCTCTGTAATTAGTCTGGAGAGTAGTTATTGAAAAAATATGAATAAATCTAAATTGATTTTATAAAGTTAAATTAATAAAGGCTAGAGTTTCCAGCAGAAAAACAGAGGGAAGAGGTTATTAAAAGTTGAAGATATGTATATTAGACATGTTTTTAACATTTGAATTAGGTTAGAAACATTCTAATTTATAATCAATCATTTATTATTATTATTTATTAGACTACAAAACAGTTTTTGGTAAGAAAATCCTCATTATAAAAAACGCATGGCTCGTCGATGCGACTTCATCAACGTAGATCACGTCACAAAAATGTGAAACACCATTTTAACTAATTTCAAACATTTGTCATGTATCTCGTTTGAACATAAAATAAATTCAACATTAGTGATGACATTCACCTGGACTTCCACTTTTGGACGAAGATGCCTTTACCAGTGGAACACCCTCAGGCAAATTTAAAAAACAAAAAAAAAGTTAAATGCACACAGCCTTTATTTGAGTTTTAAGTTTGTTATAAATTGTACTTTCCAACCTTACCACTTGAAAATTGTTTTGAGTTAGATTTATAAGTCATGTGATTAACTTGATTCAAACAATTTAGACAATAACAGTTCGTATTATAAATAATTCCATTCAAAATGCAAATGTGGGTTTATATTCAACTAATATTATGAAGATGCAAGATGAGTGTGTATGTTGTATGTTAGGAATAAACGAGCAGATAAGCTCAAAAACTACTCAACGCATTTTGAAAATTATTTCACTGTTAGTAGGCTACATTATCAGAACATAGGCCATATTTTATTTTCAAAAAAATTAGAGATTTCTACGAAAACTTCCATATCGAAAAGTCATTATTTGGCGTACGCTTTGAGAATTATTGATGATACATAGAATAATAATTGAGAACGTATGTTTATAGAACTCATTAGTACCGACAAAAAAATGCACGCGGCTGTATGTCTAACTATTACAGTTAAGTCACAATACCCGTTTTTACCATGCATGTACCTCGGAATTCATTTTGCAATATACGGGTTGTGATAAAGTATGGAACCAAGTAAATATCTTTTAAACGAAATTAACGATATTTACGAAAATTTGCAGGTAAGTGCAATGGAACAAAATGCATCTGATCTACATTTTTTTGTTAATGACATACTTCCTGTTTAACCGGAAATGCTATCAACTTCTTTATTTTAAATGGGACACTCAATACATTTTAAAAGATTTTGAAAGAGCTTGTTATTTTGAATTCATACATACTGAGTTTAGTGTAAAAAAATTTGTAAAAACGAGGAATAAATCACTGTTAGTTGTACAATAGGTGTACAGTTCATTATTTTAGAATAATGAGAAACAAAATTACTTCAAATGTTCAAAATGCTCGCCGTTTACTTGCTGACAATATGCCATCCTATTAACAAATTCTTGAGACACTCTTTCCAAAACTTCTCTACGTATTATTCCTGTAAGTTTGTTGGTCGTATAACGTAAACACGTGATTTTAGAAAACCCCAAAGAAAAAAATCTAACGGCCACTCTATGAATCCTCTACGTCCAAACCATCGATTTGGAAAATTCGCATCCAGAAAATCCCTTACCCGTCTATTATAGTGGGGAGGTGCTCCATCTTGTTGAAACCAAACATTTTGTGGTAATTGCCCATTTTGTTGAAGTGGAAGAATAATTTCGTTATTTAGTAGATCCAAATACTTGTCACCATTCAAGTTTCCGTCGATAAAAAATGGGCCTATAAACCTATTTTCGACAATTCCCATCCAAACATTTAACTTCTGTGGATGCTGGGTATGTGCTTCATGAATCCAATGAGGATTCTCATTTGACCTATACCTTGAGTTATGGCGATTAACTGTTAAACAAAAAGTTTCCTCGTCGGAAAAAACTACGTTAGAAGCAAAATTGTCGTCGACATTACAGATGTCTATTAGCCGTTCGCAAAATTCCAGCCGTCGGTCAAAATCATCGTCTGACAATTCTTGAACCAACTGTACCTTAAACGGATGATACTTTTCACTTTTTAATATCTTTCCTACAGAACGTCGACTGATACCATGGTTTAGTGCCAAATTTATGGTGGAAGTTTGAGGTGATTCTTCTAAATCGATTACAATATTTTGTTGAACAGTTTCGTTCGTTGCAGTCCGCGGTCTTCCAGGTTTTAGCAAATTTTTTACCATCCCAGTTGCATTAAAACGTTGTAATGTTTTAGTTACTGTTGAGCGTGATATAGGATTTCTCTCCGGATGCAAATTATTAAAAATATGACACACTTCTTCATGAGTTCTAACACGATCACCATAACCGATTATCAATAAAATTTCAATACGTTCTTTTTCACTTAATTGAACCATTCTAAATTGTAAAATTTATTTCCGTCAATTAGAATTTGACACTTGAAGAACAAAAGACGTACTAAACAGTACTCGTTTATTTATTACGATGCATACAAACAACGTCAATTAGTTTATCTAAATAGTTTTTGGTTTAATGCAAAAAACTCAAAGGAGGTTGATTAAAGTGCTATATTCCTCATTTTACAAATTTTTTTACACAACTCAGTATGTATGAATTCAAAATAACAAGCTCTTCCAAAATCTGTAAAAATATATAGGGTGTCCCATTTAAATTAAAGAAGTTGGTGGCATTAGCGGTTAAAACGGAAGTATATTATTAACAAAAAAATGTACATCAGATGCATTTTGTTCCATTGCACTTACCTGCAAATTTTCATAAATATCGTTCTTTTCGTTTAAAAGATATTTACTTGGTTCCATACTTTATCCCAACCCTGTATAAGGGATAGTACGATATTCAATTTAAAGAAATTAAATTTCTAAAAAAAACTGTATGGTTGATGGGATTTACATTTTGGATTTCATAAGCAAACTTTTTCCATGCTTTCCTGTCAGTCAGTTAGTTTATGTAGACGACAAAAACTTTGTAGTTAGATGCACAGAAAACTTAAGAAGAACTTCTAGTTACCAGATAAATCACACTACGCCAATCTGCTGTTTGCAAAAAAAAATGCTGGAAGAGCTTGGAATTGACAATTTTGTCAGATGGATAAGAAACTTTATTAACTATTGTTGTTTGTACGCTACTTATAATTTTAGGTAATCGTAATTTTTCTAAAGTAGTATCCCTTTATCAATTGTTTCAAATAAAATAAGATACTTTTCTTCGGTTCGAAATTATATTCTCTTTAATTCTCTATTCCTGGGGAAACAGCTAAAGAGATAAATTCAATATTAAACATAACTTAGATGTTTTCACTAGAACAATGAAGACAACTTTCATATGACAACTTTTTAATAACTTTGATATAATGGAAATGGAAGGTATTTTTTTACATTGTTTGTGAGCTCAGAATTTAAATGAAACAAATATAAATTACTGTTTAAAATGTTCTGTTCAAAGAGAACCAATTAGTAGTTCACAATGACAAATCTAAAAATTATTAATTTTCAGATAAAATTATAAAGTTAATCAACTATCCGCGCAAAATTGACAGACTGAGGTTGAAATAGATGACCTAGATCATGGAATCAAAATTTAACGAAAACTAATGTGTGTTACAATCTAGTGGTACTCTGCTTACGAGGTAGTTAGTGAAAAATGGCGCAGGTATTCAAATACACATGAAATTTACTGAAAGGCAATAGAATAATTAATCCGGGCACACCGGCAGTGTCCAGTGTCCCCGCCAAGTCGACTAAAAATAGAGAAGAAATAAAAAAAGAGTAGTTTCCTAAATTACATCCAAATTGAATCTACAATTTAAGAACTATTACGTCAAAGTTTCTTAATTTTCTCACTGACACACTCACGGAGCATCAAAATTCTAAGGTACTTTTAGCAGACTTAAAATTTTGAAAAAAAGTTGTAGATATTCAGTTTGTTAGACATACAGGGTTTTCCAGACAATTCCGTCAGATTTCATTTCGTAAACGAATAGAGATATTTGGATGTGACAAAAGCTATTCTATATCATTTTGAAAACATCATCTCAATTATATATTATATAAATAAAGATTTCTAATACTGCTACGGACACTATATATAATATATTCGATAGAAGAATTCATCTTAAGAGTCGGATAAAGTTTAGTTTGGGAAGCGACGTGCAAGTTCGCGTTTGTACAAACAAATAAGTACTGTTTAGTTATGTCACCACTCCAGACCTACGCAGCTGTTGATGACTGCAGTTTTTATGGTAACAACCGATAATAACCATTTGCGTATTCAGATAGCATCCACGTACGTGTAAGATACTAAAGTTTGGACAACTTTACACTACAATAACTACTGAACATTTGGCAATGCTAAGATACTGCTTACCCGTATACAGTCATGAGTGTCATGACAATTCAAACGGTGTGACATTATTGAGATGATTATATTTAAAAAAAGTCTTGAAGTGAACAATATATTATGTTTTTGTAGTTTTGTATCCCAAGTTTTAGGATAAAACGAAATGGTTAATTAGAATTATAATGTATGATTTCATATTTAGTTACCACAAAAACTGCATACTATGTAAAAGATTCCTCTTGCGAAAAAATATTAAATATCTTTTATTTTTTATAAATGGTTGGATAATACAATCCCCTTCAAAAGCTAGATATGTTAACGAATTGAACTTTTAAGTAAAAAAACAGGATGCGTCAATTTAGTATGAAAACACAGCTATGTTTTTTTATAGAATTAACTTTAAATAATCTCGGGAAATTATCCCTGGGCTATTTTTTTGGAGGAATAAAGTTATTTCCTGTTTCATTCCTTTGCCTTGCGAACCATACGTTTGCCTCCCGAAATACTCCAAAAGGAAAAAGGGAAACTAGGATACACCCCCGTGAAAAGCTACTGGCATACTCTTTGATTGTCTCTCTATTCGTTATTTTAGAAAGCTATTGGATTTAACACGCATCGCTACCATTACGTAAATACATGACAGGGATATTCTTCGATTTTCAATATGCTAAGGAAAAATTTGTGATACACTCAACCAGTATTATATTTTATTAAGTCTGCATTTAACCAACAAACTATATTCAGAATTTTGTGATAGAACACATCAAGATAACATCGAACCAGGGTTGCCAGTTTGATTTTTATATCATCAGTAAATACCTTGTCAAAAATTCAATAGTTTTATTTTATGCTATACAAATTTCCGAAAATGACAATGAAATAAGCCTATGACGTCGAAAAAATCTGTATTTTCATTAAACAAAAAAAGTAACCAATTCCCAACAAAATAGAAACAAACATTTTTATAACAAAACAATAAAGTAAACATATACCTTAAAAATACTCACAAATATCAAAATAAAGTGACATAGGTATAGTTGAGAGTAGAATTAGTTTGCACTGTTTCACGTTATAATAACAGTATGCGGCAAAGGTCCCTTTGAGGATTAAAAAGCCGAAAAGATAAACAAGCCATAAATCACTTCGACCACAAGCGAATAATTGATTCTCATTGGTGCAATGTAGCTTCCGATTGGTCTATGCAAAATTTACAAGAAGGGTTAGTCCACGTCCACTGTAAATTTCCCAGGGTCCGCTTCTACATTTAGATTTCTTTATCTCGCCGACAAATTGTGAAACGGTGAAAATTAATTCTACTCTCAACTATACTTGTAGTTATCAGATTCGAGTATATAAAAAACTGGAACAAATAGCTGGTGCTGAAGTAGGTATTACCAACATATCAAGCGCTTAGACGCCTTCGAATGTATGATCAGTGGCACCCAAAAATTAATTTAAACGTGCTAAAATATCACGCAAGATATAAGTGTATGTGATTAACTAAATATTAATAATAGGTAATTATAATAATACATAAGTGTCATAACTTCTTTCAGTAGATTATGAAATGTTTCAGTAGATCAATATGCTGTAACATGTCTATCGACCTGTTTCGATTTTATCGAATAAATCCTCTAATTACCGCTCGCCGTCACACTAGCCACTTCCAATTATAGTTCTGTGATCTCAAATTCTCCTTAGACAATTGACATATATTATGCCAACCAACGGCCGATTCCATTTTGAGAGCCTCGAGCCTCGCCCGTTTCCGCTACCGACCGTTTAATAGTAAGGACGTACCTTATCGTATCTCAAATTTACCTTCAATTGTTGTGGTAAACACAGCTAAGCTAGGATACAGCTTTCTATGACACCGTTACACTGCTAGGATGCCGTTACACCTAGGCTATTAGCTAGCATCAATCTCAACTAGACATCACCATCAATTTCAACTAGACATCACCATCAATTTCGACAAGACATCTCTAGCATCGATTTCTACCAGACCTCTACATCAGTTTCAACTAAGCTAAGTACCTACTAAAAAGTGCAGGTTTCTTTCTTTCCTATTACTTATCCTACATGGCAGAATAAAGTAATATTTTGAATTTATTTTTTTAATTCTTTTTACCAGGCTTTAAGAGCTGTAGGGGATCGTGTACGGGTTAACGTAAATTTTTAACTTTTTTAATATTGCTTTTTACTTTAATTGAATTCTACAAGGTTTTTCTACCTTTCTCACCTTAGTTTCCTTTCTTATTAATTTAAATTCATTTTCTTTCGTCGATATCTAGAAAGGTAGTGGCGCCCTAAGTTCTTATAGTCTGTCAACCCTCTGGCATACCTAGTGTAACACCAACATGGAGTCGATCCACCCTTGAGAGAGTCTCTAGCCAGAATCTGTCTCGAGAGAGCAGCGTTACAATGCAAATCAGTAGATCTACTGAAAATTCAGTAGAACTGGCAACCCTGACACAAGCTTCAGCTCCAACTGATTGGTTGCCCTCCAGAAAAATATGGCCTGTTTGTCAAAATCAGGTGTTCTGGAATGGTCTATTGCAGTCTGAAGTAGTCTTCATATACATACGGTAGTTTAGGCCAGGTTATGTTCTCATAACACATATGTTACCCATTGATAATAATGTAGCTTTCTGTAAATGGAAGCAATAATATAATATTCTGAGAAATTGAAACCCGTCTCTTAATATTTAAATGATAATTGAAATATTAAAAGTAAACCGAAAGATTAATTTGTCATCATTTCTAAAAAAAATTTAAATTCGACAATATTGTGTGATTTATTTCTATTCAAAAAATATCGATTTGAGTGAAAATGAACAAACGCACCTCCAGAGATGATCGAGTTACAAGAAATGTAACGTTAACCTGCTTTCAAAAAAGTTTAAAAAGAAATATGAGAATTGAATAGTCTTTTCATTAGTAAGCAAGAATCAAAAAATATTCGGAAAAAAGCCTAAAACTTTGCATGTTTGAAAAAACAGTCAGTAGGCTTAGACAGCAAAATAATCTTCAAAATTATTCACAGAGTAACTGAGAGTTTGCAGTGCATTCAATTCCCTGCTACGATAATGATTAATCGTGCAAAAAACGGGATTTAAAATATCCAAATTGTGTTGTTCTCTCTTTAAATCAAAACAGAAGCTCGATAAAGTCTACTAACCATCTCTTTTGTTGGCAATTGAAAAGGGTTGCATCACTTGCATATTGTCTTCAGACTAACTGCACCATTGTAAGGGCAAGGTAGATATTTTTTGCTCAGTGTATTGAAGCTAATCTAAAGAAATTCCAGCAAAAGTTTGGAAATTTATTTAAAGATGTTGATACGCTAGCGGCTAGACGAAGCAATAGACCGAAAAGTAGTAGTTTCTTCTTCAAAATTAGTTTGTAAAA